>JAWUZG010000001.1:35435000-37935000 GCA_036785705.1 Acanthornis magna
AATACACAAGCTTTTCAACTGTGGAAGAGATCTATCAGATAAAAGAATTCATTATACACACGAAAATAATCTTACAAAGGTAAATTTAAGGGTCCAACCCATTAAATACCATCTTAAAGAACACACACAAAATTTCTGTTCAAGTCCTCCTGCGTTAAAATTTCTTTTCACATAACTTTAATTTTACAAAGCATTTGATGCTGACTTCTTAATTCATGCTAGGACATTAGCTCCTTTGGGTAAAGCTCTCTGTGTATGAAAAACAAGGGTGAAGAACAGAAAAGAGAACATACTATACAAAATCCACCTGTTACAGCAATGTTGAAGAATTTTAATTTAAAACATGTTCATATTACAATTACTTGTGAGGTAATTTACATAATCATAAACTAGATGAACAGCAACCTACGTAGGCAATTCTAAAATTATTCAAAGAATTTCCAGTAAGCTGAAACACTCCCAGCATTTACAGATGTCAGAAACAACGGAAACAGCAGAACCATGCCAGAGATTTTACTTCTATGGCACAGCTCCCCATCTGGAAGCAGATGACACTTTGTTACACACTAAACTATATTGCCTTGCTGTATTTCACTTGAAGTGGCCTTCTATAAGACTAACATTTCTTAAAGTGAAAGATGCATCTTTTTAGAAGAGACAGGAAGCGTATTCAAGGAGATGGCTGTTCTGAAGCAGAAGAAAACTGACATGGCACAGGAGATACTGCTGGGAGAAGCTGTCACAGGACTGGTGAAAACAGTGGAGGATAACAGGGGCAGGGCATACACCTGCAACGACAAGCCCACTGACCAGACAGCACAGTTACAAAGCAAAATAAAATCCCAACAAGTAGGGGCCCATGCCACAAATTCACTCAGCTCACCTGCAATTAGCATGGGACCAATGCCAAAACATGGCTGAAGCGGTGGCTCCCTGAGATATCCTGAGTTTTTTTCAGAGAAGCTCCCTACCACCTACACATTCTGCACATCTCACAGACCCCTAGCACATGGGTGCACTCACTCAGGAACATCTGACTAGCACATGTATATACCATAGAGCCTTCTTGTACCAAAAGAGGCCTACAGTAGAGCTGGAGGGGAACTTTTAACAAGCAAAAATATAGCAAAAGGAAAGGGGGGAATGGCTTCAAACTGAAAGAAGGAAGGCTTTCATTAGATATTAATTAGAAATTCTTCACTGTGAGTATCAAGTACAGGGCAACCAAGGAATGAGGCCCACCCAGCATGGGTTTAGGAAAGGCAGGTCCTGCTTGACCAACCTGATCTCCCTTCTATGACCAGATGACCCACCAACTGGATGAGAAAGACTGTGGATGCTGTCTACCTGTAGTTCAGAAAAGCTTCTGACACTCTCTCCCAGCATTCTCCTGAAGAAACTGGCTGCTCAGGGCCTGGACAGGTGCACTCCTCGTTGAGCAAAAAACTGTCTGCATGGATGCACCCAGAGAGTGGTGATGAATGGAATTACATCCAGCTGGTGGCTCATGTTCCTTAGGGCTCTGCATTGGGGCCAGTCCTGTTTAATATCTTTATCAATGATCTAGACAAGGGGATCAACAACACCTTCAGTCAGTTTGCAGATTACACCGAGTTAGTTAGGAGTGTTGATCTGCTGGAGGGTAGGAAGGCTCTGCAGAGGGATCTGGACAGGCTGGATTGATGGGCTGATGCCAAGTGGATGAGGTTCAGTAAGGTGGAGTGCCGAGCCCTACACTTGGGTCACAACACCACCAGACAGTGCTACAGGCTTGGGGAAGAGTGGCTGGAATGATGTCCAAGGGATAAAGTACCTGGGAGGGCTGGTCAGCAGCAGCTGAACATGAGCCAGCTGTGCCCAGGTGGCCAAGAAGGCCAATGGCATCCTGGCTTGTATCAGCAACAGTGCAGCCAGCAGGACCAGGGCAGGGATCATTCCCCTGTACTCGCACTGGTGAGGCCACACCTCAAATCCTGTGTGCCGTTCTGGGCCCCTCACTACAACATGGACACTGAGGTGCTGGACATTGTCCAGAGAAGGGCAACAAAGCTGGTGAAGGGTCTGGAGCACAAGTCCTGTGAGGAGTGGCTGAGGGAGCTGGGGATGTTTCATCTGGAGAAAAGGAGGCTCAGGAGAGGCCTTTCTCCAATTCCCTGAAAGGAGGTTGCAGACAGATGGGGGTCAGCCTCTTCTCCCAAGCAACCAGCAACAGGACAAAAGGAAATGGCCTCAAGCTGAGCCAGGGAGGCTCAGGTTGGACATCAGGAAGAATTTTCTCATTGAAAAGGGTAGTTAAGTGTTGGAACAGGCTGCCCAGGGAGAGTCACCATTGCTGGAAGCATTCTAGAAACAATGGGACATGGAACTGAGCGCTATGGTTTAGTTGTCATGGTGCTGTTCAGTCAAAGGCTGCACTCAGTGATCTGGAAGTCTTTTCCAACCCAAATGATTTTATGGTGAAACACCAGAAGAGACTGCCCAGAGAAGCTGTAGATGCCCCGTTCCTGGATTTGCTCAAGGCCAAGTTGAATGGGGCTCTGAGTACCCTGACCTAGTTGTAGATGTCCCTGCTCATTACAGAGGGGTTGGACTAGATGATCTATGGAAGGTCCCTGTCCACTAAACTACTCTATAATTCTATGATTAGAATTAGAATCTCCTAGCTCGGTTGCTTTCTGAGATATAATTTTAGATTTTGAAACATGCAAGCCTGAAACAATCAAAGTATACTATCATGCAATATTTTTCTTATGAATTTAAAAAAAAAAAACTGTAAAATTAGAAATTGTAAACCAATTCTACATATCAACTAATTTTGCACATTTTGAATATTTATAACAGTTGTGCTATTTCAATAAGTAAATTCCAACTACTTACATCTGAAGGAAGCCCTAAGAAAACTAAAGATGGCAGCAGGGAAAGCAGAAAGAAGTTTGCCATGTCTCCAGTTTGAGAAGCACTATAAAACTGTGCAACAGGCAGTTCCACAGGGGGATGAGAAAGGGAAGCACAGGTCAGACTGTCCACAACTCTTTAATCAAAAAGTTAGGAACTAGAACTCATTCCCTGACTGTCTTCTCTCTTGCACAAAACCAGGAAATGAATAGATGTTCTTTACAAAAATGCTAGTCTATATCAGAAAGAACAGAAAGATGACAACCTATTAGCTGTAACTTTTTCAGAACTCTATATACAACCTCCATAATTTACCCAAATTAAAAGCTTCTTTCCACAAACCAGAAAATTCAGGGCTAAACATAAAATATATCAGATTCAGTCATAGACACACACACATTCACATGCTTCCCAGGAATGCATCCTCACTAAAGCAGATGCTGGATCCAGCACGTATTATGGGCTAAATTAAAATAAAATTTCTAATCTCTGGTAATATATTGTATCATCCTTTCACCTTCCCCCAGTTTTGCTTCAGCTGCCAATTGTGGTTTGTAGAATTAATTTTTGTAAATTATTTGAAGCTGAGCTCCTGGAGAAGCAGTTTGAAGAAGATCGAAACTCTATGGGCCTCATCAGATATAAACATTTCTCCACTCAGGTCAGGTTACCCTTCTCAGCTGCATTATGGAAAATTGTTTCAACAGCTTATCTTCAAAACTCCATGCACCTTAAAAACACTGCCCTTCCAACAGCTCAGATGTATCACATCCCAAAGGACTATAGTCCAATAACCTCATTTCTCTAAAGGCTACCTATAGAAAATATGCAGACACGTTCTGCTCCAATCTGAGAGAATAAAAAAACAGATGACATCTCAGATATCCAAGGCAATAGTGAAAAACTGTTCTGTGGACAAGGGACATCGCTCTCTCTATTCTGAACAAGTGCCTCTGTTAGGTTGCAATACCAAATCAAGATCACTAAACTGAACTTTTCCTATTGTGGAATAAAGGCGGGTGTTTTACCTTCACTAAACTGAAGAAAGGCTTATATTATCTCAGTTAGTAGGGAAATCCTTGTCATAGTATAACGAAGAGGTAAATGCTTCCAGCACTCATGCAAGGGGGATTACAGCATCAAACATCTGCACAGTGTAGAAAGGCAGATAACAAAGGCAGTGGTCACACAGTGCCCCAATCATACAAAGGATATACAAAGCACTTCACTCTGTGAACACCCAAAAAATAATTTCCAGGGAAAATGATATACTAGAGTCTCCAGAATTTTTCATTTCCATTTAGCAATTAAAACTCTCAAACTCATGGAACACACTCACAATTTTCATTCCTCACCACTGCAATTAGTACATAACTACAAGATAAAATACTACTTCATATTTTATCCAAATCTTACACTGGATCAGATGTCACAATGAGTTTTGTAAAATCAATGAAGTTTTTGTTTACCCAAAGGGTTTAAAAAAAGACAGTATTACCTGCTTAACTGCAACAACTGTGTGCTGAACAACGTATGCCACATGTTTTCTCAAAAGAATCATCATTTCAGGCTCAAACAGACCTCTGGAAAAATTTTATTTTAGCACATCTTCAGTGGCCCTCAACAGACTTCAAGAATAACAAAACCACTCCTGGAATTCAGTAGTGAGTAGGCTTTAACTAATACCGAAAGAGGCATCTAGCTTCTACTGTAGGATTTTGCTCCACAGCCAAAATAACTAGTCAGCTGTTCTATACCGTAGCTGAAAAACAAACGTTTCAAGACTGCAAATACAACTGTAACACTTTTCTCCTACACATAGACTTATCCCAGGATAATATTTCAAACTACAAATAAATGTAATTTGGAACTTTGTCCCTGTGCCTTCCCCCGTAACACCCTTTCTACAGAAGAAAATAATATAAAGAAATAATCTGACAGTCATAAACAGTCTTATGCTTTGTTTAAGTTTGTATCTACGTAAGATGCAGTGTGAAAAAACTAGAAAGAGAAAATGCAATGCCCAAAGTTATGGATGCAGCACACTTCGCAACCAACACACAATATAAAAGCATTCTTCCTCACTGCACATCCCAGAGGCAACTAAAAAGACAATTTATGAATACCATCTGCTTCTAGTGTCTCTCTAGCAATGTATTAGCAAAATACATAGATCTTAAAAATAGAGGAAAAAGTCTTACTCTGCTATATCAAGATATCCACAGGAAGCAGCTGCATGTAGAGGTATCCAGCCTTCATTATCTGGTTGATTAATATTTGCTCCATTTTCCACCAGAAATTTCACCATATCTACGTTATCATCTATACAAGCCTACAAAGAAAGAAAGAGTCAAGAAGTAAGTTCATATTAAAGCTGTTCTACAATCTTGTGCATCTTTAAGCAACATCTTCAGAAGAAAAGGTTAAGTATTTTAAGTTCTGATGAGGAAGTAGGGTTTCTTTGTTGGGGCCTGACAGCAAGGCAGGAAGAATTTGAGAGATAAACAACAAGTATTTCGGATTTATACAACCTTTTAAATAAATGAATTGAAACAGAGTTTAAACAAGCCAAAAAATATTATTTTCTCAGGTAAATGCATTCTGGTTTTCTGAGAAGCCCTTTACAATCCCCACTGCAACTTTATTCTCCAGTACAAAGTGGTTCCTATGGTCTTCACCTCGTGATAGGCCCAGCTCGGCCACTTGAGTGGATATTAAAATTGATTAAACAGCTACACCATGAAGCAGAATTGTGACTGACAGGGAAGCACTTTAAAAACAATACCATAATGTGATTTTACCTGTAATGTAGATGAGACTACAGAGTATGAAGGGGATGTTACATAGTATTTCAACAACCCCCTACTGTCTTCTACTGCAGCATATTCTATACCATCATAAATCTTTTAACAGTCTATTAATTACTACAGTTTATAAACTCACTTGAGTATCATTTTGGCAACTGCAAAAATATTATCACCTGCCCACATCTCTTAATTACCAAGCAAACAGCGTTGCTCAGATGCAGAACTACTGTCATTCTCCAGACCTCCATCCGGACTGACTCCTATTCTGCCTTTCTTCCCTGCGTTCGAGTATTTTTCTCACAGGGTGCTCAGTAAGTTCTCTTGCCAACTTCCATCCCGCTGCCCTTAAAAGGGCAGAGCAACTGAGAGAAAAGTCCCTCTGCACTTCAGAACAGCAAGAACTCCAAGCAGCTAGACCCCACAAGACTGGTATTAATTTTTTGGCTTAATAAATCAACAATACTACATAGCCGCAAGGCTGAAATGAGAACCTCTACTCTTGGGCTCCCTAAATCCTTCTAGAGAATTATGCCTCTAATTAAAGTATAAATTTTGCTTTTCAGAATACTTCTGAAAAACCCCCAAAATTACATAATGTTTTACTCTGGAAAGAAAACAACTCGGATAACCCTATTTAAGCAATTGCACATTCAAAAATGAATCCTGAAACTTTCCTCCATTTGGCAATGCTGAGGCAACAGCTACACCCTGAGGAGAATGTTGCTGCCCAGTGTAACCAGCCAAACAAAACCAGCAACAAATTATCCTTCTTTAACTCCATTTGCTTTAGTAAGGCACAGCTAGACTGCAACTAGACTGCAATACACTGCTTGCATTATTTATTTTTCAGTTAAAAACAAAACCACATTCTTGAATGAAATCCTTCCTACCTTTTAAGGTATTCGTAAAAACCACCTTGAAAACTCTAGTCATATCCATCCCCAAAATCAGCAGTTCTTTTAATAAAATAATTTCTTAACATACTCCAACAATAAAGACTACAAGTTCCTCACGCATATTTGTCTTCAAATTCTTCCACTTATCATCAGGGTACAATGCTTATACAATGTTTATAGCAAGCTGTGAAAGAAGAGAATCACCTCTTTATGTAAGACATTTTGTTACTTAATGTCAAAGAATCAAATGTAAGACATGGTAAACCAGTTTAGGAGGAAAACAAACTCAAGAAACTCAGATATTTACACTTAACATAAACATCAACTGCATATAGTCATATATCCAGTTTTTCTGGATATTCAATTGTCCAATCACTGATATTCTATGTCTATAATAATCTTCACCAGCTAGTTATAAAGAAAAATTCATTTATACCAGAAACATTTTAAAAATACAGGTATTTTAATATTACATTTTAATATGATGCATACTTGTTTATCTTAAAATCCTCTAAAATTCATCATCTGTGAAAAAAAGGATATCTTAAAACTGATTAGCACTATTTAAAAAAAAAAAAAAAGCCCAACCATCTGGTTGTGACACAACCCAACACAGAACAATCCTTGCCTATTTTTCAAGTACACATGAGAAAACCTGGCAAGACATATTCAACATAAAAATGCTGTTGCAAAATCAATCAAAATCTTACATATGCAGCACATTAAAAGACATATGACTAAGTGAATAAAAATATTTGACCAAATTTGGAGAGTTTATTGAGCCATACATGGCAAGAATCAAGAAGAGCTCAAATACGCTTATCAGGTATTATCAGAGATTGCACGTTCACAACAACCAGAAATATTTTATTAAAAACTCACTGTGGCCTCCAAGAAGGCAATACCTATCTTAAGGTGAATAAAACCCATTGCAATTGATTCTACTGCTGAAAAATAAATCTATTGCATCCTATGTCTTCATGTGCCCTTTTTCTCCTTAACAGAAGCACAGGCAGGTGTTAGGTAGACCCTCTCTCACAGCACTTTCCATAGGAAAGGCACTTCTGACTATCAGCTTAAGACAGAAAGCCAAGAAACAAATGTTATAAAAGAAATTTTATCTAAATGTTTTTCTTCTACTGCACTCCTCACTTCTAAAAGCAATATTCATGAAGTGTCAGAAGCGCCTCTGTTGTTAAAGACTGACATCTCAACCACAAAAGGAAAGCTTGTCGGAGCAGCATGATGAACTTAAAGCAATAGCCTCTGAATAGACCACCCTTCTAGACCTTAGCCTGAAAGTTACTACAAAGGATAAAGCAATGTACACGCAAGATGTAAATAACAGGAGTTCCACTGATGTTACTGTGACTCAGAAAGATAAATTCTCATGATTAATTCTGTCCCAGAATCTGCACAGAGGACACAGACAACTGTGGGTCTCTTCCACATCTCTTACAGCCCCTGCAAGACTCATCTCAGTTCCTTGCACTCATCTCCCCCCAACCCCAGTCTCTCCATTCATGGCCACAGTTTCACCTAGAGCATCAGTTACCACTCAGTGAAACCACAGATCTTAAAGCTCCTTCAAGTGCTTGCAAACTGCATCTGTAGAGCACACACACCAGCCAGCTCCTGGGGCAAGCAGAACACGGGAGCTCACACACAAGATACCCTTCATCCCATGCACTAGTTTCTGTTTGTCAACCCCAGCCTCACCAATTGGTAGAAAGGCAGAATTTCCACATGAAGCACTGATTACCCTACTAAATTTGATCTAAGTTAGCCAATGGGCCTCAAACAGAACGACGGCTGCCACTACAATCATATAAACCTTGTTTGCTTTGGGAACCAATCTAGACACTAGGCTAATCAGTCATAAAGTCAAAGCAAAGTTGAGAATACAAAGTCTAGTTACTTTTTCTGATAAGAAAAAGGAAGTACACTGAAGTCCAGAAAAGAAAACCACTCTCCATTTGTACAACATGAAACCTGGACTGCAAAGACCAGCAAAGATCAACAGTGCCTGGCTCCCACACAGACCAGTCCTAGGTAGGTCCAGCTTATGCTGGAAACAACATTTTAACCTTTTCCCATAAATAATCAAAAGGGGATAACCAGATACCTGCTGAACATGCTAGACTTTTAACTATATTCACCGTGACTTTGTATCCCAGTCCAAGTGGCAGATGGTCTAGCTGGCTCTTGATACTACAAGGTGTTAAGAACATAGGTGAAGGGGAGACATAACTTATTAAGTAGCCTTAAAATAGATAGTTTTAAAAGAAACATCCAAAGTGCACGGTTCCTGGGTGATGAATCACCCAAAGAATTCAGCAGACAGCACTCTTCCCCCAAAAGACAGGAAAAACAAGTCTGTAATTATTTTGAAAAAATCAGAAAACTTGTAGGGAAAGAAGCAATCGATCACTTAGACTACTGTCCCACACACACGAAGCAAAGCTATACGCCATGTACCTCACACAGGGCTACAATTTTTACTGACTTTCCTTAATGCTAATACCTAATGAGGTAATGCCATGTAATGAGGTTTAGACATTACAGGTTGTTTTAATAAATTTTGGTAAAATTTATTTCCATTTTCCACAGAGAGGTTAAAACCTACCCTTTTACTGACTTGATTAGTATTCTGATCTATTCCACAAATTAAGGTATTTTGCGTCTATTAGGAAAACAAACATGTATTTCACCTCTGCCATCATGTTTTATTTTTTTCTTATTTACTCTTGCTACAGAAAGGAGTCAAAAACATGAACACAGAAAAATATATTAGACTTAAAGGGATAAAACAAGTCAAACAACCATTTTGAATTGCCATGAGAATACTGGAAACAGGAAGAAGACCTCACACAGTGGGTCTGGAGAATAGTTTACCCCTTCTTTCGATTTCTGGAGTGAAGTAATTCCAGTGGGACCAACAGGACTTAGCAGGACATGAACTTTGTTAACATCTTTGTTAACATACCTGAGAATCAAATTAAAGCAGTAGAGCTGATTGAAAGTGGTACCCATTCTCTTCACCTTGGGTTGCTTGCTCCCTCTGCCATCACATACCACACTCCCTTACAGCTATGCTGACGCATTGTGCTAAACTGAATCTAAACTGGATCAGAAAGGCAAGAAGAATTTTAAATGAAATAAAATAAGAAAAAGAAAGCAATATACTCTTATCTTTATCTGATTAAAGCAGAATTTTTGCTTCGATAATATTAAAAAGTTTTTTATATTCAGAGAAGCGGCATTGTTCTGAAATTCATTTTCATGTCCTAACTCCGCTATCAGAGAAACAAAACATTGTTTCACTCTGAATTTTCACCCATTACAAACCCTGCATGCAACCTCGTTTCTAACTAACACTACAAAGGACATATTTTTAAATCAGCAACCACTTCTACCACTCGTACTTTTAAATTTACACACATTTAAGCCTAGTTTCTTGTTTGTAAGTATTTCATAGAACCATAAAATGTTTTGGGTTGGAAGGGACTCATCTACTTCCAAACCCCTGCCATGGGCAGGAACATCAGGTTGCTGAGAGCCCCATCCAACCCGGCCTTGTACAGCCTTCCTAAGGAAATCGCATTACTTGCTCTGTCTATCTCACTATCCTCTCTCCCTCCCTCCCTCGCAGAGCAATTTCTACTGAAACTGAGACAGGAACAGAGGCTGAAGAGAATTAAATTCATCAGTTGTCATGAAAAGGGGGTTAACCATGAGTCCTCTGAAATAATGGCGCCACAGCGTGCCACAGGAGTTCAGTGTGAACTCCACGATTACTGCTTCTACCCATGGCCTCATGCTGACCTCCCAGTGAGCACAGCCCCATGAGATTATCCCTACTGTTTGAATGCTGGTTTCAGTCTGGAATGATTTTTGCCTTCACGAGGAAAGGTTTTGTTAGGCGAGAGGACAGTAGAGTCCACTAATCACATCTTCTGTTCATCTTCACTGACACTGGGAAAGAAAGAGTAAGTTTACATATTGCAATTCTTTTTCTGTCAATAAACCACTAACTGAGAAGGTCTACAAAGAAATTTGGTCAAAAGAACCAAACCAACTTTGAGCAACACTTTCCACTTTAAATAACTCACACATTTATGCTGCACATTAATTAACAATGCAGCACCAACAAGTGAATTGGCAGTAAGGTGTATGAAATGAAAACATGAGCCTTATCTAACTTCCAAGCTATAAAGCCAAAGTAATCTCGGAGTTACAGTCACTAGAACAAAGGAAGAATATTTTCTTTGCACCTAAATTTGTCACTAGGTCATTAATTCAATGTTTTCATACAAAGTATAGTATCATAAGGTTCTCATGTTAGTAATGACAATGTCCCAAGACTCACTGAATATTCTGGAACACTTTCAGGACAAAGGGTAGTAAGAATGACCAACAAGTTAGGTTATGAAATATTAGTGACTACTACACTTATTTACTATTCAAGTAATCACTATAAAAGCAAGTATTTCACATTTGCCAAGTATTCTGTTTAATACAGTACAAATAGGGTGGAGAGGCTGCTGTTGCTGTTCATGTTTACGTTAAGGAATAGGAGAGTTTTGGTGTTGTAACAGAACTTCAGGCATTAATCTTGTATTAGAGATGACAAATGTTGCTCAATTATGAAATTAAGTGATCATTTAGCCAACCCACAAGTCACAGCACCTATTTTTCAGTGAGCTGGGGTAATACTGGACACTCTGCCTACTGACAAAATCTAGTTTTAGGATTGAGTATTTTACTTTATTAAAGCATGCTTTCTAGTAAAAATTATATAGTTTACAATGCAAATATTCTTGCTAAACTAATAATGTTACCCTTTTGCTAGACTAGTGTTGTTTTGTTTAACTTGCCTGTAAATATAATGTGCATGATACACTTGTGTGGTTTTTTCCAGTTAAGAACAGCCTACTATTTAAAATCCTGGAGAACTGACCCGTAAAAAAATAGTTAAAATTATAATTACAATATCCAATATCTCAAAGTACCAAAGCATTTCAAGTGTACCTCATGGCTTCTGCAAGTTTCAGCAAACTCTTCTCCAGAGAAATTTCTTGGAAACACTTCACTTCTAAGTGTAGAAAATTAATATCATTTCAGACACCTGCAAAAGCAGGTGAGAAAGACACTTTCTCCTAAGGAAAAAACACTACTTGAGGATGACGCAATGTTTCATGTCCATTCAAGTCTCATGGGGAAGGCATGCAGAGGCTATTGAAACTGAGCATCCATTAACCATCATTACTTAATTCAAATCCTGCAGAACTGTCAAACATTGACAAAAATAGACAAATCATTCCAGAACTCACATTTCTGTAGCTATTATTTCCACTTCATGTAAACAGCTTGTCTAAGTCTTCTGAGATACACATGAGTATATCTTAACAGAAGTTCACTTAAGATTTTTTCAGCTCCAAGATAAAACCAGGAGATACATGAAATCAGTAAATGTTTAGCCCAAATATGCAGTAAGAGCATAATGTAACTTCCATCCTCCAATTTTGTCTTTTCTTTGCTACACAGAATGACTAAATTAATTACATGCCCTTAAGCCTCGTTAGTTCGCAATTTATAGTTAAATCTGCAAGTTTAATTATGGGCACTATTCATGGAAAATACTAAAATCTATCGCTGTTGAGACTGATATAAACTACATGCTATAAAATTGATCTCATAGGGATTTCCCACTATTTAAATCCTAATGAATGCTAAACCATAGTTCTTAATCAAGATTGTAATAGGATACACATATTTGAGCGGTTTTAGAGTGTTTCAAGGAATAGAATTATTCTTGCCCTCTAACCTCCTGCCAAGATAAATAAGGGGAAGAGAAGAGTTGGCTGCAACATGTTATTTTCTATAACCAGAGATGATACCCTTAGTGTTAGCAATCCCAGTGATGCATCAAGACTCATTCTGACAGACATATGGACAAAACAACCCAGTCTAATGCCTGCTTTCCCATTCTTGCTGAAATAACCCCAGCTAATCCAGGCTACCTAGTATTACATGCAAATGTGCTTTCAAATAAATATTTGTTTTCTTTTTTAGCTCCATGCAAATCTGTTTTCAGGAATGCTTGAAATTCCCATATCAGAAGTTATCTCTTAATTAAAACCACTGTACTAAATGTGTAGTATTAAACTTTAATGGTATTCATCTATTTCAACTCACAGAAAAATCTCAACACAACCTGCCAAAAATGTCTGCCTAAACCCCCCAAATAATCCTCAGAATATGAGATGTCATGGAAAAAAATTATTTTGGAAGAAATCAAACCAAACAGCATTGAAAGACTAAGTTACTAACGCTGGTGCAGATCTATTTGCCTGAATGCCCTTTTTTCTCCTGGTTCAACATATTGGCAAAGCTGGTGAAGAGACTGGATTCTATGAAGCAGCCTCTGCCTAAAGTTCACACAAATGAGGATTTTTTCTTAAACTCGTGCTATTAAATGTCTGAGAAACAACTTCTGCTGTTCCTTCTAATTTCTTTCAATTTAAAAAGAACACTAGCACATTCTGTGGAACTCGCTTTTAAATGTACTTTCAGGTTTCTTAGGCAGCTTTATAACCACACACCAGGTGAAAGAACACAAGTTTACTGGGCAACATGGAAAAATAAAGATCTGACTGACAGCATGGTATTACAGCTGGTATGATGTGCAAATCCACAAGCTGTCTTGAACCCTAAAGGCTTAGGCAGGTAGGTATGTATGAATTACATACGACAGATTCTCATTTTTCCTACTTGTTGAAACCTATCAAAAATCAGTGAATTTGGGAGTCACAATCAGAACTGATTATCAGGCTCATTTGTTTCACAAATGGCTTTCTCCTGGCCTGTGCCTTCACAGCTTGCTTTCTGAGGCAATTTCAACACATCAGAGAATCACAGAATGGGTCACGTGGGAAGAGACCACAGTGGGTCATCTGGCCCAACCTCCCTGCTCAAGCAGGGTCATCCTAAGAGCACATAGCGCAGAATTGTGTTCAGACAATTCTTGAGCCTCTCCAGTGAGGGAGACTCCACAGCTTCTCTGGACAATCTGTTCCAAGGCACAGTAAAGAAGCTCCTCCTCATATTCACGTGGAACTTCCTGTGCATCAGTTTCTGCCCAGTGCCTCCTGTCCTATTGCTTGGCGCCACCGAGAAGAAACATCCTCTGACACCCTCCCTTCAGATACTCATAGACATTGATGAGGTCCCCTCTCAAGTCATCTCTTCCCAAGGGTGAAACAGGCCCTGTAACTGATGCACCATGCTCAGCGGGACAGAGACGTACAGCCCTCCACATCTACCTCCTGACAGGTATGGAAAAGTAACAAGGTTCAGAAGTAAGCAAAATTGTCATACTGTAAAAATACAGTGCCATTATGCAGTTATGCTTTCATTAAGCATTTATTGCTACAGCTTTGGCAGACAGCGATTAGTTTTCATGGTCACACAACGTGCAGATATTACATTTGAGAAGGAGAAAGCAGCGTCATATCGGACATGTATTTTTGTCCCAGTCAAATTTAACAGTAGCCAATCCCATTTCAAATACGGTTGTTTTCTTTCATGAGTAAACATAACCTGCTTTTAGCATATGGGTGACTAATGAACTTCTTGAGCCAAAGCAGCTTTTCAATTTAAAATACTTAACATCCTGATATCCCCTAATGCACTTTCTTAAAATAATAATCTAGCAAAACAAAAAGGCATCAAGAAAACTTTGTAGGGGAATCTGTTTACATAAACAAATAGGTTTGTTCACTTCTGTGTTCCTTGTATTAAATTTGAACCACATGAACATGCGTCAAGCTTTCTTTTTTTCCCCTCTGCTCCTGACTATTACCTCTATACAGTTCTGAGTTCTTCAGAGTGGAAGACTGCACTGCGTTGAACAAAGCAAACCTGACCATACCTATGAGCCCTCTTCTGTGAACTCACAGGCTATCTTAGTATTCTAGTCATCAGCTGACGTTTAATCTTCTGCTTTAGCAGGATCTAGGGGAACTTTTCACTGCTTTCTAATTTTAGTTAAGTGAAGTGGCAGAGCTGAGTAGAATAAAAGTAGCAACACTGAATTTAAGAAAAAAATGACAACCCTTCACCCCATGATGGAGAAAAAATTTACATGTTGATAGAGCATCCTAGAGTAATCAAGACAGACTTTCTGTGTGCTAACCTTCCTAGTACACATTACTGCTAACAATAAAAAGCACTTTTAACAGAAGAAATCAAGATTACAGGTACAAAAAGGCAGTTAGACAGTCATTCAATTAGCACTTGCCATGTGTGGTTTTATCCTTAGCATTATGCAATGTATTACTAGTAAAAGCAGATATAGTAAGCTGATAAGGCTGGTATCAGTCAGGGCTCTTTTACACCCCAAACAGGGGAATCTACGCAAATAAATGAGTAATTTGTGTAACTCAATTTAAACACAGAATAAAAAAGGTACATGTGAAGTATGAATAATACATCAGTTAGATTTATATGCATTTTATATATAAAAAGTGAATTAAAAACCTCATGCATGGATGGAACCAAGAATAAAATGAGAAGTAACAATGGCATTTCAAATTGCTTAAACATTAATCAGATAATCCTAAATGTGGCAAATATACTATCAAAAGTGCATTCTGTGCACAAAGTCACTTAAACAAAGGTAGCATTACATATAAACAAGGAATCTAATTGTTTCTCAATTTTCCATTTTTAAGGAAACAATATCTTGCTCCTGCTACTTTCTGTTCCTAGACTGGGAAAAGAAAAGCTATTCTTCTCTAATGTAAATCCCAGTGAATTTTTGAATTTGTGATCAAACTTACGATTCACTGAATTGACTAGATAAATTAGAAATAATTTTCAGCTCTTCAGAAATTCTATTAAGTCTTGAAGCTGACGTAGGTTGCAAACCAGCAGGTTCAGGATGAAAGTAAATTATTCTGACAGTGTCACTAAAATTTTAGCAGTAAACCAAGCTTTTTCTACAAAAACCCAATTAAACAGAGTTTAAGTGAAATTATCCAAAAGCAAATCAGCCAAACTTGTTACAGTAAATATCGAACAGCTGCTTTTTCTCAAAACTGTATTTTTAATATAGATTTTGTCTATTCAGATGGTTATATGGTGAGAAACCTGCAGCTTCCAGTCCCTGCAACCCTGCAGGTGTCAGACAATACCTTTACCAGGTGTACCAGCACTAACACCTCAATGTTTCTCAGGACAGGCCTAGCTCTGAGGCAGGGCAACACTGAAGTGTTGAGAAACCTCCAGAATAATCCTCTTAGCACCGTGTGTGTTTTACACATAACACTGATGTTTATGCATTTTAACTTTGTTTTTCAACAAAAAAACCCAAGAAGCAGCTCTCCAAGTTTCCTGTTTAGAAAAAACTGGCTGTGGAACACACACACATAACTTCATTTTAAAATACCTCAATTCATTTCTGCTTTGAGAAATATATTCAGAGCAAAACCAAAAGAAACCAGAACCTGGTTAGCTTTCTGTTCTAAGTTTTAAGGAACTACTCAGGGGAGAACAGAAGGTATAGACAATGCTAAAAAATTCAATGTCAGGTAATTTCCATATACATTTTCATATTCTACGTTGTAGGTACACACACAGCGTCACTTGGAACAATCAGTCCAAAGCCTTTTTTCTAATTTAATCTGCACAAAGAAATGTCCCTATTGCCTCCAAAAGGTAAGGTACTTGCAACAGACCAACGTCCCCAAGACTCAAATTCTCTGCAAGTGTAAGATCACATCAGGATATACCTAAAGCCAAAATTCAAGTCAGCCAAGTTACTTAAGGAGACCCTTGGAAGTTAAAAAAGAATGTATTCATGGTGTCCCTTCGCTAAATAATCTTCTAAAATAACTCACATGAAATACACTACATGCTTCAGAATAGTTAACAAAATTGTTTGTTTAAAGAAATTAGGAGACAATAATCAAACGCACCGCAAGCCTCTGTCGAGTACAAAGAATAAAAAGTATTCAAGACCAAACTCCCTGTCTCTCAAAGGCCAGCTATGCAGCTGTTCATCTGCACAGATATGGTTTGCAACTTCTAAAAAAGGCATTTTTGCCACAGTGTAACTTAACACTCTTTTCAATAGGCTTGCTGCACTGTGAAGTTGCTGAGCAAACCCTCACTGGTTGGAGGGAAGACGAAACCTGCGCTCCCATGTGGGTGCTTCCTTTGCCCCAGCAGCAACCCCAGTTCCACAGGTGGGACTGGGGTTGCTGCTGGGGCAACACCAATTCTTTTGACTGTATCAAAATTATACACTAGCACAAGAAAAGAGACATAAGTACTTCCTAACAGGGACAGACATCTATGATTTCTCTTGAGCCACAAAATTAACAACATCCACTTTGGAACCCTCCCTCTCCCAAAAGAGCACAACAGAAGTACCAGCTTTGACACTGGATTCCCTCTGGTCTATATAAACAGGAAATTCTTTGGTACAGTTGTCCCATTAGAAACTCATTATGCCAGATTAACAAAGAAACTGCAAGTAATCACAAGTTCCTAAGAAACCACTTACATCCCAATTACACTGAAAAATGGTCAGGAAGGCAACAGCCAACAAGTAAAATAATCTAAATTTATTTAGACCCAACCACAACAGTATGTATCAGTATACATACACAATAAATGGCATTTTAAAAGGGCCAATTTTCAAGTCTTCTTTTAAATCTCTGAATGGGTATCGCACTGACCAGGAGACATTATTCTAAAAAGCAATTTCTTTAGGAAGTTATGGTAGTAAAGAAATAAAGCAAAAGTATGGCAGCAATTAAAAATAATTTTTAAACAAATAAAACTAAGAAAATCAAGATAAAATCTGAAATAAAAATGGGCATCAATAGTATAAACTTAAGGTAACATAAGGTAACAGAGCAGAAATTCGGAAAGAAAAGTTACAAACATCAATGAAAAAACACAGCTGGCAGGGACAGGAATACTAAAGCATTTTTTAGATATGTTAAGAATGGAAAAAACCCAGAAACAATATAGAGGGGCTGTGTGTATATATATATATATATATATGCATATGTATGTATGTATGCATAAAAAATAGAAAATTGGTCAACAAATGCTTCTATTTTGTGTTCGGAAAGAAGCAAAAAGTTTTGTCTTGCATAATGAGGGTTATATACCTTCTAGTCTACTAGTAACAAGGAAGAACATTAAAACCACACAGATCACTATTTTAACTCAGTAGCTCTTGGTAATACAAATCACAAGTGTGCTTAGGCAGCTCCCTCGCCACTATTCAAGAGCTAATGCAGCTTCCAGTTTGCCAATGTTTGTTTTCTAAACAGACTGTGAAATACCTTGTAAACAGCAAAGAATGGGTAACACTGTACCAGCACTGCAAAGCAGTAACAGAAAGGTCTGAAAGTGCTAGGCTGTTAACCATGCTGGATAAAATAAAAAATGAACAAACAAACAAAAAACAGTCCATTGAAAGATACCAAGATAACTGAGGTTCATTAGGCTTATCAGCAGGAAGGCAATACCATGTCAACACGGTTAGACTGTCCCAAAAGCTAGTTTAGCTTCACCAACAGCACCACTGCTTTTTTTGCACCATGGAGCCAGACCTGATCAACGCTGAACACAGCTAACACTCACTCCTATGACCTGAGGCACCAGCAAACAATTTTGAAGCAACATGGGTCCAACGAGGCTTTTTAAGCTTGTAGCCTTGCCAGATGAAAGCTGATCCCACACCGAACAATTGCTCATAAATGTTCATGAAAGCTACTAGCAAAGACACCTTAGCTGCAGAACCTGAACAGGCTTCCTCAGGAAAGGATACCTTGAAGTATGTCTCCCCAAACCTGAGTTAACCAGATTTCTCCTTTTTTTGGTCATAGTATACCCTCACGACATCAAGTACCAGACTAACTCTGCGGTTTTGGCACAGAATGCATGAAAACCCAGCACGAACAGCACTTCTGAGAAGCAGTTCTCTAGACTGCATCTGCAACCAGTGTTACTGTTCTTCTCATAGCATTAAAGGGAAGAGCAAACCAGACTCCCTATTTACTCTGACACAGAGGTAAAGAATGATGTATACTGACTTTTGGTCACTATATTAAAAGCACTGGAATACTAAAAATGTCATACCTTTTGTCAGTATATTACAAAAGCAGCTTATTTTTCTTCAAACTTCTGTGTGTGCTCCAGTACCAACACCATCTCAAGCCTCATTCTGGCAGATTTGTTTGTATGCTCTGATTCATGCTGTACCACCTTCACCACTGCCACCAAACACATAAGACAGCAAATCCACAGCATTTCACATGGCAAGACTTTAAGACTCTCCAAGTCACAGCTCTGGTCACACCTATTCTGCGTGCCACAATTTGCACTGCCTCAAGAGGTCATGCCTGCTATCCCCTAAGTCCCTACAAGTTCTAGGGAAAAGCTCAGAAAATACAGTGGTATTTTCCCCATCCTCTACAGAGCCTTTGATCCTCACAAATCAAGTTATCTTTATGTGTAAAGGTAAGCCTGTAAACTCTAAATTTTCTACTTCTTGCTAACCTTCTGAAGAGCAATTTTATCCAAGCAAGCAAGCAAGAGAAAAATACCGTACCTAGGTAAGCAACCATAACCCACAGTACACATGCCAAAATCAGCATGGCGATATCATGGTGTGCTCTACATTTTTGCTGGAGAACCTGGAATTCATACATTCATGCACACATGCTGCAGCAGTTCATCTCTAGATTCTCAGTCCTGCATGCCAAATTTTGGAAGCTCAAAAATTAGCTCCAAGGAAAAAAGGCACTAAAGAAATTCACCACCAATGTATTTTTCCACTGTCTTTAGCAGCACACAACACCACTTTTAATTAAGAGATTAGGAGAATATACCTTTGGCAAAAGTTCTTGTAGTCAAATGCTGATAAAAACACACACTTTAGGAAAGCATTTCAAGTAAGCTTTCATGATCTTCCTTCCCTGCTACACTTGATTTTGGGCAGTTACACAAAAGCAGTATCCCAGCTGATAGAAATTAGACCCTCACCAGAATATTTTGCTTTAGAATCTGACATTCAGATGGCAACTATGTTTCAAAGGACTTATAAATACCATCCCTATTGGATAACTTGCCTTTCTATGTTTCAAGATGCGTTTTAAGCAATAATCTGTTCCCTGCAGGAGGTAGTGTTATAAAACCAGAAAACCCTAATTCCTTTGAGCTAACATACACTAATCATAATCACTCAGGGCATGATTCTACAGGAGCTCACTGTTGACAAACAGGGAGGTCCCAGTCTCCCTCCTCATTCTCAACTGCACACTCCCAAAAGCATTTGTCAGACTCTCCATTAGCCAATTCACTAACCAGCAAGGCAGAAACAACCTTTTCTTCCTCCCCACCCACTGAAATAAACAAAAAAGAAGGAGTGAAAGAAAACAGCATGGTGGGAGGAAGAAGCAAGAGCACACCCTTTCAAGGCAGTGAAGACAGTACTGCCTCAGTTGCACCTGGAGCTGCAGCCACCTCTGAGTGTTCAGTCTAAAAAGGATTCTAGAGACAGGAATAAAAGGGACAAAAAATTTCTATTTATGCAGTAAAACATACTGGAAAAACACACTGACGTTCCCTTTACCAGGACTGTGTCAGCTTGAAAGAAATAACAAAAGCCCAGAAGACTGTTGTTTACCTGACCTTAGCAGTATGCACATCATCATGAAATCAATCGCAAATGTTTTAAAGTTTGCTTCTTCTACATAAGACTGCTAGTTAAAGATTATTATTATTATTAATATTATTATTAAAGAGCATAAAAATGAAAACCTTGCTGCAAAGCACAATGGCTTCAAGATCAGTCATACGAATGCACAATGGCTTTTCTGACTTTATTTCCCCCACAAATACCTAAGAACAAATGCTAAACAAGTGGAAAAAAACCCCACCAAAAATTAAATTGATTTGACTATATGTAGAAAGCATACACACTGCCTGAGCACGAGGAAAGCCTAAGTGCTGCAAAGTTTTGGTGGTCCTCGAAGGGGAGAAGCAGTGGCAAGGACAGGGGGGTAGGGTTTGACAGGGAAGACTTTCAAGTTTTCTCATTGCAGACAAATGGACAAAGGCCTATCTAACTTTCTCTGCTATTCAATCATCCACTGTTCGTGCTGTAAACTGAAAGCTCCTACAATGCAAACTGTTTTGGAAACTGATTCTCCATTTATTTTTATGAAAGCTCTATCCATTGGGCTAGGGGCTATGCTCCAAATACCTCAGAGTACATGGTGATAAACTGACTCCATGTTGTACAGAAAAGAGAAACCCACTCCCTGACATTCCAGAAAATGACCTTTGATGCTTGCTTTTCCTCCTTTATAGTGCACACCTCTACAAAACAACTTCTGGAGGGGAAAGCTGTTCTGCCAGCTTAATTTTCACTATTAAATTAGGCAAAACATGCTGGAGCTTTATGCTTCTCTAAGGACTCTACCTTGACATTATTAATTTATGCACAGACCTATATATAAGCAATAGTAAGGCTGAACACCAAAATACTCCAGGCCTAGGAAATGTTTCAATTAACACTGCCTAAGCCAAAGCAACTGGCCCCACAAACCGATGACCTGTGTACAGCCCCACATGATCTCTACTTCCCTGTGGCTAAAGGAACTTGTTTTGTTCAATCTGTGAGATGATCAGTACATAATGTGTGGCTATTCAAAATTATGGATTTTTCTTTACTGTTCAGTGTTCAGCCTGTACTACTTAAATTTTGCTCCAAATAGAACTCACTCTCTCATGTGCTCTTACTTGCCACTTAACAACCATTTGTTCATAAGATACATAAGCAGGATTCATAAAACCTTCACGCCAAGAGTTATCATTCTACAGATTGTAAACAAACAAAACGGGGATAAGCCATATCCCCTCACTTAACCATACAATTTAAAATACCATGGAATTGAGATCTTAGGATATACACTATTTCATATGGCTAAAGGAAAGCTTTATTTCATTACCATCACAAACGCATAATGTTCCTACAGATTTCCCTCCAGTCTCCTACCCCATACACCATTCTCCTCCCCCTCGCTGATAAAGCAAAAGTTCCATAAGGAAAAGCATCTTTTATCAGATGTCCTGAACTATCCCAAGAGCAAATTCTCTACGAGGCTCTATAATCTAGGTATGATGACGTAATATGGTATTAAAAGGTTAATGCATGTTAAGTCCAAGTACAGATTTCATGTTAATTACCTGGTATCTAATACACCAACACCCAAGTTCCATTATTTCAGTATTCCCAATATCAGTCTTTCTTTTCCACACTATCACTTAATTTTCCTAACTCTCAGTTTCATCCTGACAGCCAGCCCACATCTGACAGCTTGCTTTTGCCTCCACTCTTCTGACTCACTCCTACATCCCTACTCTATTTTTGCATCTTACAGCTTCCTCCTCTGTGCTAGTGGAGGCAAAGAGGTCACAGCATAGATAGTACCAGAATAAGTCTAAATGAATTTTAAAAGTCCACAGTAACCTGACATCTGTACAGCTTCTGTTCTCTGAATTATCACGCTCAAAATTAACTTAGATATATCACTGGATGGTGCTGTAGGTTCTTTTAGGTCTTGGTAAATTCTGTTGGGTATCAGCTTCTTCCTGAAGCACTCTTCTGGTAAATCCAAAAATACTTTAAAAAAGGATTTCTTCTGAAAAATCGTACCACACTCCAAAACGCTAGAATATTAAAACGTAGATCCATCCAAGGAAATTTTCTTTTTGCTTCTCCCAATCTGATTCAGTATTAAAAAAATTCCATCCTCCTTTACAGCTTCATAGCTGAAAAGAGTAAGAGAACTGACTTCATAAAGATCCAGAGTCCTGGTCAAAGGAATGGACTCTCTCACAGATAGAGAACTCAACAGGCGAGAATTCTTCAGCCTAGAACAAAATAATGCTGACAACCATGTAATACAAGACTAAAAATCATTAATAACAGGAATCTGTTCACCATTTCCGCTAATACAATGAATTGAAGTGATTACATGAAGCCGGTAGAAGCTGCAACCCAAATGACATAAAGAAACAAAAGCTGCATTTCTGAAAACTGATTGGAATGCTCCGTATCAGCAGAAGCAACAATGACTTATCACTGGTCTCAGTAGACTGGCCTTTCCTTTTCACACAAATCAGGTACTGGAGCTATACGACGAATTGAAAGAATGGTAAAGGCCTCAGACAGCTCGACAGAGGAAAAAACCCTCTTCACTTCAAGTTAAATTAATACTATAGCATTTTTACTGATACTTCTCTCATCACAGTAGGTAAGTGATGAAGTGCTTTGTTTTTTTTCTTTTCTGCAATATAAAATATGTTGTCTTTTTTTTATTAGGACTACAAGTAAAGGTAATGACATTCTTGCATTCAACAGGATTCAGTGTATCTGAATAAAGATATAAGGTTAACAATCTAGCTTCTCATTCAGGAGGGTTTTTTGAAGTATAGGTATATATATTACCACAAGGAAAATTACAGTAAAGCTTCTGTGCATCCTACTACTTGAGAGTAAGTACAGGGTAGTTTACCTCAGTGGTGCTACTATACTCAGATGCTCTTTCCAGAAGAACTTGAACCAGATCCCTCTGAAGTAATCCCTCAATACGCAAGCCTCAAAAGGCTTATTTAAACTCTAAGCATCTGATGGGGCTACAGCATTGGTAGATGAGGCAAAGCAACTAACACCATCTGCCTGGACTTATGCAAATAATCTGACACTGTCCCACATGATATCCTTCCCTATAAACTGGAAAGACATGTATTTGATGAATGGATCACTTGGTGGATGAAGAACTGACTGAATGGCTGCACGTAAAGGAAAGAGTTGTGGTCAATGGCTCATTGTCCGTGTGGAGACCAGTGGCAAGTGGAGTCCCTCAGGAGTCGGTACTGGGGCAGGTACTGCTGAACGTCTTTGTCAGCAACACTGACAGTGGCACCAAGCACACCCTCAGCATGTTTGCTGATGACACCATGCTGTGTGAAGCAATGCCATCCAGAGGGACTTTGACATGCTTGAGAGATGGGCCAATGCAAACCTCATGAAGTGCAACAAAGCAAAGTGCTAGGTCCTACACCTGGGTCACAGCAATCCCAGGAAAACCCACAGGGGTGGGCAAAAACGTGATTGAGAGAGGAGACCTGCAGAGTCTGGTTGATGAAAACCCAATGTGAGCCATCAGTGTGTGTTCACAGCCCAGATAACCAACCCTGGGCTTCACCAAGAGGACCGTGGCCAGCAGGCCAAGGGAGGGGATTCTCCCCCTCTACTCTGCTCTGTCTGTAACAGCTACTGGAATTATGATCAGTTTACAACAAGCTTGGGTAAAGGCACAACAGTTTATATGATAGTAAAAGTGCATCATGCAACAAAGCAGTATTATCAATATGCTACTACTCTTTATTAATAAAATCTTTAGTATAAAGTCATTACCACAAAAGAAATTTCTCCCACTAGCTACACAGGCTCTTGCCACATTTTCAGTTTTAATAATTAGCTACTGTGCTACTGAAGGAGGCCAAGAAAGAGGGTATTATAGACAAAGCTAAAGCCAGCTGGGCTGTTTTTTTTTCCCCCTGCTGTTGGATGGCTGCCTTCATTTCACTGGAACACTATAAAGCAAGTTGACCATATAAGGCACTGGGATTCCCATGGAAAATGCTTACACAAATCTATCCATGTAGTCTATTTAGTTTATATATCACCGTTAAGATGAACATTTCCAGTACATTTTAAGACACTTCAGAATTAAATCTTACAAATATATCATTACTTTTGCCCTGAGTTAATATAAGTAAGCTTTCCAGAAGAATCTACAGCTTAACACTCAACTGAATGCATTTCTTTACATAATATTAAAACTAGATCAATTTCAAAACTGCAGGCAGCATTCATAAACACAACATCCTTGATTTTGGTGCAAATGAAAAGTACCAGAAAAGCCTGATTCAGGGGTCTGACGGCAAATGAATCTGCCTGCCAGCTACTGGCTGCAGCCTCCGTTTATCAGAGGCAGCAACTTGCTGCATGGAAAGATTATTTGTAGCCTAGATTCCAACAAGAATAACTCTAACGAGCAAGTGCTTATAAGGAGATGGTAATACACAGTCTACAGAGAAAGGACAGGGAGAACTGAAGAAAGCAACATTCTTGACTAGATGGGGGTGTAAAATAGAGAGGACTGCAGGGCTTCCACTTCAGAAGGACAAGGGAGCTTTTGCAACAACGGAAAGAAATATCAGGCTAGAAGAACGGGCAATAAAAGAAATATATATGAACTTCAGGATTAGACAGACAAATACAGGAATACAAAAAGCTTCAGGTAGAGGTATGTGCCAGCATGACAACAGTATCTTCTTAGCTCTAGGGTTTATTTTTCAGAAGGAATCAAGCACTTAAATGTTGGGAAGCAACACTTCTAACACAGCACAAAAATTTCTAGAGAACTCTGCCATACTTTTTATATACAACCTCCACTTAATATTTACATTAATCTTTTTAGATAAGAATTTCCCAAATCAATGCTTTATGAAAACTCAGTTTTGCCGATACAATGCATACTTTAATCAATACTGGGTTTCCTCTTCAAATGGATATCCAAACCTCCTAGTATTCTGTATACCAGACAACCAGATCTGTTGAATTAACTACAACATTTTGCACCTGCTTTAGGCTAGGACTAGAATATAATTCTTCAATCAACACACAGTCTATTGATCCGTAAGGACACAAAATATGTTTCTAGTTAACACAATCTGAACGGAACTACTTCTTCCAGTAAATTCCAGCTGCTGCCAGACCTAGCTACCTTTTCTGCACCTCAGCAAATACACTCCATCTAACAAAGACAGTGACAAAAAACAAAGTAGAAAAACTAAGCAGCGCATAGCCAAACAGGGCCCAGAACAAGTTTTATTACAGAAATGGAGTATATATGTGACCATGGTAAAAATACACACACACACACACACACACACACACACACACACACACACACACACACACACACACAACAACTGTATTTGTGAAAAGATGAAACTTTAGTCCGATCTTAAATTTGACCCTAAAGCTAAATACATTTGAAACCTATATGCCAGACTGTGAATCAAGAGCCATCTCTACTCAAGTTTGGAATTCATTTGGCGAGCATTCCCCCAAATTAAAAAGATTCTTTTAGAAGTTGTACATTTTTGTAATTTTATCCACAGGAGAGCTAAGACTCTAGTTCTCAAGATCATGTCACTGGGTTGTCCTAAGTAGCAATTTAATGGACTGTTCAATTAGTTCTTACACCATTTTAGAAGTTACTGCACTCCAACTGCAAGCTCATTCACTATATAACTTGTCAAGTGAACAAATCAAACTTCCCTACATAAGAGTGAATGGGCATGTACAGGAGCTGTCAACAAGCAAGCACTGTGCATTATTATTAGTCTATAATAATGACAGAACTGTACTTCACAGTATCTACATCCCTAACTATCTAAATAAATGCATTCTTAGCTCAGAAAAATGCATCATTATACCAAGCTACTTCAGAAAAATTTAGAGTAGCTACAACTAAACTTTTGCTCTCAGGGTATCAACTGCCTAAAAGCACATTTTATTTGGTCTTGGACTCAAAAAGCCACATATATGGTCTCTCCTTAGAAGAAATCTTTAAGGGCAGAGATTGCCTCCGTGGGATGCCTCAGCTGGGATGCTGAGCTTTTGTTTGAAAGGACTTATATTGATACACTTCTAGAATCAAACTCATTCCCTATCAGTCCTGCACTAAATATAAAGCACCAAGTAGAACTGAAGCAATATAGCATTAACACTCCTGCCCTTAGGAATTGCCCAGAAAATACCTACTACTGCTCTGCTGAGGACTTACTCATTAGACTAAATTAGGTTAGGCAAAAGATGTAACACAACTGTAGCATGCTGCAGACATACAAATATCATGAGCACTCCTCTGTAACATGCTAGTGAGCAAGAGGGAGAAGGAAATGAGATGGCAGGTGAGTTTTTGCCTGTCCAAGTTAGTCTGGGCTATAATTTACTTTCTTCCCATGGAAATCACTAGTGTCTGAGACAGAGCAGGTTGCTAAAACAATCACATACTCAGCAATTAAACATCCTAAGCTGCAGTCCACAAGATGTGAGGTCCTACACAAACAGGAGCTGATACTACACAGTCACTCTGAGCCTTCTTATCCAATCACTAGCAGGCATTAGCTAAAACTTTTACCATCAGTTCATACCTTGCCCTTTCCTCATTCCACTCCTGCCTAGGCATAGTGAGAAGAAATGGTAACTCATTATCAACAAAATTTAGCCCACCAGTCCTTAGGATCATTTAGGAAAAGAATGGAAATTCAGGTCAGGGAAAATTAAAATTTGAATATAGGACAATTTAGAAGTTTTAAGTCTAGTATGATTACAAACATAAACAAGCATTTTTCCAAAACCTACAAACAGCTGACCTTGATCACATGTTGGGGCAGTGCCCATCCTCATTTTAATCACAAAATTGCATCTCAACTGCAGTGGATAGTTGTGAAAGAAGATACGTAGCAGAACGCAACACTCACTTTCTGAGCTCAAAGTGAAGAATGAAAAGTTTAGCTCCAGACTAGGTGAATCCAAACCAAGTCACTTTCTAGTGAAGAAACTTCCAGTAACTTTGCAGTTGTTCTTTGTATCTTCATACACCATTTTACTGTTATACTCATCAATAAAACACATATATATTTGCATTAAAATCAATGTACATGTTGAGGTTCAGAAGAAAAAGATTTAAAATGGTTATGAGAATCAATTCCTATAGGCTTAGTGAAAATCAGGACACAGTACACGTATGAAAGGGCAAGGTCACTAACTAAGCTGAAGAAAATGGAGCTATGTCAAACACAAACACAAAGCTGTTCCACATGAAGATGAAGAAAAAACACATATGAAGAAAACACACAAAGAAAAAACAATGGTGACACAAAATACATTTACACCACCTTGCTGCTCTAGGGTTTGCATTTAACCACACTATTCCAAAAGCAAAGCATATAATTATACAACAAACCAGAAAAAGTACTTTGATAAGTACTGCAGTAAAACAGGTTTAGGTATTACCATAGATAGTTCCTTTTGGTAAGCAACTCATTTAGCTAAAAACAGATGCAAACTCTGTGCTTGGAAATGAGTTGTTTATTGCTATAGATAGGGACAACCTAGAAAGATGTGTTTAAGTTACAGCTATATTTCTGGAGAATATAGAAGATATAATTTTAGACTTGAGCACTGAAAAATGATGCTCCAAGTATACCAAGGGCTGTAGAGTTTAGCCGCAAATCTGCAAGCCTTATGAGTAATTCTACTGAAGTTGTGGTATTTACAGGAGTTTAAGTGTTTCCAAGAGTAGAACCAAGATCCAGTTCTAGAGTCTGTGCTCACTACTGTCTACAGTAGAGCCCTATAAAGACTTGTAAAAAAATTAATCATTGTTTCTTATACAAGGATTGAAAACTGAGGTTTTCAATTGAAGGTGTCAGGCATTGATGAATAACATTCTTAAAAGTGGTCAACAATAGTTGGTGAAGAAGTTATCAAGTGTAACTTGATGTTATCACAACTAGGACAGCAAGAAAAGGGCGCACTGTGTTTATTTTCCCCATGTTTTAAATTGCTGTGTTCAGGTGACTCTGGACTCTAACAATGAGATTAGAAAACTGTTGATGGACTCAAATGTGGACAATGCCTATAAAGGTACACCAAAGCTCTTCCTCCAGAACTTCCCCATTCTTGTTTGGGAAGCTAATGCTATCTAAGGAAGAAGTCTATGCATGCTTGTGCCTTAAGCCATTTGCATAATGAAGACAGCATTCATGCAGGAGCCAACATAAAGGATTGGATGTTGGAAGGTAAAAGAAGTGTAAAACTGAGAATTAGCACCTTAAAAAGAAGTGATTCTGTGTTTAATTTCCACTTCCTCTTGAGCAACCCAATGACAAAGCCACTTTTCTGTAATGTGGAGCTAATTTGGATGTCATAAAATCACGAGTTAGTTCCTGCCATGTTATTTACAAGCATATTTAGGGAGCACTGAGGTAACAAAAAAGGTATCTATAAAATAAATGTCTACTCAATTGCAATATGCATTACAACACAAGTTCCTGGTATTGTTTTGGTAGGCACATGCTCTATGTCTAACTACAGGTCTAGCAAGAATGCAACACTGCAGAATATGACTATGTAGTTTAAGAAGAACATTCTATTTGTTAATTTTAGCTTGGGCAAACATATAGTTAGAACAGCTTGAATTAAACAAGAATCCAAGGAAAGAAGCACCTTACTGTTGATTAATATCATTCTTTATATGAGACATCTATGAGCTAGCCTCACTCACAACTATGAAGTAATGACTCCCTAATTACAGCAATCTTCCCTATTAATGCTTAATATTTACAATTACCCTGTACTTAAGGTCTTGAACTGAAGATATGAGGTCTAAATGAAGGTTAAATGTGGAACTGCAATACATGATTTGTCTTGCTCATACGGAAATGGCTTATTTCTTTCATCTGAGAATTGATCTACATCTCAGAACTCTGGCATGCAGAGGAGTACCAGAGAAGCTGAACAGTTGATAGCCCTTGTATCACCAGCAGCCTCATCATTACTCCAAAGAAGTACACAGCTATTGGCAGAAAACAAGCAAACTGGCATCACCCTTATTCTTCAGCTTTCACTTATAAGCATGCAGTATGCATTTCCTCAGTTAAATGGTAACTTAATTTCAGATGACTGTACTGTCTTGTCTTACAGTTGAACTAAGGTGGCAGTAATAGACCCATCTTAGCATTTCAAAGTAAAAAAAAATCTATTTGGCAAAACTGGGAAATTTTAGTAAAAATGACACATGAACACTATGACTGAAGCACTCGTGTAAGTGGAAAACCAGAAGAACGGAATGATCTTCAACCTAGTTTATGAAGCGCTTAAACTTAGCTTCTGTTTTAAGAATTACTGTTTGCCTTTTAGCTAATTTCTGTTCTCAACTTGTACTGAGTCATTTTTTCCATTACTGCAAGCAACTTTGTTTTTATTGGATGCTTTAAGTCTAAGCATGTTCAGTGCATCGCAACTACAAAACTATAGTTAAAGCAAGCTAAAATTTGCTGAAATTAACAATTAAAATGAGCTTGAAGTAAGAGTTACAGCCCATCTACTTAAAAAAAGTAAATCTTTAGAATACTTCAATACCAAAGTACAAAATTTAACCCATTCCTTCTTCACCCGCAAGTAACACATAGCAACAGTTCTAACACCTCTCATAGGGATTTTATAAACCCAGCTTTTACATCCTTTAACCACCAGAGATCTTAACTTATACAATGTCATATGCTAGAAGGTAACCTATGCTAAATTGTGTAGTTTTAATTTATTACTTTGGGATCTTGGCTTTATATGAATGAAAACTTAATAAAAATTAGAGACTCTTGAAAGATCCTCTCGGTCACATTAAAAATAAGCTCTTTGAATAGCAAGACTGCTTTTTTGTCTTTAATAGCTATTACATTAAATGTGTGAAGACACTATTACAGAAAAAATTTACATTTTGCAGGATCAGGTGATTTCACATGACAGCATTCTTGTTTCCAAAAAAAATGTCAAAATGTATACATGTTGGAGTAAAGTTACCCTAAAGAAGTTCTGAATAATTATGTCTACCCAACTACTCTGAATTAGTCAGGTAAGTAAAAAAACAAAATACCACAAAGCAAACACCAAACAGCCCTGTAACCGTGGACAATCCCCCCCCCATACTGATACAGTGCTCCTCAATTCACCAGTTACAGATACAAATGAAGTACAACCTATGTGTGACAAAATGGTATATGTAGAAAAATATTTATTCTTCAAAAACAATCAAACATTAAAACGCAAGCAAGCATATTTCACGTATTTGATTGTGTTCTTCCTCTCCAGACTTCACACCCATCTTCCACAATGATGCACTGTAGAGCAGGAATGATGTCTCCAGACAGTAACACAAGCAAAGCCACTGTTTCATTAGGAATTTCTGCTGTGTCTGTGTGTCAGGCAGATCATGAGAGAAAAGCCATTGAAAACAGCAGTTACCATGTAAGTCCCTGTATTACTGTAACGCCTAAGAGCTCTAAATATGGACCAGGATCTCTGGAAAGATCTATATGGACATCTGTGGAGCAATTCAGGTTTTCTGGAAGAGATTTGTGCTTCAGTAGCCAAAAAGCTACTGGAGTGTAACAAAAAACAGCAGTATCTCCAAAAAGGAAAAAAATTAAAAACAAAACAAGAAAACCAGACAGACAAGCATTAGTTAGCACACCAACAAAAGTTCCAAACTCCCCAAACAATAGTCCTGAAGAACTATACTGGGCATCTGAGTTTCTGTATTCAATTCAAAGAATCATTATTCAAAGCAGACAATCTAAACCATACTTTTCATTTAAAAAAAAAAAAAAAAAAAAAAGCCCCACACCAAAAAACCACCTTGTGTTCAAACTCATTTCTCATCCAGCCAGTGCCCCCTGGCACCTCTTCTCTTGGTCCTCTGTTCACATGTCATTAAAAAAAAAAACGTCAAAAGACAAGGTAAGGCAAGATTGCTGCAAACTCTAGGAAAGTAATATCAGAGAAGCATGCATTAAATAAATATTTGCTTACTTACACACACTAAAGTTAACAACTGCATTTTACATTTCTGCTTCGTGGAACAAAGAATGCTTTACTATAGCAAAACTTGTTACTCTCTGTAATAAACCTTTTCTGTTTGGATATGCTGCCACAATTCCTTCTCTCCACTCACTTCTCTGCTTCCTACATCACGCTTTTCAGGAATTAAGACCACACAACTTTTGTCCAGACTAACTTTGCAGTAGGTGGAAAGATTACAACACATGCCTACCTACCTGCCAAAAAAAGTAAGCTCTTAGATCCAGGAATAGATTGAGCAAAGACATCCCTGTTCAGCAGACTGAAGCCCGTATGCCAGCATTTAGACTGGAGAGAAACTCCTTGCTCGGACTGACTAAAACAGGGAAGACCACACGACAAGCTATCATGGTCAATATAATATCAAACAGCACTCTAAAACTACTGGCTAAATGTACATATGAAAAAGATGAGCAAAGCAAAAGTCATTTTATTTCTTCTGGTAACCTCGGGAAGAACAAAAATAAGGCACCAGAATACAGCAAGAAACATAAGATTGTTTGGTACACAACTACAGTAAGCAACCCATCTCTAGTTATGTACTTGCTTTCCATGGCCAAGGATTTGAGGAAGTCAGATTTCCTTATATCCTATAAATCAAAAGCCACATAACTCAGATTTTAAAAAAAGTCTTTACAGTAGAAGAAAACCCTCTCGTTTTTATTTCACCTGAAAGTACACAGACAAAGGCTAAGCAAATATCTTCCAGATACTTCAGTGGTAGAAGTAGTAGAGCTTTCCACCAGGCACTCAACAGCCAGCATCTCAAGGTACTTTATATATTTTAAATACAGCCCATCTCATAACAGAACGTAGCACCATGCTTACAGTGTCTACCCTCTGAGAGCTAAATCAGAAATGTTGTAAAACCAGTGCAACAGCAATTTTTTGTCTTCAAGGACGAGTAGAAGTTTTTCAGTTGTGTTTTTTTCTCTTTTACATAATTTTCAGCAAACCACAGCTCAATTTTGTCTTTCACCTTCTTAGTGGTCATCCAAAAAGCACTTTCCACCAAAAAGAATTCTTAGTGCGATTTGGATATTGGGAAAGATCGTTACCATTTTGAATCTTTCACTGCATTAGTTTGGTTTTTGTCCCAGCCTTAGGGCACAACCACAAAAGCCTTCTTTCTTTAAATGCAAGGTTTCAGTATGGCTACCAGGAATGCAGATTAAGGAGCCTGCATAATTTTTCTCACAGTTTATGTAGGACCCTTGGGAACATGTTAGCAGAACTGTTTGGTGGTTTGCCTGCATAGATTTCCAGTTCTGCTTCTGCCTACAAATCAGATTTTTGTAAAAAACTAAACCTGAAGTAGTGCTAGTCGCAAGCCCCCATGAAAACCTAAAATATGCAGCAAGCTTTCACACAAGACTAAAGATTTCTACATCAGTTAAATGATGCTTTTGTAAGTTTAAATGAGTAGTCAGTCCCCTGGAAACAGCACAGAACCCTACCAACAGCACTAATACAATTTCACCCAGTTTTTGTCTTTAATTTCCAAAGCTAAACTAAGGATGAAACAGTAAATCTTCCATTTAGGCAGTGCATTTATACTGAGCCACAGATTCATGGAAATGTCCTTTTAAGCACATAGTTTGCACTTCTACATTTAATAGGCCTTTTAGCTCAGCAATTCCACACCATCCCCTACAACCGCAGGTGATCAGTGTCACTGCTGCATGAAAATGTACGTATTTGTCAAGCTATCCTGGCATCCTGCTATCCAATCAGTAAAAGCTAATTCAATGCAAATTAACACTAACTCCCTGAAAGAGCAGCCACAGAGGTAAACGCTGGGGAATAGCAAGAGTTTGTTGTTTTACGGGAGGAAGCTAGAGAAAGTAAAAATTATGAAAAAAAGACTTATTTGAAAATAGAAACAAAACTTCGGATAGTAAGCAGTGCCTTGCTGACTTTTTGGAAAAAAATCCTAGATTGCAAGCAAGTGGCAAATGCAAGACTCAACTGTCATTTGGTTTTTGAACAGAAGAACAAAGTTATGAATTTGCTTCAGTATTTGTCTCCTGGAATTCACAGCTCCTTGGCTCCAATTTCCATCTGCAAAATGAATAATTTCCATTTTAGGAGACCAACTTGCAGGAGGTCAGAGCAATCTGGCTATACTTGATTACACATCATAGTTGGTTACAAGCTGAAGGAGCTGCTTGTGCCAATACATGCACAAAATAAAAACTAAGTTCATCACAGCAAGTGTACTGGAGCTTCATCAACTGAGGCCAAAGTTGCACTGAATTTTACTACTGAGATTCAGCTACTACTGGAAAACTGAGTTTCTACTTCTAGCATTTTTAGCTCAAATGCTGGATGAAATTACAAATTAAATAATCCCATATCACAGTGACTGAGAGTCAGGATTTTGGCTTCATGCAAAGACTTCTCTATCTCAAAATTCAGTGGCATGTGTAACTGGTATGTTTACCAGTTAGCAAATGCAGAACATCCATTCTTCTCCTTCCCCACAGTCCTTAGCAAGAAGTCAGGGAAAAAAAAAGAATTAGTGATTTATGACACTTAGTGGTAGTACAAGTTGTTATGACTTCTAGCAAAATAAAGGAAAGAATTATGACAATATAGAAAATTCAGAATCCTTTAATTGTATGTGACATGTATATTGAAATCACAGGTCAAAGTCAACACTTAATTAGAGACTCAAAAGTTAAAGCTTATCAATTTGAACATTCTTCTAAAAAAAAATTTACGGACATTGGTTTTAATTCCCAAGCTCAAAAAGAATGCTGCAAGAGTTTATCGTATCAAAGACTCAGACATAATTAAAGGCAAAAATTTAACTCTTTGTTTTATGGTTGAAGAGCAGAGTCAGTCAGCTAAGCACCTGTTCTAGTCATACAGTAACTATAGTAACTGTAAACTAGTAAAAACAGCATGAAGACATGGTGATATTACAGGTTAGTTACAACACTACTGTATATCTGAAGGTTCTAGAGCACACCTACCTATTAAATTCTGAACATAGCAGATATCACAAGAGTCAATAAACTATATGGCAGGAAAACACCTCTTAATAGCTGCAAAGAAAAGCCATTTGAAGTGGGAGGGGGAAAAAGTATATACACTTATACCATAACCATCACAGCAGCCTGTTTTAAAAACACACTACCACTTTTTGGGATAGAAGTGAAAGGTTCTTTAAGTGAAATAGATCAGAAAGTTCAGACATCTCCAAATACTTCTAAAGCTAAGTAAATAGCCAAAACTGCTATGAGATTGCTCTAATCTGTAACCTTCTGATACTTGTCTACAGAAGATATCTATTTCTGTTGGAAAAACGTAACTTTTCTTGACCACAGCTACTTCTTACTACAGCATCTTCAGCAAGAGGTTTTCAGTAAGCTTTACTCAATACTGCAAGTCCTACAGCCTTTACCATAACCAGTTCAATCTGACGTTCGGCACTCATTCAATGAGATGCAGCACTACCCTTTGATTCTTGCTTTTCTGGACATTACCTGTGACAAAGGGATGCACCTGATGACAAGTCAAAAGCCTCAGGTTAAACAAGCCTCAGAGTACACAATCAAATTCAAGACAGCAAAGTAGCCAGACCACTGACTCAACTGCAGAAATTCACCCCTTGCTGGCTAAAGAGAGGATTCTCTTACCACAACAGACCAGTCCATTTAGCCAGTATATTACAGCCCTGCCACATTTTTCAGTTTAGACACTGTGCCAGGTGTAATTTTCAAATTAAAGGCTACTCTCATTCCCTCCACTTCCCTTCCAGAAAATGGGGCAGATATATTACCTTTCCTTAGTTATTCCAGAAGACCCCATCACTCTGCTATTCATCAGCCTTTGACACCACCTCCCATAGCACACTCTTGGAAAAGCCAGCAGCCCATGGCTCGGACAAATGCACGCTTTGCTGGGCTAAGAACTGGCTGGAGGGCAGTGCCCAAAGAGTGGTGGTGAATGGTCTTGCAGCCCATTTGGGATGACCTTCAATGGAAAACTCACCATGAGTTGTCAGCATGTGCTCACAGCCCAGAAAGCCAATCATCTGGGGCTGCATCAAAAGGTGTGTGGCCAGCAGGTCAAGGGAGGAGACTCTCCCCATCTACTCTGCTCTTGTGAGACCCCACCTGGAGCACTGTGTACAGTTCTGGATTTGCTCCAACAGTTTCATGCCCTTACCTTGGGAGCAGAGGAAGGCTACAAAGTTGATAGAAGGACTAGAGCATCCTCCCCACAGATTCAGGTTGAGAGAATTGGGGCTGGTCAGCCCAGAGAAGAGAAGGCTGCATGGACACCTTACAGCAGGTACCTGAAGGGGGGCTTCTGGAAGCTGGAGAGGGACTTTTTGTCAGAACTGTAGTGACAGGACCAGGAATAATGGAGGCAAATAGAAAGAGGGGAAATTTAGACTAGCTGTTAGAAGAAATTCTTTACTGGGGGGATGATGAGACACTGGAACAGGCTGTGGATGTGGATGCCTCAGCCCTGGCAGTGTTCAAAGTTTGGACAGGGCTTAGACCTACCTAGCAGGTGTCGCTGCCCATGGCAGGGGTTTGGCTGGGATTAGATGATCATTAAGGTCCCTTCTAACCCTTAACATTCTATGATAAATAATTGGGATTAAGATGTAAATAGCTTAACAGAGTCATAATATTCTCAGTGAATCAAGAAGTGGCAGAAGCATTTCACAATCTACACTCCGAGGTGACAAAAGCCAAAGTATATGGAAATCTTTGGTTTACATATTTGGCTTCTCAGGAACAACTCCTTGTATTCTGCTATTTCTTGCATTAAGCAAAGTTAAAACATTCCGGAGAGAGAAATTTATAGTGCGCTCATGGGTTTGGGGGGATGGAGAGTCATCTTAGCTATCCTAACAAGGAGGAAGAGAAGCAGAAATGTAAACATCATGTGTCTCAAAGGTTGCTGATAGTACTAAAGGAAACAAACCTGCATCAGCCCTTTCTTGAAGAAAGAAATTAAAGTAGGGCACATGCTGGGTTTCTATTAACACCAGCACCTTGTTAAGCTCTCAACAGATGAAGACTTGAATTTAGAGACTGCTTTCATAATTCTAAAAGCACCAATAACCAGCCAATGCTGCTTGTTTATTAAAAGCTACAAGGCAGATGGATTTTATTGTCAAGAATTCAGTTTCTGTAGCACAAGTAGAACAAGGAGACAAGAGCACAGAAAAAGAGAAAGAAGGGCAACTTACCTGGATTAAAAAAATGCCTACCTCTGTCACTGTTCTATCTTAGGATCAGAAGATTATTTTCTACCCTGTCTTTCCATATGTCCACCTTCGTCTAGGTCGTAGAATTTCTTAAAAAGAGAAATTTACGCAACTGTATGGTGTAATACAGGTCTCATGAATCAGACAGCTACAAAAAGATAAATACAGAAGTGTAGTGATAAAAACAGTTAGTGATGTCACTCCTAGTTAAGTGACACTCCTCAGCTCTACAGCCTATCATGAGCTCAACTGCAAAACAGGTGAAGACAGATTTTAAACCACTTCTGTTTTAAAAACTGAAGGTTCTGACCTAAAGTTTAAAATCCAAGTAATATTTGCAGTTTAAGCTGCAATAAAGCAGTCCAAATCAGTTGACTTAGGCTGTTAATTGTTTAAATTCTGCATAAGCACCCTCCAAGTATTAACAGAATGCAAAGCATGTTATCAAATACATTATCAGCAGAGAAACATGACAAAGCAAAATGAACAGGAAAAAAAACAACAAGAAAATTCTCCCATATTTAAGTCATTTAACTTGGCAATATAAAACAAAATTAGACAATTACAGAGAAGAAATGAAAAGTGCTCAAAGTCCTAGAAGAAATTAAAGAATGAAACCTTTCAAATGCCATTGGGAGAGTTTGTCTTGAAAAGACAAAGTACTTCCTACAATATGTGCAGGTAAGCAACGGTAGAGATACAAAGCCCTTGGAGGATCTCCCAAAAGGGGGAAAATTACACACTAGCTCTTCACGCAAATACTTCAGTCATATCTCTGCACAGTTGATGATAAATGATGTCACTGAAGAATCTATGGCTCTGATGCCAAAGTTTCCTAATAGAAAGTTACTTTTAAGTGCTGTTTGGTCTTTTATTTGAATACCTATAGTGTGCACGCCTTCAAGTTCTACTGATGCTTTTATTTATATGTTGTGTCTTGGAAAAAAAAACGCACAAGAAAACAAACAAAAAAATCCTAAAAAGATCTTAAAAGGAAAAGTATTTTTATAGGACTATCATCCAAGCTTTTCCATGCCAGAGCTTTCTTGGTTTTATGTTTTAATCCAGCATATACACCTGACATGGCAGGTGTCTTACTCTAAAAAAAGGATGCCAAAACCATTAATTGAATCAACAGCTTTTGAAATCCACCATCATATTAATCACACATTTTGTTCTAGTAGGTTTTCCTGGCTTTTGTAAAGTTTTTGTAAGCCAAACTGAAGCTGTTGATCTTCCCTCAGGAACTGCTCCATATGCATCCAGAAAAACTCCTGTTTCCATGTTGCTTGAGCCATAGAACCTGCTAATGATTAGGCTGAAGAAAGCTATGGTACTTGGTTCACAGGTAAAGCAATTCTCACAAGGTCAGGCTTCTTCCAGCAAAAAATTCTAATAGTACTTATCTGCAGCAGTCACGTCTTAACAGCTACTTGAGCTTGCAAATACTATTTGCTATAATTATAATCAAAACCTTTTTTACTATTACAAAATACAGCAATCTCTTCAATTACTGAGAAAACAGTTGAGAAACAGGTGTCCCACCCCCAAGATCTCGCATGGGTAACTGATAAAACACTTTACAAAATATATAATGTATCTTTTGTGATTCACACCAAGTTTTTCCTCATTTCCCTTAAAAACGGTAGTTTTAAAATCACTACTGCTATATTTACCTAGAGCTACAGATGAAACTTGTTTCTACAGTAACTTCATGAGCTTTCTTTGGAGTAATATTTGGTAGATCAGGGTAAAGCCCACCTTCAATATTTTGTAAGTCTATTAGAAGTGTTAAGTACAAGAGCCACTAGACCTGTTAAGTTACTCCTCTGCAGAGATGGAGGAAAGCTGTTTCTCTTCCTAAGTGTACGAATACCTGATAAGCACTGTAGCACACAAGTATGAGCATTCATTACCACTATTACACACACACAAGCACAGCTATAGAGACACAAGTGCCAAGTATTTGCCTAGGCTGTCTGCAAGAAAGGAGAAAATGAGTGACCAGAAAGCCATGTCCAGAGAGATTCATAAACAAAAACCCACTGAGAGTCCCAGCGCTAGCACAACTCACCCCCTCAGCTCTGCTATACTCAGAAACCAAGAAACTCATGTTACACAAAAATTACAAACATTACACTTTTATTTTCTACTGAGATGAAGTGCAGGCTCCTTATTAAAAAAAAACAGGACCTAAAACAATTCAATTTGCTACAGTAGCTGAACAAAAAAATGGTAGCAAATTGTGAAGCTTGGCAAAACTTTCTAAAGACATTGTTTTGTATGATTTGATAGAACTGAGATCATTACTTATCAAGAGTCGAAATCTGGCCTGCAGACACAATGTTGGGCATCCCAATTTTCACTCTCCATTTTGGATAAAACCTAAGGTAATTAATTTTGTCCAAACTTGCAGTGGGTTCAGCACCTAAAGCACCATGCTTAAAAACATCTCCAAATAACAGATTAGCAAAACAAATTTAAGAGCTTTGATTTTTCATACCTAAATAAAAAAATAACATAATGCTGCAACAACAGTAGGCAGGGTTATTTATATTTTACAGAATACAGGAACAGCAGTCAAAATTCACACTGATTGAGGAAATAATACAAGTAGTTTCAGACAGTTTCACCTCTGGGCTGGGGAGGCACACTTTTGAAAAACTAATTTATTTCATTAAGATTATTCACTTAATTAAGCCTACTTATTCAAGTATAATTGTATCTATTTGCAAACACACTGCAAGCAACAACACTTTTGTTAAAACTTGGGACAACATGCTTTGCAGCCTTAAAATAACAACTTTTCCACTTTGGTAACAGAAGCACAGGTTTTCACTCAAGAACACTAAAGCAAATTTCAGGATATTTGCAAGCTGAAAGTTTCAAAGCTGTAAGTCTGAGATGGTATTCCAGTTTCAAAAGGGGCCCACATGGATTGTGGATTTGACAGAGGAATGCAGCTCCTCAGTGAAAGCTTCATCTAAGTTAAGTGTTTTAGAAGGCAGCACTGACAGTGCTGACAGCACGGAGAGACACATACAGTGTGTCAGCTGCGCTCGCCTCAGCTACCAGATGAAGATATTGTTATCCTGCCTTAGAGAAATACTTGCTTCAAATATGAAACTAAGAAAAATTAGCTAATTAAGTTCATCCCATCCCATCTCCCAGTCTGGAGATTTATTAGAACTACTGAAAAACAGTTTTCATTTTAGTATTTATCTCAGTCTTTCTGTTAAAGAACAAATAAAAAGAAAATTCTATGACACTGAAAAAAATTATATGTGTATATACATATCACATCCGCAACACAGAGGTAACAGTTGCAAGTAATTCCCTGATGTACAAGAAACCTCAAATATTCAAGAAGTGCATATATAAAAATTTTTAAAAATCAAAATAGATATTAAATATATATATAAAAACATATAGAAAAATCTATAAATATACATATATATGTATATTTATTATTCCAGTTACACTTCTAGCTTCACAATCAGGGTGGTAAAACAGAGACTGCAAAACTGGTTATGTGCTAGTAATAGACCAAATTTAAGTATTCAGAAACTACAGTATTATAGGAACTATTTATTTGCCATCTTGAAGACAAACCTGTGTGTAAGCCCAAAATGAGGTTACATTTACTGATGAAGATTGTCAGGGGTTTCATTCTCATCTTAAAATCAACTCCACTCTTCACTCTGTTTAACAGACCTTTAGAAGCCATTAGTCTAACAAATATATTGTTAATGGGGTAAGTGCTAACACCATTCAGGCATAAATGGGAAACAGTCTTATTCAAAGGCTTCATCATATTGCTCTAATTTTGGTTTTGGCAATGAGTGAGCAAAGATTCAGTGTTTCCAGGATAAGCACAGTGGCTGATTCGGTGCGCTCAACAACTGAAACTCAACGGCTGAGTACCAGATCTTGTCAAAACAATGCATTAAAAAAAACAAAACAAAACAAAAAAAACAATGCTACCTCACCCCCCTTCAAGTACCATGATCATCTTTTGCCTTCTTGTTCCATCTTACAGTCTTGAAATTACTAGAAAGGAAACAGCTGAGGAATGCTGCTTCTCTTATGCCATGCTTTCCATTGACTGTCATTTCAGGAATGCACATAGGAAAGTAAAGGAGCTTGGAATGTCTTCATCCATCCAGCAGCATCAGAGGCTGCCCAGCTTATGGATGGCTCCACTGCCTTATATCTGCATTCCAGTTTGCATTTTATGGCTGTCAAGATCAATGAAGAAAAAATATACTGTTGGGCACTGAGAAAACGTTAGGCAAATGTCCTCATATGTTGCATATCTTACTTAGTATGATCTATAGTTATACTACAACAGCAATAAGACTTAATTTACAATTTCTTGGTAGCAAGAATCCCAGAAAGGGGTACTCATGCTACAGCTGTTCAAAACTACCACAACATTCCTTTCAGAGCATATTAGTTTGTAGAAGTGCAACCCATCTGAATACATCCTTGGATAAAATTTCAGTATTTGCTAGAACATGTGCATGTTCTTCAATTTCACACAGTGTGAGCCCAGCCTCAGGAAACACAATTACACTGAGAGAGACTACCAATTTGCTGTGCTCTCAGTTTTTGAGAGGATTGCACTAAGTGTCTTACTATCCTAAGTAATAACTTCAAGAAAGGGAGCAAGCGAGAGCATGAGCAAAGGGATAAACAAGTAAAGAACTGGACAAGAGCCTGTCAAACCATCTGTTCCAACTAAAACGTAGTATATATTCTTAAGCCTGGAGTACAGATCCCTCCAGAGTGGTATCTCTACTAGTGATTTATACTGACTGCTTCTGTCTCCTAGACTCAGATTTAGCTAACAACTGAAGTCCAGCAATTTGGTAGAACAGTATTCTTGCTACTACAATGCAAAGATCAAAAAGGCCTTAAATAAAGTGTGTTCATATCAGTTTTATTCGTATATACAAAAGCACATCTCATCTACTCTTACAAGGTGCTTTTTGATGACTTACGAAAAAGTGCTCTAACATTACCAAAAATACACCAGAACACATAGAAAACCATAGACAAAGCTCTACTGTAAAATCAGCATTAATGTTACAGGGAAATTTGCATCTAGAGACCAGCAGAAATTGTCCCTGAACATTAGCTTCAGTAAATACTAAAGCCCTACCAGTTGAACTCATCCTTACACTGGAATATAGAACTCTTCCTCCATGACTAGCAAGTTTAAGAAACCTGTCAGTTACACTAACATGGAAATCAGCTTTAAATACTTCTAATAATTTCTATATGCTAGAATTCACTTGGGTTATTCTGTTTACGCACACGAAATATCTATAGCAATGAAAGTACATAGAAATCCCAGGTTTAAATTTGACCAACCACTCAAAAAAAAAACCCCTAAAAAGGTGAAGAGATTGTTACTCATTTCTTTTATAAAATGCCAAAGAGTATACAGTTTTTAAATACAGTATTTAAATTTCCACTATTATACTCACAGTATATTATGAAAAATCACACCTTTTTTCCCCTCTTCTTGCCTCCATTTCAAAGAGTAAAAAAAAAAAAAATTAGATGACAAGATCAGTAGGAAGTTAACAAGTACTTATTGTACCATCTGAACCTAGCTACTGTAACTACAGAGAGAAAGATCCGTGGCCCACACAAGAACCAATTACAAAAGGGAAGTGAAACAAATATGCCTCTGTAGTCTGACCACTGAGTGAAGACAACATTACGTTTATTTCTGGACTGAATTTCTCTGTGCTTTGTTGTACAGATAAAAAATATTTTTTTAAAAAAGCCATGATAAAATATTAATAAAACAAACTGAGCAAATTATTCCAAAGCTCTCAGTGGTAGAACATCTACAATGAGAGAGTTAGGAGGTTTGGTGATTAGAAGATTGGTTTCCCTCCAAACAGTAAGACATAGGCATCAGTTTAGTAACTGAGTACAAACATTTCTGTACAAAATGAAGTCCTTCGACTTGACAGTTTCGAAAAATTAACAAGTTTACCACATGCACCAGTATTTTCATTCTTCAAAAGAGGCATGGTAGAAGTCATAGCCACGAGGTGACTTGGATAGCTTTGAGCTATTTCCATATCTTCCTTACCCTCAGTTGTTGGGTGTTGCTGCTATGATGCAAACACCCTAGAGATTTAAGACTCCAGTAACCTGTTCTTTGCTCTTACAACTTGACAATGTTGCATGTGCTGTAGCCCCAGCTCAAATACATGACCAGTGTTATTATTCATCAGAAGGGATCTGGACAGTGAAGCCGTAATGCCCTCTATCAGGTTCTAAGGCAAATGGGATCCAGTGTTGGTAGATTTCATGTCCCTTTTGCATCACTGATTGCCGTTTGAAAGGGTGTAGTAACAAGAACACAGCAGATGCCAAGGTATCCATACTTATTACCATACTTAATACCATACTTATTACCATAAATCTCATAGAACCCAAAGGAAATATTAAGAGAGCAATAACTGTCCTTACTCAAAAGGAGTAAGCAAGCATCCAGTGAAACAGAGAGAAACTTAATTACTATTTAGGGATAAACATAACAGGGTCCTACAACAATGGCAGAAAATCAAAATTTCTATTTAACACTGCATACTGCTCTCTCTGCAAACTAATACATGACTATAATGTTGGTAAAACAGTCTCACCTTCACACTCAATTGAATACTTAAAGAGTTGCAGAAAAACACTATTTGATACAGAGACAGCCTTCGAGGAATTCTGTTTAATTAAACTGTAGTTGTCACAGACAAAAAAGATCACATGAATCCTTCATCAAGGAGTAGGGGCCTTCACCAACAACATACCCTGTGGGTACGCAATGATCGCTGTGCATAAACAGCCAAGACAATTTCCCTTATCTTACCTCGAAAGCAGTACCCTCCCCAGGAAGAGGCAAGATCAGGAGAGCAGGACATGTTCTTTTAATGGTACGTGGTGGAATTTGGCTGCAGAGCTCACCCTCCTCATCCAGAGAGAATGAGGCCAAAAACAAGGCTACCATCTCCTAAGTCTGAGCAGCCTCCAAGAAAAAGGGCAGTCAAAAAGCACGCGGCATAAATTGTCATAGCTAACCACAGTCTAATCTCAGCCAGAGCTGAGGTGCATACAGGTACTCCACACTGCACATCCCATATTCCCAGGGGAGTAGCATGCACAGGAAATCCAGCCTCTCAGGAAACTGGCCACATGCAGCCTTTCCACGGTGCTGCCCAGAAAGGGTGGGCTCCACTTTCCTGTATAAAGCTCTACATAACTTCTACACAAACTACTTTCAGCCACTTAAGCAACAAATTCCAGTCAGAGCTAGTGAACTAAGTGCTCTTTCATGGAAGCCAAGGAAAGCAGAACAGAGTCCAAACTCTGAAGAATGACAGGTGTTAAGATTTCAGGATGAGAGAACAGAATCCCAGGGTTTATTGAAAATATCATACAGTCTCTTCTTAAGATTATTTCAGAATATGCCACTTTCACCCCCCACTCTGGAGATACTAATAATCTGCAAGATCACAGCTCACCTTTGGGCTTCTTTTTTCTCTGAAGTTCCCCTTACATTCAACTGTTAAGGCAGATTAGAAAAGCTGCACTTTAAGTTAGATTTCATCCTGTTGAACAGCTGTCTGGGAGTGCAACATTCAAAACTTCGACTTCCACTCCAGTACTGGCACTGATATCTAAGTGCAAATTGAATTTCTCATTTAAAAGTAAATTTTCTGGTTCTTACACATACATACACACAATATGTATATAATGCAGATTACGCAGCTGAATACACACTATCCTGCTGCACTATCCGATACTGCATATGAATCTCATAGATAGGAAAACAGTACACAACAGTTTCGTCCTTTGTGCTGAAGGCCTAACCTGAGAATTTGTGTGGAACAAGTTCTTACAGTGAGGCACATTTGAACCCAAAATTACATGAAGGAATAATAACCATCACCTAATGAAAATTTCTCCTCTTCTGCAAGATCCCAAAGAATTTAATTGACCTGTCCTCAGACATGATGCACTCAAGTCCACTCATTTATGCACATGCAGACAGAAAACAAAACCACTCACTGGCAGTGTCAAGGGCTGAAGCAAGTACCTATATATATCCTCCCCCCCTTCCTTCTCTCAGCTACCAAGTCAAGTAATTTTTACTTTCTCATATGCATAAAGAGAAATTATTCTACATGCAGCTTTCTGATGGCCATGACATTCTACCCCACTCAGTGGAAAAGCTTAGCTAATGGCTTTAGCAACAAAGCTTGATGCCCCATTAAAGACCAGATCTGAAGTTCACCAGAATTGCAGGATTAATGACACTTTCCCCTCAGCACTTCCAGCTATCTGGGCTGTGAAAAAGAAAGCACAGCTTAAGTCTCTTCCTATAACTGCCATATGTACCAGGAAAATCAAAGGCTAAATAGCAAATTAAATATTTCATTTTATCACTATTTCAGACACATGCATTTGCTCCCAATTACTGAAAAAAAAAAAAAAAAAAAAAACTGACAGAAGGCAAAAAGGGCACAAGTCAAAAAAGCACAATCATTTTATCTTTGATGAGATAAATTTATTCCTCTGAAGCAGCAAAGTCAACATGGGATCTGACAGACGACACAAAACAAAAAAACCCCAACCAACCAAAGAACCACAAAGTCACAGCAAGCCACGGCAGTCTTAAACACAACAACATGGACTTGGACACAATTACCATCAGTCAGTCAAAACTGTCAGGACAAATGACAAGTTTTTGAAGAGTTTCCTTTGAGAACAGATAAAGCTTTGTTCATGCTGCAGCCAAATTTGATTAAATGAATTCATGTGATCGACTGCATCATGTGCGATTTGCACCTTTTATATGGCATATAAGTGGAAAATAAGATTTTGTCTTAATAATGAAGTGAAACCATTCAGACTCAGTCATAGGCAGGGATTTGCTATATACCTTTTCTTTATAGCAACAGGCAACATTCACTTACTGTACTGCCTCAAGAGCATTATAACTTCACAACTGATCTTATTTGCTTTCAATATCATAAAATCAGAAAAGGCCCTTTGATATCACTAAAGGAGGGGAGGGGGGAAGAGGAGAATGAGCAAGAATTTTAGCAGTGATGTAAATCTTTACCTCTGTTCCCTTAGACTTTGCCCTTCCAAACTGCAAGCTGACTATAAAGTGAAAAAAAGGGGAGAAGAAGCTCAGAACAAGCCTGATGAAAACTTTTTTGTATATAGTTTCAAAGACGTGTTGAAAATACCATGTGGACATCAGAAAGAGAGAACGCCATCTCTTATTCTAACAATAGAATTAAACTAAACGTCATCCTTTCCTACCAATGACTGGAGTACAGCAACTTGCGGACTCAAGGATCTAACCACTTAAGGTATGACTTCTAATACAGAGCTCCCTGGAAGCATGAAGCAATCATAAGTTGATTAGAGGAGGAGAAATACAGAAAACCTCGCAATGAAGTGACAGGCTAGCCTGCAGTCAGGTAACCGTGCTGCAGTAACAAGCTGACAGGCTTAACCACAATACACATTGTTCCAGTTCAGTTCACAGCTGAAAGTAAACCAACACCCATTACAGGGGTGCAAGTGACAACTTAGACACAGGAAACAGTGCAAAGAGTGGTAGAATTTTGTATCTTATGTTCAAGAGGGGATTCTAACCAGTGCTGCAGGGCAATTTATGTATTTCTAGAGCCTCACATCCTTGAAAAATCTATATGGGATGAAGAAAACAAATTCACCCTCTCTTTTTTTTTTCCAATGCAAGAAACTACCTCACCTAACCATTTTGGGAAGATTTCTACTTGATCAACCTACAACACATAATCATTAAGATTTTTTTTAAACTACTGAACAGTTTCTAAACTTAAGAATGAGAAGCTAGCCTGTCAAAGATAATTTTTTGCTTTCTACATATTCAGTGAATCTAATATTGCATGGAAGCTTTCGGCCTTCCAGAGAAAAAACTATTCAGGCAAACCCGCATTATCTCCGGATTGCCACAGCCTTTCCTTATTTGGCTAACGTTTTGAGATTCCAATCAGACTGCTATGAAGTTCAACATGCACAAAGCATCCATTTTGAGGAAACTTCACAGCTAGTTTCCCGTCCATTCCCCCCCTGCCCCAAGTGAAAGTTATCTCCCTCGGCACCAACCCCCCTCCCGCATACCCACACCAGAACAAAGCGATATGGATTCGGTTTTTTACTACTTTCCAACGCACGGGAAAAAAAAAAAAAATATTAAGAGCCTTGCTCCCCTTGAAGTTCAGCTTTCACACTGCGGCGGGAGCCATCGGTAACGAAAAAAAGCAGCCCTTATTGATTCGCATTTCTACATAATGAACAAAACACCGGTTTCCCCTAGAAACCGGAGAGAAATAGATGATCCGTCTCTCAACACGCCCGCCCGCACACACGAGCGGGCTTTAATCGGCTCAACTGCTGCGGAACCAGGGAGACGAGGGAAGCAGGGAACTGCTACCGGGATCCCGGGCAAGGGGCAGCGGCGGAAGCGCCTCCCGAGGCGAGGCCGCTTCTCTCACCTGCGGCCACCCTCCCACGCCGGGGGGCATCTGCCCCCGACCCCCTCAGCCCCCACGGGGCAGGGCCCGCTCCGCCCGGCCCTCCGAGGGAGACGCTGCCGACAGGGGAAAGCGAAAGAAGGTCAGCGGCACCTCCTTCCCGCCGGAGGAGAGGCCCATCCGCCCCTTCCAAAACCCGGCCCGCGGGGAGGGGGTGCAGCCTCCCGCCCCTACAGCCCCGCCGGCCCGGGGGCTCGGCCCGCGGCCCCTCCGGCCGGTCCCAGGCTGACCCCGCCGCCGCCTCCCCGCCCCGACACCCCCCAGCGGAGGGAGCGCAGCCGCCTCCGGCCCCTTCCTCCTCCACCTCCTCCTCGAGAGGGGACACCCGGCCAGCCTCGCCCCCCCCCGCCCCCCCCGCGCCCCATTCCGGCCAGGGGCCCCTCGATCGGCCCAGCACCGACCTGGTGGAGCGCGGTGAGCCCGTCCACATTGGCGTAGTTGATGTCGGCGCCCCGCTCCAACAGTCGCAGCACCTCCTCGGTGTCCCCGCTGGAGCAGGCGGCCAGGAAGACGGCGCCGTCGTCGAACTTCACCTTGGTCTTCTTGCGCTTGACCACGGGCGGCTCCAGGTCGGTCTCGGAGCCGATCCAGCGCTTCAGTTGCTCGTTCCGCTTCTGCTTGGCGTCCGCCATCTTCATGCCCCGCTCGCGCCGGCCCCCTCAGCCACGGCCGCGCCGAGCGTACACTTTATACCGCCACTATCCCACAGCGCACCGCGGCCGCGCGCGCTTCACCCGCCCAGGGAGGGCGCGGGGCGGGCGGGGACCAGAGGGGCGGGCGGTGGTGGTGGCGTCGTTAGCATAACCTCGCGAGATTTCCGGGAGGCGGGCAGCGGGGCGGGAGGCAGGGCGCGAGCGGGGCCGGGCCGGGCCGGGCCTGGGAGTGGGAGTGGGAGTGGGAGTGGGAGTGGGAGTGGAGGCCTGCCCCGCCTCCGTCGGCCTTCGCTAATGGCGCTGTCCGTCCCCGCCTGCGACCACTCTCATCTGCGGCAACATCGATGTTTCTGCCTGTTTAGGCAAACGGGGCACATGCAGCCACTTGACGAGGAAAAAGGAAAGAAATGCAGCAAATTACTGAGGGTCCTTTGTTTTGGGAGCTTAGACATGACCACGTCAGACCAGCTTGAAGTACAAAAGCAGCAATTCTCATTTGCCTCTACATTTTAGGGGGCCTCCAGGGAAGCTGGAGAGGGGCTCTTTGCCAGAAACTGTAGTGATAGGACCAGGCGTAATGGGGTACAAATTAGAGTAGGTGTTCTGAAAAAATTCTTTACTTGCATGTGGTGAGACACTGGAACAGGTTGCCCGCGGAGGCTGTGGATGCCCAGCACTGGCAGTGTTCAAAGCCAGTTTGGATAAGGCCTTGACCAACCTCGTCTAGTGGGAGATGTCACTGCCCGTGGCAGGGGCATTGGGATTATATGATTTTTAAGATCCATTCCAGCCCCTTAACATTCTATGATGCTGTCATTCTACGTGGCAGTGGACAAAGCCCTATGCTTATTGTCCATTTCACTTACAGTTTACTTATGTGATGTCAAAACCTGGGGTAGCACAGCCATCCTTTCTCTTGGGAGAAAACAAGCAGTTACAAGGCATGCAGCATTTGAAGATACAAAGACTAAAATGTTTTTCTTCAGAGTTGCAAATTCTAGGAACCAAGCTATTACAGATAATAAAGATTTTTCTATGCACAGCATGTTTTCTTTAGCTAAAAGCCGTATGTATTTTGCTTCAAATGGAATAATCCCTAGGGATAAAATGTGGTTTTGAACTTACTGGAAAATAAGTTTTATTTTCAACTAATTATAAGAAACAAACTGTAGTTTGAGAGGATCACCAAACCTCATACACATCAAATTTTGCATGATTTGTGCTTTTCTAATTATAATGTCTCCTTCTTATGGTGGGCAGTCTTGCAACCAACTCAGGCTCTTATTTCCATTTTTATTGATAAAGATGTCAGTGACATTTCACAAGAAGTAGTAGTTGCAAGGTACCTGCAGCAACGTGCTGTTCTTAATGTCTTTCAGAACAGATTTTCATCTGGAGATATTTGGATAATATCCATCAGACTTACTCATACTGCAGTGCATGAGATACATGCACTGGCCGTTTGCAGGCGCAATGTGATTGAGAACAAAAGACAACATCCGGTAGTCAAGATGAAAGATTTGCCAGAGAAAGATTTGCAGTCTAAGTAGGAGGATGAAAGATTACCTGGCACCTAATTTATACCTTCCTGTTGGCCGCCTGTGTGACTGTCCAGGGGTACACTTTAGATTCCTGGGTTTGAAAATATGGCTGACTGCAGACTACACTTCAAAACCAGTTTTTGCAGTGTTTATTACTCACACAAGTGATTTAGTTATGCTTTGGCGTAGCACTGGTACCATCAGCATGGCATGGGCAGTCGCTACCCGGGAGCTTGGCTGAATCACTTGATTCATATCAAGGGAGGGAATTTGTGCAGGCTCCAGCCCCCTGCTGTGGTCTTGTCCTTGTGGGCAAACTTCCTGGGGGCCAGACTCTCAAAGCAGTGCCATTTTGTAAGGACCTGAAAACTATAACCCAGAAAAAGGTAATGCAAGATAAAAGCTCCCTTCCCCAGATGTGTCAGATATTTTGTAAGTCACCTCCCCAACATTCTGCTTCTCTCTTTTTCAGCTGGCTGTCTGAAAATTCGACTCTTCAAGAAACATCATAGCTGAAGAATGTAATACACTGACTTCAACAAGCAATATTTAAATAGAGTGCTTTATTAGCAACAAAGTAATTCTAAGCAAATCGATAGGGACATTTTCAAAATGCACTCTCTCAGGAATTTCAATGTCATGGAGCATGTTTTTAAGTTTTCATCAGAGCTCCAGTCCCCTCTCCTTGATTTCAGTTTTCCAGCTCAGCTTTTTCTTTCTGATCATGGATCCTCCTTTAACTCCAACTTGCTCGTTTTGGCTTTTTAGTGAAATGCAGGGGTTCCACAGCTCAATTCTGTTCTTAAGTATCATGCTGTTAGTTTGGTTTTAAAAACCAGATCTCATACTTTCCTTTTATTCTTCTTTCCAGGGAAGATTTTTCACTGGTTCAGTTCCAGGTTTTCAGAGAACTTCAACAAATATTTTTCCATACACTGCTGCTATTTGTATGTTCCACATTCTTAACATTATTTTTCCTTGACTTTTTAATTTTTTTGGATCGCACCTCATTGTTGGGAGTTATGTTACATTAGAGGGGTTTTGCAGATTCTACAGGCAAAAATATAGCCATTTGTACAATCAGCTGAAATTCAGATATTGCATCTATATTGAATATATATGTCTTCTGGAGATAGCTGTGTGCTTTGCAGGAAATTGTATGTGATTCTTAAATCTAGCAAAACATATGGTCTTCCTTAAGCAAAAAGGAGAGCTGTCATTCATGTAAACTAGTTAATCTCTGCAATTGTTCACACTTGAAGAAGTGAATAATAATAATAATAACAATAATAATAACAGCAATAATAATAACAATCGGGTTTTATTTTCTAATATTTTCTATCTCTTATCTCCCCTAAATGTTTGTAGTTTCAATAGGAAGGGCATATTGGGTCAAATTCTTTACCATATCCTAACACCATTCTACCCCATGTTGAATGTCATTCTATTTCATTGTAAAATCAGTGTAGCTGAAAGAAGATGAGACTGTCTACAACTTCTAATTCAGCAATAATTGAGATAAACGTATGTAACTACCAATAATAATTTCTGTAGAAATATTATATTCTTTTCCAATAATCTGCCTAAGCATGGAGTGTTAAATTCATCTGTGCAGAGGGTTAGAGCAAATACATATTAAGGCTGTCTTTGAAGACCATATTAAAAGCATCGTATTTATTTTAGAAGAGTCACTGCTGCAAGAGCGTATCGCAAGAGTGAATTAGGTAACTGCATAAGTGTGCATGTGTGGTTACAATAATATAGTATGCTAACAAGAGACTCTTAACCATTTGAGCTACATTATGAGTGCAACTTAAGGACATGATAAGTAGACCTAGTTTTATCAGGCTGTTTTGATGTATCTCTACCAGACTACTCAACACGCTAGATGTGCTGTTAAATCCTTTGTTTGCATGTATATACATAGCACTAAAGGTGATTAAGTATGTAATTTTCCACATACAAATATTAGCACTGAATTCAGTAGGACTACTTTTCTGCAGAGGTAACCATGTAAACGTTTGCAGAGATAGCATCTATGTGTGTACATATTTCCAGTTAATTTAATGAAGGCTTCAAGTGATCAATACAATGATTTAGCAATGAGATTGTTATCAGTGTGCTTTCTGGTTTTCCATTTTTTCTTAAAAGCATTACAACCATTGTTCAAAGCTGTTTCACACAGGCTTCTAGACCACAGAAGTTCACGGATGAAGCTTTTTCACTACCCAAAATGGTCAGCTTTTGGGATGTAGAATTTTTGTTCTGACCTCCAACGGGATAATTGTTGTCTTGTCTTTCATCTTGAACAGCATTTCCACAGTGTGACTTCTAGAAATTTTGTCTTAACATTTTTCTCTTCCCATTGAAGGAAAACTAATATATCAAAGTTAATATCATCAATTCCAGCTCTGGGAAGGAAGGGTAATTTGAATGTTGTGATAAATATTGCATATATATATATAGACACAAAACTTTTTAATAAATGTAACAGACTTTTATAAAGAATCAGGGATGGTAAAATGAGAGATAGGATCAGAAAATATAAAAGTATCTTTTCACATAAAAAGGCCGTGACAGAGATACTTATCATAAGAATAAAGCATTTCTTCCATTGTTTTACTTGATAGTCATAGTCTTTTCTATCTTTAAATCTGGTGTATTCTCTACTCTGATTGTGTGACACACTCACACATGTAACAGTGAAATCTCTAGTACAATCCTTATCCAGAGAAAAAAGAAGTAAGAAGTCTATGGACTAATTGCTATCGACATTTTCAAGTAAACTATGTAAGAAGCAGACTTCTTGTTTTTTGATTTAGTCAGTTCTGAGTAAGATTCTTATACAAAGAATAAGGTGAGTTACTTTTTGATGCTGCATAATCCTGAGTCACCAAAACCAAAACTAAAACTACCATAGCAACCAGAGCACAGATTTATAAACTATGCAGTTCTGTATTGGATTTGCAATGGCGTATTCTCCCAGCACCTTCCATGAGCTTTACACAGATTGGTATCTCTGTATTCCTAAATTCCAGTGCAAGCTAACATTTAAAATTGATTCACACAGAGATGCTCTCACATATTTTTATGTGTAGCCATCTGTTAAATCAGCATTTGTTCTATGGACAGTTGCAACAGTACATGGGTTAAGCTAAAAATAGCTGTCTTGGCTAGTAAAAAGTGACACTATGTCCTTTAGAAATAGGAAAATATACTTATTTATAAATTTGACTTTATAAAATATTTCTTACTTTCAATTAAATGTAAGTTTTGTCTAGTCATGTAATGAAAAAAATACCTGAGCCATATGTTGTGTAACAGAAATATAGATGCTCTGTTTCTATTCAGTCTTTGCAGTCCTGGGAATACTGCATGTGTGTGGATGCAGACACAGTGTTAGACACTGCTGTGACAGTTGTCCATTTTGTCCTCTTGCTATTGAGAACAAGTATCTTTGCTTTATTTTGCTCTCCAAAAGGACACATAACCTTATAGTAGCTTTTACAGTCCTCTGTTCAGCTTTCTGAAGGTAAAGTGTTTCTTTCCCAGTCTTGTATGTGGCTTGAATCAAGGACAGTACTGCTGAAACATACAATTTAAATACTGAGGGGGAGTTGAATGACCTGTCCCTCTGAAATGCATGCAAGTTGTTCCCTGTGAGCTGCATTCTGAACATATCACAGCTGAGAAACATACTTCCAGGGCTGCAGGAAAATATTTTTGACAAATAGAAATAAAAGGCATCTTATTCTAGCTTCTCACTTACAATGCAAATATACACATACTCAAGGGTTATTGACATCTGTGACACTTTTCTGCCTTTCTGCTACCAGAAGGTATATGAATTTCCTTTTAAATATTTGTCTTGGTATATGAAAGTGTCATTTCTCTAAATTAAAAACACTAAAATCTCTATGTGGCTGAACAATTGGTTTGGCGTTGATTTTGGGCATCTAGGAGTATGCCCTGCTGCTTATGGCGCCTACATGGTGCTCTATTTTTGTAAGCATATGACATTACTGCACACTCACATCATGATTAATCTTAGCAATGTAGTAACACAAGTGACACATCTATATCATTGCAAAAGTAATGTCATCCTTTAGTCTGTTCAGACAGCACTAAAATGAGGGTTTTTTTAAGAAAGAGAGCTGACTGTTACAGTACAGCAATGCTTATTTATAAGAATATTCATAAAGAGCTGCGTCTCTGCATACAATAGAAACAAGCAACTGAAATCAGTTTTCTTGCTCAGAAATCACTTTTTCTAGTAGTTCACTGTCCTAATAAACACTTCCTACTGTTTTTTTCTCCCCCATATTTTTTACAAGCCCTTCATTTGCTATGGAAAGCTACTTATATAGGTAACTTCTCAGGCTACAGCTAAACTGATCAGACTCCATCCCAAACTATCAAGTGACTTCTTCTTTGGTGGCCTCCTATTTTTCCCTAGCACAAAGAAATTGAATTGTTTCATCTTGTCAGTTAAAAAGAAGAGTTACTTAATTGAGACAATTACTCTCAGGCAAAATTACAGCAACCACTAATGTAACACTAAGTTACTCCAGAAACTTTAACATCTATATCATAAATGCACGGAGTTGTATGCTTTAGAAACTCCTTAAATGGCTTCTGGTTTGATAGACTTGTGACTTTCAACACTCATCTGATGAAATTACATTTCCTAACCGTTCCTATATTGGCATGCTGGCCTGCAACTCCCCCATTCCTTCATCATGTTAACTCAGAACACCCCATTGAGAAGGGACCTGTAAAATTAATTTTCTTTTTAGCAGATGTTCATGTAACTCAAAACCATCTTCTTCTCACCAAAGCATTATTTAGCCACTTAGTGTAAGATGAGGAAACGGCTGTAACCTCTAGATTTTAGCCAAATTTTCTTATTTCCCTGAACATATTGGATACATGACTCCTCCTTCTCTTTGCTTGAGAGAAAGGCATGTCTTCGAGCATTTTCTCAGGGACCTAGGCTAAGGTCTCAGTAGATAATGAAGACATTCAGGCAAGTTACTGTCGCAGGAAGGTCCGGTCCTCCTTTCTTTGTACTGCCCTTTCCCTACCTCTGGGTGCACAGATGCCATTCCCAGGCTTTGGTGTTCATTTGACACATCAATGAGTTGGCTACACTGACAATTTACTTCTTGGCTCAGCTAGTTTTCTGCTGGTCTAGCAAACAGAGCAAATGTATCAAAGAGTGACAGGAGGCTTCCAAAAGACCTGGGAGTATGTGACCCAGCCTAAGGGAGGACAGATTCACTCTTTTCAGAAGCAGGAATGTATTATGTATGCTCAGCCATCGCAAGAAGTCTCACCTGTAGTTTTAGCTGTTACCATTAAATCGTTCTTTTTCTCATGTTTGGGAAAGGTTTCTTTAATGTTTTGATGTCCTTTGGACCTGGATTCTGGCATGTGGAAAATAAATTTGCTAACTTGAGTAAGACAAGAGACCACTCATTTCCCTTGTCCTCTCTGTGGAGGTAAATGTATCTGTCTTCCTGTGATTTTCTCTTTGCTTCCTTGTGGCACCCAGCAAATGGGATTCTGTGCAAGCATGGCAGTGAGTGGAGGGCTAGACCATTTTCATGTTAAATTATTTAAAAAACTTTCTCATTCTTGGCAGTCTTAATTTTAAAAGCTGACAATCTTGAGGGGACTCACTCAGCACACGCTCAGTCCTGAGTGTACAGCAAGGGCATGGAGCGAGCCAGGACCCCAAGAGAAACTCACTGCCCAGACACAGCCAGGCAGTGCTGTTCTTCATCTCCCATGCCCACCTGCCTCTTCCTCCCAGGTGTGTTTGGGTCGTGATCACTTCCCTGTTGCAACACTGGTATAGTGTATATACAATGTACTTCTTTATGACTATGAAACAGTTCCAGTATACTTTACTTCAAGCACTAACTGAGATCTAAAACACTGATTTTGGTGAGATCAGACACTTGGTTCCAGATTTTATTAAGCATTTCTTGATTTCTGGTTATGTGCTTTTTGTTGCTTTCTCCCTCTATTGGAACTGGCTCAAGAAAGTAAAGGCTGGTCCTAGAAAAATTCTACATTACAATTATTTTAAGATAAATGGGTGGATAGATAGATAAGAAATTGCTTTATTTCAACTAAATTAATAACAGTAAAATTAACTACTTGTGCATATAATTATAGTTGGAAGATAAAATTTTAAAATTTAATTGTTTTATTTATTTTTGTTATTTACATTTTGATTACTTATTTAGGACTATGGGCTGATAAATAGAATAACTGATAGGAACTTGTAACATTCCTGGCTGTGCATCTGAATCTTGATTGTACATGGGATAAATAACTTAAAGTTCTTAATTTTACATTTCTGACCTCAGTTTATACTTGAAGCTAAGGAGCTGAATAAAGATTTTTGATCACATTAATTAGAATCTTTCCACTCCCACTGTTAACAATTTAAGATCTGAAATATTTAAATTAAAGCCTTAATAAAGATATAATAATCTACTAGAGATACAGCAACCAATGCTGCATCTTCATTTGCAGTGGGAATTTTGATTGAACTAAGAGTGCTCTGAAAAAACACAAACATTCTTGCATGTTAGATAACACAAAAATTATTTCTGTGTTAAAATATCTGTGTTACAATTCTGTGGGCTCCCATATTTTAAAAATGTTGAGTTTACATAATTTTGAATCTGTATGTAAAATTAAATCTTATTATCTTTATAAAATCACTTGTACTCTCAGTAAAATAAATGGCAAACAATTACTTCAAAAGGAGATGGATCTGGTCCTACTCCTTCATCACTTGCATTTAGATAAGATTATAAAAGAGGTCTAACTACTGTAGAAAAGGAAACAATGAAAATAAATAATGGCTTAAAGTACAATTACTATGTCTTCTTTCTGTAAAAAAGCTAATCCATAATTAAAATTCAAAATTTATGTCACTGCTTTTGTGCATTGCGTATTTCCAAAGGTTCTTACTTTCAAAGAGATGCCAGGCAGTTCCCTACAAAAGCCAGAAATGCCTTGCAACCGTGTCCTGCGTATATTCACCATCGTATGACACTCACTTCTCTGCAGCAGCAGTAAGAACAAAGGGAAATATATTTTGTATTGTTTTATATTCCAAATATGTGCAGTAGTTTTAATGACGATTTCCTCTAGAAGTATAGCAATTGTATAGCTGATACATACATGTCACATTGGACACTTGCTCTGTCTAGAGCGTGTGTAGATGCATTAATTTGTTTTTACTTAAAACGGTCAAGACTCAGTTTAGAAACTCCTACTTGTTTTAGTGACTTTGTATTAGCTCCCAATAATATCCCACTGAATCCCTCTGGAGTTTCTTAGGCAAGTAAATGATTTCCAGTATAAGTTCCAACATCTATAATTTAATTATGTGTTAACTTATGAGGGGGCTATACAACACACAGACAATTTCCAGCCCAACTATTTATTCAGGTTAAACACATAATGGCAGAGCTGGAATCTCATTCCCCTGTTATATAACGTTCCCACAGATTCACTCTTTAGCTTTAATAAAGAGATGAGGATCAGCCCTCAAAGAAGCAATTACCCCACACGGTCTTCATAAGTAGAGAGATAAAGCTAAATATAATATAAAGCATGCCATTTGCCCATACAGTGTTTAATGAAGTCCATACCATAATCAAAACATAGTTAAACAAAACCAGGCAGTTACCTAGAAACAAAAGCACAAAAATCTCTGTCTCTGTCACATGTCTGAAAGCATTTATGGCCAGATCCTGCCACTGTGTCCTTGCTCACATCGTACAGTATGAGCAGACCCATTGAGGTACTCAGGTATTAGAAACAATCTAGAAGTTAGTAAATGCTTCACTTGCTTTTAAAGCTGCTAAAAAATAGGCAGCCTTTAGATTAAATATTTGCTTTAATGATTCCAGTGTACAATGGCTTTGTTAGGTTTGTGTTGCCTGGGTTGGGTACAAGCTATGCAAGCACAGAGCTCAGCCTAAGCCACAAAATTCCAGAAGTCTAAATTATATCTAGCCTAACTTAGTTTACACTTCAGCTCTGGTTATATTAATACCAGTAGGCAAACTAGTTAGCTTTAAGGTAGCTCAAGCACATCTTTCTGACATCTTCTGTCTGTTGATGTTTCACCTGCTGGTGTGGAAGTGACACAGGATGAAATCATTAGCTGGTGTGAATTTATTGTAACTACCCTGGATAAAGGCCTAAACTTCCAATTCTAGTACTTTATAAGTAAGTTTTGTGCTCCACTTACAGAAACATAGATTTTGAGGAAGTCTAAAGTAACTCTACTTAAAAAAAAATAGAGACACCTAATTCACAGTATTTGGTCTGGCTGAGATGGAGTTCCTTTTCCCATAGCAGCCCTCACAGTGCTGTGCTTTGCATTGGCAGCTAGAAAGGCCTTGATAACACCCCAGTGTTTTGGCTACTGCTGAGCAGTGCTGGCACAGCATCAGCGCTGTGTTCTCCAACATTCTGCCCTCCATCTCTAGGCTGGGGTGGGCAAGAGGCTGGGAGGGGACACAACTAAACAGCTGACCTAAACTGACCAAAGGGATCTTCCATACCATATGGTGTCAGCTCAGATATAAAAGCTAAGGAAACAAGAAGGAGGAAGAGGAGAGCATTTATTATTTACAACATGTGTCTTTTGGAGCAACCACTATGCATGCTGAAGCCCTGCTTCCTGGGACATGACTTGCTGACGGGAAATAGAGAATAAGATTGGGGGTTTTTTTCTTGCTTGTGCACACACAAACTTTCACTTTTGCTTTGGAAAACTGCCTCATCTCAACCTCCATCTTATTTTCTCTCCCCTGTCCAGCTGAGAATGGGGAGTCATCGACCAGCTTGGTATCCAGCCAAGGTCAACCCACCATACTCAAGAAGTGTGCTTCAGACTAGAATTAGGTTGATACCCAAATTAATGAAGTGCAGTTGCTATCCTTCACCTGAATGGCACGGTCAACATAGATAATGATCGTAGATAAGTTATAACCAATTTTTAGAAAGTTTAGTAGAAATCTTTCTGCCTTGGTCCTCTCCAAACCACATGGTAAACTTCTGTCTACCTGTGTGCCACAGGGATACTGCTCAGCATCTGGGCAAACATTTGAGATGTGAACAGTGTGTCTCTACTTGGTATTTAAATTTAATCTTTACCCTAAAAGTTAGTACAGTTTTACACAGTATGTCTAAGTGAGCAAGTACAGACAGAGATGGATTCAGTTTGTCTGTGATCCAAGCTGCTGCATATCTTGCCTGGATATAAAAGAGCTTTCCCTTTCAGGTAATGTAGGTGTACAGCTTCAAGACCAAAGCTGGCTCGTTTCTGCCCAGCTTGGAGCACCAGCAAAACAAGCTGCTGTCTGCCTGCACCTGTCTGTGAAGACTGTTATGACGGGCCATGGGAGTTACAAGATTCATACTGAGGCCCTGGGGTTGGAGTCTGGGTGGAGGCAGGAGCCAGGTGATATAATTAAGGCAATCTGAAATCAAGAACCAGAGACCTATAATGCTCATTAGCCCAACAGAGTAAGGCAGCCATATGGTTGGAAGTAGGGTTTGGCACCAGGAAGCTTGCATGTACTTGACAAGAGCATAGCTGAACTTCAGATGGAGCCAGAAAACCAGGGAGGGCAATTCATGAGGTGAGTTCAAGAGAAGGAGCAGAGCAACAGCAAGGACAGATGGCTTGGGACAGAACTACAAATGAACAGGTGGCAAATGCCAGCAGGATCCTGAACAGTGAAGCCAAAAACAACAACCCGAGACCCCGAGGCAAGGCAGAGAACAGAGTTCAAGCTGCTGTACTTGTTCTCAGGACATCTTTTGTATTCACCCTATCTGCCAACAGCTAATGACATCTGTTTGCTGGCTGTAACACCTGTTTGGGAAGCTGGGTCCACTTCCCAAGGCCACAGCACCCAATGACTGGCTGCGTGAGGCAAGAGTCATCTTCCTTGGCTAGTCCTTGCATTGTCATACCTAGAAGGGACTGCATTAATTACCTTCAGTGAAGTTACAGGAAGACTGTAAAGAAATCTGTGGAACATTTGTTTTCACACAATATTAATCAATATAATGAGGTGCAATCATGTAATGGTCCCATTGAAACCTCTAAGGCCTAGCAGGTATGCATATGCTTACACGTACACTAATTAAGTAAGTATATACTTATTTAAGGCCTCTACTTCAATATAAGCAGGAACCTTAATTTTTGAGGGGATGAAAAGATGTAATAAACTGGAATTGGGCATTGCAGTACCCGTAGGGCTGAAGGTGGTGCAAGAAGATGGGTTAGCTCTCTGGCATGTGTCTCAGTCATTATAATAAAACCTTTTCTGCAGTTGTGTACTTATTTGCACACTGCCTGTGAAATGACTGCCAGGAGATTAATTATGCTATTTTTATGACTCTAGCCTAATGCATATAAGAACAATTTTGTCTGTAGCACCCATTGCTCCTGTGCAGTGCAACAGAACTGGATGCAAGTCTTTTTCATGTGGTGCATCTGCTTCTAGCTGGAAAACTGCAAAGCTTGCATACATATGTATATACACATATATGCACACACACATATATATGTGTGTGTATATGTATGTGTGTATAGATATGTGTATGTATATATGTATATGTAGGTATGTATACGTGTATATATATGAATGAGAGAATCTGGACTTCTGCCAAAGTGCCATTTGACACTGTGCCAGCTTCTGGCTCTTCAAAACCAAAAAGCTTTTGGCCTTTTCCATTTAGGCAGTGCCCCAGTTCATCCCCAGCTCACCTTTAGACTTATAAACTATTAGTAAGACTAATTATTTTCAGCTGTGAGATGGGTTTTTCAGGACAGGGTGTTCTTACATAATTATAAATGTACACAGGGAAGTCTAAGTAAAGGGAATTAGCCTGCATGCTGAATTATCACCATTTACTTGTTTTTGTCACACACTTTCTTCAAACAGGTTTTTTCTTTCAGTAACATACATAAGATTGTAAAACGCACTCAAAGTAACATCTTCTGAATTTATTGACAGTGATTTCTTTTTATCCCAGGATACAAAAAAGGAAGTGCAACAACTTCAAGTAATTTTCATATTTTTTTCCACATTAAATCAGGAAATGAAAAAGGTAATGTCATATCTTACATAATGTTTAGGATACGTATCCAAAGCAAATGTGAGGTTTCCAGTACTCTTTGTTTTTTCAGATGACTTTATCATGTTCCAGTAAACAGATTGTAATCATGTCTTATCCTTGCTCTAGCTGGAAGCTTTGCCAGGTTTTTTCTTTTTAAAGCAAGGGCTCTCCTGTTTGCTGTTTATCAAGAAGTTTAAAAAGGAAATAATCATAAAACTCTAGGATTATTTTCATCTGGTTCTACAAACTAGAAATCTATCACATCAGATTTAAGAATCCCATGGGTTTCTCATTAAATAGCCATGTTTATTTTCAATCCCATTCTGTGCAAAAATAACTGGTTTTCCATTATTTTTAATGTATTAAAATGCATTATTTCACTATTTTAATGCACTTTTACATCACAGATATCCTAATTCTACTGACGGTAGGCTTGATTTTCTGTTGCTATGTGTTAGAGAATGTTTACGCAGTCTGAGTTCAGTCATCAAAAGCAGATGATCATAGTTGCGTTCCAGAAAGGTCTTTCTCTGTCCAGTGACCATAGAGTCGAAGGAGACTGATCCCCTAAGATGGGTGCCTGAAGTCAGGCAGCATTAATATCCCCTGCTTCACACTCATTTAAACCAACAAAATGCAAGTGTAAAGCGGAATGAAAGGTCTTGGCTTCTGGTGGGATTATTTTAAACATTCCCATTATGTTTTCTTTGTGCACCTGTACATGGCTGGACAGTGAATCAAGCTCTCTCAATTACATGTGAGCCTGCAACTGATATGAGTAAAGGAAGCAAATCCAAACACTCACCTTGCAGAGAAGCACCTGACAGAAGTAATTATTATTCACAGCTTTAGCTACGGCTCTTGTATTTCCCCAACTTTCGCTGTTGATCACACGCTTTATAGATCTGTTTTGGAAATGTGTGTCATCAGAGAATCTGACTCTCAGTTCGATATTCCATAGTAGGCTGCATGCTGCTGTATGTTGGTCACGTCTGCGTCAACAGTTCCATGCAATGGGAGTAGATCAGCAGCTGGAAATGGCTGGTACCAAGTCCTGCATTTATAGAACCATAGAATCAAAGAATAATTTAGGTTGGAAAAGACTTCTAAGATCATTTAGTCCAACCATTAACCCAGAATGGCCAATCGCACCACTAAACTGTGTCCTTAAGTGCCACTTCCATAGTGACTCAACCACTTCCCTGGGATACATACATATGTGCATCTTACCTTAGATCAGATTTACTGCGATGCTTGAGCTATTTCTAGGTTTCTATTGTGGGTGGTGCCTACCATACATGTGGTTCAGAATTCTTCTGCTCTAATTACGGTGGGAGTGCAGCTGGTATACTTTTGGAGTGAAAGTTACAGCTTCATTTCCCCCAGAAAGAGTATCTTATGTATGCACCAAACCCTCTCTGCAAACCAAGCCAATACACAGCGAGTGAGGATGATCAGAGCATTCACTTCAAAGCTTCACTACTTTCCTGAATAAAAACCCTACTGGACATGCAGCTTCTAGATACCGAATATTGCCTACTGAGACTGTTCCTGCTCCACTGTACATCAGCAACCAAATCCTCAGCAGGACGAGGACCACTGCCTTTAATTAAAATGCACAAAGTATCACTGCATATCAGGGCCATGAGCTACTTCACTCTATCTCAGCACTGCTAAAGCTTGCATTTAGAACAATGAAAAACGGTTGGAGAATTTCAGGTTTTCACTTTGCTTTGCTATGCAGCATTCATTTGTGTACAGTGTGTATAGTATATGCAGCTATCCTAGGTCTTACATTCAGGAAGAATTCACTTTTAAGGAACTGAAGATAGATGCTTGATTTAATTTTTTAGAAGCAAATAAGACATGGCAGAAGTTACTGAGAAAATTTAGTGATAATCTAAAAACTCGTATTTCATTAAATATGCTTCTAATAAATCCCCCTTAATATCTTTACATTTGTAGTGTTTCAGAACAGTTTGCTGCTGTCCCAAGGCATGAACTTTTTGGTCTGACAATGAAAGCACATTGTTTCCAGCTCATTTAAAATAGATTCATCCAGCCATCTCTTTGGCACCCAAGCATTCAGGGACTTAGAGAAAGTCAGGGAAAAAAAACCAAACTCTGATTAGCACTTTTGAAGGAGATCTGTAAGGCTGAGAGTGAGCAGTGTCTATATAAACAGATATGAAGACAGGTTTTTTGATAGTTGGAATTAATGTATCAGAGTCTGTAGATTGTAGACCACAAACAGTAGAAGCAGGAAGATATTTTGTGAATTTGATTGTCAGCAGCCTGTTTGCATGCATAACTATAGTTGCTATGGGATGGTGATGAGTGGTAAAGGTGGGCATATTTCAAAAGGTGTTGTCAGTATAAAAATGAAGACTGCTAACTTTAGCAAACCTGATGTGGCTGCTGTTACATATAGGTTGGTAAGGTCTAAACACTCTAATTTTACCAGTAGAACTACCCCTGGTTTGACATTTACTTTCATGTTGCAATCTGAAGTCTGGTTGCAACAGAGTCAAATTTTTGCTGATTTAATAAAATGAGCGGACATTAATTACCTTTTGATCCTTTTCCATTAGCATGTTAGGATGCTGAATTAATTACCAGTGATTAATCCTTCACACACAATGCCTATGTTCCTGTAACTAGGACTGTTCATGTTATTGACTTGAACTCTATGGCCCAAAGTCACAGCAATTACATCTCAAAGCCCTACTTTCGCTCCGTTAAAACTCTCAGTGTGTTTTAAAAATGCCTTGTTCCCAAAAAGCCATTCAAAGTCCAGCTCCTTGACTTTCCCAGGAAAGAAGCCCTGAACTTCTTCAGTCCATGTGGAAAAGAATCAGCAATAAACTTGACTGTAAAACAACCCCGGAAATAATGAAACTCTGGCAGAATTATCACTCTGAAATATCGTGTTGCACAGGTCCTTGATCCATTTCAATTTATTCCACTGATCCTTTGGCATCCTGACAAGTCAAATATCAGTCAAAATCAGAAGTATAAGCAGTTATCTCACTACTGTTAACATCCATCAGTCCATTGGTCATGGCCTTGATGTGTTCATTACGCTGGCATTTGCTGAACTGTCCTGAATGAGCCATCTAAAGCAAATTAAATACTTCTAGTTATATCCTTATGGAAAAACTTTAAAGGGCTTTCTCTTTTGTGGTTTTCTCCTTCCTCATCAGATACTTCTCAGTGGCCTTCCTGTGCTTTGCTTGAAAAGCAAGTATAGAAACTTAACTGGGAGAAAGAAGGAACAGGAAAAAAGGAGGACATGATCTCTAACTTGGTCAAGAGTGTGCAAAAACTAAGAAGTGAAGGCAGTAACTTTTCAAGAGAGGGCAGAAGGACTAGAAAGGGATTCAGGAAGCATACAAGATGTTTGCAGCCTTCCAATACCAAAAAACTGTATTATAAAGTGTAAGGACACAGAAGAACCTAAAACTTACTTGCCAGGATCTACTGTACTGTATGGATGTTTTTGTGATCTAGGTTACAACCATCTTCTGCCACATGATAACACCTTACGGCCAAACTAGGTCTTCTCACTTGTGTGGACGCTTTGTACTCACTGCGTACTGACCACATTGTACATGATGATGATACTCTCATCTGTGACTCATGTAAGATCAGTCAGCACCTTGAATCTTCTTTTTCATGGCTTAAATCTTCATAGAAATGTCTGTGTTTGCTATGATTTCTTATGTAGATGATGATTTACTCAGGCTTTCCAAACTGGCATGTTCATTTAAAATCAGCAGTTCATTTAAAGTCTATATGCAAGCCAACTACACTGACACAAATTAACACAAAGCAGACATTCCTCTAATTCTGACATAATATCAAAGCATGCCCCTAAGGCCTCCTTCAGGTGCACATCTCCACAGTCTGCTCTGGTAATTGCCTTTATGTCTGGCAGTTCAAAATCAGCAGAGGTATTTTTGTCCCTACCCTCTTTCCTGGTAACATTTTCCTTTTTGTTTTACAATTCATCTGTAAAATGTAACATTCAAATATCACAACAAAAATATTTTGGCTTACTTAGACACGGTCTAATTATGAAGTGTTTCCTGCGTCAGTCTACAAATACACATTAAACAGTCATTTTGCAAGGCAGTGCAAAATCTTCAAGCATACTCACATCTGCCTTTGCATCTCAGTGGCTCCATGAAGAACAGGAGAAATAGGTGGTTCCTCAAGTAGCTGTTAGTCTGGCAACAACATTAATGTGAATGTGCCAGTCTAGGAAGATGTTCCCTCTTAGGACTTTCAAAAAGATTAAAAAGATAAAAAGTTTATTTTAAAAAAGTTTTTGAAAAAAGCTGGGTTTTTTAAATGAGGAAAGTGTTTTGTTCTGAAGACTTACCATGAGTCTTCCTAACCAGTTGCGTTCAGAGTAATGATGTGTCCCCATTGTTTCAATGACATTTTCCCAACCCTGGCAAATAAGCTCTTTCTCTTCTATTGGTAAAGTATGGAGGAGACTGTGGCTGGAAAAGTTGTGATATTATTTCTTTTTAAATCACAGGGAGGCAAGGGGAATCAAATTCATTGTGTTCATCTGTTACTTTCCCTTTATTGCCCCATGGTCACAATACCGTGCAGACTTGGTAACTTTGCAGTCTTAGATGAAATGCTTTAGGTCTTCCAGTTTCCACATAGTTACTGACTTCATAACAGCCTTCATAAGGGTCATCTCTATTATCTGCATCAAAACTGTCATCATTCAGTGGATGTCAGGTTAGAGGCTGGAGCTGAACTCTTCAGGAGCTGTCTCCCATAACCTCTCTTCTCCTGGTGATTGTCAAGGCTTACGTGAATGTTCAGCCTCACTTCTCATGACTTGTCTCGTAATCCCTGTAGCTTTGCCTTACCAAGTATGGGTGTTACTTAAATGCCAGTAACATTCAGAAACTATTTTGTTGTCCACTGCAGTTCTTCTCACTGCTTTCATAGAATCACAGAAAATTCTGAGTTGGAAGGGACCCATCAGCATCATCAAGTCCAACTCCTGGTCATGAGGAGGAAAATTCAACAATTTTCCTGTTGAAACAATGCAAATAATAAAAAACCACAAAACAACAAAACCCCCTGATGTTATACATCTCTCTTACCAAAACATCTGTTGATCTGCATACCACCTGTATTTCTATGCAAATTAATGAAGAGAATAAACCGTGACGTGAAAAGGATTATGGACATTACAGAGAAAATGCAATATAAAAGGGAAGATTATAGGATGTGTAAGCAGGTATGTAAGAACTTTTCCCCATGAGTCCCACCAAAAACCTATAGAAGGGGTTTAGGACCGACAGGCCGCTGGTGCAGTGCCACACCAGGCATTGTAGTGCAGAACATGGGGCCTCTCATCCTGGGGAAGCATCGCCTGTTCACCTGGTCTAGCCAAGCTGCAGTGCCAGCAGTAACCACAGTGGGTAAAAGCCCTCATGCCAACATCCCGAGTATTTGAAGATCAGCCAATTATATATGTCTTCTGTTCACTGTGTCTGAGAAGCTGAGCTCTGCCATAGCAAGGAGGTGTTACAGGTGCAATGCTCGTATGGTTTCTCTCCAAGATGCAGCTTCAAGCGCAGCTTGCTGGCGCATGCAGAGCTGGCCAAGCTGGCCTCAGGGCAGAGCTAAGGCTGCGTCTCAGAAGTTGATATATTTCACCCCTGTACTTCCTACGGTTTTTGAGAGCAAATTTCTGCTGTTTTAATTACTTATTTCCCACACTTTAAAAACTCATTTCCTGCAAGGTCAAAGCTGGTGGGTATGGTTCAGCTTGGAGAAAAGAAGATTAAGAAGAAACCTCCTAGCAGCCTACAGCTTTGTCACAAGGGCAAGCAGAGAGGCAGGCACTGATCTCAAGCCTGGCAAAATCCAAGAAGTATTTGGACAATGCTCTCAGGCACATGGTGTGACCCTTGGGGTGGTTGTATTCAGGGCCAGGAGTTTGACTTGATGATCCTTGTGGGTCCCTTCCAATACAGGATATTCTCTGATCTCAGGAAGTGTTCCTTTCCCCACCCAGGAGCTGTACAGTTGCTGCTGATTGCCCCAGATAGCTACCAAAGTCCAACTTCACCACTTGGAAAAGTGAATTTTTTATATGGCTTAAGATACATTTTTATTGTAACATAAGCTTCTAAATGGAGTTTCTCTGTGTGCTTAGTCTGAAGTACATGTGATCAGTATGGGAACTGTCTGAGCCTCAGTCGGAGGTCCTATGTGCTTGTTAGCAAAAACATAGGGATTTTCTAAACACATAGTTTGGGAGAGAGTATAATTCTGAAAATAAAACTAAACTTGGCCATTTAAACTTCTCCAGCATTAGCTACATCAAATTTCAAGAGCAATAGGAATGAGAAAAGCTTATTATTACACTCAAAGTTCCATCTTTGAACAGTAAGTACCATTCTGCCTTTACAGATTATCAGAGATTATCAGCACAGCGGTGTTGAGTTCGAAGACAGTAAGTTCAGGCCTTTAAGAGGCTTGTTGTCTTTAAGAGGAATGGAAATCTGAAAGTATTTAAATTACACCAATTTAAAATTGGCAGTGGAAACATATTCGTAAGTCAAAATAATCTTTGTAAAATACTAGATCACCAACATACTTTACACTGCTTGTCCTGCAGTTAAAGAAAATTTTTGATTTTTTACTTCAATCAGAAAGAAAGAACAAAAAAGCTTGTTTGCAAGAGACCTGCTTGCAGAGGCAAATGTGGCAGCCATTATGTACTTAGCATTAATCACACTCTGTTTTGATGCTAGTTCTGCTGAAAACTGGGATGTTGGCCAAGGCATTGGGGTTATTCCCCTTTCTTTCCAAAGTATTCCCTGAAATCTTTGACATCCAGAAATCCCAGGTCAATATCTTGTTCAAGAGATGAAGCCACTAATTGTTTAGACTTATGTTCACAGCATCAGGAAATGAGATTTGAACATGACCTCTCAGCCTAGGAGTGAGAGGGCCACAGCCTGAGCCACACTGACACATGTCCTCACTGTCCTTGCTGCCCAACAGTCCCAGTGAGAAAACAGAGAGAGGGAGGCAGGGAGGGAAGAATGGCAGGCTAGATACACACACACACACACACACACACACACATATAAAAGCACCCCTCAAAAATAACTGAAAAAGAATGAGTGATGAAGTTGGATGTGTCAGTAGACCTTAGCACACACTTGGTATACACTTACATGGATCTAAAAAAAAAAGTTGGAATTGTGAGACAGAACATACGTGATAGAAAATCCTTATAAACTCTTAGGCTTGCATGTTGGGGCAAATGTTTTCCCTGGGGCAATATCCGAACAAACAGAAGATGTGCAGGTGTCAGGGTGGGGCTACAGTAATAATCCCCAAGGGCTATTGCATGTCTGTTTCACAAATGCTATGTTTTTAGGATTAAATCTGGTTAAAAAAACTTCCATCAAGATAAATTCCCTCCAAGAGAAAATGCCCCTGTGATAAAGGACTTCTGTGAGAATGATCCATTTCCATTGATTTTTAAATTTTTTTTTAAACATGGTTTCAAAGGTAGTTTCAGCTAAAAAACATTTCCTGACAATCTAAACTCAGGAACTCACATTGCTGCAGGCTCCCTCTGTAAGGCAGAGTGACCTTTCGAGCAGCATAGTCCCAGCCTGAGCTTTTTCCCACCCCCTCCTGCTACATAAAACCTTGGCTAAGACAGTGACAATGCAAGTCTGGTTTAGCTCTGCTTGGCACCTGGAGTTGGGATCTGTGGAAAATACTGATCTGAACTCAAGCTATTATCCAGAGTTAGACCCCAAGTTACCTTGTTTTTTTTTGCTGTTTTAACCTCTTAGTTAAGTGAGCTTAGCTGTTTCCAGGGAACTTCTTTCTCCCCTGTAGACGTGTCATAAACAGAGGGTAGCAAATTACTCAATGAGTGCATGATGCTGTTACAGTCGTGCAATTGCTTTCAAGGGAAATTAATTTTAGGAAAGCACTTAATGTATTTACATGCATCTTTTAATACAGTTTTGACGTGAAAACAAGGAGGGGCCAACATCTTACAGTCAGCTCTTTGCTGACACAAAAAAATCACTATAAGATTGAGAACTCCAGCTCAGTATGCCACTGAATAGACTCCTACTGACCTTCCCATTTTGAAGTATAAACTTCTGTTGGAAACACATAGCAATATTTTTCTTTGTTACCCAGCTGGTTCAAAGGTTTCCTCCTGCTGGAGGTTTTCTCCTGCCTGTAAATCCTCTTCCGTGGAGGACATCTGAGTGGACTATCCACCATGAAGTTTACCTGAATAGATAAAGTGGGGAGATAACTGCACTGAAAAAAGCCATGGAGTTATTCAATAAATGTGAGTAGTAGTCAAAATACTAAGAAGAATCTTTTAAGTAGCAGCCCTCAAGAAACCAGACTTGAATTTTCCCGTAGCATTACTGTGGTCAATGCATTTACTTAAGGTTTATGCTTATATGAAAGCAGATTCCTTTCACTTAAGAATGACTGTCATATCCCTGATTAATATATAAAACCAATGATGTTTCATAATCAAGATCTCATGTAGGTAGCCCTACCTTTATGTGAGAACACAGATCATAACTGAAGATGTAGAGGAATGCACCAAGTTATCTGTCTTGCTTGCAGTGTTATAGGCCGTCCTAGAGCAAGGTCAGACTCACAGTTATGCATTAGTATGATTTGTTATGAAGAGTGGCATTTAAATATTTAAATGTACCAGGTCCTATGTGTTTAATTTCATTGTTTAATCATTGCATAGTTTCCCAACTAAGTCGTAGTTGGCACAGAGTGAAGGGCTGCTCTTTATTTATGTGCTGCTGCAGCTTTTCAGAGCTTTTCAGTGCTGGTGAGGCATTTCAGCTATACATTATTCCTTTTTTGCTCTTGAAGCTGTACACCAAGGTATGCAAACTTGCCAAACATTTCTTCCCTGCAACATGGTAAAAACAAGATATCCTGCTATATATTCAGAAGTACCTATACAGAAATCCTTGCTCTTTCAGAGTGCAGCTATAAATTCCTAGTTAATGTATCATGCCAGGAATAGGGCAAAGAATAGATATATATCCTACTGATAAGAACAGGAGTTGCATATATAAAAATGTCTTGCACCACACTAAAGAAGCACTTTAAGGCATTTAAACAGCATTTATCAGGTTGTAGCTACTGTGCAAGATAATAGGCTCCAACAAAAACCATAGATGGCATCCTAGCTGTCTCGTTGTTGCATACGCTAACAAACCTTTCTAACATCACATGTTTTATACAAAATAGGCATCCTCACTGGAGGAATGGGATTGCCTGCTAAGGACTGCAACCCTGCTGATGTCTAGTTTAAACAGACAGCAGATTAAACAATTGAGATAAAAATGTAAAACCAGAAATGTTTATACAAGTATTGCTGAGCACCAAAAGCATAATAAAGTGAAGTCATAGATGCTCCCACATTCAAATTTACTATGGTGTTTACAAAAAAAACTGGAGGGGTGAAAAGACCAAATAAATGGAGGCAGAGGGGAAAGACAGAACATGATTCATGACAGAGATGAGAAAAGAAAGTAAAACATCTTAATGCAAATATGTAAAAAGCATTTGGAAGTAAGCTACTTGAAAATCAGTGCTAAGCAGTGTGGCTTTGAATATTGATTCAAACATTAATTTCTGCTCCTGCTTTCCCTACATACCAAGTGAAAGATCCCTTCAACAGGCCTTCTTCCGCTGGAGCCAGACATAGTGGCTCTGAGGCAATGGAGGGTATATAACTCTTTGCATGTGTAGGTTTGTGTATGCATATGGTTTACCCTGGAAAAAGCTTCTAAATGAGCCCTCTTTTTTCTCCAAGAGAATCATTCTATCTTTCCAGAGGAAAATCTGAAAAAACCCACCCCAAATAACTACGCAACCCTGAAATCCACCCTTTCTTGTGCCTTATGTTTTGGATAACTCCTTTTTAGCATAGTGGTGGATGCTAAATTTACTCTTGCTGTACTGGCATTTGCTCATCTTTGGACTGTTGAAAGCATTTGGCTAATAGGGATATTTAAAAAATCAATTAATTAAGCATTTTAAATGTGCTCCTAAAACTTACATAAATTTATGTTGTAATTCTACCTCCACCTCCAACATAACCTCAGTTTGTGTCACCTCAAAAGCTCCCACGAGGAATTAAAGGCATCTTATGCAGAGTTCACATGAGGACAAGTCCTTTTCTTCCCTCCTAGTGAATTCTTGATTGCACTGTAACTAATGCAGCCTGCTGCATAGTTTTCTATAAACTCTGTGCAGAGGAACAAGATTTGGGTAGGGCCAGGGCTTGTTTTCCCACAAAAGCTGTGAGTTTATTAGTTGATACAAGCCAGATTAAAGTAGGGGTTTGACTGTCCATAGATATGTCAATTAAAACATCTTGAGTATAATTTGTTGTTAAACCAGTACATATCTTGACTGAACTGGCCTCCAGTTTTGGCATTGTGAGAGTGTTTATGCTGAGGGAGAGCTCTTTGCAAAGCTGCGCACACAGGCTTGCCCATCCATATACAAACTTAGATGGAATGAAATTTATTTTTATCCAGGAGGATGGAGCTGCGCTGTGAGTACACAGCAACATGGCTGCAGCTGCACCAGGCACACATGCAGATGGTACTAATGGGGTGCCACTCTCCCCCTTTCTCCATTGAAAAGGCACCACTGGAATGTACACCTAAGCTATTTACTGATATTTGCCACTGCATGGATAACATTAATAGCATAAAATCTTTTTTTGTAACTAAAAAAGCCCACGCTGTTATAAAAAATCTCATGAACTATGTCTGCAACTGATGGATTCAGCTGTGGTGAAGACTACCTTTTTTTCTTGCAGTAGCCATTCCTCTGCCTAAATAATACAAAGAATTAGAAGTATATGGTCATAGAAAACAATGTCCGTAAAATGATGTTTCTTTGTTATCCACAGTCTCTTCTAAGACAAAACAAAAAGTACTAATAAAACCCAATCTGCCCAGTCTCTGGTGACCCAGTAGTCTGTCCTGCAAAGATCATCCCCAGAAACATTCTTTCGGAGATGGAGAGTTCTGCTTTAGATTAGACTGCTTAGTCCTGGAGCTCACACAACAGCCCTACTGAAAACAATTAAGTAATTTATACTTAGAAGCAACTGTGACCTTATCCAGACAAATACCTTCCCATTACTAGGACAAAAGACACAGTATGTTGTTTTACTTTCTCTAATATTATCTGCTATAGTGGTACTTTTTTAATTATGGGAAATCAACTAAAAAATAACATGTTGTCTAGCAACAAAGAAAACAGACACAAACAGAAGAGAAACAGAGTGACAGTCCTGCTTTTTATATTGTATACTTCTACTTTCAGGTAAACTGAATAGAACTAAAACAACAAACAAGTTAAAATGAATTGGCTAATCAGCCTCCCAACAGCGAATTGATACGATGACCCTGGGTCAGTCCAAAAGCTTTGTTTGTTTGCTTTGTTGGGTTTTTGCTTTTGTTGTTTTTGGGTTTGGTTTTTTTTTTTAAATTTCAAAAACATCTGAGATTCATTAAGTTATTCTAAGGATATATATAACCTTAAAATTCAATATTTTAAATTTAATCATTAACTTACAGGACAAACATTCATTATTTTCCCCTTCAGCCAATTTTTACTTTTGAATGAAAAGACTTAAACTTCTCAATTATATTAAAAGTACAGAATGAAAAATTGTCAATTCGGAATCTGGGGTATTCTGATGAATTATGTAAATTTCTTTCTATTTGTATATCAATTTATAAGTTTTTATGATAATACACTGATGGTACCGTCAAGCTATTGTTGATATAACAAGCAATGTTGATATAAACAAGTTCTGCATTTAACTTTGCAAGATAGGATTAGGGAAAAATGATAATGAAAAAGAGAAAGAAGTGGCAAAGGATGTTAATCACCTCAATTTGTGATTTTTGGCAGAACCACTTTAAAATTACTCTCAAGGGCCTAGTCTTAGGAATACATTATGCTTAAAGAATTTAATGATATGGAATAAAACCATATTTTCACTATGATAGACCTTGTGAAAATATGTAAGAAAGCTGCACAGATCTAGCTAGAGAATCAGAGAATTAAAAACTATTCAAAATTTAAAACTGAACTCTTCACTGACCATGACTTTTTTGAAATTCCTTGTCTCTCAAGGCCTTCATAGAAGCTACATAATTACCATGTTAAGAGAAACAAAATTACAAAGTTGTAGCCAGACAATTACAAATGTTACTGATGGCTTATCCAAAATACCTGTAAGAGATATCTAAAAATCTTGTAGTTACCTAAACAACAGTAAATAGGAAGACTTTGAAGACCTCACACTGTCTTTGAATGAGAAATATATTTGAGCTATGAAAGTGATTGAGTTGCAAGAAGGCCATGTCAGCAATAACTGATGAACGGAGTAATTTGTTGTGCCAGTGGTACTCGCAGTGTGGGATTTGGCATCTCCATACAGTCAGAACCAAATGTTCTGACCCTTCAGTCAGAACTAAATCCATTACTGTTGTACTGTGTATGTCTTAAGATTCCTTATTTCCCTCTTCTGCAACTGTTAGGAAAGTTGCTGAAAGCAGTATTTTTCAGAGTGCTGCAACTAACTGTGAAATGTTAGGACAAAGGATGCATTAAAAGATGGTTGCAACATTAGTAACTTTCTCTTCTGAAGCAAACGTCACAGTCTGCTCTGGTACGCCACGATCAAAGACACTGTTCACATTTCTGCTGTATTATTTAGGTGTTCCAGTGTAACTCATACACCACCATTTTCAGGTAAACAACCCAAATAGATCACTAAATGCCAGGGTCTGATATCCATCTTTACTGAATTTAGCAACTGTTCAACCAATAATCTAGCAATTTTTTTCTTGAAGCTAAATAAGAATTACTGTAAAGAAAAGTCTACTGGCTTTTGCTATAGGAAAAAATGAGGATTCGACAAAAGCAAACCAAAAGAAGAGGTATCCCAGCCTGTCTCCATGCATCCTGAGAGGATTACAAAGCAAGGAGTATGGAGTAGCAGACCTTGTGGAATTGTCAAGAATTATTTGTCTATCTAATTTCCTTTACAACAAAGTAATGGGCCCTGCAGACTGGAGATTGAGTCAATGAAGCAGAAAATCGAGTCATCATAATGAGTTTGGGTCAGACTGAAGAGTCCACTCAGCCCAATATCCTGTCTCTGACATGGCCATAGCAGTAATTTACATAAGAATGTAAAACCAGGGCAAATGCATAGTGATATGTCCTCAGTATGGCCTTGTATTGGGTTTGCACGGCAAGGTTTTGGTAGTGGGGGGCTACTGGACAGCTTCTGTGAGCAGCTGCCAGAAGCTTCCCCCATGTCCCACAGAGCCAATTCCAGCTGGCTCCAAGATAAACCCACTGCTGGCCAAGGCTGAGCCCAACAGCAGCAGTGGCAGCACCTCTGGGATAACAGATTTCAGAATGGAAAAAAAAATTAAAATCTGATCTCTCTTTCAGACATTATCACACTGACTTTAGTAGCTGACGCTTGGCTGTGCAGGGTAAACAAATGAGGATGGGAACTATCATGGCATACGTACCAGATTGTGAAACTCAGGCTAGGTTATCTATGTAGCATCATTACAAACCTGCAAGTATAAAAGAAAGAACTCAGAAAATAAGACAAAAAAATTATCTTATTCCCAGGAAAATAGAATGCATTGTCCACAGGCAATCCAGTGGAGAAGAATCACCCAGTGACATTATTCAAATAGATTTTGAAAAAAGACCAAAATGGAAATGTAGCAGGCTGACTGTGTCTAAAGTTCCCAGAGAACATTTTAGCCCCACAAGTCACACTCTGTGTACTTCTGAGGTTTAGGACCATGCCAGAAGAAGATGCAGTTTCTTGGTCTCAGTTAATCATTTTGGCAGTGGGAAATTATATGAGTAGACGATGCAAAAATATTTTTTACAAATTGCACCAGGGAACATAAGAAACCAAACAATGTTTCATGCTTTACTAGAGTACGTTCCTTGCAAAGGAAAGGTCCTTTTATTATGGCAGATTGTTTATCATCTCTGTATTGAATGAGAAAGCTAAAGGTTTAATTTTTTTTCTTCAGTCATTTAATCCTAGAGCAACACGAGTCTTTGAGCCAGTCTCATTCTCTCCCTCCTGAAGAGCAGCCTCATGGCTCCTGCTGCAGCCCGTTAGATTTCATAGCTGATTCCAAGCCCACTGCTGCTCCTGCCCCCTGTGATGGAGAACTTGCTGCTGTAAATGGATACAGCAGTGCAAAGATCATGGGAAGCGTATCCCTTTGTTTTTAATTTCCCCCTAAGGGCAATTTGTTCCAATTAGTGCCTCAGCTAGCAATTGTTGCTGCACAGTGCTCTGACTTCTTTCCGTTTGAACTGGCTGAGTTGATGTTAGAGGATCTCTCGTGTGACGTAATAGATACCCTGCTCTAGTGCTCTTGCAACACACATCTCCTGTCAGGGATCATGGCCATGCTCTCTGGAAAAGGACTTTCTTCACTGTCTGATTTGGTTCTCTCTTCCATGGTACACAGGAATAATTTTAAACCGTAGCTTTCCTTTGCTGTAAGGGTATCTGTACCTAATGCATAAGAGCAAAGCAGCACACACAAATGTGCATGAATGATTTGTTGTTGCTGTTATTGCCTTGTCTCGTCTGGGTGCTGACCATTCCCTCACTGATGTGTCTCTCACTGGAGCCAGCAGCTGGCACTCCTGGGGGGAGCATTGCACCTCACAGCACGGAGGTATGAGAGTCTCCCTCACAGCAGGTACCAGCTCAATCTGTTTTGTCCTGTTTCCCTAAGCGAGGGCAAAACAAACCCAGAAAGCTATGGAATAGCTGGTTTTATCACATATCCAAAAATCAAGAGATATCAGTACACACAGTGAAGTGTTTCACACCAAAAGCTCCATCTGAATAACAAATTTTAATGATGTAATGCAGAAAGAGTCTTGCCAGAACTTTGACATGTTTCATGCTTCTGACATTAAACAGTTTATTTAAAGGAAAATGCCATGAGATGATGGAGATCTAATCATGGCTGGAAGGAGATGCAAATGAGAATTAGTACTTAATCTCTTTGGTTCCCTAGCAGTGCAGCTTTTCTGATCAGCTGGTTGAAAGTGGGAGAAGGCTCTCACACACAAAAATCAGAAATAGTCCATACATTCTGGGAGAAGCTTAGCATAGAAAGAGATAGGAGCAAACCTTACCTAAAAGCTATTTGGTACTACTCTAAGGAAGTAATGCACCTTAAACGAGCTCCCTATAATTCTCCATTAACTTTCTCAAAGCTGAAACATTGGATAAACATTAAAAAATTAACCCAAAATATGCATATAATTTTCTTCAAAAAGGGTGATGCTTTTCAAAATTAAGAAACCTGGTACAACCATTCACAAAGACAAAACAAAACAAAATGAAAAAGAACACATATCCCTCTTGGAGCATGGGTCCCTGAGGACTGCTAGATAACATATATTCACACAACCCTCTGGGCTCATTTGTTTACTTATTTGTGTAGTTTGGCTTATGGCCATACAGCAAAAGCCCTAAATAAAGAGCAACTTATGCAGTCAATTATAGAAAACATTAAAGTGAAACAGATGTATACAAAATAGAGAAAGAAAAAATACATAATCATCTTTACCAAACACAACAAAAAACTGGAGATACAATTCAGGCTACAATTATCTCAGTTAAATTAGATATTATAGCTTCAGATCTCCTTAAACTAATTACAATATAATGTTCCTGTGATGGTACGGTCACTGAAGATTCCTCTTGCAATAATACAGTTCTTACTTTTTTGCTTCTTTCATTTCATAAATGTTAAAGATATAGGAGTAAATAGTTTTGCTAAGTAATACTGAGCCTGTGGAAAAAATTGGGTTACTTTTCTGATGCCATCATAACATAAAAAGAAGTAAAGGTTATGTGAAATATGTTGCTTAATGCCTAGATGCTTCTGTCATGAGAATTGTGATCTGTTTAAATGAAATATTGCCTATTTTATATTTTCTATAAAATGTGCAATAACCTAAAAGGGTTTGGTTTGCCAGTGTGATCACAAGACAAAAGTACTTGATGAAGAAGTAAAAAACATACCTGTGAATACAGGTAGATGTCTAAATGGAAAGCATTTTAGAGATCTGTATCCTTTAGACTATGGACATTCTTCCTTAGTATTGTGATAGTGACTGCACAACAATGCCTATGAAGGTGAACAAAATTGCCTTGATTTGTATGGCACCAAGGTAGTTTGCCTGGATTGTAAAATCTGTACAAATCTACCTACATTTAAGATGCTTGCCTGGTTAGAAATGTAAACGCCTTATGAACATGTGTTCAAAAGGCATAAACCATTATAAAGCTGGTTATGCTTGTATCAGTACATTACTCTATTAGTCTGAGACAAGTTTTGATTTGGTTGTACCATCATATGAACTGCAGTAAAAGAGAAATTAAGAAAATTATCCTGCTTCCCCAAAGAGGTGTTCCCTAACTACGTATGTATTTCTTGTGCTGAGAAAATCAGTAGTGATTTGCTTAAACAAATGCATTTTGCTTTGGATTGAATTGGATCAGGAATACATGGTTTCAGCCCTTCTCATACTGACATGACCTAAATAATAATATAAACTGCATTAAACAATCACAGTCTTTTCAGTAATTCAGCAGTGTTTTGTCATTTGAGAATGTCCTGAGATGCAAAGCTGCCACCCAGATAGGTCTGAGCCAGTTCACATCTAAGTTTTGATTTCATCCTCTAAAGTCAGGGTGAGTTCACAGAGTTCTCACTGGGGTATGAAGCTCTCAAAGCACAAGGCTGCCCGTGAATGCCGTCAGCATTCAGACCCACAGTATATTTAACTTACCATCAGGAACAAAGAAAATTCCATGAGTTGGTAGACTGAGTATCCCTGCAAGACGATGACAGTTCAGAGGAAATCCAGATGCATTTGCATGGAGTAAACTTCTGTAAACATGTTCTGCATTCCAGCGAAGAAATAAATGTCAAGGTAAGCTTGGCAAGCGACAAAAAAGGATGAGTCATATTTCTCCCATTTCATTCCAGAGATGCTATCTTTCACCTTCCTCAGTACTGTAGTCACAAGACTGACAATGTTGCTGCTCCTTTATGGGAAACTGTATTCAAACACTGTGGATAAATTATATACCAGAGCCCTACAGTAATTTTTCACACATACTTTGTTTTTATTACCAAAATCTGGAAGGAATAAGTTTCCATATGCAGCAATCAATGTGCAATTGCCTATCTAAAATGTTTGTAAGTCACTCCCCTGCCATGCTTTTAGTTGATATTTTCACATGAAGATATATAGGATTAAGTCATTTTATGACAGGCTTCTTGTTAAGCAATTAATGCAAAATGTCCATTATGCAAAAGAAGAAATGGACACAGCATTACTGAGACCACATTTCCAAGCAATCATTTCCTTTGAGTTGATTAGCTTCTGATTAACCAAATTGACACATCTTGGAAATCCATTTTTAAGACTGCTATGCATTTCAATTATAGTCAACGTGGATCTGTATGCACCTAGCAGGTCTGAAATTCAGGCCAACTACTCAGAAATCAAGGAATTTGAAATAAAAGGGCGCTTTTGCAAAGATTTGCAGAAGATTACATGTGATGTCTGGGACACAGCCCAGGACTAAACTCAGACCCTTAGCTTTCAAGCCAGAGAATCAGCAAATTGTCATTTCTGCTAATACTACTGAGTAATATTAGTATTTTCCTAAAAGAAGCATAGAAAGTACTTCTGTCTAGCTCATTCCTATCCTATTCTCTACTGTTTGTTAATCTGACTGAACCTCATAATTTTTTTTTTTTCTGGAATGATTAATTATTTTCACTTTAGTCAGTCTATGATGCAAAGATTGTGATACTAAATGGAGAACCCAGCAGTTTATAAAAGGTTTTCAGCTGAGTTCATCAGTAGTTTATGCTAATTAGATCTCTAGGTGAAACTTCATGTGTAATGGATTCCTTTCCTCTCATGACCTGAAGTGTTGCCATTTCTGTTTTCAATTAATTTTTTAAAAAAACTGAAATGCATAGAAGACTTTAATGTTCTCAAAAGCAATTCATTCTGAATCATTTTATGTCTAATATCCCAGGATAGTGATTTTTTCATACTATCCAGGTAAGGTTTTTAGATAAAGAGATTCCAGATTGTTGCTTATTAAAAATTACATTTATTCTCAGCCCTATTCTCCTACCATTACTCTGGCAAATACTGATCCTTGAAAATGCAGTAGAAATGTTCTAATGACATGGTGTTATTCTTCATGATTACTGTTGCAGAATACAGCTAGGTTCTTTTTTTATGTGGTAAATTTCTATCTTATCCAGATGATTTAATCCAAATTATATCTGGATTAGAAAAGCAATTGCGGTCTGTTGAATTCACCAGCAAGCTGGAGATTTCTAAGCATGTCAACTTCAGACTACACAAGTATAAACAAAACTCATAATTTCCAAAGGATATGGCAGCTGTGGTTTAACACGTTCTTGATTCCTGTTTATGGACTTCAATAGGCATGCTGGTGCACGGAGAAGATGTGTCCTGAAAAGCCATTCGGAAACCTTATGATAAACAATCTCCAAGCTAGAGACAAAAACATTTCCGAGACATGCATCTTGGTGTTACTGGTTCAGAAATCTCCCGAGACTGTGTTTCTGTATTTGGGAGTGATTTGTGTTCCTCTTGGTTATGAAGAAATCAGAAAGATTTCTTACAGCACTGGTCCTGGAGCTTCAGTTTTACCATTCCCAGCTCTGTAAGTAGAGATGTGCAAGTGAGAAATGCCAAAAGCCAGAGGTGTAATTTTGGTTCAGAGAAGCTCTGATCTTATCTACACGGACTCATTCAACCTTGCTTTCTCCATACTTAGGACTGTGATTCCTTCAGCTATGTCTCTGCTCATCAGTTGAAGTGACCAGGGTGACAGGACCCCATTAAATTATCACCTATATTACCTCTCTATGGTAACAGCCAAGTAAGCTCTTCCCTTACATCTTCTGTCCCTCATCACCTTTTATCTCAGCCTACCTTTCATGTATCTCCCCCTCTGCATTTCCTGCATAGGGTTTCTATCACTTCCCTGCTCCCTGACAGTCTCTCTCATAGTACCTTTATCCTTGTTTTTTAAAGTTAGAAGAAACAGGTAAGTGAATCAGACCTGTCAAATCCACACGTATCACATAGTCATGCCCTGTAACCGTGAGATGTGTTTACTGTGCCCTCCCTTTCTTCCTTTTGCCCACTTAGTCTCAGATCAGACTTCCTGTGGGGAACTCATCTCTCCTGGCTTCAGACATGAGCCCGTGAGCCAGCTTCCCATGGTTCCGCGTTACAGAAGAATGAAACAGGTGCTTGGAGACATGATTTACCTCAGGCTTTTTAAATGCCTACCTTTGGATGGACCTACTTGAATCTTGTAAGATCTTTTTCCTCTCCACTGTCTAGAACGGGAACCCAGAGAATCAGCTCAGCTAATGAGAGTCCTATTTGAGATACTTACATTTGGCCAGAAAGATATTTGGTTGTCCTGCCCCATGTGGACTGGGGGCAGGCAATGGGAATTTGAAATAGGAAGATGGTGAAAACCACAATTCCACCTCTAAACAGAACAAACCAAGAAATATCTAGAGTTGGCAGTACCAATAAACCAGGTACTGTTGCATGGTTTTCAAGCAATTGACCTTTTAAAGACAGCAATTTGTATGTTATACATAAAGTTAAAAAAATATCCAAAACAAAAACTGTAATACCCAAAATGATCTGTTAGTAAAAACTTTTACTCCATGGGTTAGGCTTGATGCTTTAGATGTTACAGCTGCCACTCATCATCCAGTTTCTGAACTATAAAGATGGGATTTATGGCCTTACAAGCATGAAGGTGAGGAATCATAATAAAAATAAGCATACTGAGTCACATGAAAAGTATGTGCCAAATAAAGCCTTAAATCATTTTATGCAGCCTGTCATTCAAACATATTTGACTGTCATCCAAATTGCTGGAATTGTCCTTCACACAGAAAAAAACCCCCTCTGTTTATTTTTAGGATAAATTGGAAGGGGAACATATTATCTTCAAATTAATGAATAGGTCAAGTTGTTTTTATAAGCTTAATAATATTTTCCATTGACCCTCCCTCCTTTACACCTATCTTCATTGCCTAATCATTCACATACTTTATTTTTTTGAGTTTGGGTGAGTCATGAAGTGCACATTATGATGATAAATATATCATCTCTGCTTCCTTTTAACGTGAACTCAGTGGTGTGAATCACGCCATAAACGTATTTTACTCATTCTATCCTTTGTTCATAACCTTGACTCTGTTAGCATCAACAGTACTGCTGGAATCACATGTTTCTACTTAAAAGCTAACATAAAGGTCTTATCTGCTTTACATTCTATAAATTCTGTCTGACACATTTTTTTTCCTGTGACTCCAGTTATTCATTTGAAATCACAAACCTTATTGTAACGCAAGCTGAAGAAACTCACCTTGAATATGAAGGTGATATTTTCCCTCTATGATGCCATTTGACTGATTTGTTTGAGTCAACTAAATATTGGAAAGGATATTTAAGAAGCTCATCCTTTTACAGCTTAATTCACAATTTCAAGTCTGCTGGGACTCTTTTCCAGTGCTATGTTAGAAAATCAATACACCCAGTGTGTGTTGCCCAAACAGAATCACACTTGGCGCTCTCTTGCCTGACCCCAAAAACTATACCTATATTCACACCATCCCTGAAACCCAGAGCATGTACTCTGCTGCTCCAATTTCATGTGAGTAACAAATGACTTTGCAGTAGCTCTGAGAGTTCAATGGTTGGTGATCCTGACTGAGAGCAATTACGTGTGTGTCATTAAAGTAATGTGTGTGTCATTAAAGCAACATGTAGCTGAGCCATAGTAGTCTAAAGATAGTAATACATCATTATGTGTGCTTGTGTCTGAATAGCGAGGGAACATAAGATCTTCCTTAAGAGGAAGTTACTGGAAAGTTAAACTAAAAAGCAACACAGTATAAGATATTTTCTATGCAATGCTTTCAGGAGACTCCATTGTGACATTAAATCACTGATTGACTATGTGTTCTCAGAGAAAGACAATGATTAGAAGTTGCTGGTTAATTATGAGGTAGAGAGAAAACAGTATGATCGTTCGGAAGTGAACAGAGAAGCCCACAGATGTGGTGGGAGATTCTGAAAGCAGAAAGATAAGTTTATCAGCTTCCAGACCTAAAAAAAACAAGCAAGTGTAAAGACCATTTCTTGTAGCTACAGGGGAACTTTTGTAGTTTTTTTTCCTGAAAACAAGTAACTTCAGATGAAATATTTTTTCCAGTGATAACCAATAACCAATGGCCTGTCTTTCCATTCAGGGGTGAATATATGCCAGATTTGTTTGAAAGGGTCTTTGCAGGGAACAGATGTGGGAGTATGTGCCATGAAGCTGTGAAGAGGTGAGAGCAGTGAGTAGAGGCAGGTGAGGGGTGGGAGTGTAGGAGATTCGGAAGTTTCTTAAAATGGCTTCCCCCGGTAAATCCTTGTTCGTTGCAGCAATAGGACAAGACCTACTGAATGCAAACCGCTAAGGCAACCAAATTGAATAGCTCTAGACTATAGTTCTTGGTCCATCCCTAGACCAGGGAATTGCATGGCAAATTGAAGAATGTCCTTTTCACTTATGCAAATGGCAATCTTACTATTAACTTCCATGGGTGAAGACATGCACATTAATTAAAGCACTTACTTTTTAAATATCTTATTTGACCACAGATCTTTGAACATCTTTGGTTGCCATTTTATTCGTGATGTTTAAAACAGTGATAAAACTTAGTTTTACATTTTCATCCAAGGTTGTAGTAAGTTTTGACATAACTCAAATTCCTATGGCTAATTTTAATATTAAGATTAAACAAGGAAGTGTTGCTCTACTTGAAAAGCTTCTTTCCATGGAAACCTGATTTATAGCATAAGGTTGAAGAAAGAGACCAGGGTTATCTAAACACTCACTATCCTGTTTACTATGGTTATCAGCTGAGGACTAGTGTGTATTTATTACAGAATGGTTAGTTGTTCTGGTACGGCTCACCCATCTGGACCTTTTTTCTTCTTTTTTTTTTCCTTACAGGATGACCACTGCCTGCTTATCCTGGTTTCAGAGGAGCACAGCACACAAAATGAGCTATTTCTATACCTGTGAGAGCTAAACCACCCCTGTGATGTCTTGCTAGCCTGTCCAACACCCTTTACCTTCCATGCATCCTTCTTTCCCTCTCCTGGTGGAGACACAGCATTCTTCCACCCCTGGCCCTGGCTCCTCTGGCACTCAGCCACCCTTCTGCAGCAGGTCTGACTGGATCTGATGTCTGCCAGAGACAGTTCTTCAGCAGCCGGGCCCCAGAGGTAAGAGCAGTGACAGAGAAAGGCTTCTCCCAAGGAAAATATGACTTATTCATAGGAACAGAGTACTTGGGGAGAAAAATGTTAATGTGAGATGAGTCAACGTCTCACCCAAAAGATCGGCAGGCCTAATGCTTCCTTGGACCCCCCTTTCTGGAGGGAAATGCCTCTGAAGGACTTCACTTTTCTTAGCTTCAGAGCACAGATCTTCTTTATCACGAGGCAATGCCTCTGTTTTGTGTGTCTGTGAGCTCCTTTTGCCAAGCTCATCTGAAGGAACTAATGGACACTGGAAACATTCCTGTGACTGCCCTGCTTCATGTACCGCATGCTGCACATCAGCACAAGAGGAGTCCCTGCTTCTAAAATTGAACTCCCTTTCTTAACAACCTCATTTACCAGGACACTGAGCTGGCAAATCAGATGCACACGACTTGTCTGGCTGTGCTGCGTCCAAGCTCTGCCTTCCTGCAACATATGCTCTCCCACTGAAGTTCACTGCAGGTAATTTCATCTCTGAGTCCTTGTAGGTATCTGGCTATCTACTTTTTTTATTGCTTATTGCACTTGGGAATCTGGGAAAACGATTGGAATTATTTGTTTCCTTGCTGCTTTGACAGACCATACCATCAGAAAGGCACATGTAATATTCAAAAAGATAATGAAATATCTCCCAATGCATCTACAGTTGATTTTAAAACTGTTCAGAAATATCTTGGTTTGTGTTTAGTTTAATTATTAGTTGGCAACAGATCAATTATTCTATAATTTGCACTCAAATAATAATCTGTAAGTATTCACAAATGCAGGCAAATATTTTTAAGTAGTGTGTGTATATATATATATATAAAATAAACAAAACTAAAACTCCTTAATTTTGTGTGTTTTAAAATTCTGCACATTAAATATGAAGGGCACTATCTAAAGATATAATCTAAGGAATTCTTTTTCTTAAAAGCAGTGACTATGATCTTGGTTCAGGAAGTACATGAAATATTTGAGAATGTAGGCTATCTTTCTGAAGATAGAAAAAATTGGGCGGGACAAATATTTGCTGCATCTTGTATTACTTGTAGGGAGTAATTGCTTTCCTTGTGTCATTGGAAATGATACAAACAGGTATAATTACTTGCTTGTTGGCATACAGGCTAGAAATAAACTAATTATCCATTTAATGTATGCCCTTCCTCCTGGATCTCAGGTTTCAGACCAGTGAATTAAAGTTACTATTACCTTTCAGGCTATGAGTTAAATCTCTGCCTCACAAATGTCACTAGCAAATTTGCTATTACATTAATTGGGATGAGGATTTTACTCCATGAGTATTTTTTGGGGAAGATCTGAAATGCTGTGTTAAAAATTCAAATGAAAGAATTCTCAGCTTACAAGTATGTAAGGCATTCATTTCTATCCTTATGTAAAATGATTTGGTCAATACCCAGAGGCAGTTAAATTAAGACTGGTTACAGATTTTACTTGCTGCTAAAAACTCAGCAATTCACATCTAGAATAGATTTCGTTTTTACTAAGAGAGAAATAGACTCCAGATATTTAGCTTGTGACACAGATATGATTTATTTTAGACCATGCATCAGTCTAGAGCAGATGGCCTAAGCTGCCAAAGTCAAAGGCCGGCTGTCTTAGAAGCCTTTCTAAGTGTATTAGAAAGTTATACATCAAGTTATGCACACGTCGTTGTGCATAAGGTTTTGGGGATGGCACAACATGCAGATGTTTTCCCTCACGAAACAGATTAATATCTTAGCCAAGGATTTAGGATTTTTAAAAAGCAATGTGTTACGTCAGTGACAGCTGACCAGTAGCGCTCTTCAGCCCAAGAAATTCAGTTGTCTCTTTGACAGCAAGAAGATTAGTAACTCCTTAAGTCATCCAACAATCTGGAGCTTACACCAAAAATACTACAAGCTATGTGCACTACATAATAATAATAATAATAATAATAACAATAATAATAATTTACAGTATTTCACAGATGCTATGTCCCTTATCATTAGGCGTTCAATTGGAGCAGAAAGAAAATAATACAAGCTCACTATGTAAAAATGCATTCTTGCTATTTCTGCATAAACTTTTCTTCACAAAAGCAAGCTCAGACCATCAGTGGTGAAGGGAGTGCCCAGCGCAGCACCCAGGCTGTGCAAAACTGGCTTTAAGCCAACTTTATTTTCCTGGTTGTAGAACCCTCTTGAGGCTGGTGTATAGCAGAGTTTAAAGGCTAGTGTAGATGCCAGCAGTCTCAAAAGGGCTATTTTAGTAGTCAGGATTATTGGGGCATAAAAGAACCACAAAGCCCTTGCTCTCTGACTGCCTGATGCCAATAACACACAGCAAGGGAGTGATAGGAGATGCGTATAGCATGTGAGGTTTTCACAGTTCTTGGGAAATATCTTTGTGACAAATTCCTGTGGCATCCTGGACTCAGGCAGATCTGCCCTGGTTAAGCGGTGCACTGATGTTATAGTTTTGGGGAGACAATTGAAGTGCTGAAGATTACTTTTTAAAGACATGATGCTGACAAATTAAGTTCAAAGTCTAAGCAGGGCCCTTCCAAGTGGCAACTCTCCAGGGCTGGAGAGTTATAGCATTAACTTCTATAAATCTTATCAGGAGCTTCTTGGGCTTCAAATACTTCCAACATTTCATCATTCCCATTAAAAAGGGAAAATTGCCGAACCCATTTTTTGGAGGTCAGCATAGTTATATTCTCAGAAAACAATAATAATTAAAAGAAGAAAAGTTGGAAAACACTGTATGTGTTGGAAAACAGACCATATGATAGAATTAGTTAAGTCTCATAGTAAATACTGGCAAAAATGTTATTACAATGGCTTTCTTAGATGCACTCCTGGAAGCTGATGTTGATACAAAAAGGTGCAAAAAGAACTTTTAAGGGATTTGTTTAGGGCTCTTCTTTGTAGCCAGGGAATAGTGTACTTTCAGCTATAAAACCTCTGCCAAGCTGTGTACGTCTCACAGTAAAGTGTGTACTTCTTTATTTGCACATCCCAAACAGAACCAACTGGAGCAAATGTTTTTGTTGCTTTACATCGAGTGCTTTTTCCTCCATCATATTTGCTTGCCACTTCTATTCCTGTTAATTAGCATTCTGGGATATTTGGGAGAAAAAATGGGAAAACAAGTGTGAAAGAAGTCTCTTCAGCAATAAAAGTGATCACATTATTACAGCCAGAGGCTCACAAGACAACATGAGCAGTGTGCTCATGCAGCTGGATACTTCCGTCAATGATTCAAATAAAGCATCTCTTGTTTAAAAATGAAAACTCTCCAGTGAACTAATACTTTACAGTAAAGCTTCCAATGAAGGTGTGCCTTTTTTTTTTTAATCCTGTGACTAAAGGCATTGAGATAAAATTTGGTGTTCATCCTCACATGCTGTACATACAACAAGACAAAAGAAGTCAGACAGGACCTGGGACAATGTTATATGGATTCAGAGGAAGAAGAAATTCAAACTGACGAAGATTCAAAAAGAAAATTAAAGGAAATATCAGTCTGGAAAACTGAATAAATGTGATGCACTGTGATTGGACCCTGTTACATTTCAGACTCTCAGAATACCTTCACTTGGCAAGGCACTACCCTGCCTATCATTATTTTTTAAGCTGATGCATTATGAAGGTGACTTCGGTGTTAACATATGTCTTAAATTAATTTATTCATATGACACAGAGTCCTCTCTGTTTGCTACATGGATAAAAGTAAACAGATTTAGTGCCATTTATACTACAGAAATTGAATACTCATATAAATGTGCTACTGGATTTATACTGGGTTTTCAGAAAGTCACAAAAATAGAAGATCCAAAGGACTGCTGGATACAAGAGACTTTTTCTAAAACACGAATTGTTGGAAGTTCCTAATTTCAGTTTGAGGAACATCTTTTGAATCCTGTATTTCCCAAGAAGAAGAATTTAAATGTTATATTTTAGTTGTCAGCTCTTGAGCTGGAAACATACTGGGAGAAGGGCTCAATTGAAGCATAAGATTTTTTTTTTTTTTTTTGATTTGCAGAAATTGTAAAGGCTTGTTGCACAGAAAAGCTAAATCTGTTGAAAACTGCAAATCTTACAAGAGCACAGAGGGAAATATGCTTCTGGAGATGGATTAATGTGAAAAATTGAGACAAGGACCTCTCACTGAGCATGCAACTGGATGGGTCACAGAGACTGAAACAGTGGGGCCTGGATGGATTGTGGTATGGCTGACCATGAGGCCATACTCTCATACTCTTGCACACACAAAAATTAGTTAAAACCAGCTCAAACTTGCAGGCTAGAAGTGTGCAGGCTCCAGGGGCTCATCACAGGACAGCTGGGCACACATGGGTGGCACCACACTTGCTGCTGCTAAGGTTCCAGCTGCCACTGGAGCAAGGACAGCTCACCCTTAGCGTGGCTCGTCCAGTTTGTCACATGGCTCTTTTTCTGCGTGTTTACACGCTGGCTATGCAAGGAGGAGTGTCAGGGAAGGAAGATTACCCTGTGTCAAAGAGAGCTGCTGCTGGCCCTGCTGGCACTGCTTTGTCCCTTCTGCCCCGGGAGGATGCACAGGCAGGGCCAGGCTGCACCCTTGGCTCACCTTCCGAGGCTGTGCAGTGCCTCGAAACCTCCCCGGGCACAGGGACTGAGCTCAGCCACACCTAGGCCAGGTGTGAGGGGCAAACCTCAAGTTTCACATCGGGCTCCTGGACCAGAACAGGACTTTTTAACATATTCCAGTGACTTTCAGAAAGCGGAGGCACCTCACACAGGAAAATATATAAAAGGTTATTTTTTAAGCTATATTTATAGATTTATTTTAAAATATTTATATATTTATAAATCTAACATAAATCTATTTTTAAAATGAGGTTTTTAATCCTAGATACTTATATTCAATTTTAATTTTAAACTTATTTAAATTATTTAAGATAACATACTCAAATATGTAAGATTAATCTCTCATTTTTTATTATGATTTAAATTTGTAAATCCAGGAGTGATGGGATATGGCAACTGGCATCCCAAAGCCATAACTGCATAATGACTTAGTTGTGATTTTGAAAGTCTGTTCCTAAAAATACTGAACACATCTTCATGTACATCTAGGAAGCTTAACAGAAGAAAAAAAAAAAAAGGCATCAGTGACAGGACTCGAGGGAATGGCCTGAAGTTGTGTCAGGTTAGAAAGGTTCTTCACCCAGAGGGTGGTTGGGCACTTGAACAGACTCTTCAGGGAAGTGGTCACAGACTGCCTGAGTTCAAGAAGAGTTTGGACAATACTCCTGTGCACATGATGTGACTCTTGGGGATGGTCCCGTGCAGGGCCAGGAGTTGGACTTGATGATCCTTGTGGATCCCTTCCAACTCAGCTTATTCTGTGCATATAAGGTATTTTTATAATGATCAGCATTTGCAAAAATGCCATGCTTGAGTGCTATGGAGGATTTCATATATATTCTAGCACTTCCATAAGCCTCAGTGGCCACAAGAACTGCTTAGAGGTGCTAAGTATTTTTCTAGCATCAGTACTTCACCATCTGTTTCTTTCTGCAAACATCATTTTCAGCAGGAGCCAAGGAGGGTATATAGCAAACAGTTAAAAATGGCAGCGCTATAAAGTAGGCACAGCACAGGAAAACATCTACTTATAGGGTGGACAGTCACCAAGGGAAGCAATTTTTGGATTTTAGTGTAATAAAACAAAATTATTATACCACACTGAACCTTTCTTGCATTTTAAATACCAGATGCTAAAATATGAGGTACCTGATAAGGCTTTTAAGTTATATACAGTTCTTGACATAAAATTAGATTGGACAAAATTGTGATTAAATATAATACAGCACTGCAGATTCAGGAATTCTTTTCAAGATCACTAAACTAAAAAAGAAATAAGTCATGCCATTTTCACTCTTCTCCAGTTTCTATGGCTACTGAAAACCAAGCTTAGAAACTGAATGATGCATATGTCTAACTTGGCAAATGAATTAAAGTGTAAATATCAGTATAATGCTGAACATTATTCTAGCTTCCTGTACTTGAGTTCCCTTTACATGAACTTGAGATGAGATAGCACATAATTACTTGTTAATTGCTTTTCAGAGAACAGGCTGCAAGAAGAGATGTACAGCACCAGGGAAAGTTAACAGGCATGAGAACATTGGTGTATATTCAAACTGAACCTTCCACAGCACAATAATATGTTTATGATCAGCTGTTGAGGATCAATCCAGTTACCCAAACATAACTTCACATGAACTGAAGGTCCCACATCTCTCTACCTGCTGCTTGACAACAGTGTAGGTCTCTTATGGTTTTTGTGTTATCAGCTCTGATGGGTTGCTTAGATACCCCAGAGCTTCTCAAATGGCATCAGGCACCCAAGTTAGGCAACTGAAATGCTCTCTTCGTGACTGAAACAGCCTTCAGGTTACCAGAACAACAGCTAAACTAATTCTGCGTTTATGCTCAGACAGCAGATAGTGAACTAAAGGAATTACGCTGGGACATGCAGATTGCACCGAGAATTTAGTAGGCAATGAATAAAAAAATTCATCTGGGAAGGGAACACGAGAAAAGTAGTTTGGGAAACGATGCACTGAACACAAAAAAAGAGACATGGGTTTTGTGCTCTGATAAGATCAAGACAAGTGATGTAACCTGCTTGCCTCTTGATGTATCAGATCATATTGGTACAACTTACATGCACTGGAATGATTACCTGGCACATGATACTGGAAATGATTCAGTATTTAAGTAATGTAGCAGGCAAAGCTCCTTTTTCCTCGTGGGCTTACACCCTGGCTCTCTGAGTATTCTTTTTTATACACAGGCTTTGTTCTCTAAGGTGCTATGCAAGCCCCACCAAGACTTCATTAAACATGTGCAATTTTTAGTTCATAGGAGCACATACAATGTCTTGACCCACAAGAAAAGCACCCCAATATATAAGTAATTGCTTATAAAAATTAAGGTGATTTGATCTCATCTGGTTTGGTCCCGCTCTTTGCTGCTCTTATCCCTAAAAGGCTGCCACCCACTATTTGCTGCACAGAGGTGTCCCTCCCGATCAGCTCCACCTTTTGGCTCCCACATGTTTTGCCTGGAAGGACCTCACCTCTACTGGCCTTGTTCCTTCACGAGCTCTAGAAGGGCAACTACACTAGCACCACAGCTGCACATGGGGGTTTCTTCCAGTTCCATTCTGTTTTCTCACAGATAGCATGTTTCTCTTTTCAGCAATTTCTAAGTTTCTCTTTTTTCTCTTAGTAAACAAAGACATGAGGTGGCCACATTTTCTCACATATTCTCTCTCTGTTAGAGTTGTCTATTCATCATGTTGGAGACAGTTTTAATGGCAAACAGATTGTCACATTGATTTTCATTTGGGATTGAAATTTACCTAAATGAGAAGGTCTGTCTGCATTAAATAACTTTTAAAAACACTTGAAGAAGTTATTAAAATGCTAACTGTTTTGAGTTCTTTTGAGGGCAGGAGGATCTAGAAAAGAAACGTTTTGAGCAGTGACAATCCGGATCGGGAAAGACTGCCAGTCAAAAATCATGTGAAAGGAGCGTGGTAAGGAAGCAAGAAAAGTCCTTTCAGAGCAGCTAAAGAAATATAAATATCCTCAATCCTTCCAGCTTGTGCTTCTTACTCAGCCACAGACTCAGAGAACTTGGGAAGCAGCTGAACTGGTACTAGTGGCTTCTTCCCTGCCTCGGGGCTAACAGGAAACTGAGATTGCAGTGGTTCTTCTGCAGTCACAACTGCAGTCACCTTTGCTAACCAAGAAGAGCATTTGATGAGGGATTGGTACTTTTCCATTAAAAAACACAAACAAATCACAGTTCCCTCTCTACTGCCACAGCAACCAGCACCTCTGTAATCAGCCTTTCCACCAATGAATAGTTTTGTTTGGGTATCTTTGATTGGCAATACAAAGCTGAAAGTGAAAAGAGAGTTTGACTAGGACACAGCCACCAAATCTGGAAGTGGATATTTTTCTAAGGATTTTTGTCCATATGAGTTCTGAGCGCAAATGCCAAATGACATTCAGAAGAAAAAGATTAAGCTGATAAAACTGTGCAGCAGGGTTTTTCCCTACTATTTTGGCTGCCTGTGGTACACAAATTACATTACATTTTTTGCTTGATTAAAAGGAAAGGAAGTAAAACTAAGCACTAACCTTCCTTTTTAATTAAACTGATTAAAAAGGATCATCTACGTGTTTGTCCTTCCATTTCATATTTCACTAGCCAAATGGGTTCTCAAACAGAGCTGCACTTCGAGATAGAATGTCTCTAATGAGGTAGCAACTTTTTTTGCAGGTATCTACTTACTTTATCTGGATGCCTCATTGTTAATAGTCTCTGCCCAAGCAGCTGTGCCTGTGATATTAGAACAACATGTTCCCTCCAGTACAGTGTGTGGAGTTATTTCATGTCCAACCAGAGATAAAATGCAAGCTACTCAAAAGGAACTTCCAAATCACCCTGTAAAAGAAAGCTGCAGAGAGACAAGTTGCCGGTAAGAAGAGAGATGAAAGGGTTATGTTAAGCACTTATTGACCATATTTCTCTTTCACCAGGCCACATTATGCAACCTGCCAGGTGCAGAATACTTGCAGTTTCTAAGAGCTGAACAAGCATTGCAGGTATGTGCAGAGCAAATATCTTTATTTAAATGACATGCTAGGAAAAGAAAGTCATTTTGCATGGAAGTCAGGATGTGAAGGGAACAGGTGGCAGATGCAGATATTTTTGAATGGAGCATGCAAGGGAACAGATTTAATCTGCATTGTTACAGGGGTCAGGGGATATTTCCCTTCCTTATTTACACATATTTACTGAGAAGGGAGTGAGACCACATGGTAATATATTTTCAATCTTAAGTATTCCTGCAGGGCAGGGCTGTGAGGAGCTGGAGACTGGCTCTGCTGCAGTGTCATCAGAGCAGAAACTGGTAGTCCCAGGAGGCTGGAATGGCATCCTGACCTGTGGGCAGAACAGAGAGAGACCTGGGGAGGGGTCAGGGACCCCTAAAATAAAGTCTCTGTAATGGGTGCCAAAATTCTAGTTGGCTACCTTTAAATGAGGTGATGCCCCATGGCAGATCTAGGCTTACTGTGTCTAATGGCTCAGGATGACATTTAGTTGGAGACGTTCTCAGTAGCTGATTTGGGAATCTTAAACTTACTTAAGTGCTTGTGTTTTCTTTACGCTCTGTCCTTAGTCCTCTTTCACTTGGGTGATTCGTGCCAGGCATGTGGTAGCACATGTCCTCTGCAGAGGGTTCTCCAGCAAAAAGGCATTAAACACTTCAGCCTTTCCAGCATCATCTGTTTCGATCTTTCCTCCCCTCAAAGCAGCAGACCAAAGCTTTCTCAGCCTTCCTCTTACTATTAGTGCAATTACAGAAGGATTTCCTGTTACTCTTTACAGGCACAGCCTTTCTGCCGCTCCCTCCCTAACAACCTTTCTCTCTTGCTGTGCTGGGCCTTTTTCAGTGTTCTCCCTCTGAACCCAGGTGGGTCACAGAGCTGCCACAGCAGTGGCTTGCACTGCCGTTCTCTGGTCCCCCTGTTTATTTGTTTCACTCTGACTTTACCTATCACCCTCTGAGGCTGGTGAAATTTGCTTATTTTGAGCATCTATTGCCTCACACTGTTTCTCTTTACAGAAAATAGGGAACTCCACAGCTTCAGAAATAGCCCAGGCTGTCCTCATCATGATCTCCAAAGTTGTTGAGTAGTTAATCCTAGTGTATTATTTTCCCAAGTAGTTAAAGCTCTTTATTACCACTCCTGTCTTTTGAATGCAGAAATGTAAAAGCACTCAGAAATAAAAATAAAATTCACATCTCTTGCTTTTGTGTGCTGAAACAGTTGCTCACTGATATGTGAACATATGAAGAGGCCAGAAAAAATTATTTTATTTAAAAAAAAACCTAAGTTATCCCTGATAAAATATACTCACAGTTCAAAGATAAAGATAAACACAGCTCTCAGGTCTTGCAGTGTAATTGAGCAATCTGTTGGAAACATGAAAACTGCAGATAGATTTTAAGGAAGTTGTCTGAAGTTTCATTTTGATTCTCTCCAAAACTGCAGAATAATTTAATACTAAAGGATCTCATCCATATTGCAATGAAACCAAGAGAGAATTTCTTGTACTCATTGGTGGATTTTAGCTACAACTGCAAGTATGCAGCAAAATAAGATGTTCAATATTTGAAGTTAAATCTCAATAACCAAAATTGGGAGGAATAATTTTAATTGTTCATATCCATAACATTATTATGCTTAAGATTCCCATGTCTTATTTTATTGGTTCTATAAGGAGCAAAGAGTGTTCTTAAAAATCCCCATTATTAATGATCACATGAAGAGATCTTGCAAAACCTAGACTATCGAAAACATCTCTCTAAACCACAAATAACAGTGTTCTAGCATTAGCTTTATTTAGCTTCACTGTCTTTTTGAGTAATCCATACTACTTTAAAAGCTTAACAATCAAATAAAAAATTAGGATAATCAACAAAATACCAAATTATTGGTGTAAACAAACCTGTACAAGCATAGCTCAGAGCTAGGGAAAGATGAAACACAGTCAAGGAAGTAGTGGACTATTATGTCTCATTTATTTTTCTCTCTTCATGAGCAAGGTAGAAAACCACAAAAGATGTTCAGAAGAGAAGACAAAGCAGTAGTTTTATCTCCTGCTCTTTATTTTCTTGGCTGAAAAAGAATTACAATCAAAACATGGACCGACATCTCCAAAATGAGCAAAATTTGGGTGAATATTTCTAAGTGCAAAAGCACGCCTTTTATAATCACTAATTGGATGAAAATGAAACTAGATCAATACTTTTGTAAAAGGAAAATACTTGACATCACAACATCGAGTGGAAGAAAAAGTTATTTCTAATATGCCATAAACTCTTTGCATCTGTGGATGTGCAGTGGCAGGATGTGCAGTAAATATTTTCAGATTTTTGCTTTTTTATTTTCGGGAGCACTTCGCAAATGAAACTTGCACCATTTTCAGCAAAGATAAGACAGAGTATGGTCCTGAGATGCTGTACAAAACCATTATTCCATCACTGGAAAGAGACATAGCATCTTTAAAAGGCAAAGCGACAGGTTTGTAAGGGTTTTGTTCAGAAATCACAGAGTGATGAAGCATGTCAGAGAGGTGTGCTTATTTCAACAGGTCTTGATTTAAAGCAGAGGGAGGCTGGGGGCTGGGCAGCCCAGCACCTATTCCTGTGGGACACGACAGTGCCGTGTGTTGGCATTCCAGCTCTTGTTCCCGGACAAAAGGAGCTTTCACTTAAACTGAGAGGTATTGAGTAACGAGCCTCCGCACAACACAACAAACTGAACACAACTGTCTCAGCAAGGCTCTATTAAAGCATGGGAAATTTGCCAAGGCCCCATGATTTATCATTTTAATTGGAATAAGACAGATTCCATCAACAATTACAGAGCAGAGCAGCAAGAAACCGATGTTTTTCTTTAGCAGCTGTTATTGTGCAGGATAGAAAAAGCATTAAGGTAGGAACAAAATCCCTTTTCAGTGTAAACAGGTATGTAATCTGCAGAAAAAGACAAAATATAGAAGCAAGATCCTTCAGGTACAAAATATACTGAAGAAGAAAAATCATGCCTTTTCCACTGCCCTAATATGGCTATAGCCAGTCTTCTTTACCTCTTGCAAATTCCTCTGCTAGTGCTACAGCAACTTCTCCCTGCTTCTTGGCATATTTGAACAAGGGTTTTCAAAGAGTCATTCTTTGACCTTCCCAGGTGCTGCTCATTTAGAGTTTCAGTTTATAGGCACTGAGTCCAGTAGGGGTCAATGAGGACCACAAACATTAAAAAACAGAATACAGCTTAGTGTGCCTTGTTATAGATCTGGAATTTTCACTATGTTAAATTAAGGATTTAAATATTATGCCTCAAAGGTGGTATAAAAGGCCATAATAATGAAGTTTAAAGTTATAATTTTAATTAATACCTATCACAGTCTACCAGCTATGTTTTCCAATGTCTCATAGCTTTGTGAAAATGACACATTATTAAGCAGAGGAGCACAACTCAGAGCAGGTTAACTTAATGCAAGTGGGTTTCTGCTGCCAGAAAGACTATAAAGGGTCCAGTGTTTCCTAAACTGAAGATCACTATTCCGTCATCTGAATACATACTGATTTCTGAGCAGGCAGTGTAAGATTTGGGACCTGGTCATCAGTGTGCACTACAAACCTCTTTCTGGAAGAAAGGTGTCCACTTTAGGACACAGGGAGATGCATGTATCACTAAATGTAATCTGAAAAACACCCAGCGGATATTCAGCTAGAAATGCCTGCAATGGTCAAAAGCCAAATTAAATACAAATTTATGACTGTGCCACTCCAATCCAAATGTGAATACTGTAAGCAGTGGTAGGAATGTCCCAGAAGTAAGCAACAGACACTGGCCAGCTCCTGTGTGGGAACACCATATGGATCAAATTCTTCACACTGGGAAAGATGCATGTGAAAAAGATATGCTGGAGACCTACAAAAAAAACCTTGGTTGGGATCAAAAAGATGAAGACAATTATTTCCTACAATAAAGGCCATGAATTAAATGAAATTAGTAGAGCAAACTGGAAACAAATAGATTTATTCCTTTTTACCTAATGCAGAATTAATTGAACTGCAGACCTAGGACTTAAACGTTCAAACAAGCTAAGAAAAATAGGGGAGATAAATTCACAGATTGTAGGTCCAATGCTGCCTATTAAACAGGATAATCCATATGCAGTTTATGTTGGAGGATAAATTAATTGCCTTTTTTTTTTTTGTTTCCTATTGTTGGAAATAGCATTCTGAGATGTTTCATTAGCTATACATGAGTTGAAAAAAAGAGTTTAAATATATTGATTTAAACCACTACAGAAAGAGCACAGTTGTATTTTCATTACAATAAAGAGCACTCATACCACGCAGCTGATGAGCTGTCAGTTTTAAGTGATGAACCATGTCTATTTTGTCATCCCATACCCTTCTCTGTTGTAGCACAAGAAAGAATAAATTCTAATTCTCAAAGCTAAACTTGTTGCCTAATCCACATTAATAATGAAAAACATAAGACTAATTCAATGAAACTAAATGGGTTTTCATTAAATAACGTCGTGCAGAAACATCAAATTGAAACACTATTTCCTAGAGTTGCATTCCTCTCTAGTCCTTGCAGAGATTGAAGTTCAGTGTGCAATACATCATATTTAAATTAATTTTTGTTAATAACTTCATCAAAAATACACAGAGAGTGGTAAATAGTAGGCTAAAGGGTAGGACACTGACAGTGGCTGTCATGGGTTTGCTAAGTAGGAAAGCAGGAAATTGCCAGACCTCCCTTGTTTTGCATTTCCCTCATGCACTAGGGACAGAGAAGAGGTATCTTTTTCCCATGGAAAAAAACCAACGAAACAACTTAAATTCTAAACTACCTCCTACACTTTCCTGAGGGTTAAAACCCTAGCTGCATGCTGACCAGCTCTTGGCTCCTCACTGTTACCCACTGTCAACTCAGAAATCTGTAGCACATTAAGAACGCACAAGTTGAGGACAGCCCAAAGTAAAGTGAATTAAAATGATGACAGAAATTGCAAAGAACATAATTTCCTTTTTATTCTGTGCTTTGGCAGCGTTTCCATTCTGAAACGCCAGAAAAACAGGGGAAAAAAAGGAAAAGTCAGGGACAACTCCTGTTAAAATACAGTGCATCTCGATCTGAGCCTTTATGATCTTCTCTTCAAAACCGAACTCTGCAAAGAGCATGCAAGCGTAAAGTGTGGTTTCAGAAAAAAAAAACGGAATAAAAATAAGAATATATCACATCAGTCAATCTCTATTTCAGGAAGTGATGTAAGCAAAGTCCGGGGCAATGTGTGCCTCCCAGAAATACTCTGCCACCCACAGCATTGTGTAACCTTCCTTTGGTGTGAAACACGGCCGGGCTTAGCTCCTGCTAGCAGCAGTTAGCAGCACCCCATGCAACCTCGCTGAAAGTTAAAGAAACAACAAACAAATGCTGTTATTTCCCTCCTTCTGCAAAAGTGCAACTGATTGAACTCCAGCTACAAAGCCCTACGACAGCAGAAACGAGTCCTGCAGTTTCTGATAGGAAAACTGCCGGCTCCACATCCCACCAGAGGGAACGGAAAGGCTGGTTTGCTTGAGAGCTGCTCATGTTTTGTATCTTGCCTCTTTCACCCCACTGGAGCTCTTGACTTTCAACTTTGTTGTTTGGGATTTTTTTCCATTTCTCTCATTTTCTCTCCCATCAGCTAATTTTCTTCATTTCTTTCTACTCACAGTTTCCAAAACTGAATAAACAAGGAAAATATATGGTCAGGTAACAAAACTTAACACCTGATAATTACATTTAGGCAAAACTCATGCAACAATTACAGCTGATAAATGACTATACCACAACATTTTTTATGTGGCTGCCACCACAGTAAGCCTTGCATATAGAATATCCCATTGCATTGCATCAAGCCTGATACTTTCTAAGCATATCTACATGGAGTATTTCCTGGCAGACTAACGTCTCCCTTAAAACTATTGACTAAGCAAAGTAGGACTAGAAGAGAGCACATTATTCGACATTATTTATCCTGCTCTCAGGATATTTGGTTGGATTTTTTTCTCCTCTATTCCTTTGAGGCCACAGCTTCCCACTGCTGCCGCAGCAACAGTTCATCTGCTGTTGCTTTCTTGCTTTCTGAGCAGGGCTGGTGGCAGGAAGCCACAATTGCTCCCTGTGTTTATCTCTCCCCATCTAGCAGCCCTGACAGAGTGAGTCTATTTGGATAGCAAGAAGCTGTGGTAACTAAGCAGCCACAAAATTTAAAAAGGACATTTCCAGCTACTTGCACTGCTAAGAGTAAGTGCAAAGCAAGTCTTTTATAACATAACAAGTATATTTTTTAATGGGAATGGAATGAGAAAAAGAAATAGCAGGTTTTGTGTGGGTGTTTTACTTATATAATCTTAAACTAAATCTTCCTGCTTAAGAATAAAAGCTCTTCATCCTAGAGATGGGTTTTGCTGACAAACATATTAGCAATAACTTCATATTCCAGTTACAATCTCTATGTATTTCATCTTGAACCTTTCTGTGAGAAGTTCAGAACCATGCACAGCCCATGTTCCTTCTTTCTCTAGAATGTAGCTCCCATTCCCTTAGGGAATCAAACAGCTAGACCCACTTAACCCCTTCCTGGAATATTTAACACCTTGCCTCTGGAAGAACTGTTTCTTAAACTGGAAGAACAAATACTTACAGAAAATATTTGAAGGGGTAGGTCTAAAATGGAAGCTTCAAACCCAGATGTCAGCTTTCCCAAAGGAGGCAGTGCTCAGATCGAGGACTTTGGTTCAAGGCCAGTGAGTCAGGATCAGACTCAGAGCACATACTGCAATCAGCAATGCTCCCGGTCCTGCCTCCTGTGCTTGGACTACTTCTGATATTTTTGTATAGAAAATAATGACTGCAAAATTCTCCAAGAAAGACTGACAGAATGGTGATGAGACTGCTAGCTGTAGTTATCCTTCTAGATGGATTACTAGAACCAATGACAAAATTTTACATCAGCAGTGCTCCTGAAAAGTAATATTTGATCCTATAAACATCACCACAGATTTCAGATTTTCTGCACGGGTGTAGTCCAAGTGTTTGATGAGATCAGAGTGCAATTTTCACATCTCAAGCACCATTATTTTTAGTGCACTTACATTATAAACAATGAAAGGCACATTTTAAAGACGGGGCTATTGCCTGCATTTTTGCAAGGGTAAACTCTGCTTAACCTCTGCACATGCCTGTCCTCTGGGCACACTGCTGCCAGTGCAGTCCCACTGAACCAGAGGTGATGCTCAGCATCGCCACATGGGGTGAGGGCTGGTTTGAGGAAATGTTTGTGCTTCCTTAGCTTTTCCCAATGACAGGCAAGATTTCCCAGTGCACTCTGCCTTTTACTGCTTCAGGGATGCAGAGCAGGTCATAAAGTTTAATTGCCCAATTATGCAGGCTTTACAGTTGCTCTGTGTCGGTCTGAGTGCCACAAAGCAGATTGAGCAAACGAGTGAAGCTGGATCATTACTGTGTCGAAACCAAGACACACACATTTGTGTGTGCGTGAGAGAAAAACGTTCAGTACGTGGGTTAAAGTATCCTAAATAAAGAAGTGAATGTAGATTGTACAGGAAGGCACATGTGTCAGTGTCGTGGAGCGAGTTACAAGCGAGAAGCCGAATCTCCCCATTCTCTTTACAGGATGGTGGAGAGAGCCCCCAGTGTGCGAGTCAAGCTGGCATAGTCAGGGCTCTGTCAGGGCTGTGAGATGGAGAGGAAACGCAGCAGCTGGGGCTTCCGTCCACTCTCCTGGGGCAACAGAAATAACCTTCTGTGAACGAAGCACAGGAAAAGGGAAAAAAAAAGCACATAAACGTCCATGACAATTTGCAAATGGAGGAATCTAAACTCCCATGGGGAGTGGAGTTCAGTGAAGGCAGCAGTAGGTGAGAGCTTAGACCAGCTCTGCTTCTCGTCCTTTACCAGCACCGCAGCTTTTCTCCCCACCCACCATTGGCGGGTTCCTGTTTATTTTCAAGCCTCTTGCTTGTGGGTGACACCGGATGCATGTGCCTAAGGAGAGAAGGACAGCAAACACTTTAGAGTGGTGGAAGCCTCTAGAGACAATTTCACTACAAATAAATTCTTCAGTTATCTTAACACCAGCAGCCATCTCAGTAAAAGTGGATTCATGTTCAAAAAAGATGCCTGCTTACTTCTCAGTTAATTTTTTTTTTAAATTCAACAAAGCAGTTTGCTGACAATATAAACTATTGACTAGAGCAGTGCTGCTTAAACTGTCAGATGCTGCCACCAAAGGAGCCATGGAACAGTTCAAAAGGGCTGTAGCTCACAAAGAGTTAATCAATTCACAATATTTTTATACTAAACTGTCAACAGTTCAAGGCAGTAAGTATTTCTATTGGTAAGTGGGTGTTGTGCAGCGCTTACAGGATTTTCAGAAACAGACAAATCAAAAACCAAGCCACGCTTGCAAAACCAGAATAACATAAAATTGTGAAATGGACAACACCACCAGCCCCCAGCTCACAGCCCATGGGATGGTGCCCATTTGGTGAGGCACTGCCTGCGCTGGGGTCATCCTCACCTCCTCACTCATTCCACCTTAAGGAGCTGACCCACTCCTCCTGCTCCCGGACAAAGTTGGACTGAAAAGCATTGCTTTTGGGATCCACACTGAATTTTATTGCAATATTTTTTCAAGCAATATTTTAAAATTCATGACAATAATATAAATCAGCTGATTTCTAGTCATTCTTTAGTACAGATAAGTAGTGACAAATTTGAGTTAGTGCAGACACACATCACTGTAGCTTGTCCACTATGTTTGAGGTGCAGGTCTTGCTTGGTGATGATGGAAAAGCTACAGGAACATTAGCATTCCCCGCCATGGCAGCTGGCATTAATGCCGACCTGGTGTGATCCCACCCTCCATGTCACAAGGACACTCAGAGCTACGTTGGGCTGCACACTAGCCAGCTTCATCCTCCCCATCTCCTGCCACCCACACACATTTAGATCAGCATGGAGTCTGTTCCAGGCTTGTCACAACCCTCTGACAAAGCAGAGAGGCAGAGGGATAAAGGGGAAGGAGAGAATTAGCAAGGAAGGAAGAGATGGAAGGAATACGTATGTGGACTGGAAAAGGCTTGAACAGATCATTGACTACAGTTCTCAGTCGTGTTTGACGTAGCCTTCGGTAACAAGAGTTCTGTGGGACTCCAATAGATGACAGAAGTTGCAAAGGTCACTTTAAGTGAACTGATTTCAAATCTAGATCAGATTAGAACAACTGGAGGTCCGATCACTAGATGGTTATGCAACAGTCACATGTGAAATCAATTGGTCCTTACAGCATAGCTCGAGTGAAACCCTATGCCCAGCCTTTCCTCTGGAAAGTTAATGCAGGAATAGCAGAAAGAAAATGCATTTTAAGATTAATTTTTCATTCTCAGAACATCCCATAAAGTGGTTGTTCCTTTTGGAGGTCCGGAAAGAGTAACCGCATACATTCTTTAGAGCAGAGTTACAATGTTTGGACCAGAGCTACCTATTGAACAGTTGTCACATAATTACTTAGGGACATATGCCAACAAATTTGAAATCCAAACTTGCAGATATTAACAGGAACACAGAGAATTTAGATAAAATGTGCATGTCAAGCTCTGAGCAGACAAGTTTGCACTGACACTGCTCTATATAAAGCAAGATTTCTGTTGCTACGGTTTCCAAATGGCCTCATTGTGAGCAATCAATAAAGGCACTGAGTTAAATTGTTAAATTAAAACTGCCAGCTCCTGATGCTGAAGGCAAGGACTCTGTGCGTGTTCAGTCACAACTATAGGTTAGTTTGTTTAAGTCTTTGTATTCAGAGGATTTGATCACTGCATAGAGGAAATTCATGCATGCACAGCCTGAGATCACACAGAGATGGTCTCTTTTTCTTTTTGCACAAATGATGCTTTGACTTTTTGTGCTGTTGAAAGGCAAATATCTGTCAAGAGCATGACATACAACTAACTGCAGTATATTATGTTCAAAATTATAATTCACTGTATCACATTTTAGCTTTTTATTAAATGACTATTAATATTATTTCTGTTACATATGAAATGTATGAATGACATTTTAAAAATGAATACAATACCGAAAATTTTAAGTTTTTTATGATTTTAATGAAAAAGGTATAAACACCAAGTAAATTCAAATTGAACATCAACACATCTGAAACTGGATGCTGTCCATGAAAAAAAAAGTATTTATATCGGCTCCATATTGAAGAGGCAAAAATATATAATTACCATCAAACAGATTTTGGGATGATGGAAGATTGCAAAAAATTATGTTTGTGGCTTACCTATTTAAATGCTGCCGGCCATGGAATGGAATTACATGGTAGAGAGTATATGGGAACTTTTTTCCAAAATACTTTTACTCTTAAAATAAATGACTAGCAACTAAGTCCAGAATGCATAATAAACAGACCTGAAGAGCTTTTAACCCCAATAATAAAAAAAAAAAAGAAAAAGGGAAAGTGCTTATATAAGAATAAAACTTCAGAGCATCTTTAAATCCAATGGAATGCATTCTTTAGGCCCCTAATACACCGGTGTATTTGTCCCAAGCACAACACTGGTGTGGCTGTGAGATACTCGACCTGTTTCCTTTCAAACCCCTCAAAAAAATGGAATTGGTAAAACAGAAAGGTTTACTCCCCTTGATACAGACAGCATGCTAGATGGAAAATAAATATTTCAAAGACTTCCAGTGATAATGAACAGAAGTCCTAACGACAAAAGGTAGAAGTACCTTAAAAAGCTTAATCTAATTAACTTTTAATTAGATATAAACCATGAATCTATGTCATTCTGCAAACAGAACTCAGGCTCCTAAGTTACTTAAAGGCAAAGGTTTTGTATTCCTTGGACATTTAGGCATCTATACGTCATATACATGTTAAACATTTTTGAAATCTGACATATATTTCCCATCTAACCACTGATTTCTGTGTGATATAAAGATAGTGGTATAGATTGACCCCCAACCACCTGGTGACAACCTCCCTTCAAAAGAGCAGTAAGGTCTCCCCTGAGCCTCCTCCAGGCTAAACACCCCCAGTTCCCTCAGCTGCTCCTCGTAGGACTTCTGTCCAGACCCTTCACCAGCTTTGTTGCCCTTCTTGGGGCCACTCAGCACCTCAGTGTTTCCTGCCATGAGGGACTCAAATCTTAACACAGGATTTGAGGTGCAATGATGATCACTGTGAGAGGATTATTGCTCACTGTTGGGAGTAATACCTTTGATCCTACACAGTTAATACATGCATTTTTATTCCTCATGAAGAAAACATGCCAAACTCAGGCATTCCCATGGAGCCTAAAGAAGTGAAACAACATCCAAGGTGCTTATTAGAGCATGGAGGGTCATGTACACAGCACACATATCTCACTCTGCATATCCACCTCTGTGAGAGGTGTCTTGCTTTGGCATGGCATTGTTATTTCACCGGTGTTCATTCAATGCCTGTATTCAGTAACTAGAGGAAAATCCTACTCAATTTATTTTACAGTTTGAAATGCATATGGCTCCATGGCTCTCCTATTTTTTAGGGGAATATATAATTTCTGTGTTGATGTTATGAAAAAAACTTTGGGTTTTTTTCAGCTCAGGTTTTTCTCATATTGAGATACTCTATTCTTTCCTCGATTTTTATTAACATAAAATTAATTAAGCAAATTTGATTTTTAAAAAACCCATATTTTCCTTTTGTTGTAGTTAATAGGTGCAATGCTAGTACCATTCTCTCTATGATAATTATTTTGGAAAGGTAATAGTGTCCAGGAAAAATCAGGAGGTGGTCTTTCTAAAGTTTAGATTAGTCTGATGTTTTTGTTACCAGCAGAATATTTTATGTGCTCTGCTTTCTGAATCTCCAGAGCTCTATTGAGCAGTCATAATCATAAAGGACACTTGCATAAAACCAAAAGCTATACAAGGATATGGAGAAGATGGAATTTTCAGCAATGCTGAAATTTGCATGGAATATAAATAGAAAGAGGGTCCAGAATGGATCTCTGTTGAAGAGGTAGTCCAAATTTAGGTGTGATTCTTCACAAGGAACAGGTGCTGAAAGTTCATGCATCTGTTATTTTTCAACTACATTAAGAAACTCAGCAAAGCAATGTATTTTTCTCCTTAATCAGCTAGTTATAATATATGTGTCACTATGTCATATCTAAGTTAAAGTTTTAGAAAATACTTTCCAGAAATACTTTTTTTCCCTAAGATCATCAAGAAGCAATAGGTAGCACCATCATAAAATAAATTTTAAAAAAATGGGTTTAACATAATTTCCTGGGAAATTATGACATTCAAAAACGCTCAGAAAATGTTCAGACGTTATATATGATTAGCTGTTCCAACTGCTGTGCTGCTTGAGGCTACTACCTGGATAGTAGAGCTAGTATAAGGTTTTAAGCCTAAGATACTGACTTTGCATTGAAATAATCTGTAGTACACTTACTGATTGGCATCCTGTGAGAGAAGTGACCCCCATCAACTGAGCTACAGTTTCTTGGAGTGGCTGAAGCACAACTGAATGAGTGCAGATGACGATTCATGAAACAGTGCATTTCACAGGATCCTGAGATTTTAAAAGGTTTTGATGAAGCAGCTTCTTAGAGAGAAGGAAAAGTTAGTATGCATACACTTTATACTTAAGACAAATGTACTTTCTGGGTTTGCAGTAAAACTAAATCCAAAGCACTAGAAGGTCAGTGTGATTATAGATACCGAAACAGATAATTTCTAGTTGAAACCCATCAGTAACAGCCTGTAATCTCTTACTTTATCATTGGTCAACTCCCAAATTACATTTTGACTTCCTTAGGCTCTAAATTCTTCTGAGCAAGGACTGTATATTCCTATGCAATTTTATGACATGCAACAAAGCTGCTCATAATCTTCACTCAAGCCTTTGGATGCTACTGGAGTAAAAAGAAGAAACCCCATGCAGTGATGCAGTTATCACTGAATAAGCTGAGTTGGAAGGATCCAAAAGGATTACAGAGTCCAAGTCTTGGCCCTGCACAGGACCATCCCCTAGAGTCACACCGTGTGCCTGAGAGTATTATCCAAACTCTTCTTGAACTCTGTCTGTCTTGGTGCTGTGACCACTTCCCTGCAGAGCCTGTTCCAGTGCCCAACCACCCTCTGGTGAAAAGAGATGTTCCAGCCCACCATCATAGGACACATGTATAATTCTTTTACTTTGTGTGAGAAACCTTCTCTAGAAGAATAAAGTACCTTACAAAATGTAAACTTTGTCTTCATAAATAAAAGCATCTGGTTTGCTATCTAACCATCTGGTTTGTCTAAAGTTTATAGTCTCCTGAGTGTTATTCACAGGCCCACATATGATCAAGCCTCCACAGACATTTTTATTTGGTAAAAGCTTTCCCACAGCCCTTCATTTTTTCTGTCTGTTTTTGATCTTGTAAAAAAATGTCATTTTAATACGTGTGTTGTAATACTGCATGTGTTTGTGTTTCTGTGAACTGTGCAGATCTCCTAGTGTGTAGATATTATGGGCTAGATTCTCTTGGGAACAGTGGAGGAAAGAATTACGGAAGAGTAAATTTAAGATACAACTCTATGACTTCTTCTCTGCTGTCCCTGAACAAAGGGCAAGGTGAGGGTGCATAGATTACTTTAAAATCCATCAACTATTAACATGTACCAAGGCACTGAGAACTGTTTCAGCTCAAGAGATACCGCTGGTAACAGCTAATAGCCACTTTGTCAATCCTAGACCAGACAGGTACTCTGCTGGGTTTGACAACTCCATGGCTCCTGACAGCGTGCAGCGTCCAGATAACCTAGCTGTGTTCAGCTCCGTGTGAATAAAATGTGTTATTATTTTCCCTTAATCCTACAAGCTGAACAGTCACTACATTTCTGCTTGCTCTCTCTTTCACAAACACAAGATTTTCCATCCAGAACCCTTACAAAGCCTTGCCAAAAGGGTTCATTCTCCTTTGGAGCTCAGCTGCTCCAGTTTGTGGAGAAAATGTCTCAGTTCTCTGGTAGGTCAGTAAGTACACAACAGTTCACAAGCTCTGATACTTCTGCCTAATCTGCTCTCTTACCACAGGCAATGGAAAATGTTTCACTTGAAACAACAAACATTCAAAATCAGAAATAGAAATTACCTCAGTAGATATTAATATAACTTCACAGAAGCCTATCTCTTTCTGCTCTAAACCATGATTGTTGTTTCAGCAAAGTAAGTGTGTGCATATTTAAGTCTTTCTCTGCAGTCAATAATTGCACCTTTTTTCTACAAGAAGTCAGCAACTTTCTGTATGCGTTACGTCAAAAAAGTGATTTAAAGAGATGTGTAGACCTACAGATCATGGAGTGCAGTACTGTATTTGCAATCTGAGCAAAATTAAACTAACTGGGGCAAAAGGTCTGTATTTTAAGTGTGAATTAGGTGTCTATTCCTACAGTCACTCTTCCCCATAGTTGATTTAACATAAAAAAAAGTATAAAGGATCCCAATAGCCCTGCAGAAACAAAGACCCAGGACTTCTCCTTCTGCCGAAGAGTTGAGAGAGGGCAGCTGGATCCCACTGGACCCTGCTGTGTTTAGTTTCTAAAAATGGGAACTAAACTGAGAAGCAGCCTCCAGGGGCAGCAAAATACAGCAGGAAGCTTGGAGATGCCGTTCTGTTCTAAAAAAATAAATTGTTTCATGTACATGATTCTATTTACTTCTTTGCTTATTTGTGTAGCTTAGGGGTACTGGGCTGTTGCCAGGTCAGCTTCTTACAGCTTTGATTCCTGTTGACATAAAAAAGTGTGAGTGTGTGAGCTCACGCACACATACTTAAGAGCGGCTTAAGTATTCTGTGAGTGCAGACGAGAAGAGTTTTAAGTAATTCTAATTTGCTGTCAATAGATTTCACTAAAGCCTTGTACGCTGCAAGAGAGATCAACCATAAATTCCAAATCCAAGTTCTAGATAATTAAATTTTAGCCTTTGATATACAGACAGATTCTAAAATGAGCCATAACTTTCCAGCTGGAAAGTTATTATGTTAACTGATAATACAAACTTCCAGGCATTGTAAATAAGATGAATGTTGCAAATTTAAGTCACACCTTTTTTCAGATTTCAGGAACAAGCCAGGTAACAGAGCTGAAACAAAGAGCTTTAATCTTTGTCTATAGGTTCAGATACAAGATGGGCTTTGTATTTCTCTTGTTTATTGTACTGAAAGAGCTAATCTATTCATTCAAAACGAAAGTCAAGACAATCATTAATTGTGATTTTCCCTGAGTAACAATGCTAAACCCGGTCCTGAGTAAACTATTGTTTTGCTAATTATTTACATGCATTAAATTTCAGTGTGAATGAGCCTATCACTGTGTCAAATTCTACATTACAATTTGGCTCGTGTTTTCAATCTCAATGTGACATTAACATTATTAACCTGCAAATGGGAGTCAGTATTCACACCACTCAGGATAATCCATATACTGTGTTCCAGAGCTTATGCTATAGAGCTTCATTTGAGACGGATAATTAAACCAAAAATTTTGCTTTAGATTTTAAATATATTTTTAGGAAAAAAAATATTTATTGCTATGAAAATCTTGTGTGATCCATATTTGTTTTCAGAACATATTTCCACGAGCTGGGAAGATTTGTTTTCTGGCATGCATCAAACATTTTTCCATTGGCCACAGCATTCTTGTACTAATTGAGTTTAGAAAACTCTTCAGCTGCTGCCTGGATGAATATGATCTGTGAAAAGCAATCCTCAGAAATAATGGGATCCATTAGCTAATTACACTTTATCATCAAACATGCATCAGTTGCAAAATGTAATATGAGAACTATATTCTGGTATCCCAGACCTTTCAGATTACAAGATATGCCATTAAAAGGTATGTCAGTATCTTCTTTCCTGGAATACTTCTTAGTGAAGGAATCCACGAATTTTCATAAGATACAAAACTGTACAAGGCCAACATGGCCTTCTGAAGAGATGATTTTTCCATCTGAAGTAAAATCTTCAGAGAATATGCTTTGTTTATCATGCAGGAAATATGAACAAATCTGTTGCCTGGTTAAAATCATCCACTCTCCTTAAACACCACAAAAAATCCTAAAAAGCACAATTCAATTGCAAATTGGGACATTTTGGTAGAAGGCATGGATTTTTAAAATGTGATTATGGACTGTGTAGAAGAATGTTTCTTTGTATTTCTCCTGAATGCTCCTTTACTTTCACAATAATTTTATTTGCTATGACAATACATGCAGAAGTAACTGACTGTATTTTGATGTAGCTCTTACCTTTCTATTGATGTCTCAGATAATATATAGGGAAGATAATCTCACTAATTCTCCCATTATTTTTCCACTGAGAGTGTTTTCTCTCCTTTTTAAACAGGAGGGAATTTAGAGTCACATTACAGCTGGCCTTGTTAACATATTGACCTTGACTCCTTGCTGCCTTACACTCTTCGCAGCTACATAATTCCGTGCTAAGTGGAAGCTAAAATGCCATCCTCTCTGAATGTTTACCTTCTGAACTTACATGTGAATTTGATTTGAAAGATGACAAGATCCAAAGGGAGAACCAATATAATGATTTCGCATGGAAGTCCAGTCACTTGCTGTTTTAAATTCCAAAATACATAAAATCCCAGAAAAAAAACCAAACCCCACAAAAACACATAAGTCACAAAAATCTTCAGTAGATTTGACTCCTGTTTAGGAATGCCAAATAAATTGTGAGCATTCAAGTAAAAAATAAGTATAAATTTAAAATTTATGGGTTGCACTACCTCAGCCTGACAGTATTGGTGAGCAGTGGACAGACACTACACGTTAATGTAGTTTTCCAAATGCTCCACTGGCAAATTTCCAGGAAAACAGCTTCAATGCTGCTCTCAGCCCAACTCACTGACTCTGCTTAGCTCACCTTTGTCCACCTCCTGCCATTCCCTTCCAGCCCTCCTCCCTGTGGAGCCATGTTATATACACAAGGTCTGTGCTCCTGTCACAAAGTGAAGAAACAACTGGAGACATTGTCAGAGACATTCCTTTGCAGTGCTATATCCTGCCATACCCTCACTGTTTCCAGGAAACTGAGAGCAGCAGTGCATGTGGCTGGTCGTTGGGAGATGAGTAGGTCACAGCAGCACCTTACATCACACCCTGCAATGAGGTCAAAGCAGCTCCAGTGGAAGAGGTCAGGCAGTGAGACTCTCAATCCCCTAAAGCCTCACTAAATGCCCATGTAAAAGATTTAGTAGTTGTAAGAATCTTGTTGGTACAAAGACACGCAACATATCATCTGTTAGCAGAATGTAGAATGACTGTGAAATCAAGTACTTACACTTGAGTAAAATCCAAATAGTTTTTCTTCTATTAGGAAATAATAAAATGCCCTATCTACATGGGTACAAACCTGCCAGTTTTATTATGAGATGCTCTTTCTGCTACAAGTAGTTTGCCAGCAAACACGCCTTAATTTCTCTGGGTCTGATTATTTCCCATGTAAGTCCTCACGCTGATGCAAAATCAGGTTAAAAAAAAAGAAGGCCACCAAACAGATGCCTTACATTCCACAGGTGCAATTATTTCACAAACAAAAAGGAAGTGAACACAAGAGTTTGTAGGTGGTGCTTGGAGATTCTTACCATGTATTCCTTCCGAAATCTGAGACACATTACCATTTTAAAGTTCTCCATGCTCAGTAAAACTAAATGGGGATATTGTTAGTGCTGGGACTTTTTGTAAAAGTACAGTATCTTACCTAGGGGTTTCTTTTCCATTCTGGTATCTTTTTTTTGCTTGTTTTGTACATAGTGATATTTATGTTCCAATTAACTCAGTGTTAAAGCTTACAACCTCTTAGCTCTTTTTCCTGTTTTTATGCTAGAAAGCAAAGGGAAGAAGCAGCACAAAGCCTTTGACCTTATCTTCCAGGTGACCTTATAGCTATATGTTGGTTATTGTCCTCTTTTGCTAATAGAAGGCAGAAAGATACATGTATGTAGAAATATCCCTGGTTTTCACACAGGCTCCTCTAGGATGATTGTTTTTAGTTCCAGGAAGAGCATGTAGCAGATGAAAACCCAAATGAGGATGAATTTTAAAGGACCTAAGAAAGCATGCTCCCAAAATGTAACTTTTATACGTTTGAAAAAAACCTGTTTAATGATATAGTTCATATCAAAACACAGGTCTTCAGTAGCAGACTTCAGATAACGCCCACATAGGAAATAGATTTACATTTGCTTTCTTTTTCTTTAAAAGTTCCCCGGGCACCCAACAAAACTGAATTACTAATGGCTCACCTTTGGGTTGGTTATAAGTCTTAGCTGAACCTTTTTGTTTAACTGGGTTAATTAGGTATTATGTTTTATCTTTTTCACCGAAATAAAGGTTTTATAATGTCTTAATATTTCAGCTCCTGAAGCTGCTTTCGTTGCACAAGTTAATGATCTCTCTTATGTAGAGCCACCTATTTTCACCAAATATGTAAAACCTAAATAGGTTTTGAAATTTCCACTCATCTGCAAAAACTAATTCAACTGGCCAACAAGGGGGTTACCATTCCCCTTCCTCCGTTGACAGGGAAAGCCTGGATGATAGACATGTGTGACTGCATAAACACTGTTCCTTAGGAAACAGCCTTAAAAAAATAAATCACTTTTTGGATCACATGTTAAAGCTTTGTACAACTGAGGGTTTGAGATGTGCTAAATCTTACACATTGTGCACAGTCCTATTCACTTGAACAGAACTAATCATTCAAATTGCATAAAGCTAAGTGCTTGTTTAAATCCTCACATGACTGATGACTAATGTTCAGTATTTAAAATCCTGTCCAAAGACAAAGGAACTGATTGTTTCATTTGAGCAGTCAACTTTCTAATTCATCATAGTAATTTAAATCTCTATCATTTAAAATATCTAAGAAGCGTGACCTCACTTCATCGACAGATTCTCCTTTTGTCTTTCTGGAAAATTTTGCATACTAAATACTACAGCACTAGAAAAAATATTTTCATTCTGAAAGTGACAAATTCCATATTTTATGACAGATATTAAACAAAGAAAAAACGCAGACAGAAGCTAAATTTGATTCAGGGGGTTCCCTGAATGCACTAAATCTAAAGAGAACTGTGTTGATCTTAAATATAACAGTCACTGAGTATTTAAGCAGGTATAAGGTATTGCCTGAATATCTTTCGGTGTACAGTGCTAAAGAGAATACAGGGTTCAATGCTTCATCTTCTCCAGTTTACCAAACTTTAAAATTATAAAAGCTATGCAGTTTGTATTGTTGCATCTCGAGGAGGTTCGAAGAGTGACTGTAAGCCTTTCAGGCATGGCATCGTTTTGTTCTCTTTACATCAGAAGTGCATCTAGGTTCTGCTTTGTGACTGGGATACCCAGCAAAGTACACCTTGGCGTCAACAGTGGAAAAAGCCTCTCGCAGGCCGTGCACGCTCTCCATCCCTCCCGAGCAGTCCTTCCAGCAGCTGTAACCCACGCCCGAGCTCCCATCCGCCGCCACAGCCGCGGCGCTGCGGCCCCGGCCCGAGCGGGCTCTGCCCCAGGCGGGGGGGGCGCGCGGAGCCTCCAGCCGGGCCGGGGGGCGGGGCCCCGCGCTGCCGCAAAGCGCGCCAGGGGGCGAGCGCGCGCTCCGTCGCGCTGCCGGAAGTGATGGCGTTGTGCTTTGCGGCCCGGCACCCCTGATTCGAGGCTGGGAAGCCCCGTACGGCCTTTCCGCCAAGCCGCCGCCGAGGGCAGGTGAGTGTTGGGGCGCTCCGGCCGCCGGCCCGCGCCTCCGCCCGCGCTCCCGTCCTCCCACGCTGACGCCGCTCCCTCTCTCTTGCAGGAACAGCCATGCCGGCCAAAGGCCCCCTGCAGAGCGTCCAGGTCTTCGGGAGAAAGGTGAGACGCGGGCATGGGGCCTGCACCGTCTGCTCCTCGCTCCCGGACTGGGCCGCGCCTTTGGGCCATTCGCGCTTGGGGTCTCTCGGCCGCAGCTCCTCGCCAGGACCGTGCGGCGGGGCTGGGCCGCGTGAGGGTCGGCGGGCTGAGTCCACTCGGCAGCCCACGTGTCCCGGTCCGTGGCTGCCGCAGCGCCCCGTGTCGCTGGGGCGCTGCGGTACTGGGGGAAGGGTTGCTCTTCTGGGCAGTGGGTCTGGGTTGTCTCTCACCGGAGTCTTCGAGAGTGGCCGCCGCTGTCGCCCCAGTCCACAGCGGCCTGGCTTACCATTGCTGGTGTCCGAGGGCCACGTTGTGAGGTGGTGGCGGGAAGGTAAAGTTAGCACTGCTAAAATGCAGCATCTCGAATAATTCACGGTACCATGTGAAAAATGAACCACAAAAATACGGTGTTGTAGAACGGAGGGGTCTTTTCTTCGTATACAGCTAAATCTTGTAGCTGTAAGTCAAACACTGAAATTTTTATAAAGATTCTATCTAAATGCTGTGAGTATAGTATGTCTGGAGGTGTAAGGAGAGATACTGTTTTGGTTAGTGCCAAATGTTAGTCTTGGGCATAAGACGTGGACTGCTAGATTGTTTAAATTAAATGAAAGTTCCTGCTGCTTGCGCAAAATTGAAACGCTGTATTAATACACATTTGGATTTTTAGAAAACTGCAACGGCTGTTGCCCACTGCAAGAGGGGGAATGGCCTCATTAAAGTTAATGGAAGACCTCTGGAAATGATTGAGCCCAGAACTCTGCAGTATAAAGTAAGTATCCATTCAGTCTCTGTCCTGCTTCCCCTTTATACATGTAATTGTTTGACACTGGAGACAGGTTGCCTGTCTTACTGAAAGTATCAAGTTTTTAGTTGTTAACCGATTTCCTAAAATACAGATGCTATTCTGAAAATTCAGTAAACTGCGCTTCTGTGATGGGGGATTTTGCTTAAAAGGTTTCACTTAATGTGAAGTATTTTCATTTCTTATCTGCTTTCTAACTGAAATATGTGACTTAAAGCCCTCATTTTAAAAAGGCTGTTTAGAACTTTATACAATAGCTGCTGAACACTGCTGAAAGAATCTGAAATGACCTAGATAACTATTAAGTGTAATAAATAGTGAAGAAAACTACATACAGATTACTTCACTTCTTCATTTTTATTGAACTTGTCTTTCTTTCTGCATGTAATTATGGTGTTCTGGTTAAACTGTTCCCTTGCTCTTAAATCCCATGTCCATGTACTTTGCTATTAAGATATTTAAAACTTAAATAAACCAAAGACTTCAGTAAATGTATCTTATGACAGCACTAGTAGATATCAAAGAACTCTGCAAGAGGTGTACTTGACCTCGGTTTGTGCTTTTAAAATCAAGGCTCCATTTCTCAGAATATTCAGTAACATCACATTTAGTAAACCCACTACAAGCTTCAATCCCGATTACAAATGAATTTTCTTTGTGTTTTGTTTCCCAGCTGCTTGAACCTGTCCTCCTCCTGGGGAAGGAACGGTTTGCTGGTGTTGATATCAGAGTCCGTGTGAAGGGTGGTGGCCACGTAGCACAAATCTATGGTAGGCTTTTTGGTGGGATTCCTGGTGTGGGCTGGAATGGGTAAAGCCGCTGTGGTGAGTTTACGCTGGATGCTGGCTGCCCACCAAGCTGCTATGTCACTCCTCTCCGTATCTTGATGGGGAGGGGGAGAAAATAAGATGGAAAAGTCTTGTGAGTCAAGATGAGGGTAGATTACTAAATCAAAAGCAAAGGCTGTGCACTGAAGCAAAGGAAAACAAAAGGCTTCCATCAGCAGAGAATGTTGAGGCGCTTCCTGGAAATTGGGGCCTGAAAACCTGTAGCAGTTGCTCTTCCTTTGCTTTCACTGCTGAGCAGACATCCTCTGGTATGGAATATCCCCTCTGGTCAGTTTGGATCAGTCACTCTGGCTATGTTTCCTCCAAGATCTTGCCCACTCCCAGGAGAAATGTTGTAGGCACAGCCTTGATGCTGTGCAAGCACTGCTTAGCTGTAGCCAGAACACAAACCAAGTGGAAGCTGTGATGGGAAAACCATCTCAGCCAGACATGCCGCCATGTATTTAAGAGGCTTGAGTTCAGAATAGTGACTTGCCAAACTCTGTGTTCTGTTTCTTTTTTCACTGTGGAAATGTGTTTTTCATAAGGGTTTTTAATTATATGCAAAGCTATAACAGTAAGCTGAGTGAAGCAAAATGATGACGTTTTGAGGAAATGCAAGGAAACTACTTTTACATTGTGCAGTGTGACAACATAAGTCAAATGCATCTGAGCACAAGAATTTTGGGAGGAGTTTAGCATTAGAAATTACATCCTTAGTTGTATATTTCCATGTTGTTCAGAAGCATCTTTCAGGCGATGAACAAAGCTAGGCAGTTTTCCCCTTGCAGAGAAGGCTGGGAATATACTTGCAGTAGCTGTTGATAAGAGTTCATCTTTACAAAAGATAGATTTGTTCTGCTCTTAATTTGAATATAGTTAGTGAAGTGGAGCTGAGGCTGTGTAAAAAGCAGAGGCAAGCTTCAGGCTCAAACTTGATAGCTGTTTTTTTTTCCGAACATTTATATTTTCATCAAAATCCTGATGTGGATGTTTTGACAGATAGCAGTGTAACAACATCCTGACAGTTACTCCCATTCTTCTGCTTTGAGTTCTGATTACTGTGTTCCTGTGCTAGTTTTTTGGTATTGCTGTGTTCTAGCACACAAATGGTCCTGTTAACCCTTTTGCCTCCTTAGTCTTTCAACACACTGATCAAATTTATCTTTGTTGAAAAGGATAGACATTTCAGAGAACTCTGTTCCTAAGGATTTTGGAAGTTGACTGCTTGTAGATAGAAGATGAACCTACATTAGTACTTGGGAGAGAAGGTGATCAGACATCCTTATGCAATTTCTTGGCTAGCTGGCAGTTGTCAAATCGACAAATGAACTTCAGGTGGCCTCTTGGCACAGATTTTGTAAGATTTGCCAAAGTAAAGGTCACGTGGAGTATGTGGGAGGGGATATTAAGGAGACAAAGGACAATTTGGCACCAAGCAAAATAGCACATTTCTCAGATAACTGGCACTTTGTGTTTAAATTTTAAATAGTTATGCAATCCTTACTGGTCTTTTATCTTTTTTTTAACAGCTATCCGTCAAGCTATTTCTAAAGCTTTGGTGGCTTACTATCAAAAATGTAAGTAATTTTTGTTGTTGTATTAGCTTTTAAGTGGAAATATATGGCTTTTGGTTGTTTTATTGAAAAAAGTATTAATGTGGATTTGTTCCACGTGAAACTGCTTAAACTAAAGATTATTTTTTTTAAACAGATGTTGATGAAGCTTCCAAGAAAGAGATCAAGGATATTCTAATCCAGTATGATAGGACTCTGCTTGTTGCAGATCCTCGCCGTTGCGAATCCAAGAAATTTGGAGGACCTGGTGCTCGTGCACGCTACCAGAAGTCTTACCGTTAAAACTGGTCTATAGTCATGTGGCAGTCAATAAACAGAATTTGATAATTTTCATGTTTCTAAATTGCCTTTTCTTGGGTGGGTAAATAGATTTTTTCACTGTGTGTCAAGATTGGTACACAAAGGGATTTGTATTACAGTAAAATTAGAGGGCTGATGGCAGTTCTTTTTTATCCTTTCATAGTAATTCTGGGTAGGTAGAGTTGTTGGAATAAAGAAAAGCTTTCTCCTGTTGATGAATGTGTGGTTATCCAAACATAAAGAAGGCTCACATCCTGGATTCTGTGGGTACATGCAACAAACAATGCACTGGTTTGTGAATGATTTCAATCTTAACCTTTCTGGTACAGTTAACACTGTCAAAACCAAAGTAATTATGATGGCAGGGGAGGGAGGTGTATTGAACTCTTGGGTTACCAGATAATGCAGACACAGAGTCTTGCATTAGTATGTAAAAATGTAGATAACTTAAAATACTCAAAAGTAGTATTAAAATAAAGAAATCAAGGATTAGTGTTTTAAGATCAGGTCTAAGTGATTTATCCTTGAACCACATGTTCACACAGTACAAGCACAGTGGAGTAACTGCTTATGTTTTGAGCTGGGTGAGGCAATTTGAAGGCCTTGGAAGAAGGGGGGAGGAAAAAGCAGTTGAGAAGTAATTTTCAAAAATTTAGCTAGAGGATGTGTGTATTAAATGTTGGAGAAGTTTCAGTTCCTATCCCTTTACTCAGGGACAAAATGTAGATTCTGCATAAATATTGGGTGGATCAATAACTGTTAAAAAGACTGTCCTTGAAAGAGTTGTGAGTAATGGAGTAAGGTGTTGGATACAAGCTGACTCAACAAGTGTGAGCACAGCCCTGGGCTGTTTCCTGTTTGTAGACCAGTTTGGAGTGGAACTGGAAGAAACACGTGAGACTAAGACACAGAGCCCAGCTACTGCTGTGTTGCTCTCCAAGCCTGGTGTTTTAATATCTCATACGTTTATATGCCAGTACTGGAAGTGTCATAGAAGCACCTTGGTACTTGAGATATTTGTTGGGCTTTCTCTTAGCATGCTATTGTCATGCTTCATGGGTGGCTTTTTTCAGTGTGCTTGGTCAACACATTGTTAAACCAGCTTCTTTTGTGAGTTGGGAAATTGGAATGAGTAGTAAAATTCCACCCTTTTGCTCTAGTTTAATAAAACAAGTGCTTACAGCTTTTTATTAATGTTAAGCATTTGTCATGATGTCTGCTTTTTCAGTAGAAGAGTATTAAAGGTATATATACAGTTATTCAAGAGTTAAATATGTAGCAAGCAAATTCCTTCTAAAAAAAGGCGTTTTGCATCCATCTCCCCATTTTAGCTGTCAGTTTCTGCCACAAAATAACTGCATTCCATGATTTGAATAGAAGTTGAATGCTTGTATTCAAACCCCTCATGCTCCCATTGAGGCCAAGGGAACTGTTGTATAGCAGGGTTTTTTGGTTTTACACTAAGCGAATGGGATACTCCATCCCAGACTCTTGTTATCTTTGGCAAGACGCATGGTCTGCTTTCCTTGGTCCCCCTTTCCTGCACTTTAAGCTCTTGGGCTGCTGAAAACTGCAATGCTCAGCCTCCTAATCTGGTTTTCAAAGGAAAAGATGCTATGCAGAGCTAACTTTGAGTTTGATTGCTTGAATTCCTGTGAGTTTTGTAAAAACTTGTGTCTTGATGTTAATTAGCTTCAGCTGTGGGAAAATAAAGCCTTTTAGTTGTTTTGCTCGTGTGGTGACTGAAAAGCAATGGCTCACTCATTGCTTAGGAAATGCATCCTGGCCTGCCAATTGGCACATACATACCCTATGCTGTGGCTTGTCCAAAACTGATTCTTGCCTAGCTGTTAGATCAGTGGGATGGAGGGGAAAAGAGATGATGCAAAGTTGCAGTGGTGTGAAACTTAAGGAGGCAGGGGGAGATGCAATACCTGCTGCCAGTAACCTTAGGGGTGGATTTCACAGTTACGAGGAAGCCTGATGGATCTGTTTTTCTGCTCAGAGAATAGCTTGTAACAATTGGGGATTATTGTTTTGCTGTTCTTTTGTGGAATGGCTGAAAATAAAACTTGCATTGCTACTAATATATCCAGAGATGATATCTGCATGTTGTTTCTTCAACCAGAAGACTCTTAACATAATAAAAATGTTTTCTGAACTGAACTCTGATCCTATAAAAATGCCCCATCAATCCTGTAGAGTGATGTCCTTCCCACACACTTGCTTTAGAACTGAGAAATGTTTGTAGAATTGGTCTGCTGTCTGCCTGGATAGTTGAAGATTTTTTTTCTGAGAGGCTGCTTACTGATCACCCACTAGAGGGCTTAACTTCATTGGGAAACTGTAACCACTGTAAAGTTTGAAGGTGTTTGTAAAAATGTCTCCTTTCTTCATGTCCTGATTCTGCAGAGATGGTAATCAAGGGCTTATCATTGAGCATCCACTCTGCCCAGACACACACATCCACAGAGAAATAGTAACTAGAGTTTGATCTTCAAACCATTAGGAAGGTTCTTGAGCAGCAGTGGATGATTCTCAGAAAAGAAGAAATGTGCTTAACTTCGTATCGTCCAGCTCTTTCATTACTTTCACCAATGCTAATCCTTCGGAAGATCAGCTGTGCACAACAAAATGTGGCCTCACTTGAATTCTTCATTGAAAATACCATGTTTTGTTAATTACAGTGGACCTGGTTCCAAACCAGGGCAAGCTTGTACATGTGGGACAGGAAGGCAGTTATTTCCTTACCTGTTGTTTATAATCCTGATGAACATTGGAACTTGTATGTAAATTTAAGTCCTCTCAAACATTATGTTGGAAAATCTGGAGAAAATTTATTTTGACTGCAATATACAACTATATTATTATTGAAATGTTAAAATTTTATTTTTGAAGAAAAATCTGTAGCTTGAAAATGTAACGCTGGCATTTTTAAAGCGTGGACAAGTGTGTTCTGTATTGTGCTAGTTTTCTTACAAAAACAATTATTTTATAATGCACTTTTTTTCTGTTCAAAATTTTCAGAAGTGCCAGTCTGGGAGTATTCTAATACTTGTGTAGATAATGTGTGTTGTTGCCTTGATATAATTTGATTTGATTTTTTTAAATCTCCTTCTTAATATAGTCCTTTGAGTTACAGTTCAGGGTACTTGGCTGAATAATTCTTTTTCCTTTGCTGACATCCTTAATGTCATTGTGACTGTGCTGTTTCCTACCTTGCCTTGGGCAGAGATGTCTAAACTTTATGAAGCCTATTTACAAAATTCCTTTGCAGCTAATAAGGGTTGGCCTATTTTTAAATATTAGAAGTTAAACAACCGTGAAATACTACATATACCAACTTTACTATAGAAAAATTTTTTAAAAAACCCACAAAATCAAACAAAACCCCCAAAAAAGCTGTTTTGGATAATTTCTATTAAACCAAAAGAGTTAATTTCTGTTAATGTTAAATTAATTCATTTGTGAAACGGCATATTAAGCATGGTAAGAAATACAGTCTTAAGGAAGGGAGGAATCCCAGATCAGATTTCTCAGAGGAGCTTGGAACAGTTTCTAAACCAGACTTAGCTTGACAGTAAGATAACACACAGACAGGTGATGGAACTTGGAAGATGTAATGCTTGGTTTCATCTCATCTCGAGAGCAGCCTTGAGAGTAGGTTCATGAGATGGTGAAAGTATATTTCCTATAAGTTCTCACATAAGAGTTAAAAGTTGTGAATGACTATATAAATGTGTCCATATGGCCTAGAAACTCACTTCTCTTACTTCTGTTTGCAGTGTGGAGTGGTTTTGGACCACAGGCAGCAGATGCAACTGAGCTGAGAGATGCAGTCCAGCTGCAGACAAACAGCCAGTCCATGGGACCAGCCCATAGCTAGTCAGAGGTAACAACAAAGCAGAAAAACCACCTTGAAATGCAATTATGGGAATGTCAGCTTCTCAGATCCAACAGTAATAAAAATAGTTCTTAAATACTCCACAGAATGTAGTGTTACGTATCAGTTTCAATAAGTACCCTTGTGATCCCAAACGTTCACCAGTACTGTTGGCTGCTGCGTGGACCAGGGTTTTGTCCTTGTCTGTGCTTAGAGAGGCTGAGTTTTCATTTACCTTCTCTTGTCCATCTGGGGAGCAGGAAAGAGAAAGGGCTAGAAGAAAGGATGGGAGAACTTTTTACCTGAGAGAGGCCATCAACTTCTAAATTTTATTTGGGTCCAAACTCACCTACTGTAGCATGCTCAGAGGGTCTCACAAAGCACCTCCTAGAAAGAATGGAGGGATAGGCAAAATACAGGCTTTGCAAAGTATAATGAGCAGCAGCAATTTCAAGCAGCATTATATGTGTCTTTAAAGCTGTGCTTTTTAATAATTCTGTCTACATCATGGTATAGCAGGTAAGAGTCTTATTTTAAAACATGATAATTTTTAATTTTGGTAAAATTATATTTTTATATTTTGGTGAAAATTAGAAATTAAACCCTTTGGCCCTGTTGACTTCTTTCTCCTTTTTCCTAATACGAAATTTTCGTTGCATAATTTTTAAAAACCAAAATATAATTATCCTCTGAGAAACATTCTTTTGTGCTATAAGCAAACTATACCTAGAAATGCATCCAGAATATTCTTAAAAAACCAGATGTATTATTTAATAGAGGTTCATATCTCTCCTTTTAGGACAGAGAAAAATCATTAATATGTTAATCTCTAAAACCATCTGGTTATAATTTATACAGAGGTATTATTTCAGGGTCTTGCAAAAATATTTTGCCATACTAAGGAGTAGAGAACAGCGCTCAGCTCAAGCCTCAAAGCACACAAAGGTGTGTGACGACTGAAGGATCTCTCAAACCACCATGACATGGCAACATTTCTGTCATTGTCTGCTATGTTATAAAGGGCCGATTCAATTCAACAGGGGAGTAATACTCGCAGGTCTGGTGGAAGTGTAACTAATACAGACTGTGCTGAGGAGCTACCATGCATTGCTAATGAGAGATGCAGCCAGGAAGTTGTACGCAACACTCGCTAAGCTCCTGAAGCTGTATGTAGCGACCAAGCTTGAAGTCTCCTTTTCCTTTTTTGCATTGCATTATTCTAAATAATGAGTCTGATTAACTTCTAAAGGATTTAAACACACTGTAGAAATACGTAGTTTTAAGATGCCATATAATCAAAGCCATTAATTTGGATAATTTCCCTTTTTCTAATCGATACTGAAATGAACATTGTAGGAAAGCTCAGTTTAATGATACCATGGAGTATATTCTTGCTTCATTCACTGCTGTCCTCTTTGCAAGGTAAGAATTTAATTCCATTTTTTGTAGTAATACTAATTTTTACAAAGATTTTTCTAAATATTTTAATACTATAGCTCCTTATTTTTCTTTCATATTTTTTGACCTCACTGAAATCTGTAAATGAAAATTAAACAAGTATATATCACCATTCTCTCTCACAGGTGTAGAAACTATAACTTTTTTTAAGGTTAGTTTTTTATGCCTGAATTTGTTACAAAATAATTATTCATGAAAAAATCTAACTTCCTTGGTATTCCTGCTGTTATGGTCAGATGAGTAAGCATTTAATGATTTTCAGTGAAGTATGATTTTGTTAAACAGACTGCACCTGCAATTTCCTTAAATTTTTAGACTGCTAGAGTAAATAATTGCTCTTCTAGTTATAGAAATTATTTTCAATGTAATGCAACTGGATCTTACAGGTAGTTTTCTTTCAACAATTATAAGGATTTCTAATGTAATAAAAGAAATTGGTTTGTGGTTTTGTTTGGTTTTGTTTATTTGTTTGCTTGTTTAAAGCATGGACTTATTTGAAATTATTTACAGTTGAGTCTCACAAATAACAGTCACAAAATTATTATAATCCTTGAAATCTGGTTCGGGAAAGCTCTGAGCACCTGTTCTATTTTACCTGTTTATCTGTTCTGTTTTTTTGTTCTGAGCCTCTGAAGAATTATGAACTCTTTTCACTTCTTCATGGTAGCATGTACCAGAACTACAACCATGAAAACTTGCAGGTAAAGAGTGTGTGAGAGAACCAAATTCTTAGGAAGGAGAGAATGTAGTGCTACATTCCTTGGAAACAGAAAGAGTTTGGACAAAGGTGCCCTGAAAATCTCAGGATTATTAAAACCCAAAATTCAATAGTGCTGTTTTAAACTTGACATTGCTTGCCAAGGGCAGAGTGAGGCTGTAGAAAATAATGTTTAACTTCATGATTTTTTAATCTACAGGATCTTATTGCAAGCTTTCTCTTTTGAGAAGAACTTTGAGGTAAGTTTTTATTCCTTATTTGCCAAGTCCTACAAACAGAACAAGACTGAGCAAGTGCAATGCAGTGCAAGTTAGAAAGTAAAATATAGCCTTGAATTTAACATGTAAAATGTCATCTGCATGTAGGTTGGATGTAGAACACACTTTCAGAATGTTTACAACTCTTTTCCAATTATTTACGTAATGGGCATGGGTCCTCTCTTTGAAAAATGGAGGTCCTTATAAAAGATGATACTTCTATGGTCTCAAGAAAGCTTAGAGGAATAATGGAATGAAAACAGCATGAGATCATGATTTCATGACTGGAAAAATACATTAAATGAATATCCATCTACAGTTTTAACTGCATGATAAAATCCTAGCTGCTATTTGAAGCCCAGAGAAGTAAGTGCTATACAGCCTTAAAATAAACATTTTCAATACAAATTTTCACATAGAAGCTGAAATCCAAACAAAACCCAAACTAGGCAATGTTCCTGATCCCATTGAATTAAATGGGATCTATGCCATCAATTTCAATGGAAGCATCAAGTTGGACGTAGCTTTGTATGTCTAACAAATTCTAATACATCTAGGGGATACACATGCAAGTCAAATGATATGCCATCATGAAGTGTTGATAGATCTAAGTGTGTTTTATAGTTTGATGTCCTTGTTTCTAAACTTAATCACGAATTAAAGTTGGCTCCAGCTAGAGAGTCATCTCTTGCTATCAAAAGTACCATCAGAGTATATTCAAGCAACACTCGGGGGAACTTGTAGCCACTCACATGCAGCATGAAGTAAATATGAAGCTGCTTTACAATTTTATATCCTGTTGTGTAAGTCTGTTTTGCCTATTTACATCTCCCCAAAGCTCCAGGTACCTCCCTGTCCAAGCAGAGATTGGAATGCCGCCCATTTCTGTAAAATGAGACAATGACCAAAAAAAAAAAAAAAAAATCACCTTTTAAAATGTTAACCTAAGAAAGACCTCTTTGACAAAGTGATGGTAATCAGAGAGAAACACTTCTCTCTGGGGACTTGCTTATTCAGGTTGCTCCAGGGACCTTTGATAATACAAGATCCTTTTTGTTTTCTTCCAGAAATGAGTTTAATGCAACTCGACAGAGAAGAGATCTTGTAACAGCCGAGGTAGGTTATACCTCCAAAAGCCGGAGGGAGGGGAAACCCTCCTCCCTTTTCTGCTCTGGCCCTTTGCCATCCTTACAAATGAGTCTTTGTGGGGAGAAGGGCTGCAGTAACAGGAGGACAGTGAGGAGGAGCAGCTACTCCCCACCTGCTCACTCCGCCTGAGCCGTGGCCTTATGCCTTCATTCTCCCTCAGCAAAGCGCCCAGTGGGCAGCCTACCCTGCCTGACGCGCACCATGGGAAACAAACCCGGGACGACTCTGTCTTTTGTGAGGGTGAACAGACTGCCCTGGAAAGCTGTTTGTGTTTGTGGGAGGCACAATGGCGGCGCCACTGGCAAGGCTCCCTCCTGGACATGGTGTCCTGGTGGCTCCGGCCTTCCCTCCTGGATGTGGTGCCCTGGTGGCTCCGGCCTGGCCCTGCTTCCCATCGCCCAGGCCCCACACTGCCTCAGTGCTGCGTCCTGGCAATATTGAGCTGAAGATCAATTGTAAACGGAGGAATCTTGTTCACCTACATGTACACACTCGGGCTCTGGAGCCCAGCCAAGGGTTGTAACCCCTTTGGAAGGGGTAGGCAGGAAGCCAGAGGCAGTCCCGCCTCAGGGTGTTTCAGGGAGCCTGCAGCTGAACCAGGGTGATTTTCTCCACGACCCTTTGAGACCTAAGTGCCCTGGGCCAAGTCAGAAGGCAGCTGGTGTGAAACACTGTGCTGAGGGTGATCAAGCCTCTGAGAGAGGCAGGACTGGTGGTGTCCTTGGAGGGCCCTCAGCAATGAAGTGCTGTCGCACCAAGGACACTCTACCTCTGCAAAATGACGCGAAGGCCAAAAGCTTCTTTCCTGAGGTGAGCAGCTTGTAGTAGTTATCCAGAAAAATGGAAATAGGTCCTGTTGTGCAGGGAGGGAAGGGACCCTCTTCAGCTAGCAATGGACCATGGGCACCAGGAATAATTTTGGTGCAGGGGCCTTCCAGGTGGTGATACAATGAAATCTATTGCAGGTTGATTTTAGACAGATTGTACTACTACGATGCATCCCGCAATGTATTTCCATTTGGAAAAGGGAAGGTTTGATGGCACTGTAAGAGGAATTAGCCAGACTAACCCTATCGTCTTCCTTGCAGTGTCATTCACTTTGAGATTCATCAGTTCAGACTCCAGATGTGGAGAAGGAGTGGGGTCAGGAGGGAAGAAAGAAATTAGCTTACAAGCAAAGACTAAAACAATTTTTTCACTTAGTTATGTAGCTGAAGGCTGGCACTTAAGTCTGTGGGGGCTGCAGAAAGGTAACTTTTTTCATAGAACATCAGATAAGAAATAAATAAAAAAACAGAGGGGGGAAGAGCAATTTATGCAAAAAGGACCAGATTTATAAAGGAAGGGATTTAAACCGGCCATGAATAAATGTAAGTGGGAAATATTTAAGTACTCAGCACGTCATCCTGGTAAACTTTCCAGTCAGACTAGTGGGGGAAAAAACCCCAAAGAACTTCCAGTCTGGAATGGGATCAGTTGTTGGAAGGGACAATGTGACGTGGCAAGCTGCAGTAGCATAGCGCTGGGCCAGATGCAGGGATCCTCATAATGTGAGGCTCCCTACTCCTAAACAGGAAGCAGGTCAGGCAGATCTGCTTTCTCTTGTTTTGGGGTGAACCAAAATGCAATTTTGAAGGATGTCAAGGAGAGCACAAAATCCCTTGCAGCTAGACTGTCCATAGTGGGATGGTTGGGGTGCAGCACAGAGCATGAGTCAGGGGAGTGGATGCAATAGAGGGAGCTCTCCAACTGCAGGTATTTGACTGAAGTGAAAAGGGCAGATTGCTCTCTGTCCCCTCCCTTTTCCTCCCAAATGTCAATGCAAAACTTCCCATGTGGAGCCTCAGTGATTCACTGGAACTGGAGGGCATGGATGAGAGGCCAGTAGTGATCTCACAGAGCAGCTATATCTTTCCCCAGTCCCCTCAAAAGGACCCTGCTTCTCCTCCCCAGACTGCCAATCCTTTCAGCAGCAAACCACAAACACCTTGATTTTGATTTTATGTTTCTCTGGCAGGTTCAAGCTGTCTCTCGGTTGCACCATCATGGGGCCCTTGTGCGGAGTCCACCAGGAGGTCAGTGCTGTCCTCCTCACCTGCAGGAGGAGAGAGCCCTGAAAATGCTGCCTTACTCCCCTGTGTTGCCATGGCTGGAAGCCCTCTTCCTCACGCCCCTACAAAACCCTGTCCATTCTCATTTTATGCATGTTAAATAAGGAAAAAAAAATCTTTAAAAATTGTACTTTCAAAATAAGGCCTTACAACCAAATCTGAACAGCTAATGAAGCCAATATTTTTTTTCTTTTTTAAAGTTTAGTTCTATTGCAGTTTTTCATTTCTGCCACTTTTTTTTCTGGCCTTGTCAGAGGATGTAGGTATGCCAGAGAGGCTTGTAAGTGGCTGTGGAAGGGGAAAGCACTCAGGCAATGAGCATGAAGCTGCTCCTGGAGGGTTTTAAGCATTGGACAAACATATAAAGCAGGCCAAAGTCACAGAAATTGTTTCACAGAAAATTTCACTGTATGCAACTTTGATTGGAATTTTGGTATCCTTCTTGAAAAATGCCTGGGTAGGCGCCTTCTGTAGCATCTCTCTATGTAAATGAATATATGTACTTTTGTAACTCAAAATTCTAAAAAAAACGAAGAAGATTTCCCCATTTGTGCTGTCACAGAAACAATATTTTTTGCTTTGTTGGTATTTTCAGAGTATCTGTGTATATTTGGAAAGCAGTTCTTAAATGGAAAATATTCAAAGCTAAGCATGGAAAGGAATTTTCACAATGATGGATGATGTTCCTAATCGCTGGTAGCTTCTGTGTACCTTTACTGTAAAGGTCCCATTTTGTTCCCATTTAATGTCACTGGCAACTTTACCATGGATTAATCGGGAGAGGAAGGGCCTGTTTAATAATTTACTTCCTGCCATTTGCGATGCTTTTTTAATCTCTGTCAGCAACATTGGAAAATTTTGTATGTATGTAGAGTTTTAATCCTACTCCAAGAAGGCAAACAACTATCTGCAAAACCTGATGAAGTTTTGCTTTTGGCCTAGCTTTCTTCTCCACTTTTGGAGAATTATGATTTAGACCCACCTCATTGAATGATTAACAAATGACAAGGAGGTCTTAGCTTTCAAACAGACTATAAAACCATTTAATGTAACTGCTCTTGGAAAAAATTACTAATTATAACATAAAACAAACCATTCCCATGGAATCTAAAGTCTCTGACTCCAGTCACCTCTGAAGCAGAAATAACCTTTTAGCTGACTTTTTTTTTAGCGTGTGGGGAAGGTTGTTTAGGACTGGTTTTGACTCTCTAAAATATATATTCTGGCCTGTTCATATACTGAATATACACTTTGCAGTAATGTTTAGGAGGGAGAAGCTGAATATATGTATGAATTATGCTGAATTTAGCCAATTAAAGTGCTCTGTGTCCTGTATATTTTGAGATCAGCAGGGCTAGGATTTGATTTCTTTACATGGGAACTTGACCTTTTGTTTGCTTGGAGGAGGTTGACCTTTTGCTCCTTTGTTAGTTTATAAGTCTCAAACCAAATGAGAACCTTGCTTCTCTTTTAACCAAGGAACAAGAAGGATAAAATTAAGCAAATGTTAAAAAATGGAGATTGTTGTTGGTTAATTTTCTCAGCTAATATAGATGCTTGTGATTTAACAATAAACAGATTTAACTGGGATCTCTCAACCTGTTTGCAAAATACTGTATCTACTAAAAGGCTGCTACGCTTGCTTACAGGTTCATGTCCTCAGGAATGCCTTAATGGAGCAGGCTGCACAGAGACAGGTGACTGTGACTGTCAGTTATTTCAGGCTCAAGGAAGCAGGTGCCAAATTGGTAAGTTTTGGGCCAAAATATTTGGTGTCAGCTTTCAGGGAGATTTAGGATACAGGTTTTGAAAACAATACTGTTACCAGCATATTTGTGATTTCTCTGTAGTATGACTCTCATTTGGCCAGTAGCTAGGAGGATTAAAATTATATGCATTAGGGACATATAGAAAGCAACATCAGAAATGCCTACATTTTAGCACTTTGGTTGTAATGATACATAGATACCATAACAGATAGACTATTGTCTAGTATATCAATAGCCAGACAACTCTTTTTAAAACTTAGCTGAACAACCAAAAAGCCACTGCATTTTTTCTTATGAACAATGACTTACTGCAAATTAAATTACCTGCTATTTAAATACACTAGTTTCTGGAATCTGCTGTGTGTAGAGATCAACAAGAATTGTCTTCCAGGATGTGCAGAATATCTAAATCCCTTACCTCTACTTTTAATTAAAATTTCTCCACTGAAGCAAATAAAGAACTTAACAATGATTGCATAGCTAAAACTGTAGACTTAAGATTAAAGAAGAGTAGTGACTTTATTTAAAGCTGAAGACAAGTTTATCTTTTGTACTTGTTATGTATTTCCTTTATAAGCTCTTGTTTCCTTTCTGAGCTCCTACTTTTGTAGATGCATGTGACGCCTGTCAATTTTTGATGACCATGCTTCTTGTAAACTTAGTGTGTTCTCTCCAGTACCTAACACTGGTAAGGATCGAGATGGGATTTGCAAATCATGGGGACAGTATAATTTTGAAACGTTTGATGGCATTTACTACTACTTCCCAGGAAATTGCTCCTATATATTTGCAAAAGACTGCAGTACTCTGGAACCCCAGTACACTGTTTGGGTAAGTATATGAACATACACTAGAAACAAGTATGTAAATAAATATAAAAGTAAATAAGTAAGTAAAATAAGTGGAGAGACAATAAAGGTACCAAACTGGACATTAATTACTTAAATAGAAAACTGTACTACTGGAAATGCCTAAACCTATGTGCAGTAACTCAAAATACTGATGAAATTATAATCAATGGAGTCAGTATATTAAAAATAGTATTTCTTACTCCTCTTATCTTTAATGGGATTTCTGTTCTCTCCCTTCTGTGAGCAAAAGTGGGTCTGAAAACAGACCTCAGAAACTTCAATAAACTTCAGCTGTCAGAATGTAAAAAAACATTTGAGTTACTGAGTAAAGTGCAAACAGCTATCGCTTGCCTAACAGCAAGGAGCACAAATGTGCTAGGGCCTGATTCACAGCTATTGGCATGCCATGAGGATCTGCCTCTCTGGCCAATGGGATTTGCTCCCCACCCTGTCCCCTCTAGGGATTTGCATTCTAATTTTGGATTACCTCTACGTCATGCAGAGAAGATTAACAGCTCAAAAGCTTTCATCTTGACCTATGTATGGAAGGCACTCTTTTTAGTAATTTCTTCAAATTGCTGAGTATCCATGGTTAATGACTTTGGGTCAGGGAGAGTTCAAAACTATACCCTCTTTGAAGAGAGATGCCCTATTTGTCAGGCTGTTTGCTACTGTGGGGAGAGGATACAAGCTCATTATATTACCTTATTCACAATCGTTGGGATTTGGTGCTGATTGGGCAGTGAAGAAGGGACAAGAGGGGTCCTGATTCTGAGCCCATGTTGGTACAGGGGTCACAGGGATAAGGGCAGATCTAGATGCTGGTTTCTGCTCTGAGGACTATTTTTCATTTATAAACAGATGACCTCTTCTTCCCTCAGATAACAGCACTTAGCAAAGATAAATCTATCATTTAAACTGCCATTTCTACCTACTCAACTTAGAGAGATGCTGTTACACCTGCCTTCCACAGTTTAGTTCTTTGGATTCTATATGCAGCTGTGACCTCCTAGGGGTTTTCAGAAAGTGCTGTAGCAAAGTCCAAGATTATATTAAAATCTAGAATCAATATGTCAGTGGATTCCAGTGGCTCTGGAAAGAGAGAAGGTTCCATTCAATTGCTGGAACAAATGTCATGTTTTGCTAAAAACTGAAAATGTTTTCTCAGCAAAGTCATAAGTAATGTGAGACTGTAGTCAAACTAGGCAATGGAGAGTCAAAAACCTTGCCAAATCCTCATGTTATGGTCCATCTGGCTTTAATAATCCACCCCTCAAGAGGAGAAGAAAACATAAGAGTTATTTTGATTATCCTTTATTGTGTTTCTGTCTTGGCCCAGGTTTACATAGAAGCCATATGGCAATACTAATAACTTTTATGTTGTCTTTAATTATGGTTATCTTTATACATGTAAAAATTCTTAATGCTTTTCCTGGTCTAGTTTATTTCACCTAAAGAAACAGTAATTGGTTTTTACTTCTAAGATTTAGTGTCAGTTAAGGAAAATTAATTCAAGTATTCATGAGCACTATATGTGTTTACTCACAGATATTTTCTTCAAAACAATGACATTTACAGCCACCATCACTATGTTGGTAAAATGTTCCCAATTACAAGTTTATTTATCTTCACAGTACTGTCAAATAAACTGGTAGTGAAATTCCCATCCTTCTCAGAGAACGATGGCACACACAGTAACATAAATAATGTCTGAGCTATCCCAACTCTGTCTATGTTTTAACCTGGGTAATGATAGGCATCTAAGATTCAAAACACATTCCCCTCTCTCTTCAGAGGTGTCTTAAATAAGCTCACAGGCTTTTGAATCACTGTAGGACATCCTACAGGTTTGGGTAGCTCATCCCCACTGAGATGAATGAAAACTAAGTTTTTCTCAAGCACAAACCCACAGTTTTCAAGTCCAGAGAGTACTATATTCAAGCAAGATAAGCTGATATGTGACTAAACCAATCCCCTGGCTTATTATGCTATAATAGGGAGAAGGACACTTCAGAAAAGTCTACCCTTCTCCTTTAGCAGGACCGAAAAGCCAGCGCAAAATGGCTTTTAACAGATCCTTGTAAATTAGATGCCTGCTGTAATCTGTGGAAACACTTCAAAATCACAAGAAATCCTGAGCGGTTCAGGAAGGCATGCTGTAGTTCAGCTGGTACCAGTCTCAGCTGGCAGGGAGAGCGCTGCTATTACACTGAAGTTCTGTATTGGTTTGTAATCCAGTTTTCTAGATCAGACCTCTAGAAACAGAGCAATAAGGATGTTTCCTCAGTGCGAGTAACAAGCTCCTACTTTGGAAGCTGTAAGCTAGCTCACTACAGTGTCTCTGAAGTTTGTCAGCATGAAATACCTGACTCTTTCATCCAGTATTGAGACCACTAGCATGTGACGCTATGCACTATTAAACAGTTGATGTATTTCTCAGTAGTATTGTGTAGCGTGAACTTTGAGTTCTGCATATCTTTGTAACTCTGACTTTGTAATATTCTAGGTATTTATTTGTAAGGCTCTTTCAGTAACTGGAGCATAAATTTAAAATATATATGAATTTAATAAAAATGGTGTGAAATTATTGAGGACAAGCATTTATTCTTATTGTGTGTCTATTTTTTCCCTCAAAGGTTCATAACAGTCCTCACTGTTACGGTTCAGTATATACTTGTCATAGGTCCATCAGCTTATTTTTTTCAAACCAAGAAGAAATAATGATTTCTGGACATGAAGTAAGAAAAAATGGAATCAGGTAAGTGTTCTACTTGTGGGTTTTAATATTTTATTGCAATAAGATAATGTGTAGTTTGGGAAATTGATGCTTCTTACACAATCCTGATAAAATAATTTGATCTGTTTCTTTATTGATCCCTTGCTGTTCTACATTGGGGCTCATACAGCTCTGATGTGAGCACATGTAACAGTACTGATGTAATACCTGAGTGAGGATAGAATACACTCCCTGCATTAATTATGTTCAACTTCTCATCTGTAACCTCACAATTATTCATTCCTGCTTTGTACAGACAAAGTCTGTGTCAGGCAGTCCTAGATAATCCCTGGTGCACCCTGATACCATTTTGAGCAAGGCAATCATTACTTATTCTTGGTAGCTATAGCTATGGCTAATATAATACATTATCATCTTCTAGATGAGTCTGAATTGGTTAAAATAGAGATCTTAAGCCCCTTTGGAGCAAAAACTCCACGAAACATCTCTGAGGTACATCAAACCTCCAAATGTATCTTTTCTTCTTTTTAATAAGTAAAAAGATGAGACCAAGGCTGTAATAAGTATATTTTAGTGGTTGATAAAGTACAGAAAATTTTAAAGAGTGTTTAAGGTCTTTTGCCATCTCCTTTGTAATGCTATGGCCATTAGTGTCTGAGAATGATACCTACAGTGATGCTGTTCAACCCAACAGAAGTGACTTTGGAGGTCTAGGATTAGATCTGTGCTTGTTATTGTCCAGTGGTCTTTCACCAAAGGAAAAGAATTACAACTTTTTTGTCAATGGTGTTTTCAGTATTGCAAGTTCCTCCATTTGCAGCTGTCTAACCCAGTGATGAGCCAGTACCCAGAAGGGCTGCTGGTGCTCATAGCACCGTGTAGCTCCTTGCCCAGCACAGCAGGCTCCTGAACTCAAGTATTCCTCAACGTGCCTGTGCCAGGCTTTGAAAGTAACGATGCATTATTCTTGCAATCTTGTAATTGATAGGTATATACAACAGAAAGCTCTCATTTTTGATGGTCTATATAGAGAAGTAAACAGAAGATAGCAAAAACATGATGAAAAATTGAATAGAGTGACTGTGTGTACCAGGGAAAAAAGGCTTAGTGAGTTAGAAGGTAATGTTTTGTGTGGTGTTTTCTAGCACGAACCTCATCTCATCTGAGATCTTTGATGTACACTATATTTTTTCAGATTAATGTTGCCTCAGACAGTTGGAAATGCTTTCATCGAGAGACTGGCTGACTATATTCTGGTGAAGACTACCTTTGGTTTTTCTCTTGCTTGGGATGGAAACTCTGGTATTTATATTAAGCTGGCAGAAGATCATAAGGGAAAACCTTGTGGCCTTTGTGGAAATTTTAATGGCAATAAATATGATGACCTGATACTTCAAAATAGTAAGTATTACATTTACTTTGTGCAAACAGTTTCCATGTTCACTTAAATACAATGCTGTATAAATATAATGTAAAAAGGCAACGTCCTGTTTCACTTATTTCAATAAAGTAGTATATCTGCTCTACTTTTTCTTCTCCTCATCATTAAAGATGCAAAAGGAAAAGGTCCTAGTTCAAGAAAGTATTTATGTGTGCATTCAAGCCTCTTCTTGCTCAGCAAAGCACTTGGGGTATGTTTATCTTAGCTGATGAAAGTGCCTTCAAATGATAAATAAATAAACATATGTTTATAATTTTCTCTGTGTTTAAAGATGAAGAGCACCATCTCAAGTGATTCTTTTACAGTAGTATCATAAAAGTCCTGGTTGAAATATATAAATTTCCAAGCTGTTTGCAGGGAGTTCCTTGTATCTCCTTGTTGTTATGGTGGACTATGGGCCTCTGACTACCATGTAGGATGAGGAGCTTCTTTGTGCTGTGTCTGAGGCAGAGATGAATTTTTAAACTTGAATTCTGTAGCCTAGGTAGGGAATACTGCATGGGAACTTTTGTCCTACTTGCAACTAAGGTGGGAAAAAAAGAAAAAGAACAAGAACAAGCTTGAAAATATGAGGAGGATTTTTCTCAGTCTCTTATAAAAACAAAATAAAGTTATCTTACTGTTACCATTAAGTGGTGAGAAAATCTAGTCTCATGGCTCTGCATGTTCTTAGTCACAAAAGGTGTCCCACTGTAACATTTCTCTCCATTTTTCTGTTTGATAGCAGAGCTTTTAAGCTTTCTTGGTGAAGGAATGTTCACTGTATGTGTGTTTGCAGAGTCTTTAAAAATCTGCCCAAGTATAAATCTTTCATACCTTTTCTGCCATGAGAGCAGTAAGTTTTGTGCATTAACTTCTGCACACCAGAGTATAGTATGCTTAATAACCAGTTTAATCTGCTGATATGTAATAATAGAGAAAAATAATATTTCGAAGAAATATGGAATTCATGTAATCTCTAAAAAATAGTAATTTCAGTATCTTTAAATATATTATCTATTGTAAAAAATTTCCAGCTCCTACCTGTCTTCATTTTCAGAGCTGAATTTATTAACCATCATAATTTTTTCTAGCATTTTCTTTATCAGAAATGATAGTATTATTGCAGTGTACAATTGAGAGCTGTATGAAACACTTTAATCTTGAACCAGTTGTATAACATGGTGCCTTGACTCTGCAAATACAAAGCGTGAAGTTCTGAGATCTTCACAAGAATAGATTGCTAATTCAGATCCCTTCCAAGCTGCAATGTTTTTTAAGAGTTTCTAAATCTTACCAATTATTTGATATAATTATTTATCTTGCCCAGCTATGCTACTTCCCTGAGCAGTGTAAAGGTAGCTCTTACTTCTATCCTGAGTCTTCCAGAGTCCAAATGCTTATTGTTGTAATGCACAAATAAATAAGTTGCTGAGAGGCATATAATATTCCATTTCAAAGGACAGTTTAAAAACAAATTAATTTTCTGTTTCCTTATCTTCACCTTTAATACCATCTTTGTATTGCTTTAATATGCAAGACTGTATCTGTGTATAGAACTCTTTCAAGAGCAGTGATTTTATTTTGAGGTACTTTTTAAAGACTTAGAAGTTTTTTTCAAGCCATGTCAAAATGTACATAAAGTATTTTTATATGTTTTTGTAGAAGTAGACTTATTATCAACAGGTTCCCCTCTAGATCGAACCCTAGGCCTTTATATTTGGGAAGGGTTTTCTGCATGAAGAGCTACTCTGACAGAGAGGAAGAAATATTTTAAGTCCACTTGATGCTTAAAATAGACGGGTTTTTTTTACTAACAGATGGATAGAATTGTATCTTCATTTATTTGTGGAGATCTAAGTATACATATTCGTTTAGTCTGCTTTGTGGCTTTCCATGTTGCAGTATCCACCTTTGTACCTCTTGTGCTAGAAGTTAGATTAAGTTTCCTATAGCACAGCTGTGTGAAAAAAAAAACAACCTCTAGCTGATTTCATTTCAATATTTTGTGTCCTAGCCATGCACAGATATGGATAACCATAGCATAGATACTAATTTCTGTAAGGTTCTTCAAAGTGGAGGCAATATACCCTTTTTAACCTAATTAAGAATGTAGAGAAAATGCAATATTTAGTTCTTGCTGCAAATATATGAGGATTTTGGGTCTGTTTCTTTATTGCCAACCTTCTTGTCTGTTCATGCATTTAAACCTGTTGTCATGACTTCCAGTCATGCATCTTGTTCATTAATTCTCCAATGCTCGTGCTGTGAGGAGAGCTGGGCATCTCATGAGTGTCTGTTGTAGGGCTTTTTCCCAATAAGGGAAAAGGAGGGAGATAATACCACTAACTGACCTTAGTGAAACATGATGAAAGACTTAAATTGCTTTGAAGAAATGTATTTTTTCTTAAGTATTCAATGCTTTACACTAGTCATTATTTGTATATTTGTAATAAAATTGTCAGTGATTACACTTAAAACCCAAGCCAACACCTTGTCATGTATTTTTTCAATCTTTTTATTTAAATGTAGTATAAAATACAACCTGAAATTAAAAAAATAAAAATAATACTTTCCTTTACAACTCATACTCTGAAAACACCTATAATTGAGCTAATGAACACATTGAAAAATGATTACAAATTTCAAAGCTGTCTTATGTGTTTGTGTTGACAATTTTTTTATTGTTGCTCTTCCAATGTTTTCATGCAGTAGGTGAATATACAGAAGACATTGCTGAATTTGCAAATAGCTGGGCTGTGCAAGCCTCAGATGATATAGCTTGTGTCCCTACAGCCTCAGATTTTTCCAGTCCTTGCTCAACCGATGCAGAATCCACTGAGGTAAATTAATCATATTTTATATATATACACAGATACATGCACAGGTATACTTGTATTTTTTTCATCTTCATTGCCTACTGATGGTACAAGAATCTAACAATATACACAATGCTGAAAAAGCCTTAAATGTATTGAGGCTTTGAGAAAGGAAATCTTCAGATCAGGGCTGTTGCTGGGGAGTGCTTGAAGTTCTTCATATGCTTAGCTTAAAAGTACAAAGGCTCAGGTTGGATGTGCCAAGTGGCATCAGTCTGCTGGCAGGGCCCTTCATTACTGCATTAGACTTGAGTTCAGTTTCCAGTCCTGGCATCTTACACCTCATTATTTTAGCAACTGTGAAATACTGCAGAAATATCTGCAGGTCAGCTCCTGCACTGACACAAAATGCTTTCTTTTGTTGTTGTTGTTTCACACTCTTTCATCTCAGCTGTTTTAAGACCAGCATGCTGTCAAACAGGCCTAGGCAGAGAGGATAGATATTAGGATTCAGACTGTGCCATTCCCAAATTTTAATGGGGATAAAAAGGACTTTAGATGAGGGAAACAAAGCTAAAGAGAACGATGCCTATTCAGAAAGTATTGGCTAAATTTCATTTGCTGATTCTTCTTAATGCACAGGACATATTCTTCAAGTGCCAAATATTTCTACAGTTTCCTTTTCTCAGCTGTCATGAAAGCATAGATCCGTATTCTTATATTTCAAGCTGTATGAATGATCTTTGCAGGTAAGTACTGGAGTTCTTGTGTATTTAACCTTGACATGTGAAATGAATGCTCACTCTTTTGTGTGAGACCAGAATGAAATAACATTGAAGGAAGTTATGAAGAACCAAGTTCAATATGAAAGAGACAGGGTTTCTCAGGGGTTGATTTTGTGTGGGAAAAGGGCACAGAACCAGACTGACAAGGGATATTTTGATTTCTAAGGGCTTACATAGATTCAAGGAAACACTAGACAAATAAATGGAAGATAAATTCATGGAGAATCACTCATGACAAAAGATTAGCTGCTAATCACAAAAACCCCATAAAACTTGTATCTGGAGGCTCTGAAACAGAAGTACATGGAGATGATACTAGGGAGAAATATCAACAATATTGGAGGAGTTGGACCATTTGTCAGACACAGTTAGACTGGTTTTTTTATGAGTAATCACTATTGTTCAAATTAGTAGAATTTTTACAAAATGGTTCTATATATTTAAATTCAGAGTTATCAAAAGAAATTCAAGTCTCATTTGCTTTGGTGGGAGTCACACCCCCTCAGCTGCTGGCATTATAGGCAACCTGTTATTTTTCCCCTAGCTCTCCAGACTCCTGCTTAATTCTTGTCATTCAAGTTAAACTTGTACTCCAGTAACTGAATGGATAATTGGGCAACATACCAGTTTCTTTTTAGCAAGGTTTTCAAATTAAGTAGTTGTCATGAATTTTTTTTGAGGATTTTTACAAGAGTATATACTTCTCAGAGTATCACCAATTTAATAAAAAATATACAGCAAGGATCACAAGACTAAATATAAGAATCACTCAGTATAATCCATTATAACTTGTTAGTTCAATTTTTGATGAATGTTCAGTTTTCTGATTTATCACAGTCAAGATGGAAGAATTTGTATTTATAGGCAAACGCTGATGTTGCTCAGAGAAGAGTTACCTCTATATGGTCTCTTGTGTAACTCAGGAGTTTACTGTGACTTTTGAAGAATAACGAAAAACAAATTTTTCAAGAAGGATATTGAATCAGTTCTGTGGTGTTAAGGAGGGTTGCATTTTTTGTTAACAATCTGATGTGTGTTGATGTGAATTTTGTGAATGTTAAAAACTTTGAAGTTTCTGTGTCTCAGAACTTCATTAATTTAGGCTTACTTAATTTATAAAAGAGACCTCTCTTCTTGCGGCTTAGTGTCAGTTTATGAAGTTTTTTTGTGTGGCCATACTATAGGGCAAGTATTCTTTCTATTAAGACCCATTTAATTGGATTAGGTAAGGAGAGCTGGAGAGACTCCGATCACTGTATCAAAGAGTATAGTGGTGTTTGATTTGATTACAGATGTGTTGAAAGCAGAATACAAACACAATATAACATATTCTTAAGAAGATTAATTTTGGAAGCATGGTCTTGTGTGCTGAGAGGCAAACTCAGTTGATCTGTCATAAACATGCTTATAATAGAAATGTCATGTTATGACTAGTTTATTTTGGCATCAGATCTTCCACAGTGAATGATGTGAGTTGTTCAACTTTCACAGTAACAAAAGTTTGGTGGTATTTCACCGTATGTGACTTACATCTGAATAAAATCTGAACTTGCCTAAACATTAATGAATGTCTTTTTACTTGATTCTGGTAAAAATGCACTGTACAGCTTGTCTTTGCCCAAGACTGTGCTGTAAATCCCTGAGCCTGTCCACAGTGTTCAGTGGATAATGCTTCTGGCTCTGAGAACTTCAGGACAAGGTCAGGAGTCCACTGACAAGGTTCTTCTCATCTAAGTTCAAGGCAATTGGAGACTTGAAGTTCTTACTTGAACCAGAATGTCTTTTATCAGTGTAGGTCACAGCTTCTACATCATGCAGGAGAGAGAGACCTGACATGGGGATCTTGAGACTGTTGATTTGTCCATTTTCTTCAAGAAAAGGTCCTGTTTCTCTTTCACTCTAAGCAGCACTTTCGAAAAATAATAGATTAGTGTGTTTTTTCATTGTGGTAAAATACTAAAAAGAAGTAACTTTTTGTGAGATCAACTTATAAAACCACAACAGTGTATAGAGTATAGCTCATTCCTTTTTATATTTTCCCTGTGAGCCTTTATGACTGAGTGGTGTCAGTTTTGTATGAAATATCCTGCGCCGTGTCACATGGCAGAAATTTGAAGATGGGATTTGAGTTCCTTGATTACTCTCTTATTTTATCATTTCAGAGTGGATGATGATGAAACATACTGCAGGGCAGTGACAGAGTACGCTAGAGCATGCTCTCACGCTGGGTCCCCGGTGCGGGACTGGAGGGATGACTTTCCTGCCTGTAGTAAGACTCTTTAATAAAGCATACTATGTGACCTTTGAGATATCACATGCATTCAGTTCAAATAATTCCATCTTGACAACATTTGTCACGGTAGAGCTTCAACCTGATACTTGAGTTGATCAGCCAGTTTCACTCTTGATGGCAAACAATGAAGTTAATGACTTGCTAGAGAAATATTTTAATTCCATTGTGGTATGATTTAAATCCATACAAAATTCATGTGCCTTTGGAGCGCTTGAAACATTGTGTGTGCTGATCATAATCTAGGACAAAGAACAAACATCTGTGGAGATCTGTTGTTGCTTCTTGTCCCAGAAGACCTTTCAGCCTCTACTGGCCCTGTAATTCATGTAGTTAATCCAGCTCCGTCTTGTTATCACAACAACCTATCAATTGCAGCTCAGTTTCATACACAAGGCTTTGAACTAGCTGAAATATAAGCACATTTCCCTGTCACAGAAGCTGTAACTTATTTTGGAGAGATGATACAAGGAGTTGCTATAGAAAGGCTTGAATATTGAGGAGAGCTTCACCATAGTTCATCAGTTGAAACTCCTCCAAAGCTCCATTGTACTTGATCTGATTAGCTATCTGTACCAGAAGAGCTGCACAATGTTTATTTGACTGAAATGGGTTTTCTAGCATGGAAAGAGAAATTGCACTAATGTTCAATATACCATGGTGTTTTTTTTAGCTGAAAAGTGTGAAGACACCTTTGTTCACCGTGACTGTATCAGTTGTTGTCCACCAACCTGCACATTTGAAAAAGATTGTCTTGGCAGCAACCTGCACTGTTTAGATGGCTGTTACTGTCCAGATGGTAAATACTGTCAATGTTATTTGAAAAATACATGTAAAGCTGGTATCCAACATAATAATGAGGTCTAAATAGACTGTGCTTAAAGCCTGCAAATTAAGAATATTGTAAATTCTGCCCTAGCTGTTATTATTGTGTCTGTGATTCTGCCCTTTACTGTGTGCTAAAGATTTATCTAGGATATAAAGGTGTCTCAGTGTGCAATATCGGTTAAAATTGGGAGCCATTACTAATGCTTTCTACAGTAAGATATTACATAGATTTAGTCTACTTTATTTGAATTATTCAAAAAATCTATAGAAAGTTTGCTTAAACAGAATGTGTCATGCTCTGTACAACAAAGCAAAGTTTCTGAGACCTGTACTGAAAAAAATTATTGACTGGACTATGAACAGTCCTAGTTCTAGATGGACTAAAGATAATGAGATTTCAGAATCTTTTCAATTTTGAATCTGTACAGTTTTACATGCTTAAGGTAGACATTTTTCAAAAAGCAACGGTTTAGAGTGACAACTTCTTTTTAGGGAGCTTCACTCTGAGCTCTCTGCGTTCACTGGACAACTGTTTCTGCTGGTCCTTGTTTAAGACTGATGACATCACCTTCTGGCAGATTGGAGTGTTTGAGTCAGATGGGGGAAGAGCACTGATCCGTAGTTTGTTAATTTGTTTTATATCTCATTTATTAACTTCTTTCCCAATAGGTCTCATTATGGAAAATGGAACTTGTATCTCTTTGTCAAATTGTCCTTGTATTTATCATGGAACTGCTTTCCCAGTAGGCTCAAAAATTGAACAAGAATGTAGCAACTGGTATGTGAAAGCCTGTGTGTTTCATCTCTCTGTGACTACTGTCCATAGTTAGTTAAAAATCATAGTCCCACTTAGATTTTAAATAATAGTTACTGTCTATGTTTTCCAGTCTGAGGCCTGTGTATCACTAAAGTATGCAGGCTCTTCTGTGTGAATTCAAGGCATATTAATTAATTCAAAACTACTTGTTTTGCTAAAGGTCAGAGCACTATTTCTGTGTTTTGTGGTTTTTCTTTTTAGTATTTGTGTTGGTGGCATTTGGAACTGCACTGACCATGATTGTCCAGGTATTTGTATTTCATTACTCTTTTCTCACTTTGTAACAAAATTGATAAACTTTTCAGAAGACAATAGAACGAAATAGGATCCAAGGCTTTTGACTGCTAATTTAGGAGGAAAGATTAAGCAGGTGCATATTGACAGTAGCTGTGGGCCAGCTGGAATGAAGCTGTTAATTACCTGACCATTCTCATCTGGCCTTTTCCCATTTTCTTCCCTACCTCAGGGTGCTACATCCACCTCTTGTTTCCTTTCTCTCATTTATGCTCACTGTTATTTGCCCCAGATGGTGTATTTTTACCATCTGTGAAGTACCTAGGCCAGGTATAAGGATGTCCTCACTTCTAGGTGCAACTTTAATGTAAGTGATAAGGAAACCATCATTCTGATGCTGAGTGCTCTGGATTTTCTCTCTTGTAATGGCAGTTCATATTTGAATACTGGTCCTTGTCTTTAAAGATGTAGAAAGCATGTCTCTGTAATGAGACACAGAGGAGCATACAGCAGTCAGGTAGTGAAACTCCCCTGGCAGTTCTGTACCTTAGACAAGTTTATATTATGAAGCTTGTGAAAGAGATTTTTTTACAAATTAAGGAGCCCTCTTTGAATGAGGTAATAAGGCTTAACAGTTGCTAAGCAAGGCTTGACAATGTGGATCTGTAATGTAAAACAACTGATGTTGAGAACAACTCTATATGTCTTGTGTGTATGTGGGGTGTTAATTACGACTACTCTGGTCTGGTCCTAGGGGCTGAGTTGCTGTTAGCAGTGGGAGCAGGTTAGATGCACTCCCACAGGGCACCTTCTGCTGCCAGAATTAATCTAGTTCATGTGCTCTGATCTACGCCATGGTGTGAATGAAAGTGCAGTGAGTGGAGATGAGTTGGAGACTTGCTTCAGCAGTACATTCCTTATTTGAACTGGAAAAAAACCCCAAAAAATGTGCCCTCATGACAGACACCGACACCTGCATCCTCTTCATACCTGTGGTAACAAGCAGTGCCATACTACCTAGAAGGGCGAAGAGGCTTGTCCTCTTTCACACTGAGTCATGATGAGAAGAAGATTCTAGGATATTTCTGAATTGTAATAAAGAGAAAGGTCTTCTGTATTTTAGTCAAGGGCATCTCACCTAGTTAGAACCAAAAGATGCTGCACATGGAAATAGGTGTCTCTAGCATAATTTGTTTCTAAATGTCATTATAGCTAGATAGATTAAGGTTAGCCTGGATTATATACTTAGAAATCAGCAGAAAGTTTCTTTTTTTCTCTCTTACATAATTTGCAGAATTATGATACATTCATATGCAAGTGAACACTCTTTATACTTTTCCTCTCAAGCTGAGTGCTCCATCACAGGCAGCTCTCATTTCACGACATTTGATGGACGTCATTTTACCTTTCTTGGGATTTGCCAGTACATTTTGGTAAAAGGCACTGGGAAAAACAAATTCACAATCACTTTACAAAAAGCACCTTGTGGACAGGTAAGACACATTTTTTAAAATGTTGAAACAAACAGGTCCATCTATATTCCAGGCAATCTTCTATAAGTTCTACTGTAAACTTCTTCATTATGTTAAATAGAAAATATGAACTGAAACTATTTTACAGCTTTTTTTTTTTTTGTAATTGGGTTGCTACATGTTGTATTGCCCTTTGTAAAATCTATTGCAGCTTTAGAGGGATCAGGTCTAAAGAGTTACTCATTTATGCACATTAAATTGTATAAACACCTTTAGTTATGGTACCAACATATGTCAGTCTTTGGAAAAGCTGCTATTGTCAGCCCTGTAGGTTTAATACATCACTATTTAGGCAAGCTTTTTTTTTCTTTTTTTTTTTTTTTTTCTTTTTTTTTCTTTCTTTTTTTTTTAGCTTTAGATTTTTATTTGATGTGGTACAACGTATTTAATTTGTTGGAACAATGCCTTTTAGAAAACTATCTATGAGACTAGTCACCACACATATTTGTTTGAAAATATTTTGGCAGGTATTCAACAACAGGCTTTAGGAATAAAGGTGCTTATAAAAAGTACTTACCTGTGAGAGTCGATTTAATGATGCTGTTAGTCAGGCTCTCCGGAGAAGGGGTTTTGAGATTGTGACTCACAGCTGCCCATGTAGTGAGGACAGGGATGTCTGAACTCCTCAGCAGGGAGCAATGCCCTACTATGAGACTGTCTCTCATGTCCTCCTTCAGAAGCTTGACTATAAGCTGGTGCCTCTCTGCCTTTTTTGTAAGCACCTCCTGCTCCTGCATACATGTTGAGACAACTGTTTCTGCATTTCAGGTGGCCTCAAACATGAAATGGTTGGTTAGGTAGCCACTGAGAAACAAGAATGCCACTGGTAGCCTTTGTACAACTGTAGGCACCTTGAAGAGTTTCTGGATGAAAACAGAAGGGTCCCTGGGGAGCATAAAAAGCTTGGTTTCAGCTTGTCATATGTCAGCTCTTCTCCTGTATTTAGGTTCATAAATTCTGCCTGCGTTGCACACTAAAATGATGTGTGTGAGATGGTTTACAGGTCACTATTTTTCAATAGTCAGATATTTATAAATTATCATAATATAATTCTGGAGAATTTATGTCTTTTTCGTCTGTAATCAGAGAACATCACTACATTTCAAGATGAGAAACACCTTCATGCGTGCCAAAGTTTCTTTTTCCTGCATTGCTGCATTTGTGCTCTGGCTGCAGCAGCTTGATTTAGAAAGGGTCGGACTATTGCTCTACCACTGGTTGACCCATCAATGAGCGGTACCCCGGGTGGCCATGCAAGTATGGAATTTTGAACCCAGTATCAGTGCCTAGGGACCTCTGCCCACTTACTATAAGACTGCCATAATCACTGAAATGCATTTTCCTAGCATATGGAGATTATACATAAGCAATGTTTTATTATGTTGGACATACAATTTTGAGTACTTTGTTTAATGCTTTGAGGTATAGTTTACAACTGATGACAGTTCTGATATTTTCTTTCTATGTGCTTGTTTTTTTCCCCCTGGTTGTTTGGTTCTGTTTTCCATGGTAACATTGTCATTGCCTGTTTCTGATGGTGAAACTTGTTTCTACGTAGAACTTTGACCACGCCTGCATTGAGTCTATAACACTAGTTCTTGAAGATGATGTGAGGAAACAAATAACTCTCACCAGATATGGTCAAATCCAAACTATGCCTAGCCAAGTTTTTAACCTCAATGGTAAGAAGTGCATGGGGAAGAATTTTACCAGTGTTCACATTCTATCTCTTATATGCTCCAAAATTTTTTAGTAATATCTCTCTATGAAAAGGGAATTTCTTTAAACATAACTTATAAAAGCGTACAGTCACTTAATTCTTAGAACTTTAGTAATAACTATAGAAATTTACTTTTCTTGTCCCTGAACCAGTTCTTCATTATGCCCTCATTTATTTGCATTTCTTATCTTACAGACAACCTAGAAATTCCACTCATTTTGTTTGTATTTAGGGGGAAGGAGGTAAGAAAAAGAAAGGAGGTGAAGAGACCTTGATGATAAGGTCTAGCTTGTTTAAAACATTTTAGACTAAATAGAATGGAATAGAATCCATGTGCTCCAAGGGCTCTACATCAATTTCACTGCTGACCAATGTTGTGATTTCAGACAGGTTACTTCACATTTTAGGAAAGGACAGTAAAATAAACCAGTTTTAAAAGCATGTCATAAAATTAAGCACTGAAGATAGAAATTATATTGTTAAATTTTATAACTTACAGTGACCAGTTACCAGATTTTTAGTATCTTTCTAAAACACTAAAGTGACAGTAAAGTTCTTCCCAGCCTCCAGCAAAACAGAGTTTAGGGAGTTCTGTGCTGGTGGTTGCAGCTATGTCTTTTCTTCGTGGAATTTGTCCAGTCAGAGTTCTCCTTTTGGCATTCTCAGCTTTCTATGGTAATGAGCTTCATAGATCAGTTATGCTTTATATTGACAGTTCTGCTTCATAATTTGTTTGGTAACTTCATTTTATTTCTTTTGAATCAGTCCCTATTCACTTTTCTTCAGTCTCTTTCCACAGTCTGCAACAAATATAATCTATGAAAAATATTTTGGTGTCACATTCTTGATAATTGCATTTATCTAGTAAGTCTGATCACCTAAGGACATGTGTAAGGATTTTATCTTCCTCTCTGGGTTTATGCACCTGAGTCTGTGTGTGTGCATGTGTAGAGGCTATTTTGTGAAGGTAGATCTACTTTAAGCCTGCAGCTGCAAGCAGAACAACAATGTGTAGCAAATGAATGCTGTGACTGTGAAATCTCCATTTCCTCACATAATGGATTTGCTGGGAAGGAAAGCTGGGAATTTGATACGGGCTCAGTTCACATACAGTCCAAGGAAGGAGATAGACTGATGTCATATCAATAGAGATAAGAGAGAACCTTCTATCTGAAGATTCAATACACTTTACAGACCTCTGCTAATCAGTCATAATATCGCTGGAGACTGAGAAACAAGGGGTTTCTTGTCTTCTCATTGCCAGAGGCTTGCAGTAGCATTGCTTTCTTCTAAAATTAAAAATAATGGAGATGCAAGTGTGGTTTCTAGAAAACTCACAGGTACAGAAAGGTGTTAGATTTTTTTACTGTTGACAGTAGCTGGAATTTCTTATTTGTGTTGTTACTGGAAATTAGCTCAAATGGAGAATAGGTGAGGATATTCAGCTGATGGTGAAGTTGTGCATAGTTTCTCATTTTATTTCTGAGTTTTCAAAATCTTTTCTGTCTAATGAGTAAACCAGTACAACCTGAAAGTTGGGTTTCAGTGACTTTGTTTTTCTTCTTTTGCTGTGTTCAGGGGCTATTGAAATTCAGAATATATCTTCTTTCTTTGTTCAACTGAAAACTAGTTTTGGTTTGAAGATACTGTTTGCTAAAGATGGAGAGAGGATCTATGTCCAAGTTGATGTCAGATGGAAGAGAAGAACATTAGGACTATGTGGAACGTACAATGGAAATTTAAGAGATGATTTTCTGTAAGTTGCATGTTGTACATTTATATTATGTTTAATAACCAATGAAAAGTTTTGTTGAATGTAATCATCTGATTATTTAATTTCATTAACACGCTCAAACTTTATTAAACTAACCGATATAAAATGTCTTAATTAAAATGGTAGTCACTTTAAAAAAATTTGAAAGTCATAAATGTAGGCATTCTAAGATGCTTTGCTATCTAATTATAGAAAGCTAACATGGTTTTTGTAGAAGTTATGGGATGATAGTATTACTTGAATGTACTTTTTCCTTTCATGTTGCTCCCTTATCTTCAGAGCAAATATATGAGCACTGACAAAAAGAGTGGTTGATAATACTTGTATCACCCTCACATGGTTGACACTTACTACTGCTCATTTTTCTTCCTCACATCAAGTTTTAAGGCAAAAAAATGTAATTCTCAGCCACATTCTAATGTAATGTAATTCTGTGAATGTAGAATTACATTACATTAGAATGTAATTCTAATCCACAAACCACAGGAATATTTTAATTAGAAGGGCACGCTTTCCTTACTGTTTAACCTTGTTTCCTCCAAAATTCCTCAAGCTATAATGTCATAAAATTAGTCTAGCAATAATAAATGTTTCTGAAATACTTGGTGCAAACCAGCATAAAAAGCAAACAGCTCCACTCTAGAACTCCAGTATTGTCTAACAGGTCAGATTTTGACATCTCACTCCATTTTTGTACTGGTATAAAGGCCAAATCTCTTCTCATTAATGCCTCCTCCAACTGATTTCAGCGTACTTGAATTAAGTGTAAGTAAAGGCAGACTTTGAGTGTAGGAACATTTTCACATTAATAAAATACTGAGGAAAAAGTTTCACATGTCCTCTCTTCTTTTATACTTCACAGATGGAAATTCTTTTGGCATGTTGACTGTTCAACATGACTATGCATCTAGACTTTTTAATGAACTTGCACCCTCACCCATGTAGTCCTTAAGGTCAGCAGGATGCTTGCAGTCTTGATCTTTTCCTTTTCAGATCTCCAGCAGGGATGATAGAAGGAACCCCACAACTTCATGCCAATGCATGGAAGGTTTCCTCAGCTTGCTCCATGCCTATCAATATTCCTGTGGTTGATCCCTGCAATGTAAATCAGCAAAATGGTATGTTTTCACATGGGAGTCTGAAATTAGCTGTATCTTATTATGGGACCGTTTCAGTTTTCTCTGTGAAGAAGTTGCACATACACGTATTTCAGCTTTTCAGCTTCAGGTTTAGATGTGCACTTTCTTCACTTTCCTTTTTTTTTTTTCTTTTTTTTTTCGTTTGTTTGTTTGGTTTTTGTTTTTTGGTTTTTGGTTTTTTTTTGTTTTTGTGGGTTTTTTCCTTTTATTTTGTTTTTTGGCAAAGACTGTTTTTTCCATACATTTAACATATAAAATGAAGTACTTGATAAATAAAAGCTAGTTGGTCATTTAGTGCTGGGTGTCCTGGCCGTGAGTACTAAATTCTGCTGTCTGCTATACATGCAGACTGTTACCTGACTGTGGTCCTGTAAATTATGCCAGTTGAGAGGAAAGATGTGATGCATGTTTGTAGATCGATAAAGAAAGTACAGGAGACAGTGTTCAGATCAAAAGTCCTGTCTCTGGTTTCTCCATGCTTGTTGCATTGAAAGTTTCTTTATCCTCCTATATTCTCTGACAAAAACCGATGCAGACAATCTGAGAGCCTTGAATTCGTTCAGATTCCTGAGCAAAGATTTAGTTTTGGCTGGTTGACATGCCAATAGTTTCTGTTGAACTTTCACTGTCTCCTTTTTGCATTGCTGTTCTTTTCAATTGACGAAGACAATGAGTAGACTGTAGTTGCCAATTCTGACAGAATGTGGTCTAATACTTTTAATGTTTCAGACATCAGATCTCACTAAGGATGTGGGATTTATCCATATTTAGAGCCTATTGAAGCAAGAATAACCATAAACCTCTAACAATGTGTGGCATTCCAAGAGTTTTTATGCCTTCCTCATGGTCTGTCTTCTAAAGCAGCATCTCTTGGCCAGATCAGCTCAGAGCCTTCATGCCTCACCCTCAGTTCTGTGCTATCTCAGTGAAGGTGGAGTTTGACATAAATGTAAGCTGCTTAGAGCAGGCGGGTGGACTGCATGACTTTCTGAAGGTCCTTTCCAGCCTGAATTCTCCTATGATCCTGTAATAATCACTGTGAAAAAGGAGAGTAAAGTAATCCAGGCCATGCTACAAGCCCAGCCGTCTTTTCCAGGTCTGAGATTATAATGATCTGATGAAACAAAAAAACAAAACAAAACAGAACAAAAAAAAAAAAATAAAATAAAAAAAAAAAAAATAGAAGAAAAGATTCTTGGTTTGTTTGCTTATTTTGTCAGGTTAATTTTCAACCAAGTCAAGTTCAGTCCTTGAATCTAGTTTACTGAGAGAATCCATAAAATATGAAACTCTTGTGTCAATGACGTGGAAATGAATATGGAGTGTAGGGCATTCTTTTAGCACCAAAATGGCTTAAATATAATTCACACTCCAGTGTTCCTTAGCTATTCCACCACTTGTGGTGGTAGTCTCCTTCAGTTGCCAGAGGACTGGAGGAGGGTTTGTTGCTGCTAGAAGGTATATGGCCAACATGGTGTTTGCATGGTTTGCAAACTTCAGGCTCTGGTTTTTAATACATCCTGATACCACATGCCAAAAGGTATATGGCCATTGCTGATGTTAAAGCTAAATTGAAATGTCAACTAGGAGAACCATATTCCAAGCTTTGGGGGATTCTTTTAACTACTCTTTTGAAGTATATTATTTTGGCATTTAAATTTCCTGTGTTACTAGAAGAAGGCATAACTGTTTTAGTAGAGTTATTTTTATCTTAAGTGGAGTTTACTGTTGAGGGAGTTGCTTGTAATATCAATTTTAAACTATAGAATTTTACAGAAAGACATTGTATGCAAGATTTTATTGCACAGCTGGCTATGTTTGGTTTTAATATTCTGTGCTATTCATTTGACTAACTGTTATATTAACATGGAGCTGGCTAAAACAATGTCACCTTCTCTTAGCTGGTTATGCATCTCAGTGTGATATCATCAACCAAGATGTCTTTGCTCCCTGCCATGCCTACATCAGTCCAGGGTTATACTATCAGCTCTGCCGCTTTGATGCGTGCAAATGTGGAAGCAGCTGTTTGTGCAACGCTTTGGCACACTATGCTTATGTCTGTGGCAAGCATGGCGTCATTGTTGACTTCAGATCTCATATCTCTTACTGTGGTGAGTAATATTTCCATAATGGAATATCTTTTAGTAATATTTAGAAGTCTACAAATTTCATTTGCTCCACAAAATACAAGGTTTGGCTTCTTCTTCCTGGAAACTAGAATTGTGTTGTGGTGTAATGATGTACTCGGGGAGAATGATATTGTAATGGATATTAATATGAATGATATGTAAATGCCTTTACATTAGGCATCTGAGTTGGGATCCCTGGGCTGCCTCACAGGGAGCATCTGCCCTTTCTGTTGGTGACAGAGAGGGATGAAATTCTTTCTTTGAACCCCTAAGTCATATGGAAGCCCCTATTAGGATAAAGTAGTCAGGGAGTGGCAGGAAGGGAGCCACTCCCTAGTGGAAGGCAAGTTGGGCTGGCAGGGGCTCCCTAGGGTAGGCAGACCAGGGTGGGCAGTGATTTGACAAGTAGGATACAGTAATGATTTAAGACAAGGCATTTCACAGAATCTTTGAGTATCCTGAGTTGGAAGGGACCCACAAGGGTTATCGAAGTCCAACTCCTGTATTTCTGTTTCTAAGCCATATAGCAATGCCTGAGCCTAGGCTGAGCCATTCTTCCTCTCTTGGAAGCCCGAATTACTAGCTAGATGCCCTATTTAACATACAGAAAGAATAGACAGCTACTGTTTACAAAACAGATGGTTCCAGCCAAAGAATTATTTTAACACAAACCCACCTAAATCTAAACATTTCTAACTTAAGAAATTGGCAAAACAACATATTTTCTCATGCTTTTCAACTAAACCCAGTGCACCAAGAGATCACTTTGCTTTTTTTTGCACTTCCATGATATATTGCTTTGTTTTCTATTTTTCACATTTTAAGAGTATGCTGTTCTCCCTGCTTTCTCCCTCTCTTTCCTCCAGCTGTGATGTGTCACAGTGGTATGCTTTATCATCAGTGCTCTTCTTTTTGCAAACATTCCTGTGCTTCACTTTCTATGGCAAATAGCTGTGCTGATGACTGTGCAGAAGGATGTAATTGTCCTGATGGGAAGTATTTTGAAGAGTCGGTCAACTTTTGTGTATCAATGTAAGTAATTAAAAAAAAAAATATATATATATATATATATAGGCACATTTTTCTCTTTCCAGCAAGATTTAAAGTAGCTTTTCTGCTGTTCCCTCAAGATGTAGACTGCCTAGAGAAGATAACATACAATATGTGAAGATTTCATATTCTTTCTTACTTATCAATAATGGGGCCTCATCTGTTATTGTGTGTACATACATGCACTGCCCTTTAGAGCAGATGTGTCAAACTGCTTTAGAGAAGGGTAAGGAAACTTTTTTAATTTATGGAATAGCATTTTCAAGTGAAAACCTTGTTTTTAACACTTGAGAAAAAAACAAGAAGGAATCTAAAGAGCAGCATTTCATAAAGTAAGGGATAGTATGGAAAGAGTAGCTAGAAGAGTCTTTTGCTGTCTCATAATGCAAACCTCTTCAGTTAAATGGGAGGAAATGGTCAATGAGAGGGAATAGTTTTTTTATGTTGCGTACCAAAATTTTACAGCTTACCACCACAGGTAGTTACTGAGTTCAGATACTGAATTAAAATTGGAATGATTATTTATACAAATTTGATAATTATAGAAAGTTATTTCTGTTCATTGCAACATATATTTTAGAAAGATCAGTAAAGTTCATACTGTGGTGATAAAGACTGTTTCAAACTATTCAAGAGTGTGAGGTAACTTGTTATTTACATGTTTTTGCATGGTTTCTACGTAATTCTGTTGCTACTTCTAACCCATCTGGATCTTATCACAGAGTTAATGGATTTTGCTGTGATAATTTCTCTATCCCATGATTTTAACAATACTTTGAACAGGAACTGCATGTTGCCATTCTACTCCCACAACTGGGAAGAAAAAGGCCTTTTTATTAGAATAATGCATAGAACCAGCAAATAACAAATACAGAAACAGGAAAATCCTGCTTATATTAAAGACAATATGAGTTTTGCCACTAACTTCAATACATTCTGAGTGTTATCTTTAAGCTGTCTTTTAAAGAATATTGTACCTATAAGGATTGAGTTAATGAATCAAGTTAATATTATGATAAGACCTGCTTATCATAATAGCTTGATAAATAGATGGCCCTTAAATCCCATTTCATCTTGCTTTAGTATCTAAATGCATGAACATTCTTTTAACAGGTCTGGCTGTCATTGTCATTACAAAGGCAAAGCCCTACAGCCTGGAGAAATCCTCCCTACACCAACAGGCTCCTGGTAGGTTTGAGTGCCAAGAGTTTATCTTTCTTATATGACAGTCTGGATGCTACTTTAAGTGGTCTGTGCATTTTTTCCATGTAGATTGAAAGTTTATTATATCAAGGGGTTTTTTTTTGGATTTTTTTCTTTTTTTTTTTTTCCCACACTTAGTAAAAGGGAGCCTAGTATAAATTGGATTACATACCTGATTATTTTAACAAAATACCTGGAAAATTCTGTAAGTTGCAGTGGAGAAGGTTTTGTGTTCTACTGCCTGCATCCTAAATCACCTGGCCCTCTATTCTCACAGGGGCTGACATACTCAGCTTTTTTTTTTTTTATTTTGGTGGAAGCTAGGAAATTACGTAGTTCATAAACTATGAATTCAGGCCCTCGCTACAGATCAGCACCTAGAAAATACCAACAAAATGTTGAGCAGAACTCAAGCTTTTGGATTTTAGTCCTCTTTCTCCTCCTGATTTCTGTTGTTTAAATTAGGTTGAATTGTGTAATCTTTTTTAGCATGGTGACTACAAAACACTTTTCCTTTGAATAAATATGGGTTTCCTTGTCTTTTCTAGTCAATGTTTGAATGGAACAGTGAAATGTATTGAAGCCACTACAGAAAATATAGGTAATTTACAGTCTTGTCCTGTGTTAAAGTTGCACAAAGAGAGAATTTGACATTGAATAGTTATTTGGTTTTTCTTCTCATATGTATTTAAATTATGAGAGACTTTGCATCACAACATATTTAAAATAGGAGGTTAGGAGCACAAATTGCCTTGTTTTTTTTTTCCCCTCTTTTTCTATAGCACAAATTGTATTACTTAGTTACTTGGGAAATTAAAAAAAAAAAAAAAAATTGCATGTGACATCTAAGTCAATGTGTTCTCATGGGAATACTTATAATTAGGCTCACTATCCGTGTTTAGGAAGCCCCAAGATCTTAATTTCTAGAAATTAAATATTTAATGTATTTCTAATGGATTTAGAAGTACCTTGAAAATTATGCCACTTCTAAAGATTTTTCTATGTCAGGCATAATGTCTCCATCTTTAAGAATGAACCGTGTATTGGATCCAGGGTGCATACATCCCAAATGCATAATATTATGGGTTTTTTTATATTAAAACTTATATTAATTTTCTATCTCTGTAATACAGATTATGTTACAGACTGTTATTCAGATTGCATTCTTATGTGAACTCACTTTGTATCCAAATAAATAGATTGTGAACAAAAACAAATAGAAAACCTTCAGTGTAAAAGAACATTTGATCTTATCTAACCTGCATTTTGCATTTGAAGTTCACATATGCCCTGAAGGAAAAATCTACTATGACTGCAGATCTCCTGTGCCTGGATTACCAGCAGCAGGTGTGAATTGTGGGATCTCCTGTGCAAACCTTGCCATGAACTTCTCCTGTGTCCCTTCACCACCCTGTGCAAGTGGCTGCATTTGCCCCCCTGGGTAAGCTTTGATGGAACAACCTGGACCACAAGCCAAATACATATTTTCCACAGTTCAACTCTGCATATTTTTGTTTTCTTTTTAAATTCCAGTGGTATCGCACCTCTAATTTTGAAACTATTGTTCTATAAATTGTTGCAGACACACAGTAACAGCTAAAAGGCCATCAGATATCCAGCTTACTACCAGTCCAGTTGGCTGGTATTTGGGACTGTTTGAACAGGAGACTTCTTGCACCACTTGCACAGTATAGTTTATTTGAATGTAAAAGCAAATATGACAAAAAGTTGTGATGTACACCATTTGTGCTCCTGCTTATTGCTGCCCAAGTCATTATCTCACTTAAATTTCCACTCAGGCTTACAGTCTTTATGATCAGCCTGGGGCAGGGAGGGCAGGTGTATGGGCTGGTTCCTGCCTTATTGCCCTTCATTCTCTCCGTCCTTTTTTTTGTTTTCTCAGGTTGTGTGTTTGGATTTGGTGCCCAGAAACAGTCTGCTGAGCTTGGCAGGGGTCAAATCGAAGTATAAAATCTAAAAACTTCTATAGTAGTTTGTGTCCAGATCAATCACTACTCTCTCAATTTGTTTCCATTCCCACCCCTGACACCTCTTGTGTGCACTTTCAGATTGAAAGTCAAATATGCTGTGGAAATTGCTGTAATTGCTGTTCATCTCAGGTTGAGTGCTCCCTTTTTGCCTCAACATTCCATTTTATTTCACTGTGTGTATAGCTGGTGGTCTCCCGAAAAGCCATCACTTGTGCACAGGTCAGAGTATGATGAGACAGTCACCATTGCGCTTCCAGCATCTTGTGATGTTCATAGGTGATTAAGCCCTGGTGAAGGCACAGATTTCAGGCATAGTTATTTAAGATTTCACTAGTTCTTGCCTGGTATTCTGTACTCCTCTAAAACCTCTGCCTCAACTGAGACATTAGCTTTCAGGACCAACAATGTTATAGGAATAAGCAAGTATTTTTCCCACAAAAAGTGCATGAACCTGAACAGGTAATAAACAAGTAATTTTTTACTGAAACATCAGTGATACTTGCATGAAATTAAACTAGCAGTATTGACATGGAAGTTCATTTGAAAATTTGAATAGCTTAAAATAAATGCTAAAAAACAGAGCTAAAGTCTTGCTCTCACAGTCATACAATTTCAAACTGAGAATTACTTGATTATTTTCTGAAATATAAATGATAGCAGCAGTACAGACAAGTGAAGTTCTAAGTTTCTGTCAAATAATAGAGAAAAGCACATGAATTATTTTTATTATATAAGAGAATAAACACTCTTTTTGCTATTAGGTTGAAAAGTAAGTGCATAACATTTAGTGCAGTTAGTAAAGTCCTCATTGTTAAATTGTACTTCTGGAGCCATTATGCCTTTCAGGCTCATGGTTCCAAAAAATGAGTATGGCTTTTAGTGAGGAAGGGGGCAGCTGTATTATCTTCAAAATTAGTTTCAGAAGGTCTCTGTTTTTATGCAAGAAAATGTTAAGCATATAAATCTAAAAATCTAAGTGGACAAATAATGAAAAAGTTGTGAAACATTTTACTGTAATGTAGGGGTTTTTTTATTCTCTTAAGTTGCCATTTTTCTATTTGGCTCTCCTTTCCCACCTTATTTCTACAACTACCCATTGTTTGACTGAATGAACTAAGCTTTTGGGGTGGAATCCTGAATTCTCATGGAGACTGGCACCTTATTCTAGCATCCTGGGTATTTATGGTGCTTATAAAGTAGAGCAGTTTGTGAGTGGTATTGAAACCCTTTCCTTTGGAAACTCATGAAAAGATGGACTCTAGCATGCAAAACATGGTCTTCCCAAAGTAAAAATTGTTTACATTTTCTATTGTTAAAGCTCTTGCACAACAGCTTGTCATTCTTTTAGTCAGTAGTTGAGGTGACAAAGAATTAGAAACACTGAAAGTCTCTGGTATACTTTAAAAATTGAATATAATAGCCCAAATTTTCATGAGGAAATGAGTTGAGAATGACAGTAGATTCATCACCCAAAGATACACTGGAAGTCACACTGAGCTGGACATATGAGGCTACATTGAGTTGCATAAGCACAGAGTTGTATGGAAAGGGACCACATGGGACTAAGTAATTCTCCTGCCTTTAGGCACCACCAGTAATACTGATGTTATTCTTGGGAGACATTTGTCTTCTATTGACAAAGTACCCTACCAAGCCATCTGTTTTGGTGTTTTCCTATCCTTAAGAAATTTTTCTGAACATTTAACTTTTTTACTTAGCGCTGATTACTGTTTAATGAACTAGTAATAGGGTGAAGAAAGCTCTAAGTTGTGTACTCCTTTCAACTTCCAGTGAAACAATCTCAGGATTGTACTTTGAGCCATGTGCTGCCTGACACCAGGAATTGCTCTCCTAAAGAACAGCATTGGGAGTGTCAGTAACATTTTTGTTAAAAATGTTAATGTTGCTAAATAGGTGGAAATGGTGTTTGACCATATCTCTGGGTTGCTCATTGATCTAATGCATTAAATGCTTGTTTTGTCTTAACCTTGTCAGTTGTTTCAGCTTCCCTTGCATAGGCAAGTAACCTCCACCACTGCCCTTCATAGACTGTGCACCAGGTGCCGTAGCCCAGCTCACTGTTGTGCACTCAGAGCAGGACAGGTGCTGTCTGTGCAGAGGAGCAGACACGCCAGTCCAGCTGCTTCATCAAGGACAAGAGAGCAGCAGAGAGGGAAGGGCAGTCTGGCTGCAGCCTCAGCAGCTTGCATGGTACACAGATGCTCTGCAGTATTCAGGGAGGAACATTCCTGCACGGGAACTGCTGCCCTGCCCAGGCTAACATACACCTTTCTAGATAGAAAGAGAGCTGCAGCTGTGAGCTTGGAGAGGTCTTCAGCTGTGCATGGTGGATATAATTTGATTTGGACAGCTTCTGCTGGTGAAACAATATTCCTTGGATGGATGGAAGACTGGTTGCCCTTGGTGGTGTTTAGGCAATACACTACACCTTCAGTTACATTGATTTTCTTGTCAATTAACTCTTTCGTTTTAATAATTCTTTTATTTTGAAGGATGGCTGAGCACAGAGGGAAATGTTATATTCCTGACAGTTGTCCATGCACCTGGAAAGACAGGGAATTTCTGTCAGGAGAAGTGATAGCTACTCCATGTTACACATGGTGAGTGACATTCATTTTGCCTACTTCCAAACCATCTGGATTTAGACCCAAAGTGAGACAGGTGCAGAAAATGTGTTGAGTATTTTGAAAATCAAAAATACATGTACTTTTTTATAGATAGTTACAGGATATATTTTTTATTAGGCTTACTTATAGACTTGGATGAGTAGGAAGATTTTGGAGTGAGTGCCCCTTCATATCTGAAGAGGAAGTCAAAGATATCAAAGTTAAAAAGCAGTCAAGAAGAAATGCTTAATTCCATACATACTTGTTAATCTCTGAAAAAGAGACATTTGGCATTTTGCAGGACAGAATATCATGAAAGACAACCAAGGAGAAAGAGAGATTAAATGTATAGCAGTGGTAAATAGTCTGCTTCTTTGAGAACTGGATGGTTTGCAGTGTAATTTATCAGTTATTATGAGTGACTGTATAGGGAGAACATGGACAAATTGAAAAAAACAAAATCCATTAGAACTGAAAAATGAGCTAGCACCCAGCATCTTTTTTAAGGAGCTTTACCTGATTCATATGGACACAAAACAATTTTTCATCCATGCTAATTTGCTGGCCAAAATATCTATATTCAGTTAAGTATATATTTAATAATGAAAAAGAATTGGTATGGCAGCTTTTAATCAGTTCAAAACTACACTGGGAAATTAACTGAGTATTTATGCTTATACAAGCAAAAATAGAGGATGCCAATACTACCTTCATACAAATTTGTGTAAGCCTCTGAATGAAGCTAACAGGAAAAGTAATCTTGCAAAGTATCAGCAATAATTTCTTTAACTCCTTCCATATTTGTCTGATAGCCTGAAATCTTACAGGTAGCAACTGGAGTTATTTTTCTTTGAATATTTGTAGACCTTTATCAAAATCTGGAAAGAAAATATGGAAAGAATATTGATATCTTATGAACGAGCATATTGTGGCATTGTGCCTTATCTACACCAGAGGCAGTGATGAAAATATTTGCATAAGCCATGAAAAGTTTGAGATTTGTGTTTATTTTTAATGCATTTTTATTGTGCATATGGGCTGATGGCAAAATGTTCAACACTTCATTTGCCATGGCATCACCAGTATCTTCAGAAACAATCCACAGTATAGGTCTCTGTTTCAAGGTCTGCGAATTTTATTCCATTTGTGAATTTCTGTATGATTTGAAATAAAGAACCCAAGAAAGCTTTTTCTTGAAAATATGCAGCAAATGACTGTGTTATGAGGAGATACTGATTGTTAGTTTTCCTTGCAGTATTTGTCGGAGAGGTGTCTTCAACTGCACCAGTTACCCTTGTCCTGCTGTGTGCACCATTTATGGAGACCGACATTATTATACCTTTGACGGACTGGAGTATGATTATGTCAGTGACTGCCAAACTTACCTGCTAAAGGTAAGAGGATCGCTCATATGTTTTCTTGTGTCCATGAGACAACAAGTATTTTGAATATCAGGAGCTGATCTATAGAAACTCTAAATGACATTTTTGCTCATTTGTTTGAAAATGGTACATGGGTGTGTTCTTTCATATCTATGTGGTTTACAGAAAAAGAAAAATCCATGTTTTCTCTTCTACCTTAACCATGTTTTTGTCACAATGAGCGAAGAGTAACACTATAGAAACTGTTAGAACTAGGTATAATCAATGGTTTCATTTAATAATTATCTGTAAACCCTGCTTGGCATAAGGTTAACGATGAGCTCAGGCTGCTTGGAATTCCTCTTGAATGAAATCTGCATTAGATCTGGATTGTATGTGTGTAATAATATCAAACACAATGGTTTCTTAATTCAACAGTGAAATCATTCATTGAGATTGTCTGGCAGCTAGCTGCTGATGTTCCTCATAGCACACATTTACAGTACATTGCTAGCTTTTTGTTTAAAAATACCATTACTGACATTTAAAAATACATCTATTACTAAAACCACTATTGTTTATTATAATTTTTGCTATTTTAAGACTGTCTGCCTTCTCAGTTACAGTAATATGTTTAGAAAAATACTAATTTTCCTGACTGACTAACCTTAAGAAAAAAGCATAGTTTTTCAACAAGGACTACTGCAAATAGTTTATTTAAAGTATGCTTTAGTAGATTAGTCACAGCTGTGAAATAAAATACATTGGTTCCAGACTTTTCAGTGTGTTTAAAAAGAAAAAAGAAGAGAGGTTTGGAAAAGATAGCAATACGTCATAGCAAACTCCTGGCATGTATCATATATGATAAAATAGGTCTTACTCTTAGAGATAGATGAACCTTTGTACAAGGTTGGTCCTTTAAAATGCAAAAAATAGGGCTTACTTTACCTGTAAAATCATCTTGCCTGTATGATGGCAAGGTGGGTTGTCATTTCTTGATTCTTGTGCCATCCATTCAGAGAGGTTTGAAAGACAAATCTATGCTGCTTTTTCAAACTTTAGTATGATACTGGAATGTTTGGCTTTTACAATCAAATATCACCTGTCACTCTACTGTGTAATAAAGAACCTGTCTGGAAACAAACCATGGGGAGCATTTGGCATGCAAGAACAAAGTTGGCAGCCAGATAATTAAGGCACATGGCATACTGCCAATGGGCCATTCTTCAGGTGAACATGATACAAATGATGAAAATGCTGCCTATATAGGTCTGCTTTTCAGACTTCTCAGACTTTTTTCAGCTTTTCAAGCTTTATTTTTTTTCCCAAACTCAGCTAACGTGAGAAAGTATAGCGTAATTTGTTCACAATTTTTTCTTCTTTGGTATATGGAAAGCTTTCATGATATGGATTGAAGGACTCTTTAGTACAAATTTCACACTGCATAATTATGTCTGGAACAGATGATGTATCTGTAGGCTAATGTTTGACTGGAAAATGTTTAGAGAATTTTTAAGGGGAAAAAAGGAAAAAGAAACAAATGATGGGATTGTATGGCAGATGCCCCAGAATTCTGAGGCAACTAAAACACAGAACTGATGAACTATGTGATGTGCAGTCCTGGAACGAGAGGAATGGAAGATGGCAGTATAACCAAATATTTTAAAAGGACTTAATGGCTGAATTTGGCAGGAATAGACCAATATGTCTGATTTATATACGAAGGAACTTAATAGAAATTTTAATAAAGGGAAATTGCAATGGGGGAAGAGTTGAACCACCTCCTCCTTTAAAAAAAAAAAAAAACCAAAAAAAGAAATTGATGCATGATTAATCTTCTGAGATATTCCATGAAGACAATAAATATAAGGATAAGGATAATTGAGTTAATATGTCTGTATTTTAGCTCAAAGACCTTTTGGAGAAAGATTTCAAAAAGTAATGTTAGGGACTACTCTCATATAGGATGAGAATGAGTATTCTTAGAGACATGAATTCACAAAATCACAGAATCACAGAATGGGTCAGGTTGGAATGGACCACAGAGGGTCACCTGGCCCAACCTCCCTGTTCAAGCAGGGTCATCCCAGAGCACGTGGCACAGGATTGTGTCCAGACAGTTCTTTATTATCTCCAGTGAGGAGGACTCCACTAGAGTTGTACCACATACGGACGTGGTTAAGCTGCATCATATATGCAGTCATGATAGCATGACAAGGTTGCTCTTGTCTGAACTATTCTTTTTTGTTCCTAGAGCAGAGGTTTCTGTGTCTGTCTCTCTCTGTATAGTCCTCTTCTCCTATTTTTAGTAGTAGTATCTGAGTAATATGAGTCTACCTTTAGCTACAATTTGTTGAGAAAGTATGCAAGAGAGCCCTGTCTCTTATAGCCTTCTTTAAAGCATTTTTATTATGAGTATTTCTTCACGTTTCTTTACCCAGAGAAAGGTGAGAAATTCAAGTGAACTTGCCAGTATGTGAGAACATATACTTACATATATATATAACGTCTACAATTTTAATTATTCTCTTCTGTCTTAAAATTATAAAATCCTGATTTCTGTTTCCATCCATGTTACCAGCCTTCACTCAAATAGAGAAGCCAGATGAAAGGTGGAACAGTATATATACAAATGCAAAATTTTGAATTCCTTGTCTGACATCCAAGGCAGTAGCACCTAAACCATGCTACCTTTTCTACAAACCAATTCTTTTTTTTCTTTTTTTAAATTTTTTAAATACAATCACAGAATAATCAAATTATTTGGGTTGGAAGAGACCTTTAAAGGTCTTTTAGTCTATCCCACCCTGTCATGGGGATGTGTGGGCTGTGTGCTTCAAGTTTCCTGCCTGTAAGGTATTACAGAACATCATAGATTTGATAGCTGCTTATTCATATTGCATTGACTTAATGCTACTTTGCAGTGCTGTTGTGAGGCTGATTTTTATGGATAACATGTGAAATGCTCACCAGACATGTGAAATTGAAGCAGCTGAAATGGTTGTAATATTGTATATCAACACTGTAATAAGTTTGTCCATTCCCTTTTATCTTTATTCTTTTATCTTTTAATCTTTTTCCTGTGAGCAGTGGACTGCTTTATCTCTACTGATACAAATACTCTAAAGGTGCTGTAAAAGGACAATAAGGGAAGTTAGAGCTACAGTCAGTTTGTTGGCGTATGAGCTCTTCCCAGGTATAGAAGTGAGTGCAAGAATTATAATCTGAATCCATCGTTCCCAGAGGCATGACAATGTGCTGTTCCCATCCATGTTACCAGCCTTCACTGTTTGATTTGGCTGTTGGCCTCCCTAAATCTGATCTGTTTGAACAACTCTTTAATTTGTCATCATACTGCACTGTACCAAACAAAGAAGTTGTCCTTACCTTTTATTATGTTTTTAATAAGGAGCCCTTGTGCTCTTGTGGGAGAAAAATCAAGTATAAACTTTCAGCCAATTATAAAACTTACTTGTTTTCAACATCAGTGTCTTCTGTCAGGCCTTTTTGTTTAAGGTGGCAGTAAGTGTATAAAAAGCCCTTTATAACTAGTTCAACAGATATATCCATTGGGCAGAAAATGATGGAAAAGATCTAGAGCAATTAAGAAATTAGGGCACTAAAGTATTGTGAAATGATAACTTCATCTTTATCAAGGAATTAGGAGTTCCATTACACACTGAGATCTAAAGTCCCTGCATCAATAAATGACATTCACAGAGAAGACCTCAATATTTATTTTTAACATTTTAAAATATCAGTGATTTCAAAGGTAAAAAAGAAAAATCTTAGCAGACCAACTAATTCATCGGTGTAGATCATATAAACACCTCATTTTGCTGATCTAAATAGGAATGAAGAATTTAAAGTCAACCAGCTTCTTAATTAAAAATATTTAAATGTCTTTGTTTCTTCAATTTTCTTGCTTACTGTCTTATTATCTTTGATGGTGTTATATTCTTTCCCCAAAAAGATGGGGTTACTTTTCTGGCAAACTTTTTATTAGTTGCAGTCTGTTTCTTCCACTTACCTGTTTCAGAGACTTTGTTTTTATGGTAAAATTGCTGTCTTCCTATGACAGGTATTGGCCTTTTTCTGTCTTTGTGGTGGTTTTCAGTCCTGCAGCTCAGCATTTTTGTTAAGGTTTGTAGGGTCAGTGCACTTGGAGCCCCTCAGACATGTTTTTCTCAGAAAAATTATTAGTAGTATTTCTCAGAAAAAATATATTTTCTTAGAAAATATTCTCAGAAGAGAATATTTTCTCTGCTTTGGGGCAGACTCCAAGCAAGAGTTTAAAAGGATGAACTACTCATCAGAATATTCTCAAATGAAAGGGAACTCTGTTGCAATGCTCATCTGTCTTTTAAAAAACACCCCAAACCCCCCACTGAAGTATTTCCACTAACTTTAGTAGGTAGTCAAGAAGGTCCTCAAACACAGAAAGGGATGGACTGTTTCGTTCCTGTATCCTGAAAGATGGTCAGCATAACTAAGCCCTCATCCTCAAGTATTCCTATTTAATAGATTAGTTTTAACTTCAAAATATGCAATAAAAATATTTTCACATCTTTTCATCTGCCATTGAGGATTTGAACATTTTAAAGGCACCTTTTTAATCTTTTTTGATGCAACCATGAAAACTCTTTTAAAGCCAGAGTTGGAGGATTATGAAAGCAACAACCATTTGAACCATTTGATCAAATAATTGAACCATTTTGCCAATTAGAAGTGCAGATGTAACTCTTTTGGGTCAGGAGACCCAAAACATGAGACCCCATTTGTTAAGAACATTTGAAAAAACATGTATCATCTCAGGAACCAATACTACAGTTTCCCAAATGATTCTCCTATTGCTGAATAGGCCCCAGATCTAGACACCTGGAGTGCCATGGGGAATACAGCCAGAGAGTTCTTTTCTTGCATTCCCCTTCTTTTGTAACTTGAAGCAAGCTCAAAGCTCTTAGTTGATGGTACTTTTATTAGAATGCTTAATTCAGAGGTTGGTCGATGTACTGATAATATTTTAGCCATTACTTGCTGATATATTTATCTTGACTGGTAAATTTGTTAGATGATGACTGGGCATAAGCTGGAGCAATCACACAGAAAGCAACAATTTTCAATTACTCATTTGACACAACTGAGGAGTCAGAAGTAGTGTTTATCCTGTTCTCCCTTATTGAAAGTCTGTAAATTTTTGTGCAGCTTTTTTTCAACATCATTTGTGCCAGGTAGCCACACTATAGATCCATGCATTTGGCAAATCCATAGAATTATATATTATTTTGCGTGGTCTTTCTCATAGCCTATAACTAAAATCAATACATTCTTCTTGCTCTTAGCCACCCTATAGAGGATTAAAGCTGCAGGTTTGTGGTTAGTCAACATTGTCAAGCAGACTATTCATAGTTAAAACAAATAGTTTCTTTAAATAGATTCTGAAGATTTTAATGGGAAAGTAAATAGTGTTGAATTTGGAATTACAAATGTTTGAAGTTGGACACCAGACTCTAAAAGTAATTTTCATTTTTTCAGGGAATAAAACTGTACATGGGATTTCAATCAGAATGCCTTTAATTTTTTAATTAACATATCTAATCCTCAAACCACATTCCAGCATGTAGTTTCATGAGTAAGTGATGCACAAAAATATTTCCACCTAAAACACTTGTCAAATAATTTCTAGCAATAGTAACTGTGTAGAAATAATGATGTGTTGTGTGAAAATTTGTGTCCAAAAAGGAGATTACATTTCAGTGAAAACACTGTTTACTGTGAATAGTTTGCCCTGCTCTAGTTGCAAAGTATACCAGCAGTTTGCTTTTCATCAGTGCCATGATTTCAGAGGAAACTTTTCTGGATGCCCTCTTTCTCTGGGTCTCTGGAAGTCCTGTAAGGGTCAATAGCAAACTCCCTCTGGGAGACATCCCTTTCCGTCTTGTCTTCAGCTGTATCTGTTTTTCTAGTTGTGCTATTCCTTCTGTGAGCAAAAGATCTGATTACAGTTGGCGATGGATTTATGCTCTTGTTCCATTTTCTTCAGATCAATGATTTCAGACTCAATTACCTCTACATGCCTTTCTACCTCCACCACCTGATTCTCCAGACCATTAAATTATGCAGTGAATGAATCACTTTTATTCTCCAACAAAGGAAAGATTTCTTTCAATTTGTGCAGATTAGCATGGAGGGCTTCCAGGAAAGGCTTGGGGAAAAGTTTCTTACAATGAGAATGGCAATTTGGAGGTGGTGTGTGCATAGTGTGATTCAAAAGTTGGATTCTCTTTCCGAGGACTTTGCCATTTAGTGATCTTTTGCCTTGAATTTCTGATTTTGGGCTAGTGTTCATCATCCAACAGTCCTTTGGCTATACTGACTCCAAAATATTTTACTCTTATGGTTGCCTGAAAAGGCAGCTCATGGTAAGAATAGCTGCCTGAGTTGGAGTGCCTCTGGTGGGTAGAGCTTTGTGGATTGTTGGCGATACACCGCAGTAAAAGATGAACAAAACCCAACATGATGTGCTGCTGTTTCAGAGCTGTGTGGTGTGTTGGCAGCAGTAACACCCAGCCCTTCCCTGTGTTTGAAGGGGTGGGAAGCTCAGGCCAGTCACCTGTAGGTGCTGCTAGCAGTCTATGGCCTCTGACTCTGGGTGTTGGTGAGCTATGAGAACTGTGAATTAAATTTATTTTGATTTAGGTCATTATATGAGGGATTTTTTCCTTTTCTGAATGTATAAAAACTCAACTTCAGCAGTGTAAATGAGCACACTTAACGTTTTTTATATTGAAAAACATAAAATCATTGTGCAAGTTTCAGCTTTCTAGCTCCTGCAATCATTTGCTGGAGCTCTTGTTAATTTTTTTTGCTGTTACACTTTATTATTACAAATAACAGTGACAAAATATTAATATTTGTCATGCACTTATTAATAAAATAACACTAACAGGTCTCATATAAATACATATAAATACATGCTTAGATATTAAAACTAGCACCACCAACTGTGCTGCTGATTTGTAACTCAGAATAGTTCAAGTTACAGAATGTGTCATTTGGAAACAAATATTCAAATGTTCCCAAATCTTCAATCTGCAGAAGATCTCATTTTTAATTAGAAAGGGATTGCAGTAATATGACCTGTGCAAAAGCTAAATCTGGTACACAAGCAGGCAAAGTTAAGTAAATGACACAAAAGGAAATCTGCTTTAAATGATTTTTTCTCAAACCTTTTAATATAGTTCTCTTTAAAAAAAAATTTCCACACTAGCATTTTCAAAATTTAGAAACACTGAGTTAGAACAGGGTTCTATTTTAAGTAGACAAAGTAAAATAATTCACTGTCATGTATTTTCATTATTAGCTGTAGATTTTCAAAAAAGTATTTGGATTTTATTATTGAAAAACCTTCGTAACACCCAACAACTCTATATTGCTGTGAAATCTGCTAGGAAAAAATCCCTGTGTATAAAGAAAATACTAAATAATGACCTGTTTTTCCTATTGCTTGTATACATACATACATGTAGGTATACACACTTATAATGCATGTTTTTTTTAGTTTTTGAGAGTTTATTCTGCCTGATATGCATCCTTTTCAGAAGTCACTTTACAAGAAGTAGGAAAGAGTTATCACGAATGCATTAGCAAACATCTGGAAGTTGTTTGAGGATGAGTCAGTAGCTGGAATAATCTCACTCCTCTTGAATTTTCATCAGTGTATCTACTCAGTCATGTTGCTCTCCTCCATTTCTACTCCGCTTCAAAGCTAGAAATGTGTTGTATCTTACAAGTGTTCGGAAATCTTCTTTGCCATATTTTAAGTGAAAATAATCTGCAGCCATGTAGAAGATATGGAGGAAAAGAAAATGAATATGCATTTGCATGAGCAACTTAGCTCTCAGGTTCTTAGCTCCTAAATGTGTTTTTTGGTTCTTTTTTTTCAATACTTGTATAAAAATACATAACATCACTGGGAAAAAAAAGTGCTATTACTATTCCTTTCCTCTCTTTTCTCTCTCTCATGTAAGAGGATCACCTACTATCTTTCCTATAATATTTTTTTCCCAATTTTCATGTGGATTTCTTCCCAAACTGAGACAGTGTGTTTCAGTGCCATCTGTTGACTCCAAGCAATATTGCTCCACTGTTTTAACAGCTATGGGGAAGAACATTTGCTGATACAAATTAGTACAGGATGCAAAAACAGGAATCAAATAAAGTTATGTGGAATGTATATATAATTTTGAAAAGGTACAGAAGAAATTAGTGGGCCAGCAAAACAAAAGAAGGCTTTCAATAGGAGATGCTTCTTAGTGTAAACTGAAATGAGTTTTGCATAATTAATGTGTTTTCACTGATTATCTGGAGATCAAGTCCATAATAAAATGGCACAGGAAGCCAATAGAGCAAGAACATGCTAGGTGCCAAGGCATTTGTCTGCTCTCCAAAATAACTTACATATTTATGCCTAAATGCTCGCTAAATCTGGGCTAGGCTGTTTTACTTCTCCTAGATCAAGCTCACTAGAAGTAATAGTTTCAAATGTTAAGTTCCTTCAGGAGAAACTTAGAAGCCAATAAATTGCAACCAAACTAATTCTGGCTTTCCATAAAATCTCCTGAAGTGCTAGGTCTGAAAAGAGCTAAAGAATCTCTCTGAAAATATGTAGGAAGGAGAAAGCAAATTCTGCATTATAAACTATTGTATATTTTTTCCAGTATTTTTAGAGCTTTTTGCACCTTTTTTGGTGGCTATATATGAAAACATCTAAAGCATCATTAAAGCAAAAGGAAAATAGGACTAATCTATCTCTGTCCCATTCCCAGGATGTTCCAATATGCCTTTATGGCCACCCTAGTTTGCAATTTAGTGTATTGCAGGGAATAAACCAAAAATAATGGGTGAATCAGGGTATTAAGAATGAAAAAGAATGAGTCTTTACACTGAACAGTAAGAGATTTTAATGAAACTTTCAAAGAAATAAATACAGCCACTTTTAAATCATCTTCTCCCAGGCTGCATTTTGACAATGTAAGCACAATGCACAGTGTTGTTATTGGTTAAAAGGGATAGAAAATTTCTAACAGGATATTGAAATAGAAAGTTTCTAACAAAAATAAACTCTAGCATTCCCAAGCACTGCTAAAAAAAAGAAAAAAAACGAAAAAAAGAAAAAGGAAAGCAGTACTTTGCTTTTCAACTAGGAAGAAATATGGAAAAAAAGTGCAGCAAAGTCTAGAAAAAGAATGTCCTGAGAAGTGGGACTGACAATGAGCTTTTGACTGACTGCCCGGAGCTGTGACTCTGTCTTTTCTGTTGCTTGGCAACTCCATGTTATCACAAAGAAACTGATATTAAGTTGGAACAGGCTGGATATGGTAATTTACGTGGGAAGATACTCTTGCAGTGGGAAAACCATTTTATTTCTAGTTTCTGTCAGCGTAAGTAGGTTTCACATGATGAACTGTAGTACATCCCCTGTTGGGTGCATTTTACCTAAAAAGGTAAAGAGTGACTCTGCCTTGGAAAGAGGCTGTGCAGAAAAAAACAAAACCAATAAAAACTCCACCTTGTTATTCATTAGACCTGCTCCTACTATCTACTCAGACATTTCTTCTAGTGGTAGTGACAAAAGCTTGTTTTCATATTTGTGTGGATTTAGTGCAGATTAGAGAGATGGAACTCGATCATTATCATTTATGCTATCACATTCCCTAAGAACTCTCAAGATTTGCCTAAGACCTCACTGTCTTGTATAAACATTAGAAGATGATCCTCACTTTATCTGAATAGTCCTTTCTTTTGCATTGGCAATAGTTAAGTGCTAAGTTTCAATTGCACTTTATTTCTTCTTTGTTGAAAGAAGAGGCTGCATGTGCAGCAGCTACAGAATAATTTGAAGACTGTGATAGAAACTGTCATTCTAGTTCGAATTTGTCCAGTGCAGTATGACTGGGAAAGGTGTCTATTGAGGTATATGAAGAGAATGGCAAGAGTATGTATGTAAAGCAAATAATTTTGTGAAAGCTCAGAGCCATAAGAGACATGTAATCCATAGTGATATTTTTATGTTTGGGTTTAGGTCTAAGATTTAATTAGAAAAAGAGAAAGCACAGAAGAGTCAGGATTTAATGCAAAGCTATTTTTTCTTAAATGTCTGGTTTATTCATAACTCTACTGAACTACTACCACAGTCTCTTTGCATTTCCATCCTGCTTAATTGCTAGTAATTAACACCATCATGCAGTCCTACAAGTAAGGAAGTACTTCACATATCTTCAGGACTCCCTGTTCTGGCTTTGGTCAGCAAAACACTTCCTGGCTTCTCTCTACTGCAGAGTTAACTTGAAATATAACTCAGCTTGTGCCCTTGGCTCAAATCCCAACCATACACAAAAACTTCTGACTTGGGTATGTTGATGCTGTTCAGCTGAAGGGATTGGCCTGGACTGTTAGAAGGCACAGGCAGCAGCTTCAATTAGCATAGCTAATACAGCTGTCTGCTGCTGCTGCTGGGAGCTGTCTTCATTGCCAAAAAAGGTGTATTTTTACTGTGGAATAATTAGCCTGATTTAAGTATCCTTATTTAAAATTAAACTCTTCATATCCTTTCCTACAGTGAAGACATTGCTTCTTTATTAACTCAGAGTGTCCCCTTTTGCTGAGAGTAAGCTAACTGAAGAGGCATGAACTGTGCAATGAAAAGAGCCCACAATGTCCTAGGCATCAAGTAGACCCAGACACTGCAAGCAAAGTCCTTCTCTGCACTAAGTTGTGGTGGGGAGGTAGCTCCCTTTGTCACTTTTCAGTTGGCCAGCAGAGAATGTATCAGCTTGCATCCTATCTACCAAACTAATGAGATTGTCTCCTTTTTAATTTGCCACATCACGTCCAATAAATCAAAAAATGCTTCGGGCTATTATCTGACTTGGAGGGGAATAGTTGTTGTACTGATTCCAGCAGCAAGCCTGGCTTAATTAAAACATAGTGTATTTCCCAATAAGGTAGTGACCAATTTTATTCTGACTGCAACCTAAAACAACTTTACAACAGAATGGAACAGATGAACTTTGCTTTACCTTGAAGCTTTTGATAGTTTTAAATTGAATTCCCTTGCTATATCATGGAGAGCTGATTTCCTACACCCCCTTACCACCAAGCAGTTAGTGAATAACTTTGCCCACTCTAACTGTTGTCTTCCAAGCTAACTGCTGACAAATACCATCTGTTTCTTAAGCCCTGGCATTAGGGTAACACAGAGCTTGCAGGCAGTCTCCCACACCTTGCATTCATTGCATTCACAAGCGCTTGCTTGCTGTAGAGTGTTTTCTGTGATGGGTAGCAGCATCCTGTGGCTTGTGGGTCATGCTAGACTAAGGGCAGAAAAACTGTAGCACCTCCTCTGTGTGGCAAAAAAATACCTCTACACTTGCCAGCATCTGGGGCTGGACTTGTTTTTTATTTTAGATCGAAAGTGTTCTTTGAAGAGTTTGGTCACCATGACTTTTATTAAGAAAAAACACACAAACTGCTTCCTATAGCACCTATGTTTTCTGTATGCAGTGTTTCTCACTGATGAGGAACAATTACTGTTTTTTAAAAATTTTTGAATTCTGATGAGCACAGAATAAATAAGGGTACAAATGTGAGACAGGCAAGGGGTAGTTAGGAGTAAGGAGCCAGCACCTTTCAGGGGTACACTGACCAAGGCAGTGGTATGTTGACCACAGGAGGGAGCAAAGATCTGGGGAGAGATGCTGTTGGTGCAAACCAAAGCGAGGGATCTCTCCTGTTGTGCCCAAGTGGAGCTCTTCAAATGAATTGCTAGGAGACAAGAGTAGTTCCCAGGACTGGGGAGATGCTGCAAGCCACCATTTCCATCTTGCACACCATGCCCGTTAGCACCTGCAATTAGTTTCATCTAATCATAGTCTCAGAGACTAAGTTTAAAGGAGAGTGGGAGCAAGAAGAGTTTTAGCAAGAAGAGAAACTTTTTGTTCCCAGCACCACCCAAGTGTCCCATATAAGACTCAGATTAGTCAGTGGGTGCTACTTGCCGCATCCAAGATTTTTATTTCCTATCTGTCACAGGTTTGTGACGACTCGAGGGCTGAATTTGATAAAAAATTGAACCAGATTCAGAAACACTGTTATTGGGCCATATTAATATTACGAAGTTAACTTTCTCAAGTAATTTCTATAGTTATGGCTGCTTGTGGATTTGTAAGGATTGGTAGAGAAATAAACTGGAAAGCAAATTAACTTAGGAAATAATAGGAATAACTCAACTTTGTTTTTGTTAGTGGTGGTGTTACCAGCTGTGAAAATACCACTGGTCTCCTTAGCATGGGGAATTACAAGATGCAGGTGTGTTTCCCTCAGGATACAGAAGAACCACAGAAGCTGTACGTGAATAAACAGACAAGTTGAGTCAAGGTGCAAAGGTGTTCTTTTGTGCCTAGAATGCAAAATTAATGTACAGACTGTAGAGCCAAAATGTATGGGATTGGGAAGGCAATAAATTTGGGGTTTAAGTGCTAAAACAGTAGTAAATCAAGACAACAAAGTATTCAAATCTTCTAAATGTTAAAATAACCCCACCGCACAAACAAAAATATTGGCAGAAACCTTTACCCCCTCCAATAACATTGAGTATGACTCATAGTTTTGTGAATTTTGATGGGTGGTGGCACAGAAACTGTTCTATCTACTACTGACAGATGGTAGGTTTCTTGGTTTTAAAAATATGAAAACAGCTTGATCTCATGTACCTTGGTTTAAAAATATAGCTCTTTTTATAGAATGTCTCAATTTTGACAACCACACTGTGCTGTAAATATTGGATTCCAAGTATAAGCATATTTTAAAAGACTAAACCAGACTCTTATTTTAGGGGTAGCCTGACTGAGTTTGTGAACTCAGTCTTTAGGGAGAGGAGTCACAGCTGAACACAATGGCTCTTTGTGTTTAACTCCATAGTTTGTGGGTTCAGTTTTGAATTTAAAAATGCATTTCCTGGTTTGGTAACTTAAATTTAACTTCAAAAGTGTGTAAATTCTAAATTATCCACCTCTCTTTTTGTGATGGTAAACATAGAATAAATCTCCAGGAGTGAAATGCAAATGAATATATAAGTAAAATGATTTCTTCTTAATGTTTCAGAGTACAGATAACTCAAATATATCTATAATTGCTCAGAACAAAAAGTGCTTTGACAATGATATTGTTTGCTCTAAGAATGTTTTCATCACTGTTGGAGACACTGAGATTTATTTTAGTGAACCTTCTGAGAAGCAGGTTAGTTATTTTCTTTCCTTTTTGGGTTGCCTTTAAGATAAGCACTGCAAATTTACAGCTCTAAAGGAGCATGTTTTTGGAAAGCGTCTCTCAGTCTGAGTTAATGTTGTACAAGTGCTTAGGCCTGGATAAAGCAGCAGGTCCCAGGATGTGTAGGGGGGTTTTTTGGGTTTTTCAGTTTGTGGTTTTTGTTTTTGGTGGTTTGTTTGTTTGGTATTTTAGGGTGGTTTTTGTTGGTTTGGGTTTTTTTAAGCTTTTGTTTGTTTGTTCATTTTCTTTTTGGTTTGGTTTTTTGTTTTGCGTGTTCTGGTTTGGGGGCTTTTGGGGGTTTTTCTTGTTGTTTGTTTTTCTGAGTTTTTTTAAAGTTTACTTGTCCTACAAAGATTATTCAGAAGTCTCAAGGAGTTGAAACATACTGGCATTTATGAGTTTCTTTTCACTTGATTTTGAAAGGGAAACCAAAGTACAAAGCAAACTCAAATTATTGAAAAGACAAAATACCAAAAAACAGTTCTACTAATATTATTGATTCAGCTACATGCTAAAGTATTCTTCAATATACACTTTGCAGTTATCTGGCTGTATACCCTGGTAACATTACTTTAGTAGACCTTAATAAATATTTGTTTGTGTCAGAAGACCCTAGGGGCACAGGAAAACAAACATAACTATCAGCTCTGGAAGGCTGGATATTATACTGTGATACACTTTCCGGAACAGGACATTACAATTCTCTGGGATAAGAAGACAATGATGCACGTTAAAGTTGGACCTCGATGGAAGGTGAGCCAAAATATAAACCTGAAATTTTGTGTAGATTCTCTATATTGCTAATGTGATCTTTTATTGAATAACTGTGATTGTCTTTTCTTCAAGACAAGCTTTCCCAGTGATATAGCTGTTTATCATGGTGTTCAGCTGCTAGCATTTCCCAGGCAAGAAGAGATGGAGAATGCCGCTTCTGAAGAGAAGGAGTGGTTCCTGCCTGTGTGTTGACTCTGTTGCTTGGTACACTGCAGCCTTGGAGATATGCAATGATTCAACCCTAAGATACTTTGGGGGCTGGAAGGGAGTTTTGAATTACCCAGTTCACTTCTGTCTTCATAATTTCTACAGCCAATGGAAAAGAAGCTTCCCTATCTAGTGACAGGGAAGATGGCAAGTTTGTAGTACAGATTGCATTAGGCTGGTGATGGAGCTGCAACCGGGCATGTAAAGAGGCTTCAAGATTAACAGATGGAGTCACATCTTGGGTTTAATTTAAAAAGACAAAATACAGGAAAGGATCTGGACAGAAAGTGACATTTAAACCTAATGGATATATTGTGACAGGATTCAGTCACGATGCAAGGAAAAATACAAAGCTCCTTCTTTTGCCAGTTGCTCTTCTGTTTTCCGTTCCGATACCATCATCTACCTTGGTGTCTCTGCAACTCAGTCTTTGAGTACTGGTAGAGTAACCATATCTGTGCAATTTGGAATTGCATTTCTGCTTTGTTTCAAACAAGAACACATGTATTAAGATGGGGCTCTTTCAGCAAAAAAAAAGAAAGCGTGCTAGGCTAGAACACAGTATCAGATTTTTTGAAGTGTAAGTCAAAGCTATAATGACAATCTAATGTGGTTTTAAAGCAAAATTATTATAGGCTTCTGTCCAAATAGCCATAAAATACTTACTTCACCAACAAGTTGATTTATCAGCCATCAATACACATAGAGAAAAAAAATTTCTTCTGTTTTTGAGTAAGCTAGCAGGGAGCTGAGTTCTACAGGTTTCATTCAGGAACACAGATACTTCCAGTTCTTTATGTTTCCAATGACTGTTTCTACCAGAGGCTCTAGTTCAGTAAGACTATGTCTGCAGCAGACCTTAAGAAAAAGGAACTCATTAGCATGAGGCACAGCACCCTAGAAATCCAACTGTACTTTTTATTGTTGTGCAGAAACCTCTATTTTTCTATATATTTATTTGTGTATCCATGTATACATAGTTTTTCCATCCGCAGCACATGCCCAACACAAGAAATTTGCAGCTGTCTCTTTTATAATTGCTATTACAAATGTTCTAGCTATTGTGAGCTAAAATTAGAGGCAGCAAGTTTTAATGACAACAACTAGTCAGGCTTCACAATCGTGCGGCAATTCACCTGAACTTATGACTTTTGGACTGGAAGCACTACTAAGCTTTCAGAAAAAATTATTACTAGATTCCAGTCCATTCTCACAGGCAGACTGTAAAAATAGGTTCTGAGAAACAAGAAGAGAACCACTGATTTCTGTTAAAAGATATTTGCAATATGGAACTGCAGGCATAGCAGAGTGTCAGACATTTTCAAAGTATAAGTCAGATTTGCATTCAACTTTTTCACTTAAAAATTTCATATTCCATGTGTGTCATTTGTGCCGATTATTGACAGTCAGTTCACGAAAAAGAAATTCTTCTCTTTCAGGGAAAACTGGCAGGGTTGTGTGGAAATTTTGACAAATATACTTCGAATGATCTGACTACATCAAACAACATGGAGGTGAGAAATGCACAGGTGTTTGGAGACAGCTGGGTATTAGGACAGGTAAGTCCCATGTCCAATAAAAATAAGAGAAAAAATATGAGAATTTTAAATTGTAAATGAGCCCGTTATAAGAGGATGACTTACAGGTATTTTCTAAACTTATGGTCACTGTAAAAGAAGACATTTTAATTTTTGTAGCTGTAGATATGAAATGTGTTAATAATGTCTCATGTCATAACAAACATATACTGAATTTAAATAAAACCAAACAGTCTCTTTAGGGAAGGATATGTTTTCCCCTATGTAAGAAAATTATAGTTGTCTGGATTTCAGTGTTCTACAAAGTTAGGTACACTACTTCTGATGTTTTTGATTCATCCCAATTTTAAAAGCAACTGTAATTTCTCTGAGGCTGGAGGCATCAGGATACTAAAAGTAAACAGAATCTGAATGCTGGAAAAAAGAGGTCTGGAAAACAGTTTCTTTCTGAACACTGAAACTCAGGATCTATGTTCAGCCTTGGTCTTGCTAGTAGGCTGTACTCAGACAGACTTGACACTTCATCTGCCCCCACAATAGACTGTAGGGATTTTTTCAGAAAGGACCTTTGGTCTTTGTAGAAATGTAGCCTGGTCACCATTTCTGAAAAATCTAAGTACTGCAAAGGAATATTTGATAGCTGGAGGCCTAGAATGCAGCTCTGCTACTGGGAAACGTGCTTGCATTAGCACTGTGAGGCATGAGATGCTTCCAGGGCTTCTCCCTGCTGGGAGTGGATGCGCTTACCCTCACAGCGGTGTCTGAACACCTGCACAGGGGGCCAGCGTAGGTGGGTGACTGCCCTGCATCTAAGGCTGCTGTGGGATACCCTGATGATGCCTGTGGATTCATCGTTACACCCTCCTGGTGCATTACACCCACCTTCCCTGCAGCACCAAGGCAGTGTGGTTTCAGATGAACTCGTGTTTTGTGAGCTGAGTTTCCCCTTGCTATATTTTTCTGTTCTTTTCTTTTTGAAGGGATCCTTTAAGTGATGTAGTTGTACCTCAGCCATTTTTGAATTATCATGATGATCTTTGACTCTATTTTTTTAATGAGTTGCTCCCATCCTGCCACTGCTTCTTTATTTGAACTTACAGGGCTAAAGCCATCTGTAGTGTGACTCCATTTAAAGTCAGTGCAAAACCACCCAGGATGGATGTGGACCATGTATTTGTTTGTGGTGTTACAGCTGGTTGCTCTGGTAATGATTATAATGTGTCACAAAGAAAACATTTTGTCTTTATGCACTGAGCAGACAGCAGGAACATTTTAGTGCTTTAGAACAAAACACAAAGATACTTTTTTGTGCAAATGTTTTCAATTACAACAACAAATCAGGGAAAGAAAAAGATGAAGAAGATAGCATTTAAACTTCTTTTGTTTTCTGATTATGCAATTATTGAATTATATGATACTATGGTGTACCTGAGTCTGTGATAAACACACCTACCTATAAAATATTTGTGGTATTTTTGCTTGTTTACAAGTGCAAGAGCCCAAATGAAACACTGAGACCATGTGAAGTACATCAGAGCAAGTTCCCTTATGCCAAAAAGGAATGCTCAATTTTATACAGTGATCTCTTTGCACCTTGTCGCAATGTGGTAAGTTTATTAAATATCCAAGACATGCTGTCATGAAAATAATAAAATTCCAGTAATTAATTTCTTCTTGCCATTACCCTCAGTCTGAATGCCGAGGATACAGAGTAAAGCCCTGCAAGTATCTCTGTGTGGGTGGGCTATCTTTGTGCAGAGCTCCTTGCTACTTCCAAGACTGGAATCTAAACATAATTGTGGTAACAGAGTCGTGAGTTAGTAGACTGAATAACCAAGGTTCTGCGCTCTTTAGGTTTTATTTCTACCTTTTATCTATATAGGCAGCTGAATTTTTAAGGCTTTTGTATAAATGGAAGGATTCTAAAATAAGTGTATGTGTAATGCATCTACAGCTTAGGTCAAGTGGTTTTATTTTATTAAGTGTCCTGCTCTATATAGAAAGAAATATATGACAGCAAGATTTCAGCTTCAGAGCTATTGCTATTTTTGTTTGGCAGCTTATCATCTGGTTTTATCAAAACTTTGAGGTTTGGTGTCTTTGTTGTCCCAATACCTGGCTGAGCCTGGGACTTGAATTACAAGAATGTCATTCAGTTAAGTCTAGACAAGGTGGGGAGAAAAATAGTCTGTGTGGTAATCTTCTATTCCATTTTAATCCACCCATTATCAATGCAAGACATGCTTTATAAATTTTTCCCTATTTCTGATTTTAGCCTCCCAATGGTATTTAGGTGCTTCTTTACACCTGTGCAAGCAAGAACCACTACAACATTTCATCCGAGTCTCTTACTTTAATTATGACTATTAATACTAAGTGAGATCATTAGATGTCCCAGCTGAACCTCCTGACTTTCAGGACTGATGTTGGATATCAACATGGTTAGGAATTCGCCTGTGTAGGAGGTTGCAGTAGCTTAACCCAAGAGATTTATTGATGTTGACTTAAGTTACTATGTAAAGAATTTTTTGACCATGTGCCTGAGAACATAGTGGTGAGTGTATTTTCAAAGTGGCAAGTAATAAATAAAAATGGAACTTTTGAGAGTTTTTAAGAAACTGTATCATTAATAACTTAGAAAGAAAGATCTTTTCTCTTGAACATTCATTTGCTATATCTTATCCATGATGTGATTAGAATTTGCAAATATTATGCCAAAAATTTAGCATAATAATATTAAAAAATCTAAACCAGGTGCAAACCATGTAATTTAATTAGCAGTCAAGTATTTCCACACATGCATATCTATCTTGTATGGGACAGTCAGCAGAACAAACATCTTTCATGTGTTTTTAGAACCTGTTCATCAGCATGTGAAAATACAGCTCCTGAAATGTAACACAAAGTGACCTCCTATCGAGGGCATGTGCAGCTGACTGGGAGGTAGGGAACTGGGTGCCAAACAAAAAGCCCAAACAGAGATTGACAATGGGGACATGGAAAGAACAGAAAACACAGACGTGTGTTTCAAATGTGCTTACTGTTGCTCCTGCTCTGTGTGTGATGGAAGATCCTGCAGTGCAAGAAGGCAAGATTCTGTCTGTGGGAAGGTGGCCTTGGAGCTCAACTCAGGCTGCAATACCCAGTTTTCAGGGACACAAAATCTTGCATCTCTGGCTGGCAGCAACTGATGGATTGTAGCTGTCTAGATAAGCACTGAATTCAACAGGGTCTGAGGAACCTCAATGCTTGCAGAAAAAAAGGTCTTCCTCATAATTCCTGAGCTCTGCAGGAACCTTGGCTCAAGGGTCCCAGTTGGTCACAGGAGCAGGGTATTGCTGACCCATGGAGAGAAGCTGTTCTGGAGGCATGAGGGACAGGTGGAGGTGTTTGGAGCCAGTTTGCTGTTTGGTAATTCCTACAAAGCTACTACTGCCATTTCCAATGGAGCTAATTCTCGTGGGATACCACCGTGGCCCCGGTGGTATCCCTGTTTTCAAAATAAGAAAAAGAATGAAAGCACAATAACATGTCTCTGTGCTTGATCCAGTCCCTGCCAGCTTCTAGCAACTGGCAGCTGAGAAGCTGTCTTTGTTAGATAAGTGCTGCTTTGTTACTGTGATGGTATTTCTGTAATCTGACGTGTGCCATTTGAGTGCTTTACAACTGAGCTAGACCAGAAACTAAACTGAAGAAAAGCACTACTTTAAACATTCCATGTGCTGACTAAGAACACTGTTTTGGAAATGTTGCTCAACCTTAGAAAAAAATATTTAAAGTCAAGAAATAGTGTATCATGTAAACCCATGAAATAATGTGATAGGATTTTAGAGTGAGAATGTGTGTTTCTGATCTAATAAAGATTTGTGGGCAGATTATATTAGAAGCTTGATAAGTGCAGAAATATTTTTTCTGCACAATATCAGCAGTGGTCTTAAGCTTTCTTTGCTCAGGAAAAAAAACCCCTCTACAAATTGTTACTTTAATAACTTGGTGATCAGTCACAGCTCTGATTTCATTGCTGTTCATGAAAAACTGACAGGATGACTACAGATGGCAGTGTTTGCCTTATAAAAGCAGAGCTGTCAGCTTCAATAATTCTTTAAAATCAAGGAACACCAAGTGTGTGGACAAGCATGTTTGTTAGTAGTCACTCATTGAAATTTTCTTTTGACCTGTATCTTGGGTATAAGCTGATCGTTTAAAGTGTGCTTTGTGTGTAGGAATATGCCCAAATTTTGGAAAATGGCTTATTTTTGTGTTTAATTCTTTCAGCCAATCCAGAAGTAAAACTCCTGTTGAAAATGCTGCAACAGCAATTTGTACAGCTCATGCAATTAAGTCACCTATTTTTCTTATTTTTTCCCCCATAGATTGATGTGACTTCTTTTATCAAAAACTGTCACACAGATACATGCAACTGCAACCTTGGTGGGGACTGTGAGTGTTTGTGTACCAGTATTGCAGCTTATGCCCACAAGTGCTGCCAGCAAGGAGCAGCGATTCACTGGCGATCTCCTTTGCTCTGTGGTATGTACCTGGGCTGGCCACGCACCAGAGCTCATCTTGGAGGCATCCTTAGCTTTTTGTGCCTAGTCATATGACAGAAGCAGGTGGATAATAAATATACTTCACATCTTTCAAACTGTGTCTGTGTTGGCTGTGTCATCCTTATACTCCCAAGTTTGCTATTTTATTGAACACGGCTGGCTGTGCTCACGGTGCGTTAGGGCAGAGACTTTGGAAAGGCACTGGTGTATGTCCAGTTCTCTGTGTAGGGCTACAAAGGGATCCAGTCCATTCTTCTTTCCATGGACAGCAAGAAGGGTTCTTGGCCATAGAATAATTTCTGCTTCTGGTCTTCTCTCACTGGACAAAAGTCTAAGGAAATAAAATCACTTACTGAAATATCTTGTGGGGCATGAAACTTCCTCCGCTGAAAATGAGCTTTACATTTTTAGGATGCAGATGTGCATGGATTCTCTTGTTACTTTCCAGCAGTAATAATAGTGATGATGATGATGATAATAATAATGTTGTGCTTGTTTTCTTTCTCTTTTAGCTTATGACTGTGAATATTACAACCAAGGTATGTAGTATTTGATAGTCCTGTTTAAAAAACTCAAATAATTTATGGGATTTTTCTTTGACTTATGTGTGTAGTTTTAACATTGTTTTTATTTTTAATGAGTGAAGGTTATTGGCCCAGCTGTGTTGAATGATCCTAGTAATCCCTAATGTCTCTGTTAATAACTTCATAATGTTCAGCGTGGGGGTGGATTGATCCACCATCCTACAACATACGGTAGCAGTCACGGAGATGCTCTAGAAGGATCTTACCTTGTGTTTGTACTGTAAATTTCAGAACTGGGACCTGCAATATTTGGACATTTGATAGGCTCTGGGATCTTATGCACGAGTCTCACAAGTCCTGTGTTGTAAAAAGAACAGTACCTTAGAATAAGAGTGGTATTCATTTAATAGAATTCCTATGTCATCCCCTCTAATACTTGGATTCCGTGCACATGCTTTGTAGGGATCAATAGATAATGAAAAGGGAAACTTGACTAAATGCAATGAGATGAATCTGACTATTAATGTAATTTTTTCAGTGACTTGCATCCTATAATAAGCATCATTTTAGAGATGATTTTTTTCTCCTCCTGTTTTGCCCAGTACAGTAGTAGCATTTAGATCTTGTTAGGTATAGCTGACTTTCCACAATTACTTTGTAATAGGGAACTTTATCTTATTCAAAAGGTTTGAGGACATGGTTTTAATAGTGAGCATCATAATAGTGGTAGGTTGATGGTTGAACTTGATGATCTTAAGGTCTTTTCTGACCTAAACTATTCCATGATTCTATGAAAAAGTAGGAAAGAGCACTGGTTTTGGCTAACTTTCTTCATATATTAATATGAATTTAATAATATATTTTGTATTTGTGATGACAGTGGTGTTTTAGTTACTGCTTACACAAATCAAGGCTTTTCCAGGTTCTCATGCTGTTCCACCAGTAAACAAGCTGGGCATGCACAAGAAGTTAGAGGGGACAGAGTTGAGACAGCTGACTCCAGCTGACAAAAGGGATGTTGCAGAACATATGATGTGTTCAGCAGTACAAATTAGAGGGGAAATTTGCTGGGGCTGGCATTGCTTAGGGAACATATAGATATTGGTCAGCTGGTGGTGAAGAATTTTGTTTTTTTCATAACTGGGTTTTTTTTTTGTTTCCTCCTTCCTTAATTCTCTATTAAAAAAACTCAAACCAAACCATTATTTAACTCTTTTTGTCTCCATCTATGAGTTTTTTTCAGTTCTTCCCCTCTCATTCTTTTGTGACATGTGGGGTGAGTGACTAGGTGTGTCGTGCTTAGCTGCCTGCCAGGGTTAAAGTCAATGACAGAGTTATGTGTGTTTCCAAGTGGAACCAAGTGGAAAATTAAGATTTAAGTTTTGTATGTTATGACATGAAGATTTTTCTTTTTCTATTTGATTTTTCTTCCCTTAGGTCTTGGTGAAGGACCTTATATTTTGGCAAGTTTTGGAGTGAATGACACAATTATAGGGGCTAATGTATCCAGCAGAAGGATATTTCCCCTACCTAGAACTGGAGCACATGGAAATGTAATTTTCAGTTTCATGATAACTCCAGGTCTTTTCAAAGATAAAGATTTATGTAAGTGTTCTCAGCAGTTTTGCTAATGGTGAGATATGCACCTCAACCTACATAAATGATTTTTGCTGCATCTCCTAAGTGTCCTAAAATAGTCTAGGTATTTTTGGTTATTGGAATAAGTGGCCAATTTCAAAATGAAGGAGGCATTTATTTTTTTATTTTTTTTTAATATTAGAAAACCTCACTTTCAGCTTTAAAGCTGACTTCTCAAAAATTGTTTTAGAAGTATTACAAAATACAAGTAAATAGAATAATTTGCGAAAAAATCTAATTAGTTTGTATAACTGGAAAATGGTGAATTTTACACCAGTAGCTAGCAAACATCAACACTGAAGGACAATGCAGGATATTTTTGGCTCCAGTAAAATGAGTTCTACTTTATGTTTCCACCTTATTTCTTACTTTTCCTGACCTAGAAAATGTGCAGCTTACAATGATCAATCTATTTCTGCATTGTTTATAAGCAGCAATCTCTATGCAATATAGAAGGTAGTTTCTTAGGTGAACAGCTAATCCTAAGGTCTATTTTTCTCTTATCAGCGACTTACCCAAACTATACAACAAAAATAAATATGTTTAAATATTTTTCCTTCAGTATCTACTTTTCTTTCTTCACATATTTGAAGTTTGTGCCAATTAAATCAATAAAGATTTTGTCATTGCTTTCTGAAATAATTTATTGAAAAATAATTTGTTGAAAAAATCACAAACACTCAAAATCAAGATAAAGAAGGGCTGTCTCCACAGAAAAATTTCAAACTAAGTTTACAAACATTTGAATGTTTATTGCCATGGGGAAATTAGGTTTTTAGATGTGATTTTGAAATGTAAAATACATACAATAGAAGAATTAATTCAGTCTTGTCAATTCCCCATGTAAAGTGGAAGTAAAACATGCATTACATCTGTGCAATACACAGGTAGCTTTCATATGGAAATGAGGGATGAGATAGTATTCCTCTAGATTAAAGAACTTCAAGGCCTTATTCAAGTTGAAAATCAAGTATGAAGCCAGTCTTCTTATAAATTCTTACATTTTCAGAGAATTTTTTTCACTTTTGATTTGTGGCATGAGTAGAGCAAATAGAGGTCAAGTTTCTTACTTGGCCATAGATTTTCTTACTGTATTTTTAGATACAAATGTATATTAAAAAAGCCTGACCTCAATGTTCTTACAATGTGATACTATTTACTAATGAAATTTTAGCACTGCTAAGCTGTCAGACATTTGTCCAAACTTGAAAAAAACTCCCAAGTTGTGCTAGCTCCAGTCTGACACTGCTTACGAATCATTTTGAAGGTTAATAGCAATAAGCTGAATGCAGTTTTGATCTAACTGATTAGCTGCCTGGTGGTTCAGGATTATATGACCATTTGAAGTCTCTTTTAGACCCTGCATTGCATCTCTAACTCTCTTTTTGTGCAGCCTAAAGCTTTTTTTTTGTTGTTTCTGGGGGGATTTTGTTGGTTTTTTTTGGTGAAAAGTAGAAGTTTTTTAAGATGAGCCACTTAACATCCAATATAAAGGATTTAATCGCAATTGTAAGTTGTTTTCTGTGCAAATCTCACTATTTTTATTATTTTTTTTCTTCTGTGGAAGCTCTCTCTCTTGTTTCCCTTGAATCTGCTCAAAGACCAAACTACTTTCTGTATGTACATGACAATGAAACTATTGGGTTGGAGCAGTGGCAGGCAAGTGCCTCCTTTCAGAGACGAGCCACCTTCTTCCATCACCAGGGTCTCTGGAGTCCAGGGCTCAGTGCCTTCGAACTGCACAGTAAAAAAGGCTTTTTCATCATTCTCACCTCATCCAGTGTTAAAGTGGAAAAGTATGATGATTCAGAAGAATTCAAACATTTCAGTAGCTTTAGTATAGAAGGTAAATTTTGCATAATCCTCAGGGGTAAATATCCTCTTCCCACTTGCCTTCAGAGCACTTACTCTCTTTCTTGTCTTTCATCAGCAATAGCAAAAGATATTTTATCCTATTTTTAATTACTCTCTTTGTCTTCCATTCCATCTCAAAATGCTATTATTTTCTAATTTTTGCAGATATGATGGCCATTTTATCTTCAAACTACATTTTCATTGTTTTACTCTTTCAAAATGAATGTGGCATGTCACAAAATGATGCATGTTAATATCTTACTAGTAATCTATAGATATCTATTCTTTTAAATGAATTGGTTAAACCAACAGTATCTTCACTATCTTTAATCGATCTTCTAGGTTTTGAAACAGAGTATATTTTAAAAGCGAGTAGCTGTTTTTATTGTCAAAGCTTGAAGTGCCTTTTAGCTTGAACGAATTTAAAGTACTTGAAACTGAACAAAATCTCACCTATTTAAAAGTTCTGTAGAATTTGTTTACTTGGTTTTCATTTTTTCATTTATCTGAAAATCCCAATGTGTGCTGTAGAAAAGGCTAAGCATTTATTGTTTATTGACGATAGAATCAAAAAATAATACCTTTTCTTTCCTTCTCAGAACTCAGTGCTTCGGTGCCTTACAGAAGGATGTGTGAATGGCGATACGAATCTTGTGCTAATCCTTGTTTTAAGACATGTAGTGATCCTGAAGGAATAGCATGCAGATTTCTTCCTCTGTAAGTAAAATTAATCTCGTATTGCTACTGTATTGGTTTTTTGTAATAAGCATACCACGTGCTTTCTGAAAATTACTGCTGCTGCAATACCCATTTATTTTTACTATCCAGATTTCAATATCACTCTTGTGAGAAGCTCTCACAAGTCATAGAAAACATTTGTAACAAGCCTCTCATTTCCCATGGTATATATTCCCATTTATATGCAATCTTCCAATGCAAGGATTACAGGGTTTGTCTTTAGCCCAGAGGATTAGCTTCTGGTAGTGGTTAAATAGAAAACTATTAAATTAAATGAAGGCTATTTCCTTCTATGGATTTATAATTGCATCCTAAAGCAGCACACCATGATGCTAAAACAACTTCATCTTTCTGGTGTTTATAGGACAGAGATCAAAACCTGTAGGAATACTAAGGGAGGAATACGCCCTCTCCTGTAAGAAGAGGGAAAGTCTATACTGGGAGATGCTCATTAGCGTGAAGAGATGCATTTCAGAGAGGTGATGTTAGCTTGTGATCTAGTAAACAGATTTCCTGTCTCCATGGTTCTCCCTGGCCTCTATGAAACCACAGCAAACAAAAAGGAAAAATGCCTAAAAGCTCAAGGCACAATGTGGTGGAAAAGAAAGGATATTTTGAATTTCAGACTACCTAGGTATATGCAATTTATGATTAGTAATACTACTAATATTACTAATTTTCTCCGTTGGTATTCTTAGCTTTTTCCTTATGGGCATACAAGTTAATATAATGATTTTCTTACTGAAAAATCCCTTCAGAATTAAAAAAAAGCATAGGAATATAGTGATTTGTCTGCACTCTCCTATGTTGAAAGGACAGAAGAAAAAGACTTTACGGAGTCAGTCTAAATACTTAAATATCTCAAATAAACACATCTGGGTAAAACAGCAGTCTTGTAGAGAAGCCCATCACTCTGCGGAAAACCTTTCTGCTTAGGGATCTAAACTTCCACCTGGTTGTGGAAGCAGAATGGCCCAAAGCTATCATGTCCATCAGCCTGTGCAAATAATTATTAACAGTTTAGAAACAGAATTGTGCTGCTCAATGACTTTTTGACCTTGAGATGCCTCAAAAAGCTATGTTCACAATTTCTTTGGAAAGCTCTCGGAACTCTGATAGGTAAGACATTCTAGTGGTTTGTTTTGCCAAAGTAAAATAATTTAAAATTGACTTATACTTCCAATGTGGCTTTAGAATTGACTATGCAATATTTTAAAGGGTTGAAGGATGCATGCCATACTGTCCCAAAAACATGATCCTTGATGAGGTCACACTTAGATGTGTTTATCCAGAAGACTGTAAGTATACTTTATTATATCTATCTACTCTAATAAATTACTCTAGAGCTCCCAGGAAAGGACTAATCAAATGTACATTTTTAAAAATGAAATGCTTTATCAGAACATCTTGCTGTTGAAGATAGTCTCTCTGGGACATAAAATCCATTCCTAGTCATCCAAAATACAACTTCTGCATTCAAAGAAGCTATATTTTAAGTTGAATTCTCTTATTTCTCTAATATTGAGTTATATATAACCATTTGAGATTATTCTATACTAAGAGCAACTATATTTGACTATATAATGCTAGTATATTTCACATTTGTAAGGGAGAGATCCCAAATGAAAGAAGTACTTTTTTGCTGTAGCAAAAAGTTGAGTCTTTTCAGAGGATGACACATCACTAACAAATTCAACTCATCTATTTCATTACTTCTGGTGTGTAAAGATATCACACATTATTTGCTTATTTAGGGGATAAAGTATTATTTTAACATTAAAATGACATTTTAATATTGCATCTTATTTTATTTTACAAATTTTGGATTAAATACATTATGCTTGATATTTGCTAGTACAAAGCTATCTTGCATAGTATACTATCTTCCAATGATGTAATGTATTTATTCCAAATATTTTACTATTTTTGATTTACTTAATTTTCTATGGAATTGCCTTGTTGCTTCAAAACTGCTCTGGAAAAATCAAGGTTTTTACAAATAATAAGAAATTAACTACTTCATTTCCAGAGAAAATTAGAAAACATTTTGAATCAGCTGAGTTCCTCAAAGTCGTCAGGCAACCTGGAACCATTGGCAAGATCTGATTTGCTAATATTTAAATGGGGTTTGAGTAGAGATAGATTTGCTATGTTTCTTTACTAATAATCCATAAGAGACAATTAAACACACATTTTTTCTTTTAGGCATACCTGTGACACCTACAGAATCAGAAATTGGACTGAAACCTTCACTGTTAATCTCTCACATGGGTGCTACCCTGGAGAGATTTCCTCAGACAACTCCTTTATTTGTTACTTCAGGGAATGAATCAGTGCACATCGGTGTGACAGACAAGATAACCATGAATGCAAACACAATTTCAAGGGGAATGGATTTGTCAGCACAGTCCATTACAGACTTTTATTCACTGGAAGCATCTAACGCAGCCACCTATTCAACATTTTCATTACCAAGTACAGTGAAGCCTTCTGATGTACTTCACAGCCCAGCCAGCCCTACTGTCCTTTCCAAACTCATCTCTTCAACAGATTTTCCAATTCTTCTTCAAGCCTCTGCAGTCACATCACATACTGCCCACTCTAACGCCTCTATAACTTCACCCATTACCGTAACAACTCCAACAACTCTGCTCCGTGCAAATCCTACTCCAACACATTCTGCATTATTAACACCCACTTCCCTAGCGGTTGTTCCATTTTCACTCGAAACATCAACCACTCAGTTAGGAACAGTTCAGCCTTCCTCAGCACTAACAGCTTTAGCCTCCAAGATATCTTTTGTCACTTCTGAGCTGCCTGCAGGGATTGGGAAGAGTGGGAGTCCTTCAATAAGTCATTCTAAGGGAGCAGAAATATATCCTGAAGTGTCTTTGTCTGCCCTGCTGACTGACAGAGCAACTTTCACAAGACCTGTATTCCTTCTAGGTCCACGATTGACACTAAGCACATCTACTTCTCCTATATCTACTTTGTCTGTTAGAACTAGGTCTGGCATTGGTCAAACTGCAGTTAACCCAACTCCCAATTCTGCACTGACTTCAACTGCTTCTCAAATTCCTATGACTACTAGATTTTCTAGCTCTGAGACAAGTTTTCCTCAATTAATCACAGTTTCATATTTCAAAACAGCAAAATCCTTATCTAAAACTTCCGTATCATTAAATGCAACTTCTTCAACTAGTTTTTCTCCAAAGCCATTTTCATCTTCAGTGCAAATTTCAATGGCTGTTCCCAAGCAGACATCTCCATTAAAAAAGGGTAGTATTGCTCTCCCAATTATGACTGTATCTTCACCTCAAATAGTTTCTCAAATTCCTAAAAACACTTCTTCAAGTCCTTCTTCAGCATGCACACTATCTACACCAGTGCATTCTCTGTTTTCCTCCCTGAAGCCCAAAGCTATGGCAGATGCCACTGTTGCCTCCAAAAGTGTTTTTAAAGTACCTTCTGCTTCTTCCACTCCTCTGGTCAATTCAACAATATTTGATACGCCTGTAGGAAGTAAAGCCTCAACAGAAAATAAGTATATAATACACACTGATTTCTTTTCATTGTCATTTATTTCTAAAAAGCCGATGAAATCTGTTATGTCTACAGTCTTCCCTCTCAGGACATTGGTATTACCTCTAAATGCTACATCAATAACCACTTCAGAACTTACAGAGTACCCAAAAAGTTCAGATAGAGAATTGAAAACTGACCCGGTGGCTCAAAGTTCGGGTACTTTCATTCCTAAAGATCCTTCTTTTACAAGATCATTATCTTTATTTACAACCTTGTTATCAGCATCAGTACCATCTTATGTGACATCTCAGACTACAAGTTCTTCATTGATTCCCATAGTCAGTAGCACATCATCACTAACACAAAATATAACTGCTACCCAAGCATCAGTTTCTTCTCTAGAGACACAAGGAACTTCAAAAATTCCAATGATAGACCTTGCAACTTCTTCTGTGGATTTTTCTGAGTTCACTTTAAAAATAACTCTCTCTACCAACCTTTCAGCAGCACTAAATACATCCATTGTAGTGCCCTCCTTACTAATGCCTACAACTTCTGAATTCAGTTTAGAAAGCCAGCCCTCTATGCCTTCACCTCCTCCTAAGACCACTCATATCTCTAATGTTTCTCTAGGAAAACAGACTTCTTCGGTAAGTTCTTCAGAAGACGATGGAACAATATCAGCCATATCAGCTGGAATCATCACTCAATCCACTACACCAATGATCATGAACACAACAGTGAATGCTACATCCTCAAAAGCACCTTATATTTTTACAAAAATACTACCTAGTTCTTCAGCCAGTTTATTAGTTACTTTAGGCACTACCCTAGCCTCTAGGATTACTACTAAAACCACTGATTCTTTTGTTGTCAATTTGGATTTTTATACGGCTTCAGCTTCAATTCCTACCACCATGGAAACACACAAATCTTTATTTACAACTGCAGTAACTCAAGCTTCACAGAGCACTAGAGAAACTCCAAAAATTAATATAATGAAAACAACTGGTACTACAAGTCCATTATCACAGATGAAGAGTACCTCATACATAGCATCAGAAGTTAAATACACAACTTCATTTGAAAAAACTCTGGATATTTCAGAAGGTGGTCAGACTTCACATGAGCAAAGAAATGCTACCAAGGCGAAGACAACCACAACTGACAAATCTTCCCAACCTTATTTGCCAGTAACAGCAGTTCAGAGTTTGCTTTTTTCGAGAAATACAACTGCAGTCAAAAATATCTCTGTTTCTGGAGTCCTGGGTGTAACAGCATCAGATAGGTCCAAAATCCCAACAGAGAAACCCGCCACACCTTATTTTAGTGTAAGAGAGGCCACAGAGCTGCAAACCAGAACTGTAATAGATTTGTCTCACTCTAGTGGTGGAATGCCCCTGCCTTCCTCTTCAGAAACGACAGCTGTAGCTGACAAGGCTTACTTTGGCACCATGATGCATACACTGATGTCTACATCTTCTGAGTGTGTGGTATGATCAGCTTTACTTGCCCCTACATGTTAAAATATATATTACTTTTCAGTCCGTTCTCTTATGCTACACATGTAATACCAGAGATTTTAAATAGTTCATATTTTCCATTTAATTTGCTTGTTTTAAAATACTCAGTTATTCTTAGAGGATAATTTTATTGCTGCTCTTACACTGCCCTGGTATATTCTGAATCTTGGATGTATTACTCTGGCAAAAAAAGGCTTTAAAGCTATGTTGTTGTTCTAGATAGATAAACGTATTTCTGAGGTGCAGAAAAAGCCGTAATCCTTGTAATTTTGGTGTTTCTGCATAATCTCACCCTGTCTTTCCTTTTTCCAGTTGTTTCTTTGTCATAGGGAAAAAAATTATGGGAACGCATGATTCTGTGTTTCTTAAAATGCTTCAGATTATTAATGATTATAACATGTAGCCTCAATGCATAATGTGTTAAACAGGGTATTCCACCAAAGCTGCATGACACAGGAATGGTGTGGGTGAACGTACATGCATCGTTGTCACTGGTCACAACCACACGAATGCAGGTCATCCCAAAATAACTGATGACGGGCAGGTAGATGTGCCGATTCTCTCTCAGCGCAGGGGGATGGACAAATAATCGCTTGGACTTCATAAGGTCAATGAAGTCAAAACTGACTCTGTTTTTTCCTTATGTGACAGCCAAGATACCTCGAACCTGTCGACAAATGTAGCCAGTATGTCTGTGTTAATATGGGTTGGATGTTATACAATCTTTCAAGGAACTGCCCTAAGGATGTGCAGAAACCAGATTGTGGTTTTCGAGGAATGCCTGTTCAAGTTAACACTGATAGCTGTTGTCCAGAATGGGAATGTCCCTGTAAGTCACTGTTTAATTTTTAAATAAAACATGGAGCCTTGATCTGTAAATTTCAAGTAATAAATTAAAGGGTTATTGCAATGGGAATATGAGGTTAAATACTGGGATGAATCGAAAAGAGCATTCATCAGCAGAGCAGAATGAAATATACTGACTGTTTTGGTACCTTTGAATTGACATTCAGAGTAATCAATTTTATTTTTAAATGAAAACATTGAAATGACATCTGCAGCATGAACATCATTATTTGTCAGCTGAGACTTTTCAGAATTCCCATCAGTAGAACTGTTAAGATTTCAACATATGATGAAGAAAAATAAATTAAATACTAGTTTTCTGAAAGACAGAACCCCCATGTTTCATTTACCTCTAATTGCAGTTTTTATTCATGCTTAGAAACTGCAGAAATGGGCAGATGAGTGTCTGCCAAGGGAACAAAAAGGCTAAAGAGAAGTCATATTTAAAACCTTGCAGCATTAATGAAACCAATATTGCACTTTAGATTTGTTTCAAGATAAGACAGATAAGCCCCTTGTCAGTATCTCAAAAATATGTATATTTTTATGCGTATATTTTATCTCACACTGTACAGATTCATTGATCTTGCCTGTAAAACATTGATTTAAGTGAAAATTTTCACCAATTTAAACATTCTCCCCTACCCTGGCCACACAGAAGCAAGTTAAGGTATTTCCACAGAGTAAAATAAACACTTCTGCTCATGGCTCAATATGTTGTCTGCAGAACAAGATCATCTATGTATCTATCTATGTATCTATGTATCTGTCTGTCTGTCTGTCTATCTCTCTCTCTCTCTCTCTCTCTCTCTCTGAAATGATATGTAAAAGCAAATAATGTTAAAACTGAAAGTTTTTAGAAATGCCCTGTATTCAGTTTTGTGATAACCTCATTAAATGACAGCTCTTTTATAGGTCAGTGCTCTGTACTGTCTGAACTGAGTGTTATTACATTTGATGGAAACAACATAGCCCTCTGTAATATGGCTTCCTATGTTTTGGTCAAGTTACCAGGAGAAATTATTGTTGCTCATATTGAAAAATGTCCTGCTAATCTGGTAAGATTTTTGCATCTCTGCAATAACTATAATTGTTTCTTGGATTTTTGTGTTGCAGGTTTGAAATTCTGCAAAAATACGTCAATTAAAACTTACATATAAAAGTCATATTCAATAAAAATGCCAAGTTATTTAATTTTCAAGAAACATGCTTGATAATACTGTCTAGAGAAAAGAGTTATCTTGAGTTAATCTTGAGTTAAATAGTAATTGTTGAGTTATGTTATAAGGAAATTCAAATGTAGGTTCCTTTTAAATTATCAGAGGTGACATAACTTCTGAATATGCATGTCTTCTTTCAGGCTCTCCACACAGAAGTGTTCTTGTAACCTTGAATTTATACTTTGCAATATGTTCAAAGTACTAAAATGTTAATAGTCGCAAAATATATTTTGTAGTTATTTAAGGAAAGTATTAATGATGCGGTGATGAGTTGTTCTTTGTTGTTTAACTCTCTGCATTGTCTACAGAGGGGATCCAACCACTTTATTTTTAGATTGACAGTTTAGGTCAGGTTGGTCTCAACCTTGGAGTCTGTACATACATTTCCTTCACATTGTCCATAGCTCTAATTTATGCTGCCCTTGTGCAACTGGATTGAGTATCCATCTTTGGTTTGTGGATAAACCGGTCAGTGATAAGGGGCTTCAACAAGCTTCTTTTCTTCCCATCCCTCTTATTTACTGTCACTGGGCAACTGTACACTTGAACTTTAAGACTGTTAAAGGCAACAGTCTTGCATTGTTGTAGAGGTTTTCCATTAAATTTTCTCTTCACTGTTTCCTGGTTGCAGTCTAGAGGTGGGAATGCAGAACACATACGCAGCTGAGCTTTAGAAGTCTCTGGTTTTAGTTCTTTAAGAAATATTTTTTTAAAGAACATCTCAGCATATGCACTGAATTAGATGTAAAGTGTGTGTTTTTTATTATTTATAAGGAATATATTAAATTAGTTTAATTATTTAGCTGATTGTAGAAGAACTTGAAAGACAAAGGAAATAGTAACTTATTTTTGCCAAATAAAAATGCTGCTGATTATTATTGCACTTCTAATTTATTTTAAATGTTTTTCAGAGTGCAAATTCAATAAGAAAACTAGTAAGTAGTTGTTTATTTTACTAATTATAAAATGCATTAATATTTTTAAAATTATTGACTTAATATAAAAAAATTACAATAGCACTGGCACAAAATTAGAAAAACAATAGTAACTAAACTTCTTTGTCACTTTTCTTTCAAGGTACCACCGGCAAACACTTCAGGGCTCTGTTTTAAGAAATTAAATGTCACAACTCACACATGTCAAATACTTATCAATCGTTTAGCAAGAAAAGTAAGTATATGTCAACAGTGTGTGTACTCAAAAAACAGCTGGAGAGCAATTCTGTTGTAGAATGTGATAAATCAGAATTAAAATAAAATACTACAGGATTAGGATTACTTTTGCAGTTCAGGTTCCCAGTAATTCATGGTATGCTAGAAGCAAAACAATATACATTTCTGACACCATGCTTCATTTAAATGTAATTTTTCCAAAATGACACCTTGAAGTTCTTTTGAGATTTTAATGAAGCTGCAAAAGCAGTTATGCTTGAGACTATACTTCCAGAAACTCTAGAAATCTAGATGTGATATGTACTTAAACTGCTTTTCCTGCCAGTCAATAACAAAAGATAACTTTGAAAAACTGGAATGAGGTTTTATCATACAATTTGTGATAAATAAGATTTATTCTTTCCTTAATTAGAAAAGGTTTGGTTTTTTTGTTTTGTTTTGTTTTGTTTTCTCATGCCTACTTCATTTGCAATTTTTGGAAGTGGCACTGATGGGAAGCTCTCTAATTAAAGCACTGTGACTGTTATATGTGGCAGAAGCTGTGAAAAAAGATCTATTATAAACCAGAAATACTTATCAAATACATTATTGCAATCTGGCTTTATCTCTAAAATGTGTTTGGTTTTTTTTTAGGTAGTTGTGGATTCTGTAATTCAGCCATTACCATTTTCAAAAGAAGGGCTGAGTATTCAGGACACTGGTGCAATGTATGTTGTTAATACCCCAGCTGGTATTAGCATCAAGTGGGCTCATGTTACAGGAATCATAGATATACAGTATGGATTACACTCCAATACATCGAGGAAGACAGAAGGACTTTGTGGTGAGGCTATGGTGGCAATATTTTTCTTATTCAATAACTTCCCAACTGAAATTTGCAATTCTCTTTTCTGTCTGTGACCAGCTGTCCCTGTAGCTCGTCTTGTGACCCTCATTAACTATGCTGACAATCCTATGTGAGGGCTTGTGAAATAGTATTGATCAATAATGATAATTTAATCATTCTCTTTGAATGCACTGCGTGCTAATAAAGTACTCTGCAGATCAAGTAGTGATCAACACATTATATCTAAATAACTTTTTAAAAATTTGCTTATTTCTTTCACTTATTTCTGCCTGTTTTAAGAGTATTGCTGAAGTCAAGTAAAGGAAAAGAAAATTTTTAGTGAAGAAGTGGCTGCTAAAGAAGTTCAGGTAGTGACAGTAAATTTCGGTGATTATGAAGAAAAGAATAACTCTGATGTTAGCAGCGGCATCTTACTGCTATGAAAATACTGACAAAAGTTGTATCTTAGGAAGGATCCAAGTCTACTGAGGACAGTGAATTTAGAATCTGAATTTGGACCTCTTGAGTTTGGGTCTAAGGTCCAAAATTGTGCCGAGGTGTCAGTCTTGAATTACAATGATAGTAAATTTAGCATGTTTCAGGCTTCCCTGAAGCCTTTTTATAACTCAGCCAGTATAAATAATATGGAAAAATGTAAGCAGGTAATTCAAAATTACTTCAACTTTATCATAAATGTTCATTTTTCTGGTTAATTTTCTTACAATTTCACATAGTCTACCCCATATTGAAAAGGAAAATTAACTTTTTATAATCTTTTAAACTGCTTTTAGTTTTAAAAGCAAGCAAAGCTATTCAGATATGCTTTAAGTATAAATATAAACAAATCAAGTCTTTAAAATCAATGGCTGTATTCTGCTTGAACAAAAGGAAAGTTCTCCTAGATCTAGAGAGAGAAGGTAAATGGCTGACCCTGCATCTTTTCCCAGTATCATGCTATCTTCTCTATGCATGCTGAAAATGAGGGATGAGATGAGGTCAAATGTAGGAAGAATTATAGAGTAGTTCCTCTTTGTGTCATAAAAATATAAAAAGAGGAAGACTATGTAAACAAATCCAAACTTAGCTTAAAATGTTGCACTACCTGATATTTTGCAGTAAGTCTGAAGCCTTCTTTAGTTCTTCTTTCCTGTTCCCTGCTGTTTGTTCCTGTCAGGGTTTCTCCAACCCTCTTCCTCTCACACTAGAAAAAAATGCGAGACTATGTGGTAAATTTGCTTTATTTTTAAAGCTGTATTTATTCTGCATTTCTGTAGCATGGCCTTACAAATTCTAATACCACCAGTTTGTAAACTGCAGCAAGAAGTAGAAGAGTTAAGAATACTGGAAATGGTGCTACAGTCAAGTGCTTATTTAAATGCCATCTTCTGTATTTCTCCATGCTCTGAAAGAATAACACTAAGCTAGTCTAGTTCTAACAGAGGACCTTGGAGAGCATCAGACTGCAGGGTTGAAAACGTGAAGGAAAGGGCTTAGGGCTTAATAGTGCAGAAAGAATGTGAAAACATGATAGAGGAACATTGCCTGATCAGTTTCTGAGAAGTAAAACACCAGTATGAAGATTAAAGTTTTGACATTACTCACTTTCTATGTGCTTATAGAGAGCATATATTTTAATTGATGAATCAACAGAATACATACAATAATGAATTCAGGTAGAATTCATTGAATGTCAGGGGTCTGGGAAGGTTGTTTTTTACAATGGTTTTGTATCAAAAAATTGAGTAAGAGCAATATTTTCTCTCGACAAAGCAATTTGTTCATCAAAATATTCCTTTCATAACTTTTTGCATTTAGAATAGTCAATTAAATTTCAATACAGTGTCCAAACATCAGTGACAAGCAATTAATTTGAAAACCATTTCCTTGTTACTCCCAAGGAGCTGACTGCCATTCAGTAGAATCAGATCAGAATCTAGTGCCATGTCAGTGAATTTGCTACACTCAACACCACATTTGGGTAGCAGTTTTTCTCAAAAGTTAATTGTTGCAAAAGGTATAATGAATTGTATTGTATCATCCACTTGTTTTATTAAGCCATTGAGCTGAGAACTAAAATCACAAGCAGGAATTTGGAACTACAGTGGACATATAGCTGCTTTAATTTATGAACTCAGGTGACTAAGTTGCACAGGTCAGCCTGATGCAGTATTGATCAAAACTTATCAAGTGCTCTTTTCTTTCCCAAATAAAGGCATGTGGCATATTTGTTTGTGCTTTGAATATGATGCTCTGTCTCCAGGGGTGTGTAATGGAGATCCTAGTGATGACCTGAAAATGCAAAACATGACCATAATTACAAATATGGAGGAAATTGAAATGTTCATTAAGAGTTGGGAAATTGAGAAATCATTTGATGTAACAACCAGGAGGCCTGTAAAAGACTGTACTGAGGATAACTGCACATACTGTATGGAACTGTTAAACAGAGGCATTTTCATCCCTTGTCACAAGAAAGTGAGTATGAAGATCAGAAAAATTGCAGGAGCAAATCAAATAGAAGTTGTATAATTAGGAAAATAATTACATTTTTCATATTTTGGTTATTTTTTATGACTTGACAATGGAATGAGTGGGTTAATACCCCTGTCATTTTGGCTTTAATACTTTTGTCATGTTGTCCATTGAAAACACACATCTGTATTGATCCCTATATGCTATTGTGCTGGTTTTTGAAATTATTTAATAGGCAATTCTCAAAGGAGAGACACCGGATCATCAGGTCACGACAAACACATTCCAAAGGTGTTTTTTTAATTAAATGCTAGACATGGATCACTAGAACAGAAAGCCTCATGCTTCTGCTGCACACAGCAGCAACTCATGCAGTCTGAGACTTACTGGACTAAAGAAATTTCTAGTTAAACAAATTTTGATGTAGTCCCTATAATGTCAACAATTTTGTAGCATTTCTTACAGAAATCATTACCATTTGTTTGTACAAACTGTACTTTCTAATGGGGATATAGCTGTAGCATGCACACTGTCACTAGGGGCGAGTAGTGCAGCTTCAAGGAAGCCACAAATCTCTGAGGTCTGACTGAGTTTCCCCACTTAATTAAAAATAAAAGGGATTAATTACTCAAATGGCCCTTCTTTCTGAGAGGTAGATGTATTCAGGTTCCCAATTCACTTCTTCTTGTTCTGCCTTTCCACCCTTGGTTTTTATTGTGTTACACTTCAGTTTTCATCAAAGACAAATGCTGTTAAAAGTATTGCTGGCAGCTGAGCCCCTTCTTTCAAATTCCTAAGACTTCTCCTCATTTTCCTGAGCTAGAAAAAAATGCAGGGAGTTCTTCTAAAAGGAAGGAACTACAGTGGTTATATATATATATATATATATATATGTATAAATTTAAGAGATATTTGCCACAGTAGCTTTGCAGGAGGAAGTAGTGGTAAGCAGTTTGGAATCAAGAAGGTAGAGTAGCACCAGTGAGTAGTAAGATGCTTTGCATAATTGTTTTGACATATCTAATTTTAAAATAATTTAAGGCAATCTGATGAGTCAGAATTCCTACTGCATATATGTTCCTAGGAGAACATTTAGTGCATCTTTTCCTGGTTTATAGCAAAAACTGACATCAAAATTTTCAAGTGTTGGGTTCATCCATTATGAAATTTGTTTTCTTTCATATACATGATGGTGGCAGAGCCAGAGTGGATGGAGCCCATTGTGCGCTCGCTTGCATGAAGCAGCTGGTCAAGGATGGGCAGCAGTCACCAGTGTAATGAACTTTATGGCAGAAGTGAGAGACTGCTTGAAGATTGGCTGAAATTACAGGGAGAACAGGGCTGCAACATAGTAGTGAACAGGCAGAATGAAATAAAATCTGACTTTTATGTCTTGTTACAAATTTGTGCAAATAAGCCCAACAGAAATAAGATGGTTTGCACCACCTGCATTTAGACTCAGTAACACAGGCTATCAAGTCCAATAGACACAGAAACAGAGTAATAACTAATTAGTTCACAGCAGGATTGTATGGAAGGTATAGAAGAAATGTTTAGCTGAGATTGTTCACTTTTAGTCGACAGGGCTATATTGAAAAGTACTGTTAGTAATGTGACAATCTCATTTGGGCTGCATTCTGTGTCTACTGATGAACCTAGAAAATTCTGGCAGTTAAAGTTTTGCAGAATGAGTGTTCTGACAAAAAAGATATTTTTTAATTTAGACACTGCAAGCAATTTTCCCCCTCGTGGTTGTATAATTTCTCTTAATTACTGATTTATTTTAGTTACGGGAAGTCCTTATATTTGTTAATTCCCAATTTTAAAATGTTCCTAGGTGTCACCACAGGAATTTTGTGAGAAGATGTGGATCAACAGCACTTATTTTTGGAATTATGAGTGTGATGCACTTTCTGCATATGTGGCTTTGTGCAACAAGCACAACATCTGCATTAAATGGAGGACACCTGATTACTGTTGTAAGCAGATAGCCATATTCTGTACTCCTATGTGGCTTTAGTGATGAGGTTTTTTTAGTGATGAAGTTTTTTGTGATAAGTTAAAAATATATTTATTTCTATTATTCTTGTAAGTAATGTGTCTTATCACAGCATTGGTAAATCAGTACAAGTTCTTAAGATGTATTCTTTTAGTAATGAATGAATTTAAATCTCCATTGAATTATCTGCTTACCTAAAGTACTGTTAAAGGTATAAATGCATGCTTTCTGTGATAACTCACTTGTTCTTACTATCTATTTTTCCAATGAAATGATGAAAGAATACGGAAGCACTTAATGTCCTTTTTTATTCCTTTCAGCACTGAGTTGTCCTGAGGGCAAGGAATACCAGCCTTGTGTGCAACCCTGTGAAGCCAAGACATGCTTGAATAAATGGTTCTATGAAGATTCTCCCTGTTCCCATTTAAGGGAAGACTGTGTGTGTAAAAATGGCACCATTCTGCACAGAACGGACTCTGACCTCTGTATACCAGAAGAAAAATGTAGTAAGTACAGTAGGACAGAGTAGGTTTGCAGTTACAATAATATTAACCCGAGTTATATTAAGAGTTCATGGTAACAGATAAGTTTAAATACTGTGTCAGTCCTCAGTAACTGTGAATCTGGTAAAAGTCCCTTCAACAGGCCTCCCTTTTTCTCAAGCTACAGCATTTTGTGCTTTCAGTTAACTTGGCTTTAAGACCCAGTACTGTCCCTTGCTGTCCTGGGGTGGCATAATGATATTTTGTATTCCCTATCGTTTGTATACTTGAGCAGAAATATGGTACTGTAGCTTTAACTGTGTCACGCAGCTGGGAGAAAGCTCTGCCCGCGCGGGATGTTTTGAAACTTTTTCCCTGGCTCTCCTACGGGGGAGTGAGAAGGAGGAAGGGACACTTTTTTTTTTTTTTTTTAAAGTGGGAAAAACTGTTTAATTAACAGACCACACAGTGGAAGGGGAAAGGGAAAAAGGGTCATTAAACCTGAATAAACAGCTGATGAACTTTAGTGTCCTTTTCTTCAGGCGTAGCTTCCCCTTTCCGGGGTCCCCGGAGGGGGCCGGGTGGTGTTCCTCCCTGGACGATTCTCGTCCACTGTCCTCCGGGGCTCCTCAGGTTCTCGGATGAGAAAGCAAGTCGAAGAAAAGGATCCAAAAAACGATGAGAGGAAAAAAGAAAAAAAAATCCCGGGGGAAAAGAAAGGAAAAAAAAAAAGAAAACCCAAGCAGCAGCCACACCAGTAGCACCAGCAACCAGCAGCAGCAACTGGCTGAGCGGAAAAAAAAAAAAAAAGTGTCCCTTCCTCCTTCTCACTCCCCCGTAGGAGAGCCAGGGAAAAAGTTTCAAAACATCCCGCGCGGGCAGAGCTTTCCCCCAGCTGCGTGACACAGTTAAAGCTACAGTACCATATTTCTGCTCAAGTATACAAACGATAGGGAATACAAAATATCATTATGCCACCCCAGGACACTTGCCCTCACCCATTTTCACCCAGACTGAAGCATTTGCTCCTTTGGGGCTTTTAAGGTCATCCTTTCTTGGATTCTTTTATCATAATGCTCCACAGGCATATTATTTTATGCAATAATTTTATGCAAGTCGTAGTTGCTTGCAGGAAATGGGAGCTGTCTGCTTGTTGAAGGGATATAATGATTCTTCTCATTCCAGCATGTACAGATGATAAAGGACAGCCCCACTCTGCTGGGGAGATCTGGAATGGGTCCATGAGAGGCTGCTGCATGTACGGCTGTTTAGAAAACGGAAGCATTGTTGCTGTAGAACCTGAATGCAATGAAGATCCACCACCAGTCTGTGAAAGAGAAGGGGAAGTTCTCCTCCATGTCATTGAAGAGAGAGCTTGCTGTCCCAAGAAAGTTTGTGGTATGTGTGACACTTGTTTTCAATAACAGAAATATAAAATAAGTGCTTGACATTCACTGGCCACTGACAAACTTTAGATTCAAGGTAACATTGTTTAGAATTAATTTTCAAGTTGGGCCAGCAACTTCTCTTCTTTATAAGAACTACTCACTGAAATATTTTTTTCTTAGAAATCCAGTTAAACAAGACTTCTGTTATAATTTATGTTTTAAGCTCTTGCATGGGATTTAATAATAAATGGATATATATTCAATGATAGAAGTACCTTGGTATTCGGAGAAGTCATCAGAGATTTCTTGCTTTTCTTTCTAGTGCTTAGGTGTGATGAGCAGTATTCTCTGATCTACTGCTGTTTCCCAGAAGCTGTTTTTTGGGAGCTAATCACTGAATACAAATATTCTACCCAGCCATGATTGTTACGAAAAATAATAATCTTATTGCTCCTAAAACATTAAGCAAAATATACTAATTTCTTCATAACATCTTCAAGGAAAATGAGAACATATAGTCCAGTTGATATGTTGCTTTTGATCATTACATACCTGCAACCAATGCTGTATTGTCAATTTGCTCAAGGATTATCAGTGGAACATTATAGCTGGCTTCGTGCATAGGAAGCAGAGCAAGTAAATATCTGTTTTAAGAGGGATATAAGTGCTTCCTTGGGTTGAACTCAAAGGTCTACATGATGTTATTGAGTGAACTTTAAGCTGACTTGGGCTGTTCTTGTTTTGTGGCTCTCTGTACTAGATGATATAAATACTTTCAGCTATAGGACTTGCACTTGTATCTGTTTAAAGATGTCGAAATTGATTGTTTTTTTTATCCCACAGAATGTAACATGTCATTGTGTGATGCCATTATCCCAACATGCAAACCCAGTGAAAAATTAGTGGTAGGCTACCACCCCCTGTCCTGCTGTCCACAGTACCAATGTGGTAAGGGAAATACAAAACCACAGTTAGGGGAAAGTTTTCCATGCTTGTATTATATGTTGGAATAAAATTTGCATTCCACGTTGTTTTGATTGTTAACAGAACGGGACACTGTAAATAGCACCAGGCAATGATGTATGTTTTTTTAAACATTCTCAAATATTTTTTTGTGTTTGTGCTTTGTTACTTATGATTTACAGTCAATTTAGGATATTTTATGTGACTTAGTATATGAAGAATGTATTTTCTTTATCTTTTTAGTGTTGTTTCAGTGACTTCTTTTAAAATGGTGTTTGTTTCACATCCTTCAGAATGTGATCCTTCAGTTTGTTTTAATGCCTCCCAGCCGGACTGCAGAGAAGATCAATTTATTGTTGAAGCAAAGCAGGAAGATCCCTGTTGTTTCTCGCATCTTTGTGGTAAGAGTCCTCTGATATTTTTATGGAGAGCTAAGGAATAGTCAAGTATTCACAAAAACAGACTATAAATCTAAGCCAAATAACTCAAGTCAGAAATTCCTGGAGAGGTAAGATTTCACACAGATCTGGCTGACTGGAGCATAACTATGCTTGGGTTTGGGGACCTTTTCTTTCCAACATAATTTTGAACCTCATATTTGAACTTTGTTTAGTTTTTATATCCATAAAATCCATAAAATTTCAATTATCTAAGCATCAAACATAATATTGCTTGTTATATAGTCTATTCAATGAAATTCACATGTGCTAACACTTTAGTATTTGAAGCTTCGTAAATGTCTGATTTTTTTTTTTTTTAATTTAGTTTGTGAATCCTGTATTGAGCCTGTTCCCTTGTGTAGTGAAGGGGAAATTCTCACTGTAGACCTTAATACCATACACTACTGCTGTCCTCATTACTACTGCGGTGAGTGTAACTGTTGTGAGTTCAATATGCGACCAAATTCAGTAAAAATGACAGACTCTGCGTCTGTGTGCGTGTGTGTGTATGTGTATTTGTTTAAATTTAGCATTTAGGGTAGGCTTCAGGTATAGACTGAGATCCAAATGAGGGTGTCTGCATTTGAGGTAGATTCAAAGTTCTTGATATGCTCAGTGGTGGTTTAATGAACCCATTGAGTGGAGTCTGGAGAGGTTATTTAGTTCAGCAGATAAAGTATGCTTATTTCCACCGTGATCTAAATACCAGTATATTAATGTGGCACTGGATCCCATCCTTGGAGTATAAATATATAATTGTTCATATATTAAAACACATTTAATAAAGCTTCTATGCTGTTTTTCCTCTGTTGTACCATTCATTAATATTTAAGCAGTTTCTTTGCATTTTTAACTCTTAGGGGAAGGAGTAGACCAAGGGTTCCAAGTACTGGTGCGGTGTCTACTATTCAAACAATGAGCAGGCAGAAGAAAAATATTTGCAGTGGGACTTCGTCTTTTTCATAGTCTCATAAAACACATAAATTGTGTGATACATTTTAAAGTAAAGTCTACAAGTATAACTGGTTAACTAAGATTAACTTTTGTCTTATTGCAGTCTTTCAAGGTAATTTCAAATAATTAACTTCCACTATGTTTGGAGTTTAGTAATTTTTACTTCAGTTGTTTCTGTATTTTGGTCCTTTCCTTTTCCTAGCACTTCCACCCAGATGAAATTTTCTGCAAAGGCCTTTGGCCTTGTTTTTTTTCCAGATTCTGGCAGGTAGAGAGTTAGATCTTAGTGTATTATCTTCTTTCACAGTAAGCCACTTCTCATAAAGTAGGCAGTATTTTCTTATTAGCGTCATCCCCGGAGGGCTCCCTGTTATCTTACAGAATTGCTCTTTACAGTACATTTCTAGCCCATGTTTTCCAAAGACTATGATTTTAGTTGTCTTTGGCACTAGTTATAGTCTTGAGTAACTCTGAAGTAGGAAGAATATTAAATGATTCCTGTTTGCTGTTTTCTGAAAATTTAAGCATGTTCTAAGACAACTGAGATCACTTTTGAAAATCTTTGTTTATTTTTTAATTCCAAGGATAATTCAGATGCCTAAGAATCATAATGTTTATATAAAATTATGTTATTTTAAAAATATTTTATTGAAGGTAATGTAAACTGGAAAATGTAAAGGAAAGTTGAGTAAATTCTCATATTCTCATTTCCCCTCATTTAGTTTGTGATGAAAATCTTTGTCCTGAGCCTCCTATGATTTGCACAGATGACATGACACTTGTGAAGGAAAAAATACTTGGGCAATGTTGTCCAGAATGGCACTGTGGTAATTATTGCTTTATTCCTTAGTCACAGCTGTTAACCAAAGCTAACAGTTAGCTAACTGATTAACACAGTTTTCTTTATCTCCTCAGAATGTAGTTGTGAAAATGCTACTATGCTGACCTGCAAATTGGTAAGTGGTGCCTTTAAATATTGTTATTAATAGTGTTCAACTGTCTTACCCTTCCCTTTACACTCCTTGTTTCAATTAGTTGTAAAGAGTGAACAGGGACTGCCCCCCAGTCCCAGTTCAAGCTTGTAATTCCAAGTGTCTGCATGGTGTTGTCAACGATTCCTTGGAGAAATTTCACTTTCTGTGTTGTAAGATGTCAAAAGAAAGAAAGCAACTGCAGTATTTTCCTATTCATTGTAGACATGAAACGATATAGCGGTAAGGCTTTCAACATAAATAATTCCCATTTAAAAAATAATTAATGAGGTATGAGCATTATGATTATAAGTATCATCTGAAGAAATGTGTTATTTTGTTAATAATTTGTGCTTTTGATTAAAATGATTTACCATTATTGAATTTAGCTGATATGAGAAGTCATAAATATTTTGCTATTCATGTAGTTTGTCATAATAGGGACTGTGATCTGGAATATAATTATGACTGAATGTTCAAACTCCCATTAATACCACATTGATCATATTTTCTTTATCCAATGCCTAGTTTGTTCTTATGTGAAGACTGCATCATGCAAAGTCTATTAAGGAGTTTTAGATTTGAATAGCTTTCACTTATCTTTTGTAAGAGAATACTTAGGAGGCGATCTGCTATTTGGTTTATTGTTGAAATAACTTGTATCTCAGGAAAAAATGCTGTTTATTGACTCTACTCATAGGGGTGTTTATGCACCCCTATGGAAAATGCAGTGCTGTTTTCTGTTTAGAGAGATAAATACATTGAATAACTCTGAATGTAGTACTGTTTCTTGAATGCAATTTTTCTCTTTTATGAAACCATGGGTGGAAGTGATGAAAGTAATATTTTACAATTTTAGACAAAAATTGTCTGTGTAATACTACATCTAATTGTGCATGACTTTGCAAACTTTTATCTTTTTATACCCAGGGAGAAGTTAAAAAAATAGATAGCAGTGTTTCCAGTGCTTGTGGATGCACTCACTACATTTGTGGTAACTTTTTCATATTCCTCATTGTTGTGTTTTAGTTTTTAGCAGAAAGGGCTTGCAAAGAAAGCAGAAATAGGACCATGGTAACCACCTAAATGTAAATGCTCTTTTATCTTAACTTGATGTATGTCTATCTAGTTATGCAATTATCCTCTCTTTTCTGAATATGGTGCTTTGCCTGCTAACCCATCCATTTTGTGTCTGTTCTGGCAGGGTGTGGGAGTGTCCTAGAATTACCCATGTTTTCAGAGTCAGGTACAGTCCTTATGGTGAGAGTCAAATAGCAGGCCAGTTGTGAATGGTAGCTGAGTGTGAGCTGAGTGTGAGTAGGGCAGCTGCTCCTAGTCTGCTTTTAAGCACAAATGAGACACCATCTCACACAGAGCAGCAGACCAGTTCAGCCAGCACAAGAGGAGGTAGCTAGTCTTAAGATCAGAGCTCTGCTCCTTCCTTTGCTCAGCTACCCGTGCAGAGTAGATTTCAGCTCCACTGTGCATGGGGCTGCTGAGGTAAGCTGCAGTCCTGGCAGCAGCCAGGTTAAACTGCCTGCAGGAGCCAAGAACACATTTACAGTACAGCCTGAGCAGATTACTGGCCCACAGGTATTTGGAGACATACTAGTTTATTGCCAGAAAGACATCTTGTGATGGCAGAATAGCTGGATGTTAAATATTAGAGCACTTTTAAAGTAAGACCAACAGATTTTTTTACTTTCATAATAAGAACGCTATCAATTTTGGGCAGTTTTGCATTTTGTAGCATTTTCTTAAACCGAATTATACTTCCTCCCCCTCTTGTTTGGTAATTAAAACCACAAATCAATCAAGTCTAAAAGAATACTTTTGCAGTGTGTAGGAATTTATCCTACTTTTGTCTTACCAGTGATTCTGTTAATTTCTTTCAAGACTTTTTTCCCCCTCTGGTAACATTTATTTCTTTTGGTTTTAGAGAAGGATGATGTGTGCATCTTCCAGGAGGTCACAGTACTGAGTCCTGGACAGTCAGTGATTCAGTACTTGGATGGAGACCTTTGTTACACTGTACAGTGTTTACAAGAAAAAGATCAGAACACAGGATACAATGCTATGCATTTCACAATGATGAATTGTTCACAGCAATGTGAAGCCGTGAGTATTCTTAAAACACAGGAATGATGCAATTTACGAGTACAACTGCACAACTAGGATAAAAGCTTTAGTGAGAACTTTTGCTACTCCCATTTACTCACAAGAACTTGAGAACTTAGTGATTAGGTGTATCTTGTGTCTACAGGATTGTCTTGAGACGCAGTTTCTAGCAGCATATGTAAACATATCTATCAGACAGTCCATCCATCCATCCATTGTTTTCCTTGGTGTTTTTGATTTCAGAAATCAAAGAAATTCCATATAATGTATGTTTTTAAAGTACTTGTTTGTTTTTTCCTTTCCTTTTTTCCCAGCATCAAGTATATATTCCTTCCTTCAGTCACCATACCTGTTGTGGTACGTGTCAAAATGTGTCCTGCTCTTTTCATACAGAGAATGGAACGCTGACTGTGTATGAGGTAAGTGCCTCCGAACAGAGATGGAAAGTATAATGGAAACTATAATGATTCAATGGACAGGAGTCTGGCAGGCATTTCTTAGTTAACTCAGGCTCTCAGTCTTGCTTCATACCTCATTACTGCTTGTTATGCACTTAGAGACTATTTATGATGTATGATAGGAAATGAGCGTGTTTATCTAGAGACCTGCCCTTTCTCACATGTGAACATTTAATTTTATTGCTTGTAATATTTTCTACAAAGATATGCGAATGTCATCATTTACTTAAGGCTGGATGTGCTCTAACTGCAAACAGGGTTCAAATTGTAACTAAATTGTACACTGTGATTTAGATGTATTGGGTAACTTCTGAGTCTACATCAGGACTTTGAAGTCCCCCACTTCTGAGGGCCACTCTTCTCTTCATGCTGGTTACTACAGAAACGAAAAGTGCAAACTGAGGCACTGGGGTTCAGGATCTTGGTGGTGTGTTCCAGTGCCCGCATACACAGAAATTTAGATGTGGCCATGACTTGGTTCATACTTCCAATTGATTTCAGAGCCAAAAAACTCTTCAACTGGCACAGAATCCAGAATCCTTTCATTCTGCACTAGGACACCCATGTTCAGCAGAATTCTGGAGAGCAGAATCACGGCTCTGGGGAGGAGTAGCCTCTGGTAGTTAGGGTGTGGTCTTTCCCTTTGCCACCTATGGGTGGTCTGCAGCAGACATTCCACTCCAGCAGGTGCACTTTTACAGATGTTTCAGGCTGGAGATGAAGCTGAAGTGTTTTGGTGTTCCTGACAATGACTTTATTTTATATATTCAGGAAGGAAGCACCTGGACCTCCAACTGTACCAACTACAAATGTGAAAAGACTGCTGCAGGGGCCATTGTACTGGGGTCAAGTGTTGTCTGCCCCCCATTTAATGACACTGAGTGTACAAAGGTTTGTACTTTGGGTAAGGTAAGTGACAATAGCTGCTCTGGAGTTTGGCTTACTCCACAACACATGCATACTTCAAGCACTAAGTGGTTAAAAAAAGTGGTAAGTAAAAACATGTAAATGAGCAATTTGCAGTAATTTCCTATACTCCTCTTCTCTTTCCAATTGAGAAAGTATGTGTGGGGACTATAAAGGTTTGGCTTGGGTCTTGTTGATGACTGCTTTTAAAACACTGTGGAATTGGAATCATGCTTCACATACCACTATATAAAGTGCTAATCACTATGTCTTACTTTAGTTTGGAAGAACACTTTGCTAAGTTCTTAGAACACACACAATAAATAAATCAGATTAAGAAATCCAGAAATGCTGCATATAGAAGTCAGCTTAAGTTGTACAATGATTAGGAAGATGACAGAGTATATACAAACTTTGTTATCTCTTAAACTAAACTCTGTTTAACCTAACAAAAATATCTAGCACACATGAAAGGGCATCTACCTGGACCATATATTTAAAAATAAAAAGGTGGCATATCCATATAAACTTCTTTGAAGAACATGTATTCTTCACAAAGATTGACTATTTGTTTACAGTTTAATTTCTAATTTAAACTTCTCTAACTTTACAATACTTACAAAGTTTTGTGCTTGCAGTACATCCTATATTTAATATGAGTTACAAATAATAATAAATATAGATGTAGAGAGGGTAAGTACCATTGCTGCCTTGACTACAGATTATACGTTTAGTACCTGTCCTACTTATGCCTTCCATCTGTTCAAAAAAGTTCTTATTCCCTCCAATCCTGAAGAAGGTGTTCTATTTAAAATTAATGTCTGTACTACTTTGAGTTTATGCCTGAGTTTCTTCCCTGGAACCATTCTGACACCATCTATTGGGGTCTTTCCTTATTAATAATGGTTAAGATTTTAAAGAATGGAGCCCTAAAATTATCTTCCTGAATCAGTCTGACCTGTTTTTGAGACGTGCTGAGCGTATGCTTGAACCAGTAGCTGAGGAGAAAGCTCTTCTCACAGGCAGCTCAGGATAATTCAGGAATATCTGAGTTTAAATGCTCTTTTAAGAAGCTCTTGAACAACGTATTCAGTAATTTTTCTGTAATGAGGTAAAAAATACATGCTTATGTGAAAAAGCAGAAGCTAAAAATGTCTTTCATCTCTTCTTATCCTAAGAGTTTTATTTATGTTCTGTTGTCTGCTTGATATGCAGATATGGGCTACACACACAAATTTTTGAAACCATTATAATAAAACTCAGTGGTGGCGAAATAGATGGTAGTGGATGATATAAAAAATATGCTTATAGAAACTAAGTGACTTTTTCAAAGGAAACTAGGTCAGATGTCAACTGAACACTACTGAACTTACCAGCAGTGATGATTTCATTTTCAATTTCAAAGACTGGAAAGAATTTGTGAAGCAAACCTTCAGGTGACACATGTCGGTGTAATCCTCTTGATTTCAGTGACACTACTTTTTATTAGTTGGACATCTTTAAAACATGGAATGTTTTGAGATACAATTTCCCTTTGCCCAGTCTTTTCTGCTATATTCTTCTTTTATTTTCCTAGAATGGAGGAATTGTGCAGACGTATAATGACGGCTGCTGCAAGACCTGTAAGTGATGAAGGCTGCAATATGTGCTAGTTTGCCTTTGGTTTTGGAGGGCTTATTTTTTAACCTCAGTTGCTGGGACGTAAAGAGGGAAAAAGCATGCAGTTCCCCCTACAAATCACATTAAATGGTTGTAGTTACCTAACTACTCTTATTGAAAAGTCTTGCTTCATTTGGCTGCTGACTTGGTGATTTTTAACATTATTGTTCTGGAGTATAACCAAATCTCTCCAAATATAACCCATGGAAGATCAAAAGTTATTGCAATTAAAACAATGAAAGCATCCTCTTTATTGTTAAGTTGGCTCTAAAATAGCACCTATATGATCTTCACCTTAAAAGCTGAGAATTTTTCCTCCTAAAATTGCTTCCTGATTCAATGATATTTTTGCAATACATCTTCAAACATAGCAATTTATTCTGTTTCCCTAATATGTATTTTCTAGGTCCAAAATACTAGAATGTTTTTTATTAAATACCAGATGAGGAAAAGTTATTGTAATACTGATGATAGCAACGCTTATATAAAATCAGCCTTTTAATACATTCACATTTTCTGGGTGTGTAACTTTAATATATAATGAAATGTGACTCAAGCTGACATAAAAGATTCATAATTTATGCAATTTTAAACACTGATTGAGAAGAAACTTTTTTTTTCTGCAATTTTGACTTGGAACAGTTTTATTATCTAGGCATATAATTATGTATATATATATTTAAAAATAAAAGTAGAACATTGCTGTGTAAAACTAATTGTGTAGAGCAATGACATGTTTAACATTACCGAAAATCCTACCCTTGTTTTTTGGCCTTTTTTGTGCTCAACACTAAAGGCAAATTAGTATTTGGAATGTTTGTAAACCTTTACTTAATAATATTAATAGCAAATCACAGACTTACAAGCATATACAAGCATACAAGCATATATTGCACTATTATATAAAACTGAAGTGCATTGTATTGGATATGCCTTGGAGAAATAAGGGGAAGTAGTTGTATTTATCAAGTACAGAACAATACCAAGTCTCCAAGTTGTGTGAGACTTAGCTGCAAATACTGTAGTTCTCTTGCATCCAAAACATGGAAAATGAAAGGTATTGTAAAACAACAGAATATGCTTTTTTAATTAAAATCACCATAGAGAAGTAACACACCGGAATTGTGCTGAAATCTTACTAATCAATAATCTTTCTCTCAGGTGTTAACTGTGTTGAAAAATATTTAAATCCACACCCCCCCTCCAAAAAAAAAAAATAGGTTGGCATTATTTAGAAAATTAGTATAAAAAATTATTGACCACTGGTTTTCCGTTGACCAGGAAGATTTATCATTTTGGCCATATTCTGTGGCCTCAGGAAAGGCATTGTTATACTTCAGAAATACTTGCTGAGGTGGCTGCTAAAATCCCCAGATATCATTCATACAGTTATATGCTATTTTATTTTTTTTTTGTTTTATTTTTTACTAAAAGCATGTGCCCTGTGGTGAAGCAGTTGAGTACATATAACTAGAGCTTGCAACACATTGGGATTTTAATGGGAACAAATAACTTTTCTGAAAGAGCTTGATTTAATGCATGCAAAGTCAGTGCATATATTTAATTCTTACCTTGCCATAGAGAGACTCATACCAAAAGTTTGGTTTAAAAGTAAGCATTCCAGTTTCGTGTTAACCAGGAGGGTAATAAAGTGTAGGCCATCTTTAGTGAGACTTGAAGCAGCTGCAGAGTTTCTAAATTGTAGAAGACTAACAGGAAAGCTATCATCTTTTTCTAAAAGAAAAATTGCAGTTGGCAGTGTAAGAATTAATTAAGTGTCATTTATACAGAAATGTTTTTATTTCATGAGAATCTTCTATTCCTAATGATTCTGCCAGGTTCTGGATTGGGTCTATTACCCTTTGCCATTAGTCCAGTAGTGCCTACTGGTAGTATTAATTGTGAACCAGGTATTATTTTTAATGATGTATTTTCTTTTCTTTTGATAATAATGTAAGCAGTGCTTGATATATGTGTCATAGCTGTCATCATCATTAAATGTTGCCATGCAATTAATGGCTCTGGGCCTGATACTGAGAGATGCTGATCCCCTGTTGGCCTCCCAAATCAGTGGTTTTCTAAAACCTCGTCAAGATTCACTGCTCAGCACCTATCAGAATTAGGTTCATCCATTTATGGTATATGCTGCTGATGGTTATTCCTCCTGCTCATTGCTGAAATTGGTTTTATCACGTGAACTTATGGTACAGGAGAGTTGTAATAAGAAATGTTACTTTAAAAAATCGTAATTCTGAATACTGTTACCAAGAGACTCTAAATCTGATCCCAGGTCTCTAAATTTAATGATGAAAATATTTTTTGCCTTAAAATAGAGCAAGAGTGTGTGTTACTGTTTGGTCTCACCTTTGCAGATCTGGATTTATGCTGTATTTCTTCTTTGTCACAAATACTATGTTTTACAAAGTTACAAAAATAATGAGGGCAGGATTGGGGGGGGGACACGACACATACAATTGCTACCCCATGGCAATGTATAATTTTTATACCAGAAATTACAGAATGTTACAGAACTGTTGCAATACACTCATAATTCTTTGCTTTTTAGTATAGGTAAGTCACAGAAACTCCTTGCTTAAATGAGGAGTGAGTAAACAAAGCATATCTGATACTGAATGCAGATCTTTGGAGTTCAAATTCGGAGAGAGAAAAGTATAGCAGCAGAGTTTTCATGAGATATCGGCACTCTATATGCTGAAATGTTAGATATTTATCTCTATATGACTTGTAGAAGTACAAATATTGCACTGTCTACACATGCCCGGGCTGGCAAACACTTTCAGGTGGAAATATCTCAGAAATTTTTTAAAAGGGTTCTGAGGAAGGAAAACCAAGATGTTACAGTCAAACTGCTTCGCTTATACAGCAATCTGCTAATTCAGTAACATAATTGTTTGATTCTTCAATGCACAAGTTAAAATTAAGCTGTACTCTGCAGCCAGCCTAATTTTTCAGTACTCAATGAGCTGTGGTTGCAGAATATCTTGGTTACTCAGAGCTCATTTATCTAATAAAAGTGCTCTCAAGCTTCTAAGCAACAGAAGAGCTGTTTTTCTGTACACCCAACCATGAAGGAAGGTCAAGAAACTACTGAATAGTGTTTATTATTTTATATGATGTATGTCCAGAATGGTTGCACAGCAAAACTAACAGATGATTTCGATGGGTAGTGAAACAGGACATCTAAATAACTACTGTTACACAGATAGTAATAGCTGTCTGGTACAGAGTGAAGCATGAAAAACCATGTGTCATTGTTTCAGTATTATGACTTTTACTATGTTAAAAATGGCTTTTCACTGTACAGCTTTAGTTTTCGAATTTTAAAAAAACCCCTCCTATCACTATCTCCAAGACTGAACATAAAAATTCAGTATTTCCCGCATCCTAGATCTGTATGCTGACTGCATGTACTACATGCTTCAGATCTGGGGATTAAAAAGTGCACCATATTTAGCAAATAAATATATGTCACTCTTTCAAAGCTTCCTTGAAGGAAATTTTTCTCAAAAATATATTGAAATTATATATTTAATTTTTAAGCATGCAAAATAGCATGAAGATTGTAATCACAGTCACAGCTCTACCTTCTCAAATGTTAAGTTCTGAAAATTTTATAAAAGGCAGGATCAAAATCCTATTTGCATTCAACATTCCCAATAAAACAGAATTAATTCTAATACGATTCAAAATTACTCAAGACGTCTCTTTTTCCTCTATTTGCTTATATTTCTCTTGCCATACGTGCAATATAAAAACATATTCATAGATTAATATTTAAAAAATCCATACAGCTTATTTGGGCCACTTGATGCTCATATGTGCCAGCTATAAAATAGGTAATTCTGCACATGAACTATTTATTAATATATTAGATTAAAAAGAAAATTATGGAAGTAATAGTTTCTGTGTGTACATTAATGAAAATGAAGTATAATTATTTTAATTATGTTAATATTTTTACTTTTTTAAGAAGCAAATACAGTACAGAAGATGTATTGATTCACTATCCATTTTTTTATATTTTTATCAGGCAAAAAGGAAGAAAGGATTTGCCAGAAAATGACAATCAGGACAACCATAAGAAAAAACGACTGTATAAGTCAAAGCCCGGTAAGCACAAATGTGCTGTTTCAATGCTGGGCCTGTGGCATGCCAAGCCAAATATTAGGAAGTCGGTTACAGCTAACAACAAGCAACAAAAAATGCTGCTTTCTTCTCAAATGCAGACTCTCGACCCTAGGAATATTATCCTACTCATAAATGGACTAAAACTAACTGTTTCTATTACTGAAAGACTGAGTCCTTCTACCTGGAGAAACATATGGCTTCAAATGAAAAATACAGACCATAATTACTCTAACGAATGAAGGCATTGAGCTTTTTAGCATGAAATGACATCCTGCTCTAAAAGAGGAGTAGAAATGTTTTGAATTAAAATGTGGTGGAACACTGCTGCATCCGTCTTTGAAGACCTTTATGCTCTGTGTGTCTTCTCCTCTCCATAGTATGTGTTTCCATATAATAAATTCATTATCCCATTTATTTATGGGTCTGCTTAAGACATCTTATTTCTTAAGACATTTCTTATTTATTAGATGGCGTAGCCCTATCTACAGACTGCAGGAGATTTCTGAGCAGCAAATGTGTTTCTCACGTAGCCCTTAAAAGAGAAGCAATTGACAAAATATCTCAAGACTTCCAAAAGGCCAGTGGCAAGATTCCGTTGAAGACCTAAACAGTCATTAGGGAAGAGGCAAAATGTCATCTCATGTTAAAAGCCATCCTGATAGAAGGTCAATAGTGACGTGGTCAAATTTTAATAGGAGTGCGTGGTGTATTTATTTAATTTTGGAAGGATTGGTAATGAGGGAGTATAAATATATAGATGAAATTACAGTAATTTGCCATAGGTAAGAGAAGACTGGAGAGCTTCACAGTTACTTCAACAGCCACGTTAAGAGACAGCAATGTAACAAAATAAAGACAGGATATTGACTAAATAAAGAATATTAAAATGAAAGATTTAGTCAAACCTCATAGGTTTTTTAAGCTAGGTGAAAAGATCCTTGCTCTTTCATCCAGTTCTGTGAAAATCTTTGCTCTCCTGAAGACAAAAGGCAAACTAAGAGCTATGGCATTCAGGCAAATGGATAGGCACTGGAAACAAGCTCATTCTAGTGTCTTTTGAGACAGTGCTGCAGTACTAGAGAGAGTGCTCTGTGCAGCTGTGGTCCCTCTGTATTGCTGCAGAACTTAAGCGTTCAGAGAGGAGCAACAAGAATGTCAGCCAGCTCAGGTCTTAAATGGTGCAATAAATGAATCCTTCCTTTTTATGACTATCTATTGTAAATGATTTCTCTTTTCTCCCCTCTCTACCCACCTTCCAAAAAGACCTACCACCATCCCACCTCTATCTGTATTACAGTCTCCTTTTCCCAGTATCTTCTTGCTCCTGATTTCCTTGTTGGCTGCACATCTTTACACAGTCCAGATTCCCTTACCCTTCACACAGGAGCACCTCCAGATTTTCATGTCCTCCTACCCTTAGCTCCCCTTCCTTTCCTTTCCAGCACCCCCACTGGCACTCTTTTTCAGTCACGTGATTTTGGCCCATCAAACTGGTATCTGCTGTGACTACATACATGTTCTTGGCCAGATTACTGCTGTCAAACTTTGGATAGGGCTGAGCATGATTACATTTAATTAATAACTAGGATTATTAGTGCTTAGGACAAGGTCTTTTTTTACTCCTATCAAATCTCAGGCAATTTGAAAGTTATAGGAGTAATCTCTTGGTCGAATTTGTATGGATATGGTACATTTCATCACAGACTTGGAAGGGAGTGGTTCAAAGCATTTTTCATAAGCTCCACCTGCATAAGAAATCAGATTTAAGTCTCTCACAAAGAGAACTAGACCTAGTATTCCCATCCTTGGTTTCCCAGCTCTTCAACACTATTTAAGTTTAATTAAAAAGTATATTTTTTTTTTCTGTCAAAATATCAGCTAAGCAAATTCTTTGCATTATGTAACAATGAGAGAAAGCTTTGCTCTGCTGAAGCCTAGAGCACAAATAATTTTCTAGCTAGCGTGTGCCCTAGCTGGTTTGTTACTGCGTCTACTTTTTGGATATATTTCTTTGAATGGTAACACAGCCCTCAGTCACAAACAATATATATAAGAAAGGGAAAAGCTTTTGCACTGATATGCTTTTCCTCTTGAACCTTCAAAGGAGAAAGATAAACTTCCCTTCATTTTACTTAGAAGAATTTAGCTTTTTATCAGTGAACATGAAAAGGACATGGATTCAGCTGTACTGCTTCAAAGCTATTAATTTGTAAACTGGAGATTCAATTTTGGTATCCATAGCACAAGGTGGAAACAAGACATATGATTAAACAATAAAGAAAAGTTTAATTTACAAAAAAATTAAATGTGGCTTAACTTAGAATTAATGAATTTTAGAAAATAAGATAATTTTTAAGACCAGAGTATTTTTAAATGCAAAAATTGGTTTTAATCACAAAGAAGTTTGAAATGTAGTATTTTTACAACAGAATTTGAGATATCTAATTTTAATCCTTATTCTTATTTTCTTTTGTACTCATAGGTAAACGTGGCTTCTTGTGATGGAAAATGCCCATCTGCAACAATTTTCAATATCAATATTGATAGCCATCTAAGATTCTGTAAATGTTGTCGAGAAACTGGAACACGAGTCCTGACTGTGCCACTGCGCTGCTCAGGAAATGGCACTGAAATTATGTATGTCATTCAAGAGCCTATAGACTGCTCATGCCAATGGAACTGAACATTACTGTGGATATGATTTAGCTTTTGCCAGACAGTTTTTTGATCATGGATGGCTATAGTACTATGCAGGGAAATAAAGAAGGCATCAGTTATGGTCTGTAAGTTAACTTTTCCAAAATTCAGCAAAGACATTGTTTGTTGTTCTTTGAATTGTCTTCGAAAATACTGGCAAGTATAGAAAGAAAAACATAAATCCATTTGAACAAGGTGTAGTTTATCCATCATTTATTTCTACTCAGTGGCTTTCTGATGATGTGGTGAAAAAAGGTGGTTAATATCTATATTTCTAGTGTTTTAAAATTTTGGATTGTGGCTACCTATCAAAGTTCATTTATTAGAGGCCTCCAGTTGAAAACCACCATCAGTCCCATGTTTAAATGGGAAAGAAGCATATTAGAATTTTGAGAATGACTGAATTAATTTATTTAAAAAACAGTGGGTTCAACTGTAACATTTTTTATCTTGCTCAGAAATCTATTTTTGTCCATTAAGCTGTTGTCAATGATTGGATTCTGCTTACACTCTAAGTCACTGAGAAACAACACGCTGTGATCTGTAAGTACTTGTATGAGATCTCCAGAGAATATAGCAGAATCATAATATCTTGAAATCTTAGACATGTATTTAATTTTTATGCATATTTTAAATATGAAGCATGACTAGGCAAAGGCTGAAGAGTTATAGATTTTGTGCCTTAAAATATATCTGAAAGCTGTATCTACTATGAAGGTTTCCATTTTATATCCATTTCTCACTTTTCACACAAAATAAATAAATTGGCTGTCTGCTAGGTATAGAATAAGATTATATGTATATATATTTATTTAAAAACCCCAGGATACTGCACATTTTAAAAATTCATAATGGATTTTGTCTGAAGATTTGTGTTCAATATATTTTTCAAATTTTTTAATATACAGATATTTAGACTATTGACTGAATTTATCATTCATAATTTCTGAGTCCATGAAAAAAAATCAGGTAAAATAGATGTTTTAAAGGGTTTAGATGAGTTATTAATGCTCAATCAAGTTGTAAATGTCCATGATTCAGCACCTTAAGCGGAATATAATCTTCCTTTTATTAAACATACTACATAACCTGCTTTTTAAAATAAAGGGTACAAGTTTAAGCTTGCTTTTAGAAGATTATTTTGCTTTATAAACTCACCGAATTAAAATTAAATTATAACACTATTTTCCTCATTAATTTTCCTTTTAATTGATTCAGAATTAAAATTCTTGTCTAAAAGTTTGGAAACCTTCTGACAAACAGTTTTAATTTCAAGCTGTCATAATTTAATTACAAAAAGGTTGGATTATCAACATGGGTTATTACAATGAAATATAAGCAATATAAAATTTTAAATCTGCCTTAAAATCCAAGGCTATTTTGCTAACTTGACAAATCTTTGTTTGCTACATTCAGTTTGATGGCCTATAAAGAAAAATAGCTTACACACAGAAATCTTTCATTACCAACAAGACTCACCTAGTCATCCATCATTAAAAATAGTGACTTGGTTTAAAAATTAAATAGCAATCCATTGTAAAATATCAGCAAAATATTTAACCATTATAAAGAAATAGTGATCAACTAGTGATCAAAATAAAGTGACACTTTGAGAAACCATATGCTTTATCTGCATGTTTTTATGACTTGTAAGGCAGATATTTCAAGTTGTATTTTATACCAGGGGGCCTAGAACCAAAATATTCCCTGATACTGCTGTCAGAATTTGTGTACAGAAACTTTTAATGCAGGCAAGAAATAGAAGTTAAATCATAGTCATAGATGTAATGTTTGTGTACTCATACAGCAAATTAAAGGATAACTTTTAAAAGAAAAATGCATACTTTTGATTTTTTTACATAGAGGCAGGTATCCTTTATTTGTATTAAAAGAGTTTGACCCAAATCTACTTAATGAATTTATCATTTGATAAAAAGGAAGCTCTCAAAATATAACATTTTTCCATATAATCATCAAACATTTTCATTGAACACCTGTGGCTTTTTATAAGCCATGCTCTTTTCTAAGATTTAGAACTGTGTTTGTAATTTAAAAGAATTTAATAAACATTATTTTGCAGAGTGATAATAAATCAGTGTTTATGCAATTAATTAACTGTTGCCACTAAGATGAATGCTAATGCAAAACCTTAGGAAAACCTGGAAATTATAAAAGAAGTTATGTTTAAAATTAACTTAATGACAAACTATAATTGGATAAACAGTATTAAACTATTTTTTCCCATTTAGGCAATTTTCTTTTTTAAATGCAACAATCAGTAGGAACTGTGTCAGGATTCTCCCTGAAGCCTTCAGCAAAATCTTTTGTCTTCAGTGGAGCTGGATAGGGTGGCTCTAAGATTATCTTTCCTCTTACAATTAAACTTCAAACTTGGGCTTCTTTGGCCTTGTCAGAAAGCAAACTTCATTAAAACCCATGAGCCATTTCCTGGACAGCCCACCCAGCCCTTTTACATCCAGGAAGGTGACACTGGCAGAATGTGGTGTGATTTACATAATGTGAACTAGCCCTTGTGGGCCTTGCACCAGGGAGAAGGTTTGAATGAGACTGTGGTGTGGCAGGATCGCTCTGCTCCACATGGTTCCTCTGTCTGCAACTTAAATATAAATGTATATGCAATTTATGGCTCTGTCTTGGCTTTCTCGGGTCTCCTCAACTCGGCATTCCTGCCTCAAGCCCTGCCCTCCAATTTTGTGTTACTCTGTCTGCACAGGTGACTTGTGAGCTGCTTTGGAAAGCTGACCCAACTCAAACCTTATTTAGTCAAATACCAAAATTAATTAGTCTGTATATTATTGACTAAAAGAGCTTTAATACCCACAGTGTTGCCTCCCTTCTGCCCCCTCTGAAACTAAGACTAGAATAATTTTTACTCCCCTAAAAGAAAGGCTGGGAATGCACATTTCTGAAACTCCCACACTGTCATTGAAAAATGTGAGGATCTGTGCACGAGGGTACCTTGTGCTGCAGTCCTGCCATGCCTTGTCATTTCTCCCATTTGTAACTACTTCCAGTGGCCCTTTGGTCCTACATTTCCACTCCTCTGTTCTCCTACCTGTGCTTGCAAAATAAACTCTGCAATATAAAGGGTTAGCTATAAAACTATAGAGATATTTTAGGGATTAACATAAAAATATGTCTACACTAAGAATCAGATTATACCTGAATATGCTTCTATAAAATGGCTTCTATAAATGCCAAATATTATTTATATTTGATTTTTATAATTCCATTGCTTTTTTACCAGGTAATTTGTTAAGACCAAGTTTAGCCCCAATATACAGTTAGAATTTGAAACGCAACTTTTAATATTAGGTAGAAGCCACTTACTGTGTGTTTTCATTAATAAAATCTGAGAGTATATCTATACAGGCAGCTAATATTTCCATTTTCAGCTAGCCAAAGCTGTATACTAAAAATAAAAAGTAAAGCTTAATGCATTTGCATGATTTATTTTTACAATGCAGAAAAAGCTCTTCCCACATACATGCGCTGGTGTATTGATGAAATTTTAGGGCAGGATCAGACCTGAAGTTTGGTGTTTGAACACACTTAGCCACATAATATACTGAAAGGCAGAGGCATTTACAAGAACCCACTCTGAGGTTACAAATGGTCACTGTGCTGTTCACAGTGCTTAAGCAGTGACAAAATGCTGTTTCAGATGTGGTTCCTTTCCCCCTTCTTTCACACTCCATTTTTCCTGACACTAATTTTTTTTCTCTTGGTCTTCTGCATGGCTGATAAACTCAACTTACAGCACTTGTAAGGATTTTTTATAATTGTTTTCTTTTATTATTATGCATTAGTTCTGTATAATTCTTACCACCTCTTTTTCTTCTGTATGACATTTATATTAATTTAAAGGACAAATCCAATTTCCAAATACTACAGAGATTCATCTTTGTGTAAAAACTTACTGCCAAATAAACATGTAGTTATGACTCAGGAATTCTGTGGCAATGAAAAACCTTGACTTGAACTAATTTTTTCAAGTTCTGTCTCATCAAAACCTTTTCCAGATGTTACCCTGAGATACTGCTGCTGCTGTAATCCTGTATGAGTGTATGCCCAAAGGAAAAATCCCACAGGGGTGTGTTCTAGTCACAGACAACACATAACATAACATAACATAACATAACATAACATAACATAACATAACATAACATAACATAAATGACAAAACATAAATGAGTTGTCACATGTAACGACTGCAATATAACCATCATGGAGTAGAAGCATGAAGGCCAGAACATTAGAAAAAATTTGTATAGTTACACACTCCCCAGTACTCTGGGGAAAATATTTTCAAAAAAACATTCACAATGTGTGAATAAAAAATTTTTGAGGGGTTTACTTCAGCACATTAATGCAATAGGAAAGAAAAGGTTTTATTGAGAAAAGGTTATGGTGGAGAGGGTTTGTATATAACACTGCAAACTAAATTTTGTTTAATCTTTCTTCAAATGCCAAGTGAAATGTGCAAGCTGCCTACAGAATAATAAAACTTTCAGAATTGTCTATCCATTATCCTTAACAAGTCACCACAGTTTAGGGAGGAAAGGTATATTCAGAGCTGAAGGACAATGAACTGTAGCAAATGAGATGCATTGACTAGATCTTGGCAGCCACATACTGAGCACTTAAGAACTGTCATTTTTGCCTATTTGGAAAAATAATTCTACATATAGACCAATTAGGTGGTCCTATATCTACTAAAATGAGTGGTAAATGATGCCTTAAAATCAGAGATTTGAGAATCTTACTCCAAGGAGATAGTCTGAAAAATGTCTTATACATGTAGTTTCTACTTTAATGAGTTGTTTTTTATGGGGGAGCTTGAAGAGCTGCTTCTGTACTGATGTTACATTCTGTAGAAAAACGATAGTGAATGATGTTTAAACTTAATTACTAGAAATGCTGAATAAAAGGAATGTGGTTATGTTTTGGGGAGTATTCTTTTGATTAAGGTGGAATGTGCCATGCACACTTAATTTATTTGGCTTAACGCAGAGAGGGCTCCTGCTGGTGCCTTGAAAATCACTTTGTTAAGAAAGTCCCCCTTTGAGCCTGATGACTACAAATTGCTCTGGAAAAAAATTGAGCATGTCTGCTTTGCAAAGCAGATGAATAGACGGTAGCTTACTTTTGTCATTGATAGCTAAAATATCATTCAGGTGCTTACGCCCATGTGCTCTGCTTCCTCAGACAGGGGGATTGACTCAGTGTTTTGAGACCAGGGATTTCATTGCAGCAGCTTTTGATTTGCTATGTGTCTTTGAGGCTGGATAAGATAACAGCTCCAAAATGGTATTTTTCTGGTGAGTGTAAGCCTCTCTTGTTTACTACAAGTTCTAAATAAAGCTTTAGTTGAAAATTTTATTCCTTATTTCACAGTTCACAGTTCAGTGGGATACAGGTTTTAGTAAAAATTAGAAACAACCCACCAAAAAACAAGATACTATCTCAAGACAGAAGTATGATGTGATGATAGCACCTAAGAAAATACAAAGTATATAATATGAGTGTTGCTAATTTCTATGGTACAGCATGGCACAGATTTTTATTTATTCTATAATCAGTAAATATTTCTATCAGCTTATTAAACTGATTTAATTTCAAAGAACACAGTGGAAAACTCATTTTTTATTTAAAAGGTTAATTGGGGAAAGGTTAGGGTACTGGGAATTAAATTGAGGTAAGTTCAACTCTGAAAATGCTGCTTCAGATCTAGCCAAAGGTGAATACCACCCAATATATTTTTTCTGAGCCAAGTTCTTGTTCAGCAGCCTTTGGGAAATAGATCAGTAGTCCTACTGCTATGCATTCTTGTCTATTCTTTATTTATAGATGCTTATACTGGTGACTTTGTGCGGGACCTCTGTAAGGTCATAAGACATAACAATGGCTCTGCAGCTGCACTTAGTACTTCTGCATGAAAGTGTTTTAAGGCTTATTTTGTACAATGGCCACAGGGCATCTGGATAGAAATGTGTATTGTAGAAAACCAGAGTCTGAAGGAACATAAGTAAGGGATAGCACTGATTGCAATGAATTTTGATCTGGTAATCACAAATAAACTGAAAAATACCTTTTTTACACTGAGGGGTTTCTAAATGACTAGTGGACAACAGGTTCAACTAGTGAACAGCTTTTTCCTATGTTACCACAAACAGGCACATCCACAGTTCTCTGAAAATAAAGGCTCTCAGGAAACTCGATATGAGACTTGGGAAGAGGCAGGGCCAGAGTAAAGACACACATCTCGGGTGCACCATTGGCTGCCTCTGTATCCATATGAAGTATGAATGTGTGTATTAGTTTTTCCCTTCTTAGGATGTTCTGACATGATTTTGCTTTGATGAAGCTGTGGTGAAGTGTACAAGCACTTAAGAGATACTGGGACTATAACATTTATTTCTCTATGGATCAACTAATTCTTCTTCTGCTTTTATTAAAATATTTATTTAAGGTAAGGAAAATATTCTGGTTTTTGGGGGTGGATAACTGGAGAAAGTGATGGTTGAAAATTGATGGTTTGTGATTTGGACTGATTTTTTCCTGTGTTGTTCTAGCAGTCAGAGAGAGCTCTCCTCTAGTGGTACTGAACATTCCCAGTTTTCCTTCTATTTAAATTGTTGGAAGCTCTTCTGAGATCTTTAATCTGCTTTATTGCCTGCTGCTTTGGGTTTAATGTTTTTCCCCAGAAGAAGTAAGAAATCCCAGCATCTTTAAGTCACCTTTTAGACAGGTATGATGTAAATTAAAAGCTTTAATGAGTTCATTATCATAGCTCTGACAGTAGCAAAAAGCAGACCCTTGGGGAAGACTGTAAGAATAGCATATGAGAATTACCCATACTGTGTCAGTTTTCCACCATTTGCAGCTTAAAGACTTCTTGAGATGGGTGTAGCTGTTGTGAGCTTCACCGTAGCTCTCTTCTATGAACTTGAACTTCTGTGAACATGAATGGGCCTCTTCTGACACACACCCTTTTAATACTCATTTTAAGCTTTGTCAGAGAAACTATTTTCTGAAGAAATGCATTTTTTTTCCCTCTTCTTTAAATCTGGAGCATACCAGCTGTGTTTTATCCATCACAGTGCTTATCGTTGAAGAGAAAATGAAAATCAATCTCTGAACACTTTTGGCTACTTAAGATTTTATAGATCTCTGGTGTTTCCCCTCAAGTGCCTCTTTTTCAGACTGAGAAGTCTACTTGAATCTTATACTGAGAAGTAGTCGATAGCAGAAGTCAATAAGTGCTTCTTGTTTAGGTCTCCTGGCTCCTGTGTAGCTTGTCTGAAGACAGATTTGAACCTTAGGTCTTTTTGGTCAATTTAATAATTTTGTTTTTATTTTTTAAATTGCTGCAGTTTTTAGATAAGGGCATAAAAGGTGATGGCAAGGTGCTCTCAACAAAAAGGAACATTCTAAATCCCTCTCATTAGATATAAGTATGGAACGATTTCTGTGTACAATTGAAAATGTAGTTCTTGTTTTTTAGGTCTAAGTAGGATGTATTTACGTATAGTAAAATGGCACACGATTGCTGGTGGTGGAAAATTATTAAAAATGGTTAATTCAATTACTGCCAAATACATTTTTTATCTTTAAAATCAGATTTTCCTACCCTTTGGACTAGGCCGTTTTCAGGAAACACAAGCCAGGTATACACCCAATACACTGAATAAAAAATCTGCAATTTTTCCTGGAAAAATGTTCCTTAGACACTTCTGTGTATGCCATCTATATTATAATTCCAGTGTGTCAGTGTGGCATACACCTTCTTATAAAGGATTTATACAATTTAAAGGCTTTACAAACTTAACAAAGTTTATACTCCAAAATGTATAATCTAAACTCTGAACTTTGAAATATTGATAGATTTATAGTTATGTTAGTTATTCATTAGCTAAAAGAAATTAGGTTAATCCAAACTGAATTACAGAGTAAATTGTATTTAAAAATTAAACAGCTGAGTGTTTTTGCTTTTTATGGGTTTGGTTTGGGTTGGTTTGTGGTTTTTTTGTGCAAGGTAAATTGCTTTACAGGACAACACAAAGTAATACAATAATAAAGCTCTTAACTTTAATTTTAGTGTCCTAGGGGTTCCTGTTTGATCTTTATTTTGGTTTGGTTTTTTGAACTAGATTTTAAGTTAATTGCTAAAGATGGCATTTAGCTGTCATCTCAATTCATTAAGAAAGCAAAAATGGAACACAAAAGACAGAACTGCAGTCTTTTATAAGTGTTTTGTGATAGGGATGGGCATCACATGCACCAATTTCTCTGAATGGTAGATGTGATTCAGGTTTATCTTAAATTAGACCAAAGCAGCCCCTAAGTTTCTGGTTCAAAATGAAATTCAGAGAAGGAACCTGCTTCTCTGAAGTGTTAAGCCAAAGTTCTTCGAAGGCAGGTAAAATTATCAAAAAGATATTGTCAAAAATGCAGGAGACTTCTGTCTAGAATGAGCTCACTTCTTCAAGAAGTTGAAGCACTGTATGAAATTTGCATTACCATGGCTAAATTGGATTGCCAGGGAGATGTTTAATAAATTATTTCTTTACCTCTTGAATGTTGTTATTAGTCCAAGATATTTGAAAATTTTGAAAGTGGTGCCACCAAAGTTTTTAACATGCTATGTAAGAATAGTACTGATACCTCCAGCTCCTGACTGCCTGGTAATTGTGGTTGCAGTATGAGCATTGCAAGTGGAATCTCTGACATTATTTCTAATACAAAATGATGACAGGTTTCTGTCATATTTGGGTCAACTGACAGGATTTTTCCACCTCGGGAGAGAGAAAGAAAACTAGAACCTATATCTGCAGAACTTATAAAAATTTATGAGGCCTCTGTGTGTCACACAGTAGAGCTGGTGATAGTGGTGCATATAAAAACTCTTGCTAGCTGACAAGCTCTAGGTAAAATAAGTCAAAATTGACAGAATTTAATTATTCAGTTAGAGGTATGTTTTCTGCATTTTCTACTAAGTTGCATTCATGTATGTTTGTGTTACAGAGTGCACAGTGTCTGGACTGTGATGAAGTGAAGAAGCCTTCTAGAATAGTTTTGATGGAGTGGACAGAACTGCCTAAAGGAGAGGACCCAGACTATTATATTGTGACATACCAGCAAGCAGATGCTTTCAGTCGAAAAGTATATTTTATCAATCTAAGCATTAAGTCATTCCATATTATTTATGCTGTAGATACCACTAATTAATAGCACCATGTGTTTCTTTGGTTCGTTGATTTATTTTTTTTAAAATAAAATAGCAATTAAAGTTTGGAAAAAAATTACTAGTTTTTAAAATTTATGTAATTTGTGTACTGTTACAGTGTCCTACTGAATCCAGTGGGACTTGAAAAATCCGTGAGTATCCTGTTGAATGAGGATGGATAGTCATATACTCAAAATTAAGAATATGAAAGGTTTTCAAGGTACTGTGGTTTGAAGGAGGAGCCTAACCTTTGGAGAGGCACAAACACTATCCTTAGATCTCTGTGGGAAGGCATTGTTCTTATTTTGAGCATAGGATGTTCTGTAATGTAAAGAAAATATGGGGATTTTAGTATGGTGTTTGTTATTAATATGATTTCTAAAAGGCTTTGTTTTGAATGCATTGGGTATTTTGCACTGTGACTGCAGCCTCAAGTTTGATGTACAGCAATATAAGCTCCCCTTCTAAAAGCTTCAGAGATCACTTACGAATTGCATTTTATTACTTTCACTATATTCAGAAATTCTTTTAACTTGCAGAATATAAGAAACATTTCTAAAGCTGAACTGAAACCTGTCAGTACTACACTCCTGCTCGAGGAAAATAAGAAGTATGATATTACAATAGAATCCCTAAAAAATGGCCGAATCTTAAGTGTAAAATCATTTAAGACACGTAAGTCGAGTAGCACAAAAATATTTTGGTATCTTTATAGTGAGTCTAATACTGAAGACTAAAAAGTAGGGGTTCAAATCCTGAGGTTACTCATGTATTAAAAAAATTAGCATTGATGTATGTTTTCAACCATGAAGTGTTGAAGGAGTGACTTTTTATAATGTGTTTGGTTGATATAACAATTCCAAAATATGGGACTGATATAAAAGTTTCTGAGAATTTTTAAATATTACAGGTTTTGCTATACTACAGTAATTCTAGGAGAAGAAATTTATAAAAGAGACCCATGGAGAAAATTCAAGCCTGGCAATTTCATAGCAACATAGGGTCATGATTTTTTCTGTTATATAAATTTGAAAAAATTAAATATTTTTGTCTCAACTTCATGAGAGTCCCTTATTAAAAAGGGTTAACGAATATCTTTAAGATCATAGCACTGTGACTAACAGGGACAGGCTTTCTGTATAAGAATTTGTGAGTTGAGGCACAGAACTTATAATAGCATTATTTATAGCAGTAAATATGCTCAGGACCACAAATCCCACTGATTACTAGAATGAAGGTGCTTTCCAGTCTTAACTTTTTGTCTTGGTTTGAAAGACAGGTGTCTGTTAAGGAAGGTGGGAACCTCCCTTAGAATAGAGAATATGCCCACCACCCCCCCCCCCCCCCGAATTATTATAACTTTGAAATCAAGGGCTTTCAGGCAAAGATATGGGGAAAGGAATAACAGTTCTTTACTAGTATCTATAACGAGGCAAACAAGCAGCAACAAACAAACCCAAAAACCTGCTGGCAGATGTCCCTGGGCTGCCGGGCACTGTCCCCTCTGGTGCAGTCCCGGTCACAGCCGCCAGGGGCGCTGTGGGCTCCCGGCAGGGCAGGGCGGGTGCAATGACTGCCCCGCCAGTAGGGGGCGCTGTGGCGCGGGGCCGGGCAGGTGCAATGACTGCCCCGCCGGTAGGGGGCGCTGTGGCGCGGGGCCGGGCAGGTGCAATGACTGCCCCGCCGGTAGGGGGCGCTGTGGCGCGAGGTCGGGAGGTGCGATGGCTCCCCCGCCGGTAGGGGGCGCTGTGGCGTGGGGCCGGGCGAGCCTCCCTCCGGCGGTAATGGCGGACGGGCTGGATGGGGCACGGACCGCAGCCGGAAAAACCTCAGCGCAGCGGGGCTGGCTCACCCGGGGCAGCAAGCGAGGGGTGGTAGAAGCTCCACAGCTGTGGTAGGAGCCGCGGTGTTTCCTGGCAGGCGGGGGGTGCGGGGCCACAGTGCAGCAGAAAAGCAACCCGAGTCAGCGGCAGGAAAGTCACGGGGCTAGGGAGCGGCAGCCAGGCTCCTCCGTAGGGGAAAGGGTCCCGAGTTTCCCCTGAGGCACCTGAGTGGACGGTAAAGGTCCTCCCCAGTCAAATTTGGTGTTAATAAGGTCCCGGTTCAAATGGCTGCTCTTACAAACAAAAGCTCACCCAGTAAGGAGGAAATGCAGAGCTGCACTCCAGCGGTCACAGAGAGCCCTCTCGCAGCTCAGGAGCTCGGCTGTCCCCTCCATGCCCAGCCTGCAAGTGAAGCTACCTGCGGCCAGGTGCTCTCCTCACCCAGCCCTGGCCACGTCTTTTGTCTCCCTTAAGTATTGATAGTTAGGGTATCTTAGCAACATATGGCACAAAAATCCGTAAGAGAAAGAAAACAAAAGGAAAAATCCCAACCTCCAACACTTTATTAATTAAAATAGTTTTTAATATTACCTTTGTACACATTGGAAGCTCATACTAGCTTTGGAATGCAGGCTAGGATCTGAATTCAAGCAACATTAATTGGGAAAAATATGTAGTAAGTTGAAAGCATTGCAGCAGCCATTGCTGAAAGAACATTCAGCAAGCTGCAGGAAATGGGTATGCTGCTAATGTGTTACTGCATTTAACATCTATTATTTAACTGATATTTTGTCAAAATACATACTTTTGCAGTTAAACACTCCTTAAACTGTGCACTTTTATCTGTGGTTGCTTCAGACATAAGTTAATCATGACAATACAGAAAAACATAACTTTCTCATATGACACTGCCTCTCTTTCTCTACTGGGTCTATCCCTCATCCCTTCTCAAAATAAAAGAAGTAATAATATTGATGAAGTAAATGTTTGAGTTAATTATTCTTTTGTGGTAAAACCAGTTTGGTTTTTTTCTTGATCTACTAGGTGGAATTTCAGAAAATGCCATCAAAACATTCGTGACAGCTACTACAGTGTCTTTTAATTGGAATATGATGATCAAAGAATTTTCAGTTTCTCTTTTAATGAATGGTACTTCTCAGAGTATAAAAAGACCCAATGGATTCTTTGTATGGAGAAATTTGACACCTGCCACCACATATACATTTAAGTTTGTATTTGAACAATTAAATCTTGAATTTGTAAATGTGTCTCAATCACTGGATGTTCAGGCTGAAACAGGTATATATTAGAGTTTCTTGCAGGCACAGTGAATGCTTAATAAGTACAGTACAGCACAGTAGTGCTTATTTTCTAGAAGAGTTAAATCGTAAAATCCTATATTCCACTTTACATATTTTAGTAGATATGGATGTTATTTCTAGAAAGAAGAGATAAATTGAATGTTAATTACATAGAAAGGTTATTTCTAATAAATACTTCTTAGTATTTTAGGAGGAAGGACTCAAATTTGCATATGCAAATATTTTAAGCTAACTATATTTTTGCAGTGTAAAATAGAGTCAATTCAATGTTGAAGTTAAGCCTGGTACTTATTGGAGTGTATGGATTGAATTTGCTATGTAGTTTCAATGAAAAGACAAAGAAAATCCTGAATTTGGTAAGAATTTGTAACACTTTCTGCAGCATTCAAATTTTTTTTTTTATTGTTGAGTGGCAAGCTTAGCTGTGCTGTTTTGTTAGCAGTTCTGTGAGTGAGACAAGATTCTGATGATATTATGGCTTGGTTGTGTATCCTCATTCCTTTAAATGTGCTACTCTCATAATGCAATTTAAAGTCTTTAGACGCATAAAAGAAAGAATTATATACACTCAAATTCAAGGAAATAATTATTTTCCTAAGCTCAGGCAGATATTAAAAGCAAACAATTTCTTAACTTCATTTTTATAATTTAAAAAACAGAACCATCAGAAACAAAACTTTAAAATTAATTTATTTTCTAGAGTAGGATAAAGATTAATTGATCACTTCTTTTTTTTCCCTCAGTGGGTTGTAGTTGTAGCTTTTAATTCAGTCCATCAAATTTTTTTAGACACTCAGGATTTTGAAGGAGTGTTGATTCATAATTACTGAACAGTTTAGGGGTTGAAATCATGACTTCATAAAATGCTATTGTCCTGAAAATGTGTGTGTAATTTTAAGAACTCTTAAGCAGTGCCACTGCCATGAATAATACAGTGTATCTTTAAAATCTTGTCCTTGTTCACCTATAGGCACCTGTTCCCAAGGGTGGGTGGCATTCCAGAGCAGCTGCTACCAAATGGGTGCGGAGAGCAAGCCTTGGAAGGTGGCACAACAAACCTGTGAAACCTCTTCACAAGGGGCACATCTTCTTGACATAGGGAGTGAAGAAGAACATCGTTTTGTATTGTCATATCTCCAGAAAACTAGGCGAATAATCATGTTATGGACGGGTCTTAATGACCTAAAGGTCAGTATATTTTAGTTTCTTTATTATTACAGATATGGAAGCAGGAGAATTCAGAAATAGAGACTCCAATCCTTTGAATAAAAATTACTAAACAGTACATTGGTTATTTGCTTATATAGTTACTAGTAATTAGAAGAAGAATCATTTATTCTTTCTATTTAGAAATACTGAAAATATTTAGAAGTCCATAGTGGGGGGGGAAAAAACCCCATAGTGTATACTTTACCTGTAACTGTGTGTGTGTGTGCATGTGTGTATTTCTCGGGGATATTATTTTGCCTGTAGGTGGTGCTGCATTACCAGATTTTAAATCACACTCTGCAGACACATACTACTATGGATATCAAAGTCTGGGGTTGGCTTTCTCAGTTTTGAGGGAGGTCTGAAATGCTGAGTGTTGAGCTTAGTGAGGTCTGTCCAGTATAGGTGCAGCAAGGTATTTCTTGTAAAATATTTCCTGTTCTTCATATTTGGGATATGAAAGTTCTTAATGCCCCATCTGCTGTTACAAAATGATTCAGTGTGGTGGTGTGTGTGCTTTGGGAAGAACTACAGACATAACTAAAAGTATTGGGAAAGCTCTTGGAAAGATGAGGATGCTGTGCCAAAAATGTGGGACCCAGGCTTCTGTGATTTGGTTTAGTGAAAACTTATTTTGTGCTAAGCATAGAAGGTTGGGAGAAAGCCAGTGTTTTTTGGTTTAAAAATCTGCTCTCTGAGACTTAATTTTAATACTGTTTTGGTAAAATTATTTTTAATTTATTTTTAAATTATTTAAAATTATTTTACTGTGAAAATAGTAAAACCAAAGTAAACATTATGTGTAAGAGCAGGAGTGGTAAGTGTCACATCACATGTCATAGAGACAGAAAAATTCTTTTTTTCAGATTTGGTTAAGTAATGGGGCTACACAAACAAGTCAGAGTGGAATAACATGAAGACTGAGGGAACACAAATCTGCCTAGGTTAGAGAAGCACTAACCAGAAGTAACCATCCTGGTTAGTAAAGCACCAGGAATATATGCACTTTGCATATGATATTATTTTGTAAATGAGACTCCAAATTCAATGAGACTCAATTAATAAATTTCTGTAAGTTTTATATCAAGTGATATTCCTTGTAACCAACTTGGTATTTTAGAAATAAGGTAATATTTGTAAAAAGTTGTCAGAAATAGATGTCCCATGGAAGCATTATATTTTTGCATGTTGGAAAGAGTACTAGCAAGTTGGGGGATTTTTAACTCTGATTACACAGAAAAGAGTTAATTGCCTGTTTGGAATTTGACTTAGTCAACTGTTTAATCATTACATGCATTTTTGTGTTTGTGGGAGTCAGTCAGTTAAATAAACTGGATGAGAACAATATTTTAAGAATAGTAAGGGAGAATAATAATAATAAAATGCTTGTTTTCCAAGAACTTCTTTCCTAAATATTTGTACTTAATTTGTGTGTTCAAGTGCTGTCTGCACATGTTTCAGTCCTAAATGTCACTGTTGTCATCTACTCTCATCTTATGAGAACTCCAAATTATACTTGCACCAAATTGTTCTTATCTCAGGAGTTCAAATATCATGGGACATACAGTAGGAGTTGCAGGATTTGTTTAAAATCTGAGATATTAATTGCAGATTCAATTTTTTCCCCCTTCTCTTTTCATTTTCATTTGTACTTGAACCATTAGGAAGTTAAATTCCTGTTTTTAAGAAGAAATTTCAAAATTTCTATTTTTCTCCAAGAACCCCAGGGCTGGAAATGCTTGATGAAAAGAAGTTGAGACAATAACCTACTCAGATTTCTGCAGCCTTAGGAAACTGCCGATCACTGTGACACAGTGATAAAAATTAGCAGCACTGTGAGCAGGATTAGTTCTGTAGCATTTGAATTCTCATAGTTTCTCCTTCTTTAACCCTACTTTGATCTGTTTCTGAATTCAAACCCTTCCTGATGAGGGTGAGCATTCTGTGAAATGCGACAGAGACCCTGGAGATGTAGGTCACTGCATGAATGAATGAAGTGCTTTGGTGATACCCCCATGTTCATCCTGACACTCTGTGCTGTTCTTCAGTTAGGAAGTGGAGAAGGTAGTCAAATACTGTTTACTTCTCTTACAAGCCTTGCTGTGGAGGTTTGTGTCACTATATTATTTCATGGTTTCCTGTGCTTGTCATTAACTCCGGTGTCTAGGAAGACCAGCATACCTAAAAAAAAAAAAAAAAAAAAAAAAAAAAAAAAGATATGCACTGATCTTTATAGCATTTTTGAAATGGCTGACTATACACACAAGCCCTTCTGAAAGAAAAGCTCAAGTATTCCACAGCTGTAGCGTTGGGGAGCAAAGCACACACTCCCTTTGGGTGGTGTTCAGAAAATCCCTTATTAACAGGAAAACAAGCCTTTTTAGAGCCTCCGTTTGGTGGGCTAGGCGTGGATTGGCTGCATGCCTGTCAATCATGCGCCTTCCCATGCAATCACCATACGGGGTCCGCGCGTCTCACTGACCAATCACTGCCTCTTGCAGGAGGCGTTCCTTCCTGAGCAAGAGTGTAACAAGATCGTAACAGTAAGGCTTGTATATATCTTCCACACGTACCGTTGAAAATTTTCTTTTCTCTCTTGGTAAGGAAAAGATATCACAGGATTTTATTTCATTTTTTCAATGCAACAAATTAATTTTAAAAAATGGTTAATTTTAAAAAACACATTTTTAAAATCATTTTCTTAGATAAATGAAAAAAATCTGTTTTTTCTCCTCCCTCTCCCTTCTTCTGAGCATCATTAATAACAGGATAAACTTCAGAAGCCTTAAAATGCTACCTCAGCTTTTTTCCACTGGAGTACTTAAAGCATTCACCTAGACTGTAGGACCACAGACTTCCTATGCCTGAAAACCTTTATGCTCTTTTCCCTCTGGAGAGTGCCCCAATGCCATGCCTAAATGTGTTGGGTTTTCTCTTAATCCCCTGCAGATGTTGGGATATGTTAGGGTAGTGCAGACTGAAGCCTGTCTGCCACTGGAAGGATCTGCACTGCGATGCTGTAAGCAGACTCTGCAAACATCTTTCCGACTAAAGGTCATGTTGCCCCACTCTAGTATCTGTAGAGCTCTCCTGGAAAAATGGAAAGTACCTCAAAGGTTAGAAACTTGGAGTGAGGTGTTGAGTGAGTGTCCTAACTGCTGAGAAGCCAGCAAACCGGAGAAAAGGGAAAGATAGCATTTCCTTATCTGATTGTTAATCTAGTCCTATCTTTTTTCAGCTAAATTTTTTGCTTTTCAGACTCAATTTTAGAGTATTTTTCACTGACTGATTTTTTAAGTGAATACCATTTTTAGAAAATTAGCCATACAATATTATTAAATTATTTGATTCATAATGATTTTAAAAGCTCGTTTGTAATGGCGAAACATACTTGTGTGGCTTATTGCTATGTTATATCTTGTAAACTTTTGTAATAGAAGGGGTAGGATTTTAAATTGAAACATTTATTAAGAATATTCCTATATAGTTAATTTGTATAAATTAAGTACATGAATTTTGGATGTTTAGGAGATTTGCTTGCAATGAGGGAAGCCTTAATAATTTATAAATATAATATAAAAATGTATGGTTTTTTATTTCATTTTTTTTTAAATCTAGGAAGAAGGTCAGCTCTTGTGGACAGATGGATCACCTTATCTTCTAAACGCTGGTATCTCAACTCTGTCAATGATACCAGAAAATCAAACTGACTGCTATGCCCTTCAGAGAAATCCCACTGGCCCAGACTATTTCTTCACAGGATTTTTCTGCTATGTACAGCTACCATATATTTGTGAATATGAATGTAACTATATTTTTTCATTCTTTTGCATTTATTTTTAAAAGCCTTGTCTTGATTACATTTAAATGTGATGATACAAATATAAAAAGAAGAAGGTTTTAATAATTTTAATTTTTTTTTTTCACTTTTGTTGTTCTTTTTCAGTACCTCTGGCACCAGAAAACTTCACATTTAATGTGCACGATGTCAAGACAACTGAAGCTGTATTTACATGGAACAGTGTGAACACATGGCTTAAATCAGGCTTTGCACTTACACTTAAGTACTATTTTGATCAGTGGAAACCATACATTCTGAACTTGCCTGCGAATACAACTCAAACAAAAATTGGGAAGCTGTCTCCAGGCCTTCTCTATAGTTTCTTCTTAACAGCAAGGAACCCAGAAGGAGCACAGACTATCTTAAGTCCAATTCTGAAGGTAGAAACAAGTAAGTTACAAAAATAAATAGCAGTAATAACCAGATAATCATATATTTTTATGTTTTCCCTATAATTACACTGTTTCCTGTGTTGATATTTGAAATCTGAACATCAATTCTGAATCCAGGATTTGCTAGTTTGTAGAGTGGATTCCAAAGACTTCATTTTGCTTTGCATTAAAATGTTTTGTTGGGATTGGTGAGGAAAAGCTCATAAGTTTTCAGTGTCTGCAAGCAGAAAACCATAACAATTCTGTTTCTTTGAAGTATATTTTAAAATCTCACTATTGCAATGATTTTGCTCACAGTTTCTACTGATGTCTAAAGGTAAAGCTGGATGTCAGAGTAGTGAAGTGTTTTTTGGCCGTGCTGGTGAAACACATAAGCATGTTTTCTAATCTGAAGTAAAAGATTCTGTTGGAACAAACAGAGGTATTCCTGAATATCTGAAGTTAAGATTAAGGTGGTCTTTATGATTTAAAAATACATTGTCTTTTGACCCGCTGCATGATGCACTGTGCCATAAGTAATATTCATTCACAATTAACTTGTGTTCTAGTAAAGTCTATCTGAATGAAGCCACATGAAACCTGTCACTTGGTAGAGGTGAAAAGTATCTTTGCGCCTAAAGGTGATAAAGTGGAAATGTCCTCAAGGAAAAACTATTTTATGGGCACAATTTTAGGTGCAAATTATTTTCATGTTCCTGTATGTGTGGTAATGGGAAGATGTTCTCATTTTCAGAAATTAAAGAAAAGATAGTGCCTTAATGTTTTTACCAGTTCTGTCAAGGCAGTCCAAATATAGAAAGAGGTCTATTTCCTTAGAGTCAGAACAAAATGCAAGTTAATCTTTAGGGGAAAGAAGCTGTTCTTTTTCTCCAGCAAGTACATTTTGTACAGTTAACTTCCTCCTCCAGGGTGCTTTAGTGCACTTGAAAGTCCTCTCATCTCCTGTGCCTACCAGACTCTCTCCTCCATAATTTGATGGGGTTTTTCTGTATATAAGACCTTGTAATACAAGTTGCCTCTATAAGAAAGGAAATACATTCCTGTTTTCTTCTATGAGAAGCAAATATGAGAGGTGGGCCTCTGTGAACTTCATGAAGCTCAACAAGGCCAAATACATGGTTCTGCACCATTGGTTGGGGCAATCCCAAGGACAAGCACAGGCTGGGTGGAGAATGGATCAAGATTAGCACTGGGCAGAAAGGCTTGGGGGTGTTTGTGGGTGAAAAGTTCAATGTGACCCAGCAGTGAGCACTCACAGCCCAGAAAGCCAACTGCACCCTGGGTTGCACCAAAAGCAGTGTGGCCAGCAGGGTGAGGGAGATGATTCTGACCATCTGCTCTGCTCCTGTGAACCCCACCTGGAGTGCTGTGTACGGCTCTGGGGTTTCCAGCACAAGAAAGATGTTGAACTGTTGGAATGAGCCCAGAGGAGGCCACTAACTTGATCAGAGGGCTGGAGCACCTCTCTATGAAGACAAAGAGACTTGCGGCTGTTCAGTCTGGAGAAGAAAAGCATCCGGGCAGACCTTATAGCACCTTCCGTACCTAAGGGAGCTGAAAAGAGAGCTGGAGAGGGACTTTTCATGGGGGCATCTAGTGACAGGACAAAGAGGGACAGCCTCAAGCTGAAGGAGGGTTGTTTTAGATTAGATAAGAGGAAGAACCTGTGGTGATGTACTGGAACAGGTTGCCCAGAGAGGTTGTGGAATTCCCATCCCTGACAGTGTGCAAGTCCAGGCTGCATGGGGCTCTGAGTAACCTGGTCTAGTGGAATATGTTCCTGCCCATGGCAGAGGGGTCAGAACTAGATGGTCTTTAAGGTGCCTTCCAACTCAAACCACTCTGATTTTATGAATTTGAGTAGTGCATGTCATTTGTCTGAGATAGTGTTTCTGAACTGACTGAAATACAAGAAAGGACCTAAATGGGGAAACAGTGTTCTACATAAAGGGCAAGGTGATTCAGAAAAACCCCAATTAGAGAGTAGGAGTATTCTCTGTGTATCAGTATTCACTGTTACTGGTACACTGTCAAGGTTGCTTTGTTAGATTTGCTCTAATACTATTTAGCCTGTATGTAAGTGTGTATTGTTAGGTTTTCAGGCCCTATTGAAAAAAAATGCACAACGTAACACCCCGCAGTTACTGGTGAAAGGCTCGAGACTCTGTTATCCTATTTCTATTCCCTATCTTATTCAACAGGGCCATTGCACTCCCGGAAGTTAGAGGCTACATATGTTTCATCTGCAGAAATACATTTAAAATGGAAGCCTCCACAGCATTCATCCACTGTTTCTTTTCATTACTACCTGGTCAACATGTTGGATACTGAAACCAACATCTGGGAACAGTTACCAGTTGAGAAAAGCAAGACTTCAATAGTCATACAAAATATAAAACCTTATCATCAGTATCAGTTATATTTACAGAATGTAGCAGAGAAAGGAACTCTAAGCTGCCACGAGAAGCCTATATTAATCACAACAGGTAATGTATACATTTTCTAGTTATTTTATTTCACTAGATGGAGTTTAAAATGAAAATGCAAGGCATAAAGATATTTTTAAAGCCATGTCAGATTGTGGTGGTTTGGATATTCTTCAGAACCTTCCAAAATTGCAAAAGTATCTATCCTCTTATTTATTTATGCATTTTTCTACTTACAACATATTAGTATGAACTAAAGAAGTGACATTCAGCTTGATAAATTTTGATTTATAGTTTGTATCTTTCATTTTAGCAAAGTAAAAACATTATCATGATTTCTCAAATCTTTTAGGGTAGACTGTTTAATTTATTTTTCTAATAACAGATACTGTGACCCAGACTGTGTCATCATTTTACTCTGTATATATCCAATGCAATGGAATATTCTTGCAAAATGAGACCCTATTTGTTATGAGAAAACAGCAAGTAGAATCTGCCTGTAACAAGTAGTTGCCTGCAAACTGTTTTAAGACATAAATAAATTAATCAGTAGCCTTAAAATCATGACATTTTAGTAGAAAAAAACAAACCAAGAGGCATCACTGGGAAGTGATTGTAAACTGATAGTAAGTTTGATATATAGTTTTATACTAACATATTTTTCTTTGATCAAGCCCTCAGTCCACCTACAGCTGTTTATATTCATCCAGAGGATGTGCAAGAAGAGAGTGTAATCCTTCATTGGAAGCTGCCGCAAGAGTGTCAGCAATCCTACATTCAAGTGAAACCTAATGCAGACATAGGTGAAACTAAAAAGTTTTTATTAAGCAATAAAGAAGAATTAAAGGTTGATGACCTAATTCCTGGAATGGCTTATGAAATAGCAGTGGCAAGTGTGAAAAATGGAACTATGAGTGAACTGAAGACCATTCAGTGCACTTTAAGTAAGCCATTGTTTATGGTGGAAACTACAGAGTATAGTACACGCATTGGTCTCACTATTGTTGCTATCACCTAAGAGATTCTGCAGTTCAACTCAACTTGCTAAATAGCCAAGGATCAAAACTTACATATGAAATATACAGATCCAATCCTAATTGTTAGCAACAAAGTTAGCAATTTTTGCAAAGAGAGTGCAGCCTTGGAAAACATGTTGGTACTGGTGACAGCTGTGATGGGGATCACAGCTCACAGCTGGAAATCCTGTTCCCACTGGCAGAAGGAACTGGGTGAATCATTGATTTGCATTGAAATAGGAAAATATTGAAATGGTTGAAACAGATTATTTTTGGAAACACATTAGTTGTTTTGTTAACTGTGAGAAAGGAATTGCCCTACCATGGGTGAGAGGCTGCTAGGAAAGAATTAGAAGTAATAGTAGCTGAAAATAAAAGCTTTGCATTGTTTGTTTAAGCATCTTTCCCATTGATAGGGGAGGGTTTATTGAAGGGTCTTAGTTTACCAAAATGTTGAAATGCTTTTGGTGCATATAAATTTTTTTCATCTGTGAAAGGAGTGGGCAGGATTCACATATACATGTAGTATGTAAAGGCTGCAGCTGTCAGGCTATAGATTTATGCTTCGTTGTCATTTTTTTCTAAATGATTACAGTATTTTGGAGGGTAACAGTCTTAGTATATTCCAGATTTTTTTATATAGGATTGGATTTAATACCTCATTCACGACACAGATGACAAAATTCTAGATGGGATATTTCACAGCTGTCAGAGCCAACTGTAAGGGAGGAAAACTAAGCACATCAATGTTATATCCATCAAATGCATCTCATTCTCCATAGTCATCTCCCTGACCATATCTACATTTCTGTATAGTTTTCCAGCTATGCTGCTTACCTTCTTGGTGCAGTTGTGGTTGAGAAGGTAATTCCAGTAGTAGTTAAAAGATCAGGTTGTTTATTGTTTCTGCGAAATGACAGCTTACTATAGTAGCTATTAATGTGCACTTAGCAAGCGTATTTCTCAGGGTAGTTGCTTCAGATGCATTATGTGGTTTTCATTTAATTTAGTTTCAACTGATTTAATGTGGCATTTTTTTTTCTTCCAGAGCCCAAGCCTGTTCAAATTGTAGTTCCTTATGTGCTCTATAGTAATGCTGTGGTGCTATTTGTTCGCATGCCTGATATCGGAGTATTCGATGGCATATATATTACAAGTAAAGAAGGACCTAATGCAGCATTCATTTTAAAAAGTGATGGTAAAATAACAATTGAAAACCTTACTGCAGGAACAGAATATGATTTCTGTGTCTCCACAAAAAGTGGGAAAATGTTGAGCTCCTTCTACCATATAAATGGTGTAAAAACATGTGAGTATTTTAAGTTCTTATAAAATTGCACCATATAAAAACTTGATTTTTGAACCTTTTAAATTTTATTTCAGTGCAATAGAAAAGACATGCTATTCCAAAATCATCTTGATATATCTGTGTAAGCAATTTGTAGTTGTATTAACTTGTTGTACTACTTGCTTGTTTTTAAACAAGACTATAAAAATCCCTCATAATTTCTGAACTTTCTGTACTATGTTTTATATATTGTGTATAAAATGTCTAGCAAGCATTTCAAGAATTTAGGCTGTATGAAATTGTTTTCCTTATGGGAAACAAGATGCATTTTGACCACTTATTTTAAACAAGTAGATGAGTATCAATGGAGTTACTTCTGTACCTTGAAATTAGTAAGATTATTTCTCCTGGTCCATCTTTAAGCTAATAATAAAAATGTTGAGATTCTCCAACGTAATAAATTAATTTACAAAGCCATTAAAAGAACTGTAGTGGAAAGGACTCCTTCTAGCAAGGCCTTTAAAAATGGAATTTTAGTAGAAATTTTAAAACTGTTTTAAAATAGCTGCTGAAATCCTGTATTTGGCTTCCCTATTTTTTATTTTATTTATACTTCCGTAAGTGTTTCTTTTCCTATTTCATAATTTTCCTTTGAAATTCTTTTTCTGCTCTGTTTCTTTCAGAGTAGAAAGGTTATAAAAGAAGTTAAGATAGGATCTAAAGAAGTAAGGAAGAAAGGAGAGGAGAATGAGGGCAAGACAGAAAAAATCTTCCCCAAATAGTGAAAGCCTTGAAAGCTGATTTTTCTTAAAATACAGTTTTAATAAAAACTTGGGGTTTAGTCAATCTTATGGCATTTTCTAAGTTTAGTGGAAAATTGCCTTACAAAGTCTAGTCTTGTTCTAACTTTTCTGGGGCCCAAAAATTTGGAAGAAAAAAATATCCTGACCCCTCACATGTATACAGTTTTTCCTTAGAAAAAGTGTAAATTTTGCCACATTCCAGACAGAAATGACTGTTATTAGATCAAAAGAGTTACAGAGAAGGGTGGAAATTCTCTTGTAATGTGATCTGAATTGTACCTAACAAGACTATACTAATTAGGGATAGAATGTATTTGTATTGCCTGATCTACCCAGTTGTGCTGAGCCTTTTGACAAAATTTAGGTACATTCTGACCACTATGGTGGTGCTATTGGAGGGATTAACTTCATCCTGGAGAACTTTCCCACCTAGGAGTGTCAGCTGTGTCCTCAAGGAGAAATGCATATTCAACCTCATGTAATTTGAAGATTAAAAAGCAAGCAATTTTTCTTAAGTAGTTACAATACCAAATCTTTTTTCTCTCTCTATTTTTTTCCTTCTCTATTTTGGAATTGCTGTGTGTCTGCATGCCTGAGGTTTTGCCATCTGTTTGTCTGTTACTGATTTGTCTTCATTTTCATGTCTCAAGGAGTTAAAAAAGTGTTAGATCGAACAATGCCTGGGATTGAGCAGCAATGTGTTTTATGTTCTTCTGTAGGTCTGGCAGCTCCCCTGAATGTGCGAGAAGGTAATGTTACTGACACTTCAATCCAGGTTGCTTGGGACCGCGCTGGTGGAGATTTTGAGCAGTACGAAGTTACGTGTACAAATTGTGCAAGTACTTTCAAGGTATGCTGTTCAGAGCATCACCTGTGAATAAACACTGCAGCTGTTTTTCAGTCTTCTATTAAGTAATCAGAGGCTGAATTAAAAGCTTTATTTCCCATTAAAATAGTTGGACGTACAGTTTACATACGATAAGTGAGCTTTGTAAGCAGTTCAGTGAAAGCTGTATTTGGTTTTCTAGGTCCAGAAGGTCAAGCAAGAAACAGCAACATTTTCCAACCTTAGTCCTGGTAAGGTGTACAGTTTTGCAATTCGAACAGAGAAGGAAGGTTTCAGAGACAGTATTTTTGTGACAAAAGACATAGAGACATGTAAGACCACAATGTTGTCAAATTCAACATTTGTTTTACTCCATCCATATCTCTTACTTTCTTCTTGAATTATATTTTTGTCTCAAATAGAGTAATTCAGCCATCTTCATAATTTTCTCCTTATTCTCTTTCATTATTATTTTTCTTCTTTGACTGCAAGGGACCGTTAAGAATCTCAGTAGAGTTCCTGTGTACAATGAACTACCAACGTTAACTTCATGTCCATTTGAGCAGCTGTATGGTCCAGTAACTGATACTTGCACAGTGTCTGACTACCAACGTTAGAGAAAAGAGTTTTTTTTCCTTAGACATCTCTTTAATGCTTCATTATTCTCTTCAGCTACACACTTAAATGTTCAGAACTAAATTAGTTTTATTGTGTTTTCTCATTGGCCTACCCTTACACCACAAGTAAATTCGGGCTTTTCTATATTTAGTTTTACTTTGGGTTAGGACTTTTGCTTCTCGGCACCGTAATTCTCTATTCTAGTAGTTCTGCTTAGTTGAACCTGGGGACACAGCCTCTCAGGCTATTAGATCTGGCATGTTATATTTTCCTCTAACAGGTCACTAATGTGAAAAAATCAAGCATTGTAGATGTAATTGAAAAGGTTCAGCATATGTGATCAAAGATAGGTGACGTTTTGCGGTTTTGCGTTTAAGGAACCACTGAGTTAAAACTGATACAGGAACAATGTAAAATCAAATTTGTGAGAGGACAGATCATGGAAAAGCAGTTTTGGAGCAAGTAAATCATAATTCTCTGACATTTCCTTTTCAAGAACTAAGGAATTGAAACTAGAAAGCAGAAAGTAGAAAACAAGCAAAAGCAAAAGGTTATTTATTAAATTTGTAGATAAATTGCAGAACTTCTGGCCAAAAGGTATTTTTTCTGTTGATTATGACCATGAGTTCAAGTGGAGACCGAAGACATTCATAAAAGTGGAGACCAAGGACATTCATAAAAGATTCAAAAAATCTGCTGAGATTTACTAAGTAGAAATAGAAATCAGCGTTTCTGGCCACTGTTGAATAAAAGATACTGTGCTAGTCAGGACTTAGGTCTCTGCACAGTATGTTACCTCTTATACTGACATTTCTTTTCTTGAGGAATTGTCCATTTTTGAGGAACTCCATGTCAGTGATGTCAGAACTGTGCTAAGCAGCATTACAGAGCTACAGGAAGTTTGGCTCTGGATTTCCTGGATATCAAAAGTACATGCTACTGCATTGGTAGTAGTCTGTATGTCCTTGAGATAAGGAAGGACATGACATAATTTTCGTGGAGTTTTCATTGCATTCTGATGATGAGAGGCCTGTCATAAAGAAATGTGTTTAAAATGTGTTTTTGAATCAATGCATTTTGTTTTGTTGTCACACAGTACCAAGTGCAGTTCAATATCTGAACTGTAGCAGAGACTCTCAATCAATAACTGTTACTTGGCCACCAGCCCAAAGTATGTTTGATGGATATGTTCTTTCAATAAACAGTGAGGTCTTCAATGAGAAGAAAATGTTACCTTCTGGTGTGAGGTATGATGATTACATTTAGAAAGTAACTGACATGAACTCAAAGCAGCTGTTTCACTCTATATTTAAAGTAAATAGCCTGTGCTGTTATTTGTATGTTATATGTATTTGATGGTTTAGTTGATAGACATTACTATGCCCATGTATTGTAAGAATCGCATCTTTTTAACTAATTTCAATCATCATATGATGTCTCTATGCAAAGAAGAGCAAACAAAATACTGCATTGTGGTGAGCGCCAGTAGAACATGTGTGCCACTCTGGATATTTAATTCAACACTTTAAGAGTTTTAATACCGGAACTTGCTGTGAACCATAGTGTAATGCACCCTATCTAAGATTTTATAGTACTAAGGTATTTTTTGATTCACAATGTATGAACATGTATACACACATCATGTGTAAATAATATCCATAAAACTATGAAGAATTAACATATGAGCATACATGCATTTCCAGAATCCTAAAGGACACAATCTCTTCTTTTTGTCTCTGTAGAATGCACAAATTTGAGCACCTTCTGCCAGGCACTGATTTCTTAATCAATATTGTCACAACCAATGGAATAAAAAGAAGTCACCCTACCATCCTCAAGATTAGCACCTGTAGGTTCAGTTTATTAATGACTTTCCATGGTTTCAGATAATGAAAGTTATTATATTTTAAGATGTTGTCGAAGAAAACCTATTACTTTTTAGATCTAGATTTAGATTACTTTTTAGATAGGTTTTTCTTTTCAATCTAAACATCTTTTAAAGCAACTAAGTATAAAAAAACTTCTAAAACACAAACAAGTTTCCTCTTTATTAAGTGGGATTTTGCCATTAACTTAATCGGCAACAATGTTAGGATGATTAAACTTTTCCATAAAAATTGATGAATGTTGACTTTATTTCTTATTCTACTTCTAATATATAGAGGTGATTTTCATTTATTTGAAATTCTTTTTAAGTACAAAATGAAATCTCTTTCTAGACAGAACTATAGTGAATTACAGCCGTGTATTCTGTAGATATCAATTTCCTTAAAATTAATATAGATTATTTTAAATCTAAATTTTACATCCTCAGATCCTGATCCACCATCAGATTTACAGGTGTTTGGACAAGAAGAAAATACAGTCTATTTTTCCTGGAAACTACCAAGAGGAGGATTTGATATGTTTCAGGTGAGATGAGAGTGGGGAAAAAGCAATGCAATTTTTTTTTCATGGTAATTTCTCAATGAAATTATCATTTTGTATGTACTGCAAATGCCACAATAAATATTTATTTTTTATAACCCATGTAAGTATTGGAAGGAAATACTGCTGTTGGAAAAGGTCAGCTAAATACGTACCTGATACTACATAACAATTAAAAAATTATTTTAAAATTATGCTTTTAATAGCTTTCAAGAACTGATTTTTCAACTAGTGTGATGTAAAAAAGATTATAGGTCAAGGGTTGAATGTAACTACAATGTAATCTTTTTTTCTTAGCTTTTCAAATTTATAATGAAAAATTAATTTAACTAAAGTGGAAAAAATACATTCCACATAAAAGAATCTAAATATTTTGTTTAGAATGTTACAAAATAGTTGTGGTGGGTTTTTTTTTTTTAATATAACAATTTATTGTACAGAACTGCACCCCTTTATATATCCCATACCCTTCCAGCCTTGGGCATTAAGTAGTTCAGGGATTTCCTGAGTGATAGGTTGAAACTGGAAATGCCTAAAGAAAAACAGGGGCTATTCCTGAATTTGTTATGTTATTTGTACTTCACAGTTTTGTTATGGCCTGTTTAAAACATTACATTTCTTTATTTTAAACCTGTTATTCTTTATTATTAAGTATTAGAAATAGCTAGTACTTCCCTGTTCACCATATACTCACACTTTTCATGATTTTATAAACTTCTATTTCTCATCCTTTGTTCTTTCAGTTCGCGGTCAAAACCAATCCACAATGGCATCTAAATGCTTTGTCCCTGGATCATGCTTCACTATGACATGCAGCCTGTCTCTCTTTTGTATCCTGGCTTTTGAGCCTGTCTTGAATTGTTCTTAGCATTTTGTAGCTACTGTATCAACACACTCATGTGGTCAATAAAACTTTCTGGTAGTATCCTGCTGTTTTAACACATCATATGAGTCGATACAGATTTCTAGGTATAATCTTTTACAGTTAACTTGCTTGACTGGGATATTCTTTAGTATGTAGCACTACCATGAGAGAAGGTACTTTGCTTTAATGGTCTACACCATTTGTACCCCAATATTACCATGTCCAATTCTTTTCCTTCTGCTCTCCCATGGCTTTAGTTGCATCCTTACCTAAACCTGAAATCTCAGTATCCTTAGGATAGTTCCTTGACATTTCTTCTGTCTTCATTAGTGTAAACCTGCATGGGTCTCAATGGATAAGAGGAGACAGTTAGCCTCTCACAACACTATTTGCTGGAGCAGCCTGGAGCATTTTTACAATTTTTTAAATTAGATTTCATTATCTTGTTCATGTTCTGAACCAGTTCAGATGCACTTTTGAATGTGACAAAGCTATTTTTACCATCCTGTGGAAAATAATTGTCATCTGTAATATTGATCTGTATGTCACAGTATTATTGTTCAGCATCTCAGAGAGCAAGCAGCCACATTAGACAGTGCTTTGTCTGTATAAATGAGCTTATCTTTAAATCTTTAATGAGAAAGGCTTTCGCAGACTGGTTGCTTAGTGAGGTGCACCTGCATAAAAGGGATCATTTTACTAATCATTTAAAATTAATCATCCCTGCTCACCAACTTTCTATACAATATATTGTAGTTTGTAGAGCGAAGAGTGCACAAAAGGTACTTTCCTAACTTCTTTATACTAGATGTAAATCTTTAATCTATAGCTTTGCTTCTAGCATCTTGCAATTCTGTAATTCTAATAAGCTGATGACAGTTTCCAAGATTTAAACAGGCACTGTGCTGGTAAAATAGACACAGGGAAGTGGATGATTCCTGCCCAGATGAATAACAGCTAACCCAAAGTGCTTTAAGGTCACTGCCATTTGTACAGCATCCCCTTTCTGATGGAGGAAATTACTTGTGGCAGGACAGGACACACAATGTTGGCAGCTGCAAGCCTCCTTGGTCTCGGTATTAAGAGCCATGCCTGAGAAACCCGTGTGTGTGTGTTGGAGGTGCTTGTCCTGTGCCTTCCTCTGCTGGGCAGGCATGGTCTGCATCTTGCCTCTCACTAGTGCAGATAAGAACCAGTCTGCAGGGACATTTTTCTGTGTCCACAGAAAGAGCTGTTGCAGGGAATTTTGTCACCTTAGAGTTCTCTGGGAGGTCAGAAAGGAATCGTCACTACTTCTAGGTGTTAAGTCCCCAAATTTCAATGTTGTGATATCTCCAGGTATTTTATTCTCTGCAGTGTCTCTTAACAAATGAATTTTCCATGTATAGCAGTGAGCAGGGTTGAGTGACTGATTCCTTGGGAGTGTTTTCAGAATCTCAGCTCTGCACAGTGCATGGGTGGATTTTTTGGTTGAATTGTTGTAGGTGTTGCTTGGAGGTTTTTTCTTTGTTTTGCTTTGGTTTGGTTTTTTGTTTTGTTTTGAATTTTATTTCCTGAAAGGTACAGAGATACTTAACAGTACAGTTCATCAGTACAGCTATGAGACTGAACAATCAGAGTATGCCTTTTTATCCTTTCTCCAAGAACAAAAACCTGTAAGCTTTGACTTCACTTTGCTTCCTCCATCTCCTTTTAAATATTAAAGTCATTGCTTTTACTACTGGGCTATTAAGGCGTCTTAGACTAAGAGTTCCACCAGGCTGGAACATAATATAAAGCTCCTTGATTATTTTTGTCTTTAAAATATGGAAATTATTCTAAATATTTTTATATTAATAGATAGTTGCAATCTCTGAACATTACTTTTATGAATTTAAATAGTCTAATATAACAAATTATTTTTCTTCAATAGCTTTCATATTGTCTGATGAATAATGAAAAGCTGTTTACCAGAACTATTTATGACAGCAGAGCTGTAGTGAAAAATCTGGCCCCTGGGACAGAATACTTTTTTCAGTTAAGGACAGTTAAAGGCTTGGATTCCTCTGTGGCTGTGGAGAAGAAAGTCATCACAAGTAAGGAAATACCTTACAAATTGTCTTTTGAAAACCAGTAAATATTCAGAGACATTTAAATAATTGTTTGTAAGTAACTCAAAAAAGTCACAGAGTTCAAAATGAAACTTTAACTTTGGGAGGAAAGTCGTGCTTCTTGTTATGGTTGTTCAAATAGGAGCCTTGTACGTAACTTGCTGGATTGAAGTTAAGGAGTCTAGACATGGTTGAAGACAGCTCTTTGAAAAAAGCTTCCAACTCTCATAAAGTAAGATCTTGCCAGAATAGCTTCCTATGCTTTCATAATTACTTTGCATTTTGTTTGCAATGGTTTCTGTTTCTTTTAAATTCTTGCCAGCCATGGTCTCAGATTGGAGTATTGCTCTTGTTCAAGGCCACAGAATGCTTATGACAGTAGGAGGAACTGTGCTTCAGAGAGCTCAACAAGGTCCAGAAACCGGTATCTTGAACTCATTTTCTGTCTCTGAGGAAACATGTATTTTCTAATGCTCGTGTGTTACAACATAAAAAACAGGGAAATTTATTTGTGGCATAAATTTGAAGAAGTCTTATATTGAATTCTGGACTGCTAAAGCAAACAAAGAGCAGCTAATTGTAATCCGAAAATAAATCAACTCCCATGTTTTTACACATCCATGTCATAAACCTCCTCTCTTCTTTGATGGATATTCTGTGGCTTGTTTGGACTGTAACTCCTTAACTCCATTAATAGTCAAGGAGGCTGTGCACTTAGTTATTCAATGATGAGTGAATCTCTGAAAATAAAAACAGAATAAGTCCTGCAGACTCTTGTGAATGAAATAGGCAGCAGAATATTGGTTATCATGTTCCTGAAGGTGCTTTTTATCCTTAAGTAAATATTTTCAAGAGAATTGTGGATGAGTCCAGAGTATGCCGAGATTATGGAAAGTTTACTTTATGGTTTTAATGGTAGACCCTTAGGATTTTTTACATGCTGAATAATAGGCATATGTGACTTACTATTTTTCATAGAGCTTCAGTCAAGATAAATAAATTATGTGGAAGTTTCACTTTTTATGACGAATGGAAACATGTTTCTATCCAAAGCAGCTGTGCCACACACGTTAATGGAGTTGCTGTTAGTACATTATCTGTGATTTCAGGAATCTTAATATAATAAAAAAATATTATTTAAAAAGGAAAAAAGGGATAATCACTGAGACTATGCTATTTACTGTGTCCCTAAGTGAGCAGATGAAGTTTTCTAAAATTATATGGCATATAATGTGTTTTAGAAAACTTTAAATGGAATAAAATCTCTACTTCTGCTTATAGAGTGTTCCATTCTCATTCTGTTGCACTAGTGAGCAATGTTACTGTTCTTACAGAAGATCTGACCAAATTTGTATTTTCTTCCATAAATTGCATAGTGCACACAGGAGGTACATCCCCAGGTTTTATTTATCCTATGCAACATAATGGTACTGTTTTCTATATATCCATACAAACAATTCTAAAATTTGTGTCAATATTTCATGATGCTTTGAAGTCTCAAAACATTCACTTAAGTAAAAATCATTTATTTTTAAAAGCTGTTATTTCATTATAATTACTAGCAATTTTTTTCTTTATTAATCTGAATAATTTTTTCAATAGAGCCTGCTGGGATATGTGGTCTGACATTAAAAATGGTAAATACTTCCTCTGCAACTGTAATGTGGAATCCAACCAAGACTAACTTCACTTCTTACAAAGCATCTTTATCAAACAACACCTTTATAAAAAAGTTAAGAATTCCAGGAACTCTGACTGACTTCAGTGTTACAGACCTGACTGCTGGGGGCATTTATAATTTCACACTGCAAAGACTAAAAGGAAATATTGAAGGAGCTTCTGCTTTCCTTGAATTTGTAACAGGTCTGTATGGTTTCTTGCTTTCTCTTCTTGCCAGTGAATGGTAGCTGTCACTAACAGTGCATGTTTATCTTTGTACATCTCAGTTTGTAGAATAACACTGACATTTCAAGAAATCTTATATGTAATAGTTTGGTGTCATTGTGGGCATGAATTACCTATACCCTATTCAACTTGCATGTAGTGATACACTATCAGAAACATCATGTCTTTAGCTGTGCTGCATTTCATTTGACCATTTTTAGTATTTCAGGTCTTATTGTGGAAAGAGTTACACACAAGCTGAATTTTACCTTACCTCATTTCAGTCAGTTTTTTGCAGTGGGTGAAGTTAAACAGATTTGGTTATGTTTGTAGATTTAAGGCTCTAGATTGTAACCGACACTCAGAGATTAATTGTGGGTCTGTATAAAAAGACCTCTCTAAACATAAAATCCAGTTTTAAAGGAAGTTGAGATCCATGGAAATAATAGCACTGATGAGTGCAGTAGGACTTAAAATTTGTAAGACTATACTAAAAGGAAGAACCTATACTCTCAAACTTACACACCTCCACATATATTATTAATATATATTTTTTGTTCTGTTAGTGTTAAAATAAAGCCACAGGTTAAAAATTGTACATGTGAGAAAAATACAGATGGAATGTAAAATCTAAAGTTAATGTTTGCACATATTAGTATTTCAGATTATTTGATGGCAGAACTGGAGTAATCTGTTGGAAACGATTCTGCAGCTTTGAATAGTCTGTGTAAAGAGTTCATGAAAGAGACATAATCTTAGCAGATTTACAGCAAATAAGAAAGGAGTGGAAATCATTCAGAGTGGAAGCCATACGTTATTCAGACTGCACAGTATGATACTAATGTATAAACAGAACTAGAAGATTTAGTCTGAATTCTGAAGAACCATGTTAGAAAGGCAGACAGAGGACTGAGTACAAGGCTGAATCTGAAATGAGACAAAGAGCATCACTGACTGGGCTTGCTCTGAGAGATGAGCATAGGGAAAGCTGATATTTGTACAGGCCTTCCAGAGTAGAAAGGAGACAGGTGCCCATGGCTAGAGATTGTACAGGTGAAAAAATTATAGTGTTATATGTAGATAGTATTTTAATGACCTATTGAAGAATTAAAAATCTGATTCTTTATTAGGCTTAGAGTGAATAATATACATTTAAAGGTGCATTTAAAAGCAGAAGAAAATGAGATGTTGTGACATGAGCAGGTGGAAACTTGGCTTTAATAAATGGAGTAGACCACTCAGATTTTGGGAACTAAACTGACTAGAGTTCATGGAATTACTGGGATTCCAAATATGTGAAATGTATAAAAGAGTTACCAGCCCTATGGCTAGCAGCAGAACAAGTACCAGCTATATCTTGAATTTCACCTGTAGCAGTATTTACGTCAGCTGTAGTGCTAACTTTGGACAGCAGAAACCCCAGGACTGTGCAGAGATTTTGTTGTTAACTGAACACTGTGCAGAGACACTTGAGCTTGCTCTTTGTGAACAGCTCAACTTTGTGATCTCAGCATTGTTGGGAGGCTATCAACCAAGTCCCAGAGGTAGTGTAGCAACTGTAGGATCACATGCTGCCATATCCAGACTAATCCCTCATGTAGCAAGTAAATTCTTTCTGCCTGCTTTTATATTCAGTTGTAACTACTAATATATGTTAAAGGGAGTCATCAAAGATAATGTCTTATTCCACAATTCTCTTTCAGAACCTGCAAAGCCAGAAGGACTTAAATTCTTCAATGTTTCATCATATTATTTTTCACTATATTGGAGACTACCGTATGGACTTGTAGACAGATTTCACGTGGATCTTATTCCTGATCATGCTTCTGTTGTTATCCTAGATCTTGGAGTTAGGGAGTATCAAGTATGTGCTTTTATTACAGGACTTGCAGGGCCAGCTTTTCCTTATGCAGTCTGCTGATGAGGAATTCAAGCTTTCCTCCTTAGCCGTTTAATGCATGTATGAATATGAAAGTATGAATGAAAAATTGGTGGGATGGGAACAAATTTCAGCATCCACAGTTTGTTACCTAACAACAGGTGCTGAATTTACTGGTTTTTTGGAAGTCGACTAGAAGGATGTAGACAGTCATCCAAGGGTTCATGAATAGTTTAACAAGGGAAGGGCAGAGCTATTGAGTAGTACAGACTAATTAATTGTGTACTTGCCAGGAAGATCTCTGCTTAAATCATTAATGCAGGCAACATTTCACTGCTAAGCCATCAAAAAGGTATAGAAGCACTTTCTGATTCTGCTCTCTGGAACATATAATATTAACAGAAATAATGGTTGTTCTGGATGTTTTGCTTTTGTTTTTCATTGGAACTGCAAAGATACAGGTATTTTATATAATTTCTTGCTTAAAAAGTTGTTAATTATGTTTACTGCAAAGGGTGGGTTAGTCTAAGGGTCCAAAACTTCAGGTTGCTTTTTTGTTCATTCTTTCAAAAAGGAATTTTATAATGCTTCCTATTTACATTTATATTGATAATAGAGATATATAATGATATATAGATTATAATGATAATACAGAGAAACCTCTATAGATACATTGTTAGGGGACTCTGGGATAAAATTAATAGTTAATTTTGTTGTTCTTGAATATTGAATGTGCACATCTTATGAAGGGTATTTGACAGCAAAATACTGTACTGTAGCTAACAGATATAAACAACCATTTTTATTGTTGTAAATACTTTTATATGACTAAAAACTTATTAAGAGATCACTTTCAGTAATGAATTGCTTAAACTTTTCTGTGGGTTTTTTGTGCTTTTTGTAGGGTTTTTGATGTGGGTTTTTCTTGTTTGCTGGTTTGAGGGGGTTTTTGTTTGTTTTTTAGTTGGTTTGTTTTGGTTTTTGGTTTTTGTTGGGGGTGTCATTTTTGTGGTTCTTGGTAAAAGGCTTAAATAAATCTATGTCCTATTTCAGGCTGATTTTTCCAATACTATTCCTGGAACAACATACAATGTTACAGTTTCTGCAGTTTCTTCTTCAGTCTATAGTTCACCTGTGAGTAGAACTGTGACAACAAATGTGACAAGTGAGTTAAAAATGACTGATGAAATTTTGTTCATTTTTTTAGCTATGCTTTTTTATGTTTATTATGTGTGCAGTAATATCCAAGAAATTATAATCAGTTTTGAACACTCATTAAAATCTTTCATCTTCTTTAACCATCTAAAAAGACAGTGAATCTAAAGTGTTTTATGAGAGCATAAGAATTTACAAGCTTTTGAAAAAATTGCTATTGTGTCATGTAGTATTATCCAGACCCTGATTTATATCTATAGTGGCACATAATGAAATGTTCAAAGGTATTTTTAAAAAAATGTAGCCAAAGCAGATGTGCTTTTTAAGAGAGTGCACTTTAATTGAGTGCTAGAATATGTCAGATATCAAATTGGCATTAAACTCTGTTTTTTCAACAAAGATCTTGAGCGTTACATTTTTTACATTCTTATAGAAGAATGTTTCTGGTGATCCAAAATTAATTTAATAGTTTTTTAACAGGACTTTAGCCAGAAAAAAAGCTTTTTATTCAAAAATGCGTCAGTGTTCAGTAGTTTTAAGAGTTTATGCTGGCCGGTAATTTAATTTCTCTATAGAATCTGTGAATGTGTCTCCAGTGTCCTGAATCTTAATTAAAAATCGCTGTATATGTGAGTGTGTGTAGATATATATATAATTTTTTTTAAATTTTTTTTTTTAGATCCTGGGCCCCCTGTGTTTCTTGCAGGTGAAAGAGTCGGTTCTGCTGGGATTCTGCTCTCGTGGAATACGCCACTGTACCCAAATGGGAGAATTCTCTCCTATGTAGTTAAATATAAAGAAGTCTGCCCATGGATGCAAACAGCTTTTACACAGGTCACAACAAAGCCAGATAGTTTGGAAGTTCTTCTCACCAGTCTTAACCCTGGAACAACTTATGAAATTATGGTAAAAACTTTAAAAATGCCTCTTAGTACCTTGAATTCTGATTTATTGTAAATTCTGTGAGTTTATAGAAGGTTCCTGTAGAGTTTTCTGAGGGACCTTGTTAGTTACTGTTGCCGTATAACAAAATATATTAGCCAGGTATTTGTTTATGGTAGTGTTTTTAAAATCTACTTAAAAATATTCCAGTCAAAATTGTATTGAAATGTATCTTCTTCTATTGATATTGGTATGGATGTATGGCATCATGTGATAAAACATAAAAGGCAACAGGTAGAATTTTCGGAAACATCTAAATCCTTCCTTATCTTTATTGAGATTTAATCTTTCAAATGGCTGGTGCTCTTGGCGCATTACATGTAGATTACTGAATCATCTCAGCCAGATCCACAAAAGCATGTCTTCTATATATGGAACTTGTTTACACTGAGATTAGGGACTCCTGATCCATCCCTGAACTCTTCAACATGTTGACAGAAATTAACTGTTATTCTCTTGGCACTATTTGCCAAGCAAGACTTTGCCTGCCTCGCTCTTTCCTAAGAACCTTGGAGAGGTTCCTCTTTTCAATATCAAGAATTAAATGAAATTATGTGCTGATTTGCTTCATTCCATATCATGACCTTGAGATTACCTTGGTTGGAGCATGGTGCTAATAAGGCCAAGACTGTGTGTTTGATCTTTGTGTGGACCATTCATTAAGATCTGGATTTGGTCCTTGTTGGGTCCATTTCAGCTGAGAATATTCTGTGATACAGCAGAAAGCCATAGAGAAAATTGAACTTGACCAGACTCAGAATAGCAGTCTGTAGGAATCCTTTGTGAGAGTGGGGTGCATGTGTGTGTGAGAAAGTAAAAAATATAAGTGTGAAGTGAAGTAATCAGAAATCAGTGTGGGAAAGTTGGTCACTGTGAATCCAGTTCTGATGGCCATTCTGATAAAAGCCAGTATACCACAGTTGGGGGAATGTTTATTCTTTGGTCTCCTGCCTTCAGCCACCTGTTAAAAACAAACCCCAAAACAATCCTCCACAAAAAAGGTTGTCTGCTATTTGATAAAAGTATTGCCCCCTGACCTATTGCCTTTCTGCAAAAAGGCATGCTTTCCTTGGTTTTCTGCTCTGAGGAAGGTGGACCTGCTCTTGATAATCTTCAGGAGACTGAGAAATAAAGGGGAACTTATTCTCATTTTTACTCTTTTAAGTTATAGTGAGTAAAATAGGAATGCAGAATCTTGTTTAAGTGTATTGTGGTAAGAAAAAGGAGGGTTACTGACATTATTCTTGCTGTTGACTTCTGCATAAAATAGGGACTGATAAAATAGGGATCCTCTTTTGATGTGTGGATATTCACATGTGGTTTTCTCAATTTCTTATGCTGTTATGTACTTTTTCCCTTTTTTTTTTTTTACATTTAAACCTTGAGTATAAATTATACAACACAACTATCAAGGACATGTTCATTTGTATATTTCTAGTTTCAAAGGTAAAAGCTGTATCTCTGTGTATCCTTAGGATTTTCATATTCCCTGAAACTATATATACTGTAGATTCTTTAATGTGGATTCTTTCTCTCTTTTCTGTAGGTTGCTGCTGAGAACAGTGCTGGTATTGGAGTGTTTAGCGAGCCTTTCCTTTTTCAGACCGCAGAAAGTGGTAAATTTAATAAAGCTGCTAATTATTTTAATTAAAGCTGCTCTAATTTGTTCAAATAAAATATTCATGGCAAATTTTATTCTTAAAAAAATTCTAATGCAATTAGAACAAAATCCTTACTCTTTCCTTATTCTCTCACTCAGTGGCAAAGGTTCATTTTGCTCTGTTTGCTAACAACAGCATTTAGGATGTGCCCATAGAGGTGTTTCTTGTACACAAAGTCTGTTTCTCTTGGGGCTTTCCTATGCCAGTTTCTAGAAAGGCTGCTTCCAGAAAGCAAGGTCACAGGAGAGCAGATCCTATCAAGTGGATCCATCTGCTGCTGCCTGCAACAGTTCTAGGAGACAGACTTGGTTGTGGGATCATCTGTACCACTGTCTACTTAAGTCAATCTGTATTTGTTTAGTGATGGGTTCTAAGAAGCTCAGCACTCAATGTATTTTATTAATTTTTTATGTATTAATTCTGAAGGTTAAAAAAAAGTCTGAAATGAAAATTTGAGTTTATGGTTTTGAAGATTAAAATACATAGTCTGAATTTTCATAATCTTTACTGATTTAGTGTTTGTGATCTTGCTCGTGCTCCAGGAGCAGTTGTGCCTTGGCTGAAGAGCTGGCACCAGCCCAGTTGTGCTAGTATGAACCAGTCTCAGTGGAATACAGAACTCGTGCTGCCAAGGCAGGGACTGTCATCTGTGTTTAGGCTGATTTCTGTTTGTGTGCAAACTGCAGAGTGAGATATCTCATTAGCAGAAAATCATTGCTCTGGATGAGATTTCTAAAATAATGCCATAATTTATGAACCCAGTATAAGAAGGATTAGTAAACTTGCCACATGGAGCTATGTGAAATTATTATTCTTCACTATTCTTTGTGCATTATTGATGGTAAAAAACCTTTTTTCTGTGAGCTTTATTATTTACTTATGTTTGACAGAGGACAACACTGGTATTTCTCCATATGAGAACATAAGCTTTTTACTTTTTGAAGCATTTCTGTCTACATTTTTAGTAAACCTTAAATCCCTTGTTATGAATGTAATTGGAAGGTTTCTTCAAATTTTAAGTGAGCTGCATATCAGTGGTGTAACATTTATACTTCTCAACTTTATTTTTTGTTTCAATTCTTGCTTTGATGTCTAAAGAAAGCCATACATCTAAATCAACATAAAGATGTGACATTTAAAGTAAGAAAGTTAGCTAGAAGATAAAATTATTTAAATATAAAGGCTGTGGTCTGGGAGGAGGGGAAAGGAGGTGAAAGGTCTGGAAAAGATTTAGCTGGACTAAGAGCACAAAATATGAGGCTTGGAGAAGCTGTCTCAATTCACCTGTGGAAGGTCTGTAATGGTGGAATGCTGTTTTTGAAAAGAGTGTAGAAAACCTTTTCTCCTTAGTACTAAGGCAGCTAGTGCAGGACCTGCTGCTGACTGTGCCACATGTAGACAGGACTGAGAGTGCCACAGGGCTCTAATTTGCAGGAGAGTTTGGCATGAAAAATTTGATTTAGATGCTGCATCACATTCTTTTGTGCTGTGATTAATGCTGATGCTTTAGAAAAGGCCACAGAAACTGTCACTGATAGAAAGAACACCATTTATGCAGTAAAAGGGAATATTCCAATTTAATTGAGTTATTTAAAGATACCAAAAATCTATGTGCAGCTGAAAAGATGACATGGTAAAGTTAAATAAAAATACAGTGTGGTCAGATGCTCTTAACCAGAAAAAAAATGGGCAAAATTTTTCTACTTCTGTAACAGTAGATGACTTGCTTCTAGGAAGAATATTTTTAATTGACCAAACCAATTACTATATAAATTATGAGACTAAAATTATGATTTTTCTAACTTACACTAGACTGAAAAAGAGATGGTTGTATATCAGTTACTTTATGTTGGTGAATGATTTTTATGTAATTGCTTCAGAACTTGGAAGCTAGAAATGGCATTACAAAAAAAAAAAAATAGGAATTTGCTATTTTTCAGTGCTGAGAAGAAAAGTTTATCTCACTGCTTTTGTTTTGTTTTCAAGCTCCAGGTAAAGTAGTGAATCTCACAGTTGAAGCCTTAAATTCTTCAGCTGTGAATCTGATCTGGTTTCTCCCTCGGCAACCAAATGGAAAGATAACTAGTTTCAAGATTAGTGTGAAACATGCAAGAAGTGGAATTGTAGTGAAAGATGTCTTGGTTAAAGTAGAGGACCTTCTGTCTGGGAGGTTACCAGAATGTAATGTAAGTGCTATAAACCTTTTAAATTAGAAATAGACTCAATCCATAGCATGTAGTTTTAAGATTTGAGACATAAAAATGTGGAGGCTTGCTTTTCAGAAAAATGCCAAAACTTTACAAACTTAGTCCCAAGACAGGATAGAATGGATGCAGAAAAACCTTTTTGTTCAAAATAGTTTAAATGGAATGCTTTTGCTTGAAAAGCTCAGTTTAATCAAAGTAAAAATGTTAAGAAAGGTTAAATTTGGCATCCTTTTAACAGAAAATCCTGATATAGAAAATGTCTATATTTTTCAGCTTTCTCTTTTCTTTTTTTGTTGTTTTTAGTTGGGTTTTTTTTAATGTTGTTTGTTTGGGTTTGGTTTTGCTTTTTTTTGTTGTTGTTTTGTGGGTATTTTTTTGTTTTATACTCTATGCAATTACAAAAAAACTCACAGGGTTTTTTTGATCAGTGCAGACATACAGTATTGTTAATGTCTTATTTTTTCTATAATATTTCTCTATATACTTTTTATATTTTAAAAGCATGTGTAAATCTGTGTATCACATTTCAATATTTTTTAAATACTTCTCATACCAAAATAAAAACCAAACATGATTGGCAGAGTAATTTTCAAAAATATATTTGTAGTCTGAATTGTTCTTATTATTAGATTCAGACTTATAATCATTGTAACCTTTCAGAATTTCTTGAAGAAAATTCTCTTTTCTAGAATTTTTTTCTCTTTTTCGTTTTCACTTTGATCAGAGTTTTGCAATTATTCAAATGTCAAAATGACAAGTAACCGAACCTTTTTCCTTTTTTTAAAATTTTTTTCCGATTTCCTATGCTTAGTGCTTTAACGAAAAGTGAAGTTTTAAATGCCAAAAAATTTCATAACTTTGTTTTCAGATTTTATTTGGAACATCATCTTAGGCATTGCAAAGGTTCCTGACACTGGGATGATTTAATTCAGCATTGAGAAGGCAGGCTGCTACATACTGATCCAGAAGCATTGGTCACCATAATGCCTAGCAATTTTTCAGAGTTGTCTCCTGACACTATGAACTTAGAAACTCCTGTCAGGTTTTATCCATTGTATATGGCTATATGTTTGCTATACATGTGTATGCACATACACACATAGAACATATCTGTGATGCAAAAGGACCTCACTAGGGAATTTTTTTTCAAGAGAGAGACTGAATGCCTAAACATGGAAACTGGGAATAATTAAATGAATCCTAGAGAGATGCTTCTGTTCAGTCAGATTTGTGATCTTTTTGAATATAGCAGGAAACTATTAATACTGTCACTAACAGGATGTACTAGCACCGTCTGCCTAAATTTGGAATTTGAAGTATAAAAAGGAGAACCAATTTAGGGTAATTTTTTTCAAAGATGGTCTGCCTTTTTTGATCTTCATATATTTACAATTATAGGTTATAGATGCAGCTTATTATGTTTCATATTTTGTATTTATAGGATAAGAGTGAATCATTTTTGTGGAGCACTACCACTCCTTCAACTACTTTTGGAAAATCCACAATTCTTTCACAGACTACAGTGACACCAAGTACAGAGGCACCAAGTCAGATGAGCTCTGTTTGGAGTGAACCAATTAGCTTTGTTGTAACTAACCTCAGGCCATACACCACCTATCTTTTTGAAGTCTCTGCAGTTACCACGGAAGCAGGCTACATTGACAGTGCAATTGTCCGGACACCAGAATCAGGTACATACAATACATTCCGCTTTCAAATGGCAATAAAGTGCTCAGATTTATGTGAAAAACTTCAGGTTTGATTTTCTGCTGCTAGATGCTCCAGTCCAAATATGTCTTCATGTGTATCACGCTTTTGTATTTGCATGATTACTTAATTTTACCTCATGGAATCAACTGAAAATGTATGTAACTGTGAATGTAACTAATAATGTACAGTGAGTGGGAGTTCAGTTTTTGTTAGGAGTCAAAGATACCAAAGTTATGCTAAGGACAGATCAAATTTTATGAAAATCTGGTGGCAATTTAAGAACTGCAATTAATGGAATAATGGTAGAAGAATTAAAAATAAAGATGAAGGGGAAGGCCGTCAGGCATGGTATTCTAAAAATATGTGTATTGTGTACATAGCAATGCACTTAAAGCTTCTTTGCCTTTGTAGAGAAATAAGCAATATAAAGAAAATTTCTGTACTTAGTTTCTCAGTCTGGACTTATGAAAGTTGTTCAGTGCTGAGGAAATCTCTAAGTACTAGGTGAAGTTGATTTTTGATTACTTGCAATGTACTGAGAAGTTAGAATTGGAAACAAAGGTACAGGAGCAGAACTTTTATAATGGTTTAGGTAGTAGGCGGCACTGTTAATAGAACTATACCAAAAAGGCATTCCAGAGGAATGTTTTTCTGGCTTTCTGTTTGCTAGTGCATCATTCTTTTGCTTGACATGGTTTGATGTTACTTGGTTCCCTTTCAGACATACAAAATGCATAGCAGTGTTCAGATGAAAACAAATTTTATTCCCTCCTAGAAATGTTCATTTGAATTGCTTTGACAGAATTCCAATAGCCTTAATTTGCTGCTCTGTCTAGGGTTAATGAAATTTTGGTCTGTTGCTCTTCTAATGATTTCAGGGCTAATTTCCAGTTTATTTTTCACCTTTGTTTCTTAGGGATTATCAGCTCTCTTGATACCTTTCCTAAGAATTACCTTAAAAAAGAAATTCAGTAATTTTAATAAGAAATGCTTTTATAGCTTCCCTTCAGAATATTTAATGTTTATGTTTAAAATTAATCATCTGATACGGGGTTCCTGGACATCCTAATATACGGTATTTTACATTCAAATACTTTTTCCAATATTGTTTAAGTTCCAGAAGACCCACCACAGAATTTTGCCAAGAGCAACATTACAGCAAAGTCTTTCTCAGTAATGTGGGACCCACCAACCATAGTAACAGGGAAGTTTAGTTACAGAGTTGAGCTGTATGGACCTTCTGGTAAGTCAGAGTGCACGTTACCATTTAAAAAAAATATTTGTGAATATTTCCTTACACTTGCATTCTTCTGTGCCTGCCAATCAAAAAAGGATATTCAAAAGCAGTGTTATGAATCCTTTTTTACTATTACATGTTTTAATGGTTTTTAGATTACTTTTAAGGGAAAAGTCAGTCCATTGCTAGGAATAGTAAAAAATTAAATTCACATTAGATATTCTTAGGAATGGAGAAAATCAACTTTTTCCTCACTCTTTCAAGAGATGACAGGCTAAGCATAGCTGAATTGCTGTGCTTATATATCAAAATTGTTCTGTATCTTACCTTTAATCCTTTCTATTTCTGTTAAAGATTTCTGGAGAATTGTCTTTCTCATACAGTATGCAATAAACTCTTTAAGTCTGTTTTGATGTTTTTGCAATTTTTTGTTACTCAAACATGAAGAGATAAAGAGATTATATAATTTCCTGTAGTTAAGTAAGACATTTATGAGCAGTATTCTAATGTTTTTATGGGACCACACAGGAAAAGTAATAGAAATTTGGTTTTTTATTTTAGATCTCTTCCTCTTAAAACTCACACCTCCTTGAAGTGACTTGGTTGGTTGGTTGGTTGGTTTATTCCACATACATTCAATATTATTCCACTGAAGTCGATTCCTGATTAGCTTTTCCCCAGATGAATTTGGCTTTTCATTTGCTCATTATCCTGGAAAGCAGTTATGGACGGTTTCTATTTTTGAGCTAGAATCTCTTTGTTTTTAATTCCAGGACATATTCTGGATAACAGTACAAAAGACCATAAGTTCATGTTTAGTAACCTTGTACCATTTACAACATATGATGTATATGTTGGTGCTGAGACAAGTGCCGGGGTGGGGCCAAAGACCAACCTTACAGTTTTTACACCTGCAGATGGTAAGTAAGCATATTCAGTTTTGCCTTCAGAGCCTTTAAGGTACGTTGCAAGGGAGAGAACGAGTATAAGAGCACTGTAAGATATTAAAAAAGATTTAAAAGACTTAAAGAAAAGAAATTTGCTGAAGATTCTTATATCATTTATTTCTTTGTTTTTGTCAAGTTCGTACTCTGTCAGTTCATTTATCTGCTATCAGAAGCCCTCAGACATTGTGAAAAAAACGTAGTTTCTTTCTAAAGGAGAGTAGTTATTTTTAGATACAGTAATTAAGTTGCAGGGCCCCCTCTCCCCCGTTAGATGGCAGCAAGAGGAAAGGAAAGACCAGAGCAGGATTCCCCGTGGCTAGTTCGTTCAGCCTCCATGTTCCTTATTAAACCTCTCGTTTGACTAATTATCACCAAATCTAATGCCCCATCCCTGTCTCTGATAGAGCTACCCTTACCAGGGACCACAGCTCTGAGGCAGCTCGAGGTCTTGTCCCAATACAGTTAAGTGGTTGGTTCTGCCTCTAAGCCCTCAATTCTCTGGTTTGGGACAAATAGTCAACTCACCAGGTTAGAGTCCTTGTTTGCATGGAAATGTAGTTTTATTTTATATGTATGTGAGATTGTGCAGGATTCTTCATCAGCATTTCAGGATGCAAAGAGTGAAAAATTGAGATTTGGTGTGTAATAGAGAGGCAGTTTCAAGATGGTTATTTCTGTCTTACATTTATGCCACAAAACACAAATTTAGAAAATCTCTGCCTCATTGATTGCTGACAATGTTTGCTGTCAAGGTGTAACACTGGGAGGAAAACCTGTTTTTTATTTATTGTAGTCTTTCCTGAATGATCTGTTTTTGGCAGCTCTCAGAGACAATTTCCAGAGATGGCCTGTCTGAGTACAGTCATTCTCATTTTGTGTTGAAAGTCACTGTCAGAAGCCAAAGGGAATTTTGGTGGGTTTGGTGTTCTTTTAGCGACTATGTTAGCATAGAGTGTCTCATTTTAATGCCAAATTGAAAAATCCTCACTATGCAAGTAATTTCAAATTTGTCTTTTATTGAAGTGTATTAGGAAAGAAAAATTTTTTTTCATATCAAATCTGAATATCATTCTATTGAATATAAGTGTATTTTATCTCTGGTGGTCCCGTGAAAATTACAATATAATAAATGCTGACTATTTAAAGAAGAAATTATATAAACCATAATTTCCATCTATCATTTATATAGGTATATAATTTATATCTAAAATTACACATAGTTACAGATATAAACTATATATATAATATTAAAAATATATAAACTCAAGTAAAATTATAGAAACCTATTGTAAAAGGGAAATTAGCAGGCTGAATCACATTAAAATTTTTTCAAAGCTTTTTACTTCATTCTTGTATGGCTTTGATGATTTTAGAGCTAACCTTTCATTTTCAAGTATACTTAAGATTCTATATAGGAAAATAGCAAAGGTCTGCTTGATTCCAATCAAGTAGACTTCAGTAGAGCTATTCTTGTTTATATCATCTTAGTCTCTGACCATACTCATACACATGTCTTATGTGTTAAAAAAAATGAGTGCATGTTTTTAGAACTGTAACTTGTTTGCTAGGAAAACATGTGAAGTAAGTCTCTACCCTGCACAGGTTAACTCAAAAGATAAGGATGTGAAATTTTATTGTTTATTGTGCTTTGCACACAGTGCTGAAAAACCTTGTAATAACCACAAGTGTTTAAGGAAATAAAATGTCTTCTTGAATATTAAGTCCCAGGTGCTGTATCAGATTTACAATTAGCAGAAGTGGAAGCCACATATATAAAAATTGCTTGGAGAAAGCCACAACTACCAAATGGAATCATTACTCAGTACAGAGTTAAAGTAAATCTGCAGGAAACACTCGTCACTCTGGAAAACACTATTCTTGGAGATAAAAAGAAGGTATTATTTTTTTTTTTAATTTGGATTTTTTGGTGCACTAAATTTGCTCTCTGCCTTGTCTGACATTTACAGAATGTGAACTAGCTCCCACAGATGAGTTGTCAATGTTTTTAAAAGTCACCTTCCTCAGTCTACTCTCTTTTTCCGACTGGTTTTCAAAAATATTCCAATACTGCTATTTTCACAACATGAAAAAAATAAATAATTCTGGCAGAATGATCCAGCTGCTGAAGGTAGGAAGCCATAGCCCACAATCTTGTCTTTCTTGAGTTCTTTGCGACGTAGGGTGGCCGTACTGTAAGAGTAAAGATTTATGTGCCTAGATTGATACACAGGCACTCAGTCAAACCTCTAGAACGTGTGGGTACGAACCCTGTGGAGACATGAATTCAGCAAAAGTGTCCCAAGACTGGTTAAGTGTTCTACTAGCAAGGCAGACAGGCCTAGACTTTCTGCCTCCTTTTGTATCCTTGAATTCACATGTGTGATTCTACATGCTGAACTCCAGGCTGTGGTTGCATACTAAGGATGTCTGTGCACATCTGTGGGATCATATCTCTTATGGGACTTACGCTGTCAATCAGTCTAGCTTCTGGATTTTGGGTGCTGAAGTGTTTTGCATGCTTGGAAGAGCAGCTCTGAGTGTGCCGCACAGAACTGTAGACCCCTAGAAAACATTTAGCTCAGGATTTAATTCTTTCTGAGGCAGGGCTTTTTGGGTTGAATTTTGAATACAGGTGCCCAAAGTCTGCAAAATTCCTTATTTTTTCAGACAGTGATATCTTTCCCTGGATCTGAAGCAGAATCCAAGTTTTTGATGTACAGCTCAATGGAGGAGTGCACTTTCAAGTTGAACGATATACATTAAATAGAGCCCTGGAGTCAAACATTAAATAAGGAGTAAGGGAAAAAGAAAATTAGGATAAGGATCCATTCATTAAACCAGGGAGGCGTCCTTGGAAAATGAAAGTATATAACTCTGTAATTAAAGATGGTATCATAGTCCAGACAAAAAAAGTTAAAGTACTCTGCACAGCAATGTTTTAGTGATGGAATTTTCTAATTTTTAAGTTTTAGTGCTGCATCATTGCTGCTTTATTATAATCTATTGAGTGTAATTTTCTAATTAAAAACAAAAACAGATCATAATTAACATTGCATTATTTAGAACCCCATTGACCCTAGCTTAGAGCATATATAGGATTTGAAGTGGCAGGTCCACAGTGCTAATGGGACTCAATAACGAGTAGCAATAAAAAGCTGTTGTCTTATATAATGGAAAAGACTCATAAGCGAAAAGTATTTCCAGGTGACCTATTATTTTTCTATAAAATGCTGGTGAAGATGAGTCTTATACAGCATTTACCTCTTGGTACTTAGGTGAGACTGATGCTCTGTCCGTGCCTGTGGCTAATACACCCCCAGTTAAAGGAGTAAAGAAGCAGCTTTGCCCTCTCTGTACCCAGAGTCCATAGGGAAAGAACTAATGTGTATTAGTTACATCACTGTACAAGCATCTCTTTCTGGCTGTGAGGTGGGCTGTATGTGTGAGTGGGGAGTGTTCCAGATGACAGCAGAACAATTTAGAGATACTGGAGTCCTGGATTTGGTCCCAGATTTTGAAGGGGCATGAAGATCCGGTGCTAACACACCATTTTGTACCTATGCTCTATCCTCTCTCTCTTTTCTGCTTTTGTTTCTCCTCTCTTTGTTTTTCTTGCTCCACTTATATTTACTGCCATCCCTTCCCAACATTTGTTCTGTGCCTCTTCTGTCCTATAGGCCCCTATATCACCTACATCCCTTTTACTCTCCCTTTTCACGTATATACTCTCTTATTTTTCCTCTCCCCTTTGTTTCATTAGTTTCTGGTTTTCTCCCTCTCCTCTTATTACTTCTCAGAGATCTAGTCAACCTGCTAATCCTTTTCTGGCGGGACTGGAATGGCCATCTGAAATCCTCTTGTTTTTAATGCCTGCTGCCTTCTTTCAGAATATGGTTAGTACAAATGGAATCTCCGAAGTTCAAATGTGTATCTATTCAATAGAGCTCCAAGGATACAGCTTTAATTAAAGGCCTTACTCTAAAATTGCCACCTTAATATATAATTAATATTTTAAGAAATTTCTTTTTAAAGTGGTGTTTGATTAAACAATACCCAGAATAAAATGTTGTAGACTACTGGCAGCTAAGCATTTTTAAGATAAAGATCATATTTTTAAAATTATTTTAAGGAACGATAATGTCTGTGTGCCACCATTTATATAGTATCTATATGTATGCACAAATATACAAGAATTATTTCTATAGTATATATAAATTAAATTATATAATTTACTGATGACTAGGTTTGTGATTTCTTCTGATATTTCTAATTTTTAGTATCTGATTGATTCTTTGGAACCATATGCAATAAAAGAAAATGTCAAACCTACTTCTCCCACTTGGAATTCAATGGAAGCAGACAATGATTTATATGAAGGTTCAGCTGAATTGTTTTCCAGCATTCAGACAGCTTCCCCAGTAATATTTACAAGTGTATCTGATGATAATTTGCCTGCTATAAATGGAGATGCAGAATTACATTCTGGTTCGGGTAAGGTATTTTAGGATATTTTTCTACCTCCTTCTTTGTTCTGAAGGACCCCCATCACTGTCCCAGATACGATCTTTAGCACATGGTTCAAGCAAATTATAAATGGGTCATTTGCTGGAGTCAGATTTTTTTTACTACCAAATAACCTTCTGAAGCAAATGGGAATGCCACACAGGCAGGAACTAGCCCCTTGTCACCCAGCTGACCTTCTTCCTAGTGAAAGGAGCACCCGAAAGCCATCAGCCAAGCTGCATAGACAATCAGTTATTACAGTTGCCAAAGCAGGTGTGATTGTCAGGGATTAACATATCTCCAAGCCCTTCAGAGACCTTGATTCCTCTAAGCCTTTTGACTAATAGGTTTTCAAATGTCAGTGAAGGTAAATAGGTCAAAAAGTTACAACTTTGCTATATGGGTTACAAACAGGTGGAGATGACCCCATGACATGGTGATGTCATTAGTGAGTACACTTGTTCTGTATTATCAATGGACCACTGTTTCTTTACCAAGTATGGATATTTACAAATCATTAAGCCGCCCTCAGCTGACAGGCTGGGATTTCAAATACCACTCTAAATTTTTACAGTGTTTTGAACAGTGGGGAGAAAGTTTTAAAAGGTTTTAATATTTTATATTTTAATTAATTTAATTAAATCACTGTATTAATCTATATGCAACAGTATCTAAAATCAGAATTTAATCCATTATATCACTACAGTGGATATTTTCTGTGCTTTGTTAATTCTGAAGAATCTTCTTTGTTATACACAGGAAATGTACAGTGTTTTAAATGTAAATCTTCTTTTTATGGCCTCATTCAGCTCAAAGTATTGAGTTGCTAAAAGATGTCTGTGTTGCTGAAAATTGATTTCAGCCAGCATCTGTTGTGATCTAGCATACAAGTATTATTTTATAGGAGTTATTATAGTAGTTAAATCTGTTGACAGCCACATTTTCAACAGGGTCTGCTGATTTTTCAATGCCTTCATTTTAATGCCCTTCTCACTGCACTCTGAGCCTGATACTCAGCTATGTGAAGCACCCACAGTTTTTCATGTTGTACTGCCATAATGACTGCTTTATAGCAGATGATTTTGGCTAGCACAGTTTGATTGTGGCTGACTTTGAACTTCAGTGTAAGTGCACCCAACTCTCTTTGTAGGCATGCATGGCTTCTTCATTCTACTGACCACAACTCTTCTAAAAATACCAGTGTGAAGGGATCTGTGAAGGCAGCCTTTCCAAGTATAGATGTTAGAGCACCATTGGGAAGGCAAGGAAGAGGAAATCTGTCTTTCTCAATTAAAAATATTTTCAACCCCTCAAAAGGTCCATCAGTCTAGAAGCCATTGTTCTGATATGCCCTTTCCTAGTTTCTAGGGGATTTCTCTCAAAACCTCACAGTTGTACTTGTTACTCATTTATTTGTTCACCCAGGCAAGTCTATCTATTATACACATGAAAATGGACCTATAATAGACTCTCCTTTGTGGAGTTAAGAGGTAGAATGTCAACTTTTCTTTATAATTGACACGAAAGTTACTTCTTATACAATAAAATAGTTCCAGGTTGCCATGGCAAAGTGAGTTTAGAATGCATAAGAAATAAAATGCCTTTACAAGTAAGTAGCTATTTCTCTCTGTTTACTCACAGATAATCAATATAACATTGACATTTTGGCTGAAGAACTGTCATATGTTATAAAGGGCCTCACACCTTTCACAGATTACACAATTAGTGTGTCTGCTTTCACTGCTGTTGGAGAAGGACCGCCATCAGTTCTTACAGTCCGAACACGTGAACAAGGTAGATTGTTGTATATCTGATATTGTCAAAGTTAACATACATTACTTATGTCACTGACAGTTTGAAATTTTTTTAGTAATTTATTTACTTACTGCTATATTTTTCTGTTTTTTTCTAAGTCCCAAGCTCAGTACAAAATATATCTTACAAGAATATTACCTCCTCCTCTGTTTTGCTGTATTGGGATCCTCCAGCAAATCCCAACGGGAAAATCATTCATTATACAGTTTATGCAATGGAACTGGATACAAAAAGAGCATTTCATGAAACAACTTCAAACAACAGCTTACTTATGACAGGTACAGTGTCATTTGATTTTAAAAAATAAAAAATTTAAACTTGCAAATACATTTTAAAAAATTATTTTTTTCCAATTTTATGTAATGTAGCCATTTGAAATGTAGGTGGATCAAATTTCAGACATTCATATACATCCACACACACAAAAACAAGGCTGGGACACTATTGTCAGACTTGTCTTCTGTGCAGGAATATGTATGGGATGTGAGATGGGAGAAGAGGACAATGTAAGATAAAACAGTAATTTTTTTAACTGTACAAGTAGTAATTTGTGAAATTCATTTCTCCTTGGAATATTTGCCTCAGAATCTTTTGTCCACAGAGGATAATATTCCTAAATTGTCAAGTCTTTCTCAGACTTGAATTTTTTCACAGTATTTGTCTGACATTAGTGACACTTTTCTTATTTTAAGGTGATAATTCTTATAGTAATTGAAGCAAACACATTCCTAATGGAGTTTCAGGCATTTATTGATGTTAATCAGAGTAATGCCTATAGACTAAACCCCCATATTTGGATGTTCATATATGCATCCTTTGTTTTTACAAATAAATTCTTTAAGCTATTTATTGAGTTGAAGCTAGTTGACTTACTTCAAAATCTGCTGATATATTTACAATGTTATTGTATATATTCTTTTAGGTGACAAAGGTGTATCAGAAACCCTTAGAACAGTATCCAGTATTAAAGTTTTAAAGTAGCTATGACAAAAGAAGTCAACAGTCTTATTTACAAAGTTAAGAGTCAAGATTTTTTTCCTTAATCTTTTCAGGTTTAAAAAAGTACACAAATTATAAAATGAGAGTTGCAGCCTCTACTGCAGTTGGAGAAAGTGCTTTGTCTGAAGAGAATGATGTTTTTGTGAGAACTCCTGAGGATGGTAATGCATTGTTTGCAATGATGATTTCTTTTCTGTACTGAAGTTTGTGTTCAGAAAGAATGCTGCCACATACATAAAAGGGGAAGAAAGTGTACAAATGAAATCAATGTCAAAATTTTTAGTCTTCTATCTTTCAGTGACTTCATTCGGACCATTTTTAGGTAAATGCTAAAAAAATAATAATGAAAGCTGCAGTATGACCTGCCATGAACTAATTTCAACTGTGATAGACAAATGGAAGGAAAGCTGCAGAGCTGAGGCTCCCTCTCTCAAAATGGGTGCTTTTTCTAAACATTTCTAGGGCACATTATCTAAACCATAATATTTGAGTCTCCATCTTATTTTCTTTTCTTTTTTCATGAAAGACATGGCTGTCAACAATTCAGAGGCCATGTTGCTATTTGTAAGCAAAGAAGCTGATAAAGTGAAGTTTTTTTTATGCTGAATATTATATGCAATTGTTTTTGTATAGGTTTATTAATTTTAAGACTGATCAATAGTTTTAATGTAGGGTATAATACTATGTTTTGAAGATTTCTGAACCTTCCTCTCTTGCTTGCAAGGCAGTCTCAACCCATGAAGGTATTGGGGCAAGGGCTGGAGTTGTCATTGGCTTCTGCAAAGAAAACATGGCAATTCAATTTGCAGAGCAGAGTCATGAATATTAATCTTTTCTCATTTGTATCGAGTTTGTATTTTCACTGGTTTCAGAAAAATTATTTCCAGTTCTTACCGAAGTAATGTAGAGCTGATTACCCAATTGTCTTTTATCTCTCTCATTGTCAAATGTACTACAATCCAAGAAAAATAATTGATGGTCAATAAAGGAGAGGAAAGGACTACAGGATTAAAAATCATGGGTATTTATGAAGCTTAGGTAATTTCAATAACACAAAAAATATAAAATTAAACAGTGAAACCGAAAATACTTGCATGTTTTTTTTAAATTTACATGCTTCTGTGTTGTTAGATCTTTTTATAGAAGAAAGGCATATCACAAGAACGGAAAATTACTTATATAAATATTCTTTCTTGTGAAAGCTTACAGTCCCTTGCCTTTGAGTGTTAAAGAAATTTTTCAGAATAGAGTTTTGGGCCAACAGTTCATTCATTCATAAAAGAGGAGTGCAAGGCTTGAGAAAACTAGTGAAAAACTCACCAGTAATTCTTGTCTTTTTATAAGGTCATGCGTAGTTGTTTATCTTCTCCTTGTTGTTTAGGTTTCCTGGGGTAATACAGGCTGAGATTCACATCTCCTAACTTTATGCAACCTAGGAACAACAATTTGTTTGACTCTTCAAGAGAGAGATACCTCCAAATAAAAGATTCACTACAACTGTCTTAGATAACTTGCGTTAGGATGGAAGATACTAGGCCGTTGCATTTAAATATTTTACCATGCCAGATAAATGGCAAAATGTATTTCAATTAAAAATAAGCTTCTTCACCTGGGAAATATCCATGTGGGCAGTTTTGTCATCCAGAGAGCAGTGATCTGTTACAGTTAACGCTTTCCATTCATGTGCTCAGAAATCAGGAATGAAAGTGATTTGTGACACCTTTTAGGCAAAAAAATTCATTATGAATTGTGAAGTATCTGCCTGTGGGTATTTGTACACAAACGGAATCCTATAATCCTGGGTAGGTAGTATATTTTTCTTTTTATTTTATAGAAGATTATTTTAGGGGTGAAGTGGTGAAGCCCTCAGAGGAATCAAAGTTGACATTCAGAGCTGATTTTATTCGTAAGTGCAGCCCACTCACTCCTTCAACACTTCCATGCCTCATTAGCCCACTGGAGTCATACATTCCCAATAGATTTAGCCAACACACTGCCCTGGAGCTGGACTTGTTTTGTGCATGACCTTCACACCAGACAATGCAAGATTTACATTGGGTTCAATAAAGAGAATTTACTTACAGTGCATACAGTCCCTTTCTTGGTTCAACAGTTGATTGAGTGAAGTAAGAAGGGTGGTTATCTACATAGAAAGCAGTAAGAGGACATTAATCTAAATGTAAAGAACTAGATATGAGGGAGACAATGACAGGATTTGAAGGACTAGTCTCCATGAGACTGGTAGAGAGAAGAAATTATTTTTCTTAATAAATGCAGTTTCAGATAGATTTAGAAGTGGATGAGAAAAGAAATTACAGAAAATCTAAAGTATCATAATGCAAAAAGACACCTAGTTGTATGAGTGGAGAAGAGACATACCAAAATTAACTAGGTAAAAAGCTATAAGGCTTTGAGAAGGAGAGTGAGAGAGTACGTGTAGCCCTTTTGGTACAGCTAAGATCCAATGGCAGGATCCAAATAGGTTTATGATCTCAGTTCTGTATTCAGTTAATTGAAAGGGTTTTTTTTATGATTTCTGTATTGTAGAACCAGACTCCCCACCTCAAAACATAGAATTAATAAATGTAACTGCAACAGAAATAAATCTGAGATGGTTACCACCTGAGCAGCCTAATGGTCTCATCACTCACTATGAAGTTCTGTACAGCAATTCCAATGATTTTTTTACTAAAAATACCTCATCTACAAGTATATCACTAAGTGAAATGAAGCCATATACTCTCTACAACATCTCAGTAAGGGCATTCACCAGACTTGGCCATGGGAATCAGTCATCTTTTCCACTTCTGGTCAGAACTTCTGAAACTGGTGAGTACATTGTATTTTTTTTAATGAAAATTTTTGGCAAGAAACTGCTTTAGGATAACATTTAATGCCCAGGAGGTAAGTTTTATTAATTTAAAAAATATTTGCTTGCTTCACAAAGCAGTAAGTTTGAATCTCCTTTTTCTTTTTTATATACAAAGCAAACAGCAAGGCCAGCTGCTCGGTAAGAGCTGGGCAGCCAAGAGCTGAGGGGTCCCTGGGCCAGCTGGGCAGAGACCTCACTAGCCAGGACTTTTCTCAAATCAATGAAACTGACTGAAATCTTCTGTAATTTTTTTCTTCTAGTTCCTGATTCTGCACCAGAAAATGTAACCTATAGGAACATCTCATCCACAGAAATTGAATTATCATTTTTTCCACCATCCATTCCCAATGGAATCATACAGACTTACACGATATATCTCACGAGGACTAATGGGACTGAGCAAAGAGTCATAAACACTACTTTTCTGACACTGCATATTACAGGCCAGTATATAATTATCTGGAATTTATGGCAACTGTAAGTTATTCTGAGAAGTGGGCAACAGACAGATAGAGATAAATTATTAGTTCATTGGTTTGACCTGATCCTTCTTGTTCTTACATAAAGTTTTTTGCTGCCTGTCCTGAGAAATAACTTGTGCCCTGCCCTAATGTGATGAAATGGGCATTGAATGGTATGGAGTCTAACAAATATCTCACTGTTATTTAGATGTTTAAAGTACAAGGAACTTCAGTAGATATCTTTGCAGACCTATCATTGTAACAAAGTAGACCCTCAAGTCACCTGCTTATCTTTCTGGTCTTACTTTGGATAAAAATGCTGGGTAAAAAATTCTGGATAAAAAACGTCCCTTTCCCACTCACCTTTGCATCTTTTCCTAAGTTCTGTCATTATTGCTGTGGCATGACACAGCAATTAATGCTGGGAGCTCAGTACCTTCACCACTACATTTTCAGAGTACAGCCAAGGACAAACTACAAAGCATTCTAGGAATATGAAGTATGAACTGGTAATTAGGGCTTTGTCCCTTCTTGTGCAAAATACTTTGTGTTGCAAGCTTTCCCAATGCTTATTTCAGTCTCTAATAACACAGATCAGTGTAACAGGCCTATTCAGCACTTCAAAAATCCTTATGCCCCATTAAAAAACTAATTGGTCCCATTGGATGGTTGTTCTATTGAATTATTCTTTTTTTTATTTAGATTTAAATAAATACACAGAATATACTGTAGAAGTGTCTGCTAGTACCACGATGGGGGAGGGCCTTCGTAGTTCACCTCTACATATACTAACTAATGAAGATGGTAAGTTGGAACAGCATTTCCACTGCATCATTCTCTATCAGTATTCTTAATTTACTCTTACACTTTGTGTCAGATGTGCTTAAGCTTTATGCACTTTTTTTAGCAGTTATATCTGTATTGATGTATCTACGCACAAACGTACTTCGTCCGTCCATCCATGCATCCATCCATCCATGTATATACCAGCACAAGCTACATGAATTGTCGCAATTGCTGTTCATGGACATTTGGTCTCACTGGTATCTTATGAATTTGAAGAATCTTAATTTACTCATATTATTTCAATCTAATCCATGACAGGGTGGAATTAAATACTGTATTTGGTTTTTCGCTCACGTGAGAGTTGGGGAAAGGGAAAACCACAAAAAGGCAGTTCGAATGGTTCAGGGACATATCTGTGGTTTTTTTATTGGGAGATTTTTGTATTCTTCTAAACAGATGCGTGTACAGATACACATAGATAGATATTAAATAATAAATATTATAAAAATGCTCAACATCTATCATCTGTAGCACCAGACTTCCAAACTGACCAGGGGAGTGTTCTATACTTCAGGCTGAGGGTAGAACACAGTTGTTGCAACACCTGCTAATTCATATAGTAGGTCACAAATCAGAAGAGGAACCTTAAAATTATATTAGTGCTTTCAGTACACAATGTAGTTGTGGGAAGTTATCATTGGTGACCTCTCTAGATTCTGCAGGGGGATCCTGAAAAAAATGTATAGCATGAATCTTAACTTAGGTGCTGTGAGTCACATTTTGGAGAAGCCTGTTCCTCTCCATTGCTTAGGGAGAAAATTTCTAGGAATCTATTTTAAAGCAGCATTGACACAAACAACCCACCAGCCACACCATCAGTAAAAAAACTTTGCTCAAGAGGTATGTTGCTGGAGCAGACTGAAAACAGGTAATTTGGATAAATCCATTTTTTTTAGCAGAGAATATTTTTATTTAGAATATTTTTATTTAGATCAATGTTGTCTCTATTCTCCAGGAAAAAAAATCCTCTGAATAAGAATTGTAGAATGAACTAGACATACAAAAAAGATGACATTCACCAGATGACAGATCTTTTATTATATAGCCACTGAGGATAATACATGTAAAAAACATGAAATACAGGTGTCAACATTTTGCACATATAGTGCAAATAGTAATAGTGCGTATAGTAAATACACTCACTGAATTCAGTGAACCTTTGTTTATGAAAAATAGAATTTTTTTTTCATAAATGTAGAGTTAAAAAACCTTTATGCCAACTTTTGAGATAGTGAAAGGAACAAGAAGTGAAAAACAACCATATTATAATACACCACATGTTCCGTATTCACAGGAACACAGTGTTCCGAGGACCAGACCAAATGTTTCATAGATTTGCTAATAGTTATGCTCATATTCTCAATTTTCATGCATGACTACAGCTATGACCTGAATTTTTAGTGCATGATGCTCTTTGGTTTAATTTGAGAAAAACAATTGTAATTCTAATATTACTTCACAGTGATACATAAGTCCGTGAATCAAGATGGAGAAAAAGATTAATTTTTCAATAACATTCTGATAATAAAGCAGTATCAATTATGCATACATGAGTTATTTTTCCTCAGCAAAATTAATAAGAACCCTAGAATGAAATCAAATATGATCTAACATTTTCATTTACTTACAATGTTTCCCTACAGAATTGGGATATGGTGTCATCTAGAGATCATCTTAAAATGAATTTTAAGGGTCTCAGTGAATGCCTGTTTTTCCATTTGCCCTTGTATCATGTTAAATTTATGAATGTGGTCCTTATTTGATTGAGTGAATAGATTTTACTGCTGCCTGTTACCCCACAATTTTATCATCTCTCAATGCCATGCTTATCCATTTTTCCACCTTTTGGTGCTTTGTGTAATTCTTTAGAGCACCTTTTTTTTTCCTCAGGGGAACTATTATGCTGTATTTTACATGTGTTCTTATCTATAAAGCTCTTGCTTTTATTAGAAGGGGAAAAAAATACAGCAATGGACTTGGACAGTAGGTGAATCACTGTGACCTAGCCATTGCTCTGTTTTCTCATGAAGTACTTTTTCCATTGAATCACAGAAACAGATGTTCTAACACCACCATGCAAAATCTTTTATCATCTGTCAGAAAAAGGAAAAGAAGCTGTGCCTTAACATTAGTTGATGGATACTGTACCAGTATGGCACAAGGCTAACTTTCTATCACAAATAATTAAAAGCCTCTTTGAGGATGCTGTGTATCCCATCGATCTTAGCTGTTTAACAAGATGTTGTGTCCTGTTCTCTCACTTTATAGCTCCAAGTTCTCCTCCACAATCCCTCTCTGTAAAACAGTTGTTGGGTGTCACGGTGAAGTTGTCATGGAAACCTCCGCTGGAGCCAAATGGAATTATCCTCTATTACACAGTTTATGTCTGGTAAGATTTTTCTGGAAGTAGTTGTGAGGATAAATATTAATCTGTAACCTATCAGGAATGTTGGATTTTTCTTACACAATATGTTGATTACATGTTTTGGGAGAACAAATACTCATCTAGCACTTCAAATACTGGACTTTTCTATATGCAAATTCAGAGTAAGTGAAAATTGGAGTAACAATTTCAACATTTTGTAAGCATTTTCAACATTTTTCCAATGGTTATGCTATAGTAAGGGAATTCAAATTTAAACTAGAGCATGGTGGCTATTTTCATTATATTCTGTTTAGGCCTACTGCAAGGCAGGGCACAAGCCCCTGCTGTATTTTCAAGGAGATTTGAAATAGGCCTAAAAAAATAAATATTGCCTCCTTTAATAAACAGTGTGTAAATGCCATGATCAGAGTCTTTGTATGTGCTATCAGTTATGTCTACTGTTATGTTTTGTATTTATTCCATTCATAGGAGGTAAGTATTTTTAACCGATGCTTTTCATTTATTGTGTTTTGGTTTTTTCTATTGAACCTTTTTCTTTTCAATTTTTTCCCCCTGACATCCTCTTGTGATATTTTTTCACCTTTACAAAGGAGTTTTGTCACTTCAAAACTTGCAGCTTCTGTCCTGTTCCTTGCATAACATAGTTTGGTATGGTGATATGGCATCTCTTCAAACACCTCTAACTTCTACTGGGAGTGAAAACATTTTTTATTGATCACTTTTAATATATTGCATTTATGCTTTACTGTTTTGTTGCCACTACTAATGTGTAGGAAGCAAATACTGATGTGCACCTTATAAGATGTGAACGAGATGTACAAATTTGTAGTTGTTATAGGCACTCTACTCTTGAGCTTACATTTATTATTTTATTGTTATTTGGCAGTTTTGGAGTAGAGTTTGGCCTCAATCATTACTGATTTTTTTTTTTTTAATTATAGTTCCTAGTTAGGTTGGTGATAAAGTGAAGAGGAGTGAACTCTTCCTTCCAGAAAAGTTAAATTTGTCTTCTCTTGTTAATTCTACTATGTTGGGAATGTCTGATGCTCTATAAAATAATAATTGTCTTTGAGCTAGGGAAGAGTGACTTCATGATAAGGGCTATGGTTTTGATACACGCCGTGTTCAAACACTTGAGGTTATACAACTTTTCATCCTTATATTGCCTTATAACTTACTGCTTTTGTTATTATGAGACAGGATTTAGCCAGAATTATTTTTCTTAAAAAACACTTAAATTATCCATCTTTCTGAATATTTCAGTTAATCAACCATATAAATTCTTGCCCCATATTCTTTTTGCTTTGTCTTGTCTGTCTTTACTGTGCCATACCTAAATTTAGAGAGGCTTTACATATCATGTTAAGCCAAGGACGTTGGAGAAACACTCCCTTTGCCTTCAAAGGGACTGTAACTTCACTCCTTCCTTGGCAGGGAGGGAGGGGGGTGGAAGAAAGGGAGTAATTTTAAGTATTTAATAGAGTTGTCTATACAGTTTCATAAAATGCATTGCAGGGGAGATTTGACAAGGCAAACTGTCATGTCATAGAGTTGCTGCTCTTAGGAGGTATTCAGTATATTTTGGAGGAGGTTGTTAGTCCCAGTGCTTCTCAATAAAGCAGGAAGAAGGTTACTGCAGATGTTTAAATGTTCCTTCACTTCACTTAAACATTTTGCAACAGTCACAGGGAATTCATTAACCTTTCTTTAGCTGATTTGGAACAAGAATCCACAACTAATAGATTAGAAAGGGTGATGTCTGCAATATTGTCTGTTATATTTCATGGAATTTGTCAGATGTCAAGGTGGTTTTGGGTGCTAGCAGGTAGTAAAGCAACTTTCTCCTTGCCTTGAGCCTACAAACTCATACTCCCTAAATGTAATTTTAGAGCATTAAAGGTATATTAACAAAATTGATGAACTTGTATGTAGTTATTGTTATTTGGCATTATCCTTTCCTGCAAATTTTTGTGAGCTACTTACTGAATAGATCTATTTTGAGGTACAGATTTTTAAGAAAATATGGTAACTGTCTTTGTTAAGTGAATGTATGGAATTTCGTAGAATCTCTGTTGTTTGCATTTTTGAAAAATGTGATTTAAAACCTTATATTATTTTTCTTCAGTAAAATTTCTTGACTTAATTTATTCTGCTAGGTACTTTCTCACTGACTATGAAGACTGCATTTACTTTGATCAGTGTTTTCTTATTTTTGTTGCAATCTCAGTTGTTCCTAAACAGAAAATCTACTTCACTTGAAATACCTCAGGATTTTGTTCTTTCTATGCCCGGTTGTGGAAATGTTTTTTGGCAACTCAGATGTAGGAATGCAGTTACTCGGAGTAGAAATGTTCACAGCGCTAAGCTGTGGATTTTCTTCTTACTTAAATTATAACCAGATACGTATTTCCATACTAGGAATATATTGGGCAAAGATCCAGGAAAAGATGTCTTTCTTCGTATAGAGTTTGATAACTGCAGCTGCAATATCTTGTAAATTTTACTGACTATTAAAAATGTCAGAAGTTTGGGAAAAACGTAAATGTCAACTTTCTCTGTTACCAAGAGAGTTTCCCATGTTAAGTGACATTCCACTCAAAATCTGAGGGTTAGGGAGGATTTTTTTTTTTTTCATTCTCATACGTTTTCTCATTCCAGTTGTTTGTTAATGCAACTTTATTTCAGATATATTAGATGGTGGTCTTTGCTAATGGGACACTGAAAATCAGCCTATCTAGTAATTTTTTTTTTTTTTAAGTATTAGAACACATTGTCTTTGTGAAGAGCTTCGCAGTGACTCCTGGAGCATGATATTTGGTTTTACTTATCAAGTTATCATCTATGTAATAAATCCTATTAGAGACGTAGGTCACCTACTCATACAGAAATCTCTGAAGGAATGGAGTGTTAGATAGGTTTTTATTTTCCTCGTATCTTTTTTCTTAAAAGATTACCTTAACTTTACAAGGAATATCAGACTTTTTGAATTCAAGTTAGTTATTTCTGTATCTTATTTTACTTTCTGATAATCATTTCATACCTATGCTAATACCAGTGTTTTATTAATGTTACATCTTACAGTCCTCCTAGGCGGGTTTTGACCTGACTAGAGTTCCATTCTGATCCTCTGCTACATTCCACCAGAATTAACTCAGCACCAGCTAATTCCTGTTCCATATCATCTTCTATTATTCCATTTATAACTTCAGCCTTCTGACCAATTTCACAGAGTCACAGTAGGGCATGCTCCCAGCTATAATCTTTTTATATTTCGCTATTCCTGTCCAGGGAGACAGTTTAGTTATGCCCTACTGTGTCCTTCCCAAGGGTACCACATAACCATTTGATAGCAGTTAATAGATAGAAATACTCCTCCTTAATATTTCATATAACCATTGTCTTTGTTGATGTAATTTGCAGACATAGTTCTGTGGGGTTTTGAGGTGTTTTGTTTGTTTCTTTTTTTCAAGAAACAAAATGAAGAGCCCTACTGTGATGCCATAGTAGAAAAATTAGCTTTTCAACATAAAAGACAAAAAGTTATCCTAGCCTTTTTTTAAAACCTAAAATACTTGTATTTAATATGATATTGCATTTTTCAGTTTTACAACAAATGCTATAATTGTATATATAGAGAAATGGTGTGTGTATATAATCAATAAAATACTTTTTCTTTAGGAATAAAATGTCAAAGAGGAGTGTAAATGTAACAGAAACATCACTGGAGTTAACAGACCTAGAATATAACTGTGAATATAGTGCTTACCTAACAGCAAGCACAAGATTTGGAGATGGCAACATAAAAAGTGATATTATAACATTCAGAACTTCTGAAGGAGGTAAGCTTAAATACAGTATGAACCTTCATTTTCATTCAGCCTTTAAATTCTGTCCGCCTTATTATTTAAGTTAATAAAGCCACTGAAGTAAAAGTGGCATTTGACTTGTCAAGAAGAGATATTCTACCTGTCTGTGTGGCTCTATCTTTGTGTCTACATGTATCTATGGGTGTATAAAATTACAATAGGTGTTTCTGTTAATTTATTGAGAAAAAATTAGCATTTCTGTCAAAACAGGTAAGATCCAAATAATTCAATTCTAAACTTTGAAATAAATTATTTTTGTAATATATTTTAATAGATCCTTACTGTAAGTTGCTGTGACACAATTTCTGATAAGAAAAATACTCCTTAGAGTATCCCTCTCAAGTCTGAAATGTTTTTAATTTGAAAATTTAATCTTTACAAGTACACTGATTTGTTTATTCTATTTTAATTATTTCAAACTCCCAATATGGTAGGTGACTTTTGTATGATCGTACAATATACTGTCCTTAGAAATTTATTCAGTTAAATTACTGTTTCTGGTTTTCAATCATATTGCTACGATCTGTTCTAAAATAGACAGTATGCAGACATACTTCAGAATCACCCTGCACAGGTAAACCAATTCTCTGACACACAACCACTGGCAGGATTAGCATCTACCTGAAGCATCTCTCCAAAGGCTCTCTACATTACCAGGTTTGAGGTACTCACAGACCTAGCTTTTGAAGCTGGTATGGAAATACGCATTGACTTCATATGGACAGACTATTAGGAACTGGTCCTGGGGTTCCCCCTCCAATTAATATTTTAGTATTTTACACAAACTAGAGCAGCACAAAGCAAGAGAGATAAGTTACAGAGGTCAGTAAGTCTACTGCGTGTTCTGTAGAGAACTTTTTTGGATGGTGAGAAATATGGATTCAAATTCTTTTAAACTGACTTAAGGAATTGAATTGAACTCTCCTACATCACTGTGTTTATGAGAAGAACCATATGCTTCTATTCTTTAAAAAATAGGAGGAGAGACTAATTGAAGAAGGCTTACAGAAGTCTTCCTGCACATTTAATAGGCTGAGAAAAGACAAAAAAAGAGAAATTATCATACTGTCCAAGCTTAAGTATCTGGTTTATCTACATGAGTTGGGAGCCTAAATTTTGTTTATAATCAGAGAGGAAAAGGCTTTTAATTTAGATTTTATGAAACAAATCCTTTTTTTCCCTACTAACTATATTTGGAGTTTAGAGATCTAACTCAGTCAGCTTACATGTCTGCAAATTATATTTTCTATGTGTACAAAGCAGTAAGTAAAGGACAAGTCTTATAAGAAAACACTGTTTACAAATGCAGCTAAATACAAATATGTTTGAAAAAGTGTTTTAAAAATTCATTTACATATACTGTTTTATTTAATTATTTTGAGAGGCAGTTTTTATACTGTAATCAGAAATACATTTAATTTGACATAGCAGATGTTCCTTGGGCACTAAAATGTACACAACCCTGAGGTACAAAAGTTTAGGTATGCTAAAACTTAGTATTTTTCCAGCACCGAGTGATCCACCGAAAGATGTTACATACAGAAATCTTACTTCCACATCAATAATGCTATTCTGGTCTCCTCCTCAAAAGCCTAATGGAAATATACTGTACTACTCAGTTTATTTCAAAAACAATTCAGGACTATTCATACAGGTAAGCTTATTTTTCTATTCTTTTGTAGAAGTCAATAAAATGTTCTAATAATTACTGAAAGATTAAATCAGTTATATAGTTATCAATGCATTGATTTTTCATATTTCCTTTATCATGCTGTAGTTTTTCAATGTATAAAGACAGAAGCACATCTTGTAATGATTTATGTTACATTGTGCATCTCACTGAGCATTCATATCATTAAGCATTAAAGCCAATAGATTTTGTGTAATATTCCATTATGCAAAGTTTGTATGTACATGAATGTATATACGCATGCATGCACCTAACATATATATGCGCTTAACATATGTAATGGGTAGACTCAAGACCCACTACATTCATGACACACCCTCAAGAGTGTTTATTTTAGTCTAATCTATCAATGTGAATAAATTTCTATTTCTGGTTTTATTTTTTAATACATGTTTGTACAGTATTGAAAATATGAAGGTAATTTGAAAGTAGGAAATCCATTTTTATTTCTTTTTTTTTTTTACTCTCAGATGGAAATTACTTTTTAGGATATTGAAGCAGAGATATTGATATTCTGAAGTTAAAGCTTAAAAGATAAACAAAATTTTATAAATAAAGTTTTGGTGATACATTTTCATGTAGGTTTTTTTGCTGTAGCTGCTTTCATCCTTAATTATGCACTGTACTTATTAATGGTACATATAGTCTTTCTGTTCTCCTTTCTATTAATATCTTATGATACAGAAATATAACAAGAAAAATAAGCTTCCTTTCCAGGTTTTTGGTTACATGCTTTACACATATGGAAGAAAAATAAGAAATATAAATTCATTAAGAAAACTATGCATGAAAAATAACTTGACTGTATAAGTTTATGCTCAAGATATGTCTAGGTGAGGTATGCATGTGTTTGAGGAGAATTATAAAAAATACTCACAAATGTTACAAATACCTGTGAGTGAATAATTGCTGACATACTTCAGTGTATGCACTTCTCTGACTTCTGTGAAGGTTTGTGGTTGCCGGGCTCTGCATAGTTTCAGGTGCAGGCAGGACTGTGCTTTGAATTCACATTCTGATGAGATTAAAATCAGGGCTACAGTTCAGAACATAGACTCTGTTTGCACACTCTGCTACAGCAACAATATTTTTCTTAACACATCTCTGGACAAACCTTTACATCGGTGCGTTACCTGAACTAGCCCATCCTATGAAGGACATCTCAAGCGATTTTAGAGGAGGACTATGGACCTGGACTGTTCTTGCCTTTAGGAAGGTGCAACTCTGAGATGATTGAGTAAGGTGAAGCTGATACACTGAGAGAGAGAGATAAAATCCCCTGGGATGTGCCCAGGACTCTGGAAATAAAGGATGAAAATAGGGAAGATGGAGCACTGTAGCATTGGCCCAACAAGGTGAGGGTCCAGTTTTATTATTGTGTGTAGTTAGGCAGGGAAAGAATGGTGGGACAAGTGGAAGTTAAGGCTGCTTTGGCACATAATGTGGTGGATAGCAGTAAAGTGCTGGCAGTAGTTCTACTTCTGTGTGTGGAAACTACCATTTTCATCCTTTTGACTTTGATTTTTATCCCATCTCTCTGCCATCAGAAGATAGGTTTCAGCTGCTGTTGCATCTGTCTCTTACTGCCCATGGGATATGAACATTAATCTCTCGAATCATGATCAAATCTTAATATTTCTTCTCCCTTTAACTCCTTCTGCCCTTCACATCCTGTCTGCTCACTGTTTAGCATGACAACTACCATATCTGCACTGCGGTCCTGTTCTGTACCTTGGCATTCCTGTGGATGCAAGATGTATTTCAAACAGGTGAAAAAAGCCAAATAATTTCTGTCGTATATTTTATATTACTCTTTTTACAACAGAGAAATGCATGTGTGAAAGTCAGCCTGATATGTGATTATATATATATATGGCATATACAGACAATTGTAAGCTGCATGAGTATACATGCATATAACTTACAACTATCTGTAACTTAAAAGTATAACCATGTAATTGCAGAATCTGTTGCTAAGTTTTGTATTGCACACATTTGGAAAGAAAGAACCCTTGGTTGAAATACTCTGCATCGAGGTCACCATTCTGCTTATGTTTATCCAAACTGCATTTTCAGTTTGAGAAAGTATACAGGAGAATTGAAAAAGTAGGTAATCTTTTCATGTTTTACATTTTCACGTTGTTGGCAGCCATTCCCTATCAGTCTCTCCTCTGCTTCTTTGTCAGGATATAATGCCAGAGGTCCAAGTCTTAAACCATATCTTTTAGATGCCTGAAAAACCGCTCTTGCTAAAGAATATCAAACAAATTAACATCCCCCCATGCTGTCATAATCTGAAGTACATACAAAAGTCATACTAAAACTGGTGCTATTTTGTTGTCTCAATTTCTCACTTCTCACACACTCTCAAACTTCTTAGGCATATTAAAACCTAATTAATATAAACCACTGACTATTAATATGTTAAAGCCAGGAAGTTAGTAGCTGCAGAGTGAAGCAGTTTGTTCAGGGAAAAAAATACCCAAATGTAAAAAAGACCTGAGATAAAAGATACAGTTTACTCCTTGACATGGTGCAGAAACTTGACTTTTCCTTCAAAAAGGGAAAATTTATGTACCTTCATAGCTCAGAAAAATAATGTATAGTTTCTTTGCTTTACAGGTCTACATGAAAAATAACACTGCAGCTGTCCAGTCAGAAGGCCTGGGATGCTCAGACCTAAGATTCAGAACGAGAATAGCAGAAGGAAATATTTAGTGATGGGGATTAGATTTAAAGATTATGGTAGATGAGTGGCCTGTTTCTATGGGGTTGCTGACAGTTGTGAAAGAAAATGTGTCCAAGAGGGAGGAATGACTGGTAGCCAGCTAGAAGAAACCATCACCTGCATTAGGCTAGGTTCCAGTTCAGCTTTATCTTTCATCTTCTGCTGTCATAGGTCTAGGGAAAATGCTACTTCTTGGTATATATACCCTGTCCCAGTGCAGTAAAGATGTAACATGTATGCTGACAAAGAATACTTCCATCACAGATGACAGGACACTGTACCTCTTCTTCCCGTCACTTCTCTGTGGCATTGCTGGGTTCCTACAGTTCACGCTTTCACTGTTTGCAATAGCAGCTTTGCAAGTTTCACTCCACGATGCCTTGCCTGGTGCTTAAAGCAATCCTACTGCCCACATTCTCAGTCTTACTCAGGAAATAAGTCAAGACTCTATGCAAGTAATTGTCTTATTGCTAAATATCAATCTATGAAAGATATCATTGACTTGAATAAGCTCTTTTATTCTATTTCTATGTACTTGTGTTTTGATTAGCAAGAGAGTGGGAAAAGTGCTAATTACAAATATAAATTTATGCTTCAATCAAGTTCCCCAGTGTAGGAATTTCAGTGCAGATAAAAACTGTGCTGCTCTGACAAACCAGACAGAGTAACCAGGAGCTAAGTACTGAAAAAAAGTCTATGATTCTTCTAGTGACTGAACATCAGACCTCAAATCATCCAACCTCTACCTCAAGCCAATCACAGTGAATATGACTGGATACAGTTCGGAGTGAAATTCAACTTGGTCTACCCTTGGGATGCAGACAAGGGATGCAAACAATGTGCTATATTAACGATCAGCCATTTTCTTTCACCAGTATGACCAAAGTAGGGATAAAAAGGGTAACGTCCCTAAAATACACTGTCAGTTTTTTAAAAGATGGTCTCAGAATGGTACAGCACACAAAAGGAAATAACTTCACTTAGGTTTATACTGGAACACTGAATATTACGCTCCTTGAAGGATGATTTGGATTAGCCCCCATAGTGTCACCACTCTCACCTGATTGCCAGAGTCAAGTATGTGATCCTCTGACTCAAAACAAGAATGCAATACAATGGACCTGAAGAAGAAAACAGAACAGGGGAAAAAGGTTAACAGTGAAAAAGAGCATCACTGTGTTTTCTGTGTACAACTAATCACAGCTTTATGCCACTGGAAATATCTGCCACTTCCTGAGGTGAAGAAGATACTACTTTCTGCTGACACTTTCATGGCTTGTGTGTATTGCTTACACTTATCTGCTTTTAATAATCTGATACTTTGCTATGTCAAAACTTCTTTCATGTGTAGATGAAGAAAGGGACAGAAGGAAGAATTTCTTCAGCTGTAGCCAAAGATCCTAAGCTGCTTGCTTTCATCTGCAGCCACAGTTAATTGTAAAACTTCCTATAGTGTTCTATCCCCAGGGTACAATTAGTACAAGTTTCATCTTTTCTCAGTTCATACCCACACAGTTCTTCCTGCTCACTGTTACTCTTAATTATGTGTTCCTTTTTTCCCTAATATTTTGTCATATCAAAAGTTTGAGATAATCTCCACTCCTTGGCTTCCTCTTAAAATAGTTTTTGTTGACCCACCAAAACCCTGTTAATAATATTCATGTTAGTTCACTGAGTCCTTAACTGCTAGACAGCTGGCTAAATTGTAAAGGTATGCTTTTTAAACTAAGAGTTGAATTTTCAGCTGTTCATACCAATAAATTCCCATTAAATCTAGAATCAAAACTTGATATGACATATGATAAAACTATGACATTTTTACGTTGAAAACCCAGGTAATTATTTAAGGTCTTACTAAAGAAAAATTCAGTTATTAGGTGTTTTTATAAATTAATAATCATTGCTAACAATAATATCTAAATAATAACAATAGGAAGGTATTAGAATGCTTCTGCTGGACCAGATGGTATTTTCTCTCATACCATGCTTAAGTATCAGAAAGTTTAATTAAATACCTTAGAATTTGATCCTGTTTCCTGTATCTTCACCTACCCAAACGCAATAATGATCACAGCCAAGGCATGTGTGTTTCATGTAATCTATGAGGAGTTAGCACATGTTGCTTTTTTTTGGTCATTTTCTTGATGAAATATGGATAAACACACTGCAATATTACAGTTTTAGTCTCTGAATTGGCATTCAACAATTACAATCAACAGGAGGAGCAAATTATGTACCCTGTAATACAAGGAGCAGCAATAGACATCACAATCGAGTATTTCAGCAAAAATCAATACTTATTAGGAGTCAAAGTATAGGTTTATGTCTTCTGAATACTATGGTGAATCATATCTGCTGGTGGTGGTGGTGCTGATGGCTAAATGGGGAACTAGAAAGAGAAATCAATGAATAAAAAACATTTTAAGTGTTAACTATTTTTTTCCTTTTAGAATTTCTCAAGTTACGGTAATGACAGCAACATCAGTATGTCCCCATTTGTGGTGCTGGATGACTTGGCAAAATACAGCCATTATATTTTATGGTTAACTGCAAGCACAGCATTTGGAGATGGAAACAAAACCAGTGAAAAAATAGATGTGTATACAGATCAGGACAGTAAGTTAATAACTTTTTTAGTGCTCATAGTATATCAGTGCTTATATTAATTAAATATTCTCTAATGTAAAAATTATTCTACTGTTAGGATGGCAAAGTAAAAAAATATTAAGTGTGGTTTTCAATGCTGCAATAGTTATCTTTGCAAGGAAGGGATTTTGAACTGAGTCTTTACTTTGTAATACTAAGAACGTAGCTCAGAAGCCTCTGTGGATACAAGCAATAAAATTACTGTCTTAAGCTGTCATTAAGACTCTTAAACAAATTTATCAGAGATTATTATTCATCTACACCTTCAATTAATTTGCTCTTGATATTGAAACAAATTATTTTTAGAAGTTGTAAAAAATATTACAACTGACATTTTATATTTTGAACAGTTATTTCTGGTTTGGGTTTGGATGTTTTATTACTGTAATCCATGCATTTAATTTTTTGCTTATTATCTCTCATAGTCCCAGAAGGTTTTGTTGAAAATCTGGTCTATCAAAACATTTCCTCATCTTCTGTAAATGTAAGCTGGCTTCCACCATCCCAGCCAAATGGTTTAGTCTTCTTTCATGTTTCTCTAAGTTTAATGCAACTGGGAACCAGTAAGATATTGTCTTTTCTTACTTACAACACAAGCATAATTTTTGATGATCTGGAGAAATATACTGATTATATTTTGAAAATCACACCAGCCACTGATAAAGGATCTTCAGAACAACATGCTCTAAGTCTTCATATAAGAACTGATGAAGATGGTAAGTTTAAGATATTTTATTACTTACTAAGAAAATGTAGGGAAAAAAACCAAATACCTTTCTTAAAGAAAAAAAAATTGTGTTTATTTTTCTTGTGTTACTTAAAGCATTTTTGTTCTACAGTGACACAAGCAACTGCTACGTTTCTGTTTTGAGACCATGAAGTAGAAGTTTTCATTGTAACTCATATTTTTCTGAGATTATCCTTGTTTTTCTCTTTCTTGTTTCTTCCTATAGTCCCAGAATCGGCACCTGTAATCAAAACATTTTCAAATCTCTCAACTACCTCAGTTATGCTTTCATGGGACCCTCCTGTTAAGCCAAATGGTATTATAATACGTTATGATTTAGATTTATTTGGGCCAGAAAGGAATAACTCATTCTCTACCAGCAATAATTTTATCATCTTGGAAGACCTTCTGCCATTCACACTGTACAGCATTTATGCAGCTGCAAGAACAGTAAAAGGACCTGGTCCATCTTCTGTGCTTCAGTTTTACACAGATGAGTCAGGTGAGCAAATTCAATCATAACCAACTTTAAAATATCAGCCTTATGTTAGTGCATCATTTAGATGTAAACATCAGACATGTTGAAATGAAGGGTTAATTTTCCATTGGTCTGTGAGTGAAGAGCTTTCAGAAGAAGAAAACACTGCAAGGGAAGTGTTTTCTGAGTGCTCTTTCTCCTGCCACAGTGTGCAAGAGGAGGTCACATTCTGCATAGGATTATAAAAATAACTCCATGAAGAAATATCTTTTGCCTTTGGAATGTGTTATGGTTTGCAAAGTGTCAGGGATTTTGAAGCAAGCAACAGTACCTTTCTCTTCATCCCCCCATGTAATGGAAAAATGATAAAACGTGGAAATATTTCTGACACATTCACACAGTTCTCCTTTACATGGACCTCCTCTCCCCTGCATAGTAAATTACGTATCTTTTAAAGATATCACAAGTTGTGTTCTATATGCAGTGTGGGAAGTAAAGTATATCTCATTCCAGTTATACATGTAATATGACTTTTGTTAAATGTCTTAGTTCTGACAGTAGGGATGTTTAAGTGATTCACAGATTTATTAGATCTCCAAGAAGATCCCTTGCTCACTAAACATGTATTCCAAATTAATGGAATTTGTTTCATGGCAAAGAGAAGGAAAAAAGATTGAAATAGCAATGAAGTACTGTAAGCTTGAGTTCAGATACAAATGTTAAAAAAAAGTACCTATGTTCTCCTGCATGTCCAAAGTGTTTTGTTTTGCCTAGATTATTTGTGATTTGGAACTCAATTGCACTTGTCTTTTGCAGTGCCATTAGCTCCACCCCAGAATTTGACCATTATCAACTACACTGCAGATTCTGTGTGGCTAAAGTGGGATCCAAGTCCCCAGTCAAATGGAGTTATTATGAGATATAATTTTAAGATTTATCAAAACAACACCGGAAAACTCTTTTTTTGGGTATGTTTATAATTAAGAGTGTATAGTTTTTTAGAATATTTTTTCATGCTGAAGGAAAAAATATGCGGCAAATTCTTTAAATGTCTCTTATGCTTCTAGAATTATGAAGCTCCTGTAAATTTCTATTTGTTATGACCTATGACAGTTTACTTAACTTCTCACTATAGCTGTCATTCAATTTTTGAAATTATACAGAAAAAAATTGTTAGATTTTAACTTGCTTTTAGCTTCTAAACTATCATAAATGGTGAGATTTATTAGTTTTAATTAATATTTCACTGTAAGCTTGATGTTAGAAAATGACAAGTTGCTTGCTTTGTGGCTACCTTTGTTTAGTTATTTAGTATCTATGGACTTTCAAGATTCAAAAGACTAATTCCTAGTCATCTTTAAAAAATAGTACACACTGTTCAGGCTTCTGCATTTTTAAAAAAGATTTTGCAGAAGAACTGAGTAAATTGTAACTGAAATAGATGCTATACAAATGTTCAGGGCCAGACTGGAGTGAGCTCTGAGCAACCTGGTCTTATGGAATGTTCCATGCTGACAGTATAGGGGTTGGAACTGGATGACCTTTAGGGTTCCTTCCAACCCAAACCATTCTATGAATCTATAATTTTATGGTATAAAAAATTTGATCAAGTCTTAAATCTGATTGCTTGGTGGCCTCAAGAAATGCTCCATGAACTGCAAACGCAGCAAGCTCAGGTCAGGATGTAGTGAGTCCTGTTAATCTGAAATGCTTGTAAAAGCTGCAGGAAAAAGACATTGCTGCAGTGAGACGGGAGTGTAAGACACCGAGTGTAAGGTACATGTCTGACTTACTCCAACTCCCTCAGCAGTGCAGTTCTTATTACAGAGACTTAGCTTGCAAGGAAGGTGCATGTGGCACTAAGTGTATGCCCTATGGAAATCAGTCCCCATGGGGTGGCCTGTTGGGCTACCCCTATGAGGTTTGCTGTTATTCCCCATTGTGGAACGAAGTGCAGGCATCATCCCAGTTTCTTCCATAACGCTTGAAAGGTCACAATGCACATATGAGAGGGGAACTGTGGATTCTACAGACAGCTACCTTTGGAAACACATTCTTTGTGTATTTATAGAGACCACCAGAAATCTGTCCATCTGAGGCAGTCTCAGACTAAATTAGAATACAGAAACTGGCTGAAGCATTTAAATACATCTGCCATGCCCTACATTTCTTCATGTTTTATGGACAAGAAATTAGATTTAGGTTGTGGCAGTAAGGCAGAGAAAGACATTTATATAGCAATGCTGTATTTAGGCACCATAATTCTTTGATAACTTGGATCCCACAAGATGTTAACCAGATTTTCTTGCTGAAATTCAGCTCTTTCCCTGCTACTATAAGTCCTCTCAACATTTGAACAAATATCCTTGCATGGTCTGGGAAAAATGGGTCCCAGGAACTGAGCAGTGGGGTTGTTTGGTTTCTTTGTTTTTGGTTTTGGTTTTTTTTTTGGGGGGGGGGTGTTTGTTTGTCTTTTGTTGTTGTTTTGTGTTGTCATCGCTCTTGAAGCCGCCTGGCCTTCCTGGCTGCCCTCGCCTGGGACACGAGCTGCCAGCCCACCACAGGCTACTGCTGGGGTGTCTCCAGCCGAGGTGGGGCTGTTCCCGGCGAGCAGTCAGCTACCAGCGCCGCTGGTAAAGGAGGCGAGACGAGGCAAAGAGTTGCAGGACGGGGTCTCCCCCGTGCTCTCCTTTATTATAGGGTCAGGACGCAGGTGTTCGGGAGGGAGAGTGGAGGAGAATCCCGGGGTCCATCCCCTGGGCGGCCAGTTATAAAGGGGAACGGGCAACCAATAGGAGAGGAGACGAGGGGAGGGAATGAGGGTTCAGGGTCCAGTTGCAACATAGAAGGGGAGGGTACAAAAGACAACAACCAATGATACAGTGAATCTAACAGAAGTCTCTGGAAGAAGGGGAAGGTCCAGGGCCCTGGGCATGCCCCCCTTCCAGAACAGGGGCGAATCTTGTGTCCCTGAGTCCTCCCCCGGCGAGGGGAGGCTCCCTCCGAAGAGGCAGAGCTGGGTAGAGAGACAGCTGCCGCCAGGGATGGACCCTCCACAGTTTTGTGTTGTTGTTTTTGTTGTTTTGTTTTGGTTTTTATTTTGTTGTTGCTGTGGGGTTTTCTTTGGGTTTTTTTGGATTAAAAAAACCTCTTCAACAATCTATGTATCTAGTTCAGGTAAAGTAAAATAAATTAGAAGCTATGACCCATGACCTCTTCCACTGAAGAGGGGTAGTAAGGGAGTGGAAGGTGAGAGGGGTTGATGTGAAGCTGGAAAGAGTTTTCAGTATTTGACTGAAAGCTACTCAGAGCGGAAGAGGCAAAACTATGGCTGTAAATCTTCTGTTCATTTCAGAAGGTTCAAGGTGAAGCCCACAATATTTCTAGAGGTTAATTGTGTACTAATAATTTTTCCTTCTTTAAGAACATTTCAGGTTCAAACCATGAGGCAAACCTTGTTGGATTAGAACCATTCAGTCCCTATTTTATCAGTGTCTCTGCATTTACCAAGCTTGGAAATGGCAATCAGTTCAGTAATGCTGTCGAATTTACAACGATGGAATCAGGTTAGACATGACTTTTTCTAAGCTTCAGTTCTTTTTGTATTTATTTATATTCATTTTCCTTATATGGCTGAACAAAAGTCTTCTTCTTCTTTCCAAAGAAAACATAACCTAACACTATCCCATTGTCTTTTGCCAGTGTAGCACCGATTCACATTCCTGTTGTAGATTGGGTTTGGAGTTTGATGTCGGAAGTGTAGAATTTAAAATGTCCTCATCTGAAATGAGAGGCTTATATGGCTACTATAAATCTTTTAATAGCAACACAGATAAAGGGAGGAAAATTAGATAGGTATCAGTCTTTTGCAGATCAAAGCAGTAATTCAGATCCCTGTGAAAAGAACTGAAATGTTAGCAGTATCAAAAGCAGCTGGACAAATGATTGGCAAATGAACTGGAAATTGTATTAGACAACTAGAAATTTTTAACTTTTTTTTAAAAATCATTTATTTCATGAACACAGCTAGTCACTGCAAGTGAAATAGTTAACATTCACTAAAGTGAGTCTGTGGGTTTGGGAAACTGGCTGTTGCACAAAACTGTAGCTCCTTTGCCAGGTCAGAGCAACCCCCAGGCGCTGTAAGGGCTGTCAGTGCCAGGGGGCTACCATGGGCTAGGGACTCCCATATTCTGTTAGCAAAGGGAGCAGACAAAGTATCAAAAGATCCCATATGATGACTATAGGTTTGCTGAGATCATGTTTCCAGTGAGAGATTATTTCCAGAACTGGTAAAACAGAGGTTCTGGGGGGAAATGCTGCTTATTGTACCCAAGAGCTACAATGCCATCAGAAACTGGACTATCACTAAGGTGGTTCAGCCTGGCTATTGGACCCCTGCAGCTGAAGGTGGTCCTGCTCAAGAGCCACAGTCATCCGTGAGTTGTTTCATTTCATTGCTGACATTCCATGCTTGTGGTACTTTCTTCACTACTCTTTAACCAATTCTTCATAAATAATTGCTCTGTTTTCAACATGATTATAATATTTTATGTCTTTCATTAATTTTATATGAGCATTAAAAAAAACTTTCTTCTGCTGCAACCAGCAAATAGATGAGGAACAGTAAGTTTAAAGCATTGATATGACAGCTCAGAAACCTGCCCAGTGACTTCTGTACAGGTCATGCTTCTGCTGGAAGGAGAGAGAAGTGTGGTAAAATGTCTGAAAGAAGTAAGAGTAACAAATAAGGAAACAGATAAAAAGGAACTTCTGCTGTTGATGTTGCTGCTATTGATATGGAGTATGTATATTGTGTATGTTATAGTACACTTTGTTTAAAAGAACATGGGGAAAATACCAGCGAAAAGTTTTGTTGGGAAAACAAAACTGAAGCATACAACTAGGAAAAAGCCAGATTCTGTTTCAAGTACTAGCATCAGTCACATTCATGGTAGCTGGAAATGAACAATCTAATGAAGACAAAGACATACTTTTGTTCTTTCAATGTGTTTGTTTTATGTATTTGTCTGACAGTGCAGTGTTTGACCCTTGCTATAAACATTGGGTGTGCTTCTCCAATGCTATTGTTCTGTGATTACCATTTAAATAGTGTATGAATGTTAACCTTTGGTGCATGTGTATCCTTTAAGTGCCAGATGCTGTACAGAACCTTCATTGTATTGCGATGAGTTGGCAATCTATCCAAGTGCAGTGGGACCCTCCTGCTTCATCCAACGGTGTGATTACACATTACATCGTATCAGTTGAAGGAAATTCTACAAATTTTTCATCTTATGATACACTGCATACTTTTAGAAATCTTCTTTCCAATATTACTTATCAAATTAAAATAAAAGCTGCAACATCTGCTGGTGATGGTGAAGAACAGATATGCAACGCCAGTACCCTTCCAGAAAAAGGTAACTAATTATTCAAGCTAATTTTTTTGTTTAATTTAAATTATGACTATGAAACAAGCAGTCATTAATAAACTCCTTCAATACAGGCAGTTAAATCATTCTCTTGTTTAAATTTCTTTCTGATAGTGAATGAAAAGAAACAGGGATTCATCTTTCTCCTGTTTTAGAACACAATGATGAGATTAATTACCATTTTAAAAAGCACAGAGAGAACACCTTTTTCTGTGTGAGTTTAAAGAGTTGTTTTATTAATTTATGATCACCTATTATTTTTTGTTCTATATCTGCCATGTTCCTAGTGTATTTAGCATATTTGAGACTGTATGTATGAAAGGGTTTTTGGGAGAAAAATTGTTGTTGTTTTGATTTTACTGGCTGACAGTGGCATGAACTCATTGACAGTAAAGCTGTTTGGAATTCATGTAGTTGAGAGAAATTTAGCTTCTACAAGCAGACTTTGTCATGACTTTTGATGGATAGGATATTTTTAAACAAGAAAGAAAATTGTGAGCTAAATCCAAAGAAAAATGTAGACAGGTTTTCTGGCACTGACGTGAAAAATTCTTACCCAAAGTCTGTCCTCCTTTATCTCTTGACACAAACATTTCACACTTCACCTAATCGTGACTGCTTTCACTTGACATGTGAAACATGGAGATGATATTCTGTGCAAAATACAGTGTTAGTTCTGTGTGAATAGCTATGTACCTATCTTCTAAACTGAAAGTGGAGAGGAGCTCAAATCTTAATCCAGAAAGCAAAGGCCTGTTTCAGTCCTGTTCCAGTCCTGTTCTCCAGTCAGGGATGATTTCTACTCTTGGGAGTATGACTTGGGTTTTTTATTCCTTTTGGTGATAGTTTAATATAAAAATAAAAAATTATGTTCAGCACAAAGATCCAGAAAAGATTTCACTTTTCTACTGAATCACCGGAGCGATTACTGCATTTAGCTCTATTTTTGTGTCCTCTTAGGTGACATCAATGTATGCAAAGGGATTGAGGAGGTCTCTAGTTCAGAACAGCAGGATAATAAGGAAACACAGGGTTGGGATGGAGGAGCACAACTGGTACCCCACGAGGCTTAGAAACCAAACCTAGCTTTTGTACTACTTTAATTACCAAGGTACTGAATAACTTAAAATATGAGTTGTAGCATTCATTCTCATATATACTTGAACTGAAAGAGTGAGTTTGATCTGTCAAATCATAAACACAAGAATCTGTGTCAGCAAGGAGGCTTCAGTTCAGGATGACAAGCGGAGGGCAGCAGCTCTGCTATGCAGACTTGAGTCAGACATTGAACTTGGAGATCAGACTTACTCTTAGACTTCCTGTTTCTATCTTCCTGAGTGGCATGCACCTCCATTGGATCCCTCCTGTCCACAAAGCCTTGGTGTCCCATTATGAGCTTTGTTTTCCACAGTTCTTAAAATTAGACTTCTCGATGTGCATGTCTGAACAAATCTAGACCATATCTGTGTTGTCAGCTGAACTATCGCTGCTTTGGTTCCGGATCAAATGGACGAGCTCCAAATGAGGACAAGCAGGGCAGCCCCTTGCTGGCATATTTTGGCCAACAGTGTGAACGTAGCCAGGGTGGGACTTTGACTGCCCCTCCTCCTGTTACAGTCTATCCCACTAAAGCCTGGCCACATCCTTTATTTGATCTATGATGTTGCACATTCATACGCATTTCCGATGAAAATTTTGTGTCTAAATTGGCTTCCTCATCAATAGCTCCCCTACAAATGCTGCCAGTTTGTGATCCCTCATGGTCCCTTCTGTCCAGAACCTTGGCAATTTAAGACTTCTGCCTGGGTCATCTGTCCTCTTGTTTGCTCAGAAACTTCTGTTCATCAGCAGGGCTAAAAATCCATGTTTGAAAAATCAAAGGCATTGTTTAAGTATGAGACATGAGCATACTCTTACACAACATCTTACAGTGTTGGCTGGAAATAATCTAGTGAGCGTGGCTGCTGTGCTGGATGTGGATGTGTGTGCTCCTGCATTTCCAGATACTTCTCAAATGCAGCTGGAACTCTCAAAGCTTTCATTTATGTCGTGGCTGCTGAACAGCCAAGCCTCAGAGCTAGAGCAAGACTGAACCTGGGGATGGAGTTCAGACTTGGAGATAGTGCTACAGGAGGCATGTTACCCTCTAGTAACAGAGGGGAGCAGGAGGCTTCCCAGGTGCTTCACATCTTGCAGGATGGGGAAGAGGCTTCTAGTAGTTTTAAAGGAGCCTGACACCTGAGAAAATGTCAGGATCTCTGAGAAATTCGGGATTGGCTATTAATTAGTCCTTGAGGAAAGACTGAGAAAGCTGTGGATTAAGCCTGGGCTTGAGGGAGAGACTGGTAGTGTCTTGTGGTCCATGTTATAAAGAGTTGTACTAGCAGGGGAAAAAACCAAAACAGTCTTTATTTTGTAACAACATTTGTTTTATTTTCCTTATCACCGTAGTGAGTTTTCCTAAGTGAAGGATTTATACTGCAACACATACTTTTTGCCACATACGCTGCACAGACCCCTTCTTGCTTCGTCGTTGCTTAGTCATATTTACAACAAACTAGTTATTATTAGGACATTTCCTTAGCTGTGTGTTTGTGTGAATTGTTTTGTAGTGACTGGATACTAGGAATCGGAGATTCATGGATGGGAATGGAAACAGTTTTATAGCTGTTGTCAGCTTCTTATTTATGGTGGTCTAAGATTAGTCACAGAATATGTAGCCAGCACTGAGTCACTGACAATGCATTTATTTCTGACATAAAGTGAAATCGAATTTGGCTCAGTGTCGCTCTGCATAGCATTTGACCTTTAAATTCTTGGCAAGATTTTTTGTGTTTTTTTGAGGTAAATTTATTCGTATCTGGGTACAATTAAACATGAATCATGAAGCTTAAATTTATGAGGAGATTAGTAGTGTTTTGTGTCTAATCTAGCTCCATCGTCATGGTAAACCCACCTCTGCCAGGCTGCACTATGTTATAAAAGCTGTCAGCTTTGTAGTGGTAATATTAGTTTGTGATAAAATACATTATAAAGGATATGAAAAATAATATAGTATACATACACATGCATAAATGAGTTAAGATTTTATGATCAAATAGCTATCCTTGGATTATTTTCAAGATAATGCACATACTAAAATAAAATTTCATTAAGGTTGAGTGAATTCTTAGAAGGGAGAGAGAGCCATAAAATAGTAGAAAGGCTCGAAAAGGCACAAAAAAATCTGTGAATATTGAGTTAACTCACAGGTCTGAGACAAGTGTAACAGTCATTCATTTCACAATAAAAATAGCGCAATTAAAAAGCCACTTGGGGGTATTCAAAGCATGAATAATAAAAAGAAAACTGCTTCTGCTTTTCATTTTAATTTAGATGTTTCTTTATAGACTTTTCATTGTTTTCTGAGGATATTAATCATATTGATTGCAGTATTAAGACACATAGAGTAATTCCCCCACTTCTCCCCCTTACTGGGAGTCATACTTGATATTGTACCTGAACAGAATCTTAGAAGAGGTTGAGGCACCCATTGTACTCTGGTGACAGTCCTTACCATTTGTTTTCTGCTAAACAGATATTCAGTCGTATCTTATAGTTAAAAGAAATATGGCTAGAAATGTGTCCAAGAAGCATTTTTAAATTTAACCTGGGCTTCATTTTCCTGGCCATTACTAACTTGTAGCTATTCACAGAATTATGCCTTGTGAATAAAAAAGAGTAGTGCCTAAAGGAATTGGTGACAGGATTCTCAGGTCTTTTGGTGTGGAGGTGGCAAATTATCATCTTTTCTTATATGTGTGCAACATGTCTTTATTCTCTGCACAAGGAACATTTCTGAAGATTCTGGATTTTTATCTCGAGTACGGAGGTGCCCACTGGAAAATGTGAGGCTTTTTATCAAGAAGCACAAAACATAGCAAGGGTTTAAAGACTTCTTCACATCCGAGGAAATGCTGTTTCCTTCATCATAAATCCTTTTCTTAGGATATGGCAGTTCATGACAGTTCTGAGATGGAGTTACATGCTTTTCCTCATTAACTAGTGAAGAAAACGACAGATGACCATAATGTACTGGAAGAATATTTAACCCGTACCCTCAAGTGAATATTTAACCCATACCCCATTTAAACCCATACCCTCAAGTGGTTCTTAGTGCTGCAAGCAAGATGTGCAGTGCAGTGTGTTGGCCTGGTTATCCTGAGGAATCATCCTGCTGCAGAGCCACTGTATTGGAAATGGCAGAGCTTCAGTGTCCCTTGTCACTAATACAGATAAGAGCTGTGTGTTTCACATGTTCAATCCATGCTGCAAGTTCACATTTCCAAATCGCATTACAGTCAAATCATCCAAAAATTGCAGAGTGAATTAGGAATAAGAATCCTTGAAACACTTCTTTCCAAGATGACTGATTTTTTTCCCAGACTTAATTTTCTTTATGTAATGTGGACTTTTTTTACTTTTTCTGATTAGTCCTTTTGTCCAAATTTAAGTTAATGGGTTTGATATTGATGGCAAATTTTCACTAGAAAAATGCAGTGATCACTTGCTTGTTGCCAATGAAATTGTACTGGTGTTATTTTTATAAGAAGGTTGATAAAAATGGATTATTCATATAGTACAGCATAAAGGTTTTTTGGGGTTTTTTTAGGGACTAGGTCAACTCTGAATTTATATATAAGAAATGGTGGTGGCACATGTACAAAGCTGACAAGGAAAGCACTTACAAGTCAAATACAATGTTTACTGAAAAGCAGACAGTTTTTTAGTTTAAGGAAAGCTGAACATTTAAGACTTGTGTACAGATAACTTTTCACTATTTCTCTTTTTAGTTTAAAGGACTGCATTTCTCTCTAGATTTGCAGGATTTGTTTTTTCAGTACTTAGATCCCACAGTTTGAGACTGAGTTTTCTGAAGTGCTAAGGACTGAGAAACATGGTCTGCAGAGGCTCTTTTTAGACATGTTCTCAACTGTGCAATTTCCTTTAAAGCATGTCTGATAATGTCAGTCCCAAGTCATGGGAAAAATAGTCTACAGTTTTCTACATTTTTATGTTAGCAAAATAATTTGTGTCCTATTCACGATGTACTTATTCATACTAAGCAGGACTTTATATCATGATGAGTCCCCCTGAAGTTAGCAATCTATACTAGATTAGTATTCAGTATGATCAGGGTTATCAGCTTAACCCATGGAACTCATTTGAGTAACTAAGCTTTCAAAATTTAATAAAGATAATCAATACCGAATATTTCTTTTCAGTTACTTCTATTTTCTGAAGATTTTTTGGTGTGTACCCACTGCTGTCTGTTCTACTTTGTTCTTCACTTTCCTCCTATTGATGCTCTTAATACCACCCAACAGACTTCTAGGCTGCCGCTGTTCTTTTAATCCGAACTCCAGCTACAAGCAGCTGTTCCGTAGGCAGACTTTTTTTTATTAACTTTGTTAGGAACTATGCCATATCATATTACCGTCTTCTGTTCACAGCCCGTGCAGCTGTAGTTGTTGCTTTCTGCAAAAGCCTTCACAGAAAGCCATAACCTCTCTTTTCTCAGTAGATTTGTGTGTGTGTCCTTTGCTGCCCTTAGGTTATCTTTGCATTGTGAATAAGGTTTTTCTACCAAGTGTTTTCATTAGTTTAAACCAGTTCCACTGGCCAATTTCAACTTGATCTCAGTCTTTGCACTGTCATAGAGCTTTTTCTACCAAGAATTTCCTTTCATTTAGGTTCTCAAATAAAAACTTAATCTCAGAGCAGTCCATCAGCTTTGGAAGTGCTGATTAGCATTGCAGCCAGACAAGCATAGGGAACCAGGGCCAAGATCTGCCCAAGTAACTTCTATTTAGGTGTTTAACTTTCTGTCAACTTCAGTGGGAGTTCAGGCACGTAAATAGGTTTTAGGAGCTTAAAATCCCACATGGATCTGACTTCAGTTACTTTTCACTGAAATTTAGGCATCATATGAACAATGGTAGATGAACCTGAAAATACCTTATTCCTCTGCCAGTCCAGAAACAGAATTCACCAGCATTTCATGGCTAGCCTCTCTGCCACCCCCCTGGCTGGCTTTCAGAAGCTGAATTAGAAGCTATTAAATGGAAAATTAGGTGGAGTACATTGCACCAAATGTTTCAGACTTAGAAAAACTCCCTACTCCCAGAGATAGTTGAATTATAGCAAATGCAACATAATACAACAGGGAAAGACTGTGAGATACGTGATGAGACTTAAGGAATCCTATCTATGATTCTTGGGAAATTTAAACTTGGGATTAGGGCAAGAATCCCCACTACCTAATCAGAGCACAGTCCTCAGCAATTGGTGTCTTACAATACCACAATCACAGCCTTTTCCATGCCTTTTCTTTCAGTGCACCTTTCTGGAAATTTGGATTAATAAAAATGATCCGATTTGGTACCTATCAAATTGTCAGTGTATGAGAATAGATAATAGTTCTTTATTCAGTTCCAATGTAACCTGAAATAATAATTGACAAAGATGCAATTTCTGGCTTCCATAATTTTTAGTGTGACCAGTGACCACTTCATCATAGTTAAGTCATGTTTAGAAAATGTAGACAAGCTGCATGATTACTCTAGGAAGCATGGAATGGTTTGTTCAAATCAGTTCCATCTGTGGACAGAAAAAGTTGGGGGAATTTTAGTCATTCTTGAGGAATGGAAATCTGATTCTCCATGCTAGAGTAATTGTAATCCTCTTTCTATCTGTAACCCAATAGCATTGCTGTCTTGAAATTGTCTCTGAACACAATCAAGTTCAAGAGATACTGTGCCACTGGGTGTCACTGCTCTTCACCGTGACCCTAGGATCAAACCTCTTTCATCTGCTCCAGATTCAGATCACATATTTTCATTTGTTCTAATGAGTGATTATATTTATGTTTGATTTGTCTATGTAAGGAAGCAGTAACATTAGCTTGATTTTAAAGCGACAAACATTTAAGGCTATAATTCAATTTTAAAAGTCTGTTTAGGCACTTGCAGAGAAAATTTTACAGTGAATTATGCTGACTGACATTTGATCTTGTGGGTTCAAAATATTTTGTTTATATGGGTCTTCATAAACTGGAAAAATTACTACATAAAATAGCTATCAAGGCTTTTGTGTGAAAGAAGAAATGCTTGTCTGATATGTCTGCTATCAGGGTAACTGCAAGTTTATCTTTAAAAATTGTGATTTTTATGTAGTGTTACTTACTGGGATAATCACAGACATTATCTTCAGCCTTGTAAAGATAATGTGTATTGACTCCCTCAGTAGTCAGTGGGGAAAAAGAACAGATAGAAAGAGAAAAAGAATTTCTCCACCCTCCATTCTTTCCCTCACTTTTAGTGAGTTTGTCTCTTTTCCAAATACAAGGAAAGCACATGGAGGCTGGATTCATTAGACTTTTGTTAGTCTGTGTGAGAGACCACAAATCAGAGCCACCATCATTTTGCCTGATATAATTTTTCATTCTATGAAAGCCAAGTGTCTTTTCCTTCCTGCAAAATTGTTAACTCTCACTTATTCTTTATGTCATCATCCATGTTGAAACTAAGGGAACAAGGTACTCTCCTTAAGAAGGAAAGGCCACCTTGGTGCACTGCTCTTTCTGTATCTGTAACCAGCCTCTTTAACCTGCCTTGTTTTAGGTGCAGAGACTGCAGTTGTGCCAGCCAGGGCTTAACCAGCTGCACTTTTGAGCAAGTGAAGGTATCTCTTTTCACTTTCCTACTGACACCCAACAGGCAACCAGGTTACTATCTGCTTTATGGCAAACCCCAGTTTCTGTATTGGAATATAGCCAATAGTTAGTTTTCAACAGATACAAGTTAGTAGTGGTAGGCTAGGAGGCATTAGAGCCCATTGTTTCCATCTCCACATTGCATGTTTTCACACTTTTATTACAGTCTTGCCAAGACTGGCTGTCCCTACCACAGCAGCAGCTCCTGGAGTTTTCTCTGGGAAGGTGATGTCATATTCCTTACCAAAAAGAAGAGTAAGGCTGCCTGAGTGAGAAAGAGGAGAATAGGATTTTCCTAAATTCTTTATATTTTTACCTGTTCTGATGTCTTTGGAACTTCTGACTCGATTTTTTTAATTCCTGGAATATATAATGTTGGGCCTTAAAATAATTTAACTCACATTCAGAGTGAGACTGGATGATAACTTTTTTTCCCCTGTAATAGTTTTATCCATCATATCCCACATTTTATTATTATTATATTTGAGTCTGTAAGAATTCATATTTTTGTAGTATCTTAACAGATATTAATACCTTACATTACAATAGAGCAGAGGATTTATAGAGGAAAAATACAGGCGTTGTCTACTAACCATTTGGCATTTCTCTGCCTTTATTTTCCATAAACTTATAGTCAGACTTGGCCATTTCTTTTAATTTACCGAAATAGCTAATATAGTTTATAGAGTTTTTATGAAAATATTGCAGTGCTTAATTTTTTTGAAAGTGGATGAACTGAGTATGACATCTCCAAATATGAGCAAGCAAGAATTGTATTGCACATTTTGAAGTTTTTTGCTACGTTCTGTACTTATCTTCATGCTAATAACAACAGAGAAAAACAATTTTAATTTTGATAGCATAGAGTATAATGATGGACGTTGTCTTTAGCAAAGGTTTTTTTAATGTAGTTTGCTCTTGTTCTGTGTCTGGTGAGTGTGTAGCAAGGTGGTAGCCTCTGGGGCTGTTACATGCTGTGGGTGTTGTGTAATTGTGCGTGAGAGCTGAGCAGAGCAGGGGAAGGCCCGTGGTTCTCTACCTAATCCCTCTCCTGCCGACTCCACCTGCTTTGGGCTCATTTGAAGGGATTTTAATTTCTCAACCTTTTCATCAACACAGCTTTGTCTGACTTAGAATTTATATTTCTTCTTAAATATTCATATTTAGTGGAGAAGTTTCAGCTTATCATATTGTGATGACTTTAGTAGACAAATTGTTGCAGACAAAAGCAAAGATCAGATATTCCCATAAGGTTAAAAGGAAATAAAAGGGAGTGTTTTCTCTTTCTTCCGCAGTAACATTGCTCTGGAATCCTTTTCTTCTTTATGTAAGCCTTGGGACTTCTTCAGTTTCAGTTTGAGGATGTATCATGTGTTTTTCTTTTACCAGAGATACCCCTTCCCCCAAAGACTCTAAAGCACTTTTTAAAGCTAAGTGCACACAATGATTTCTGAGCTGATTTCTCTGCGCAGTTTTTGCCATAGAGAGTATTAGTATTATCTTACAGAGTCTTAGAGATAATACCAGTTTTCTTTATGACTATGTGATATACCACAAAACCATATGTTGCATCTAGTCTGTGAGAGCTGGGAGCACACTGCTGACTCAATATAGACAGGGTAAATGTGTCTACATGTACATGTATGTACATATATGCACTGCTTCTGTCTCATGGACATGAATATAACCTGTATATAAATAAATGGGAGCAAAGTTTATGGGAAGTTTCTCTTTTATCTGTTACTCAGCTCTTTCTCTTAGCATTCTTGTAAAGCACTTCTGTAACGCTAGACAAACGTGCATATTGCTACTTTTCATTCAGAAGGTTAAACAGGAGACTTAGGAAACCTTGAGGTGTTGTGTGAGGATTTCATATATTACTGAGAGTGAGGGAGACAAATGAGTATTTCTAAATGAGAGGTGAAGAATACCAGTTAGGAACAGCAATAAAACATTCTATGGGTAGGCCAAAAATAACTATGCCTAATATTCCCTCCCTTAGTTGAGGCATAGCCCCAAAAGTAGCAATAGAAATGTCACACCTCTCAAAGCTGGTCCTACATACCATACCTGAAAGTATTTTTCTTTATTTCAAAAACTGTAGTAAATGGATGCCACCTAAATATTTACAGTGTGATTGATGCCATTGGAATTACTGGTTATTAAACGTATGAATTTGAATCTTGGTCTTTAGATATGCTTATTAATTTTTTTTTTCAACACTGGATAAAAGTATGATAGTTGCAATCACTTTTCATTCAAATTAAGGTGTCTTACAAGTGTTTTAATCTATAGTTCCTAGTGCTCCCAGGGATATTGTTTTTTCCAATGTGCAATCAACAAGTGTGACCTTGCATTGGAGATCACCAAAATCTATCCTTGGCTACTTTCAAAACTACAAGATTACCACACAGCTACAATCCATCCACTGCAGTGACTGGGAAGCTATGGAATGTATCGAATATGAGATGCATCGGTATTTATATGAAAATGTCATGGATGACTGGATAGAAGACACAGTGTATGGACTGAAAAAATACAGGTGGTACAGATTTGCAGTTGCTGCCAGTACGAATGTTGGTTATGGCAGTTCTTCACCTTGGATTTCAACACAAACCCTTCCTGGCTGTAAGTAAGGATGTCTGCCATGTCTCATAATGCTATAACAATGTGATGTTCACCTAAATAAGCAAGAGCACTTGGTAGAAGTTATTTCTTCATAGACCTACAATATTGATGAAGTCAATAAGGATTTGTTGCAACTCTTGACCTATGATATATATTTATATTATAAAAATCATGTGGTAAGTATACATACTTAACACTGCTTGATATTTTAATGCCTTTTTTATGCTCTATTATATTTACTGCTTACCCAACACCACTTTCAATCCTCAGCTGTACTACGCACGTAAACTTGGTAAGTCTGAATTTTTGCTAGTTTGGATTGACATGCCATCTTCAGTATAATTTCACATATGGGGTTTGTCAATGAAAAGTAGTCTATTTTTAATTCTTTGAAAAAAAGTTTGTTCATTAATGCAAAACTTTCCTGAAATTCTGTTGTATATCCTTAGCAATAAAATTTAAGCAATAGTTTCAGAGGAATTAGGATTTCTTTCCAATACCATATCTACCTACAGAGTTTACTAATCAGAGTAGCCATATAACATGTACAGGATTGCCATGACACATATTAGAACTCTCATGCCTCAGCTGAGGATTTAAGTTTCCAAGTAAGGGAAGAGGTAGTATTAATAAATAAGTCACACCTAAATATTTGAGAGAAGGGGACATGAAACATAAATTATTTAGGCAGTTGTCATGGGGACATATGACCTTCCCTACCAGTTTGCAGCCATCCTAGGATAGAGAATATCTGAAATCTGGCCTGTGGCCTATGTAGAACAACTGAGAATCACCATGAGTTGCTTGACTTAATCACAGCTCTTTCAGTCATTTCCCTTACAAAGTAATAATAATAGAGATACGAAGTACTTAAACAGCCATGCACCAAGGACTACTCAATGGTCTGGATACTTATTTTGTCCCACTCATGCTTTTATAATCATGTGATATGACCACAGGAGACTTTGGACACCATGGTAGTAAACATCACAACAGCCTTTTTTATTATAAGGCACAGAAGCAGTCCTTTGGCTTGAGAAGTGCTGGAATCAGCTGCAGAGTCATTCTCAGGTGCACTTACTTTCTTTGTCCAGTGACTCTTGTGGGGAAGCTCTGCCTGTAAATAAATGCAACATTTTAAATGAAGGAGAAGAAAAAAAACCCCAACAAACCCAGATGGAGCAGAAAATAGATAGCAGAAGTTGTGCAACTCTTGAGCCAGCAGCTCTGGGGAGATTTCTTACTATTAAATTGATAGAACTCAGCTGCTGACATGTGCAAATACTTGTTTTCAAAAAATTGTTGCTGAGTTTAAAATAGGGATTTGAACTGGACAGATAAGCAGATAATGAAAACACATGTAAGTGCTTAAAGTTAGGATACTTTTTATGATTTCCTCTCTGGACAGTTATAATTTGGTTTAAGAGAGAACTATTTTCCTCTCCAGTCCCAGTAAGAGGATAATAGTTAAAAGTATAAACATCTCAATAGACTGCACAAGCCCTTTCCATGCCAATACAGTGTAACTCTCAGCAGTAGGTCCTCTGTGTGTTCTATTAGACATTTTAAAAGTGGTGGGGTAGAAGTTAAAAACTTCCACCTGTTCTTCCAGCCCAAGTGTCTGGGGCTGCTGATCTGTGTCTGTGGTGACGGAACTAGGCAGCAACAAATTTCCTGTGAGCTAAATTGGTGCCACATCAGTAGATAAGCTGCCTATAAAACACACCGCTGTGGAGTCAAGGAAGCATGGGGACTATTCCAGATGTCATGGCTGGGCACTGGTCTTTTTCCTGGGGTAATGGCAATCAGCTGAGGAGGAGAAAAAGAGGAAGGTGACATGACACAGCTGGGTAGCCAGCTGGCAGCTCTGTTGTGCTTCAGCAGTGCTGGGAGCCTCCCTGGCAGTGGCTGATCTTTAGCAAGGGCAGGTTTCTAGCTACCTCATACTTTCCAAAGACTAGTTTTTAGAATTACTGTTCAAAACCCCCTCAGTTCCCATCTTTCTTTTGCAAAGCCTGTAGCAGTAAAGAGAAATTCAGAATGCACCAAATAGATTCAGTACTCTGGGCAGCCTTGCAGAGCATATACGGAGAACAGGTGTTGATCCCCCTCTCCTTTCCCTCACAGACAGGGCCAAGCATCCTCTGGATTAGCCTGCTGATGATACACAGCCAATATACATGGTCTGCTAGGGCTTAAGGGTGCTTAGCTGCTATGTAAAATACCCTGAGTACTTAGCCCATAAAATCAATGGGAGTTGTGTTTGCACCTTTGAGGGCAGAAATGAGGCACTCTTTCACGTGATATTCAAGAAGTCACTCTGTAAGACATTGCTTCTACCAAAGGTAATCAAAGGATTTTTTTCTTCATAACTCATTGGGTTCTCAGAAATGTGTGTTTTTCTCAAGCCTAAAGAAAATATTAACATATATTCACGAGGTTACAGCGTTAAAACTGAAACCTGTTAGACTCATTTTGCAGAATATAAAGAGAAGAAACTTCAGCAGCAGAAAAATTGCATTAAAAAAATTCTAAATATTTTTTACAAGTTCTGAGGATTTGACTGTTGTGGTAAAGCAGAAATACCTAGTAATTCTGAATATCCAGTGAATAAGGTGAGGCTCTTACCTGTTTATTTCAATTGTTCATTATGAAGACAAATGTAAGGCTATTGGAATTATTTTAAAGATTCTTTAACTCATTTACAAGTTTCAAACAAAAAAATAATGGCAGTGTTCTGTACTGAGAGTGGTTATATAGTCACTCTGTGGAAAATGTTATAGATTGTTAATACAGTCCAGTTCTCACATCACACAGATAAACTATTAAGCCTTCTGTCTTGCAGATTACCCTCACAGGAATTGTCTGTCTCATAAAGTAGTATGATGGCCCCATTATTACTTGGCTGATTGATTACCCAAGAGCCAAATATATTCTACAAGAATAAATATTTTCATCATAACTTAGATTTATATAGTTACCAGCACAGAAGATCAGAGTGTTGTGTCACAGTAAGGGAAAGGGTAAGAAATGTTTTCCATAGGTATGGAAACTTTGTTCCCTCACACCTGCACTTACTCTGAGTTTCACTATTACATTTATAAGGAGAATAAGACTGGCTGAACTTAGGTTTTCTGAGAGAAAAATAATCGTGGAGGGTCAGCGTTAGATGGAAAATGAATGACAGTGAGATCACTGACCTCATTTTAGACCTCATACAGTTACACAATGCAATGCTTCTTGGTAAAGTGTCAAGTCCCGTAATGCCAGGATATACTGAGGTACAAAGGAAAATCCCAGATGTTCAAATGTCCCATGAAGGCTAGGACATAGGAACGTGGGGCAGAGGGTTATGCTTCTCTTTTCAGCGCCTTCTTTCCCAATCCCTGCTGATACCCAGTTGCTTGGTACTGAGATTTCATTCTTGTTATGTGTTCTTTCTTCTGGAAAGCTTTGCCTGAGAGAATTTGTTTTTCTTTGTTACATTTCCTCAAAACTAAACACTGGAAAATAATTATGGACTAATATGAGATGTTACTGTTTAAAATTATATAAAAATAACCTAGTTGTTTAAAAATTACATAACTGAAGCACACAATTTTTGGCGGGGGGGGGGGGGAAAGAGCTTATCCTAAACAAACTGGCAAGCATTAATTTCTGTTAGAAGACCTGAGTATTCAGTCTTATTTTTGAGGATTACGCTAAATGATGGGCTATCCAGACTTATCTTCAAACTAACGCACTTAACTGCTGCCTTAGCATCAGGACACAGATGGATGGGAAAGATGACCCTGACCTCCATAAGACCCACATTCCTGTGCAAGGATAGAAGCATGATAATCAGGAAATGATGGTTATTAGTTACAGAAAATGCATTATTGTGAAAACCAGGAGAAAAGTGCTTATGAGAGGAAGTGGTTGGATTATGGGGGAATGAGAGAATAAGACTAGGTCATTTCTCCTGAGTAAATTGCTGTGATTTATAAGAGAAAGGGGGTAGTGATATCATGGCTTCATATTGACTAGATTCATTTCACAAACAAACCTAAATCAGAATGTGGCAGTTATCCCCTGCATCAAGCACAGTTTTTAAAAAGATGTTTTTTGTAAGACATGAGACACATCACACACATTTCATTTTGTAATTTTCTCCCTAATTATATGCGTTATTTCAGAAAATATTCCTCCATTTCAGTATGATTTGGTTAATATCTGATATTTTACATCTCATAATGAAAATAAACCAGATATTAATGCTTAGATGTACTTTGGATAAGTATCTTAACTGTAGCATGCTCAATCAGACTTTTCTTGTAAATATCTAAAAATACACCAAGTATAAACTGCATCTGGAAATTAACCATATAAGTAACTGCAGATTTGATAATTTGTAGATTAGATTATGCTTTAAAATTATTTCACACTATCCTTGTCTAATGCATAACTGCAAAGTGTCTTCTGAAAAAAAAAATATTTGAGAGTATTTTTTATATCAAAAAATTGAGAGACTAAATGTTCCATTAGTTCTATAAAAAACAGTTGAAAATTGGCTTTGGAAACTTGGTTGTTTTGAAAACTAAGGCTCAAGAAGCTCTCTCTGTATATACATATATATATAATTTTATAGTGTTTTTCAGAAATTTCATTTTGCAATAGAGCTAATAATTATCACTCCCTTAGCTACTGAAAAGCACTGTTTGTCAACAACTCTGACATGCATTACCTGAAAAATAAAATCTGTGCTTATTCCATTTCTCAGGGAACTTGCTTGCCCTTGTATTTTGTTTCGTCTGTTGTAGCTCCCCACTTGACAGCCAGCCTTGTCTGAGCACTCTCCTCTTTTACCACCCGTCATGGGCACTTGTAGTTCATTCAGTTATACTCTTCATTCACTTGTTCCTTGCTACTCAATATTTTTGGGGACTGCTTCCAATGGATGAATTTGATCCTGCCTATAAAGTCTGGTATATTCCTGCTAATCCCAGCACAGGAATCTAATTCCTATATGCAACATCCTAAACTCATCATAGCACCTGACCTGATACCAAGTATTTCTGTTTTATTCTCCAATGACGGTGCTAAATTTTCACCTCCATAGTGCAAAATTTTATTATTTTCCTCATTAATCTGTTGCAACACATAATTGCAACAGCTACATACTTCTTTCCATGTTCTTTTCCTTTTCCTACCCTATGTTCCTCCTGAAAAACTAAGTAGCCTTGTGTACCTTCCAATTCTTTTCCTCATTTAACCCTCTTACCTAATGGTGGCAAACAACATATTCATGCATTAATCTTGTTTGAGAAAGGAGACTGTGTCTTCTGAATAGCATGGGTACGACCACTTCAATATTTTTTTATAATATAGTGTTAACTGCTATGTAGATTTTTGTGGTGGATTTGAAAAGAAGGAACCATGAAGTCAAGCTCTGGAAATATGTACAAATATGTTGTTATTTTATAACAGGCTGTTCAGTGATACTTACCACAGTTGTCTTTTTTTTTGTAATAGATCCAAAAACAAGGCGCACTGGAGCCAAGTTCTGTAATTATCTGCAAATCTGTTGTCATTCTATTCCAAATTTTATTTTCCTGAAATTTAAATGGTTATTATGAAAAAATAATAGAACTTACTGTGAATTGATGACTGTTGTTATTATGATTCAATTAATTTCTTATTCGTGAATAAGAAATAACTAGGTTAATTCACATATCACTTTGACAAATGGAAATTTTAGGGAAATCCCATTTCTTAATGTGAGCATTCTTGCCTTCTTTCAATTCTTACCACTTCTTTTGCTTGGGTTTTCTGGAGTTTCCCAACATGGTAAGAATAAATTGAAAGGAAATGTAGACAATTATTTCTACTTGTACTTTCCAATACTGCTGGAAATTTTTTCTAGCATACAGAATATTATGTCTTTTCCCAATTTCTCATTCTTTGAATGAGAAATTGGGCATAAACAAACATATTATGCTTGCCTATTTGTATAAATATTTGCATATATTTTGCTTTTGTCATGTGAAATACTTATAAAGAACTTGTAATTAAATAACCCCATAATCTCAATTTAAGATGAAGTCATAGGCAGTCCATACTGTAGAGAGGTTGTAGTGGTTGCAATGAAAGATATATTTCTAAATCATATGGTGTGCCATTAAAGAAAAAGAAAGAAAAAGTTATAGTTATTTAAGCAGTTACTTAATCTTAAATGTTTGAAAAAGTTCTATTTTCAAATCTCTACTGGGTCATTAAAATTACTGGGTTATTTTTTGTGTACTTCTTTTGCCATGATTCACATACACAGTTTTTTCTGCAGCTCCAGATGGTCCTCCAGAAAATGTGACTGTTTTAGCTACATCTCCTCACAGTATTAATGTCAGCTGGAGTGAACCTGCCATCATTACAGGACCAACGAGCTACCTCATAGATGTTACCTCAGTAAGGCAATTCTTTTTACTGTTAGTGGTTATACAGATCTTTGGGGATATCAATACCACAGCAGATGTTCTTGTAGAATTTGCTGGACAGACATAATTGGATTGAAAAACCATATGATTGTGTCTATTTCCACATGGATTCCACATAAGAATTAATTGTATAGATATTAATTTTTTAATGGGAGATTAATTGCTTCATGCTCAAAAATGTGTGCTAATAAGAGGTCTTGGAGAAAACAAAAGTGTATCTATAAATGTACACAGGAAAACAGTACTTGAGCTTTGTGGAGGTGTACCTCTTTTTAACTATAATGACTTTTCTGTCTTCAGAGGAAGGAAAGGTTCATCGTAGTGATTTTACAAACCAAAGTGGGGAGCCTAGCAAAAGGAAATGACTTGTACAAAGTTATATGGCACCAGAGGGCAAACTTTAAAGTCAGACCAGATTTCCCGCTTTGCACTTGGTGCTCCGTTCATCAGATTAGCTGCATTTTGGTAGCACAGTAATAACACTTCTTTCTCCTTGATCTTTATAACCAAAAAAAGCTGACATAAGAGAAAAGCTCTAGTGGCTTTTCTCTTTTCATCCTCTACTACACTTACAAAACTCCTTAAAACTGCCATTAATACACCTCATTTCCTGCCCTGGGGCAAGATAGACAACTTTCTAAGTCCAAACCCATGAGAAGTAGGATATAGGTTCCTTGTTCTGCCAGAAATTATACAGATAGCACTGTAAGTGAAAAGAGGAAGTAGTTTACTAGACGTTACTGAGGAAAAGTTGCTGTTTGCAGTTTCAAAAATTCTGAATCACTCTGATAGTAGAAAAAAAAATTAAGGCTACTTCAAACTATTAAAGGCCTTTAAATAGGAAGTCCTTTAAATTTTCTGAGAATAAGACTATGTGTGTATACTTAATGTTTCTGAATCTGTAATAAGAAATACAGATCTGCTAATATATTATTGCTGAGATATTTCTGCAAGCAAAATTTCTGAGGTGATCCATAAAAAAATACCAAATATTTTAAAGCTACTCAGAAAGTTACAACAGAGTAATGTAGTCCTGCAATTTTCTCTTCCCCTAAGTTCATTGTACATGTAGAGTGAAATCTGCTCAGTTCTGAACATGCTTACTGCAGCAGTAGAATGGCAGGATGAAGGACATATGACAAGGGAAGGACTTGCAGGGGTGATTCCTTGGCCCAGTGGGTAGGTTGCTAAAAACTACATAGCAAGTTTTATTGCCCCTTTAATAAAGTTAGAGAAGACTTCTTCCTTTTGAAAAATTCCTGCCTTTTTTGACTAAACAGCATTATAGTGCATCAGCAGAACAACATTTCATGGTTTTTATAAAACTTACAAATTCAGTTTTCAAAGCTTGATTATTTTGTTTTTAATATTTTATTAATTTTTTATTAAAACAATTTCCTCTCTGATAATTCTGAAATTATAAATGGCATAATCTCAATCTACACTCTGAAAATATTATAAATGCCTTATCAATATAAGTTATAATGAAACTCCTGAAGCAAGATGAACTATGGAATGTTCTGGGTTAATTTGACAGCATTTGAAAAGAACTTAAAAAACTGTTTTAAATCTTCAGTTTGGAGGATTAGTTTTTTGGGTTTTTTACAAAGTGAGTTTTTTCGGGTTTTTTTTCCAAATATATTTCAGATAACCAGCTTTGTGTTTATGGATTCCTTGTAATTAGGTGTTGTCTGTCTAATGATCAGTAACTACAGGTGCCAGTTCTGTAGAACTTTAGCAGACAAATCTATTTCTTCTCAAAGACCAATAAAGCTGTCCCAATCTTTTTCAGTGAAATTTTTAGTGTATATTTTATTGTCCCAGTGGGAAGTTTTTATGAAGACTCCAAATTCCACAAACTTCCAGTATGTATAAGTTTACTCATTTTTTCTCAATTGAGTATCTTTAAATATTTACAAAAACAGTATCATAGAACAGAATAATTCAGGTTTCTACTCTGTTATATACTAGAAGTTAATAATTAGTATTCATAACTGAATTTATTATGGTTCTGCTAAATTGCTAGGATCTTCCTTGCAGTTTTATAGCTCAGAAAGTACTCTTTATTGTTCCTCCAAGTCATGTTTTAGTTTGTCTGTCTACTATAATTAGAAGTAGTTCTAAATAAAATATTCCTGGAAATGGGTAAGGAAAATGGAACTGAACCACTAAACTTCCTGAAGAATAGAAATACATTTAATGATGTATTGCTGTAATTGTACTTTAGCTGTTGAATAACTTATAAGTCAGATTTTTGATAGTCAAGGAGAAAAAAGTGTTTCAGCTCTTGATGGGCATCCCAGGAAATGAATGTCTGTTTAATTCATCAGAAAGTTTAGTTCAGGTTAATTCTCAGTGGGGATATATGCCTATCCATCAAATAAAAGGTATGCTTGAGCTATTTTAATGTTTTATCAGCTGCATTTGATACAGAGTTTGTTCAGTGGGAAAACTACTGTACAGCTACCTAATCCTCTTTTCAAATTACACACTGAAGAAACAATAATAAAATCATTATTAACTGAAGCAGTGGGAATATACATAAATAGAATTTTGTAAATGATACTTGATGAAACACCAGAAAAGCTCACATCTTTTCCTTTTTCTCCTTTTTGAAGTTACCATTAGAAGTGACTAATTGGATATAAAGTCCAACACTGGAGATTTTTCTACAGAACTACAGATTATTTGATATGTAAGGATGATAGGTATCCACTATGTAATCCAACCTGTAGCCTGCTCTAACACTGAAACAAGTGTACCTAAAGAATTCCTCACAAATTCTTTGTTACCTTTTTCATATAATATCGAGTGCTGAAAATTGCTCAGCAACTCTCAATAGATTATTTTAGTTTATAGCTTGTCATAATTTTAGTTACCTTTTTAGGCATATCATTGAAGACTGTGTAATTTTCAATTCCAATTGGTTTCTGTGCAAGTAAAATTTCTATTTGTATTTTCATGAACACTGTAAACAATGGGTTATCTTCAATTTATTAATGTCCTTTTTCATGTTTTAAAATTAATACTAGATCTCCTGCAATCCTCCCTTTTCTAGATTGAACCCTAAAACTTTCCAGCTTTTCTAGGGAGAGAATTACTCCTTCCCAACTCTCTCCCAAAAAAGAGCTTCTATTAATATATCCAAAGAAGAATTGCACTTTCTTCAGTTGTATCAACATTATATATGGCTGCCCAGTTTCCTATTGCATTCCAAACAATCTTCTGTGATACAGCTGCTCATCTTCTGGATCTTTGCCTAGTCTGATTCCCATTTCAGGTCACTAAAGTTGCCCTGGCCCAGTGTCTACCAATCAGTTCATGTTTGCTTGGTGTGAGGCAGCACCAACCAAACAGTCCATTTCCTTTACCACATCCTGCAAGAAGTGCCAAAGAGCCTACACATGGGTGAGATGGCAGTGTATTCCCCAGCACAGCTTTATACTCTCCTTGTTTAGAGGCTTCTCATGAACCCTTCTATGTAACTAGTTAGAAAAACAGAGTAATTAAATAAGATGTTGAAATAAAAATTTCCTGCTTTTGGCTTTTTCAAGCATTGTAACAAATTTTTTAAAATTTTATTATTGTTTTACAGGTAGATAATGACTACTATAAAGCTCAGTTTTTGAAGACAAATGATGAGGATAAAGTCTTAGAGATTTCTGATTTAAAAGCATTTACGAGGTATTCCATAGTAATTGTTGCCTTTACGGGGGATGTTAATGCTGCACTCCTAGAAGGCAAGGCTAGTTCTCCAGTAATTGTCTCCACTTTTGAAGCAGGTTTGTATTTTTTTCTATTTCATAGAGATCAAACTTCATAGTTTTTCTTTCATTTGACAAATAAATGAGAGTTTTGAACATAAAACTTTAGTGGGTTTTTAATGCAGATTTGTCCTCACAGTATTTTTTCTGTGATATTTAAATAGGTGTCAGACAACAAAAAGGCGACAGTTATAAATACTAAGATTTACCCTTAGTTATGCAGGGATCCTAACTTGCTCCATATAAAATCTGGATATGTGGAACACAGCCTCTAGATTACTTCTATAGTCAATGCAGAGAGAGGTTCTATCCATATTAGCGTCTATGTATAACATACCTGTCTTAGGCAGGGATGATTCCCTTCTGGAGGTGCCTGTTTGTCTTGAGAGACTACTGAAAACTGTGAACAACATCCTTGGTTTTGGTGCAAAATTCAAACATAAAAAATTAAGTGAAATGAATCCTACCATTTATAAATGGTATCTCTCCTGACTTGAGGACATTGTCTGTGTATTTTCAGTGGAAGGAGGTTGCTAGTGAAGGCCCACAGGAATCTCTGCTTGAATCAGCTGTTCCACAGATTCAAAACAATCTGGAGAATGAGCTAGATATTCAGGTGACAAAAGTAGAGGATGCTTTTAAGCTACTCAGAGAAATAAAATTGAGAGATGAGATGTTACAGAGAAGTAGATTGCATTTTCATTTGCTTAGGAAAATATAAAAAGATGTACATGGAAAAGATCTAGTCCTAACTTTACATATATAGATCATGGTTATGCTCTGTCTGCTGTCTTCGCTGGTTCTGAATTGTTTTCAGTTGTTTAAACAAACAAACAAACAAGCAAAACACTAAAAATATTTTCTCAACATGTATTAAAGTTTTGTTTCATTCAAACTAATAAGCACCTGTGTAAAGCACAGTTCCCTTATCTCTAGTGAAGTCAGCTGCAGAACAACTTTTCTAGTTACATACTCTGGTTATTTCATATTTAAATGTACTACGCAGTGATTTTATTTATCATTTATCTTTCCTTTATTGTGTGAAAATCCAAGGTCCCTGTTGATTTGATATGGGTGTGCATGTGTGTATATATATATGCATGTATGTATGTATGTATGTATATATATATATGTGTGTGTATATATGTATATATACGTATATATGTGTGTGTGTGTGTGTGTATATGTATCTCCAATGCTTTAAAGAAATTAAATTCTAAGGATTTCATTACCTATTTCTATCTCTGGAAGCTGATACCATCTTTTACTGTGGAAAAATTAAATATTAAACTATGTGGTAGTTGGGACTATCCTGAGATAGACAGCATCCTGTGGTGCCTTTTTCTTATGTAAATACGTGATACATTAGGAGGTGCAGTAACATTAGAGAGCAACAGTTCTTTTTTTCCATCTCATTTCATCTGGTTTGTACAGTTTAGCATATAGCTTAGTTAGGACCGGTTTACACAGACTTACTCCTGAGAAGCCTGAGTAAGCGTATGTTAGCTGGTATAAAAAAACCTCAGAAGTAGGACAACTGCATCTAAATCCTTGGCTAAGGGAATGTGTTTACCTTCCATTGCTTGATTTCACTATTTAGAGGTCACGCTACATACTTGTCTGCTCAGGTAGAGCAATAAATATTTAGCTGCCTGGAAAGAATGTTACAGCCTTTTCTTTCAGAGAGGGACATTGGGAAAATGATTTATACCTTTGCTGTCTTGAGAATAAGCTACTGGAATAAGCGTTTGACAAGAAACTGCCTCTGGGAAAAATGCATGTTGTGCTTGTGTCTGGGCATCGGTTACTTGAAAATTTTTTCCTAAAGACTTAGCTGTGATAAGCAGAGACTCTTAGGAGCATGGTAGCTTGTTTATATGATGGGAGGGAGCTTGCTGTTAACAGAGGGCTTTCAGAAAGGGATACTCACTGACTCTTGCTTCTTGCTTGTCAACCCATGCAAGGCTTTGTTTACCCCAGATGTGTTTCAAGGTATAATGATGCTTCCAGGCTTTCTGAGTAGATAGCCATAAAAAAAAATTCTGAGTAGAGACTGAGTGTTATCTAATCCTTATTTTAAAAATTTATAGCATTCAGAGCCATCATTAAGAATAGGATTTCAGTAGATATTTCACTTTTTATTGTGTTTATGAATATTTACATGTGCAATAAGTATTCGAGAATTTTTAATAAAAAACAGAAAATATCAATGAAATAATACTGATATACAAAAAAAAATTAATTTTTCTGATTTTACTCTAATAGTTATAACAGTAAACTGATTAAGTGGGTCATTGAAATATTTATTTCAGTGCCTGAAGACCCACCTAACAACATAACTTTTCAGAAGATACCAGATGAAGTAACAAAGTTCCAAGTAACATTTGTGCCACCATCTGAACCAAATGGAAATATTCAAGTATATCAAGCTATGGTTTACAATGAAGATGATCCTGCTGCCATCCAGATCCACAACCTTAGTGTAATTGAAAAAAAAGATCAGTCAGTCACAGCCATGATAGAAGGTCTAAAAGGAGGACATACCTATAATGTCAGCGTAAGAACAAATACATTTTGGGGGGGGGGGGGGCAGGCACCGTACTTTTTTCTTTGATGTAAGTGTGAGATTAGTTTGAAACTTTGCCTGAATGTGAGATTTTCATGCTAGGAATGTTAGCTGGGTACAAAGGTGGGGAAGTCTGAGGAACAAAGGGAGCAACGAACAGGATAGGGTGAGTGGGAGCAGGGCACATCACTAGTCTGGATGACCAGTTCATGTGCTTAGCAAAGCCATCTGAGACACGCAGTCACAAGCACAAGATTAAATCTCTCTCTTAAGTCCACTCTGGCATTGCTCATTTGGCTCACTGGACATGACAGGTCCACTTCTGCAAGCGGAGCTTGCTAGAAACATGTACATGAGGTATTTTCAAATAGAAACTGGGGCATGAGTGGAAGAGATCATTCTTTAAGTGGGCTTGCTTACTCCTTTTTGTAGGAACTACATTATAAGCAATGAAGTGTTACTGTAAGTAGGATTTTCAAACAATATAAAGTAAGTTCTAGCCAAGTGTGAATGACAGAAGTGTTTTTGCATTCACTGTTGCTTCAGATATATCCAGAATTGGCCAATATAAAGCCATTACAATACTCATTAAAACAAGTGTTTGGTTTTTTTTAAGGTGTATGCAATTAATGGTGCTGGTGCGGGGCCAAAAATTCAATTGAAAATAACCATGGATATCAAAGGTATGTCTCATAAAGTACCCTTTAGCTGAAATCTCTATAAATTCTGAAGAAATTCCCATTCTAACTGTCAGTACACAGCTGTGTGCCTTGAGCTATTATTTAGAGGCCACATAATGTAAGAACAGGAATATATAATTGATCACCTTGAATTGTAGTGTTCAGTTTTGCTGATCATTTGCTATATGTATCAGAATGATGCTGTAAAGCACGTGCAGACTAAGAATACAGTATCACAGTTGTTGAAAAAATCGAAGTCATTGATATTAATTTTTCAATTGAAACTAAAAGTCACTCTTTCTATTGTTTTTTTTCCTTTAATTGAAAACTGATATATGTAGGCCTTTATCAGAATATAGCTGGAGTGTTTTTTTTTTTAATAATTTAGCTGTGTGCCTGAACAATGCACCTGCAGGGAAAATATTGTAAAACAGAACACTGTGGTATATCTTTGTTTGAAAACAGAACCGCCAAGGCCCAAAAAGAAACCAGCGCCAGTTTATGATACCAATGGAGCATTACTCGTCACAGCTACAACAATTACAATCAGAATGCCAATATGTTATTACAGTGATGATCATGGCCCTATAAAGAAGATACAAGTTCTTGTTGTGGAAGCTGGAGGTAGAATTTTATGAGTTCCCTTGAAAATTGTTTTCAGTTTCACACTATTTGTCTTTTTCATTTATTTTCTTGGGTTTCAGGAATTTCATTTGTGAAAACAGTCAACAAAGTCACTTTTGCTGTGGAAACAGCAATAAGGGAAAAGTATCTTTCACAATACCTGTGGGCTGGGTACTGGATTCTGAGAATACTTGCCAACGAAGTGTCTTCCATGCTGTTTGAAGCCACCAATATTATTCTGTCCCTAATTTTATCACTCTAGTTTCTTGATTTTCTGTTTCCTTGGAAAACACCCCAACATTTGACATTGTGAATGCAAATAAATATTAACTTTTTGGGGTTTGGCAGGGTTATTCTGCTGTCACTATTAGTGCTGCCAGTAAAAGAATGCAGCCATGTGCAGTTGATATTTCCATTTCATTACGGGGGCAGAGGGAGTTATATAAATCCCTTCTGTAGACTGTGTAAGAATGTTTATTCCCTTGTATGGACTGATGAACATTTACTCGTATGAACAGTGCTGTGAAACCTTTTGAGTACTTGCTTACCAATGTGAGTGGGAGTGTTACGATAGGACATCACATGGTCAGTTTTACTTTACCTAAGAAGGACAAACTCTAGGTATTTAAATCCCTAATTTTACTTCGTTTAAAAGTACAGAAGTAAAGCATGCACATTAAGTGAACTCACCTTAAATATCTCACCTTTTTCTGAAGTTCGCATTTTAGCACAAATTGTAAAGATGTATACTTCTTAGCTATTGCTGTGAAGATTCTCTTGAACTGACAGATAAGCAAATACCATGCTAGGCAACATTTTGATAATTTTTCTCATGAGCTGCTAGGTACTGTCCATGTATGCAAATCTAGTAATTTAATTTATGAAACAATTCTTGCTGTCTTCAGAGCAAAGAGTTTTTACTGGCTTTGCTAGCTAGCCATGCTCAAAGTCAAGTGTCTTGCGCAAGAAATAAACTCTAAAGGCAGAGCTCATGTGTGAAATTGCTCCTCTAATTTTCTAGATGTGTTTAAGTTAGCTTACTCAGAGTTAACAAAACACAGATAATGTGGACAGTAAGTAAATTTGGGTTCAAGTGCAAATTCAGTTATAGGCTTATTTGTGTAAATGGCACCAGTAGCATGCTGAACTCTTAAAAAATTAATTTCCTATGTAACTTCTTTAATTGCAGTCTGGTTACGATGTAAATTGTATCTATTATTTCTTTTCCTGACAATAGCTCAGCATGATGGGAATGTTACTAAGTGGTATGATGCCTACTTCAACAGACCGAGGCCATATTTTACAAATGAAGGCTTTCCAAACCCACCGTGTATAGAAGGAAAAGAAGATCTGAGTGGGAAAGAAGAAATATATGTCATAGGTGCCGATACTACATGTATGATACCAGGCAGTCAAGACAAAATATGTAATGGCCCATTGAAACCAAGAAAGCAGTACCTGTAAGTACATTTGTGTCTATGTTTGTCCAAGAGAAAGATTTAAGTGAAATATAGATTTATGCAAACACTCAAAAGATATAGTTCAAGCAGAAAAGGTGGAGATTGAAATGATCATCGTATGTATCTAATTTTAAATTTTTTGGCTGAGCATAGATATGGGAGACAACTTTTTTACAGTTTTTTACAGCAAAAGAAGATGCTTATTTAGTTCTTAAATTAAATAAGCCCAAATTCAAGACAAGTAATTCACAAAGGAATTTTTTATGCATTTAAGATTTTGACATCGAGTTTTTGATGTCTGTCATAATATCACTTTTGCAGGTGAATAATGATTCCAAAATATGGAATACTAAATTCAAAAATTTTTTTTTTGTGAAATAATATTTAAGAAAATGCGCATACATTTATTTCATTATTTTTCCTGGTTTTATTTCACAGATTTAAGTTCAGAGCAACTAACATTAAAGGGCAGTTTACAGATTCTGACTATTCTGACCCTGTCAAAACATTAGGTAAGAAGAGTGTCATTTACCAAAGTATTTCTCTATTTCTAAAGAGTTTACACAATTCCATGTTTCTTTTAATACAGTGGTTTCCATGAAGTAAATGATCTCTATGTTTGTTGGATGTAGCTTAACTAGAATGGATGAAGAAATATATCATTTGCCTTGTATATGCTTTTGAGGTTGTCAAGAGATTCTACATCAGATGGACGCAGAATGAACAGGCGGTTTTGACAAAGTTTGTTTACAGAGATTTAATTATACCAATAAAAATATCATGTTGCCAGGATAGTTCATCTTGTTTGGCAAACTGACAGTAGCTATTCTGTTTGTGCTGTTTCCTTCTGTGTTGGATGTAGAACTAGCACTGGATAGTCTTGGCTGCATGAAAAACTGGCTGGCTGGCTGGGCCCAAAGAATGCTGCTTAAATGGAGTTCCATCAGCTGGCGGCTGGCCCCTCGTGGGGTTTGCCAGGGCTCAGTATTTGGCCAGTCCTGTTTAATGCCCCTGTTGATGACCTTGACAAAGGGGATCAAGGGCACCTTCAGTGAGTTTGTAGATTACACCAAGTTAGGCAGGAGCGTGGATCTGCTGGTGGGTAGGAAGGCTCTGCAGAGGGATCTGGACAGGCTGGATTGATGGGCCAAGGCCACTTGGATGATGTTCAACAAGGCAAAGTGCCGGGTTCTGCACTTGGGTCACCCTGTGCAGTGCTACAAGCTGGGAACAGAGTGGCTGGAATGATGCTTGAGGGAAAAAGGATCTGTGGGTTCTGGTCGGCAGCAGCTGAACATGAGCCAGCTGTGCCCAGGTGGCCAAGAAGGCCAATGGCATCCTGGCTTGTATCAGCAACAGTGCAGCCAGCAGGACCAGGGCAGGGATCATTCCCCTGTACTCGCACTGGTGAGGCCACACCTCAAATCCTGTGTCCAGGGAAAGGCAATGGAGCTGATGAAGCGTCTGGAGCAGAAGTCCCGTGAGGAGTGGCTGAGGGAGCTCAGGATGTTTACGCTGGAGAAAAGGAAGCTCAGGAGAGATCTTATCACTCTCTACCTGAAAGGAGGTTGTAGCAAGATGGGTGTCAGTGTCTTCTCTCAGGTAACAAACAATAGGACAAGGGGAAATGCGGTGCCAGGGGAGGTTTAGGTCAGATATAATTAAAAATTTCTTCACAAGAAAGAGTGTCAAGCATTGGAACAGGCTGCCCAGGGAAGGGGTAGTCGCCATCCCTGCAGGTAAAGATGTGTAGATGTGACATTTAGGGACAGGATTTAGTGGTGGCCTTGGCAGTGCTGGGTTAGCAGTTTGACTTGATGAATGTAAAGGTCTTGTCCAACCTAAATTACTCTATGATTATATTCCAGTGAACTTAATGGCAGATCATCTGAGGGCATGACCCTTTAGCCCCTTCATCCTTTAGATACAGACAAAGCATCATCTGATTTAATATATTAATATGGTCTAATAGAATCCATCTGCTTCTAAAGTCACTAGTCAATAGGCCAGCTGTTATTTAGTCTGAAATCAAACATAATTCCTTCATGGCCATGTTGATATACCTCCAGAATTTGGAATGACATCTCTTGTAGCAGATTGCAATAAGATCTGTAAGTTCTTTTAATATATTTGTAAGCAAAAATCTTACTTAGTTATGCATTAGCCCTGACTTTCTGAAAATGGATACCAAGACAACTGGATGAGTACCCAGAAGAATTTTAGTGGGCACATATTTTTCATTTGGCATTCATCTTCTGTGATGTGAGCTGCCTTATTCATCTAATCCATTTTAGGAATTTGTTACATGATCTGATACTGAAGCCCCTGAAATGCTAATTCACTACCTGAATATTCTGAAAGGATCTGTCACTATTTCTCCAGCCTGGAATGCTTTGGAAAGTGTGACATAAAAATTGTTTTTATATGTTCTGAGTTTAAAAGTTCTAAGCAAATGAAGCAAATATTTTTTCCCAGTAAGGGAAAGATACTGTGTCCAGTCAGGGAAAACCAGTCTACTGCAAATGAGTCCAAGTGTTTCCAGTCCTCTGGGCAATTTTCTCCTTTCTAACAGAAAAATCTGCAATACTTAGTGGCAGGCAGATAGTGTAATTTATTGCCTTACATATTCTTACTGAAAACTTGCAACACTTTCCACCTTATACATGATTAATGAGCAAGATCTGTTTGCTGAATAAAATGTAATAGGGAAAAAAACAAAACAAGGGATAAATTCCTTAGATATCCATGTCTCCTCATACCCATCCAATGCCTTCTGTGCTACACTTTAACATCAAACACTGCTTTTTAAGGCCAGACTACAGCGTACTTTTGTCTGACCGTTGCTTCTAAATTTCAGAGCCTATACAACTTACATGGAATAGATAATCAAAAGTTCTTTGAATGCTTTCTTATAAGTGCTGTGAAATCAACATCACATTGATAAATCACGAGTGACGCAGTTACTGCAGTTGAATGGTCTTGAAGATACAGCACTCTGAGACACATAGCATGAGGACCTTTGCCGAAGTGTTTCCTTATAGAATATGTTTTGGTTATAGGAACTTGCAGCTTGCTCTAGAAATATAACTCAGAAAACATGCAAAAAAATCAGCTTTTATAAATCTTTGCAACCTAATTACTTCTATTGCACTCAAAACATCAGCTGTTCTCCAGGAGATATTTATGCTGCCTGAAATCAGAATTGCAATTTGATTTTAAATCAATTAGCTTCTTTAGTAATAATCACTGAAATTTGTGGGTTTCCACCATTACATTTTCATTTTATTAGAGAAAACACTAATTTGAATTTTGGCAGAGGTATTCACACGAGTTCAAAAACCCCTACATTATTCTGGTTTCCAAATCTACTGATAGTCTTTGATCTGTAAAATCAGAAAATTAACCTTGTGTTAGTGCAACTTAATGTTGCATGTTTGAAGCAGAAAAATCTATGGAAAACCTTGAGAGATAATTCTGTGACACATGTCAGATGCTGTTATAAATAATAGGAATTTTGCTAGGGAGGAACACTGAAGCAGAAATTATGGGAATATACACCTGCAATAATGTTTTTTAATTATAGTAAAGGATACATTTTAATAGGGCGCACCCACCCAAACATATTTTGAGTACCACAACCTTCCTCTTGAGCTGGAGAGGTGGAGTTTCTTCTTTATAACCCATTACTCTCACTAATGTTAATACTACAATGAAAGGTCAGGATTTTTCCCTGCGATAATTAAGATACAGTGATAAATACTGTTTAAACCTGTAATATATCAAGGCAGTGTGTAACCTTTTTGTAAACTCTGATGGCTGTTTCAGCAAATCACAGTGGGGCACCTGGTAGTGCTGTGTAAGTGTACTTTTTCCATGTGAAATGTAAAGCGGATAAGATAGGATATAATCAAAATGGGGCTTCCTTACACTGTTTTTTGCATAGAAACTGACTTTATGATATTCTATTATTGCAGTTTGTTATTATCATATCTTGAGTGCAGCACTTCAGAATTATACATGATGTTTTCTATTTTGTCTGTTTTTCCATGCCCATGATCATCTCTGCAGACATGTCTAGAGAAATACATTTAGTCCTCCCCTGTTGCAAAGAAGTAGGAAATGTGTTAATTGTGCATTTTAGTACAGACTTCACTGTTCAGTGCAAAACAGACAGAACTGTTGAAGAGGTTGCTCTGGATATTCTTCTGTTCCACACTACTAACAATTTTGCCCCATCGTTGTGATAAGTGAGTGGCAGGAACTTTATCATTAATTTTCTCATCAAAACGTTTTTGTATGTACTTTCTTTTCTGTTCTATTTTCTTTACCTAAGATTCAACTTTTTCTTATCTTGTAGTGTACAGTGTTGCATCTAAAATTTTACGAATGCAGTGGAAGATTTCAGGTGTTCTACAAACTCTACTGAATTCTGTTGTCTGTCACTTCATACGGACATGATACTGCTTCTTCATGTCGGTGTCAGTCTACAATAATCTCACACTTTCTTCTGATAAATTTCTGTCTAACATACTGTCTACTGTCAGCTGTATTACTGATTATCCCTACCTACATGTAGAACAATGCACTTGATGTTACAAAATTTCATCCCACTGTTGTAAGGTGATTTCTTCAGATAAATCAGGATAATTTTGAATTTTAATCATGTTCTCTCACGTACACCAGTCCAGATCATCTGCAATATACTCTGTAATCCAAAAATCACAGCATTTTTGAGAGAAACAAAGCCAAGACTGCCGTGTTTCCCAGTGTGTCCTTGGGAGGATGTTGTCCCTTGACTGGGAAACAGTTTCATATGACAGGAAGCAGTTCATTTTCTCCTTCTCCTTGAGGTTAAACAGGAGCTAAGTTTTTCTACAGTGGACCAGCAAGTGGAGGTGAATGTCAACAAAACTGAACAATACCAGCAGTAGTATTCCCTTACTTTTCTTATTTTCACTGTTGCCTAAGGGAAAAGAGGGTGAGTTTCATTATAGGTGCACGATTACAGGAAGGGTGGGAAATTAAATGAGTCTCAGAAATTTAGCACTAAAGAGGTTCAAAAAAGAGGCCTAGAAACTACTAATCCAAGTACCTTATCAGCTTCTGAATGAGATTTCATTCTCGCCTGAAAGGACTGATTGCAACTAGCAACACTTTTACTTTTCCGTCATAGAGGCCTTTATCGTTACTTCTGACCTACTGGTGATTATTACTAACAGTATCACCAATTCTCACATAAGCCAGGAGCATGAGTTAATGGTGGCAGATCAATCCAGAAAGTTCAGATCTGCTCACTAATTGTGTTCCTTCAACACCCTTAGAATACCTCTAAAAATAGCATCTTTTATGTCTGTGAATGGCAGCTGCAAGCCTCATTGCTTTAGAATTGTGCTCTTCCTTTTCTACTTGAGGAGTTGGAGTAATCCTCCTCTGTCCTTGGCTGCGCAGAGACTGAAGCAGGAGCTGAACTCAGGCCAGTGTTCAAGCTGATGTTACTGCAGTATAGACTGGCAGCCTTTACCTGTTTAGCAGGTAAAACTGAAAAGCACCAAGGGATGGCTGCACATAGAGCTGTATTAAAATTATGTATTACATAGATCAGCAATGCTTAGGAACCCTTACATAAACTGTTTCTGGTTTTGTTATATCTTTCTTTCTGAAGCATCTCGTCAGCCCACATAAAATGGGTGCAGTTATACAGAGACAAAAATGTAATGTCTGTCTCTCATTATTCCCTTACTTCATACTGTCAGAAATTTTAAAAATCTGAAGAATCTATGATATATTAGCTTTCCACTTTCTGTTGCAGGTGAAGGACCAACAGGAAGATCTGTAGAAGTTATCCTTGCTGTTACTTTGTGTATACTTTCAGTTGTTATTTTGGTGGCTGCAGTATATGCTTTTGCGAGGTGAGATTCATGTATCCTTGCCATAGCATTTTGAAAACACTCAAAAATGGTTTAAAGAAGAGTTGAAACAGTCCTATAAATGGAACTAATCTGTAATTTCAAAATGTGTTGATATTTCATTGGGATTTTTTTTTGTTTTGTTTTTATGAAGAAACTTAGCAAGAGTCTCACAAAGAATTTAGTCTAGTAAGGGTAACCTCCATAGATGAAGAAGAAAATCCCATTTCTCCAGAGGGTAAATAAGAGTTGTAGCCTATCTTAACCTTTCAGAGCCACTTCTCTATTGACAGATCAGAGTGTCAGCTGGTTGTAGTTATCGTGATGGCTAATACTATTTACAGCTGGGTATGAAGTAAATACCCTAAATTCTATTATTTGTCTTCCTGATAAATTTATAAGTTAAATACATTGAAGTCTCACACGTGGAAGAAAAATCAAATTTTAATTCAAATAGTGAACAAAATGTCCATGTAAAGAAGCAGGCTGCATGCTGCGCACATGATGCTAGTTTGCTCATTCATCAGTTCTGTTCTTACTCAGCTGTGTTATTCAGCTATTACCAAAGAATTTTTGTAGGAAAACTAAAACAATACAGCATGCAGATTCTTTCGTATGAATTTGAGACAACATAACTTCAGTATATATAACTTTCAGTATAAATTACACTGTTAGAAGGGAGACAAGAATAAAAGCAAAGGAAGGATTCCTGGCAACCATTTTTCAGTTTCAGCCTGTCAAACCAAAGTAATGACATATGTGTCCTTAAATCTTTTGCGTGTTTATTTTTCACCATTATTTTCCATTTAGAATTCGGCAAAAGCAAAAAGAGGGAGGGACATACTCCCCACGAGATGCTGAAATTGTTGACACGAAATTCAAACTCGATCAGCTGATCACAGTGGCAGACCTGGAGTTGAAGGATGAGAGATTTACACGGTAAGTGTACTCCTTAGGCAAAACAGTAGTCCAAAGGGTCTGTAGCCATGACCCCTTTCTGACCTTTGCTTGTTTGGAAGTGTTTGTGCTGTTCTTATTTACACAGGTCACTGAGATCCTTTTTCAAAGAATGACCTCCATCCTCAAGACACTTCTCACTAGCTTTTAGAAAATCACTTAATCTTAAGCTCTTTTTACAACAAGATAAAAATCTAAGTGCAAATCACTGTTTAATTGTGTTAGCCAAAGAAGGGCTACATATTTTAAACATGCAGGATTTCTGAGGTTTTTTAATGGCCCAATTTTTTGTGTAGGCTGCAAACTCACACAAGCTTTTTGAAAAAGCCAGACTCCTAGAAGTCCCTGTCAACTAATTCAAGAAGAAATCAACTAACTCAAGAACAAATCTGTCATTGTTTAATTGACATTTAGAAAGTTGGGAGGTTTTTTAAACAAAGGGATTGGCATAACATCTCGGCTTCTGTGGAGTTTAGCACACTCGTTACCCTAACATCTACTCCTTTAAGGTGCATGCAGCAATTAAAATTCTTTACCTGACAAAAAATCTTGTCACCGATATTTATCAGAAGGAAAACCACTGACTGCCAGAAATATCAATATTATTCACCAAATAAATATGATTATCAGTAATACATGACATCCAACTGAGTTAGAAATGTTTGGTGAACGTTCTTCACCTCCCTGTACTTTTCCTGCTGTGTCACAGATGAAACACTGTGGTAGGCAGTCTCCTTAAAGATGAGAAGCCTAAAATAGTCTTGCCCTAGTAGTCAAATATCCTACTGCTGCAGACTAGGAATAGCTGGAAGATGAAAGGTTGTAGCTGTTGACCTGGGATTTTTGTGTGTGTCTGTGTGTGGTGCAGAGTAAGCTGATTGCATGTACAAACCTGTTCCAAATAGAGCACCCAAGAATGGCTGCTTGTAACAGATGAGAAAACATACTGAGAATCATCTGGAACTCATTGACGTAACGGCTGGGGTATGTTCTGTGTGGGGCACTCGTTCAGATAGCAGAATTTAGTACCTGCTAATAACAGTGGAAAGCATCCTCTGAAGGCAGAACCATTGCCAATGCACTGCGTGCAATAACTGTGCCTCAGATAAATGATCTTGATGGATCTTCAAAATTACCTTGTTTCTGCATTGTTAGCTGAATAGGAATAGTACTAATGTTGTTTATATACTAAAGTGTTAATGGATTTTACTTCCAGATACTCTTCATTTTTCTTTAGACGCAAGGAGATTTTTGTCATCCAGTAAGTTTTTGTATTATTGAAGCAACATGGTGTGTTTTCCATTCTGTTCTCTTAACCTGTATGCTATCATACTATACTGAATAATATAGTTAATCGAAATGAATTGTCAATCTTTGCAGCTATTCTAATGACAAAGAATGGTATTTGTCGTCATGAATCATGTTTATTTTTAGGCCCTAATGTTGAGTTATAGGAGCTCCACAACTATTTTGTAATAAATCAGGGCAATTTTTACATGGAAATTATAACATATTATGGCAATATAGCCCTGATATATAAAACCTATCCTTGAAATACAGGTAGTGTAAATGTGACATATGAAACCTTCTGTTTATTTCCTTTGGAAATTAGAATGTATATACTCAAGAGAAACTGTCTTTTTTCCTCCACGGCCTTTTGTACTCACGCTGAAGCTGTTTCATATGGTGACCCTACAATCTCAGCAACATATCCACACAGTCAAATCCTTTTTCAGCTTGCAGATACTATTCTGTCCCTTTTCTGTCTAACTTATGTGTAGTTTAAATTTTTACAGTCTTAAACTCTAAAGGGTAATTGAAAACTATATTTCATACTTATGTACACTTCATTATGTGATTTATGCACAGCAAGGCCTTTACTGAACAGTGCTTCAGCAGTATTAGTTACATCACCCTTACTTTAATGAGTCAGGCTCACATTTTGGTTTGAAGTTTTTCATGTCCTTCCATCTGTATTGTTCTCTTCCCTCCTTCCAACCATCCTTTAATGGCCAAATGCAGACTCTCTACTTCTGTCATTGTAAGGTACAGGATGCAGCTGTTAAAATTTAGGTTTATTATTTTTCAAACTGTAGTGGCACTGAAGCTACAGCAGGCTCCTTACGCAGGTTCTTTGTTGAACATTAATACAAACTGTTCAAGTTAGAAGTGCAGGCACTAATTGAGAGCTCCTCTGGACAAGATTCATGACATCTTTTCAGCTGGAAGACAGAAAATGTCCTGAGGCACTCTACTAGATAACATAGGTACTAGTAATGAGGGGCAGGATATCCTTTATCTGTTCAAAATTCATTAGTTTATTATGGCTTTTTTTTTTTTTTTTAAGCTTCAAAGAATCTTTCACTGCTGTAATATTCTGTTCTGGTAAGGTCAATGGCTGAAAGGGACCTTTTAGGTGTCTCTCATGCTGTCTTTAATATAGACACCCTTCCTCGTAACGATGAGTTATATCAAGGAGCTGGCAGAAGCATGGCAACATGTACCAAGGCAGCTTACTGCAAAACCTAATGACTAAAATATTTTTTCCTGTATTTAGACTTCCACAGTTGCACCATGCGAGAACTTTTGTACCTGTTGCCATTGGGGAACAGCTATGTTGAAGTCAATCACAGTCCCAGTTCTTATGTTGACCCTATCACCCTCATGATTTGTGGTTAAAACAGTGACATGTTAGCAGGTTAAAATATTGTATTACATGTTGACGACTACAGTATAACCTTCACAAATTTCCCATGCGTTTGGAATGGGCATCACTGCATCTGCACAATCTCCATTGGCCACATTTAGGCAGCTATCTCAGCTGTGTTTGCAAAGCTTGTTGTGTTTCAGTTTGTGGCATCTTGAAACTGTATGAGGAAGGCAGAGATGGGCAGAGTCCTTTACCAGACTGGCATGTTTGTATTTTTCGGACAGCAGTAAATCAACTGAAATGTGGTCCGGCTTCCTACCCTGAAAGGGTGATGGGGAGTTTGTGTGAAAATCCTAGGTGATAAAAGAACAATATAGATTTTTTTCCTCTACCTACTAATTATCCTATTCTACCTACTAATCATCCCGTTCAGTGCTCATTTGAAGGGGGTATTTTGGAAACCAGGTCTTTTGTCATTTCTCTGACATTTTATTATTTAGCTACTATAAATCAATAACGGCACACACACTTGCAGCTGACACAGTTCATCCAGAGAATCAAAATACTCTAGCCTGCTCCACGAGATCCTTCTTGACTGTCTCTCATCCATTGTCTCTTCAGACATTCTCTCATACTTAGTGGATCATGGCTTATGATATTGCCTTATATTCTCAGAAAATTTTTGCTGCTGGTATCTCATGAGAAAAACAAAAAAGTGGAAAAATACTTTTCTGTTCTGTATGAATATTTATCATTCTTAGATCAAAAATTCAATGTTTTGAAGCTCTGCAATAGTTCGGTGTAGGTTAATCAAAACATTATCTTTCACATATTTTTAGAACTTTTGTAATATGAAGTATTTTGCATTACAAAAGTCCGTTTGAGTAGAAAAAGAGAAATTTAAAAGTGTGAAGCATCCGATTTTGAAACCTTTTCCTGGGTAACACTTTTTCCCAGGAAATTAAGGGAAAATCCCTGTTCCAAGTAGGAGTCTTTTAACATAATGGTCATCACAAAAAAATTTATTGACAAGCTTCAGTGTCTAAAATTACTTATACTAGCCAGTACATATACACTGTCTCAACAAGCCTTCATTAAGAAATTAATCAACTGGATGTAGTTTCAGAGGGCATGCAGGGAATTAAATCCTACTGAACTTAGTGGAAAATGGGATCTTCCTTATGAATCCAAAATGCTGACTTTCAACGTCTGGGACATATGTTGCACTTTGTGATGGTGGAGATCATGTGAGACAGCAAAAAACAGCCTTCTTCAAAACATATACAGCCCATCAATCTAAACTGAATTAAACACTGTTTCATTAAGTACATTGAATATACAGCTACTGGGTGCTCTCATTACTTGCCTTTTACAACATGTCCATAAGAGTTTGTCAAGTCACTCTTCAAAGCAGACAAGTAACTCTTGCCTGTTCCAGGTGCTTTCCTAGGAGACAACCTCTCTGGCACCCTACTTTTTCAGTGGTTTCTGCAGCAAGGATAAAGCCATGTAGATCCCCGTTTTTCTTAAATCTTTCCTTGAGAAGCTGCACCTTGTGGTTGATCCTTTGAGGCTTTTGTTTCACTCTATATGAGACAGCCTGTCAAGAAAATGGGGTCAGAAGAAACGTTTCTGCATTACAGACACTGTAGCCCTTGCAAATATCAGGTAATTAGAACTCCTTTTGGAAAAGTATTGTATTAAAAAATGATTGTTTGATCTTATCTTTCCTATATACTATGCATTCAGTGGGTGTCTATAGTTGAGGTAACAATTTTACACACACATTAATTTCTACAGGCCAGGCTGATTCTTTCTTTGTGTAGACAGACCTGTCTTTGTGTAGGAATAGGCATGGCTTCTGCCTTGCCTTTTTCTTCAACAAGTTTTCCTTTAGTAATCAGCTATCAAAAATAGACTTCCTGGAGTTTGTATCCCAGGAGAACAAGGTCTGTGAATGTATGTGTCCTGGTACAATGGAAGAAATGATCATGTGTTCTCTTTCCTTAGGACTTTAATATGTAGGAAGGGTTAAGCTCCATATTGCTTTCAATTAACTTGTTAAAAATTAGTTCCTCTGTTGGTCCTAGGAAGTGTCAGTGGTGCTTATGAGTTAAGCCTTTTGCCTACATAGTAATTTATGTAGTTTTCTGGTTGGATGAAATTTTAATTCCCTGTGGATTTCAGATGATTGACCCAGAGAGAAAGCTGAGTCTGTGTGACAATATGTCCTCAGTTATCACTGCCAACACAAATAAATGGCTTCTTTCTAGCTCTATCGTAAGTAATCTGAGTGGGATTCAGATTTTTGATAGTCTTCAAAAAACCCCACACATGAAACAATACACTGTTTTAAAAGAAAATCAGATTTAAGGCAATAAAGCATTCTTTATCTTAGAGAATGTTTTTCTTTCCTCATTTCAAAGTCAGACAAGTGGGAATCTGAAATGGTCCAGCTGAAATACAGAAGTTTTCAGCTTCATGGTTTGATTCTAAATTGTGCTCATCACAATCAAGTGATATTTATATTTTGGAGTTTTACAAAAAAACACCAGGAAATGTAGAGGACAAGATTACAGATAGATGAGTATTTGTTCATTGACAAAATACTGTAAGATTATTACTATGTATTCCAAGTCAAGAGATATAGATAAAATACATTTTTTTTAAGCCTAAGGATGCTGAAACTGTGCATTGCTGGAAGTCTTTAGTGAGAACACAAAATGCATCCCCTCTGAAGATCATTACACAACAAAGCCAACACCTTTGCCACAGCTAGACAAGTTAGACATTAATTTTCCTATAAGCATTTTAAAGTAAATCATCTTATTTTCTAACCTGCCAAGCCACTGCTATGTGCACTTGCTACTAACAGAAGTGTGACAGTTCAGTAGTTCTAAAAACCAAGTTTTTCACTTAAATTCCCACAGATAGGTTAAAGTATCAATCCATAGATGCCTTGCTTCTTAAAAAAAATGTATGCAGTTGGATCCATGTACCTTCAAGCATGGGAGCACTAAATGGCATACCTGGATTGCTTATGTACAGCATAGAAGTAATTTTTATTCCCTAAAGACCAAAAGGCATTTTCTTATGCAAATTCTGTGCAGCAAGGCCCTCATTGCTAAAAATTTGAGAGGAGAGCTAACTGTATTTGAAAAATTACTGGAATGTCAACTGGGACATGACTTTCCTCTGTTGTTCTATGGTGAAGATAGGTGAATTCAAAGAAGAAACAAGTGTAACTTCCCTTCAAGGTCTGCTTATAATTTCGTCATTAAAAAAAGCCTACCAAAAAGTTTCTGTTCTGCTCAAAGAGAAATGCATATTTGAGTGCAGTACTTTGGTACAGCTATTAAAATCTCTTTTTGTTAAGAAACTTTAGTTCTATAATGTTTCCAATTTTCCTGGAAGATAGTTTCATCTGCCACATAATGCAAAGAACTTACGTGATACAATAAGTACAAGCTATATCTCTAAACAGTCTGAAGAAATAGAGTTGCATGCTTTCTTATTTTATTGCTGTCTTTTTCACTCTGAAGCTGTCCTTCTGTTGTCTTAGTAAGCACTTTTGTTTCTCTGAATACTTACACTTTTAACTCCAGTGAGACTGATCCAGTGACGTTTTAATAGCCAGTTTGCTTTGTTTGAAGATAATTGTTCTAACAAAGTATGTACCACAAAGGTATCCTTAGTAGCTTTGAAATTAACTTCTCTGATGCTTAATAATAAATTATTCAACAATTGTATTTATCTCATTTTAGTATCTCAATTACAATTTAATTAATTAAGAATAACTTCATAAGCCAAATATTTTTAAAACAATTTTTTCTTTTCCACTAAAATTATGACAGCAATACAGTAGACATTTATATTACATAATGATTTTTGTAATATTTTCTGTAAGATTTTTGCATGATTTTTGGAGGAAGAGACATATAAAAGGGGTACTCAGAGCTTTTTTGAAGGACCAGGTTATCTTTTAAACTGTATTATTTCAAACTTTTTACCTGGTCCTTTAGAGAAGCTTTGTGAGTCTGTGTGCTCTAAACCTGGTTTATAAATCCATTCAGAGGCAACTCTGACCAAGTTTCAAGGCCATCTGAAAATCCCCTGAATATAGATGCTCATGTATTATCTTCATGAAACCTGCTGTGAGATCAAGTTAATGATTTAATATGTATCACAGTTTTTTAAATTGACATATACAGAAAAAGAAGTGAACATGTGACAAATTAACATGAAACCAGGATCCTAATTTTTAAAATCTTTAGAAAAACAACCATAGCTGTGGTTTGTCTAAAGGCACACCATTAGCATGATTCATCTGTGACTTATTTTAGATACCTGCTTGAAATGAGATTAAATCACACCTATTTCTCTTCATTGATTGTAAAAAAAATCTGGAGTGACTAACCAAGAAATAGGTGTCTGTGTTCAGTCAGATTAATCCTATCATGCTCTGAAATGGCCCTTAGAAGAATGATATTGGGTAAATAATGCCAAATGAAGCCTGTCAATGTATATGTAGTGGTGTGCAGCAAGTATGGATTTCCCAGGGCCATATGAGCCCAGAGCACTGTAAAGTGATCTAAAGCAAATGACAGAAACTGTAACTATGTTATTCATATATGCCAATACCTGAGATAAAAACTAATCAAGACAATCACTCAAGATATCTGAATTTGAATCCATAAAGGAAACAAATCTTCAGTTACTTGGTATTTAATCTAGAACCTATTAACATACACAATACTGGTTAACTCTTAGCTTGATACATTTGATAAAAATCTCTCTTGCAGGTTACTTAGTTATAGAAAATCCATCAAGTAAGTTTATTAAAGATTTTTATTTTGTGTTCATCGGTGAGTCTCAATGTGTGGTTCACTCTTCCATGTTTATTAGAAAAAAACTCCAAGCTGCGTATAAATCATAAAAGCATGACTAATTGCATGGTAACTGGAGAAATGCTTTCTCTCTCTCTGGGGTGAAGACTGCATGTCTGTGTTTTAGCTTGGGAAGTAATACAGGGTTATTTAAACTCCTCAGGATTTAAAAACCATGACATTATGAGAATGAGGTCATTGCAATATTTTATAAGTCTAAAACTTTGCAATGTATAAAATGTTTTCTGTGTGAGAAAGAAGCATTATGTACCTTAGAATGCAATAAGTTTACAAATTTACTTTAATGTCAAAATCTTGCCTTGAAATGTTGTTACCTATAAAAACAATCACAACCTACAGTACTCTTAACATTAGGAACGTTAAAAATTTTGTGAGAAGGAACAAGGGGATAAAATATTTCTCTTTTACTGATCGAAAACAAATCAAGTATGCATGCTGTAAGCAATTTGCAATTTTCTGCCTATAAGCATCAGTTTCCATTGAACTGGGAAACATTGTTTATTAATAAACTGCAGTTAAATAAAAATAATTACAAAGACATTCCCTATGGGTTTCTAATTCTTCTGTTCTTATTTTCAGGCCAATAAGCAAGAAATCCTTTCTACAACATGTTGAAGAGCTTTGCACGAACAACAACCTAAAGTTTCAGGAAGAATTTTCGGTATGTTGCTAGCAGTTGTCACAACATCGCAAGACCTGCAGTCATTTCATGTGTCACATTTCATGTCCATTTTAAGCAGGCAAGGCCAAGAAGGACTCTGGCCTTGATAATCAATACCCAATTACCAGGTTGATTGTTTAGAAAGTAATATTACACTGATTTGGATTCTGCAGTCTATACTGCAACTTGGTCAGAATTATTCACCTTAGTGTCAGCAAAAGATGATCTTCTTTAGTCTCCAACATTTCAAGATGACCATATTAATGTTTTTGCATATGTAGTGCTGCAAATGCAGGTTACCTAAGAACAAGTTATTTCGAGTTTTCTAACAGATACACAGATATATTTAACTGCTATAAATATGTTTGTTTTCCCAAGTGATGATGACTCCAGAAACACAGTTAATGTTCATTCTGTGAAATTTTCAGGCCCTAGTCATACTGCCATGAAACTCAGAAATGTTTTTCTTTCATAGATTTTGGTGCAGAAAGAAAAACATTTATCCATGGTACTTTGCTTTTTGTGCATCTACAAGTAATAGGTCATATTTGTTATGCTCTTGAGAATAGCTTCCATGTGAATAGCCTCCATCTCCTTACATGAGCAGATGAACACAGCAAGCCTGTCTTTTTCTCTGAAAAGAGCCTAGTTCTCAAAATATACATTACAGATAATATAATGCATGTATAATTTCAAATTTAAATCTCAAAGTTTTCACTATTTTAATTAAGTCATATTTTATGGCTATCATGTTTTTTTCTCAACAATAACTTCTTGTTATTTTAGAATCTTTATCATCTCTATCTTTCTTAACACATACAGTCATTTGCCCAAAAATAATTTGTCAGTGTCCAGGGACTTTATTATTTTGGGTTTATAAATCTACCGCGAATAATTTACCAGTTGGATTAACAAAAATGAAAAATTAACAATTGGCTTTTCATCTACTAGATTATAATACTTCAGTTTCCAAGGGAACACTAACAAAAGTGTATAAAGATTAATGGTATTTCCTACAGTTTTTTTGTTATGCTCATTAGGTAAAATTGGTCTGGATTTAATAATAAAAAGCACCATAAAATTCTCAAGCAATAAAATAAGAACCTTTTTTTCTAAAACCAGAAGTGTTATATCACTTGAACAAGAATGATTATAGTTACATTATGCATGACTGAACAGATGAAAAGTTTTACTATCAATAACACTTTCACATATTAACATTCATTACCAGAAAGTCTCTAGTATTACTTTCTTTAGGTGTGACCCACATTGGGTAAGCTTTACAGCATTATAATTCCTTAAATCTTAAACAATAGTGTTTTATCAAATCAAAATCTTTGCAATCCATTTAAAATTTAGAGAAATACAAGAAGCTGAGGCCTCCTTCAAATCATTTTTATAGTCAACCAATGGTAGACAGTTTTATATGTCATTTAGGTTTTCAGTCTTTTTTCTCTCTGAGCTTCAACTTCCATGTTTCAGAGTGTAATGATATCGTCTCAGATGACTTGTCCAAGGGCAGGCAGAATTTCAAGATAGGTTCAGTGCCTCATTCAGAGTGTATCTATATTATTTGTAGCACATTTTAACAGATAAATAATAGGATTGACAGTACACTTTAAATTACATTGGTAATGACAATGCTGAGGAACAGACAACACAACCAATAAATGAGCAGACCTCATGATCTGCATTGTTTTTATCCACATTTATCATTCTAGTTTTACATAAATGATTTGAGGGACCTGCAATGTGTGTAGGAAAGATTAGCTCAAGATATAAACCCATGAACATGATGCAAACCCATATCTGAAGCATGTAGCTAAGTGGTGAAACACTGGAACAGGTTGCCCATAGAAGCTGTGAATGCCCCATTCCTAGAAATGTCCAAGGTCAGGCTGGACGGGATTTTGAGCAACCTGGTCTGGTGGAAAGTGTCCCTGCCTATGGCAGCATGGGGTTGGACTAGATTGTGTTAATGTCCCTTCCAATTCAAACCATTCTACGGTTCCATGAAAAGCATTGTGCTGAGCTTGCTTGGGCTTTCTGTCTGTCTCTGCAACAGTAAATTCAAGTGTACTGGGAACCGAACATGAGAATATGATCATTTACACTAATAAGCTTCCAGTGCATTTGCTGTATTGAATTTGGACTGTTTCAGCTAGCAGTCTTCCTGAACAATTCCAAGATAGGTTTGTTAGATAAAGTAGTCTAGGGATCATTTACAATAGGCAGTTTGTGCACAACAAACTTGGTTTGGAGTTTTCCAGCATAAATGTGAGTTTTTTCCATTTCACCTAGTCTTGTAATCCAGGGATATTCCTAGTTTCATCTAATTTGCTGGATTGACCAAAATGTAGCACCAGGACATCTTCAGGGTTCAGTCTCCGTCCATGTGTGAACATGACCTGTGCGTAAATGTGATGAGTAGAGAATATGAACCTCAGAATGGACCTGGATGGATGTCTTGTCAGAAAAGACAAGTTGATAGAAACTATAGGGAGCCAAAGATGATGGGCTCTACCTCACCACCATCCAAACTTCCAGCTTTCCAGCTGATTCCTGTGTCTCTAATATTTTGGGAACTTAGGCTTCTCTAGTAACTGGCAAATTACTGAAACAGAAATACTTGTGTAACACTTGTTTTATGATAAGTTCTGTTCATGAATAAAAGTTAAATACTTCCAAATGTCACCACAGTGCCATAAAGGTACTACATTAAACAAAACACAAATTATTTATTTCAAAATTTTATGAGTTTGCAAAGAAACATGTTTTCTGTGAGAAGTTATTATTGAGTCTGGAAACCCAAACAGTCCTCCCCAAATCTGAAAATAATAATTTAGACTGCAATCCATACTAATGCAGAGAATTGGTATCAGGCTTTTGAGCACTTACTCAGTTATAGAAGCAACATTATGAAAACAACATGATCTGCTTCTCTATTTTCTTGTTACTACAAAGTGCTTTACAGGGATGCTATTTCTACACTAATTAACTGGCAAGCTAAGGCTTGGAGAAATGATGCAAATGAGGCAAGTTAAAGTTGACATGATATGGGATTCCATGGTCCAAAACTCCTGCAAAATGCAAATACAGGCATTTTGTGTATGTCCTACCTTCATGAAAACATTCAATGACAGAAACTTTGTGGGAGAGTTTCAGCTTTCTGAATGAGAGGAATTTTAACATCTCCTACTTTAACTGTGTTTTACACACAAGGCTGACAAAATATTTGAATTAACAATGAAAGAAAAGGACTGTAATAAAACAGTCTTAGTTTTCCATTTTTCATTACCTCTCTCATTTATTTATTTTTTTGCTAGTAGGTTCCCATTAAATTTTATTTATAGAAGACAAGCTGTCTCAAATACCTGGGCAAAAGGGAACTTGAAAATAATGAATATTGAGCCTGATAGTAAGTATCTGCCCAGCTTTTGGAGCTAGCCCATGAAGACAGTAACCATTAATATTAAAAGACCAATTTGAAGGGATTTCTCCAAACAAGCAGCAAAATTTTGTATTGTGCTCATTCAAAAGAGTAGGTAGATCTCTTAATTTCTATCTTAGATAAATATAAAAAACAGAATTTCATATAAAATCTGTCAAACAAACGGAAATTCCATTAAAGTCAACCATATATTTGGAATTCAGTCTTTTCTGAATTTTCTCGTAACACCACAATGAGGTCAGCACTTTAATACATTTTCTCCATTAACAAGTTCTGAAGTTGTCTGCACTCTTTTAACCAACTTTGTAAATTATACCTGTTTATGCCCACAAACATCCTCCTCAAATAAGTTCCTCAATATGAATGATTTATCCATCTCTGTCCTACAGTAACAGAACTAATAACCAGTTATGAAACTGCAGTACAACCCAAAATAACTCTTCCCACCCCTTTCACAAACATTCCCATGAACAATAGCTAATTGCCAGTTGTCTCAACTTAATTAAATTCTCAGCAGTTCTCATGCTGTACCACAAGCTCTCCCAAGATACAGGAGTCAGGAAAAGGCATTATTCAAGACTGAGGCTGAGTCAGAAGGGCACGGTAACCAAGCACATGACTTCATGAAAAAAACCAGAAAATAACTACAGAAGGTGATAGATTGACTTTATCCAGGCTTGTAAACGTGAAAGTTCATGTAAGCTTAACTGTTCAACTTGACAGCATTGTCTGCAGTGCTGTAACATTGCTGGTGTAACTGGGGTTGACAGTAAGGTGGAAAGCTCTGTAATGCTTCCAGCTGTTCTTAGAAATGCACTATTGCAGAACTGTAGAGTTTTTCCTCTTACTGGATGATTGTGTCAAATTTTAAATTCACTCAGATGCAAAAGTTTTCCAACAACTATTTATTCCTCTGCAGGAACTTCCCAAGTTTGTGGAAGACCTTGCTTCAACTGATGCTGATCTGCCTTGGAACAGGTCTAAGAATCGATTCCCAAACATAAAGCCATGTATGTGTGTTTACTGACCATCTCCTCCATTTTGTTCTTTCCTTTCAATAGTATAACATATATTTGGAATGCAAGTATATTTTCGTTTGATCTGTCTTTGAAATAGCAGTACAATCATTACACTTTATGAAATAATTTTCTGTCAAGTAATCCATCTTTACTTTGTGGGGTTTTTTTAATGACAGTTTTATTTGCAAGTAGCTTTCAACTTGCTCTCACAAGCTTTAATATGCAGGTGCAAGAAACTGTAGCCTCAATAATTTCTTGGCTTTGTAATTCAAGCCATGTAGCAAACTCCTTAACATACTTCCTCGTTGTTTTTTTTTTCTCCTTTAGTAAGACATAATTTTTAAAACATATAAAATCCACATGTTTGTGCATTCAGCTACCTCAGGAGTCTGGATATGCTTTCTTGTGGATATGTATACATGTGCTACAAAGGTTCCACAGAAGATCAGAGTGACTGTATGATAACTCATAAGCCCAAGCCAGATATTATCACAGGAGACAGGAGTCTGTCTCTCTGTACTCAACACTGCTTCATTTTTCAGTTAATAAGACAAGAAATGTCATTATTATTTTAGGCATTAGCTGTGATGTGAGATGGAGTGCATGGCATTCCTTGGTTAATAATGCTACATTCTGTGCTATTAACTTTTCAGAGCAGCTGTTCCTGCTATCTACTGCCTTGCTCAAGACATGCTCTAAGTTGCAGTCACTAAGAATTTATATTCATGACACACAATAAAACATAAACAAATATGTTTCATAAATATTTAACTTGGTATTCTAATGTTCTTTACTAAGTTGAGGACCAAACACCAAAATTCTGGTGTTACACACATAACATGTTTCTTGGATTTTGTAATTTCTGCATATGTTCTGTGGGACCAAATCAGAAACCGTCACTTTTTTTTTTTTTAATAATGACTTAACCTTATGTAAAAAAAGTAAAACTATGGAAAAGTACAAGAATCTGGCTCAGATCTGTGACCTGGGCAGCAAGTATATAGAAAAAACTATCAGATCCCTAACCCTGCTCTCTGATTCACACAGAAGTTGTATGCGCTAGAACAACATGGCTTTAAGTACACACACTAATTTTAGGCAGAGAGTCCTCCCACACATACATTAAATTGGAGGTTTTGGCTCATTCACTATTTAAATTAAAAAGCATTATATAAAACATGTCTGGAACACTTAAGAAAATCCTTACAGTAATGGAAAAAAGGTAAAATTACTTTTGTAATTGGTGTTCTACTCTGTCAAATATTTTTAGACTAGCAACAATAACAGTATTTCTGATTTCTTAGTACTCCAGGTTACATGTTTAGTACATGTTTTATGGTTTTTGAGCAAATCTGTTAGTTAACTAGACTTTACTTTCATGATAGATAATAACAACAGAGTAAAGCTGATGCCTGATGCTGGAATTCCTGGGTCTGACTACATAAATGCCAGCTATGTGTCTGTAAGTATAAAGTCTCTCACATTTTCACTGTATTTCCTTTCTGGTAGAAGAGAGAGTGAAAAAATAACTTGCAAGAAAAAGAGGATTCTAATTTTTCTTTCATTCACTGCAGCTACTGTTGTTATGCCATTTTTCAAGTGACCCCTGTGGCACTAAACATGACTGGTTAAAAGTATACATATCCCCTTTTCATTGCTAAGGAATGATTTCCAGAAATAATCAAAACTGTGTCCAGCAAATTGCTTTTTATAAATTATCTCATACCAATATCATCAAAGACAATAGTGGAACTCCCACTAAGGTCAATTCTTAAATAGGTGTTATTTGTTCTCTTGATTCAGGAGTTAAAGTTGTTGTATATGAATAGGACGATGCAAAGATAACTGAATTGAAAACTTTCATAGAAACAGCTAACAGTTTTGGCATGCTCCTTATTGTTTTGAAAGTTATGATAGAGGAAAATGAAAATAGGCTTCTTGAAGGAGACTAACACTATCTTTTTCATCCACAGCTTTCTTCCCAGACTTTCCATTTTCTTACTGTGTGCTCAGTAAATTTCTCATCTGTATTTTTATCTCATTTTAGTCCTGTTGAAACTCAAAGTGTGAATTACAGTTATGCATTTAATCTCTTCTACCAGTGTCTGGTGATCTCACAAGGTCCAGATTTGGTTTACACTAAAGACTCTTCACACACAAAGCAAGACATGCAGAGTGTAGTCTAAACAGATGACTCAAAGGAAAGTAGAAATAGTTATTTCCAGGTAACTAAGAGACATTACAGAGAGTAAGTGATAGAGCTGAGAGAATCTTCCTTTCTCATTAGTAAAGGTTATTTATTCCCTCTATATGAAATGTCTTTGTTCTGAGAGTTGGCAGTTAAGAAGAACTATGCCACTTTATGCTGGGCCTATACACGGAAAGACTGAGAAGGAAAGCAGGCAGCTGGGAGCACGGCCTAGTCTCACTGACAAGCCAAGCCTTAGGCAGGGAACACTAACAGCAACTTCCAAAAAGCTGCAGCAAAAGACAGCTACAGTGTTCCCTGCTGCGATTTTGCTTGTCTGCATATATTTTGGGTGACAATTCACCAGTGATTAGACAATTCCAATGTTATAGTTTCTCAGAGCTAAAGTTCTGCCCTTTATATGCTCTCACTTTCCATATTTGTAGATATATAAACATATAAATGCATATAGCTATAAACATGAAATATGTATGTGCATTTACATACTTAATTACCTAGGTCTATTTATATGCACACATCTAAAGAGAGAAAAAGAGAAGTCTTTTTTACAGTTTTAACAAATGGGAACTCTTCTGCTGCTTTTATTTTGATTGGTTAAGCAAAGTCAGTAACTGAACTGTGAGCTTTGCATCCCTGAATTATAGTTTCTCACCTCACTCTAAAACTAGGGAGGATTAACATAGTTTCCCACTGCCACCTGTTCTTTATATTATAGATGGAGTAAGTAACAGGCAGCTGTGAATTATAGGGCTATAATTCCAACAAGAAGCTTTGGTGGTGCTGTAAACCACTCTGTCAATTGTTTTGAGCAATAAGCAGAACTCTGTGATATTATAAACTACTAGTTCTAAAGCATAAATTTATCACTATTATTGCTATTGTTGTTATTTTAGACTTTCTGTAGTACATAATAGTTCGTGTAGGTAAACTTTTATTTAATGAGGAACCAGATCCATGTGAAGCCATGTACTCACAGCACTTACACAGATTTTTTCAACAAATTTCCTTCTTCCCAAGTTTTACACCAATTTATAAATAAACTAAAGAGCAGAGGCCAACACTAAAAGTCAACATCTGCAGTAGGTTTCTTGAAGACCTTTCATCGGAGATCATTTATTTGAGTAAGCTCCAACCATAAGTTATAGCAGATCCCTGAAAACCACCAAAGAACAAGGTCAGTAGTGGGTGTATTATTTGCTCTAGCTCTCAGATTGCTCCTTAGTTGTTTCCCTGGTTCCCTGGCTCCACTGCTCCTTAGCACTATAATTCCACTTTGTTGGCCACCTCTTGCCATAGTTCTTGGTGGCCTCCAGCTGGATCTGTAGTAAGGCTACTATGAAGGCTTAGATACTTTTAAATAGGAATTTATGACCAAATGTCCCTGTAATTTCTCTGCTAAATGCATTTCTATTACCAGAGCACTTCCCATATTTTAGTATTGGTTCATAACTGGACTACAAAAAAATGCCATTACTTCTTAGTTTTCCAAGACAGCCTGCCATGCAGTGATTGGCCAGGCATATGACAATTCACTTAGTATGTCTGACAAGGTTTTAGCCTTAGGCATGGCAGATACAGGCAACACTATGAGTCACATTCAAACTCTTTTGTTTCCTTGCCAACCATTATGTATTAAACATTTTCTCTCTCTTAGGGCTATTTATGTCCAAATGAGTTTATTGCAACTCAGGGACCATTACCAGGAACAGTGGGCGATTTCTGGAGAATGGTGTGGGAGACAAGAGCTAAAACACTTGTGATGCTCACACAATGTTTTGAAAAAGGACGTGTAAGTTACCAGTGAACCACTTAAAAGCATTTGATATAATTGGAAATTCTATATGTAGTTTCTGTCAAGATTATAATATGATAATTTTTAACAAATTAGTAATCATCTCTCTGCAGATAAGATGTCATCAGTACTGGCCAGAAGATAATAAACCAGTAACTGTGTTTGGGGATATAGTGATCACTAAATTGATGGAAGATATTCAAATAGACTGGACCATCAGAGACCTAAAAATTGAAAGGGTAAGCCAGAACTGGAAGCTGATTGAAAAAAATTCATCCAGCACCCCAAAGAACATCAGATATGCTGTCTCCCTCCCAACTACTCCCACAATATTCTTCTTTTAATATTTTAGTGCATATATGTTGTCCTGCCTGGTTGTCCTGCATTTTGTTTTCATTCATGTTGTATTTCCAGAGAATTTCTGTCACAAAAAATTCAAATATTTGTCCCACCTGCTATGAAGGGTCTATTAAGGTTACTGAACATCTGGTCTGGTGGGAGGTGAAGTTTCTACTTGGACACCTCAGTGTCTGTTCTAGAAAGGAATAATTCTAACCATTCTGGGATCAGACAAATCCCTTAGAATGTATCCCTCTCAGATTAAAGGGCAAGATTTTCTGGTGCAGCTGTTTTGCGTTGTACCACCAGCCATTGGCCTCCACCCCCAGGATGTTCACCCAATATAAATGAGAATTATCGGTATTGCACCCACTCTTTGTGCTGGGAAGCAGGAGTAAGGGTACAGCAGAGAACTTCACTTTTGTTATGATGCACAACTGCAGTTTCCATGCTTTGGAAAATTATAGCCCAGCATTAAGTCAGAACAGCAGCTGGGCTCAAAAAGTAATCAGGGAATAATGACCCAAAATTAAGTCAACCTTCTTTTCCACTCCCAACAATGATCTGTGTTGTACGTAGTGCAGCCTGATCCTAGGACCTGAACTTGGCTGTCCAAATGCAGGCATTACCATCCTGTGGCATGTGCCTGGGATGAAAGGCACACAGCAGTTAGGGGCTTGTCTCAGCAGTCACCCCATAAGGATATGTTGTGCACACAGTACAGAGAAATGGAACATTTTAAAATTATTGAGAGAAGACACACCTTTTTTCAGCTAAAAATAGAACACAGAGAAAACTGAAAAAGGACTATTTAGAGTAATAATACATGCCAGCAAAATGCAAAGTCACTTGTGTTAATGAGGGTGACGCTGAAAAGAAGATAATCTGAATTGACTGGGTGATCCATTTACTACAGCTGAACTATCCTGCACAAGAAGCTGTGCCCTTTATAACCATGACATTAAATGTGCATTATTGCTGGTTTTAAGATTGTACTTCTGTTCACAAATAGGTGGATGCTTGATGATCTTCCAGTGAAAGTAGAAAGCATATGTGAAGCAAATAACCAAAATCTTTGTCATTGTGCATCCAAAGTAATTTCTCTTTCATTTTTATCAGATTTTTAAAATCAGTATAACTACAAAATAGTTGCTACACGTCATTGTTCATAGTTGTTCAGTGTTTCTTGCAATATGAAAAAAGCAAGTGATTGGTTCAAAAGAAATTTTTAAAAAGAAAGGAACTGGTTCATTACACAACAGTTGATTAAACAGTGGTACTCCTTGCTCCAGGATATTGTGAATGCTAAAAATTTACAGGGATTTAAAAAATCTGCATAAACAGTGGAAAGAAATACTGACAAGAAATATTAAATTTCAATTTACTGTCTCTGACTGAGGCAGTTCACAAGTCACATACTATTTAGAATGGAAAGGATATTCTGGGGATCTGCAGATACATTCTTGTCATGTTTTATAATATTCCCTAACATTTTTTCTTGACCACTGTTGGAAGCAGCATATTGATCTAGACAGGCCTTTGGCATGATCCTGTTCTTTCATTTTTACATCCTTCTGAACTAATCTATATATCAGATCATAACCTCTTTTTTGAGATTACTGTTGCCGCTGCTCTGATTGAGAGAGCATGAAAGACTTAGAAAATATATCTGTGTTTACCAGTGTATGTGTGTTTGCCTTCACTACATTGGATCTGTCTCAGAGTGGTTGCTTTTTCCTGAACAAATTTGTCATCCAGCTCACTAAACTCCTAAATGAGCCATAGAAACTTCAACCTGCAATCCACAAATTACACTGATATAGCGACTAAAATCAGAGTGACTGCTGAACTCACTAATACCTCCTGAAAGATGCCCTTGATGCCATCCCTCAAAAAACCTGCCAGAAGTTCTGTGCACAGCAAATTATCCCTTCATGCCAGTAAATATTATACTTGTTATACCATTCTAACTTTATTTTTACATGAAATTACCGAGAAGGTTACATGTAGCTTACTGAACCTTCTATAGGACTTCTTCTGTAAAAGCAGCATTATTTTATGTTTTTCAGCATGGAGACTGCATGACGGTGAGGCAGTGTAACTTTACTTCTTGGCCAGAACATGGAGTCCCTGAAACCACTGCACCAATTATCCATTTTGTAAAACTTATCCGTGCAAGTCGAGCACGTGATAACACACCAATGGTGGTTCACTGCAGGTAAGCGTATTCACCAAATCATCATTTAGTACCTTAGAATTTCAAGTGCATATTAAGGCACAGGGAAGTTGCCAGAAGAACAACCATGAAGACTGAGAGCACAGATACGGTTCTAGACTGGACAGCAGTGAAGGTTTCTCTAGCAGTCCTTCTTACTCCTTTCTAGAAGGTAAAATGCCAAAGTATGTCTCTTCTTCCATTTATGGAAATCCATTGAGACGATGTCAGAGAAATAATTGCTCCATCAATTACCATAAAGTACTGTTGGATTTATCTGCATTTTCTTCTTTAATCATGAGAAGAGGAATAGCAAATGACATGTGTAGGTTTAAATTACTTTTATTATAATTAGGGCTCTTCTTAAGAAGCAAGTATTAAAAATATATTTAAAATGTCCATGTTGCATATCATAAGGAAGAAACTATTTTGAAGCCACAGGGAATGACAAATAGGAATAAGGATTTGCATAGGCCAGATTTCAAACTTGGATGCCTGTAAACAGCTAAAACCTATATTTAGGCTCCCAAATAAATGGCCTGGTGGTTAGAGGTGTTCAGCTGTCATAGTTCCCATTGATTTCATTAACACCCTTCAACTGCTGTTTCAAAGAGTTAGTGTGTGGGGAGGGCTAAGTCTTAAGGAAACCAATGAGTGTGTTTGCATTTTTTGAGCCAGTCAGTGTTCCCACTGAATGAGTGGACATGCTCCAAAATAGGGATCTGAACTCGTTGGCCTGCTTCTGAGTCTTTGCCTCATTCTCACTTGGTGTGAGTCTAGAAATAAGTGGAAGGAAAAGCTGGCTTTGATGCTACAAATCTTTTCCCAAACCACTTTAATCATGAACAGGAGCTGTTTTTTATTTGTCTTCAGCATCCTATGGGTGCCACCCACAATGTGTGGTAACACCTCATTTATTTGATACTGTTGCCTTTGACAAACATTTCCCTCTACTGCAAGGGCCAGTGAGATTATTACAGGACAGCATGACCTCGTCTTCACGCTTTCAGGCCACTTATATTCTGTGGGGACTCTTTGCAATGAATCCTATCCTCTTTTCAGAGCAGAGATGTGTAAAGCGGCCAGCATGGGCCTGATACTCCACATGAGCTCAAATTCCTGATGGTTATAAAGCATCACTATGAATTCTCACATCCAAAAAACTCATTAATTACTTTTTCTCATTAGATCTTGCAAGTTCAAGAGTTTTGCCATATACCTCTTGATTATCTGCAGTGATATTCTGTGCATTTATTGCACCAATTGCTCTGATAGTAATTTTGAAACAATCCTCTTCATTCTCAGACCTTGAAACAAAACACTACCTAGCAGCATGTCTTGCACATTCATCCTCCTTTTAAAAGTATTTTCTTTTAAATGTTTTGCTAAATTCCATGTTGTTTTGTCTCAAATTTTGAAGTACCACAGAATCCCATTGTGATTTCACAAAATCTTGTGATTTTTTTCCTCTCAACTAGTGAGCTCTAGAAAACTCACAGAAAAGCTATAGGAACTTTTTTCCCCACTCAAACAGGTTTGGGTTATATGAATATATAAATGAGTAATTTGTCATTTGGCTGATGAAAATGAGAAATCAAAAATTATGAAAATGTGAAATCAAAATTAGAAAATGGCTGAAATCTAGATTTGACTTATCCAATTCAGCAAGGAGATGCACACATCACAAAATGTAAATACTGAAAAAAAGATTTAGGTTTTTTTTCAAAAGTTTCTCTTTTCACAATAAACTTAATTTATCCAGAATATTCTGAGAAAAAGCTGAGAGCATTAACAAAAAAGCTTTAATTTATCTTGTTTATCACGTTTGCAGTGCTGGTGTCGGAAGAACAGGTGTTTATATTGCACTTGACCATTTAACCCAACATGTAAATGACCATGATTTTGTGGATATCTATGGACTTGTAGCTGAGCTACGAAGTGAAAGAATGTGTATGGTACAGAATCTGGTAAGATTTATCTATTCTGTTTTCCTGTTGTTGAAAAATTAGTCATCTCTTCATCTGATCTACAAAATAAGACTAGAAAGCTCATAACAATCAGCTATATGATACACTTTCTACCAAATCCTGCTTTTATTTATTTCAAGAATTGTGGAAATCGATGGTCTGCATCTACCCAAGTATACTTAGCCAGCAAAGTCTTGCCAAGTGCTGAAAAGACTATTTATTTTTAGAACCTAAATAATAATTTCTCGGTCTCTAAGGAAGTTTATTTCAAATTTTGGTTGAAGAGCAACTGTTAAATTAAAACTGCTTGTGCTCATTCTCTTCTTAATTTGACTTAATTTTCTACTTAAGTGTATTTTTATTTTTGTGTATGAATATATGGCATAGTCCACCAAACTTTAAAATATTCATTTACCTTTGAACACATTATTAATTCCTTGATTCTTTTTCATTTGCCTCAAATCAAATAGCACATATGGATAGATTTAAGTGCAGATCTCAAACTGTTCAAAATCAATGGTGGGTTTCGGATCTAAAAAATTACATTTCTAGCAGACACTTACTCTGTATGAATATAAATTCAGTGAAGTCGTGCTGGTGAGGAAGACCTCTGCTGCATCTGGAATTCTGAGTATATATAAAGGAGTAATAGAAGAATTTAAAGCTGATTCTAAATGCCCAGTGGAACAGAAATCAGCTTTATTTGGATAAGGCTTCTGGTGTAAGTCTCCACAAGCCAGCTCTATCCTAGGGCAGCCTGAAGCCTTTGAGTCTACAGCATAATTTACCAACTTCTCAGTATGGATGAGTAGTGTCAGGAAGAACTCCCACATGACTGATGGATTTAAATTGATTTTAATGTAAGGAGACTTGCTCCAATGGGAATGCAATTCTGCTATTCCATATCACATCAGAATATGTAAAAAGTGTGTCAGAATATACAAAGCAGTTAACCCTTCTTCAGAAGATTTTATGAGACCTTCTGGTGATACTCTGACATGATGTATCTTGTAAGGTGCAGTCTGATAACGATTTGCTTGAAATTTTTCCCTTTCAAGTCGTGATGCAGCTAAACAATTGCCAGCATTTTCTTGTGATGATGAATTCTGGCAATTCCTTTTGGTTCTTGTTTTACACTTTTGATTAGAAGTAGAATCACCTAAAAATAAATCAAAGGCTGGAAGACAATTTATTAGGAGCAGTCCCAAAATAAAATCTTAAAACAGTGAGACGTTTGATAAGATCAATGTGTATTTTTAAAATATGCATCATTTTTGTGTACCTCTACATTTGAATATTTTGGCAGGGGCTAGGAAAAGGTGTGCCAAAATGCAGTACAAGATGATGGTGTCAGAGTTCAGATTTCCTAACAGATCAAGTATCTATCTGTATGCTAGCTGCAAAATTCTGAGATAGGCTCTTCTCTGTCCGGGTCATTTCTAGCTCATGTTTGCAACACTATAAAAATCAGGTCAGGAACAAAACTTGCCCAAAGGGAATCCACCATGTAAAGGTTTACGGTGGATTCAAAAGTCAAGTGATCCAGAGATTTCTGTTATAAAACACTGTTGAGTTGACTATTAATCAGATTTTATGTGATAGTACAGAAGATATAAAAGAGAGGAGCAATTTCTTCCCAGAACTAAGTATAGAAATCCCTCAAACTGTCTCTAAGATCTGTGAGTAAAATAAAAAAAGTTGATTACTCTCAGACCTTTGCTTGTTTATAGCTTCAAAATAATTTTCCTTTTGCTAAGAGTCATGATCTGTTACTGTAGCCAATGGGTGAGAATAGTTAAGATTCTCATTGATTCCAACTGGGAAAATAACTAGTTACACATACCTTGCCCAGGTAGCTTACTTCACTCTCCCCTAGCAAACCCAGAAAGATTTTGATTACTACATCATCAGAAGTAGCTGTATGAGTGCAAGAGATCACAGAGCTTTCAGAATCTTCGTTCTGGACTGGAATAATCAATCTAAACTCCATTGAAACTTAAGGCCTTCATTCTAGTAAATCCACGTTTGTCCAGTGGACATGTTAAAGTTTATGTTCTTGCCAAGTACAAGGGTTAGTTTGAAGTAATGTCATGCTATTATTTCAGTAAGAAAGTTATTGAAAAGCGTAGTGGTACGATGTGCTTCAGGGAGGCTGTGAAAAGCTGGTTTAATTACTCCCAGCTCTGTAGCTGTGATCGTAAAACTTATTTGTGTAAGCAAATTTCTCTTACACATCTGAGACCCTTGAGCTGCAAACTGATGGCAGTTCTGAAACAAAATAGCAATCACTGAGCAGGAAAATTACATTAATATTTTTACCTGTGCAAAAGTCAAGGGTAATAATGTGATTTTGGTGGAGATACTCCAAATCCATCTCTACAAGGTCCTGGGTAACATGTTTTAGCTGGCCCAGCTTGAGCAGTGGGTACTTGCACCAGGTGGTCTCAAGAGGTCTCTTCCAGTCGGAATGCATCTGGCTTATTTTCTACATCTACATATACAATACTTTTCCTATATGAATATATGTTTAATCCATTTTTTACATTTCCATCTGTTTTCCTTCCTTTATTCCATTCTTACATTGTCTTATTTTGTTTTCCCCTTTTCAGACTTTATGTCATTGGAAGTGTCATATTAACTTCAGTCATCCACTCTTTCTGCTACCATGTTAACAATGAGGCTACAGTCTGAGAACTATCACTCAAAATACTGTGTTTATTTGCTCCTAGCAGTGGTGCATGCTCCTGGAAGATACAGGTTTAGATTTACTCGAACTTCTGCATTTGAGTGCACCCTGCTGGTTTTTGCTATGCTAGAAGGAGGAGAATTCTCTTATCTAAACATTACATTAATGTGGTTCAGTTTCTTCAGTCTGCATCTAGTGGCCAAATGGCTTTTCATAGAACAAACGTTCACAGAAAATTGTGGAGTAGCCTATTAGTCTCAGTTATGATTAGTCTAATTTCAAATATCTTACTGGGCATAAGGATTAACATCTTTTGACAAATTTAAAGCATTATGCTTTGTAATAATTGAAATAATTGAAATCAGGCATATATGACATGGTCACCAAAGTACTGAGATTGCTGAGTTAAACAGCAGTAACACTGAGATTTTCTAGGTGTTATAGAAAAAGTAAAAAGGTTTCTTTGGTATTACAAGTAAATTTTTCTTCTAATCAAGCATCATTAAATTCACATCTTACAGGCACAATATATATTTTTGCATCAATGTGTACTGGATCTGTTGACAAGCAAGGGAAGTAGTCAGCCCCTATGTTTTTTAAATTATTCAGCACTGCAAAAGATGGACTCTCTGGATGCTATGGAAGGTAAGGAGATACAGACTGTGTCAGAATTATTTTTTCATAGCAGGTGCAAAGACTTGTCCAGACTAAGAAGCAGAAAATATGCCCTTTGACATGCTTTTTTATTGCTTCCAAAGTATAAATACCTAGCCTTTTGCTGCTCTTTATTCCCCCTCATAGTAATAGTCATTACTAAAGCTTTCCCCACTTTTTTCCGTGCAAGATCTTTTAAATTCAGTTAAAAACAGTTATGTGCCATTAGTTATTATTTGTTTACAGGTTGGTTAATGTGTCTGTTTCTTCTGCAGGTGATGTGGAGCTTGAATGGGAAGAAACTACCATGTAAATACTAGGAGCAAATATAAAAGAAAATGAGATTTTGAAAATCAAAGTCCTATTTTTCTAAGCACAGGGGCCAAAGCAAATTCCCCTATTTCGTTGATTAAAGGAAACACAAATGATTGAAACATCTTTTATTATATCAATGTGCCTTCATAAGTAAGTATTTTATTCAGAACACCGAGCAGTAATGGAGTACTTTTGCACAGACTGTACTTCTGGTGTTATATAAAAATAGTGCATTCAGTATGTATTTAAATATAAAGTGTATTTGAACACATTTCTTTTTTCTGAATTGTCTTTGTAAAAGAAAAATGAGCCAAATAGGATGTAAAATAATTCATATTTCCATTGAACCTGTTCTGGTGTGAATTTGCTGTGTTCTTTGTGTTTTGGTTTTAAGTAAAAGCTACAGTTTCTTTACTCATTCTTACTAGACTGGCTTCAGTGTTGTCAGTTCTTGCAGATAAATTCCAATACCATCACAATTATTGTTACCTAACTGTATGTTCTTATGCTTTGAATATTTTTTTTACAAGTGGTAGCATATCAGCTCATGATCCTGAACAGCTGAAGAGTCACCTTCTGACATGGGGAGGATTATTCAGCTTTTACACAGCACACAGTAGCTCTTCAGGGACACTTGGGGCTATTTAAGCTATTTTATAATCAGCCGGTTGGGTTTTTTAAAATATATAATGATGATTGCATATGTTCAGTGCAGAAAAAGGTATTTTACATTCCTGCTACATTTTCAAGGCGATAAAACAATGTAAAACTACAAATCTAGAATCTACTATAATGAAGGCTATATTGAATTACTTAATAGAATGTTTACAATTCATTCACATTTCTTGAATATAACACCAGTCAGCATTTTGAAAGGTTGCTCAAAATTTACTATCAATGTATTTTATAACAAAGCTGTCAACTACAAAAGTTTTTGCACCTTCCTCAGGTTTGGTAAATCACTGCAGACACTGAAAATTATGGCAGCTAATGTCTGGAAATTTAATAAAAGAAAACATCTTCTACTCCTGATGGTGGTGATGATGTTAATGATGATGATGATGATTTTTGGAAATAGATCTGAAACAGGAATGAGAGAAGCAGGAAGCTTTTATCTGAGAAGAAAAGCAAAAACTGGGAGAGTAGGAAGACTAGAGAGATAATGAAAGTGTGTCCTGGTTTTACATGGAACCATTGGTATTATTCATTTGGTATTATTGGGTGGAAGAGTTGATTGCTAAGTCTTTCTTAGTGTAAAGAAATGTATCATCGCTCTGAACAACAATTAAGCTGTGACCTTAATCTGAGATGCAAAACATAATAGCAAAGAGCCTTTGGAGCTGTCATATTATATATATACAGAAGAAATCAAAGTTGCCTTGTTGAGACATCAAGCTCAGGGAAATCGGACAAAACTCTTTAGAACCTGGAATTATGTATATGAGGGGCTATTCTTGTGTGGGCACACTCTGAACAGAACAGTCAATGAACAAAACTTTCCATTTCTTCACTGCAGCTACCAGACAGAAAATATTTTGCAGACAATAATGTGGTACTTTTTCAGAAGTAAATGATGGTAACTGTTTTTAGAAGCTGGCAAGGATGATACAGTGAAGACCCTTTGCAATTTGGCAGAAAGTGCCAAATATCTAAAATGAAAATCAAAAGGTAGCGTTTAAGGAGGTAGAAGTGGTCTACATAGGTATTTGGGCAATCTGTCTTTTAGGAAGATCGACAGTATTGTAAACATCACCTGTCAGGCTAAAAAGAAAACAATGCCTTTTAAAGCTGGATAGGGGGAGAGAGAGGTGATGTCCACAGCTGTTCAAGTCTCTGGCAAAGCATTCGGTACAGCTCTAGTTTCATTTGGTTCCTATGAAACATGTGTTCTTCATTTATTATACATGTACTTTAAAGTATTCTGACAAATTGCTTATAGGGACTTACAGATGTTTTTCATGATTTGTGGTTGTACTTGGTAGCAGTACAGGGAGCACTGTGATAAATTGACATTATAGAGTCATAATCTTGTATAATCGTGTATTGCAATGACAATGGTGGAATATCTGGAGGAAAAAGCTAAGCCTTATACGACTTTGAGATTAACTCCAGAAGTCCTAAATGTGCTTAAGTGTTTTCTGTTTTTTATAAAATACTTAATGGTGAAGATTCCTATTTACTCCTTTAGGGGACCTGCCTATGATGATACACTGCATTCAGTAACCTGCTTGTCTGACAACTTAGTAAGACACTAGAAAAAGTGATTCTCTTTTCTGTATGAAAAGTAATTTGAGTACTTTACTGCACAATTTGACATAAGCAATCTGATCCATGCTACCTTGACACATTTTGTATTGTCTCCAGGGTAAAAGACAACATTCAGCATGAACTGGCAACAACATGGTCAGGGATAGAAATGTCTCTAAGCAATTATCTCCAAGTACTGGCTTTCAGTATAAACACAGCAGTAGTTTGAACCTTTCTGTGTGTCTGCCAATGCTTTACAGGGACAGGGGAGTATCTATGTATCAGGAAATTCTTCCAGACCTCAGCTGAGTCATGAAAGAAGAATTTCCACATATTCTCTTGTCTTCCATTCCTCCTTCCCTTATGAAATGACACCTATGGTGATGGTACTAACAGCACTGCAGAGCTGGAGTCAAGCAGAATTTGTCCAGTTGCTATTTTGAGAATATGTTTATATATATATAAAGCAGTACATCAATTCTTTTTTAATGTCACCAATTTTCAAAAAGTTCTTGAGACTACTAATATAGCAAGAGTGTGCTCTGCCAAAATTACCAGTAGAATGAAAAAAATTTGGGGAAAATTTCAGAAATTCTGTAGGATTATTAAAATTGTATTGAAATTAGGTCATACTATATTAAATTATCTGGAAAATTTCTAGAGACTGATTATATATATATAGCCAGTTCTGCTGGACATCATTACAAAAGGCTATTGTCAGTGCCCTTAAAAAGCTGACTTGTTCTGTTCACAAAGGTAACAGAAAGACAGCAGAATGTTAAGTTCATGTTGAATTACAAGCACTTCTTATACTGTAAAAAGAGTTGATAAAAATATTTGTGAGCTCAAAGTTGTGATTTTACTGCATATATGGAGCTATTCAGTAATTTACTTTCATAATATTATGTGAAAGGTTAATGATGTGAATTAATCTATGTAATACCATCTATATACTGCTGCAATACAAAGTATGCTCATAAGCAGCTACTAACACAAAGCAGCAAAGAGCAATGAGTCAGTCGTGCTTCATATCAAGGTAGCATGACGGGGAGCTTTCTTGGTTGAATACAGAAATTAAAAAGCATCCTAGATGTAGGTATGAATTTGCAGGGATTCAAGATACAAAGCCCCGTGAAGTCTGTGAACAGAGATTTTTTTTTCTGAAAATATTCTCACAGCAGATTAAAATAAAATTTGAGAAGTACCTGTTTCTGAGGGTGTTACATAAACATTAAGCATAACACAAGATCATTGTCTATCCACGGAAATATACAGCAAAAATAGATTCAAATTAATTTTTCTTTTAAGACGTATAAAAAATATTCAATTAGCTCCTGGTTTAGGTGATACATATATGGCAATAATGACTTCAGGGTTGTTTTACAATTAAGTTATGTGCCCATTCAGTGCTGCAAAATTTGCAAAGCATTGAATTCAATGGGCTGTAGCTGGAAACCATTGACACATAGCACTGGACAAGTTCTGGTTGGTTTTCATTTTAAGGAAATCAGTCAATGTGCTGAAAGGTGATATCCTGTTTCAACCATTTCTTTGTGACTGTTGTGTCACCACTCTATGTGTAGTGTTGAAAAAAAGCAAGTGCTCCCAACATTGTTCTCTGTGTTTTATTCTCTTTTTTAATGCTGTGTTGTTTATCTGTATGCGTCTGCATTAGAAGAAATTGTAAACAGTAATGTGGGTCATCTGAATTCAAATAGTGCAGGCATGATCTGCAGGTAGTAGTCTTACAGATGTGTAATGGTCTTAGTGCAAACTTTCTCTCCATCTCTTTCCTATGTGTTGATTTCCAGATGACATCACAGACTATCAGCTGCATTTTTGCTCTGACTCCTCTTCAATACATTTTCTGCCCTTTCCTCTCTGTGGCTATGATTACGAGGCAATCTCAAATCTACTTCTGTGTTCTGTGGTTCCAGAGCTGAGCTATGTTACCAGTGGCCTGTCTTTGCAGCAGCAGCTCTGTATACAATTGTATAATTGTGATTTGCTGGTATAAACTCTGGTATAAATTTTAGCACTGGTCAGTGTTCAGTGTGAGCTGAAGAAAGCAGGATGGATTCAGTGTTGGTATTTTACATGGTGATACTCTTCTCCCAATCACTTTTCTTAAACAATGCTGAACTTATTACTTATTTTGTTTATTCTCACAGCTCCCTTATCATGTAGGCTCTTTCTCAGATTCTACAATGTAAATAAAACTTAAAATCAATGGGTTTTATGCACTGAGTAAACAGTGTATGATATATTTTGTAGATCCCACATCAGCAGGCAGCTTGCAATGAAGTTGTGAGTCTGTATTTCAGTTGAAAGACAACATTTAGAAGGTTTCAGATATATTTGGATCATCTTACTCTGCTTGTTGATTGGTGTTACTAGGGTGATCTTTTTGTAGGATGACAGCTGCACCCAGCTATCCACTGTAATCATGAATAAACTGTTCCAGTACTCTTTACAGTCAATACTGTGAGAGCTGGGGGAAGTTTTACAAGGGTGTTCCCAAAATATTTTGGAGGAGATGAAGTTCTGAATGATATAAAAAGAATACTTCGATACTGGAAACCCAATATGCAGCTCAGGCTGTACCATTCATAGTTGCATTCCATGAAGCCTGCTGAGCAGGGGGCATGTCCTAGAACACACAGAGCATATTTGGGACAATGTGACACAACCTTTGAGCTGAGTACTGCACAGTGCAAAGAACTCTTGCACATCCATGCACAAATGCACTTAAATAAGTTTTACCATTAAATGTCCCTAGCTTACTTGAAAAACACAAATGCAGGTAACACCTATTATGACAGCTGGTAACATCCTTTGTGATTCAGCTTAGTGCTAAGAACCAAAGGACTCTATTTAGTCAATTCATTCACTAATCTTAAATATAGAAACGAATACTTTGATACCATGAGTGTAGAACATGGAGAGTATACAGACAAGGAAGATTTTCTTTCATTCATGGAAGCACAAGTATAAAACTAATTAAACCTGTATGTCCCTCTCCTCCTCTCAGTCTGCTATCTGCGTGTGCTCACAAGTTGGGAATAATACTCCTTCACAAAATAACATTTGATTCCAATACTGGTGATCCCTTTCTCAGAATCCAGCATAAAGTAGTTACAGAACTGTGCCCTTTCATTTATCAGCCTTCTGTTTGGATTCACAATAGCTCCATCGAACTATTTTTCTTACAGAATTCTACTAATTCTCTGTCAGTATTACAGGGACAATACACATAGTGTGAATCTGGGCTTGCATATCGTGCACAGAATTCTTCACTGAGCTGCACTAACACAATACTGCACTCCAGGCCTGGGCAAGGAATTGACCTGAGGAGAGAGGCTGCCCAGCATGTAATGCTACTCCCTGTGTGAAAAGGATAGAACATCTGACAATGCGCTATCCCAGTCAGGGAGTCCAGAAAATATTCTCAAAGCTGCCTGACATTTATATGCAGAAGTTTAATCTGAACCAGTCTCTGGTAAGGATAAACAAGGAAATGAATGACTATCATTGTCACTATAATCAGCAAATCAACTTTTCTGCTTAGGACACCAAGAAGCCAACCTCTTCTTTAACTGGCATTAATAGTGTTTTTAACTGCCAAAGACTTAGTTTCTTCTTCATGGTTTGCATTTAAAGTACACTTAAATTTTGACACATTTCTGTCCTTTAGATCTTTTTTTTTTCCTCTTTTAAAGTGGATTTGGAGATACGATTTCTAAGTAGTTACACGTTCTCTTAGGAAAATACTGAGCTGTCCTGATAAAACAACCATTAGGAGGATTCCTTGGTAAAAATATTCTATAATAATGACCAGATTATTGTAACTCCTAAAAATATACTCGTACACCCTGTGGGGTGGCCATTATTGTAAGAACATATCTACTAAATATACTGTACACCAAGAGTGTGACTGAATGCTCAGAAAGACAGATACATTAATTACTACTTGATTTTCCCATTATTTTTGCCCTTCCAATTCCTCTTATCCTATCCTGGCACTCCTAAGCAGGTTTTTGGGGCATATCAGGTTGCTGGTTAATGGCAATTAATGCATCTGCCATATTAACTCTGTCAAAATTTAATGAGACAGACATTCCTCTCATGCATGCTGGTGTGCTCTCTCTGAAACCAGAAGGGATCCCTGCCGTCACTACTGGTGCCAGCTGGCAGTCAGAGGAAGATGGTCCTCTGCTAATATGGGAGAAACTCTGTTCTTAGTTCCAAGTTTTCAGACTGTGCATGTCCGAAACAGATCACTTGATTTCTTTATTAAAAATACCTGTAAAACCTTTATTCTTAACACTTATGTGTGCTATGTATTTGTATTTGAAAGCTCTATGAGAAACCAATTACTCCCAAAATGTCTTTGTGCACCTTCTATCACAACTAATACCATTAAAGTAACAAATCCCTTCTCCATCCCAAACCAAACAAATGGCCAGAAAATTGTCAGGAGTCACTATGGACAGCATCCCTGTAACACAGTGCTCATGCTTTGCTTAGCCTTCATCATCCCTTCAGTTCTCTTGGCTAGACAATGAAGAAGCAGTGCTAAGCAAGTGGCTCTCAGGATGAGGGGCATTAGCTAAGAGAGATTCTGAATAGAGCTAACTTCATCTTTCTGGAATGATTCCAAATGAGCATTTCAGGAGTACAGCAGGTAGTTGTCACACAAGGCATCTTCCTTCTTTTTTGGCCTTTGGGAAAAAACCTCCCAGCTTTGTGTCTGGAATACTAGAAAAATTACAAGAATTAACTAAAGGTGCAAGCACTTTTTCTAACTTGTGATCACTGTTACGATATATCACGTCCACACATCCTTTATTGTGTATGCATGCATAAGCAAATACTCAAGATCTTGAAACTAAAAGCACATCCAAAATCAGTCAGGTCAGGTGTGACTAGCTTCCTTTGTGACCATTAAGTCTTGAATCTACAGAAGTAATTGATTCTAATTTTAAAAATTAAATTTGTGCTGTCATATTACCTGGTTCTCCAAAAACAGGAAAAACATTCAGGGGTGTCATTAAGTAGACCTCGTGAAACAAAATTTCTCCAAAAGCTGAAAGAAGCAGAATGCTTCCATTAAGACAAAATTAACAAAAAAGTGTCAAAGTGGACAGCTGGTGTCAATTCCAGGAAGATTTAAAACATAGACATGAGCTTGGAAAAAACGTGTTAATAGTACCAATATCTGTATGAAAAGAACCTAAGACTTAGTGAAAGTACATTGAATTATGTGTTTGAATACAACATGTGTGAAAACGCCCAGGAGAAAAGAGTACTGTATTAATTAAATACAGACATATTGTATTCCACTGATATCCAACATCATATGATGTGGTTTGCTTTTTCCTGAGAAAGAAATTTCAAATGTAAGTCAGAGCACAGTGTTTGGATGAACTTGGCTAAAAAGTTCATATTTCAAAGATGTAAATCTCTGAGTAAGGCTATGGTTTTATTTCTAAGAGAATACAAATCAAATGACATTAAGTTCTCTATTACTATTTCTATTTCTATTTTAAAATAATTCTTTGTAATCTGTATAGGATATTTTCAATCACATTTAGGAAATTAATAAACTGTACTATGTATAGTTCTTTCTGGAGAAGGACTGCAAGAATAATTTTAGGCTTTGTGTTTCAGCAGGGGCTAGCCTTGTGCCATACACAGGTCACACACAATTCAAATAAAGTTTCCATGCCAAAGGCATAGCACATGACTGGCAGTGAGAGTCTGCTGGCATTGCTGCGTTATCCAAACCCTGCCTCTGGGAGGAAGTGAGTCAGGGGAAGCTGTTGAGGCCAATATCATGAGAATAGCCCAGGCACTCAGCCCAGTCATGTTCCACAATGAACAGTGAGATCATAGGCCAACCAATGCAATCTCCTACATTCCAGCCTTTCCAAATGTGTGCTCGTCTCCTGCTTCTCTATGTACCAGAAACACTGGTGGCTCTTGAACACAGGAAGTTTTTAGTATACAGACCAGGTAGATTACAATCTGCTTCACATTCCGTGGATTTTTTTTTCCTGAAGGTCAGAAAGAAAGGTATTGAGAAAGGAGCGATGACATAAAATAGGAGTTGAGTTGTGTTAGAGAATTTCAAGGACATTTAAATGTTACAGTGCTTAACTCTTGGACATGCTGCTGTTCAGCAGAATCCTTAGCAGACAGGTAAGTGATCAAACTCAAAGGACATAAAAAAATGGCAACTTAAGAAGGGCATTTTCAGAAATTATGAATGAAACTTAGGAAAAACAATGACTGATGATGTAGATAAAAATTATTGTCTAATGCAACTGGAATTTCCAATTCTGATATCCCCTTCTATAAAAAAATCGAGAAGTAAAACTCTAGGCTTGTATTTTAAACACTCAAATAATAAACTGATTTACTTTCATCCCCTTCTTGATTCAAAACAGGGAATTGTTTATCCTTATTTATCACATCTCAGGGAATCATCACACTGGGGAATCACATATGCATTATCTGTCTTGTCCCAGTACTGCCATTTTCAAGAATATTCAGATATCCCTTCAAAAGGGGATATAGCCTGAGGGGAGCAGGTTCTCACATGAAATGTGAAAGGCAGCTGTTTAAAACCCAAAGTACAGTAATAAAAAAATTACAGGAGCCTGGCTGGATATTGTCCCTCCCTGCAAGAGCACTGATACCTTGATGGCCTTTCTTCTCCTACCTTGCATACTTCTCAGTTATCCCAAACAAAGAATTCTTCATAATAAGGAAAAACTATAATGTATTTCATAGCAAAACAGGGCAAAAAAAGGAATCTCATTGTCCCATACTCTGCATATTTTGCTTGACAGCAACATCACTTCTAGCAGAGGTTGATATTGCTGCTTCTCTGCAGCCAAGCTATCTGGGTTTTTCTTTCTATCAGGAGACTGACATGAATCTGCCTTGTTACAATGAATTGCTTGTATTTGTTTCTATCCACATAAACACCAGCACAGTTTACTCTGTTCCTCTTTGCGGAAGTGTTTACAGTTTGCTTGACCACTCTCAACACTTTCCCTTTTCTATTCCCTTTATCACCACAATCCTTCCAAGCACCTCATCATTTTACCATTTTGTCTTCCCATTCTGTGCTTTCTATAGCTGTACCTGCTGTATCTGCCCTGTTTGTATGTCCTAGTGGGAGGTGTGGGGCTCTTTTCTGAACAGCACGATGTATGTTTGTCTTATGACTCACTGTAACTGTCAGTCCTTCTTCTGTAGAATTACCCCCTAGCTAGGTACAGTTTGTATTTCTGCAGTGATCTGACTCCCTGAAGCGCTCATTCGTGCTCTTGTCCTCATCGCAGTCATGAACAATTTGAAATCTATGCAAGTCCTCCAAAAGGTGATAATCCAAAATGTCTGTGATATCTGAAAACTTCATGAGCATATTCTCAATTCCACCAGCTGAGTTATTAATTAAAACCAAAGTTCCCAGAGCAGAACTCTGGAAACTCATCAAAGCAGAACTCTGAAATGAGGGACTTTGCAAAGAACTGAATACCCATGGGAGTTTCATTTTATAGTCTTAATTTTCATAATGTTCCTATGAGGATGTCATGTGAAAATGTATAAAAAAACCTAATTTAAATCAAGTAAGTGTTTTCTGCTTATTCTGCTTATATTCTGCTATATTTCTGCTTATTCCATAGCCACCTATTATGGCAGGGCAATAAATCAATTTGGCACAGTTTAGTCTTGAAGATTTTTTAACAGGAACAAAACTACTCCATGTTGCCATTATTCACCCCTTTGTATTCTTACAGGTGCACACAAATATTGCACCATTTTCGAGTATTTTCACAGAAACTTTGCTTGAGCTCCTTATCTACACATCCTGTTCCTTGTTTCTGCATTCCATTTGCCCATCTGTCTCTGCAAGCTCACTCATCCACCAGTAGTTTCTTGAAGACATCAGGAAATGGCACTGAGATAATTTCAGACAATTCTCTAATTATACTGAGGCCAAACCAGTTTTAATATATAAGTTAATCTAATTATTTTACCTCTTGGTTTTCCCATCCTGACTCCTGCTATTTTTGTTATTAGTGCTAAGAATTTTGTTAACCGGCTAATTGCACTTCATTTAAAAATTGCATTTTGAATTGACAGAGGCATTAAGCACAGCATCATCTGTTATTGGCTTTCTCTTTGTTTAGGTTCCCTTTGTTCTATTGATATTGCAAACGTTAATTGAAGTTTTTTCTTAATTTTTTTGACTTTTGAGATTGATTTCTTGATTTGTCCCTTGCCTTTCTGATTCTGTCCTAACATGTCTATGCTATCCTTTCTTTCCCAAACTATTTTTCCTGTGCTGTTCATGACTACTCTTCCTCAGCTTTAAAACAGAGTATTGGAATAACGTAGGTTGGAAAAGACCTGTGGGAGTTATGCAACCCAGGTCCAACTTGGAAGTCTGATCAGGTTACTCGCGGTCCTGGTACATCAAGATGGCCATTTATCTCGTGGCTTTGCTAAGAGGTAGTTACAATCTCATCAAGAATGACAAGTTAGTCCTGAACTGCCACATAAAATGCCCCTAGCTAAGTTGTGTTTGAGGTTCAGTCTAGAAAGTGTATTCTGAGTCCAGCTGTTCAAAGTCCTCTCAATATGGCAGCACATGAAAAATAATGCCCCTAACTGCTCTGCCAAGCCAACAGTGAGTGATTTCTGCATACATCCAGAAGACCACGTTTACACACCTCTGGAAATTTACTGATGAAAAATGTGGCACATATACTTTTCCAGACACCTCTAAGGTTTTGCAGCAAGGCTTGACAGTACACATTGTGACTTTAGGCACAGGCACATAAATCCCATGTGGAACCAGGCCCCTGATGGCATTACTGCTAATTGGCATGTGCTAACCTATGCATTTCCTGATGTCTCTTGGCAGCTGTGAGACCCTTTTCATGGTAAGTCCAAGAAGGATTATCTATCTAGATTTCCCTTCACTGGCTTGTCCTTTGGGACATGATCCTGCAAGCCCTCTCATATGTAAGTAATTGCAAAAAATACTTTGGGAGGTGAGACACTTTTGGGATGGTCAGAAAGGGATTAGATAAATTCATGTGCAACATGTCTGTAAACAGATACTAACAGAAGTAGGCAGGGATGTGCTCTGTAACACAGAAAGTTGGAAGAGTCACTCACCCATTATTTCTATAAGCTCACTGTGTCCAAGAGCAAGTGGATGTGGATGATGGACAGAGTATACGTGACTGGTCTGATGACTCATATTTGCTAAAGGAAGCCATTTGGTTCAGGTCAATAGTTGCTGTCACGTATTAAGTCTTACGGAAAAAGGAACGTAAGGATGGCTGAGATTAATCAAATCTATTCTTCCTAGTACTGCATTTTCTTAGGTACAAATAAGTTAAGGTCATGAAGATCAAGGATGCTGAACCGATGCTAGTAAACTGGTCAAGAAGTGTTATGCAAGACAATGAGAACTTGACAAGTCTTACCATGTAATCTCTTTCATAAATATCTGTTATGCATTTCTCGTCTTCACCGGAGTTCAGCATGACTGTTTGTTAGGATCAGCACTATGCAGTGACAGCTCAAACGAAAAAGCTGTTATAACTTGGACTTCTCAGATGAAAATAAATTCTGTTATCAGATACTATTAAGTTGCAATAAATCACAAATAATTCATATTTCTACCTCAGGTATTTTGATTAAAATAATCTCAAGATATTTCAAACCTAAAGTTACCACAATCAGAAAGCTAATTCCTTCCAAGAACCTGGTACAATTGATAAGACCATTCTAGATAATGGCTTACTTAGAAATTTTGGGGCATTTGAAAAAGGTCACATCAAGTAGTTTGACTAATTTTAATTGCATTTACAACTCTCTGTATATGTCACTTTGAGTTACAGGCATGACTTGCTATGTGCATGCATGCAGTTCTTGAATATGCTATAGGTAAAGTGAGTCAGTAACTTTTTTCAGCTATAATTTCTTTTTTATTAGCTTATATTGGTGAGGAAAAAAAGAATTATTTGATCACATCAGACAGTTGCTCTTCTGATCATAAAATTCTTGCCTGAATTTCAGTTCAGCTCACATTATGAGAACATTTATCTTCTGTTAGAGAATACCATGTATCTCAAGAAAGTGACATTGCCTTTTTCTGGTCTCATATTTTCTCTCAGTGCTCACACACTGCTTTTCAGCCAGTATAATGAATAATAGAGTTTGAAAAGATGGTGCCAATTGTGTGATCACTTAATAACTACTTATTCCATTAAATAATCAGGCCTAGCATCCGCTGGATCAAGACTACATCTATCTATCTATCTATCTATCTATCTATCTATCTATCTATCTGTCTGTCTGTCTGTCTATCTATCTATCTATCTATCATTTATCTGAAGCCTTCCTGTATATTGACACGATTTTTGGATCGAAAGGGAGCAATCCTAGTGATCCAGAACCTTCAGGGGGCTCTCTTCTCCAAAGCAATTTAAATTAATTATTTATTTATTAATTAGTTGGCAGACTTTCTTGGTAATTCTTCAATAATGACATTGAAACCTTGGATGCTGATTTCTAATTCTCTTGTAACAATGAAAAGTGATTTCTTTGGAAAAAACTGTAGAAAAAGTGTCTCTAAGGCTTTTCATAATTTCAATTTCTTTACCATAATATCCTTGAGGACTAGTATATTTTGTAGAATGGATTTTGCAAGTTGAAAGATGATAAAAGATTGAATTTTCAGGGTCAATCTGCATTGGAGACAACGTATTTCTTACCCATGTTACTGCTAGTGGTCATTCTTGTAAATGTTTCAGAGCTTTTATATTCTTCACTGTATATCTTCCAAACATGACAAAGTTTGTTTATCCTGTTGTTTAATACTTGTTTGATAATTGCAAATGAAAGCCATTGTTAGGTGATTCTGCTTCATACCGTTGAGAGGGCTCAACTGACTTTGTAGGAGCAGCACTTAGAATCTTTACATTGATAGAAAACCACTGATGCTGTTCACCACACCCAAAACAAAAATGTGGATAATTTTGTATTGTCAAATGAATGCTACTTTAGTTTAATTTTCAGTGTTTGCACAAACAACTTTATCAGTGATGGTCATATTCCTGATTGTGATGATCAGTTCAGTTTGATTACTTTCTTCCCTGTAGTAGTTTGCAGATGGTAATTCAGTCTTGTTTAACTTTTATTTAATTAAACTTATCCTGATTCCTCAAAATAAGACATAGTTTACTGATGACAGCAATTTGAATGCCAGAAGAAAGCAATCTGTGATTTCAGATTATTTTTTGCAGGCCAAGAAAGTATCTGGCAATCTTTCAGTCTGTGCAGTTTCTCTAAAATGTTGTCCAGAGTATTCTGGTGAAAAATTAAATACAAATGGGTTTTAGGCATGTTTTTTTGAAATCTCATTAGAATCAGAAGAATAAGACCCATTTTTTCATTTAGAATCTCTGAAGACTATCCCACTTTCAATCCTGTCATTGTTTATTTCTGCCAAATGAATTGCATCGGGAAGGAAGAGTATCAGCTCAGCCAAGGTTCTTTCCATACCTTAAGAAATGTCATGTTCTCTTTTAGGAGACACCATAAGTCTGCTTTGTACTTTCAGAATGTCATCAGGGTGTTTTTGCATGGTACAGAAGTTACCATTAGAGCCATTTACTTATTTCAAAATCCTCAAAAAATAAATCTGCAGATTTTTCTTTGTGCCACATAACCCATGGCCCATTCAAGAAACCATGTTAAAACATCTAGATCCCAGTGCACTTTAAATAACATGTTTTTGAGCCTTCAGGAATACCAAAGCAAATGAAATCTTAGTTTATAAACATGAAGAAATTATTAAGTGAAATTATGTGGCATGAACAAAACACATAGGTGAAGGAGTACAATACAGACTGCTGTATTTCTTGCGCTGGCAGATCACAGGTAACCAACCTTGTATATAAGCATGTACCTAAAGGTCACAGAGAAGAATAACTAACTGACCTTCACAGCCTAAAACAGTTTTGCAGCTGTGCAACAAGTTTCCGTAACTAAAGGATACAATACATGTTGAATTCAAGGTCATTACTGCTATTTAATACAGTGCAAATTCCTTTCCAGATGACTTTATCTCAATAGCTTCTATTTTGCAAAACCAGCAGCTATTTTCCTTTTGAAAGCAATAATTTCACATAATCATTTTGTGGTTTTGTGATGTGCTGTTTTAAACAATCCCTATGTTATTGCTAAGCAGAGAGTTGTCAGCATTCATTACCCTTAATGCATCTTCACAGCTTCCACTTCCAAGACATTATCATCCCAGTTTTCCATGAAGAGCCATGGCTCTGCAAAAATCTTTTGTGAGACCCAGAAGAGTAAGCTGACATTTTTCCACAGTCTGAGCACAAAACACTTTTTTTGTACACAGACAAGTAGGGATGTATGTGATCAGCCTGTCCTAGATGCAGAAACTAGCTCTTCACATACCCTTTCCTTTCTTTCACTTGCAGAATTATAGGCTGACTATTGCCCTTTTGACTGAGAGTAGGTTTAGATGTGACAATCGCATTCTGAAACAACATGGTGTGAAAATGCATTTTACACTTCCAACAGTTTGCAGTGTAAACAGAAAAATCAGCATATACTGTACAAAGAGTAACTATGTTCATGTAGCTACAAAAAACATGGTAACAAGTGATTGTACAACACATAGTGCGTCTTGTTCTCATGTCACATTTCATGTTCCTCCTATTTTGCCTAATCATAAGTACAAGACATCTGTCACTATTACTCCCTTTCTTCCTGCAAGGAATCCCTGCTTGTGGATAGAACCATGGAAAATGCTTGCCCCAGCCAGCAACACTGCAATGGGCCTCCAATTTCTGACAGGCACTCCCTCCTCCCCAGGAAAACGTCTTGTAGTAAAATAAATGTGTTTGTGCAGTGGTGACTATTCGTCACTGTAGACCCTGACACAGGCATTGAAGCATCTGCCATTTAGAATTGTGTCTCATAACTGGCCAACATGAGAGCTGTAATGAAACCCTATCTTACCATATTGAACTGGAGAAGTCTGTTTAGTTAGCAAGGTTGCACCTCTCAGATACTAACAGGCCTGTAACTGATATGAACACTAAAGTCCATGTCCAATCAAAGGCAAACAGCAATAATTTGGAACAGCTATACAGTCAAGACCTCTGTGGATAAGAATTTTTAAATCTTCCCCTACAAAGACCGTAAATTTATACAAAGTTGTCTTTTCCAGGTTTTTACCTTTCTGGCTCCACAGTTCCAGAGCATATATTAAACCATTCACTACCCTTCTTGCAAAACTTGCATTTGAGGGATGGTTGCTCCCATGTGCTTTTAAGTTCTCTGAAATGTCACATACTTGTATACAAGCACTGGCATGCACAGTACACATACACTTCCTCTAGTCAGTTCCTAAATCTCCAGTGAGAGTGCATCTGACATTGTGGATATGCATTTCCTTGGACAAACAGAATTTTAATAAGATCAAATAAACAACAAATTCTACATAAACAAAAGTCAGGTAAGTCTAACAACATATATAAATTAAAACCAAGAATTAAAGCTGGTCTGAGTTATCCCTACAGACCTCAGAAATTCACTTTAAGGCAGAAAAGATAATGAAATTCAGCTAAGAAGTGCTGCTACATACCACAAGCCATGAAGCTCCATATGCTTTGTTCCAGTAACAGGAATTACGCCTCCATGAATGTCAGAAAAGTTGTTTTGCTTAAATTTCCCATAGATCATTGTCAGCATACAACATGCTGGTCCCTCCTAGAGCCTCCACTGCCCAGATTTTCAAGAAAACTCATGGAAAATCTCTATTCACCAAACACTTCTGTAATATGTTGTAGGTTCAGGAATAGATACATGCTCTTCAACAGACTAGCAATCTTTGGTGCACCAACTCTCCCCTTACGCATCTGTCAGCCATTTCAAACATCTTACAGAGCAGATGCTTAAAATATTTTTCTCAAGGGAAAGGAGAGATGAAGTTTCTAATCCTCCATTTGCAATCCCTGGTATAATATACTATTTCAGTAGCAAATCACACTTCTCTAGCTCTTCCCAATGAACTGTGACTACAAATGTCAGCAGATAATATAGGGGAGCCAGGTACCAATCTGTCAAACCTGGTAGTCCTGAAGACCCAGCATCCCCTTGACTTTTCAGTGTGCCCTCAAACTTAGTTTCTCATGAACAGAACCCAGATGACACACCCTTGAGAGCACCCTGTAAGGATTATGGAAAGTGCAGTAAGTGGGGCTAATCAGCAATTCGCTCTACAAGGGCATCGCTGAAAAATTAAAATAAGAATGTGGGTGAGTGTCTGAGTGCATCTACTAACACACCATGAAGAATTACAATTAACACTCTGACAGCTCAGACTGGTGTCCTAAGTATGTTACCACACAAGTGACAGCAAAACATGGGCAGTAAAATATATTTCTAGACATGCCACCTACCCTTACCTGAACAGCCTACCAAACTCAGGCGAGAAGGTCTGTGTGAACTGGAATTGACAGAGAACACAACAAGACTAAGACCCTATAGGTTATCAGTGGCAAAAAGTTACTCTAAGTAACAAGGAGAGCTTTTTGGGTTTTGTTGTTGTTGTTGTGGTTTTGGTTTTGGTTTGGTTTTTGTTCTGTTGGTTGTTGTTGTTGTTGTTGTTGAGAAATTAGATGAAAAATGCTACAATTTTAAAGGCTGCTATAGGACATTAGAAATGCCAATCCATAGAAGACAAAAAGTCAAATGTTAGAGGGATTTCAGAAACAGATTTGGAGAACATAAACTATCTGAAGAGACAAAAGTAGAAGAACAACATCCTGTATTAACAAAAAAACATACCGAAAGTTTCTGCTAGGAAAGATGCTGTTAAACATGAGTGTAAAAGGAAGAAGAGATGAGTGAGAACGTGAATGGAAAGATTTCCATTTCTAAAGCGCAGACAAACTCTGAGACCCCCAGTATGCCCACAGCCGGACATATACTGGAAATGCGTACTTCATAAATGAGGAAGAAGCAACTTACAAATCATTACCCTAGTAGCCAAAGCATCTACCCATCTCCCAAATGAGGTATTGCATGACTATAATACTACTATAACAAAGGCTGAAAATTTCACCTTCACCCAGGTGCCCTTTTGCAGTGACACACAGGAACAGATATAATGTATTACTGATGCCACAGCAAAGTGCCAAAGAGATCAAACATTACAAATATCAAGTGCCTGTGGCTGGAAGAATCTTGAGAAGAGTGAAGGAGAAAAAAGAGCTATTTGGAATGGTAAAAAGTGTTAACTGGGTCCTAGCTGAGGAAATATTTCTCTGTAGTTCTGGACTAAATTTCTGCTAAAACCTTAAGGTGTCAAGAATGGCCCAGGCAGTTCCAGGCTTATTATTCAACCGCAGTTAGCCAAAACAATTGTATGTGAAAAAGTGAATTTGGAGGGATCAAACTCCTGAAGACCAGCTATGACTTAAAATGCAGTGCATCTTTCTTGGATTTGGTCATCTTGACCACTTACTGAATTTACAACTCACTGACTTTCTGAAATACTTCTTCTGTAAGGATAATAGACCTAAGTAGACCAATTACAGCACAGCGGAGTTTTACTTGTCTGAATATGCTGAAAGTGTATTTTCAGTAGAGTACCATGGTATTCTGGTGGAAGCACAAAGAACTGAATAAAGAACAGGCTTCAAAGTTTTTCTGTGAGGTTCTAGCAAGCTGAATGAAATTACAAGCAGACTTCAGCAGTGATCATCCTTTTAATCCTATCTTGAGTTGTATTTATGCACATGCTTTTATTTGCTCTTACATCTCTGGGCTTGTATCTAACATGATCAGGAATACAAGGCATGAAGAGAAAAAAAGGCCAGTACTAGCTTTTGAATTCTCCACTTGAGTCAGTTTTGTAATGGAGAACATCTCTGAGAATATTTTGTTCATATGCGCTAGGGCTGTTTGCTAGCTGTGTTATATAAACCAAGGAGCTGGAGTAGGACATGCAGCAGAAGTTGCTTATATGATGGGAAAACAGATCGACTTCATGCAAATTAAATTTCTTTGATACGAGATAGAGTTGATACGAGTTGTGCTCCTATCAGTTAGTCCTACAAAGGAATAATTATGCTGTGCCCCTATAACTGCGAGGAACTTAATCTGTTTATCACTAGAGTACTGGGAAAAAAAGAATTAATTTTGTTTCCTGTTTAAAAAAAAAAAAAGCCTGTCAACAGCAGCAGGAGCACCTCGCTCCTAAACTTGCAGTTTCTCAACCCGTTAAGTCCACTTAAAACTCTGGAAAGGACAACAACAATTTGGTAATTATGTTTCTCCCTTAAACTAAATTTTCATTTGTGCACCTTAACAGTAGACTAATCCCATCTGTCTTGTTCCAAATATTCCCAGAGTAGCATTGAAGAAACAAAAGAACAAAAGGAAAAAAGGGTAGTAAATATGGAAGAAAAAAAAATCAGAACACTTTCGGTTAGTGGAGTTTTGGGGTTTTTTGTTTCTTGGGGGGTTTGTTTGTATTCAGTTGGTTGGTTTTTATTGATGCTCATTTGGAGTTTTTTATTATTACCATTACTACTACTTTGGGACAAAGACCCCTGTAATATCTCAAAGCATGTAGAGGGATAGCTTCTCTCTGGATAGTCAGTCAATTAAATCAGAGACAAGGAATGGGAAAAGGTCAGCATTATATCCCTCTTTAAAGGTAGAAAATTACATCACAGGAAAAGCAAGTGACTGGTCAAAGATCAAACAGAAATCAAATTCCAGAGCATGGACACTGAGAAACTATCTTATGTTCAGTGCCCTAACTGCCCTTTCTTTAATATGAAGAGGGAAAGAAACCTCAGTGGTAGAACAGTATCAAAATTAGTTTTTCTGAGAACAGTCTGAATTTCTCTGTCTCATCCAAAATGGGACATTTTTCTGCCTCATTAAAGCAACGATGAGATCCACTCCAGCAACACAATGCGGTCAAAATGAAACCACAACTACTCTTTCCTCTGATCTTAAAACTAAATCAACACATTGTCTATGCTATAGTTGCATGTTTATTACTGATTAGGTATGCTGGTATAAATATATGGATATTACAAAGCAAGTATAGTAACACATCATTAAAAATACCTTTTAAAACAGGCTGAGTTAAAACTAGAGCATGTGAAAACCTTATTAAAAAAACCCTCTATTTATATTGGGAAACAAAATCTGACATAGGAAAAAGCCAGCCACTTCTAGCTAGGAAAAGTGGTCTTTAGGTTCCTTGTAGGAAACTCAAAGAATGGTTAAAAATTCACGCAATTAAGGAAAGAATATCCTTGTACTAACTACAAAGAAAAGACCACTTTAATTTTAGAGCAGACACAGGTATATAGCTAGACTTTTCTCCTGCACCATGCAAAGACGAGAGAGAGAGTAAAATTACCCTGGAGGAAGACTGTAAAAGATATTCCAGATCACTAATACATGATTGCCTAATGTCTCCTCGTAACACTTCAGGTGTGCTTCCCAACCCACCAACAAACATCCTATATCTCTTCTGAAAGCTTTCGCTCCTGACCCCTAAAACACAGGCTACCTGAACAGAGGCCAAGACAAATTAGGAGTATAAAAGCAGACAATTTATTCAAGGTCTGCAAAGGCCTTGAAGATACATCTGGGCAAGCAAAGTCCCCCGTTGGGGACGACACCCAAACTGGATGCTGGTTTACGAGCCCTTCACCTTTTATAAGTTCTGTCCCATTAGCATATTGGCCTTTAATTCTCCAATCGCACCCTCAGGTGATGATATTAACCACCCCAGGCCTGCTCCCCCCTCTAACAGTTGCTTACATATTTTCGGGCCCTAAGGCAACAAATATGTCCTGGAATCTGTATTCAGAGAGCCTTGTTTGGCCAAAGGTGCTGGGAACAGAGGATTTTAGCACGTTGTAAGAAGCACAGAACTACAGCAAGTTACAGATACATGAACAGTAAAAAACTAGAAATACTTAAAGGCATCACTCCCATTTAATCATTATTAAGATTTAATACTTAACAGTGCTAAAATTTTTTGCCCTCTCTTCTTCCTTAAAGTGAGAAAAGCCAAAAAAGCCAATCAGGTAAGGCTTCTAGAATTCTGGGCAAATATTTACAGCAGAACATGCTTGGGAGCACGTCTTTATTTTAAAAAATAAACTGAGTCACCATATTGCTATCTCAAATACACTTTAAGAAATTTCTAGAATTATTGAGATATATCCTCATTTAAATGTACACCTGTGGCTTTTATCGCTCTGTTTCAGTGGAATTCACAGCTAACTGTACATCATATGTAGTCTAATGCACTATTAGTCACACAGATTTTACAAACAAGGAAACACTTCAAAGAGCAACTGATAACAGCACAGAAGTATAAAAAAAGTTCTCTGCTCTTGCTGTTTATCCTAGTTTGAATCGCGCTGTGACAGAAAAAAGCAATTAGGGCCTAATTTTAAAATAATGAGACTTCCTGGATAAATTAGTTTTTTTTACCCAATGCAGAACATTTCAAAAAAAAGGCATGAAAGTAAATACAAATATAAAATATATGTTTTTCCAAATATAGAAAGATACATTGTGAAATATCATGAAAGTGCAAAAACATTTTAAAAAAGAAATCATTAGAATAAGTGTTTGTTTCCCTAATGAAAAATGAATAAAAAATAAAAAATTTGAAACCAGCACATTGAAACAAAAGGTCAAGTTATACACAGACAAACTGGGGAACATCCTATTCTAATAGACACTACACAATTGGGTTATAAGAAATAACATGAGCAATAACAAATTATAAACTCAAAAGCAACCAGGAGTAGTAACATGAGAACCAAGGTAAGATTAGGTAAAACTTTAAAACGCAAAGAAATACAACATTCACATCTGGTGTCTGAATAAAATGAGTTTACCAGTTACAGCTACTCAGATGACACATATAAAAGATACATGGAACCTAAAAGGTTAGAAAAGCTTTTGTGATTTTTAAGGACACCACTAAAATCAAACAAATAATGTATTCAACAAATTCTGATAAGAAAGACTAAAAGTTTCAAGGCAGTTCATTATGGGTATAAGAATTCAGCAGAAAATAAACACCCTTGCATCCCAGCTGGTCCTTAGAAAACAGAGAAACTGGGTGCTCCTGAGCCTAAATTCAGATTATAGCCAATTCAATACTCTAAGTATGGCTGAGTTGAAAAGAAAAACTTCCATGAGCATAGATGCACAAAGAGCGTGGTTTACCAAACCAGTACTGTAGCTATCACATACAAAAAGCACTTGGTATGATTCAGATGCACAAATAGAACAGTTTACTGAAACAAGAGGAAAGCAAGTTTAGGATTCCTGGTGAAAAATAAGTACAGAGAGGTAATGTGTGTAACACTAGAGAGTATAGCTAGAGAGATTACAAAAGCCCCATAAGCAAGTAAAGGAATATTCCCGTGAGTCTTCCAAAGCATGGGAGTACAAAGTCCACTAAAATGCATCTCTTCAGGAGAGGAGACACAGAGCCAATTGAAAATCCTACGCAGGCAGAGATGTTGTACCCCACCATTAGAGTTTTAAAACGCCAGATTTTGCACCCTGAAACTCCAATGCAAAACACTAAATTTTTGCAAGCAAGAAGGGTGTTAAACAATCAAATGTTATAGGCAAAGTTCAGTGAACTTCATGAAGTATACAATTCAAGACTGCAACAGGCACAAAGCCAGGACGCGTACCCCAAATACGGGGGATCACACGGGCCAGAGGCCAGCGGAATAGGCGGAAAGCCGCCGGGGCCGGGGAAAAGGCCCTGCTCCCCTGCTTACAGGGTGGGCTGGGGGCCGGGAGAGCTCCGTTTCCCCCCTCAGGTGTGGAGAGAGGGGGCACTCACCCTCCTTACAGGGTTGCCCCTCTCTCCGGGCAGCCAAAGGAGCACAACGTTGGCAAAAGGCCAACGACAGCAAAGACCCTGCCCTCTGCTTACAGGGAGGTCTCGCCCACGGCAAAAAAAGCACCCAGAAGGTGCCCCGGCGATGCCGGGAATGCCCTTTCCCCAGAGGGCCTCACCTGCTCCCTCTTCCAAAGCTCCAAGCTGCTGCCGCTCTCCTTGCCTGCTCGCTCTTGCCTCTCGCCATTCCACTCTTGAGCTCGAAGCCGCTGCTCTTCTCGCGCACTACTCTTGACTCGTCCCACAGCTTCTGTCAATAAACGATGACACCACACTCAGGCCTGGAAAGCTCCCATCTGGCCCCATCCCATCTAGTTCCAGGAGTCAGGCCCTCTGTGCAAATGAAGCTGGTCATGCAGACCATCAGCCAAAGAGGCTGCACCCCTGCTTGCAGGGGCCTCAGGCCACTGCCGTGACTGTAAAGTGCATGGGACTCCACAGCACGGACCTGACTGACATGTCAATCATATCCTTTCTAAGTTATCCCAAATTTTCTATCAAAGATGCAGCCTTTGTCTTCTGCATTTCAACAATCTTTCCCTCCAGAATTCTCATATTTTCTCTTTCAATTACCTCAATTTCATCTTTAAAATAAATGTTTGTTTTGTTTCATTTATATTACTTCAGATTTTCCAAAGACATGACTTCTGATCCCCCAATAAATTACCTATGATTTTCCCTCCGAAAAATGCCCTAGTTTTTTCCTGTAGATAGCCTCAGATTTTACCTCAAAACCTCAAGTTTTCCCTCCAAAATGTTCCCCACAGGTTTCCTCAGATTCTGCAGCCAAAATGTTTTATTCAATCAAGATTCCTTCAGATTCTACCTTCATTAATTCCCCACAGCTTACTTGAGATTTTACCCTGCAAATGTTCCTTCTGACCATTAAAAATTACCTCAGGTTTTATCACAAAATTTTCTCCGCCTGTCTTCCACCAAGTACCTTAAACTTTTCCACAAACACTATTTTCTCCCCTTGAGATCACCTCAGATTTTCCTGCCAAAATGTCTGCTACATGTCCTGCACAGATTACCGCAGTTTTTGTTCACAGAATCACAAGGTTAGAAGAGATCACCAAGTCCAACCCATGCCCTAACACCACATCAACTAAACCACGTCACTGAGTCCCACATCCAATCCATTTTTAAACACATCCAGAGATGATGACTCCACCACCTCCCCAGGCAGACGATTCCAGAACTTTATCACTCTTTCAGTAAAACATTTGATCCTAACACATCAAACTTAAATTTCCCTTCGTGCAGCTTGATATTGTGTCCCTTGTTCTGTCAGTTGCTGCCTGGAAAGAGACCAACCCCCACCTGACTACAACCCCTTTTCAGGCAGTTGCAGAGAGTGATAACATCTCCTCTGAGTCTTCTTTTCTCCAGGCTAAACCACCATAGCTCCCTCAGTCATTCCTCATAGGGCTTGTGTTCCAAGCCCTTCACCGTCCTTGCTGCTCGCCTTTGAACTCATGTTCCAAGTGTCTCCACATCCTTCCTGAACTGAGGAGCCCAGAACTGGACACAGTACTTGAGGTGTGGCCTCACAGGTGCCAAGTACAGGGGAAGAACGACTTCCCTGGTCCTGCTGGCCACACTATTTCTAATACAGGCCAGGATGCTGTTGGCCTTCTTGGCCATGAGGGCACACTGCTGGCTCATGTTCAGTCAGCTGTTGACTGGTACCCCCGCGTCCCTTTCTGCCTGGGCACCGTCCAGCCACACTGGCACCAGCCTATAGCATTGCAGAGGGTTATTGTGGCCAAAATGCAGGACTCGGCACTTGGACTCGTTAAACTTCGTTTTATTGGACTCTACCCAGCTATCCAATTGTTCCACATCTCTTTGCAGAGCCCTCCTACCTTCCGACAGATCAATGCACACTGCCGGCTTTGTGACACCTGCAAATTTACTAATAGTAGACTCAATACCTGTGGCAAGATGTCCTCCCCCTTTTCCTCTACCACATGGCTGGTGCATAGATAACTCAGACTAGTCAAAAGCCCAGCAAGGGTTTATGTCTTGGTGCCTGAGAGTCTGGAGCTTCCGACCCAGAATCCACATCCTGGTATGGTGAATATATATAGATATAAAAAAATAAGTATGTGACCAAAAGACACGCTTTTACTCTATAAAAGACACACAGATCTTCACAGAGGCAGAAGTCTCACACATACACTCTGGAAATGTGCAAAGGCTTCTCCCCAGAGTCTGGACACAGGCGCTGCTGGATACTTTCCTGGGAATTGAATGAAAGGATTTTGAGGTATACTCCACCAGCAAACCAGCACTGGTTAAATACATTGCTTCCTAAGCTATATTATTTCTTGTTAGCTATAATAACAGGTACCTTTATGCAAGCTGAATTCTCTCTAGTAGTAGTTTCTTTTATTATACTTTATTTCTGTGTAGTATGTACCTTTGTCCCAAATCTTATATCCGTTATTTTATGTGTCTAATAAATGATAATTTATGTCATATTAGACCTAATCGGCCATTATTAAAGAACTTGTGAACAAAACCGGGTCTTGGGGCCCTGGCCACCCCAATAAGAGCTACTGCCTGCTGCCAAAGGCCTGGGCAAAAGGCAGAGATTTATCCAAGCTCCCGTCTCCATTCATAGCATTTTGATGTAGTCAGCAGGATAATGGCAAACGATTCAAATAATCAGACTGAAGACTTAGCAAGCTGCTTAAGGGGGCACAACGTTAACCCTCTTCCAGTAAATAACTGGTTTGAGTGGGAAAAAGTCCATAAGAAATTATATGAACGGCAAAAATCATTGACAGATAAAAATAGAGAAAATGTAATTTCTCATGCATTTGCTTTATATCTAAAAGCTGCATGTGATTGGCAGACAGAAATGACAAAAGAGCGTGACCAATTAAAACAAGAGCTAAAAGAATCCAAGGAAAGAACAAAAACCTTGGAAGAAAAATTGGAATTAACATCATCAGAAAACCCCAACTCTGTCAAGGTTAAAGAAATTCCAGAGTTGATAACATCACCTGAAGATGAGAGTAATGAAATTCAAGACAACTCTGATGAAATTAGTGATTCAAATGTTGAAAAGGATTCTAGCAAAAGCACGAAAAACCTATCTCCTATGAAGATAGAAATTCCAGAACTTAAATTGAATTCCATAATTAAAACTGAAATCTCTGAAAAACCCAAAGGTAATTAGACAAGAGAGGTGATCCAACCATTCCTCTGGAATTCCCTGCTATCAACAAACATTCCAAATGCAGGAGAAACAGATATTAAATGTCTGTTAAAAATTTACCTCACTGGGGAAAATGAATTCTGGGTTGTGAGTGAACCAAAGCCACCTGATTTACTAATCAGCAAAATTACACAATTGACAAAACCCCCTCCAAGGACTGCACTGACTGTCAACTACCCCCAGGTAGTGGGGAGGGGAGTAGCGGCAATTCAAACCCCGCTCTCAATGGAAAAAAAAAATTCAGACCCCCAATCCTTCTCTGTTAGAGAAGACAGACAAATCCTCAAAAACCAGCTCCCCCACATTCCTGCAATACAATAAACTTCCAATTACCCCTATGTCTACTTAAATGTAAGAGCAGAAAAAATCTTTTCTGTTACACTGCTAAAATCTGTTATGATCTAATTATATGTAGAACGCATTCTACTTACAACTTTTCTGTTTGAAAAAGGGCAAGTAAAAATAGATGCTTAACAACTAATCATTAAAACTTAATCCTAACATAGAATGCTACTACACTGTGAGTGTTTACACATAAATAAACAGCAATTTGCATGTTGGCTGCTTTTAACTAAATACCAAATTCCCTCTGGGGGGATAAAACTGACAACTAGTGGCTGGCAGGCCAAGCTGTAATTCCTAAAGTAGATGTAGTGTCTGCTCCCCAATACTAGAAGGAGGTTTTTCCAAAAAATCATAAATACTTTTGAAATACTAGAAAAAAATAATGTTCCTGAATTTTCTGTAATAACCACAGAGTTCACTCGAATGCTTTAATTTTCCCTTTGAAATATGTCTGTGTGTACATGAAAAAGTGTTGATTTTGTTGTTTTTGTGTGCATTACTGATTATCACTTTGGGATCTTTTTATGTGTGTACGTGTGTGCGTGTGGGTGTGCACATGTGAATGATCTCCGTGAATTTGTGTTTTACCAGCATATAAATACGAGGATGCCCACAAGATAAAAATAACTGGTTGAGTGTTGAAAGATGTGTTGAACGCCTATGGAATTTTTCTGTATGCTGTTTTTCTATGTGTGCTAATAAGTACCCCTTTAAAAACTCCTGTGTGTGTAGCCAATGAACAAGTGTCATTCCCCCATGCTTTGGGGAATTTGGCTGCTGCTTTTGGGGAAAATCAGTCCCCCTTATCCTTTTAGGAAAAGTAGGTCTGATACCTGCAGTGGATTTTGCAGCAACTGTGAGGTTTTTTTCCTTTAAATGCCGTTACCAAATATCGCTTTGGATGTTTTTGTGTGTGCTGGTGGCTGTCGAGCTGTTTCAAGCAACCAGAGAAGCACCCTTAGAGAGAGAAATTACCACTGAAAGAAGGGTGTAGAGAGTGGGTGCCTCTATGCCGCTGCCCAGGCTATTTCCAAGCAACCAAGGGCATAGCTCTAGAAATGCAGACTAAACACTGCTGCAAGAAAAGATGGACATGTAAAAGTTCTCTTACCTGAGAGATAAACTAGAAACTAGTTCTTCCTGTCTCTTAACCCCGCCAAGCTTTGCCTTCACGTACGTACTAAAGACAAAAGCTGATACTAGTGATATCTCACTCTGTATCATTGCGAAAGAAAACTATCAACTAAAGACAAAATATTATGAAGTTCCAAAAGTGAAAGGAAGACACACACTCATTCCTAAAACACTCCTAACATTTATTTCACACTCTAAAGTCAGAAATGTCTAGTTAAAAAAAACTCAAAAGGTATACTGATAAGAAATTGAAAGCTGCTTGTCATAAAATAAAGACAAAGAAAGTGTACGATTAATTCATTTGCAGTTGTGGGTTGTTACTGTATGGTAATTGTGTAAATAAAAGTGTTAGATTGGCAAGTGAAGAGAAATGAAGTTTAAACAAAGAAGGATTTGAATGGTTGTTTTTTACAGACTCAGTTCTGAGAAATCCTTATAGGATGAATTAAAAATTCATGCAAACTTTTAACAACAAAATAGATTAACTAACAAAAACAAGAAACATAAAATTGATCCACAACACTAATAAATAATTATATTGTAAATTAAGTCATATTAAAAACCTTATTTTTTACGAAGTACAAAGCACAAAGCAAAGCAACCATTGACCAAAAAGAAGGATAAAAGCATTCATACACAGTGATCCCAACACCAACTAAAGCTTAAATAAAGCCATCCAAACCTGGCATCACCTTCTCATATCAAACACAACAAACACTCTAGTCAACTTCAGAAATAAATTGCAATAAACCTCTAAAACATCTAACAATCACAACTAATCGCCACTAAAAGCAGGCATGCTAATGCAAAACCTACTATTTCAGGACCTAGTGACTGCTTTTCACAGTCCCTGTCCTAAAACCCCATGCAGAGTAACACTCCATGTGTTTGGCTTTGCCCTGAAACAAATCAAGTTTCCCAATGAAGCCTTGCAAACCACTCCTACACTACCCCCATCTGACAGCAGCGAGTCTGCAGCTAGAGGTCAAAAGTGGAACTGCTATCATAGCTCTCTAAAAAACGTATCTGTTACTACTTAAGTTATATTGGTTTAATTTCTCTATTAATCCTAAATGTTTAAGTATACCTTCACTAGACAAAAGCTAGGTGCACCTGGACGTGAAACAAGAAACTACTCAAGCAGCAGGAGAAGAGACTCTTTAATACATACCTACACGTCTGGGAAAAACTACTAGAACTCCTGGACTCCTGCAAACAAATAAAGCCAACTCCAGACACGAAAAAGCCATACTGGACTGCACAGTAACTAATGAATTTGCTGTAATCAAAACGTTAATTGTAATATTGTTTACATTTTTTATACTAATAGGTCAAGGTTTACAATAATGCATTATGGCTAATCAGCTATCCCAACAAAAACTAACAGTGTTGTTTTTCCTAAACACAGATATAGCAAAGGTTACCTGACCCTGGGAAAAGAGGAACTCCTATCTCAAGCTACTACAAAATGATTACACAGAAGTATTCAAATGATAGAAATCCCTACACCAAGCATATTTTCCCAATAGTATTCCTCCCACCAAAATGATACTTTGGCTGGAAAAGAAAACAATCCAAACATTTACACCAACAATCCAAACCAACAAATTCTAACAGTAGACATAATAACTGTTGAAACCTCTCGTATTCACAGACGCCTAGAGATACCAGAGTGACTTCAAATCAAAAAATGAGATTACCTGAATGTGGCCATAGAGTTATAGTAAAAATCTATCTCAAGTGTCATTCATATATAGACCTAACTGGAAAAGACATTTTTACCACATAGTGGTTGGCCTACTCCAGACAATATGGGACACTACTGGCTTTGTAGAAATCAAGCAAAAAAAGCTCTACCCCCTCTAGGGCAAAGAAGATGCACCATTGGAACTATAGTCTCAAAGACAAACATCATTGATAAACCAAAATTCCCCAGAAGACACCTTCCATCTTTTATAACAAGATACATACAAAATTTAAACCCCTAAATGGAAAAATCCTCTGGATTCCACAAATTTGTGAGTGAGTTCTTACCATGGGTAGGACTGTCAAAATTAGAACAAACAATAATAAACATATCCAGAATCATTAAACATATAAAAAACAACCAAATAATACAATCAGTGCTTTGCAACAAGAAGCTGCCAGCCTCTTAAAGGTAGTCCAGCAAAACGGAATAGCTTTGGATTTGCTTTTAGCCTCCAAAGGTGGGGTATGCAGAGTCATCAACACTAGCTATTGTGTATACATAAATCAAACCCTGAGAATACAAACTGATCTAAAGGAAATTAAGAAAACACTCAAGTCTTACATGAGATCCAGAAGGATCAAGAAACAAATGTATTTGATTGGATAACTTTATGGATTCCAAATCTGAATGCAATCAAGAGAAAACTAATTGGTGTAATAATTGTAGTTCTAACATTAATGTTGAATATATGAATCATATTCCAAATTTGCAAAATAAAAATCAACAAAATATTTAAATCTGGCAATAACTATTTTCTCTAAAAATCCCAAGAAAAATAAATTTAACTTTGCTCATATAGCATTAAAACCTTATACAGTACTATTGAAGTACTAAACAATTAGAAAATTTTAGTGACTTTATTTAATGTTTACATATATATCTATGTCTCGTCAGTGGTCTCTATAAGTATTACTTTACTGTATCTATGCCTTTACTCTGATTGTCACAGTGGAAAAAAGAGATTTCACCCTAAATATTACTTATCAGTTTTGATTATCTCAAAATAAAACATAAATTCCCAATTGGAATTACATTCTATATAAGTAAAACAGTTGATTTTTATTGCATCTTTAATTCCCCTGGGACAATCAAACTATTATCTAAATATATGTATTTGTTTAGATTATTGTAAAATTGCCTCACACTTGATATGCCCAGCAAAATATGTAAAACACTAAACTCCACTAAAAAAAGACTGGTCTGATAAGTGCAAGTAGAAGTGAAAGAGTCACCGACTACTTAGTGAATTCTTCCAGTTGCGACAAGCAAGAAGCTGCCTCCACAATCTCTCCTTTTTTCCTGATTTCCATCTCATCCTCCTATAATCCTAAGATTCAAAGGATGAAAAACAACCTACCCGATACAGACTAATAACAACACAATGAAAGTGACTAGTTAAATTGTCTCCAATTACCACAAACACGCTGAAGTCAATGCCGTATCTTTGCCACTTCTACTAGCTGGAAGTTGTCATTGTGTAAAGACCATTACTGAAAAAAAAAACACTCAACCAACCAACCAAATCTCGACGGTAAAACAAACTAAAAACCCCACTAGCAGGAGAATACCTCCAACCCTGCCTGCTTGCCCTGCCTGCGTGAACTGCTGCGCAAGCTGCCGTACCAAGCCCTCAGAGACGTGCCCGCTCCGGGCGGCCGCGCTGCCTAGAGCTCTGTGTTAGCCACACTGCCGCTGGCCGGAGGAAACCCCGGCTTACGACTGCGCGGGAGCAGCAGATATTTTCACACTGCTCAACTTTACCCCAAAATGTTCATTCCGTGCCCTATAGGTGACGCCAGAGAATTCCAGCATTCTTCCCATATGAAGTATTTTCTGCCCTCTCTTGAGTTTACTTCAGCTTTTTCTCTCACAAATTGAAACACCGTGCTTACCTGTGACAGCGCTGTCCCTCCCTCCTCGGTGTCTCAGCGCATGGGCTACAGCAGGGCGACTGCCAGGCTGCTTTTGGAATCCCGCACGGTGCCTCGCCGTGAGGGGCGGACACAGCGCTTCTGAATTCCCGCCGCCGCGGCTGAGGGGGTGGGGAGCGTGTGGTGGCACACAGCACATTCGAATTCCCGACACTGCCACCACCGCAAGGGGCAGGGAGAGCGAGCGGTAGCGCACAATGACTTCGAATTCCCGACGCCGCCACCGATGGGGTTGAGGCGGAGGGGGAGGAACGTGGTGGCACACGGCGGCTTCGAATTCCCGACGCCGCCGCTGCCGGGGGCGGGGGGAGAGCGCGGCAGCGCACCGTGGCTCCGAGCTCCCGACGCCACCACTGCTGGGTTGTCGCGGAGGGGGGAGAGACCGGCGGCACACAGCGGCTTCAAATTTCCGATGCCACCGCCGCTGGGGGCGGAGGGGAAAGCGTGGCGGAACACAGCTGCTTCTAATCCCCGACACCGCGGCTCAGCGCAGCGGGCACTGTCTCGGTCCCGCCACGTGTCCCTCAGGGAGCACCGCCATCCCCCTCAGAGACCCTCACGTCCCATCAGAAACACACGGCAAACCCGCAGCTCCCTCAGCGGCACGCAGGGCATCTGCCACCACCTGAGGACATGCAGGGTGCACCCCTATGCCTCTCAAAGACCCTCACGGTTCCTCGGCGACACGACGGGCACTTGCCTCCCCCTCAAATGGCCTTCATGTCCCCTCAGGAGCACACAGGGCATTTGCCAACCCCTTCTGTGACCCTCCTGCCCTCTCAGCAACATACAACGCATTTGCCCCATATAAATGTATAAATTTGCCTGTATAAATGTATAAGTAGTTTAAATTTTTGATTATTGGAGAGCTATCCTTTTCCGAGTTACCATCTAGCTCCCTACTTTGGACAAACTACAATAAGAAACAGAAATACCTCGCCTCAGTGTGGGAATTGGGACTGCCACCAGGTATCAAGCCTACCTTTGGGACCACAAGAGTAGGGTAGTGACAAAGAAATCAAAACTTGAAACACCTTTCTCCCACCCCACCCTTCTTTCCATCCTCAGCTTCACTCCTGAATTCTCTCCCCTCTCCCCTGCAGCAGCCCTGGTGGGGCAGGGAGCAGGGGCTGCGGTCAGTCCTGCTGTCTCTGCCTCTCCTCCCTCCTCGGAGGACTCCTCACACTCTTCCCCTCCAGCACAGGGTCTCTCCCATGGGAGATAGTCCAGAACAGACTTCAACAGAGTCCTTCCTATGGGCTACAGTTCTTCATGATCTGCTCCACCGCAGGTCCCCCAAAGGTCTTGCTAGAAGCCTGCTCCAGTGCAGGCATCCCATGGAGTCACAGTCTTCTTTGGGCATCCACCTGCTCTGGTGTGGGGTCTTCCATGGGCTGCAGGTGATCTCTGCTCCACCATGGACCTCCATGGGCTTCAGGGGAACAGCCTTACCATAGTCTTCCCCTCAGGCAGGGATATTCTGCTCCTACACCTCAACCACCTCCTCCCCTGTAGCAGTGGTTCAAGCCCAGAGTTCCTTCCCCCCTGAGAAATCTGTGGAGACCCAGGAACTAAAACCCCTCTGGGGTGGAGTCGAGGGTGGATTGCCCCAGGGAGAGGTCGAGCTCCTCCTGTCCCATAACCATGATGGTATTTCGTATTTCCCTCTTTCCTCCCTTCCTCCTTCCCGATTGGTCCCTGTCCCTTTGTCCCTCCCTGGTTCCTCCCCTGTGCCGTTCCGAGATTGGTTGTTACCCTCAGAATAAAGTCTGATGCGGGGCTGAGGCCGGGGTCTCTCGCCCTTGAGCCCAAGCAGCTGACCACCGTGTGACTGCGTGTCCGATTGGGGTCCGGGCGAGGGAACACTCCCTGCAGCACTCCGGCTTTGTGGACAGCATGGCTGCCTTAAGGAAGGCGCGGCCTGCGGCCAGGGGACACTATCCCTGACTGCTGTGAACCTGAAATTCAGGGACACTTGCAGATGCTGCCGCCGGGCTGCTGACCAAACCTGATGGTCAACTGGTCCAGCCCACGCCATCGGCGACACTCCCCCTCCTCTTTCCCTGACATAAGAGTGTCTGCAGAGTTGTCTCTCTCACATTATTTTCACTCTCTATAGCTGCAGTTGCTGTCATGCATGGGGTTCCCCCCCCCCCCCAACTACATTATCACAGGGATACTACTACCAATGCTGATGGGTTCATTCTTGGCCAGTGATGAGTTTGTCTTCAAGCCAGTTGGCTTTGGCTCTCTGAGACATAGGGGAAGCTTCTGAAGTTTCACAAAGAAGCCACCCCTGTAGCCTCCTTTCTACCAAAACCTGATCATACAAATCCAACACACACTATGTTCATTTTTGAGCTAATTAAGTTAATCCACTTTCCAACTCTACGAACTTTTTTCACAACAGGCATGTTTATCAAATCTGAATCTCCTAAGTAACTGAACAGACCCACAAGTACATTCCCTGAAGTGGGTCTGGGTCTGGTGGTTGAGGAAAGGTCTGAAAGAGCTTTGCCCTTCCCCATGCACCTGCACTTGCTGCTTCCCCACTGCAACACTGTGAACTCACATGTTCTCCATGTAGTGTGCTTTTGTTAGTCAGCACCTTAGCAGTGTCTGACATTTCCAGAGTAAAGGAAAAGGTGTGGTACTGTACACACTTCATCCTATTTGTACCTCTGTCAGACAGTGGAATGATTCAGGTCTTTCATTCTGCTGCATCCAGTCAGCCTTACTACTAAACATCTGGCAACTGGAACACCTAGCTACCTTTTTGTCCTTGATCTCTTTAGCTATATCGTTAGAGCACTCCCTTTTAGTAATGACCTTGTGCATTCTTTAAACAGTTCTTTTTTCTTTCAGAACCATTTTCCCTTCTCCAATACCCTCCAATTCTTCTAGATAAGGAATTAATTCTTCATCTTTTCTGGCTTTAATTCCTCCTTGAGGAAAAGTGAGGAAGATTACTAATAATAAATTAAAATGAAGCAATAATACTCAATTTTAAATAATACAACATCTTTCAGTAATTTAAAATGTGCAGTTTATCCAAAGCATATTTTCTTTAGTTATGTTACAGAGTGAGGTTTCTGCCATTCTCTGTCTCCAACCCAGTTTACTGTGATCTAAATGTACTCTTTTATATGTAAATGTTTCCTAAAGGATCATCAAGATTCTTATTCTGTAATCTACACTTCTCCTACACTTCTTCTCTGTGCTGCATGGCCTCTACCCTTCCCACCTGTGGCAGTGGTTGTGTGGAAGGGAGTAGTAGCTGACTCTCACACATATGCAGAATCCTACAGTTTGTGTGACTCTCTGTTGGGGACCCTCTAATTTGATGGCAAGCGCATCATGACTGATAGGCTATTTAAACTTGTTTTACTAATTTGATCTGAGAAATCTTAATCTTTCGATTTTTTTTTCAAAAGTGTCTGATGCTAAATTATTTCTTTTAACTGTAAGAGGAAAAACGTGATCTCCTTTCTCTTTTCTTAAGTTTTATCATGCATTGAAGTAGGCTTCCAAACTCCTTCAATTTGAATTTTCAATCTGCCAAAAGACAGGATGCCAAATATAAAATAAAATAGTATTAAGATTCAAAGCAGTGGGTTACATTTCCAAGAAAAATCTAAATTGTCAAGAAGAAAAAAATCTCTTCTTAATGCAGGAATTCGGTTTTCAGTTTTGGATGTCTCATTTTTTCAGCAATTTTAATACAAAGTGAAGTTTTAATAGAAAGTGAAGTAAGATAAAGCACCCTGCAAAGTTCTTCAAGCATTTTCCATTCTAAAGTGTAAAAACTTCTTCAGAACTGTCCTTGAACAACAGGAATGAGCTATGCTGCATGCCAAATGGAATAAAAGACCTTGTTCTATAGTTATCCAGAAGAAACTTTGGTCCATATGTTTTCATTTGAGCACACTGGATTAACTTTCGCACACAGCAGTAGTTATGTATAGCAACCATCCTTCACAGTTCCTATGCAATTGTAAAGTATTGTAAATTGTGTATTTATATCAGTAAATTGTATCTGTAAATTGTATTTACTCTTGGAAGTAAACTGTGATGATATTTTACTGTACACTATCTGGCATGTATTCTAATACTCATGCTACTCTGTACCGTGACAGCAATACTTTAGGAAAGGTTTCTGTCTTACTGTGACCTTGAGCTTAGATCAGAGGAAAATTAGAACAAGCATAGATAATATATGATGGATAATATATTTTTTAACAGATTACTGGACAAATTACATGGTATTTAAAGAACCTAAGGCAGTGCAGGAAAAGAGGCAAACAAGCCATTTCCTCATTTCTCTGTCTTTATGTGAGACAGTTCCAGGCATGATGTGTCATTACAGTATAAGCTAACACAGAGTGATCGCAAGCTCCATTTCTGTCTCAGTGTCTAGGAAACTCTGCATACCCTGCCAGGCCCAAGGGATTAAACTTCAGTTACACCGTATGCCTGGGATTTGCTTGCCCTAAACAGCGTCAAGGACAAGGGCTGTCCAGAGAGCCCCATCACACTGTAACCCAGTCACCTGGAATCACTCCTGTCACCTCATGGGCAACGTGGGAAAGTTCAGACTGAAAGGCTAAGCCGAGGTGCACTATCTGTGGGTGCCTCATCATCACAGCACAGCTCTGCCTTGGCAACCTTCCCCATGTGTGTGGAGGAACAGCGAGCTTGGCTCCTAACCTTGGGCTGGCCCGGGTGGCTTGGGTCACAGGAATGGCATGCTTCAAGGGGAAGGGGGCGGGGCGGGTGGGGGGGGGAGAAATAGCAGGGGTTTCTTCTGAAAATATTAACCCCTCTATTTGGAAAATGATGGCTGCCTTTGAAATCTCTTCTTATAGACCTATGCTTAGCCCCGGGCAGGGAGCGTGCGCCGGGGGTGTGAGGGGTGGGCTGGGGGAGGGCCCCCCGAGCAGCCCCGCGCCTTTGTCCTCCAGCCGTGCCCCCGAGGGCTCGGCAGCGGGGCCGGGGCCGCCTGCCGCGCGGGGGCCCGGCTCCCGAGCCCCCACCTCACGTCCCTTCGGCTGCACCCCGAGCTCACCGGACTTCGGGGAAGGGTGTAGAGTTGGGTTGTATTTTTTTCTGCTTGTTTTAGTTGGGTTTTTTTTTTGTTTGTTTTGGTTTGTTGTGGGTTTTTTATATTTTTCTGATTTGTCTCCCACCTCTCGTGTCCCCCCTCCCCCTTCTTAATAGATGTTCTCAGGACAGCGCCCGGGAGACTGACTGGAATCAGTTTTGGAGGGTGATACACTGCGACAGCTAAAAGTTGGGTAGGGTTTCAGCAGCTCCTATATAAAGCAGGGGGGACTTATGTCACTGCACTAATTAAATTCCATCTGGGTCGTTCCTCGGGGTGTTTTTGAGACTGCCACCCAACTCAAGCAGGCAGAGAGGCCGAGGGACAGCATGATGGACCTTTTTGAAACTGGCTCCTATTTCTTCTACTTGGACGGGGAGAATGGAGCCCTGCAGCAGCTGGAGATGGCTGAGGGATCCCCGCTGTACCCAAGCAGCGATGGCACCTTGTCTCCATGTCAGGACCAAATGCAGCCAGAGGCCGGCAGTGACAGCAGCGGAGAGGAGCATGTGCTGGCACCCCCGGGACTACAACCCCCTCACTTTCCCGGCCAGTGTTTGATCTGGGCTTGTAAAACTTGCAAGAGAAAGTCGGCCCCCACGGACAGACGGAAAGCAGCCACCCTGCGGGAGAGGAGAAGGCTGAAGAAGATCAACGAAGCCTTCGAGGCTCTGAAAAGGCGGACTGTGGCGAACCCCAACCAGAGGCTGCCCAAGGTGGAGATACTGAGGAGCGCCATCAGCTACATCGAGAGGCTGCAGGACCTCTTGCACAGGCTGGATCAGCAGGAGAAAATGCAGGAGATCGGGGGGGACCCCTTCAGCTTCAGCCCCAAGCAGGGAAATGTAAGCACTGCCGCTGGGCCCCTCCGCCGCCAAGGCAGCGCCGCCGCGCCCGTTCCCCCGCTCCTCCTCCTCTTCGGCAAATCCGCTGAGGTGGCCGGGAGGGCTGGCGGGCGCGGAGGGGCTCCTCGGGGAACCTGCCAGTCCTCTGGCCTCCAGAGTGTGCCGGCCCGGCCCGGGGAGCCCCAGCCGCCTCCCTAATACCCGTCCTCTCCCCGTGTCTCCCCGCCCCCGCCTGTGTGCCGCAGATCCCCGGTTCGGACTTCCTGAGCACCTGCAGCTCCGACTGGCAAAGCGTTTCTGACCATTCCCGAGCACTAGGAGTCAGCCCCAAAGAAGGTAACACGTCCCGCGGGCCCCGCTCGACGCCCTCCCAGCGCTGCTCGCCCGCCGCCCCCGGGCCCGAGCAGCCTTCCCTCGGCCCGACGGCCGCGGTCTCAGCGGTCCGGTTCTCCCGCTCCCTTCCCTGCCCGGGCTCTGCGGCATCCGGGAGCCCCGCGCCACAGGCCCGGAAGGAGGAGCCGTCTGCTCTTTAATCAATTTTCTCTCGTTGAGCAGGAGTCTCCGTTGTCGAATCGTCGGCCTCCAGCAGCCTTCGCTGCCTCTCTTCAATAGTGGACAGTATTTCTTCCGACGAGCCCAAACTGCCCAGCGCGGAGGAAGCCGTGGAGAAATAAACCCGGTTTTGTGGTAGTGTATTTAACGGAGATGGAGCCCCCACCCTCTCTCCTCTAAACTAAGTAACGAAGCAAATTAACACAGTGGAAAGCCCAAGCAGGGGCTTTTTAAGATCGGATCAAGGTACACCTACCCCAGAGAAAATGGCTCCCAGTGATTCGAGCCAGCCAGCCAGCCAGACTTTTCCCTTTTTCTTTTCCTTTTCTTTTTTCCCCCCGAGTTTTGTTTTCTTTAAATTGTGTTGCATAGACCACTTTTTTTTTCTTTTTTTCTTTCTTTTTTTTTTTTTTTTTAAGATACTTATCTGTATACCGGTGATCCGCTTTTTCTGAGACTCACCGGGAGGTTCATTCCTGTCTGAGTGAAGCTGTTGGTTGCATTTCGTGTGAGTCATATTTAAAGAGTTCCCGCCTCATTTTGTTCCTGTAAATAATTTTAGTACTATCTTTTCTTTTGTAAACATAACATATATATTTAAATGGTGGAATGTGATATTGTATATAAGAGCAGATGGATTTCTTGGACTGTAAAATAAAGCTCTTTGTGTTACAGTGTTTTCCTCCCCTCCTCGTAATATCATAACAACCCGATCCTGGAGTTAAAACCCACCGCTGACTTCAGTGAGATGAAGACCAGAAGAGTCCGACCCGTGTACCACAAGCACGACCCGTGTGACTGGAGGCAGGACACGGGACAGATTTTTCCTTTGCTTGGTCCTCTAAAGACCATCTCTCCCTCTTTAGGGCTGCACCCGCGGTGTGAATCCCCTGTCTGCCCGTGGGCTCCCGGGGAAGCCAGGCGGGCACGGGTGGGTGTACGGGCAGGACCTTCTGCCTCTCTGGCCATCCGCAGTGCTCCACGGCCCAGATCCTCGCTGTGCTTGCAGAATGCACATCCCCTTGAAAAACGATATTGCTCCCCTAAAATGTCCAACAGTGCCACTTGAGTACCTTGCTAGGCAGAGGCTCTTCTTCAGCCTTGCCCTGCACGTGGAAGGTGAGGTTAGAAACGGGGCGTGCAAAAAGATACCACTTTCTCCTTTCCCCCGCCGACCTCCTGCCCCGGTCCTTGAGCTGGGAGAGGCTCAGCGCGTCTCACCTTCTCCTCTCGGCACCGAGGACTTGAAAGCAGGCCTTGTCTGCGCCAAAAATGATGGGCCTGCTGCACTAACGGGGCAGCAAGTGGCTGTGACAGGAGCCCGCTCCCTCTGGGGCTGGGGCGAGCTGTGGTTTCTTCCCAGGAAAGGTAACTCCCCTTGACTTCCTTGAGCCTGAGGGAGAAGGGAATGGGGTCCTTCGGGGAAGAAAGAGTTAAGCGACAGAAAGGGTTTGGAGGTGGGGGGTAACAACATATGAAGCCTTTCACTCAGTGATGTGAAAAAACACAGCCTCTCTGAGGATGGTGGAACGGAGCTGCTCACAGTCAGAGCGTTACGGTTTGTAATAGATGGTACCCCCGGGAAGGGGCGACCACCAGGGAACAGCGCATTCTGCCCGAAGCGCACACACACAGGGCTCGCCGGAGAGTCTGCACAAGTAAACGGAGGACACTTCAACTCTACCCGCGTGCGCTTTCCTCATCAACTTGAGCCCTTTATTTATTCTTTGTTTCTGTTTTTTGGAAGGTCGCAGTCGCATTTCGGGAAGGTCTTCCTCTTCCTGGCCATCTCGGGCACGGGTACGCCCGTCTGAAGTGGAAGCTCTGGGCAGAGCCTGCCCTGAAAGCTGGCTCTCCAGTCGCCGTACCTTCCTGCCACCCCTTCTGCGCCGCCGTGGCCAGCCGAGTTTTTAAACCAGTCATGTGCTAGTTCTAATTGCTCTTTAATGAGCTTTCCGTTGTAAGGAGTAGGTGCGGCAGGACAGGGTGGTGAGCATAGTGATGCAACAGTTTCCCTTTTTGTTTTCGTTTCAAATTAAACCCCGTTTCCTCGGGGAACCCTCAGACTCCTCAGAAAGCGGCGCGCCGGGGAGCGCGGGTTCCTGCGTGCCACCTCTGCGACCTGGTGCAGCTCGCTTCTATAGCGAAGGCACTTGACCAGCGAGAGAGTATTTCAGATCGGGCTAGCAGCTCGTCGCCTTCCTAATTGGTTTCAAACCCCGCCGGGTCTGCGGGAAGGGCTACACACTGTTTACAGGCGACCCGAGGCCCGTGGGACCCGCTGCCCGCACCAGGGCAGGAGCCGTGCTGAGCCACCCCTCAAAGCCACAGTGTCGCGCTGACACCGGGGCAGCCGCGACTGTCAGATTTACTCGCATTCACCTCTACAAGCCCGTTCCGCCCGGTAGGACCCCCACGGCAGCGCCTCCTCCAGCAGCAGGGTAACTTGAGCGATTGTTTGGAGTAAGTTTCCCTAAAGGCGAGTTTTTTCATTAAATAAAGAAAATACCTCCCGAAGAGACTCTTCGTGACCCCCGCGGCTGCAGCTGACATGCTGGGCTTCCCAGTGAAGGTCGTCAGTGTGTTTGCAATTAAAATGTTTGTGTTAGATATTAATAACGATAATCTTTACTTAAGTCCCCAGCCAAAGCAAACAGGGCCCTGGAATCACAAAATCAAAGGGCAATAACTGGGTAAAGACAAGAGGTTTGTGATTTAATGAAATCTTTTTCCGGAGGGACAGCGCACAAAGTCATCAAAGTTTTTATGCGAATGCAAGTGCCCCTGCCGCTCCCTTCTCCCCGCTGCGGGCTGGAAATCCCATGCTCAACACAGGCTTCCTCGCCTCTACCTGCTCCGCTCCGCCGGGAACCACCTGCTCGCTCCCTCAGGAGCGAAGGGACGCGGAGCTCCACCGGCCCGCGGTGCGAGGGGCCCGGCCCGGCGTGGCAGCGCTCCGCCGCCCGCCCGATGTGCCTGCGGGGCCGGGGGCGATGGGGGAAAGGCGGCTGAAAGGGGGGAAGATGGGGTGCCTGTCTGCAGTACCTCCGCGTTGTCACCGCTTTCCTCTGAAGTGACGCGGCCGTGTTTAAAGCCTTATTTTTAATTTGAGGTTTGTATTCTTTTTCTTTTGTTTTGTTGGGCTATTTTGGTTGGTTTTGGTTTTTACATTGTTCATCTTTATTTTCCTCCGTAAAATCGCCCGCAATCCTGGGAGGGAAGCGGACAGCCAGCAGCAACATCAGGTCATTCTCTGATCTCAAAGTCAAGTAGTCAGGCAGTGACACAGCAGCTATTTCCAGGAGAAAATTCCTGCGTGAATCACTGCTGCTTTGGGGACCCCGTACGATTTTTCCACGGTTTCCATCTTTCTGTGGAGAATGAGCTAGGGATGGGTGTAGGGGGCAGGGAGGAAGGAGGTTGAATAATTGAACCATGTGCTCGCTGGGACGTCCCTCTGACAGCAGGAACTAGCAACTTTTCCCAGTCTCAAGGCTGCTAAAAACCCCCTCGTGTCCCTTTGATCTCTCCTGGGAGTCCCGGGGAGCCAGCAGAGGCCAATGCCTTCTTCAGCTGTCCTCTATACAAATCCCTCTGGCAGGTACTAATGTGTTTACTTAGGTGCGCACGGTTCCCAGCGCTGGGGGGAACCAAACGTTTCTCCCACGACTGGAAGCGCCCGGCCCCACCAGCCCGACTGGGAAACAGCTTTGCAGTCGGCGCATCGCGGAGGAGCCCTCGCTGCCGCTGCCGACACCCACAGACGGCGGGAGCGGAGCGGCTCGGCAGCATTAAGTTACACGCTCTCACCGCACCGGGGCTCCGCGGAGGCCGGCCGGGCACAGCGCAAGGCAGTCCGGAAGGCCGGGGGTGGCGGTGCGAGTTTTGGGACCGCAAACACCTCTCACCCCCTCAGTCCGGTGACTTATGGTTTCGGTAGGATTCTCTTCGCTTAAATAGAAAGGCATGGGGCTTGGATAAAGATGGCACGCTCTGCAAACGATGCCCACACGGGATGGAATCCCTCCAGGAATAGGTGCAGCACGGCGATTCCTGAGGAGCGGGGAGCGCTGGGGTGAGGAGCCCCATTTAAAGGGATAACGACACGTTCACCACTTTCTCTCTACCAGTCCACAGGAGCAGACAGTGTCTGAGGCTAAGGCTGTTCCCGCTTTCCAGACTTGAGCCCCCTGAAATGCAGCACTATCCTCCCTCGCTCCCCACCCCGCCCTTCCCCAGCAGCCTCATTAGCCAGCCTTGTAGTTCCTTTTTTCTCTCCCCTTTCTTTAGTTCCACTCGCCTACTGCATTTTTTTAAATTTGTTTTGAGATCACTTTACCAGAGGAGCCGGGGCCTCCTTAAGGGATACTAATTACTGATTTTTTTTCTTTTTCTTCCTGAGTGACAGGCTCTTCCATGCTCTCTTCCATTTCCTCAAAAATATTCAAGTAAAAAGGAAAGAAATTTTTCAATCTCTTCAAAGACTTTTGGGGGAAAGCACGTTTCTTAACAGTCCCAGCTCTGCTGCGTTAAGAGTCAAATCTGCGAGCTAAAGGTCTGCATGCCAGGAGAGCGGGACTGAGGGGCTTGGCGTTGTGCACCGGGAGATCCACAGTGCATGCTTGGAGAGAAACCAAGCATGCAGCAACCCAGAAAGGTGATCGGAACTGCAACCGGCACTTTAAAGATCAAGTTTATTTGTGTATGGAGCATAAATATGTAAACAGGTCTATTTTAGCCAGCACAAACGTGGTAAATCAAATTGTGTGTATGTGTCTGTGTGTGTGCACGCCACAGCCCAGTGAAGAGTTCAAGTTACTGCCGAGCAGAATCCCTCCTGACTGACGCTGTCTTAGGAAAACAATAGGGAACTGTCCTGTTTCAGATATGGCCCAACAAAACAGCAACCTGCACCTCAGAGCGGCAGAAGCCTGAAAATCTGAGCTTTCCCATTCTGTAACTTTACTCCTTTATCAACTCCCTGCTTTTCATACAGTATTCATTTCAAAGGGGGCTCCCCGTGTTTATGGCCCCAAATAAACCAAAGCAGTGCAGATGTAGCCTTCCCCAGCCTTTAGATAATTATGCATCCGTTTGTAGGAAGAAGGGTGTGTGCATGGTTGCTTTTTAGGAAAAAATTTAGCCTAGGAGTGGAAACCCACCTTTGGGGGCTCGGGGGTGGTGGCAGTGGATGGGCTCCCTCCAGCCCTAGCCCAGGACGAGCTGCTTGCCTTTCTCCACCTTGCCCGTGTGGATCGCAGGGCTCCCCGGCGATGTGAGCTGCTAAAGGGCATCTCTCTCAGGAGATACTCCCTACCCGCCTTGCTCACTTGATCAGCGGCAGCAACCGGAGACAACCGGCTCGCCATGCCACCACATTACCTCTTCTTGAAGGGAGGTTAACTGAAGGCTCCTTTTTCCCGGCACACAAACCGGCTCCGTAGCGTTTGAACCGCTGCTCGGTCATTTGCTCTCCGCTTGAGTTAGCCTAGGTCACATAATTTTATTCGCAGGTAGGGAAGGTTTCCTTTGCCTTCTCATAATATTTTTCTCAGCTACAAAAGCCACCTGGATGAAACCAAAGGATTCCTGCGCGTTAGCAAATGCCTGTTAAATGGCTTCATTACCACTCTAATGACCCTTGCACCGCTCCGCTCGGCTACTGCTGCGGCTGGGGCTCTGCAAGGCTTTTGTCCCCGACTTGTGTAAAGTTACTTAGGGATTGCGGGGTTAGAAATTTTACACTTCCAGGAGGGGTTTGTTGCACTGGCAGCTGGGACGCATCTGTAACGGTACAAGTTTGCCTGAAAGCAGAAAATTAGCAAGCCCAAGGCACTGCTTGACTGTTGTGTCTCTAGCAGCACCAGGTCACATGAGTAGGAGAAAGAATGGGAAGGGGATTTGTCTCGGAGCAAACACATACAACTTCTCTTTTGTGACTACCTTTCCTTGTGACCCGATCCGGTAGCACTAAAATCTGGTTTCGACCCTCCTCGTCTCTCCTGGCCACAAGTAGCTGTGCATTGTTGTCGCCCAATTTGTAAATTTGAGCAGTTTTACACAACTTTAATACAGGACAAAGCGCTCCTCGAGATAAATAAAAACATCTTAGGTCTAAGAAGAAGGTTATATTGTTTCAGATTAGATCTGGATCGCGGGCTGTGGGAAATAAAGATATGCACGTAGACAGGGTAGATGTCCCTCCTGAGGAAGTGTGTGATGGGGAATGGGAGATGGGAACATTAGGACGAGGAAGGGCTCTGTAGGAAAAGTCAGTGGTTCGTGCATGTCCACTGACCCTCTCTCTTTCCATACCAAAACTGCAAATTCCCAGATTTGGTTGAAAATTTGGAGATGTGGCAACTAGATCTTGGGAGGTCGTTCATGTGCCCATCTCTCGGCACTCCAAAGGAGCGGTGCGGAGCAAATTGTCTCCTGGGGACTGGAGGGGGCTTGCCCAGACAGCTCCCGGCGGGGGCTGTGGTGGGATATGCTAATAAAGACTGGCCGCTGCGGACCAGCCTCCCTTTCCATGTATATATAAGGGCCCCCCGCATCAGCCGAAGGACACTTGGTCTCGGGTCGCTAATTACGGAGGAAATTGCCCCAGCGCGCTGCAGAGCGCCTCGCCGAGAGCCGGTGGCCGCCGTCCCGCACTGACACCTCCACAGCAGGGATGGAGGTGATGGACAGCTGCAAGTTCTCCCCGTCCGAGCTCTTCTATGATAGCTCCTGCCTCTCGTCCCCGGAGGGCGAGTTCCCCGAGGATTTTGAGCCCAGGGATTTGCCTCCCTTCAGCTCCCACGACCCCCCCGAGGCCGCCTGCTCCGAGGAAGAGGAGCATGTCCGAGCTCCCACAGGCCACCACCAAGCTGGTCACTGCCTCATGTGGGCTTGCAAAGCCTGCAAAAGAAAATCCACCACAATGGACCGGCGGAAGGCAGCCACCATGAGGGAGAGGAGGAGGCTGAAGAAAGTGAACCAGGCTTTTGAGACCCTGAAGAGATGCACCACTGCCAACCCCAACCAAAGACTCCCCAAAGTAGAGATCCTGAGAAATGCCATCAGATACATCGAGAGCCTCCAGGAGCTTTTGAGGGAACAGGTAGAAAACTACTATCACCTGCCGGGACAGAGTTGCTCCGAACCGACCAGCCCCACTTCCAGCTGCTCCGATGGGATGGTAAGAGAGAGGCAGGAGCGATAGGGCTGTGGGGACCCCAGGAAGACTCGTGAGGAGGTCCCCCTTGGCCCAGCGCCGTGGGACCAGACCTATGGGTGTGGGACGGGGCGAATGCATCCGCACATCAGGAAAAGGTGGGCGGTTTGCCTTAGAACAGGCCCCTTCCCAGATTTTGCGCTGAACATCCACGTGGGCTATCTAGGGATGCGTGGGGGCCGATAGCGCTGCCCGAGGGTAACCCTGCAAGCGCCCCAGTCCCCGGGGTCCCGGCGTCCCCTCTCCTCCCCTCTTAGCGCGGCCTTGGCGGGGTGAGACTTGGGGCGGGGGGAGACAGGGAAGGCGCTGCCCAGCGCCAGCAGCCTGCCTGGGAGGCGGCTGCTTCGCTCCCTCCCCGCCGGCCTTTATGGCCCTTTCCCTTCGCTGGGAGCGTCCCTCTGCCCTCTGGGCGGGCGCGGCGGGCCTGGCACTCGCCCCTCGCTCTCTTGCAGGCCGACTGTGGCAGCCCTGTCTGGTCGGCGAGAGGCAACAGCTTCGACGCCGTTTACTGCGCCGAGATGGCCCACGGTAAGCCCGACTCGACCCGGCGCGGCCTGGGGGGGTAGAGGCGGGGCCCGGGGCATCTCCCCGCTCGCCGTGGCGTCTGGGGGAGGTATCGCGGCACCCCGCGGTAACGCGCTGCCGTGTCCCCGTCCCTCCCCTCGGCGCAGGGTACGCCGCCGATCAGAGCAGCGCCCTGTCCAGCCTGGATTGCCTCTCCAGCATCGTGGACCGTCTCTCCCCGGCGGAGGAACCGGGGCTGTCCCTCCGCGACGCCGACTCGCTCTCGCCCAGCGCCAGCATCGACTCGGGGCCGGAGACGCCCGGGACGCCGCTGCCCCGACGGACCTACCAGGCGCTATGAGGGGCCGGAGGGTCGGCACCCCGCGCCTGCCGCCGCCGCCGGGGCCGCTGCCCGCCGGGGCCGCCTCCCACTCCCGGCCACCTCCTGCGAACGCTCCTCGGGCTAGAGGGGCAGCCCCGGAGCTCCTGGAGCCGCCGCGTCCCTCCGGCTGGGGCTGGAGGCAAAGGGCCCCGCCGGGCCCCGGCCCGGGATCTCCCGCACCGCAGCAGGCAGACCCCGGGGTTCGGGACTCGCGCTGCCCTGGAAACCCCGCTGCAAATAAAACGTGCTGTGAGAGAGCTGTCTGGCCGGCTGGTTCTTTAAATGCATTCCCTGGCATGGGGGAGGGCAGCGACACTGGCTGCAGGGGCCCGCCAGCATCCCTGATGAGCCCCACCCAGCCTCGGTCGCCCCTCGGCTCCTGCCTGCGGGAGAGCCGCCCCAGCGCTGCGGTCCGAGCCGGGACACGGAGTGTCCTGCCGGGCTGGGGCCTGCGAGCTTGTTTCTCATTCCACCAGTGCCTATTAGTCTGAGACCACTCCTGGAGCAACAAAAAGAAGTTTAAATTCTCACACTATATATCCTGTTATGGGCAGAGTTTCCTTTATTTTCTGCAAAAGTAAAAATAATATTTCATAGTAATATTTTTCTATTCTCTCCTCTCCTCCCCCTTTTCTTTTGCCCTCCACCTCAGCAAAGTCATACTTCTTTCACTGGGTATGAAGACAGGCTGTTTATTCCAGAATTTGGCTGTAAAATTGCATGGTGACTCTGCTCTTAAAACAACTATATGATCTAGCTCTGATGCTCTGCTGGAGAATTTTACTTACTGCTCTGGCAGAGACAAATTTAGTAAAGTAGTAAGAACAAACCAGATGTATCTCTTTCACAAGCCACGAGGTGTATTTCACAATATTTGGAAAGCAACAGAGATTTACTTGCTCCTAATGACTTTGGTCGTACCAACCAGGATGCAAATTCATTACTCTACATGGCTCTAGAAGTAGCCAGGTCAAATCTTCATGCGTGTTCAGACTTAACAAGTATTTCCTTCCAGGCACTAAGTTAAGTCTGTCTACCATGAAAAACTTCCAGCTCTTTTCAATCCTCTAGTTATAATTCAAAATATTCTTAGTCAATCCTTCCCCCCCCCCAAAAAAAAAGAAAAAAAGAGAAAAAATAAAAATAAAAATAAATAAAGACAGAGACGAGATGGAGAGATGGGCTCCTTCAGTGCATCCAGAAATGTTTCATGTGATAAATACTCTGAGTGGCAAAGGATATGTACACCTCACTATTGTGGGATAAGGATGTATTTGTCATTTGTGTTTGTGTTGCTAGCGCTCAGTGGCCAAGGGGCCTGGAAGTGGTATTTCACCTCTGATAAATCTTTCACTTGAACCCAGCCCAGCTTAGTCATGTCACCCAAAGTCATCACCTGACTGCTCTTTGGCAGTGTCTCTGAACCAAAGATAAAAGAAGTCTTTGCTTAGGGGTGGCTCTGTCCCCATAGCACACTGAGGGGCTGTGTCCCCCCCAAGGGGCCACAGAGAAAGTGAGGTGGCACGTGCCTTCCTGAGCCTGCAGCAGGGCAGCAGCAGGTGTGTGTCTGACACAGGGCAAGGCCAGCCTGCCCTTCGTGCACAGCTTTCCTCAAAATTGCTGTCTGCCCTTGCTGCATAGCCTTGAGGTAAGTGTTTTTTTCCTGCAGAGTATTTCAGGAGGAGCCTTTACCAGAAAGGGCTTTTGGTGTATATAAATATGTCTGAACTAATCAGAAAAAGTGGTTTGAAAACCCTGAGTATAGGTCATGCAGAGGTACAAACAAGGTATTCTCACAGTCTAGTCATTACAGATGCTTCAGGAGTGTGCAAGTGCCTTAACACTGACATAGTCCTTCTTGGTTCTGGGGGATCACTTCCTGAGCCTTCTGTTCATAGGAATCCCTATGCAAGACCATGAATGTCACTGGTTTTATTTCCTGGTTTCTCACACATTGCTGCAGGGTTGCGGTGTTCACTCCTCTCAGTCAAAACACCATCCCAAGGATACTTCTTATGTCCAGGATTTAACAGAGTGCAGATGATTTAAAATGGTATTTTAAAGTGAGCTAAGCTGGAGAACTTTCAGCATTTCATTCTGCACTCTGCTGACCTTGGCAAGTGATCTCAGATGAAGTATGCAGAGTAACACTAGCAAATCACATGTTGGTAATGTACACCCCTCTTTGGCTGGCAGACATTTTAAGAGTCGCAAAAAGGTCAATACTTCTGAGAAGTAGCTTTTCAGAGTGTGAGAAGAAGCATTCCGTCTGTGGGATGTTTGTCCATAGCCTCCTAAATCCTACTAAGGCAGCTTACAACCTGTAGGTTTTGCTATACACATCTAGGAAACAAGATTTTTATTACAGGACACCTATGAAACAAAGCTCCCATGACCCAAAAAGTGCCATAATCCTTGTAAGGAATGGAAGCGAGCACCATGAAACAGCCTTCAGTCGATGAATTGGGAAGAACAACAAGGCTGTTGGAAGATACACTGTTATGGTCAGATTCTACGTATTTAATAATAGTACTAATAAGTGGAACTGAAAAGAAAGATTTATATTCTATATGAAACATGTTCATTTAAGGAAGACGGTGCCCAGAAATAAATAAGAAGGTGATGGTCTAGAAAATCTGAGCTCCACCTATCCCAACTCCTACTGTGTGTCTGACTGCTTAAGGCTCTGGGACAGTGTGAAGTGGCCTCACAGGCAGGCAGGTGCATGGATGTCTCATGGTGTCAGAATAATGAATATAACACAGAAACTGTGTATAACAAGTTTTTTGACTATCACTGACTGCAAGGAAGGGCATAATTCTGTACCCTCTGTACAATTGTTGTTGTATTTTACCTCTGAAAACCATGCTTCTTTGGTTTAAATTATGACTGCGGGAGGCAGCTGAGCTTTTGTGTGTGCCTGTGTGTGTTTGTGAAAAATTTCTTTTATCTTTTGCTAATAAACCAAACAGAGATCTTTAGTGAAATATGTATTTTAAATTCAGATCAAAAGGCACACTGCACATTGCAAAACTAACATAGAAACCTGGAAAAGATCTCTTAAATATAACATCAAGACAAAAATACAACGTACTTTATGTTGAAATTTCTTGAGTTACTTGGGTAGAAAACCACTCATTTTTCATGTAGGAATAGATCAAGCTCTTTCTTCTCCTGTGGTAAGGCTTAAAAGTGAAATTTTTTAGTAATTAGTTCTTGGAGAAGGAAAGGATCTTTATTCATACTCCATGTCTAAATATGCCTAGGAACACCTCAAACTCATAGCTACATTCAGTGGAAATTGAGCATCTTTTCTTCCCAGTTCAGCCTGCTTGTCAGAACAGTCACACTTAACCACAGCAGGCAGCTCAGCTCTCCCCACCCTAAACAACCTCCTCCTCCTTTCCTCCCTTCTTCTTTCCTGCTCCTTCTCCTCCTTCCCTGCAGAACCCTTGACTCGCTCATCACTTCTCCTTACTCATTTCAGCTGGACCTCGGCATGCTGGAGGACTCGCAGCTGGCCAGCTGATGACTGCTGACCTTTGGCAGGTCCTGCACGGGGTATCAGCCTTACAGCTGGCCACAACTGCCTTCCTGGCAGCTAAACACCTAATGAGCGTGGCCAGCTGGAGACTGGGCTAGAATTCTGCTGGCTGATTTGACCCTGTGTGAGGGATTGAGGGGTTCACCCCCAAACGTGGAGGCCGTGAGCAGTGCATCTGTCCATGTGTTACTGCCCCAGAGCGTTAGGGCCAGGCTTCTCCTAGAGCCAATTGCATTAGTGGAATGACATAAAAAAGACTGCAGAGCTGTTTTTTTCTCATGCTTTTTGGGAGTTTTCTGTTGAGTATTAGATTAGGCTTCACTAATGGCTTTTACCCTCGCTGCATCTCATGGTGTTTACTCCATGGAGTCCAAGAGATACATTCATCCACCAGACCAGGGCTGGACTGAGGGAGTTAGTTCCCTTCCCAAACACAGTGGGATATGTTTTCCCTTTATTCAGCAGGTGCCCCACTTTGCTGTCTACAGGAGGTTATGCATCTTGGACACTCACAGGTCTCATGGAAAACCCTGTACTGCAGAGTCCAGCTACTTTCTCAAAGGTCTCCTGCTTTCCACTCCCCTGACCAGCCAACAGGCAGCATTGATTCCTGGAATCTGTTTTCTTTTTGAGCATTAGTAACATTTATGAACTGCCTGGCAATCTGCTGAAAAATGCTGCTGGCTATGATGCCAAAGGCATTGCTCATCTGTGCTTGAAACAGGTGATACCATGATACATAGTAGGTCAGCAAGCCTAGACAGAGATCAGAAAGATATTTCAGTATCTGCATTAATCAGGTGAATTTGGATCTGACAGTCTCTGAGAGGCCTTCAGACCTGGAGTAGCCGCAGAGGAAAAAAAGTGGATTTTTTCTCCTTATTTCTCTGATCTTCTGTGAATATATGCTTTTAACTGACACTATTTTCTGTTTTAGTAGATATGACTTGAAAAAGTAGCTTTAAAAAACATTAAAACCCTTTCCAGTTGGCTGGAGTAGAGTCAGTCAGTCGTCTGGGAGGTGGTTGCCTTTGCTCGGCTCCTCAGTGTCCATGGTTCTGTCTCCGTTGGATAGTATCAAGCTGATATTGGGTGCAGACACCGCACTCCCTTCTCCTCTGGGTGTATGCCTACTGAGGGGCTGTCATTCTGATCCTAGGACTCCTACACATTAACCTTGTGTCTTGAACAGCTGGGGGTACTTCTGTCCTTTTTTTCAGCTTATATATAATGCTGTGAACTCCCAAATGGGAATAGTTTGGCTGTAAAACTTTTCCTGCAATTGGATGAGCACCATCTTCATAGATACCTGCAGTAGCAAAGACTTAAGCAGCACTTAAATAGTAATATTTGAACTCACAATCCTTGCATGATTAAATGGGGATTTTTCTGGGTCTAATCCTGAGTTTAAGCATTCACCCTCATCTTCCTTGCAAACCCCATGAGACTGTTTACCAGCTCACAGCAGTGCGGGACCTCCAGTGAGGAGTTTGTTCCTGTTGTGCAACTGGCCAAGGAGGACACATCCCATGAAGGTGCTTCATGCCCCACTTATCTGAAGCTGTTTGATGGCTGGAAATATGGGTGAATTAACACCCAGTCTGGGAGAAAGTGACTGTCTCATATCGGGAATTTCCTTTGGAAGACACACCTGGTGACAGAATAACGGGGTTCCTGCTGAAGCCGGGTAGGTAAGCACAGAAAGCAGGGAGGGTAGTGGTCACACAGCTGTATATGCAGCTACTCAATATGGAGTAAAGGGATGATGACTCTGGGCAACTGGGAAAAAGTTTAGTAACTCTAAAATCCCTTATGCTGAGCATGAAGTAGAGGAGAAACCAAGTAAACAAGGGCTGCGGCAGCTGTATCCTACCAGTGCCTGAAATGCACATTTCTCACAGGGTTTCACAAATTTCTCGCATGTTTATTTCCTGGGTGAAATACAAAAATGACTGAACTTTGAAACGTGAAACTTGTTATTTCTAAAATTCTTAATAAGTAGGACAGGGAAGCTCCTTTTAGAAAAGTGCTCATGAAATTGGACTTCTCAAACAGAAGTGGTCTGCTCTTAAGGGTGTCCTGACCATGTCTGCCTCCCACAACTCACATCTCCATTGCACTCTTTTCTGTGGAAAATAAGGATTGTGAGGAAAAATAAAGTAGATATTTTGGTGTATAGACTTGCTTTAATACATCATTTCAACAATACCATGATTACTCACATTCCTTTTAATAAAGTGAATAGTCCAATTTTTTAAGGCTTTTTATTGCCCATTTCTATCTATATAAAGTTTTATCATTTATAAACAATGTATTCATTTGCATTAATAAATTTGAATCCCATTTGTGTTGAATACATACAGAAACAACTCTTTATCTTCATGTAAAGTCCCTTTAATCAGAAATAATGTATTATAAAGTACAGCTAGACAGCTAGGTTTATTCTTGCTACAACTTCACTGAATCCCCCAGAGTTTCACCATGAACAGATTTGGGCCAGAAGGCCTAGAATATAGTTACAATATATTCATTTGCTCATGCTTCAAAAATGGACTGTTTATGCACCAAGCTGTAAAGTGATATTCATGATGACTGAAGCCTGAACAACACTAAAATATCCAGATCCTCTGCTCCAAATCCTCTGGTATTCGAAACTGTTCCTTTGCTTTCAAAAGGAGGGGGGTACCGCTGCTGAGGGTAAACAAGGGCAGGGGCACAGCTTTAGCGCTCAAGCTGAAATAAGGACTAGCCCAGCTGATACTGAAGCTTAACTGTAGTGAGCCTGTGTCTCAGACACTGCCCCAGCTCCAAAGGCTGCCCAGTGCCCTCTCCACCAGCCCTGCCTTCCTGCTCCTATGGCAGAAGTTTTCTGGTTGATCCTTTCAGTTCAGAAATCCTTGCGAGTCTACTGCCCCATCCCCCAAGCCCCCTTTTCAGTGGAATTTTTCTTTAAATGAAAAGTGCTGTGGAAAATCGCTTTTTATTGCAATTATAATGGATACAGTGGTTCACATAGCTTGCAGTGTGCTTGGGAGCCAGAACCCACTCTGTTCACACACTGGCATATCATGTACAATCATGTTTTCTGTTTAATTTGGCCATGATATCTAGAAGTAGGAGCTTGAAATTTTGCTCACTTTAACTGCAGTGTTGTTTTGATGGTCTTGAATGCCAATCAGCTCTTACTGAATAAGTAAGATAAGGTAGGTGTCTCTGTACCTAGTACAGTAGTTATTGATAGGTCGTAAGGGCAAGGAGGTCTGGAAGAACTCTTCCTCTGGAGCCTAATTATTTTTCAAAAAACCTTTGCCCATCTGTTTAGTTAGAAATAAAGTCAGAGAAAAAATGTTGCTGAACACGTGATAAAACCATACACTTTGTAAAAACAAATTTCAGACTCATTAAAAAGAAATCAGTATGTATAAGATATCAGAGTAAGATGCAACCAAGTTTATTTTCACAACCTTTTTAACCAGTAGAAATACCTGTGCAGAGGCATACTTTATATATGCAGGTTTTAGCAAGTTCGAAGCCTAAAAATAGAGTCCTTTTGGAGGAAGGAAGATAACCAGTATAGAAACATTACCAGGTCATTTATTTAAAATGACATTGGAGTACTTTTTTGGGGGATTGGTCACGTGATGCTTGACTGAGTCTTCAACCCACAATTAATTTTTATTATATGTTATCCTGCTATGTTAGATGTAGATGTCCACAGTGTCTCAGGCAAAGCCTTTTCCCATAGCTTTATCATCATACTGCTGCAGGCAATTTTTTTTGTAAGCCCAGGGCCTTTTTTACAGCCATTAGAGACTCCTGGTGAGCAGCAGCTCTGCAAAGCGGAGATTCTGCAACTTTTAGCTACCTGAATAGCTCTGTTCGATTCTGATCTTGAAGGTCACTTCATTAAAAGCTGTGAGCAACACTACAACTCTTCTTCCTCTAATTCCAGGAAGAAATGTGCCTGGCAAATATTTTGTGTTTTATGAATACTTTTATGTTCCTGTTTCCTTTAGAAAAGGAGAAAAACAGTGTATAATCCAGTTGAAGATGTGGGTTATCTGAGAACTGCCTGCACTGTAAGAGTTAGAGCATTGCCCCAACATTAAACAGCCCTCAAAATTTTCTGATGACATGCATGCTCAGGCAGGATTCGTCAGGTCAGAGCTGATGGTGGTGCTATCTGGCATGGCAGACCAGCAGACCTGGGCTCTAACTTAGAGCTGGAAGTAGAAAGAAGAACTTCTGGATTAATTTTGGTGCTGTAATTCTCCCACTGCAATGAAATGAAATTTTTACCAACTTGGTAAAAGAAGTGAAAAAACCTGAATCCATATTGAAGGCATATGCTTGCCAAATGTGACTTAAATAGCCATAGCCTGAAAATTGGAATTTATAAGCATAACACCAATCCAGCAGAAAGTATAACACACAAATACTTATAAAATTAAAAATAATTCAGCAGCACCCAAACAGAAGAACACTATAATCTATATTCTTTTGGTCTTAATAGAAGTGCTTATGTTCAAGCGACACCCCACACTTCTGTGAGCTTTTACTCCCTCTGGCTTCTCCAGAGAAAGCTGCTGCAGCTAAGGCCCTTTTGGGTGCAGGAATTCAAAGCTGAAGAATCCTTTTTCCAGTGGGATTATTCTTTTTATAAAGCTCTGTGTGTGTGTGGGAAAAGCAATTTATTTTGCCACTAATGTGGGATAAAGAATCATTGTGCTACTCAGCTGTTACTGGGGAGTATTTGAAAATGGTAAATCTATTTTGGGCCCAGTAGTAGTTCTAATCATTCCAGTCTGAATAAAAAAATTAAGACGTACAGGACAAGATGTGAACTCTGCTCCCCTCCTGCTGCCCCCAAGTTCTGAAACTTAAGGAACAGATTCTCTACAGAATGTAGGATTTTTAAAAAATCCCAATTCCCTAAAATGTTGAAGTACAGAATTTTAAATATGACTAAAAAAATCAACTCTACTATTTAAAACTTTGAAATATATAGGAGTTTGGCACTTTACAAAATCCTATGGCAGACGAAGGCTCAGATTCTCCAGGGGGATTAGGTGTTTAAATATAGCTGAGAATCAGAGACTCCAGATCCACAAGCAGGGTTAGGGATCCCCAGTGCCAAGGGCCTTGTCCTTGTAAAGCTGTACAGAACACTGTGAATATGAGAAATTTTTAATATACAGTGAGGCACCTGGGCCCCAGTGTAATGTCTGGGAACACATAATGCAAAGCAGGGCTCTGTCTAAATAGCAAGAATTTGATGAAGAACATATCTTACTTAAATGTCTTAATCTGGTTTGGAATATAGTGTCTTTCCCCAGTCAAGATTAATCTGTCCATCTTTCTTTCTGTCTGTCTGCCTTTCCATCCTGTGCCCAATCCCTGTGTTCCATGGTCTAAGCAGGGATAAACACTTCATTTACAAAGTAAAAGGGCAGTGCAACTGTTAGCTGTTTCCCTGTTATTAAATGGATTGCCTCGTACAGTGCTCACTGATGATGTGAGAAGATGAGTCACATGAGCCCTTTTCTGCCTATGATGGAGGGACTGTTTGGATTAGGAGGGAAGAGGATGTTTCAGGGCATGGTGTCTCCTCCAGTGTGTATTTGAACTGCATTGCTGCATGGACTAAACTAGGTGGTCCTTCCTTCAGCTTGCATGATGGTTTTGGCTTCTCAGACATTTAATTTTCCTCTAAATCAGCTTTCTGCCTCCTTTCCCCCCAGGTTTCGGGGTAAATGGGTTGAGTGGCATATGGTCCTTTCTGAAGGGCTCTGTGATCTTTTTGGTCATGTGTCTGGAAGCACAGATACTACATGGCTAAACTGTTGGTGTTTTCCATCCTGCAATGACAGCACATTCAGTCCTGTGACAAGACCTCTCAGACATGTGATGGGAGCAATCTGCTCATCCTCATTTTCATGTGTGTGTCCCTTGTGTGAGGCAACATGTATTTTGGTCACAAAGGAGGCATACTTCTCATTGAGCACAAATAGGCAGGGTGAGGACCTACAGCCCGTGCCTCTTCTTCAGACTGAGTGGATATCCTGGAGCAAGAGCCTTGTAACCACTGGGCTGCTGCAGAAGGTGGATCTTTGTGGGGTGTGAACTGGAGAGGTGCCACCCTGTGACAGGAAATTCCATCTCTGCTGTAGCCTGGGAGGAGTATGAGCAGTAGTAATAGGGAGGTCTTAATCCACCACAACTGTTTGCTGAGTGACCTGTGTAAGCATTTCTAGACCTTTTTTGCCGTCTAGAGGAGGTCTCCTTGCCAAACCTGATCCTTTTAGGACAAGCTTAAGCTCTAGGACAATTACAACAAGGTTTCTGATAAATATCAAGTACACATACTGGAATAGCAATGCGTAATAACTTATTCTGTGCCTTCATAAAATATTGGAGGAAGTTTCTTTCCAGTGATCACCAAGCACTTTGAAAAGTTATGCCCAAGAATGATGAACAGGTTTGCATATTACACATAGTAACTGATGCAGTAACTGAGAGCACTCAACACTGACTGTTGAGAAACAAAGAGAAATATGTGCTACCTGAAGTTATTTCTAACCTCTGTTGTTGAGGTAATTTACTGTAAATGACTGAGAAAATTCAGCTGCAAAATGCAGTGTTGCACATCTTAAGGACTGGTGAGCATCCTGGGATCTTGCAGATAATCACAATGTGTGATTATCTTTTTTCCAATGCTCAAGTAGATCAAGTTTGAATGCCCTCAAAATGAATGTGTGTGTGGACAGTGACTCATGATTAATGCTGAAGGATACAGCAATGCCCAGGCAGAAATTGTTTGTCCTCTTGCTGCCCCACAGGCAGTATAATTTGGCATGATTCCTTACATGTTTGTACTGTTGTGTGACCAGCATTTGTCACTTGGTTGCTTTTTCTTTTTTTTTTAAACCTCTATTCCCTAAAATCCTGTGACTTAGAGTGACTTAAAGTGGTGGCAGTTACCCATGTCAGATTCCTGTGATTTTGCACATTTAAGGATGCTAAAGCAGCAAGGTCTATCTCTGAGTACACAGGATGCATCTAATTGCTTATCCTGCTGGAACCTGCTTATCTCTCCCCTGAAAGGAAAAACTGATTCAAAAGTGTGCACTGCCTGAATAAACCCATCTGCTATTACTCATGCAAAGTACCTGACAAAGAACCAGGCTGCTGTTCATACTTTTGAGAAGTTGTGATGTGGAGTGGCATCAAAATGCACAAAACCATTTTCTATCTGGGTCTCTGGGGAAATGTGGATGCTGTCCTTATGCATTTAAACTAAGCCTTTTTTTTCTGCTGCTTCTCAAGCTTCTCAATTATAAATTATATACATTCCCAAATAGCATATCTCCAAATTATGCCTCCGTCTACTTTCAAATTTTGGACTTCATCAGGTTAAACTGTCCTTTAATCTCATTCTCACGTTTTCCAGGAGTTTGTTCTGCCAAGTATTAGGAATTCTTTTGGAGTAATGAGGGGCAGAATTAAATTCATTATATGGCTGCACTTAGCTAGCAAATGTCTGCAATTACAAAGAATTTACCAGTCAAAATCAACACCATAAATGACAGGAATATTTGAAGCCACCCCCCAAGGTTCAATAACAGGCCCAGTATGGTTTAACTTATTCACCAGTGATTTGGATGAAGGAACAGAGGCCTCCTCAGCAAGTTTGCTGATGGCACAAAGCTGGGAGAAGCAGCCAATGTTCCAGAGTGCTGTGCAGCTCTTCAGAGGGACCTTGATAGGCTTGAGGGATGGGCAGGGAAGAACCTGCTGAAATTCAACAAATGCAGGCTCCTGCACCATTGGAAAGGCCACATGTAGAGTGCTGTGTCCAGTTCTGGGCTCCTCAGTACAAGAGAGATGTGGAGCTCCTGGGTCAGCTGGACTGGAGCATCTCTCTTACGCTGATGTGCTGAGGGAGCTGGGCCTATTCAGCTGAAGTTCTGATTCAACATCTAGTCTGTGTGTGTGCTGCAGACACACACAGACATAGCTCTTTGTCTCAGTTACTTCCTATTGCTTCATACAGTCAGAGTTTGCTTGGCTTCCGTGCACCGATCTCTGGCAGTCACTGTCCTATGGTAAATGTGTTTGTGCTTGTCAGCTAAAATGTTGCATTTCACAGCATCTAAAATTTAGGCTTCCTATCTGATCTATTCATCTAAGTTTCCTCTGCAGTGAGTGAAGGAAAAGAGGCATTTCTCATTATTAATATGAGATAAAAGAGATACAATTTCCCAATATATTTTCTTCAGTGGCAAGTTGGGAATAGGATGCTCCTAGAGACAAATCAAGAAACCACATTACTTTCAGGGGGAAAGGTGAGAGAGTGGTTTTCAGCTGCTACATGTTTGAAGGAGAAATCCATTAAAGCTGGTGTGGGAATTAAGACTGGCAAGGCAGAGGGGAGAGGGATGGAGGAGAATGATTAGAAAATTCTTCTGCTGTCTTGGGTGGAAAAAAAAGTATTACATTGTGTCAGTAACCATTACACAGATGAGGTGAATCACCTCTTGGAGATAATTGTTCCCTCCATTAGCTGCAGAGAGATGTTAGCTGCAATTAATTGAACATTCACTGACACTGGTCTCTGAAAAAAATGTCAGGTGTTTTGTCTGACTTCTGAGTCACTTAAGCTGCTTCAACAGTTAGTTTTACAGTCAAAGAAATATGTCAAATCTTCAACTGATTTGACACTTGGAACTATTCTTTTTTTCCCTCCTATTTTTTTCCAGCTTTGAAGATTGTCATTCTTTGACTCTAGGCTTACAGAGCAAATTTTCTTTAAGAGTGCATTCATCTTCTCAGTAAGCCAGATCACTATTACACCTGAGTACCTGAGCTGAATAATTTAATAAAGGCAAGATGACTGCTTCTAAAACATGCTTTGGAGGTGGACTAATTGTAATGCAGACAGCTGCTGAGGGTTCATTAGTTCAGCAAAGAATCTAGTTGGAAACTCTTGTATCGCATAAAAACACTTGCATTTCCATTGGAGTCAATGGCATTTCTCACATCCTTTCTCCCTTCAGATTTAAAATAATCATCCTAGAATTAGCCAGGAATACAGGGAAGAAACCAGTCTCAACCACACCAGCCTCAGTGGAAGACTTGTTTACAGATGTCAGGAGATTATTATTTGAAGCAACTGACACGCATTTTGACAAAATATATATTTTGCCTTACCTTGCCTAGAAGTCTTTGACTTTAAATTTGGCAAATAGTAGGTAGTCACACCAGACAATTTAGGCTGAGCACAGGTTTTCTGTTACCCTTCCTTGCCTAGGATTGTAACCCTTATCAGAGTCACTGGGTTTCTAACAGAATGGAGAATCTGGGCTGCTGTTGAGCAGAACATGAAAACTGAACAGGACATCTGGCCTTTAACAGACAGTGAAGGCTGTCAAAGCCTGGACTTTACCTCTGGAGCTTGCTGAAGGTAGGACTATTTTATCATTCTGACTGTTTTCCTCTGTCCTTTCTTCTAAACACTGGTGCCAGTTTTCTGAAGCTTCCTTCCAAGGAGCTGGTGCTTCTTGGGGATATTGCCTTCTCCCAGGCCGTTCAGAGAGGAAGCTGCCTGAGATTATAAGCTGTGGTGTACAAAACGTAGCTCCTGGTTTGTTTTCCTTAATGAAAAAAAAGGAAAACTTTCAGATGCCTGCATACTTCAGCTAAATATCAAAGCCTTGACTAAAGTTTGTGGAGAAAGAGGAAGAAATTATAAGAGTGTCTACAAGGGGGGAAATAAAAATGCCTTTAGAGCTCATCCATAAATACACCTGGATCTAATGATCCAGGATTCTGTTTGGGTGTCCCTCTGAGGAAGGTAGTGCCAGGCAGTAGTACAGACTGTTATCATCTTTGAGGAAATCACAGCTACAATGGAAACCCAATTTGATAGCTATCTTTGGCAAGTCCCCCGCTAAAAGAAGAGCAGCTGCTGAAATGTGAGATTTGTGACTTGCATCGATTTGTTACTGCCCCTGGTTTACATGGCTTCTTTCAGAAAGGCATGGGGACTTGTGCTTCATCTTTCATTTACTTCAAGATGGATTATACCCTTGCCTAGCAGTACTTTGGGACATTTTTTTCATCAGTACATGTATAACCCTCAACAGCAGCAACAGCAGGTGCAGTGTGATCAGACATTGACTGTGTGCAGTCCAATAATCATATTAAGCAATATTTACATTACCCCTAGAATTATTACTGAGGTAAGATTATTGCTTTTATTACCATAGTCCTATTGCTATTTGCCATTCTCAGCACATGGTGCACTCACTTATGTGGTGCTATTGTACATGTAAATCGAGTTCAGTTTTCTGAACTGCCCACTCACTGTAGAATGTGTGGCAATATGCTGAACGAATGCTGTGTACACCTCTGTGTGTATTTTTTCAGCGCTAGGAGGAAAGCAGCCCCCGGCAGTGAGAGCGGAATGAGCAGCTCTCGGTGCCATGAGCACGCTTTCACACTAGGCGTCTCCCTTGGCTATTTATTCAGCTGCGAGCTCCACCTGCCGTGCCCACCGAACAGCCTCAAGCGTAGCTAGGAACACACGGATAGATTCATACAACGGGGCTCTAAACCTACCCCAGTGCACACAAATAGTGGAGACAAATACTGCTCAAAAGACCTAGTCAGCACTTGTACTTCAGTCTGAGTTAATTGAAGCTTAAATTCCATGTAACCAAGTTCATGCTTTCCTTTAGGGGTACTAAAACCCGATGGCCAATAGTTTAATTTCTTTCTATAGACAAGATAAAGACAACGTGCACAAAACCAAGGTTTGAAAGGTGGTGCTGGTGTAAGTTATGCACTTGAAGCGTGATGTTAGTGGCGAAATTAATAGTGCATTATGTGTTTGATCCCTGGGCGTTTAATAAAGGCTCTTGCTTTCTCATTGCTTACTGTTGGAAACTTTGAAACAGAATTTCAAAACAATTGAAACATTGGTTCTCTGAATGTCTTTTTATAATATAAACACTTTCAGACTGGATGGCCGAAGGCACTGACTCAATGTTAGGATGCTGCCAGGAGCTGGTTCCAGATTTCCACTTGTGAAATTCCAGACAGACAGGGATCTACATGCCAGATGTGCTGGATTTTCTTCACCTGTAAATCTCACTTGTTCAGTGGTGCACAGTGACTCTGACATACTGCATGTGTGTGAATACACGGTGTAATGCCTCAAGCAGGTCTAGATGTTCACTGGTTCCAGACAAGGAGCTGGTGTTCCAGCCAGATGAGGGTGTATGCTTGGTCCACTGTCACCATCATTGCACAGAGTGCTTTGTCAGCAAGGAATTACATGAAAGTGAAAATCATCACCTGATGAAAAAGGGGTGACTCAGGAAAGAGGTGACATTTTTGGCATATCCATTTTTTTTTTCAAGGTTTATCTACTATTTTTTTACCCTCGCCATGTATTTTTCCCCATGTGTCCTTGAGGGCTAACACAACTATTTTGTGTAAGGCAAGTAAGACAGCTGACTATGGTGGCCATGAGAGGGCAGCTAATGGATACGGAGTGCAAGTGAAGAGCAGAGCAGTCAAGGTAGACATGGCAATGCCTGAATGCTATACCTGGCTGAAGAGACTGCATGCGGTCAAAATTGTCACTGCTCAGCTAACAGAAAACTTGCATGGAAAGAAGCTCAGGGGAATGCTGCAGCGGGAGAGTCAGAGTGGCTTTGTGGTGACATTTCAGCTCTTGTCAAAGGGAATTTGTGAGGCCAAAAGGTGGAGTGATAGGAGAGAGATCAGTGGAGAAGTACCTCTGAGTTACTCTCATCTGAGTTGGGGCCACTCTTACCACACTGTTTATGGCTATCTTAACATACCCAGAATTCTTCCCACGCTGTTTTAGCTAAGCATCTTGTCTTGTTCTTTTCAAGAACTGCTATAAGAGACATGGTTTATCCTCCCAACATTAAAAAGTAACTTGTTCAGATAAAAATAATATTCTATATTCCTGGAGAAGTTTTCATGGATATGTGAAAAATCCTAAGTATCTTCCCTCTTCTGTAGAGCTGCACTGGCTACTCTGTACATCAGAGGTTGAATCTTGTCTTTTATGTTTCTTCAATTTCAACAGAAATGTTAGGGAAGTGTCTCCTGAGATCCAGCGTTTAACTGGACCAGTTTATCAGCTAATCTCTGGCTCCCAACTGGAATATCGCAAGTGCAACCGTTGGTCTGTTTTAGGATGTCAAAATTAAAAGGTTGGGCAAAATTTACAACTTCAGGCGTAACATAGTTTTCCTTGAAATGAACATGAATTTGTGTGCCTATGTAACATACTCACTTTGAGAAAACACACTCAGAGTTCTCTCAGATTGCGAATTGCTGGTGGGGAGAAACAGTAATAGGACTAATGAAGAAACTCTCCGTAGGACTGCAATATATTTGGGTATTACCTTTTGGCAGCAGAATCCAGCTTCACATGTCTCAGAGAGAGGAAGAGCAGAGGTAATCCTCTACCAGCTCTTCATGATTTTGACAAAAGGAACTGCAATTGCTGAATCATATGCTTCTCATGTGGTCGATGAGTTGACAAGAGTGAAACTAACTGTAAGAAAGTAAATTGAAAGTGGATCAGAGATTAAACTCCTATAGGACTTTTTTTTCCTCTTGGATCTTGGCAGTTCCTTTTAGGCATCTGCTTTTGTAATCTTTTTACTTAATCCTAGATAGCTGCAGGCTTTGGATTTCAGAACTGGGCAAGTTTTACTATGACTCTTGTTATCCCAAATTCCTATGTTGCAAGTTTAATGGCTTTCATTTTTGTCCATCTCTGTTTGTAACCAGAAATCAAAAGCAATAGCTCATCTCTTTGGTTGCATGTATTGTAAAATACACACACACTAGCCCAGTGTTGGGGGTGGCAGTATAGACTTCTACTATTAGCATTCACAGGCTGAAGCTTGTTACAATCTGCTCCTGTAGGCACCACAACCAAAGCATTTTGCTAATAATACCTGTGCTGAGCTCTCAAGTTTCTTAGAATGGTTCAGAACAGACATCTGTACTGACAGGAACCTCATTACAAACTGGAATATGTGCAAGGCCTCTTGGTCATCTGAGCTATGCATGCAGAGGTTTAAAACTAGGGAATTAAAACATTGGGGACTTTTTATATATTTATTTGGAAGCTGTGTCAAGTGGAGCAGCGCCATCCCCCTCCAAAGCCATTACTTGCTCCAAGCTAGTAGTTTAAGTTGTTTAGTAGTGGCTCCGCTTACAAACTTTTATACAAAATCTTATTTTAAGACATATGTCAGAGACAGGTGGATCAATCACATTCAACCGATACCTTTAACTCTTGACTTTGGAAAAATCCAGTGTAAGCTCCCCAGCTTGATTTTGGACAGCTGAAGGTAGAAATGACGAATCCATCAAACATTTATCTAAATCCTCCTGCCACTTCAGACTGCATTCCCTTCATGGACAAGCAGGGCGAGCATAGGTCTGCTGGCAAGACTGTTTGAGCACATCCCTAATTCATCCTGACCCTCTCATGGCTAAGCACAACAAGCTGTTATGTCTCACCAGACATGTATTGCAGCAGGCAGCACATTCTTGCAAACTGACCCAGACTACTCTCAGGGTTTGAAATTTGTTTTGTTTTATTAAATGCTGGATATGGAAGTGGTCTCACTAATACTTACTAGGTGGAAGGACAGTACTACTTCTAGCTAATAATCCACTGCTTATATATGGAATGGTCCCCTGAGCATTTCCAGACACTATTCTGCATAACAACTTTTAAATTCTGAAATTATGCTTAAAATCCTGCTTTATTTCAAACAGGCAAAACCACTCTCCTTCTTGTTTAGCTTTATAAAAAAATTTATTTTAGCAACTTAGTTTGCTCATGAGATCTTAATTTCATTTAGAACTCTAAAATCCCTAGTTAGTAGATGAATAAACAGCTTTTCTCCTGCAAAGGAGGCATATAATTTTGTGCCTTCTGCAAGAGTTCTCAAAGGTTCCAAAATAATATTGGAATATTGGTTGTGACAAATACATACACAAGGTACAATGTATAGGGCTGTGAGATCTGTAGTGTTTTTCACCAGAGAACTGCAGGTAGATTTTTATGTCATTTTGTCCACTCATGTCCATTCATTGACCTTTTATCTGTGATCTGTCACTGTAGAAGGAAAAGAGAAAAATTCAAGCTGGTGAGCTTTTTGCTTCATCAAGGGCTATGGAATTCTTCAGTGCCCTTTAAAGTGCCAGTCAGATCAAACGTCACAAACAGAAAAACTATAGTTAGCACAGCAGAGCCATCGACTTCACTAAGTAAATGCCACCAACCCTGAATCTCTATTATTATTAGATCCTGCATCTGGATCTTTGGTGTAAGTGAACATGATGCAAGAGTGTGTAAACACTCCTTTGGTTACTGTACTAGAGACAGAAAAGGCATCTTACATCTCCTATCTCAGTTTGCTGCCACTGCAGAAAAACATGAGGGAGCCCCAAAAGTAAATAAGGGCAATAAAACTCACTAAGTCAACTGAAAGAATATCAACTTAGTGCTGTGGAACAGCAAATTCCAGGAAACCATTGAGTTAAAGTACAATGCAAAAAGACCTGCAGACCTGCATGTGGAAAACGTTGTCTTCCTTGTACTTCTTTTGGATTCTAATTCAGCCATGCAGATGTGGAAGTGCCTTACTGAATCAGGTCTAAATACACTTAAATCACAAATGAAAATACTACCTACAAGCAAGTGCATGTCATAGGCTTAGGGACAGTGGTTATTCTGTGATTAAGTAGCTGTATGTTTTATTGATCAGTAAGGGGTATGAAAAGCAACAGAAAGTTATTTCTTTCTGTTTCCACTTCAAGGTCATTGACAATTCTTATTGTTAAATGTTGGCAAAGACTAGAATGTTAATTTCAGTGTGTATAAATAATTTATTGAATAATAATATATGAAAATGAATTTGATATGCTTCTCTATATGAATGACAGTCTGTTATTGAAATTTATTAATCAGCACATTCCACTCAAATTTTTTGAGGAAGAGGACGGAAGGAGGTGGAGAGGCAGTTTGGAAGAATGCAGTACAGTGGGCTGACTAAATCTGAATACTTGGTCTCTGAAAATGAAACTATCAGTGTAAATCAAATCATACTGATGAGATACAGTTATATGCAGTCATAATAACAACTTATACACTGTCAATATTAATAGCAATGCCTGTTTGAGAACAGTTTTAAAATAGGTACGTACAATTTTATTAAGTATAAAAAGACACCGTGCAGAGCACAATACATTTCATCTTCAGTTCTGGTAGTTCTCAACCTCCACTGTCTTAATTGATATTGTCACCAATGACCACTGAATATAATTACCTCTCTGTATAAAATGAGGTTTCTCTAGATGAATTCATGCAAATTGGTTTTAAAAATACAGTAATTTCCTTTCAATGGCTACTTATACTCATCAAACACTGTCAAGACGGCTGGCTAAGCCTGCATTTGGTTTCTAACATATGCTATGATACTGCCAACTTCCCATTTTGCTTTGTCCCTCTCTGTTTGAGAATAGATCCTCCAATATATTAATTGTTTCTGACTTTGTTCCAAGTTCACAAGCAGAACACTGTTTTTGACCATTTCTACATTTCATTCCTCACATTACTGAACTTTCATTGACATCAGCAGGAGTTTTCAACATGCAGTGACTGTATGGTTTTCCCCTAAGCTCCTTTTCTCCCCCAGTCTTTTCTAATGAAGCATAGAAGGCATGAAAAAATGATTTTTTTTCTTTTTTTAAAGAATTTGGGGGTCCATTTTCTTATTTTCTTGAAAGCAGATGACATTTATAGCCTTCCAGCTTTGACTATCTTCTTTGGAAAAGCAGACATGTAAACTTAAGAACTTACAGATTTTGCTTGCACATTCCAATTTGGTTTAATTAAAAACAGAAAGTCAGAACTCTAATTTCAAATTGATTTAAATGATAATGTGTGAGTCTTAAAAGAAACAACTTACACTTCCTCCTCTCTAAAATATATTAACATTAGACTGGAAAATAAATTAAACAATACGGAAATGCAGAGATTATGCTATCACAGTAATATCTGCCAAACAAAGCTTGGTCTTTTGCTAACATTAGCCTACTACATTTGCAATACATGCTAAGCAAAGACCCTACATCTCTAACAGGTACATTCAGACAATATATATTTTATGAATAAATATATAATATATCCAGTTATAGAATTCTGATAGTAACTATAATAGATACAAGCAATACCTACATTTAAAAATACAGTTCTAGGCTTCCCTAACTTTACTACTAATAAAATTAAAGTTGACCTAAAACTTTCTCACTCTGTTGATGCATAATAAAATATATGGAAACACCAAGAGTAAAAAGCCAATTGCTTCTACAAATGGAATACTTTATAAATATAGTAAATTGCTATTTCCAGAGGGAAATCTGAAAATTATAAACAGGAAGTTAGGTTAAAACAGCTCTACAATATATAGTACAAAGTGGTTATGAAGCATGATGTACGAGTTTGATGTCTGTGACAAAATTTTGAACTGATGTTTTTCATTTCTGGAGATAACTGTAGAGAAAGATCCTGCCCTCAAAAGCAGCCAATCTTTACCTCCTTAAACAAAACTTTCAGTGACTAGAGAAAGCCAACTAGCAAATTTGTCAGAGTAAGGACTGCAAGATTAGATCAAACAGAATTATTTGGAAGCCCTGGACTTGGCTGTGTCATAGGGTTTACCAATCATGCTGTTCTCATTAGAGTCACAGAAGTAAAAGGTGTCTGTGACTCCTGTGTGCTGAAAAGCCTTATCGTAATGATACCCTCCCTATGGCTCACTTAACATAGTCTTGTACTGTACATTCTCCAGATGAATTCTGTTTCATGTTCCTGTGGTTGTTTCCTTTTGCTGGAATACTGGAGTACAGCTCTGGTTGCTTGATTACTGAACTCTTGATTGAGGCTTTTTCTTTCTTGAGAACAACCTAGAATTAAAGAAACACATTCCTCAGAGCAAGCACAAAGAATTGAGGAATTAAGCTGCTGGCTGTGTCTGCCTGCCTTTCTTCCCTTTCAATTTAAAATCAGAAAAAACTCCTTACTTGCTAATGAAATGATTTAGGTAACTGAAAAATGTGTATGCCTGTCTCCTGTTATGGCCTTGTTTTACAGAGAAACCCCAGACTTACTTCATTAAATACTACTGTTTACACCTCCTGTCTGAGTTGAGGCCCTGAGGTGGGATTCAAAACCTTCTCAGAGTCCTTGCTTGCATCAACAAATCTGGAATTCTGGTGGTCACAGGACACAGTGTTTACAAGGTAGGTGTTTTCCCCTAAATACCAACAAAGGTCAGTGTCAACACTAATAATGATGAAACCATCCCTGGGAGCTTCAGATTTTGACCATTTGAGGACTTTCTGAGTAAACTGTTGACCCTTTAGTACAGACCTACTGTTTTGGGAACAAACAGGTATGAGATGTGGAGGGTTGGTATTTAAGTCATTGGAACGTGCTTCCTATACTTGATTTTATTAGGCAAATGGAGCATATCTATAAATATATTAATGGCACAAACACTCACTGATTTCAGAAAAACTGCATATATGGAGAATCTCTGAACCTCACATGCCACTGGGAGACCTGCAAGCCTCTTGGAAGCTATTGCAATATTCAATGCCAGTCAAGAGCGAATGAAATACTTCCTATCAAACTGTATCCAAAAGCAAGCACTTATAGGTGCCCTGCAGAGTAACGAGGATGAAGGTTGGGCTCCCTACAGCAAGAAAGAGGCTTGGAAGACTTTTCTTCACGTACCACCAGCAAATCTTGATGTTTTATTGCAGAGTGGTAACAGACCACTTGAAAATACCTTAAAACTATCTAAATCTGGTGGCATACTATTACTTGTCATAAATGCTCTGGTTGTTAATATAAAAAACATTCCCAGGAACCACAGACTTCTTTCACTTGCAGATAAATCCAAACTGCACGGTGGCTATTGTATTCAGCGTTGTTAGTTGGAAACAGGCTCCAGAATTTGCTAGTGCCTTTAACCTGTTTTCAAAATGCATTTTTACTGGGAAAAAGCATGTGGAAATGTACCAAAGAATGAGCTCTCCTCATCCTTACTGCAGTAAGTGCTTGCTGGGGTCCCAAGGGTACCTCCAGGCCCTTGACTGTCCCTCCTTGGGGCTTTCTCCATCTTGTGCACAGCCCAGGACCTCACATTAGCCCCCAGGGCCATCATTCCCTGCCCCAGCAGTACCCCAGCAGTGCCCCAGCAGGGCCAGTCTCCAGCTCCCCAGAGCCCTGCCCTGCCCAGCCATGGGGCCACACTAAACTGGGCCCACCTGTGGCCTCATGTCCCAGCCTGTCTCCATCCCCAGGCAGAGCCCAGGTCTGGGGCTGCCCTGCTCCTGTCTGGGGCTGGGATGGGCTCTGGCGCCGGACGCTGCCCTGACAGACCCCTGGAAGCGGCCGGCCCAGGTGGGGTGCTGTCAGTGGACTTTAGGGAAGGACAATGAATCCTCTCACCTACGACATATGGTTTTGCTGTGTAGTTTGCTGCTGTTGCTGCTGCTGAATGAGCAATTGCTGCTGTTGCCGGCGCCGGGCTGTTCTGAGTTTTTCGAAGCGAGCCTCCATCTCCTCCAGCACCTTGGGAGTGTAGCGCACCACCAGCTTCACGCTGTCCTTGGCTGCCTTCAGCAGCTCCACCGCCTTCTCATGGTGCTCTCCTTCCACACTCTGGAAGCAGGGAGAACAGATTTAACACTGAAAACGGTGCTTTGATCTAGAGCTGTGTCTTTTTCATATGGAAAGCCTGTCAGAGTTTTAGGTGGTTTCCACACCTTACATTTTTTAAGGGACCACTAAAAAGAAAGCGTTAAGTAAGACTTACGCACTGCTGGGCATGTAGTAAGTTTCAAGCTCTGATTTCTATGCTAATGTTGCTTGAAACAGTACATTTCCAAAACAGGGAGGTGACTTGGCTCTTAAATAGAGTATTCAATTTCTACCCTCAAGTGGACAGACTGGAGTGCTTTTCAGGCATGTGGATTGTTACACACCTTAAGAGAAAGGGAAAAATTTTATAATGGTGCATGATTGCACCATGTGTTGTAGGACGTATTCCAAAAACCAAAAGTATCTCTGCACAGAAAAAAAACACAACAGCCTGAACATCTGCGACCTTCACATGGATTTTAGATTATCTAAAAATAAGTAATTTTCTTTCTACTTAAATGACAGTTTTACTACCTGTTGTGTTTTAAAACTCTTACGTGTATCATGCTATTTAAAATAAAACTCTAGCCATAGGCTTCTGAAGAGAAGCAGCATTAAAAATATTGAATTCAATTCATGCAAAAATAATAACTTAGCATCATTACAGCAACTGCCAGAACAAAATTCTTTCTATACTCATCGCGCCTATTTGATTGAGTAGCATCGTGCAGGAACAATGAATAAGAACTACTTCTGATGTGGCACATTTAGACCTAGAAGTAATGATTTAGAAGAAGAAACAGGCACAATAGACTCTATACAGATAGTGTAAACAATTCAAGGTTATTGCTTTGCTAGTGATCTTCCCTATCCTGTTAAATATCCTTCAACATAATAATACAAACAATTATTTTATATCTGAGTTAACTGACTAGATTCAAGTTTCTACAGAAATTTTAAGATGCTTTGAAAACATTAATGAAACTCAGAGAAAAAATGAATGTCATTTCAGGTGCTGAAATAATTACCATAAATAGAGAAAACCTTCTAGATAATATACATTTTGAACTTCATGAAATTCCTCCAATAGGTCCAAAGATCTTCAAGAAAATTCAAGATCTGTGATGACCAGATTTGTTAGAAATTGCAGCTGGGTTAAATCTGCTAGACAAGCACTGCTACTGAGAAGTAATTTGGAGAAAGAAATTGTTTCCTTACAAATATTTGAAAAAAAAAAAAAGGAAATTCTTGTTGCATAAGAAACAGTGAACGCATCTAATGCTCCAAAGTGAACTAAAGTAAAAAGCTAGAGATGAACAGGGTGTTTTGTGAAATTGCTGTAATGAACAAGTCACAGATACAAACACAAACTTCTTCCCTGCATCCCCTAGCCTGTAACTGTTCAATGTCGTTAGGTGATCATAACTAATACATGCTGTAACTAGCTCTCTTTTATAGCACATTTTTTTAGACTGACTTTGATACTGGCTCTTGGAAATACAAGTCTCACCTTAAGAGAAAGTGTACAAAATTTGGTATTGTTTTATATTTCATTGTTTACTTGTAAATCATGGTCAGAATGGCACGGCATGGACATTCAGAGGAAATGACAGGCCGTTCAGTGGTGTCATGGCTGGTTTTGCTATGCAACAGTATGAACTTAGAACAGGCAATGAAGAAATGTAAGCTCCCAAGCTACATGAAGCAGAAACATCTGTTTGCTTTCAAAGAGCTAGATGGCTCTTACTGACACCAATAAGAAAATGTGATTGTTCTGTAGGGGAATTACAAGATGGTGTGTTTTAATACTTCATTCAACAACCTCGCAAACTGCATTTAATTTATGACTGTCTGTTTTCTCTCCTCTTTACCCCCAGCCTTGTTCTTCCAGTTTAGATGGTATTTTCTAATCAGAAATGAAGGGTTTGACTTTGTTGCTATCCAGGTCAATGGAAAACTTCCACTGATTTGAATAGCAATGATACAGAATTATGCCTAATGCTCTGAGCCATAACCAAAGAGGGAAAAATAACAAAGGCAAAGACAGCGCTGCTAAATACAAATCCTGCTCTCTGAACACACCTCACTCAGATCTTGACAACCACAGTTTTCAGCTGTTAAGACGATTTTTATCCTTGCTCTTAAGGTCTTTATTGCTGCTTGTGCTCCAGTTTTCAAGGTATTACAAAAGCTTTGCCTGTTAACAGCAGCGGCACAAGTGAAACAGCAGAGTCCCTTGGAATGGGGAAAAGGAAAGGGCAAAGGAAGTTGTTTTGCTGTTTCAATTCTTCCACCTCCACAAACCCCTGAGGCTATACTGGGAAAGGACTCCTGCTGGTATTGGTCATTCCTGTACAAGGTACTTTCCCAACTGGATTATGCTGGTGGGGGACATTGCAAGGATCTGACACTCATATTACTTTAGAACCGCCCACCAAATGGGTAAAATTATTTTGGAAAGTATGTATTTACATAATATATAATTTTTTATTACATATACTTATAGATACTTATTCATTTTTTTTCCATTATTGCATTGGCAGATTGCATCAAAGAGAAGGATGCAAAATACTGTAGAGACAAGAAGAGCTGAAAGAACTATAGATATAGTGTGGGCAAATACCAACCATTACTCTATCCTGGTTCACAGACTTGTCAAAAATCTAAAAGAAAAAAATTCACTTTCTTGATGACAAAGAAGAAAATCTGTTAGCCCACAAGTTGAGAAACTGAGAATAATATTTCTATTAGGTATCTCTAAACAAATACTTGTTTGACAAATTAGTAATTATAAATCTATTCTGCATCCTTTCTGTATCTGACTCACACAAGGTATCTGACAAATGCAGAATCTTTGCCAGATATCAACAGGCACCAGCAAGTGTTTTTGTCGAGCCATCTGCAGGGCATACTGCTTTTAATTTCCTTTATTTTTAGGGGGTGTGGGACAAAAGTATGCAACAAAATCACCAGCATAATGAGAAAACACTGTTTTTTAACATCCGGTGAAACAGCTCAAGGAACAGTCTTCCCAGTTCTGCTGGGATAACAAATCTGGATTCTGAACACACTGCTCTAATTTTATGTTGCTAATTATGAAGTTGGATAACCATCAATGGTTGAGCACAAACAAGCTACAGATATTTCATTTTCATTTCATGTTCCACCGCTGAGCCGTCTGTTCTATTGTACATGCTGTATATGATTTGCTTTTCTCCAGCTAAATTAAGAGAATCACAGAGTGAATTAGTCCCAGAGAACAGTGCTAAATTTAGATATTTTTTGTCCTGTCTCAAGCTGTCTGCAAACAAATAATCACTTCTGTAATTTTTGCCTTTTTACGAATTATATTGTATGGGATTAATTGAGCCCCAGACTGGTTTATGAACAGTTGCTCATTACTGTGAGGGCGCTGAGGCCCTGGAACAGGTTGCCAGGGAAGTTGTGGATGTCCCATCCCTGGAAGTGCACAAGGCCAGGTCGGATGGGCTTCTGAGCAACCTGCTCTAGTAGAAGGTGTTCCTACCCATGGTGGGGAGGTTGAACAAGATCATTTTTAAGGTCTCTTTCAACCCAAACCGTGCTATGATTCTGTGATTATTTCAAGTATGCAACTTGAATTCAAACTTCAAATTCTGTTGTTTAGACTCCGAATACAAAAATATTTCCCTCGCATCTCTAAATCAACTTTCTCATGTGTCCACATACAATTGGGTATTGTATTTTTTTGCTGCGTTACCTAAATATATATTCTAGAGCACATGCATCACAGTTTTGAATGGAGAATCATAAAATAGAGGTGACAAAAGGGTCAAATTCAATATATCTTGACATCTGAAGGTTCACCAATTTCCTCTCTGGTATTTGCTTAGATGCTGTTGACAGTAAAAGGATTTTTCAAGAACCATCCATCAATTAGTGAATTAAAACTCTTTTTGACTGTCTTTTAAATCACTTGTTGAAAGAAACAACAACAAAATTCTTTGATTGACTTTTAATCAGGGAAGTTCAGGCAATCAACTTCCTTAAATATTCAGTTTATTTCTTTTTCTTTGAGACTAAATATTTTCAGTGGTTTTTTTTTTCTTTCTCATTGTGTATTAGTGGAAGCAAGTTTCCAGAACTAATATTTCTCTTTTGAGAACATAATAGTTGATAGAAGAAGTGGTAAAAAGTCTGTCTGAAGTGTTGCACAAATATTTTGTTATAAGAGAAAGGGTGTTGAGAGAAACAGATGAAAACATAAAAACATTTTTATTGGTTATAGGCTTTCAACAAAGAAGAAATTTAAGTTGTAAGGTCTTAGATTTCTGACTGGACTCAGAAACTGCTATCATGTGTCTTTGATGCATTTAGATACAAGGTTAGATGGAGGTTTGCATGGAAAAGGACTACATGTTCATAAAGGGAAGTGTAGGGTTATATAAATGGGTATCCTTACCTTTTCAGAACTTTGCATTCCTCTGTAAAAGGGAACCCAAAGCAAAATGAAAGGCAGAATTTGACCCATATCATGCAGTCAGAGCCTTATTTGTCCTCCCTGTATGTGAACATTTGTGCAGCTGATTTGACAAAGATACCACAGCTGGATGAAGATCACTAAAAGAAATCTAGAATGTACCTTCCACTGCAAATCAGCACCAAATGTGCTTACCAAATTTCTTTCAATTTTATCTGTTCAAAGGCTCTGAAGGTCACAAGACTACACAAGTGCCACCGTGGCATCACTGTCCTTAGAAAGGGCTATGTGCCTTGAAGGCTTTGAAATGAAAGAATAACTCTGTTATTAGGCTTTTACTGCAAGAGGAATTTACAGACTTATCAATAGGTTTCTTGTAAATTAGGCAGGTGGTGTGCATTTGAAATGAAGCTCTTCAAGCACCCTCCATTACAACACAAAGTCTAATGGCATGAAGTTGTTGGTGGAGCTCTGCCTCACTGCACCACAAATGCACACTGAAGGTCTCTCATGGAGCTAATTCTTTTTGTTTCGTGTGGCTGCATTTTAAGTCATGGTATTAGAACAGCTGTGAAAAATGAAAATCCAGATGAAATTGAAAGCTCTATCAAATTTCCACATACCACTCCATTAACTGAAAGCAGCTGGTCCCCACGTTTGAGCCCACCATGCCTTTCTGCCACTCCTCCAGGAATGATGCGAGAAATATAAATAGGTGAATTTTGTTCCTTTCCTCCCATGACGTTAAAGCCCAGGCCTTCCTCAGTCTTTGGCAGCTCCACCACTCGTGGGTGTGAATGGCCTTCGCTTGCAGCAAATGCAGCAACTGTTGCCTGGAAGAAAAAAAATGAGTGATTTGGCTATTTAGGGAGAACAGTGATAGACACTTTGTTGTTCATTTGCAGGAAGAATTCCTTCCTGTGAAAACATTTCAGTATCTTACTCTGACATTTTCTGATTATCTGAAAATATTTTAAAAACATTAAGTTCTATGCCAATGTTTTTGAAATGAAGGAATAAACAGAAGAACGGAGAGTTTAAGTGACTTGTCAAAGATAATACAGAAAGTTACCAGCAGAGCCAGAAGTAGGCACCAGGAGGCCTTACTCTGTGGTGGTGCACCCTTATGATCATTAGTGCATTTCTTCTTTGCCTTTTCACAGGGAGAAAATTTATTCCTGTGGGACAAGATAATGGGATCTCTAATGTGGTCCTAGTTGAAATAAAGTGGATTAACTGAATTGCTAACTCTCTGCTTTGCTTTTGGAGTTAAGCAATTATTTCTTTTAAATCCTGAAATTACATTCTCATATCAAAAAGTTTAATTTATAATCTTTGTGAAATCTTGCAAACAAGTAATTTCTGGAACTGGAATAGGAGTTTCTATTATATAATTCCATCAAAACTTTTATTGAGAAATTAAACCTTAAGACAAGAACAGATATATAAATAAATTAGAAAAACCCTAGATTGTTAACCTTATTCCAGGGGGAAAAAAAAGAAAAAGTAACATACTGTAAGGCTTGCATCCAGGAAAATACTACATTTATACTTGATTTTTTACTACAAGCATTTTCTTACTTATCGGTCTTAATAAATCATTAAATAAACAAAATGAAAATATTTTGTACTTTTTAACATGTTTGTAGTTCAAACTGCTTGAACAGTTTTGCATTACACTAATATTTTTGAGCATCCTATAATGCTTATGCTTAATAGAAGCTAGTGGATGATGTGACATAATGGATCATTCTCAAGTACATGTTTTTGCACATGCAGAACTTGTCATCATGCACACATTTTATGTCAGACATGAATGCACTAGGAGAATGGAATGCAGACAGCCCAGAAATAACCAGGAAATATTGCGATATTGAAACATTGCTCTGTAACCTGCTGTTCTATATGAGTAAGAAATGAGAATGGGAAACGCTAATTGGACTTCTCCCCATTTACTAAATAACATAGCAATAATTTCTGTTTATCTGCAGTGTAAACAAATCAGGATTTCAAATACACATTTCTCTATATAGAACCAAAGACCTTACAAATTTACATTGACCATTAACTTTCAATTAGAAGGTTAAAATCAGAAGTACAGCCTACAGAAAAGAAAGTCCTATTTAACACAGAAAATACACTGCAATTTAGAATATATTAGGTTATTTGCTGCTATTATAGAGCTTGCTTCTCTAAAATACTCTTAAATAATTTTGTAACATACTCCCAACCTTCCTCTTCTGATACAGCTTTAAATTAAAATCTCTGAACATAAATACTTAATGGTAAGAGATCTTTGTTCCACTAGGACTTGAGGGAGTTTATGTTCACAAGAATGGGACCATAAAGAAGTATCTCTAAAAACAATTTATGGGTTTTGCAAGTTATTTTGCATAGAATCTGCTATGGCACATAAAAGACAGTGTTTTGTACAAAATGATAATGGGAAAAAGAAAGCCATGGTGGATCCCTTTGTTTGAAGGCATCTATCTTTGTGCATGTTATGAAAATACAGAGCATATTTCATACTGGCACATAGAATGGGCTCTTTCATGGTTGTGTGAATTCCCTTATCATTTCAGTAGTAGCAGTAACGTAGCTGTCATAGTCTTAGGATATAAGAAAGGCAGGTCCACATGGACAAAGAGACAATATATTTTATTAAAACAGGCAATGTATCAGGAAAAAAACCAGGCTTACATTTGGCAGTGGAGTCAATAAAATGTTGATCAGGCCATTTCTATCACTGTTCATCCTTACCACTTGCCCAGTATCTACAGCTCCCATTACTTAAAAGGGGACTGTTTAGTTTGATTGTTTAATTTCTACCTCCCAAATAATTGTGTCCTCTCTGGATGAGATGTATGGGAAAACAGTCCATTAAAATATTGGTTGTTGCAGGCAGACTGCTACAGAAGAACCAGTAGATTTGCTTTTGCAAAGCAACTTTTCAAAAAGCATCATATTCCATAAAATCATTCTCTTTTCTTAAGCTACAGAAGCAGCATAAAGGTTGAAATTTTCCATTATGATTGTTACCTGGGAAGTAGCACTGGTTCTAGACTCTGGGCTGCCACTGATGTCTAAATTTTCTTACAGTGTACACACGAATACCTGAAACACACACGCGCACAGTCAATTACTAGATCACTTTGGTAACACATATTTCAACAGCTGCACGTCTCCTACCTTTGCAGTGGCCCTGGCTCGGAATTCCGGGCAGCCATTAACAGTTATGGTTTCATGCATGTATTGATACACCTAAAATATTCATGAAAATAAAATGAAATTAATTATAGAAGCAAAACAAGTACTTTATATTAAGCCAGACAGGAGAGTCCCTTTCCCTCATAGAAATCACTTTCATTAATGCTGTATTCATGCAATCACATAGTCAAGTGTCTGCTAAGCTTGAGCATGCTTAGGTTAACAGAGAGCAGCAAGCTGTGTTTCTCATAATATTTTCCAGACTCAACTTTACATCTTCTAACACAATTCCCTTCCCTTCTCTAGCAAGTAGTTTCCTAAAACCAGAACGGTTAAATTCTATGCTATCAAAAGTCATGTCACCAGGCAACTGACTTGAATGTAAATGATGTTAACTGACCTGAGTGGTGTCTCAGCCTCCAACAATGGCTTCTTTGGTCTCTGAACTTTCTTATGAACTAAAAGACTTACGAAACTGATGTTAAAAAAATATGTAAGTTGCTCAGCATAAAGAAGAAGAATGCTGTTCAGCTGAAGAATGGAAGTGAAAATAAAGTTTTGGAGAAAGGTCACAGTACTACCTTCCATCAACCATAACTAGGAATACTGAAAAGGGGTTGACAGTCTGGTAGTTCAGGTCAGACATGGTCAATGGGTAGGATTATCCTTTAAAAAGAATTGTACATACACATAAATTACATAAAATCAACACTGCCAATATATATAACTTCCTGACATTTTTTTCTGGCATACACTTTTAGCCCACTTTCCCTGGTCCTTAACTCTCCCTTTTAAACATCTCCAGTAAGGTGAAAGGAAAAGGCTTGGTCTTACACTGCCTTTGTTCTCTAGATTTGTCACACTCTTAGATGAAAAGTATCAACCAAAGCCTTGATACTAGCCAGTTATTTTGAAAGCAAACTTAAAAAATAAAAATACTTATATATAACATACAGAAAGTTTTTTGAAAGACCAAGGTGAATGCAAACTAACAAAACCTTTTATTTCATTTTCTTATAAAACCACCAAACTTACAAAGAAGTTTCCATATGCCACTGATTTACCGTAGGCATTTTCTTGACCTAATTAATCAAAAATTTTGTCTTTACATGCGCTTTATGGTTCAGGCTGGACTCCTCAGAGAGAACCTTTGCTGGTAGAATATGTTAGTTTTTACCGCAATCTCCTTAAGTTCCTTGAGGAGTGCAGATTCAAAAGTACTTTCAAAAATACATTTACCTTTCACTCATTTGCTGATACTTTAGCAGGAGTGCCAAAACCTTCCTCTTTGGTAATGTAAATGTTACTTTGGCAGAGAAGGTGTCAAGTCCTTTACTTAATTGACCTACAAACAATGGCTTGTCCCATTGGTAAACAAAGTTCCCCATCCCCCTGTCCTGATGACTTCTTACGCAGTACCATAACACTCTATCTCTCCCCACTGAGCCTGTTAACATAAAACTTCACACATGACAAGCATGTGCTACAAACATGTAAACAGAATTTAGACTTGTGGCTCATTTCTGACTTCAGTAGTCAGAATAGACATAGTCCAGACTATACACACAGTGTTAATCAAGCACTCTTAGGTAGCAAAATGTTTGGGGATGACTGATCCCCAAACCTTTTTTCTTGGGATATCACACTAAAGAAAAAGGCAAAAAAGGAAAGGAGATAACAAATGCAATCCATTTTAGTGATCTTCCAAAATACAGCAAAAAGATTCTTTGTCTTGACTATTGTCAGCACGTATGTCATTCTAGAACTAAATTTAAAAAAAAACTTGGGCCAGTGAAGAAAACTGAGACAAGGGGAACATGCTGAAAATCTTCCTGCTTTCTCCATTTGAAATGAAATCTTGCTTCCATTGGTAACACGGATATTGGCCACAGCAGAAGAATTTTGCCCTTATTTTTAAAAATTTAAGAAAAGAAGGCTCTTTTATAGTCTTTAAAGGATCTCTGGTTTCTTCTGTTTTAGTACTGGATGATACCATCATAAAAATGGGTTGAGCCTACATACGCAGCATTATACTGCACAGATCAGTGCAGTGTTTATTGTGTTATGTTGTAGGACATATTACTGCATAAGAAGAACTACTACATTATATAAGAACAATACTGGGTAATTGGAATAATGAATCAGTACATTCTTGTTTCTTTAAAACTCATACTGTACCAAACCACTGATAATACTGTATTTTCTTCAGGTTCCCCTCCATCTTAAAACATGACATGACAGCAGATTGTACATACTGCTTTTGCTTGCACAACGTTAAATGCTGTGGCTTGCTATAATGTCTAAAAGCATATATTTGAATATTAAACTATTATGACATTACTTCAAAACCAGGTCACAGTATTTAATAGAGCAACAGTTACTAAAAAGTTCTTTAAAATATTCATGACTAAGATGGATTATCACAGAAGTGAGCTGGTAGTGATACATTCCTGTCATTGTTTGCTAGGTTTGAAGTCACATAGCTTCCTGTTGACTGCACCCTACCAGTATCTAGCTGGTAGACTTTTTAATATATCCAGTATCCTGGTAACTAATGTGTACACTGGTGGAAGAACAGACTCACAAGTGTGTGATTAGATTAGTAAATTAAAAAATAATCCAGCAACTCAAAAAGTTGTGGAAAAATATGTTCAATACTGTCATATAATCCTTGGGTTAATCAGTAAATTCTCAATGCTAACAGATTTAAAACGTCATTCTGCAAAGAGTTATCAGTGATCATTCTATCTATAGCACAGTTCTTGCAAAAAAAGAGTCCCGCATGTTAGATCTCACTCTCTATAAGCAACAGATGCAACCAGTCTTGAATATTTGCTTGAGGCATTTGTAAATCTAATTATCCTACTTGACTGTTACATAATGCTAAATGTAATTTGTGTTTAAGAATAATAAAACATTTACACCCACATAACTTTCCTATTACTTTGTCAGTTTATCAACCAAACACAGATTAATTGTACCTGTTCCACCAAACCCCTTAAACTCTTCGTAGGGTTCAGTTTTAATCATGGCTCATTTTTGCAATGCATTGAAGTCCATAAACAAACACTGTTTGTTTTCCTGTAGCCACACTAAGCCTTTTCTCAATGCTGTTCTCAGCACCACCTTAGCCTAGATTTCAGCACAACAAATCCATTCTGCTGCCTCTTTTATGTACACAGAACGCATAAACTGAAAATCTCTTTGTTCTCAAACTGAGTAAGGTGGCATTTAAATCCTCCTGGTATGGAATACAGCTTCTTGTTCAATCCACTGTATGTGACAAGTAATTGAAATAGATTTATAAACTTTTTTTCAATTCCTACTATTATCTGTACATCTGATTACATTTTTAACATATAGCAATTCTCCTGAAACTAATTATATCATCCTTAAGATGCCTGTATGAGATCTACTGTAGATTTCTTTACTCAAACTAAGCATCAGTCAGTACAGAAAAAGACAAAGGCACAGATTTTAAGTTAAAGCATTTTCAAATCTCCCCTTTAGGATGTTTACTAAAGAAGTCTTTTAAAACAGTGACCTTTGTTGACTACGACAGCTGAATCATTTTGAAAGACATCATTGTATAATACGAATGAGCTGAAGAAAGAAAATTAACATATCACAGAAGCACAGACTGGGTGAGGTTGGAAGTGACTTCTGGAGGTCATCTCGTCCAACTGCGTTGCTCAAGCAGGGCCATCTAGAACCAGTTGCCCAGTACAATATCTAGATGGTTACTATATGTTACTAACTTGAAAAAGAGCTGCATGTCTATTTTTGTATGCATAGCTATTTCTTTTTTCAGTGTCTGCAAGACTACATGGATGTTTGTTTAGTAATATTATTTACTGACAGATTCCATAAACAGTCTGATGGTCTAGTACCTAGGGAAAAGAGCTTCCACAATTCACTAATAAAACAGATTAAATTACAGGTGAAATATCAATGTTTCAAGACACAAAGCTGCAGCTGAAAGGTAAATGGTATTGTTTCAGATCATTTCCCCCCCCAGCAATTTCTACCAAAACTGTGAGTGTCTGTGTGCTGAGTGTTCATTGGGTAAAGGCGTGCTGCAGACAGGGGTTTGTTGACACAGATCTCATTTGTGTTGTGGAGCAAGACATACTGGGCTTTGTTTTCTCTTTCCTGTGGTGCACAGAATACAACACTCCCACCAAGCAATACTCCTGAAAGCAGGAATATAGATCTCAGACTTTTTTCAGCTTCTGCAGGTAGTCTCCTCAAACATAATCCAAAGTTATTCTCCCACAGTACTCAAAGATTACAAAAGAGTGAGGGAGGTAAATTACAAATAGAAAATCTGAACTTGGAAGTGAATCCTTCTTGTACTGTGGCAGCTCTTGCAGGCACAGAGAAATGCACATTTTATTACTTCTCCCAGCAGGAGCTGCAGTGAGTCAGCTGCAGCAGGTATTATTGTTGTGATGATGGTCCTCAACCCCACGCATTCAGCTGGGAGGCAAAGCAGCTGGTTTAGGATTAATGGAGCACAGGAAGGGGGACTCACTTCCAGGTACTTTAGGAGCTAGCTTCTTACCAAAAATTACTCCATATGGACTCTCAACAAAGCAGCAAGTTATTTAGGGCTGGGCTATTTAAGTCCATACAAAGCTGCAGAAGGTCCAGGAAAAACAGTGCATTTAGCAGCCTGTTTTGTAAAGGTGGATAGAAGCAGCATTCTGTTTATAACCTGAATGGTGCAGCATCTTTTCTGATGAACTCTCAAAGATAGAATTTAATTAAACAATTTTATCCCATTAACCTCTGTAAGAGGTGTTTAATGATTCATCCCCTGATGAAATATGTAATTCTAAGTACAACTGTACCTACAATAATGATTCTCAACTTTAGGACAAGCTGATCTGAATATCAGAAGTGAAAAGGTATGAGGCAGAAGTCATTTTACAGCAATGAACAAGTGCTCAGAAACCCCCATAAACACAATCCAAGACAGATTACATTCCAGTTCAGACCTGTGACGTAGCAGGCCCAGATAAAATTTTCTGGAATTTCTAAGTGGGGAAGTGACCTTTTTCGAAAATGTTAGGGGTTTCTTAGCATGAGATAATATATATACATAGTAGTAATCAGCTGTGTTTCCACAGTGCCTGCGGTATGATAATAATAAGAAGACATAAAATGCTTCCTTCAAGAAGTCACAACCTAAGCAAGTGACTTAGGTAAATCATAGGTAAGCAGGTAAAAGGATGAAATGAAGAAGAAACCTACAAAAAGACAGATAAATTACATTTAACATATGTATTGGCACCATCTGGATTTAGTTCCTTTAGCACATTTGCTGTATTTTTTGTTGCTTCGGTGTAGAAAAGATTGTGTATTTTTGGAAGACTTTCAAGGAAGGGATGACAAGAGCCTGACAGACAGTACAGAGGGGAAAGTTAGCATGAGAATAACCAGAGCAAGGAGGACATAATTGGTTTCATTGTGCTTCTGTAGTCATGTCAATGAACAGTGTACATGAGTGCATCCTTGCAGAACTGACGCTAAGCTATAAAAGAGAGATTGTTATTTACTCACACCTCAGTACTACACATCTGCCGTCAGCTAGCTGAATCCCTGTCTTCCTAATTGCCTTCATATGTTGGATAGGATGAAAAATATTTTCCCTTCTAAGACGTCAAGCGAAAAAGAAGTATCTTAATCAGTCTTTTACCATGGCAAGAAGAGCAGAAGATGCCTTTATTCAGCAGAGCTGCTGGTCTCTCTTCTCCCCTCCTCTCAAAATCTGGAACTGATTCTCAGGACTTCAGATCCAAGACCCACATTTCATTTCACTCGGTGTGCATGAACCAGTTCCTGGGGCAGGCCAGGAGAATGCCCAGTCTTGTGACTGGGAGAAGTTACAGAGCAAAGGTGCAGTGCAGAGCTGCAGACCTCTCCACAGTGGTGCCTGTGAATACCTTGTTTCTGAGAGCAAACTCCCACCTGCAGCACAAATCAGCTGTGTCTTTCTCCCACTCTACTTCGTTTTCATAATTTATGACTCTTCCACATTCTGTTTGGGAATTTTTCCTTATCCACAACCTTTTACCTATATTTTCCATTCTTAATTCAATATGTTTATGTCTGTGGAAAGGAATGCATTGGTTTGTATGCCTGGACAGACTCCCCTTGGGCTGTGCTTCAGCACTCAATTCAGATCATGCTTGACCACATCAGTGAGCAAGGACATCTTAAGTGCTACAAAAGATCAGGAGGGACTCTGGTAACCTTTAACCTCTTGCAAAACAGAAACCATGGAATCTTACTTGGTAACTTCTTACACCAATCACCATTTTTGCTTTAACTACAGACTTTTTATAACTAAAGAGTTTTCAGAAACTCTGCCCTTTATGTTAGGTTTGCTGATATTTCAAACAGTATTTGCTTTTCTACAAAATTACTCAGAAACAGATCTAATTATCCACCTAAGATGATATCTGAACAGACGAGGGAATGAAAAAAAAGAAAACAAGTCAAACACAACCAAAAGTGTGTATATTAGCAGCATGAGGGTATACAGCTGACCCAACTACATTTCCTCTTTCATAATTCCTCTTTCTTAATGACTTATTACATCTGAAATCTTACTCAAGCTCAAAACCAAAGCAGTGGAGCACTTCCATTCAGCCATAAACCTGCAGTAGCTCAATGAAAACGGAAAATATCTAGCAACAATGTGTTTGGTTTTATATGTCTTGAATATCAGATGGAATTTCTGGTTTTGTGCCTGTGTTCTGATTTTTAAAAATTATCTCATGTGATAAGCATGCTTGGGAAAGTACATCTACATCTTTAAGAGCATGCTTTCTCCACCAGAGCTATGCTCTCTAGCTAAGATACTGGACTAAACACTGTCATAAACCATAGTCTAGAAGACAGTAGTTTCATAGGGTAGTTGAAAGCAGGCTGATTTCCTTTTCTATCAATCAAGTTGACTCAAAAAAATGAAAACTGTTTTTTCATTGCGTTAATCGTTACTTCTATCTTTGGTAGTTAATTTTTAAAAATCGGGGGAGAGACTATTCTGAATGACTGAAAATCAAGAGAATTTGTGAAGACTTTCTAAATAGCAGTCCTTGTGAGGGACAGAACCCCAGAAAACCACTGGCTGTGGAAGAATGTGGATGCCATATATACACACCACAACTTCAAGTTTACAATAAACTTAGATTCTTCTTAAATGAGACTGAGCAAATGAATCACAAAAGTCCATTTTGTTATAAGACTCTGACAGGTATTTGAGTAATCCCAACAGAAGCAGAATTAGGCAATCTTACACCCATGCTCACAGTGTATATACTGTACATAATCTTCAGTCTGTCCCTGAGTGCAAGCTGATGAAAGTTCTCCTTTCGTCAATGTCAACAGGAGAAGTCGATAGATACCTGTGAGTATGGGGAGGTCAAAATCGCTGACAAGTACTTTTGAAAGGAAGGTATGTGATACGTTATTGCTCTTACTGGAAACATCAACACGTCCGTATTATGTAAGTTGTTGCCTGCAGCTACTGAATTTCGACAACTGAATTTGAAAAAGCTGCTTTGTGACAACTAGTCTGTATTAATGAGCTATTTATATCAGACAGAATGTGGTCATTCAAGGTTGCTGGCATTCTGAATATTTTTACATTATAAGCTCTCATTAGCCTTTGAGCAGTTACATGTTTGCATTAGGAAAACCACTGGTGTCTATTTTCAAAACCAAACTTTGCAACATTTTCACAATTGTTGCAACAATCCCCTTTCCATGAAGTAAAACTGCATGAATGTTGCCACATGATGCCATAGGGACGCTAACCCATTAAAAAGCTCAAACCTGTAAATGAAATTCAGTCTCATTTAACAACTTGAGGAGATGAGAAGTTTAATTTCAGACCATGTGGAAGAAATATTACTAATGTTGGCTTTAACATTTTCATTGAGGATATTTTATTTAAATGTTTCCTTCTTTGGGGGGTGGGGGCTATAGAGGAAACTAGGTCAGTTCTACCAAAGTGAAAAAAACTGATCTGAATATTGATGCATTATTAAGCTGTCCTTAGGCAGTAGGAAAAAACCAGCACGGCCTGAGACATTGTTAAAAATAAATTAAGTATAATCACTGCAAAGGCATAATATTTTAATTTAGGGTGACATACTTTATGAAGGCTCAAGTTAAAATAGAATTTTTCCTTTTTTTTTTCTGTCTGGAAAACGGTGGCGTGCTCTCTGCCCTGACGGTATCTGCAGTGGTGTCGGAAAGCTGACCCAAGTTTTGGTCCCTGAGCTCTTGCCATATGATGCTGCGTCTGTCCAAGAAACAACCCAACAGGGGTTAGAGGCTGGGGCCAGAATCTTTCCTCCCTTATGTGCGAGCAGAAGAATGTAGCAGATGTACCAGAAAACGCATGCTGTCACATCTTCTGCACACATTAGGGGAGTCGATTGAAACACGCCTGGTGTTGCTGTTAGGATACACAAGACCTCTGTGTGCACCTTCTTCCTTCCAAAGTCAATTCTGTCTGGAGTCATCACTGACACTGTAAATTCAATAGGAAGTTGCTTCACACCTTTTTAAGAATAAGGAAAAATACAATTTTATTTGCAAGTAAAAACTACTTAGATGAGGAACAAGAAAAATAGAATTGGATCATTTAGTTTATTTCATATCCCTTACACCCTGTTCTATACTCTGCTCTAAGTCTATGGGAACTATGAGCTGTCATCTTAAAAACAGTGTTAGAGGTGTTTCAGAAATTATATCCTCTGCAATCACTAAACCACAGCAAATTACTGTCCTAAAAGTCTCTTTTGCTGCTTCTACTGCAATATACTGTGATAAACAGAAATACAAACATGTGTGATTAGTTAACTCCTGTAAGACCAATCGGAACTCACAGTTTGTAATTTAAAACTCTCAGACCTCACTGCCAAGTTACCTTTGAGTTCAAAAATACACCAAGCATTAATAAACAGTAATTTCCTCCACTTTATCAGTAAGTCTGTATACGCTGTTGAGGCTGACATATGCAACAGCCATATTCCAAACTTTAACAGATTTGTCAAAACATTGCCAAAATGAGCACCTGGATGAAACATGACATCATCATGCAAGCTCATCTCCAATGTTCCTATCAAGCTGAGAAAGCAGGGAGAAGGAAGGAAACTACTGATGCCTCTTGTTTTAAATGCCAACAAAAATACAGCTAAAATTGAGTTTTAAAACAGCTTTACAATTTCTTTTCTTTTCTGAAGGCACAATTAAAAAATGGAGATTGAGCAGCATTTCTCAGGAGTCTCATCGGTGACATCAGTTAAGTGGCAGCAGAGGGATACTGAGGCTCGATCAAGGCAAAAAAAATGGTGCAGTAGCTTCCAACAACCTGTCACTTATTAATATTACTTGGTAGTTAACCTTGCAGCTGATTTCTCTTAAGAGGAAGAAGCAGGCTTGAGACAAACTGCAGCAGACCCTATTCTGTTTACTCTGAAGAATTTAATGTAATCAAATAGGATACTGCAACAATAAACTAAAATGATAATGTGAACAAACAAAAAAGATGCTGAGATGCTCCACATATGTTCCACTGGAGTCATCATCTGTAGCACATGCAGCTGCAGCTGTGTGCTGAAATGAAAACATCACCTGAACACTATTCAGAGAGTTTTAGTAAATATGATACAGCCACGTAGACGTGGCTGTATCATTAACATGAACAAGATATGTCATCGTTTTGATCCTGTAGGCTGCAGGACTTTTGCAGCGCTAAAATACTTATTTATATGTTGTAAAAGGCACAGTTACACAAGCAGAGCATAAGTATGATTAGATACATAGCCATCAGCCAACTCTAAAAATTGATCTTTACCCAAAACCAATGGGAGAAAGCACTCATTAAAGACCAATGATGCAGTCTGGTCCCAGATTCTGGGGTCCTCTGTCTGTGAAATCTATGTATTTAGCTCTAGGCAGCTAAAAAAGAGTGACAACAGCAGCTGTTTTAAATCTCCTGCAGTGAAGTCATGAAAGTGGTAGGGACTTAGAAATTGCAGAGAGACTAAATAATGCCTTCTCTCAGATAATGCTTGGGCAGCTTGGTAAATTCACATAATTGCCATTAATGAAGGCCATCTGCTGAGTTACAAGGTAATCAGTTCCAAAAGTTCTCATTCATGCCATCCAGGGCTTGTGAGCAACACAGTAATGCTTCAATCACGTATGGTAAAGTGGCAAATGAACCTTCATTGTTTTTCAGAACTGGAGTAATTTCTGATTACATTCACCCTAAAACATAGCATATATTTTAACATAGCAGGGTAATTAAAAAAAGAAAAAAGTTCTGTGTTTACTGGTCACTTAGACTTTTCTGCTGAACTTTTGCAATGCCAAATCCAGCATGGTGGCAAGACAAAGAGCAGAAGGCTCACCTTTAGAAATCTAATTTCTTTTATTATCTAATTTACAAACATTACAAATGCTTCTCCCAATTCATTATTATGGATACAGTATCTGCAACCAGGAGGCAAAAAGTAAAATTCCGTAAAACATGAATACATTACTATTGTGCCATACCATCGTATTTGAGTAAAGCTAAGTTATGCCCTTTCCTAACAGTGATGGAAGTACTAATTTAGTGGAAACTTGTATCATTATTTTAGGTGGCTTTTCATTGCTGGGACTGTGGTAACGAGAAAGGGATGGAAAGGTACAGTAGAAGATTCTTGTAAATGCTACACAGCCCCAGAATTCAGGCAAACTGAACTGGTTTAGCTGACATTATAATCCACTCCAATATCTAAAAAAACACAAGATAAAATGCTTAAATTTTACAATTTGCATCCAGGAATACAAATTTTAATAAAAAGTTACAAATAAATCAATGCATAAGCATGCAAAAATTTGAATGGAATTGGTCAATTTGCACGATTCCATATTTGCTACTGCATGAGTGCTAATACTAAATTAATGGCGCAGTAATTCTGAATAAGCTATCTGGAACACTAGAACAAGTTAAAACAAGGTATCAGATTAGCCTAGGGAGAACTTTGCTTCCCAGCCAGTCTAATGAGGCATCATGCTAATACAATCATACTGTTTTTGTGACCTGAGCTACAAATGGGCGCTGATAAATCTGGGTTGCTTTACTCCCATGTGTTGTCCTATTGCCCTTTTGTTTACTAATTGCCTTATTAGTAAGTCTGACATATCACTTCTGCTCAATCCTGACCAACAGTTCGGTTTGCATGGGTAAATGTGACAGTAGGGGATCTTAGATGTCAGGCTTCCTACTGAGCTTTAATCACAATTCTGTGCTCTGAATTATAGCAGTAAGTCTTCTCAATAATTTTTTTTTCCAAGCGTGCATCTTCTAATTTAAAAACTTCAAAAGCTGGGCTAACCCTGAGGAGATCAAGGACTGACTGGAAATGTATTTCTCCTCCTGTAACAAATATGTAGCTCCCAATGGAAATAAAGGGTTAACACAGGGCAGGATTGGGACTCTGGGGTTTACCTCAGTGCCAACTAAGAGAATTTGGCCTGGTGAACCTCCATTTTAACAAGGACTCATGAGGCAGTAAACACTGAAATTCTGCTTTCAGAGGCTAGGTCTGGGATATGGAGGAACAGTATTATAATGCAAACTGAACACACAAATTTTGAGATTCTTGAAACACAAAGAAAACAGTTCTTTAAATTACTCCTACATTAAAGTCCTAAATTAATAATTTAATAAAAAAAACAATGAGACTTTTTGCCTGACTCCAGCTAATACGGAGATTGTTATATTCAGCACAGCCCTGTAAAAATGGAGTACACCACCACACTGGGATACCTGAAGTGAATGAACATCTAAAGGCTCTAGCCAGCCTTCTGGCTGTCCCACATGGCATCACAGTATAGTGACAAGCACAGTACTACCAGATTCAGTTTTCACTGCCCAGCAGCCTTCTTCTGGTCCCTCAACATTTGCAAAGACATATATCAGGGTTAATAATGAAAAGTGCAGGTAGGTGGCTTGAGGAAATGACCAGATAAAAACACCCTGCACATCAGCAGCACTGGCATTCTGGGCATTCAGATACTGAGGCATGGAAATGAAAATTATTAATAAAAGGAAATCATTCCAATATATTGACTAGGTTTATTAAACTATCCTACCTAATATATAATGAAACTATGTTTTTAATACTATACAACATAAGCAATTATATTTTTAAAGTAACTAGGGAGCATCAGAAACTTATAAAAATGGGTCAGTGTTTTGCCATTGCCATTTTTATGCCTGTAAGTCAATAGGGGTCCTTAAATCTCCGGGATGCTCTGTCGGTAAGATAATTTTATAGCAAGCTTAAAGTTTTAAACTACTGAGGTAGGAACTGAACTATTTTCAAAGACAACATGCTTTCCCACTGTCTAATTTCCCACAGAACACACAAGAGTAGAGTATTTTGTGTTGACTCCTCCTCCTTTGTCAGTGACCGAGTCCTACAGAATTGCTTTTCTGTGATGACCTGATATTTTGGTGGGAATCATAATGATATAAAAGAATAGTTACTTTTGTGTGTCTGATTGACATACCACATTTTTATCTGATTAATTTTGGTATTGATTCACCGTAGGCATTTCTTAGTCAGTTCTTCTTTCAAATAACATCTACACAGAAAAACTTCAGATTTAACCTTGAAATGGGAAATTGAGTAGCAAAAGCAGGCTGGGAGAAAAGCGAGATACACCTGAATATTACATATTTAACAGACAGAAATAGAAATCAGGGAATAAACCTGAAAGAAAACTTTGCTCACCAGGAGATGCAAGTGTTTATCAAGCTGTATTGTCATTCTCCTGGTGCTTGACCACCAATTATCAGATGTTAGCAGTAAATGAAATTCACATAAGCTGCTAAGGCATGTCACATTTTCGTCTTGATGATCCACTATTTATTCTATCACCTGTGCCCACAGGTCTTTAGGTTTCTTGCTAGACCAGAAATCCACTTTATCTTATAGTTCTTTTAACTTTCTTTTACTGACTTGTAAGAATGAAAGTAATTTTATCAATTAGGCTGTCTAGTTTTATGTTGCATGTGAATACAACTTCTCAGTAGCTCAATTATGCATTCACTTTCACAGCCCTTCGTTCATTCCATTATCCCCCTGGAAATCAGATGACTATAACACAGCAACAGTTTTGAATAAACAGCAAAAACATTTAGAAGGGTAATGGATTTGATGGTATAATGGACAAGGTTTGTGCAAGTTTTATTAGATGACAAAGCTATAGAAGGCTAATTAATCTTCATGTAGCTAGGGAGCTTTTAAAATCAGTAATTTTAAAACACAATTAATTTTTTTTTTCCAAACTGATTTTTAGTGTGATCAGACTTTGGTTAACTTGCTTTCTGGTCTAAGGGTCTTCAGGTGAAAAGGAAATATTGAGATCATTATATACTTCAATTATTTCCATTGTTTTCAGAGCTAATACATATTCCTGCCTAGTGCCAGACAGAATATTTCAGCTGGTGATACTTATATTTAGCTAAATGAGAACCATTAATCACCATTTCCTAACATAGCATCCTTGAAAAATGCTAAAGTACTTCTATTTAAATTTCATTCACTCAGTCACTTTTATAAAAATTTATTTCTACGGGATATATTAGTGTAGGGATTTGAAATTTGATTTACTAAATAGATTCTCACAAATACAATTAATTACAGCCATTAGATAGATTCCTACACATTAGATTGGAATGTATGTCATCTAATAATGTATCTCATACTTTTAAAGGCTAATGGGTCATAAAAGTGACCATCTGCTTCTCTATTCCTACTCGTAGAAGGGACGGACAAGTCACATTCAGTCAGTACAGTGCAGACTATGTTTCACCTTTCATCCTTTCAATTACACTCAGGCCAATGCTGAATTTCTCTGGGACATATTTTAACAACCAAACTCACTGGACAGTTCAGTTACCATAACTCCATTATGGTGGTTATAGGACCACAAAAGTCAGCGTTAATCTCTTTTACTAGGTTTTCCAACGAAAGAAACTTCAGCTCAGCTCTTGCATTATAGAATGAACACACCATACTGCAGATCTGAGTATCTGCATATATATAATAAGCAGCCTCTTTCAGAATTTGCATACTAACACAAAGCCTGCCTCCTCATCCCATTTTGATTACTCCTACCTACAGCTCACACTCGGTCTGCTTCACTCCCACTTTTCTCATTATTTCCAACTGACTGCCGTGCATTCTCTTGTAATGTCAACAACTTTTCCCCTTTAGTCTGTGTAGGTGCTAATAAAGAAAATTAAAATCTAGTCACCACACTCTCACATCTCGCACTAAGGTAAGAAAAGATAAACAATGGGAGAGAATGTTTATAGAGAAATTTCTGTCTAGCCTTAGCTATCTCAAACTCAAACACGCTCAGAAAAATCTATGCTGTTCAATAAACTCCAGCATACATGAAGGACATGCAAGAAGGGCACCCCTGATAAATGACACAACACAGCTCCCAGATATCCTCCCAGCCCTTTTTGAACTGCTTGGAGATGTCCAACGAAGTAATGTGATGAAAATATTCCATGCTTTTATAATTTTTTTTAACATAAAAGCAATAATTTTCTGAGATTTCCAACAGCTCTTCAACTGGTGGGAAAAAAGAGAGCTACAGTCTAAATATTTGCCAAGGACTTAATGTATCTGAAAAGATAAGCCACGTGTTGAACAACCTTAAGTACTTGCAATGTACTTATGTCAATCCTCCCACTCTCCCCAAATGAAAAGATTTATTATTGGGCCTTTTTTATTTGAAATCTTTTTTCTAAAAAAAGATTTAAACAGATAGTGGTGAATGGTACAGATTTTTGGGGTGTAGAAATTTTATTCTCTGCTATTGATATTTTAGAAAGATAGGTTATATATATATATCTAATAAGAAATGCATTTTTTTTGTTTATGAAGTTGGTAGAACTGTTTATTCATCATCATTCAATCCTTGTGTAACAACTTCGCAGTTGTTGCACCAGGCTTCTTAGAGTGTCTATTATTTGGCTGTAAGAATCTAACACTAATTAGATAGTCTGTCATGTGCAGGGTGTCTTTACACAATATTCTATAAAATCCTTTTGTGACACTGAGATGATTTTGTCAAAATCTACTTTCAGCTCACTGAACCGAGAGTGCATTTTTCTAAGCCAGTTTCCTAGTTCTTAAATTTTGTGTTTCCTTCTGCTAAAACTGTTTTCCAAAGACTAATATAAATTTGTTAAGATTTCACTGGCGTGTTGTAAAGATTCAAAGCTGCCTTTAAGAATTGGAGTACAAGGGTCTGCTATCTGAAATAAAACCCAAATAATCCCACAACTTTTCTATGCTCTGTGGTTATTTAAAGAAGCATTTAGTTTGATTAAATGAAAGGACTAGTCAGAATATCAGCTTTTGAGGGTACACAGTGCCATTATTTATTGTCAGGGAACACTATTCCCTTTAAAAAGCCTTGAAAACTGCAATTTAATTAGGTGGAAGCCTCTCTCTGATTCTCACATTGAAGAATATATTCCATAAAACAAAGACTGTGTTCCATTTTGCTTATTAAACTAATGTCTGTTCATCCCTTTCTTTCTTCCAACCACTCAGTAGTCCACTCAATCAATCTACTGCTGTTGCCTAGTTATCAGGAGTTCAATTTTGCAACCATTGAGGGAACATTAGATTCCCCATTGATTTCAGCAACAGGGGATTAGTTCCAGGCAGTAGACAGATAAACTGAAACAGAAGTTCTTACAGAATTTCTACTAAAAAGATGTTGCCTTCATTAGAGCATATAGAGATGCTTCTGTTTGGCAGGCTAAGAGCCTTTGGTTTAGGAGGTAAAATATCTGACATGATGTTGAATTAAATCATGTTTTCTTGTCTAAGAAACTTCTAACAGAAGTGACTGTCATTTTAACTTCTTTAAAGATACTGCTTGTATGCATGTAGGAAGTACGGTGCATCTTCTCTGGCTTGACTAGAAGAAAACAATTATCATTTATCTACTGTTGGGCAGAGCTTAGGAAGGCCCTGACCACAGCTGCTAGAGGAATGATCACAGTTCTCAGCAGTATGACAAGGATTTCTGACATGAGGAGCAAAGCCCACTGGGACCTGACCACTGACTTCCAAGGTAAGATTCCTGTCAGCTTTAGCTAACTTCAGCCTTGCCCCTTTTGGCTGTCACTGCATTCTGATTCTATCAGCACCTCCCTATCACAGCTGAGCTCAAAGGAGGGGCATTCAAGCTTGTACTGACCCAATCTGGCATGTCCCCACGCTCCCAGCACTGTGCTGTACAGGTTACCACAGACCCTCAAACAGCAGGAGCAGAATACTAAAGCACTAATCAATCACCCTTTCTCGTTAGCAAGGCTAATTGACTCAGGCTTGATGCCTTGCTGACGCAACTGTTCTGTGTCTGCTTTTCAGTAACTTCAACATTCTGCACAGCAGCATGGAGCTACTGACACATCTCACATCCATCATCCTTTATACAGGGTACTCCTAATTCTCCAGCACTGAAAGGCAAATACGCTTTTCTTTACAGGCGATGGATGGTAGTCTGAGAATAACTAAAAATCTCAAATTCATACCTCTCTGATAGCTGTACAAAACTCACTCTGCAGCACCTTCTTTAGAGACTGTAGCTTGTGTACTGGTACTTCTCCAGATTCCTGCAGTTTCTCCAGTAACTCAATTGCTCTTGCAACATCTGAGTGGGGAAAACAAAAAGGATACAGATCAGTATAAACAATGACTAATAAAATACTAAACAGGGCACACTGATTGTCATTTTAAACTTTAAATCAGCTTTACCAACACATACTATATTACTCTTGTGTTATACCAAACTTTGCTAGGCAACAACACTGCTATTGAGAGATCCAAATCCCAAAGTACAGACAAATCATGTGCATACATGTAAAACAGACACAGAGAGGTTCAGTCTTAGAAGGAAACATTCTTTGGAACAAAGGTACAAGTTCAAAGCAGCTAATCTGTATTAGAACTAAAATATTTCTTACTTTCTGCAGAAGAGAAAATAGCACAGGAAAAATACAGGGTTTACTTTCAGAAAATCTGAAAAAATTAAGCTATGTCTTTATGTAAGCATCCTCAGGATGACAATGCCCAAGAAAAATATTTAATCTTTTCTTCTTATAAATCTAAATATCAACTAATAAAGTTTCCTGGAGGCAGGGAAGGTCTGCTCTGGAAGAATGGGAAGTTTACTAGAGAAGAGTAAATGTAAGATTGCTGTCTAGTCTCCAAAGACCTGATCTACTACACAAAACCTGTGTGACCCACAGAAATACATGGAAATACTATTTTTGGGGGCCTAAATTCTCCTTAAGCACCTGTGTATTATCAAGGGAAGGATCAAAGTGTCTCTGAAGAGCAGTCCAGAGGGCTTAAGCCATATTGAATGGCGAGTGGGATTCTGATCTAGCTGAACAGTGCCAATACCTTCGCTCATATTTTCTTCTCTTTAACACTAGTTCCTAATTTACACAGCTATTATTAAAATACATTAAAAAAAAAGCCCAACCCAACCAATGAAATGCCAACAATTCTTTATGCTTGGGGACACAGAGGCACAAGAAATTGTGGCTGGTCTTATGGAGGCTAGCCTAGTCAAGCAAGGGGCACACTGACTTACAATAGCAATGAACTGAGCAAAACACATCCTGGTCAGTCTTCAGGATGGCAGAGCTTAAGAGGAGGGTTTTTTTCCTCCTCTGTCATTTAATGCTGCCTCACAGCTTTTCCTTTAAGTTTGCTGGTATAGTTGCATATGACGATGCTGCCATCTTGACTGTGTGGCTATTCTCACATCTTCACTGCATAGCCACTAGAGCCACTACTGCCCAGTCACACCACTCCTAATCACAGGTCTGTATCCCAGTGTAGAAATGAATGCATTGTATTAAATCACAAAACAGTATTTGAGGCATTGTAATTCTGTGTTTAAAGTGCAGAAAAAATAAATAAATACTCTCCCTTCAACCACACAAGTCCAGGATTACTACAATGTCTAGATGCAACCTTATATAATTCTCCTTTCTGATGACAAAGATCATACAAAGTCACTGTTTGTGACTGAGAGATTATGCTAATTGGAACAGTTCTTACAATCTTTGGCTTTTAACTGAGCTATACTGACCAGATGTCTGATACAACAGACATGAGAAATCTTCTGGAAATAGAAATGACACTAGATGAGCTGCAACAGGAAAACCCCATAATCGTATATTGGTGCTTATAAGAAAAAAAATTATTATCTACTGCATCAATGTTAAGAAAAAAGAAGATGACATCTCAAGAAATTTACAATTTATTTAAAAGAGGCAAGCAACTAGTCAGCATGGTAGTTAGTAGATAAACACCCAAACAATTCTCAAGCTTTTTTCGAGGCATCTGCCAAAAGACAGTCCAAAGCACGAGAGGAAGCATGGCAGAAAGCACACAGTATTTCTGTCAGGAGGATGATTCCATTTACTGAGCTGTAGCTTGCATGGCAAGAGCAGTCTTGTTGCTCGTAAACTTTCAGATGAATCTAACCTCACCCTGCATTCAACAATTGTGCCTGAGCTTTTGCTCCAAGCAGTCCTTCAGTTGCTACTGGGCACTCAGTCCATGTTACCAGATCACAGGTGTATCAAGAAAGATCCCTTTAAAACACTTACTGAAGTGATGATTAGAAAGCTAAAAGGAGATCTGACATATTAAGGCCACGGAAATCAAGAAAAAAATTAGATTCTAGAGAGAAGAATACGGCTGATGGGAGCTAATACATCAAAGAAGATGACTTTAAGATTTAAGTAGTGGTAAATACACTTCCGGCAAGAAACATTTCCATAGAGTGTAAAAGAATGACAAAACGTTAATTATCATAGAATCACAGAATCATTTAGGTTGGAAACCTAATATGAACACCTAAAATGATTTTTTATATTCTCAGTAATATTAATGTTACAATGATTTTTTAACAAAGCTATTGAATCATTTGCCTTGGAATTTTTTTTTAAATCTGTATCTGCCACACAATACTTGTATCTAGTTAAAAAGTAAATTCACACTCCCTAGTTATTCTTAGTAGTTGGTGCAAACTGGTATATCAGACAGCACAAAGCAACTGGATGATTTATTGTGAAGAAGATTCAACGGCCTACCACAATAAATCAGAGAAGGCCTCTGTAATTTGTGTTATACGTGATAGCTATCAAGATAATCTAAATCAGAATGGGGTCTTATCCAGTCCAGTTCAGGTACATTTTGAACTGTCTTTGCTTCTCAACAACAATAATTGTAAAAGATAGCACCACAGATGTCAGATTGGTTGCTGTTTTGCAATTGTTTTGAAGTGTCATGACCACACCTGAAAATTCTGTGAATCAGCCCACATTTACTATGGTCCTGAACAAAACTATATTAAATGAGAAATTTGTACTGATTGAAAGGAAACATAAGAAGCTTTAGGTACATCAATCAATCTAAAAGAGTTAAATACAGGTCTAAACATTTCCGTAGGACATAGGTCAGACTCTAGGTGACAATTAATCACTTCTAAAGTGATGAGTGTTACGATACAAATGATAAATTCATATTCCAGTTGAAAAGTCTATTTTGGGTGTTTAGTATGTAGCCTCTTAGCCAAACTGGGCACTAAGCTGTCATTTGCCAATACTAGCTTACTTAACTTTCTGACTCAGAAGGGACTGGAGGTAAACAAAAGCAGAATATCACAAAAGCGTGATTTTTCACACTTCTAAATTCATCCAGCATGCTAAAATACATAAATGCCAATGCCCAGGTTCTTGCTTGGATTTATTATTCTCCTATCCTATCCATTAACAATAAGCAGTCTTAATTTTCTTGTCACCACTAGGCCCATAGCTCGCTTAATTTGGCAATGACTTGTGTGATATTGCTCACAGAAGAGAGAGTAGTATATAAATTACAGAAAGAAAACGAGGCGTATGTTCAGGGCCAAAGCTGTTGGTTATCAGCTGATGCTTTTTCAGAAGCAAAATATAACACTTTGCACAAAACAGATGACTTTGAGCAGGCTAAAAATGTAAAAACATGAGTGTATAAAATATAACCTCATGAAATTGGCTGTATTTCCTTCCATTAATAACTTTGAAGGGGAAACTTTAGGACAGGTTAAAAAGTGAAATTTAGCAGTGCACAAGAACTTAAGCGATGCACAGACTTCTTCCTGATGGTTCTCTCAAGGTGAGCTCCAGCTAAAACTGGAGTAAGTGCTTGCTCAAAGAAGTGATATGACTGGCAATGAGGAGGACTTTAAAATTACATAAAATAGAGTATATAGCAGGAAATCTGCCCCATTGAAGTCAATTAGAGAACACTGTCATATGTTTGACAGATACTGCTAGGATAATTTTCGTGTCTCCAATCCTCCTTTGATTACAAATCTAAATAGATTTGCTCGTAAATGTTATCACCAAGGGTTTGTTCTTAAATACCATTTTCTTACATACTTGTGAAAAGGGCAAATGGATGAAAAGAGTGAGCGCATGTGTATTTACATAGATACATGCTTAAAAAATTCCTGGAACTATGTTGAAATTAGTTAAGTTCTACATAAATTAAATAGCCTTGCTTTTTATCTCTGTGTATTTCCTTTGTCCTTTCTTGAAGCAAAGATATTTATTTTTGAAAAGGATTGTTTTGCCTACTCTCAAACATTTTCCAAAATATGAACTCCATTATACTAACATGAAACATGTGCTAATATGATCATTGCTATTTCCCCCATTCATATTCCACAAATTGGTAGGAACTGACTGATGATGTGAGTAGAATTATTCCTTTATATTCTATGATACCTAAATTTTAAAAGAAATATGCACTTACTTCCCCCTTATTATATCCAACTCTCAGCATACCTTTTAAAGACTTTTTTTCTGCTGATTTTCTCATACATATGCACAATTCCTCTCTCTCCCATTCTAGTTAACATTCATTTCTCTTTTTTCTTCTCATCATCATGCTTGCCTACAGCCTTTCAGGAAATAATACTGTTTCAGTGTGGTGGGTCACGTTATCAGTGGAACACAGAGAAGGCAGGGGGCTGCGGGTGGGTGGAATGCATTTTATCAAGTGCACTCATCAGAAGAAAAGCATGACTCTCAGAAAAAAAAAAATCTTCATTTCAAGTGTACTTTCTATATTTTCATTTGAATGATGTTCCACTTGCGCTGCTAGCAGGACACAAGGAGAAGATTACCATACAAACCCTTGGAGAAATCACTAGAACATAGAAGTAGCAGGATACCATACTGCAATACAAGTGGAATGCTGTATACATCATGTATACATAGATATACAGCAGACTGCAGTTGAAAAAAAAAGGTCATCTGGCATAATTATCACTTTGTTCTGTTATATATTGTTTTCACTTTTGTTCAAATACCTAGCAATGAGCACTGTAGACTGATCTGTTTTATTTGCTAGATGTTCTAAATAGCAAATGCTTTTTCCAATACAGCTTTTACAACTTGAAAGCGAATTATGAATCCACAGAATGCATCCTGACTGGTCTGAACTTGGTGTTCTTTCACATTACTACTAAAACTGAGTAGACCAGGCTCCAGCATTCTCTGAAAGTTGTCCAGGTTGAGGTTTCACTCTGGTAGATTTAGTGCAAGGTTTATGCTCATTTGAGTTTAGTCAGGTTGAAAATTATTAGGAAAAATGTGGCAAATTATTTTAGCATGCTAAATGTGTCCCATTTAGTACCTGAGGGCTCTTGAAAAAGAAGGTACGTGCATGTTTTCTATTGCAAAATGATCTACAAAGGCAAGTGTCTATCGAACCTTCATTTTTTTGTGCTAGACTATGAGTGAATTGGTCTGCAGTCCTTAAAATAAATATATTATCCTCTGATTTAAGAGAATATTAGGCAGTTAAATAGTAGCCGCAATGCTGTGCAGTATCAGTTTGGGTTGAAACAGTAATCACATAGAAACACAGTGTTTCTTTACTCTGGTAAGTACCCTAGAATTAAGTTGTTGGGTAGTTCCCAAAGCCAGAATATGGTGACCTCTTGTATTATCAAGGTGTTAGAGAACAGGTTGCTCATTTTCTTGAGGTCTTTCTATGCCTCACTCCTCTTAGTTCTGGAAACTGCCACTGCATTACTATGTTGGTTACTATGAAAAATAAATGTGCTACATAAACACCAGCCTTTGATACCTCAATGAGGTAAAACATCACTACAAATTGACAGCAAGGATACTCAGTAAGTCTCTAAAATATTCACTAGCTTCACCATGCCATTACAGAATAATAATGCTGGCAATTTTCAATCTCTGTTCTGTTGTGCTTGAAGACCTTTAATCAGGCTGAAGGTGAAGGATTTGCATGACATAACAGGTCCTAATAATTGCCAATAGTTTTTCATTCCTCCAGTACTTGCATTCTGGTTTAGTTATTCCTTTAAGCTCATGAGAATACATTCCAGAATACTTAATGTTATTCTGTCAACTTTTTATCATAATTCCACAGGCCTGCACAGGATGCTTTATTATATTTAGCAATCTTCCCCAAACACTATCAAATGACAGCAGGTAATCAATGGTTGGGAAATCAAAATTCAGTGGTGATTAGCAAAATTCATTCATAATTCATAACCAGCAGCCCTAGTACATTGTATCCAAGCATTTATGTGACTTTATGGTTAAAGCACCAACTTCGGAAAAATGTCAGTGTCTATCTCTGGAAAATATTCTGTATTACTAGAGTTCTGCTGTCAGCCACTGGTTTATACAACATGGCAAGTCTTACTCTTACAATAACAGATTGTCCAATATGCTTCCATTCACCTCTTCGGTGCCTTACTATCAGCACAGTGCTCTCCTGAATTCAGATGCCCTTCCATTAATTTAATATATTTATTCAGTCTAATCTGGAGAGTTCAGAAATGTTGAGGGAAAGAGAAGCCTTTTTTCTCATTTAAATTGATATGTTTGTCTTGCCCCAAATTTCATGCTAATCAGTAAACATAAAGGTGTACTTTGCCATGGTAAATCACACTTGATGTGCATGGAGCAATGAGCTAAGCTGTTGGAAAATAGCAATATTATTTAACACTTCAGAGTATGCATCTCTGAGATGTATTCAAACAAATTATAGCAAGAATAATACTACCAGTGCTTTCATACTCTGGTTTAGATGCTATAGGTAGTGGTTACAGGTTTAATGCATTGCAACTTCACACTCCTGTGGTTAAACATCACTATGAATACGTAAATAAAAATAAGAAAGAACAACCATACAGAGCTCTCATGACTCATCTTGTGGCGAGGGTTTCAGCTGCCGCACTTTTGACGTAAACATGGACAGCTCAGCGAGTCACCCTACACTGTTGTTAGTCAATGAGGAAGAACAGACACTTTGAGGCTACAATTCATCTGACCTACTTTACATGAAATGAATCATACTCTGGAGTGCCTTGTCCCTTTGTTGACTATAAAGGAAGACTAGATGACTACCTTAGATGTAAATGCCTGCACCCTACATATCAGACATCTCCATCAGTACGATAAAATCCACTCTTACTGTCCAGATACATAGCAAAAGACTCACAAATCTATCTTTGTGTAGTCCAGGAGACATACTTCAGAAGAGTTACATTTGACAAGAAAACTGTCATTACAAGTCAGGCCAATGTGGTTTTTAAAATGCCTTAACTAATTATTTTATGGATTTTTTTTCCTTCTTCTTAATGTATGAGGAAAAAAAAAAATCAGGAAATCGTGAGATATAATTGAGTATATGTCTGTCTGTCTCACTTTGCCTGATGCGAGACGACTGCCCTCAATGACATTAATGGCATATCCCCATGAGTTTCTGCATACATTCCCCCAATACTTGGGGCAGACTCATTTTCTCTGGCTACTCATCAGACCTTGTTTTAGTCCATATGTTTGAGCTGCACTCCGATTCTGTTTGACTCTAGCTTCTCAGGCAAACCACGGGCATCCAAGTTCTCTGCTTCAGCCCATTTCTCAGACACAGAGCCTGTGACCCAACTGTTGCATAAACCAGGGCAGTGTTATATATGCGTTTTCCCAGCAGCTTTGGTAGCAACACTTGAACGTGACAGCAATGGTCTGAGATGTTTTGCAAAATAACTTACAGAAAGGACACAGTTTATTCACAGGAAAAGCAGTGCCATCTGTGATCACAGACAGCAAACCGTCTTGAGACCCCTCAATCCAGCTTCCTCAACACCATGAAACCTCCTCAGCGTTCTCTTCAGATACTTCAGTTACTTTGGCTGGTTCGGGCAAACACTGAAATGCTGACATTTCAGGCATACTGCCCCTGAATACCCTGCTTAGCTCATTCAAATACAACATTCAAAAGCTTCTCTTAAGTGAAAAAATATGCTCTCTGTGCTCTCTGAGCCTCACAGTGTGTTAAGTAATCTTGCCCTGCTTCTTACTCTACTAAGTTTTAACTAGCGACTTCTGTTCTTATCCTCAGCTAGGAATTTTTGTGGCCTTAAACCTACCATGAAGGCCAACTGTGAGAATTATATTTGCTTTACTTGGGTCAATCTTCTTAGCATATTCATTACTGTACAAAGACAGAACTAGTCCAAATTTTTCCTAGAAGCCTTCACATGACTAATGTAAGTCACAGGAGCATCTTTGTCAGCAATTTCATATTTGATTTGCTTGTGCATGTGTGAAATTGATCTGTAGAGTGCCTAAAACTATTAAGAGTTCAACAGTTACTTAGAGAATGGTACTGTCACACTTCCAGGGCTGATTTTTAAAGAAATAACAATGAATCACAAAACAGTAAAGCAAAATTAATGGATAATTTAGGATCATTTCAATAAGATGAGTTTCACCAGCTTAACTCAAGACCTGAAGAGCAATAATGCAAATAGAATTTTCAAAGATGAGCATTTAAAATTAACCTGAAAGCCTAATAATTTTAAACACTCATATCATTTTTCTTCTTCCAAATTATTAGTTTCATTGCAATTTCTAATGCAATCAGGATGAGGCGGTGCATAAATACGAGTTTGAAAATTTTCACCAGAAGATTTTGCCATCTGTGAGAAAGATGAAACTACAGCTACAACAACCCATTGACAGCAGCCATTGCTTTGTATAGAAGACACTGAACATAGCAGCGGTGTAAAAACAAGATACCAAATTATCCTTTAAGAGAGAAGATCAAAACATAAAGCTGAAAATGCAAACAAGAGAAGAGCACTGAAAACTATGGTATTGTCTAATGCAGTACTTAAAAGCTCATGATTTTTCCTCCGAATTAGCTGTAGAGAAGAGGGAAAGGAAGGTAACATTACTTTTTCTTCTTTCCTTTGTATGTAGTTTTGACTTTATAATGTTTAATAATACCTGCTCTTTGTAATCATAACTATGATTTCTAATTAGGTGCTCACTTATGAACAGAACAGATGAGACACGATTTTGATCCTTTCTTTTTGACTAGGTACAGTTGGCTACAAATATGTTACAAAAAGACAACCTTTTTTTAAAGCTTATTTTGTATTCAAACAAGTATATATGATTTATATAAGGAATATACAAGCATATATTATTTAACACTTGTTTCCTGCAGGAATCAGGGTATTCTGTAATTTCATACTTTTTGTTATTTAAATTTTCAGTCTTTCTGAAAGCGTTTTAAAAAAATAGAGATCACAGGTGTTTAAAGCAGTTATTTACCTACACAGGGCATGTGAAATGATGTTCTCTCTGACTTCTTGAGACTGTGAAATAACAAAATAAAAAAATCCTTTGAAGGAATGTTATAACTCAGAGAAATTCAGGATGGTAAACAGACCTGGCCTTAATGAATTGAGTTCCTACAAGTTGAACTATGTGAAACCAGGGAAACTGCCTGCTGCCTTCTGTAGCAGTAAACATCATGTAAAGTGATGCCTTGATAACTTCACCAGCCTCATCTCTCTCTTGATCACATCACTTGATCTTGTAGGATTAGTTCTGCCTCAGCAGACACTGCTCACAATGCTGGAGTGAAGCTCCCTTAAACACTAGAAAAAAGTACTCTGGACACTTGGCTGGAACTGCAAATATAAACACTTTAGAGGTTCTGATCCCAGATTAAAAGAAAAAAAAAAAGGGTTAATACATTAACATATCTTGAGGACTCTACTTGGACAGAATACTTACTTTCGTGTTTTAAACCTCAAGTCGACCGAGGAAAAAAATTAAAATCAGTGAAGGAATTGAAAATTTGACTAAGCTAGAAGCAGAAATAATTACAAGGAATAAGCCTGTCTGAACAAACTAAAACCGAATGAAAAACAACACACTTTTCTCTTAGCTAAAATCTATTCTTTTGCTCCCCTACCTAAGCAAAATCAAGTATTTATATACACTATGTGAGCATCATGAGACTAAAGTACTGGCCATATGGGCAACCTCATGCCTTTCCCACACTGCTACTTCCAGCATGTGTTTTTAGTCTGCATCACAGAGATTTTTGTTGGCAGGGAAGAAGAGAGAAGAGGGGAAAAAAGGACCCAACAGGTGTCTCACAAAGGGAGGTAGGGTTAACTTAGGGATGCTAATTCTCCTTCACAACAGGCACCGTGTTTGAGCCAAAGCAGTAACTCTAACTTTTTTCCTGCTCGTATGTCATTACTAGAGTCTCCTGCTGCCTCCCCTCAGTTCTTATCTCTCCAGTTAATCTTAGTCTTAAATCTTTTCATGTTATTACCAGAAAGATGAGAAAGATGGCTGTGGGCTACTGGCAAATGTGCATACTGACAATACAAATTGTCACTTAAAGTCTAGCATCAGAATTTTATCATCTATTTTTCTACATTGTTTGAGAGTTTAATGAGGCAACAGTGAAAAGATGTCATTTCTGCAAAAATATGGATGCAACACAACAATTACATACACATTTAACACTTTATTTGTAGGTTTAGATAATGAGAGGACAGTTAATATTCTCTCTTAAATTTTAATGAATTTAATGATACTGCTTTTTGCAGACTGAATCTCTCTGGTCCCTGGCTACATCCTAGTCATTTTGCAGAAAAGGAAAAAAAACCCTGTTCTTTCAAAGTGTGTAGATGAAAACATACAACAGTAAGAAGAAAGCAATATAAATAAAATAATTTGTTAATAAATTCGTGCAAAACTAGGCAGTACAGATATGCTGCTGGCAGATTTCAACAACTGATCACTGTTAGCTTTCAAGTTTGAAATAAATACAATCTTCGAAGAAAGCTGTGACTGTTGAATTGCTGCAGCAAGTTATGAGCAAAACCTTGAAACAGAAAACCCCTGTGTGAAACAGAGTGCTCACTGTCACCTTTGCCGTTCTGTTGCTTGGCGTCTTACATGTTGAATGATCCCAAGAACTAGAACAGGAGTAGTAGAACTCCTCTCAGGTTGCAGCTTGATTTTCCAAGATATCTACCTAAGATATGAGGGGGACACACTTTCATATGGTTGTACCATTAGGATGCAAAGGCTGATGTATAGGAACGCCACAGCTATCAGGTAACATGAGATGATATTCCTACCATACGTGCAGGAACTGCATAGCTATTACTATCAGGTTACAAGACTGGCAGGCTCCAGAGGAGATTAGACATACAACCACCTCTCTTTCCAATGACTGCTTCATAGGTTTGAAAGCCACCATGCCCTCTTCAAGTTTCTGTGTTCTGTCTCTGTGTAACAAAGAACAGCCATATTATCTTTTTACTCCTGTACTGATTCAGTAAGTACTGTTTCGCAAAAACACAGCTGCCAAGTCTTCGGAAAGTGAAGAGATGATGATATACCCATTTCTGAGGACTAGGACTGCTGCTGATGGCCACAGTTATCAACCTAATCTGTTTCAAGTATATTCTTCCCCAATGCTTAACTGATTGTAGAGGAATTGATTCCTTAAGGTCTAGGAGATTTACTTTTTCAGAAGACATGCTTCAAATAGAAAATTAAAGAGTTAGAGGATGTGAAGGATTAGTGATTAAACATGAGCTTTTATTGAAAAGAACCAGTAAAATGTAACTTCGGTTCAGGAGAAATAAATTAAGAGCCTATTTTCAGCAAAACTCTTCCTTATACAATTATCCCCGTTTGAATGGAAACAAAGTCAATGCTTTGATGCTCTGTGTATTCATGGATACTTCATTGCTCCATCTTTTAAACAACAAAGAACAATCATCCTTTGATCGCTTCTTGAGATATGGTATTCTAATCTAGATTTTTTAATCTCTTTTTTCTAAAGATTTTTGTCTCTTTTTTCTTATAATTATTAGTAAAGTAGCAGTAGGGTAACAACACATTATGAGAAGCTGTGTGCATTTCCTGGTAGCTTAGCTGACTGGCATTTGAGAAATTTGTGGTTTATTTAACCACTCCGTTTTGAACCATAGTAAAAGAAGTTCTCAAGTACGTACACACATCTCCCTCTTTATTTAATGTATCTAAGATCCAAGCTGGTGGTTTATATACTCAGGAAAACATTGTTATTATATGTAAATGTGCATTTATGAATCAAATCTTCTCATCTGAATTGAGAATTAACAGTTGAATGTTTCTCATTCAGAGACTGATTCTTCAGCAAATGTCTCAAAAGCAGATTAAGATGAGATTAAATTTGAAAATGCCTGGATTTACACACACATGTACAGTTCACAGCACATTAGCAAATATTACTTTTAAAATGTCAAAAATGCATCATGTGAAACAAATTAACTGCATGTGATGGAAGGCAGGCTCACAAATTTACAGTTATGTGTTTGGAAACACTATCTGGCTTAGCTTGGTTTCCTCTTAAACCCTTCCTTCTCATTATTTCTGCTTCTAATGAGTAACTGGAGTTAATAGTTTTACACAATTAATATTTCAAATTCTATTGCATTACCTACAAGAACAGTATTTTGTATTCAAATAACACAGGTCAGAAAACCTTGTACTTTTATTTTTTGCACTTGCACGAGGGTCATCTATGTTAATGAGAAATGGGCATGTATGTGTCCTGAAACAGTGAACTCAAAGGACAAATTATCCCCTGCAAAAAGCTGATGACTTCACTTGTTACGTTTTTCAAAAAACGTTCTTTCTGGTGACATCATCAGGGAAGTCCAACTCAAGCAATAGGATGGAATTAAGAGAACTGTTTATTTACCATTACATCAAAAGATTAATACATTTTTCAGAAGTTAGAAAAATATCTCTGAGACATCAGTGTGAAACTGAAGTTTGTAGGACCTAGCATAGGGATGTTATTTAGAAAAGAATTTCCTCATTTTCAACATTATCTGTAAATAGAGAGTACACATCTACAACATTAAAAATAGTATCCCTCATGCTTTCTAATCATTAATACTCTTGCAACTTGTTACAAATGATGAATCCTGCAACTGTGCAGAGTCTTGTCATAGCCTCTACCTCCAGCTGCACAAGCAGGTACCATTAGAGGACTCAAAAGCAGAACACAGGCGAGTTCACCTTACCATTTTCCTCTATGCAGGATAAATTCAGATAGATTAAAATGATTAATTCCCTGCTACCATGTCTAAAGAAGATCTTCATCCGGGGAGAGCAGGAGGAACTCAAGGTCCCTGCATCAACATTGGTTTCAGAGGTGCCTCACAACCTATCCTGACCCCACACATCTTCCTGCTGCTTCTGCCTTCTTATTTGTTAGGTTTCTGAAGGAAACATGAATGAAAATTTAAGGTTTTCCCCCTCTACATTTCATAAAGGTGACTTAATGTTAAAAGCTACCATGAATTTTGTAGATGTTTCCATCAGTCTCCATACACATGCAGCTCTCAATCTCCATGTCACCATTCCTTACTCTGGGTGGAAGGACAAGGTCCTACCTAGGAGGGGAAGCCCATCCCCAAAGATTTGCTCCTATGGGTGCCCAGCCACCTCAGGCATACCCCACCTGGCATGCTGCTATGTGCCCCAGCACCTCTTCAAGTGAGGACTCTACTGCCAGAGACGTTTAAGCTAGACATGAGTATTTAATTTTTAAACCCATGTATTTTTACTCCACTAAGGAACATCAGAGATGACATGTAAGTGTGTACTTGCTTCTACTCCAGCTCCAGAGTTGCAGGTGGCACAGCTGAACTACATATTTAACTAACCAATGCTTCAACTGCACAGATCCTCATAAAGCGTCGCAGTCAACACCCACAAACAACTGTCTCAATCCGCTTACCTTAATCCATCCTTTCAGAAAAATGCATTTAAAAAAATCAAGTAAATGGTGACACATTGATGTAAAAACCCCCAAACATTTCAGCCTGTGACTAGAATTGTCACTTTTTTCTTGTCCCTAAAACAATAGATTTTTTTTTTAAATCTATATGCCCTCAGTTGGCACATCAAGCAGATAAATGTTAGACTTAAAGTGTGTGGCACTTGCAGAAGGATTTTTCACTTTTAGCATGCTAGGCTGAAAAAAAAGAGAAGACATCCCCATGACAGGCAGCCAGGCAGGGAGCAGCACATCACTTAGCACTGCTCCACAGGGCTTCACCCTGTGCAAAAGAGACCTGGCCTTATGCGGCTCCCCTGTCAAGGACTGTATTTCACACTTTATGAATCTGATTTTCTCTTCCTGATGAGTATGGTTCCCCCCCCCCCAAGATAATATACATTATAATAATATATGCACAGTCTACTGCAACTTATGCTCGATACAATTTATGTCGTATACACATAGATGGGCACACATGGGGAAAATATCCCCAGTCATGTAGGCTATGAGGATGTAATGAGAAGAAAAATGACAAGAGGAGATGAAGAGGAAGGAAGGAGGAGTACTCTAGCAAGTACCCATGTATATTAATGGTCAGGCACCATCTGCTACCACATCTGACAAAGTCTGTCTAACATCTCTAAGAGCTGATGGCAATTCCAAGCCCATTCATATTCTTATTTACTGTCACTGAACATGGTGCTTTATAAAGGATTTTCCGGAAGTTTTGGGACACCCACTCCACTGGAAAAATATTTGGTTGAATTTGTAAAAAACGAGAGAACTCAGTTACACATTACAGCCAAACAGTAAGAAGTCTTTCCATTTCCAAGGATGTATTTGAAATCAAGAGAAATTTGGTTGTCGATAGCCAATAGTTATGACCTTGTTATGAAACTTCGCAGGGATTAAAGTACCAGCACTGTACATTCAGTCTATTCAAATTTCTTCTTTCATCCTTAGTCACATTAAGAAGTGAAACCATAAGTGACATGAATAGTAACTATATAGGGAAAAATATAGTAGGACATGGATTAATAACAACAGGCAGTTGAAAGACCCCTTCATATGAAAAGAAAGACCCTCGTTCTTGATCAGGAGGTGGTTTTTGTTTAGGCTAATTGTATATCTTCAAAAAAGCTAATTGTATATTTTCAAAACACAACTTTTGAAAAGTGCCCTTTTAAAGCTGCCGTTTTCATGACCCTATGCAGAGCAACTGGAACTGAAATTTTGCAACAGTCTGAGGAAATACATGGTCAGTTTTCTTTCAAAACAGATTTTCATCTTGTAAGGAAGAATACAAGCAAAATTTTAAGTAAGATAAGGTTTATGAAAAATATGTCAGATATTTAGCCAAATAAAAAAGTTCAGAGAGGAACATCTATAGTGAATAGCTAGAAAGATGCCTCCTTCAATTTGCAGGCTTTTCCATATGACCACTCCTAAAACATGTGCCAAGGGAAGCACAGAGATCTATTCCCTTCTAGCATATTTCCAGGAGCATAACAGTACCTGTAGAAAATGCTTCGATCAGACTGTGCTAACACACTCTAAGCGATCCCACCCACAACAAGCTTGCTTCAATTTCTCAATGCTTAGAACGTGTACCTGCAGCACACAGGAACTCACAAAAGTCTTCATATAACCATGAGGAGACTAAACTGGCTGAGGGAGATGACACTGCACTTGGAGAGAAGCAGAACATGGTCACTGGATCTGTATGCAGCATTTGAGACAATGGCAAGCTGGTGAGGTGCCGACAGTCACAGGACAGCAGAAGAACAGAGGATTAGAGGAGAAAATTGGGTTGCTGAACAGTGAAAATGGATAAAGATTAAGGGCAACGCACCGAGCAATGGAGTTAACTGCACCAGGGCTTTGAGAAGAGCAAGGCGACAGAAGGCAGCATGCGGGGGCGACCTGGGGCTCTGGATAATAAAAGGGAAGGTGGCTACAGTTGGTCACGGGGTAGGGTGAAGCAATGGCTCTCAGGCAGACGAAGGACATTGAGAGGAGAGGCAAACGCAGTAAGATGTAATGAGAGATATGCCAATACAAACAAACACCATTGGAAAATGACGACTAACTGCAGCCAGACCTGTCTGTCACCAGTGTCAACAAAGTTCTTATTGAAGACATACTTGTAGAAGAAGTGAAAAGTAACTGTATAGGTGTTTTTAAACATGTCTCTTTTGGTTTGAAGTAATCACTTTGATTTTTTTAATAGAGGTAAATTAAGCTGGAAATGTACTTAAAAATCCATAATCTTGAATATAAAATAAAAAGAAAAAATTCCCAACCTTGCTATTTTTTGCTTGTCATGTTATTAAAGACATTTAACTGTCTCAGGCTGGAAGAAAGTATAGTTTCCTATACCTTGAGGGCCTTAAGCTTTGAATTGGCCTAAAAAATTACCCCAGTTAGCTCTGATGGACACCGGAGATTACTGATGGGGTGCTATCCATTCAGGATGTAAGACATTTGCAATAAAGGTAGGAAAGCAGCACTTTCTTAGAGAGAAGACTCACTTGCCTGTTGGAAGACACCCAGCAGGCAGGCACTTTCCGCTCCCAAAGCTCCCAAATGCTGCAGCCACCTTTCCCTAAGTGGTACCACTCCTCCCTACAATGCCTTAGGTTGCCTTCCTGAAACAGTTGCTGATTTCTTCCCCTCCTCCCAACGGAGCACCACTCAAAGGTCAGGAAAAAGCCTTTGAGACTAAATTGTAAGTGATTAAAATTTCCATTATTTTGTGAACTTGTTTTACATATTAAAGAGCCCTAATGGAACTTGCACACATTTGTGCAGGTAGAAAGGCACATGATGACAGGAATTAAGGAAATTAATTCCTGTGCTTTGGACTGAAGTAATCTTCCAGAATATAATTGGCTTTCAATCATTCACACACACCATGCCCTTCACCTTTAAATGGTAATTCATTTTACCATACAGGTTTTGAATGCCATTTATTTCAGGCTTTAGGAAAGCTCCCATCTATGTCCTAGAATACAGTCCAGGAGGAGACCACATGAGAGTGTAATTCAGTTTTCTAATGTATATATCCATATGATGTTTTACCATGTCAGTGACCCATAAATAAGGAAGAATGCAGAACACTTCCTGGGCAGACATCAAGCAGCAATTCCCCCAGAAACACCAGGCTAACAATACCACCTCTACTGAAGCATTTCTATTTTCTTGCTGTGCTGAGCTCCCTATGGGACCCGGATATGAGGTTACAAGACTTTTCCGGGCTGTGCAGAGATGTGCAAAGCATAGTGATGGTAAACATAGCTCATCTGCTTTAACAAAAGCAACAGGCATCTGGAAAATTTCATCATGTAGAACTTTCCTTCTCCCATGGCTGTGAAAGAAAGATGACAGAGGAAACATCTGGAAGCACTGGGCTTGATCTAGTTGCTTCTGGAGTTGCTTCAGCCCATCCTCTACAGTTGACACAGCAGCATGTTACAAGTGACAAAGTGTATCCCTCAGACAAAATGGCCTTCTGCAGGCCAGGTGCAGTATTTAAATCTATTTCCTCTTGTCTGTATTTTCATTTTGCACATCACATCCTATCGTTCTGTGATGTTTTATCTCACTCACACTAATACCAGCCCTGGCTGACAACCAGGGAGACTGTAACATTGGCACGCCTGCCAAATGGTTAGGCATATCGTGGACACAGACAACAGATGCTTATATTTAAATTAGGACTAATTTGCATTTTTGTGTATTGTGGAATTTTTAAAGCATAGTTTTACAAACAGGGATGTATAATTCTGAAATAGTAGTATTTCCTTTGAAAAGTCAGGTTTGCTAATGGATTGCCATCTGTTCAGCCCTTTGCCAGAAAATAGATTTGTCCTGCTTACTGAAAACAGTATTAGGGTGAAACTGTAGATTACACAGTGGATTTCTGAGCAGTTTAATTTGAAGTGCAGGCTAACACTTTGCTATATCAGTAAAAATAACTTTAGATTCTCCTTTTCTACTAATGCTGCAATCTAAGCCCAGCAAACTGTATTTAGAGTACTTTGTGAGCTGTTGTGCTCACAGCTGTGTTCTAAAAAAGGTGTCTACCTCTCCTTTACCATTTTGAAACTGAGTTTGTGTTTCTTTTGCATAGGATTTACAGAAAAAAAGAAATCTCTATCTTACTTCAAAAACCCATCTTAATCCTTTGCATAAAAACCCAAACATTTAAAACACCAAGGCACTGGCCTCAATTATGCTTTCAAGGGTACAAGATTTATAGTGACTGGGAGCATCTTAGAGCCTGTGGATGCAAGTGAGGAAGGACACCTCGGCAATTCAGAATGCCACACTGGGAGCTGATGGACCTCTTTACCCGATGGAGTGGTAGGAGCGAAGTTACTCTCCCTTGTAACCCACAGAAATCTAATGAGGTTTTTGCTGACGCTTGTTAGGGGAACAACTGTACTGCATGGAAGAGACATTCAATTTTTACAGCCTGGAGGCAAAAGTTGAATTGTAACATAACTTCAAGATTTCAGCACCTTTTTATACCACCTATGTAAGGTTACTGACACAGCCTCAAGGCTACCCAAACACCAACGCTCTCCCTACCCAGACCGAGTCGCTGCCTACAGGAATACGCAGAACCGCTCTTTTGCAGGCGAACGGACAAGTTGTAGTTACGGATCCCCTCCCCGCACACCTCTGCTCAAGCCCCCAAAAGCCGCATTTTGGCGGCCAACGACGCCTTCGTCGGGAGATGGGGCTCCGGACTGGCTGCCGGAACGGCGCTGCCCCGCCACCGAGCATCCCCCGCCGAGCCACCTGCGGGGGCGGCGACGCGGGGCCTCGCTCGGCGCCGAGCCACGGCGGGGGGCGCCCACGGGGGAGCCCCGCAGGGCGGCGACGGCGGAGCGGACCGAGCAGCGGCTCGGGACCGGAGCGATGATAGCCGCGGAGCCGCGTCCTGCGCCTGCGGCACCGCCGCGCTGCCGGCGGCGGGATACCCACCCTACCCCGGCCCCTGCCCGCACAAAGTTTTATCTCTTCCGTTTCAGACCTTCACCCGCCGCCCACCTGAGACCCGCGGGGAGGCGCGTCCCCGCTGCCCGCGGCCACAGCCGGCCCCAGGCACTGCGGGGCTGGAGCGCTGCCGCGGAGCGCCCGCCGCGCTGGAGCTGCGGGGGCAGACCAGACGCTTGCCGCGGTGGCCCCCGGGCTGGGCGGCCGGGGAGGCGCGGCCGGGGAGCGGCGGCAGCCGCGCTTACCTCTGTCCAGCGTGAGCGGCTGGACTGCTGTCAGTGTCGCCATGTCTGCGGCGGGGCTGGAGCCCGAGTGACGCGCGGCTCCGGCACCGGCGTGGAGTGCGGGGAAGGGCGGGGAGGAGGCTGGCAGGGAGAGGGGGCGGAGGAGGAGGGTGGCTCCGTGGGAGGAGGAGGCGAACGGGGCGGAGAAGGTGCCCAGGGGTGGGCGGCTCATCGCACACGGGCCGCCTCGATGCTGCGGGCGCAGGGCGGCCCGGCGCGGCCCGGCGCGGGCTGCCGGCATTGCTGCGCCGTCGGAGCTGGGCCCGAGCGGCCCTCACCTCACCGCGCTCGCCTCGGGGCAGAGACCGGGGACCGCGGGGACCGCGGGGATCGCAGCAGCCCGGCCTGCACGGGGGCGGGGGGCGGGTCGCTGCCGGTCCCGCCGCCCCAGGGATGCCGCAGCTGCCGGCGGAGGAAGAGAGAGGGGCGAGGGCGGGGAGCTCCGCAGCGCCGCGGGGCGGGGAGGACTGCAGGGGGCCGGATCCGCCGGCCCGGCCTCGCCTGGGCCGGGGGCGGCGGGCGGGCCTTGCCGTGCCATGCCGTGCCTGGGGGTCTGGGCAGTGGCGCGGGGAGCGGTGTGCCTGGGTGACGCCCTGGTCCGCGGGCTGCCTGCGGGGAAGGAAAATCGGCGCGCGAAGCCGCGAGAGGCCGTTCCTGGCACTGTTCAGGGCCTCGGATTAAGGGACATGTCATATAGCCGCCCTTTTGGATGAACCAAGGCGTCGGCTTCATCAGTGCGGCCAGACATCCTTAAGAAACCAGGGCCACTCGCCACCTCTCCACCGTGAGGGGTTGATCGCAGACACATGGTTGTAGGTCAGCTGCAGCTTGTGTAAACATGGAGGCCTCTGTTACAGACCATCCACGAAGGTGGAATTTCACATTGGAGCTCTGCGAGGTTTGTCGGCAGCCTTCTGGTTTTTCTACCCTTGTCATCCACATGAAGAACGTGGTCAGCTGCTATACAAGAAAGGTGCGGTAGTGTGGCAGAGTGCCACTGAGTTTTTGCTGCCTTCTCTTTGGTGGACGATGGTGTAGAGAAATAAATGATTAGGTGAAGAATGGTGTCTTTTTAAACTATTTCCCTGTGTAGCACCTGTGTTCTTGCCTAAGGAGTGCTGGAATAAAGGGGAAGGTAGCATTGTTCTCTTCACCCGTTATTTTTTTACATACCACGGAAGACTTGAAAGTACAGCAGTTCAAGGTTGCACATGAATTAAAGCTTTCAGCTGCAAGGGTATTTAAGCACTAGTATAGGTAATTAGGGGAGCTGTGGAAAAGTTGCCATTAAAAGTTTTCAGAGCAGGTTAAAAACACATTTTGCTGTTTTAAAATTAAGAGAAGTTTTAATAATGTATATATGAACCACCCACTTCTGATAAACTGAATTCATTTAATTCATCACTGGATTTATGTTATTAACAATAAACAGTAGCCTATTTGGTTATCTTGGCAAGACAATGTTTCAATTAGCTAAAATATCAAAGTTGAGAAATAGTTCCTGGCAAACAGTTTTTAAAATCAAAATGAACACAAGAATTGTTATTATGGAAATTCTATGCACTTGCATAGCAGCTGGATTGACATAAAATGTAATAGCTCCTATTAAGTAGTCATGTTACTGTATATTAAATTCATGGTCCCAAACGGAGAAGAAATAAACATTTGGAGCTGTAATAACCTAACGTGACAACACTCAAATGGTTATAACGTTTAAAAAAACTTTATTACAGATATAGAAGTGTGTTTAAATAAAATTAAGAGAAAGATGCCAAGTAAATTAGCCTACCAAGTTGCTTTCCATATAGGATTTCGTAGCCCTCAGACTTGCTTCTTTGAGTGCTGTCTTGCAAACAGACTTGAAGCAAAATGCTGTCATAACAATAACTTCTCTACCAATAAATATGTAGCATTAGTGCCAAGAGCAGGGTGCCTGTGGAAAGCAATAAGGTCCTTCTGGGTTTATCTTTTATCTACTGCTGGTCAGATTTTGTGTGCCTCAAGGACTAATTGGCACTTGGATGAATCTGAGACTTAAATAGAAGTATTAGCTGCACTCAAGAAAGATGAAAAGCAGTATTTGCTGAAATTAAATATTTTCTATTCAGCATAGCTATATAGTTAGTTCTCAAGAATGTTAAAGACCTTTCTGAGGAATACTTTAAGCAACTGAACTGGGAAAATTGTAGAAGTCATACAGTTGAATTCAGCAGCTGCAGAAAGGACGTGGAATGAGGCAGTAGCTCTTGCTTTGCGAACTTGCAGAAGAAACAGAGGACATTAATAGCAAAAGTTACTAAAAAAAAAAAAAAAAAAGGTACTGGTCAGCCTGCCCTCTTAGAAGGTATATCTTTTTGTACAGAAGCAACTGGTCTGACTCTCAGTCTCCTTGTTATTTTATTGAGCTGTTTTGGAGCTTTTAATTCAATATAATATTTTTTACTGAACCAATTAAATTAGACTGAATTAACAGATTTTATATTTGCCACTTGGACTATAAACTGGGTTACTGACACCTCTAACAGGTAATCAGTGGTCAGGTGCCAGTGAACAAGGCTATTACTAATAAGGTGCCTGTAGACTTCTTGTATCTATCTAAATTTTTAAAGAAAATTCAGCATTTTTTTCAAAGACCTAAAATGTGGTCATAAAGGATTCCATGGCTATGCTTTTATATAATACAGATTTTATTATATAAAATAAAAAAATTGCATGGGAGTGGGTAAACCATGAAAGACGGTGTCCAGAGAGACTGAGAAAGGACCTGGGCAACCTGTTCTTACTGTGACACTAGCCCAGCTTTGAGCAAGAGATTAGACTGGATATTTTAAAAATCCTTTTCAACATAAACTATTCTATGGTTCTCTGATAAACTGTCTAAATTAGTAGTAAGAATTATCTGAATATCTGGATTCAATTGTTAGATTTTAAAAAAGAATGTGTTTTAGTGCAGCTGTAAGCAAGCGATGAAGAATGCAATGGTTACTTCCAGGACTGGAGATTGTTTTTGGGAGGGATGTTCTTTTGTAGCCTATTCAGTTTAAGTTCTTTTTGTGATGTTGCCAAAAGGACTAATGCAATCCTTGAATAAATAAACGAGGAATGGCAAATAGGGAAATTATATTTCTTGTCTATGTAGCATCCATAGAAGAACTGATTGGAATACTGTGTCCAGCTGTTTGCCTTTTAAGATAGAAAATGAGTTTTGACATGAGATTGAAGGACCTGAAACAAACTTTATCAAAGAAAAGGGGTAAGAAGGAAATAAATCACTGTATGTAGGAAGAGGCATAATATTGGATGGATTGAAAGTCTTTATAGTCTTATGACATAAGGAGATCCCATGACTGGAAGTTTAAAAAATACAACCTTGAATAAACTGTGCTATTCTAGCAATAAGGATAATATCGGGATCAATTACTTGCAGTTGCTTGAAATCTTAACAGAAATCAGAGGTCTTTACAAACAGCTTTCTTTGATCTAACTTTAAAAAAAAATACAATGGCAGAGGTATTCAGGAGGTTAGATGAGATGATCTATTGATCTATTCTCATAATGAATATGATCTATTACTCTGATGACTTTTATGACCCTTTGGCTTCCCTAAAGAATTGGTGCCACAGAGGCCAGGGATTATTTCTACACAGCACAGTGCAGTGCAATGTGGAAAAACCCAGCACCACTCTGAATGCACTCATTACTTTGCATGGGATAGTTCATAGAATCATGCAATGATTTTGTACTGTAAAAGTACAAAATTATCTACTTTTTACAAAAGTAAAAATAATCTAGAATATAGATATATATCTTATATAACATGTTTATGACCATTTTGTTAAATGCAGTGCTCCACTGTCCTTATATCAACTTGATGGTTCTGCAGAATGTCACACACTCTATTTGCAGGATGATCAGCCAAATCTGTTTTTCCATAGTTAAACATAGTTTGGGCATGTTTACAGATTACATGAAACTCCCGTTTATTTCAGAAAATATTCTGAGTACAGAGAACTTTCAATACCTTAGATCATCTCATAGGACAGATTCAGAACATGCATTAAGACTTTTCTCTATTTTGTGTTTTATTTGTGCCTTGCACTTCAGCACAACTAAAAGCAAAGTTGTGCAGGATTACAGGAGTTTTCTAATGTGTTGTGAATTTTCAGAAGACTGAGGATTTTTGTCATCCAGATTTGCTTTTTGAGTAGCATTTTGCATCTGAAGGGGAAAGAAACCTTCAATTACACAATTACCAAAAAAAAAAAAAAAAAAATCCATTGGTTGCTTTCCATGCAGTTTCCATGGCAGAACTTGCTATTTGAGAAATCTGATGGTTTAACAGCAGCTTGTTTATGGGGCAAAGAGCTGCATTGGTTACTCATAAGAAATGTGATTTAGTGCTTTCTGAGAACTATATGCATTTCTCACAGGTACAGTTCATTTTGTCCCAGGAGAGCCATGTCATCTCAAATAATATTTCAGATGAGCTGGATGCACAGCTACCATGGATGCAGAGCTGTGTATAGTTCAGTATTTTTCCACTGTACTACTGTGTGCCACAGAACTGCACTTCCCCACAGGACTTGTTTTACATTCTAATATTGTGTAATGAATTACTTTTTGTAGATTGTGCAATTACTGGGGTTTTTTTCCAAACACTGAAATCAATTTGGCCGTTAAAAATACATTTTTTTTTCCAGTTTTGATAAAGATTCAATGAAGTTGACAACAGGGAGAACAGGATCAAGCTTTGCCAAAATTCTCCTTGGGCTACATTGAAATTCAGGTGGAGGGTCTGTCTGCTCTGTCCAGTAAGTTTCCACCTCTAGTCTATAGAATCCTGTAAATCTATGTAGCCTCTTTAAAAATAATTACTGCAAAAGCTAAGAAATGCAAACCTGTTTCTGGTAGGCCTACGTTTGCTGTTGGGGAAAGTGGGTTGTGCCTTGGTGGGTAGGATCCTCCCTTTCCTTTAGGCAGGGATGCAGTTTAAAAGCAGTTATAAATCAGACCTTCAATCTATTATTACCTTTTGGATACACATGAAATCGGAAACTTGAATCCCTTTTTTACCCTGGCTTTACTTATTTTGTCTGTTGTAAGGATCAGATTATGACTTTGTCAGTACTAGGACCTTTGAGAAAAATGCAAATTGTCCTTTGTGAGACCACAGGCATCTTCAGTTAGTTAGTTTAATGCCAATTCAGGCTTCACCTGCAAGCACTGTACCTACAGTAAAAACATAGCCGTAATGAATGAATTCCCATAGTGTTTTTAGTTATTTGAACAACTGAACAAAAACATTGATTTGCTCTCCTCAGAGACCAGCATAATGAATTATCCACCTAGGCTCTTTGTCCCGTCTATTAATATACATTTTGGATAGAATTTTTGGATCAATTTGATTTCTTAAGAAGCTTTTGAGTGGAAAGAAACCCCAACCCAACAAATAAGTAGACTTGTCCAAAGGAATATGTTTACTGATTGTGCTTCACTGGGTTTCTTACTGTGTCCATCAAGACCTCCCTATATACAGAATGACGGAGAAAGAATATGTGGTTGTGAAATAGATGCTTACCTTTAAAAAAGGGTAAAACTGCAGAACATGTAATTTTTCAAAGTTTTAGAATTATCGGTGATGAGCTAATAGTGATAGTTACAAGGAGGTGCATAGTCAACTATGGAAGTGTAAGAAAAAAAAGGAAGTGCAAGGACAAACCACACTTGCATGAAATTGCCACAGCTAATTAATTTGGGAGCATGAACAGTGCAATAGATAACATTATCTATCAGTCTTGTATTTCCTGAAACTTAGTCCTGTGTTAATTTTCATGGGAGATCATATTATATTATGATATGCATCTGAAAATGGGTGGGACCTTGATTGCAAGGAGTTATTGTAATTAACACTGATTTTAGTATACTTTGTAAGTACCTTTCTGAAGTCATAAAAATTAAAATATGATTAAAAAGCTCTTTTGGGATCTAGAGTGCATTTTCACATTTTAATTGGGAAGTGTAGAAAAGTGAGCTGCTTCTAAAGATGATGTGTGTACAGCTGTATGAGTCAGGGGGGTTAGGTTGGATAGCGGGAAAAAGTTTTTCACCCAGAGGGTGGTTGGGTATTGGAATAGGCTCCCCAGGGCAGCAGTCACAGCACCAAGCCTGACAGAGTTCAAGAAGTATTTGAACAATGCTCTCGGGCACATGGTGTGATTCTTGGGGTGTCCTGTGCAGGGGCCAGAAGTTGAACTCGATGATCCTAATGGGTCCCTTCCAACTCAGCATATTCTATTATTCTATTTAAATGCATCTGGGAACCAGAATGTCAGGGCTGCTGATTATTCTTGCTGAAAATATTATTTTGTCTTCAGAAAGGAAGAGAAACAAAGGGGAATATGGTTAAGTTGCCTTGGTGTAAGAAGTGGTTTGATGGATATCTCCGCACCTCCAATCAGCATCACTTCAGAGCTGATCTGTGTGACATTGTGATCTCCTTGCTCACTGCAATGCAGTCATGCTCACTTGCCAAGTTACTCTATTTCCTCTATTTACATCCCAGAGGCAAAAACAGCTTCAGGACCTGTGTGGGTTTTAGATGCATACAGATGCTGATACAACTGTGTGTAGTCCCAGTATTTTAGCAAACTTTTTTGTCTAGAGGCAGTTTGAAGTCATAGCTCCTGAGCTGGAGAGTCTGCAAGACTAGTCCTGCAAACATCTGGACATACTCTGTCTTTGCTCTCATGGTTAAATTACTTCCGTGCAGTTGATTAGTATGAGAATATGTGCCTAAGTCAGTTCAGAATCTAATTAAATTACATGTACAATATTTTCGTCATGGAAGGCCTTCAGGAAAGCCTGTACAGATTTAAGGTTCTTGACTAATTTTTTTGAGAACTTATTTTTAATATTCAGAAGAACACTTCCTCTTGGCACTATACTACAGCCTTGGAGAGGAGCTTTTTACAGAGGTGTATTGCAATAGGACAAGGGAGAATGGTTTCCAGCTGAAGGAGGGCAAGTTTAGAATAGATATATGGAAGAATTTCTTTACTGTGAAGGTGGTGAGCCAATGGCACCAGTTGCCCAGAAAAGCTGCGGCTGCCCCATTCCTGGGAGTGTTCAAGGCCAGGCTGGATGGGGCTTTGAGCAACCTGATCTAGTGGGAGGTGTCCTTGCCCATGCCGGGGGGTGGAACCAGATGAAATAAAGGTCCATTCCAACCCATACCGTTCTATAATTCTGTGATTCTGTACTAACAATATTGCCCAACACAGGCTGTTGTCCATCTGCTCGTAGCCCTCAGCTGACACTGTTCTGGTAATTTTACTCTTCATTCGCATTCAAAACCTTCAGCTTTGCTTTCGGATTGACCCATGCTCTGTTCCAGGCAAGAGAACAAATTCTCAATTTTTTTCACTGTAATGACTGCAGCACTGTCAAACATTTATATCTAACCTTTTAAAGAAAAAACTGCTCGAAGAAATAGACAATACTGTTGGGGATTAATGCCAGGTCATAGGGGTCTTCTGGCCTGGTTTCTCCACAGCCACTGATAATAAGTAAGGTTCACCTTAGCAGCACTCTCATCACATCAGCAGGTGTCATCAAACAATGAGCCTCCAGTTTTTCTCCAGGTCTGTTTTAATGCCTGCCCTGATGGTCTGGACTATCTCACCTAGTCAGTGCTACAATGAGCCTGTAAGTACTTTATACTGAAGCTCTTGTTTGTTGTTCCCATCTCTCTGCGTTGGCACAAGAAGCCACCTTTTGTTGCATTGCTTTGCCTAGCCAAGCAAATTCCCTTCAGGGATGTATGGGTAATCATGCTTTACACACAGCCCTTGGAGGCAGTGGCTCCTAGCATAGTGACTGCTGGATAGTTGCAAGCTTGTTCCTGATAATTGATGTGAGGGTGTGGACATGGTGACCAGCTTAGGTTTATCTTGTGATCTGTTCCCTGCAGAGGCACAAGGATGTAAGAAGTATCCCTAACCAAGGCCTTCTGCTTTAACAGAGAGTGAGGTGGTAGGGTGAGACAGAGAAATTATAAGACAAAGACTGTGTCCTGGCTTGATTTTATTCAGCTTAGTTGCCTTGTCCTTTGATTCCAGTAATTTATTTTTTTTTTAAACAATGCCCTCCTGTACCCTGGCCAGTATATGCACTTCGTGTACTGAATTACCCTAGATGCATTGAGGATCTGCATAAGGGGTTGATTTCATATTATATTATGCTAAGACAGCTGAGTCTACTTCTGCAGGTCCAGCCACAAAGCTAATAAAATTAGCCAAAAAAACAGTGAAGATACAGCACTGATTTTATGGCAGGGGAATGAATCCTCACAATCCTCAAAAGGATTAATCTGAGGAAAGGCAGAAATACTGCTGATCTTTATTGTCACCTTTTTTTACAAGGAAAATTTCTTACACTGAGAGCAAGCCTTTCACATCCTGCTCTTGTCCAGCACCTTTCCTGCAGTTACACTTGCATTTCACTCACCGTCATCAGTGTAATACATTTATTTTTCCTATCCAGGATCCTCTCCACTCGACATACCCACTGGATTTTCTGGTATCTGCCAGTGAGTACTGGAGATGCACCGTGAAAATCATGTCAGGATGAGGTCCCATATACAATGACATGCAGCTACAACAATCCCGAACCAGCCTAATACTATTACTAATAGTATTAATGCTGAGGCCTATTACTGCAGTTCCTCCTATTATCTTGATAGCTGCTCTTCTTATCGTTTGATGATATCTTATGTACTAGGAGAGACGGAAGGACTTGATAAGTCTGGGTGATCAGAATACGTTTGGGTCCAGCAACCTTACCTCCTGTCTCTAGATTCAGTTTGGCCATGCCAGCTAGGGCATTATCCCCTTATTTTCTCCACTGCTCTGAGAATGGAGCATGAGACCTGTACAATGTCTGTCATTACAAAGACTCAACTAAATTAGCTTTGCTGAAGCCAAGAGTACTCCACAAGGTTGAACATTTCTGTGTTGCATTCTCCAGTGCTGTGTGTGAAACCTGTGTGGGCAGTCAGGCTTTGACTTGATTATGCGTCACTAAGGCAATGTCAGTGGATTTCAAGTGGGGGGAACTGGCTATCGGAAAACCGGACAGCTGAGAAACCCAGCAAGGACAATAGCAAGAGAAGGGCACTGATACCAGCAGACTGTGGGATGGGAATTTGCTTGACTTGTCATTTTTTCTTTTGCCCTCTCCCTGCAAAAGCTCTCAGTTTTGCTGTTAACTGATTTTTTTTTTCTCCTGAAGTGAAACTAAACAGACTATTTTGAACTTGAGTTCTCTGGCAGCAAGAAAGGAAACTTTATCTCAGGGGTGGGCTAGTAAGAGGTTTTAAAGTCTGTTTTCTTGTTTCCCCTCCAGAGATACCTGTGGATTCTTAATATCCATACAAAAGAAAAGCTGGATCTGTTTCCCTAGCTTGTGAAGGATTTCAAAACTGTCTTTATGTAAAACTGGTGAACTTGCCTGTACTCTGGGATATTTCCAAGAGAGCTGGACTATTATGAACTGGTAACCATTTAAGAAGTGCAGGGGATTTCAGGATCTTCATTCACATTATTCTTCTGGTGCAGGATTAGAAATATAAGATGTGGAGCTGAAAAGATCTTCCCCTCTATATCCAGACCTTGCAACATCATCTCCCATCAATGATGTGTGCTTTACACTTTCATTCTGTGAGATGTTGACGGAGAAGCTTTTCCCAAAACACACTGCTCATCTTCCAGGCCAACAATGTAGAAGCAGAGCTGGCTTTAAGCATAACCAACTTGGGCAACAAAACAAAGAAAGGAGGACATAGCATATCTGTATGGTTGCCTGAACTCCATGGTCATGCTGAAGGTGAGTGTTCCTGCTTGCAGGGAACACTGCCATGCAATGAGAGACAGCAGTCCTCACAGGGTTCTGGCAGCTTCTATCTGTGCTATATGACAAAACGCTGTCTGCTGGCAGGGTAGATCCCTCAGTATTTGCTTTGCTGGAAAGATGACTGAAACTTTGTTGGGTACAGGGATTGGGTTTCCAATCCCTAGCTCACACTTGATCTGAGACCTCATTGAACTTGTCTAGCCCTCAATAGAAGACTAGTGCCATTGCCTCCATTTATATGTGAACAACCAAGTCACGTGAAGATCAGACAATTTTTCAGGAGCAGACAGTGTGTTCTTGTTTCCTGATGGAGCAATTACATGTGTCTATGCTGATTTGACAGATGGAGCAAGTTAAAACAAGGGAGAATGACAAAGATAGGCAAGACCCCAGGCTCCAAATGGCTCAGCCAAAAAAGTCCCATATAAACACTGTCCACATTTATGGTTGGACTCAATAATCTCAAAGGTCTTTTTCAGCCTAAATGATTCTTGACCCTCTGTGATGATCTCCCTAGAGACTGATGTGACAGTTTGATTCCCTTCCTCCAGTTTCTTTGATAGCCATGCTATTATTCCTTTCTTCTTGCACTTCAGTTAAAATACCATGTTTGATACACCTAGAGGTCCCAACACTACTGTTCTTAATGCCTATGTTGGTATTTCTGATAAAAGCTAAAGGCTATTTACATCCATAAATCTACTACCACGTATTCAATAGAGTATTTAAGTGAATTTTGTGCTATGAGACTGGCCTGCTAAGGGACTTAGTTAATAGTAAGTGCAGAAAATGCTTTTAAACTGTGTTTCTATGGAATTCAACCCCTGAGAAATTAAGTCTAAAAGTACTTTTAGTCATACATGCTGAAATGGAATCTTTGTTACAAAAAATGAATTGCAGTGAGCCATGAAGGATATTTTAGGATCCAGTGCTGCAAGATACTGAGCTGTGCTAATTCCCTGGAAAGTTGAGTAGGGGAATGCCTCTGTGGACAACTCTTGGGCTTTTGAACTTGCATAATTCAAACCTACTTCTCCTGTTCCCACATACAAATACAAATTGCATGGAGTGAGCAAAAGAAAATACAACGGCCATTATTTTCCAGGCTTGCTAAACAAAACAGCATTGTGGACAAGTGAAGAGAAACAGTTAGCCTTTATGCTGAGCATAGCAAGAACTATTTGAGACATGATTTATCAATTGCATTAATTAGTTTTCAGGGTTAATGTTATTATTCATGGATTAGATTATCATCCACAAGGATAGAAGAACTGAAGAAATCCAAGAGACTAGGCAAAGATGTGTTTTGCCCATGAGTGGGTTGATAAATATTTCAATACAGAGATGGTCAATACTCTAGGGCAAAGCAAAGCTGCAAGTGTTGAGAATTTCCTGGATGAAGCTTCCATCACCAGCTGGTAGGCTTTTGAAAGGCATTACTTCATTTTCCACTAACCACAAAACAAATTGTGGCTGGCACGGGAAGGCATTCTAGCTTTGCATCACTGAAAATTAAAAAAAGAGAAAAATGATTGTTTTCTTCAGACCAAAATCAATGTGGTGGAGCATGTTTAAGACAAGCTTCAATTATCTAAAAAACTGGAATTGAAATATTTCTACCAGTGCAATATCAGGACACTTCAGACATTAAATGATATTCATTAGGGGCTTGGTTTCATTCATATTGAACAGCATAAACAAAGATGGGCACATTCCAGATTTTAGATGTAGTGATTTAAAAGGGAAAGTATTCCCACCACCATTTTTATGAAGACAACTTTTCTAATATAATATTGTAATTTCAGGGAGTGGGATTATAAGTCAGATAGAAAACTGGCCTTGTTGCTTAGATTTGGGCAGAACATAATTATTGTAAAGCTTTAGAGAACAGATGGCCGGAGATTTTAGAAATGATAAATACCAGCTTTCTGCTTTGGGCTGGTCAGTGTTAGGCCTAGAGGTTACATTCAAGCTGCTCTGAGTTTTCCTGCAATGGTTGAATCTAGCAAGACTCTTCAGCCTCTCAGGGCTTCCTATAAAGATCCATCCTTGGTCACTCACCAATCCAGTGGGGTACCATGGCTATCAGGTTACTGGAAAGCACTACTACACAGGACTCCAGCACATCACTAGCAAAGGAACCCACAGCTGTACCAAGATGAATTTTGTTTACTTTGGGCCTTTGTTTCTACTGGTTATCTTGACTGTTGGCGTCACTGTGTCAATGATAGATCATGCTTGATTACAACTTTCTGATTACTCATATATTTTCTTTTTTACCCTGAAAAATATTAAAGAATCAAGAAACACTGAATGAATCCAAAAGGTTTTTTTAAAATTTGGGGTGCAGATAGACTTAAAATATGATAGGAGAGATAATAGTGGAGGATGTTTCAGTGGAAGCAAATTCTTCAGAATTATTTCCTTTCCATTTAGCCCTTTCCAGACACAGGGGAGCTTCAGCTTAGCCAACTGTTGCAATATTTCAGACTGTCAGACTTTGGGATATATTAAAAAACATGAATTATACTGTTGTCTTCACATAGCTTGTGGGAAACAAGGAATCTCTATGGGAACTACTATGTATTTCATCCTGTCAGCACTCTGACAAGGTTCCGAAAATGTGGGCTTGCTTGGGGAAAAGTTGAGCAAAGACTTAAGAATCTTTGGAAGTGAAGGGATCACTCAGGGTTTATTCTGAAAGTGTGTGAGTCATTTCTGATGCCTCCCAGACAAAAAAGAGAAGTATCTTATGACCTGTTACAGCAAAAATTGCAGGGAAATGTCTTCTTACATGCAGCTTGTGACAGCAGCTACCTGAATTGCTTGTTTTCTCTCATGTCTTTTCCACAGGCAAGAGAGATTAATCAAAATCAGAAATTTAAGTCACTGCTCCCTTTAACCACTTACAGGATTAGAAAAGACAGCAACAAAGACATCAATTATTAAACCATAATTTACCTTATTGTGTCCAGACTAGCTAACTTCAAAGAAGATGCCATTTATTTTTCAGTAACACACAACATAATTTATGCATTGCATTTGAAGTATGTGAACTGCAGTGATAAGTTAACATAAATATTCAGCATTTGAGTCAGGAATCCCAGCAAAGGAACAAACTCTTTGTCCTTATCTTTCACTGCCTGTAATCATTTCTCCTTGCTAGGTGACTGTTGCTATTCTTGATGATTGGCAGAGCAGTCTGTGAGGCTGACTGTCAGCAAAATGACACGAATTATATTATCACCTCTCCCTTTCTTATAGATTGCTTCATCATTTGTATCTTAGTTTTGAATGTTGTTATTAGGCCTGATGTTCTGTTCTCCAGATCTTGAAGAAAAGGGTACTTTTTACTTTGACACACTATATAACAATGTCTTCTCCCTTAATATAGGGAGATATAGATATACAATTCTTTGAAATTTATATAAGCAATAAAATTTATTTCTTGAAAAAGTTATTGCTTTTCTTTGTTTTAACATGTGATGGTGCATTGCTGCAGTTTATCTTTCTTCTAGTCATTCACCCCTTTGCAACCTCAAACTGTCTGAATCTGATCCCAGTTCATTGCATCTGTGTTACAGAATAAATGCTTGAGGTCCCACCAACTTGTTACACTCCTAATATTTTTGTGGAAAAAAGGTTGGACCTGATAGGTGAAGTCAAGCAGAACTTAACTGTTCATCTAATTGAAGTCTTAACAGTTTTATCAGCAAGGTATCAGCATCCCAGGTCTTTTCATAGGATGACCATGATACTGATATTAACAGCTTCTTGTTTCTCACTCCAGGGCTCATTTTCATGTGTTTGTTACACCTTGCTTTTTCTTCATTAATCTGCAATGTGGCATCACATCTGGGTTTGCAATAGATGTTGTGGTCTACATATTCTGGATATACCTGAGTTTTGTGAAGCTTAATGCAGGTTTTGCACAGCTCCCAAGGTTACATTCATTCAATAACCAGTAGCTGACTGCTGGAGAGTTTTTCTAGCTCTGGGGCCTCCAGCATCATCCTGTGCCCAAACATTCAATGTCCCTGCTGTCACCTCATGCTTGTACTCCTACACACTACATTATTTTAGTATAAAAAGTAGTTCATCCCCTATGGTAATTATTTGTTGCTATCATCTATTAGTTGCAGAAATCTATGAAAATATATGAGAATATTTTACCACACATTTGATTTATTAAAAATAATAATGTTTTAATTTTTACTGCTTGTTAACTTTTCCTTATCTTTCAATATGATGTACTTTTAGGATCAAAGCTACTGCTTTTCCTTTTATAGTCAATTCTGCAAGTTTGGTAGCTTTACTTTTCTGTATTTGTTGAGCCTTGGTCCCTCCAAGTCCTGACTGGCAATTCAGTTCTTGTTATGAAGGAGCAAAACATCATCTCCTCATTGGTCCTATTTCCATTATTTCCTCATAACAAGTAGCTGTATTAATTATTCTGGCGGTTTTAATCTTGGGTATTTCAGATGAATGCTTCATTGAACTATTCCATTACCAAAGTATTCAGTTTTTAAAAGTAAAGGAAGTAGTAATATAAAACCTCTGTATGCTGCCTCTATTTAACATTCAGATCCTGCCTGGCAGAATTTATTATAATATTAAAAGTGGGGGTTTTTAAAGTTATTTTTTTAATATAATCAAAGCAAAGTAACAAACATCTGAAAAGTAATCTTCTGATAACAGGGAATTTTCTGTTAGGAGGGTAAGTCCTATGTATGCTTGCAAGGCCATGAATAAATTGCTAGAAAGATTGTCTTCTCTTGAATACATCCAAATTTTGTGTTCTATCATACATTTATCACATAGAAAACTGATGTAATAAAGAACATCAGTTCACCACGGAGAGGTTGAAGCAGTATGTATTTTAAAAGAAAATATTAACAGCTGTATTGTGAAATACATAAAAATTCAGTTTTATGCTATATTTACTGGCACATTGGCAATACAATCTTATCTTATTGATCTAAATGTGATAAGAACCAGTAAAGTATTTTTGAGGGTTCTGAAGGTACCTCTCAGCTTAGATGTTTGCAGATGGCAGGAAGATCTTGAAACCCTGACTCTTCATTTAAGCATGGTTATATTCAAGTACATATGACCATTTTCCTGGGCATTGATTAAATGACATAGATGCCTGACAACAGTTCTCAAAGAACAACAGCCCTGGTGTTGTTTGTTTTTCAGATCACTTCCTTCCTGAGAATTGCATAAAGCTCACAGATTTGGTAGCTGTTTGTGGAAAGTGTTCAGCTTTCTTTTTACACAAGACATATTTTACTCATTTGTTTACACATTAATCTTGCTACCCTTATAAAATTGTGTCCAAGAATTGCTAAGAGTAATGCAAGTGAAAAAGAGAAGATATTCAAACTTAAGTTAGTACATGATTTTACAGATCAGCAGAAAAAAAAATCTTGCAGGTCTCTCAAAGACTGTTCCTTGAAGAAGCATGGTTAAATAGAAACAGCTGCTGGAGAATGGATATATCCGCAGATGATTTAAGTAGTTACCGGCATGAATCTTCTCTGAAATTAAGAAATCCAAGAGGTATATGTCAGGAAAAATGTCCTTAGAGAAGGAGAGAGGGGACAAGGGAAATTATATGCATGGTTGGCATGACCACTGGGTAAGAAAATAAAATTACTTCTCCAGATAGGAAGAGATTTACAAGGACCATAGCTGTCTGTCACATGAGAACCTAATAGCAGCTTAAATGAAAGTTCAAACAGTGAAGAGTACAGTATTGAATTATTTAACAAAAGCTATGGTAACACAGAGCAAGCTGAGACTGCATGAAACAATACTAAAGGTAACATAACTTGGGCCTTCTGAATATCTCTTTCTGCTAGGAAACATAGATGTTTACATACACAAAGTTGCATGGAATAGCTGAATATACCACACAGTCTGTTTTATTAAATTAATTGCTGTTAGTATATCTAGTACAGTAATTTAAAAAGAAATTTAGAAATGCTGGTCCTGAGATGTGGAAGTAGCAAAACACCTTCAGGAAATGATGGTATGTGTTTGATGTGGACACATTTCTCTTCTACTCAGCAATGGTGAGGACACAGATTGGAGTGCTGTGTCCAGTTCTGGGCTTTCCAGTAGGAAAGAGATACAGACATACTGGAGAGAGTCCAGTGAAGAGTCACTATGATTTAAAGACTGGAACATCTCTCCTACAAGGAAAAGGCTGAGGCTGTTCAGCCTGAAGAAAAGGCAGTTCAGGGGAAACTGTTCTCAATGTAAGGATGTAAAGAGGTGAAGCCAGAGTTTTTTCATTGATTTCTGTTGGCAAGATCAGAGGCAAACTGAAACACAGGAGGTTCCCTCTGAACATCAGGAAACACATTTTTACTGTGAGAATGACTGAGCACTGGCACAGGCCACCCAGAGGGAGCTGTGTAGTCTCCATCCGTGGATATATTCAAAACCATCTGGAGATGATCCTGGGCATCTGGCTCTAGGTGGCCCTGACCGAGCAGAGTGCTGGATCAGGTCCCCCCACAGGTTCCTTGCAACTTCTACCAGCCTCTTATTCTACCAGTTAAGCATAGCTATAGGTGCATATCTGTTTTGAATATATTCCTCTGCAGACTATGTTATTAGAATTGCTAGTGCCACTTTGACTGGTTTTGCACTGTTGAAGACACAAAGGGCACTCTAGGGAAGAATTCACAACTGGTAGTCATGAGTCATGAAGAGGATGAAGTGTAATTTAAGGCATACGCTAGGAATGTTTTGAAGGACATTTACAGATGATTACATGAGTGAACAAGTAAGAGGAGAGATGTGTGATATTTTTAGCTTTCTAAACGAGGCAAATAAAAAAATTATATTCGACCGTGATAATAAAACCATTGCATTAGAAGACATCTGTTTGAAAAAAAAAATTCTTCATGCAGCCAACTGTCTCACTGATTTGTCATCTAACCTTTAAATAACTAGAAAATGATATTTTCAGCAATAGGCTTCTGTAGTCCATAAGGCCCTTGGAAACCATGGTAATTTTCCTGAACTGTGTAAGAAACACACCTACCTGTCTGTCTTATTAATAGGCATTTGCATGTCTAATATGTCTTCTATTGTGCTAAGATTTCACTCTGCTGGAGCGACAAAGGGTCAAAACTAACTGTATTTTGGAAGAAAGAGTTTAAGGTTCATCTGGCAACTCAACTAAATTCTCTCCGCTTCTGAGAAATAGGCTCAGCCTGATCCCAAAAGCTCCATTTCAATCTTTTGATTATCAGAGCTTGAGAGCACCTCTTGGCTGGCAAAATAAGCCACCATGGATCAAACGTTGCATTCTGAATCATAAAGGCTCTTTGCAAGTATCGCTTTGCAGGTATGAGGCTTTGGAATAAATCCTTCTTTCTTCTTTTTTCTTTTATTATCATTTTTTCCACTCCAATAAGGATTTAGCATAGCAAGAAATTTTGTACACAGAATCAGTTGTTTGATGGGGACAATTTCTTATGGGACACAACTATTATGCTATATCTGGTCAGCACAAGAAAGGTTAGTTTTCAATATCTCTTTTTTTTCCATTTGTGGTACAGGACAGCTTCGAATCTGCTGACTTGATTAGTGCAAGGAGACCTGAATACTGCACAGCAGACTTGTGCCATGGGCAACTCTATTTCTGGCACATATTGTTTAGAAAGCTAACAGTATCAAACACCATGAAGTAATATAATGTACACAATTAAAGGTGAATGCTGTAGGAATGACAGAATGGTAGACATAATTAAATACAGGCAGATTCCTGCCTGCTTCATAATTTTCTATGCAACTTTTAAGTGATATGGAAAAATACATTTATGCTTAAAAAACACTCCTCTTCATTGCAAATCCAAGGATAACTGCAAGTTCTGGGTAACAGAGAATGAAACAGTTCTATAGATAAACAGCATAATTAATATTTATTTAATGGAGGAAGAGTAAGGTAGTAAATGGAAAAAAACCCACTACTCTTGAAAATAAAGCCCTAGTTTTGTGCTGGGAGTTGGGAATTTCATTAATTTCCTGTCAGGATTTTATTTTGGTAGTAGTCATTTTTACTTATGAGTGGGTGGCTCTTAAGATGAACAGCTGAAACAATTTAACTGAGAACCTTAGAGCTGTGGAAATTTCAGTTGTGCACTGTAGAAGAAGTTGATAGTGAGCCAGAGTTCACTAAAAGCGCTGTTCTGTCAGGATAGATGAGTTTCCCTATGTGGTGAGTGACTTGTTCTGTTTATAAAGGAAAAACTAGATAAAAATCACATAGAGTTGGTAGTTTATTACAGGCTAGCTGCTTTTGATGCTGTAATTATTTACACAAATTGTCTTTGCTGACCTGTGTGGTCAGAAAGATGGGGTTATGGTCTATCATGAATAGTGATGCGAGCCATCATGTTATGCATTCAGGTTGGGTGACTGCAATAGGAAAATGGCAGTCCTGGTTGGTAGCCAAGGCAGAACGAAAAATAAAACACACAGGCAAAAAAAGAATGACATATACACCCACTTACAGCACCTTAATCTTCCTGTTCAAGAGGCTGGAATGACTTTTTAATAGTGGATGTGTCAGGTGGACAGATGCTAATAATATGACCCTAGACCGCCCCAGTCATAGTGGACATGCCTGTCTGCTGCCAAACTAAATAAAAGGGAACAGGACAGCAGCCTGGTCTTCCAGTTCTCCAGGAGAGGCAGAGGAGTTTCCCACAACTTGCTCACAGGTTCTGTCTTCATTACCTACATTGCTTTTATTCATCATCTCTTTTTATGGGTTCCTACATCACAATATTTTTAAAATATAGCTGACTATTTAAAAATCATCATAATAGAAAAAAAAAATCCAGACTAAATAATTTTGGTTTTTTCTTCAAATTCAGCAGCCATAATGTTTCTTGTCTCTTCTTTTTTCTTCAGAGTATCCCTTATGCTTTCACTTTATGTTTTCTCAAGGATATTTATTGTTCAGAATTTAATATAAGATCTGTTCATGCTGTTTCCTTAAATCTTTCTCTCTATCATTCTCTCTGTCCTTTACATCCTCAGTTAATATGTGAGCAGAGGCTTCTGTTTCTCTACTAGAAGTGCATCCTGGTGATGCTCAGACATAGCAGTAGTCTTTGTGTCTACTTGATCCCCATGTCATTGTGTAAGTTACACAAATTATAGTGCTGTTCTCTCATGTGTATGTCTGTTTCATACTCCTAAGAATTCCAGCAGAAAAGCTGAGTAAGTATTTATTTTGCCAGTACTATGCTACTTGTAATAAATTCGTAAGGGTTCGTTTCCCAGATACCATATTGACCTTTCTTGGTTCACAGAAACTGGTCAGAAAGACCCACGGAGGTTAGGTGGTGAGTGTGATGCTGAGAGTAGGCAAAGCTGGCCTTTTGCAATGGGAAGTGTTATCTTCATACATTCATCTTGAATATAAATGTAATGACACTGACATACAAGGGTTTCTTAATGAACAAAGAAACTCTCCTTGTAATGTATGTGATCATTGATACAGCACTGGCTAAATCATCTGAAGCAGCTGTAGATACGTTGCACCTGAGACCCCAGGTTACGAGATTCAGAACTCAGTAATATGGAAAAGCACGAAAATAAAAAGCCAAAGGGATTAGAGGTTACTAAGAGATGACTAACAATGGGTTTGATTCACAGCAATGCAAACCGGGGAGATCTCTGAAACAAAATTCTTTTTGAAGTTCAAACTGAGGTCTAAAACCAGAGAAGAAATCCACTATTTGAGAAATCTCTGTTTTCACTAAAGGAATACAGCAATTCTGTGCTTACTGTCTCTGCAGCAGAATTCATGAAGTAATTTGAAAGACTGGTAGGTTGACATGCAGATAACTTTGCACTGAGACAGAATTTTAAAATGGGCTCCATATTTGCAGTCATACAAATAAAGTGAAAGCTATTAAATGTGGTTGTCAGAAGAAGTGAAAAATAAGATGAAGGATATTTTCTGATAGTAATTTGGGCCCTTGTGAACTCGCAGCACTACTGGTAGTAAATGAATTAAAGTGGTAATTGCTGTCCTTGTAAATGATCCAAAACAGTCAGATATTAGAAGCAGAAGAGAAAGATATATTGTCACTACCTGAGGCAAACTCTGGCATATGGCACACCTTTATGACCTTTAATCTCTATGATTATGGATTCTTATAATTAGAAATAAAGTAATGAAAGTCTTTGCAGCAGAAGAAGAAATTTCATGCGAAGTTTTAAATTTCCCCTATTTATGTATTTTTATAGCCTCATATGGAGTTTATGATCCATGGTGCTCCTTTCTTAGGAACGGCCAGACCCAGAAGTAAGGAAATACTCTCTGAACAAAACAACTTTTACTATTTCAGGAATGTGTGTAGCATTATCATTCTTTTGGAACTTTTCACTCTGAAACAATCTTCGGAAGTCCTTGATATTAAATAATGTGATACGTCCGGGTCATTAAAAGGACTTCTGGTTGGGATAGAAGCACCCAACTGTTGATTGGGAGGTGAAAAAAATGTGCCTATATCATTGTAGATTTGTCTAGACAAATGGATGAATAAACATTTCTTGGGAGGTACTGGGTTATCTAACACTTAGCAGTAGTGCAGCTTCTCCCTTTAGTACATTAGGAATATTACGTTTTGTTCCTACTTACTGTCTAGGCTGATGTCATGGCAGTACCTTAGATCAATAATGTTTCCCGAACAACTGAAGACAGGGAAATTTGCTGCCCTGAATGGGCACTGCTTAAAATGTTTCTCTTCCACATGCAGGCTGAGGAGCAGGCACAATTGAGCTTAATGAGAGTCTTTCTGTGAGTATATTCTGCAAGCCAAAAAGAAATGTGTGAGGGAAATTTTAGGAAGCAGTAGGCACTTTGCTAGTGGCCTTCTTGAACTTTTCATCTCTGCATCACCTACAGAATTCCATTTTCATTTCTTGTTTCAATGAGAGAGCCAAAGGGTCTTGACTGAGTTATAAAATCTTGCAGCTCTACTTCTCTGTGGCAGGTTACCTTGAGGTGCTTGAAGTGAAATACCAATTGTTTAATTTTCTTTTAACTTCCAAATAAATGAATATCATTTAGTCAGTTCCCCTTCAACACTCCTTATATCATTACTACATCATATTACCTTCAGTGAAAAGACTGGGATTCTTTTTGATTTGTATTGTCATGTTTGAAATTCTTTCCTTCAGCCAGGGAATGAAAATGCAGTACTTTCTTGTCTCTTTGTTTTGCAGAAACTTGCTTTCCTGGTATCTTCTAGCATGATGCCAGAGATCACCTAAGGGTTATCTTAGCACTGCAAATATATTTAGTTGTTTGAGTATTGGTAAAATAAACCAATGCAATATAGAAACAGCAGAATGAAGTAACTCAGCTGACTGGGCTTTTGAGTGAAAGATACTATTCTGGCCTTGAATTTTATTATTAAAAGTACCCCATATGTATGTCTGCCACTTTTGCACAAATCCCACAGAACAGTGATAACAATAACACATTAGACTTCCATTTCAGCCTCCACCCCATGTTAGCTACCAAAATTCTTTTTTGGGTTTATGCTACTGCTACTGTCTAAACATTCCCTTCATTCACTCTGTATTTGATACATTCATGCTGAAACAAACTAAAGCTGTTCATAGAAAGCCTCCACAATGAAACATGAATAGATTTTGAAGGAGAAAATCTATTACAGTTCCATTTTCTCTTTTTCCAGCTGAGATGATCTACAAGCAATACTCCTACTGGTGCTATTACAGATGTCTAGGTTCAAAACAGCCTATCTTGCTTTTCCTGCTTTTCTCCTTTATAATTTTGTTTTTACTAACTTGTATTGCTGCATGGGCAACAGTGATAGTGAGGCTGCAAAATGTTTTCTGCTTTAAAGCCTGATTTCATGTAATGATTTTGTGACTCATTAGCTCTTGTGTTGTAATTTTCTATTTTTGGTTTCTAAGCAAAGAAGGATCTTGTCAGTCTGGGTTGAAGCAGCTCAATTATTTTTGAGTCAAGACCATTTATAGTAAAATATTGTCACAATGTGAGTATGATAACTGTGTAAGACTGTTTAAAATACAGAAATAAGCTTTCTTTTGGGCTTCTTTAACAAAACTGGACATACCCACCTAAGGAGTGTTATAGCTGAGAGGTATGTGAGCAAGGTGAACAATGAAATACGTGGTTCCCAGGCTAACTATAATTTGATCACGCTGCTCTACAGAGTTGGATGAAAGGGTTCCTTGTGTTGTTATCATTGCGTGTAACAGAAAGAGCTTTCAGATCGAGTGCAGTAGGCAGTCCTTTTATTGCTAAATTTTCTGTTAGTCATGGAGCTAATGGTGATGTGTAGGTGTGCGGATGGGCAGAACTGAAATGAAGTATCAAAAAAACCGGCTATGCAAGAGCATGTGAAATATCATAGCACTTTTTCCATCTGGGAAAAAATTGCTCTTATGAAGGAGTGAGAATGAAATGGATCTTTAATAGGATACATGTTTTCTTTCATTTTCACACCTGTTATGTATCTTTATGCTCTGAGAGCGTACAAGGAAGCATCTAAGTAACCTACTTACACTATCCATCCTCTTCTACATTTCTAACAATTTTCTTTCTTTTCTTTCTCTTGGAATTATGCAATCCACATCTTTTTAGTTGTTCTTTATATAGCACTCTACATTAATTTCTAGTATCTTTTGATGCTGTTGATATTATAGGTGAAGGTGTATGTTTCAATTAATTTAACAACATTTCATTACTAGGGGATTTTTTTATTATTTTCTATATGTTTTTATACATGCTGGCCTTGTCCCCTGTTTCTACTAGTACTAAATATATGTTGCAGAACACTTACCGCTAGACTCAAACAACTAAAACAAACAAACAGTTGTTTCTTATTTCACATTGCAATGGATTATAGAAATGCACATGCTACTCTTCCGTTTTATGTTTGTGTTTTTGATATCTTTTTCAGCAGCAGAAGTTCAATGGCTAATACACACATTTACACCCAATAAGAACAAACTTTAAGCCTGTTTCTGGACTGTTTATTCTCTAAGCAAAACTACATAATTTGCTGTACCAATCCACATTTCCTCTGTTTGACATAAAAATTTGCCTTGTATTTTGCAAAATTACAGAGATGTCATTTCTTATGAATTTATTTATTACTCAGACAGTCTCCGAGTGCTAAACAGAGAACCTGTATTCTGAACCTGATAAACAAGAATAAGATTTGCAATTCTGTTACCAGGACTGATTGCTTTTGTGTGCATCTGTAACCATTCTTAGACTCCTGAAGGGACAGAAAGTTAATGAAGCTCAAGCAGGTGAATTCTTTCTTAGTCCAGCTGAATACTTAATTTGATTTCTTTTTTTGTCATTACAAAGCAAAAAGAAAAAATGAACACGTTTCTGAATCCTTTACCCTATCACAGTAAAAACACTGGGGAAAAGTGATAAATAAGAAAGTGGGTTTTCTGATTTTTCTCTACAGACAGGGAAGACCATCCTATGCATGTGTATGTTGACATAAAGGCACTGTAGGTAAAGTGATGTCTCTCTTTCCTAGGAGATGATGCTTACTCACCTAGGTGGATGAAGGAGAGCATTATAAATAGAAGGCCATGGCAGCTTTGAATAGTTGGCTTGGGTGCTCTCATGGAGTATTATTTTGATAAAATAGGGAAACAGTCTGAAATCTACAGTACAAAACTCAGTCCTTCATTATATTTGGAGTCTTGCAGAAGACCTTGTATTTGAGGAATTAGATCTTAGCCAGGCCATGCTTGCTTTGTGAGGTCCTGTGTTTAAGCATGAGCAGCTGCTGTAAGGAAATCCGCCAGAGTGGCCCATGTGCATCTTTCTGCATGCTGGGCATGTTATGACAGAGGTAACAGTCCAGCCTGTCAGGAGAAGATGCACGGCTTTACTTGTTACACAAGGCACTACAGCAGGGAAGGGAGAAAGAACATATCCACAAATGGGAACTGAACAGTGTGCTGGGAGAAAATCCATCTGTGATCTGTTTGATGGTGTATGAAAGTGTGCTTCCCAGCACCTGATGGGATCCAAGATTTACTCACTATCTATGTTAATCTTTCTATTCTATCTTATCAAACTTGCTATGTATGACATTTTTGCTGGGCCTTTTTTACTGAGATCCACAAAAACCCCCTTCACTCTCTCTGTCTCTGCCTTCCCCACCCCTGGTGCAGAACATTCACATTTGTAAAGTACTACTTCTCTAAAATGAAATTCTACTTTCAAGTTGGGAATGGAAAATAATTGACCAAGTACTGTACAAAAGAATCAGACTATGAATCACTGTATGATATGGATTCAGAGAAGAGAAAAAAGACAGGGATGATAAATATTTGGCACTGCTTGATACAAGGAAGCAGTTATCTTTTCATAGAAAGGCCATTCAATGTTTTGTCAAAAAAATGCAACCAGACCACAACAGAATAAACTCCAACTCCTTTCTTCCCCTGCCACAACCCACCACCACCACCTCTATTTCAGCACAATGGAATTGTTAGGAAACTTGAAAATGAGACTAACAAAAATCACGAGGGTCAATTTTTGCTGATGAGTGTTTAGATTTTGCAAGTGACTCAGAAAGAATGAACCACTGCAGCTCTATTAAAGAAATTTTTAGAAGATATTGTTTGAACCTGACAAATATTTCTTCTATGCTCTTCTCATAAAATAAGGCAAAAAGCATAAATAACTAGAAAATGAGAAACTCAAATAGGGTATCTTGTGATTTTTTTCTGATGACTTTAAAGAAAACTTTTCACATGCTCATTTCTGCAAGAAAGAACATGGAGAGAGTGCAGCATAGGAGTTAATAATTGGGACAAATAAATCACCAGCAAAACATAATATACAAGAATTAGGAAAAAAAGAGAAGAATTTATACCACTCAACAGAAATTAAGTACAATATTATGAAGTCAGTTTGCATTGCTTTTCCTTTTTTATATTTGAGAATTTCAATATTACTTTTCTTGTAAGTCTTTCTGGATAATGGAGTATATTTTAGACATAAGCCAAGGCTATTTTAAAAATTTTTGATTTGGTTTTTTCTTTAATGGTGCATTACATTAAAAATATCCACTGCCTTACATTAAAATGGCAATTTTAAAAAAAGTGATTATATTGTTACCTTTAGAGAAAATTTAACTACATTTTTAAGGCTTGAGTTTTGGTAATTCTCTAAGTGCCAGCAATATCAAAACAGCAAGCCACTTCATCCTTAGAAACACTTCAAGAATTCCAAATGAGAAAAGCTGTGTCTTGAAGTTTTCATTCTTTTAAAATGCAAATAAATTAAAGTACAATTAAAGGTATATAATTTGTTGACATGTCTTCTTTCAAAGTTAGGGTTTATGGTATTTTTAAGTGAAAATCTTAAATAAAACCTGGTCTTAGTGATAACTTTATTTTTTAATAAGATGCATGCTGATTATACTTGTACTTGATTTGGTATATATATATATATATATTCTTGATTTGGTATATATAATGCTAGTATAAAGTATGTGAAAGTTTTCTATTTAAAATTGGAAAGCAATAGTGCATTATTTATAAAGTTAAAATGCTGTAAACTAATTTTCATTGAAGCTGGTATATGACAACTTTTAAAAATTACCTATGGCCATACAACATTTGCTTTTAAAATGAGCTACTCCAGATCCTTCCCTATATCCTGATTACCCTGAATAGCAAGGATTTGAAGGGTTTCTGCCAGTAGGGATGTTATGGTGTTTCCACTCTCCTCTGTCCACCAAGCATGCATTCCATTCTTGGGCTGAGCCAAATATAATCTATTTATCTCACTGATTTGGAAATAAACTCCATGGATCATTACTGGTGTAAGATGATCCTACACTTCTTTTGTAGGCAAGACTCTCCTTGACACCATTGAGCAAGACCAAAATCACAGGTGACCCACCTGTGTGTCCTACATACATCTACAAGTAGATCAAGTGCAGCTCCTGTAACTGGCAGTGGCACTGTGGTAACTGGGAAACTGCTGAATGCTTTGAACTCCCAGGTGAGCATCCAACAACTGATGTTGGTTGTCCTAAGACCCGAATGCTCGGTTCTCTCCCAGCCCTTGGTAGAGTGATGAGCTCTGTGGTACTCACTTGTGTGCAACTCAGCTCTCCTCAGATCTCCAACATATGAAATACGCATTTAAAGAGTAATTGACCACATTCTTTCTGGTTTGTGGTTCAGCAAAGGTCACGTATTCATTAGAAGTGTTCATTTCAAAATCATCATGGGAATCAGTAATTTTTAACTGAGACAATGCAGTGTATTGCTCTGAAATGATGCAGGATGTTCAAAGGGAAAAACATCAGGAGATCTAATTTGGTAAGAAACGCACAATAACATCTCACTTCCACACTGATTGATAGAATTTTATGAAGCAGTATCCTGTATACTGATAATGCTTTGGCCATGAAAGTGATGCAGAGGGAATGCATTAACAGTTTTGACCCTTAATAGGGAGTGGTAGAAAGTGGAGCTCTCATGGTTAGCACAGTGTACCCTAAGTACTGTTGGGGAAGTGATTTAATGCCTTAAAAAGTACTCAGCTTCTATCTTAGGTCCAAAATTATGACCTCACCTTCCTCATGTTACGGAAAAGGATTTTTGCAGCTATGGCGTCCACAGAAGTTCTGCGTTTACTACTAGGATTCACCTTATATTTGTGTGTCATGTCCAAACTAGAAAAAGATACTCCTTTTTGTAGATGGGCTTTGCATTTCTTATACTTGGATTAAATGAAATCTTGCAGATACTAGCCAAAAGCAAGCTTGATTACAAAAATATTTTCCTGGCCACATCACTTTATCATAGCTTTTTTTAGGAATACAAAATGTTTCAAAGATAGCCTACAAAAATGTCATGTGGAAACAGAAACAGCAGCAGATGATTTAATATGAGTGAAATAATTTCCATGATTGGCTATAAAACTATCTTAATATAACGTTCAATTTTGCAGTTAAGCATTTTCCTCACAACCAGAAATCAAATTGCACCAGCTTAGATACTAAAATCATAGATTGCAACAAAAAAAGTTGATTCTACAAAAGAGCTTTTTGAAGTTTTCCTTCTATTTCAAAATGATTTTCAGTAAAAAGATATTTCTGATCGTGGTAATTTTCATTGTGGTTGGACAGATTTTGTGATACATGCCGAAAGGTGACTAAATTTCTTCTGTGTTCTTTGCACATAGGAAGGAGGGTGAGATGTGCTGCCTCTGGCTTTTGTTCATATCTGCATAGGATTCACTGAGTTTCTCTTCTGTACCAGCCCAGCTCAATATATTCAATTATCTGGCCTTTTAATTATTGACTTCTTTAGCTGCCTGATTTGTCAGAAAAAGTTCTGTTTCTCACTTCTTTGACACTTTCTTTCGTTCCTCCATCAGAACTAGAAGGTATCAACATACCAGTTCTTACATCATTATCAACATCAGGGCAGCTATCAAATACTCTGATACTGAAAAAAAAAAAAAAAAAAATGTATTTTAGCCATTAAGGGTCTCAGCACCAAATTCTTCATTCTATATATCTATTCCCATTGTGCCCCATGACTTGCTAATTTAAATATACTCTCTATTGCCCAAGACAGGTTGTCCTAGAAACTATCGCAATAATGCATTTCTGTTTGGAATGCACATATGTATAGCTCTGCACACATCTTATGACTGGTTTCCCCTATAATTAAAACACTTATGATTGTAGGTTATATTTAAAATTTATTATGTGACTTCTAAATAAGCATTCCTCATATGTTAGAATTCCCTGATTCCCAGATGAGAAATAGAAAAGAATTTTGGAGTGAAGCTTTGAAGTGAATGAGAAGGTTGTGTTCCTGTGACACTCACCATATTCTCAATGCTTTTTCCTTCTGAGGAAAGCAATGGATTTGCCATCTAGATTGTGGCTGAATCTTCTTACTCAGATTTTTTTTGTTGGATGCATTAAATGTATGTAGAAGCCAAAACCAGTCAATATGACAACTGAGAAGTCATTTGTCATTACAGTTATCCCCAAGTCTGACTGCATTGTTGTGAGTAGTGTGAAAGGACGAAAATGCATATCAGAAAGCCCAAAGATAGAAAGCAAAGCACACAGAGTCTTCTAGCACAAATTTATTCAAATGGTCTTGATGACAATGGCCCGTGGTGACTAATGGAAGTGGCAAAGAACCTCAGGATGTTGAAACCTGCACTACAGGGTTCATTGATCACCACGCTGCTGCACAGAAGTAATTGTTAATAACTCAGATTTTACCAATTGATCTGAAAACACTTCCAGGGGAGATAATTGTCAAGACTGCATTTTATAGAGGAAGAGGCTAAAACACAGAGTTTAAATTTCTTGCTAGAAGGTCAGCAGTAAACATTGGTCTCTTGAGTCCTATCAATTTTCTGTTCATTGTAATACTGATATTGCCATGTCTCTTCTAGAGTTCTCCATAGGCTTAGCACAGTGTAGGAATCTATGATAAAGTTATTAGATATAAGCCTGGCAATAAAAACCCTTTTCAGGAGTTCATCTCACACAGTTCTTTTCATAACCACTTTCAACAATGCTAAGGGACCCTGGGGATCAAACTCTTTCTTGCCTATAGAGGGGAAGTATCGGAAACTCAAAAGTATGGTAGATGCATGACATTTCTCTGTCGATGGTTATTGGCTATGCCATGAGATAGCAATGTCATGAGACTACTACAGCTTGCGGATTCTCTGGCCCTGGACTAATTTTGCGTGGCCCTATAAAGCAATCCTGCAGTGGCATTACATGGAAGCAGCACCCCACACTGTCAGCTTTCCACCTAGAATACTGGAATTCTGTTGTGAAAGCATCTTTTCATGGAGGTACTAACTTTTTCCAGAGGACAATGAATGGATCACTTCCAAATGCTTAGGATTTAGGCTGTGAATTATACAAAACTCTGACAAGGTCTCCAGTACATGGGGTGGAGGATAGGACCCTCCATGTTGTGCTTTTCTGTGGCTAAACTTTGCCTTTGGCATATCTGGGATTTCATTACCCATAGAGTAACATGAGCTGTTCCAAATCCACTTAAAATGGGAGGTGAAGGATTATACAACGCATATGTCATTACTTTAAACTGATTACCTTTATATTCATTAATGTAAGTTATTTTTGTTGCATCAGTATGATGATGATGTGGAGTAAAGGCCTTTCTCTGCAGCCTCTTGATGTATAAATACACAAATCTTTCAAGGTGAAGAGTAGCACACTATATCTTGTATCAGACTCAAGTAATAGCCAAAATTCCCATTTATATTTTCAGACATTTCTTAGCATTGTTTTTTGAGATGCACAATGCCAGCCTATTCTATGCAAGGGAGGAAGAACCTTTGGCAACACAGGGCAAGGGATAGGGTAGCCTCAATCTCAATGTGTTTTACCAGAGGATTAGACAATTTTACAAAAGTCTTTGGAAATAAGAAGAGGCAGGTGATGACATCAACAGATGGTGGATGAGAATACTGTATAGGTGATTTCATTCTGTTCATTTTTGTTCATTTGCAAAATTTTGAGTCAAAAGGAAACAGGAGAAAGTGAAGGGAATTAAAGAACGGGTGAAGGTACAGCATGCACTGTGAAAGCCTTTTGTTTAGCAGTCAGTGGAGACAAACTTTACATTTCAAAGACAGCAGGATGAGAGGCCTGATTAATAGAGCAGGAAGTGAAAAAAAATTTTTGAGCCTTCAATAATGCAGGATCAAAGGATTTGCTGTGATAACATATTTAATGTACTTTAGAAGCCAATTGCAGGATACTGTGTAGCACTACCAAGAGCAGAGAAGACTTCAAGAATCCTACAGAGCAAAAATGGAAAAAAGGTCAAGAAATTTCAAAATCCTTGCAGGTGAGTGAGAGAAGAAATTAAATAGGAAATATAAAACGTGTGTAAATAAGTAGATTTCAGTGTTGTGGCAAATTGGACATTCTGATTTCCCATTTTTTTAGCAAAAAATGTTATTGAGCTCTGTGACAACATAATTAGAGAAAATGTTGTGAAGATTAATTAGAAAGTTAGCGCTGATAGGAACAACAATGTATTTTATCAAAAAGACACAACTAAATGAAATCTGTGTTTTCCTGAACAAAAGCAATTGAAACAAATTATAGGATTATGCATCCAATTCAAACATGAATATGGCAAGATAGAATTTCATTGTGGCAGTTGTGCATTGTCGCCATGACAAAACAGCTGAATTTTCTGAAAGCCAGAATGTGAAATAGAAGAGCCTGCTAATACATGGAGTTGGTTACATATAAAAGATTCCAGTTACGGACAACCATGTCAGTTTTAGAGTGTGCTTTGTTGAAATGCTTAGCTACAGTATGGTTCATTTAGAAAGGCATTAGGTAAGCAGATACTGTACAATTAGGAATAAATGTATCCTATTAAAAATGAGGTACATCATGGGAGAACTGCCATCACAGGTTTGGATAATGTGTTTTAGCTAGAAGCTTACATTAGTATGCAGGCACTTGTTTTATATTTTTCCTGTTTTTACAGTGCTATCCTCTTGAAGCTCATTAAATCTTTTTCTGCAGCAAGGGCACTCAGGCATGAATAATCTAAGGAGTAAACAGAATACTATTATAAACACACAAGTGTCCATTACAAGAAGTAGTAAATTTAAAGATGATTAAAAAGCAACAGCAAAGTACAAACACCCTCTCAAGCACATACAGCTATAACATAAGCAGTACGTATTTTTCTTGTGAAGGATTCATTACAACATGAGCCTTAGAATTGAGTAAATAACTCAGCCTGATTAATGAGCTACCATGAATCATCTCTAGATCACAAGTTCAAAAACAAAGAAGAGGATTTATTTGTTATTGCTTTGTGCCTTATTTTATCATGAGACTCATGCAAAACAGGCGTAAAAATGCTATACTCTGCATAAATGAGGACAAATTCTAACAGGTGTTGCACACAGTTTTACAAGGTTTCTGAGAGCTCCAGTTCAACAGAATATCTAAACGTATATTCCTCTATATGAAAGTCCTCAAGCTTAACTGACTGAAGTGCTATAGGGCACCTGACCTAAGGGATATATGGATTTAAAAAATATTTTAAAATATTAAAATTGTCTGAATCAATTTTCAGGCAGATGAGGCACTTAACTTCAAGTATGCATTCTGAACTTCCTCTATTTAAAGGCTGGAGGAACACTGCAGGTGGTGTAATTTGCAAAGTGAGCCAAGTACCACTAGGACTGTGCCTCACACACATGAATGTGTTTTTTGTAGGCAAGTCAATAGGTGAGGAATGGCTTTGTCCCTTTTCCCTTTTGGGAATTTTATACAAACTCCATTAAGCAAAATCAAAAACCTTTTCTTTCAAGCTCAAAAGAGTTCTATCCCAAAGAATATCAAGGCACACAAAAATACCAGGAGTCCTGTGTGGATGAACAAGGCCAAACTAAAAAAACAAAAAGGAAGCATAGAGAAGGTAGAAGGAAGGACAGGTAACATGGGAGGAATAGAGAAACATTGTCCAATATCCAAGCGATGAAGTTTGGAAAGCTAAAGCCCAAATGTAACTGAATCTGGCTAGGGATGTCAAAAACAACAAAGGCTTCAATAAGAACAAAAGTGACAAAAGGAAGAGTAGAGAAAAGTATGGACTCATTGCTCAATGACACAGCGGACATGGTTACACAGGTCATGGGAAAGGCTAAGGTCCTAAAATGTCCAATTTGTCTCAGTCTTTACTAGCAAGACTGTCCTTCAGCAATCCCAGGTTTCAGACACCATGGAAAAATCTGGTGCAAAGAAGATGTACCCTTAGTGGAAGAAGATAGGTCAGAGAATCCTTAAGTAAAATGGACATACATAAATCCATGAGACCTGATGGGATGCAGCCACAAGTGCTGAAGGAGATTGCTAATATCATTCTAAGGCCACTCTTGATAATCTTTGACCAGTCATGGAAACTGGGAGAAATGCCCAAGGACCGCAAGAAAGCAAATGTCACTTATATCTTCAAAAAGGACAAGAAAGAGTACCCAGGAAACTTCAGGCTGGTCAGTCTCACCTCCATCTCAGGGAAGGATGGAGCCAGGTTCTTTTCAGTGGTGCCCAGTGGCAATGGACACAAACTGAAACACAGGTGGTTCCAAACATCAGGAAACACCTCTTTAATGTGAAGGTGACTGAGCACTAGCACATAATCTGAGATGTTCAAAAGCAATCTGGACTCCAGGTGGCCCAGCTTGTGCAGGAGGGTTGGACCAGTTTCCCTACACAGGACCCCTTCCAAATTCAAATATTTTCCAGTTCTGTGAAATAACCCTGAGAGTTAAGCCTGGAGTGCAAACCCAGCTCCTATCTCCAAGTCACTGTCCTACCTCTGGACAAGAAAATGAGGCTTTTTCTTCTTCCTGTCCTGACTCCCCTTTGTACTGCACAGGTTAGCAATGGCAAATATGAGAGGAGGTGTGGGCTGGAGCTGCTTCAGGCTGCCAAAGGACAGCTGCAGTTGGTTTTGATTTACAGAAGGCTTCTAACATTTGTGACAAAGAATGAAAATTTGAGTTAGGATAGCTTGAAAAATTGAAGTTACACTAGAGTCTGCTTTTTTTTTTCTTTTTGTGAAGTTACACTGCCTGATACTTTGATAAAAAAGTATAGAAAGACCCCAAAATTAGATGGCGAATATTTGTGAAGATATGCCATAATGAAGTAATTCTTCCTTTGGTAAGATGCAAACAAGTTTGTAAGAAAACTAGTACTTGTGATTTTGCCACTTGTTTTTACTCACTGTATTACAACACCTTCCTTTTCCTCATTAAAACATGCATTTGCAAAATGTTTATAGATGTAGAGGTAACCTTGAAAAAATTCTAACAGCCTTAAGTGTATGCAGAAAATATTCAGCATATGAAGATGAAAATCATTATTGAAATTACAACGGAATTATCATTAGCCTTTTTACTGAGCACTAAGGCTGAGGGTAATGATTGTTTTTCAGCTGTTTAATCTAGACAGTCCTGTTGCTTGAACTAGTACTACAGGTATTGAGACAGAAATCAGAGGGGGTTTGTCTTAATCCTAACGCATCCTTGATCGGACAGCTGGAAATAAATCTGTTGGTTGATATTGATACATTTTGTTCTTATATTTGGAAGTCCTAAGAAAATAAGACTGTTACTGACGAAAATTATCAGAAAAACATTTTGGAGAAGTATTTGTTTCTCTGATTAATGTATTTTAAATTAATTTAGCTATTTGAATTTATCCATATCTTTTACTGTCCTTTCTGTTTAGTCAGGCTGTTGCATTACCAGAATGTAAAGAAAGGTATATGATTGGAATGATTTCCTATACATGGGGATTCTTGGATGTGAAGATTTTTAAGATTGGTAATACCCCATAATAAACTAGGCAGTGATGGAACAGAAAACCATATGATAGTTGTCCTAAAAGAGTTAACCTATTCATGCCATGCTCTTAGCTTTGGAAGGAGAGTTGAATTGGTAATTAATTTTTCCCAGTGTTCAGAATTCTTGATTACCAGAAATGGAAACTTATAGCTGACCAAATTAGACTTGGAAAATATCCACAATAGTTTCATATGCTTCATATCAAGATCTTTCCTAAAATTTACAGAGTAGTTCAGGTTGGTCAGAGATTGTATAGCTCATAGGATCTAGATTGTTTGTATAATTATTTACACTGAACCATTTGGCTATGGTGCAGTTAGCAAGTATAAATAGCAAGTTTTTCTATTTTATTCATGGTGTTTTATCTACTGCTGTGTCTGTTAGTACCAGAATGAGAGGTTTTTAGCTATTGTTTTCCACATTTACCTATTACCTAATTAAAAGGAAAAAAGACAAAGAGTAAGCCATAAATGGTGTAAAGATTGAGCAAATATTGTTACAGGAAAAATAGAATCTTATGAATTAACTTCTTTCATTAAATATGTTATCTGTCAAGAAAATAGGTCAGCTTTTTGGGAATTGAATTTTACTGAAGATTCCATCTGGCTTTTCCAATTGTTACACGGAAGGATGCCTTTTTGTTTGTTCCATATGAAATATCATAGTGTTCCACAGAGGGAGAGGCATCCTTCAGGGTGGCTTTTTACAAGAGACTTTTTTAAAATATCAAAGCATTAACTGCATATAAAAATAATTCTCAGCTGTTAATGAGGCCATGTAAAATTTTTATGAGATGAAATCCAAGACTATTTGAAAAGTAAAGACTCAGCTTTTACTTGAGAATTTTTTTTTATATTTAGCATGAGATATAAAGCCTGGACTTGAGTTTTGCTAGCATAATATTCCCAGAGGCCAAGAAATCAGACTTTGGAGTCTAATTTCTAGAGACCATTATACATAGACACAACAATTTAAATGGGCTCTTTGGGGTTTGACACCCAATAAAACAATCTGTTTGGGTGTAGCTCATAAGACTTGGTTCTAAAATTATAACAAATTCCCAGGGTCATATTGGATGATGAAGCTGTCCTCTGTAATGAATATCTAAACATTTCACACAAATATTCATGAATTCAGCCTTTTGAAAGGCTGTGGTAACAACTACATGGCTCTCTCACTAGAGAGCTATATCTTCAAAATGAATGGCTAATTTAGCATCTGCTATTAAATTTCACAATAAAATATAATTTGTTATATAATTTCAAATAAACATGCTGGATAACTGAGCAAGAACCAGATTAATGTCCTATAGATTTATAAGTAACCCAGATACTCTAGTGAGCAGAAATATTGAACACAAGCCCCCTAAAGCTATGACTGAAAAATAAATCCTGAAGATACAATATTGTACACTACCTAAAACACATACCCAGAAGTCATTCACTGCTCTCCCTTAACAGAAGTGAGCAAATATTTGAACATGCAGTGTGTATGTTGATAGTCCTTCCTTTGACCCTTAAATATCAGAACCACATAGCTACTTTGAGTAAACTTCAGGGTGCTTGGAGAAGAAAAAATAGGACAGAAATGGTAAGGCAAATGACCAGATTTCAATTTGTTATGTGTGCCTCATTGAAATCCACTTCAATGACACTGCTTTAACAGAGTAATTGGTTTTCCTGTCTTTTTCCAGTTCCACAGAGCTTCCAGAGGTTATCTGATGGCAGATTTTCCACTACTTTTGACCTTGAATTTCTCCTTGATGTGTGAAAAGTTGGGTTAGTCTCCATGAATCTGCTGTACTCATTTTAAGCTAGTAAAAAGAATGACTGAGACTCTAAATTAATAAAAAAAATAATATCTTGGGGGTTGGCATTTAGCCTCTGCTCTGTTAGAATCAATGACTTCTGGCCTAAATTTAGTGAGTCTAAAATTTTACCTTGCAATCTAAAATCACCATAGCAATGAAATTTAATTCTGGAATTGGATTTTTGAGCGTGCAGATAGAAACATCTGGCAGCCTATTTCAGCACCATAAAAGAGTGATACCATGAGAAAATGTGGACTTGAATGTTTAACTGAATGTATTTGGGCACACAGTTTTGCTGCTGGCTTACCAGTAAGAGTTTTTCTGGTTTATACAATGATTCTTGGGCCTGAATTCATGCCTATTTTTCTTACTTAGATTCTTCAGGAATCCTGTGACATGCTAATTTGCAAGATGAGCTATAGAAAAAGCTATTTTCAGAGATTATTACTGATGTTATTTGGGGCAAACTGAGTGACAGCTACTATTTCTTCTCTAAGCTGCTGTGAAATTTCATCCATTCTATACCAGTCAGAGCCACTCAAAAGTGGGATCATTCAAAAAATTCACAGAATTATTTGTTGTATGGCTCTGGATAATCCTGCATGCTTAAAAATACAGCACACAGTAATAAAAGAGAGTTGCAATGAAATATGCTATTAAAATTGCACTTAGTCAATTTAGGTGTCAATTTCTTGTTTGTTTGCAAGACAATTTGGCAGATGAACTAAACCAGCACATCCCCACCATGTCTGGACATTAACTCTTCTTGTCATATAGTGAACAGTTCTGTGGTGGAATAAGGATCATGAAATATGTCACAAGGACAAAATCCAGCAACTGTTGAGAATGGGATTGCAAGAATGAAACTTCAGGACATAACCAGAAATGGAGCAGATTAAGTTGATGTTGGTTCTACAAAAAGAGGCCCTTCAGTACATGTTGCTATGATAATTTGCTATGGGCCAGGCTCCTAGGCAAGTTTGCTGCCCAGGCAATATGACTGACAGCTTCTTGCAAAGGGATGTGACAAATAAAGAGATAAATACTAAAGCTGTGCCAACTAACTGTGCTCCTGAGCATGTCCTGTGAGTCTTTAGTGCAGCCGATAATGCAAGTTCTGCACTCTTTGTGCACCCAGAACTCTCATGTGAAATGCAGAGCTTTGAGTGCCAAAGCAGCTTAGTACTAGATTTTAGGGGGTGTTTTTAAAATCTGAAGCATATGTGGCTTTTTAAAATTTTTCACCTTTTCCTACATGCAAGCCACATCTCCCCTCATCCTCCTCATCCCTCCAAAACAGAAAACAAAATCACTGTACCCTTAATCTAGCCAAGCCTGGATATACTGGGAAAAATCAGTTATCTTGTTTTATCTTATTTATTGAAAATTTAAAATAGGACTTATTTTAATTTTTACGCATAGCGTTCTTCCAGTACTGGCTAACTTCTTCATACTTCTTGGGCTGTATTCTCTATTTCAGAAAGTGTTGCTGATAAGAAATATTTATGTAACAGGTAATTTAAAATTATTTTCATGACAATACTGACATTAACACTAGCACTTAGATTGAGGGTTAATGGAATTTTTCATAGTTTGTGAAAAAGACAACTTTCTGGCTGAAAAAGAAAAGAGTTGTGAAATCCACGGTTATTTTTGCTATCAAGTTCAAAAGAAACATCAATAAGAATGTCAGTGCCTGAAGTTCTTTTGTCCCCTTCAAAGAATATATATTGAATTTCAAAAGTTTTGTAATAACAGTCCTTTTGCTTGTGATGGTTCTGGTGTAGTGATCTGGAAAACAGGGGTAGAGGCATATGAAAGAAATGGGAATAACTTTGGATAAAACAGCAGATTTTACTGTTGTAGAGACGAATAATCAATAATTGGCACTTTCAGGAAGCCGGGCAGCTCAGGGACATGGATTACCTAAAAATCAAAGTTCAACAGTCTTCATAAAAATTACATCAAGTTTGTAATTTTAATCCCCAACAGCAGAAATGCAAAGCAGAAGCTAAAATTCTACATAGACTTTACCATGGACTCTTTCTTCTAGCATGCCTAAATACTGAAATTATCATAAATTTTGCTTTTGCATGAAATATTTTGCTTTTGCATGATATATTTTGCTTTTGCATGAAATATTTTGCTTTCGCATGAAATATTTTGCTTTCATAGGCTTGATTTGTTAGATTTTTTAGGTGACATAATATGAGGTTGGGTTTTTTTTACCTGGTTTGTTTGGTTTTGGCTTTGGCTTGTTTTTAGATGGTGTGTTTCGTTTTGGTTTTGGTTTGTTTTTAAATTAAGAAATCTTTAAATTATCTATGTGGTTTTGTTTCTCATGTTTTCAAAGCTCAAGATACCTTCAGAAACAGAACTTAGATCTGGGAAAAAAAGAATGAAATACAGGCTGTCCTGAACTGTAGGGCTTCCTCAGAGAGTAACCAAATGATAACATCAGTAATAATTGAAACCAGAATAAAATTTTCACCCCAGAGGATCTCTAACTCCTTTTCACCTGGATTGAGTCAGACTTTGATTTCAGCATTTTCCAGAAGTCCATAAGAAGTGGCTTCTGCCTGCAAAGACAGATATTTTAGGGTTTTTGTAAGTCCTCATCCTTTATCTCCCAGCACACCAAACACTCATTTCCAGAGAAAGAAATAAACAGAACGTCATGAATTCACAGCACTTCAGTGGGTAGAGGAGTGATTGATCATGGACATATTTTTTTTCAAGTAATAATTTAATTATTTAGAATTTTGTTCAAGAGTTTTAACAGATTTCAAAAAAGCTGTTATATGTTTAATATTCTAAGACTGGATATTAAACTTGTACCTTAGAAAGTGGTGGTTACTATTTCCATCACCTTTCATGAAAACAGAAAAGTTTATTTTGGCTTGAACTTAACTCTGCACACTACTGCATATTTTAGAAAACTGTGACCGCCTTTCTTTTTTGGATATAAGAGACACAGAGGACTCTGAAACTTATTCGTACAAGACTAGCAGTGTTTTGACACAGATACAGTCTAAAAATTGCAAAAAAGCTGGTACAGAACCATAGCAAAGTAATTTAACATATGTACAATTTCTGTAACTACAGTTTTACTTTGTGCTTGTGAAAGGTCTCTAATTGAAATTTGAATTACCAGTCTTGTGTGCTAGGACAGTCAAAGCATTTCATATACAGGAGATGGTATTTGTAATACTTTTCTGCTAATGTGTTTTCAGGGTACATGTATCTTCAAATGCGTGGCTTATACTAAAGTATGCAGTTGCAAGGAAAAAAGCTTTTTTAAACAAAATAAAGGCTGCAGATAAGATTTTTTTGCAATTGCAGAAGTACCAGGCCATGTTTCATAGTTTGTTCTTTGCTAGATATATGCCTAGAAACGTACGTATGTCTTTTAAGAAAGTCTACAGCTACAAGGATAATTGTGACACACATCACTTGACATTGCTTCAGAATTCTTTGAGTGTGAATTTCAGGAGCATCACATTTTGCAGAAAAGAAAAAAAGTCCTTAGAGAGAAAATTCATCAGTTCAGAAATCTGCTGTAATGGTATTTGTAAGTGAAGCTTAAATAATAGCATGCAGTTGGGAGAATTACCAATCCCTTCTTTACCTTCTTAGCTATTGGTGTGGGGTATGATGAGTTTAATTAACAAAGTATGTTCCACAGGTACTCATTAGAAATATTCCTTCAGGAGACTTTCCATCAGTAGGATGTTAGATAAAATAAGAATTTAATGCACTTCTTGTTCTGGTTAAGTTCACTTGTACCCCCTATACCTCTAGTGTAGCATTTCTAGTAGGACATATACTCAAAATGAATACCACAGCATTTACATTGCGTAATACTTAGCTTTGCTTAATACTTATACCTTCACATTAAACACACTATGGCGACAGAGTGGACAAATGGTTAGCGTTGCTCTTCAACATCACAAGAAATACTAGGCATCACCAGACACAACACATTAGGTGTTCAAAGCTCAGGATACTTCATTCAGTGTTAGCGCCTACAAACTAGCCTGTTACATATACTGAAATATTTTAGCTCTCCTGGCCTCCACAGTTTTCTCCCCTTTAGGGAAAAGGGAGATGTTGTTCCAGCTCAGAAACAGATTGCTATCACCACCCAGAGGCTGGCTGCATGAAATTGCTATTGGTCTTTTCCTAACTAGATGGGCATCACAGTGTGGGTGATCCAAAGAAGGTAACTTGTAAGGCAGTTAGTATGAAGGGTTATTCCTTGGGAGCGGACATAATGCAGCTCTAACAATTTGATTTGGGGAAGTGGGATTCACAAATTGGGCTGAGGCAACTGGTACCTCTTGTTAAATCCACCAGGTGCCCAGTTCTGGCAGACAGTCACTGCACTGGGTTCATCCACGTAGTGGGATTGCAAACATCAGTCTAAGGCCGTGTGTGATGATTTCTGAGCAGGCACACACACACAAAAATATATAATCATGATTCCATAATAATTTTTAATCAGAATTGTTATTTTAAGTCAAAATTAGCCTATCCATTATAAAGGTAGGAAATAAAAAATATAATTCTGGGGATATTTTTTAAATACAAAGATCAACTATGTGTAACCTGACTGGGAAGTTGTGTTCTTCAGGCATATTTGTACAATGCATGCACTACTGAGCATCCAGCAGCGATATCTGATTTCAGGGCTGTCATGGTGTCAACAGCATTTACAGTATCTGCAATCTTCGCTTTATTTTTCTTTATTTCTTTTAAAACTTTGGCTAGCAAATTCTGTTAACAGCAAAAGTCCTGTCAAAGCGATGAAAGTGTGGGCAAAAGCAGTGTTCTCAAATGTAATAATAAAATTATTACATTTGAGAACAAGTACTTTTTTAAATTAATTTTTTTAAAAAGTTTTTTTTAAATCTTTTTTTTATTTTCTTGCTTTGTCAGCATGCTATAGCCTTCAGCTGGCAGTGGGGAATTTTTCATAAAATGTCCAGTTAGTCCTTCAGGTATTTGAGCTTTGGGGGGTTTTAACTTCTTTTTAAGAAATAAGTCTCTGATTCTTAACTTGAGCATTTTTTGAAATCCCATTATGCTACTTAGGGCTCTGTTATTGTGACATACCTGGGGAGGAGAGTGAGGTGTGGTAGTTCACACAGCACTGGGCTTGTAGAGGCAATAGCCTCTATAAGCCAGGGGGAACTCTGTGAGCTGATTACACAGACCTGAAAAACAGAAGCAGCAACCAGTCTTTATGCTGAAAGACGATTAGGAATTTTGAAGATGACCTAAAACTTCTGATGAACTCCACCCCTCATGTATTTTGGGCCGGGATAATACATTGATTTAATGTATTAAACCTACTATAGTGGGCAAACAGCCTATTTCTTCTCATCCCCTTATTCTTTTACCTGTAATGTGATATATTGTTATGTTCTTAATGCACTAATTCAACAACAATCAGGAATCAGGTGCCTAAGTTCTTAATGAATATAAAACACATTATAGAGGTCCTCTTTGCCAGATGACATTTTTATAATGTGATTGCAGGAAGAATATCCTGAGAGACCTGTAATGGATAGACCTATTAAAGCACTAAAATAATTTCATAAGTGATAAAATAACATTTGAAGCTGGTGGCAGACTATGTCAGATTAGCTGACTTATGTATTATAATACTCTGAAACATTACCACTGAAATTCAGGGAGGATTTCTAAATATATGCCATAATGAGCAAACATAACAGCCACTACAGATGATAGAGATCTTCTGGAAAACAGAATGAACTATTTTTTTTCCTCGGGCGCAAACAGAATGCCTCATTTTATCACTGGGAAGTTTCTCAAAGCAAGAATGTCTTTCAAAATAAATACTAGAGGAGTACTCTGGCTACGTGTCACGCAGACCTGTAAGTCACAAATTCTTGGAGGTGTCCGTGTCTCACTTTTCAATCTCTCCCTCGCCTTCGGTCGCTGCCAAGATCTGACGGGTCCGGACGCCCCGTCATGGCGCCCGCCCCGGCCCCGCTTCCAGCCCCGGCCCCGCTTCCAGCCCCGGCCCGGCCACCACTCGGCCACCACCCGGCTCGCTCGGAGCGGCTGCGGCCACAGCTGAAGTGACCCTCAGGTCCCTGTCCCAGTCGCTTCCCGGAGCTCCGAGGGGCGCCGGCACTCGGGGGCAGGGCCAGGGTGCGGGCGGGGCAGTTCGGCCCTGCCCGCCGCGGGGGCAGTTCCTCCCTGCCCCGCCGGTCCCCGGGAGCCGCCGCCGCTCCGTCCCTGTGCCGTCCGAGGGCTTTTTGGAGCCTCAGCGAAACCAGTGCGGCCGCTCTCCCGCTAAGGGCGCAGAAAATGGGTTTCCTGAGTAGGCTGGTGGCGCTGCCGAAACTTAGTGGGGCGGCGGCCCGGGGCGGCGGTGCGTGGCGGCGGCCGGGCCGGCCCTGCGCGGGGGTCCCGCTCCCGGGCCGACCCACCGCTGCCTCTCGCCCGCCGCCCGGCAGCCGCGCCGCCTCCTCCCGGGTGCTGGGCGACTACGAGAAAGTTTTTCGGTCCTGCCTGGCGGAACCCGAGAAGGTCTGGGGAGAAGTCGCCGAGCAGATCCAGTGGTACAAGCCCTGGGTCCGGACCCTGGAGAGGGGCAGCCCGGGGGGCGCCTCCTGGTGAGTACCGAGTGCCCGCGGTGCGGTGCGGAGGCCGGGGCACGGCCGGGGCCAGGGCGGCACAGCTCGGCTGGAGCGGGGACGGAGGGCTGCCTGCCCAGGGGGCTGCGCCTGTGCTGGGCTGGGGTCATGTGCTTACGGCAGAGCTATCCCTGCATTTTCTGGGATGGTCGGTGTGCCATCGCTGATGGGGGAGACGGCTGCGGATCTTGAAGGCGTTTAATGATTGCACTTGGTTTAACTTAATGATTAAAGCAGCATGGATGAGCGTGTTGGGATGTGAGGGTGTCTTAGCTTGCATTCGGGCAGGTGAGACCTGTGCGTGTGTGAGTCCATGTGTGGTTGGGTGATGTGGATGAGTGTGCCTGATGCTCCCCTATCCAGGACCCTCTCAGACCCCTTTTGGGTCTGAATTGGCAACAAGTTGCTGTGAATATGGGAAACCTGGCTTTAGGTGCTGGAAGAATGTGAATACAGGAAACCCGGCTTTCAGGGGGGAGGCAGGTACATGAAAACATAGGTGTATATAAACTGTGGCTTTCAGGATTGTTTAACATACTGTCTAAGTAGGTAATAATTTAGATATTGTGGTTAAGGTAATGTTTGGCAAAAGCTTTGGCATTGTAATATATATCTTCAGCAGTGAATGGTGAACTACCCTAAGACAGAATACTATATCCTTCTCATAAATTCCTGGTTAGGATTTTCAGTACTTTCTCAAAGGTAGTTTATTGTTAAAATTCTTTTGTTTGCTGCCATTGCCTCTTTTTCAGCAAGTTTACGTCTTTTCTCAAGAAGAAGGTAATGCAGAATATAAAAGGCAATGTAGGATAAGGGTCATCTTTTTTTGGTACATTGACTTTCTTTGCCCTTTTAGTATTTTTCTAGTTTGTTTTAAATTAAAAATGCTAATAATTCTAAAAATATTAGTCATTCTCAAATCTGTGCAAATTAAAAGATACAGAACCAGTAGAATGGAGCTTGGTTTCCTGTTGGTGTCTGATGTCATTGCTTGACACCTCTAGTAGTGAAAATTTTTTATACTACTTCACGTGAATTATAAGCAACACCCAGCCAGGATTGGCTGTGTAACAGTCAGAAGTCCTAAAATGGATAGATAGGATCCACTGACTTTGATCTCAAGGTCATGGCACTTTTCAGTGCCATGTAGGACTGCATAATTAGGGTCTAGACAAGTATCTACAGAGCAAGTCCTATGAGGAGCAGCTGAGGGAGCTGGGCATGTTTAGCCTGGAAAAGAGGAAGCTCAGGGGACACTTTATTGCTCTCTGTAACTGCTGAAAAGTAGGTTGTAGCCAAGTGAGGGTTGGCCTCTTCTCCCAGGTGACAGGTGATAGAACAAGAGGGAATGGCCTCAGGTTGCATCAGGGGAGGTTTAGATATTAGCAATATTGGATGTTACGAATATTGCATATCAGGAAAACTTCTTCACTGAAAAGGTTGTCAGGCATTAGAGCAGGCTGCCCTGGGAAGTGAAGGAATTGCCAAACCAGGAGGTATTTAAAAGATGTGTAGATGTGGCACTCAAGGACAAGGTGTAGTGGTGGACTTGGCAGTGCTGGGTTTAATGGCTGGGCTTGATGATCTTAAGGTCTTTTCCAACCTAATTGATTCTGCGATCCTGTGATTAAAGATGAGTAAAGCTCATTGATTGTGGCATTCCCAAACAGTATAATGAAATCAGTACAATGGTTACTTTTGAAGAACTAAGGCATGAGAATATTATACGTGCAAAGGAATATAGTTTTGCTATCAGATTCTGTCGAGCAAGTGTGGTTTGATTTGCTGAGCAGTATAAGCTTGCTTGCTGCAAGTAACATGGTTAGGTGTTTGTAAAGCATTGTGACTTCTCAGGTGGAAGTTATTTGGCTTTATGAGAGGGAGAAGTGGATGTTTCACGGTCTGAAGTCAGACTTGTTTTCCAAGGTCTTTTCTAGCCTTACCTTTTAACTTGCATCTTTCTTCTTCTGTGGATACAGAAACTGAAATTATCTTGTTAAATATGGGCACATAACTGAAGAGAGGTTGTATGGAAGACAGAGCCAGACTCTCTTCAGTGGTGTCCAGTGACAGGACCAGAGGCAACGGGCACAAACTAAAACACAAGAGGTTCCCTTTAAACATCAGGGAACACTTTTTTAATATGAGGGTGGCTGAGCACTGGCACAGAGTTGGTTGTGGGATCTCCATCCTTGGTGATATTAAAATGTCATCTGGGCATGGTCCTGGTCTATTGACTCCAGGCTGACCTTGTAGAAAGGTCAGGATAATATTAAAACAATATTAAAATATTAATATAATATTAATATAAAAGATAATTTTAATAAATAATTAATATAAAATATTAATCTAATACTAAAATAATAAGGGGGATAATGTGTTTGTACCAAACACCAATAGCCAGATAGCTGTGGAGCCACCCAAGGACTGCTGGTAATAACAACACTGAGAAAGAACAGGATGTGGCTGGAGAAGGGGCCCATACAGCAGTTGGGCAGCACTTTTCTGGGACAAACGTCCTTATTCTAGCTCCTGGAGATAAGCACAACACAGTACAGGGCAGGAATAAGGTTGAGAAGTGAGCATGGACTGTAGGGGGGATCTGGACCACCAAAGGATCCCCAAAGCCCTCTGACTCAAAGGTCTAGAAGAATGGACTGTGCATGATAACTAATTTGCATAGAAAGCAAGAAACTTATCTGTAAAATGGTACCCTCACCCACAAAGGTGAGGTGCCTTTGTGCCTCAGGACCCTGTACAGCCCATCAGCTGGATCAACACTGCAGCCAGGACTGGTGATCTCTTTTTCTCTCTTTTGTTTTCTTTCTCTTCCCCTCTCTTTATTTCATCTCTCTTTTACCTTTCACCCTACCTTTATCCAAAACCCATTGCCATGTGCTTATACTAGGGTATCAGGGACGAACTTTTACCCATTTCTGTACAAAATGTGTGGAATTTACTAATAAAACTTAGTAAATTTTTGCAGACCTTGGTCTGCAAAATGAATGACTCGGTCATTCTTTTCGTCCATGAGCATTTATGAATCTTACATTCTGCCTCCCCCTTAAGAGTGGGATGCCACAGACCCACCTGAGCAGGTGCCCTCCAGAGGTCCCTTCCAACCTCAGGCCAGTCTGTGATTCTGTGGGATTATTCAAAGACGCAAGTCTGAAGACTCAGCGTTAGGCTGTAATTGTTTGCATGCCAGGCACCCGTTGCTCTGTGGATACTAAAACCTTAAGCAATTCAAATTTGTGTAAACAAGTATCTTAATGTGCAACATACAGTTTTATTTTTATTTTAAAGTTCACTTTAAGGGATGGCAGGCTGTATGTGATAGAGTGTTGTACTTTAATGCCTCTGAAGTCCCAAATGGTTGCTAGCATTCAGTGTGCTCAGCAGGATGACAGATGGGCAAGTTCTTTGACTGAATGTAAGAGAAAGAGAACATAGAAGAGGGTCTTTCAGCGGACAGGCTGAAGAGAAAACAGAGAAGGGAACTCAACTGAGAAAGAGGCCAGGCTTCCAAGCATAAACATAGCTTGCTGTCTTTACAGGGTAAAGATGGAGCTTTGGGTCAGAGATTTGCCTTGGAAGCTGTTCATGGAGACCTGAAAGATCGTATTAAGAAGTTCATGTATGTGCTTCTTCAGTTAGAATTTGTTTCCTCTTTTGGAGTCATTTTATTAGGTCAATTAGAAATATGTATTTTTTTTCATTATCTTTGCTTTTGATTGCAAAACCTGAGACGTACAGAAGCAGATGTTTTTCATACATTTTCCAATGTTATTTACTTTAGTTGAAGAAGTTGAAGGAGGCTGTTACTATATTTAAAATGTAGGCATAACATAATTCTTCCTCTCTGAATACTGTAAGAGCATGAAAGAAATGTGCGACGTGCCCCAGTGTGTTTTCTTCACTTTCTGCCATTGGAAATAAAAGTATTATGTCAGTGGAATGCAAAATGATTTCCAGAAAATAAGTGATCACTGTCACCATCCCCTGACTTGTTCTGTTGAAGCAATAATCCCAGGTACTCTTCTAAACTGCATCAATGACTGATACAGTACAAAACATCTGGTTTTGCCTACGTGAAAAATAAGAGCTAAGAAGCATGATCGGTCAAGAAAAGGATAAAGGAATTGAAATTGCTTGGTGTAAAAGCCAAAAGAGAGATCTAGATATTAGACCACATAGAATTTAGCAAAGCAGTTGAAAAACTTCCTCAAGTTGGCTTTGAACAGGTCAAAACTGGAAGTCTTAAATTGCAACATGGAAAACATGGTCTTTAGGTGTTAGAAAGAAAAATCTTTTTAATGCTAAAGTTAGTGAAACACTGAACAGATTATTTTGGAATCTTGTGGAATCCCAGTTGAAAGGGTTAAAATTATTTCTTTAGGAATGTGGCAACAGTTTTTCATAATAGGCAGGGGGCAATTTTGCAACATATATTTTTTATCTGATGCTGAGACATAAGTGCAATATATAATCCCCTTTGAATTTTGGAAATGTTGCCCAGATTGCTATTCAAATGTTGCTTACACTTTGAAAAATGTGACAGGATCAACTTGCATAATAATATCTCAAATTATCTAATATTGTCTAACATTTTATTCAGCTTCTGTTTTCATTACATCTAAAAGAGTTTAAAAAATAAAAACTACTTGATCCCTACAAGCCTGTCTTGGAGAAGTATATGTAACCTGCATGGAATGAAAGAATTTTAGCAATATGCTTTTTAAAAAAAATTGTGGTGAAAAATAATATTAATGTAGTTTTTCCTTTGGCATGTATGCCATTTTTATTCAGAGCATTTTCTTCCTTTCTTTCTTCCCCTGTTCAATTTTTTTATTAGCTTTGCATCTGAGCCGTTACATGTAGACTAAAAATTGTCTCTGAATACAGCTGTTTTGATTCTTAAGACAGCAGATCGTGTTAGAAATTAAGGGATAACTTTTGAATATTTGAGTGCAATGAATTAAGGCATAATTATGTGTTGTGTTCTTCAATACTATACTTATTTTATTACTATCAAGTAGGCTGTTGTCACATCCAAAATATTACCAAATGCGGTAAAAATTTCCAGGCCATAGATGGTAGATGTTAAGCTGTATGCATTGAGAGACCTAACTGACTTGCTGAGAGTAAAACATGAGGATCAACCCTTTTCTATTTATACTCTTTAAATGTTACTATAAAGTAGTAATTTGAAAGTATGATTTAAGAGGTAAGTGCATGTCCTTGAGGTTCCTTGAGGCACCCCTTAAGAGGCAAGTGCATGTCCTTGAAACTCTGAGCGACCTCAGAGCTGGGGCGAGATAGGAGGTGCTGAACCCTAAGTCACAAAGAGGCCATGTGTCCTAGGTGACTGCTGTAAGCAGAAAGGTTCAAGGGGGTCCTGCTGTAGGTAATTACACTCAAATTGTTAAGAAGATGCCTTAATAGATCTAAGTTATCTGACATAATATAGATTATCAAAGGGTGCTGCTTTCATGGATGTATGGGGAAAAAAAAGACATGAGAAGGATAGGTAGATATTGTCAGAATATTGGTTTAAAATGTTGCTGTGAAGTGAACTCTTTTGATACTATAGCCAGTTAAAAGTTGTGTGATTTTTGACTGGAAGAACCCTGTCACTTTTTTCCACCATAGCACCAGTGGACAGTAGACAACCATTTCAAAGAGACTGCTAGTGGAGTGAATGTAGTTTCTTTTATATGTTAGAGTTGTTACTGTGTACTGTATTGGTTTTACTCTTTCTCTACTCCATTTGTTTTATGTTATTAAATTATCAGCATTAGGAACACAGCATACAATAAGGTTCTTCAGACTTGGATTCAGTTGGTAAGATGTGTTGAGATAATTATCTGGTTAGCAATAGATTAGCATTTTACAGTCCTGCTTATTATGGCAAGACTTACGGCCAGTTTTTACAAACATCCTGCAGATTGACTTCTGGTCTTTCTGCAGTCTATTGGACTATTTTCTTTCTGATTCTAGACCACTATTTTAAATGGAAGCATCTCATTGATGTCCTTATAGCAAGGGTCCTGGTTTCATGCTGCTGTTTCTTTTCAGCTCAAGCCATGCAAATTAAAGTTCCTCACAGGTGCTCATCTGTATGAGAATCACTGGAACAGAAACTTGCAGCAACACAGGACAGCTCTTCAGCTTTCATTTGTCAGCCAGAATCTGAGCATGTCCTTGGGTGACAGTAGGGGAGCCAAATTCTTGCATTTATGGTAGATGCATCTCCACTTTTCTGATCCTGTCAGAACCTCTTTCCTTTTGAACAGGATAGCAAAGCTCTCATCACACCTTCTAGACAGTCTTGGTTTTTGATTAAGCCTACAGTTATATCCTTCCACACACTTGTTTGTAAGTGATCGCTAAAAATTCATGTGGTGATGTTGATGTTGCCATGTATCCTTAGAAGAATCAAAGCTTTGGTGCCTGCTCATGTTTTAACCATTTTTAAATGAATATGCATAGCCCAACAAGGATTCCCTTGTTCATATCGTCCTAAAGTGATTTGATATAAAATCAATGAATGACCTGAATGTTAGATAACTTGTATGACAGTAATACAGAGTTTCTCTATATTATGTGAAACAATTCCAGATCCTTTATCGTTCATGTGGTTTTTCTTTTATGGGAAGGGTTTTGTAGTACAGACTAGTTTGTGACTTTCATAGTCCCCACTTTCTCCTTTTTGATGGCATTGCAAAGGAGTTGCAGTAGGATTGCTGCATCCTAAACATCATAACTGGTTTTAGTTTAATAATTGCCATTTTTGGACAATAAAGACTATCCCCTATAAAATATCCTGATTTAGTGCCGTCCTTTACTAAACAGGAGAAGTGAAGAAAGAATTTTTGTTTAACTAGTAGTGGGTTACTTTAGGCCATCTGTTATTTCTAGTTGCATTATAACAATATGTTATCACTGTACAATTGTCCCCAAAGAACCTTTTGGAAACTCTCAACTGTGTATTTTCTGTATATTGCTATTTTTGCTGCAGAGAGATATGTGCAGATAGAAAACAAAAAGGGCATCATTTAGTGTGAACTTTAATTTTTAGGTACTGTGCCATGTTCCACTAAGTAGAATTGTCTTTGTATTAGGTACCGTCTGTATTTTTGAACTTCAAGGATTATGCTGCACTTGAATTTTCTTTTTCTGTATAAAATGACAATAAAGGTGAAACCTAAGTTCATGAAACAGTTTTTTTAGTTGGAAGTTGAGAATTTTCTGTAAATGTGTAGCTATTGAAGAGGCTATGACTGATACCACTTTACAGAGAATTTTGAGTGACTGGTGTGAAACACAGTGTTGTCAAATGCATTATAATCATATGATTTTATAACTGTTGGGGTCACTTTCATTCAGCTACAGATGCTTGTATGCTTAACTGTTATTGCCAAGAGACGAATAAGATTATTTTGAGTCCTTAACCTGTTCTTCTTGAAAAGGATATATGTGCATGCCAGTACAAAGTAGGATAATAACATATTATCATGATGTCAGATTACTTTCTGTGAATTTATGCTTGTTTTGTGATGCCATAGATATAAAAATCAGTGACTGATGCAAAGTAAGTTAAACCAAGACCAATTTTAGCAGATTATTAGTTAAGGCAATTAAGATACAGTCCTTTAACTACTCTATTTTCACTAAGAGTTGTATTTAGCTTCTTGAGTAAATCATGAGGTTATAGGGTAAAAAAATTACTTCCTGAAATGAGTATAATGTTTTAAGAGCTATGTTTTTGTTGAATACTCACATTCCTTTAAAGAAAAATACAAAATGAAAAACAAAAAGAAAAAAAGTCATTTTAGTTTGAAAGGCTGGCCATTACAAACTTCAAACTTCTTTTTTAGGTTTGTAGGTGGAGAGCTGAATATCTGTTACAATGCTGTAGATCGTCATGTTGAGAATGGCCGAGGAGACCAAATTGCCATTATTTATGACAGTCCTGTAACAAATACCAAAGAGAAAATAACATATAAGGAACTTCTTGAACAGGTACGTTTCAGAATAATCTCATTAATGAAAAGGGGCAGTAAATATTGCACATTAGGTAGATATGAGAGAGGTAGAAATGGTCTACCTCACTAGTTTATTCCTTTTGCTGTGCTCAGTATTGATCTATAAGCTTTACTATCTCTGCCAAATTATACTGCATCCAATAGGTTTTGCACTTCCTCTATTTCCTCTTTTTCTTCTACAGTTTAATAGTTCTTTTTTCCCTGGTTGGTTAAATTTTTAACTTGTCTGTGTTTGATTTCATTTTCTTTTCCCGTAACGGATCTTATTTAAAAGGTTACGCATAGCATTAGTCAAGTCTCTTGACAGTTGCTGTGACAAGCAAAAGTACAGTTCTATAAAAATGAAACAGGTACCTTGGCTATTGCTGCACATCATTGGCTGTAAGCCCAAATGATATTTAACTGGGGGAACTCTAAAGAAAGCTGCCTGACTTGCCCCTATGTGAGCTGTCATGGGAGTGCTGATGACCTTTCTGTCTGGAAGGTCCGTGGATTTTGACTTCCTTGTTGGCGGAGGTAGCTTACCCCTGCTGAGGTTGTGAATCCCCACTTCTGCATCAGCCTGTTCAGGTTTACTCCATGCCTCACCATGGGTTGTTGCCACCATGGGTGTTTGCAGTCTGCCCCATTGAAGGTTCTCAGCTCTCACAGCCATCAGCTGGAGGTTTGCCCTCATGGTGCTACTCTTGTTTAGCTGGCTTTTTACTTCTAGTTACATGTAGCAGTTGAATTTAACATTAAGTTAAGGCAAAGACAGAGCAGATGCACCTGGAGCTTCTGGATGTTATTGTCTCAGGTTACTGAAAATCTGAACATATATTTCCACTAAAGAGAGAAGCAATGAGTAATGCTGTATTTCCTCTTCAGTATATGTATCAGGATTCTAGGACTGAATGTAGTTACTCTTGAAAAAAAACCGCAACACCTCAGTTTTTAAAATAACGTAAACGAAAGCTTTTCTCTCAGAAGATGTCACATTTCCATGCCACACCAAGCAGGTTGGGACAACTGTACGGTGCCTGTAACAGGCTCCCATGCTCACTATAACCCAATTTACTATGTAGTAAATTGTTCATCCTAGCATACTAATAAAATATTCAATATTACTTTTGTGACAGAATATTGTGCACTGTCAAAGTCATAAATATTTTCTCATGGTGTTACAGAGGCTTTGCTGCTGATCAGCCTATTGCATTTCTTGAGTTCCAGTCCTTTGCTGCTGTACATAGCCTGTCTTCAGGTTTCTGCGTACCAAAAATATAAATCTGAAAATGAGTGCAAAAACGAATTTTTAAATCTAGGAATTTATCTGAATTTGTATTTACCTTTGGTTTAGGGTGTTAAATCTCTTGCCTCAGATTCTGAAAAGTTTATGACACTGTAGTAAAGAAAACATTACTACATATTGATATGTGTTTCAAAGTTAGCTAGTTAGGACAGAACTTGTATGATGAAATGTCCTGTTTACATTCATTCTTAAGAACTAAAATTGAGAAATATAAACAGTTACCTGAATAAAAGAATGAGTGGTTAGAATGTCATTTAAAAATTTGCTACACATTTTGCTATTGATTTTTTTTTTTTTTGCTATACTGACTACAATAATTATCCTCGTTTCATTTTTATTTTATAAAAGAAAAACATATGAATTGGTTTTTTTGCAAAAAGGAACTAGTCTTAAGTTTATTGAACCTCAATTACTTGCATCAACTTTCTTTATCATACTGGCTTGTCTCTTTCATGTCATGCATCTTCTGACTGTGAAAGTTGTTTTTTTATGGTGCAACAGCAGATCTGGAGAGACTTTAAATATGAATGTTTTGTCAGTACAGGTCTCCAAGTTAGCTGATGTCATGATCAAACATGGTGTGAAGAAAGGAGATCGTGTGGTCATCTACATGCCCATGATTCCGCAGACAGTGTACTGTATGCTGGCTTGTGCAAGAATAGGAGCCATCCATAGCCTGATTTTTGGTGGATTTGCATCTAAAGAGCTTTCGGTTCGCATTGATCATGCAAAGGTAATAACCTGTTTGGAGCAACAAACACCATTGCATTGGTTACTCCTATTAGTCTATGTCAAAAACATACTGTTTTGTTTTTTTTCAGAGATAACATTTCTCTTTGTGTGGCACACAGATTCAATTAGCTTATAATACCTATTGTTGCAGTATGAGCAAAGTACTACATCAGTGCTGAGGCTGACACTTGTGTAGCAAACCCCTTCTACAAAAGCAGTTTAACACACTGTTGTCTGTATAGATTGTACTTTCCTCTCATGTTTGTACAAAGCATATAGGCTTTTTGTTCAGCATTTTCATCAAATGTATGAGGAAAATGCTGCCAACCCTAAAGGATTTTATTGCTTTATCGGATGTTTAGATATATTAGGTTGTACATTTTTTTCAGCTGTGTTGGGATTTAGGAATGGTATTCCTCAATTTATTGTTCTCAGTGAAACACTCCAAACCAAACGTTGCTCACTCGCTCCTCGTTCTCCCTCCTCCTCCCTGCAGCAGGATAGAGAGGAGAATTGGAGGCCTAAAAGGTAAAGATCAGATTGACATAAGAACAATGTACTAGAAACAGCAAAGAAATAAATGAACAATAACAGCAACAATATTCATAAACAAAGTGTACAAGGAGAGGCAAATGATTCACGTGTGAGTGCTCACTGTGCAGAACCGGCACTACCCCACCATACCTTCCAGAAGGGACCCGTCCCCCTTCCCGCCCTGTGTATGGCTTGAGGTGGTATAGAATGATCTCTGGGTCTTTGCCATGCCCCTCCTGGCTATTACAAAAATTAACCCTGTCCTGGCTGGAACTAGAACAAGCTATAATTCTACTTCATTTAATTTCTACATGAATCAGGACAGCTATGGAAACAGTTACCTTAAATAAGTGACTCTGCAGATGATGTAATTAATAGAGGTGAAGGCTTTAAAGGCTTCTGTGTTCAGCACAAGTTGAGCTCGTTTATAAAGCATTATGAAGTCTGTGTTAGTGAAAATGAAAATAGTACTTGACTGAGCTACTTAGTACCTTATATAGGTGTATAAGTACCTTGTGTATGCGCTACACCATTTATACCAGTTTCAAACCAGCTAACAGTGTTTGCACTGGAATGGTCTATTGTTTTCTACTAGTGAAAAAGATGATGTCTTTGTCACCTTGATAAGTCACCTGAATAATTCAGACTCTCTATGGCAGCCGTCTTATCACTGAATCATGTTGTGTAGACATATAAACCAGAACAGGATTTTGTGTAAGGGTCAAGTCCCCAGGATTTCTGGAACTTTCACTAAGATTTCAAAGTACAGAAGTACTTTTCAGATAACTGAAGCTTCAATTTTTTAAATATCTGTAAATAGAAAGTCAAATTCCCCCTCCTCTCCTTGATTTTGTAACAAAGATGTTAATAAAATGGCCAAAATGGTTTGTTGGAATGGTGAAAAAAGACTAACAAAAGCTCTCCAGTTTTCCTTTCCTTCCCACTTTCCCATTTTTTAACAAGCTATAAAAATTAATGTTAACTCATAGAATTAGGGAAAAATAACGTGGAAGAAAAAAATACACTTTTTAAAAAGGGAGGTTGCTACAATGCAAATCATCTATCATGTTTACTTTTAGAGTATTTTGCAATTAGTAAATAATTAATCCTGGTGGTTTTTCCCTGGGGAACAAAGAGAGACAGCGCAATAATCATAATCCTTGTTTCATATATTAAAATGAAGTAAGAGGAATTTTGAGTGTTTTACCCAATGTCACATAGAAATTCTTTTGAAGGGTTACCTATAGAATTATTAGCTGCAGGCCATGGATTAAATCCGAATTTACATTGCCTTTTGGTTTCTTTAAAAGGCAGATCTGAGTGCTATGGATGATTTTTGGTCCATCTGATGTATGATGAAAAAGTGAGTAAAGAGGAGAGGCACATCCTCAATCTAAATTTCAAAATTTATGCTCCAATTTTCAAAATTCGCCAATTTTCAACAGGGTAAAGCTTTCATGATAAGTGAATTGCACACTACTGAGGTTACCTGTAAGTACCTGTGATAGATGTTAAAAATTCTGAATAAAGAAAGCAGTCTCACAATAACCTAACCTTTTATTAAGCTTTTATGTGAATTGGTTTAGATGTTGCAGTACAGGACCTGATGTTGGTAAAATTAATTAGAAAGCGTTAAAGGTGTGCACTGGAAAGCTGGCTGTAAGACGCTCTTGTGGAAGAAAGATCAAACTTCACATTCCGTTGGAAAATCTGAGTGAAAGAAGTAACAGGCACTTCCTAGTGACTATGAAAAGGTACATACACTTGGCCAGATTACCTTAATTTATCTTGAATTTTAAATAGGTCTGGGAATGCTGCAAAGTCCTGCATCTGGTAATTTTTAGTTTTTTCAGGTGTTGGCAGTTACAGGCATTCTGCACTGAATTGTGATGAAGTGATACAGAGCATGAGAACAGGATTTTTTGTCATCTTTCCTTTCACCTGAGTCTGGGAATATGTAATTTGTAATATCAAAACAATAGGTAGGTTCATGGTGTCATAGAACAGTTGGAAGGGACCTTTAAAGGTCATCTAGTCCAACTTCCCTGCAATAAGCAGGGGCATATTCTATTAGACCAGGTTCCTCAGAGCCCTGTCAAATGTCACCTTGAGTGTTCCCAGGGATGGAGCATCTACCACCTCTCTGGGCAACCTGTGCCAGTGTTTCATCACCCTACTTGTAAAATTTTCTTCTTTATATCTAGTTTAAATTTACCCTCTTTTAGTTTAAAACCATTTCCCCTTTGTCCTATTGCAGCAAGCATTGCTCATGTCCAGCTTTTCATCCACCGGTATCCCCAAGTCCTCCTTAGCAGGGCTACTCTCAATCCCTTCATTCCCCAGAGCACATTGATTTCTGGGGGGCTTGCCCTGGCACTGGTGCAGGACCTTGCGCTTGACTCTGTTGAATCTCATTAGGTCATTATGGGCCACTACTTGAGCTTGTCCTTGTCCCTATGGATGGCATCCCATCCTTCAGGAGTGTCAGCTCATCACTTGAGGAGTATCAGAGACTATAGAAGAATTTGTAGGAGTATTTACAAAATAATTGAAGTGTTGGTCTTGTACCAACATCTTATACCGTTGGACCTTGCTTTATCTCATTTGTACTTCATAATGTTGTTTTTTTCTATAGCTCACTATGTCTGTCATTTCTTCTGCAGCAGACCCTTGAACTCTCCCTGGTTTTTCTTTCAACTAGCTGCATTTCTGTCTAATCTTAACATGCAGGACTAGGTGGGAAATGGGTATATAAAAGCAATATGGTAGCAGAGGTGCATGGAAAATTATGTCAGTGGGCAGAGAGGTAAAACAGTAGAAAAGTGCAATTAAAACGGGTAGTGGGCCTTTGATTTGGACAGAGTGATCCATGAGACTTCTTCACTTGGATAGTACATCACCTTAGCCAATTTAGTACTGGTTATTTTTAGATGTCCTTATTACATAGAAAGTGGTTGATGAGCACAGGTGGCATCATTTACAAATTACTATAAAACTGGTGATGACAAGAGTCTTTTATCTTAAAACTTGAATAGAACTGTGTATCTTGTGTTTATTACAGTCTAACTTCAGGGTGGCCTCCTGATGAATTTTCAGTTTCACCGCATTGTATTGTATCATATAATATATCATACCATCTTTTATTAAATCAATGCATTCTGAAATAGAAAATTGATGAACACTGAAATTTTAAAGCTCATCTGAAATCTTTATTTTGAATACACATCAGTTAAGGATCTTTCCTGAATGACAGATTTGGAGAGGAAACATTTTATTACTGAACAAGAAAAAAATTTAATCTCTGCTTTCTCTTCTGAATTTAATGCAGCCTTAACTGTGGCATTGTGCTTTATGCATATACTTAATGAGATTTATGTTAATGCATACATTTAGTAAACTAGCTTGATCAGACTGAGGGGCATATGATAAATAAACTTCTAAAACTTGAAAACAAAGGAGATTGAAGACTCATTCTTTTCCAAGTAAAATATATTCTACCACATCGTTTCTTTGGTGCTGCCTTTTGGCCCCTGAAAAACAAGAAATAAAAATACTGATCTTTGGACCTGTCAAAATAGTTTTTATGCAGATTCCTTGATTTAGGAAATCGTACATAAAACCTGTGGTTAATTTAATGACAAAGATGTGACATCCACATTTGGAAATAGAAATTAGTTAAAAAAGCTCCAGAACAATACACATCCAATTTTTAATGGTTTTGCACCCTCAATCCTACAACCATCTCTTGAAAGACTCTAACCTTACTTTCCTCATGTGTCTTATGATTTCAGCTTATTCTCATCCTGTATTTCTATTTTCCTGCCGTCTTTTGTTTGTCTTCTTTTCCCTCTTTCTCTTGTTTTTCCTCCTGTGACTTTTATTGCAGGCTGTGCAAAAGACAGCCAAGTTCTACAGCTAGTATTGAAGTATGAAATTGAATGCATTTGGAAGAAGGCAAAGCAGTAGAGATAATTGTTGACATCACTGCATCATTCTTCCTTAGTGGAGGAGATAAGATGGACTTGGGTTTTCTATCTGTGTTCATTAATATTTGTGCAACTAATAAGAAGTTAATACTGTTGATTTCTTACTCAAATTTGTTTTAAAATTGTGATGTATCGGAACTTATTAATGTTCTTCTGAACGAAAAGCAGATGCGTGGACCGCAAGATCACACAAGCTTTATTTACTCTAGAAAACTGATCTAAACCCCTGTTTCTAATTATGTAAAGATAAATTTTATACATTGAACATCATTAATCAGATAATTTAATGGAAAACGTTATTAGGTTACATATCTAAAATATATCGCAAATGTATATATTAACTGTCTATCTTCTTTTTTTAGCCCAAACTTATTGTAACAGCAAGTTTTGGAGTAGAACCGAAAAGGAAAGTGGAATACATATCTCTCCTAGAAGGAGCACTGGCAAGGGTACAGAGCAAACCTGATAAAGTTCTCATTTACAAGCGACCTAATTTGGTGGGTGTACAGTTGTAGTGCCTTTGTGTTAACTTTCAGATGTTTCTGTAGTGCATGTGCATTTACTTTTTTACAAGTAAAATTTTACTATATCTATTGTAGTTTGTTTTCTAATTTTAAGGGTGAGCATTATATTTATAAGATCTAAATACTAAATAGAACTAATACATTAGAGGGATTACTGTACAGAGAATTGAATAGTACTGTATTAAAAATTTGAATAGTACATGTTTTGACTGAATTCCATTTATTCTATCTGGTTTTCTTTTGGCAATTTTTAAATTTTTCAATGGGCAGGGCCATGTTCCTCTTACCAAAGGTCGCGATCTTGACTGGGAAGAAGAGATGGCAAAAGCACAGTGTTCTAAATGTGTCTCCATTCCCTCAGATCATCCACTTTATATTCTGTATACATCTGGAACAACAGGTTTGCCCAAGGTAAAGGACCATCAGTAGTTTAAGTGTCTGTGACTAACTATTTGCAGTTCCTCTTGAAAAAATATTTAATTGTTAATATTAATTGTTTGTACAAAATTAACTTTTGAGGATAGCAGAATGTCTTTTATTCAATACCATGTTTCAACTTTTTTAGATAAGCATATTATAGTCACTTAATGACAAGATTAGTTAATATGTCACTTGTGTGATAGCATTTATTGCTGACTAATCTTGTTCATTATTTACATATTAGCTAATTTGCCTGTAGATAAAACATGGTGAGTGACATTAAGGATTAAATGGAATAAAGCATGTTCTGAAGGCTTGTGTTACTGCACAATTCTCAGTACATAATATGTGAAAAGAGAAGTTCAGAATAAGTGAAAATTAACAAAGGGTATTCCTTGAAAATGTTTGCTTTTAAATGTAAATTAGTTTTAATGATCTATTTTTAAAGGTTTGTATTTTATAAGTGAACTGAGTGATTGCTTGGTACTTACAATGCTCTTCTACAAGGTGGAAGACAAACTGAATACAGTTTTCTGGCAATAGTCTTAGCACCACTGATTCAGACAGTATCACACATCCCTGGATAGACCAGTTCTACTACTAAAAATTACTTAATGATGTTGCCTGTAAAGGTCAGAATCTCTGAGGACATCAGGGAAAACAAACATCAGTTCTGCTGAGAAAAATGTCTTTGCTTTTACCTTCAATGTGGGCCCTTGAAGGCAATGTATATATCTTGAAGTATACAGTTACACTGTCAAAAAGCCCAAGATAAGATTCTTTGTCACAACAGGTATTTTCCTTGACTATCAATATAGTATCTCAGAGGTAATAGTTCTCAGAAGTTTAGTTCACTGTCTTGGTTCTGCAGAGGAAAATAAAGATGCCTTAAATCAGTAGCCCTTACAAGAGGGACATTTTCAACTAGTGTTAAGCTACAATGAGTAACTCTCAGTGAATAAAATAATGTTTTTATTCATTTAATGACCTTAAATGGTCATGCAAGTAAAACTACTTGGTTATGACCTTCATTAAAAACTTTCGTTGATCTCAGAGCAGGGGCTAAGTTAGAAGCTGAGTCTAACAAAGGCAATCTGCTGTCTGAAATTGCTGAAGTGTTTGTAAACCATTCTCTGCCTTAGCAATCTCCATTTTAATGAGTTAATGTATCTCTGCAGTCCCTTATTTCTTGGATGAGGCCTGGAAGTGCCTATTTCATTCCTATTAAGTACCTCAGGAGAATGTACTGTGCCTAGCACAAACGGACAGCTGCACTGTAATGCCTGTGCAGTGCATATTTGTTTGATCCAGTGGATCTCATCTGAATTTTAGCTCAGGACATGAGGACATAGTTTACTTAATTCATTCTTCTAGGAATTATGTACTAGAAGGTGATGAAATCTATATTGACCATATTAATATTGCAAAATATTTCCAAAATGTTCCTGTTAGTGATGTTCCAGAGCTGCTTTTTGGTTTACCAGGGTGCATGATGCTATTGCTAATCTCTCATTCTAATTTTCAAATCCCTCTTTTAGCTGAAGATTGGGATGGTGTTCATTGAGCCTTCATACATGCGTATCAGGCTAGATAGTAAAGTTTCAAAAATATACATTGGTTTAAGCCAATTTTCTGACATATTTAAAAAGAGTCAGGGCAGAAAGGTGCATTTCAGGGAGTAATTCACCACAGTTGTTTTAGGTATTGTCTACTTTGCAGGTGCTCTTCTTTTCCAGAGATGATACAGAGAGAGTAGGCAATGAATTGAAAATATGCCTGTCATTTAGGTGGTACAGTTTAAGTGAGGTGAATACTTAATCTCTTCTTTTTTTTCCGCATATATTGACTAAATATTTGTATATCCAACTTTTGTGACAGAATTTTAGCTTTGTTAGTTATCTTACGAATGTTTGTTTTATTATATGTTTGGTTTTTTGCTTGTTTTCCAAAATTACTTCTTTAGCGGAAATGTTAGAATGTTCTTGTTGGAAGAGAACCTTTTCTTAAGTGAGGAGTATTGGAGTTAGACATCTTTAATTCTGTTGCTGCTAAAACCTTAACATTTCATTGAAAACAATATAATTGTATCCTTCAAATCTTAATCTTAAATACTTAAATACTCAAATTTTCTCATTTAGGGTGTTGTCAGACCAACAGGTGGCTATGCAGTTATGCTAAACTGGACTATGTCAGCTGTATATGGCCTCAAACCTGGTGAGGTAATTCTATTTAAATGTCATGTAAACGTTTTTGAATGCCTCTTATAAATCCTAACTATAATTATGTTTATATTTAATTTTAGGTGTGGTGGGCAGCTTCTGATTTAGGCTGGGTTGTTGGTCATTCCTACATTTGCTATGGACCTCTCCTTCATGGTAATACTACAGTTTTGTATGAGGTATGATCTAGTCTAAAAAACCCCCCTTGGAAAGGGCATCATCTCCTCAAACTGATGGTCCAGATGATCCTGTTTATGTCTGCCTCTTCTTCATGCCACAGATGTTTAAATTGTGTATCTTCAGTGTTTATAGTCTCTCACCTATTACAGTAATTTTTAAGGAAAACTTACTTCACCATCCTTCAAGCTTGTGTACATTTGTATAAAGGGTGATGGTCAGTGTCATAAGGAACTCTGAAACAACAGAACTAGAAATGGCAGATGGAGTACACTTGTGTTATTGATTAGATTACCTTTATTTTGGAATTAGGAGAGGGTGTTGTGTTTTGCATGTCTTGTAATGAAAAATACTTACTGGATCTGAGTTGAATGCAGTTGAGAGCTATATGGTTGGAACTAGAACTTCTAAGGAGACTTCTCTTTCCTCTCCACCAGTCAAGGAAACTGAACCCAAGACTCAGATGGCATTTGGGGCTTAGTTGTTTCCTTCAGGGGATGAAACTCAGTGGGTTGGAAAGGAGACTAGTCCAATTAGAGTGGCCTGCTGCAACCTGACTTTGCTGCTCAAAAAAGTAACCATGCTGCCTTACATTGTTGTTTTTTTCAGAATTTATTGTTGATTTTCTCTCTAATCATGAGGCAGGAAGAAAATTATTTGAAATTATTTCTCTTTCCTAATACTGTGTTTCGCAATAGTGAGAATCATTGCATTGGTGTTCCACAATACTGAGCAAGGGGCAATCTGGACCTTGACAAGAGCGTGCACTCCGAAAGGCCCAAAAGCTACTTTAGCACGCTGTCACACCACTCTGTTAATGAAGTCAAGCCTGCTGCAGAGTGTGAGAGGGCTGACAAGTAGTGCTGCAGTAATTTAAACTAGAAGAAGACCATGTTCTTGATGAGGTGGCAAAACGATTCTTCAGATGTGCCGTGGTGTATGTGCTCCTACCGCGGATATCGTGAACAGATCTTCGGGGAGGAGAGTGTGCATACTCCTTCCTTGTATGTGTATTGAGTGGGGCACTGTGTTTAGGAGGTTTCTGGTGGAATTAGGGCACTGGTTGCAGAGCTGTGGAAAGGCATCATGAGCCTCTGGATTGCCTGTGAGAGCTGCTCTGCCTTGAGACACAGTTTTCCAGGGGTTGTGATCTGTGAAGAAAGTTTTGTGAAGCAACAAGCCCCGTTAGAGACCACCTGCCCCATCCCAGCCCTCCTTTGCTTCTGCACAAAAGTCCAGTCACGCTGTCTTAAATGCAGTGTATTAGGGACCTACCCAGTGGCCTAGTGGTTCTGGTACTTCTGACCACTTCCTGGGTGTTGTCTCTGCACTGCAGTCAGCTCCTTGAACAACAAATACTATTCAGGATGATACCATTTCTTTGAAATGCAGTGTGTAAGGTAGTGGTTGTTGGCAATATGTTATCTTTTTCTCTGCCCCAAGTCACACTCAGGAAAGGCCTTAAAGGGAAGGACATATCAGGCTGGAGTCTGGTGTAATTGAATTAGCCATGCTTTTGGATGGAGTTACTCATGGGAGCACGTGAAGCACACAAGTGTAAAAGAGGAAAAAACTGAGGACAGAGAGAAGTATTGGGGATCAGTTCTTTTTTTAATAATTGCATGACATTTGCCAGATTGCAAGATATTGATGTCCAGTGGTATTCCTCCCCTCCCATTCCATGCACTCCTCAGTGCACAGTGGGCTGATGACTGTTTGCAATGAAGGAGCAGCAAAAGTTCTCACACAAGTGCGTTCATGGATGCCCCACCTATGACAAAGATATAAATTACTTTCACTAGAAAAAATAGAAACAAAATAATTAAAAAACCGAGAAAGAAATAGTTTAAAATCCTTTACAAATTTAATTATATTACAAAAGAATTCAATTTTCTAGTTTGTCTGGAAAAACCCAGTGATATCCCACTAAATTCCTAGAATTTTAAGGCTGGGGAGCATGGTTGACTTCCTGGGTCTTCTGAATAGGAAAGAGCAAAAACTTCACCCAGTCCAGAAATGTGTATTTATAGACTCACGTATTTTGTTAGCTTGAGTGTTAAATTACTATAGTCTAATTAATGTTTAAGTGCCTAATAGATGTTAATTAGATTCTTCATTCTAAGGGGATTAACTCAGCACCACCACAATAGTTAAGCAGAAGAGGAATGCAGTGTAAGAAAATTGGCAAGTGCTTGCAGATAATAAAAATACTTTTGTAGTTTGTAGTTTTATACTGACTGCTTTAGAACACTTATGGTGTGCTAGGCCACATTAAAATTGTTGCATGAATTGTCAGAAGAGAACCACTGCAATGAAGGGGTTTTTATTCTAGCAGGTGTAGAGTAAGCCAGGAAGGAGTAGGTGAAGTAAGGAGTCCTTCAGCATTTTCTGTTGCATAGGCATCTTACAGTGAGGTTTTATCTCTCTATACATGCATGGACCATGATTATTGCCACTGTAAAGGTACCTCTGAATTTAGACTGTTGGTTTTAGAAAACAAAAGGAGTAGCAATCCTATTTTTTTTAACTTTGAAAATGAAAGAAAAATTACAGTTAATACTAGATTGACCTACATGTCTGCTTTGTGATTTTTTGCTCTTGGTGAGAATATTATTAAACAGAAATAATACTTTTCCTGTTTTTTCTTTTCCAAGAGGCCACTAATCAAGGCTTCAGACGATGTTCATGACATAAACATCATCCTTTTGAGGATTAAAAATGGGAAGGAAAGGAAGGTGTCTGTACATATAGGAATAAAAATAATATTTACAAAGAGAATAGTGCATCATTTTTGCTCTGCTCAGAAGACTATTAACAGTGAATATTCAGAAATTTTTAGTCAAATCTCCTAAACGGTTGCCTAATTATGTATTTTGGGTACTGTGTCCTGTTTAATATCTGTGTGCTGTTTAGCCATGGGGGAAGAACACCACATTCCTTTTGCTTGTGGACAACCTCTAATGAATGTAAACTGTGCTGACTTCAAAGCCTCACTACTTCGAGTGTTTTGTTTATTTTAAAATTACTTAGGTGACAGCTTGTCATTTTAACAATTACTATGGAAACTATGCTTTCAGTTTTCAGTCGCTGTTACACCATTGTCAGGAATGTGAAAACAGTGATGAATTCTTTTGAATACAAAACCAAGAGTACTTTTTGTTTGTTTTAAATAATCTGTCCTTTGTTGTTTTTCTCCAAGACATGACAAATTTCATTAACAAATAAGTTACCTGCAGTCTCACAGCCCTTTCTGGTTTGCTCTTGCTAATAGAGTTTCAAACGCTAAGCAACAGGGTGGTATAAAGGGAAAGTCTAATTACTACTTGTGGTCCTGTGATGTCAGGAAAAAGGCAGCATTGTAGTTCCGGTGTTTGGGACTTTGGACTGGAGCTAGGGTAAGGAAGAGGATATCCACGCTTGTCAAGAATCACGCATTATGGACTTTATTTGAGTGGTCTGGGACAGAGAATGAGTTATTGTCCCACACAGAAGACATCTGTGGGCCTGGACTCTCTCATGAGACTCTCTGGGGTCCTGCAGTTGCAGCCAATCTGCAGGATACATAACAGCAACAGGTTTGAAATTACTCTCCTTTGGCACAGTTGTTGGAGACATGCAGCATTTCTTGCTGTTTCTGTAAGCCAGTATCATCAGCTTACATAGCAAACACTGTCTCTGAAGTCTGGCATTTCTGTAATCATTCTGCCATCACCCTACTGATTGTGGAGCGGAGTCAATAGGACACGTCATCTCAAGTCTTTAGTGGAGGTTTGGCAGCAGGGCCACCAGCAGGATGAGTGCCTCTGTGAACATATCCTTTTAATCCTGCTATGTCAGGATTTTGTGTGTGCTTTGTCATCAACAGGTTTTAGTGGCAATGAGTTCCGTGCACAGCATTTCCTATACAAAAAGAATTTCCTCATAATTTTATATTTAGTGTTAATTTAAGAACCCCTTGTTGTTAGGGGTCAGACAGGAAGGGAATTGATGCACTGTTACTCATGCATTGTTGGATATTTTATCACAGCTCTTCTGTGCCTCTTTCCTCAGATAATCTATCCTGGTGGCTTCTCACTTTCTCTGTACATAAACTTTTCTACCCCTTGATGATTCTTGCTCTCTTTGAATCTTTTTTCATAATCATGTATGAAATCATAAACCATCAGCGCATTTCACCTCAGGATATCTTTTCAGCTGTTAGACATCTCATAAATTACATGCTAAATCTAAGTGCTTCTAGAAAGATGTTGCTATCTGTTTGTCTGTCTCAGAGTATCTTGGTCATTAAAAGAAAGTCTTTTCTATGTGAATCTTCCTAGCTGATACAAGAAGTGTCTGTTCTTACTTTTCTCTTTTAAATTACGTTGAGACACATCACCCACTTCTGCCCTGTTCGTGTTTACCATGCTCTCATTTCCTGTCAACCACAGATATTATTGCCAGTAACTTTTAAAATCAATTTTCATCTCCAGTATTGATGAAAATACTGAATAGCAACAGGTCTTGAACTGATCCCTTCAGAAATCCATTCGAAGCATCTCATTTACTCATAGTCTCCAGTTGACTCATCAGTCTGTCAGCATATTCTGAATTCAATTACCATGTGGTTTACTGTTTATATTGCTAACTTTTAAGAATAAAAATTGCATGTGGTAATGAGCCTCTCATGGCATCTTGCAGTACTTAAAATTTTTGTATAATAAATGAGAACTGTCTCTGGCAATTTTATTTGTAGGTTTTGGGCTTTGAAATTAATTTGCACTGTCTCAGATATGGTTTGTTTATGTGTAAGTCTGATTATTTGGGAGAATAATTAAGGTGCAAACAAAACCATATGCCAAAGTCAATAGTGTGGATTTTATTTATCAGTAAATGTGAGGTAGAGAGAGAGATAGAAAGGAACAGAAAAAAGAGAAGAGGGGGGAAAGAGAGATTGAGTGGAAAGTTAGTTACCACCCCTGTGGATACCGTGGTGTCCTGTTGGTCCTCTTTTTCTGGTCTTCTCTGTGGCGGGGATCCCACGAAATATGGAGTCCAATGGTTTTTAATATACATTCAGGTGTACATGGGAATGCCCAAGCACATCCTCTGTGAGGGAGTTTTACACTGTCTTACGCAGCAGACTCTGGATTTCTTGCAAAACTTTGAATCACATGCAGTTGTCTGGTGAAAGGCCTGAGGAATGAGTCTGAGGGCACTTTGGGGGTCTTTGCTGGTTAATGAGCCCTTCTAAGACATGATTGCTGCCTCTCACGTGATTGTCCCATGGCGGCAGGTGTTCACTCTCTGGCTTATGTGGACCAGAGGTTTCACCACCACGCCCCCAAAAACTCACCTCCTCCCTCTTGAATGCATTCTTCTTTCCCAACCTTGTTTACTTCTCCTTAGACCTGAGATAATTGGACAGTAGTGCTACCTTTATCTTATCTGAAGTTCCTTCTCAGGTGGCTTAACTCACAGTCCCAATTCCCATCAGGAGGCATACTCTGAGGGGTGGACTTCGGCGGTCACAGATGAGCAGTTGCTTCTTTGCACGCTTCGCTACAGTGGGCAAAGTTCTTCAGTGATCTTAACAATGTTTGAGCCATTAACCATTTCAGTCTCACACGTTATGTCAGTTTTTGTTTATGCATTTGCTAAACTGTGAACAGCTGCCAAGATACCTGGGAAGTTTTTCTGTAGAATTAGTAAGAATATTTTACAGCTGTGCCAGTTTTTTTTTTTTTCTTAAATGAGTATCTTATTCTCTGGGTTATATTTCCTATAAACTGTGAGATGAATTTTCTCTTCTTTCTACTGTTTGTGTTTTATTTGGTGTTCTCCTACATCTGAGACTGTTAACTCCAAACCTAAACTGCTTTAGCTTACGTTTGACATAAATATCCACCTTTCAGGGTCCTGCGTGCTTACCCGTACACCCTCGAAGGTTTAACAGTTTATGTGGGCCATGCTCTCAGGCTCAGGCCTGTTGGAAGTTTAAGGCACAGGCATGTCTGTGACATAGCTCAGGCAGGGATCAGGTGTGAAATGGGACCTGAGAGGGAGTGGGTGTGCTCAGGGTCAGACATAGCCCTTTTAGGGGCTCTGGACATTTCCATTTGGTTAAAAGTAACAGCCTACTTTATTCCTGGCAGACTAACCAATTTCACCTTGCTCCACAGCTAGATGTTTTGGTATCCAAGATGGTTGATACTAGTTCAATTACATAATTAATTAAAGAGAAGCTCGTGGAAATTTGGCGTTTGTTTCAGAGTCTGAGACCATTTGTTTTAGCATTGGTGATGTGGGTTTGAAGTCTTAACCAGGTGCCTACAGATCTGCAGGTATAGTGAGCATTACAGAGGATGTCAGCTTGAATAAATAGGTTCATGAAAAAATACTGATGAACACATGAAAGTTGTGATGAAGAAGTCTGATAGGGTGATGCTTCAAGACAGTCTGGCAAAAGATTTTTCTTTGGGTACTGTGTGTTACCTGACAGGAAAAAGGACATAACACTTTTTCAGCAAATATAATTTTACATTTCTCTTTGGTAATTGAGGATAGACTAATTGCAAAAGGAGGGGTTTGATCATTGATTATACTACTTTTCTACTTGTTCTGAGAGCTGTTTTTTTTTTTTTTTAATTTATTTTCCTCTCCATTTGTTTTTTACTGCCTGCTTCATCCTTTTTTTTTTTTTTTAAATAAAGGCTTTTCAGTTGTGCATTCTATTTTGTCTTCTTTTTTAAAATCTCTTATGATGATCTTTTTTGAGCATACCTCTCACCAGCAGCAGTATCTCACTAAAGGGCTGCAATACCAATGGTATGTATCCAGCCTTGGCCGTCCGGTGTTCTTTGATTAATGGTTCATTGGTGCTCTTGCCAGTGTTCAGGCCCAGCTGGATGCAGAGCAAGCCTGAGGAATACAGAAGCGTGGAGGGCTGATGAGAGAGAGGGAAAGGGATGAATTTCTGTGAGCCTGCAGCACAGTCAGCATGCTGCTTATTATATTGGGATAGGGCAACTAACTTGGTTAGTATGTATTTTCATAAAGGCATTTGCTGTGTTACCTCATTATCAGAATAAAAATACTTTATTTTGTAAATTCTTTTAAGGTATTTAAATGCCTCTATTCCGTTTGTGTCTTGGTAAAATGAAAAGTATCAATTAGAGTTTTGTATGCTGTTTTTTGTCCACTGGGCCTACAAATCTATTTCAATTTGTGTTTGCACAAGGATGGTGAAGGAATGAATTTGTCTTGTGACTGGTGAACTGCGGAAAAGATGATGGCATTTCAGTAGCAAAACTTTCTCCGTGTTTGTGGCTTCTTGTATAAAGCACTGACAATGCCATTTTTGCAGTAGGAAAAGTGTGTGTCTCTCCGCTTGTGAGCTCTGTCAAAGTTAATCTTCTAAGTGTGACCTTTCTGGTGAAAAGGTTACGGTGATACCTGTAGAGCTAAAACTCTTTCTACATTAACATCACCATTAATTTCACAATATGTGTGGAGCAGTTCATGCACTATGGTAATTACATACTGTAAGGTTGTGACTCTTACGATTCTGTGCTGACTACTTTTCGTATTTTCAACACCACAGAAAAGTATTCTTGATTATTTTATATTAGGATTACTTACCATTGAACAATTTGTCATCGATCTGTTTACAATTCTCTTGGCTGTGCCCCTTAGCTCAGGACAATATGCAGTTTTTTAACAAAACAACGCAAACCAGACCACAGTCTGGTAGCACACTAAAACAGAAGAGGGGCCGTTCAGCATCGCTCCAGGCTTCACGTGGGGTAGCATGAAGTTTCCAAAAAGCCAGTTGTAAGCAGCTAAGTGGGAATTTTTCCAGAACTGAGAAAAATTTCTAGGTAAGAAAAAGCTGCCTGTGCATGGGATATAGCTGCAGTGCCACTGTGTCCAGAGACTTCTTGTTCACAGGGAGTGTGGGTGTTTTCCAGACTGCTTCTCAAGGTAGATATAGAGATGACTCCCTCTGCTGCCAGTGCAATAACCAGTCTTTGTGTCTGTCTTTTCATTTGCATGTCCATTTTCCTAATTTTCTAAGTAGCAACTAGTGTGTGCTGTGTTCATGTAAGGGATGGTGCCCAAAGCTTGTGAATTTATTTTTATAAGAGAATACACTCACAATATTATTAACAAAGCCTCCTTTGAAGTATTAGTTGAAATTACTTCTGTTGCTGTGCTGCCACAACTGTTATATGTTCAAACCTTGAACTGTCAAGGAATTATGAGGTATTTTTATCCTGTGACATTTTAAATTATTCTCTCCATAGGGGAAGCCTGTGGGAACGCCAGATGCTGGTGCCTATTTCCGTGTGCTAGCAGAGCATGAAGTAGCTGCCTGCTTTACTTCACCAACTGCAATTAGAGCAATCCGTCAGCAGGACCCTGAGGCAGCCTTGGGAAAGCAGTACTCTCTGAAAAGGTGAGCTAAGGATACACTGGAAGCAGTTTTTTCCAGAAACAGGCTGGATGAACTAAGAATAACAGAGTGTCTGGGGTTTTGCCCACCTCTGTAGAGTGCTATTTTAATCTGTTCTTGAAAATTTAGGTGTACACATATTTGCTTGTAAATTTATATATATAGTTTTGAGGAGATGAAAGCTGTTAAGAAGTCTATGACTAATGTTAAGAGCTTTTACTGAATTAGGATTCCTCTCCCATCTTCAACTTTACTCTCCTGTGCTTATATACAGTCTTGGATTATGTCATCCCATACCTGTTTTCCTGCATGACCTTTTATTTTGTTGAGTGTGCGGCATCCGTAGTGTTTGTTTAATCAGCAGCTAGTCAATGTTTTGGTTGCTCCCCTAACATTTTGTTATTGTTTATGATTATGTGTCCAAAGAGCTATTTGCTATCTTCTACTGGTTTTAAGGTGTTTATCACAATACTATCAGCATACTTCGAAGTCTTGACTGAGTTAATCCTCACAAATTCCCTGTGAGATGAAACAGTGGTATTATCTGTATTTTGCAGAGGGGAAGCTGAGGCACAGAGAGATTAAGGTCAAAGTCTTCTGTTAGTTTTGAATATCTAATCTGAGACACTGAACTACTACTGTTTCAGAGTTCTTAGCAGTATATTGTTAAAATGTGTTATTAGCATTATATTAATAAAATGCTTCTCGCAGTTAATTGGATCTGTGAGGGTTTAATACTTCTACAGGCCAACTTTCTGTATCTTCTGGTAAACATTCTAAAAATGAAAAATATGTGGGTTTGGACCACAACTAATCTTGAAGTTGAATAATTTGCTCAGCATCAAACAAGGACTCTGTCAGACTGTATAGACAATATTCAGTCATAAGAACGTCTATTACCACCGTTGTTCAAAGAGAAGGGGAAGATGCAAAGCCATGTAGCTTCATTAGACCTCCACATTCTTAATTGCTTAGGGAAGTTTATTATTAGTAAGCTGGATTTATTCTTGAGGTATTCATGACAAGTTTATCATTACTTTCTTCCATCTGTTTTGAGTGTTATCATCATTCCTTACTCCTCCTTGAAATAAAAAATAAGCTCATTTGAGACACCAGTGCACTATTGTCCTATGACGTTTATTGACAGGAAAGTGATTCAGATGCTACAAAATTTAATTGCTGTTCCTTGGCATTTCTTAGGCAATTAGTTTGTCTTTAGAGTATTCCTTCAATGGGAAATCTGCTAACCTGCTTTGTAAGTTGTTGCATTTTCTGGCCAAGTGAGAATTCCAGATAAGATTCTCCTTGCAGTATCAGTTGCCACAGATGTAGAGAGGTATTTCATCATTCCTATTCAGTGCATGTCAGACAAGCTTCTTCACTTGTCTGCAGCTTCTATTGTCTCATAATTCACTCAGCTTTGGACCATGTGGTTCACTGGGATGTAATGTCTCTTTCCTAAACCCTGTAATGCAGCATTTAGTGCCTAGTAGGTGCAGTTGTTAAGGTCTATCCAGTGATTAAAATTTCCATTCCAGGAAAATACTTGGGTTTGGGTGTTACTTGGATGGGCTTTCCTGTTCATGGTCAAGTGAATTCTGGATGATTCAGTTGGAAAGCAGTCTTAGTTCATTTACTTGATCAATGATGTGTTCTTCTCTGTTACATGGTGAAGAATCTTTGAAATGTCTTTCTGCTACATGCACTAAAATGGATCCTTACTTTAGAGATTCCACATCCAGGAATGCAGTCCTGAAAAAGGTTGCCACCATGGTAAATTTTATTTCTGAAAAATTTTGTTAAAAAAATTATAAAGGTCAATGTCACTTCAAAAAAAAAGATGTTAAAAAAGGCAGTTACTGATAAGGAGAAGAGGTGGTAGGCAATGCCTGCTTCCATACATAAGAGAGTATTTGATTTACAGGAGTAAATTAAATTATAAAGAAATTTGTGTTCCTTTGAAATTATGTAAGTTAAATTTCTGTTAAGAACTGATGTTTCTGGATCCCTGGCCTCTGCACAAAATTATTTATGATGTTTCCAAAGGTTCTGGTGTGTATGCTTTAAATTCCTTGTGGCTATTGGAATCAAATCTTGAATGGAATCAAATCTTGAAATTTGTTTGCTTTTGACACAAAATGTCACCTATGTCTTAAACACAGCTCATGCTTAACAGTAAAAGAGATGTTTAGTTTTTCATACTGTAGGTCAAAAGCCTGGTTCAACCGCATATTTATAGAGATCTAAAGACACAGCTTTTGATAACAGCCAGTGCTGCTCAGCATTGCAGCCTGTTGTGTTAAAAAAACAAGTAACATCCAAATTCCATGAGCTTCATCTACCTAAGCACATTCTGTTCAACTCTTTGAATCCATTCTCCTCTTCATTAGGTAGTTCCATAACACCAAGCCATTAACTCTTCCAATATTTGGAATCCCACTTCATCCTATAATTGATGTAATTTCTGTAAGCTGGATTGTTTTGATTTCCAAACAATTGGCAAGTGATGGTTTTGCATGAAATAGGGTAACAACTCAGCAATTTAGATTAATATACAAGTAATAATTTGCCGCTTTTGTCCCATAATCTATTTTACTTGCTCGACTTTTTGTCAGTTGAGAATGTTCTGCAATTTTATATCAAGAGCATTCAGAGATCCTAGGTTGTTCATCTGATACTGGATAATAATGCATTTGCTTTAGAAAGAAATATGAGACTACGTAAAAACCATACAGAAATAATGAATATGAAGTAGATAAGAAACTTCCACTATCTGTCTCATGAAACAGGAACAAGAGGATGTGAAATTGAAGCAGCAAAGTTCAATACTGTAAGAAGAAAATATTTTCTCATAGAATTGATGTTTCACACATGCTGCTAGAGGATATGTGATTAAGACGCTGAACTTATTACAACTGAAGTACATAATGCAGTTCTGCCTGCTGCTCCCTACTCTGTGCTGCTGTTGACCCTTCCTGTTGGAGTCCTGAGCTGTGCTCATGAAGAGCCTTTGTGGAGCTGAGATGCAGTTGTGTTCTGGGTTCTTGTGATTCTGTCACCAAAACCTCCAATGCTTGGATTCTCATATCCAAGGTAAAATCTGTTCAGGGAGTGAAATGAACAAACACATCAATGGAGAAGAGTCAGGAGATGTGAAAATATTTTTTTACATGTTTTTATATATGTGTGTATATATGTATATATATATATATACATTTAGTCTCCAGGTGCATTAAAAATTAGTAAGAGTTCTTAATGTTAAGAAGTGCACGTGAACCTTCATTGCTGTATTTCTAGGGAAAAAACTTATTTAATATGATGCCGATAGAGCTTTTCTTTGCCAGGAAAAATAACCCAAAGTGGTGTGTGCATTCCAGAATTTAAAAGAAGTCTTCCACGATCTTTTAATTTGGAAGAGTGAAGCTCAGATTATTACCCATATGAACATTTAAGCTTCTGGGAAATAGTTTGGAGATGTGGTTTCTTTTGTGCTTGGAGTGACACCAAAATGTATGTGCTGTATTGAACAATTTATATTGTTTCAGGAACATTGCAGTGTATGTTGCATTAGGAACATTGATCTGTCCTCTGTGTATCAGGTGATACTTGAAGTCCATTCTGCTGGACTCTTGTATAGGGCCTAAAAGCTTTTTTGTGCTGAACTTCATGTTAGGAATATAGGTTTTCAGAACAGCTGAGGACATTTATTTAACAGAGAGGCTTTAAGACCCTTCTTCCCAATTAGCTGCATTGCAGGGATAGATGATTGCAACAACAGGTGCACTGACATGCTTTGAAGTTTTAAGGGGGTTGTTAAAAAATTGTTCAGTGGGATATTTCTTGGCCATTGTCATCCCTGGTTTTGCTATACTGTTTGAGAGGAGAAAATAATTCTGTAGTTCTTATGCTTTCTTAGACTTGTGGCACTTTGCTCTGATACTCTTTTTGATGATTTTGTACCGTAAGTTTGCCAAAAAGCTAATTTTTCTTCTTCTCACAACATAAAGTTGATCTTGAGCCTGCAGATTATTAAATCTGATTATTAAAGCCGGCAATTCAAAAGAGAGGAATTTTGCTTTTGGCTCAGGGGATAACAAGATATCTTAACTTTTACTTAAGTCTTATAAGTTCTTGGTGTTTTAATAGCCCTATTTTAAAACAAGGGCACTTGACAGAAATTTTCAGTGGCACATAAAGTTAATGAATTCGTGAATTTTAGTTTTTAAATCATAGCTGCAGTGTTGTTTTTAGCATGCCTAAGGATGGAATTTTGCATATAATGTAAATTGAATGGTGCTTACCAGGAGTGCCCTGCATGTGAACATGAGTCTTAAAGAAGTCTCATAAATAAATACTTAAATAGTATTTTGTTTTCTTCTATCATAAATTTCAATCTGTGCTGCAACTTCTAGTTAGCTATTGACTGTAATTGTCAGCAATGGCTTGTGCTTTACAATTAAAAGCATTCAAGTGCGGGATATTGATTGGGGTCATGCTCACTACAATCAGTATCTTCCAGTGTGCTTGGAAAGCAGTTTACCAAAATAACATTGAATATTTATGAGTGCAGAAAACTAAGCTTATTTGATGTGAAAACTTCTTATACATTTGACCCCTTGCATTCTATTCCAAGAAGAAAGACACTCCAGGCCCTCTTGGAGTGTCAGAAAGGAGGCTTGGCTGAACCACTGTTTTGAAATTAGGAAGTTGAATTCTTCCGTCTATATGTTCAAGTTCAACACCCTAATATTTTTCAAGATTTTCTGACTTTCCTAAGTTTGCAACCAGATATAAATTGACTTTCCTATATCAAACTGTTGTTATGGCTACTTCTGTGATTGTTGCTGCTGCTTAGTTCACATATAAGAGCATTCTCGGGTTGTTATATCTAGCTGGTGCAGGGTTGCCTACATTGGTGATTAGTTCCCAATCTTTTGCTTATGGAAGTTTTTTTCCCTCTAACTATGGATCTGTAAATGGATCAAAAAGAAAATAAACTCATAGAATTTTTTATGTCTAGGCCAAGCATCACCATCAAAACCCTTCAATTTTAGGGCATATGGCTTGTTACACATACGATATTTCATCCCATGTTTTACTTACATTGTCTTCAGATGTTGCTTTACTCTCTACATTTTCCTGCCTTGCATCTACACAACAAGTAGGTCACTAGTCCTTACCCTGTGAGAGGCTGCCTTTTGCGCTGTCAGCGTGTGCCTGCCCTCTGGAGAGGAATGTAGTGTGAATATTCAAAGTATGCTCTTTGGCTTGGGCTGCCTTGTTACAGCTTATCTGTGGTCTCTATAGGAAAGGTTGATCTGTAGGTTCCATCTTAGAGATACTCTGAGTTCTATGGTCAGACAGGCTGATCTGTGCATTTTGCTTTCTCATTTCTGACTCCCTTGGGTTATTTGATCTGACTTTTCTCATCATTTCCTAATTTGCTTTCTGGATTTCATTTACATGGAAAGATGAAACTCGCAGTCGTCTTTCTAAATGACATACCCCTGAAGTGACATTTGTGTCATGCCTAACATATCTAAGAATTATCTCCTTTTGTGGCCACAGGTCTACAGGTTTTACAAAATCAGTGCAGTTTGTGTCCACTTTTGAAGGACAAGAGTGAAGTCCTTTGTTCAGGAGTTGTCTTCATTCAAAGTAGACTGAGGAAAGACTTGAAGTGAAACAAAATGTCACTGACATTCATCTGGCTGTGGAAAATTGTGTTACAGTGCTAACAAGGATATCTACCTAGTCACTGTGTACGCAGCATTTAACTATTTTTTACTTTGACAGTTGCTTGCCTCTGGTCTCCCAAGGTCTTTACATTCAGCAAATAAAGTTTCTTTTACATGATGAAGTATTAAATAGCTTAAATTAATACGGCAAATATTGTGATTGTTGCTTAGCAGGAAAGAGCCTACAAAAATTGAAAGTCCTTCGTCTTTTCCTTGATCTGGGATAGTGGCCAGAGATATTTATTGTGCTCATTATCTTTTCCGCATCCAGATCAAAATACAGATTTTATTTATTTTTATTTAAAGGTTCAGAACACTATTTGTAGCTGGTGAGCACTGTGATGTGGACACACTAGAATGGTCAAAAAGAGTCTTCAAGGTACCTGTCTTGGACCACTGGTGGCAAACTGGTGAGTGGTTTAAAATACCCTTTGTAAAATACAGTGAGGAGAGATTTTCAGACTTGATTGCCTTTGTTAGCAGGTTGTCACCAGTGCACTGCATAAATTTGGATCTGTGTTGTCCTTCCAGAAGATACCAGGGTGATTAAAGTCAGAATGAAAGCCTGTGAACGTGAGACTTATTCCATTTGTTTGAAGGAGGCTTCATCTGCAGGCATCTGGTCAGGTCTTCAGCAGATATCCACTGCAGCAGCACAAATGCTGGTCTGTCTCCTGCTGGTCTTCACCCAGAAGTTGTCAACTGGCTCCTGATCTGAGCTATGACAGGGGAGTGCCCGTCTCCCTTAAGGTGCAGCACCACCCCCCTTGCCTCCCAGTGCTTAATAGAATGCAAAAAAAGTACATCTGTATTTAAAGTAGAGAATGGTCAGGTCTAGTAAGTGAGATGAAACAAAAATGCTTCTCCTACATATTGTCATGTATTCTTGGACTTTCCTTGAGATTAATATGCTCAAATGCTTGGGGGGAAGAAGTATGTTCTCCTTCCTCTAAAAGGCTCCACTTGTCCTGGAGCACAGCAGCTATGGCTGCAGGTGAAAGCAGCCTTCCCTTCTGCTGTTCACTCATCTCTTCTTTAGCAGAATACAAAATGTATCCCATTAACTGTGAAAAAACAAGCAGTTCTGTCACATTCATCCATGTCTGTCACTTGTCAAAATGTAGAAAGTGGATTTCTGTGCTGCAAAAGCAGTTTCAACCAAACAGTATTGGATTTCAGTACATGAGGTTAAAGGTGTATGTACTGAATGTGAAATATTTTACAGAGTAGGTAACTGGCTGTTTACTTCATTAGAAATATGCTAGGTTAGTGACTGATGACAGAGTAGAGGACCCAGAGATTCAGAAAAAAATATTTTCTAAACTATCTCCAAAATAAAAAAATGACATACTAAAAGCACAGAATAAAAAATCCCTAATCACTTCTGTCAGGAAAAGTTGAGACTATTAGCTCTGTTATGTAGAACTAACGAGTTTTTAAAATGCATCTTTTTTATAACAAAATGAATTATCTTTTTTTTTTGCCATTTAATTGCAGCTGAAGTTATAAATTTCTGATTTGTTTCAACCACTGCCACCCAAAGTTTCTAACTTAATTCTACATATGAATATGCTTTTGAGCTTTGCTAGTCTGACAAATTGGTACTTATTCCGTAAACTGATATTTAATCTGCATTCTTCCAAAACAAGAGCATTGCAGAACTGTGAGAAATGCTGGCATCTTAATTTTGCCTGAATACTTAGGCAGTTATGTCTTAGTTGTTGGCTCTTTCAACTGAGGCTAAAGCAGAAGATGGAGGAGGAGGATAAGTATCTGGGTAAGTAGTGTTTCTTGCATAATGGGGTTATTTCTATTCCTTCATTAATGACTGAGAAAAGGAAGGAAAAGATGAGCTTTGTAGAGATGAGAAGTGGCTGTCATCATTTGGAGATGGAAATGAGTATGAGTTAAAGGAAACAGAAGGCTGACAAAAGTACTATAAAATAGGAGTGTGAACCACTTCCTTCTTCAGGTTTAGTAAGATGTCTTCAAAGCTCTTGGCCCCTTTGCCATACATATAACTAGAAATAAATTAGTATGGACAAAGAAGATTTCTTTAATTTGTTCTTGAAAGATTTGTGGAGTATGTGTAATCACTGTGAGTTGAAACAGTACTTTGAAACAGAAGAAAGGGACTTCAAAGCAGCTACACCTGGAAAAGCTGATTGCTTAAAACTGATTTGTGTCAGTACACCTTCATCAATAACACTTATTTTAAATGTGTTTGTGTTACAAGTATAGTGAGCACATCTTACAAACTGTGAAACAGAAGTCACAGGATCAATGAGTGGCAAGTAGGATTTGAGGCAGTAAGGACTGGGAAGAGCTTGCTGTTTTCTTTGGCGATATACTAATGGATGAAAGAATGTTATTTTCCGATCCTGTCCTCAGCTGTACCTGGACAGAGGAGAGTTTTGTTTGGGTTAGTGCAGGTGTTTAGTTTTTGCTTATTTATACAAATTGACATTTAGCGCTTAAATAGCAATTTTCATCTTCAGAGTAGTTGTGCAAGCACAAGCAATTAATACTTTTAACACCCCTGTGAAGTAAGTACAGTTATTCCAGTCTTGCAGACATTAAATAAAGACAAGTATTTTGCCCCAACCTATCCAGGAAGGCTTAAATTCCTTTTCAAAGAACAGGTTTTTATTTGATTTCTTTTTTTTCCTGGGAGATAAATTTTCTTAGCTTATTTACATATGTTTTGTGATACTTTTTCTGAATGGGAAGAGGAATTCACATTCTGAACCTTGCTTTCCCTCTCTGTGTGTAGTTATGTTTTAAGGAAATGATACAGTTGCTCTGTTTCAGTATTCCAGGTTACTAAATTACGAGGAGCCTTGCCAAATCTACTTGAAGTAGCCTAAACACTGTTTGGGTTGTACCTACTGTGTTGCATCACTCATCCTGAGGGAGCGGCCTCAATACACAAAGAAATGTGTGTTTGGCTTACCTTGGTTTTGGAGCTAGCTCTGAGTTCTAGGAAAAAAAAAACAACCAAAACCCAAAAAATCCAGCCAGGAGGTTGTGGTGAGCTGTGGAAGCAGAAGGCTCTGAAAGTTTGTGTTAAACATCTTCAGCTACTTCCATGTTAGCTAAAAAATGAAACTCTGTCACATCACATGACATTTTGAAAAAATGGTATGTCAGATTTCCATTTCTTCATAATAAATATGGGATGTAAATAGTTTTTTACTCTTGCTATTTTTAAATAAAAACATTTTGAGACTGTCTTTGAGGATGTATAGGAATAGTCAGATGAAACAGAACTGAAGCTGAAAAGTCAGTCATAAGATTTAACTTTTAAAAAATCTCAGTCAAGAGACATTTCCACAGAATTTTTTTGTTGTGTACTGTGGATATCAAAGTTACAGAATGTGCATGTGCAGTAGGTTCAAACTGAAGTTATCGACTATTTCCTGAGTATCAGCTCACTAGCAGGCAAAACTATGAAATGATTGTGTATATTTTCTGTTTTCATGGAAATAGGCTGCCTTATCTAGTAAGGAATAGGTGTCTGCAACAGGCATTAGGACAAAAATAAAATAGTGCTTGATACATTATGGCTGCTGAAAAAGAAGTTTATAATATGTGCTCATTCTATTGGATATTCTGAGACAGTGTGATAAAATTTTCTGTAGGAATTCTCCAAGTTCTGTAATCCAGTTAATGATGTGCTCTATCACTTTTAAAATGGTTCTTTTTTTTTTTTTTTATCTATGTCTTACCTCTAGAACATGCAAAGGCTATGTTGGTAATATTTTTATTAGGACATACTGTTGTTAAGTAATTAAACATAGTGGTTTAATAATGGTTATACAGATCTTTTATGAGGACTATATAAATAACTGTATCATTGAATTCAGTGTAAAAAGTATGAATCATGGGTAAGTGTACTCATGGGAATATGTTTCAATTGACTACTTCCTGGGACAATCATGTATGAGGAAGAGTTTATTAATGTGATCTCCAAGCAGCATGATGTCGTCCCCAGACTTCAGTTTCCATTGTGTTGTCTTGGCAACATTTTGCAGAATCTTCTTCATATGAGTATCTGGAAAGATGGATTTTGCAACTGAGTTCTGTTAGCTAATCTTTCCAGGTTTACACTAAAGAACTGTTCTTTAGGTGAGTTACCTTGCCAGGCTAGACTTCCATCTCCCATTTGTCTGTTGGATTCCATATTTTGTTCTTCAGTCATCTTCCTCTTTGCCACGTTCACAACTGCAGGTCAGTCCAGTGATTTTGTTTAATGTCATGAAATTTTCAGAACTAAAGGCAGCAGGAAAGGTAGACTAAAGAAAGGATTGCTGTTTAATTTGCAGCAAGAGTCAATTCTTGATTTTTTTTTTTTGAAGTGCCAGAAATTCTGTTCTGGAGTTACAGGGACCAGGAATCTGGAATTGAAATGAAAGAGATGAAACAAATTTCTTGCCAAGTCCAGGCGACTGGTTTAGGTTATCAGGTGCCTCAGGGTAGATGCAGTTCATGCTTTTTAAAGATGTGTGCATCCCGTCAAAACTAGGATCCGTTTTTTCAATGAAAGCTGATAACCTGAAAACAGTTCTACAGAAGTGGGAATTACTCAGTAGAAACTTTCGCAGTTCTGCAGCCCTGATTTAGTGAGTCCCCTGAGCATTATTTACTGGATAATTGATTTATAAGAGGCATTCCTGACATTTGTCATGTCTCCACCTGGAGGCTTGCATTCTGTCCTGTAAGGGTATGAAAAATACAGATTGTTTCAGTTATTGTTTGTTGTTTAGTAATCACATGTGGCCTGTATATCATTAGTAACAGTAGCTCATCATTCCTTCAATGTCATCTTAGGACACACAATTCAAATAGGTTTTTGTTTGCCCTTATTGAAGGTGAGAGAGGAAAAAAAAAATTTAGTGGCCCCAGGTATTGCCAAGACAGAGACTGACCTTTCAGTTCTGTGTGGTTTTCTCTTTTTTGGACATCAGAGAAGGTATTTCTGGATTATATACATAGTATCTAGGATGTTTTTGCTTTGAGTGAATTATTACAGCTTCATAGGTTTATTGTGGCATTCAGTGCTGTTTACTGTCTTCCACATTTCCCAAATTGTGTTTTCTCCACAAATGTTTCTCATTTGAAGGTTATTTCAGATGTGCATTTCACATGGCTTTCAGTTGTCCCATGCATTTTGGGAAAAGTGCATCGATGCTGGGCCAGGCTTGAAAAAAACAAAAGAAAAGATTGGTTTTTATTTGTGGAATTTATTGCAATTTGAACATGGTTGAGTCAGTAAATGCACTAGGTTCTTCTATTAAAAAAGAAAAGCATGCATGTCTGTACTTCACATTTCTGTGAAGGTTCTGTTATCCTCATGGCAATACTCTCTTTTTTCCCCACTGGTCAGCTCCTCCTCTTTGTTGATACAAATTCATTATCAGCTGTAGCATTGCTAGTCTGCCTCATTTGTGCTGACATTTTCTAATTTAGAACTGATAGAAAGTGTGTATTAAGCTTTTCTGTTCCCATTTGCCTTGTTTCTCAGTGCTTATTAATTTTAATATTTTCTGAGAGTCTTTCCACATACAGTCAGGGACGTACATTAATATGGACAAAATATAAATGTTTTCCTCCTTAAAATTTCATTGCTATGATTTAGATGATTGAAAATAAAAGAACTATAAAGCACTCTTAAGTTATAGAGTTGAGCCATGAGCAATACTTAATGTGCACTGAATAGGCAAATGAAGAAGACGAGGGGACATATTTAGGAATGGATATGTTAAAATTGAATAGTGCAGTCTCATCTCTCTGGAGATGAGCTGTGACAGCACCTCCCCTTTGTCACACCTCCTGATTGAGAAGATGTTACAGGTTGTTGATCTATTTCTTGTCACATGGCATCTAATTTTTTATGTTGCTCAGAGAATAAAGTCCGCATTAGTGTAAAGTAGATCATTTTAGAACGGTAAAGCTAACAGTAAGCTTCATGGATCTAGTGCATAGAAGGGATGAACCTTTGCAGGATTGAGGGCTACTCAGTGAGGGTAGAAAGAGAGTGCTTCTAACATACTAGACTCTAATAAAGATGCTTGAACTACACAGCAGTAGTTTTACCTGTCTTTTCGATCTTGGCAGTATTACTATGTATACAGTATGTTAATATTCTTCAAAACAATTAAACAGTAAACAGCACTGAGATGTGTAATTACTTTTCATATTCTCCATTTACCTCTTAGTATATCAACATGTATCATTTACGATGTCACGGTAGGATGAAAATAATCTGAAATTTATTTTGTCTGAAAATATAATTTGATGCATTGCCTGACTTAACGGATCTTTAAACATGTCATCTGACTTTTCCAAATACGACCAAAAAGCTTTCTGTTCTCTAATCTTGGCTGTCATTTTGCTATAGGCAACTTATAAGATGTACATTATAATAGACCATTTGGAGACAAAGGACCGTGGCGTAGTTACAAAGTGAATACATAAACTTCTGGTGCTTTATTACTGGCTTGCCAGTTAGTGATAACCTATTATTTCCTGCTTTGGTTTTAATATTTGTCATGGCCCACAAACCTTTAACTAAACTAGCTGGATCTTCCTTGCAGTTACATTTATTCTGGAGATTTCATTTGAATGGGCTTTGAAATATTCAGAGACCTTGTATATGGGTATGATACCAAACCTTACAGTTTGTAAATACATTCTGTGGTTGGATAATTGTGAAAGTGAGCCTTGGGTGAATTTTAATGGTTTTGGGAGTTGATTCTGTTTTTGAATAAGTGAATTGAATACGGGAATAGAACTGTTATATGAGAAGAACTGTTATATTGTATTTGGCCTTCACAAAGGTAATATGTATTCAGGGTGGTAGATGCATTATGACTACAAGTGCTTTAAAGCATTTAGAAAATACTAAAAGATTTGCTGGTTTCTCTTCTGATCTGCACTTTTGAGAATAAGCGTGGCAATTCAGGCACTTTCACAAAATACATAATAAAATTAAAAAGGTTACTGAAAACCAGTACAGACAACAATTAAATGGACAGTGATGTGACAGCCATATTCATTTTCATTACCCAATATATGAAGAAGGATGATTTTGTAATTAACATGCGCAACTGGACAGTGCATAGTTGACTTGAGCTAATTTATTTGTGTATCAGTGAAGATAACTGTAAAAAAATGTGGTCTCTTTATCCTTCTACACCTTGGCTGTATATTCCCATCTTCCTTGACTGTTGACTGTGCGTGAGCAAGACAGTTTTGAGCACCAAAGTTACTAGCTGTTGCTTTGCATCATTTGGCAGAGCACAGCTTCTGCAAGTCAGGCACACGGGTAGATGGAAGCTTTTGTGGGAATAAAATTAAGTGTACACTTACAGACTCCCCTAGCTACTCATTGGAGAGTGCGCTTTTTGCTTCTGGATCAGCAGCACCTTCTCTGACATAAGAATTGTTTTGTGAGGCGCAAGTGCAAAAAAAAGGCTGTATCAGACTACTCATTAGCTGTCCAATTTATATTGAGTATTTCAATAACATTGAAATAGCTTTATAATAATATCATTCACTTACTGGTAGAGTGGGAGAAAACAAAGAAGGTCACATTTGTGATTATTGAGGACTATTTCTTTACATTAGCCCTTATCCTGAAAGGAAGAAGCATAGGGAGGGACTTGGGACACCTGAACAGCTTTAAGACCATCTCTCAGTAACTCTCTCTTCTCTGTCTCAATGAAGTGCTTTTCATTATTCTCGGAGGTGCACCATATTGTTTTCAGTATAACTCAGAGCAGATGTTGCGTGCATTTACCAGGCTAGTTGTGAAACATTGTTCTTCCAGTATAAAACATTGCTCTTTGAAATAGCTGTTTCATTGTCACATTGTAAGGTGTTATACAGAAAGGAAATTGGTTTTATGATCTGGTTGTCCCTGAATAGCCTTCCACAGCTGGAGGGTGAGCTAACTTGGTAGCATAGTGATTGGACAGTTAATACCCAAATGTTTGAGAAAGAGGCTGTAAGACAGACCTACTGTTCTACTCCTTATCTTAAAAATATGGAAGTTCCTGAAGTCTTCAGTGCTGGAAATCTGTCTATGTGCTGTGCATTAATTTCAGAGAATCTGCAGCTCTGAACAAATGAGTGTCAGGTAAGGGATGTCTGTTTATATATGCAGAAACCTTATTTAAGGTATAGGTGGAATACAATGTACACTTGACAAGTGTTATCCTGCTTCAGACTGTTGCAGTTTCAACTTTTCAGACCTGAATCTTGTAACCTGCATATAGAGTCTGACTTGAATTGTAAAGAAACCAACCTTAATTGAAACCAAAGGTTCATAAGCAACTTTATTTATTGGAAATCTATTAAAAGGGCCACGCAGTACTTACATTACGCAAAATTGTTAAGGAAAATATCTCTTCGGTACTTAAAATCCTGTGTTCTTCTGAACACTGATGATTGCTTTTCAGGAGGATTTTGAGTTGAATTGAATTCCCCTTTCAACTCAGACTGTTTTCTCAGTGATAAAAAATGCTGTCCTAGAAAGAGGCTGTTGTTTCCTAATAGGTTCGGGAAATTGTTATTTCAATCCAGCATCCTGTTTGGAAGATACATGTTGATTTCCCAAGAAATGTACAGCACAAAGCTTCAGTACTGTCCTTTGACAGTACTCCTTTGTGATTCTACATTGTAAGGGAATCTTTAGCATTCAGGAATGGTTAACCTAACACAAAGAGCAGATGCTTTTGGGATTCTCTCTCTGAATTAATATCTGATCCAAGTACCAAAAAAACTGTATTTTTTTTCATGTATATAAAAACTTTTACTGGCCTATGGGAACTGAATGTATGGCTTAGAGATTAGAGCACTGGGTAAATATGAAAGTATGTATCCATTGATAATTGAAAAGACAATAGAAAAAAGAGCAACGATTATAAAGATCTTCCACAAAGTTTTAGAACTTGTGATTCTTCAGAATAAATGGACTTTCATTCAGGCTTAGTCACTGTTGTCCAAAAAGCAGGTACAAATACAGACAAATTAGTACAATGAATTTTCCTTTCAAGTTTCTGTTGATTTCATTAGCAGTGTACTAGGGAGTCATGCAAACCCAAACTAATTTTCAGGAGTTCTTCCTCTCCCCTTAGGGTCTTTGGATTGAGCCTCTTGATGAGAAATGTTTGTCAATTCCCAGTCCACACCAGTGTTACTGGTACATCAGTCTAACGGGGTGCCGTGTTCCCTGTCTCTCAGTAGCAAAGCTAATTTCTATGTTTTGATGATCGGAGGATATCTTTCTTGCCTGATCTTTTGCAGTGTGTTTTGTAGCTCTCACCGTGCAATATGTAAAACAACATATACACTGTGCTCCCATTTATTTTCCCAGCACAGTCAAAAAAGAAACTATGTGTTCTACTGTCTTTTCCGATTCACTGTTCCTTCTGTTCCAATCTTCAGTGTAAATACGGTTCAAAAAATGAAGTTCCCAAACCATTGAATTTATTGGTTTTTTCTACAACTTTTCAGTGTAATCATGGATGGGGTATGGTAGATAATTTTGATGTTGTCACCACTGTAAGTATAGCCTGGGTGTTCTGTGTGTTACAAGAAAAAATTCCCCCACAATTGTGCAGGGAGTTTGCAATTTGTAGAAGAAGGAACAGGGAAAGATTGGGAAACAAGAAAGCAAACTTTTTAGTCTGTCTTCATTAGCGTGGAGGGTTGATAATTTCTATTCTGCATCCTACCGCTGTATTTAGGCCCTAGCTTAGCTGTACCGTTAATGCTAAACTTTCAGCTACTTACTAATACCTACTGTAAAAACACCACAAGTGTCTCTAAGTTTGTTCTTGTTCTTGCTTCTTTAAGCATTTGAATAGTCACATAACAACTTCTGAAGAGGCAGATAAATGTTCTAGAGGTTGAAAAAATTCATAGCAAAAACTACTCTAGTTTCCTAATGCAAGCATACTGAAAATAGGTTTGAACATACTGATCAGATATATATATATATATATATATATATATATATGTAGAGCTGGAGACAAACCTGCTTTGTTTGCTGGCAGTTGATGGTGGCATGGACTATGAATTCCAGTCCAAGTGACCTGAGACTTGGGATATCTTCAGGATGATAAAGCCATGTTTTTAAACTAAAGTCTCATCCTATGTTCCTGCTAATATCTAAACCCACCTACACTTTGTTTTTTGTGGCTCAGAGCTACAGTAGCATTTCAAAGTAATTTCTGTAGATTTTTTCCTTAAAGGGAAGGAATGAAGAGCAACTGGGCTTTTTTTGGTCTTAGACTCTCTGTTATATGACTTGATGTTTTTATTCTTCTATAATAACAACTCTGGTAGCATAAAAATGTTATGTGAAATTAAGTATCTTAAGAAAGAGAGAAAGTTGAGGAGGGAAGGATTTCTAGTTGCATAACTGTGGGGATAATTAGGAAGGTGTCAGCATTACTGGAAAGCATTGATGACGACTTTCTGACACAAGTAGTGGAGGATCCCATGAGGAGTGGTGTGCTCCTCAGCCTTATACTAACAAACAGGGAATGCTTTGTTGGTGATGTGAAAGTTGAGGGCAGCCTTGGCTGCAGTGACCATTGTGGAGTTCAGTAGTGGGCAAGGAGGAAAGCAAGTTTGTAATAATGGACTTCAGGAGAGCTAACTTTAGCCTCCAAAGATCTTCTTGGAAGAATCCTGTGGGAACAGATCCTGCAGTCAAGAGGCTTCCAAAAGAGCTGACTGATACTCAAGAGAGCTGATTGATCACTTCCTCCAGGCTCAAGAATATGCATCCTGATGAGCAAGAAATCAGGCAGAGGGGGAGAGAGATCTGTATGAATGAATAAAGAACTCCTGTCATTACTCAAATGTGATCAGGAAATACACAGGAGATGGAAGCAGGATCAGGCCACTTGGAATGAATATAGAGAGGTTGTCAGAGTAAGTAGAAATGAGACAAGAAGGTTAAACAAATGCAAGTGCTGGATTCTGCACCTGGGATGGGGCAACCCTGGATGTACAGAATAAGAGGCTGGAGAGCAGCCCCATGGAAACAGACCTGGGCATCCTGGTTGATGGCAAGTTGAACAGGAATCAGCAGTGCCCTGGCAGCCAGGAGGGCCAACTCTGTCCTGGGGGGCATCAGGCACAGCATCACCAGCTGGGTGAGGGCAGGAATTGTCCTGCTCTGCTCTGCGCTGGGGCAGCCTCACCTCGAGTGCTCTGTGCAGTTTTGGGTGCCACAATATAAAAAAGATGTGAAGCCATTAGAGAGCATCCAGAGGAGGGCATCAAGGATGGTGAAAGGTCTGGAGGGGAAGCTGTATGAGGAGCAGCTGAGGTCACTTGGTTTGTTCAGCCGGGAGAAGAGGAGGCTGAGGGAACAGCTCATTGCAGTCTGCAACATCACCCACAAGGGGAGAAGGAGAGGCAGGTACCTATCTCTTCTCTTTCATGACCAGTGACAGAACTCAAGGAAATGGCATGAAGCTGAGCCAGGGGAGGTTTAGGTTTGATATTAGAAGGTTTTTCGTCCAGAGGGTGGTTGGGCACTGGAACAGGTTCCCTAAGGTAGTGGTCACAGTACCAAACCTGACAGAGTTCGAGAAGTGTTTGCACAATGCTCTCAGGCACATGGTATGATTCTTGGGGTGCCCTGTGCAGGACATGGAGTTGGACTTCAGTGATATCTGTGGGTCCCTTCCAACTCAGCATATTCTATGATTCTGTGAATTCTAAATCTTCCATTGTTTGTCTAGGAATTTTATTTTATTTCTTTTATTTTGATGTGCTGAGCATCAAACAACTTAGAACTAGTAAATACTTAATGGAAGTAAAAACAACCTTAACTGACAATACGTGTATTCTCTTATTAGAATCTGGTTCTCCAATTACTGCTTCCTGCATTGGTTTGGGAAACTCTACAACACCTCCACCAGGACAGGCAGGAAGATCAGTGCCTGGATATAATGGTAAGACTATGCTAAAAATGTTACTAGGAAAGGACATTGCTTATATTCCTAAGTAAGTGCTCCTTAATTGTTATATCATGTAGCAAAACAAAATTACTGTCTTATTGCCACATTTTCTTCCTTCCTGCTTTTGTGTATTGTGGATTGTGATTGTGAATAAAAAATTCAGAGTTATGTTCAAGAAAATTGATCTACTACTTTATTATATGAAAAGGCTAGCACATACTTCAACCATTACTTGTCTACACTTCTGCATGCACTTCTGCACTTTTACACAAATGGAGACAATTGTAAAACAAACTATTTTTCAGTACCTGTGGAGCATTTTTATTTCCAGTCAGGAGAAGTGGTAGGCTATGGACAAATATGAAAAGAATGAGCACTCATTGTCTGGAAGGTATTTGCCTGTAGGGGTGCAGCCACAGGATTAAGAATGCAAAAGTATTTTAATACCTGGGAACCCTGATTTTAACACAGTTTTCAAGAACTACTTGAATTCTGAAAAATAATTACTTTAAAGATCAAGTGGTCGTCAGGAAAAGTTCGCACATTATTGGTCAGAAAGAGATAAGCTGTTATTTTCTTTTAATACATGTAAGTGATAGTGAGCATTAAAAAAAAATCCCAAACACTTTTAGGAGCTCTTGGTTTCGGCATTTATAGTTATGGCATGAAGACTAGCAATAGCTTAAAAACAACATTAAAACAAAGCCATTATGTTTCTCCAGAGTTCTGATAAGTAGGAAGGAATGAAAGAATGTAATTGCATCATTCATGCTATCAGATGATAGTTAGGACTAGGAAGAAATATGAGTAGCAAGAATGTAAAAATTTCTGATTAATATTTTTGAACATAGCGACTAGTGTAAGTAAAGAACTTCTTCAAATCTTCTTCAGAGAGAATGATGGAAATGTCTTTAGCATACCTTATAAAGGAAACAAAAAATGAGCACTGAAATTCACTGAAGATTTATGGAATAACTTCACCTCTTTCAGTCTTTGACCAAATATGTCCTGTAATGCAGCTATTGATAAACTGGTGATTTTTTAAAATTTCTCTCTATTGGCTGCTGTCTTGCTGTCATCCACTTCTGTTTGATGTTGTTACTATATTTATTAGAGGAGATTCTTATATCTGTTAGGAGAGAGACACTGTGTTTTTAGATGATACATCCAACTCTTAATGGTTGGTAAAGGCATGCTGCAATATAAATAGAAATTTGCGTGATCTACTTTTTTTTAAACACATACAAATTCTTTCCTATTACATATTGCTAGAAAGAAACTGATTTTTTTCTGATTTTTAAGAACAAAGGGAATAAGAGTTATGATATCAAAGTGCAGTGGCACATATTGCATTTAAAAGTGAGTCAAGATACTATATTAATTTCTAGGTCTATTGCCTTAGATCAGAGATTATACTGTGCTTTCCCCTTGATCTATTTGAACCTTTGCAGATAACTTCAGTGCATTTTCAGACTGAAGCAGGTCCCACATTTCCAAGAAATTAGTGAGTTCTTCAGTAATTCAGCAGTGAGCAGCATAGTATCTCACTTCCTCAAATTTTTCTACATTGAAATACACAGCTTGCAAGAAGACTAGATACTGGGATTGGTACCTTGATGAAATAGCTAAAATAAACTGATTACTTTAGTGTCATAAAAATAGGAGAGAAAACACTGACAGCTGCACAAGTGGATCTTGGTAAAACTGGTCTTGTGTACTTGTTTGTGTCTATGTGCTGAGCCATTGCTTTCAGCAGGCTCTTCAGTTACTTTAAAATTACCATCATCCTTGAAGGAGAAACTTCAGCCAGAAGTAGTAAATTACAGATGTTGGCATTCTTTGAAGAGATAGGATATGATATTACTCCTACGAGCCTTAGCAGAATTTTAGTCAGAAGTCTGTCATCCACTTTCCCCCATTTCTTCTGGAATTTTGTAATACAGAATGTAAGATTATTTTTAGAGATTTAGATTCAGCTGAACATTGCTTTCTTTACTTGGGCAGGCTTCCAAAAGCATGTAAGCTTTATCAGCCCCGTCTGTCAAAATCTTCTCTCCTTGTTTTTCTATGGTTTAGTTGCTTTACTTTATGTAATTTCATTATCATAGGCCAAGTTGGTGTCTGTCATTCCTTTCTTATGCCCATGACTTGAGATGGAATGCGTGGTTGTAGTAGCTTCATTTCCCAGATGACTGCACAAAAGAGGCTATTTCAGATGATTTTCCTCAGAAATCTCAGTATCAGGATGTGGTGTTTTCACTGAAAGTGGTGGGCCAGTTTCATCCAGGGAAAAGGCTTCATTTGGGAGGTCTGGATTCTGTACTGTACGGGCATTACCCTGCTGTGCAGCTTTGGGTAGTTCAAGAGTTACTTGATTTCTTCGTGCTAGACTACAATGAATTTTGTTAGCTGGGGGTTATTTTTCTGAGACTCCTGAGAACCTTTGAAAACCAGATATAATTATTTACTGCTAATAGTATTTCTCACATGAACTGGGTTAGACTTCAGTCTCCTTGGTTGTTATTTCTTCTTCATGTTACCCACATATTTTTAATTTGTATTTGTCATGTATCTTAATGGTGCTTTGCTATGTGGAAGTTTAGATTTTCCAGTATGAAAGTTTCTTGTACTTTTTTAGTTCTATGTTTTTCCCTTTTATGACTTCGTGCTATTTCTGTTTCCAAAGCCACGAGTATTATTTAAGACTTCTTGTTCGTAAGACTGAATGCTGATAAAGAGATTATCCACTTTGGCACTCCCAAATTACTTAATTTCTTTTTTTTTTTGCTTGGTGTATTGCCGTTCTGAAGTGTGACATAAACTGATATCCATCAAGAAAAACATTTTCCTCCACCTAAAAACACACTACTAAAGTTGAGTTTCCTTCCTGTATTATTTTTTTACAGTCATGATTCTGGATGAAAATAAGAAACCGGTGAAGGCAAAGACTTTGGGAAATATTGTGGTAAAGTAAGAAAAATAAACATCTTACAGTTAAAAGAAACTTCCTGCATGGGTTGATTTGTCTTCTGACTAAAGTTTATATAAAAAACAGACTAATTGAAGTAATGAGGATTAAAAAGCATGTGTGTCTCTGATACCTATAACAAACTGCCAGAATATTTTTTGTCCGTTAATGTTGAAAAATTGCAGATAAAATTGTGTGAGTGAATGACTGTGGATTGCTGGGGTTTTTTCTTAGACTACAGCAAAGTTTACCATTTTCTTAGTTACCAGAGTGTTGGCACAGGATGATGCCTTCCTGTTTTGATGCATGAGCAAGATACTGAATCATTCCCTTCACTGTTTTATCTTTCAGTTTAGTAAAATAGTACAGCAGTACAGATTGACATGCTCTGGCATACAGGTGTGGTGCTGCCTCTTCTTTTACTGTCTCCTAATCCCAACTGATGCACATTCTTAGAGGGAGAATATGCATTTTCTGTTCTCTGTAAAAAAAAAAAAAGCAAGATGTTTCTGTGTGTGCTTTGCATGAACCAGTGTTCATTTGTAATAGTACTTGGTCAAAATACATACAGGAAAGGAGGAAAGGACTCCAGCAAGAAAAAAAAAAGAAATCAAAAAACCCTGCTATGCATCATGTAGGTAATTTTTAGTACCATTTACCAGACTCCTGTCAGATGAGTTCCATAAACTCTAATACTCTTTTTGAAAGTACACCTTCCTCACCACATTTGCTTAGATAAAAAGGTCTGTGTTTAGATCACACTGTACATTTATCTTGCCTGCTGCCTTCTCACTGATACCAGAACGTTTCCTTACTCCTGTAACACTCTATAGGCTACTGTTCCTTACAGCCCATGCCAGCTCTGCATTCTGGATGTTTTACAGGCCTTTAGGGAAATGGCATTTTCCTTTAACAGGTTTTTTTCCCTCAAAGAGAGACACCTGCTTTGTGATGAATGTGGTAGCTGTAACCACTGCTTTTTTCAGTCACAGAAAATAACTTCACTTCTGAATACTTACTAACTGCCAGCAAATACAAGTCCCAAAGGAAATGTATTCATCTGTTTCTTCTGTGGTAGATTTTTTGAGAGTTGTGGTAGCTCAGAATCTTCACTGCTTGCTTAGATAAATGAAAAGAAATACAAAGATTAGCATTAACCTTTGGTGAACTGCAAATCTGTCAAAAACTGAAGCATTGGGATGGATGTACTGATATTGAATTGTTTGCAAAGTTAGCTGAGTATGTCAGCAACAGGCACACGAGCTGGGGGTGAGAGACAGGAGCTGCAGACGCTGGAACTGCAGGCACAGGAGCTGCAGACGTGCAGCACCAGCAGTGTGGGTGGGCTGGCACAGTGCTTGCGTGGGAGGTGGAGTTGCCGCGGTGGGGAGGTTTTTTACTCAGCTGTGCTACTGATGTTATGTAACTAGATCACTGTGGAGACTAAAGTAGTATCACATGAAGTTATTATACTGTGTAATGCAAATGTGTGTTTTCAGGATGAAGTCTATATATACCCTGCCTCACTCTCAGCGTCTTTGGCTAAGCTACCAGGACACAGAGGAATAGGTTTAAGTGCACAAATGGTCTCCCGAGTCAGCAGACTCATATTTAGGTGTCGTTTTCTTGTGACACATACAAGATTGTGCATTCACTCCATCGTTGAGTATGTGCATAAATTCCATTATCAAGCACAAATACTTACAATTGCTCCAACCTTTTGAAGACCTTGGTTGACTGTTTTCATAGGAAAAGGCTGCAGGCAGCCTAGGCCTAGATAAGTTACAGCTCTGTCCTTAAACAAGCGGGATAAACAACCTTATGGGAGAAAGAAGCAGAGAATGCAGATGTGTATGACCCATTAGAAAAGGCAAGTGTGAATAGTTTGCTAGCCAGTTGTAATGTAAGAAGGAACACCTGTTATGCATGTGAAAAAAGGGTATAAAAGGTGGTGCCCTGGGATAATGAATGGCTGATGCCTGCCACCCACTTGGAGCATTAGCCTTTTGTTCACCGTCACTTCACAGAATCAGTAACCCAGGCCAGGGTGGAAAACTGTCTTTCAAAGCTCTTTCTTCTGAAGTGCCTAAAGCCACAATAAAACATAGGCTTGTAATCACTGGAGAGAGAAGGGGGTGGTTTGTAAGAAAATGGATCCTAACTGCGTAGATATTGAGGCTAGTTATTATTATTCAATACATTATTCATGCCTGGTTATTCAGCTAGGATGGAATAAATAATCTTCCAGATGTGTTCATGCCTCTCCAGTGCCTGCAGGAGTGGCACAGTTAACTTGGGGTAGGTACTTAGTCTAATCTATCTAAAAAGGAGTGAAATGAACTCCATCCTTAGCAACACTGCCAAACAAGTTGGATTATATAGTAACAGGTAACGCTGGAATATGTGTGCATACATTTTTGAGTTTTTACTATCTGTAAGTGCCTGTCAGGAGTGATATTGCCATATTAGAAGATTCTGTTTGGGGTTGTTATCTAACTAATTTAGCCAGAATTTATCCTCCCTAATGTCACTCCACATTTAGGTATTTTCTCTAGGGATTACAAATTACTGAAATAGTCAGTCTCTGTGTGGAAGTATGAAGCAACCTGAAGTCAGGATTTTAATCATTAAAATGCTCAATAGAATGCTAACCAAGAGAGCTTAAAGGAAGAAAAGAGAAAGAAAAACTATAGTACTTTGGTATTTCATTAAAAAATTAAAGAAAGACCTTGTAAGACTTGATGAGTCAACATTTGGTCATTCCAACTGGGATACACCCATGGGAAAGGTCGCAGCTTTCATTGTGCTCTCGTACTGCCCAGGAAGAAAAGCAGACCAGGAGATGATGGCAATATGTTCTTGTACACGAGGGCTATACAGCTAGGTGAAGTGAAAATTTGCTCGATTTATAAGATGAAGGGCCCCAGAAAGCAGGGACTTTTGAAGGAGTTTTTACATTACAGTGGTTATCTCTGGATACACAGGATGTTTGAATGAAAGGTAGCTGCCAGTGTAACTAAGCAGGCAATATGATTCCTTGTTATTCAGTAGGGAAACTGAAAAGGAGCCAACATTATTATCTGTGGATGTGATGTTAGTAAATCCATTGATGCATTATGTTCAGTTGTTATGTCTGTATTTCAAAAGGCTATTGAGAAAGTGACTGGGATTTTGGGAAGATATGAATGAGAGTGACCTGAGTGCTGGGATGTCCATGGTATGTAAACTTGTGATATGTAATTCATCCAAGATCAGTAAAATAGTAACTTTTTCAAGGCCAGGAAATACCCAGAGGACAAAATAATCTCTGGAGGATGGCTGTTTAATCTAGCATTAAGAAATTGGAAACTGAAGCTAGATGCATTCAGATGAGAAGTAAAACACTGTTTTAGAAGTGAAAGTATTAAGACATTGCAGTAAATTCTTGGGACTATGGTTGTTTATTTTGACATTTTTAGGCCAAACCTAGATATCTATTTTAGCCAAAAGTGAGGTTGAGGCATGATTTAGTAGATAGCATCTTTTAGCCTGTGTTATATGGAAGGTCAGTTTAAATAAAAAAGTGCAAAAGATTTATCTCCCTAATAGCCTTCTACATGTTTATTAGCTTTGTCTTTTCCCTTTAAAAAAGTAAAACAATAAGTAGGACTTCCAATGTGAGAGCAATTCGTCCAAAGATGGTTTTTCTAGCAGATCTCTGTCTGAATATATGTAAATACCCTTTAAACTTTCGAAATTTTTCCAAGCACTTTCACTAGTTTTTGATGGTTTTGTCTCTTTTCCCAATAAAGCAAAATCTGCACTGAGACAAAATACTTTGTGACCCCTTTCAGCTAACTAAAGTAGTATTTCATGCAGACTGATGAATGTTCAAGATCCTCTACAGTTCTCCTTTTTCCTGTGTTGTTATTCCTAGTGTCTGAAAAAGCTTCCAGATGCCTTTCGAACTTGCAATCAAAAATTTTTATGAGTGATGTTTATGCGCAGCACTACATAAACGCTGAATAATAATTATAGTTGCCAGTCAAGATGATTTAACTCCATTCAGAAGCCCAAACTTGTTTAGCAGTGGCTGATATTTGCTTTCAGTGGCTGTAATGAACAGCCTCCGAGTATCACTGTCTGCTGTAAAACAAAAGGATGTCTTTTCTGAATTCCAGCAAGGTAACATCTCCCATCAGTTTTTAGTTTCATTTCAGAAATCTGCTTTTCTGTGCAAATTCTCTTTTGAGTGCTCTGTCTGTAATTGCTTGGTTCCTTTAAGAAGGAATCTTACACCCTTTTGATGAGTGGCATTCTGAAAGGATGTGATATGTGGAAGTCAGATTTTCTCAGGCTAAGCTAAAGGTGGACTGTTCTGTGCGAGGTCAACCACCATTGTATGAAAAATAAATGAATTGTGAAACAATGTTTAAAAAAGCATCAATAATTATTATAATTTCAAATTCTCTACCAAAAAACAGTTACTGTTAAAGTACTCCAGAGTTTTTTTTGGTGCAATCAAGCTCATCCATCTTAGTCTCTCCAATTTATAATGAAATTGCCTTCTTATCTTTGTAAAATGTAACTAGAATGAATCTTAGTTAAATGAACCCATATAATTTAAACCATTAATTTATACAGTTTGCCTGGTTTTCCTGATGCTGTTCTAAATGTATTCAACCTTTAAATGAGAAATAGGCCTGGATCTGTATTCTTGTAGCTCTACAATTTTAATCTTAATTTCACTGGAGCAAATGGAGAATTGCATAATTTGTACTGCAGTTATTGTTCTGCTGACAAACTGGCCTGAGATCAAAATTCAGACCTATACATCTTATTTGAGGTTTGACATCCGAAGGTACAGTTTTCAAGTTGACATGTTTTCATTTCCCTCAGCATAGAATTTGGGCTTGAACTGCAGCTTGGGTTTTAAACTGCAGCTCTTCTTTGCTGGTTAAATGGGATGAGTTGACTTTAGTTAACCTGATCGTATATAGCTGATAACACATCCATGTTTTAGAAAGATCTGGCAAACTTGTGTTGTATTTGTATTTGCTGATGCTTATGACTTTCTTCTGGAGAAGGAAGAAGCAATGTTAAGATAGGAGATCCTTCCAGGGTTATGACCCCATGAAAAATCAAAGCAAGACTAGAGTGAGAGAGGATTCATCTTTGAACTGATAGCAGATGCAGGGGCTCAACACTGGCTACTTTGTGCCTTTGCATGCAGGGTGAGAGAGAAGGTTAACAGATAGCTACAGAAATACTGTAAATACATCCCAAAGGGAAAGCCACTTCTTTGTATATTGTGAAAATGATTATGAAGGAACCTACCTCTTCCTTGGTCTTCTCTGATCCTGTCCCTCGTGAAAGGAAAGCAGGCCCATCTGTGAGGCAATCGTGCTTATTTACACATACCTGGCGTTTTTACCCAATATATCCTCTTAGTAAAAATAGCTCCAAAAGATCTTGAGTATCAACTCAGTTTTTGGACAAAGAGGCAACAGTTTTTAAATACTGAGTTATTGTGGGTGTGTGTTACATTTTCTAGGGTGAAAAGACACAAATCAAACATTTCAAAATGTTCCTTTTTTTAAAATGGATTTAATGGTTGAGAAAAGCAAGAGAAGTTTGTTTTCAGGTTGCTGCTATTTTTGGACTGTCTCATTTTATCTCTTCTGGCTCCTTGCATGTAATTATGATCCAGTTCTGCTCCCATTGGAATTTATGGCAGCATTCCCATAATGACAGTGGTTTGGAGGTATATTTGGCTCTGTACATTTTAATTCTGATGTTCTGTAAAATTTCAATACACATAATTATGTTCTGGCAAGCTGAATTCTACCTTCATTAATTTTATTAATTACTTGTTTGAAAAGGACCTAGAAATTCTACTCAGTCATGATGCCAAGAACTCTCGTCAAAGAATTGTATGTGCCCTTTGCTCTGGAATTATTGTGCCTGAAAGATTGACACATGGAAGAGGGCATTCACTTTTTGCTTAGTGGATGAATGGGGTCCTAACTGCAAATAATCTTTCACAGAAAGCCATGGAAACACATTTTCAGATATTGTCTGTATTGTTCTATGGCATGTGCTGTAGATGTGGTAGCCACTAGTTTAGCAGTCTTGTTTCTACAGACTCATGAAAAATGCTCTGTGGATGTATTTATCAATACAATTTTTCTAAAAAAACCCCCAACAAACAAACAAAAATCTTCCACCAAACCGAACATGAGACACCCCTGGTCTCCCCACCTGAAAAAAAAGCCAACCAAAGACAACAAAGCCAAATAGTGCAAGCAAGGATTATATTTTTGGTGATATGTTACACACTTCTCTGTTTAGATTTCTAAACAATGACAAAAAGGAAAATGCTTTTCTAATTTCAGCAGTAAAATTGGTTTTTTCTATTCAATGATTAACTACAAAGTACTGAGTAGAGCTGTTGGGAAATTCAGGACTTTATCAATATGAATTGTTCTTTCTCTCGCATCACAAAGATGTTTCAGACTGCTAAATAAATTTAAAGTGCAAAATTTGCAATGACTGAGGCTGCTATGAATTGCAATGCTATTAGCAACCAGGCAACAACCATAGTAACTGCCATTCTCTAGTGGCTTTTCTTGAATTTAAACAAGAGAATTTTTTTTCTTTCAAACTCATGCATACATAAGCATCAGGATCAATAAATTTTTTTTTCTGATCTTTTTTTCCAAGACAAACACTCTGTAGGTCATGTTTTTATATCACAGAGATGCTTACTAAACTTGAAAGGCTTAAAATAGGGCAGTGAATTTCTTCCAGATGGGCAGAAGCCACCCTGCCCTCCTGAACCCTGGGTGACTACTTGGGAAGTGTCTTGGCATTTCTGGCCATACCTTAACCACCCTTTCAAGGAATGTGATTTATGGGACGTGTTGAGCCAGAACCCTCAGAGAAAAAGCAGTCATATTTATAGTAGTATATTCTGTTATGCTAACTGAGCTGAAAAAACTGGAATTGTAAAAAAATCAGGAATTTGAATCATGACTGGATGATATGGCCTTTTCGATGTAGTTTGTACTGTTTAAACCACCATGGTTAGGATTTTTTAAAAGTATGTTTATATATATATTTATATATATGTTTATATATATATATGTATAAAAACTATTTTCTTCTTCTGATACGTATGCACAGTGTCCTGTATTTTCTCATGCCCGCATCATTGACTGAAGAAGGGGTGTTGAGTATGCATTCAAAAATCAACTAATAAAGCAATCCAGAATTTTGCAGATTCACTTCTTAAAAAAATAACAAGTACAATTATTTTAGAAAGTTCTATTATTGACTTGTATCAATACACTTTCAAAGATCTTCCCCAGTATTTACAATAATGTTATGCACAGTTTAAATATAAAAGAAAAGCATTTTAATTCAGATTCTCATGATTGAAGTCCTTTCAGTTTTATCTTTTTAGACAAACTGAAGTTCTGTGTGTCTGATAACTCACCTGTCTATGCATGTGTGCATGTGTATGGGTGTTAGAGATACCTATAATAATGCAGTTGCCTGGTGTTTATATACAAATTTCTGAAAGATGCTTAATCCTGAGGAATGCTGAAAGCTGAATGTTGTTAACATATTTATAGTACAATATATAGTGTTTACTAGACCAAATAGTATTTTACTGAGGTGATTATATTATATAAAAGGTAAGGTCTGGATACAGTGCAGAGCTGTATACATTTGATGATAATAATATATAGCCTTTTTTATCTGTTACCAGCATATTTTTGAGCTGAATTGTTTTCTGATTGTGTAGACAATGATCATTTATCTGAAAATAAAGTATGAATGGAGAGCTTGAGTTTTATGTGTTATCTCTGTTTTTCTCACTGCTTCCGTCTGCACTTTTCAATTTAAGGTTGCCTTTGCCTCCTGGAGCATTCTCAGGTCTTTGGGAAAATCAAGAGACATTCCAGAAGTTATATTTCCAAAAATTTCCGGTAAGAATTATGAAATCAATTATATCAACTTTTGGTAATCCTTCAGAACCGAATGGTAATAGATTTAACCTGGGAAACAGTTTATCATAAGTTTTCATAATTTAATTGGAGATCTTTGCTATATATGTTTATATAATTAAAACCATTTCAAGGTAAATCCTTTTTCATCTGTAATTTCACCTCTTGTGCATATTGTTGGTTTTTTTTAATATCTGAAACAGAAGAAGTAAGCCTTAAACTTCTGAGCCAAAAAGTAATTGTACATAATTCACTCTGAGATAAGAACCTGTGACCTTACACTAGCATAGCTGCAAATACTCTCCTCCTGTTGACATGCAGTCATGCTAACTTGGTATCAGTCCAAAATACAGACTTGTCCACTGTGCACCTAAATACACTGGAGGCTTTTGACTGCAATATTTATGTTTCCTTGTCAGATGAACTGTCCAAGGATAGGCTTCCTTCTTTCCTTGTAGGAATAGGTAGGTTGGCCCCATATAAATGTTCAAAATGGAAGATTTGGCTCAATTAAAGTAAATGAGTGAACTGGCCACATGAGTTATTTTCTGTGTGCAGTTGCATCATGATGACAATGTGTGGTTGGATACAGCAGACAGGACTATCTTTAGGAGCAATTTGACAACTGTCATTATGTTGTAACAATTCCATTTGCCTTGGGTAGATCCAGGCAACATCCTTCTCTAACCTGTCAGGGATCAAAGTAAGCAGAGCTGGAAAAAAGTTAGGGTTAATCTACTGTCTTCTGTATTAACAAAGACAACAAAACCTTTCTGGAAAGCGAGCTGCACAGGATAATATGACATAAAAATGGTGACAAATATTACAGAATTAAATCTTTCAAGCATCAAAAGCATATATAATTTGAAACAGGTTTTTTTGTTTTATTTCTTGGTAAACTAATGAGTATTCCTAGTACTCTTTCTGAATTTATTTTTCATTGTGTTTTATTTAGGGCTATTATGATACTATGGATGCTGGTTATATGGATGAAGATGGCTATCTATATGTCCTGTCTCGAGCTGATGATGTGATCAATGTTGCTGGACACAGAATTTCAGCAGGTGCGATTGAAGAGGTTAGCATTGCCTGACAACAAAATAGAAGAGTGAATGATGAATAAAGCAAGCTGAGACTGAAAATCTCACATTTCATCACATCTCACATCTCAAAATCTCACACAGAAAGATCTCTCGTTTTCTTTCTGCTTGTTTTGTTTGCATTTCCTTTGGTGCTTTTAACCAAAACATTTCTCATTTAATGCTCTTCCTATTCAGATGCTTTTCAGAAACATAACAAATTTAGTGAATACTAAGCAGTTTGTACCATGGGATTGATAAGGCAGGCATAATTTGGTATTTGAAGGTGGAGTTAAGGGGCAGTGTGGTAGTATGGAAAGTGTACCTTTTAGCTCCAGTAACATATTTATTTGGGAATATATTAAGAGAGCATAGTGTCACTCAGCCAGGTAGTTTCACCAGCTAATGTAGTTACTTAGGAGCAGAAACTTTTTTTTCCTAAAATACAATGCTCAGTGTTGGCTGAATTTTTTTTTTCGGAGATTCACATTCAGTGCTTTTTCTTGATTGGAAGACTTCACAGTTTCTTGACAGCTGTTTTGTCTCTTACTGTATGAGCAGTGCTAAATGAACAATGAAAATTTCTGTAAAAAACCCCCTGCTGTTAAATTGAAAGTCATTAATGTAACTCAAAAACGGTGAAAATAGTGAAGTTCATAATAGTGTCTGAATTTCATGTCATTGTTCACTTACCTTTCTGGAGTCACTGTGATTGATTGCCAGTTACAGATTTCCCTGATGATACATCAATTGCTTATTCAGGGAGTATAGGAAAAGGTCTGCTGGGCGTGTACAAGAGAAAAATAAGCTTTTAAGAACTCTGAATTTAACTGTTCGCTGAATCAGAAACTAATCTGAGTCATTTTTTGTTTTATAATGTCTGTTAGTCTAGTGACTATTTTATTTTGAAGGCTAGAAAATGTAGACAATAATAGAAGAAATTCTGATGACACAGAAGTGAACAAATTCACATAAACATTATTAATCTACTGAGGATTGGTCAGCCAGGGAGCTGAAACAGCTGCTGCCCTGACTGGGTCTGTGGAGATATAAAGGTGCTTTCAGTCTGCTTAAACCTCTTTCCCTTAGAAGTGATTTTTTGTGTTGCCCTACTAAAGCACAGCAGGAATCTCATCCCCACCCCTTACTGCTCTACTACTCATGGCCCGAGCTGGGCATTTTCTTTGCTTCAGCCTGAGTCTGAAGCTGCTATAACAAATGATGGATTGAATCACCTCCTCTGGTGTATCCATCGTACTGAGCTCAGTGTCTCTGTTTTTTTCCCTGCTAGTTAGGTCTTTCCCATAGAAACATAAAATGTTTCATCACTGTGACATTCTAGAAGCTTTTCTATTCACCTTTTGAACAAAGCTAAAAACCAAGAGTGGTGTTAATGCATTCACAACAAATTGCTAGTTAAATGGGAAAGTGTTAACAAGACCACAATTAGCTCCTCAGTAAGATCAGTAAATGCAGAATTAAAGGTCCATTGAATCACCATGTGATTGACAGGCACCTTGTTGAGAAAATATGTTATCTAATTTACATTATAGCTGCATTACAAGCTTAACAAGTTTTTCCTTAGTGCTTTGACTAAGTATTTCAGCTTTATTATGTTCCAAACAATTAGTTTTTTTGTCTAATGTATCTGTTCATTGGAGCTCCATGTTTAATGCAATGCAGTAGATGTTACTGTTTACCTGGCCAATCAGTGAATAGTGGCCATTATAGGAAACTCAGCTCGTGTTGATCCATCCCTTTGGTCTCTAGATCTGTGGTGTCCCTTCTTGCCCCTTCCTGAAAAGAAAGCACCTAATCAAATCTTGACTATCTGAGGCAACAGACTTGAAATTAAGGAATTTATCATGAGAAATCCCCTTCCTGATCATGATGTTTCTGTCTGCTGCTGCATTTGCCATCCATCCTTATGCCAAGTGATCATACCAGGAAAACCATTTCACTTCCTTAAGTGTTTTATTACTTTTAAACAATTTTGAAATGTCTAGTGCTATTTCTGTTCTTCTTTTCAGTTGTTTTACAAAGTTTAATAATTTTCAAATTAGTATTTACTAATGACTAATTTCAGTCATTTGAAGTTAGCATTTGAAAAGTCAAAGGCATGTTGATAGCACTTTGGATAGACGGAAGAAAAATACTACAGTAACTGCACTATTCCAACTAACCATAAGACTTACGAATAAGTGGCAGACTGGAATGACAAAAACAAGCTACTACAAAACAAGCTGACAGCACTTAAATCTCCACCTTAGGAGTCCTGTTGATACCTGGTAGGTAATTATGATATTTGATGGCAATGTCAGAATACTGTAGACCTTTTTCCTGTGTTCCTGTGGAAAACAGTAGTTCCTGTGGTTGTAGACTTAATAGTCTAATTTTCTGTAATTCATTGTCTTTTTATTTCCTGCTGGTTTTTTGTGGGGGTTTTTGTTTGTTTGTTTCTTTGGTGTTTTTTGTTTGGGTTTTTTTTTTTTTTCTTGGTTATATATGCCTGTCAGGTTTCTGTTGCCGTAGTCAAGAAGTTAGAGGAGGAAAAGATGGATATTTATGGCAGGAAATGGAGTGCATTACTGAAGCTCTGGTCTAGAAGTGACCAAAGTGCATTCAGTGTATGTGATGCATTGAAACACTGTAGGGATTTGGAGTTGCATAAAGTTCATTCTTATATGATTTGTCAGTGTGGATGACTTTTGGACAAAGTAGGCTGCACCTGAATTCAAATGCATTTATGTGTATTTAGCTTTTTGTAGCAGGCTCTTCTGCCCTTCTAATTCTGGGATAAGCCTTGTGCTCTCTTCTATATTTAGCTCCTGCCCATCCTATTTAATTCCTGTGAAAAATAATCCAGTTTTCAAAAGCTGTGCATAAATGGTCATGCTTCTGTACTTTGATAGAGCATGCATCTACTGTTAAGGTCAATGTTTTCCATTTGCCCTTTTTCTAGCATAGGACATTTCTAGGATCATAGTTTGTGAAATGAGTATAGCTTCTGACAAAGTGTGCTACAAAGACACTGAGCAGATTAATTTTACTAAAAACTACTTGGTGTGTGTTGTACTGACTGTGACACATAGAGCCAGTTCTTCCTGTGTTGAATATAAAACCTAAGGATGGTGAAATCTGTTTTGAGGATGGGTTATCATAGACCCTTTGAATTGTTCTTTCCGCATCAGTTTCATAAACAGGTCAAACAAGAGCCTCCCCTTTGTTAATTGGAACAACAGTGGTTCAGCTTTCCATTCCATCAGGGATTTTCTCCTGTCTTCTCTATGTTTTCTGACTTTCTCATTCTCACACCATTGTATTCCTACTTAATAAAACCAACCAAAAAGTGCCTTTATTCCTAAAACTTACTCATCTTCCTGGCTTTGATTTTGACAACACAGTATGTTAAGTTCAGTTATTAGCAAGCACATAACCCTGGTGTGCACAGCTAACATGCATAGTCACATTATGTAGCTTCTCTGTAGGGTCAGATTAGGTCCTCTTTGTGGTCCAGTCCAGTGGAATGAAAAGTGCTGAAACCACTGCTGACAGCAAAATGCCCCACGGCACATTGAAAAGAGCCAGTTGCTTGGGAAGAGGATTCAGAGCTGCTGGCATCTTAAGGCCAGCTTTGTCCCAGACTTGGTGACATACATCTTGATAAGCACTGAGACATCTCAGTGACTGTCTTCTAGGAAGGGAGTACCTCAGCTGGCTAATTGGAAGGAAAAGAAAATCGCTTACTTTTTTTCACCTAAAAAAGTGTTTGAGATATTTTGTCAATGTGATACTGTGTAAACATGTAGAAGGAAGGAGGGAGGCTCTGGTTTAATTCCTTTTTTTGTCTCAGGAAGCTGAGACCTCATGTTTCCAAGAGAGTGAGCTGAGCTAGGCTGGCTGCGAGCTGGGGCTGGGCCTATATTTGGCCTTCGTTGAAACTATGCTTTTACTGCAACGAAGAATGAATAAGAGTCAGAGAATGAACAATACAACTTTATAATTTTGTAGTAGGAATCCTGTGGTTTTGTTCCTTACTCCATACATTTAACTCCCATGTTACTCATAAGATTAGACAAATGTTGTATGTTCCAGCAAAGATCTCACTAACAAAACCAAAGATGCGATACTCTCACAAAGCTGTAAGGAAATTACCCTTGGTTTGTTCAATATTTCTATTTTGTGCTGCCAAAGTTTTTATTTCTTCTGTTTGTTTGAAGAACACATGAGTATGTATGAAAGTATACACACACGTACATCTTCAACACATGTACATCTTCAACACATGTAATTGGAACCCTGAGGTGTACTGACCTTTTGCTATCAAAACGTAAGAAATAAGTCTATATTTTATGTTTATGACTATGCAATTTTTTTCACTGAAATGTTAATCTATTATTTGTTCAGTTTAGTTTTCTTTCCCTCAGTGTATTCTCTTCCATCCTGCTGTGGCAGACTGTGCTGTTGTGGGCCAGGAGGATCCTTTGAAAGGACATGTTCCATTTGCATTGTGCGTACTCAGACAAGGTGAGAACTCACTGATAACTGATGTCACTAACCCTTGCAAAAGTCTCAGAAAAGGTAAAGGATTTTACCTTCTTCATTAGGTATAAAGACAGAAGAAAGTAAGATTTTGGGAGAGATTGTTGAGCGGGTTCGAACCAACATTGGTCCAGTAGCAGCTTTCCAGAAGGGGATGTTTGTGACACAGCTACCAAAGACACGCTCTGGCAAGATTCCACGCTCTGCTCTTTCTGCACTTGTCAGCGGAAAGCCATACAAGGTAAGTTGAAGATGTTTGCTTCAACAAACTAGGCACACATGCACATTCAAAGGCACAACAGGGTGGTTTTGATTCTCTTGACTGTTCAACAACTGGTCCTTGACTTCAGGTAGTACCTTATGTTTTATTTCTACTGTAGATTACCCAAAAAATTTCCATGTTTCAGAGCTTTACAGGTACTTTTTTCTTGATTGCTTTTGAAGTATAAATTTAGAAGAATCTCTGAGTGAAATTCTTATCTACTATCACATGCTTCTATATATTCTTCCTTTTCAGATAACACCAACCATTGAAGATGCTAGTGTTTTTAAACACATTGAAGAACAGTTAAAGAAAAATTAAATGGCATAGTAAATAATAACAAATATTTCAGTTACTGAAGTATACAAAGAAGCTTTTTTTTTTTTAAGAATACCACATTAAAAAAACTAGTCACGATTTGGGACGAAATATTTTTACTGCAGAAACATTACTGTGTTCTTTACCATCTTGCCACAGCCACTGACACACAGTAAAGTCTCTGTATATTGTCAATATATGCTGGTTATTAAGATGGCTAAGAATTAAAAATAGAATTCATATATTTCTGTAGTCTTAAGGGGAAGGAGTCATTGGATTATCCATCGTATATGGTGTCATGTAACTACTTTTCAATCTGTTATTTTATAATGTGACCAGTAACTTGAGTTTGGCTAAAGCAGCTTACAAAAGGTAAGCCATGCTTACCACAGAGGACAGCAAAACATAGGAATTCAATTGTGAAAACTGTTGCAGACATAAATTGTTCTTACTTGTAAATTATAAGCTTTTGTCTTTTAGATTTTTTCTAAAATTGAAAATTTTAAGATTAGTTCTCTTGATTCCACTGATGTCTTTTTTTCCCAAAGTCTTTCTGCTGTCAATTAGATTTCTGGATTTTTTTTTTTTACTCAGTAACTTTCTGAAGAGTCTTTTTTGTAAAATTAGATATAATTTCTGGCTTTCAAATCTGTGGAAATCTTGAATTGTCAACAGTAATATTCAAAAACTCCATCTATTTTAAATAAAGACAGGCATTTACCCTTTGCATTTTCTGATAATTTTTTTGTTGTGATTTGTATCCCTTATGATAAGGAAACCAGAATGTGCTTTTGCTGCTATGATGAAGCATTTTAGGCTGAGATACATATAACCAAGAAATTTAGCAATTATGGATACTAAGCATCCCATTCTGAACTTTATAGGCCATTTCAGACTTGTTACAGGGTTCTCAACAAGCCAGGGGATGGAGGATAGGTTTTCTGCATACATTACTTCTCAAACTGCAGGTATTTAATTGAACAATAAATGTAAAAGTCCTTTTAAAAACAGATGCTCCGAGAAAAGTTTAAAAGCAGAGAAGTTCCTCAAACTCAGCAGTGCATACCAGAGGAAGAAACAGTAAGTAAGAGTCAAATTCAGATTACATTGTTGTATAAGAGAGGTCCTCGAAAGAGTCCAGAAATACTGTTATGTAGTGGTGGATAGAGGTAAGGATGATACTCCTGTAAAGTGATGAAATGAACCAAGAGATTGATGTAGGAGCTAAAAGGTGATAGGTACACCACTTCACATGAGCCATACCCTGGTGGTGCCTTGTGCCTGTGACCCTTTTGTGGAGTTGGTGAGCTCTACCAGTTACGTAAGAACTAAATAAAATGTCCATGTGTTTTTTCACCAGGGACTGCAGACAGCTGGGTTCTGTTCAACAGTTCATGTTGAACCAGGTCATAGAGTCATGTGCTAAAACAGCCTGGTTTGAGACTGCACTGCACTTGGTTTTTTGCCAAATCATTGTATAAGGTACCCCCCTCCCTGTCAGCTATTCATGTTAGTTGAAAATAACAATCTGAACAGGGAATAAAACACTGAAAGGCTGAGTAAAGGCTAATTATGCTTTATGGCAGATATGCTAAATACACAGGTTGGTGATTTAAATGTGGGAATAATTTTGCTCTTCAGAGATGTCCTTACAACTTTCTTGAAATACTTACATAAGTTGTAGTTAAAGATACTATTTTCTTCTGGATGGATTATTCAAGTACCAGGGCTTTAACAGGAGGCCAGCACTTTGCACCCATCAGCAAGATCCATGCTCCCTCTCGTGGCAGATTCTCACCAGTAAGTCCATCATAACTCATCCCTGTTACTGCCACAATGTGCTTATGCTTAGCTATCAGAAGCATCTGGTTTCCAAACTTAATGCTACTACATTCCAAACTTAATAGACTCACAAACACAAATAGCACTGAATTCTTCTTTTTATTGACATCGGGGGAGAAAAATCTTTCACCATCTGATTGACCGAAGTTTGCCAAATAAAAATAGACAAAACAAATGTTTATGTACGTGCAAACATTGCAGATCAAACTGCTAAAAGAAATAACTAAAAGACAGGTCTTGAGCTAAGATCAAGCAGCAGAAAAATAGCAAATAGGTAAATGACTATTAAGTAGGTCTTACTTTGAAACTTCCCATTTAAACAAAGAATAAACAACAATAACACCACCAAATAAAGCCACAGCAGGTAATAGTTGCTCTTCTAAACTTTTATACACTATATATTAATCACTCTGTCTTTCAGTTATTTCCTCTGATAAAACTGACTTCTGTGAAGTCTCAGCAAGGCCATCTTGGCTAAAAGCATAACGTTAGACAGGAGCCTGTCTAATGCCCTGTAAGAATGAAGAAATGGTGGGGGTTGGCTTCTCTTTTCTTTTTCTTAGCTGAATATATCTGGAAACAAGAATCTGATTCTATGCAAATATTAAATTTACTTTTCCAATGCTGGCTGGTGTTTGAAGATCCTGGAACGAAAAGGTGGCTCTTGGTAAAGCAAGATTCTTCTTGGTCCGCAGGTAACGTAGAAGAAAGTTTTTGGTTTTTTTGTATAAATCATGTTTTATTAAATTGCCTTTTTTTTTTTTTTTATAAACAGTTCTTCTGGATTTGTTTGTTTTTAAGAGATGAGCCATCATAGTGCTTCTCTATAGATACCTGACATTTCCATTTTGTCTTTAGAGGTCCATTGTGGCTCCAGTTCCAGGTTATGTCATTCTATTATACATCATCAGAGGCAGGTGTTCAGCTTTAAATATTGACAGATTTTTCTCAGTAGGAACATGTTGAAGCTTCTAACTCTGCTAAACATATTTATTTGACTGTTACAATCCAAAAACTGTAAAAATGGTGGAATGGAAAGATACAAACAGTATTATTGACACTGCATTGTCAAATGTTTGCACTGAGACCCCATGTACCATAGATTTTATTTTTAAAAAATCATATTTATATCCATTTACATAAGACTTACACATTTTAAAATAAATACATACACAGTAAATACGTAAATGTCTAGTATTTTACAATAAAACAGATGTAACAATGTAAAGATGAGTGGCTTCATTTGATAAAAGCTTTGGATGTGCACTACTGTCAAATTTTTGATGACAGAGATGCTGAGAGAAAAGGGGGAGGTCGTTTTGTTTTCCTTTTTGTTTTGTTTTTTTTTTTTTTGGTAGTAATTTAAGTATTTTTTATTCTTGTTTTAAACTAACCAATACATGAAAAGAACATCATGTCTGTTTGTATGATAAACCTTATGTGTTCTCTTCCCTGTTACCCTGTTCTTGCAGAGAGTTTTAATGCGCTTTTCCTAAGTAGTGGTAGTGCACTTCAGGTAAAGTAGAAGAAAGAGATGACATCTAAGAGAAAAAAATAAACATTAATTAGCAAGATTCTATCATTCTAATTTGGTCTAAAGTGCAGTGACAACACAAAATATAGCACTAAGTAGTTTAGTAACTAAGTTACTGAATCATGGGTTTTGAGCATCTGGAAGCATGCGTTTAATTTTAGATCTGCAACATAAACTTACTAATAATGCATTTTAATCTTTTACTAATTGTCCTCAGTCAAAACAGACTGCTGCTTATGTTCATTTTACAGTTGTTTTCTGCTGTTGTGGTTCAGCACTGGGGTTAGTTTCCTGCATCTGGAGGCCTTTGCCTGTTTGGCACAAGGCTAAACACGCATTTTCAGTGTACAGACCTTGCTGATGTACTTTGTGGTTCTTCTTCCTAGTTCACTGCAGCTTGACAGCATTTACCTTTTTCACCCTGAAGGTTTCTTTGCTATGGACCATCTGCTTCCAGATTATCATTCACATCTTTTTGGAATGCTGCTTCTCCATTTGTCTTTACAAATTCTCTTTGGAACCCTTCATTGGTAAAGTACATAATTCATTTTGTCAAATCTCCTTTAGTATTTCAATAGAATAAAAGTAGTATGTTCGATCGCTCCAGCCTGTGGGAAGAAATCTGTCCTGACTGACCCTTCTGACTTGGCAATGACAAATGTTTCAGAAGATAAAATTGTTGGGAAGGCTTGGATAGCATGAGTGCCAAAGGCACAGGCTGTGTAAAGGCATTGCAGCTGCTCAGCTGGGCCACCACATGTAGCCACCACAGCAGAAAGCTTGATGGGTCCCATGTGCTCTGTAGTAAATTTCTTTCCAACATAAAATGGCCAGCACCAGCAGCCTTAATTGTTCTAAAATTTCTGATACTGAGTGCACTAAAACAGGGCTGTGCAGAGTATGACAGAGAATGTCTGCGCATGGCTTCTGGCACTTCATTGTGGTTTCAACATATGTTTAAAAAAAACCACCTGAAATGCAATATGAAAGCAAATGAATGGGACACAGCTGCTGTGAAGAAATACTAGATACACTGGAAGATTGTACCCAACTGATGTTGGCATAAACTATTTTGAAATACAAGACTTTGACAATCTCTGTAAGAGAATGTCTCTACAAGAGTAGCAGAATGCAACAATCTGCGGCCTTCTGTGAGCACAGGCCATCCGTGTTCGTTCCACGTGCAGTCTGTTTGCAGCCTTATTTTGGCCTGCTTTTTGTAGACATGTTCTCCTTTACTACATTAAAAATTCTCTTATATTGCTGTTGGAAGGCATGTTGTAATGAATAATCTTCCCTTTTGTCCAGGTATCAATCAGTTCCTTCTGTGAAGAAGCAGTTATTCAGGAACTTGATGAAAAAATTCTGAAAACTCCTCTGTTACCTTTCAATCATCAGATGATGAGCATCCCACCATGAGCAGTTTCTGTTTATGCATTTATTCTTGAGTTGCAGGCAATTTGTTTAAATTTTAAAGTTTGACATAATAGTGAAGGAAATATTTTCCCTGCATGGGGTTTTCAGGGTGGGAGGGGCATTGTTTTGTTATGATTTTTAATATAATGTACTGGAATCCAAAATTATTTTAACTTGCTTTTTGTTTTCTAACCTGTGTGCATATACTACTAGTTCACACCATCTTGTTCCTTCTCTAGAAGGAGTATATGGTAAGTGAAAAGAGAAATAGTAGTATATTAATGTCAGTTAACCTCATATATTAGCCTTTACAGTGTAGATGCAAATTTGATATTCTTATAGACCTCTGAAGCATATAAGATTAGAATGTGATTGGCTGAACAGTGGACAAGCAGCAAGTACTGCTCTGACACATATCACTGATACTTGAAACACTACTAATACTCCAACAGAAATTGAAGTTAACTTGTGTAACTTTATATACACATCTTTTTGCTCAAAATACATAGCTCCCATACATATATAGTGCCAAAAAAAGTCTGCTGCTTTACTTTTGTTTATGCTTTGCTACTTTTTAGATAATTTTTAATGTAGTGGGAATAAATGGTTTGGATAATCTTAAATTAATTTTTGTTAGCGTATCAGTTTTCCATTTCTGCCTTTGTTGCGCTCTTCAAGCCTCACCTCACACGCTTGGCCCATTACTCTTGGCCTAAGGGATAGCGCAGTGTTTGAACTGCATTTCTTTGTCAAGCTTTTTTGCTTCCAACATTGCAATTCTCAAGCACATAGGAGAAAATGTTCACATCTCTGCCTTCAGTTTCTATCACCACTGAACCCTGTAAGAGTCCTGTCATTGACATTCGACTATGCTTGAATCTATACATGCACACACATAAAAAGATTTCTACAGTTTATGTGCATCATCCTCATCTTTGTAGAACCAGCTGCTAAACTTGGCTTTTGCAGAAAAACCAAGCCAAACCAAAACCAACAAATAACCACCCCCCAGGCTTTTTTTTCAGTGGTGGCAAGAAAAGTTCCCTTTCTTACTAAGATTAAGATTTTATACTCTTGCAGTCTTCTGCAGATCTGTGAAGTAAGGCTCATGTCATCAGTAGGATCCTGAGCAATCTACTTTTTCCACTGTTAACATTTGCTATTCCTAAGCATTTTTTTAAGCATATTTTGAACCTACACAGATTCAGTAAAATCTTGATGGCCGCAAGTCTGTCCCAGTCTTGGGAACAAAACAAACGAAAAAGCAACCAACCAAAAAAACCCCAACAAAAACAAAAAGAAAACACCCCCCAAACTTCCATGCAGATCCTTGCATGTCTTGCCTACAATATGCAATGGCCATTGAAGCATGTTTGATGTCTGGTGAGGTATTGGTGATATTCCAGTATTTTTTCCATCTCCCTTACAAGTCCCCAAGTAACCACATGGAAACTGTTTTACTGAGAAAATACTAGCATAAAATAGTACCATATTGATGAAAGTACTCATCATATGAATATTTTTTGGAAAAGTATGGATAAAATAGAAAACTGTATTTCCACAGAACTCTGGAACAGTGAATCTGTGATATTCAAAACCACACCCAAAAGATCTGTGGTGAAAAATTTAGTATTGATTCCAATACTAAATTTGATCCAACGTTGCATCCGGCTCAGACTATCCTTTCTTTGTCAATTCTGAATGATTTGAGAAGTGCAAGAATCTCTGTAATAGATAAATTTTCAAGATTTTCTGTACGGATAAGTCTTGTTCTAACTTTATGCAGGTACCAGATGTTCTAAATTGAGGGAAAACTTTAATTAAAAAAAAAAAAAAGAGTAAATCTCTTCTGCTTTACTAGTGTCTCCCCCCATTCCAGCTCCTGGTAGAACTCTTTCACGTTCTCATAAAGGAACTTCACTCCCTGTGCCTTCTGCCATCTTCCCTAAATGTTATGGTTGGCAGTGTCACCTGGACTGAGCTTAAGACTGTTGTCATGACCAAATGATCACCCTAGCGAGTCTTTAGCTATGTCCTTTGCTCCATGCTGGTTCCTGCTTGGATGATGTGGGGTGTAGTGTACAGTTATAAAGAGCTTTCATGATGGCCCCTACAAAATACTCACAACAATTCAGTGCTGGCTTCTTTGCTAGGCCTTGTCAGCATGAGTATGTGCGAACTGTTGAGCTGTCTAACCTCTGCAGTCGTGATGAAGCAACTGCAAATTGGGAAGGAAAAAGAAAAAAAAAAAAAGAAACAAACCAGAACCTCTTTAGAATCATCAATAAAATATATCAGTCTGCTTTACCACTGGAAGGGTGGCTTTTAAATTGCTCTGTGGCTTTCTCTGACATGAGCAAGGCATAGTCCAGTTCAAAACTCGGCATTTCTTCATCTCTGATGTACTGTTGGAATCTGTCTGAAGCGAATACAGTTTAAAACTCAGTTTTGTCTTTATTTTAAGTCCTAATGCTCTTACTTACCATGCTGTTTAAATACTATTGTGTTCTGCTAGGAGATAGGAAGCCAAATCCTGGATGAAGATATAGGTCTTCAAAATTACTTTGCTTTAAGTCTACTGAGTTCAGTATACCCAGCTCAAGAAATAACTGTCTGCAAGATCTCAAGTAAATCACTAAATCTCCCTTGTGCCTTAGTTCCACATCTGTAAAATGGGAATATCATCTTCTATATCATACCATGACTAGAAGATGAAATCCATGAATGTTTATAAGGTTCTTATATACTACAGTAATGTGGGCTATGGAAATGCCATGGGAGCTAGGAGTCAGTGGAATTCAGTGATGCAGTCATTAAATTATTCCATTGGTAACTGCAACTATAAAGTATTGTTTTCAAAGATGAGAAACTATAATGGAATTTAGATGGTTTTAATGGAATTTAGGTGGCAATACTGTCATACCAAGTTCATTATTAAGTTGCAGGATGTAATCTCTACAAGCAGTGTTTTAAATTACTTCAAGATAAGTCTATTCATAGACCTAAATCCTGTCATGGTGAAGTAAATGGCAGTATTTTAAATGGGCCAATCCGTGTACTAATACTTCTTAGAACTTCAGGCAGGGCAGGTGTACTTGGCTTTATCTTCCCTATACCTGAAGGAATAGCTGTGATGGGATTTGTCCCATCTGCCTGCTCTCTTACAATGTTTTTAAAATTTACTTGCTTTTTAATTATGATCTGTTTGTTAGTTTCCCACTAATTTCTGAGTCATTGCATCTTTTGGAAATCAGAAGATTTCCAGGGAAAATTAAGACTGGTATTTAGTAACTCAGTTAGTGCCTGAATTTCACTATTTGCTAACTACCTATCTGATGGTGATTGCTTGTTAGCAACTTCAGTTATTTGCTGGTCAGGGCTAAGCTATTTAGTATGAAAGTTAGATAGGAAAATATGGTGATAGCCCTTTCTAATTTCAGTCTCTAAAACACACTCCACCTGCTGGAGAGGCTAATAGGATGAAAATTTTGCTTAGATATTATATTCAGTCTTAGTTGAAAGTCGGTAAATTAATTCCTGTCTTTCTGAATGTTTCCTTTACAGATGCAGGATAGTGAGATGGCCTTTCTTTTTGTATTATAAATAAACACCGTCTGTCTGAAGCAAACCTGAAAAAATCAGTAATACGCCAAGTCAATGCTTTTCCATTCCTAATTCAAAATCATCCTAGTTAAATGAACACAGTGGTTCTGGTGTGAGACAGACAAATATTAAAAATCAATTTGGCACGCCAGGACAAGCCTTATGCTTTCCAAGGGGAAGTGCAGCAATGAGCGCCTACCATCACTCGCCATCTTCCGCGACTGCCCTGACGTCGTGGTGAGGCGGAAGCCGGCGGGCAGCGTTTCCGACGCGCCCGGCATCATGCTGATCCCGTGCACCTCGCGTGGGGGGAACTGCCGTCGCCACGAGGGGCCGCGTCTGAAGTTCTTGTCATCGCTCTGTCAACACACAGGTGTATTTGATACAGCAAAATAAAACTTTTTGATTAATTATCCTGCTGTGCGCTATCTCTACCACTGCCAAATGTATTCCACAACAACTACCCTGCTCTGTTGTATTGCATCCAGTCATTGTAATGGGTTTGAGACATGCTTGTAAAAGTAAATGCTTTAGAAATATTAAATGCTGGGGTGGAAAACTCTTCTTAAATCTTTGACTCGATACATTCAAGGGGTTTAGTATCAGCTAAAGTAGAACTTTCTTATACAGTGACAGAAAGTGTTTTTTTACTGCATTAGGAGGCTTACATAAAGTGCTAAAAAAGGATTAAACACTCATGTGCATGCACAGAATTCATAGGCATCTGACATTTTCAGCAAGTCCCTAAAAATTTTATTTCTTCTCATGTGCAGAAGTCCAAGACTTGAACACTTTTGCACTGGACTCTTAAGTTAAGATAAATGATTTCCATAGGTGGATTTGAGATTCCTCTTCCCAGATAATTGCCCCAAATCACACTCTATTAACTCTGAAGAACAAAGAAAGTAATAAAGAAGAACGAATGGAAAATCTATTTTTCTTTTCTTCTTAATTTTTAAAAAAAGGTGTAAGTGTCCTAAACAATAGACTGCACATGCATTCCACCCACAGACATCCCCCACCACTTGCTGTGGCCAGGAAAACTTCCACTCCATTCTGCCTGTTTCCTCTCTGGAAAATGTTCATCTTAAGGTAAGAGTGCAGTGTCAAATTTAGCATCCAAGATGAAACAAATATGTAGCCACTGTGGTTACTTTAAAAACCTTGATGGGCATTCCTAATTTTTTTTAAGCTGTAACTGACTATTTTTAACAATGTGAAAATTAATATATCTTTATGCATTCAACTTAATGTTTTACTGTGATACTTTATAAATACTGAAAATAAAATCAATTACTTCCTCAAGTCGTCTTTCAGTTCCTAGTGCTAAAAGGTTGTTGTATTCTCTCTCAAGGATCTGCCGTGCCTAGAGATACCAAAGTAAACAATTAAAATGGTTGAAGATGAATAAAAGGTAATAATGGGTACAGTTTAACCAGAAGTAGCATAAGCAAACTTACCTGTGTGTTTTGTGTTGGAATTTGTAATAATAAAGCTAAACTGCTGTAGTCAAAGTTTTCATCCAGTGCTATAAGTGAACCATGTACACCACTTTCTAGAATATTATTTGCATATTCTCGGAGGCCAATGGCTTGTATCCAGCGAATGACTCGATCATTGCTCCATACCAGCACATCTGTAAGGACATAACACCAGGTCAGTCTCCTGATACCAGATAACTTCCAAATTGTACACGTGCACGTGTGTAGCTGTGCATGCACTGTGGATGTCACACTGCTTGATTTCTTAAATGAGGAATGCCAGCAAACTATTTATATAGCTTTAATATCTCCTATTCAAAACTCTATGTGATTTGAACTATCTTCAAGTAAAATGTTTATTCTAAATAATTTTTCCAAAGGAGAAATGTGCTTCCAGAGGGCATTGCCAGAATGCATTTCCTCCCACTCCCACTTTCAATTTGTAGGCAAGATTTTACTGTGCAAGGGCACTGGAGAAAAATTCATTCCTCAAGGCTTCACTTGGGAGTTTTGTATTAAACATTTTGAGAGTCACGTCAGCACTTATCATTTTCTAACATGCCATAAATTAAAAGATGACTTCACAATTTTAGAGACAAACTATTTTTAGTACAGAAAGCTGGTAAAGTTGTCAAGGTTCATACCAATTATAAAGCTGAGGCAACAAAATGAGCTGGGAAACCATTTTTGAGGATCTGGCTATTCTAAAAAAGTATCCTGCCCTGCCTGTAAGATTTTAAAAAAAAGTTACTTATACTGATCTTTATAGTTGTGAGTGGGAGACATAGTATTGAGTTTTCTGTTACTAAGTGATGAGGCTTTTTCCTGAACCCTTAGATGTCCAGCTAGTGTAGCTGTTCTGGGGGCAGGAATTCTCCATTGCCTGGCTGAGAGCATCTCTCTCTTTGGGGTCAGGATAGGCTGAAATGCATTGTCAGGCAGAGACCAAATCGCACCTGGGACCATAAAGAACTGACCGATGCATGACAAGGTGAAGGAGGCTATGGATTATTACCCTTGTCCTAGCAGGAATCAGCACTGAAGCCACACCAGAATTTGAGACCAATACCCAATTCCCCCATGTCAGTCTACAGCTTGTCAGTCACTTGGGCTCACTGGCACTGATGCCTACACATCCAAGGCCAATTCTGCATTAGTGCATGCCATCATCTGTCTTGAGCAAATGCACACAGTCACTGCAGCCCTTCACCTTTTTTTAGGTCTAATCAGCATTGTGCTTGAGAAGTTTTAACTGCTGGAGTCACTAGAGCTGGAAATGCTCAGAGGAATCAAAGGATTGATTTCTGATAGTTGAAAAAACACAGCCACCCTAATTGTTAGGAAGCAGGAACCATGCAGTGAGCCTGCAACTGCTCTAGAGTGCGTTACACAGAAAAAATCTTTAGAATCAGCTGTGAAATCTTCTAATAAGGACAGTTTGGTAGGGACTATTCTTATGTACCAATCAACTTTCTCAGTGGTCACCCCTCCATAAAGCATTTTCTATTATACATTCTGATGTAAGAAATCAAAGGCAAAGGTTTTCAAAAGCTGGAGCATAGTTTAGGGTCCTGAGTGCTCCCATTTTTTAGTGTTGACCCCAGCACATCCCACTGAGCTGCAGGCTGTTTGACCTTCTGCTTCTGAGCCTGAAAGAAGCTCAGATAAGATCCATATCCCAAATCCAATTTAGAAAAATGTATCAAACCACCATTCAGAATTGCAGCCCCAATTTAGCAAAGCACTTAACTGCCTAATTTAAGGAGATAGGATGTGTTCTGAAGACAGATGGACTTACGTTAGTTTTGCTTAAAGCACATGCTTAAATGCTTTGCTAAAAAGGCATGACAATGGGTTAACAGTGTCAAACTTCAAAAGAAGAAACATTCCCAGTATTCATTCCCAGGAACTATCACCTTTTATTTCATGCTGACTCATTTCTCTTCGCTTTTCCAGTTCTTTTCTATCATAATTCAACCTCTTTAAACACATGATTCCATATTGCAAGCTTGTTCTGTTATTTAAAGAGAAACATTTACAGAGTTAATAAAGATAATTTTGAATATGGGAACATAGGTAGGATGTATTTCCTGCACTTCACATGAGGTCTTTCATGGTGCCCATATAGGAAATCTTGAGAACAGAGGGGAGAGCAAAACCAGTAAAAAAACTCCACATACTTCAGGAATGAAATGGAAAAAAACCAAAATGAGTATGTTTGAATAACTGTTTTAGCATAAGAAACCCAAAGCATTAAAAGCAGTATTCAGAAAAGGTCAGCCCTTGTGAGCCGTGAAATGTTTTGTCAGGCTTTTAAAAACTGACAAATCAGACAGTATATTATAAAGAAATCCACTTCTTGTCACATAAACCTCATTCTCCCTACTGTCTAAATGCCTTTATTTCCATATTTCCAATTTAGCTTCCTAGCTATATCCCTAGGTAACCCGAACAACTGTCAAATTGCTTGTACTGTTAACAGCTTTTATGTGCTACACACAATAGCTTTTCATTATTATGAGATCCCAGGGCTTTGAAGCTTAGTCTAACACTTTCTGATACTTCACACCACTTAAATTATTACTGTTTCTGTATTGTCAAGAGTTTATTGATATATTAATGGTTCCCTGCTCATTATGAAATTTATCTGTACCAGTATCTTGGGTTTGAGATACATAATTGCAATGTGGTTGCTATTACTGAAGGAATCTCTCTCCGTTCAGATTCCTGACAGCCCTCACTTTTCTGTGTGGTTTTCCACCCCAAAACAACAGAAAGTGTTTTTGTTCTGTGCAGCACCAAGCACTAGAGCAGAAATAGGTGTTTTATAGGTGCAGTCTTTATGCTAACATACCGATGAAAACTATCCACCATTTTTAGGTGCACACGTAGATCTTTCTTTGTCAGGTGGTCTAACATCCTCGCATCTACCAGGCATTCCATAAAATAACTTCGGTACTGAGGTAAACCCAGACTGGGGAGCCATTCGTTACCTATCCATTCGTGGTTCATATCACCATAAGCCAGGGTCTACAGAGAGAAGAAAATGGAGAGGGGGAAATAAATTCTTGAGTTTGTTTGAGGCTGCACTACAGATTGAGGACAGAATATGTCTAAAATAAATCCTGTCAAAAAAAAAAAAAAATCATAGTTCTGGTTTTGCTTTGTTTTAACATTGGAAGAGAACGCCACTGTGAGGTATTTGTTAGTGATAGCAGTTTTGCCTGTTGTATCTTTTTTTTCTTATGTAAGTTTTAAGGAATTTTTTTCAGTTGTGAGTTTTAAATGGAAGCACACTTGTTACACAATGAAGACATGTGTGTTTCATAATCTTGCCTGCTTTCAATTGACCTTCTAGAATATTTATGCCAGGCAAATTGTACCATGAACTGGTAAAACAGACATGGCTCCAGGGAATCCAGTGAGGCTTATGTCACTGTTTAGTGGGGAAAAGAATTTCCTAAGATCTAATGGCACTTCATGGCTACACACCTGTAGTCCTTTAGAGACTAAAAGTTAATTTCAGCTGTTTGGCACTCAGGCTTACATTTTAATAAGATATTTTCAGCTGTGAACCGCATAAACCTTAGTGCATCATATGTAGAGATCAAGAAATGAATTGAGATAGGAGCAAAGCAGGTTCCTCCTAGAAGCTAGTACTCAGGCTTCATTGTTCAGCTAAAATTTCACGAGGGTGAGGAAGAGAGAATATGAAAAAACTATGCAGATTAAGCTATTTTAATATGAGTTGTCCTATTAAGATGCAAAATATATTTTTACATCTCACTCTTGTCAATTACTTTGTACTACAAAACAGAACAGAGAACTAATAAATTGCAAGATTTACACTTCCTCAACAGGATCATGCTCTGGATCACTTTCAAGCCTAACTGTCTCTTTGGTTTTGTTTTTAATGTCATTATAAACAAATGAATAACACAGTGTAAGCCAGATGGATATATTTTCTGTGAGGGAAAATATATTCCCCTTATGTCTCATTTTCATGAGATTTTGAAGAGGAATGTCATCATTAAAGATAGCAATATTGTGTAAGTGTGAATATATTAGAAAGAAATTTTTTAAATGTAGCTAATTGACAGTTCTAATTAAATTATACAATACTATTTGTAGACCAATACTTGGTGTGATTTATACAATTGTTCTAAAAAAAAATTGGTGTAATTTTAGAAAAGTTAGCTCTGAAATTCATGTTATTTGTCCTATTTGAAAAAATGAGGAAAACACTCTTCCTAGTTTTAGATGGGAGATAGAATATGTCTCTGGAATGTAGTAATTTCTTTTATGAGAAATATTCACAGCATATGTACCTCTTTCTGCTTTATCTAACAAAACTGTCCAGAGAATATGTTCTTTGAGAAGAACCCAAAACCAGGTAAATCATAATTCAATCATTGACATACTGACACAATATTATATTCCACCACACATACTGACACATCCAATTACATTATTATTAACTTTCCATTTAAAGAAGTTGTGATCATACCTGAGCCCAACTGCCTTCTTCAGACTCTTTCTGTGTTATCAGCAGGAAGCAATTAGTAAAGCAGGTAAAAAGACAATAAAAAAGAGTTATAAAAAGATGTGATTTTCATATGCATGTTAATGAAAATTAAAACATACACATAAAATGCACGAATAAAATAACTCTGGCCCCTGGCAATGTCCTGGGCTAAACTACCCAAAAAATTACAAGACCAAAGCCATAAAATATAGCTGAGTTTTCAAGACAGAAAATCATTATATATTGGTAAAATTTTACAGCATTGGTTAAACACTTTTCACAGCCTCCCAATTAAAACACAAATATTTACTTTAAAATTTGGGCATTAGTGATGTAATTTTTTGTTTCTAGTTTGATTTGGAAACATTCACAATAAAAAGCTGTCTTCTTGAGAATATATTGTAAAGGAACTCTTGACATAACATTTTTTATGGAAAACTACATTTTTATGGCTGTCCAGTTAAACAGGATCAACTCTACTTCTGGTCAGTTCAGTGCTGTTATATTTGCATTTATCTTTACCAACAATAATAAAATGGGAAATAAGCTCAGTTTAAAAAAAAACAACATTAGAATTGGCTTACTGCTAATGAGAAAACTTTAAATACTACAACAAGGATAAATTTTAAAGAAATAATTTCCTATTGCATCGAAATTTAGCTCCAGTACCTCTCCCACCATTTATGGATTGGGCTGGCTATAAAGTCTGCCAAACTGAAGATTGCTTTTTTCAGAGTTCTGACTGGAGCATTGTATCGTGTTTTATAAACACCCTTACGGACTTGTTTTGATGTAATGTTAAAACCGAAAACCTAAAATAACATATGTTCCAAATTTAAAAAAAAAAAAAAAGTCTTACTTTAGAATTTAGGGAAAGGTTTGACAAAAATCAATAAATAAATTACATTCTCCATGCACCCAAAATCAAAGATCGTAGACATGAAAGACCCAGCATTAATGAAAACATGAAGTTGTGTAATGCACCATTCTCAAGACTTTTCTTATTTTGTTCTATGTCAGCAGATACAAAACACTGTTTCGAAGAAGAGGGAATAGATTACAAGGAAAATGTTGCACCTGTGACAATTTCATTAAATGAGGTTTCACACCGGCACTGAAACTATTACATACTCTAAAATTCCAATACAGGTTTTAGGGTCACACAATTTTTTTGATGGCAATAAGTTTCGTAAATTCTTTTGCTGAAAGATTATGTAACTGTTCTTTAAATTCAATTTCATTACTCCCTGCAGCTTTCTAACGGCATGCTTTGGGAAGCATCCTACAGAAGATAAGGCATTAAAGCAGGAACAGGCCTATTCTCTTGAGCACTGAAACCATTTTAAATGGAAGTGGAAAGACTAACCGTTTTAGCTGGAGCAGCAAGATTTTCCATTTCTTCATGGGTCACCCAAACATTGCCTGAGGGCTACGGACAAGGCCCGCAGGAAGGCAGGTGGGATCCACATTAGGTAAGCAGTGGTAAAGAAGAAAGGCAGCACCACTGTAAGTTAACAGCGCATCACCATCAGCACAACCACGTTCTTGCCTCTACCGAGCTGCAACTAGAGACAACTTTAGACAACTTGGTATGTATCTTTCATTAGCAGCTTCTGAACAGATGTGATGGAGTATTACAGCTAGAACTGATGGATGAAATCCGGCAGAGCACTGCCACAAAGGAAAGAATAATAATTAAAGCTGCATTTCAAAAACAACTGGCAAATGCAACGTTTAGCTCACAGCTCTGGGCAGAGGTAAGCTTCAGCTCCCAAAGATTTTCCAGCCTAAATATTCCGCTCACATGACATGTTCATATTGTAATCTAAATAATGAATAGTTCCACCATGTTTCTGTAAATCAAAAGCATCAAGAGAATTCATTTGTGAAACTTATTTGTCCTCATCCTATTGTTTTTCATCAAGTTATTTTAGGACAATGAGAGTCAGGGAGGGGGCATGGATGTCTGCTATGTTTTCTGGAGACCTCAGATAAATTAACTCATTTCCTGAGAAAGAGGAGAAGAAGAAAAACTGGGGACTCAGAAATGCACATTCCAGGGCAGGGCAGCTTTGTGCGCTGATGGCTACTCAGGCAGAATTAAAAAAACAAAGCAAAAGTATTCCCAATGTTTTTAGCTTGAATGTAATGTTCTCTCACTTCATAAGCGTAAATGCTTTTATGCTTTGAAATATCCTCTTATGCTTTTAAAATCAAAATTAATTTTATGTAGTAATTTAAGCATCAGATCATATTTACTGCTTTACTTTGGTAAAATCCATTGCAATTCATAATATTACCATGGTAATGACATATAAAACTGTTCTCAGGGAAGAAAGTATCAGATGATGATCTACAATATTTAAAGAACATTAGCAACATGAAAATATAAGGGCAATCAATAGCAATATTACTGCTGTTGCCCAGTTGCTTATGTAGGTCAGTGGATCTGGTACCTCTCAAAGTTATCTGAATTCTAATTCCCACCGAAAGATCCTCCATGAATTTAATGAAGACAATATATTACAAAATATAAATACTATTATTAACATTTTCATTATTTTTAACTTACTAGTAGAAATCTGAGCTGCACTATTTGAGTAGTAGTCTTTGTCCTTCACTTCTATGCCATGTTTTCCATCTGATCAAGCCTTTTTTTTTTGTTAGTCTCCATTGCTTCTTTCATAGCCATTACCATCAGCATATCTCAGCACTAAACTCCCCTTTTGTTATCTTCTTTCTTTTTGTCCTCATCAGATTGGCCTATTTTCCCTGCTTGTTATCTGTAGCACATTCACCCTTACTCTACCCTAATCTATTTCCTTGCTCGTCTTGATATATTCCCTTTTCCTTTCAGACTTGTATCTGTTTCTTTACTTGCTTCCCTCCTGTCTGCTGCCACTCTCTCTTCCTTCCCCACTGAATGCACTTCTGCCTTCCAGATGATCCCTTCACACCTCCAATCACTGCTTCTCTTAAAAGCATGAAGAACATAAAGTGAGCTGACTCATATTAGGTAACATTTGAAAGGGTGTAAAAAGGGGGAATGGGAAAAAACCTCAAAAGAGCCGTGTGCTTACAAAACCCCTCCCAACACCTGCCTCCCATCCACCCCATTAAAAAAAAATAAAAAAAGAGAACAAACAAACCAAGAGAAACACAATCTGATTAGGATGGTACAGATGATTTGAAGGAAGAAAAAGGCAAAAATATAGGCAAAATTACAAAAACTGATGCTCAATACTGATCATTTAGATAACATCAAGGATAATCAAAACAATGACTTAAAAAAAATAAGAATATCTGTTAAAAGAAAAACATCAGCAATCAACAATCAAGCAAGTGATGAACAGGTAGTACTGAGTCTCTGTTAGACAGTTCCCAGTGATTGTGAAGTGTGTGTTATCACAGAGCCACTCTGGTACTACAAAAGTTTTTCTGCAGACTCCTGTAGGGTGAAGTCGGGAAGAAAAAGTTAGCTGAACAGGACTCACTGTTCTGGATGTTGGAGGTGCTGATGGACTTGTCAGTGATACCATCTCCTGGATTGCTAATCGGAGTTTTAGGCGATGAAGAGGATTGCTGATTCCAATTTCTCTTTGAATCTCAGTATCGGACAAAGCAGACATGATAGCTCCACTCTTCACATTAGCACGGCAGGCAGCAACATACCAGGCTGGCATCCCTAGCCAGAGCTGTCAAGAGAAAGGACATTTCATCCAAAGCACTGCTTCATTTCTCAAATGAAATTACAATCGTGGAATATCTTGAGCTGGAATGGATCCACTCGAATCATCAAGTCCAACTCTTGGCTCCACACAGAACAGCCTCAAGGATCACATCATGTGCCAAGAGCATTGTCTAAAAGTTTCTTAAGCTCTGTCAGATTGGTGTCATGACCACTAATAATCAATTAGTTAATGAGCAATATTAAATAATTAACCGTCAGGACACCTATCAGTCTGAATAAGCATGGTAACACACACAAATGAGTATGAACATCATAGTCATTAATAAAACAGAATTGTTTCAGAACTTTTGAAATTGCCCTGATTTAATGTGAATTCCTTTTTCCTTTCACTGTAATCAGAACTTTAAAGCATGGCATGCTTTGAATTATTTTTAGAGCTGTGTGCCTCATTCCCCTAGGCTACTGCTTTCCCAGGTTTTTAATGAGCAAGTGCTGGCACAAGTCAGTGTTACTGCCCATCTGATACTCTTACTGTATACAGAAAATCATCTAGGAGGAATTAAGTAACTTTTTCACGTTTGTCCTAAAATGGCTTTCCCTTTTTTATACTATGTACTCAAGGGGCGCAATCCTACACTTCTCAGCTTTTCTTTTCTTTTCTTAGTAGAAATTAACCAAGCCCAGTTCAGATAACCAACCTAGCAAGGACAGAGTCACCAGTAATTTTGGGAACAGTCTAGTATGGTGTCACATCCCAGCTGGGAATATTGGTTAGAAGTTGCAGCAAAATGTGAGCACAGCTACATCATCTACGGGTTTGGAAGATATGTACTTACAAGCTTTTCCTCTCCTTATGTTAGTCTTACCTAGCCCAGGCCAGCACCAGCCCCTTGCTTTGCCACTGTCTTTTCTTGTAAGAGGACCTACTATGAATTAGGATTAAGGATTGCTCCATATTAACAGAATTTTTTTGGGAAGGAAGATACATTTTCCATACATATCATTTTCCAAGGTCATATGCTGATGCTTGAACTTTCTTTCTGCAGTTTTTATTTTGTCTTTTTCGTTAGGTACCTTCAGCAATTCCAATGTGAAGCAGAAATTTTATAGACGTTAGCTGCTTTCACTTCTCATCTTTCATTTATTTACTAGCATACTTCTGTCAAAGCTTTGGAGAGGAATTTTTTTTTGCAATTGAAGGGAAAAACTTTATAAAGCCTAATTGATGATCAATAGATGATACCTACAGCAGGCAGGAGAAAAGTTGTGAATAGGTAGAGATGCTTGGTACAGTAAGGAACAGACACTTGTTGTTCAAGCCAACAAAGAGCTTCTATCTGCTCTATAGCGTTACAGCCTTGCCGTGTATAATTGACTGGGTATTTGTGTAAGAACATTCTTACTCTCTGCTGCCTTCTCTCCTCAGCATCTGTTTAAGTATTTTTTGAGTAGTTCCTTCTCCTAAAACATTAGCTGATTTTTGTCAAAATTGATGACAGTTCTGATGAATGTTTTTTCTGCTTGATTTCCAAAAACCTTTCATTTAGGTCCTCCAAATAAAGAACCTCAGCTTTTGGCAGACTGGATTTCAGATATGAAGACACTGCCTGTCAAATCAGAGAGATTTCAACCTGGATCTCCCACACTGCAGGTAAAAATAGTGAGAGGAACACTTCTTTTTCCCCTATGTTTTTAAAATGCAGACAGTTACAAATGCTTTAAATTTATTTAAAATTAGTACATCATTCTACATAAACTGCCTGTGGAGTTCCTAGACATTTAAAGACTGAGAAATTAAAAGATTTAAAAAATTTGGGATTCAAGTGCATTTCTGGTCGCCATCCCACTGTGTAATTCTGTTTTACTTTTTTCAGCTCTAGTCTCTAATTTACACCATGCAGTGTCAAAATCTACGTAGTGCTGATGGCACAGTGCACAGAGGGAGAGGAAGAGGCTGTTTCTTTTAAGATTTGTAAGGACAAGCACACAGAAGCAGTCTACAAATGTGACTCATTGCCAAGTTAAGGCCAACGCTTACCTCCAGCCAGGCAACTACTGTTGGTCCATCCCACTGTGCAAAAGGCAAACCTTTTCTCCGAGCTTCTTCCAGAAGTTCATGTCTAAAAATGGATCAAGAAATGGTAAATATGTGGAGGTATGTGTTGGGACAAAAAGACACAACTCTGCCTTTTTGGTAAGGGTGGTAACAGTGAAGCACAATGACAGGCATAGAAAAAGCACAGAACACACCAGTTAACGAAACAGCTCTTCCTCCTGTTGAATGTACTCTCAATCTATTCCCAATTATTCATATTTTCTGACACCCTTTTAAGCACCTAACATACATTTCTGTCTCTTCTTTAGCCAAAGCATTAAAAAATTGGTATACCCTATAGTAAAGGGGTATCAAAACAGATACTGGTGAAGAGAAAAATGAGGGATTCCTCCTGAGACTAACTTGGCTCTGGTCTGGTAATGACCCAGAAAGGCCCAGATCTGGCAACTGTGAGACATGAACCAAGCATGGATGTAATGCAGCTGGATCTGAGTGGTGTCTGTGTTTGAAACACTAAGCCAGCTGGACCAGCTATGCACAATGCTAGGGCCTGTGGATTACAGTTATTCTGTACCTTAAATATGCCATCTGTGGCTATTTAAGAGTTTATTGTGCCTTCCAAAGTTTCATGTTCAGATCTTCTAAATTATTGATTATATACAAAAGATATCTATATGGTTTATTGATGTATATATTTTTATAGAATTGATGTGCTTTCTCGATTTTATACATATACATAGATCTACCTCTACTGAGTTGATCAAATACCAGTCCAGGTCCTGTATCTGCAGTTTTTCTGGACTACAATTAGTGTATATGTAAAACATAATTCTCAAAGCTTAATTTACAAGTTTAATATGGTGATATTAAATACTTGGCATAGTTACATATAAACGAGTCAGCTAGACTATCAGGAAAATGCTCTACATTAAAAACATTCAGCTATTTCACCAGACATTTCCACTGTGGTGATGGCATAGAAAAAGCAGTCTTTCAAAAGTCTTTTTTTCTGGTATTTAACAACATGTTTTCAGCTGCCTCCTACTGAGCAAAACACAAAAGAATGCTCTCAGCAACAAGCTGTACTGAAAAACAAATTAGACAATGACTATGCTAATGTAGTATTAAAATTTGCTTACATTCCCAAATAACAAGAAAATCTTGGAATTATAGCTTCAATTTTGTTCTGTCCTCCTTTATTACCACAGCCTTTGTGGTTCAGTTATCCCTTGGCAATTCTTCACCTTTGAGCTACTTGTATTACAAAATCACAGCAGATAAATGCAGTGGAGTGATCTTACTTGTAAGGAGAAGTCCTTTAGGAATTTTTGCACTGCCAAGGGGCCTGATTGAGACAATGTGTCTTTAGTAGAAAATGGAACCCAAATAAGCAATTTTGCATACAGGTTTAAATCCCTGGCTCTGAATATTAACAGAAAGCAAGCTGCTTTACATTCTGTGTTTATGCTGTAGAAATATGAAACATCACGAATACTTGACAGCATTACTGAAGCTGATCTAGCCTCTCCTCCCACACAGCCTTTGCAGCATACCTTTCCTTTGTCACTCGGATTTCCCAAGCCACTGTAGAGTTGGCCTTGATTTCTGTGAAAGCATAACCTTCAGTGAAATGAGAAGTTGCTCTCTGGGCACATGAAGACCATGTCACCTTCAGCAGCTGATGCAGGAACCCCATATTCCCAGGGAGACAAGTAGTGAATGCCAATAGAAAGGTATTCACGTGCCTGCTTAGGGGTGCAGAATTAAGGCATGGCCAGACTTGGCCACGTCGCAACTACCTGTGGATGAGGTATTCGGGTTGCAGCATTCCCTCAGGGCTGGCTCTGCAGGTGCTACAGTGGTGCTGTACCTCTCTCAGATGCTACAACAGGGCTGCAGGGCTCTAGCTGCTACTGGGTCTGAGAGCTGGAACGGCCATCCTTAGGGAAAGATAAACTTTCAGGAATGCCCCTTCCTCACCTGGCCACTTTTGGTGTCCCAGGGTGGAGCACAGACTGCACAAAACCCTGTACAATGTGCTCCTTCCCCACAGCCAGCCCATGCCTGGGGAGCAGTCCCTTCTGCAGCTAGGAGTCCCATGGAGACATCATCTCTGGAGGAACCCAATCCCAGAGATTTCCTTATCTGGGCTATTTTCTTCAAATCTCCCAGCTGAAAGACCAGGGCTGGGTAACGTGTGAAGTAGAAAAGTAGATAATGGCTTTGAGGGTCATTGGTCTTCCTTGCTTGTGTTGGTCTCCTCCAAGCAGGAGAGCAGCAGCACCTGGACTGCAAGGAGATGGGGAGGAAGTCTTGGCCTCTTAGAGTTGGTGTTAAACCTCTGCGTGGCCTCAGGAGGTGAGACCCCTTCAGAAGACTCATTGGCACTTTAAGGTCTCACTTCCATGAAAAACTCAGTACCTCTACACTGGAATTACAAAGTCCATATTACTAGGCTGTCTTCTGTGACTTTGCAACATTTGCACCAGCCTGAGGCTTGGTGTGGAGGCTTAGAATTATTCTAGTGATTCTCAAATCAATACTTTCTCCCAGAGGAGGAAAGCACTTCTGTTGCTTTGGAGGCAGTCTGGCTCACAGAGCCAAGGGAAAACATAGTTGTGGTTATTGATTGAGGCTGAAGAAAATGGGGCCAGGCCAGGAAAGATATGCCATATATATGTGTGTGTGTGTGTGTGTGTGTGTGTATGTATGTATGTATACACACACACACACACACACGCTATAGCCAAAGCCTACAGTTTGATAAACATAATCCAAATGGCCTTTGTATGTAGAATAAAATTGCTTCAAGTTGAAAATATTTTTAGTGTAAAGTTAAAACTCCTGTACTCAGGCATGCACATGAAATACAGCCATCATAAGGGCTGTGCCTCACTTAATGATATGGAAAAATAGTAAAAGGACTTCTATAATATTTTGTTCCCTTAAAAAGAATTTAATGCTTCAAAACTTATAATTCCTTCCTCAGATAATCCTTTTAAACAGCACTACAATAATTAAAGTTTATTGAAATGATAATTTACTTTTGGAACTTTAGTCTTTGACTACTTAATACAAACTAAGAGATCTGTAAAACCTGAACATTCAATTTATAAGCCAAAACAAAACCCAGAATTTCCATATTTGACTAAGAGATATATTCTTTACTTGGCAGTCAGTGAAAACACTAATGGTGTGCTTTGGGTTCTTTTTTTTTTTGTAGTATGAGCTAGCACTACAGGAAAAAAATCCACTCTTTCATTAAGTTAAAAGTATCATGTAGGAAAAAATATGCATTGTTTTGATCAATTGTGCAAATCACTGGAAAAATGAATCCAGGGACCTGCCTGTTTTGGAATATAAAACAATAGTTTAGAATGGACAGAATGTTGTCTACAGTTGTCCTTCTGGGATAGTCACTGGCTTCCTGAAAACAGGAGTCCAAACCAAAATATTGGTAACTGCAGTTCAATTTTCTTTGCAAAAACATACAACTGATCACAGGAGGAAGAAGAGACAAATATCCTAGAGCTTATCACTCCCTCTTCCCTTCAGTTCAAGTATAGGGTTTGGGGATCATGAAGAGCTTTACATAGCTTGTCTAATTTAGAGGATGCTTTGCAGGGGAACTGGGGATTTTCCCCTCCTCAGACTTTGTCAGAAGAGTACTACATGTTATAATGTGTCCATGTTGCGTTGGCAAGGTGGAAGTGAATTAAAATGCAATTATTTCCAACCTCATTAGGTTTTTGGCAACATATAAAAACAAGCTGATAATGAAAAATTGACATTAATTAGGCAATACTAGAAATGCCATTATTTTGCAGATAAGGCTTTAAAGCACTTACTACCACTGGAATGAATTCCAAATTAAAGCCACATTTTAAAAGACAAAATTATTACTGCTAAAGAAAAAAATCATCTTCCTGAAGATATTACGGGAGTAACTGGAATATGTTATTTAAAATATATCATTACCCTGAGCCTGGTTTTATAACGTCTGGAAATTTCATGAACATCAACTGTTTCATATTCATCCGAAATCTGAGAAATACTTATATTTTGTGTGTTTTAGAGAGTGTCTCTTAAAGTAGGCTGTTTTCACATTTTTATTGAAGACAGCAGAGAAAAATCATGTAATGTCACTTGTGTTGTGGAGTTGTGTGTTGGAGGAGCAGGGCTGCCTCCCTAGCACTGACTTCTGACGTTTGATCCTCCCCAAAATGACTTGCTAAAGGCACTCCTAACACTGGGCCATTTCCTTAGCACCATTCATCTAAGAGCCAGGTACAACTAATTGCCCAGAACAACCTAAAAATCTGAGAGCAAAACTGTCTTATAATCCTTTGGATGGGAGAAGTACATGAGAACAATAGGAAGGCAGAAATGATGAGTGAAACTGTCTTACTATTCTGCAAATCTACTTCATATACATTCTTCTCTTGCACCAGGGAAATTCTAGCTCTGTATCAGCAGCTGTCATCAATTCATTGCATTAAAACCAATGAACTATTAAAAATATAAATAATTTTAAAATAGAATTTGTGTAGGAAGTTAACAATATCTTGACTTAAAATATGTCATTCAGTGGTATTCAATTTTCTTCATGAAGATAAGGCTGCCCCCCACGAAGCAAACAAGAAATGACAACTTAGGATTTCTAATACACATAAAGCAAACAGTCTGTGCAATACATGAAGTCCAGACATTGTCTTGATGAAACGTAAACAATATTTCAACACAGATCTTCATATTTCTGCAAGTAGTAGGATTTACTCTGATAGTTCTAATAGGGTTCATGTGGAAAGACCTCAGGCATATTTTACTGCATATATTATATAATGTCTCTTAGTTAAAACATAATAATAAATGTGAGATAAATTGAAAAGGAGGCACAGTGATGTCAAGAGCCAGAAAATATTTGTAAAACTCAAGCAGAATTGATTAAAAAATTTGGTTAACGAGTAATTTAGGTTGTGAAATGGCCTTTACTCAAACATTTTCTCAAACAGAAAACAGATGAAAGTTTTTACTCAACAGGTCCTCTGATTATGAACTGACATTATTATAATTATCACCAGTATGAATATGTTTCATTTACAAAAAACTACTGTACATGATAGATTTCTAGAAGAAAGGTAGACCAAATATGCTGTATTTATCTGAGTAATCCTATGATTTCAAGGTAAGATTAAACACATCTGCCGCTTGAAATCCAACATACATTCAAAGACTGAAAAAATCAGGAGACAGGATTTCTAATGAATTAAGCTGGATTTGGACTTATCCTTTCTATTGTCATTTGCTAAATATTTAAGACATGCTAGAATAATGTAACTCAGGACATTTTACAAAGAAATAAGAGAGTTGAATTTGTATGAGTTAGTAATAGCTAATACAAATAACAAGTTACATTTTATACATGTATTTTCTGTAAGACTATAAATGGATTTACAGTAGGAGGTGGAGTGGGAGGTTGGGAAGAGACTCAAGACTTCATATTGCCACACAATGCAGATTTAATTTAATCTGGAAGGATCCAACTGACTTAGAGACTGCACTAATTAAAAACTATGCCAGATCCTGTTTGAACTTTGATACTTAAGTGATCCGGATTTTAAATTATTTGAAATCCTCATTCTCCTTTTTGATAGCCGAAATCAGGTCAGACTGGAAACAATGGACAAAACTCAATTTCCAATGTTTTACAAAATGTTTTGTATTCAACTTAAAGGAGTTTTCAGAAAAAAATTACTAAAATACAGAAATCTGCAACTACTAAACAGAAGGTTTTTAAATCTATAAATTAAGGAAGTATAAATTTCACAGTATCCCAGATAACACAGAATAACTGTGCTGTGAATATTTTATATTACGTGTACATTTAAGCTGTATGCAAACTGAAGGGCAGCAGTCTTTTTTTCTGAAGATATTTATTAAGTTAAGTGAAGCATATTCAGGAATGCTTAAGACAGACCATGACAAATAGAGCTTCAGAGGGCTAGTATTAAAAATGAAATAAAATAGCTGCATAATACATAGTCTTGCAATCTTGCATGTATTGTACAACATTAGAGACCCTCAGTGTTCCCAGGCTGGTTAAATGTTATCAAATCTATTTTTATAAAGCCATTTCATAATCACAGATTCTAAATTAATGTGGTAACCCTTGTTCTCTAAATTTTGTACCCTTTAACCTTTAGAAAGTTACAGCTTTTAACAGATGAGATTTCCTCCTTAAGTCTGCAAATTCTTATTCAAGAAGAAATAGCATTTCTACAATAGATCAAAGAGACGAAGATTTAAAACTTGATATTGGGTTAACAATTACAAAAACCAAAACAAACAAGAAAATGAACTGATGAAAAAGAAAATAGTAGAATTATATGCACAAATAAAACATTTTTGCATATATGTTTGTTTTGAAACAGCATGAGGGCTCAAATGGAAAAAAAAATGGTACTCTGTGAGTCAATAGCATTGTTTAAACTAGGCCTCCACTGTCATTTTTCCACTGACTTTAACTTTCAAATGTCTTTGTGATTCTGGACTTTAGACCTCCCAAAATGTGTTTATTAAAAAAAAAAAAAAATCACATAAGTTATTTCCAAGAAGTTAATTAATTCTGTTAAGCACTTCAGGAGCAAGTCCTGACCTCAATTTTGTATGCTTTCAAGGTATACCATTCTGAATACTTTGAAAGCTTTTTTTTTTTCATGGATTCAGCTTCAGTTTTCTGCATGGATTTGTTACATAAGATTCATGGAAAAACAAAAAAAGTAGGAACAAAACATAGAAAATAAACATGGTGCTGAAGATTAATACGTTCAGCAGCCATGGCATTTTAACTTACCCAGATATGCTTTTCATGAGATGAAGAGAGATGAATGGAAAAAAAAGCACATAAATGTTAATGAACATATAGTAGTCCATTAAAAAAAAAATAGTATGATAGATAAAATAATACCAATATAACTACAGAAATCTTTGTAACTGGTCTTTCAATGCTTTAAAAAACTTAGGTGTTCTTGTGAAGAACAGATGAAATTGTCAAAATGAGATTTTCATAAAACTCATATTGGCTGCTTATTAGGTACCACTCAGCACAGCACATCTTCCATCTACAATACATATTCATGCCACAGATCTGTAATCACAGCAAATGTGAGTAGGTTTTCAAATCAATGCTTTTTGCTTAGATTTGAATAATTTCATAGGGATTTTTGTGTAATCCCAAAAATCTTGAAAATTCCAAACGTGTGTATTCAACCAAATTACCACAGATACATAATAAGATTGAGTGGACTACAAAGCAAGGCTTACTTTTCTATGTGCACTTTATTAATATTTTAGCAAAGTATCTCATGGTAATCATAAATGACCTAGACTTGTTTGTAAAATTTGTTTTGGTTTTTGTTTGTTTTTAAAATGAAGATTTCATGCACATAGGTGACTAACATTTGCAATGGCTATAAAATACTGCCTGGCAGTATTTTAATTTCAGCAGTCATAGTAACACTAGGTCAGTAGCAACACTGGTAGGAATGACTTGCCCTCTAGGTAACCTATTATTGCCAATATAATGGGTATAGTATATAGAGGAGAAAGTACGATGTCATTGCTGATAAGAAACGTTCTTCATCATCCTTTAATTGCCATCATAAAATTACAGGCCTGAACGAAACCCAGACATCTCAAAATATTACATTTCTATTAACAAATTATTTACAGAGATCTAAAAATGCTTGGTAGATATATCTGTAGAAAATGTGAGGTGAAAACCCTTTCCTCTGATTAACTAAGAAGAGGTTGCAGACATTTCAGTCAGTTCAGAAGGGCACTGTTTTTGAGGACTTAAATTTTGTTTTCATGCATGAGAGATCAGCAGAACAGCTGGGAGAGAGGAGAGAAAGTGCGATACAGAAAAGTAGATGGAAATAAGTGACAAATTTATACACAGAAAGTTTAAGACAGGAAGATCAAGGAAGGGAAGGACACCAAAGGCATTTAGTATAAATAAATTATAAGAGAGCCATTAAAAAAGTTACCAAACCTGATGGAAGTAGCACTAGAATTGAATATGCATTCATGATTCATGCTCATTTTCTCCTGAGCTAATTGCAAAGACTGTTGTGATCACCTTTGCTAAAAAAGCTTTTAATTTTGAGCCTTCTGGAGTATATTGAACCAGAACTCCTATTTGTTACATTTTCCACTGAGTACTTCTTTGGGTATGCATAGAGAGAAACAGGGGGATCAACTGAAATGCAAGTAATTTTCTTGCAGTTTTCATGAGCTGAAAGTTTGCAGTCACCTGGGGATAACTTATGGGACCTGAAAGCAGAGGATCAAGGGACATTCTGTCACTTCCTGAGCATCTTGTCTGAGAATAATAAAATAGAGCAGAGAAAAATAGACCTTTAATTCTAGGTTTTACCTTGAGGGTATTTTTACATTTTTGGGGGCGTTTTTTGTCGTAAGTCAACAAATTTGTCATAATTTTATTAAATTTTCCTTGGACATATATCAACTTAAAAGTTGTGTAGAATTTTTTTCCTCTGCTGTGTTTTATCCAGTCTTCCTTTAAATTCTAATTCTACAGTTAATCTGATAGGATATTTACATCTGCTGGAGAGAGGTGCTTAGAGCGCCAGCTGCATGCATCAGGGTATATGCTTATATTTATCCAGAAATTCCACATTGCAATGGATAGGCTTATATATGTAGATAAGATAGGGAGTAGAGCTTTGGGGGTTTTTTTGTTTGATTAAAAACTTGCAATTTTCTGACACAAATATTCTTATCTTTTATGAGGAAAAGAATTTTAAAAACTTGACGACGGATAAAAATATTATTTTTTTAAAAGAAAATATTTTTTAAAATATGAGTTAGATATAGAATAAGATATGTTGCATCATCTTTTCCATCACCAGAATAATCTAAGTAAGGTTTAATAATCCTCTGTAAAATAAATACTGATTTATCTTTATATTTGTAATGCTAAAAATGCTCCAAGTAAAAATCTAAGAGCAAGACGTGTTCAATATTGCAAAAGCTTTGACTGACTAATAGTTTAAAATTATGTGTTCCAGTGTTCTAGTATGTGTTAAAAATATTTGCTAAGGGAATTAAGTTGAAAAAAAAATAATTTGTGTGTGTCTAAAAGACTAAACACCGATCCAGCCAAGGGAAAAACACACTGCACACAGCAGACAATCCTAAACTGCATATCAGAACACTGAACACCTCTCTTTCCTTCACCGGAATGAGAAAATAGAAAATAACAGCTACTGAATACACTATTGTTTTTTAGAAAGGGAGGAAAAAAACAAAGATCAGTCTGAAAGGTACTAACAACATCAGGGAGTTTTTCCACAGATGAGGTACAAAGAAAAGAAATTAAATGCAAAACTTGAATTTTCCTGAAAATTCAAAAAATAAAAGATTGGGGGTGAAAAAGGCATCATACTCTTTAGAGCTACAGCAAAAAGAAAATAAAAAAAAGGAAAGCATATGTTTAGGATATAATGGTGTTCAATAAGCATTAACTATATAGGAACATTAGATGGATGGCACAGAAAAACACCCTAATTAATCCAATAATTGGATTCAGTTTTCCAAAATGTGTTCAATTAAGAAAATCATTAGAAACAGCTATTTGCATACTGTGGAGGAAAGAAATTATTTGTAGGCACAAATGCACTACATCAAATTATAATTGTGGTTGCACACATGAAACCTAATTAATTAACCTAATTAAAGTGGCATCATGTAGATTCAAAAGCAACTATATGCTAACTATGGTGTTTCAAACTCTTGTTCCACAAAATAGTCTACCTAGACATTTTTTCATGTTGCCTGTTGACAGAGATCTAAAACTTGGATTTGCCCATAAAAAAACGAAGTCCCAGCCTTCTGATTATCAAATGAACTTATCAACATTTATCATTGTTTTTTCCCTAAGCAGAAAGAAAGAAGAGTCGATCCAACACACTCTTCTGTTCATATGAATGCTCCTGCTGTTTAACACGCACATCACAGTAGTCAGCTGAGACTTAACAGCATCGCAATTTTCTCTGCAGAGTTAATTATAAGGCTATGAATACTAAGAATTTCTTTTTACACCATAATTTTACCTATGAGAATTACTTAGGTCGTGATTTTACGAGTCTTTATTCATGTATGTAAGCACATGTATGTGTCCTGGCACATGAAGGCTCTTCTGCAACGTATTTGGCAAACAAAACCTGTTGCTGTGGAGTAAATCTCCCCAAAACCAGGTTATTGGGAAAGAATGGTTTACTTTGATTTTCCTTGGAAAATATAAACCTCACATCTTAAGCCTGTTTTGGAAATATGGAATTAATAGATTCTTGTCCAGTGTCAAATCAAACCAAATTGAAGAAAAAAAATAAGGCTATAGCTCTGCTCTTGACTCGCATTAATAAACTGGGGGATTTATCAGCTTTTGGACGCGAGTGCTTCCAGCATGCTCCAGAATAGCTGACTTGCATGTCAATTCTTTTTTCAGGGATTTTTGTAATAATTTGTACAAAATATACAATTATAAAATAATTTGTATTTGGATTGCTGCAGGAGGCATGGCATAAGCCAATCTCCCACTGTACTAGCAGCATGCGCAAGGTCAAATCCACCTCCGTGTGGCAATCTAGGACTACATAGCACTTCAATGTCTCTCAAACCTTCCCTTATGGTGATGCCTTGCATGGGATAAAATTAACACATCCTGTGAAATGTCACTGACTGTGACCAATTATTACACACTTCTATGCAACATACATAAGTCTTGTATTTCTTCAGCTTTCTCCTTTCCTCAGAGAAACACTTATTTGCTGCTATTTGGCATACTGTTGCAGACCAAATTAAGCATTACATTTGAGAAGGATTGCTGGCACTCAGAGCTATACTAGACTGTACATAGCAAGACTCTTTAGAGCTAAGTTTGCCAGCAGTGGGGCAATTTGACATCACTCCTGAGCAAAACTGTGGATAAGGAGAAAACAATTGATGGTCATTCGGACAGCTGTAGCAAAAAGAAGAGCAAACACAACTCTATTTGCTGATAATATTTAAAGTTTGACTGAGTTTGTTGATTAAGAATATTTTCATAAGAGGTTCAATATATGGCATTTTAGTGAAAAAGAAAACAACAAAACAACCCAGTAAAACATTTAAATAGCTTCTCTTAAGTGCCCTAATTTGTTACCTGAGATGAGGCCAGTGGAGATGTGCACTTTTAAGGGGAATACAGTTCATTTTATTTTAGACACAGTGATATCTACTAATTTTTTGAGGTATGAATTGTCTTGTGGGACACACATTGACCAAATTCTGGTGTTCCAGAGGACACCATGAGTCTACCTGAACCTTTCAGGAACCTTTATGAGTTACAATAGAAACTGGACTGACCTGAACTTCCTATGCTGGCTCCTGGCTTGGGCTGTCATGACAACCCTGTGTGAATGCCAAGGCCAAGTCATTGTGCACAGTTTGCACAACACCCAAAAAGGATGATGCCATGAACATCTGAGGTAGTGTAAAACACAGTCACAGAGAATTAGCAGCTGGAGTCAACTACAAAATTCAGAACTGGAAATTAGGTAACCATTTTCCAGATGGAGACTGGTTAATAACAAGGGGAAAAAAACCAAACTAAGAGAAAAGCTCCATTCTCCATTTTGTGATGGGTGCCTTTTGAAGAATTTATCTTAATCAAAAGGCATGGTTTAGAGGACTGCAAATTATTTAAACCATTGGGATATTCAAATGAATGTAATGGTAGCAGACGGTATCTGTGCCATTAATACTTCTAGTCCTAAACTCTGAGTTTTCTTGAAGAAGTTACTCATTAGGCAAACAGGCTCTGAAGGTCAGGCAAAAGGCAGAAGATTCTATAAACAATATATTACCACCTTTTATATAGAACAAGTGAAGTGAAATCTAAAACGAAATAAAAATGTAGTGCATTATTCTTTGTCATATCCCAACATCACTTAAATTCACAAAACAATGGAATAACACCCTAAACACTTTAAATACCCCTTACCTTCATTTTTTTGTTTCCTAGGACTGCATTCTCAATTTACAAATAGTAAGACCTAAAAAGTTTCAATATTAACTAGAACTGTCATTTATTTAATGTCTGAGAGTAAACATCTATGGATGAGTCAGGCAACTTAAATTCATCTTTTCAGCTTATGAGAGATGTTTGGTATAATTGAAAAATTCTACACAGCTCCCGTAATTTCTCTTTGGTGCCTTAGGACTTGCTCCTAATAAAGCTACTGTAATAAACGAATTTTGGATGAATAGAGACTCTTGTTGGAGGTTTATAAATGCCTAGCATATCATTGAGACAAACTGTTAATTACATTTTAATGATGTCTAAGTAGTCAATTGAAACTGAAAGAAATTTTACATCTAAATAGCATCTTCTAAACAAGAAGCAGGGAAATCTTGAAATTTAGGTTAATGACACTATAATCACCAGAGAGAGAATTGGTCTCCAGAATTACCGCACTCTCTCATTAAACTTTTCAGGGTCAAATTTTTATTCAGTACCCAATTCCATGCAAAGAGATTGCTCTAAAACACTGTAACACACTCCAGTGTGTTCCTAACTCCATGGGGGCCAGAGGCAATGCAATGTTTGAGGGAGAAGGTGCCCAGGACAGCTGAGGCACCATTAGAACCTACTGCTGCAGCACCTGGCAATTTGAAATGTTGTGCATCTTCATCCCTGGGGTAGGGGCATCCTTGTGGAATTACTGATGATATTAAACACGTTCAGAAATGCAAAATTAGAAATTTAGCATGTGAAGTATTTCTCATTTAAGAGACACCATTGATATAATTTTAACAGAAATATGTCCTTTTATAATGACTTCTATCCAAACAAAATCAAAGCTAATAGCAAAGTCTGGTGAAGATCGTGACTACTGTCAGAGTACTCATGTTGATCACAGTGATGAATCTGGCCTCTGTTTCACATCAGGGGGAGAATCCCTGCTTTCCAGCACCAGAACCACCACTGAACTGAGATGTTTGCTGAGCTGGTAATAGGGTTGAAAGGCATTTCACCTAACTGGCATGTGTCAAAGAGAAACACAATTTCAGTATGTGGTGTTATACCTGTTTTATAGAAAAGAAAATGGCCCTGGCATGATTTTTACATTGTTGGGGGTTTTTTGTCGCAGGCTTATTTTTCGGAGGTTGTTTTTGTCTGCTTTGGTTTTGGCTTTTATTTTTTTAAGGGAAGTTACAAAGCCTGCATAAGTAAAGCTCTCTCAGACCTGAAATATAATACAAAGTAGTGCTTCCCTGTTTCAGCCTATCCTTTAGCTATCCTATTGGTGGGTTTGGTTCTCTTGGGCTTTTATGTCCTAATCCAAGTTAGTTGGAAATGCTTACAAGGTGAATTGCTCTGCTCTGTCTTCCAGTGACTGTGCTCACTGTCTCTGCAGGGTTTGTAGAGCGGTTTTGTTTAGCAATAAAAACGGAATCAACTACTTGGACTTAAATCATACTGCTATAAATCTTACTGCTACATCATGAGATAGGAAATGATTCTCAGACTTCTCTTAATACCTCTTATAAAGACCTCACACACATCCCCACCACCATTAATGTTACACAGCAGTGTATTCTCATCTGCACTACAGAGTTCACTAACCTTGCACCTACTGTATGTATGGCAAGGCTACTTCCAGAGGGAATTAAGCATTGTTAAATATTGTCACAAAGGAATGTGACCTACTGCAACAAACTTTTCATTTAAATGGCTTTCTGGACTGTCTCAATATTTTCTAAGGTAAGACATGAAAATATATGACTGATATTCAAGAACCATCTGGACACAATCCTGTGCCATGTTCTCTGGGATGACCCTGCCTGGGCAGGGAGGCTGGACCAGATGACCCTCTGTGGTCCCTTCCAACCTGAACCCTTCTGTGTTGCTGTGACTGCTTTTCTTACAAGGAAGTGTTCTCTTACACTCTGTTGATACCTTGGCACCCTAATGACTACCATAATGCAGTAGAATCTCACATATATCTCTAACACAATATGTTACATTTCTTTCCTATATTCTGGTTCCTCTAAAACGATATAACATATACATAAATATACATGTAAACTAGCCCTGTATGTTAATCTTTCTCTGATAGTAAATTAGGAGGAATTTTAAATGCAGTTCTGAGGATTCTAAAGTAAAAAACTATGAAGACAGGTAACCCTAAAAGGAAAAGGGGAAAAAATTAAATTTCTTCATGACATAGTTGTAAAACATATACTGTGGATAAATAATATACACTTCAGACTAATAGAATAGTCATAGTTACAAAGGAAAGATTCCTTTCCTTCCAGCAGAGAACATTTTGATTACATCTAATCCATAAAGAACCAAGGACAAACAGACACAGGAGAAAAAAAGGAAAGACTTGAAAAGTAGAAAGCATGGGAAAGTTCTAATTGTGTGAGATTGGACAGAAATTTAACAACAGGTTACCTGCACACCCCTTATTTCCAGACCCAAAACTTGGTAGGCAACCTCATACATGAAATAGTCATGGCATGTTTGCAGTTGTATGTGTTAAGTCTTAGGTTATTTTACCCAGTCTAAAGAACTAACACATAAGAAAGAGAACAAAATGAACACATTCGTCACTGGAAAGTGATTTCAATATTGTGCTACATTCAGCCCTCAAAACAAGAAGGTACATTGGGACTTCAAAAGAGAAGGCTGCAGAAAATGAAATTATATTCTTTATGAATGATTATGATTGCCTCAAAGATGCCTTCTCAATCTAGTAGGAAAAAAGCATAGTAACATAATATATATCCCTATATTTCTAAAATTATGACAAGTGATAAAAATGTATAGATAAGAAATACAGGGACAAGACTCATCAACTGTAACATCCCTGTGAATGCTATTGTGAGTTTCTTAATTGAATTTAAAATGTTTCAGCTAGCACAATGACTACTTCTCTGTCTTTAATTGCTAAATTGAGGCTGATTTAAACAGAAAGCTTGCATTTGTACATTACATGGATGTATACATTTAAAGTTATATTTCATCAAGCGCTTGATAGGAAAGTAGTGATTAAAAATATTCTACATAAAAACTTAAAGAGAAGCTCAAACATTATCCCTACATTCTTTGGATTAGAATTGCAAATTCTCTTGAAAATCTGCAAAGGAATATTAAAAGACTGAAATAAACCTGAAAATGCAGAAAATTTAAGAAATGAGGCTTTCAGAATACAAATAATAGCAGTAAAGTTAATAGTTATGGATGAAAAGTAAACCCATTTGTTTACAGAATGAATTTGCAAAGTAATTTTTAAGTACCATCTTTTTCTCTGACACCCTCTAATTACTCTGCAAGTGCAATGCTGCCAAGAGGTTTCTTTTGTGTTTGTAGCCTTATTTTATTAGTTCTTCATAGCTCCTGGCAGCTGCTATGAGTCAGTGTACTGTTTTTACAAGGAGGTGCATGAAAGACAGCATTAGATTATTATATAATTGATGCAAACAAAAAGCTAGGTTGCTTTTTGCCTGCATTTGCTGACAGGCAAGTAGAAAGTGAAGCTGCTAGGGTTTATGGGGAACCTTTGACATCTAGAAACAGAAACAACACTCTGTTCACTAGATAATACAAAAAAGCTTTTTTACCCTTTTGAAAAAGTAAATCTACATAGAGAGTCACTAAATACATCTGTATTTCCTTAAGAATTGCACAGAAGGCAAAAAGCACAGAATTAATGACAATGTGAAATAGAAAAATGTCTTTCTCATAAACCTATGTTCTTTCACAAATGAAATAATATTGTACAATTGATACACTGAATATTTTTCCATCTATTTTATATGCAGCTTTAAAAACTTTTACATTGGAAAGAAACATCTCTGCTAAAATGGCATAGTAGATAGTCTTGCTTCTCATTACATGTCTGCGTAAAACAATACAAATCCTGATATTTGAATCAAGTTTCAGCCAAAAAGTCACATAAAAATGGTACTCACTTTTTCTTTAGTCTTCTGTCCTTTTCTGCTTGTGTTCCAAGTTTGCCCAATCCCAGAGATTCCTGAGCTGCTGCCTCTGTTTCCATGTAACCTCCTGGAAAATGAAACAAACCAAATCCCATCAATGTTTTCCCATATCTCTCTCCCAGTCGTTCCCCTCCTCAACCCTTCAATCCCCCTCCCACCCACCATCATCATCTATGTTTGCTTCCTTAAGCCGCGACATCTGGTGTTTGTGGAGAACATCTATCACCTACAGAAGTAAATTCTGACAAGCATTTACTACATGGAAAAGAATATTGGAGGGAAAAAATTGCTTTCTCCTCCTTGTGTTTAGCAGAAATGTATGACAAGAGCACCCTGATCCCCTTTGCCTATTTTTCTTTGCCTCCTAAGGCTCAGTCTCGTGGTGCTAATGCAATGCTCTCACCATTTTTTAATCTTAGTTGAGAAATGCAGAAATGAAAGTGCATTCTCAAGAACTCTTTCTCTACTGTTGACATAATACAGCATCACCTAATGTAGTAATGCTAAAGTCTTCATTTTGCTTTCATAGAGAGTCTTAGATGTCATTATCCCTGCAATCTCCCAGAGACGACACAAAGAATCTGTCAGAGAAGTAAAAAGCCTCCTACATCTCCCTGGAGGTGTCTTGTATGCACCTAAATTGTGTCACAGTCAAGAAGTTGAATAACTTCCATAGAGTGACAAAGGAAGTTGTAGTAAGCAAGGACACATGGACCAAAATAAACATCATATTATAAACTAAGGACATGAGTGGTATGATCCATATTTCCACTGACATGACTTTCCTAGTGCAGGAAGTGGAAAATGGTCTGACTTTTTCATTGCTGCCCTGACTCAAGAAGAGGGGCCCTCTCACGGAGCTCAGTACAGCCTCCTGGCTCTGGCTTCACACCCTCCTCTCATTCCCACATGTGTGTGTACAGACAGAGGAACTGCAGCACATTTTTGAAGGCTGCCTTCCTCCTGTGCTCCAGTTCAGAAGGTGTGTAACCGGCACAAGAAAGAAGAAAACACTATGGTAAAACATTGATGCTTGACTCCATTTGAAAATGGCAATTTCTTATTTCACAGTTAATGGAGGGCGAAGAGTTGTAAAGTGGACCCCAGCATAATAAAAAAGTACAAGATAAATTAAACTATTTCTGTTCTTATTTGTTGATTTTAATGATAAAATAATGCATAAATGTTACGCAGTGAAATAGCACCACAGCCTTTTACAAGTCAGATTTACATGCACCTCAATCAAGTGAGAACAAAAGCTACTACTGCATCTTGTCTATGACAAACTTAGAAAAGCTTGGGTTTAAGCTGTTATTTTAAAGCAGGTGCTGTTTTAACACTCTTGTTTGTCTAGACAGACTTTTCCTTTATTAAAACGGTACACTACATCTGCAAGTCTCACAATGAGAATGATGCAAATGCATCTCACAAATGCAGAAATCATGAATATGTACTTTTCTTAACTTCATCTGCCTTTCCAAGTCTTACAGAATCTCATTAAACGCTTCTTGCTGACTCTGGATTAAATTTGTGACTTAGCAAACTATTAGTATACCACACCATTCTTGAGAGAGCAGCTCTCAGTATGTTGGATAGAGATGGTATGAGTGCAGTGCAATAAGGGTTTATTACAGGTTGGAAAGTAGTTTGTGTTTTTCCATAAGAAAAATACATCTGGCTTTTGAATAACTGAGGGTACATTGTATTGGATGTGGCCACAATAAATGCTTCCTAACAAGCTGACCTTTCCATTTGCCATGCAGATCTAAAAACACCTGGAATGTGTTGTTTGTTTTAGGGTCTGGAATATTTAAAATGTAACATGAGAAAAACACGTAAGTGTCTAATGTGATGCTTGTCAAGTGAGAGAAGACAAGGAAGGAAGGATGGAGGGAGGGAGGGAAGGATGCAACAGGCACTTGTGCTCCCTGTAGCATTCCTTTTTCCGTCTCCAATAACTTAAAGAAAACTTAAAGAATCTAGAAATCTTGAATCTTGAGTCTAAGAAAGATCTCCTAAGACACGAATTTGGCTCTAAACAGTAATGCTAATGATTTAGCAGAGATGGTAAAATTATCAAATAATAAAATAAAATTCTGGCAAGTTTAGGAGTTGAAAACTAGTAATTTCAGGGTTTTGCAAGGAACACAGAGCAAGGAAATATTTTGGATAATAGCATGGCTCTGTTGAACTTAGTGATACAACTCTGGAGGTTTAGATACTGTTTCTTAAATAAGAGTATATAAATACTCAAAGAAGAAGAAGAAGAAGAAGAAGAAGAAGAAGAAAAGGCATTTTTAATATTAAAAATATAAGAAACATATGTCTATATTAAATTAGAGTATTTAAGCAAGAAAATAAATTATATTATTTTATTAATTTTGCAGTATAAATTTAGGTTATGCAAACCATACAAACATTTTGCCGTGCTGTAGTAATAGGACTTGCTATACAAATTTCTGTGATGTAGCATCTTACCACAAATAGAACTCCTTCTTAAATAGCTGCACAGATAACATATTTGTTGTGAAACTGAGTCAAGTACTACCATGACTGCTGTTTTTTAAATTTCATTGTCCCTTGCAACTACGGATATTCTATAATTCTATGATACTTCCATTGAACGGAAATGGGCACTCAAGAAATGTTTTCCTTTTGATAATTTAAAAATTAAGATGAAGAAAACTGCTTTGTAATTCAGCTGCTCATTGTATTTCTAGTTTCTGAAAAATGTTTTGCTCCTACTTTTTGGTTAGTTAACAGTCTTACTGTTCATTTTATACATGCTAGTAAACCTAGCTTAATTAAAATGTGCATTATACAGAAATCTTTGCTGTTGAGTTAAAGGATGGAAGTCCAAAAAAATTCATATAATTGCAAATCACTAATATCTTTTAGCAATTTCATGACCTCATATGGAGAATTACAAATGGAATTTATCAAATTCTATGTACACATTATTAATCACGGTGGGTATTAAGAAATGAATCTATTGCCAGATTACATTGCTCCTGAGATATTCTTTGAAGTTGTAATTTCATTTTTGTTCCACATTCCAAGGAACTGCAAGGAAGACCAACACATTTATTAAATCTTTCTCTTCTATGTTCCTGACTTACTTAGAAATCATAAATTATTATGCATAAACCATCACTATCAATAAAAAGGGTTATATGGAATGTTAATGTGAATTAGTAAAGTCTAACTTTAATTGCAGTCTAAACTTATAAAATCATCCATCAATGCAGATGGTGGCATACAAGTGTATTTGAAGGACTCATTTAGAGATCCTAATTTAAAAGATTGAATAAATCAGTTTTGTTCTTCCCATAGGGAGAAAAAAAAGGGAATTCAGCTTGCAGTTAGAAATTAGGTTGTATTTTTTTCAAGAATACATGGTTTTCAAAGGCAGAGAGGGGAAGGTTGGAGTAGAAATGAAGATTACTAAGTTATTAAATTTTACTCTGATACTTTGACATTAGTACTACCTTTTTATTCTGTAGTATTTTATCAATGGGCTTGTTAGTTGTGATAAGGACACACTACAATACAGATATAGGGTTTTAATTTCAGGCTTATGCTTGCTGCTTAAGTGTTTACAATTACTGCAAGGACTTAAAATTCTTTTACAAGTGGTACATGGTCACCATGGCAGTAAAATTCAGTGCTTCACAAATACATACTATGTGACATCTTGCATGACTGGGAAAGAGCCAGTATTTTAATTTTATTGACACATTTGTTCAAATTTGATACTTATGTTGGCATGTGCACCTACAGGCATAGCCTATAAAAATAGGCTGAAGAAAATTTTTGCCATGAATGAAATAGAATGAAATAATCTTGGCAAGGGAAAAGGGCAGAAGAAGTAGGAAGAAAACTAAGCACTGTGGTGAGCAGCATAACTAATTGAAAAAGTATCCTGAGGACATTCAACAGTGGGCACTAGAGGGCATCGACTGACACACTGAAATCTGAAAAGCAGCTACACTTACAAGGGCCTTCCATATTACATAGGTACACCACTTATTGCCATTTATTGCTTCCTAACTTCTCACCTCCTCTTGGTTATTCAAGAATACAGTATTACCATTTTTAGCCCAATTCTACAAACTATTGAAGCACAAGGTTCACTGAAGATGATGACTCCAGTAATTTGTGCCAGAGCCCTCCTTTCATTTGCATCACAGTCATGGCAAATTCTTGACAAATATAATTGCTGATAACAGTGAAATTTAATGGTAAAGGAGTGCCAGACAAAACAGAAAAATGAGCAAATTGCAAACTGGAAAAAAAAATTAAAATTAAAAATGGAAAATGACAGTGAAAGGGTGACCTTAGCTTGTTACCACTAATTCCTTACTGAGCTGTCCAAGTCGAGCCTTCTCTTTTTTACCAAACAGTCGTCCTATTGAAGACTTGATTCCTTTCTTCTTGGGAGCTTTGTGTAGGGAGTCCTGACTGCTGCTGACACTGCCAAGACCAATGCTTTCTGGCTCCAATGAAGCGGGCAAACTACTGCAAAATGATAATAACGAAATGGAATAGGTAACATGTCAACATTTTCAGGTAATTTTTTATGTTCTTCTGAGCAGCTCTGCAAATAAATTAATTTGTTATAACTCAGTAATGATCTCACAACAAGAGAAACAATCACATCTTTAAATTATTTAGCAACATACAGAGCAACACAAGATCACATTTTCTCTACGAGACGAGGCTGAAAAGTATTTTTATTTTGCTGAGAGCAATTTACGAAAAATAGTAATCAGTATTCTGATTTAACTTCCAGGACTTGTGGTATTGCTACTTCCACTAGTCATCAAAACTGTACCTCGAAACAGAAATAGCCAGCATCTACTTTAGCACTGATAAACATTTTCAGGCTGATGCAACAGACAAAGGGTAAGGTTTTTTCTCTCATGGCATGGGAAACAGGGAGGAAATCAGGTCATTTTGGAACAGTTAAACATGATTTGAAAACAATATGTGACAAACATCTTACCTTCTGGCATCATTGTGGTATGAAGAAGGAAGGGTATGAGTCATCCTGATAGCTCTGGGTGTCGGAGGAGGAGAAGTTTCACATTTGATTGTGGCTTTATCTTCACGCCCATCTTCTTCAACTACTGCAATCTGGGGGAGAGAGACTCCATTGAGAGCATATTAGCTTTTCAAGAACATTTCAACATATGCTGCATGAACTGTCAAGTGGACTGAAGCATGTAAGGTTTCAAGTGCAATTTTTGGAGCAAATTGTAAGGGTTCTTATTTTTAAATATGCTATTGGGAAAAACAATTGCCTAATAGGGCATTTTAAAGCACATATTTGAAAGAAAAGAGATTATGCTTGTAGAAGTTGTTTCTTTATGCCAAACAGGTTGGTACAGAGAAGGTCTAACCATGAAGACAATCTTAATGTAAGTGTGTCTCTTGCATTAAACAGGATTATTCCAGTTAACTAAGTTAGAGAGAAGGTAAATACAGGCTTAAACATGACCACTCTCTTCACAGCGTGTTACCAGAGTAGTCAGTATGCTTCACAAGAAGCATGGACAAAAAGGAATTTTGTCATAGCATATAATGATTTATCTTAAATACCACATTCTGTCATGTAAAGATAAATCTCATCATCAGTGACAGTTCTGTAAACAACTTTATATTGCTCCAGACGATTTCAAGGAATCTGTCTGTAGTTCCTCCAGCAAGAAGAATGGTCAAAATACATTTGAAGGTAATTCTTTTGTGTCCATACTTTAAAAAAAATAAAGTATTAAAAAAAATACGTATTCTTTTAAGTTCGTGCTGTCAAGGCTACTACTGCAAGATATCACTCCTGGGCCTTGATTCTGTGGCTTAGCTGGGACCCCTGGAAGCCTTTCCAGTTAGGATTAAAATGATGATGTTCAGGAATTGAATGAAAAGGAGACGAGAGGATGCAATTGCTGGCAAGGGACCCAGTTATCTAAACAGCAGAAGAATATGATAAATGTGTTCTCCCAAAACCCCCCAGTATCATACCTTTCTCCGATGCTTCCTTAGGTCACTTGGCTTAGATTGGTAACAAAAGCAGCAACAACAAAAAAATAGTGATTAATAAATATTACTGAAGCATAAAAAATACCTCACACTTGTTATTCTCACATTCATGAAGTGGGAAGCAAAGATTAATTTAACGCTATCCATAATATATACTAATTATACACTTGATGCAATAAGGTAAAATAATTCCTGAAAAGTACGACATTCTGGGAAATTAGGTTTGTTTCTTTTTCTAAAGTTACACTCTCCTTCAATTTCATAAACTTAGCAAAGAATTGGACATTTCAAGCTTATAGTAACACTTTCTGGTTTTGAGTTTTCATATAAGTACTTACGTTATCCCAAACAAAGACTTTTTTTAAAAGAAGTTTTATGAAATATGACAAATGTATTGGTGTCCCATCAAGTAAAACCACAAAATATCATCACCAACCACCATGCTGAAAAAGTCACTGGCATTTTCAGGAAGTGAATACATATTCACCTATTTTCTGCAGTATTACTTGGCAGTAGAAGACTGCTAGAATGGGTCTTGTTCAACCCCCTTTCCATTTTTATTTTTGGTAGATGTCTCATTCGTTTAAGGAAAGCTGAAGATACTCTGCAGAATTTATTTACTCGTGGACCTGGGCTGTCGAAACTCATGCAGTGCTGCTTTGCCAGCCAACCAATACAACCAATGATGTCTATGTGTGAGCCTTTTCTTATGTTGAGATATATCAGTTAAATGAATTACTGGAAACCAAAGAACTTATTTCAAGTGCATCATATATGGCCATGAAGTATGCATAAAAATGCTGCAAGTATAAAAGAGTACACCAAATATAAAAGCATATCCAAATGACTATATATAAGAAGTAGTGGAACATCTTAATGTCTTCTAGACATTTTCTGGAAGTTTAAACTCAGCAATAGTTCCACAGACAATTGTGTAATAACTGTATCACTTAAGAACTTTCCATTAGTAAATATTTTTGACATGTAAATAATTCCAGTGATCAGTTCTGTTTCTAATTAATTCCATGGGCTGTGTGCTGAAGGCCCTTAATAATCCTATCATTATATCCCTAGTGAAGCATGCAATATATAACAAATCCCAAAACCACCAAATGCCCATATTCTAGAGAATTTTCTATCTGTATGGATGATGAAGATGTGAATGAAGAATTAGAGAGATGAGCCAGTCATAGAGTGAAAAGATTAAGTACTTAATACAAGAAATACCACATCAAAAATTGTCATCATAAGGTTCTTACCAGCGTCATAACCCCCATTCTGTCCATCTCCCTGGCTGGACTGCGAGGGGTGAGTTTGGGAGTTGAGTGTCCGCTGGGAGGAGATGAGCTTGCAAGTGACGACGCTGTCACTGAGCCAGTAATGGAGGTACCTTGGTGGACTCTGGCTAGATTCAAGCCCTCCAGACTCACGCTGGCCACTCTGTTCTCTATCTCTTCAGCACGCAATTCTGTTGACTCTTTCTCTTCTTGGATTAACCTTATTAAGCAAAAGAAGAATGCTCTTGCTGCATTTGTCTTTTCATATCCCCAAAGAAAAACTATTAACCATTTCCTTTCAAATGAGATTTGAAAGTAAGAGAAAACAAAGATGAATATCACAGATAACTAAAAAAACCACCCTTTCCAATATTATTTTCCTAATCGCCAGACTTATTAAATTACTTTTCTTAACTCCTCCATCCTCAAAACCTGCTTGAAGAATGTGTCCAACAGCAAGACTTGATGTATGACATTTCAGGAATATTGGCTCCTCTGCAAAGGACCTAGAATAGGGCAGGGGGGTTAACAATCCGATTTACTATAGATAACTAATTCCAGGCTTATGTTGGCTTCATCTGATTATCTTTTGATAAGGCACAAAATTAAGAGTTAAATGAAATTGGGCTTTTAGGAAGGGAATTGCTAAAATAATCCATATTAATAAAACAAGAGAACACGCAAAACAAATTGTCTGTTTCACCCCTACAATTTAATGAAAAAATGATAGCTGTTTCTAAAGCACTGTGTTTTTAAGTAAATTTTAAATAGCTTTCTTGTTAGCATGCAATATAAGCAATATAAGCTTCTTATAAGCACCTATCACTTCAACAGGATGCTTCCACTGGGTTCTTTAGTTTTGTTTTTTTAATTGTGATTGCATCTAGAAGGGAAAAATGTCTTTAAAATAAAATATTTGTTTATAAGTCATTTGCCCATAAACTTGTGTTAGGAATAGTCTGTTTTTGCAAAAAGGAAGAAAAATTATGAGGGATCAGTGCTAAATGAGAGAATACAAAATTTGGGCAGGCTGAAACTGTGAACCAGACTTGTCTGAGTGAAATTAAGCAAGTACAATAAATAAAACCATAATACCTTGAAAACAGAAACCTAGAAATTTCTGTGCTGTGATAAATCTTCTTCCCTAACATCCATTTCAGAATTTGTATAAAACACCTACAGTTCTTTATAAAATAATGCAGGGCAGAAACTTAAAGACCAATAATATTTTGAAAGGGAATTATAACAATGTTTTTCATTTTAGTTATCTAAATCCTGAATCATCTTGTATACTAAAACAAATCTAAGACAAAATACATTTTGAATCTCTTTTGATATCTCAAAGAATTTGATAAAACCTTATGGTGTTTGTCAATTAAAAAAATAAAACAAACCATGAAAACATGAAATGCAGTACAGTTTATAAGATTATTGTTGTAGAATGATTTTTCCTAAAACATAATAAAAAAAATACATATCTGCTCCTTGAATAATGGCTATGACAATAAAAGCCTGCACTTCAGTATAAGATTAGAAGTTGAGGAAATAAACTACTGTCAGTAGACTACCAGTAAAAATGGTTGTATAGAAAGTGCACCCTTGCTTCCCTTTTGAGGTAAAACTGTACCTAACATCTGACTCAAGATCCTAAATTAAGTAAAACAGTGATCTGATTCAGGGTGGCACAAATAATATCCCACTATATCATCTGCAAGCATGATTCCTTATGAAAACCCTTTACTGTAATACTTGTTAAACTGAGAAAAGACTACTACTTTTAAAAACCAAATATAAATGTTGCATCTACAGCTTCCTGAACTGGCCACAGGGCTGACTTCTTTGTAATAACAAAAAATATGGATAAAGTTCTCTTTTATGTACCTTGTTCTACGGAGATTTACCTTCACAACACCAAAACATCTCTTTGATTCTGTATCTTGACAGGTGTAGGAAAAGGTTTGAGAAAATAGGGGTGTAATTCTATCTGAATGAACACATTCTAGGACAGCAAAAAATGCAAAGCTCTAGATTCATAACAAGAGGTTTTCCTCTGAACAGAAAAATTACTCAAATTCAATATATTCTAACAGAGTTCTCCCTTTAAAGTTACCTTGATCAGAGAAAGACAGTTGTTATCTTCACACAATCAATACGCCCCTCTGGAAAGCAGACACATTATCAATCCTCTAAAAGAACAAGTCGTTTCTCCTGAATGTCATGAATGGTACCTGAACTCAAGCACTAAGGCAAGCCTGAAGCTGTAATCATAAGCACATCCCAGCTGGTTTGGGCTACATACCTGATTTCTTTATTGATTGCATCTAGCTGCTCCTGAAGCATCATGGCCAGGGTCTGGGCATCGGAATGGCCACTTGGTGACAGCAGGTCCATGGAGCTGAAAAGTGTTTCTCTATCATCATCATCGATGTCAGACATTTCGGTGTCGCTTTCAAATGGATGACTGCTCAGAACACTGATCGGCTGCGTCCTATTCCACTCGTGATCGCCAAGTGATTTTACCTGAGTAGGAATTAGGACATATATGGCTTATGTAGGGAAAACTGCAAAGTCAGACTTCAAAAATAATGGGAAAGGAAAGAAACTAGTATTTAAAAATGCTTATTCAATTTTTAACTCTCTATTAACGCTTGCAATATTACTGCAAATAGTGTAAAGTATTTTCACATAATTGCAAATTAGGTTTACTACTATCAGGAAAATTTATACAAAAAGATACTCTGGAAAGACAAGTAATCAAGCATATTTGAACTTTGATGTTTGAACTTCAACCTTCTCTGCCTTCATTTTAGTACAATAGTACTCTTGTCTGAGCATGTATAGGAAAAACCCTGCTCTCTAGGTTGCGTTTTCTGGTTTGATGGGTTGTTTTACTGGTTGTTATTTTTTTCTTGGAAGAAAACCCCACTAACTGTCAGCTTAACAGCCTCAAATATATTCTCTTATCAGGGAATATATAAGAAGAAATTGGGGATTAACCTTTGGTTCATCTCTGCGTACTCCCATCCGGCCTCTTCTAGGTCGCCTTATCACTTTAGTTGACCGATAATCAGACTGGCTGTCAACCAGTGAGCCCACCGAGTACCTCAGCTCTGTTGATGTGTCCAGGTGAGGTCTATAAATAGAATTACAGGAATGGACTGAGATAGTAATAGGAATAACGACAACAATCCAGTGACTTGCAGTCTAGGAACACAGATTTCTTTTTTTTAAAAATTTTATGTACCACATAATAAATGAGAAAACCACATCACAAAATGTAATTTAAAAGTGAAAATTTGAAATGATTTTATGAGAAAATTAAGGGAGGAACCAGATAATAAAACCTTTGATTTTTTAAAACGAAAGCTGTGCATAGAAAAACTTATCATCCAAAACTTTAACAAGAGAAAGCACATTTCAGGACAATTAGAACTGGCAGCTGAGTGTACTATCCTGTATATTCACAAATATGCCTGAGGTTATTCTAAGCGTGCTGCATGTTCATGAGTAAACATATCAATAGTGCTACATTATGAAAATAGTGAACTGACCTGTGATATTTAACATTGTTTAGGAATTATTAATCTTTATTTGATGATACTTTTCAGAGTTTTAACCCCCAATTTTTCCTATAGCCCTGGTAAATCTTGGGATATTGCGGTGAGGCATATACAGGGCGACTTCAGCACACCTTTTCTTGTTTACAAACAGTGGTCCCTGACCTCTTTGTCCTTTATCAAACAGGAGCAGCAAAAGTTCACTGCATGGTGCATTAAAAGCATCTTAACCATGGGCTATGCAACAAAGTCAGAAGAGCAAAGACTCCATGCACCATTTGAGAATTCAACCACAGAAGTAGAGACCTGAACAATTTATGTTTCTTAACACATCAGCAATCTCCAGATAAAAATATATGAATGACATGATCACAGGAAAAAATTGAAATGTAGTAAAAAAAACCCTATAGGGCAGTGACTGTTTTTATCTTCTGTGTGTGACTGTTTCTATCTTCTGTGTACAGTAATTGTCTCAATAGAGTTTTGTTTTGATAATCAATAATATTTGGCAGTTGTGGAGCAAGTTGGCAGGAAAAAAGAAACAGTCCAGGTTTCAGTCTCTAGCCACAGATATTCATCTGCTGACCAGCTTCATTATTTTCCTGAAAGCATAAACTCCAGCCAATGCAGAATTAAACACAGGCTGAGAACAAGAAGCATTTAATGCTCAGAGTTTGCTATGCCTGAGAGAGCTGGGAGCTTCATGAGGTGAGGTTACAGAAGAGCAAGTATATTGTTCTGTGGAACCCACTCAATTCCCAAGATATTTAGATAGCTTATCAAGTTGAAACAGCCCTTTGATAAAGGCTAATCAGCTCCTGCTCACAGAGCACAAGCGAATGATACTCATCTACCCAGCAAGAAAAGCTACTGTTCACCAAGGATGGCTGCTCCAAAACCAAATCTGCTGCTTGTTGCAGCAGTTCAGTGGCCTGTGTACCTGCAGGCACTTTGAAAAAAAAAAAAAAAGTGTTGTGTGCCTTCCCACAGGAACACCTTGTCCCAAAGGAACAAAAATTCAAACAGTTACAAACATCACATTCTCAATTTCATAGACTTATACTTCTCTATGTATAGAAAAATAATATTCCAAGAGATAATAAAAGGTTGAGGAAGAAACCATGTTCAGCTACTTAGCAAGATATCTGAGGACATCAATGGGCAGGCAATAGCTAATGGAAGAAAAAAAATCTATTGAACAAGAGTAACTTCAGATGAATACAGTGCTCCCAATTTAGTTGTGGTCCATGAGCTTTGTCTGGCAGGTTTAAAAAATTCATATGTTGCTTGTTATGAAAACAACACATGGCACACAATTATCAATAAAACAACAATTTAATCTCAAGGGACACTTTTAAGCAAGAAGGACTTTCTAGAATGGTAAATTCATTTCAGCTGTTTGTGGTTATTTTAATGGCATTTGTCTCATTCTTCTCATACTGCTTTTCCAACAAAGAGAGGCATAATGTTTTATGTCTGGTAATGGTATTTTCAGAGCTCTCTGAATACTGTCTTCACCTTTAGCTGAAGTTCTGTGGTCTTTTGCTACACACTAAGTACAGCCGAGTTATGCCTTGCTAATAAAAAAAAGAAAAAAAGATATTATTTATGAAATAACTATTATCATAAATATGCTGATCAGTTTCAGCATTAAAGATGATAATTTCAGATTTATATTTAAGGTTTAATTTCTATTTTTCTGGAAGAAAACTTGTGTATTTCGATATACTTTTCAAAACATTTCATAATTTAAAAGACTTTATTTAATCTCTGTAATACTTCAGTGCATACTCACTGATATAAGGCCCTGTTTACCTATGAAAAAGTGAAAAGCAACAGTAGTAATAACTGCACAGATTTTACACTTTCAAAGAAATACACAACTACATTTACGTGTGGTTTGAGCACGTCCCTGCTGCAAATGCTTGCCACTTGTATTTATGTTCTAGTTCAACTTAAAGTGAGGAAACTTTTGCCAAAAAGTATTACCTTGACAAGGTGGGTTCTATTAAAGAACCAGTCCTCAGTTTCATTTGATCCAACTCAGACCTCAGTTTCTCAATTTCTTCGGCAAGTCTTTCCTGAAAATAAGAAGAGTCAGATACACTTGCCTGTGACACAAAATACATTTACTTCATGAGGTATTGTTCTCATAAAGTTAAACAAATAAGCAAAGATACACTGAACATAACACTGCCTGGAATAAGAAAAGGAAGCTCATTTAAGTCCCATTACTGCAAATAAGATGTATGCATCAAGAGGAGGTGGTACAGCACTCTGCTGTTTTACCACCGCCTGGAAGTGTTGGCAGGACAAATTTGTCCTTAAAACTCTATTTTTTCCTATTATAAAGCCACGCACAGCTCATTGTGTGACACACCATTTGCCCTTTAGAGACTGAGATTAACAGTTAGACTCAATGATCTCCAAGCTCATCTTTTCCAGCCTACATGACTTTATGATAGCATGAGATTGCATAGTGGCCTTTGTATTTACTGACAGAGACACAGACTTAGAGGCAACTGCATTTTAGAGGACTTGAACTGCAGCTTTATGTCTTGCTGTTGCTGAGTTGCTGGAACTCTAGTATGAGGTGCTGCTGGTGAAAAACCACAGTTTGCAACAAAAATTGGATTTTTGGAACTAACTAAAAAATACCCGCTATTTACAGATACCACCGGGGAAAACAGCACTGTTCGCAAATCCTACAAATAATTGTTATCTACTAATAAAGTGAAATCAAAGAATTTTGAAACAAATAAAGAACAAACATGGGATGAAGAATGTTCTATATCACGAAATGCTAGGAAGGATGATCTGAACTTAAGGAATATCAGTTTCAGTGAGTATTATTACTGAATTATTATTATATAATTACTGAAATAGTATTATAGTATTTTAAAAATATTTCTTGATTGAACAAAATTACTGAGATGCCTGATACCCTATTTATAACATTTTTCAATTACTTAGAGATTACTAGTGTCTGGTGTTATGTCCATCTCTCTGAAATTACTTCATTAGTTTCTTCATCAAAGTGGAACAAAGAATCCCTTTAAAGTGGGACAATTAGAAGCTCTGGGGTCAAGAACATGTAGTGACAGGAGAAGGGATAATGGCTTTAAACTGAAAGACTGTAGGTTTTAGATACCAGGGAGAAGTTCTTTATGGTGAGGGTGGTGAGGAACTGGAACAGGTTGTCCTTTTGGGTACTTTAATCCTGCTGCCTTTCTACAGGTTAACTAAATGTAGATGAAAATAAAATCTTTTTTAACAGATACCTCTTTTGTTATTTTTCTCAAAGATTTTGATTTTGGATGCCATATGATATATTTATATTAGTAGAGAATGGAACTATATTTTTAAAATTCTGTACAATTGCTTTTAAATTGATTTAATACATTGCAAAAACACTTCTGTGAATCTGAATGCAAATACGTTTATGTATCCTATTGCACTCAAAGCAGGAATAATTTCAAAACAAAATCCTGGTATCTGGGATTGGAACAAATATTTATAATCAATTTGACTGATTCACTTGTTTAGTGGGTTTAGGGGTTAATTTGCAAGGAATGAAGAAAGGTCACTTTCAGCTATATTTAGTATAATGCCACTGCACCTGTTAAGAAGAATTGCATCAAATCAAGAAATTACATTCTTCACTGTGAAAGTGCAACCAGTTATGCATACATCTCTGTTAAACAGGACTTTTTCAGAATTAAAACTGATAGAACAAAAACTCCAGAGCCAGTGAAATCAATATGAATTTTGGTTTTGACTTCCTGAGGCAAGGATATCAACCATGAACTTAGCTCAGAACAACTGTCAGAGACCTTCTAAGGCTATTTATGGCATCTGGGTGATTAAAGGAATTCTCATTTGTGTCAGGAAGATTTTTTGTGATAGCTCGATAATTAATATAGCATATACATATTTCCAAATAATAATTATACAACTTTTGATAAAAACAGATAAAATCACAGTATTTTACAGTACCTTGTCATGTAAGGACTCTTCCAGATTTTTCCTGAAACTTTCAGATTCTTGGATCAAAACATTCTAGAAATAAAAATAAGAGAAAAAAATAAGCAAGAAAGAAATTAGAGATATGCTAATATATCACTATATACATGCATAAGTTAACAAAGTTCATATACACTGGACTTCAAAATTAAAATTCTTTAATGTTTCAGCTGGATTATATACTAAATTTTAAATTCTGGAAAGAATTCAAACACGTACGACCATGTGTTTTCTAGATCAGCAAAAACTTTGCATCTTGGTTCAACTGAGCAACTGCCTCATTCTTACACAACCAATGTTGTGTAAGCTGTCTCCCAGCTTCTTTTGGCAAGCCTATTTCTTGCTCCATACCACATTTTCTTTCAATGATATAAACCCAGAAGAGCATTATCTGAGGAGTTCTGAAATACCCTTCTGAAAAACACTGCAAGATTCCCCTCAGATCAGACTGAAGGTGAGTAAGTAGAAGAGGGAGGGATTAAGGATGGCAAATACAACAGTCAGTGGCTTTGAATTTTGCAGGACCACATTTATTTACAGGCTTTCCATGATGTGAGACACATTTCCTCTCCAAGGCTAGATGCTCCTTCTCTGGTGACAGCATTTTACTCTTCCCAGAGGCAGTGAGGTGAAATCAGCAGGTTAATATACAGAAATGACAGCATTTCTGACCTAAAACTGGTCATTCCTCAGTTCTCATCCACTTTCTCTCACTGCCTCATGCACCCTGTCATGCACTGGCCCTTCACAAGCTCATCAGGCTCTTGGCTGATAAAACCATGACTCAAAATATTCAGCATATTTGCAGCACTTCTGGAAAGATACATGAGTCCACTCTTGAATTAAGAGTTGAATGTGTAAGTTGGACCACATTTGTGGTAATATTTGGTAATACGAAGTCAGAACGATGCTTCCATCCTGATAAAAGCAGAACATACAGGGAAATCGTTATTAAGCGAAACTTTGTAGTGCTCTTTATATTTTACCTTTTCTTCAAGAGCTGCCATTCTCTCTTTTAAGTGTAGTTGCAGACGCTCATTGGATTCTGTCAACAGTCTGTCTACAGTATCCGATAATCTTTTGTTGTGCTCCTCATTCATTTTTTCTCTTTGCCTTGCCTTTAATGTAGAACAAAAGAGACATATTGGAAGGGCCCAAAATTAATCAGTACAGGCTTGTACCATTAAAAAAAATTACAGGAACTGTAACCAACTAAAAGAATTCCACTGGAAATGTAATCACAGTTACTGATTAATGTACATCTATTTTCGTAAGAGCAGAATGTTTTCAACTCTAAAACTAGATGTAACCTAGTATATTAAGATGGTCAAGCAAAGTAGGAAGACACAGCCATCACTGCTACAAACAAAACATTTACAATTAGGTAGGTTTGAGTGCTGGAGTACATAACGTAGCACGATACTGGCAAATGAAAAGTGCACAGAAGCTGTCTGCACTACACATACTCTTTGAAGTTCCTGATTCTTCTCTTCAAGTTGAGCTTCTAAGTGTCTCATACGTTCCTCAATGTTTCCATGCCTTTCTTCTGCCTGTAAAAAAATAGAAAGACTCTTCCTGTAATTTAAGTGGCTTTGGAAATTTTTTATCTCAGTAAAGTTTAAACAAAACATAAAGCAAGCTACTACTAACTGCAAACTTAGTTTTCCAAAAATAAACTTTATTTAAACAGGCAGCTGAACAGCATTGCTTGAAATGTGTCAGCTACAAAGGCCTGTTACATCCAAGCATCAGCAAAACATTGGTTTTATTTATGAGCAATGAAATCAGCCAAATGTAACATGCAGACTGTGCATGGTTTGAACACAAACCTGCCATCGTAAAATTGTAAGCTCCTGAAGCACTGAACTGCACGATGGTTGATTATCAATTAAAAATAAAAAGTTAAAGAAAATTAAAACAAATCAGATGGATTCTATTTAGCAATAGAAAGTAAAGTCCAGTAGGACTACCTTCCTACGTATGGAGATCATTTCTTGTAGTTTAGCTTCCATAACATATTGATAATCATCAGATGAGGTAGAAGAGGTTGGATCAGACTAACAAGTCAAGGAAAAGGAGAGGGACAAAATTGAAAAATCAGAACTAAAGACACTGACACTGAACAGAACACAGCACAGAATGCTCAAAAGAAAAGTGTGACTGAAAATTTAATACTTTTAACTGACAGATTTTTACATGGAATAAACTACACTGATACTTGGTGAATAAGATGCAGTTGATGTGGAGAAACTGAAAATAATGGAAAGCTAAAGAAGCTATCAACCTACACATGGAAGTTCGAGGTTAGTGATGGCTGGCTGATGACACATTACTACAGAGTGGATTCAAAGCGATACTGTCTAATCTAATGTTGTTTCTCTCTCTCTCTCTCTTTTTTTTTTTTTTTTTTTTCCCAATTTTATTTTTATTTTTTTTATTTTGGTAAACAGAACACCAGAATCAGACTCTCAGAGGCCAACATCAGAAATTCCTATATAATTCTTCTACCATTTTCCAGGAATGATTACAATGCATAAATACTAAGTAATGGATCGGTCAGTTACGCCACTATGCAATGTCATGGTACATTCCCTAATTTTTAGAAAACAGAAAGAATGTCAAAAGAGACAAGGCTCAAACTTTTGTATGCCATTTTAGAATATACGACATAAGGCCTTTCATCCAAATAAACAACACAGTTTTCATCCCTTTGAAAAGATCCACCCTGGTGGATCTTTGGAAGATCAAGGTCATGAGATAAAAGAAGAACCTATAAATAAAAATTCATTAATAATAATGAAAAGTTATTACTGAGTATAGAAATGGTAATCCAACCAAAGATTCATTACTATTTCTGACAGAAGTTGACCTTAATTAGGTCATTTGTGGCCAAACATGAATATTCACGTTATTGTCATATCAAACAAGTCTATGTTATTATTAAAAAAATTTAAAAGCCCTTTAAAAAAAGGAAAATGCTATATTGGTTTTGTTGCTATGGAAACAGGAATGTGCATAAGGCGTATGGGGAGTGCTACTGGTGACTGAGTTGTGAGCTCGCGCTTGTCAAATGCTATTTCACTCTGTCAGATTTACCCTCTCTCAAAAAGAGATCTGAACTCCATTTTAGATGAGCAAACTTTAATATGCACAAGAAATACTAATCTTACAGCTGTATTTTTTGTGAGTCAATTTTTCATATGCTTGTCTACTAAAGATTTATCAGATTAATTAGGAATAGATATCAAATAATGCCAGATGTCCATAATAACTTAAAATTACCCATAACTTAAACTCAGTAGTATTATCAGGACTAAAAGATCATACAGAAAGCAAGCCTGTGATCTAGACATTTATAAATACAAACTGCAGCTTTTGATATGAAGACATCCGTATGAGAAAATCCTGCTTTGTATAAATACAAGAATAATGCTTACATTTGAAGATCACTATATTCTTTTCAGAGTATATTCAAAAACCTCAGATTTTGGCAAAATTTATGCAGAAATCTTTGGAATTAAACTCATTTAATAAGTGCAGTTCTTGTTTCTGATCATGAAGCAAGCATATTGTGATGTATTTTAACTTATTTATTAGTTGAAATTATTTTGTCTATTTGTTACAATATTTCACAACAATATTTCTATGCTCTTCTTTAACTTATCTCTCAGTTTTACATATTTGTCAGCTTAAGCACACAAGTGCTAATGCACTGCTTTCTCTCACAACTGGGTAAATAGAAAGATAGGGCTGATAAAGTGAAGTCCCTGCGATGGCAGAACAGACACATTTCCACAGCAGGACCAAGTTTTATACTGCTCTGTAGAAAACAGAATTTTCCCCTTTTTGAGTCCTGGCTTTAGTATTGGTTCAAGGTCTTCACTTAATGCATCAAGGGTCATGAGACGACTTGAAATCATCAAAGCTCTGATAAGACTTAAATAATTCTACCTCTTTTGAAGCCATTTTCATAGAGGGAGATACAGAACCCACTGGGGGCATCTTCCTACAATATTAAACTCCTTAGAAGCTTCATTAGCTGACTACGAAGCTTAAAAGCAAGTTACTTAAACTTCACTGCTTCCATACACTTAATTGCAGCTTAATGCAAAATATGAAGAAAACCAAAGTAAAACCTCTAGGTTCAAAGGGATCCCATTTAAGTCTTCTGAAATGTGGTGCTGTCAGTCATAACCTGTCCTTGAAAAGACAGTCTGTCTAGTCAGTTGTATAATTTATCTTTTTTTTCAAACTAAAATGTAAATTTTTCAGTCCAAACCATGCCAAACCTTATCCCTCTAGCAGACCTTTTCAATGCAGAAAATAATTGTGGTATTAGGTCTAACAATTACGGGGAAGAAGAGAAGTAATGACATTACTGCCAGAACTATGTATGTTACCCAAATTCTTATATAGACAACATTCTTGAAAGAACATGATGGTCTCTTCAAATTCTTATAGCTACCTATCATTTCATAATTTCCTGCTGCTTTAATAATTCAGCAAGGTATATGTTTAAGCTATGTATAAATCTTCTTGCATTATAGTTTTCAGTTATTTTAATAGAATACTAAAGCATTCATATGTAAATCCCAGATTAAAAAAAAAAATCTTCCTGAATGTGTTTTAGAGTACCTGTACTTCTCATTTCAGCACAAAAGTAAACATCTACCTTTACATCTCTTTGGTAGAACAGAGAAACTTGAAGATTAATTAAAATTCAACATGCCTTAGAATCAAAACAAATGTCATTATTATAAACACTGCAAATGTATTAGAATGTTTTGTTTCCTTTATGTATCATTTACCTCTAAAAGTGTTATTCTGTATTACTCTAAAAGGACCAAATTATTTTATAGCCAAGATATCCAATAATTAGGCTCAAGTACTTGTCTGGCAGAGAGCAAGCACAGGTGTGCAGACTTTGTACCTGCTAGGGATTTTAACCTCTGGTTATTACACGCCAAGTGCAGGAGCAGCCCCCTGAAGCAGGGATGTGAATCAAAAGGGCAGACACAAACACATGTATGTACTCCTGTCTTCTCTGACTTGCAGAAACCCATCTGCAGACAAAGAGCTCCATAACCAGCGTCCCCAGCTGGAACATCCTCCCAAAATGAGCGTTTCAACACCTTCCATTGCCCTTCACACTGAGAAAGGCCCCAGCCTCAAAGAGCCCCCTCCAAACAAAAAAAACCCTGTAGCAAGTCAGCTGTTAGCTAAGGGATTTGCAAATCCTTCCTTACGGACTTCCCCTGGCCATGCTCTTAGGATTGGTTATACCTGTGGTAGTTACACTTTTGTGTTGTTCACATGTCTTAGTCAGACCCAGAGATTACCACTGGAATAAGCTCTTTGAGAGACTTGGCACCCTAACATAAAAATATTGAATGTGCCCATCTCAGCCTTGTAGTTTGAGGCACAAGGCAGAGGCTGAGACATCAGTGTTTGTCATGTTTCCATAGCACAATTTTCCATAGCAGAACAGACAACTGTGGACTCACGTTCCTAAAAAAAAGCTGGATTTCTTCCAACTTGTTTTACTAAGAGTTAATTGAGTTAAAAACTGTAAAGTAGAGCTCACATAACTGCTTGTTTGGCAGACCTTGCCCTACATTCTTTCTCCAATGTAAGACTGGCATGCCTGTTTGCTCCTACTCGGTACAGGAGGATTAATAAGACACATTGTGTGGTATTCATCACCTAGCATTTAAAGCATTTAGCCAGAACATTCAGTTATAAATAGATTTAGGAAATCATGCATCTTAACCTGGATTAAAAATGTATGGACAAAAATGAATGATGTCTGACCCCTATGAGAAAACAGCATGAGTCTCAATGTTCACTTTGCACTCTACATGCCATGGAATAGCCAGCACGAGGTAGTAACAGGCAGGAAAACTCTGCATTGAGGGAATACCAAAGCAGCTTGTATGCTCTCTAACCCTGTTAAAACTCTGCTGGTGCTCCTGCTGCTAATGCGCCCACAAAAAAAATGTTGCTTTCACATCATCTGTTACTGATGGCGCTGCACATTTTCTAGGTCTTTGCATCTTAGTTGAAAAAAAAGAAATCCAATTTTGGATGCAGAAACCACCTATATAATACAGGTGCCAGATTTTTTCCTTGTGTTGAGCTGTAGGAACAAATCTAAACTTTTCTGATGGTACAAGCAATTTCCCCAGTTTTGAGACCTTGACTTTTGAACATTTGAACTCTCCAGATTTTCTACTAGTATGTTATGGTACGCATTTTTTCATCTATCCTTGGAATAAGGGAGCTATTCACAAAGAAAGAATGCATTACTGAACTCAACTATGAAGTTGAATGTGAAAATATGTGATCACGGTGACAGAGTCACAACAGCTCACAAAGTTATCAGCTACTTGCTCACATACTCACATCTAACTTACCAATGTGACAAAATGAATTGGCTTAGGTGTCCCCTTTTTCTAAACCACAACCTTTCAGTCAATTCTTTCCCCTCCTTCATTTTCCCACTACCTTCTGTACCTCCTAAGTTTAGTAAGCAATTCCTTCCATTTAGCTTTGCCAAATTTGCTTCTTTCATTTCTTCCGCCTATGAAAAATCTCCCGAAAAAAGGGAAAAATCTCCTGAGAAAAGGGAAGCACAATAAGAGGGGTGTTTTGAGAAGACACGAATGTGTCATAAAGGTGAAATTTTTCTTGGCTTCCCTCTCCTTTAAAGATTTTTTTTTTTTTTTAGCCTGTAAGAGGATTTATCAACTTTCTTCTCCAGCTAACACATCATCTTGTCTCTCTCCCTTGTTCTCAGAGAGATTTCTGTATTAACCACATCCACTCCTTGCAGGGGAACTTCTTTCCCCTCTTTGCATCCCTTTCATGGAAGACATTCTCCTTTTACTTGTTTTGCAACTTCTTCCCAGCTTTAAGCAAACCACTTCTCCACATTGACACAAAACAAGCATTATGTCCCACTTGCCTCTAACTCTCAAGTAATTTTTTATCACCTTTAAAATTAACTGAAGGTGTTACTATGCTAAATGTGGTTTATTATGATACGGTTTCCTCTTCTCCATCCAAGTGCTTCTGTAATGCAGCTGAAAAGCATGGTTGGTATTTCTGGTGACCTGCACACAGGAATGATGGAGTAAAATGCTGACTGCTGTCTTGTGATCAGAGAAGTGACTTGGTACCTCTGCTGCACAAGCACTCAGGGGGTGAAGGACTACTAGCGAGAGTGAGTGAATGGAAGTAGGTGGATGCTGGCTGGCTCTACTAGACCCCTCCTTGAACCATGCAAGGAGAAACTGTGTTTGACAGACTAACCATCTGAAGATTCTGCATGCTCCCATGTCTGTGCCTTCTGAGGAAAATGAACATTTTGTGGGATAAAGAAACGTTAATACGGGAGGGAGGAACTGCCTCTTCTCCAGGGTAGGCAAACAGACCAATACTGTGAGAGTGAGTAGAAGGTGGCTCAATGAGTCATGGGAATCTCAATCTTGGGATACATGCTGAGAGCTGTGCTACTTGTCATGACCAGATACCAGTGTGATGGCCAAGCAGGACAGCACGGTATATGGGATCATGCTGGTCCAGGTTAGTCTGCCACAGGCTGACTAACCCTCCAGTCGCTCACCCAATGGGAAGAACATGGTGAAAACAAAGCCAAAGAAAAGATCAAATGATTCAGGTAAATTTATGGGTACTTATCCAAGTTCACTGTATAGTCCAAATTTTTGGAAGTTCACTCCTTATGAACTAGTTTGGGCGTGGAAAAGTAGCGGAAAGACATTTCACTAGCTTATACAAAAAAAGGAAAACCAACTGATTTTAAAAAACTGACACCATAGAAGCATCACAATCTATATCCTTCTTTTGCAGAATCACAACCCAGATTTATTACAAGCAAGAATATAAAAGATTGAATGCAGAACTGTAACATGCATCTTTCGAATCTGTGGGGGAGGTGGGGAATAATCACAGCCAAATCCAGAACATGTTTGTTCTGCTTTATCCCCACATGTAAGTAATTGGTCTTATATTTTACTCAAAGTGAAGCAGATAACCCCTATTAATTTCCTTTAAAATACATATAAAGCATGTTAGACTTAACTCACCTCTTCCATATAATTGTAACCCCATTAATCTCAGAGAAGCCACTTTCACTGAGAAAATACTAAACAAAGGAGAATCAGTTTTGACTCTTTTTAGGACAGGAACAGTAGCTGATTCGGGGGCTCATCTTTTACTTAGTATACATAGACACTGCAGTGATCACGTAGCTCGGGTAGACAGGCTTCAGGTATTCTGCAGCCAGACAATTTGAGTCCTACAGACTGCATGTATGTTGGTACAAAGTCCAACCAAGGCAAAATTAATTAAGCATTACTCAGCCCCTTAGGTAAGTCTTGCAGCTCTCAGTGAACAGCTGACCACATGTAAGAGCACACCGGCTAGCTAACTTAAAACTACTTAAGTAAGCTGCAGTGATTACAGTTTTGTCCTTGGTTCAGAGCCACATTTATGTGATCCATGAAAAGTAATGGACTTTAAACTTCAGAGCTGTCAAACCAGCACTTTAGTAAGTTCTAGAGTTTGCAAAGACACTGTATACAAGATACATAAACCACAGGCTTATTTAGCCTATTGGCCAAATTATGACAATCTTCTTCATGTCATTTATTCCAAGGCAGCAAAATTTTAACAGAAATACATATCTTCAGCTTTTCATGTAATCACTGAGATGTGAACAGAACCAGTATTATAACCTAACATACTTCTCAGAGTTTCCTGCTTGGCAAAAACTTTGACTGAGTACATCAAAGTGAAATGGGGTGGAGCAACAGCTCTGTTCACAGCTCTCTAACCATATCTCATGAAATAATGTAAGAAGACAAACGGAGATGTATATTGCAGCTTTATGATCACAATAACAGTATCTCATGGAAGTCCCTGAGTGTTGCTGTGCATGGTTGAAATGGGATTTCTTCTTACAATATTTGTCATTAATATATGTTTAAGGAAAAATGCAGTTGCAAGAAAAGACATGCTTGAGACTGCCAAATACTTACTGGTGGCTAATTGCTGGAGAACTTACTCAGGAAAAATCCTCTTAAAATAGAAAACAGTATTTTTAAGCTACTGAGGGCATTAGAATATATGATTACATGCTGAATCAGAAACAATTGGGAAAAAAAAAGTTAAAATGCCAAGGGATTACTCTCATGTGCACCTAAATTTTCTTAAAATCCAATGAAATTTATTTGGTATTTCATGTAGCTCTTTTTGCTGATTCTTCTTGCCTTCCTCCCCCCATGCCACCTCCCCCAATTTTCAGTCTTTCTTTCAGATTCCCACCCATTCATACAAACCTAAAGTGACAGCACAAATCCTTGATTACTGAATAATGATCTTGCCTTAATTAAAAAAAAAAAAAAACCCACACAAATTCCCCCAAAAGCCTGTCTTCCTTTGTTTCCACTTCTTAACTGAATTACTTAAAAATCAGACCTTATTACTGAGCTGCTCAGCATCTAAGGTTGGAAAAACATAAGAACTGAAAGTCCATCAAATTTAAAAATAGCTCAACACATAAATAGTTAGAAGCATTCCTTGGCAATAGAGAAAGGAAAGCTTAGAAAAATCAGACATATATAATACAGTCTCTTAAGTGCATTTTTCTTTGTCTAATTTTAAGAGAGGAAGAATAAACCTCATTATGTCTCTATGAAGTTGAAAATACTTGAGCTATAATATTAGCTACATATACACCTGAAAGAATTAGATGCTCAATATAAACCCCACGCTATTAAAATTTATCTTTATCTTCTTATTTCTCAGCAAGATAGCGGCCATATAATAAATTTATCAGAAAAAAAGAGTTTGAAATCCACTCAGGGTTTCACATTTTTCTTTGTAGATATATGGTACAAAGAATTATTCAAAGCAAACCTTGTAAGCATGTACTGCAAGTTGTCTTCAATTTTGTTGAACAAATGATCCCACCTGCCACCAGGATTTGATTTTATAGCACTTATTGCAATACAACTAGGTGTTGTTTATACACATCGTATATGAAAACACCCAGAAGAACTAAGTACCTGGAGGAAAGGGACTTCCCTCACTGCCTACCCTTAAATTAGAAATTCTTACACACTAAAATGAGTCCTCCTAGAATAAGTCATGCTCATATGTATTGGAAATATATGACTCCTTTGTAAATATTTCCTGGGCTAACTTACAGATAACTACTTTTCCTGTCACCAAAATGCTAAGAATTATAAACATGGCACTGAGACCATTACTGTGCACATACTTATCAGGAAACATTCTCTTCTTTGATGCCACCTTGTTTTGTCCTTGAGGAAATCAGGTATTAAACAATGGGGCTTCTGAAGTGAGCCTATTTCTCAGTACCTTAGTCAAAGCTGCAATTCTCTGAGCCAGTTCAGCCTCCACTTCAGGTAAGGTTTCAGCTTTCCTCATCGTCTGCTGCAGCTTCTGCTCAGCCAGCTCTAGACGCTCTTGCAGCTGTCTGTTTTTGTCTTCCAACTGAAGGCCAAAGATAGATAAACAAGTATAAAAATTAAAAATCAATATTAGGGACTTTCCTTCCCTTTCTAAGGTATCAGTGAAATGATAGCAAAACTCACTAACAGGCAAGATATCCCTCAATGTGGAAGAGGTTACTGGAGAAGTATTAACTCAAGCATGGAACAATGTAGGCTGCTGGTCTTACTGATTTGAGGCTTAAGGATATCGCACAGCTGAATAAAAGGAGTTGTAAAATGGCACGAATTAGGGTGAAAACACTCCACTGATCAATGTAGTATTTATCTGAGCAAAATAATAGTACTGGTGCCAGTAAAATGAGAGTTTTCTAAATGGAAATATAGGGTTTTTTACAGAAAAGTTTACATAGGAGCTAAAATGGGAAGGAAGTACAATTCTGAAAGGATGGAATTGCCTGAGTAAGTTGCCAAACAAGATTTTCTCAATGAATGCAATAATATATTATGAAAAGTTAAAATTGACATTTCATTCATTACAATTAAATCTCATTTTACAGAGATGAAATTGATTAATTGTGATACCTATTGAAGAGAAATTGGAGGACTTTTTACAACTGCGGCATTTTCTGGCCTACTGAGATGCACCACACAATTAAGACCTGTTAATGGTTGCTGCTTTCTTGTTCAATCCAGTTAATATAAGACAAAATGAAAAAGGAGTGTGATTATAGATTATTTTTTAATACTTCAAAAAGCATGAAAAGCTAGGCTTTGCACATCTCAATGCTGCAAATCAACTTTAAATCTGACCATATACACTCTAAGCCTGGTTGTTTTGATTCCTGTTTTGAGTAGGCAGAACTCTGCAGCACAGCATGACTTACATTGGCAACAATAAGAACGCAGACACAAGTACCTTACTTTTCCATCGTTGGGTGTTTTTTTTCCCTGACAATTGAAGATACCTCTTAAAATAGTCTAAGGAAGCTGGCAAAAGCTGGAGAGTTTGAATTCTGATGGTTTAATTTCCCTGAAGAGGTAGTCAAATACATATATACACACATACAGGTGGATATTTGCATGTCTGTGCAAATATATCTGCATACAATTACAGAAGCAGAGATGATCATATCACAGAGGTTAATTTCCCATATTGCAGTTTAAATTGTTTAAAGATACGCTAGGCAAAAAAGAAGTCTGATACTGAGGCTGGATTTGAATTATACAGTATGAATTATATTAATTCCATGTTTGCTTTCAGTTTATATCATGTTCTTCAAATTACAAACCAGTGGTTCATGTTCAGTTTACATTCCAGATTTGGAATCACCATGGAAACAAAGTACCACGAGAGAAAGCTGCACAGTCATAAGATTTCTTAAATCACATTCACAGTTCATTTAGATTTGTAAAATTTTATTTGTACTCTATTAATACATAAAATAATTAGAATATATTGTATGCAAATTTTGATCTTTCCAGCAGAACGGAATTTTTTTAGCTCAGACAATTTTTTTAAAAATAAAATTTGAAAATTGTTACATAAGAAGCAAAGATATTCTACTACTTACAGAATAAGACTCTGGGCACTTACGTAAGGCTATATTAGAAAACACAGTTATTTTCCAGCATTGAATGTACACATTGAAATTATTGTTCACAGCTGTAGTAGCTGATATTAAATTTAGAGATGCTGAAATATTCAGGATTTTTTAGATTAACTGATCTGTTCATTAAAACTGAACAGATTAACCTAATGGAAACCTCTTATAGTAAATTGACATTAATTTTCATTGTGTATGAAGAAAACAACTGACTAATGCAGGTACAGCACCTGACGCAGGATGGCTTCCTTGTTCGCCAGCTCATTTTCTAGCTTATCGTTCATGTCGTGTATGGAGGTGGATTCTCTCTGAGCACTGAGGTAGCGCTTCTCCAGCGTAGTTATTCTTTCTTCCATATCTTCCTTTTGTGCCATTGCCTAACATGACAGAAAAACCCCCATCATGACCCATGCAATTAAAATGCTACATAATCCATGTTTTACTGATTACATTTTATTAGATTATGAAAGCAGTGTTGAAATAAGTGAGATTATTTTTCAAGACATAATGATCATACAAATGGTTCCAAATAGCTAGTGCTAAAGTGGACCCTATCCAGCTGATCTTTTTGAGTAGTGCTGAAAAAACCTTCAACAGAAAAACAGTACATATGTAGTTTGTTAAAATACACAAGAAAATAAACCTGGTACTTTACCTTATTGAACCTCATACAATTGGCCTTGATCCAGCCTGTCCAGATCCCTCTGCAGAGCCTTCCCACCCTCCAGCAGAACCACATTCCTGCCTAACTTGGTGTCATCTGTGAACTTCCTCAGGGTGCCTTCGATCCCCTCGTCCAGATCATCACTAAAGATATTGAACAGGACGGGCCCTAGTAATGAGCCCTGGGGAACACCACTAGTGACTGGTCACCAACTGGATGTGTCACCATTCACCACCCCATTCTGAGCCCAGCCATCCCACCAGTTTGTCACCCAGCAAACAGTGCACCTGTCCAAGCCATGAGCAGCCAGTTTCTCCAGAAGAATGCAGGAGATGGTGTCATAGGCTTTACTAAAGTTCATGTAGGTAACATCCACTGCCTTTCCCTCATCCACTGTAGAGGTTAATTTGTCAAAGAAGGAGATTAGGTTGGTCAAGAAGGACCTGCGTTTCATACACCCATGCTGGCTGAGCCTGAGCCCCTGGTTATCCAGCACAACCTGTGTGATGGCACTCAGGATGATCTGCTCAATGACCTCCTGGGCACCGAGGTCAGGCTGACAGGCCTGTAGTTCTCTGGATCAATGAAAACTAGTCTTTGTAACTAGATAAAAATTATAAAATGCTTAAAAGATGCAGAGTACAAAGATGTGAAGAGACTTTGAGCCCGTGCCAAGCATCAAAAACTGTGAAGGAACATTTCTTCCAGAATACTAGAAATAACAGATTAAATATATGCATACAAATGCATATACATACACGCACATACATAAATCCATATGAAATAACTATATTGTAGGAAGCAGTATAATAGAAAGATTACTAAAATAGATTCTAGAAGCCAACTATCCACACACATTGAGAACATCTGCCTAAGGGATGATATACTGGAGAACACTAAGAAACACCACAAGTTTAACAGGAGGAAAGATATGGAAAATTAAATTATACCTTCGTTTATTGAGAGAAGGGAATAGATTTCTAGTACTATTCCTTAATTTGAATTTTTTGTCTCCTATGTTTAAGAGCTTTCATCAGTGCTCAACTTTAGCTGCTCATATACACTGGCCTCTGTCAGTTTGTAGTGGGTATCACAGGAACAACAATCAAAAATATGAGGTGGGTGTGGTTAATTCCTTACCTCTCTAATGTCTCTCTGATATTTATTGTTCATTTCCTCTGTTTTAATGAGCTCCTTCCTCGTGGTCTCTGCTTCCTGCTCCACCTCTCCCACCCGGGAAGACAGTGCAGCCAAACGCTCCTTCATTTGTGCCATTTCATAGTTTTGCTTTTCCAGTAGCTCCTGAAGTTCAACAACTTGACTGGCTTCATCATTTGAGTCTATTGAGCCGTTTGATAGGCGCTGTCAATGGAGAAGTGGCATTGATTAATTATCTTTTAATGCGGGCTCTACCTAAAGAATTTCTAAAGCAAAGATTATTTTAAAAATTACCAAAGTAACTAGGAAGGAAAAACACATTTTCATGGTAGGTGAGACAAGTATACTTAAATAGCAAAAGATTAATTCATATCAATGGATTCCAGAATGTGGCATCACAGAGAGATGGAAACACTTGCATTAAGAGCAGAATACTATACATAGAAAGGTTTAGTATGGCATTATGACTACTTGAGTACAGATTACAACAATACTTCTAAAAATCACCAAATTATTTTCATTGGTCTTAGCTAAACTTACACAGCATTTTATCTTAAAGTTAGTGTCATTTGCAAAACATACCATGCTGCAGACAGGAAACAACATTAATAAATCGCAAACTCACTGTACCAGAAAATGCTTTCAGTCTGAACAACATATTGGTTAGACTTATATTAGAAACAAGTTCTGCTGAAGTAATTTGTGTGCTGCTGAAAGCCTTGGTATGAACATAGTTATAAAGAAAAAAACCCAAGATTCCATAACACACACTGCATTTGGAATATTATCTCAGCAATACGATTTATATTGCAAATAAATGATTTCAGGATAAAAGTGCATTCACTAGCAAGACTTGCTGGTATTTCCTCGGTACAATAGATATTCACATTTACCTTTTCCAGCATAGGCTAAGCCTATGGTTTCATATAAATTTAATTCTCTCATGTAAAAAAATAGGCAAAAAGTACAAATAAAACCAGAAATATTTGATTTGATCTGCAACATGAAAAAATACAACCCGAGTATCTAACCTGTCATTAAGTTTCCTGATGATGTACAATTCTATTGGTTAAATTTCTATTATGAAGCATAGGAGCAAAGTATTTTGCTGTTACTGTAATTTTAAACATCATACAGATATTGGTCCTAAAAGGTGCTTATCGTCCTTCAGGTGATAATGTGTATAGCAATGTATATTTGAAAAAATCCTAGCAAGATCTGAGGGGAAACCAGGATTGCTTTCATTAGCACTTCCTATTATTTGTGTAAAAATATATGTCTATATAATATATAATATACAATATACAATAATATAATAATATAATAATATATCTATATAATCTTCTAGCAAATTCCAAGAACTTTATTTAATGGCTTTAACAACATTCTTTAACAACATTCTTTTCTCAATCAGCCATAAAATGAACCCAGATCAAGACCACCTGCCCTGCTGTTCATTGTTGAATAAAATTACTCTAAAAATTCATGACATCAAATAACTCAGTCCTAAAGTTGTATTTTTTATACTACCTAATTATATTTTAGATATTTTATGTTAGCTGCTGAACCACCATTGATCTGCTTTCAGGACATCATACTAAGATGACTATAGCAAATTAAAAACTTATTTACACTTAGTTTGATGTTTGAAAAGCGTTCAATTAGTCTGTTTGAATCAAAATGCCATTAATATGCAGAAGCCACAAACAAAATAGTACTCAAACAGGATAAGACAGACAAACCATCAAACTTTATTCCATTATGAAAATTTAAGATGAAGTTTTTATCTATGACAATTATAATCTGTTCTACAGTTTTAATCTCATACTGCAATTTTAGCAGTTTTCACAGATTTGCCAATTTTATCTTGTGTGGAATTTGCCCTACAACTCTGTAAAGAACAGTCCAAGAATGCTGCAAAGTTATAATAAGACAAATACCAAATCTCATATGCAATAAATAGCATGTGTTCATGTACCTTATGCAACACAGACTCTGGTAATTATGAAAAGGCAACCTGTGATATCTAGGAGTATGGTCACTGCAAGAGAAATATTCTCTTTTCATTAATGCAAGTTTTTTTCTCAAGATATTAATAACTAAACTACATATAAATTAAATCTGAAAGAGAATTTTTTCTACTAATGAACTCAGTATCCAATATTTCTGGAAAGACAAGTAATACTGCAGTTAGAACTTGTCTCTCACCACTAAACCAATGTTGCATGCATGCAATAACTTTTCTGGTAATTCTTTCATGAACTCTTTCTACAAAGTGCTTTAGTTCTAATCATCATTCACTTCTGCTTTACATTTTTCCTGATTCATATATAGAGCTAGTTGGTATTTAAAATTTCCAACTTACTAAAAAAAAAAAAAAAAAAAAAGGCAGCTTTCTTTAAAAACACAAATACTATTTTTAAAACTCAGAATCTGCTATTTTTCGAATTTTGAAGCACACTTTTAAAGTTTATATTGGGATTTCAACTGACGTTTGGTCACTTTTATGCCTTGATATTATTTTATGATATACCCTTTATGTGGGTATATCACAGACAGCAATCACTTCAAAATACCATGAGTAGAAAGTTATTAAGTATTAGTTCAAGGAATAACTGATATAACATTCCTCAGTTTTTAAGGAGTGTTATTATCTACATTTATGGTAATAATTTTCCCTCTCTCCCACACAAAAATAGCTTGAACAAGAATGTGAAAATATGCTATGTCAGTAAAAGCAAAGGGCATTTTGTAGATGATGATTCAAAACAATTTTCTGAATTACTGAAATGAGCAGGAACCTCCCCTGCTCCAGAAAAATTTCCTATGGGATAAGCTGGAGGGACAGAACTGTAGCATCTTCTCTATTACTGGTCTTGTGAATAACATCCATGTCCCTCATCTTTTAATTGTTTGTTTGATTATTTTTCTTGCTCTTTCTCTGGCTGAATTTGTTTTAGCTGTTTGAATTTTTTTCTTTCCTTGTATGTTGTTCATGCTGTATATTAATTGCAATCCATTGCAATTAATAAATCAATTACAATTTTGTTGCTGTATATTAATTACAGTCCTTTTTAAATAAACAATTAGTCGAATGTTTAAAACAATGAAATTGAATAGATCTCTGCTAATTATTACCTGAAGCACTAAAGAAATCTTTTCAGAAGAGCATGCTCAAAAAAAAATTTCAATGTAGACACTTAACTATCATATCCTTATACTATCCCAAATCCCCAAAACATGGAACAAATAGTGTCAAATTAGTTGGGGTGGTGGAAAAGAAAGTACTGGAAGTAATCCAAAACAATTAGGAAATGTTTAAAGAAGGAATGTCAAAGAAAATGTCCTAACTAGTAAAAGCATTCTAGCACAGAAAACTAAAAACGTACATCTGTCTTAGAAGGTAATCATCCAGATAAAGTCTTCAACGAATTTTATCATGTTATCTATCAAAAGTGGTAATGCAAAAGCTACATATGGACACACTCCTTCAGTTCAATTAGTCCACATAAAAGAATCTACGACCAATGGCTATTTTTCCTTGAAGAAATGTGGCAAATCACTCACATGCTTCAATGCTTTGAGGGTATTTTTGCTAACTAATTTACTCAATACAGATAGCCCACCTATTTCTATCACATTTACTTATTTAGATTTCAATGCTGCAGAAGCAGAATCATCATATATTTTCCCCTTCATAATTTTTGCTTTCTACAGACATGGCAGGTTCACACAGCTGCAGTGTGTGCTCCCCTGCTACACTCACTGTAAGGGTCTCCTGCCCCTTTGCCCAGGTTTCTCAGCCACGAGAAATCTGGCTGGCATCAGACTGAAGGGTCCAACAGAACACTAAGACATTTTTTCTTGGGCTAGGTCAGAGCAAACAAACGTATATGAGCAATGACATCTCCACCCAGCAATGCAGCACCTGCATTCTTCCTCTCCTAGATAGAATGAGGCAAAGAGCAACAGCAAGAGGATGCCTGCTTTGGGGTTTTGTAAGCTGGTGGGTTTTTTTGCTTTTTTTCTGTTATATCACCACACCAGATAGATAATTGATATAACGTAAATAACATGGTTGTTACTAAGGGTTTTAGAGATACTCTTCCTTCATAAAGCAAGCCTTTACACTCACCCAAATATAGTGAAACAAGATGGGAGGAGAAACAGAAAGGGTGGAATAATCATCAAGTAAATCTGATGACAGTGATGGTACTAACTATAACAGGTGACACACTGCAGACAGGAATGAGGGAGTAATAGGGATTAAATAAGAAATGTTGGGGTGGGGGAAAGGGGGAAAAGTAATATTTTAATTTTTTAAGGTCTGTGGAAATGGAGGAGGAAAGTAAATGTTCCCTACCACCAAACAGTATGAAAAGAAAAATAACATCCCTGGAATCTGATTTTCTTTCTTTCAAGATCCAAAAAGCACATCAGTAAGATGATCTGCTGCTCATATAGGAGTGTCAGCAGGGAGAAGAACAGCAAATTGGAGCATTACAAATAACCATACATCCCCCCTATATTGCTACTTCTCTCCACCATGAGACAATAAAAGGAAAACCAGCTGCAGACTAGTTTACTAGCAAAAACCTAAAGCAATGGTAAAAGGAACACCGTGAGAAACTGTAAAATAAAATTACTCTAGAATGTTGTAGTCTCTGTTAATCTAATTTATAATGCCCTTTCAATCAAACCCTAGCAATAAATAACACTGGAGTCAAACTGATTTGAGCTACACAAGGTAAAATAACTTTAAAAAAATATAGGGACATCAGTCTACAGAAGTTAGCAAAAGAAATGGTAAAATTGTCCCAGGTTATATAACAAAGTTATTTTCCTTTTATTTTGTAAGAAGAACTTACATTCAACCATATAAGTGGCAAAATATACATTAAAATCTAATTTTTAAAAGCAAATCCCAAGAACAGTAAAAAGCACCCCCATGTAATATTGTCTCTTCAGCTGTAAAACACCTGATACAAAATACATGGTCAAAATACTATCCACCAGTAATTAATTATTTATTTTTCACTAGAATCTAACCCCGGAGAGTGGTAAGAAGGAAATCAATAATATCTCATGGGCTTATCTCTGAACAACCTGCAGCAGAGACAGGACTCATTAACTTGACAGAACTCCTCATTTGTGCCTCTTAGGTTTGGTAGTATGAGCACAAGTGAGTCACATGATGTCCATATGCATAAGTATTTCGATGTCAGAGAAGTAAATCAAGCTCTAACCATAAGGCACCTCTGAATAATTGAAAGTAATCTAGAAATTCACAAGTCTGATCTTTTAGAATTCCTAGAATAAACACATTTTTATAGTGTAAACACTGGGTTGTGTGGTTGGGGTTTTTGTGGGTATGTGTATTCTCCTTTTTTGTTTGTGGTTTTGTGTTTTTAAACCTTCAAATTGTGTGCCTTATGTCTACTCTTTATTAAGACACTCTCTAAATTCTTTTTTGAAGGAGTACTGGCAAGTTAATTGCACCATAAATCCCCATTGCACCATGGCCCTCACATGGAAATTTAGAAAGTTTTGCCCCAAATCACAGGGGAAAAAAAGGATTATTTTTAGCTCTATAAGAATGGAAATATTCCTTCCAACTAAGAAAAGCTGGTCATAAAGGCCACATCATCAGGGGAGAGACAGAAACACAGTTGACTTCACAGGTCAAATAAACTTGTCTGAATTCTATAGTACATAAATACCAAAAAGGAAGTAAAATAATCACCAAAGGAAGCTATGTTATACAGGTTATATAATTTTATGAAAGGAAGCGTAAAAACCAATGCTGCAAAGAGTAATACTTACTGATGCTGTTTGAGATGTGAGAATAAATAAGTTACCAAAGGATGCTTTTTACTACAGTGTAAAGTTCTTCCACCCCATTCCATTCAAATGCCTCATGCAAAACGTTCAAAAGAAACTGATACTGAGATACATTGATATGCAGTAGACCAAACCCAAGTGACAACTAAATAAGCAAAAGCAGCACGATCCTCATCTGTGTAACCAGCACACAAACCAGAATGTGTAAAGCTATGCCAGAACCAGCAGCACTATGCCTAAGCTGTCACAGTCATTTCTAAGTGGTTAATTGCCTCTGTGTTTGAAAATTATTCTTCTTCTCTAGATTTTTTCACACATTTTGGTCTGTGTCAGAAAGTAATCTCATGATCATCAGAAGTCTCCTCTTCAGTTACTTTGAATTGTCTCCAACTTCTAATCAGCTATCAAATACAATATTCTCTCAGCTGAATTTTTTTTCCCTACCCCACTACTGATATAAAAATAGATACCTTCTCCAGCACTTTTCTCTCTAAACATCCTCACTTTCTTTCTCTTTCTACTGAGCCATCAAAAGACTCCTAGTTTTAATACTAATTTAAAGATCTAGGATGTCTGTTTCCTGATCAGCTTTCAGCTTTTATTCATCTTTCTGATGCCTGTGATCATTTTTCCCAGTTTAGTCATTTTGCAAAATGAGGGAAGGCATTCACTTGTTGGGTGGGCTTTCATTTTTCTTGTTGCTGGTCTCTTCCAAAACTTCCTGCCTGTTTTTCCTGCAGTAAACCATCCAGCAAAGGTCAGTCAGCTAATGCTTTTAGCCATCACAGTACTTGAAATGTGAAATTCCCCTGCAAAATTCCCCTTTTAAAGCTGTATTTTAACAGGCTTATCAGGTAGTAGTATGTAGGGGTTTCTCCTAGGTGAAAAGGAAAAGAAACTTGTATTACTGAAAGGCAATTTATACGAAATAGGCAAAGAACTGATTTGTTGAAAAAATAAAGAATTAAGAAGTCTATCGATTTATCACTTAAACTATGCATAAGTAATGCAGCTCTCTATGCTAGTGGAGCATATATATACTAGTGTGTGTATAATATTTAGTGTGGAGCACTAAATATTCATAGTCATGCAGACATACTACACTATTAAGCAGAACAGTACTTACAAAATATTTGCCAAGACTGTTTCTGAAAGAATATTGTTAGCTCTCCTAGATTTACTCTTTAGATTCATGAAGGCTTCTAATCCCAGCTGCAGCTTTTATCCATGTTTCCTTTCACTCAATACTCCTCCCCTTCTCCAGGTGTGTCAAGCCATCAATCTTCATTAATGCCCCTAAGCACATGCTTCTTTAATTAGCTTTGTCAATATTAATCCAGAAAGAGATGATTAGAAAACCAGAAAGATATCTGCACTGCTTGTAAACAAACCCATCATCCACTTACCAAATGTATTTTGTGTCTGAAGTGTATTATTTCTCTAATTTAGAATGTTCACGCTTCGGGACGAGAATCACATCTCCCACTATTTTTTATACATCACTCCCACTTCATTTTATACATCTTGCATTCTGACTGCACTCAGAAAACAGGTGAACAAAACATCCTCACAGCAAACTTTCTCTAAGTTACAAAAACCTCTTTGACAGTTGGTTTTTATTCATTACTAAGTCCTTGTTTTAAATTATGCTTCCGATGAGGGCTCCATACATCCTTCCTTCACTCCCTTCTCTATCATTTCACTGCACTGCCAGTTGAAAGGAAAGATTCTTTTATTTATTCATTCAAAACAAAGGAGTGCATGAGATATAAACTTCTTCTAGTAAAAACTGAAACTGGAAGTTTTCTGCAGTTTTCTATTAATCATACAAAAACATATCAGAAAATAAAAAAATCATCAAGTCCAAAACCAAAAACAGATGCTGATGATTGCTCTGAAAGACTCTTGCTACTTTCATTAATAGTACTTCATTTGCACTCTGAAAATTTTAGCCCACTGTGTTTCCTTGGCAAAACACCTTTTACTCCTACAGGATACAATGTCTACAATTGTTGACAATATTTTCACAGATTTTTGTATTCATAACCTACTGATTTAATTTTGAACATTTGATTTAAATATTGTAATATGTTAGTGTTATGAGTAAGAAGACAAAATGTGATTCTTAAATAAGCTAAATGTGACAGCTTGAGGTATATTATAATGCAAAATAGATGCAGCTGTTTAGTTCTTGCAAAAAGTAATTATATATGGATCTGAGTTCCTCATAAAATGTAACATCTGGTCTTCATTACACCAGAAATATCAGGCTGTTTTACCTATCCTGGTATATGTATCTCGATTTGATTCTGGTATTATTCTGAAGGGAATTACCAACTTCTGTTGGTAAAACTGCCCGTACTATGGGTAGGGCCAATGTGCTTCCAAGGTGAAACACCCTGATTTACTGCACTTAAATACTTAGCATACTCAGAAATCCATGCTGAAGTGGATTTGTCAAGCAGGAAACTTTTGATACATCCATGGCATCTTTGAGGATGAAACTAATCATTCCTCAGGCTAATTAATCTCTGTTAAAACTCCATTAACTTCAGAATTATTGCAATTATTTTTTATATATTTGAATTAAAATACGTGGCACAGAATTTAGGAATATTCTCCACTATGAGACAGAAATAAGTGAAATATAATTACAACTGAAAGAGATACTGTAATGGTGGACATTTAAGGTGTACAAACATCAGAAGATCCACTGTTTTTCAAAGCAACTTCAATGCTTCCCATTTTGCATATGATAATTTCTGAAAATATTGTTTGACTGAATAATTCAACTTCCATGCTTCTTATGGAAGCTGAAATAAATACCAGTAGGAAATAATGAGTTTATTTGAAAATAAACTACTTATTCACAGTATGTTATTTCTGGCTGCTCAGTCCCACCTTTGCACCTGCCCTAGTTACTTCTCAATAGATTTCCCAATGGACACTTTATTCACTGGGAGTTCTGTCTAGCCTTCACTTGTGGGGAAATCAGGCTATTGTCCTTAGAGCTTAAGTGAAGGATCTGGGTGTCAGCAAGTGGTCACAGATCTCAGTAGGAGAATATCTGATAACTGAAATTGCTGCATCTTAATTTCCACAGCAGATGATTTTTGTCAGGTGTTCTTTGAAACAATTTTTCAAAGTCCTTTAAAGCTCTTCTCTGTGTGAGTTGGCCTCTTCGCAACTTTCTGTATTTGCTAACTTTTAACTTTCTCTTGCCTAAATAATAAGGAATTGATGATGGCCACTAAGGTAAATGTAGAAAGGCAAGAGAGTAGCTCATGCAGAGGTGTCAATACAGCCTCCTCTTAACGCCCTATCCAGTATGCTCTCATTACTATAAGGAGCAAAAACTAGTAAACACAAACCTTTATTTCAGCTTAACCTGACCAACAAAAAGTGTTTTTATTAGGAAGCATAGAAGTTTTATGGACATAATATTCTAGAAGCATTCAACAAAAAAATTGATAATAACATGTTATGTTGGATTTCATTCTTCTCATTAGTGTTTATATATGCAGATTTCTTAAAGGATGGATAGTCTTATTTCCACTTAGTTCTGCTTGTAAGTAATGAACCCAATGGCTTAAATCAGAAGACACAGCTTGCAAAGGAAGTGGAAAATTAGAGATTTTCAGCTAAACAGTGTGGTTGCGTTTAAAAGCAGAAGTGAGTGGGGTGTTCACTGTTTAATCAAAATTTCACAGATGTGTCTGTGAGTAAGATTTTGCAAAGAGGGGAAAGTAGCTGAACAGTATTTGTTTACTGTGTGTTTCTCTACCATATAGATTACTCAAAGAAAAATACACACAAACTGTACAATGCGTTAAATTAATGCTTTCAGTGCAAGTGCACCATTGTAAATTGGATTGCCTATACAATAAGTAATGATGACAGCTACTTTTGGTAAGTTTGATTTATGCCACTATTCATCATATGGCATTACACAAAAATGCACAGTTAGAGATGCAAGCAGCAGCTTTACTCATTTCAGCTGTCTGCCAAATGTTATGGTACACTATCACTTTAATAATTCTGAAGCAAGAGAGAAAGATGCTCAACTAAGTTTTTATCAGTATGGAAAACTAAGGCTTAGAAGAAAACCTTTTTTCTAAATCAGTCTCTACATTTTGTTGTTTTTCAGCATTAAGCAGCAAACACTTGGCCTGAATTCTACATACCTATTTCCTACTCAAAGAGTAGCTTCTCTCTGTATGAGCATGAACATGAATTTGAAGGATATCTAAGGGCAGCACAGAGAAAAATTACTTTTTCTAGTTTTAGGTCTCTGTCATCCACTTAGGGACTATTTTTGCAACAATGTTTGCGTATACAGACTTCCCCATATACATGACACTACTCCTTGCTCTTCTGTATGCAATGTACAAAGGATGACGCAGCGGCATATAATACTAGTAATTGTAGCTTTATGCAAAAAAATTCCAAGAAAAGTTTGTTATAAGCTACGGGTCTAACTCAATACCCTATCAAAGAGCAAGGACCTGTCCATTTGCATTTGTTTTCCATTTAAACAAGCTCATTTTTTCATACTGGTTTCAGGAGGCAGATAATACTCTAAATGGACATCCCATAGAATATTCACATTACTAAAATCTAAAGCCTGATTATTTATCATACTGATTGTAGGATTTAGTGACAACTACTATTTTATATCTTTTCATGTACCTTTTGCCCTGGCTCCATTCCTTCAATATGCTCTGACTCAGCAGACCCTTCCCCAGCTGCCATTTTCCTTTGAATGTGTGCATTTTGTTCACGCAAAGCTACAATCTGCAAAAGAAAAAAAAAATAAGTGGTAAATATATATAAAAACCAAGAAAACTACTGAGCAGGCGATTTTTAAAATCTATTAACAATTCAATCCTATGTTGGCCATTTGTAGTATCAGCAAAATTATGTCATTATATGCAGAAAGGTTTAAAATCCAAACATATTAATGATGTCTAAAGGCCATTAAAGATAGAAAGGAACCCATAAATGACATGATGGTCAACACTGTCTTGTCTTCTATCCTTATTTTGTTGTAAGATACTTTTTTTTGGCTTGAAAGATGAAACAGCAGTTAGCCATTGATTTTTTTAACACCGTAAGAACAAGACTTACTCTTTTATATAGAATTCAATGGATGCCAAACTGGTGCTACACGAAAACAGTACCAAGAGGCTGTGAATCAAACCCAAGTGATGTAAAACAGAGTGATAGTTTTCTGTCAGCCTCCCATCTGTTAGTAACAGCAACATACGTTTTACATGTTTTTTGTTAAGAAAAGCACGTACATTAACACTCTCTACTATTCATTGACTATTTTAGCACATATACAAGTAGGTTTTATTGTATTTAAAATATTGGTTATTTATTAGTAACGCTACTAAAAATCCCATGCAGCTACTGGACAATAAGCTGCTTTGACTTTGTGGCTTACTCTCAGGCAATACACAGGATAGAAACATTTAGGTGTGAATTTTTTTTTTAACATGGCATACTTTTTTTGCATATTTATACTATGATAAGCTGGAAGATCTGGCTAATATGAAAAATTTATTTAGTTCAACTGCAAGTTAGATATCTCTGTATTGTTCTGCTTTCATGAACACACACAGTAAATGATTTGCCTGAAGAATAAAATTATGTATTAAACACAGTAGAACACTGGTAGGATGTATAGATGCTGTTTTTGGAAAGCTGGTGTAAGTTTAAGGGCTTCTGTCACCATATTTTTTCTTCACAGATTCTGAGTCAGAAACACCCTAAAAGAGTGTCCTGCCCTAGAATACAAAAGCATGGGGTAGGAGGGAGAATTTAAGGTAGTACTACCTGGTAAGTGTGTGCAGCAGCCAAGACTTTGTGGGACATTTAATTTATTTTAATTTCATTTGGTGCTAATTAAGATAAACTTAGTTTGATCTGAATAATTTAATTTTAATTTGAAACATTTTTTCAAGTATTCTAAAATTATGTTTAAAAGCTTATTGTAAAGACCATTTGAATCACTCAGACCAACATTTGAGATGTAAGAGACACACCACTTTAAACAACTTTTCCTTAATATAAATGTTGAAAATTGCTGTAATATGAGATTCTGATGAGAAGGCTGATTCACTGCTCACTAAAAATTCCAAGTTACAGCCCTTGTAGGAGTCATATACTCCCACTGATATCAGTGCCACGACCAAGACTTGCAGGCAAAATTTCATCCAAGCAATTACAGGAAACTACAAGAGTGGGAATTAAAACTGAGACAATCTGTGTCTTTGGGGGTTGTACAAAAACACTGAACTTTAAAGAATTTTGCTTAAATAAGAGAATTATGTCTGTCTCAAGTAACAGAAAAAGGACTGTTATAATCTCATTAGCATAGTCTTGCATTATACACATTAATCAGTAATTTAATATTTGTGGTTTGTTTTCTGAATAGTTTCACTCACTTCTTTTTCTTTACGGTCCAAATAGTTTTCAAATCAAAAGTACTGAAATTATGGCTTTCACCAAAAAAATTAGCCATCAATTAGTGCTCAAAGAGATTTTCAGATAGATTAAATCAGATACTTCAACACACCTATTATAAAATTCTGCCTGATGTAGACCAATTATACATAATGTGAAAAAAAAGTAAAATCATAGGATATGTTAATTGACAGGGAACAACAGATCTGGGTTTTTCATATGATAATCTTTCGTTGATCCATTAAAAAGCAGACATCACTATGCCTTCATTTTGAATTATCACCTGTATCTAACACAAATCCTTAATATCCCTTTAGGTGAATAAGAATACTCTTTAAACGCTAAGTGCAAAACCTTGTCATTTCATTATGTATTGAAAAGAGTTTAATTTTTCTTAGCCTCTACAGCTCTTTAGGTACCGTAGGACCACCACATTCCAAGTAAATAAATAAAATGTAAAAAATCAATTGCCCCTTTTAAATGACAGGCAAATAAAAGAATGCAATATTGTGTATCACTATTTGGAGGGATTTGCTTGATTTTTTAATGTTTGAAAACAATCACCTTGCCAAAAATCCATCATTATTAAACATCACAGTTTCAGTATTTTTAATACTGTAATGAATACAGAGCAAATTTACACAGGAACAACAAAGAGTTTGAAGTCTCAGAAATCCTAAAAGTTTCAGCTCTCGGGTAGTCATCAGATAAAAGATCTACACTGTGAAGAACCACACAGCTAACTTGTTTCTATTCTCGACTTAATGAATCTATTAAGGCAGAATTAGTGTTCCTAAGGAAGCATGGAAATTCTCCAGTGCCTTACAAATAAACACAAATTTTTGCTTTTTACTTTGTTGAAGCTAAAGTTTTAAATTGCTATCATACTCCTTTTTATTACTTACTTATTTCTGATTTAACTTTCAATAATGTGCAAAATATTTGCAAGTGTGCTAATTTAATCACTGAACCATTTGTATAACTTTTTAAACAGGTTGCCAAAACATGAAGAAGGGTTGATGATCTGGGTGAAGACACAGATGACTCTATATTTTTTCTAGGTAGACTCCAAAACTTCTTAAATTCTAATGATCATTACAACAGCAAACAGTAATAACAGCAGAGATCTAGGGAAGAAAATCATTGTTCAGTGTAGATAAAATTTTGTAATATTACTTTTGAGAAATGCCTATTTGTTCCATTGATACTTTCCTGTTTATGATATCCAAATTAAAATATCTACCACAAAACATGTCCACAGACATTTTCCAAGTACCTACATACTATCTAACCTCTAAGGTTATATTCCTGATGGTTTCCATGCTAAGATCTTTGTTTTGAAAAGTAAAAGGTAATATTCTTGAGGGTGGCATCATAGGTACTGAAAACAAATAAAAATATCCGCGACTCCCCCACCATCCCCAAGACAGATTAATAGAAAATAAATGTGGATAAATATCATAATTCTATTTAGGATTGTTGTAGCCACAACTGGACAATCAACCCAAACTCTGAAGTCCAAATTATACCTTCAAAAATATGATCAAATATATAATATATAACACAAATTTTTGTCCTTACCAGCTTCTGCTTGTGAACCTCAAATGATTAAATTCCATTTCTAAAATCACAGACATTATTTTCCTATTTAGCACACTTGACCACAGTAACACCTTTCAATGTGACTCTAAACAAGAGTAAAATTTCAAGTTTCTCCATAGTTGAGTCTAAAGATACCTTCCTGCTCTAAGTCTAAATTTGGGTCTCTGCTCTTTGCCAAGCTCATTCAGCAGAACTGAAAAGTTTGGGTTTTTTTGTTTTTTGGTTTTTTTTTTTTTTTTTTTTTTTTTTTTTTTTTTTTTAATTGAGAAAAACTAAGCAATCATTGTCAGTTTAAGAATAAAATGCAGAGTATTACTTTTCTAGTTGGACCTTTCTAACTTTTATAGCTTAAGCTCATGAAAATACCCTCTAATCCGAAGAAATATTCCTTCAGTTTGTTCTCCTCTCATAGGCATGTTGATCTTCACCATTCTTCTCACTTTTGCATGCTAGTTTTATGCCTGAGAAACAACAACAAAACTTTAAAGAATTTCCATAGATTTAGATTCGGTCTTCCAGATGTCAAAGGTACTTCAAAACAAATGGCACAATTTCTAAAGCCCTACTCTATCATAATAATTCTGAACATAACCTCACATAACTTCTGTCTTTCTGCCTCAACTATAAAATAATTTCAGCATTCCTAAAGCCCAGCTTTTTGAATTTAAAATTTTGGTAAATACCTCCACAATACTATCCATGTAAATTCCCTCTAAAATCTTGGCAGAATTTGTGTCCATTTTCTACAGACAGCATTTAATAATTTTTTTTTTTAATAAAGCTAAAATTCACCAATTCAGATTCAAATTCAGAACTGGTCTCCATTTCAACAAATGGCCAAATCTACATATCATGCCTACACACTTAATAGTCTGAATTCAGATGTTAAGGGAATATTGACTTCAAATATTAAAATACACCATAGAACAGTAGTGGAATACATAAGCCAGTACTGATCTGAAGATGTACCTGATAGAGCCATACCCATCAGCCATGGTGGTGAAAAGGACAATGTAATAAGACAATAATTTCATAATGAATAAAGATAACATGAGATTATAAATCAGTGAGCAATAGCATAAAGTCCTTCTGTTTAACAGGGGAAATAGTCTGATTACTAACCTTAGTAGGACACTAAGATATAAAAATGAAAGAAATAAAAGATGCACGTGGTAGTTCAAAAACTGTAAAACTGTGAAGGATAACCAAAAAGAAAAGGAAAAACCAGGATATAAAACCCGGCAAAATATGAACTAGACTTATTAGACAAAATGAAAATATACTGGAACACACAAGCTATACGTGAAGATGCAGTGGATTTATTCACAGCACAAAGTCTCTCATCAGACACAAAATGAAGCAGGAAAAGCTCTACTCTATGTGTTTACATTGGGTGTACTGAAAATTAATTAATTTAAAATTATTTGAGAGGTGTGAGATCAGAATCCATTTCTAAACATACAAAATACTAAATGACATGGTACCTCTGCTGCTGAAACTTTTTTCAGTGGCCATTTTTTACCTCATTACAGTTTCAGACTTGAGGTAATTAACTTTACTATGAATACTTAATATACTTCTCTATGTAGTGATAGGACAAAGACGGATGCCCTTAAACTGAAGGAGGGCAGGTATAGATAAGATTTTAGGAAGAAATTCTTTACTTAAAAGGTTCCAGTGTCTCATCACTTTATGAACAGCTTGCCCAGAGAGATTGTGGACTCTCCATCCCTGGAGGCGTTCAAGGCCAGGTTGGATGAGGCTCTGATCAACCTGGTCTAGTTGAAGGCATTTCTGTCTGTGGCAGGGACTTGGAACCAGATGACCTTCAAAGTCCCTTCCAACTCAAATCTTTCTATGATTCTGTGATTCTATGGAAGCAATGAAATTATTTTAAGCTTTTGAAAAGCTCTTTTTCATAAACTTTTCTACCTTAAACCACTGAATTTGTTTATGTCATCTTCCAGCATTGAAACAAATCTCAGTATGGCTCAGTATTATGGTCAAATGAACTGCACAGGACTGACGATAGGCTATATACATAGCATTTGAGAAGGAGAGAACACAAGATGCTCTTCCGGCTATCATAAATAGCACATTCTGATTTCATGAACAAAACTCATAGATTCATACAAAGTCTTTTGAAACAGTAGATAAAAATGCATCTCCAAAAAGATGACTTTAGTTTTGAAATGCTTTAGTTTTTCCATCTAACAACACAGGTTCTGAGCTTTACAACCAGGTATATTTAGAAGGGCAAACACAGGCTTCGGGCTTTATTTTCACAATAGTTAGGAATTAAAATACCTGTGGAACATACAACATTGTAATCAACATTATCCATACTTCAAGGGAACAAAATAAAAGTCTTTCCAGACTGAAAAAAATAAATTTGGCAGGCAGGGAATGAAACTGTCAGCCCTAACAATGTACTTTGGGCTCACTTTGGGAGAGGAAAAGCCTTTTTTTTTTTTTTTTTTTTTTAAACTAGCACTTTGTCTTTTCACCCATTCATCGAAGTAAACCAAAAAGTATCAGTCAAATATTTAAGTAGGGCTTTTTTAGCACAAATTTAACTTGTAAACTAAATGTTTGTGTCTGACTGAAAACCTCAGCTGGGTCTATTTTCTATTGACCTGGTATTTCATACGTGCTTTTTAGTGGTGAACTTTCTAGAAACTTTACACAATTGAGTCTTTTAAAACCTGGCCTGACATGTCAAGAAAAATACTACTTTATTCAAATAAAAATCTGTAGGAGTTATGAGTAATACATATTTTCAACATATTTATATAATTAATTTCTCTCTTCCTCCCTTTTGAGATTGTCAGCCTTTTATTGATATTGCTGTTTAGCTTTCATTGTTATGGAGAAATACTAATTAAGCTGAAATCATCCTCATGAGGGAGCCTTGGATATCAGACAGTAGTAGAAAATCAGACAGTAATGAAAACAAAACTTGTATGTTTGTGGGTAGTTAGTACACCGAAGTCCAGCCCTCGGTTACCCACTTTTTCCAGTTTAAATAAGTCATTATCTCCTGTGCTTCAAATTCTGTCAAAGAAAGCTAAAACCTCTTACTTCTGCAGCTTCTGGTATATCTTGACTATTTTATTCTTACAGTCTTGACATTGGCACTGCACTCTGTGATCCGGCTTGTATGGTGGATGGCACTTTCAGACTCCGCTTTCATGTCACTGGAGCGCACATAATGAAGGACAACATGCAAAAATGACTGGAAATGCTCTGAATCTGTGGCAAGTTCCTAAGTTGGAATGGAAAACATGAAAACGCTAACCCCATGGTCCTTTACTGTTGATGGTCTGTGCTTGTGATAACTATTGACAAGGTGCTATCTATCAGTGTTTTATTGACCCTCCTGTGGGGGTCATTTGTGTTGGTGACAAGGGCGCTGTGGCCCAGGGGCACTGTCCAGCTGTGGCACTCAGCTGGCTGCAGGGCACTGACCGACCGCAGGACCTCCTGCCATCCGCCTGTACCATTACTGAGCCCTGACCCCGTCTGAACTCTGAATGTCAGGATCAGCAGTCATTTTTGTGCTTTAGAAGTAATAATACACTAACATTTTAGGCTGGCAATAGGGCAGTATGGTTTATTAGTCTCCTTTGCTTCATTATGAATTCTGGACCAAACTGTTACTGTGTAAATACTTGTCTTCTGCTATTACATGCACTCTAGAGCACGCACCATTTATTTCTATAGCAGCACTTAGAAAACAGAACAGGAGTAATTTAAAGCAATAGTGCAGGTGCTATTATGAAAAAGAGTATCTGTCAAGATTTTTCACGGATTAACAGGTGCATTTTAGTACATTTTCTTCAGAAACCCTTATCTAAATAAACAAAAATGTACTACTTTTAATTTGTCACAAAATTTGTATGAAACACAACACGGTGAAAGAATTGTATTTTATAGAGCTTAGCACAATAGGAAAATAATAACAAATATCCATTACATGGTTGGATTATATTGTGTATTTGACACCTGCTGACTAATTTCTCTTGCCTTTTTTTTTTTTTTTTCCTTACCAAACTCAACAAAATAGTAGCAAAACTACTGTTCTTTCATTATTACTCTAAAACCAGTATTCATAATCTCCAGAGTTCATTGGTAGGGTCTGACTTTCAGCTTGTCAGAGCTGAGGGTGGATTTGGCAGAAATATTATACAGTTCATTCTTTTCAACAATAGTTGAGTTATGAAACATGAAACATGAGTTATGAGTTATTGAAAAATGCATGCACAGTGTGCATATATATATAATATATATGATAATATATACACAGATATTTGTGCTTCTAGGGCTTTAGGTAGTTGCTCTTAGTTCATAAAGCATTTAATGGAAAAGTACCCCTGTGTAACATATACAAGTCTGTTTGAAAAATCCTGCCCGGTTTGAAAAACAGTGTTTAGCTATTTGCACTGCAAATCTGTTTTCCTCTTTTGGTTACATCAATATATGTCTCTATGAGTAAAAACAGTCCTCCTCAAATGAAATTTTGTATTCTTTGTCTGCATATTGTCACCCAGAGATTTGAGATTGTTTAGATTTATTTTGACTGGACATGTCTGTTATGAAAACCACTATTCTGCATTTATATTCAGTTTTATCACATTTTCCTATACAGTGTATCTGTATTAAAATCACCATCTTTGTTACTGATTGTAGAAAACATGAAAATACAACAGATAGATAGGATATGAGAAATATCCAGAAAGGAAATGAACCTTATCCTAGAACTACAATTAAAAAATATCAAAGCCACGATCTGCATGTACAAACTGAAGAAATCCCAACTTAAATTTCTTTCCCACTCTGTTGAAATTGAAGCACAGTAGAGTGAATTAAAGTCTGTATTTCAAGTATTAAACCAAATGTACCCATTCAATTTTAGTCAAGATCTCAATACTTTTCGATTACATTCTTACTGGGAGTAGTTTTTTTCCCCAGATTTCTCCAGTGAAGATCAAGGATATGGGCTTTACTGATACAAATTTTATCTATTTTTTAATTAAGAAGGACATTCCTAGTACATGGAACTCCTAAAATAATGTTTTTATCCTAGGATTATTGCAGAAAGGAATCTAATATGACAGCCATTTTCTAATGCAGTAGAATTATATGGTTTCTTTTTTCCTTCTTTACCACATCTTCTGCATGATTAAAGGTGCTAACACTCTCTAGGTGCCAAGTTAAGCAAGCACATCCATTTTCTAAGGACTGAACCAAGTCAAGTGCTCTACAACTCCTCTTACAATAACTCCACCTATACCTTGATAGTCCCCAGTAGTATTAATGAATTAGTATTTATTATTTACTAATGCTGACATTTCCTAATCAACCCCCAAATATTTTTTACATTTTTTGATTACAAGTAAACTTAATTCTATATTTATTTCTATTACAGGAATATGATGGGCAGTTCTTTGCATTAAATTAAAAAATATATGCAAAACATCTTGCTAGTTAAATTATGAATTAGCAGAATACTCTTAGAGCTGTATGTGCACTGTAGGGTTGAGGTGATCCAATACGAAAACATAAATGACACATTTTCTGGTTCATATGTTAATGGGAATATTGATTAATAAATATGAACCTAGTGAAGCTAAAGCTGATTTTATTTATTGACTTGTCAGCAATTTAAATATTTTGTTCAAATTCAGCATGTAAGGCCTATGCATACATTAAAAAGTTATTATGGAGAGTAATAAGCATAAAAGATACTTTGATCTTGTTATATGATTTAAAATCTGGTTTGAGAGTTAGTAGATGATCTTAACAAATCATCTAATATTTAACAAATATACAGAAAATTTAATAATCATTCTAAAGAAGCACATTGAGCAAATGTTAAAACAATATACTATTCCAGCAGATTAAAAACAAAAAATAATGGGTATATGTTTTGCATTTTCATCAAGATGGATATTCATAAAGATAACAGTAAAAAATCATTTTGTCTTGCAATCGTTCATTGCAAGTCTAATTCTTGCGACGAAACTATCTCCATCCACTTGAATGTCCCATTTGACAAATAACAAATGTCAAATGACCCCAAAGCTGACACAGACAGGAAGATAAGCAGCTATGTTCTTAAACCTGAATTCGTACCTCCAGTGCAGGATAAAATGGTATCCATTTCAAAGTTTATGATTCCCAAAATAACAGATCAAAAGGAAATGATATATTCTTTCTGATGTCTCATGAAAGGCACTCTGTGAATACTGTGAGCAAATTAAACATTAGACATTAAAATTTTCATGGATATACTTTGTACAAGTAATAGTGAGCTCTACAATGCATATCAACTAAGCATACCTTTACCTGTCTTCTATGTTCTTTACTTTAGCAAGTCAGTGGCTTTAAAGTAAGGCATTTGCAAATGAGACCTAATGAAATCAGGTCCGGTGAGAGCTGCATTCCATTGATTTGTTAAGGTCCCTAAACAGATTGCCAAATAGATGACATTAAATCCAAATTGAAATTATCCTGGTGTCTAATCTCATGCTGACTACGAACAATAGCTAAATTAACCATGACTAACAACAAATAAGCTTCCAATCTAATTCATCTGGAGTTTTCAGGTGTGTTGGCAAACAATTGTGAAATATGCTCAACCACACATCTGGCTCATGCAATCCCTGTGTTCTCTCAGCTTGTACTTCTTTGGCTGCCATGCAATTTCCTCTTTCATGCAATCCCTGTGTTCTCTCAGCTTGTACTTCTTTGGCTGCCATGCAATTTCCTCTTTCCCCCCTTTTCCGCTTTGTGTGAGGAATATGTGGTAAATTAGAAATCCACAAAATCTATGCTGGAAACTCAGAGGTTTCCTATTCTGCAATTCTCTGGAATAAAGTAGAGGAGATACCAGAAGATCTATTTATCAATCTCTGAGGCATCTTCTTAGCTTCACAGAGCTCAGTCATATATTGATATACTTGTTTGCTGTTGTGCAGAAATGTCAAGCATGCTCTGTGATCCCTCTTTACTGATGAATATAAAACATGGTACAGATCCCCAAAACAACTCAACTCAGCCTCATGAGATCCAGAAAACTGTCCATACATGCTGATTTATTGCAGAGCAGTTGTGTTATTTGATGCTGAATACTGTGTCCTACAGTTATTTAGCTGCAGGACCTCATGGAGAGCACTGTCACTTCCTCCCTGCCTGCAGCCCCAGCCTCTCTTCCATTAAGGAACCAGGCATGGAGCTGGGGTGAGGGCACATGTACCTATTATTTAACTCCCAAGCATGGAGTTATGACACAGTGAGCATGACAGGATTCATACAGCATACCAGGATTTGTGCGTGGTCCCAGAACAACAATTGTGCGACAGAATGTGCACCTGAATAGATGTCACTACAGCCACCAGCTGTCAAAAATCAAGTTATGCATTTTAGCAAAAGTCCATCTATCAATAATTATGAACCCACTAACTCTATTGGATTGCATAATACTTTTTCTCCTGTAGAAACAACTAACCAGTCACCCCAGCTGAACTAACCTCTATGCTTTTAGGAGCAAGAATATTCAAAGAGTATCAGAAGAGCCTGAGTTGTGTGAGACACTGCAGAGCTCCTATGATAGCAAAAAGAGTAATTGTTACTCGCCAATCTATTGCACAGGTCACTGTGCTGCCTGGGCTTTACAGTAGTCCTCTCCATTCAACAGCTGTATGAGCAATGGACACCATGGGACATAGTTATACTGTTAACTGCTATGGAGCAAGAACCATGTTTTGGTATTCTTTTTTTTCCCCACAAAATGGCATCCTGGTCCTTTACTGGACCTCTGTTGGGAGCATTGTAATGCAGTAATAATCACAGTAAAAATGTGCAATAAAAGCACTTCAATATGGAAGTGAAGATGGAATATATTGCTACTGAATGAATGAGTGTATATTTACATTTCTGCAGCAATCTAAATTGCAATTAAGATTTGGCCACATTTTTTAATGCAAAGAAAAAGACAATTTCCCCAAAGGCAAAATCCTGAAGACTGAGGCCACAAGTATTAAAAAAATGAGAATATAACATTTAAACAGAAGAACAGTATGAGTATTTGTAATAGAATTTATAGTTGGAGTTCTTATTTTTACATTACAGTAGTAGCACCTAATTTGTTTCCACAATGAGCAATCTGTAAAAGAAATGCTTTTAAAACACACACACACACACACACACACACACACACACACACACACACACACACACACACAAACAAAAGAATATATTGGATTAGGTTTATGTTCATTTTGATAAAGATGCCAATTTTATGGAAAGTTTATGCTTCAAGGTCTAAAGGAAACTGGGAATTTTTAATCTCCAGTCATCATTTATTCAGTAAAACAAGGCATTAAATCACCCAAGTTTCTAATCATGGGGGACCAAAGTTTCATTAAATCAAATATTTCTGTCAGACATAAAAATGAAGTAGATTTGAAGAGATTTGCAAAAAATATTTCAAACATTGATCTCACTGCTCTTTTAATGTATATTTAAACAATTGCTTCATAGCTGCACAGCAGGTTTTGGGAGAAGGGTAAAGAATGAGGAAGTAGCAAGTCACAGTTTGACATTGCTTCTTACCTTTTGCCATGTTCCCTTAAGCATTATTTTACTGAAATTAATTTTTTCTTTTAATGCAAATAACAGCTTATGGTAGTTTAAGAGCAATGTATGCATGCTCTTATTGATGCACAGGGATCTGTCATAGCAAAAAATTCAGAGGTTGCAAACAATCTCAGGATATTTTATTAATAAATCAAGCAGAACGAAACTCTGCTCTTCAGTGATTAATCTGTGACACTAGTAACAAATCTAGTAACAAATCTTTATATAAGAAATCCCATAAAATTTTTAAAAGTAAATAAAATGAAGAAGAACTAATTAGCCATGACACAAGGTTCTGAGAAAAATATCAAAATTGCAGTGGAGATACTTAGAAGCCAGAATTTCTAATTTCAGTGCAAGAGTCTGACTCCTTCCTTAACAGTAGGAAAACTCTGAAACTCATGAATCCATTCATACTTGGGGTCTTAGAATATTTACAAAATATAACTACAAATAACAACTGTCCGTATGACATAATATTGTAAGAATGTAAAAATAGGTAGAAAAAAATAGCAACCATTCAATATCAAACATATAATTAAAACTATTAATCACACTGGCTTTTTGAAGGAATAAAAACCTTCAGTCTTCAGTTACATTTTTCCTTAAGTGCTCCATGAACACGTGAGCACAGACCATGAATCCTGCCTTACCAATTGGTGTCTTCTAAAGAGCACATAGGAGGCATTCAACTTAGACAAAAAGACAATGGAAAATGAGAATATGACATCAATATTTTAGGATTTGTTACAGGTGGCCACATGCTAAATGGAGGGGAAAGAGAACACAGCATTTCAGGCAGTCTTTTGAAAACACTCTAAGATATTTGGGCAGCAACACATTTGTGCTCTGCAAAACCATTTCAGTGAAAAAGACTAAAGCTGGTGAATATATTTATTATATATTTTTGCATTGCACACACTACACTGTGGTAAACACATAAATACACTTAAGTCACTAAGATTTTTGTATAAAAATCTAATATCTGCAAAAGCATTCTCTGTTGTCATGGTAGAAAATATATGTTCTTTTAGTAGTCAAAGCTGAAGATTTTTCTCTGGTACTTCTGTGGTAGAAGTTTATGGAACTTGTACTAAGAAACCACTCTTGCAAATGCAGTAGTGACGTTCACCTCAAATATGTCAATAGAAATTACTGTTCTTCCCTTGCTATCTGGAAAATGCATTGAATTTGAGACTGATTCTGCTCTGTATTTTAGTGAAACACAAAATTAGTGAAAAAAGTAATGGCAATGCAAAAGCAGTACTGCTGCTCTCAATATCCACAAAGATTTTAGTGATTTTTTTTCCCCACTGAGAACTCAGATTAGAATTAATTAAGGACATAAAATGAAATAGTTATGGCAACCATTTCAACTATTTCTTGTGCTTAGTTCTTTTTTACTTTGTAAAAAATTATGCAATGAAGGATTTAGTGCTGCTGTAGTAATTTTCAACCTCTTCAGTTGCCATGCTACACATACTAATTCAAATGTGTAGAGAAATAAATTAATGCTGTAAGACATGGAATATAAGAAATAACCACCAAAAAAATCATCATTTTGCATCATTACCACATTTAAAACTTAAAGGCAACAATAACTTTCTGCAGAACTAACATTTAACTAGATGGCTAAGGTTAAAGGGAGAATAAAAAGCAATTATATATAGCATCTAAAAATTAAATTTCAAATCAAGATATTTTTAATTATGTGCAACTTCACAGAAAAAATATATTTTGCTACATTTTTCATAGACATTTAAAATTAAAGTTCAGACCACAAAGAATATGTCTTCAGAGTCAGACCTCTACAAATCTATAGCTTAAAAAGAACTTTTAAAAAAAATTAACATGTAGGAGAGTGTTCAGAAAGCAGTAACTTGCAGTTGCACCATTCTGAGAAAATATGGCAAAAGGAGATACTAGAGAGCAAGGGTGTTTCAGATTCTTTGCAAAAAAATGTATGCATCACATCAACAGAAATAGATCTAAGTCATCTGCCTGGCCTTTAGGAAAAAAAAAAGTTCCTGAATTCCACCAAGTTTCATCCAAAGTTTTGATATTCATAATTTCTGAATTCTGGATTAATGAAATTTTGTGTAAATTGTATGTTCAAGAAATGCATTTTTCCCAGCAAACTATTCCTTTAATAACATTTCTACTCCAAAAATCACTTTGAATTGCATTTACACAGAAAGCCTAAGGCCAGCAAGAAACCCCTTTTTACAAAAAAACCCCTTAACCTAACTGGAAATTAAAAAGCTAGGCATAGAAATATGTTTTCACATGCAACCATGGATAAAAAGGACAAGCCACATTTAGCTAAGATTTCACTTTGAAATACACATATATATTAAATAGTACAGAATACTTCATTAGCAGTAATGATACCACAGTCATGGACAGTAAAAACTGTCCTCAGCTGTAACAAGTTTTACTGCATTTTTTACTGTATTCTTGAACTTTCCCTGAATAGCAGGAGTTTGGCAATTAACATGGTATTTGGAAGTTCTTTGCCGAATAAGCGGATATACTTCTCTGGTATAGAACATAAAGAATCAGTGACTGCAAACCATCCTTTCTTTTCAGTGATGTGAATAATTTATGAATGCTCTCATAAATGCTATAAAATTAGCATTAGGGCACCCTAATGAATAAACTAATTCACTGTCAGGAAGAAACCCACTGCCTAGACAGGAGCATGTATGCAATTACATGAAGAAGTGAGCTCTGATCCAAAACTCCTGGAACATCTCTGAGAGTTCCAGGAGTTAAATTTTGCCTCAAAGTCAAGTAAATTTCTGAAGACGCAATTGTAACAATGACGCTTTAAAAAGAAGGCAAAGTGGTGTAACATCTAATCTATGTGTCATTTGACAGAGGCAATATAACGTTATTTGGCATTTGGAAACAACATTGGCAATTGGAAGAAATGCTGTGGAAAAGCATATGATAGTACAGTGATATTTACAGTCAAACCAGTAGTTTCTCTAATTTAATATTCTACATTCCCAAAATTTTCAGGGTTTCTAAAGAGTATCTTTAAGGTAATAAATGTAAGTAAAGCTATATTTTTCATGCCACAATTTCTACTAATGAGGAAGGATGGAAAAACCAGCATATTAATGAGAAACAAAATAGGGTTTTGGAATGCCACTTATCATATGATTCTTACTAGCACAGAAATATGTTGCAAGGGATAGATAGTTGTTTAAAATGAACAGGAGAAAATTCATGTGCAAATTAACCACAGCCATTAAAAAAAGAAAAAAAAAGCCAGTACTGTATTGACTATGTATAAAGTTTCATTTCACAAAATAACCTTGGAATAAAGCTTTAAAGGTATTTTTTTTAACTGTTTCTTGAAGGCTCTGAGAAATAGGGAAATCTTTTAATGGAAATTGCAACAGTTGCCGTTTAACACTGCACATTGCTGCAGAAATGGATTTAAAAGCATCACTATGGGTCATGGTCTATAATCTATGTATTCTTGAGCTGTGGAAGCTGCTAGCACTTGTGTTCCTGGGAATATATGGCACTAAAGACTAACCTTACTGTGCTGTTTGCATATGTGTAGTTTAGCATACTTTTAACAAAGACTCCCATTTGAAATGGTAATAAGAGTATTTCTAAAGCTGTGGAACAAAAGTGGTTATCTTGTCACTATTTTCAACATTAAAGTTAATTCCCATTAAGATCATGAATGACAAAACTGTGAAGGCAAATTCACATCCCACTTCTCTTGCCAGTGAGACTCATTCTTCTCAAATGAGTGTGTAAAAAGGAAGCTAGTTAACAGATCTTTGTTCAGCTTTGCAAATATTCATCCACTCACTGAAAAACATCACATTTCCCTTGAAAAATGTTCACAGGAGAACACTGTTATACCACTGAGCTTTGTTATTGGATGTCCCACTTGCAGCTTGTCTAATTGCTAACTGCAAATTATAACCCTCAGCAATAAAACTATTTGGAGAGACCATGGGTTACATGGAAGAAGATGAGAACCAGTGTAATTTTAAAGGCACCAAAGGGGCAAGCAAATGTAGCTATGTTTTACAGCAATTTTAATTAGAAACAGGAGGTAAACTTCTCAAAAAAATGTTAACAGTATCCTCTATTCATCCTATCTACAACAGACATAATGAACAGGACATCTACCAGTTGTGAACTTGTAATGGCTTGGAGTGTAAGCAGAAATGAAAAAAAAATGCAGGATGAACACAGAATTTTATTACTGTAGACACTTATCTTGCCTCTGTCTGCACAAAAACTCCCTAAGAGCAATTCAGTTTACTGCTATGTACAATGGCCCGTTCCACAGTCACTAATCAGCTGCAGCAAAATAAAATATAGAGCCAAATAAACCTTTTCCCCTAGGAAAACATATATTTAAAGAAGTTTTAATCCACTCTTTAATAAACTATAAGCTTTAATAAAATATAAGCTCATAAGACCCAAGCCCTTCGCTATTACCCTTGTGTAACTACATGTGAACATTAGCTACACAAGCTAAGTTACCCCAACAGGTCCAAATGTCCATCTCAATTGCCCTGGAGTTTAGAGTCAAGGTGTGTTACTATTGCCTATCCAATATTAACTGCTTTGTAAGACCGTGTTAGCAACCAGAGCTGAGATCAGCCAGTTACAGATGATTTCACTCCCTTTGTTCTGTATGTAAAATGCGACAGACTGTTAAATGAGAGCTTAGTTACCACCTAATGATGGAAAGTTACAGTTGTTCTCTCCTAGTTTTGGGGGTTTTTTATATAAGAATATTTCCAGTGAATACTCACACTCACAAGTGTCTTCAGTTTCTCACTGCTGCTCTGTCAGAGCCACAGCCACAAACTTTCAGGGAGAGTAATATCTTAACATATACATTTCTACTACTTTTTATGTGATACTTGTCATATACCTAACCATAATTTGTTAAATCAGGGAACCAATTTACTGTCATCATTTTATGTTTAGATATAGTCCTGAATATAGTACACTCTTAGAATGAGAAAATGGATATGAAAGAAAATACTAATTCTCCTGGGAGAACAGACACTGAGACAGGAATACAGAAATTATGGAAAACCATATATTCAATTCTCCTGGAAACTTAGCCCATTTATTTTCATATATAGTGCAATAAATTTTTGAAGTGTTTTATCATCTGTGTATTTGCTGTGGAATTTAGCACAAAACTAGACTTACATACTGCAGTGCTCTGATTAATTTTGTGTTACTCAACTGATTGTGTGAAAATTACCTGAACTCACATCCAAATGCATGAACTGTTTGAAAATAATCTACTTGTTCTCTTCCTCTACCCTTTTTTCATTATTATTTAATTGAATTTCAGCTTTAATAGTCCCTCAAAGGAAATGGGAATAACAATATTCAGATTGTGTTAATGGTCATATTATGCTTGATTGATTCAGTGTCCTTATAAATGTCTTTAGTGTCATGTAGACACAAACTTTGTACAAAGGATTTGGGGCAAGAAAAGCTATGGAAGTCCTATTTCAATTTAATTTCATTGTGCATGCTTTTATTCCTTACTGACAAAGAAGTTTCACTAAATTTTTAAAATTCCAAATAGCAAGGCAATGCTCTAAAGACCTGGTCTTATGCCCAGTGAAGTGAACTTGGATTTAATTGGATCATGAGCAGGAGGGATTGGAGGAGTGAGATGCATCTTAGTTGGCTTGACTGACCAAAAGGACTGCTTTCTATTTAATAAACACTAGTGCAAATAACAGATTACACAACATAGTGTAACTATATAATTTGAACACAACTTCTCTGGATCTTTCTGAAAGACAAATCTTATTTTTTAACAGATAAAGTGCAGTTACTTCAGATAGCAAAGGATGAATCAAAATATCATATTAATAGGTTTATAGTTTATCATACTTACATAAAAGAAGTGTTAATATCTTAATTGAACATCCTATTTTTAAGAAGTAAATTTAAGAAAGTAACTTTTCCAGTTTAAATAAGTAAAAAAATTACTTTAGAAGTCTCTACTTTACATTGTCACACATTATTCTGAATTATGGGTATTTCACTTTTCAAAAATTGTTTGGTAGCATTTTAAGTTTGTCTGTTGCTTTTTTCAGTTTCTGGCTTAAGCCTGAATAAAATGACACCAGAAAATTACCATAACTCAAAATAGTTTCAATCCAACTTGCTTATCTGGCTTATTTTTTAACAGTGTTAAAACACACATCAGGTAGATTCAGAACACAAGGGGAATGGTAAAGTCACCAGTAGACTCAATTTTTTATATTGTCTGGTCTCAAAGTCATCTCTCTAGGGTGAAAAATACCTTTCTATATGTGTAGAGTGTACAGTTGTTTGCTTAATACAACCATGTTTTGCTGTTCAGCCTTTCAAACAAAAGAGAACAGTCTGCAAACAGGAAAGAAAATCCTTTGTTCAAGTTCATAATAGTTCCATGGCACCACAGCTCACCATGATACACTACAGTTAAAAGGGAAGAGACAAACCTACATTTCACGGTCATCCATAATCCTTCCTTCACCAATGTTAACAATTATATAATCTGTATATATACATTTGTGTGTGTTTTACTTAGTTTTATAGTAAAATGGAAATTCAGGTTATTGAATTGTTTATAGTATCTGACATCTGTTTGTTCACTCCTTTTTCAAGTTCAATCAGAAATCTGGGAATCTGTCACTAGCTCTTGGATTTTGGCTTGTTCACAAGAGAAGAGAAGAAGGGAATGAGTAAATAGAAGGTTGTATTAATCTTACAACCACCTTAAACAGGCCTCACTGAGAAGCTTACTCAGAAAGTAATTTTTCTTTGGTTTTGTTTTTGGTTTTTTGTTTGTTTTGTTGGTGATTTTTTTCTGACAGTTTTGAGGAAAGTGACGGGGAACACATGGGACAGAGTATTAGAGAAATTTAACCTCAAAAGGGGAGAAAGTGTTTTATGTTACCTCCTGGTTAGCAGCAGCTAGTTCTTCTTCCAGTGCAGAGACTCTTTCTAAAGAAACCCTCAGTCGTTCCCTTACCTAGAAGAAAAATCAAAATATGTGCAGTAACGTAATTTCTATTAGTCTTTAAAGATTATATAATCTGCCATATGCTCTACTGTATGCCCTGCCACTCCATTTGCAGGCATGTGTGTTGCACCCTTTCATGAGACATACTGTGTAGTAAACATTTAAACCTAACTATAGGAAAACTTAACCCATTAAAATAGGTGTCAAACTTTAAATGCCACACTGCTGTTCCGCAGTCTGCCTGTAATTTTATGGAATACACAGCAAATGCATATATTTTAAGACCACATTAGGCATAAAAATAAAACTTTCACAAACATTTTTTACAAAGGATAAGAAAAAAAACATTTGCAGATGTTTTAAGTTCACTCCACGGAAGAGAACTAATCTGTTTATAGTAACTGAATGCAATAAATTAATTGAAAAATAACTTGCAGCATTGCCTTCAGGCACACATACTAGAGGTTTTTTATATCATCATGCATTTGTGTCACTTTTGCAAAAAGTCATAAACAATGTATACTCTCTAAGCAGAAAATTCCTCTGTGTTTGCACCAGTTTCATAAATAATTTATTCTGTTCTAAGGATAGTTATCATCTCAATTATTATTATTACTACTATTTTAATCATCACTATTATTAGTAGTTAATTCTAACTTAATACTAAATGTGTCTGAAGATACATTCACTGCTGATTTGAGTGCTCTGGCTCATTGTCAGCTCATGTAGCTCATGTAACCTAAGCTGGCAGTGCAGTTGCAGTTCAATCAAAGGCCAACCAGACCTGAAGTGACCTCCAGTGCTGTGTGTAGGCGACTCTCTCTCCTGACTGTTAAGGGACCTGTGACTCTCCTAATCTACAGAACTTCACTAGGCACCTCACAATAAATGACTTTACAACCTGGCTAATCAGTCAACACTCCAAGTATATTTCTTTACATGCTCCAGCTACACCACAGCAATGCTGTTCCAGTTGCTGATCCACGGATGTTTAAGGCTATTAGCAATGTTTGTAGGGTAAGGTAGCATACTCTATTAGACCAAGAGATGTAGCTGGAAAACAAAGCAAAACAAAATCAGTCTTTCTTGTACAAAGAAACATTACATGTAATTTTCATTGTTTTCACATCCTTGACAAATACAGGAGATCCTTAGAACAGTTGTATATGTCCTAATGCTTTCACATTTTTTTCCAGTGATAGCTCTTAGTCTAATAAATATTACCTTTCCTTACATATTTCATTTTCCTTTACTACTGACAGAAGTGAGATTTTGCAAACAGAGTCACTATGTCCCAAGAATGGATTAGACTTTAGGAGATGAAAATTATTTAGCAAAACTATAACATAGCATGCTCACTTGACTTTAAAACTAAGTCTAAAGATGAAATACATATTCAGGAAATGAACACTTAAAAATAAAACTATTCAGCCTTTCTAACAAATGCAAATATAGTTTCTTATGCAATACTATGAGTTTTTTGTTCCTCTACATCAGCTTTATTAAAACAACCAGTGAGGGGTGTAGACCTGTCATCAAGTGGCCCGATTTCAACCTCTCTAACCACAATGGGAGCTGGTAGAAAACAATTTCTTAATAAAATCTCAGATTAGATACAAAAAAACCATGGAAAAGTTACAATCATATTTCTGGCTTCAATCCTTTTGGCTGTAAGTGCTGCTTTGGGACAAGATGATTGAGAGAAAGTTCACAACCAGGCAGTTGTTAAAAGCCAAAATGAAATACAATCAGTTGGCAACTTTACTTGAAATATTTTCTAAAACCTCCATGTATTCAAGCAAAAGGGTTTTATAAAGGAGAATGTATTTTAAAAAATATAATATGTCTAACACTGACATTCACTTTGAATGGTGTTAGAATTTGCAAACCAACTAGACCACATTACTGAAGATGACACAGCTCTACAAGGAGCTGGAATCAGAACAATTATCATTAAACTTAGTATGTTAGTGGGTTTTATATAGCCATTTTAGAGCTTGAACACAACACTCCCTGGAAACAACAGACAACTCTGAAGACACAATTTTTACATGATACGTCAGCAAAAATCGGTAGAGAATGAATATTTCTATTCTTTTTATCAAGCTATTATATTCAAATATATTTCATTCTTGGCCTATTGTCAGTGACAACATGGAACAGTAGCAGTGTAACACAGAGCAACAGCTGGAAGTTGTTTCTTTTGTCTTTCCGTGTCTTGCCTTACCTTGCCTTACTTTCCATGTACACAGCTGATACACTGCCTTTTTTATACTGACCTAACTAAATTTGCAGTCTGATGGCTTTTATTTGCTCTCTGCATCTAACAGTTGCTAAAGGAACTGAAAGCAACTCTGCCTTGGCACAGAAAATACCTTTTTTCCTTTCACCTGACCAGTGAACAAATTCAGATTCACATTTGCCATAGTGACATTGAAAATGTTGCAACTAATTCTTTGTTTTCAAACATTAGTAATGGCTGTTAAAGTTGAAGGAAGTCTTTGATTCTGTTAGTTAAAAAAAAAGAAAAAGAGTTACATCAGCACTCTGATCTGAAGGAGAAATCTGCTCTGGTTTACAACCCAGAAGCCATAACTTTATTTCTCATTTTACATTTCTTTCTCAGTCATACACAAATGTATTGCAAAGGATTTTTTATTGGATTCCCTCTTCAAATTTATGTTTACAGCAAAAAAACCAAATCCCAAATAGAACCATCCTCATTTCTGAGAGATGCAGGAAAGGGTGCTGTTCCTGGTCACTATATTATTAAAGAAAAAGGAACTGAACAAATGCACACTAATTTTATCTGACAATTTTTGTTTGGTTTTGTTTTTTTTTCATATGATGAATGCCAATTTGTGATTAGCATACTATATTGTTTTCTATTTTCTGGAAGTGACAGTAAGTGAGTAAGTATAGTTCATAATAATTATCTAAGTGAGATCACGTGTATCACATCAGAAGTTACACACTGATTAAATCTCATATGATTCTTCAGTGTATTTCTATTTTCTTAGGCACATGATAGAGCTTTACTAAAAAAGGTTTCACAAAGACTAATCAGATACCAACAGATCTATCAGAAATGCTATCATATGCATTTTGAAAGGACAAGTACCTGAAGAATAGAATGCTCTGCACCTTCCAGTTCCTAAAAGGGATTACAAGAGAGCTGGAGGGGGACTTTTTACAAGGGCAGGTAGTGACAGGGGGAATGGATTTAAACTGAAAGTGGACAGATTTAGATTAGATATTAGGAAGAATTTATTTACTGTGAGGGTAGTAAGACACTGGAGCAGCTTGCCCAGAGAAGCTGTGGGTGCCCCATCTCTGGAAGTGTTCAAGGCCAGTTCGGATGGGGCCTAGAGCAACCTGGCCCAGTGAATGGTATTCCTGAACATAGCAGGGAGTTCAGACTAGGTGATCTTCAATTGTTTCTTCCAACCAAAACCATTTCGTGATTTTATGATTGCAGTGTCACAGACACAGCAGAAAAGGGTTGCTCTCTCCATGTTAAAGAGTGTATCCAACATATGCCCAGATGACTGGGTATTCTTCTGGCCTTTAAACGCAACCACATTATCTTTAAATGTAACATACTCAATGTCATGTTAGCACTGCTGTCAGTGCAAAATATCACCCATCTTTCTCTGTCTCCTAGCAACTGCTTTCCACTTTTTTGCTTGCTGTCAAATTCTTTCTTCATTTTCTTCAGATCTGCCAGCCCATAAGGAGCTTTTAAAAACACACTTGTACACTAGAATTGAATCACTTTTTTTCATGAACAGTCTATTGAATGAAAGTTATCCTAGTTACCTGCTAATGAGTAAAAAGATAGTGACAATGATTACACGAATAGGCTAATTTTATTTGCAAGAATATTAAGTATATCTTTTTGCCATTAATTAAGCTTAAGAAAACCAGTGTTTTTTTGATTCTTAGCTAAGACAGTAACACCTGGTAGCTGCTTTCCATTGTGAAGACCAACTGGAACCTTTTCTTACAACACTGACCAAAACCTGGGTTTGGAGAAGTTGCTTCAGTTTCTTCTTTCCAAATGCGCATTTTAAATGTTGAACCCAAAGTTTAAAGCAAAATAGAAAAAATGTCTGCAGAACAACAAACATGTTCAGGCAGATATTAGAAGTGAACTATAACTACAGAATGGCATAACTAAGATAATAATTTTTCTATCTTTTGTTCTTCCTGAATTGCATATAAGGACTATCTACTTCCTGACCTACTCTATACTTGATGTCTATTCTAACCATGAAGTTAACATGAGCTTCCAGTTTTTACTGAGTTCTAATGATGTCTAGGAAATATGTCTTAATTTGCCCTTTTATATACTATTCCATGTATATTCATATATAATATCAAAAAGTATTTCATAGCTCTGTCTTACATTAGTTCCACAACTTTTCACTGCAAGAGAAAAAACACAACAAAGAAAGGTATCAGCTACTTAGCAGCAGTAAGAGAAGTGTTTGAGAACTGTAGCATTAGGAAGGACAGGGGTGAATAACTGCAGGGAGGTTTCCACTTCATGAATACTGCTGTGAATTTCGGCTGACTTATGCAATAGCAAAGGCTATAAGAAATGTTAAGTCAGAATTTCACATTGGTCCTAGTCTCAATCACTCCTAAGTTCTAGTGTTTAAAACGGCACATTTTTTTAACAATGCTCGTTGTTTGTGAGATATAACCTAACCTTACACTTAGGTAAAACAGCCACTGAATTTAACTTCTAACATGATGAAAATGTAAAATTGGTAGCAGAACTGCCCATGTGCTTTGCTTTTGTATTTCTAAAAATGTTAGCATAATTAGATACACAAAAATTTTTGGAAATATGTATAGCTTCTGTCAAATTAAATTTCTAAATAACAGTAATAATAAATATGGTCAGTGCAGTATCAATTTCATTTGCCGTGACACTAAAGGTAAAGCTCAGACTTCATGTAAAATACAGACAGCTGATAGACTTTGAAATAAGTTATCACTCCTGATTCTTCTTATACTTAAGTAGGCCTGCCTAAAAATTGCTATATTTTATTTTTCACTTTCCAATCTGTTAGTATGTTTCATCGCATTTTGTTATAGTAATGAGGACGGTTTTGTAGTTCTTGTACTGTGCATGTAGCAATCCTTTCATGATCAGACAAGTTTTGTGGTAGAGCTTGTTACAACACTTCAGGATGTTTTAGTGTAGGATGTGAAAACATGAAAGAAGATTTGCACTCAGGAAGAATTTTAAGAATTTCTTCATATTTTTGTAAGTTTAAAGGGCAAAAATTTTTATGAAAATATTTTGTTATGCTTTTCCAAGAATGTAACAGCTACATTAATAGTTTCAATGTCAACATTTTTTATGAAGAAAAAAATTAAAGTTTGTATTATTCATTTGCAAAGGGTCACGATACATTTCCAGTGCATTTTTTACAGTTTTTATTACTCTTTATCCACTAACCTACTTCAGCTTTGTGTGCATTTTCTGATGGGACACTGTTTAATTTCTGTGACATCAGTTGATCATATATCATGTTTTTTTGCCTCAGTTTTACTGTGAGGTTCTGCTTGCAGGCTTTGCCTGAGCACAGCAGCAGAGTCTGTGGGAGTGAAGCTTTAGCCACAATATGGGAAGACAAGACATGCATAAGTCAAAGGCAGTAGATTGGCTCCATCCAAGGATGCCAAGAGACTTGGTTAGCTCATCATAGTAAGGCCTTTTTCAACTTTGAAAATAGTGGAAGTCAGGGAAATTCCTGATGGGTGGAGAACTCACAAACGTTGTGTCCATCATCATGGAATAGAGAAGTCATCCTGGGAAGATCTAGGAAAGTACAAGCTAGCCAGTGTGGGGAAGGCTATAGAGCAAATCTTCCAGGAAGCATTTTCAGGCACATAAAGGATGAGATGGTGACTGGGGAGAGCCAATATGGCTTTGTCAAAACCAAATGAGATCTGGCCGACCTTATTTCCTTGCATGATCAGAGAACAGTGAATGTATTTTACTTTGTCTTGACTGAGGTTTACTGCAAGATCTTCCATTTACCCCTAGAGAAAATGGTGAACTATGAATTAGTGAAATGGATTCCACAGTGCATAAAAAATAGACTGGACTGTAAGGTTCAGAGGTTTGTGATCAGTGACACAAAGTTCATGTGGCATCCCATTGCCACAAAAGGCATAACCCCAGGGAATGAGACAGGCTTGGGGAAGAGAGAGCAGTTTTGCAGAAAAGACCTAGTAGTGAATAAGGCCAGCACACAGTTTGGTCAGAGGGTTAAGGGAAATTATTATTTCCCTCCAGACTTTTGAGGCTGCATCTGATTTTGGGCTTCCTGGATTGATGTTGGCAGATTTCAATGAAGGCTCACCAAGCTGGCCATGGACTGGAGCACACAGCGTGTGAGACAGGTGGAGAGAGCTGGGTCTGCTGAAAGTGAAGAAGGAAATGTTCATGGGAGACCTTATTGCTGTCTACAACCAGCTAACCAGGAGATGTGGAAGAAATAAAATCAGCTTCTTCTTGCAGATGCAGAGTGACAGGACAAGAGGGAACTGGTGTAACACTCAACAGCAGAAACTCCAGATTGGTATTATGGGAGAAAATTACAGTGAGGGTGGGTGAAACACCAGAATAGGTTTTCTGCCTAGAAATATTCAGAAGTTGATGAGACAGGACCCTAAGCAACCCGAAACAGTTGGCCCTGCTTTAAGCAGGAGGTTGGGCCAGATGTCTCTGAGGAGGTCCAACCCACATTGTTCTACTAGTCCCTGAAAAGCTTCAATGCATTTTTATATGTGGATTGATATCTTACTTCTGAAGGGTCTGAAACAAATCTAACTTACATAATTTTTCTGTCACCATGCAGAATATATGACTCACATGCCATAAAAAAAATTTAGCACATTTGGGTGCATGCAGTCTTTTTTACTTTCATTATTTTTAAATAAAAATCACCATAATACTGACAATTTGTGAAAGCATTATATTATCAAGTATCTGGGTGATATATGCAATGTCTTTGATCCAATCCTTCCAGAGACACTGTAACAAAACCAGGTATTTTTATAGAGGATTTGCACTTGAAAATAATGTGTGCTGGGTGTATAACAAATTATTTTAAAATAATTTATTAAACTGTTTATGTGACTTGCTAATAATGTTTTATAGTAAAAATATTATTTATTGTATCAAAATAAAAAAGGTTCCACACACAGGTAAACAGCATGTAGGAAAAAAGATTTTGACCAATCAATTTTAAAACTTGTTTTATAATGGAACAAATCTCCTGTTAATATGATTGCAGATGGTTGACTTTTCTACACCGATAATTTGTCATTACCACTGGGACAGGAATCCACTAGATACATAAGCTGTCTATCTGTGTAATTCCAAAATTTTTTAATGTGCTGAATACTGATTTTAACCTGCTACATTTAAAATAATATAAGAATTGAATTTGCAACTGTGTAAGTCAAAATGTTCAACAATATAAGTCAAAATATTACACGTAGCTTCAATCTAATTCCGTAGAATAATTTTCAAAATGGGATGTCAAATAAACTGCATAGTACCAAAACACTAAAACATTCACAAAAGAAAATGTTTAAGAGGTACACAACTCTTGAATAATCAGGATCTGTTTCAAGTTTAGTTCTTACTGTTTCTCATACTTGTCCAACACAATGTCAAAAAGTATAAAAGCTGGAGAGCTCCCTACCCTAGTTTTATCAATGTTTAAACTGCTGGATAAAAGATCAAAGCTCAGACCAAAAAACCCCATCAATCCTCAAAAGATCTTTTTAATAATACAGGACTTTTTAAGTCTTAATGGCATCCAAAAGCTTATTACAGTGGCTAGAAGTCATTATATTTCCTTTTCTAGATTTTCTTTTAAGATGCTTTCATGATATCTCAGTAGAACATATAACCCAAAAGACATACCTAAACACATAATAAGTTTTGATTTGGTCTAAGTTCCTTAAATTTATTTAACTTTGAACCTCATCGTTAACCCAGTATGACTCATAACCCACAGTATCTCATCCCTTCATTACCAATGATATCTGTATTACTGTATATCTACAGCTACCTCATTTCGTTAAATACAGTCAACTCTCTGAGTATATTTCTGAGTTTTAAAAGGTTAAATTTATTACTGTGAGACCATTAAACTGGTTCTATACAACACAGCTCATCTGTGCAGTCAGTGGTTTCAGATGCCGTGCTGCACAGCATCTGTGTACCTAATATTCTCAAACAGAGAAGCAACTCAGCAGCAGCAACGAGCAAATCAGCCAAAACAGACTCCATAAGAAATGAGGTTCTTTGCTCATGAGCCATGTTACCATGTGCTCCCTGCATGTATAGTTTGGAGGCACTAATTCAGCTATATCACTTCCTGAGCATATTGTTTCTAGACGTGAACTAGATCTCTGAATTAATATAACCAATACTCAAGGTGATAATTCATGGTTGTACAGTTTCATTCACACAAAATAGTCTTTCCAGCACAGGATACATGAGGAACGCAGTGGAAAGACCCTCTTAATTAGCATGACTCGATCCATTTATCACTGGTTTTTACCTTCACTCTGCAGGCTCTTCATTACCTCTGATAATGAAGGGTGTACTACTTATTTTAGGTTATACTGCTTGTAAAGGGAGCACTGCCCTTATAAAGTAAATGCTAAAAAGACCTCTGAAATTTAGGAGGTTTTCCTCCTAAAAATATCTAAGAGCCAAGTTTCCTTACGTAGTTTGGAACATCTCATTCTGCCTCTCTGTGCGTTCTTGTAATTTGAGATATACCTGCATTTTCATGGCCATAAGTTAAATGCACATTTTACACCAAATAAATTCCATGGGGTCATCTGTATTTAGTGCTAAATAGGAGAAGCATGTCTGATAGGAGAGAGATTTTCTTATTTTGAAAAGTCATTTCTATTGTCTACAAAAGGTAGCTGAAGTGACAACAAGTGCATTACAGCTATTGGCCACACATCCTTACGGATTTCTCTGGATACCTGTAAATGCTCTATAAGAACAGGATTTAATCTGAGGAGTAAAGAAACAATACCGTTGCTCTGCTGCATCATAAAGCACAATTAAGCAAGTTAAAGAGTGTATTTAGTAAGATTTTTTTCCATACTGTACCTTTTCATCCAAAGCCTTGTGGTGCTCAAACAGAGATTTCAGAGCTTTGAGGACCTCAACCTCACTGGAAACTCCTGAGGGAGACTGTGCTTGCCGTTTCACCACTGTCATCCTCAGGGACCTTTCGTGTCTTGAGACAAGGCACTCCAAATGCTCCAGTAACAGCTATTGGATTTGAAATTAAAAGTTATTAATTTCTATCCACCTAAATGCCACAGAAATTCTATCTACAAAGTGCATGATACCAAACTGCAGTTTTCTTGGCAAGCTCATTGTAGGACAGATTTCTGGAACTATTAGCAATAATTCATGTTTCTAAATCAGAAGGAATAAATGGAAAACCAGAAAATCTACTCCTGATTTCACTTAAAACTCTGCTTTGAAAAGCAAGAACAACAAATCACTAAGCATAGAGTCACTATTTAACTAAATTAATTACATATTTACATTATAATTTGTAATAGTAATTGATGAGCATTTTCAACCAAATAACAACCAAAGACAGTCTAAAGAATAATGTAAAAATATTAAATAAGTTTACAATTAATTCAGTGAAATACATTTTCAATTTATCTTGGCAGCAACTTAACAAAATATGTAAAAGTGAACAGTATATTTTACTAGATTTTTAAGACTATTCATTAGAAATGCCACAACTAATGGCGCTCGTCACTAGCACATGCTTTAAAATGTTCATTGTCTCTGTCGTATTACAAACATGATGGAAATCAGACAAATCCATAAATATCTGCAAAACAGCCTGTAAATAACGTATTGTAAAAACATAATTAGCTTTCATTATTATTCTGAGGGTAAAGGAAAATTAAAATGGTATGTTAATGTTGTATAGAAAATTCCCCAATTGTCTATACTTTCACAGAGCTACCATTGCTGTTCTTACTGCCTGAACATTAAAGAGACTTGGTTAGCTCCAAGGTTAAATCAGGGTAGCTAAATTCATGAGTCAGAATGCATGTTAAATGTATTGCAATTACAAGAAACAATTATATCTAAGTCATTGAACTGGAAATCCAAAAGTTACATGGAAAATTGTTTATTATTTCTCCTTTGATATGGTTCTTAATATAGCTATTATTAGTAAATACATACATTTATCTGTAATCCACAGTTATTCTCAGTCACATGTTTTTTATTCTTACATGAATTAATAGACATAGGAGAGCAAAAGCAGAGGGCAATTATATTAAAGTTGTGGTATGTTGATATTAAATCAGGAATGATAAAGGTTTGGTCTCATCTTTGCTTCAAACATTGTTCTCGTGTCTGGATTTGCACCTGGTTATTATGTTAAAATAACTATATTCTTCACAAAAAGTAGTGAACATGTTTAATTAACATTTAACAATGTTAATTAAATGAGAGTTGTCACGACTCCCTGCAGTTCAAGAAAGGAGGGTCTTTCTATCATTTATAAATCCAAGTGATGGCCTGTATTTATAAAAAGCAAATGGACAAGAAATTCACAGGGTTTCTCATCCCTGGAGCACTGACAGCTGATACAGGCGGATTTTGAATTATTTGAGGCAGTCCAAAGTAACGCTCAAATTTGAAGAGACCTCAATGACAGAGCCATCAAGAATTCAGTATGGGGCAGTGGGAAGTTTGCAACTTAAATGAGATCAGAATATTTTCCAAATATTTAGAGTATTTCACTTCATAGTAATACTTAAATAAATAGTTAATTGCTATCAGGAATAGAACTGAATTGCTGAATTTTAGTCTAAATTCTTGTATCTTCTTCGTTTTTCTAGGCCACCTAGTTGATCTGGGAGAGAGCTGGAGGAAGGTCAATAGCAGATTTCTAATTCTACAACCTACTCTCTGCCCTATCTCTTCCAAGAGTCTGTGAGGGCGCAACACTTCCTTCTCTGTGCAGCCTGACTGCCCCACTCCATAGCCCCAGGGTAGCCAGAATCTGACTCTAATCCATGCTGTGCACTTAGATTTCCCCACAGTCATTCCCATGTCCAGGCTGATTCTGTTAGAGCCTGGCTCATCCTGATCTGTTCTCTTTAGGCAGAAATTTATCAATGCATCATAGCTACGTCTGGATCAGTCCAAATCCAGCCAAAAGGCTACAGATTTCTGAAGAAATTGGGAAAACAGAAAACACTGATCCACAGCTGGGATTTTACTATGACCATTCCTTCCATAGGTCTGTAGTTGTCTAACTCAAAGACACTCACTAGTCCAGTCCAGAGTAATAATAAAACTTTGACAACCTTTTTTTCAGACTAACTCTGAGGACATTTATCGTATTTGGTGTCCTACTACCCTAAATGGTTTATCTCCCAGACAAATGCTGTGATGATCAGGGACGCGTGAGAGCCTGTATGCAAATCTTAGTTGGAAGGGAAAATGAGAAAATCTGGTTTAGGAGAGAAGAAAAGTGATGGTGACATGGAAATCTTGACACAGAAAAGCTTTCATGACAGAAGGAATTACATATAATCTATGGCAAAAAGATAAGTAAGGAACACACAAAACTCCCCTAACATATATCCAGAACCTCATTTTGAACTGGTGCAGAGAATCCCAACAGGGAATGTGAAATCAGCACGGAGAGAAGACAAGAAACTTGCTAAGCAAAGGCAGAACGGTGATTGAAGAGAGTGATGAAGAGACAAAACCAAGTTAAACAAGGTTTTCAAGTATAAGGGGAGAGCAGAGTGGTGGGAACCATAATTTCTAATGGGCTGATTGTGGAGGAGTTTGCTACTTGAGATGAACAGTACAGCACCTTAGCTTTTTGCAGAGCTGCAGATAACATATTTAACTTTAGGTTATGTTACTGCCATGTTAGAAACATGTGTAATACACAGTACTAAATCAATGACAATCACCCATTTAATACACATAAAAGCTAAGTTTGCTTTTAGCTTAGAATTGCCATATCAGAGGAGAAAAAATATATTGCAATATCTGCATACATTTCATAGTTGTTAAACAAATCAAGTGCAAAATGCTCTGTTGCCTATTTTACTGTATAAAGACAGATGCCACAGCTAAGTGTCAAAAGACCCATGGTGAATAAAAAAAATGCTTGTGAACATTTCATAGTTTTTCTTTCTGTTCCTATTTACTCAAGCTTCTCTGCAGTCACTCATTCTTCTGGAAACTACCTCTGAACACTGGAATTTTCCTTATCATCAGCTTTAGAAATGCTCAAGAAGGCATGCTAACATAGGTGTCTCGTTTCTAAAAATTTCTTTTTCTTGCTTTTCAACAAAAATCATCTCTATTTCTTCACAAATTCTGTGAGCACTGCTTACTGCAAAACCTGCTGAGCAGGGAATACTATTAACCTGGTCTCTCTCTCAACATTACTCCCAGTTCTGCCGAAAGGGAAAACACCCAAGGACATCTGACTGTGACTGAGCACCCGATAGCAAATCCTTGCCCCCTGCTCTGATGAAATGTTAGAATCACAGAATAATAGAATTGTTTAGGCTGGAAAAGACCTCTAAGATCATCAAGTCCAAACATTAACCCAGCACTACCAAGTCGTCCACTAAACAAAGTGCCCAAATGCTGTATCTAAATACCTCTTAAATACCTCCAGGGATGGTGACTTCTACCATTTCCCTGGGCAGCCTGTTCTAGTTGTTGATAACCTTCTGGGTGAAGAAATTTTCCCTAATACCCAACTTAAAATTCCCGTGGTGTAACACAAGGCCATTTCCTCTTGTACTATCATTTGTTACTTGTGAGAAGGAGCCGACCCCCACCTGACTACAGCCTCCTTTCAGGTAGTTGTAGAGAGTGATAAGGTCACCCCTGAGGCTCCTTTTCTCCAGGCTGAACACCCCCAGCTCCCTCAGCTGCTTCTCGTAAGACTTGTGCTTCAGACCCTTCACTAGTTTTCTTGCCCTAGTTTGGACATGTAATGATAATTGCTGTTTTATTCAACTTTTCCCCAATTACAATATTAAAAAACGGGGTAATAGGTCTTCCCTGCTTTCCTGGAAAGAGTAACAATACTGACAGAATTATGAAGTGTCTCAGGTCTACAATTATGGGAGAAGGGACATATAAATATAAAAAATTGACATTGAAGATGATGGTGTGTCCAACCAATGTTTAAGTTTAATGACTTAAGGAAATCACAGTAATTTGTAGGCATGCTGAGGACTTTCCTCCCCATGTGTAATTCAAGAATTAATATTCCAAATAGTTGTGGGCACACTAACAAGATTTCATGTTGAAATAACATTGTAACAATACTGGTAGTTCATTTAAACTACAGAAGAATTGTTAGAAACAGCATCAGGGATTTCAGTACGTTGCAATTAAACTCTGGCATTAATAGTGATCATGGGCTGCTGAGCATTTTCTGCTCCCTCACACTGTGTCAAGCTGTTACACTTGTCAAGCACTCAGTGGGACAGGAAGCTTGCAGAGAAAAGAAGATGAAGATCAACAGCAGCAGGTAGGACAGAATCACCCACGCATCATTGCTATGCTTTGCCTACTGGAAAGCATAAGCTCGACAATGAATTATGAAATAATCTGACAAGTGAGTTTTACTCTTCTGCTGGGCAAATTTTAGGATGCTCAAGATGCCGTGCTGATAATTGTGTCTTATGCAAATAAGATTGTTTCTGGAGCTCTGGACTTTTTATAAGGATTAAAAAGGTATAAAAATAATAATTTAAAGACTGAAAAGTGTTCTAGTGCATAATTTTTGAATGAATTAAGCATCTTTAAGGTGTTAATTAGAACTAAATGAACAAGAAAAGAGAAAATTTTTAGATATATCCAGCCTCCTGTATTCTCAAATCACAAAGTACCTATGGAAGGGATTGATTTCTGTGAAATGGAAATATATGGTTAGATTTAATGGTATAAACTACTTCAGTGTAGATTATCATTTACTCTGCTATACTACACCATACCATCATGACTGCATGGACACTGATTTACATATAGAAAATAAAAGAAGCTAAAACATTCATTTTTAGGAATGAGGGCTCAATAAGTTGAAATTAGTGTGACTCAGTACAGTTCGCACTATTATAGGACCCGCATTTTAATCAATATAAAATATTTCATCTTAACTTTCATTATTTTCAACAAACTTGTTTGTAAAAAAATGTTCACAGCAGGATAATAAATGGAGTAATTAAAGAATTAGCAGATGGTAATGGAGAGAAAAGGAGAGTAATAAATAATGAAATACAGGGAAAAAACATAAAAGAAAAGACTTTTACTTAAATGAGACACTCTTATCTTAAGGTATTCCTTCGAGGAATGGGGTAACTCACTAAGAAGACAATTTTCTTTTGGGGTCCAGCTAAGAATTTCTCACCAGCAGAGGAAGAATTGAATTTTCTTTCAGTCTATATTTAGAATTCACATTGTTCAGTGAATCTCCATCTCTGGTGTGAGCAGAGAAGACAAGTAAAATTAGCACACATGGGGTTGAAGACTATCTCTAAAATCAGTCACAAAATCAGAGATTTTCTTCAGGACTGTCCCACAGTGATGGAAACCACTTTTCACCTGTGGTCAGCTGGTGTGACCTCCAACAGCTACACAGGTAAATGAACAGTGAAAGTCTTTCTCCGGAAAATCAAAGTTACAGCCTAACTTCTGCAGTATGTCCCATACCTTCTGAACAGAAACCAAAATGCAAGCAACCTAAAACGCTAGTGAAATCACATGTATGTGAAACAAAGGTATGAAAGAAAACGTAATGATCAGGATAATGACACCAAGTAATAGGAAGAAAAGGGGTTTTATAGGAATAATGAATACAAATATAATAACTATTAGACTATGCAGATACACCTGAAAACACAGGTATTGAATAACTATATATCACATTTACTTCTGTGACAGAAGTTCTTTTTTTTGAGAGGAGAGACATATGAATCTAGAAGATAGTTAATAATATCGAGGCAATGACATATACTGTTATTTATATTAGGGAAATTATGTTTTGCCATTTTGCAGAACTTTAGGAGACAGATATATTTATTTTCATGTGTAGAGTGTTTTTAGACTATGAGAACTCATCATGTTTAAAAAAGAAATAGAGTACCTGATTCATTTTCAGCACCTATAAAATTGATGTAATTAAAAGGACCTATGAGAAAATGAGCTAAAGTAGGTAAAACCATACTATCAAAATATATTCTTAGAGTTGCCCAACACATTAGAAGGGAATTTGTACCATAAAATATAGGGTTAAGTTCTGATCTGTAGGTATTACGAGACTGCAATGCATAACTGAAGATATTTAATAAACCATTAAATAAGGAATGGAGACAATAAAATATTAATAAAATCATATATGTCATCCCTGCTTCCTTTAAGAAATGCTTAATCTCCTAAGGTATGAAGCAAAAGAGAGATGATGACACTGTCTTTGTTCCTGCAGTTTCATTCGTGAGCACAGGTTTAATTTTTTTGTTTCCAAACTGTTAGAACTAAAATATTTCAGAACAATTTGACTAAAAAATTTATGGTCTATTAATAAAGCATATGCATGTGTCTGGTTCTTTTTTGTTGTTGTAATGAAAAATCCACAATCAGATTAATCCATATCAGTATTGTAACAGATTTTTTTTTTAGCTGCCAAACCAAACCCCAAATTTCCTTATAATAATATTCTGATCTAATAAGACAATCCTATGCTTTTTTTCCTACTTTTAAAGAATAAAGAGTGAGACAAAAAAAACCCCCAACCCTTTCAATTTTAATTTAAACAGTCAAAGTAGTACTATTTTATAATTTCCATTAAATAATATGCTAGATCACACTGACTTATCTTCCAGCTTCAGAAAAATGCTATTTTCCACATGCTATCGGTGATCATTCTATCTAGAGAATATCCAGAGAAATGTCTATAAGAGTTTCTATTAAGTTATTTTTGTATATGTTTTCAAAGTCCCATACAATGGTCTTCCAGAGAGAACCTATCTGTCCTCCAGTCAGCAACACCACACAATCAGTGCTCCCACACTTTCTATTTTGCCTTGTGTATTGATTAAGTTGCCAGTTACATACTTAACATGAAAGTATTTTATTGTAATGTCAGAAAGAGTTTATCATAGGCAGTAAAAATACACAACAGCAAATGCTTAAGAATGCTGCTAGAAGGATCGAGTAGGAACTTGATTAAATATTGGGGTAAGGTGTAATTTGTGGTATTTTGTCTGAGATCAGAAGTGTATGGGTCCCAGAAAATGTAATTCCATCATGGTCTCTCTCTAATACATCTTACCATCAGGGTCTCGTACTGCAGCTTGGCATAGAGTGGGAAATCGGGATGTCTGTTGTCACTTTTGTGTTTTGTTTGTTTATTTATGTTTAGCAAAAACTGTGTGAAGCTGTTGCCAGGAAATAAAGAAACACATAGATGTGGGTCTAGAGTAAAGAAAATACTGCCAGTTAGGCATAAATGAAAATGTAAAGGGGACCTAGAAGGCTGGTGTGTACTCAGGATCGGACAGAATTGCCACTTTCATTCCTTTCTGCTGATATTCTGTTTGAAGCAAAAGGCACTTCAAACAATATGTTTTTGCTGTTACCCCAGGGAGATGAAAGGTTGAATTAAAAAATTCAGAAGCTGCAATTTGAATGGAGCCTCTCCATTTACAAGCAGTAGGAAGTGCTACTTGGGACATAGTGGTTGTCGTGAGTAGTTCCACTATGTGTGGTTATGCATGAGTGCATCCTGGGGGGATCAGGTAAGCCTCATTAACCAAGCGAGGGCTGGCTTAAGTGTGAACATTAGAGGGATGGATGAAACATGCATTAGTAGGACTAACTTTATATATGAGAAAAGACATTTAATTTTCTCACTGTGAAAGGGTATCAACGGTCCTCCAAATATTATTACTTTATTAGAATCCTTGCTAAATTAAGAGAAAAAAATATGGAGCAATTTTATTTCTTACAAAATATGAATGCTGTTTTGCATTAATAACAGCATAAATCTCAGCCTGCAAAAGTGCCTCTTCATAGGCAATGCTTTCGCCATGAATGCTGCTAGAAGTCTCATCCCTAGCATATCATCAAACTTGTTGAAAACAACAGCTTTGCATCTAAAATGCTCATCTTTATAAAAGCAGTGCCCCCATAGAAGACAGCATTACTATTACAGCCAGCTCTGGGATATATCGTGGTACAGGGTAGATTAAAGCCTGGCAAGAACATATAAATGACATTATGGGGTTAAAACTTATTAATGAAAATGCTAGGGGTCAGGGTAAGGCATGTTTCTGAATTTTTTCTCTCGCCTTCTCCATTAATATTTGGACCCTATCTTCCCCTTGTTTGCTGTAACATCTCCTGTATTTCCTATATTTTTTCATAGTCTAAACATTTTGATCTCCAATACCTAGCTTTATCCTAATTTTGAAAACACACTGTTAGCATTTACTAATTTTAACTGCAAGGACTTGCAAGGATTATCACACTGTAACTCCCATTTGTTGATATTAGTTCTCCTGGAAAACCTCTTACCGATTTTTCATTTACGTAGCACAAGAAACATAAGAATGGATGATCTTTAAGCTTCTTGCTCTGCAAAGAAACTGCCTGTGACAGAGATCAGTCTGACTTAGGAGATGACTTGCAGTTGAGTCATCTCCCTTTTCTCTCACAGTTCTTTGGCAAGTGACTATCTTTGGCTACTTGGCTGTCTTGGAATTTTTGCTAGTCTGCAATGCTTATATCAGATACACACTAGGTATTGGTGCAGTGAAGTTTTAATACACTAGAGCAGTGGACTTTGTAGTGAAATGGATAAAGCATTTTTTTATTAAAAGCTAAAATAATATGCATGTAGGAGTTACTGATAATTTAAGCAGCTATAGAAAGTCTTCAGACTTTTCTTCAGCTGACATGATTTGCTAAGCCTGGAAAATGCAGTGCAATTCCTACATGTTTCTCCAAATTAATTAATTCTATTTTTATGAGAATAATTTTGAACTGTTCAGAACGTGTGACAGTCATTGGAGAAAAAGTAGGTCTCACCTATGCCTTCCATAAGATTTCCAAACCCCATCAGCTCTAAGAATTTTGTGTTCATCATAAATGTAATCATCATAAATGCGATCATCTCCTGCATGTCCAGGAAAGCATAGAGGTAGACAGGTCAGCTTTGCCTCTGTAGGCATCTGTTTCACCTGTCCTCTCTTGAATTCTTGCATTTCTGAACTCTATGGCACCCTGGTGCTAGAGATGGAAAGAAGAAAGCAGAGAGAAAGGCCCTCTCTCAGTTCTTTTGGCATATGTATTGTTAGATTCCCTTTTGAAAGCAAATTAGTTGACAAAGAAGAGATGTTATCTGAGCATCCAAAATGCTATTAGTTTGTGAAGAGGAGGAAAACAGGAGAAGTTACACAGATCACAGAAGAATGAAATATGGATATGAGAAATCATCCTTGGTGTCCAACATCTGAGATCTATTTTGTATTTTCATTACCAGCCTGACTCCTGCCTGGTCTGGGACTATTTAATCTCTTTTCTCACCCCTTTCCACAAACACCATGAAGTCTCTTCTGCTACCCTCTTGTGTTTCATGACCAATTCTGCCTTTGCCTAGACCTTTTATGTGCAAATTATTTTATTCTGAAAACAATTCTGTACATAATTTGAGAATTTTCCAAAGGTGCTGTCACATATATTCTTGCTCCCAGACAGAATAACATCTTCTGATTGAAGCAGAACATGAAAAATTTCAGGACTGAATCTGTCCCCACTCAGCGGTATGGCAAATGACATTTACTTCAAGGGTCACAAGGCTGCACGTAGACTGAACAACAGACTGCCTGTAGTATGTGTGGCAGCCTTCATCTCATCCTTTTTTCAGATCAAATTGAAGGCACAAGGGAAAACTGGGTCTGTTGTAACCTTGCCTTTTGCCCTGATAAGAGGTGAGGAAATGTGCAGGCTACTCAGGCCTGGAAGCCTGCATAAGCCCCTTGCTTTAGAAAATGCTTAAACTGAATGACCTTACCATGTTGCTTTCTAAATCTGTTATGTTTGTAATATATCTGGCTATTACACTCATTTCCTCCAGGACTGTAGCACAGTAGACATGTCCTTCTACTTAGAACCACCCGTACTCATGAAAATGCTGGAATTTTGTCTTCATATTTATACAAATGAAGATCTAGATTTATATGTAAGTTTACACATACATGATATCCAGAAAAGATCTGCTGTATACTTACTCTTGTGTTGTTTCTTTCAGCTTTTAGCTCTGAAATCTCTTCCTCTTTTTCAAGCAGCTGTTCCCTGCATGCATTTAATTCTTTTGTCAGTGCAGCAAATTCCTGTAGAATAAAATTATATATGAAGTTACTCAAGATGTAAGCACTAGGATAATCAAATCCATACGCATCTTAGAGTTTGAGGATTTAAATATTTAAAAATCATCAACACAAACTAAAATAGCATATTTAAGCTTCAGCATCTACCAAAATCATTTTAAGTCTAGACATAGCTAATAAAGAGTGACTACTGATTCAAGTTTAGATACAAAAGAAGATTCAAAATGATGGCAACATCTCCAATACATAAACTATCAGAACCACACCAGAAGAAGAACAGAACCAGCCAATTTCATAGCAACAGAGACACCACATTTCACACATAAGGAGGTCCAACTCAACATACTCACTTAGGAGCATTCTTGCCATTCTGTAGGGCAGCCTTTGTAATACGGCATGTGAGAAAAAGGTTAAGGTATTCACTAATCAAAATCTATCTAATATCAGATTAACATAAGTAATATATGTATTGGGAAACAAATACTCTATTTGATATTGAACTTAGCTATTAAAATGTATTTGGGCATTTTAGTGAAAGGCTGTGATGATTCAGAACAATATTTTTAGTTGGAGTAAGTTTTCCATGAATTAACAACATAAAATCAAATTGGATTTTAAGTTGCTCCTGATGTTAAGTTTTATGCATGCAACAAATAGGTATTCTGAAAAACACCTTTTAATTGGCAAGATTTCTATTAAAATGTCTTGAATTCACCATTGCTATAACTCTTCAACAATACACATTAATTTTTGTCTACACAAAGGGCATTCATGGAGCTATCATTAATTTCAGTAAGGAAAATATACCAACTCCGTATGTGTATATTTTTGACAGGCATTAAGATATACTAAACTGTAGTGGTTAATTTTACCTTTATAGGGAAAAGATGCTACATGTCGCACAAAAACATTAAGGTAAAGGATGAAAAGCCTTTAGATTTGTAATCATGTTTTAAGGAAAAAAATGTCCTGAACAACATTGGTGTTTAACAAAGATGTATACATATTTTAAAATATTAAGTTAATTTCACTTTGACCAAAACAGTCATTGCTTAAGGGCCCCCCATCCCACAAGCAGACATTTAGACTGCACTCCAAGAGAAAGCAGTTCAAGGAAAAAACATGTCCAGGTGGTTCATCTTATCAGCCAAGAGGATGAAGCTGAGACTAAATCTACTTATTTAAGACAAAAGCTAGTGATGATCTCAAAAGGGCTTGGTTTGCTGCTTCTCCTCAAGCTGTGGAAAGCAGCTTTTATCTGAGCTAAGTAGCATTCGACAGAAGTTTGGTGGGTATTCCCAGTCTCATTGTATTTTAGTCAAGTTAGTTACAAATAATTAAAAGTATATGGTATTACATATTAAAAATTATTCAAATAAATTTCAAGTGATATTCTGACAACTTGTAACTAAGGGTGATTTTTTTTTTTTCATTTTTCAGCAGCTAGAACTGGAGGTACAGTAAACATCCATGCAAATTGCATGGTAAGAAAGAAAGTGTTGTTCTGATATCCTCAATGGATTTTGTTTTAGACACTGGCTATTGATCACATGCACCATATAATGATGTTTTCTGTCATACCTCCTAATCAGTATTTGCTTTTTATATCCTAGTGCTCAGGTACATTTAAGGCTACACAGTATACTTTGATGTTAAAACCCTTAGCTTAGCTTTGACAGTGAGATTTATATTGTAAAACTCCTCCCTCACTCTTCAAAAGTATCATTAAAACTTCTGCCTGTAGGTCTAAAGCTAGGATTCAGAAACTACCAGTCCAGCAGCATTATTCTGTTCAGAATTCTTTAAAACAAACTCCTGCCTTTAAGGCTATAAGTAATGTTACATACTGAAAGAAAATATCATAGTTAATAGAAAGCTAATGATCACAAGTCACACTGAATCAGAATTTTGAAGCACAAAACGACACACGTACACACATATTTCTCTATAGCCCTACAAGGTGGAGCCCTTGTTACTAATTTACATATGCTTGATACATGAGGATTAGTGTCTATAATATTTTCAGAGTCTCACAGAACAAACTTTCAGTGTAATCTAGCTAGAATGTTGCTGCTGTTTATGCTTTCTCATTTCTTTGTATGGTTTCAGCTGGAATTAAAATAGACATTTTGGCATATGCTTGGGCATCCGGATGGGTGACAGGTGGTGGAAAGGATAACAAGTGTCATCTGGTGACTTACAGTTGGAGTTCTGAACTACAGTAAGGCAAAGCAGTCTGGTAACATGCATTTGTTGCTTTCCTCAGAAATGGAAAAAGATACATTTATCTTTTTTATCAAATTGCACATCCTTGCTGTGCCAAGGCAAGCCTGCTACCAGTACAGTCCCTAAAGCTTTGGTCAATATAATCTCATATAACAAAGGAATGAAGTTCCTGCTACTTTGGTAAGCAGAGCAGAGTTAATTTTTCAGGAAATTTTGTCTGGTCATCAGTGTAAGTTTTCCCTTGCTTTTAGGCAAATCATTACTCAAAATTCTGCTCCCAGAAAGTCCCATACCTAATGTTATGTTGTTTCAGCCACAAATATCCTTTCAGCTTATATTCATAATATCTATTAGCATCTACCTTAGCTGGGATACCTGTGTCCAGTGTTTTAGACCTTGTTACTTGAGTGGCCAACATTGTCTTTTCAAGCCTATTAATTATTCAGTTGCTGGTGCTACTCTCTGAAATTTCTCTGTGCTTTGGACATATCTGCCGTACAAGCATTTACAACAAGTGGTCACTTCTTCATATGTCTGGAGCCCAAGTGGCCAACTTCACCTGCAGTACTAGAGACTGCTCATTCACCAGGAGCTTGGAATTCTCTGAACTGAATGATGACAGAAAGCAGGCTTTATTCCTTGTGTTTGCAACAAGCCTTTTACTGGGAAAGTTTCAAAGTAAATTGAGTTTTCCTTAGAGCTTTACAAATTATTATTTCTGTCACATCTGTTTTGATGAATTAATAACTAGGATAACACCTCACAACTTGTTCTATAACTAATACTTCCAAAACTTAATGTAAAACTTATTTTAAATATAACTTTTAATCCAAGATATCCCTGTGACCAATGCTCCAGGGAACTGGTTTTCCCACAGGTTCTACACTAAGCAAAGCATATTTTTGTTTTAACATAGCATCCAGTTACGTAATAAATGTGATGATAATGACCTCTGCTCATGCAATTCCCTTGTATATATATACAGGAATCAAGGGAATACTGTCATCTGGAATTACTGTTTGCAGCAGGATTCTTGCATGGTCAGTGATCACGACAGTCAGTCATACTTTGGGAGCCCTGAAGGTAAGATCCGTTGCATAACTAATAGGAGTTGACAGGCACAACTGCACTCTTAAAGCTCATACAGAAGTTGTGTTGAGGTAAAGCCAATTAAGAACTGAAGTGAATTAAAACTCTATGAAAATTATTCAGTTGATTGCACTGGTTTTATACTACACTGTGACATCAAGATGTTAGTAATTTTTTTCATGATAAACAACCTGAGAAAGAGCATTGTTTTCCCTATCTGAATAAACATAATCTCAGAGCCTATTTTAACTGCTGGTTCTCTTTTTCTCTTCATACTTGGCCTATGAAAATAAGCCTTGAAAACCAATTCAACAGAAATTTGTAGTAACTAAAAGGACCACTTGGAGTTCCTATTAAAATTTAAGGACTTTCCCCGGTGCAGCACCTGAAATATAGTTGGAGCAGAGGGAGGAGGGTGCCTGAGAGAGTGGGACACCATTGGGCTGGCAGTGCTGCCAGATGTGCTGGCAGCAGTACTGGCCAGGGGAGGTATACTGCAGCTCTCTTACCATTAAATTTCTGCCTCTAGGGGCTGGCACAAGAAATGCTGCTTTCATTGCTTGTTCCCAGGAAAGGCCTGCAAGGTTTATTTTTTTATGATCAAATACGCATAAAACATACATAACTAGTCTCCAAGTAGAGGCTACACCACAGAAATTATGAGATCTCATATCTCTGATGCTCAATTGTTCAGACTAAGATCCAGTCCAAATTGAGCTGAAATTAAAACACAGTGTCTCATCGTCCCCACAAAAAATACTGAAACAAAGTAGAAATTTTGTAATAGTAGTAATAAAAACTAAATTAAAAACACATAAAATTCAATTTTGGAGACATTGAGGAGATTCAGTTTAAAACCTCCTCCTCTGGATTTTCCATCATTGAACCACAGTTCATTTCAGGAATGAGTGAGTGAACTAATCTCTGCATGGAAAAAGAATGGTAGGGGTTTATAATTTCTATTTTACATTCAACACAAGCTACGTTAACCAATTTGCTTTCCTACAAATTTAGATGTAATTCATTTAACACAGGAAATCACTGTCTACTAGAATTCCCTCAGAGTTTTAACCTTTTATTTATTATGTTTTAATCCAATCCAATTGTGTGTGGGCAGAAAAAAGGTATCTTCTCTTATTATTCCTTCATTGGAAATGTTCTTGGAAATCCTCCATGCCTTTTAAATGACCAAGGATTTGTTTTAGCAATTTTGTCAGAAAACAGGCTTTGTCCTTGCTGACTTTTATTAACAGGACAAAATACAAAAAAAAATTCGGAATGTAATTCATTATTTATCTTCTTGCTACAGAGAAGTCTTAATAATATTCCTTGATCCTAAACTAGGTTCAATGCAAGGTTTTCCCCATCCCTGGTAGTGTTCAAGGCCAGGCTGGATGGGGCTTAGAGCAACCAGTTCTACTGAAAGGTGTCCTGCCCATGGTAGCGGGGTTAGAACGAAATGATCTTTAAGATCCCTTCCTACTCAGGCCATTCTATGATTCCATGATTTAAACACATGGGTTTCGTGTCAGTTGTTTAAAACATTCTGCTCAAAATGAGAGTTCATTTGCACACAAATTTTAGGTTGGACATGTACCCTGAAATACTGTATTATAACAGGACCCAGGTAAAAAAACGGAAATCTGTTTGGATCTCAGGACTAAAATTTTAATCTCTTCATACATAAAAAAGCAAAACTTTCAAAATTGTAGAGTAGTCTCTGAATTACTCTCTTAAAAATATCAGAGTAGTTTGCAGTAAGAAGTTTTTTGTCTAGTGTGTTTTCTGTACTTCTCCACAAATAAATGAAAGCAAAATTGATTTGGTCTCTGTTTTTCACATTTTTAATGCACTGAAATTTATTTTTTACCAGCCCTTCAAGAAAAATTGGCCATCAGCAGTATAGTATAGAAAAAAATCATATGATGTGGGTTGGTTGCACTTTTCCAACCTTCACTATTTGATGATTCTAAGACAACGAAATTTTTGTTACGTAAGAGAGATAACTGTGTGTCGTGATTTGAGCTAGGGTAGAGTTAATTTCATCCCAGTACCTATTAAAGTGCTGTGTTTTGGATTTGGAATGAGCACGGTGTTGATAACATGCTGATGATTTGGTTTTCGGCTAAGTTGTGTTTATCCTAAGCCAAGGACTCATTTTTTTCCTTGTCTCAGGCTCTGCCAGTGAGGAGGTACACAAAAAAAACTGGGGAGGAGCACAGCTGGGACAGGTGACCTGAACTGACCAAAGGAACACCACAGAATATCATGCCCAATATGTAAACCAGGGGGAGTTACTGGAAGGGCAGCTGATCTGGGTTTGGGGAGGGGGGCCTGGCACTGGTCAGCCTCTGGTGAGCAATTGCATTGTGCAACATATTTTTCCCTGTTTTAACTTATTATTATTATTATTATCATCATCATCATCATCATTATTATTGTATTTTACTTTATTTTCACTTATTAAACTGTTCTTGTCTCAACAAAAAAATTTTCCTTCAATTCTTCTCCCTGTTTCACCAGGGTGGGGGGATAACAGAGGGGAGGTTGAGCGAGTGGCTCTGTGGTGTTTCATTCCCAACTGGGCTTAAAACATTCAGTAACCCAGTGGACTTGTGACCCCATTTTTTTTTTTTTAGAAATGTGGGTAGTGACTGAAATTTTGAAATGTGTAGACATTTACCCACACAGGAGCACACAGCCAATGCTCCTTAGAAGAAAGAGGAAACTTTTCAGAGACTCAGAGCCTATGTAAACATCTATAAGAATAATTCCAATGCATTCACTGAACACAAACTGGACAAACGGAAAACTGTTATACAGCTTTCCATCAAGACTTCCTTCCTTAGTTAGTTGAATCTACATCAGATTTTGAACTAAGTCTTGCAAATATTTACTTATTCAGCCATCTCCTTCTGGGCAGGAGGAATTATCTCAGGCTAGTGTAGTCTCTCCGTGCATGGCCTGCTACTGTGAATGAGTAATTTACCATGATGACTGTGGTCCCAGAGTAAGAGAGACGTAACTGCTTTTTTTTTTGAGCAAATAGAAAAAAACTCGAATACCCTTTCAATACCTGAAAAAAACCCCACACAAAAAGCCCAAAAAACTTTCTTCTAGAAAAGAGCCCAAAATAATAATAGAGGACTGAGGATTATATTAGATAAAATTTATATATCTGATTAAGGTCATTCAAACATACTGAATAGATATGGATATATGTATTTTGTGACATATGTAACCTTTATAGAAATGTTACATAAATTCACCAGCTGTATCATGTTACTTTCATGATTTTTCAGAACAAGAGTACCACAGTATTCAAAATTATATTTCAAAATTCAGTCAAAAAGAAGCTTCAAATGCATCTGTTTACATATTAGTTGATGTGATAGCCATTCTAGATAAATTCAAAGATAATGGGAAGAACAAACCACTGTTGGGACTTATGATGTAATCTGCCTGATTTTGATAGTACACACTTTGCATGTAAAGACTAATTTCCCCAGGTTTTTGAAGTCAAAGAGAATCTCCACAGCAACATGGGTATTATGGCAATGGCTCAGTTTCTGGCAAAGATTTTCTCACACGGGATTACTTCAGGAAGAAATCTGACACTACAGACAGATAACAAATGCATAAATATGCCATGGTCGTTTTCACTTGAATCTAGGGCAATAATAATATGACTATAATTCATATGGTTTTAGCAATATAACCACAAGCAGTGACCTATGTGTAACTCTCTAATCAGTGCCAAACAGGCAAACACAAATCTCTTTTCCATTATTTCCCATATTAGCTTGAAAAATTGTCATGTAAAAGGGTAAACTTTACATGACACCAGCTAAAAAGTGCCCAGCTGCACTCCTGGCTTTTTCACAGTTAAATTATTTTAATGGAAAACTGCTGAATAAAATATGCAATCTGATGATCTATTAGTATATTTTCCCACTTCCTCTATTTAAATAATTTAGATTTGGAGCTCTGTATTATCTCTTGTGTACTGATCACTAAAATTTACACTTTCTGAAAAATAATGTCAACCTAGCAGGTATTTGTCTGTTAAAACACTTATAGTAACAATAAAACAGAAGAAAAAAAGGGAAAAAAGGCATGGCAGAATTAACAACAGATTTCTCTTGTTTTTCAAACTAGAATTTCCTGGGTTCTGTGAGACTCTTCAGATTATGGTAAGAGATGTGAATTCACAAAAGCTTAAAAAATTATCTCAAGCGCAAGGTAGTAGATGACAAAACTTCAATGTTACTTATTTGTAATCCTTAGTATCAGGCTATAAAGCTTGAGGCTTCAAAGGACTTGACAGCCTCCATCCCTGAAATATGTAGGAATTTTAATAATTATAAAAATATAGCCTATTTAAAAATATTTTTATTATAACATAGCCAATCCAAGTACACCAAACAAGTCATTCTCCCATATTTATGAACAAGAATGAACTTAAAATCTTTTTTTTCTTTTCCCCTAAAAAAGGCAGATTGAAAATTTAAAGGTCTCTTGTCTAGCATATCATGTAAACTAGATTGGTTAGGTTTGGAACAGATATCACAGTGAGTGACAGTAAAATACTCTGTTACTATGAAATAACACTAATTGTGTGTCTTTAGTGCTTTGCTCCTGACTGATGGGAACACTGAAGCATAGAGGGTCTATAAGCAAATTAAACATCTGACAGACTAGTACTGAAAAGGGATGTGATAAAACATCACTCTTATAAACATCTGTAAACATAATAAAGTTGAATTTCTAATTCAGGTGTGTGACTTTTAAAAAGGTCCTAGCATTATACACAGTGTAGGACGAAACTGCAGACTGGCCTACAATGAGTATTCAGAATGTTTTACTACACACATTGGACTGTTTTTTGTAGAAGTATTACTCATGTGCAACACTGCACAGCACACTTTCCTGAAGTGGGATGAGAGTGTTGTTAGTTGCGACTGTAGAGATTTTTTCTTCAAATCATACTACTGTAGCACAGAAGTGAGTCAGCTATATAATAAGGGGAATTATGCCATCGACTTCTCCTCCATTTAAAAATTAATGCCTTTGTTTTACAGATATTCATATTCATTCTTTCTAAAAGGACATAAATGATTTGCAGATATAGCTATGTTGCAGACTACAGCAGATTATAATTTTCAAGTGACATTTTTTAACATAGAAGATATCTACACCAATATGCCTTGATTGATCAAATATTGTACTGCATAAAAACTGATGACAATATACTCCTCCACAGTTGGAATATTTTTCATCTATCAATAAACAAAAAAGAGTAAAATATGGTCTAAAATGACAGACTATGACTAATTTTTAAAATAATTTTATGGAAAATGGGATTGATTTTATTCCAACTGATCAGTTATATATTTTTCCAGATATTTAATTATTAAAGATGTGAAATAGTCACAGAGCAGTAGCATAAGCACAAGATAAATTGCTGCACTGAAATACAAGACTACAACCTCCCACTGCCAGCACAGAGTCTGATTTTATGCTTACCATCCTACTTTTTTTTTTTTCCCTTCCAAATTTAAAATAAACACAAAGTTATAAAAAGAATAAGCCTGGACAATATGCAAATTATTGAAGTGCTTTACAGACTGTACAATGGCTTCAGCACATCAATGCACACATAGAGCCCTTGTTATAAGGCAGATTGAGGTCAGTACATGGCCCTAAGAAATAACCTAAAATAAATCCTGACAGAGAGGATATATGAAGGGTGACTATAAGAAGCCACACACACTCACCAGTAAACAGAATAGGTCTCCTATTATAATGTGGGGTAAGGAATGTGGAGCTTATTTTGGTGCCAATTGCAGCTTCCTAGTCTAGCTGATTTTTAGCATCCCTGACTCACTTTCCAAACTCTTTACTTTCCTAGCTTCAATTTGCTTCTCCACAGAGCAACTTGTTGTTTTCTTCCAGGCAAACTTGACAAAATACAGCATGACCTTTTCTTCTCCCTCATTTTGTGTAACTGTCCTGACACTTGTCTCCTTCTCTGCTTTCTCAGCATTGTCTCCGGGTAAATTTTATCCATGATCACACATTCAGTTATTATTAATAGGTCAACAAGTCTTCTGTTCTGATTCAGAACACATCCTTCCTTCCACAGTAAAATCATATTTTTTACCCTTTCAGAATTTTATACTAAATAACCAACATTAAATAATCTTATATTTTATATTTATTTAAATTTTTTCTGTTTTCCATTTTCCAATTTTTTCATGAATTCACTCAGGGTAAAAATACAGAAAGAGAGGCGGATGAAGAAAATGCAAACATTCTTAATTCTATTATTTTAAAAAACTTCCAAAGTTCAGAATACTAATCATATTAGATTCTAACAAAAAATCATCAGATTGAAAAGCTGGAGTTTTTCTCTTTTTTTTGCAGAGAAAGATTTGCACAGAATCTATTCTACTAACTGACTTTATCCACCAACACTCTCTTTGCATAAACTATATTTGATCTTTTCCTGGCAAGAATAATTGCTAATGGATCCTTGAGGCTGCAAATATTAGATTTTCTATATCCAAGGCGGTCACTCAAGAGCAGCAGAAGTGAATAAAGGTATTTTTAGGATGTGATGGATCTATCATGGCTCCATTTATACCTTTCAGGTTGAAAGGAACTGCACCTTTAAATTCCTTTATTTTTTTTTCTATATAGAGTTTCTATAAAGAAAATTGGGAAAGCTACCTCTTCTGCACTGTAGATGGCTGCCTCTGGTCTTACCTGTCCCAGCAGAACTAAAGTTCCACTGTGAGAATAAAATTCCCCAAAAAACTAATGATCAGGGATCACTTCATAATCAATAATCTTGTCATCCCCCTTGCCCCTCCAAAAAACTGTTGAAATGAAAGACATAAATTGCTAGTAATCATGCCATTCTTCTAGGTGCTATTGTTCAACTGGAGCTGTATGGGGAGTCTGGTTCTTGGGGAAGACAACAAAGCAAGTGTCCAGAGTCACAGTAAGGTAAAATTCCTGCCAAAGCACTTCAGAGCAGTGTCAGGAAAACCCTCTGTAAGAATAACTAAGCAACAAGCCTGGCTGCACAGAACTGTGTGGTGAAATGCTTTCAGTGGTAACTGAGGCAAATGTCTGTGAGGGCTTATGGTCTTGTTTTAATGGACAAAGGTGGGATAAATGACATTTGGAAGATATTTCCATTCTTTAAGTCCATGACAATGAATCTGTATATATGGCTTCACTACTGTGAATTCCACTTTATTTGCAGATCCTTTAACTTAGATTACTACAGTATATATTGTGAGGATACTGCATTTACATATAGTACTTTCTTGATGTGTCTGCTGGAGATAATTAAGGCATGGATTTAACTAATTTGCTTTCCATTTGATAACTGAAAACATGTGAACTTTTCTTCATATGTTGACTTGCTCTCTTTCCAGTTAGTTCATTTAAGTTAGCTAATATTCACAAAGTACAAATATCTACCTCATGAAGGAATCTCAATTATGCTTCTTCGAGAAATCTAATAGAACATTTGGTTGGGTTTTTTTTGTACAATGGAAGTAACATTAAAATTTTCTCAAACCTTGTTTTATATACTGAGTTGGTTAACAGCAATATTTAATTTTGTCTATACTATTGCAACAAAATTAAAAAACTTTAGTGGTGAAACCAAGATAATTAGTTGCAGATGTTCTTCATCAGAAAATATGATTAATCTGTAATTACTGACATAGACTTTGTCCTGAAGAAAAATACACAATGTAGTTACAGATGCCAAGAAAACCAAATTAAGGAACGGTGTATTTTGTATTAGAAATTGTATAAGTAACAAAGATTTTATTAACCTCCTTTTATTCCTTGAAAATAAAGGAATAATAAAACATCTTAAAATTATGCTAACGTTCAGACACTGGCATCTATTTTTATTTTCTTAAGACTACGGGGTAGTTGATATAAAACACTTCGAGGTTTTTCAATTTTCTTTCTCTCTCTGCTCTCCTCTTCTCCCCTCCTATTTCTTTGTATCTCTCTCACTCACGTTTACTGTTAAATAAAATCCGTATTATTGACTTTAGCACATGATCTTTTGCACTTCAATTTGAGCAGAGGTATCTCTTAATAACCAAACCATAAGAAAGCAGTAGTTCAACACATAAGAAAAAATACTGATAATCAAGAGCTCTGTAGGACTCCAGTGATTGTGTTCAATAAATAAGACATTTAGATAAAAATACAGCCTCATTAGCTACACATTCTTTAGCTGCCCACTGGACAGGTGCATGGTCCAGAGGCAGATTCTGCTCAGAGCCCAGGCAATTCATGCATCTTTTTCCACATCTTGTTGTTAAGTCCTTCAAGCATTGACAGTGCCTGTGCAATGCTGGAGAAGAGCATGACTTCCAGAAGAGCAATACCCCAAAATTGGGACCTAGTCCATGACTTCTAGGAAATGGTGAGTTATCTGTTCTGATGACAAATGCTGCATGTTTTGCCAGACCTACTCATGTAGGTGTTATGATCACCTCAGATAAACATTACACAATATATGAACTACAAGTAAGTTTTGTTCATTTTTATATAATTTAGATTACTCCACCTAACTCTATCCATGTTTCTCTGTAAAAAGGACAAATCAGAAATTGACAAACACAGACATGTATTTACTTTTTAAGGTTCTATTTAAAACATTTACTACAAGCCTGTGTCAGACAAAGGTTTGCTACCTAATCTTCACACACACACTTCAGAAACAGTTGGGCTTGTTTGAAGTGTGACTGTCACTTTGAAAACTAAATCAGATTTGCTGAGCCAGGTCTATGCTCTAAACAAAAGTTGCACTTCAAACAACCATAGTTGCCTTTGAGGTGCTGCAGAGCTCCTGTTTCTGTTTGAAGTTCATTATCCTACTACATTACTACCAATTCAATGTTACATCTGTCTCCTTTTACCACATTGTGTCTACTGATAACTAAATAAACACACATGGATAATGTTAGGGACAGAGTAGACATGACAACTTTGAGCTCTTCCATTCAGGAAAGCCCCATTTCGGATTACAGCTACCACTACAAGATATGATGGAGTCATACAAAGGGGAGAGAAAATAAAAATTATCTTTCTAACATAGTGTTTTACTGAAATTCATGCACAATCACAAATACACACATATAGACTATTAAATACTCTCACCAGATATGTTTAAATACCATAAAAGTCTAGACTCAGACTATAACAGTCATATAAATCCTGCAGAAAATGATACCTCATTAGTTCTCCATTTTCTAGGGAACGTATGTGCTTTTCCACTTGTAAAAAGAACCATTGGGACTTAGTTAAATATAGTGAAGAATACTATTAATTACAGCAATCATGCTATACTACACAAACTTTGATTTAGAGAGGCAATCCTCTCAGTCTGAAGCCCTAAAATCCGTGTCATCTCAAAAAGATAATTTTTTTAGTATGTATTCAGTGTGCAGCCATCATAAAAAAAAAAAAAAAAAAAAAAAAAGTGGGATATATCTGTTTCAGGCAGACATCTAGTATTTGTAAATTTATATTGTTTGACAAAGGCTGTGACAAGGAGAAATGAAAGAATCCCAGGAATAAGAAACAAAGTAGTGTCTGGAGAAGACTCCAGAGAGTCTTGTTACCACCCAAAATCTACATCCCAGCTGTCCATAAAACACTGTCTCTGTTGTAGCCATGCACCTACAACTCAGCCCACCTTCAGCTCTCTCACACATGCCACAGCTATCTCTGACTTTGTCTGTAAATCATCTCTGGTAATCTGGCAAGAAAAATCCCTCCCTGGGTGCTAAACCAGTTTGGAAAGGAAATGAATGCTTCAATAAACTTGGGCAGAGCACCCTGTAGTGTCTCGACCTGCTTGATGAACTGGAAATCTGACTTTGTCCGCCAAAAGGCTTGCTGCCTGTGCTATATTTAGCATATAACCATCATATTAATAAAAGTCTTAGAGATATTTATGTAGGTAGTCATCTATTTTAGCACTAGTGGCATGCAAGAAAATCAGTTCACATTACAGAAATGAAGATAACACCTCTTAGCACCTCTTTTCCTTGTTATCTTTTTTGAATCAATTGGTTTTCAATATTCTGTAAAGCTGTGTCTTGTCTAAAATTTCCACTCCCAATCTTTATTTTTCAAAATTTTATTACCAATGTTATGAGTAAGTAATTTTTATTTAAAGTGAAATATCTATGCCTTATGTCCTAAGGAAGCAATGTATTCTATGTATTTATGTTCTTTAAATTTTGGGGTTATTTTTCAGATGCATTCAGTGGCCAAAAAAAAAACCCTCCAAAACCCCAAAACCTAAATTAATTTAAAGGCAGTGACAACATTTCAGTGTTCATTAGTCCCTTTTAGACCTTTATGAAAAAACCCACCCACACCCCTGCCACCCCCAAACTCCAAACAAACCAAACCCCCAAGCATTGCAATGACTTCAAAACACTTTCTCAGATGGGAAAAAAATCAGGCATGAGAACTGAATGAGGATATTTTGCAAAAACAGAGGGCGAAAAGAAAGCTATCCATCTTTGCACTCTATATACAGACAAACAAGCCCATAAGTGCTGAAATAGAAATACTTGAAAATATCCCTGCCCTCTGATCATGCTGAGCTTTGTATAAAGTTTTACCTTCTCTTTTGCCTCAGGAAGCTATTCAATTTGATTTTCATTTTTTCTACAAATTATGCAGAGATTTTAAAAAATTTATTTGTCTGTTATTGCATAGCTTATGTAAAACTGTATGAACATATGTGCATACAGTCTTCACTAGATCTTCAGATAACATTATGCCTAGGAACTTACATATATCTTAATTTTTAAATATAAATTAAAAGCTTAATTTCTTTTACATTATTCTCTAATGACCTCCTTTGTAATAACTGGATAGTATTTAATGAATATCTTTATAAAACCTTTTTTTAAAAAATCTTTTTTTTTTGTTATGAGAGAACTAATGATGTAGTATATGGAATTATTCATATGAGTGATGCCTTCCCCACCTTTTCTCTGTGCAGTATCATAATTTTATCTACTGATGAAATTTCCATATTAGGACTTCTATATTCCAGAAGAATTGACCAAACCGTGAATTTTAGAAACTTCAGCTTTATTATCTGAAAGTGGTTAACTGTACTTGTTAAGGAAATAGGGATGAAATACCCATGAAACACAGAAAATAATTCTGGAAGTAGCCACAGCTATCATACAGGAAGCTGAATTAACCTCAGTAGCAAAGGAACCAGTGGGTGGCCTTTCTTGTAGACAAATGGCTGTGTCAGCTGAGGGTCAACTGGTTTTGTAAATGGACTTCTCTAAAATAATCAATGGAAAGCCTTATCTTCCTGAGCCAGATGGACCAGCATGGAGGACTTGTACATGTGGCTCAACCCAACAATTACAAATACTGAGCAAATAGCAAAAGTGACTTCAAAGAGAGCAACAGGTTTGAGCTGACTTCAACCTATGCATTCCACTCCAGCAACCAGGAATGCCCAGTGCGATGACAGCATATAAAGAATGGTAACGGGAATTATGTTCATTAAGTGATTTCCCTGTACACTGTGATCACTATATTGTGCTTGCATTGTGATTTCAGAATATTGCTGTATTACTTTTCTAAATTAAAATCCCAGATAATGTCAAATATCTTCAAAAAAAGTAAATTTGGTACTAAACATTAAACCTTCTTCACATGCAGTATCTAAAAGAATCAGATTCAGATATTCTGAAAACAGCAGGAGAAATTCAACAGCTCTCTGATTTCTTCACTTATGAAAATAGGTAGGCATGTGGTGTGAAGAATGTTAGTTTATGCTGGGGCTCTATTAAAAGGACAGACAATGGCATCACATTGTGGATACAGTCAGGGTTTCAAAGTGTGTGAATAAAACTACTGCTGTGAGGGACTGAAAGATGTTCCGACAAGTCTCAACTGCATTGGCAAACCTCTTCGGAGTAGGAACATATGAATGATACAGACTCAAAAGCTTTTTCCATGAACTGAATCTCTGTTAAGATGAAATATGCCTCTATGGTAGCAGTAATGTCATAAATGATTCCCCATAGCTTAGAAGGACCAGGTGGCAATGCCTCTAGCACCTACCGCACTATTTTCAATCAAGAAAAAATTCACATGGAGACACATATGAGAAATGTGCATTATCATACTTCCCATCAGACCTGCTACGTGTCAAGGCTAACTGTGTCAAGGCTAACTGTGTCAAAGCTAACCATGTCAGAAAGTTAGCCCTTTGCAGAAAATTTTGCAAAATAGATACCAAGAATGCCTACAATTGTAGGAGCTTTAATTCCAGTAAGTATTCTGCATCTTGATACCTAAATACAGAGAGATTCCTCCTCCAGGATGAAACCAATAATTCATATAGCTGGGATTCCTCTTCTCTGATTCTGGAGTCTGACTTCAGGTGTCTCTCAAAAGTCAGTCAGGCTTAGAAGTCCACTAGTAAACTTCCTCCGAAGGGAAAAGAACTAAACTAACAAAACTTGACACAAAAAGTTAGTACTTTAAAGTAATTTAAAAATATTAATAAACTCAAAGATATAATCCCAGGCCTACAGAGCTTTGGAAAGTTTTGCCATCAGCAGTACAATACTTGGAAACACTTTCTTATTTAGGTCAAATATACTGAGCATTATCTCTGGCTGATCCAAGTGAAAATAATAAAACTTTCCTTTTAGTTCTTATGCTATAACACTTCATGTAAAGAAAAAATTATTTTGTATTGAATAATTTTTATAACTTTGCACTAGAAACCCTATCTTGAGGCCTAGTATTTCATCCTACTGTGTGAAAGCACAGAAAGGTATGTTTTCTTCCCAAAGGAGGCTACAAACTAAGTATAAAAAAAGCAGCAGTAAATTGAGAGGGACAACTCAGAGACAGCATGACAACATGAGAGATAATTGGCTTCAGCTACATAATGCATAATCAATTTTCCTGATAAATCAACTGGAATGGGAAAAGACAGGCATCACAACCACCTGAGTTGACAAACAAATAGCAGTCCCTGTGGAGAGCTGACTGATACACTATCATACAGTAGAATCTATAGTTTGCTGGGTCTATATTCTGTACTGTGCATGCTCTCTTTCCATGCTTTGCTACATCTTTCTTTACAGAGTTTTGGACCAGCAACATGGGCCATGCTCATCTTTATGTCAAAATATCATTTTGAGTATAAATATAGGAAATGCATTCCTCCTTTTTCTGATAAGTAGTAAGGTCTTCTTGCCAGAAAAATGAACCAGCTTTGAAAAGTGCATTGAACTATAAGCAGGAAAGCAAGCGAACAAAATAATGGCAGAGGTATGAACAGTAACTGAAACCGATGGGAAAAAAACTCAAACATGCAAACAGTAGCTAACAGCCTCTAATTCCCAAGTTGCAGTGGGAGCTGTCCATACAACTGGCAGAATAAAAAACTTACTCTGCAGATGGCTGTTGTAACATCTGGTTGATATTTAAGACTCAAGATGTCCTGCAGTGGCTTCCAGACCCTGGCTCCCTGATTGTGCTAGGAATTCCTACGTGTTTGCCGTAGCATTGCCCCTTACTTTGCCTTTCTTATCCTGATCTTGGGCTAATGCTTCTGCTCAGGCCAAATAAGTTCATTTATACAATCAGAACAACTTCATCTGCTCTGCTTACAGCTGGAGAACACATGATATCATAAGCTGTGACAGGGATAGTCTAAAGACCTCATCCTTAGTTTCCTTCCTAGAGTGAAGAATGAAAGCACAGTTTGCTAGAGGCCAGTTCTTCATAATAGTGTAATTCTCCATAGAACTCTGTACAGACCTTTTTTTGTTTCACAGAAAACTAATAAATGAATAATGACAAAAATACCATGATTTTTGTCATGTGAGAATACAATATTTCAAGAAGAGACCATGAAGAGGAGAGAATGTCATGCCTTCTGGGATACCTTTAGAGTATTTTGGATTAGCTAAAAAATATAAACACAGTTCACACATCTACAGTTACTAAAAAGGAATTGTGCCACAAGATAGTTCCTGAAAACCTGTTTCTTCACCCTATAAGGCATATTTTCTTTGCAGCAGTAACTAAATCTATTGAACAATGAAACCATCCCTAGGTGCATGTCACCTGTACAGCTAGTCCTGGAGTTAAATGAGATCCCCAAACTCTACCACTATAACAGCTTGGTCTTGTCCTCAAAGGGATGTAAGAACAGGAAAATTAACAGGGATGTTACATTGCTTTTGGGCAGGAGGTCATGAGACCAGACTAACAGACTATGTCACAGAGATCACGTCTTAAATCTCAATTTAGAAATGCTAAACAGATTCTGGCCCCTTAATCCTAATTTTACCCTTCAACTGCTTTTACCAGTTTAATTTGGATTTGGATTCTGAGTTAAAACAGATTAAACTGTGTGAGAAACAAAAATGAGAAAAGATTATCAGGTGACTGCACAGCCTTGTGACAGAATTTCCAGCCACAGTCCATGCAATTTATGACAAACTCTTACTCTTTAAAACAGCCAAGTAGGTAATTCACATATTGATTACCTGGACCTAATAGCAAAAAAATACATACTGAAAAACTGCATCTTCTCAAATAAAGTTATCAATCAAAACTGATTATTTTCCAAGATAAATATTGGTGTTTACCTAATATTTTTAAATAAATTGAGTTGAAGAAGTGGTTAGTTCTGTATCTGTGTTGATCTGCTTTAAGAGAAATATAAAGTACATTGTTTATGGAACAAATCAAAATGTATTATGAAATTTGAGGATGGTATTTTAAAAAGAAAACTATTTCAAAGGTTGCAGTTCCTAATAAAGCTTCAGTAATGATATTTTCTAGAAAAAAAAGGTCAAAAATCCTTCGGAAACTAAACGAAAATGTAAAACTCCTTTTGCATGACTGCAAGAAGAAATAGACCAGTGTAAGTTCAAGCTAATAACATTTAACTGACTTTCTAATTATTTTGCTTTATCAAAATAGTGGGTCAAACACACTCAGGGCCAAATTTTCATCTGATGAAAATGAGCAAAATATATTGAAATCAATATTAAAATACTTACATAATTCACCAGAAAAAAAAAATAGACCATTTCAGAGCTACTTATCTCACTTTTGAAATCCAGTAAGACTTTTTGGTGATGCACACAAGCTATTTTTATTTCTTTGATAATTTTGCAAAGTGGAAACAGTTCTGCTTCTATGCTTATAATCTTGTCACATTCTTGCTTTCCTTCCCCTCTCCCTAGCAGGGATCATGCCCTTCAAGAGGAGGCACAGAATGATCTCATGACAAGAAGATATCAAGGACTTACGAGAGCAAACCAGCCTCCCAGCACATGTTCTGCATCTAAATCTAAGTTGGCATCCATGCTTTGAAGTATCATAACTGATTCAATTCTTCAAAATTGATCTATCTGTTCCTCAAGCACAGTACTAGCTGAATCCATAAACCATGGCAAAATTAAAAAATTGCTTTTGATCCTCACCTGGACGATGTGGCCATGGAGAGGACTGAAGAAATGAAATAAGGTTATTTCTTCAAAGACATTTTTCAAATTAGTATTTAAAAATGGAGATGCTAATTACTTTATGTAAAGTTTCTTATGATTTCTTACTCTCCACTTTTCAGAATTATATTAATACTACTCTGAAACCAGAAATTTAGACAGAGGCAGACTAATCCTGAGAAGTTTTCAAAACTAAGATTTGAAAAGGATTATTTTTCCATTTGAATAAAATTTGCAATATGTCCAATTGCAAAAATAGTAAAGCCAAGAAGTAGCTGAATATGCACCAAAATGAAGAAGCCATGGTAGTAAGATTTATGCATTGTCTCAGGAATAATCTATTCATATAGAAAAGCATATATTTAAGAGAGAGAAGATTTAGCAGATCACAGGATGCCTTGCTAGAAGTATCTTCATTAGGTTTCTTTCTGCTCACTTGTCCCAAAACATGTTTTTTTTTGTTCTTTCTGTTTCATTGTTAAATATTTATCTTATTTCAAATCATCTGTCTCTTCACACTTCTCTCTTATCCTATAATTATGCCTTACTGTACAATTATGCCTTTTCCTACATAAAATACAAGACAGGGAGTACAGGAATAAGAAGCCAATTAATGCAAATAATTTGATATATTATTTGGCGTCTAAAACATGTAATCTGAAGGATGCAAATATCTACACCAAAAATAAATATTTTACATAATAAATACAATAATTAGATATAAAAAAGATCAGACAAACATAACTGATGGATGACAAACTTTTGTAAAGTTGGTTTTTGGTTTTTTGTTTGTTTGTTTTGTTTTTTGTTTCATTTTTGTTTGTTGTTGGTTTTTTCTTGGTTTTTTTGGGGGGTTGGTTTGGGGGTTTTTTTGGTTGTTTTTTGGTTGGGGGTTTTTTTTTGTTTTGTTTTGTTTTTGGTGTGTTTTTTGTTTGTCTGTTTGCTTTTCTTTTTGGGCTTGGGTTTTTTTCTACCTTGATTAAAAGGCCATCTACAATTTAATGAGAAAAAGAAGAGAGTGGCAAAATTGATTGTATCACTACTCAGGTAACCTTTACTAGGTTTACTACATATGAATGAACTAACAATGGTGCAGTTCAAAGGTCAGGTGAAATTCAAACCCTACAGAAGGATTATATTCCCATGCCTGTCTTTTTGCAAACATAAACTACTTCACTGGAGCAGCATGAGAATACAAACTTACCATTGGAAAGAGAGTTCCTCTTAATTTCATTTAATGGGCTGTCATTAATGCTCAAAGAAAATAAATACATTGTATTTTAGATACACTGTCTAGAGTTCACATAGTATAGATTTTTTCCCAGGCATTTCCTTCACGAAACAGAAATCAAGTTTAATCCTTGCCTCCATATTATATTCCACCCTTATTGTATAAAGCATTTGTGCATTTTCAAGCCAGTCGCTTCCTTGAGGCACCAAGGAAACTCAGGACACAATCTTTGGTGCAAGCTTTTTCCTCTGGTCTGTCACTTGCAATATCAGTATACTTTCCAATTACTTCTAACTCGTCTGCTGTAAGCATGAAACAAGTGCTTAAGTAATACTGACCTTTGAAATAATTAATTTTCTTTCTCAGGGCATTTTTGTTTCTCCTTCTAGAAGACAACTATTAGCAATTTAATAAACCAGAACTATTGGCTGGGGAAACAATTACAACAAAATTTCCACCTCGCCACTCAAAATGTAATATATGGCTATGTTTATATAATTACAGTAAAAGGGCTATATTAGAAGAGTGTAAGAGTGTTATTTAGGTGCCAGTAGCAGGATTACTGTCGTCCAGAAGCTGAGCTCTTACCAAGCTGAGTGGCTGAACTAGCAGTTAGGGCCCTTCTCTTCAAATATTTAATTAAGTGCAATATATAGCTCGGTGCGACATTGATTTTTTCACTGACTTGGAACTAATCCACACATCTAAGAAGTTCACAAGTATATTTGGTAATACAACCTCTATAAATTCCCAAAGACAAAGTGGAATGAATAATTTTCTCATGAACATATTAGATATGCCTCATATACAGCATCAAATCTGAGCTGAACAGAGAACTAGAAATGCCCAGACCACATCACAAGTGCCACCTATTACACCATCATTCATAGTTTCATCTGCTGGAACTCCAGATACCTTATGAAGGGGCGCCTCTCCCTCACTTTGAGCCTCCCTGAGACATCTCTCCTATAAAATATCTCATTTCCATGAAAAGATCTGCCTTTTCAGTTTGGAGAACTGTGCCATTGAAATGTCCTTCCCCACTCTTACTTCTCCTCCATCTCAGACCATGTTCCTCCCCACAGCCACCAGCCCCTGTTCCCTCTGGTGTCTCTGATCCCACACCTGCTTCCAGACTCCATGCTTAATGACTCATAATTATTTCCCCCTTCCAGTCCATGGCTCCCCTTTTCAATTTGATTGTTATTCTAGTCCAGAACTTTTCCCCTTTGCATGGGAGAGCTTCCTCCTCTGCCTCCCCTTGGTTCCAGTAACAGCATCACAGCCACGAGAAAGATTCCCTGCTTCACTGAGCCAAAGCTGTACACCATAAACATAGTGTATTTCTAAACACGGAAATAATCTCAATCTGAGCTGGTTTATTTTTCGCACGTCCTGGGATGGATGGCATTCTTTTATTCTTTCAAAGGAATTTGCCAACTGCCTTTCGCCAAATGAGTTATTTCCCACCCATTAATACCTGATAGGTCTTCTGTATCCCTCTTTTGCGAGAGAAATGCAAATTACAGAAGAGTAGTAAAGGAAACTATCTAGAAGCATAATTGTTATCTAGAACATTATTTCCTGTATATTAAATCTCTGCCATAAAAAGTTTTTTTCTCGCCTGTTTTCTGGTGATAGGGATAAGATTTTTCTCAGTAATAATCCAAAGGAAAAATATTACCAAACCAAGGAAAATCTGCTCTTTTCCCCAAAGCATAGTTCTTTCCAAATCTAGATCTTTCTTCTGTGGTTGGGAGAAAAACAAACCAACAAACCAACCAACCAACCAACCAACCAACCAACCAACCAACCAACCAACCAAAAAAACCAAACAACAAACAAACAAACAAAAAGAAAACCCACCAAAAAAAAAAACCCACAACAGTGGCAAGTCCTAGAAGAAAACATAAGATGAAAAAATAAAATTTAAAAAGTTGTGGAATAACTCAGAGATCATCTGAGAATTGTTTCTTGCAAATGCTTCCAAATTCCTGATTTTCATTTTGCAATTTTCAGTCTCTCAAATCAATGCATTGGGCCTGTGTCAGTCTGAATGCCATGGGAAAGGGTTGGAGTGCTTGTAAAGCTATGCCAGGACAGTGATGCTGTGCATGTAACAGCATTACCAGGAGTGCGCTGCCATATACGAGGATCAGGACACCCCACTGCTGCCAAGGCCAGTGATACATCTCCCCAGTTGGCAAAGCATTGCTGCTATCTCTTTCTACCTCATGATCTGACACACAGCTGGCCCAGCAGCAGATCTAGCAGCTCATTGCCTGTCACAAGATCTGGAGCAGAGGCAGAAACATTGGGCTGCACAGTGAGATTTGCTGGCCCTGTGGCAGGGAAATGAGAAACAAGGGCCAAAGATTAGCGTCATGCTAAAAAGACAGAGCCGCACAGTCACTGGCAGTGAGAAAAAATCAAAATTACTTTTCTTTGCGAGCTTATTTGTGAATGAAGCAACTCCTGGAGACTTTGAACTACAGAGTTTGTGAAAAGCTTGAGGAAAGAAACCTCCCTGCATTTTTTTCTTTCCATGGACATAAGTCAGACATCTACATGTCAAGAGGGTCTGAGCCTTGAAAGTGTCAGGTGATCACCATAATATGGGTTTTTATAGCCTCACGTGGTAGGTCACTCTTTGGCAAATCCCTGATTTCTATGAAGGTTGAAAACAAGCTGAAGGAGCTGAGCTGAAAGCTCAAGGTGCTTTCATAACAACCTGAGAAAGGTTGGAGGCCTGTAATTATGCTTAGGGTTCTGACTTTTTCTTCCTCTGTGTTAGTGGTTCTGTAGTACTTTTTCCTCTTGATCTCAGAGATGTTCCCAACAGAGAAAAAAGTTATCTCTGTTTCAGAATACAGGCATTTGGCTTAAATTAAAGGAAAATACATGCTCAGCTTATTCACATGAACAAACTTATGAAAATAAGCAGGATTTAATCTTTGATGAAAATAAATCTTGGAAGTACAGTTTTATTGTCATATAGGAGAAAAATAAATATGCTGATATTTTAAGGCATCTGTGTATTACCAAAGCTTTATCTCTCTGTCCCCTCGTTACTGTAACCCTCTCAAAACACCTTTTGAAATAGTGTAAAGAACTAAGATTGTGGATGAATGAAAACCAGCAATTTTATAAGATGCTGCATAACTGCTGAATTTGACAAAATAGTCACAAATTTCTGTTTTCCTACAGTAATTTTTTCTACAGAGCTCCTGTAGAAAATGTCTACAGATACACTCAATATCTTGTCTAAAGCCATAAAATAATAATAATAGTAATAATAATAATAATAATAGTAATAGTAATAGTGAGAATAATAATTATAATGATAAAAATGTTAAAAATTTAAGCCCATTAAGCTTTGCAATTAACAAAAGCATCTATCCAAAGAAAACAATCTGAACCATACACGCTGGAATTCAAAAGACCCTGCCTTTCAAAGTACTTACTCTGAAACTTCTGACTAGCTCAAAGAATTCCTGAAGGCATATATCCCTTTAGACTAAAAAAAGTGGCTTTTCCATGAAAGAGGAGTGTTATAGCTGGTGGTTCAATAACAACATGCATTGTGTTTGCACTTGGTTAAAACTAAATAATTAGTTTTCTTCTTACATGTAGTAAAGTATGTTTTCATTTATTATATAGTTCAATTTTGTTTTACAAAAACACAGATTCAAGTTCTGTTTTGAATGAAGACACACAGCATGTTTAATATCTGTCAACATTTTCTTTTATATTTTGTTGTTTACATTTTCACTGTAGATCTTAAAGAGCTGTAAATAATGCTGCAATTTTGCAGAAGCTCAAGGTCATACAGTCACAGCAACTGGATCTGCATACAAAGTGTCCTGTCTTTGTCTTTGCACTGCTTCCCATCATCAAGTAATGGCATTGAGATATCACAGTATGATAGACTGTCCTGTCTAAGTGACTCTATCCATCAGGAATGTTCATCCAGCCATTTTATAATGTATGCGTACTTTAAGCTTATATCTACAGATATTCTCATCAAGCAATAGTATTTATAAAGCAAATAGCAATTGGAATGGTTGTTTAAAGACCAATCCACTAAAAATGACAGATAGATAGATAGATAGATAGATAGATAGATAGAATCATGATTTGGGATATTTTGCATGAAAGACAGCAAACCTAGCAGTTATCATTCCACTAAACAATACAGAAGAGAATAATCTGCTAAATATATTATTACTGTACATAATATCCACCTCTTCCCTCAGCTTCTGCTGTGTAAATACTTGATAATAATGAGAAGTAGAAAAGAGAAAGTTTATGTGGGAATAAAGGTAAATTGAAGCCTATAATGATGAAGGTGTAAACTTCATAGAGCAACAGCATAAAAATTAGAATTTTTCATGTGTGGGAACCTGTCCAAAGTTGTATCTTGAAAATCACCATAATATCTGAATTCTCAATTTTGAGAATCTAGCAGTTTCTTCTTGAGCTTCAGCTTTATTGCAAGCCTTGCACTATGTTTCCATTAAGCAAAATGACATACTATATACCCTTTATACCTAAAAACCTGCTTCCATTTGTTATTAAGGACAATAATAGATGTTACTTGGGCTTAAGAAAGTCTTTGCTAATATTTAAGCATATTTGCCTCATGAACAAATATCTATCTATTCTATGTTTTTCTTTAAGTCTTTAGCATTTCAAACACTGCTTCGAGGTGAATAATTCTAGAACTATATTTTGGGTCTGAGATTAAGACCCAGAAAATCCCATACAAATGTATTGTGCTTTTTTGACTAAGTAACTGAGGTTTATAATTAATTATGAGTTATAATTAATGCCATGTAATTAAAATCCTGAAGCAGTGCAGTATATACTGACCAAAGGTTTTTCAGTTTTGAGGCTATCCTCTGTAGTTATCCCTTTTACAACAGGCAGAAATACAAAGTTGTGTAATTCACAGTAATTACAAGAAACTTTTCAGGATAAGGTAGCCCAATAATTGAAAATTTACCATGCATTCAATCAGTTTCAGCTGCAAATTTGACAGTCTAAATGCCCACCATTAAAACTATGGTTCACACAGATAATTGTGGCATTGGCATTGAATGGTATAAAATAAATTATGTACTTAATTTTGTACTTGTAAAGCAGAACTGGCTTCCCTTCCTGTCCTCCCTGCAAGATGCTGGGTGAAAGGCTGAGTGCAGATTTCCACTTTTTCCTCTTTCTCAAGTGCATTTGGATGATACAGAGATGTTATTAGGGAATATATTCCATCTCTGAATAGGATTCTTTTATAACTAACAGAAATTATGGACACTATTAATTATAAATTTAAAAATTATAGAACAATAGAATGTTCTGGGTTGGAAAGGACCTTAAAGATCATCTAGTTCCAACCCTCTGCCATAGGCAGGGGCACCTGCCATTATACCAGGTTGCTCAAATAAAACAAAGATTGCAAACAATTTTAAAGTAATAGCATGGACTTCTATAACTAAATTTGAAACAGTGCATTTCTCCATGCTTATAATTTCTGCCATATTCCCATCTTTCATATTACTATCTTCCATTACAAAGGGTACTATTTGCAGGCTAGAATACTAAAATGGCACTGGAGAAGTTAAAGTAATGCTGAAAATCCAGAAGAGATTGGAAATTAATCATACACTCTGTATTGAGGAAGTGTTTTTCCTTTGCATAGAAGAAAGTCTGAAAATGGAATCAAACAGTACAAATCATAGCCAAGAATTTATAATATTGATCTATTTCAGGAATGTATGCAGAAATCCACAATGATTCAGACGGTCAGATGCAGTATCTTCTAAGAATGCAATGTAAAGAATTTCCCTTAAGAGCACAAACTTTCCAGAAAAAAAGACTGGTTTGAGGTTCTGTTCCCAGACAGAGAGGACAAATTCACTTCTTACCAATATTAAAGCACAGTCTTTTCTCTTTTAGGCATTAGTTACTTTAACTAGATTGTGCTTGTTCTTTGACTATTTGCTATACCTTCAAAGAACTTAAGGGGATGGAAATATTTATTCAGAATTCTGTCTGACAGTTCCCCTATAAATACGATAATCTTTAGCTGAAAAATAAATCGAACACATTACATGATTAAAAAATAGCTTCTATAACTGCAGAGCCACAGTCTTTTCTCAAGAGTACATCCCAACTTCCATTGATGTTTCCCCATTAATGTGTAAGAGTTCAATTTTGGCCCAACAGCTTTACATTATCCGAATAGCTTTGGTCTAAAAAGACAAATGACCTATTATACTACAAGTGAATTATTTGCTTCTTTTCTTAACCAGATATATCACTTATTCTACCTTTCATAAGCAATAATAACTCCTGCCTCCTTCTATTTTACATCATGGTATATATTTGCCTGGGCAAGAAAAATGAAATTACCTTCCTTCCACATTTATTGTTACAAATCTTCACATCAAAAGGCAATTTAGAACAAGGTTAAGTAGAATAAATATAGCCTCTCATTGCTTTCCTCATTTTGTCTATTGCTGTTCTATTGATTTCAACTGACAGGAGCATTGAGCTGGCTGGGAAGCATGGTAAATGCAGAAGGAACTATGAATATATTATCATCATCTTTATTTAGCTACACCATCAAACCATATAGAAAGAAATTACAGCCATTTGGGAATTTTGATAGGCTGCGACCTCACTTGTAGTACAATATTCATTGACCCTGAAATATATAATGTGAAGTAACCTCGAGATGCACAAGCTTCTGTGGGCAACAAAATATCAAATTCACATAAGGAGGCTTCACATTTAAATTATGCAAAAAACCAAGATATTTTGAACATACATTAGGGCAGGATATGGTCCTTTGAATGTTATTCTCAATGCTCGTACCAGCAGCAACCGTCATCTGAAAAAGGGGGCAACAGAGATTCCGCTGAATGGAACAGAACTTTGTACAGCACTACAGTATATTTAAATTACACCAGACGAAGAGATGAATGTTATCATTCAAACAAGCTTATCTAAAAGAACACTAACGTGGCTCAACTGAAATTCACATAAAGAAATTGAAAGTATTGTTACATCTCCTGGCTCATGAGGTACTGAGAACTAAATGGTAAATCACTTTGGTGCTCTGCACAGCGTTCACAGAAGTGGTCTCTGAAGCACTGGAAAACAGTCCAAATACTGCAGAGAAATAATCACAGCTCCATGGTTGACTTTTACCTGAGGTCTCTACATAAAGCAAAATGTTTACCTACTTGTCAGGTTTGAAGAAAGTAGGATTTTCTCCCCCATAATAAAACATCTTATGGAAAGGCATAAAAATTAATTTTTAGGTACAATTTACCTATTAAATTGATAATTTTTTCATGCTGTCTCAGACTTACTTCTTGCATCAAACAATCGTAAGAGTAGAAAAACAACAGGAAAGAAGCTATGTGCATTTAAAAAATCCGGAAGTCCCTTCAGCTTCTGAAGAATGTATTTTAGCATTGAATGCTATTTTTCCTCCTTTTTATCACTTTTTAACATACAACATTCTTCTTTACACAGATCTGGACTAGTAAGCAATTTGGCCGGACACTATTTCTTCAGATTCCAAAATTTACTTCTGAAGAACTTAACAGTAGAAATTTTCAAGAAGTTCTAGATGTAAAAGACCCAACAGTTCTAGACTAAACCTTTAAACAATTTCTTTCCACTGCTGAGAGCATATGTAACAATACATACAATGTTCATGCTAATTATAGTTGAGCTTTATCATTTCTCAAAGGAGATATTGACCTAGGCTTTATTTCTGTGACTATTTACTAACTCAATAGTGTAAACGTGGTATTTGAAGCAGACAAAAATACAGTACTTTTAGATTCAAGTATTTTTATCATATGGAAAACACAACATATTGCAAGATGTGTTTTACAATGAATTTACTATTATAATTTGAGGAAGTTAAGCCTGACTGTATATTACAGATTACTTTTGCAGTAAACAAAAATGTACACACATGATCGATATACTTAACAACAGCCAAAGGCATGTATCTACAAATCACATATTTCCAATGATTCTCACATTTTGATTTGTAACCGTTTTTAAATACTTGAAATACTTTTAAACTTCCAATTCTTTTAAAGGAGAATTATGCAGTCATATAAAAAAGAGTAAATCTTGAATTTTAAGCTAAACTCTCCCTGTATGCTGACAAGTTCTTAACTTGTTTCTGTCATATTTCTCTTCTTTAGATTTACAGCCTTAAATATTTGAAAACATTTTTTAACCCTATTTTTTTACTTAAAGGATATTTCACTTCATACAGAACAGTTACTTTTGAAAAAGATAATTTCCATGCAAAGCAACTTCATGTTCAATTCATGTATCATGTTCAGATGAATCTATAACATCACTGTTGCTCCAGAATTTTGTAAAGAAAACACAGTACATATTATGTCAGCATGGCACTGTTTTAAATAAACAATACCTCAGCACAAATAAACACACACATTATAAATTTTACCCATTCAGTATCATGCACCTTGATTTAATCATGATTCAATGGTTCATAAATTACATTTCAGTGTGTATGTATATGTATATGTATAGGTATAGGTATATGTATATGTACATGTATATGTACACAACTACTAAAAAATGTTGAAACAGATGCATCTGGATTAATGTGTAAAAAATTCACAAATTTTTGCACATTTTAATTTCTTTATGTATGATATATGATTTTTTTCTGATAATTTTGCACTTGCATTTAAAAAGGTAGATCTACTGTATACTTTTGACTGCTGCATCTGAGCTTTGTTAACTAATTCATTCTTGCTGTTCATCACTGTTAACAGAATATTCTCTGAGTAACTTTAGCATAATTTTTCAAATTCTCTTGTAAACAGTTCTTCCCCTCTTTCCCCTTGTAAAACTGTGATGAAAGACCTAGTGACAAAAGGTATAAAATGAATTCTGTTGAATTCAACTCTAGCAGCTGATGGGTTTAAAGTCCAGTATTTTGACTCTTCAGGCCCACTATGGGAAACTTAACATAGCTGGAAATGAGTGGTCCCTGATACTTCAATGCTGTAAGGCTATTTCCTTATAGCCATAGTAATTTCCTATCCAACTGGGCTTTTAATATCTAAAGTGTAAAGTATAAGAGAAGAGAAATGAAAGAAAAATATTCAATAAAAATTATAAAATATGCGCATTAATTCTAAAATGGTTTTTCTTCAAACAATGTATGTTGAGGTAAATGCATCACATTGTCGTGGATTTTATGGGCAATCATTTGAGATATAAAAATCTATGAAAGAGTTATGCATTGTAAGTAATGCAGCAATTCCCATTCCTGCACATGGATAAAATATTTATTTCATTCAGGAATGCATCTAAAAATATAGCATCATCTTTATACCTTAGTAACTACAGCCTGTTAGAACTAATATTAATGATACTTTCTGTTATAGTTTGGGCTTTCTCCTTTGGAAAATGTTTATCAGAGGAGAAAATTAAAGTTTATCAGAGGAGAAATTAGGGTTTACAGGGAGACAAGATTCTGAAAATTAATCTCTAGAACATGCATATATTCTTGCTTGGGATGAGCACTTCAGCTACTATTTGCTGTAAACCACATGCAGGGGGACAGATCCTCAAGCTGTATCCTACTAACGGACTCAGAAATGTTTCCAGTCTCCTTTTCATCTTTCTATTGGATTTCCACATAGAAGAGCCTTCTGTGACCCTGTGACATATCTGAAAACTTTTTCAGAAAATGCATCATCTATGAAATGCCCTCTAGGTGCATACACAGCCAGGCTACACTTCAAGGAGCTCCCAAGAAAACAATCACGAATTGCGAGACAATAACCACAAATCATGGCACACACACGCACCAAACTAGCCTACCTTTCCCAAACAAATGGAAGTAGTGACAAAGGATATCTGAGACTATAATTTCAAGTCTCTGTGGAAGCAATAAAACTAAATAGAGTTTTAGCTAATTCTCTAAATTAATCTATGAAAAGTAGGTGAAAATTCATTAGTTCCGACACTGATGCTCCCAGCCTTACAACATGTAGCAACTGCATTTTTAACTAGTTAGTTACACTGGGCTTACAAGTGATCTTTCTATCCAGGTCATATGAAACAAAATGTATTTTCCTAAGCACCAACATCATTATAATCCTAACCTTCTTGGCAAGTTCCCAGGCAAAGCTGTGGTAATGCAGGAAGTCCTGCATTCAGTTATGATATGAGCAGTGCAGCTCTAATTTCAAGGCCATGTCCAAATTAAGGACAGGGAATAGACAAGAAAGTCAGAATTTATAATCAATGGTATTGAAAGCTGCTGAAAAGTTCAAAGATATTCACTGAATAAACTTAATTTGTTACTATATTGAATAAACCAGGGCAGAATCTTTACCAGTTCTTCTTGACATCTATAATCTAGATTTCTGACAAGTGGAACCTACTTATTAGAAAACAATGATAATCCTGCACTCAGAAATAAAAAAAAAAAGTCTCCCTCAGAGCAATATCTGTACATATGTATGCCTGCACACTATACATAAATAAATAACTATTATATGTTTGATGATGATAGTCTACAGAAAAAAAAGAAGTAAAAAGAAGTAACAAAAAGCACCTATAAGCCACCTATATCAATATAGCTCTCTGGTGTGTGTGTTGACCTGTACACACTTCATCTACATCACTCCTGCTGAACTACAGGGAATTTCCTATCACTGCACAGTTAAAACTACATGCAAAAATCAGCAAGATCTAATCCTTAAAACCTGATATGTGGAAAGACAGACTTTGCAGTCTGTATAGTAGTTTTGCCACAGTATTGCTACATGACAAAACAAGGTAAGCTAATACCCCATTGAGTCAGCACTTTAAAGTGAAAATAAGATTCAAATAAATTTCTTTACCTGTATCAAACTAACTGCACTTTCTAATTGTTCTTTGATTAATCCCTTTAAAAATATTTCAAGAAAATGACCAGTAAAATTAAAATCTTACACTTGCACTATAAAATATTTACACTGTTCTCATAGGAGATACTTATTACAGTGAATAAAGATCCAGAAAAGTGATCAGAGAAGCAGAGTTTGAGTTCATATAGCCATTGAAACATCTCATGATCATACCTTTGTGCTGTACCGATGCACAGAAATAATTCAGCCATGTATTCCAACATTAAAAATTTAGTTAATAAAAAGAGTAAAAAAATGAACTGTTTGAATAGTTCTTACTCAAAAAAGAAAGATATTTCCTTGCCTTTCCTTCCTAGCTGTCAGAATTTCCTCCACATAAAGTCTTTTCAGACTATGAGTTTAGGGGTTTTTTTATTACAAGTGCATAATATAAAAGACATGCTCATTTCACAGAATCACGGAATCATCAAGGTTGAAAGACACCTTCAAGATCATCTACTCTGGCCATCAACCCATCGCCGCCATAACCACCCCTAAACCATATCCCCAAATGCTGCATCCAGACACGCTTGAGCACTTCCAGAGACAGTGACTCCACCGTTTTCCTGGGCAACTTATTCCAATGCCTAACCACTCTTTCAGTGAAAAAAATTCTTCTAATACCTAATCTGAACCTCCTCAGGAATGGCAACTGAAGGCCATTTCCTTTCATCCTTTGATATCTACTTGAGATACGGCAGAAGAGGCCGACCTGGCTATAACCTCCCAATAGTTGTAGAGAGAGGTTAAGTTACCCCCTGAGCCTCCTTTTTTCTAAGCAACTCCAGCTCCCTCATCAGACTTGTGCTTCAGATTCTTTGCCAGATTTGTTGTCCTTCTTTGAAAACCCTCCAGCACCTCAATGTCCTTTTTGAAATTTGATATTGTGTAAAAATATGAAACTATATGAACACTAGAATACAATGCACATTTTTTTGGGTTATCCATGACAATGTTAGGGTGACTGGTTTTCACACTAGGTCTGTAGAAGTCATGCTGACTACTCTTTTGTTCTGTCTAATGAAGCATGAACTGTCTGGTATTTATGTTCCAGGTTCAGTTGGAAGGAAGGAAGGAAGGAAGGAAGGAAGGAAGGAAGGAAGGAAGGAAGGAAGGAAGGAAGGAAGGAAGGAAGGAAGGCTTAAAGTGAGTGAAAGAGAAAAATAAAAGAAAAAAATAAACCAATAATCAAAGACACCTACAGTGTTTTCCTGCACTCCCTGAAATCCTGCTCCTATAATCAACCAGCTGCCAGACCTGCCCCCAGCCTACAGTACTAATCTCTCTTCTCCAGGCTGTGGGGAAGGAAGATACAGCAGTTCACACCCATGTACATACTGCCCTGCAAAAAGACAAGTATAGTTTAGGAAGATGTGTTAAGACTGATGCTAAACTGTGCACATGGTCCCTGGAGAACAGACCTGCTGACAGATCCAGGTTAGATGAAACTTGAGCACACCTGGGGAGCCTATACAAGTTTCAGAAATCTGATAGATCTTGTCAAAGAGAGAAATCTCAAAAACAGGACATGGATCAAGGGACTAGCAGAGTTATGTTAAAGACAAAACTAAGTCGAAATTCTGGAAACACATTCAAACCACAGTGAATCATACTTGCTCTGATTTGAAAACTTTGTGTCCTGTAGTCTCATTTTTACTGTATGACTATAGCAGACAGCAAAACCAAAACCACACCTAAATAATTTTCTACAGCAGCATGCAACTTTGATTGCCCCATAAAGGGCAGGTGAAGCCTATTCAAAATCTGGTCCTGTTCCACTCCTCAGATTTCTACATAAGGAAAAAACCAAGACAGTGAATCATGTATTTTGCAGTAATGTATATTTGCCTCATTTTCCTGAGGCATGTCCAGTTTCCTTCGGAGGGATGGAAGGAAATCTCCTGGAAGCAGGGTGAAGCAGAAGGAAATGTGCCCTTGGGGGAGTGCAGAATGCAGCACCTGAGAGCCATTCTGCTCTGCCTGGGCTGTGGAGGACTCTGGAACACAGATACTCTGTATGAGTGTAAGCAAACAAAAAAGAGCAACTGGTACCTCATTTATAAGTATAACATCATTCTACAAGCCCAGCAAATATGGCTAGCACTGTTACACACAGTTTTTTCATCATCTGTCCCCTCAGAGAAAATGCACATAGATACATAGATATCTGCAGTCTGCAAAGCATTTTGGTGGAACTGTTCCTAGTCCGATTTTTTCTTTTAAATGTTTATCCTTCTAGACATGACATTGCTGAAAAAATTCAGTTTGCTCTTGAAGATACAAGTGGGACAGGCACAGATAGTGCTAATTCCTTGGGGATTTAATGCTACTCTGTTGGGTCAGCTTCCAAGCAATCCGTCTCACTGTACAGCATTTTGCAGGTCCTAAACAGGTCAGGGCTATCACATAAACTCCTGCTGACTTACAGCACTTATTATTTAAAATAATCAAATAATTTATATTAGAACTTTGCTAATATAGAACTTTGCTAACATAGAACTTCGCTTATATAGAACTTTGCTTATATTAGAGCTTTGCTAAGCATTGTGCAAGTATACCTCTGAGAATATTTCTTCCAGGAACAAGCTTGGGATACATGTACATTTTTTGAATGTACTTCGCTGTTTTTGCTTTATTTGCTTTTTCATGTGAGTATAGAAGCCTAATCCACAGACTTCAGGAGTAGTATACATATATATTTTCATTTAAATATCTCCCTGCCAGTATTTTGAGATACCAAAAGACACCCAAATACCAAACAAACATACAGCAGTACAGTGATACATTCTCGATTTACACACAGGAACTGAGAGTGATTATGATGCTGCCAAGCAGCAGAAAACACAAATTAACAAGATTTTGGTCTTTTTTCTTGGCTGTTCATTATGCTTTGGGCAACAGCCAGATGTCAGAAATCAGTTCAGCTTCACATTGATGTCATTTGGAAAATGAGCAGTGGCAGATGCAGGCAGTGAAACTACACCTTGGAAAGACAGCTCAAAGGTGGAGGATATCAGTGGAGAGGAGGTGGAGGCACTTACACTGAAAATAAGTAAGAAGCTGTACGTGAGAAAGAGCCTGAACAGAAGCCTCTTTTTTTACTATCTCCTGAAAGAATCTGAAAATTAGCATATCTATGGGATGGAAAACTATGATTTGCATTAGACCTTACATATAGTTTCACCTCTTTGCATTGCATCAGAGTAGGGAAATAATTTGTCATCCAGAGAGTCCAAGGAGTTAAAAAAACCCAAACTCAAAAAAATCTACACAATCAAAATACAAAACCAAAGTCCATCTATTGTAACTAGTTAAAATGTAGATTTCTATATTTGACAACTTGCCTAAGTGGGAGAGGGAGACAAGCCAGTCTTTCCACAAACCTTTATGAGAAACATTAAGAAGAGCACAATCAAAAATGAAGTGAAATTCTAATTGTAAAGGAAAGAACTGACACAATTTTGATTTAAATTAAACATAAAACTTTGCAAGTGAAGAAAGCAAGCAGGACTGTTTGTCTTTATGCATTAAAACCAGCATGTTTATCCCCAAAAGCTTTTTTAAACTCTTTTAAACTGTCACTTTTGATACTGGTTTAAAACTCAATACCACACTGACTGGAAGCCTGAATTTAAAATGCTCCCAGAAGAAAATACGCTTTGGAAACATTTTTTAAAAGTTGTTTATTTTCTCCATATGCAATATTCCCTTCAGCTAGTTGAAGCATAAATCAGACCAAATTTCCTAACAGAATACATTGGAAGAGTTACGTCATTTTAATGAAAATAAACAGAAATTGATGTTGAAAATCTGTTGAAAATAATGACAAAGGTGCTTGAAGTTGCGTGCACCAGGCAACTTGAACAAAATGAGCAAGACAGCTGGGTATTTCCATGACCCCAGATTTCTTTGCTATGCTGCTACTGGTCCCTGATGCTGCAGCAGGGACCAAGGAGTGGTACAGGGAAGAAAAGGTTTCCTGACACCTACAAGTTTGCTTCTCTGCAAACACATATTTTACCTAGCCAAGAACAAGATTTTCAAGTGCAGCAATAATTAACATGCCCATATAAAACTGAGACAGCAGCACAGCTTAAAACACAAAGTTCAAGAGCACACCCTTCACTGACTACAATGAAAAGAATGCAATAAAGGGAGTAAAATACTACCCTGGCAACACTTACTCAAACAGCCAAAGAACTAACATCAAAGCATCACTGGATAAATATTGGCTATATTTTTTTCTGTCTCATCTATACAGCAACATGAAAGACTCCAGATCCAGACAAAATCAGTCTTTTTGAGTACATCAAATTGCAGATACAGACAAGTGTATATATAAAAAATACGGAATCTAGTTTGAAAAACAGAGGTATTTTGTTGATGCGTAAAAATCCAAATTTCAATCATGAAGATCTGATAACACTACTAATAAAATTTTGTAATTTTAATAAAAAATAGAATTGTTTAACATTATCCAGGTGGAAAAAAAAAAAACAAAAAACCAAAAAAACCCACAAACCAAAAAGAAAAAAGCTTTCCAATGTTTATTTTTTTAAAAAAATTAAAATTTTAGATCATATCATCACTGAAAAATTGGCAAGTGTAACAACCTGTCATGATTTCATCTGTATGTTATGTGTACTTCAAGTATTACTTTTAAAAACTAGAAAGTGTCCATAAAGTATAGCAAGAAAGGGAGAAGAAAGATATGAGCTAGTAGGTCCCTGAAGAATGCCCATAAAACATACAGCCAGCCATCAGCATGCAATGAAGATCTCAGCTGTGTTAGTAGGGCAAGTTTGCTAACACTTGAGAAAGGGCAGATAAAGAACCCTGATCAGTTAAAAGACCAGTCCTACAGAGAAGAAATGGGGAGAGCACATTAATAACTATATTAGTTACTAATTAGTTACAGATTAGTAACTACCCACTATGACAGAGAATCTGTACCAAGAAAGATGAAATTGAATGCTTTGCACACCTTATCTAATTCAAATGTAATTCAGAATACTTGAAGTTAAAAGCTGAAGATTCCTGACCCTTGAGGGAGAAAAAGGAATCCCCTTCAAAGGTGATTCAAAATCTGAGTGGAAAACCTAAAATTAGATGGCTTGAGTGTAGCGCTATCCCCTCTCTTAGCCAAAAAACCACCAGCTTTGCTTCCTAAGGATTTACAAGTGTAGATAAGGCATTTTGTTATTTAATAGAGTTTTTTCTTGGCAAAACAATACTTTGCTTTGAAAAGCTCTTTCTTCACCATTGCAGCAGCATCATTGCTTACTGGCAAGCACAGGGAAGGAAAACTTTAGCAGGTGCTAAACACAGTGGGCTTCCTGGTTGGTGCTAAAGATCATAGAATCGTGTAATGGCTTGGGTTGGAAGGGACTTTAAAGATCATCTAGTTTCAACACCCCTGCCATGGGAAGGGACACCTTCACTGGACCATCTTGCTCAGAGCTCCATTCAACCTGGCCTTGAACACTCAGAGGAAGGAGGCATCCAGAAATTCTCTGTGCAATCTGTTCCAGTGTCTCACCACACTCATAGTAAATAATTTCTTTCTAATATCTAATCTAAACCTACTTTCTTTCAGTTTGAAGCCATTCCCCCTCATCCTGTCACAACATGCTCTTGTAAAAAGTCTCTCTCTGTCTTTCTTGTAGGCCCCCTTAAGGTAACGGAAGGCTGCAATTAGGTCACCCCAAAGATCCACCAAGATGTTCTTTATTTCAGCTGCAAATGAAATTAAAAGGCTAACTTTAGTGTAACCTGCAATATCACAATTCCACATAAAGCACAAAAGAAAACATATCATAGGTATTAAAATACTGCCAAAAGCAGTTATAATTGCAAATATGCAGCTGACAGTAAATTTACCGAAAGAAATACTGCAGATTGACTGCCAGCTCTTAACCTGTGGAAAACACAAAGTAATTCAACTTCGTAAACTTGAAATTATTCAAGTAACTTTTTATTTCACTGTGGTCTAAACTAGATTGCATAAGCTTGCACATACCAGCAGTTAACAGTGTGCATAAATAGTCACCCTGGTACACGAACTCACAGGAATGTCTCCAAAGGAGTATCTTATAAGCAGTGAAAACAGCTCGTGTACATGGTAGAGGGAAGGAGGAAGGGAAACAGACAATTCTCTTCCAGCTTGTGCTCACGATTGCACAGCTGCCAAGTCCACACTTTGGGGAAACCCATAACATGATGTTCCCAATAGTGGAAAGCCAGAAGTGTCAAGCAGTCACATTCCCAAATTTGCATATGCAAATGCAAGTGTTTCCCTGGCAAGTTGCCTCCAATTGTAAGAAAATATCTCCAAGTGCGACAGTTCTCTATAGCCTGGAAGAGCTGACTTTTGAAGTTAATCTTACTGGTATCAACAAGAAGGGTGCAGTGCAATGAAGTATCTCTTGTAACTAAAAAATATCTTGAGTTAGCAGTTTCTTCACTGATTTTAAGGTATATTTCTCTAATCATTATAATTTTTATGGCTATGGAAGAGGTGTTTTGTTAGGATGCATTGTGAATTTTCATCCATCCATCCATCCATCCATCCATCCATCCATCCATCCATCCATCTTATGTGACTTCAAAGTATGATTAATTCCTGATATTTTTCCATTTATTTATTGCTTTCATTTTGGTTCATGAAGGCTCATGACATTAATTAAATGGGACATTACAATTTTTGGAGTTAGAAATATTACTTAAAATTGTAGCAGTAGTCACAGGAAATAAGCTCAGGAAGAACTGGTTACCAAAATGATGACATTTAATCAATACTTTATATTTCAACTTAATATTGCAATTGAATAAGTAGTGTTTTGGATACACTATATTATTTTTCAACAATAGGGAAAGGAAAGCTATGAAGAATTTCACCATATGTGTATTAACTAACACTCTCTCCTGACAATGGCTTGGCTTACGGACTTGTGTGCATCAAAGGAATACATGATTAACACTGGCAGAAGACATGGTTAATAATAAATGAGTCAGAAGGGTGGTGTTTTTAATCATTAACACGACATTAGTTGTGGAACAAAGATACATCATTATACCAATACATGCATTCCTTTGATAGCCTCAGCCATGACTGTCATGTAACCATACTTAATGGAAGTATTGTCTTTTTTAGGTCAGAAACCCACTCTTTTTGTCAATGGTTCTGCCTGTTTTGATGCAATTTCAGCAGCTTTATTATTTTACTCATCCAGCTGTTTCAAATACAGTGATGGGTTTAACGATAAGCATCTATAGGAAAAAAACCCAATACATTTTGCAACCTTATGTGATACTGAATAATTCAATGCTGTATAGTGAGAGAAATGCCTCAATGCTTCCATAATAATATAAGTATTTTAAGGAAATCATAGTTACGATTTCACATCAATTTGTTTTGCAAACATATTCTATTTCAACCATCATCTTAATTAAACTGAAAACAAAATGTTTTACGTGCAAATATGTTTAAGAGAGCTTATGGAGCTACGCAGCTTCTTCAGTTCCATAGACTCATAGAACTATGCCCATAGTTTGGGTTTGCTGTTCAAGAGTTTCCATACACTTGAAATCCTACTAGAAAGTACTGAATTGTTATTAAAAAAAAAAAAAAAAAATTATGTGCATGACATTCCAGTGCAAGTTTAGTTATCACTCCAGCATTAAAGCTGCCTGTCTCCTGTCCTCCACTGTGATCCTGCAAGATCATCTCTCTTTTACTTCTGTCTTAATTACTAAAAACATTTTCACTACAAGACTACAAGTCAAGATTTAAAGGACAAAGCCTCAATGCCTATGAACCTACAGTTGCCTATGAACCCACAGTTATGATTTCTGCACACCCACAGGCCAGATAACCTTTAGGCTGTGACAAGCTCAGAGTGGAATGGATTTCCTCTTCCACTTTTGTATCATGCTGCCAAAAAAACAGATCAATTATTCACTGTCACTATAACCGTGATTCTGAGGTGATCAGATAATTGCAATGATGGGCTGGTAAGAGACTCAGAATAAATGAAACCTTCTGCTTTTCACTTTCCTGAAGAATTAAAATTAACCCTTTTCTCTTTTCCAGTTGGTGTAAGACTCATCAATTTATCTTCACACTTACGCTTCCCAACAGACTTTTGCCAAAATGATAAAATACAGAAAGAGTGCAACTGGTGCCTTTAATGAAAACCTCACTCATATAAATGCCTGGTTTGGTCTATTACTCCACTGATTTTATGGTTGTAAGTTTCAAAGATTGAATGTCAATTAATAGATGTGGGCTCCTCTGTAGCCATCTATTTTTAATTCCATCAGAGAGGCTTAGTGTTAAACATGTGATGGAAGAAATGTTAGTCAGAGGAAAGCAGATGGGATAGCTAATTTTTCTTTCACAGTGTTTACACAATGATGAAATTTTTTTAACTCTCACAGCAGAAAAACAAGAATACCCTGCTCACATATAGCAGTATTCATCAGAAGGCTTTAGACAGGAAAATGCTAGGTTCTGATCTGGTTTTATATCATTAGATAGCCTGGCAATAGAATGCATCAGTAAAGGTATGAACCTGCAGTCAGTGCCAGTAGACCCCAAGCTTCAGGCGCTGCTCAGATCTCCAGGCTGAACACACTTCTTTGGTGTGCTCATCTGGAGCCTCCTGCTCCTTCAGTGCATGTGCGAATTGTACACAGAACAAAAAGTGTATTTTATGACTTATTCCTTATATATACACATATAAGCAAGCAAAGAGTCAAAAAGAAGCCCAGCTCAGACTGTATCGACCAGACACAGAAACTAAACAGAATATGCCAGACATGGGCGTGGCTATGCTGTGCCATAGGAGACATCTGCATTTATCCTGAATTACCTAACTCCAGAAGGGAAAGCAGCATAGCTGTACCAGTGGTGTATGATGTCTGTGAATAAGGAGCACTCACTAACGCAGGAACAACTACAAAATAACCTGATTTTCGATACAAAGCAGGAATTTCTACATTGCTCTGTGCCATGCTCTGCTGAAGTGTTAGCTTCCTTGGGACTGCAGGCAGCTGTATAAATTTGTGGGGCTCGAATAGAGAAGATGAAATGATTCACATCTCATAATAGTTGTTTCTAGGATCTTAGATGACTCAATTGACTCTTATGATAACCTTCAAAACTAAAAAAGACAGAAAATTGTATTTAAAAAGAATGTAGACAGAGATTCTTAAGTAAATCTTGTTAAAAAGGATGCTAGCACTGCAAACACAGCACACCAAGTTCTAATATTCTGAATATTTGCTTTATCAGGTTTCCAGCATTGCTTCTTACGATTATATATCATATATTATATTAGAAAATACACTACAACTCTTATTATCATTGAGATTATTAGTATAAATACTATTGACTAATCCAATGAGAAATCAAATGCAATTGTGGTTTTTACCCATGTATGTATGTTTACATTTGTTTTTAAGTACAAGGCTTCAGTTTTAACCATGTCATTTCACTATTAAATATCATCCCATGCTGCAAATTAATGTTCTGTTTGCATATAATGATTCAGATAAGAAGTAATCCCTATAGTTTCCAGAAGAAGAGTAAAAGAATCTACAGCTTTGAAGCAGTTCTGCTGAATTTTAAATAATATGGAATGTGAACACTAAACCTTTGCATGCTGTGCAGAATAAAACAATGCCATCACCATGCCTTTTGAATAAAGCCCCAAATGTGCTTAATTCAAAAGGCAGGTAAGAAAATCAAGTCAACTCCTTCAAATTATGCAATTTGAGTACTTGATGTTCAGTAAAGAGGAAGATGCAGACTGCAACATCTCAAAACCATGTCGCTTATGGATGAAGAATTCCCTTCAGATTTGTCTGCTGTGCTAACAGAAGTGCAAAAATTCTGCAATGCAAAATAATGGAAAAATATGAATGAAGTTCACTCATTTTTCACTTTCAAGATCAGCAGAAACAAGTTCATCTGTTCTGGGGAAGTGAAACAAGAAACTCTCACTGACTTCAGGAATACTATGAATGAACTTATCAATTACTGGAGTTCCTGCCTCAGATTTTTACTTATCTGCAATCATGTAAAAGACAAACAAATTGCAATTTTTACTTCTTCATAAGTATCATTTCAGGTTACTTATAAATGCATTCTGAAACCTGATTTCCAGCTTTAGGGCAACATAAATCACAAGAGATTTACTTAAAATCCTTCAATGACTGGGCATCATTTTAAGGTAATTCCAGATAAAAAAATATTTAACCTTTCTCCAAAATTTCCAAAATAGAGATTTGTGAACTCTCCAAGGTATCTTGGTGATTAAAAGAATCACTTTTGCTCAACATGTTATTGCCATTAAATGAATATAGAACAGATATATTCAGTGCCGCTGCTTTCAGCAAAAGCTGTTAACAAATACCTTCCAAATGGTTGATTTCAGTCTTTTAGTACTCAAGATTATTTAATAGATAAATATCTTGTTGTCAGAACAATCAGCACTACTGCCAACTCACCTCATTATTTTTAAGAGAGAAAAAATACAGCTCTGTCACCCCCAAGAACTGTAACCAATATATACCTTCTGCAGAGTTAATACATAATCATTTATAGACCTCCAAAAGCTCCAAAGCATGAAGTGATGATAAAAAACCAAACCATGTTACATTTGGACCTGATAATTTTCCAAACATGCAAGGATACTTTGCTATACTTGGTACCAGCATTCTGAAGCCGCACTTAGGAGAAAGGGCCGGTTTAAAACAACTGAATGACTTCCTTAAAAGTGAAATTCTAATACTAAAACTGCTACTAATAATTTTTAAAAAATCAATTAGCCCTTTGTGATATTCACAAATTTCTATGTATACTTTTTTCCAAGTCACTTCCTGACACTATATGAAAGAACTTGCATGAAAAATCTACGCACACTTTGAAAGCAAGATAGAGTGCTATTTCCTGGATGGGAATGAAGTGTCATATCTTCTCATGCTCATGTTTTATTATGGTTTTGAACACTTAAATCTTTCATTGTTCTTTATCTTCTGAATGACACACTGCTGTCACTGCTTCTAATAGGATCTTGTCTTTCCCAAATTACTTTTGAATACGGAGATTTTAGAGTATAAATTATAGTTCTGGAAACAAGAGACATCCACTGATGATAAACTCAATTGAGAAACACGTAAAATGCCTTAAAAACCTGGAAGTACCAGGCATTTTTTCCAACTACAAAAAGCATTACATCTCATGCAGTAATGTACTCTTTTCTGCTTTTCCACCCCTGCCCCAGCCTTCCCTTAATGTGATGTGTCAACATTTTACACTGCATGCTTTTTGTAGCCAGGATTACATTTCTACACTGCCTGGAACAATGGAACCTTTTGCTTAATTAGAGTTTTTGAGTAGTATCATCAATATTGAAGGGTGTATACACTACACAGAGCCCCAAACAGTCACAATGTTAACAACAGCTGCAATATTTCTGAAGAGAACAAATATTGTAGGTCACAATGATGAAAGTATAAAAATATTCTTTGCAAATATTATAGTTAGTTCAAGGTCTTTACATGAGGTATAACCATTTAATAAAACCTTAAAAATTCAAGCCAGCAGGGATGGATTAAGAGGGATCTTGCAGATTAGGGATCTGTAAAATCATGAGGCAGAAGCAGAGCAGCAGGCAGCATTTCTGGACAGCATTTCACCCATTATTGTTGGCCAGCCACCCATCATAGAGAGTTTCACTTCTGTGTTTCTGCAGCTAAACAAGTGCAAGGCTGAATAATGACTTTGGACATGCAAAAAGAAAAGAGCCCTTTGTATAGGTGTTCAGCTTGGAGGTAAGAGTTTCTGATACTGAAAATCAAAATATAGACTGGATTGTGATGTTTCCTTCACAGCATGAAACACAACGATTTTTACTAAATAAAAAAAACCCAAAGAAAACCAAACATTGTGAGAGGCAGGGGTTCTAGGTGTGTTTCTCAATTTCTCAAGTACATGAATAAAAATATCCACTTTCTGATAGATCTTATGCCTCTACTATATCCATCATATCCTGTACCTTCTCTGAGTTCACATAAAGCTCAGAGGAACTAAAAATAAAATATTCATCAAAAACTCATAAACAATGTAAACTAAAGCTTGCATTCTACTTTATTTTATAAGTTAAACCCAAAATATTATGTCCACAATTTCTCTGCACCAGGTTTATCAACAGGAACAGCGGCCAATAATCAAAATGGTGACTTTTTTTTCCTCACATAGAAGAGGGGTAGGTAGCTATGTTTTTGTTTCATTGTGCATTTTTTGATTAAATACTTTTAATCTTCTTTTTTTCATTTTAATCCACCAAAAGTTTCTGTTCTGTCACATAACTGCTCACCTTTTCCTCAAATACTGTGAACCATTTTGCCCAGGAACAATTTAAACAGCTAAGAAATCTCCCACTTAGATTCATAGCCCTTATGAATTGGTACTACTTCCACTTCATATTCTCTTGCATCATGAAAAGTCATTTACCAATGGCCTGAAAGGCAGTGTACCCTGCCCACTTCCCATTATGCTGTTCTTACTGCCTCTTGCCTTTCCTAAGGATTTTGTGTTAACTAACCCACAATAAATTGTCAAACCTGACCTGCTTATGCTTTTGGCTTGCACACACTTTGTGCCCAATATGCACAGCACAACCAAATACTTGGCTGGGGCCCATAGGAACATTTGAGGTTCAAGTTAAGGGGAGGCAACACACAGATGTCACATGTTCTCTACAACCTCTCTGTGTCCCCTTCTCACAAGCTTCAGGAATGTCACTCTGTTTTGACACCTTTATGCTACAAGATGATTAGGCATCTCAGCCACCTTTCAAAACCACACCATTCCTTACTTAGATTTGTTTTTTTTGTAGTACTGGGAAACATACTTCAGACGAAAAGGCTTTTTGGCAGCTGGCAGTGTGCTGAATTAGTCAGAAAGTATACTTAGTACATGTTCACAGCCTGTGTTTGGTTTAGGGTTTTATATACACATACACCCAAATATACATCTATACAAATTGAAAGCAAAGGCTAGTTTTGACATAATCTTCATCGTGCTGATTTGAGTTTTTCTTATCTGAATATATCCTCAAAAAAACTTGCATATGTAGCATGATAGTGGCCACTAATACCTCACTGAATAAACACTCATGCAAATCCTAGCTGTAAATATAGGTTAAGTCTTTATATTGTTAAAAGGGTATCTCCTTAAGCACATATTAGAATTCTGTGTGCATCTGCTTGACTAACATAAAAACCTGTCCATATGTTGTTACAAGAATTTTTAACAGAACAATTTTATTGTGGAATTAAATCAAGCAGACAGACTTCAATAACTGAACTATGGGATATAAGCCATTTTTAATTGAACATTGCTACTGGTAGCACAGTTAACCCTCTTATGTTTAGAACAAAATGACATAGATTTAGATTTTACATTTAATAACAATTTATTTCCCAGACACCCTCCTTTTGCAACCATTTAAATCTTTCAATTCCATCAGATTTTGAAGGGATAAGCTACTAATGAATGCAGTTTTATATCTATTTAATTTAAACACAGAAATAAGTAAGTAAGTAGGAATATAGTTACAGGAATCCCCCAGAAAAATATTTATGTGGTTTAACTTCTAATCCGTTTTTATTTTGGGATTAATGCAGATAGCATCAAAGCATCAAAATGAGAAACAAGCTGCATATTCAGTTCTATTTCAGGTATTCTAGTAAAACAGCATGAGGCCTGAAAAGTAAACACAAAATATTTTCAGGTTGGGGACTGCTTTTGAATTTTTGTGTTTGGATATGAAACGCCTTCAATTTTACTCTTTATAAATATTTCTTTAGACTACCTGATGTCTAACAACATGGAACTGTAACAATACTTTAAAAAAGAATTCAAACCTTGTGTGAAAGCCCAAAAATACTCAAAACTACTTATATCAATTAAACTATAAGGGATATGTACATATGGGCAGCTAAATCCTTTACAGCTTGATCTATATATATAATGCATTTCTTATGAAAACTGTTTAAGGAACAAATTCTGAAGAATTACTTTGACAAAAAAAAGGGAAAGATGATGAAAGATACTCAAAATGCTAATCTCTTAAAAATAAATGCTGGATTGGGGCTTCTTCTCTGCATTGGTTTCTGAAAAATAACCCACAAAGATAAGTAACAAGGAATTGTTCCTACAGATACTACAATAAATATTATGACTACTATTAAAAATTACTGAAAATTTAATTCTAATATGAAAAACATACTTCAGTTTAAAGGCATAGAGAAATCTACTACATGCTGGTCGACATCAGAATCTGAATTAGGAGAGTTTATATTTATCTTGGTCACTAATAACAATTAACATTTTTGAATCAAAATTAAGTCAGTGCTAATGGGGATGACATGCTGGGTGGAATATATGGCACCTGTGCTGCTGATATTAGAGTTCTACAGAGGAGAAGAAAACAGGGAAAAAATAGCTGTCACTGAAGTGCATGTGTGTGACTCAAAACGTGTGCAAGAGACAGACCAGTGAAGTGTGAAGGTGCTATTTACACCCAGATTCTTTACAGAGAACAGATGCTTCAAGATTATTTTCAAATATATATTATTATATATACTATAAAAATAAGATGACTGTAATACTGTGAGAAAAAAGAGGCCAGATTTACCTAATGATTTTGGTTCTCATTGTCCCTTTCATTTCCTCAAGCTACAAACAAAGAATTTGCCTTTACCTTTCTGCTTAAGTAGGTGTGTGTTCTCACGAGCTTCCTCCTTCAGAAACATGCAGCAATACTCCCTAATCATAAATGTGCAAGTATTCAGTGCAATTTGTGTGGTTTTAACATACAAAGCTTTTGCTGTAATCTCTTGATCTCTCAGTATCAGGTGCCTGACAACACAGCTGGAAATTTATGATGGTAACAGGGAATTATATGGCTGAAGCTATTTCTAGAACTCCATTATTCCCTCTATATTAGTTGGCCCATAGTATTTCCCCTTGAGGAGCTGTATTGCACTTTTCTTGCTCTCACCTCCACATGGAAGACCCTTGAAACCAGTAATTTGAAGAATCAGAGGAAATAATGCTGCAAAAAGAAGTAGCTAGTTGTATTTTTGCATTGTTTGCAGAATTTTTCCAGGCTCAATGTTTTCTCTTGTTTCAACAAGAGCATAAATTATTCTTTAAATCAGTAAATGCACTTTTAGATGCACTTCATTCTATCAAATAGAAGATATGAGTAATTAGAAGTACCAACAGAGGAAAAAAAATCACCAGCATAAAATAGTGTTCAAAAGGGTGTTAAGTTGGCAATTTTTATTTAATAGCAGATTACAATCAATTATTTTTTTGTCTTAATAAAAATTGCTTTTATTTACAGAGTATTCATTAGGACATACTGTTGGAATGTATATGGAACTCTGTTTTGTATAAATTGTGAAGCTGGAAGGACTCTATTTACTATTGCAAGTCTGAAGTTATATCACTTTCCTCATAGGTATTATCTGCCTTTATGGTTTTCTAAATTTTTATCATCTGACCTGTGCCAAGTAGAAGAATCTGAGCACTAAATGACATTTGACTTGATATATCCAACATCAGATCAAATTTCAGACAGCATAATTCTCCCTCTGGAGCACTTACCCATCACTTGCTGGTATTGCCACTGCACCCATTGCCAGCTCTTGAAGCAGAACAAATGTAATTTGTACTAGTTTTTCCATTAGTTGTATTCCACAGTAGTATCCAGCTTTAAACATCATATTCCATCTGCAGATTTTTACTACCATGGAGAGTCAACTACTGTAGTAATAGAGATACTGCAGCTGAGGAAGCCAGGCTGTTGTGCTTTGTGAAAAAGGGTCATAGCTGGCACACACAAAAAGTCTGCAGTATTTATGTAAAAGTTTCTTCAAAATTACATCCACAAACACATCAGGGAGGAGCAAAACCAAAAACTTGTTCCTTTCTATTCAGACAGATGAAGACAACCTTACAACCAGAGGAAGGTTATATCCTTGTTCTGCAACCCCAGGTCAGCCTACAACAGTGAAAACCCTCATAGATTACAGAGCAGGCAGAACACTGTTCTTTGATGCATCTAAGATGCTCTGAGTTCAATTATTGCATTCAAATTTTCAGTAAGTACATGCAGTATAGAATTTATTTGGTTTTCTAATCATTGTACATGAAGTCAGCCAGAACTTGCCAGCTCAAGTGGGACTGAAGAAGTGATGAATTTTCTACACTCTCAGAGGAATCCTAAGGTTACTAGGAATGTTAGAGGAACTCTAAGGTTACTATGTAGTTAACAATATATGATGGAGGTATCATTAGGAGCTTTAGATCAACACTTGGTTATTTTATTATTTTTTCACATTTGCTGCTTGCTTCCTTATCACTGTTGCCCTTTTATTGTTCCAACTCCTATGGCTGTTTTTCACCTGCTTTTAGTTATTGGATTTTCTCTGGCAAGAAGGAAACCAGCTTTGTTCAAGAGCAAGTGCCTCATCATGGAAAGGTCGTATTAACTAGAGCACCTCCCCCAGCACATGATAACCGGTTTTCAGAACTACATGAAAAAGCTTTAAAAAAAAATCACAAGGTTTTTTAATCTGCTCCTGACTTTCACTGCACCACAAGACCAGTTAAAGTCCATTTCAAAATGAAGATGACTCATGTTCCAGTTCCCTTATCAAAGAAATACTTTGACTGAAACTGCAATTTGCTACTGACAACGATGAGGACAGGAATACTATTGGCAAAGGTCTTCCCATGAAATTTAGGACATAGCTGGATTAATGAAGCCATTCCTGCCCTCTTAGTTATTACTTCTTGCTTTCTGCAAACATTGTTACACTTTAAAACACTCTTTGTGATTATTAAAACTAAAGCAGCTTTTTCCTTACAAAGGAGGTTGGTACCTGTACTCATCAGGGGACTCTGACAGCCTGAATTCTAAACACATTCCTACATTGTTTAGCAGAGGCAACTTTCAGCAGATGACACTCAAATCCACAGTAGCAAAGCAGATAGTTATACTGAACACCAATTTCCTAAATTTAGCCTTAAGTACATGCTGTGCAGGAAATAGGATGTGTTTGGGCACGAAATTTTGGGATGTCTCATTTAAGAAACGTGTTAAGGAAGAACTTTTACCACTATTACAGTATTTTGTAAGTCCAAGGACACAGCTAGTACTCAGAAATTTTTCTTGCAGTAAAACAAATACTGCAAGTGAAATAGAACAGATCACTGACTTAATGTATGCACTGTGAATCCTTACACAGACCCCTTCCCTAAGCACAGTTTACTTGCTTCCTGAGGAAGCAGTGGAATATATGTAACATATTACAATGGTGGATTTAGGAGAATAGTTTGAAGGCTACCGAGTCAAGCTTGGAGAGGCAGTATTTAATTTAAAGCATGCTCACATTGTTACTTGGAACTGCAAGGGGACATTTTGGTAGACTCACACTATTTGGGGCTATTTCCACCTTCCCAGCTGAAAGCAAAAAAAAGTCTTTGAGCAGAAAACACTGCCACAGGGCAATGTGTCATTGAAGTAACACCATGTTGATGCTGAACTTACACACAATGTAAAGACATTAACAACTGTACCTAAATATAATTAGAAGAATTAGCACTACATGCATTGTATGAATGGCATTCACTAAATTTTACATTAAGCTGTGAGATCATCCTGTATCCTCCTGTGGCTTTGTACACAGGCATTACTGAATTCTGTATACAACTTCTAGCCTCATTCAATATATTATTTTCAATATCCAGTAAATCCTATTGCTGGGACTGTATGTGAACAATTGTCTTTTACAAGAAATGTTTAACAATAAAAGTGTAAAACTGATTTTTAAGAAAACAACTATATTGCACAGAGAGCAAATGCAAATATGGTGTTAACAAAGGAGACTTCTTCTAGGTAGAGGCAAGATGTGCAAATAACAGTGGAGCCAAGTTGAGACTGCTTAATGCCTGCCTCCCTACAGCTGGTACAGAGTGCCCACTCTACCATCTGTCTCCAAACAGATATATCCATTTGGGAGGTATAATCTATAAACAGACAACACTGCTCTAACAGAAAAAGTGTTGTAACAGACATATTAATGTCCTCATAGGTACACTGGTCTAGTTTAGTCTCAATAGCCAAGTCCTATTCCATTCCTACACACTGTCAGACTACAACATAAATAAATTTTAATTCTGGTAGATCTGAACAAGGTGATGATAATGATGGAAAGAATATGACGTCCAAACTATGCCTATTAAAGTTAATAATGACCACAGTCTACCTTAGACCTCATATTAAAAAGTAGTGCATACCATTAGTTTGTTCTCTCTCTAGCCACAAATAAAATAAAATAATGCCGATGTAATTATTAATTTAAAAACCCATTTATTAGCTTTCATAAGCTGTTTTATAAACAAGTGTCATATGCACTTGCTCCTACCTATTATTTATTAGAACATATGGAATTAATAGTAAGGTCAATAGTGCATTGATGTTACAGACACTTCAAGAGGGGAAATGTCAGAATTATTAGCCTAACTTTAACTACAGAAGAGCATCAAGAGAAAAGATATTATATAAATTCATGTCTGTCCTCCCATTGTCTTGGTAGTTAATCTACAGTAACACCTACATCCTATCAGTTAATTTTACCAACACATAAAAAAAAATACAACTTCAGAATGTGAAGAGGCTTAGGGGCAGGACTGGGGCATATTATTGGGAAAGGATGCTGTGTCTAATGATTAGGAGCTACAAATATACCAAATATAAGGAGAAAACGGAATCAGAGTAATGAAAACTGAACACTAGTTGCGTAGTATGGAAGCACTGCACTGTTGCAGAGTGCGATACACAAGAGTGTCATTTCAACACGTAAGTCAAGGTAGTATATAAAAAGTCAGCTTTCATGTTTCAGTACAGTTGCACAGGTCAGATTTTTCAGAGACAAATACACTTTTTAAAAAGTCAAAAATGCTATGACTTTGAAATACAAGGCAGCTTGCTGGAGAGCAGCTTGCATTGTAACTACACAGTATCTCACGTAGTCTCTGAGTAGCAGTAGCTTTGTGCGGCTGTGCCAATGCGCTGGGCAGGTACAGTGAGCACACTCCATCTCTCAGAGGAACTCTCATGGCATCCAGAAAATAAGAAAAAAAATTTTCACCTTTATGAAGAGATGAGCAGAGAAAGATCTGCCCCTCAGCTTTCTCCTGAAATATAATTTGACCTAAAATTTAGTAGTGCAAATCTCTTAGAGCTGTGTCCTTACCTCAGAATATATATATATTTTAAGGGATGGATTATTATGTAACTGTATAAGTACTCCATATATTAATAGTTTAGGACAGAACTTACTTTGCAAAAGAAAATATTCTGACTTTGTGCTCACCAATTATAAGTTTCCCTTGAAGCCACTGCAGTGGACTCAATTATTCCAAAACAAAATTAAGTGTACATAATACTACATATTCAATTTTAAAAATCACATGAAAAATTAATTATTTTGACATTTTAAAAAATTGCTTGGATTAATTTAACATTTCCCTGTGTCCCTGAAGTATCACCATAACCAATATTTGCAATACTTAGGCATAAAAATAATTCATAATTATGAATAACTGATTAGATTCTATACATAGGTGTAACTGACTCCTAGCAGGCTAAGTATTAGAACAATATTCTACTATTTATATACTGAAAATGACAATACAGGGCCTCCAGGCTTTATACTGTGCAATAACCACAAGCATGTATACACAGGCAGATTTGACAGTGTTTTGATTTGGAAAGGGAAGTTACTGATTTTCTTTGGTCTTGGTACATATAGAATGTCAACAGAAGAGCATTGTATTTTCTTACAGGTAGGTTTTCTTAGCTTTTTTTTCCCCCCCTACAACTGCCAGTTTCCAATTACGTTTTTAATATAGGAGGCAGCATTTATAATTTGGCCTGACACTAAATGCATCTATTCAAGTAAAGTTGCAAACTAGAGAAGTCTTGGCAGCTTATCTTGTGCTAGAAAATACTGATAAGCAGATAGGAACAAATAAATTAACTCCTATATGGTAAAGACCAACAGAGTAGTTATATTATCATATTAATTGCAGACCTGAGGGTCTGCACTAGGCAAGGAGATAATTTTATTATTTTACAGAGACACGCCTCAGAGATTCTTCTTTTTTAATCTTTATTTTCTAGGGAGCCTTGCCATTTGAAAAAACAAAATGAATTCCAAACCCCTCAAAACTCACTGTTGTAAGGATTAAGAGTATAAAACATATTAGAAACTGTCAGTATCAGTGCACCATCACTGAACAAGCTTAAGGTCAAGTAAATGCATTATTCGCTCACTATTATGAGCTATGTGCTCTTTCTAAATGTAAATTATACTCTGTAATTATTTTTCGCTTTTAAAGAGTATCATTCATAAAGCCAATTAAAATGATATGATTAAAATAATCAAAATTCTTGTATAACATCCCAGAGGGCAGCCGCAATGACATGATAAATTACACAAGTTTAGCAGTTCAAGACTTTATATAGATTAGAAAGAGGTCATCAACTCTAGAGAGTGACAGAGTGCAGTTCTGTCAAAGAGAAAATCAAAGCAACTTGTTTGCTGATTTTTTTGTGGGGAAGAGGTGGGAATACTAATGCTGCCTAACTAAGGCATGGAGATTGGAAGCCAAACTGACCCAGCAGCATCCCCACCAGAGGACAGGGAGGGAGGAATTCTTCCAGGGTGATTTGGAGTACACTTTCAGGAGACATAACAAGCCAACATGAGTTTACAGGTTCTGAAAGGATAGGTCCCATTTCCATATGCTGACCTCTGCAGCCTACTTGACTCCTCTGTTAGATTACTTAACCTAATAACACCAGAAATTTTCAGGGAAAAAACAAAAAAAACCCAAAGAAAAACCCCACCCAAAACCAACAACAACAACAACAAAACCAAAAAACCCCACAAAAAACCCACAAAAAACCCCACCAAAATCCCACAACTGCTATGGGGTGACTTAAATCATCCAGCAAAGTCCTGGCGATGAACAAGGGGAGGGCAGAACCTTGAGGCCACAATCTAGTAATGGAAGGAGCGAACAGGGATCCATGAGGGCCCCGTGGACAGCTGACAGCTGGTATATCACATTAGAGGTCTGTAATCCCAGCCTGAACGTAGGGAAATCGTAAGGATGATTTTCTGGAAGACTCTCTCTCTCCCTGATCAGCAAAGCTGCTTTGAACATGCAGCATAAGCAGTGTAAATACCTTCCCCACTATCTCACTGAAACAGTATGAATATGAAGTATTGAGTGAATCAAACATAAACTCCTCCACCACCAAACTTGAGATACTCAAAGTTGACTAGTATCTATAGAAATCAAACTTACATCAACTTGCTACCTAGTTTTCACCAACAGAAAATATTCATAATGAGTTCTAAAATTTTCCTTCTCAGTTCTAATGCCATTGACAGACCAGTGGTCAGACTACGCCTTCATGAACTCAGAATAAACCCATATTCTGACAACATTTTTAAAAAACTATTTTTCCAATGGTAAATCCATTCCAGTTTATGATCTTGCAAGGTTCTCACTATTATGCCCTTCTTTCAGTAAATTCCTTTTTGCTTTTATTTTAACATAAGAATTTTTTTGTCATAATTGAATGTTTCTTAACTTCTATTAGCCCGTGTCACCAACAGCTGGGACACAAATTAGGCATTACCATTGCTTTAATTTATATGAAATATTAATTTGAAAGAAGGTTGTACAGTGAAACATCCTTTGACATAATTTTGCCTTTTGAAATGGACTGGAGGAGAATATAGGAAAACAGAGAGATCAAAGATAGTAGCTATCATCTCAGTACACATCAACACTCTTTTATTTTCTCACCCATGTATCTATCTACATTCTACCTATGCTCTTGCCTGTTCTCAACAGTTAGGTCATTAGCTTACACAGGTACGGTTTTGAGAATTACTCACAGATCATGATTTTGAGTTTAGGGAGTTCGCAGTTTTCACTCTCCTAATAATTACAAGGTTTATAATCTTCCAGATGCTGCATAGAAAAAGCATGAAAACACCACACAGGATTAAGTGCTTACAGGAAAGGTTCTCTTAAGCCTACAAAATTATAGGGTTACTTTTGAGAGGCTCTGCATTTCTGAGCTATGCACTTTGTGTCAGCTCACTGCTTCTGCAGTAGGTGTAAGTATAAACACAGCTCCTGCCACTCCAGTACTGTGCACCCCTGGTTCGCCTGGAAGAATGAAAAAGTGAATTACCTAAATTCTAGTGCAGCTCTTCACTAGAAATACTGCCAATTCTCTGAGGAAGCATGTGACATTTTACAGATACTCCTGAGTTTCAGCTTCAGCTCAATCTGGCATGTCTCCTCCAGACCAGCAGATAGATTCGGTGAGAGTAATACACTTGAAATTTTTCTTAGGTAAAACTGAAAGGTCTACAAAGTAAAAGAACCTGTGTTATTGTTCAGCATCAGTGCGATTGTTTAAGAAGTCATATTTGATCAAATGAATGTAGTCTGCAAAGACATAGCTATTCAAAAGCACAGGAGCATGTTTGTGTATGAGCAGAAATTACTTTTCAAACAACAGGACCTAAACAACCAAAAAAAAGTGTGTACAAAATACATTATTCAAGTACTCAAAAGCAGGGAGAATGGTCTTTATAAGTCCTTCTCATCAACCCCTCCCCTTTTTATTTTGAGCAATAATGCAAAACAAGTGTGTTTTTCTCATTTTGAGGCAGAACACAGCCCTCTTATTTCCCTATCACAGGTACAATTCCCATCCAAAGGCAATTTGTTTCTCACAAGGCTCAAAATAAAGCTCCAAAAACCAACCAAAAATGAAAAAGACCCCCACAATTACACTGCATTAGGCTCTCATTTGCTTTCTGGGCCTGTTGCAAAGCTCACACCGGCATACAGGTGCACCAGTTGGCAGTAGTATGCCTGGAGTGCTGCCAGAATATGCTTTTTCCTTCATTTGGGATGATATCCAGCTGATAGAAGTGAAGCTCTAACATACATCAAAATGCATAAAAAGGCACAGTCATAATCATTCTAATAATCTCTAATTGTGGTGCGCTGACAAAATGAAATTCATTTCAGCAAAGAGCAGAGCCTGGTGCTTCATAAATTAGGCACCGTTGTCTTTTTCTTTTATTTTTCCTTCAGAAGTGATTTATGAAGTGTGAAAACCATTCTCCCCTCTGTGAATTCTGTAACACTGAAATTGCCCCACCAGACATGTGCAACTGCTTCCTCATTTGAGGAAAAGCACATCCATGTGTTCTGCAGAAATAAAGAAGAGCTGCAATTACTACAACTGGTTTGTGTATCCTACAGCAGGGTAATGACCAGGTGTTTTGGTCAGCTGCTCCACAGGCAGTTTTGGTGAGCTGTGCTACACTGGATTACAGGGGAAGGTGCCATTAGAGGGCAGCCTTGGGTTTCCCCTGCGTGGAAGTCTATACGCCAACATGCGTGTCCCACTAGTCCTGGGATTGCTGACCGTATGTAGCAAAACTCATTTCAGCTTCTAAAAATACAAGAAAAAATTTACTGCATATATTTTGCATTCTGTGAGGGAAAAAAAAATATGCATAGCATGGTTTGAGCAAATTTGTAGCGTATGGGCAGGAGTAGATTACAATTTTACAGGCTTTTAAGTAACTTTAATAATGTAAAAGTAATCATTTTCATTATTGAGAATTTCCATTGGTCACTTCACCTTAAAGTCTGAGTAAAATACTACTGGCAGTTAAGTACGTCCTGCAGTAGTACACAAATAATCACAATAATTTCCATATGAATATATTACAAAAAGAGGTAAATTAGGATTCCATAGTAACAATCTTTCTTAAATCAATCTGAGACTGGTTTTACTATATGAACACATAACATTATCTTGATATTTATTTTAGGTACCAAGATAATTTAGCAGCACTTTTTCAATTACAGCTTAATCCAATTATCCAATGGGTAACATCTTTATATTATTTATAATTAAATAGTGACATTCCACAGAAATTAGGAAAAAGTTTACCATGCATAACAGCTACATTATATCTAGCACATTAAATTCCATGTAAATTCTATGCAAAAGTCCTTAATTATTTTTGCTGTAATTTTCTTCATCATATTATGTAACTCTGACACTGCATTGCTTTCCAATTACTCTGCTGAAGTACATTTGTCTGAAACATATGTCTAACCTTTTCAGCTATTTGAGGGTTGCTTGCTACAGTAATCTCCATCAGTTTAGTCAACTTAACAATCCCCACTGATCTCTTCACATAAAAGGTTTAAGGACTTGGAGCTTAGGATCCTCCTCACTGTTAGCATCAGAAGCTCATTCAAAGCATTCTTTTACTGTAGGTGAAACTAATCCCTTGTCAGAAAGTAAACAAAGAGTTTTTCATCTCATACAACTGAGCAAACATGCACAGAACAATGACAGAATATCAAAACAAACCCACAAATAACAGTCCCAGAGGGCTTCACTCAGATTTCAGCTGAATACATAATGGCTCTCAAAATGCCAAACTGGCCTAGACACACAAAAGCAGCATGACACAAATACAAGGCAAGGCTTAAATGACCGGCCGCAGCTTTCTGGAATACACACATGAAATAATAACCAGGCAGAAGGTGTGTGTATCCAGATCCTGGTAACAAAAGCACCATTTGTATAGCATGAATGTGAGCAAAGCACCATTTATTTCCTAAGATATCTAATTTGATATCTACTCCAAGATATCTAATTTCTTGGACTTCCTTAGCCTTGGTCCTTCCTAAGCTTATGGTCCACCAGCCAACTTTTACCTTTGTCTGCTGGTATTTTTTATGTGACTGCACAAGAGCTTGGCAGCTTTTGAGATATCAGACAGCCTGCCCTGGAGGCTACAACATGGTTGGAGCACTAGAAAGCACTCTAATTTTGTAACACCAATAACAAATTAAAAAAACAAAGAGAAAATGAAGCCAAACAACAAAAAAAAATTTCTAGACATCTAGTCAGGTTTTACAGTATTTTTTTTTTTTTTTAGCTTCAACTATCAAAGGAATACTGTAGTTAGGAAGAGTGTATTACACAGATTTCAGAGAGCTTTCCCAGATATAAGCCTTCTGGTAGTTGTAATCACTATGACTGTCTTTTAAATGTCTGAAAAACTCACTGTGTTACATTTGAAAATGAATCAGAATAGACATCCTGACCTGAAGTACAAACAGTATCATTTAAAAAAAAAAAAAAGAAAGAAAAAAAAGAACCCCCCCCCAAAGTAGCACTAATTCAGGGAAGCAACCAAGCAACCTTACTCACTAGATTCCTGGGATGATGCCCCTCAGACTCCTGTAGGCTGGCAAACTTTTAGACACAGCTGAGAGATGTTTTACCAACAACATAAAACGAACTTGAAAAATCAAACAGTCCTGAGGTTCCAGTATGGATACACAAAAGGCATGAACCACATGCAGAAAGGAAAGATTGGTCCAGTGGATTGCAAGGTGGAAGTTTCTGGTATTTTCTTTCCTGAAAAGGCACCAATACAGCCCAAAAGCTGACCTGTACTACTTATGAGCAGCTGAACACAGGGACTTCAGCTAAGAAAGACAACTTGATTCATCTTTTATCAGATATGGCAAGCACTCATGTACAGGCTACAATGTTTGTTTCTGAACCAGATTCAAGCCAAAGAGAGGATATGCAGATGGGAAAGCCAGAAATGCGCAAAAATGAAAATGCTTAGCTGAGTGATTAAAATCTACCTTGTACGATACAAAATATGCAAACATTTTTCTAATATAAATATCTATAGACTCTATTAGTCAATATTACACTATTGCACTATATTGGTCAATCTTTCATACAGTATCATGTAAATATTTCAGTGAAGTAACTTTTAAAGATAGTGGTTCATGACAACCTCTAATAAAAATAATTCCCCCACCATATCATGGGAAAAAAAATGGATTAGTTTTTCATTCTAAGAGTAATACAAAAAAAGTCAGAAATAAAGGTCAATAAAACAATTTATGAGTTTACTTTCATTAGATGATAGATTTAACTAATATTTTTACTAAATTTTGATGTCTTCAAAAATAACTGACTTTTTATACCAAAATACAAATTTACATACTGAAAAAATCTCTATATATTTAACTTTTATAGGACCATATTTCACACTGGGAAGTGAAATAAAGTACCTGTCTAATTACATATTTACTTCAGCTTGAAACATATTTTATGCTTCCTGTTCAACTAGTTTTTGTTCACCCAGTCCTTGTTTTGTATGAGAAGCAGTTTCATAATACACTCTGTAATACTCTCTCAGAATCCTACAGAGCAATAAAAAGATTTCCCACAGCTGCAGCTATCAGCAAAAACATAACTTTGAATTAGACTGTACTAAAGTGTGGGTCTGTGTTGGCCTAAGCATTAGAAGGAGGGTAAATTTTTATGTTGCAGCTAGTCCTATATTTTCCTAATTCCTCAAAAGACAACAATGAAACTTGATCCTATTTAATTCACAGTCCTGATATTTGCCATGCATGGATTCACTACTGAATTAATGCACAATAAATTCAGAATCAGAATTATAATGTGCATTTTTTAATTTCTAATCTTGTTATTTCTCGTTATCCATGGCAATTATGTTCTTGTTAGCCACTTAGTATTAGACATGATTTGCATTTAATTCCCTTTGGCCTACAGTGGACTTTGAATTTAATTATTGTGATAGCAGCACAACCGGATTTACACATGTACTTCTACCATTCAAAAGAGTCACACACCTTAATTACATTTACAAGGTCTGATTACTGTACGTGAGATGCCATGCAAGCCTGACACCCCTGGATCTACTCAATTATTTGTTTATATACAAGAACATGAACATGATGCTCTGAGACTTCTGTTTTATATGCAGAAAATATAGTTCATCATATTTCAAATACTGATCAATAAAACTTTTCTTATAGGTTTTTTTTTTTAATGAGCTATTGATAATAAGCTACGGTGACCAGTGACAGGACCTGAGGGAATGGCATGAAGCTGTGTCAGGGGAGGTTTAGGTGAAATATTAGGAAAAGATTTTTCACCCAGGCTGGGCACTGGACAACACTCTCAAGCACATGGTATGACTCTTGGGGTAACCTGTGCAGTGTCAGGAGTTGGACTTCGATGACCCTAGTGAGTCCCTTCCAACTCTGGATATGCTATGATCCTGTGATTTTTTCATCAGAAGATGTAGATCGCTGAAAAAATTATCTCAATATAATCACACAAAGGAAAAAGTCTTTGTATTTGAATTTAACTTTTTCAGCTTTTTAAAAAACTAGCTATGGTCTTAAACATGGCAGGAAAATTTTGGAGACAAACAGTAATTGTATCAACAATCTGCTCCAATAGCTTTGGAAATAGGAACATTTTTTATATGCACAGGGTGCAGCCTGGCTTTACCTATTTGCAATCAAATTTCCTCTCATATTGTTAATATGGTTTTAAATAACAATTAAGTATTACATACTAGATATCACTCCATGATGCCAGACCATCCCACATCATTGCATCTCACTGTTTCTCTACATTTCAATGCCTTTACCATTCTCAAATGTGCCTTAGAATTGACTGTTCCCTAGATATTTGTCTCTTTTATTGCATTTCTAAAGCACAGGCTCTAGAGACTAGTGTGTTTTCCCCAGCATCTATTGATACTGAGAGCAATATGAAACATATCTTCAAGTCCATCCAGAGAATGAGAACATTTTCTTTGATAAGTCTTTTGTGTACTTCAATCTAAAAACCATCTACAAAAATGTCTCCTCTTTCCAGAAAGTTGGAAAGTCACTTTAAAAAGAAGACTGCTGCAGTTCTTTTTCCGTGCTGGGTTTTACCAATCTGTCTCATGTCCCCAGAAAAGGCTCTAGTGAGGAGCATTTTATTTCAGACCTTTTCCTTTGAGTTATTCTACAAGGAAAATGCCTTGTCTCTTACTAAGTAAGTCACAAGTGAAATTAACATTCCTTGGTGGTGTTTTCTAAGGAATTTATCACAGCACAATGTGGGTAAAGACAGTCCCTTTAAGTGGGATTAGTTTTACATAAAACTTGAAACGGAAAGCAAGGTTATCAGTTTTAAATGTGACACAGAATGAGGACCACAGTTTATGAAATGGTTTTATAGACTTAAAGGATTGATGGAGTCCTTCTGACAGTCTTGTTTATATCTCTGACTTTACAAGCAGTCCATCAATAACAGCGTTATGTTGTAACTGACTAAGTGCTACTTCAGTTTCAGAGGGAACATTGCTCTTACAGGTCTTTCTGAAGCACCACATCCCTGTCATCAATAACTCCCTCACTCTGTTTCTCACGCTGATGGACATCCAGTTGAAGCAGCTCTGCTAAGTGCATCTTTGGTACCAGTACATGGAGGAAAAATGCCTCAGGAAGGTTAATTGCAAGTAATTCCTAAATGAAAATAGTGACATTTAAAGCAGTAGAGAAAGTCATATGGCCCTACTCCCTTCCCTTCACATCTTCAATCTAAACACATCAGATGATTAAAGGATGGGGAAAAGGGTATTTTAATCTCATTTTACCTCTGAAAAATCATGGAAAATGAAGGTCAAGTAAATTGCCTGAGTCTGCATGAGTAGTTTGCAACAGTTTTTCAGGATCACAGCTCAGTGGCTCACTTTAACTGACTCAAGAAGCTGGTTAAGTAAAACAGAAATTTCAACCTTTACCTTAGATACATTTGACACGATCTCAAAAATACAGAACAGTGTACTGTCTGATGTCCCTCAATTTAGTTTGCCTGCATATTACAACTGAGACCACCAGCAGCAGCAGCCAGAATCTTTGTGTTCTTTGTTGTGTTAGAGCTGAGACACACAACTCCAGATCTCAACAGTAAGCTGAGAGTAAGTAATCACCTGAAATAATAATTAGTACCTGATCCTTGTGCCAGCAAAACAGTGCCCCACTTTGAGGCCATCCTCAAGAAGCAAGGCTATTTTTTCAAGCTGTTGCAATAATGGCAGTTTCTGTGGGTGAATAGTGAGATGGAAGTAGGAGTAAATGAGAAACATTTAGGTTTTGGACAGACAGCAAGACCTGCTCTTGCATAACAAACTCATATTTTCCACTCAGGCTGCTGAAGTGGAATAAAAAGTCCAGAGTGGCTAAAAGCTCTGAAAAATGGCAAAAGTGCTGGGCAGATTATCCATGGGCAGCTGGATGTTTCCAAGGTAACACAGCTATCTTGTCTTGTAGGACATTCTTAAGGTCTAACAATACAAAATAGCGTGAACGAAAATCACCACAGAATCACCACAGCCAGAGTTCAATGGGATGTCGTGCATAGCTCTGTAATTTGTCCAATGTACAGAGGCTCTCTATTTGCTACACTGTGGAGCTTTCTTCCTGCAGGTCTTGCATATCAATCACAGCGCATTTGATAGAGGAGCACACTGGACTACACATTTTTCTCAAATGTCTCCTGTTTTCTGCATGTCCCTTATTCAAACAATTCAACAATGCAGAAGAAGGGCAGAGAAGCTGCTGGTAAGACAGACAGACCAGCCCCTGCACATGAGAGAAGAATAGAAGTATAGTAGTTTGTCTATAGCAGATATCTGCTTCTAAAAGGGGAGGAGTCTGGAGCAGGGAGGAAAAGATGGGAAAGAGTGGAACAACTGTGCATCTGATGTATATCACTTTCTTCTGGAAAAGTTGTATAGTTAAAATTTGGAAAAGAAATACAATAAAAATTGCATTGTGATCTAAATTAAGAAAAATAAATGGCAATTGAAAATTAGGATTTATTTTTAACAGACCAACCTGTTTCCCTAATCTAATACAAGAAAATGCTTCCTACCTAGAGCAAGGCTTCAAATATGTAATAACTTCAGTTTCTTCAAACCATTAGCTTTATCTCATCAGTCTCATGGCCACTTAACTCAGCTGTAGTATCAGTGTCTGGCAGCAAAACATCCTGTTAAGCATATGGTGCCAGAATATTCCAAATCTAGAAACTTCTAACATTTCTATGCCCTCTCATGTTGGGACTGAAAAACGTTCATTAGATAGGTCTAAAGATAATGTCCTTTCTAAAATATCTGTTCTCAGGACAGCACGTAAGGAGTGTAGTGGGAAAAAGTGGTGAGATGAATAGAGAAAGTTAGAGGACATCTGTATAGCTTTGTACTATTCCATCAACACAACTATTGATATTAACATAATAAAAAGGTTTAGATTGAGAGGAACTGGTGAGTTGTTTTCCTTCCAAAAAGATTCAAAGTGCTCGCACAGATCAACAATCAGTGCTCGCACAGATCAATTTTCCAACAGATCTTTTACTTTTGAATTCCTAGTCTGACAACATGCAATGAATTGGAATTTTTAAGCCTAAATTAAAATACAAAAGAGTGAGCAAAAGTGAGATAATTTTTATTGATTATTCTGGGAAGTTTTGTTGCATGCACTGAATTATGTGAAAAAAACATGATAGAGTAGTGCTATAAAACTTCCCATGTAGATTTTGGAAGGCTTTTTACTGTTTAAATAAAACTGTCTCTTCACACAGTGTAGAATATGAAAACCATCTACTGAAAAAAAATTTTATACTGTTTAATTTATCTATTAACGTTACATTTTTTAAAACTGGTCTTGTCTTTAAAGGCAGGCATATTAGCCATGATTAAGACATATATTCTGTGTGCAATTACAAGTGTATATTTAATATAAAGAATAAAAAAACATTTCTTAACTCTACAGTTTAAGAAATAAACTTTGAAAGCACACTAAAATAAGGAAAATATGGTATACAAACACAACATGCACAAGCTATTTGCAGACAGAGAGGAGGAAAATACTTGGTCTTTCTAGGTCATTCATCTAAAATACTTTTCATAAGTGCTGAAGGAAAGTGGACATAAGTTCTGAGAAGGAAAAAAATAGCAAGAGAGATATTCAGTAACCTGAAAAATTTCATGGATTTGTTCTGTTATTAATAGGATTATAAAAAGAAATCGAGACCTTGGACTTTATTTTTTTGGGTTCAGGAGAGATAAAAAAGCCCATAGCCTATCATTTAATATTTTGGTTTGTATTTGTGGCATACAAAACAACAAAACCCTCTCATTGCTCTGGATCACAAAGGCCCCCCAAGGAGAAGCGACCGAACAGAACAAGTCTGTTCTTAAGACAAGTTTCAAAGATGGGAAAAAAAAGACAGCTGAAATCACTAGCAGATGTTTCTAATTTCTAAGAAAGGATGATTGAGGTTTGTAAATTCTTCATCTTGCTGTGTGTACTATTCTTTATACAATACTAGCTGTGGCTGTATGTATGACCATGAGTTTTATTTTCTATTTCTTTTTCTATACATAGATACTCCTTGGCAGAGTGAAAGCTCAAGTCAGAAGAAGTAGCTAAGAAAGCCAATAAATCACAGATCCAGGCTGACTACCTTTTCTGCCTTTTTTCCTGACACTATCCTGAATTTATTCTCCCTCTCCTAGAAAAAGAAAACTAGATATTTAGCTTAGCAGTAATTCTAGCACTCTTTAATGACAAGTAGGCTCCCAACAACACTGAAAATAAAATACAGGTCATAGCTGCCTGTTTATTGTTGTGGCTTTGCTCCTTGGCAATAACCAGAAAGTTTATTATCCTTCCTATCTTTTGGAGCTCTTCAAGAACCACTTAATGTCAGTTGCAATTTTTCCATCTAGAAAGATGGATATCAGATATTTAATCTGATACTAAAAAAAATGCACCATAGCAAGAGCAAATAATAGAAGAAAATAAATTCCAATACTTCCGACTAAGTATGTGTTTAGTGTTGTAAGAATATTGGAAATAGAGGTTCTGAATAATCATGGGCAAGTTAGAAAATCATAATCTGTTTTTAACATCATACCTTTAGTATTGTTGATTTCCAACAACCATAAATAGCAGGACAACAGAGATTTTTTAAAGTAAATATATAATAGAAATTAAATAACAGAATGATATATTTGTGGGCCTTTGTAGCTACGGTCAATGCTAGCCAAGGTATCTCATACATTTTATAATTTAGATACAATACTGCCATCAAGTTCCAGCATTTCTAAGACTGATAGAGTTAAACCTTAAAGCCTAATAATTTTAAATTAGAAAGATAATGACACCAAAATATAAAATTTATTTTCATAAAAAGGATAGTGATACTTTATACTTTAATGTGATTTTGATTAAAATCCAACAACAAATAATTCACAAGATACTAAATCACAGAATACATATTGATACGATTTCATATAATACTTTATATTTAAAATATTCAGAAACAGTTGTAAGGAATTTATCTTATATATATATCCACCAGTTTTCCTATAGAGCAGTATTTTTTTTTTTTGTGTGATATATCATTTACACTGTGGCAAAGCTTTGGGGGCTCATAGCCTTTGAAAACACTGATAATCTGAACAAGATATGCCAGCTTTTATTATTAGTCCTTCCTTTAAGAGATGGAAAAGGTTGACTCACCAGTTTTTCATTCTGAATACTTGCAACAGTGCTATCCTTACATTGCAAGTGGCAAAACTCTCATTATTATTACCACAGCAGGACTTCAAATGGAAATGTACTCTGTACCCTACAAAGCTCAAGAATGTCAAAATTTTTCATGCTGTGAAGGAAGCTTGAATTTCTTAAAGTATTTTACCCTCCTATCTCTTAAAAACCGAAAATTATGCACAAAATTTTAGCTTTTCTTAAAGCAGGCAGAAGCAAGAAAGGAGGAGAGGGATATAAAGAGAACTATAAGCCTTCTTGTCACTGCTCTGAACAAAGAAAGACAAGCAATAGCTTATATCAAACAAGCTTTAATTTTTGTTTAATTAGCAAGTTGAGAAGCATGGAGTTCCATCTGTTCTGCTAGGGGCTGCAATAAATACTGCTTCTTGGAATTGTGGGTCTACAAACAAATTCACTCATTCTACTGCAATAACCACCTAAAGCCAAAGATTGCATTTTTACCTGGAAAAAATCTGCTGCCTTAAATGGGTTCCACAGAGTTTTTGTTTTAAGCAGGGGAGGTTTGGAGCCAGCTGATATTTGGGAAGATAAATTCCGCACAAGCCCTTTGACAATGAGTCGCATTTTATGTCCCTCTGCAAGTCATCCTTGGATAACAGACTGTGGCACCTTCTGCATCAGATCCTAAAGAATTCTATTCCAAGAAGCTCACTTGAAAAAAGAGGACTTTTGGAATATCCGAGATATTGAGAAAGGTTCCACATTAATAAGGAAAAAAAACTTCGCATAAATCTAAAGTATTAGTAGGCCAGTATAAACTCAGACTTTGAAAATCTGGGGTGTCAGTGTGGTTTTTTACTCTGACGGTCACTGATCAGTTCTTCTCTTTCTAGACAGCAACTCCATAACTTCACTAGAAGTCCTTGGACCCTGCACTTACACACACTTGGTTTCATTAGAGAACAGTCACTGTTCTCAGATCTAATGAAACATTTTCTAGACAGCTGCTTTTCTGAAGCCATTGCATTTGTTTGCTACAAACTGCCTAACTACACTACTCTAGAACCACATCATTAAAGAGTTTAAGAACCTAGTAGATCCATACCTACATTACCTCACTATGCATGTCATCGCATTTGTAAGCTGCTGTAGATCAGTACTATAAGCACCACAGATGGCTTGAAATAGTGAAAAAAACCTTCAGTTATCTGGTATTCCTAGTTCTACTTGAGGAAAAACTTACTTTTCAGAGACAGAGGACAAAAGGTAAGTTGCCTCTCAGTCTGTTATACCTGATATATACTATTGTCTTTTTATTCAATAGCTGCCCTTGCATAATTTACCATCTTCTTCAGTATGGAATCAAACAGCATGGTGGAAAAGAGAAAACTGGGATGGATTTTAACTTTCAGCCATACTGCATGGTGAAATCTATAATTATTTTTACAAATAAGCTTTAATGAGAGGCAATGTTCATTTTCTTATATATATATAATATATTATATATATTATTTGTTCAATAATATATTATTTGTTCAATACATTTTTACTTGCAGATACATCTCCCCTTATCACTTTAGAAAAGTGAAAAATTACATTGAATTTCAGAAATAGTGTGTCTAATTTTTGTTCTTACAAACTTGAGTGAATTCTTTTAACAAAGCAGAAGTCTTTGATTTTAATATCTGTCGAGATTAGACAAGATGTATAAAAATCAAAGTTTTTCTGTAAAATGTCTTCTTAAAATTTACCCCTATAGCACTTCGTTTTATCCAAAGAAAAGGATAATAGAGCAGTTATAGGGCTGACAATTTTAATACATGGGAGTTTTCCAAGCACACTATACCGTTACCTATTAAGTCAAGATTGATCTCTTGATATGTAAACTTTGACATAATTAATTTTGTTTTGCTATCTCAATTCTTGACAGATAGGATTACATCAAAACTATTTTGAAAATTAAGCGGACAGAATCTTCCTTCAGCAATGTAAATAAACATATCATGGAGACTGTATTCAAATTTGAAAGCAATTCTACTACAGATATAAATAAACTGCTTCCAGATGTATTCTTTAATGAAAGATTGATATAAAAGCCAAAACTGTATCTGTTCTTCCTTGGAAATGCCAGTCTTACTATGGTTATATGCACAACATTTCATATAAAAATCAGTGAATGGTGTTTATTGCAGAATAACAGAGTCATTTTATTGTGTGTATATCATACTGTCTAAAATAACATTAGGCAAGTAGGGATCATACAACCACACATTAAACCTTGCTGCACAAAATTTTCATCAATAATAACTTATTCCTCCTTAATTTTTCAATATATAAAAATATGAGCTAAACCAAATAATTACTCTAAGTAAATCTGATATGACAAAAAATCAGCACATAAAAAATTGAAGATAAGCAGGCTCAGCAGCTCATATAATCTTTGAAACAGGTACTTTTACAGTAGTATATATCCTTTAACAGTACACAAAAAAAGGCTGGTGGATCTGAAAGTAGGTTTAGAAGTCTGGGTAGTGCTTCACAGTACAGCTATAGAATATTAAGTGCCCTGACACTGAACATTGCCCTGAAAGTGAAAGCAAAACATTTATATTAGAAAAATGAGTACTCAGAGGATCCTAAAATACTGAAAAATGAAGGGAACCTGTATTTCTTTTGGTCTTTAATCCAAATTTGTTTTTGAATAGAGAAAAAATAGAATTGTACCTTCAAGTAGCAAAAAATGTGTCTTAGCTGTGCTCACCCATTTATAAAATTTATATAATCAAAATGATTTTAACTCTCACCCATCACACACAAAGATAGATATGCACAGTAAATAAAATAATAATGGCAACAAGCTTGCTAGGTTTCTCATGGCCAGATAAATCCACTGCTGAATTTTCTGAAGAATCTCAAACCTTAGTTTATGAAAAATCTTCAGAGCTGTTAATTAAACCCTGTCACGAAGTAATATAACACTGCTACTTGGGAGAAATTAGGTGGAAGAAAATAATGGGTTTGACTCTCCATTCTTACACTGGTTTTGTGCAAATATGAGTTGAAAATCAGAGCCAACATGTCTGGTTTTCCCAAATATGCATATCATATGGAATGAAAATGTTCTTATTTCTTCAGTAAATTATATGATCCAGTCATACCACACTGTATATTCAGCTGCTATCTGGATGTATATTTTGGTCATGTTCTGTGAGATGATAAAAGTACTGTAACTATATCAGAACTGTAAGTGGAATAACAGCAGACTAAATGGTGATAAAGCAGCTGGTACACAAAATGAGTGGGACTTAAATTTTAAAATATCCATATCCTTTTTGGTGTGTGAGAGAAATGTAATCTGTGATTTGGATCTCTGATGCTGCAGCTGCCATAGGAAAGCTTCCAGCATATTCTTCAGTACTCATATTCACACTACTCTGCACTTCAGCTTCTCAAGATTGAAATGAATGCTAATTGTCTTCTTCGTAAAATCCTCTCTTAATAAAAACCAATTTTTCCTCTAAATTCTTCCTTTTACAAGAATGGTTAACTTCAAAAGAGCTAACTCCAGCCATTTGCTCAATTGCAGATATCTAGGAGATTTGTTCCATTTTTGTTTGGTGAAGAGGGAATTACCAGAAATTCTTTCATAAGTGCTGACTTGCCAAAAGCAAACCATTTGGTCTCAAATTACCTATGCAGAGAACTGTGTTGGTCAACATACCTCATTCCCTTGTTCTGGCTACTTTTGGAGGAAAAAAAGAGAGACTAAATGTGATTTTCAAGTGTTACAGGTGCTTAATTGCATACTAACCCAAATTTCCTCTCTGTTGCTTAATTGCAGATTTAGACTTAGATACAGTGGCATTCCCACTTTTCTAGCGAAAGCTGCGAGCCAAAATAAGAGTCATGACCTAAGTATCTCCTTGTGCATCTGGCCCTTGGCTTTTTACCTCACAGCTCTGAAATCCTTCTTCATTGATGGATGATGAGCTACTAGATTTTTTTTCCTGAAACTGAAATCAAGTATTCAAAAGCAGTTTTCTGAAATCTGACATTCTCAGAGTTAATCACAGAGAGGAAACATGCAAGCAAACCTATCTGCTCCTACCATACGCTGACTTCCATCAGCTTCTTTAAGGTCAGAGGTCTCCAAGAGGTGGAAGTCTTTAAATGAAGTTTGCTTCGTTTAGATAATAAATGAGAATGATGAGAAAGAACTGCCTGGACAGTCCACTGTCTTCTGGAGCAAAGGAAGGTAAGGTCTCTCTCTGATCACAGTTTTTTATACAGCCTTACCAAGTGATATTCTAAAAGCAGTAAAAAAGCTGAGGAATAAAAAAGTTCTATTTATGGAGCCCCCAACTATTCAGACAGTATGGAAAACAGATCCTGAAACATGCAAGCATTTCACATATATCATATCCCTACCTACAGGACAGGAAGTGTGATAGAAGCCCAGCACACATGGCTGGACTCCCTCCTGGACTCTATTTCAGTGACATATTGAGCACTTCAGCTGTAGTTCCACCCTGACGCTGGAATTTCATTAGTTTATTATTTTACTCAGACGCTACAAAATAATCAGCCTTTGGCTAATCGTACGTATGCAAAGCAAGACTAGACTGCCGTACCCTCAAATTTGTCTGGAAAAACACAAAATATTTTATGAATAGTGTCAGTAATTAAATAATACTCAACACCATATTTAAGTGGTCTGTGACAGCTAATGACAGCTGCATAGTTCTAAGAGCTCATGCTTTCTCAGAGATATTTTTAAACTCTGGCTGCTGAAATCCCTCAAAATTACAAAAAAAACTCCTACACTTAAAAATTCTTTCAGTGCTCCAAAGATTTCTGATGCCCTGCCATTTATGACAGATTCTAAAGTGCTTTTTTCTCATAGTCAAATATATGTATATACACACAAGCACATATTCAAATTCATGTATATATATTTGATTTATATATAATTACTGGGAAAACAATAAAGTGAAAAAGTGACTGCATAGGTACAGTGAGAAAGATTTCTCAAATGAATTTCTCAAATTTTGCAGGATAGAGCTTTACCAAGACATTTCAAAACAAATGTCAGGAAAAAAAAAATCAATCTTCTACAATATCATCTCACAAACATGCTGAAAGTACTGACCTACTTCATATAGTTTACCATAAAATACAAAATATGTATTATTTTAAAGAAATGAGAGCTCTTGAAGGCATAAATGGATTAATTTACCATTGACCTAGAAACTGCTCCAAAACACTTCTGTTGAAGTGTCACAACATCATTATAGCACTTCATGGAAAAAAAACTCAAAAAGACCCAAAACCCAAACCAAACAATTAAAATAGACAATTCTTGTGGTGAAGGCAGAAAATACTTGAGAGCAGCAATGTTTCTCCTCCTAAGCCTAGTGACCATGCAAACTGAGCTACAGGTGCACCTGCAAGTGCCACTTCTCTAAAAAAGAATCTGACAGCTGATGGAATAACAACTTCAGTGATTTCACTTAAATTGACATAAAATTTTTAGCTTAAACTGGATAGATAGGAAATTTAGAATCAAACTTTAATCCTATGAAGATACATGGATGATTATAGTAAAGGATTAGGAATAAATACCTGGAAATCAATGGTCCGTCATAAAGACAAGGGAATTTTTTTTTTTTGCAGTGTTAGGATCTTTATCAAGTTAGTAAAAGAAATTATTTTACTACAGAAATGGACAACTATCTCATCAATTTAATTTTTATTTTAAAAGTGATAAATATGAACATGAATTTTTCCATGAGCATTTTCTTTGGACTTCTGAAAGTGCCTTTTCTCCTTAAATGTTTAAAATACACTAAGTATAATATTGCTCTACTAAATCCCATCACATTTACTCTAGAGACATAGCTACAGACCAAGCTGGAGTCATGATAATTTGATTTAGTAATTCTGATTGACTGAAAGAGTGCAAACTGCTCTTTCTCCAGAAAGTTATTTGAAGAGATAAATTCTCATTAATTTTAGGCTAGAGTCAAGAATTAAACTAAAGGTGTAACCATGAGATCTAATACTGCCTATTTTCAGGATCCTGCCAGCATATTTTCTTAACATACTTTTAAAATTAACAATGCCCATACAAATCAGGGTACTATGGGTTCAGAGCTATTTGGAAAAGTTCTCAGTATAACTGAGCTACATTGAACATCAAATGCAAACAGGATCAGGAGCTGGTATTAGAGACTGTATTGTACATCAGATTTCTCTCTTTATACAGGAAAGCAAAGAGCTGATGCAAAATGCAGCAAAATATAGACTACTGGGGGGAACATATATTTTTCCCTTTATTTTCTATTTCTAGCAATCAGATGTAAAAGCTCTTACAGATAAACATTGCATTTAAGTAGAAGATACCTACATAAAGAGGGAAGCGCATTTAAAACTAGATAATATAATGAAATTTTCCACTTGCCAAATAAAAAAGATTATTTTACAAAAATTAGAGATTAAATTTGACACTAATACATTACTGATAGTTTCATGCTTCCAGAGGTTTAAGCTTCCCTCTATAGATTGCCTTTGAATGATAAAAAATCGTAAGTAGTGGAAGGAGAGTTGGTTTCAGAGACCTGTTATGAATCTCTTCATGAGCCAAAAGTGCGAAAGAGGATGAAACTTCTCCTGAAACTCAAATTTGCAGTGGAGTTGTGCTGCTCAAAATGGGGAACCCTACCATGTTCCCAGTCTAAGGAGATGAACATACACGTTACTGTCATGAGCTGCGCTGATGTGATTTGAGACAAAAAGTTTGATGTTGACAGCTTTACTTCAAGCAACAGATGTCTGTGTATGTGTATTTAGTGTTAAGTTACTAATTTCATTCATTTGCTGAGCACAGTTTAGCAGATATTTAGCTTTATGCTTCACTGTTCATCACAGTGCTAGCCAATCTATCAAAGGTTTCAGGCCAATAGAGGCCATATTGTTTTCAAACTTTATGAGATACAGAATCACAGAATCAATTAGGTTGGAAAATGACCTTTGACATCATCAAGTCCAACCTATGACCTTACACCATCTTGTCAACTAAGTCATGGCACTGAGTGCCACATCCAGTCTTTCCTTAAACACCTCCAGGGACAGTGACTCTACCACCTCCCTGGGCAGCCCATTCCAATGTCTAATCACTCTTTTTGCGAGGAATTTCTTCCTAACACCCAACCTAAACCTCCCTGGCAGAGCTTAAGGCTGTGTCCTCTTTTCCTGTCACTGATTACCTGGAAAAAAAGACTGACCCTCACCTGGCTACAACCTCCTTTCAGAGAGCTGTAGAGAGCAATAGACAAGAGAAGAGACCTGAGTCTCTTCTCCAGGCTAAACAACTGCAGCTCTTTCAGCTGCTTCTCATCAGACTTGTGTTGCAGACCCTTCACCAGCCTTGTTGCCCTTCTCTGGACATTCACCAGCATCTCAACATCCTTCCTAACTTGAGGGGCCCAGAACTGGACACAGCACTCAAGGTGGGGCCTCACCAGTGCCAAGCACAGGGAAAGAATGACTTCCCTGGTCCTGCTGGCTGCACTATTTCTAATACAGGCCAGGATGCCATTGGCCTTCTCAGCCACGTGGAAACACTGCTGGTTCACGTTCAGTCGGCTGTCAATCAGTACCCCCAGGTCCCTTTCTGCCTTTCAGAGAAATACTCTCCCAGAACATGATTTGGGACTGACAAATCTTGGCCCTTATTCTGAAATGCTGTTTATCAGATTCTGCCATTAGAGAAATCAAGTCTACATTATTGTCTTGTTTTCTATCAGGCAATCTGAGGCAAAATTCCCCATTGTCTCAATTCACTTTGGTTTGCATCATGATTTCAGAATTCCTGCACTGGGTGCCTCCTGGATCAAATGAAACTGAAAGATGACCTGTGAGAGTGAATCTGATGCTTTCTATGCCTTTGTGGAGGTACAGCTTGAGGACCTGAGGACCTATTCCAAAACAATCTCCCTCCTTCCAAATGTGGATGACACAGACACGTGATCCTCCTCTTTTGCTCTACACATCGAATTTTACCCTACCACACTACACACTAATGGAGACATAAATGCCAGATCAAGTACCTTCCCTTACTCCATGGTTAGGTTCTGAGCACCTGCATATCCCTACAAACAACCGTACCCTCAATGTATTTGCAGTGCTACTGACATCTCCTCACCACTCTTTCCGAAGCTTTGCTCAGTGACAGCACTATTGAGGCTGATGGTGTAGACGAAGTTATTCCTCACACTGCGCCACCACCATGCCTGCAGAATACTTGATTAAAAATACAAATAAAAATTAATTCATACTTTGTTAGACCTATCAGTAACACATTTCATAGGAATAAGCACTCTTAGTCATGTAGAACTGTAAAATTTCTCCTAGTGTAAAAATGTCACAGAACACTTAAGCTTCCATGAATCATTAATTCTAATTCTTCCAGTGAAAATACTGAATGCATATTCTTCTCATTAGTTTACATCTTTGAGTGAATCACAATTCAACTGAATTATGCTGGCTGTCACTTTAACACAATCCTAGCCTCATAGTCCTCCATAAATGTTCTTCTAAGAATAACTGCCAATTGAATATTGAACCAGACAGGAATAGATGAGGCAAAATAAAATTTATTTATTAAAGTCACTAATAAGAAATTTAGGATTAAAAATCTAGTGATGTATACTAACACCATGGCATTTAAAATGAAAATACAACCTATAAATATTATTTACTTTAATGCTTCTATCACAGTAATTTCCCCAAAACAGACATATCTATGGGCATAGTTCCTTATAATTTCCTCAGCAAAAACTTTATTCACATCTCAACATATTTAAAAACATTAAAATCACTTAAGCACTTTGTTGATTGCCTTCAACCACAGGACAGTTCAACATGCCAAGTATTTTGCATTTTCTGCCTTCACCTGCTTTCTTTCCTTGCTTTAAGACAGATGTAAGTAAAAGAAGAAATTTTCAGGTAGATCACCCACCTTTCACCATCATCAGCTGATGCTGTTGATAGTGAATACATTAGGAGTATCACGCAGGCAACAGACCCTCTCACCTTACAAATTTCTAAACAATGTATAAAAAGACCTTGAGGACAAAATGCTTTATATAAAATAAAGTTAATACTGTGCTAGGATGGTAGTGTCCCCTACTTGGTCCAATGTGTAGCAAATCAAGAAGAAGAAGGCAGTATGATCTAGTTCTGAGAAAACTACTAGGAATATATTTTAAATGTACAATGAAATCAGCCAATCACTTGCACTCTCCTCTCAGACAGGGATGGCAAAGTTTCATTAGTGCTGCGTAGCAAGACTGGTAATATTCATCAAGGGAAAAGCCGAGCTATTTCCAATAGATTATCATCACAATTCATACAGGATGTTCAGGACATTCATCCACAGAGAAACAGTCTGTGCTTTCAGAACAGGCTATGCCTATATTGTTCTGGTTTTCCCTAAAAAAAAAGCCTATTATCTGAAACTCTATACAGCTTGTATTCAGTTGGACCAACCACTATCAAACCAACACACATTAATGTGTAATAACCTTTAGTATCCTTACAAGTCTGGAAAACACCAGTACATTTCTTTCTCTAGTTTTATTTTCTATGCAAATTATTGTAAAATAATCCAACACTGAAAGCTCTTCTGAAACTGTGCCAGAAACATGGTTTCTAGCTATGATTCAGAAACCGTACCATGATCCTATTTCTGGAATAGGAGGAAAGCACTCCTATTGCTATTCCTCCTACTGCCCCCCTGCTTTTATTGGTCACATCCACTCAGTTGCAAAAGAAACAGCAGCTCTGGTTTAGCTCCAGTGCTTCTGGAAGAAACAGGAAAGGTACTTGCTGACTCTATCTCATTACGTCGCAAAGTAGAAGTGGCCACACTCTACATGACAGGAATTCCGCATGGGAAAATTGAATTGACTGCTCTGCTTGGTTACTGTTTAGTTTTGACACATGAAATAATGCTATTATGTGGAAAAAGTAAGTTTTTATGACAAGCAAATGCAAATTCTAATGAATATTTACTTAAGACACAAAGACTTTAAGCTCTATTTTGTCATATGTACATATTTAAAGATCCTGTATTCTCCACTTACTCTAATTATCATATTTTGAGTCAGCAACATGATTTAAAAAGTCACTACATCTAAAAATACTATAGAAAGTTCTGTGCTCAATTATTCCCTTAATTGGTTTGGGGCTTTTTTTTGAAAGCATGCGTATATATATGTGCATAGAGTTAGTTTCAACTTGCGACTTTTGGCAAGAAGGATTAGTTTTCCTGATTTCCACTACTGAATTCATGGTAATTAGGCTGATCTTAGAACCATAATGGCTCAAAGTTTTTCATTAAACAACCTGTGTTTCTATCCAGAGGAGGATGCAAATGTTACCCACAGATCAAAACACGTAATAATTCAGTCAAGTCACCCCTCCCAGTTCACTGCATTCAGAGCCGACTCATAAAAACTATCAGACCATTTTACTGACTGACTGAAAAAACAAACTACAGAAAACATGGGGCTATGCAGCACTACTGATTTTTATGCAGGAAGATGGTACGTGGTGGGGCAGCCCCACAGCTGGGACAGCTCTCAGCCCAATTCCAGCTAAAACTCAGAAGCCAACCAGAAAACAAGTAGCTTTTCAGAGATAGTCTGTGTGACACAGGTGTGGATTGTGGTTAAAATACTGTCTTTCCTGAGCTCTGATGGCCACAAATTACAATTCTCTCGCATAACAGAATTATGCAAAAAGAAAAAACCTGACTCTAGTGCAAACAAAATTATTTCTCTAGATACCCAAGGCACATTAAATACTTCACAGTAACACAGTTTTAACGCATTTTAGCTGAACACTTCAACAATGTTCTTATTTTCCTGTCAGACTGGATAATTATGTTCCACTTTTGGAGTCCAAGTGACATACACATTCACATTCTCACCAACTTAGTAAAATAATTAAACTTTTTAATTGTCAGTATAGCTGAACTGATTAACAAATGCTCACATTCTCCATTCTAAAAATAATTAATGGCACTATCAGATTAAAATTATTGTAAGTTTATTTGGTATAGCATGTTTTACTTTATAAAATTTTCAGATATTTCTCCTTCAAAATTTTTTAATTGTGTACAGAGAAATTAATATTTTGGGTTACTTTCAAGATAACACTGCATTAACATGTCTGTATTTAAGCAGAAATACTTTAAGTTTGTTCTCATCAAACAGACAAAAAAATACATATCACAGAATAATAAGAAAATAATAATAAATAACACTAACTTATAATGTAAGACCAACCTTTATTGCCATTTGTCATTTATTTCTGAGTAAAGGAGCCTGTAAGTGTATCTCTCACACTATTCCTCTGAAATTCCTAAATTCCAAAATTATATAAAACCCACTTATACAGCTATAAATATTTCCAAGGTATTTGCAATGCAAATCACTTTATTATTGTCTCCTGCCTTTGACACTGCCCATATTTTTAAAAGACATTTTTTTTTTGCTACAGAAAAGCACTGGTCCAGCATTACTATTTTCTGCCACTGTTAGGGTGTCAGAAGTCTTTAAAAGCTGCTTCACTGTCAGCCTTTCTGCCACTGTTATTTATATTCACTAACACAACTTTCAAAGCTTCTTAAGTCCACAGCAGCCTTCATGATCTGCACCACAACTTCTTGCACACAAACCCAATTACTCAGTGGACTCCTGTCATAGCTGGCCTTTCACTGATGTTTACCATCATTACTGATACAAGTTACCAATCGGCGGTGGACTTGCAGCTTTCACAAATATCATATCCCCAATACTTTTACATGATGTTTGTGAAAAAAATGTACCATGCCGGTGACATAAATAAGAACAGAACAATCTTTATTTAGGCAAAACTGAGGGAGAAATCTCACGCCTGGCAGAGGGTTGCTGGAAGGAGCTGCCCACATGCTCAGCCAGCTGAAGGTCAAGGTAAGATCAGATTCCATAGTCCTCCCATGGACAAGATGACACAGGTCTGAAAGTACACACAGCTTTTTGGCTCTCTTCTGCATGTTTATGTGGCATATTTTTTACATGTGCAGTTAAATCTGCATAGAGTAGGAACAGAATCATCCAATTTTACAAGAATTTTGTTGTGGTATGAGCAGTGAGATACAGGGGGACTAATAACCCATCTTCATCACCTGGAATATATTTTTTTTCGTAGCACTGGGTATTTCTGCAAAGAAACTTAAAAGCTGTTTTCTTTGATACTAAATTATATTGCACTGAAATATGTGAAGCAACAAAATAGTTGAAAAATTATGGACAACTAAACAAGAGTAGCATGGCATCCCTGTATGCTAATAAGTACAATTATAAATCCTAACAAGATACTTCCTCTTATAGGAATGGCTTTTTGTTTCATTTACTATTTTCATATAAGATACATGAAAGAAAATATAATTACTAAAACAGACAGTACAAAACAGAAGTTCTGGGCAGGCATACAGACAATTTAAATTATTAATATAGATATTAATAGGACAATTAGTGAGTACATCTAGCACTTCTTATTGGGGGGGCAGTGGGGGGGGTGGTTTCCACAGAGTTCAAAGCACACTGTGTACCAAAAAGTAACATTTTTACTTGCATTCTGTTACTTCACTATTACTGGAGTCTAAGTTTTAGTGGCTGAGAAATAAAAGCCCGCAGAAATCGGTATCATGGTGATAGATATGTTTTATGTATAGATATGTTTCCCAGTTTCCCAGTAACCCAGTTTCACACCTTTGATCAGCAATGCACTTTTACAGTACTTCATAGTATATTTACAATTTTATGTCACATGAATATTTTAGGATTTCTCTGCAGGTTTTGCAAGGTAATTTCATTTCTTTATGGACCTTCTGATCGTCAGATAGCTTAAAAAAATTGCTTTAATCTCCCAAGTTTTCAGAAAAGACCAGCCTTACTTCACTACTTCTTAGCAAAAAGGAGCACACTCTAGCTGTCCTAAGAGTGCATTTATAAACCACAAATCTCATCTGGCCATAAAACGGGCTAGTATTGCTTCCAAGTCTTTGAAAGTTTGTGGTTAACATTTATGGAAACTGTTTCTACATTCTGCTGATTTCAAAGCTAAAGATTCAGCTGGGTCCATGAGCCCTCATGTACTGCAGCAATTTGAGGATGCTTTTTCTCTCTCTACTACCATACTACTCACATACCTAGTTCCTATGCTGGAACCTATTGGCTACTCCTTTTACTTTTCATTTAAGTCTGTGCTTAGCTCTGGGCTTTAGATGTGTGCTTAGCTTAATAACTGAAATTTGTAAGAGCTAAAAATACTCTTCATAGATACTGAAAGAGAAAAAAAGTATTTTTCAATTCAACTTCTGTTGACATAAACATCCTGCACAATGTGAAGGTATTTTGAATGTTCAGAAGTTGTGCATGTTAGTGTTCATGTATGTTACTGTATCCAATCAATTTAAGAAAACAAAAAATATTTACTGGATACGATAAACACCAACATAAACTTAAGTTCCTTTTAAATGACCAAAGCAGTATTAGACAACTTTCAGAAACAAAATCTGAAATTTCAAAATTAGGTTCCTTTGTGCTATGCTTTCATGGAAAAGGAACAAACCACAAGACCCCAGCAAAAACAGATTAAATAAAAATATTTTTTCAGTGAGCTAATGTTTCCAATTTTACAACGAATAATCAAGTTACAAATATCTCCTTTATAATCCAAACTTTTCCACCTGTATCATTATTATACACAAATAACCATTAAATACAGGAGAATATATGACCAAGCAGAGAGCAAGGTAATGTTGCTACTATGATTTTGCTGTTTACAATGTTCATGGAAGATACTGTGGGACTGCTGGGAAACTAATTTGTCCATCTCAAGTAGCAGAAATACTATCTTTTTATCAAGCCTGAATGCAAAAATAAAGAAAATCACTGCTTTCTGTTATATAGCTGCAGAAGTCTGCCAAGGTTGGCACATGCAAATTGAGATGAAACACAGAGATACTGAAATACCAAGCACTAAATTTTGGTATTGCCCTGGTTATTATAAAATTAAACCTTGTTCATAACAGCATTATAACTCCTTCCTTTCAGACAATATATAACTTCTTTATATAAGCTCCTCTCATAAAGTTTTCTATTTTAATTGCTTTAAAAAGAATAAGGATCAAAGCTTAAGCTTATTTGAATTATAGCAGGTGGTTCAGGAAATACACTGAATAAAATCATGTTTTTGACATTTGCAGAGTTTCAGGACAAACTTCCTGAGCAGAACCAGGATACTAGGAATGTCATAGCTTCTAGATAATTGCAGATATTGATGTAACTAGGGGCAGACATTGGAGCACCAAGAATCTTCAGATAATTAGTCTGTCAAACACTAACTGTGATTATCCCTAGCCCAAGTGCTCTGCTAGATGCATCCCTCTATGGCCACTCTTATTCCATGGCCAGTAGAATCCAACTTGGTCTTCTTTCCTGGGAACATCAGTGAAATGCTGATAATAAAGTTACAACTTGCACACATGCTTTTTGCTTCTTTCAGTACCATTTCCATTGCTGAAAGAATTAATATGTTATGTTATTGAATCAATGCACAATTAACTCAACAGCTTAATCAGTAAATCAATGTACCATGAATTCAGTAGCTTAATCACTGACTGCCCTCCATCAATCTGTGTTCAGGCCCTCATCTTACAGTTCTTGTATTTGTTCTTTTTTGAACATGCTAGCCATTGCTTTTGTTGAGATTATTTCCACACATTTAGGTTAAATAGCAGTGTACATATTTCAAATTAAGAACCACTAATCTGTCCCAAAACTTTGCACGCTATTCAAACAAAAGAGATTCTCTGTCTCAAAGAGATTCAATGTAACATATAGAAACAATAAAAGAGGCAGGAATGCAAAAGATGAAAGTACTTTAAAACAGATCAAAATAAGTAACAAGAATCATATTAAGTCCTTCTCAGTAACTATTACATTTGTAAGCGAAGACTGAAGTAACTCAACAGGGAAAGAGAAGATAGCACAAACATGGTGGTCAAAAGAGGAAATGAGGAATGATGAAGTCAAGGCAAGGAAAGCTGCTTCACATCACTTTATATTGCACATATACAAATAAATAAATAAATGGAAAATATTTTAAAAACTACATCACAGGACAATATAGTCTCTCTTGGTAGTTTTTTTTTTTTTTTTTGTTTGTTTGTTTTTAATTTACAGGGATTTTTTAGCACTGATAACACCACGCTGATAACAAACACATACTGTCTGGAATTAACAGCTTTACATTCCAAGGTCATTTAACTCTACATTGTTTTTTGAAGTATCCAGGATGCAAAAGGAAATTCAGTTGTACTTTCCTTTTATTTAGTGACCACTTAGCTCAAAAATCTGTGGAAGAAATAATTCTAAAACCAAAATTTTTGTACGTGGGTAATGTCTACTGTAAATCACAGTGATGGCTAGTAGCAATAATAGATATTGTCAAAAATACACTTAATCACTAGCACTTACTTTCATAAAGTACCACAAAATAAAATACTCAGTTTGGTATCACAACCAAGCATCCTAATTTTTGTGACTTTTTCAACTTGACATACTCAGAAAGAATACCTGACGTCAGGAACTGTGTTTAAGAGCATAGCTACAGGAGGCTGTACAGAATATTTAGATGTCAGTGTGTGAAAAAAGTAGTCATGCTGTAGAGGAACAGGCCTGGGGCAGTCATGTCTCTGAATCACTGCCAGGATCAGCAGATCGTCACTGTTAGGAGGATGCCATTCTTTCTGCACAGCCCTCAACTATCATTTGACATCACTGTAAGAAGGGCAAGACAGTACAATTAAAAACAATGGATTTAAAAGAAGACAAGGATGAAATGCAGTTATTGGACCTAAAGGATGCTGTACATGGATTTTGTGATAGAAGTTTGCCATGCATTTAATGATCAACTTTTATGATCATCTTTGCTTCAGATTGCTTGTTCTGGTTGTATACATAGGGCTTATTACACATTAAAGAATCGCTCTACAATAGCATAAGTAACGAAAAAGACAGAACTGTTAGACAATCAGGAAGGCTGTTTAAATCTTAACTGTATCAGAGGCTGAGCTGAAAAAGCTGTTGCCACTTTAAGTCGTGGAGTGTTTGATTTGCCCTGCAGGGCCTGAGTGCTGTAAGGACCATCTGGGGCAGGGGTGTGTGTGAGATTTTTTTTTATAATTGTTAAATCTTAATGTAGGATTACATAGTTTTTCACAGTCAAGGCACTGAAGACTACTTATAATGAAATGCTACTGAAAGATGGTTGTAATTAGATTGGTTGGCAATTTAGATACAGAGCACATAATACATTCTTACCTTTAGCTAAGCACACAAGCTTATTTACCTAGATGAAGCAAAACTTGGCTTAAAACTGAGAACCTTAATAATCCTACCAACAGATTCAGCTGTTCTATCAATTGCACATGTATGATTACTATTCACATGAATCAAATTAAGCATCAGCTAGCATGATAATTATAACATATATATAACAGGATAATTATAACAAATTCAGATAGGTAAAACATATAAAGTTTTTAAAATATACTTTGTATAATACGAGTTTAGAATTTCTGGTTATTTAAACAGAGTGCTTATCTGAACTAAACAGACAGTGTGAGTCCATGTAAGGAACTATGAATCTAATTAATTGTAACATGGTGTTATTATTGGAAAACACAAACAGTGGCAAAATCTTAATGAATGTAATTTTGTGTTAGTATAGGAGCAATTACATGCTGATTTTTTTAAAGCAGCAAACTTACTGTGATGATATTGATTTCTTACTTTTTTTCTCCTACCTATACAAAACTAATGAATACATAAGCTTCTTAACATATTAGCTACTCTTACTCAAAGTTTACCTATCCTTTAAAATCCTTTCAGTTTCATTAAAGTTCACTTACCTGAAAAGTATAAAACCGGGTCCCATTAGGAGGATGCACTTTAGGAGAGGCAGAGACAGTGTTCATATCCGAGAATATCATTTCTGGTCACACACAATACAATCCACAGAGAGCTACAGATGCAGAGCGGAGTGCTAAGCTCGGAGACAAATCCTTTTATACATTTAGGGAGGCAATTGGACAGAATTCAGTCTGCCCCATCCATTCAGATGTACAGTGACAGCGCTTTGAATTCCTCACTCCTGGATCTGTGAGCTAAACTGTAAGGTCATTGCTCCCTGACCTCTAGCTCAGCTAGCCCGTTGTAATATGCACGATGAATAAAAATTAGAAATGCCAAAGAAAAGAGAGCCAGAACCTACAGTACATGAAGCTTGTGCAGAATCTGGCAATGCTTTGGACCTGCCCATCTGTTCTCAGTGATAATCACCTCCCTCCACCACAGCCTTGCAAAGTGATTATGCTAAGCATCCCAGTTAACCAATAAAACACAGTTTCATTTCAAGCAAGCATGCACAGTGAAAAACAGAGGACCTCTTCTGACTAACCTGAAGCATGCCTTGTGTTCAGCTTATAGCTGTATTTGATAACAATGATAATTTTATCATTTCAGTTGCTGACAGCTATGTTAACAGATACATCTTGCTTTAAATAACACAAAGGTGGATTTTTTGTTGTTTTGACTGTCTTGTCTAGAAAAAGAAAGAAACTGTATATTGCTCTTCAAATTAGCATTTTTTACATTTCTTAATATTTGGTGCTACTACTGACTACAAATAAGGAGAAATAAATATTTGTGAGACTGTTTACAGAGCTATAGTCAGTTTAAATATATACACATTATAAGCTTCTATTTTCTCATTCTTTTCTAATCCTTTTTTTCTTATCTTCAGTCTGAATCTCTCTTGAGGAAAGGTTTACCTAACATTAGTAAGTATGAGGTTGGAATTTTATTCTGAGCCTTACTGTGCTCAGCAAAGCTACAGACCTACAGCTTAATTCATTAGCTATACACAAGATGTTTTAAAGAAGTTATTTTTTAAGGCTGATAATACTTGTGAACACCTGCACTGAACATTCCAAAAGCATTCATCACATCCTTTCTTCAAACACAGATCATTTGAACTACATGAAGACGACAAAGAAAGTAATATTCCAAGAACTTGACACCTTTTAGCAACAAAAAATAAGTGTTCAATTCACAAAAACTGAAAAGTAGAGTTACAGAGAAGGGTAAAATTGTAAAGTGGTTGCAAAACTAACTTTGCATGTTGTCAAGCACTTTGTATTTTATTCACAAGGTTTAAAAGAGAGACAGAAAAACCACTTAAGAAATGGTACTTTCAAAAGGAAACTTGTCAAAATTCTAAAAGCCTGGTGAGTTGCAGGGCTGTCTATGTTTTTTATTCTGTTTTATCTTAATGCTTTTAGCAGTAGGAGATAATGCAGCTTCTAAAGTAAAATGACTATGAAAGGAGTTGGGAAAGATGCAGAGATGTCTGTCTGTTTAAATGTGTATGTCAGAGTGGCGCATACTGCAATAATCATATTTTATAAGCCAAAGAGAAAAAATCCTCTTAGGCCATAGTCATATCTAACAATTTCTTATAATTACCATGATATGGCTTCTATAGCATTTACAGAATCAAAGCAAAACTACTGTCTGGAACATTTTCTTAAAACCTAGATTTCAGATCACAGTTTATTATCCCGTCTTTGAGTTCTCTTCCAGTAGATGCTTGTATTAGCAAAGAGGCCCCTCAACTGGTCAAATGAAAGATGTCAGTTGATAATCTGAGTAAAGAATCTTTTATTATAATATGATACTTTCTTCTTTATAACATCCCTACCAATAGCACATGCTATTTCTCCACAGTGTGATGAATAAAGTTTATTTTATGGACATTGTAAATCGTTTGCCCTGAAAGATGAAAGAAGTTTACATCAGAGTTTCCTCACCAAATGCATAATTTAAAGAATTCACGTGCAGAATCCCAAATACATTCCTCCAATAGACAAGTACTTTCACTATTAAATAACTGTACCTATTAGCTTGAACTTCTCTTACTTCAACTTTCATAACTTTTAATCCTTGTTTCTACCAGGGATATAGAAAACTCAGTTCCTTTTCTCATACTGCTATGTGCCAAACCTTAAACTAGTTCATTCATAGTTAAACCTAACTGCTCTAGTCACAGTTGCAATAATGCCTTTCATGATCATAACACTATTGCGGTATTTATATTTGCTAGTTCCCTCTTTGTTCCTCTAGGACTGCATATCTTCTTTCAGCTGTAGCTTTCCACTAGGAGCTCTTACTGGGATCACTCTTCACCATGACTTAGCTTCCTGTTACTTGAAAAATGCTTTTCAAAACACTGTTCCTGATCTTTTATCTGCTGTTTTGGCTTTCCTGCCTAGGTGAAGAAATTCGCACTTAAAAATCCCACCACCAATATCACCACAAAAAAACAAAAAAAAACCCCAACAGCCCCCCATGCCTGCATTTAAGTCCAAATAAACACATCTCCCTATCTAATCAGTGAAACCTGGAGAGAAGGCATAGCACTGTAACCGTTATTCTAACTCCCCACTAACTTCCACCTTATGAGGAAAGGTAATGACTATGAATTTTCATCTACCTCACTGCAATACAGGCAGCATCATGTTCTTGTAGGATCCTCACGGAATCAGAATGCCCTTTCATGTAGCACTCAAAATAGATTGAAAACATTTGTTTACAGCAGTGTTTTTCTGAAAAATATGAAACTAGCCTCCTGTCAGAAAGCAGTTAGAGCACAGGTAAATTCAGTAAAGCATGAACTGATGCATGGCAGAATGCGTGTTCGCAATTACAGAAAGAGTCACATTTCAGAAAAGCCAGGAGCCCCAAAGCTGGGATTCAGAAATCTCCTGGGAACAAGGAGCTGGAACCAGGTCTCCCATGTCTAATTGAACACAACACTGACTAAGGAGGGTATTAAGCAATATGAACTCAAAGAGACCAGAAAATGGAGCTGAAGGGAAACTGGAGACCCAACAGGACAAACAGAGAAACCTACCTAAAGACCATGACTACAGCTCAGTGGTAGAAGTACTTAAAATGGACGCAATCCCCATTCAAATATTTGCTCCCATGAATCTTCCAACTAATGATTTAATTATTCCATGAAGTGACACTTGCAGTGGAGGGAAAAAAAAATCTCCTACATGAAAATAAAAATTCTACATGTTTAAAAGTATGAGATATGGCAATGCTTCTGAGATAGCTTTAGTTCCAGTTACTTTTGAACATATGAGTTATCAAGCTCAAACCTGTATTATATGAACTATGTTGAACTTTACATTTTAATTAGATACTACTCTCCAAAAATTTTGTGTGATTATTTATTTAATTTTTAAGTGGGTTTTTTTTAAATGCATAGCCTTAGATTTTTTATAATAGGTACAAAATCCAATATATGTTATGTAGAGATATATATGTATTTAAAAACCCAGTAAGTTACACATAAAAAAGGAAGGCATATATATGTATATAGCAAATGATTATGTAAAGTACTTTGAAAATTAAGGGACACGAATACAAAATCTTCTATTTCTGACTGCAAAGACAAGATGCACTTTTTAAAATTGACAAACACAGATTTTAATATGCTAGTGCTTGTGACATACAATTTCTCTTCAGAATATGTAGTGCAATAGAAAGCAGATGTTTTGAGTTAAGATTTATATCACCAGCTCTTATTGAATTAGGTGAGTAATTATCCAGAAACATGGACTTTATATCACATATTATTCTCATTTCTGTCTCTATCAGGGAAAACCATGTTAAAGAAACGTGCCTTCCTCCAGGAGCAATGTGAGTATGTGATTTTGAGAACATTAGAGAGCTTTCACATTAAACCTCTAGACCTTATCACTTCTTCTTCACAGACTCACAAAAACCCTACTAATCTTCCAGAATTGACAACACCGTACTTGAATTGATGTTTCTTTATTATCTTCTGTTGTAGACATCAAAATAGAATGGGTATCATATGATATGTTACTCATCTGCCTTTAAATATCCTGATTTTTATTTAAACTGAAAAATGTTAATGTTTAAAGAGTTCTGGTTTCCAGCTATTAATGGCTGGAAATTGCGTTAAACCTTCACCACATTTCAGACAAAAGATATTCAAATTGCATATCAAATTTTAAAGAATATCCTCATGAAGTCACACATGAAATCTAATTGTTCTTCACATCCAAATTAATTTACAATTCCTTTTAGCTTATTTAATGAAGTTCTACACCAAAAAATATTTCTTTTTTTTTTCCCATCAACAAAGCAACACAAAACCAAAATCTAAAAAATGAATATACTTTGTCACTACTACACTAAAGAATGTATAAAACTCACACATATCAAACTGCAGAAACTAACCTTTCCCAGATGGTATAGCTCCCAGAAAGCTAAGAGGGAGAATTAAAAGACAATGAAACACAGGACAAGGAAGTTTTTGCTCTCTTTCAGGCTTCTGGTACTAACAGAAAATCCTTATAGAATTTAAAACTTGTAGAAATAGATCATCCTATATTATTGGTAAGTAAAGCCTGGTTTTCATCTCATCTCTGTAATTAACAGCCAATTATCAACTTTTCCATCATTGTTCTTTGTTTCTTTTATCTTGGATATGCAAACACCAACTTGTACCAGGAAGTCTTATAAGAACAAGTGCTGGTACCAAGGCAGTATGAACTTAGGAGCCCTATTTTAACCCTGAACATAGGGATTGATGTAACCATTGATGACATATAGCTTTCTTCTGTTAGAGGTAAAAGCTGTATGTCAGAAATACTAAAGGACAAAACATGTCCCAACAGGCTTACTCTATATTATGGCTTCCCTTTCAAGGGTGAGAACAATGGCGAAACTTTCACAGGAAGTGCAAATATGAATGCAACTAGTTTTTAAAGTACCCTAGCTTTCTTGCATATACTGAAATATTTTATCAAGTACTGCATTTGCTTTGAAAAAAAGTGAGTCAAGATCAACTAAGCAACTTCAAACTCATAACCATTTTACCTTTAAATGGCAAACTTAAGAATTAATTTCTCTAATACTAAATCTCTCTATGTTATAGGTCAATAAAATTAAAATTCTTGATGCACTATCTAAGTGAGTTTATGAATACAGTTGCTCATTCAGAGTATATTTTATGTAACCTATCAAGTACGCAGTCCATAATCAACAATTATGGAATGCAATCATAATGACACTAAGCCCAAAAGATACCTTTTGACTGTTTGTCCAGGAGCAAAGTTTCCCTTTCTTTTGTATTCTGGACAAGGAATTGTTGACCACAATTAGGACTCCTGTGCAGCACTGTCCTACAACATTCTGGTCATCTGAGGTCTGAGAATTAATTCTCACACTCTCTAGACTTAACGATTAAATCATTCTATATCTGACTGTCTTTCCACATGGTTCAACAAAGCTAGGATGGAATATCCAAAGTACCATTCTGTTTTTCTTGAAACAATTCACCTTCCCAGCACTGGATATGTGTTTCCTCTACATAACTTGACCATCAGTAAATCAAGATTGTACACAGAGGCTTATTAGTTAATTGAAATGAACCTGATATAAACAGTGGTTTTATCTATTTTTAAGTTATGTGTTGATGACAGTTACTGACTGAGGGAATCTAAAAAGGAAACTGAATGAAAACTTAATGCTTGTATACAGAGAGGTCTACAGGACATTCATTAAGCATAATGTGAGAAGGAGGAGAGTATGGCAGAATTGTGAAAATGGGAAGTGAACCAAACCACAAAAAAATGAGGGAAGATTCATCTCTGAAAGTTATATCATACCTGATTTGAAAAGATACATACTTTTCTCCATGACTCTTGTGTTTCGACTGCCAAAAGCACAGACACTAAGCTATATTTAGCACACAACCTGTGTCCTCTGTCATTCACTTTTGATGCCAGGACTACATTTCTGTTTTCTGACATGACTACAGATTGTATGAAATAGTCTAGATGGTCCTTGGAATCAAAGACAATTTTTTATGTAGAATCAAAGAAGTGACTGCCTTTATGAACATTTTTAACATTCTGATGAAATCTAATATTAACTCTTAATGAATCAAGACCAAAACTTCCAAAATAATGTGATCCCAGATGGTAGGAAAGAAATAATGAAAACAGTCAGCTTGCTTTTCACCATTTTTCATATCACTTAGGTGTCACTTTTGTTATTTACATCCTTTAAGTTGATTATATTGCAACATGATAAACAGTAGTATCACGGCACTTGTCAAAATACAAGTTGTTTCTTATCAGCAAACGTAGAATCTAAATCATGTACATTACTGGAAAGGATCACAGTACATTAAGGAAGAGTGAAATTATGAAAGAACATAAGATGATAATCATTGCCTATGTATCTCATTCTCAGCAGGGCGGCTTTTTCTTTTTAAGTGAACATCTTACATTATGTGCCTCATCCTGAGGATAAAAATAGGACGAGAGCTTATGAAGGAAAAACAGAAGATACAAATTTGAGATAATGTGTTCAAGCACTACAACTTACCGTGAATAACCTGCCTATCCTTCCTTCGAAAAACGTGTCTTCTTCCCAACAGTATTATTTAGTTCATTATGATAATTTATTTTATATTGCAATTGTTCCGCAATCTTTGCATACATTGAGATGTACCTTGTTCCACAAGTATAAAAAGTATTCAGAGAGTAAACTACTCATGAAAATGAGTAACAGAATCTTATCTAGAAGGCAAAGGCTGTCAGGAAAGCTCATGCCAAGGCAATTGTCTTTGTTATTTATTTCTATTTCTGCTCCATCTGGAAGCTATCCTTTGTTATAATGAGTGATGCAAGTTGCTAAACTGATCCTTCGAGTAGGAACTTACCTAAATGAATCAAAAGCTAAAATTCATTACTGATTAGTCCCATACTTTACATAGGAACTGGAAATATTCACTTGAGTAAGGATTGTGGACATCAGCAGGCCTTTGAGATAACGGCTTTGAGACCTCCTTCAAAAGGAGGTCTGTTTGTTTTCTTTCTCAATTAAAATTTTGTAATTTTTCCATACTGTCAGTGAATATATTTCTGAATGAAAACACAAAAACTTGGAAAATAAGAATAAGCAGAATAAACCCATAATATTATGCTAATCATGCCTACTTTCACATTGTGAAAAATTTGAAATATTACTGATGATTTAATAAAATTCCCTTAAGTAGATTGACCCTGGTAGCTTTTCTGTCCTGCAAGTAACAAGAGCATCAATCCTGAATGGTATCACAACCCTTGGAATTAGAATCTGCTGAAGGACGGTTAATATTTACAGTCATACTTCCAAAAGCAGTTACTAATTCAATTGTTTAATTAATGACATCTTTCATCTAATTTTCAAGGATGCTCAGTCCCTGAACAGCCTCTCTTAAGTCACATCAGCCCTGCTGATGCCATTTTGAGCATTTAGGTCTCACTGTTTCACGCCTAAGAGGCCAATCACTTGGAGTGACTGAGCAAGTTTGAAAATGTTAGACCTGTTGCTCCAACTCTATTCACAAAATGTAGTTTCCTACAGACAATGCAAAATTCCCTTTTATAGCTAGATACAAGCAATAAAACCTTTTATTGCATTTTTTTTTCTTCTGTAAGTACATGCCACAAATCAGTAAGAACATATTAGCTTGAAAAGACCTCAAGACTTTGATATAGTCATACATTCAGCCTTATAAATGGTCACAGTAGAAAGCAGAAACAGTAATTTCTAAAAATGTATCCTATCTGTGCTTGTCCTTAACCTCTTGATGCCATTTTCCCTTCTAAAAGTGCAGTGGCAGTGTTTGTGTACTGATACTATCTAAAATCATCTTTCCAGCAGTGAAAAGATATGGGATTATAAAATAAAACAGTCAATACCACCCTGAGGGGAAATGGCTGTTCTAGATCTTGACTCAGCAGACTTTCATTTCCCCTTACAAACTATTATAAAAATATAGAATGATCCAGCAACTGCATAGCTATATTAAGCTATATTAATGCAAATGTTGCATTTTTCTGTGAAGAAAATCGTGATATAAAAAGACAGCTGAAAGACACTTTCCCAATGCTAAAAAATGTGAATTCTATTGAAATAAACATTTATTATTATTTATTTTTTATTTAATTCGGAATTCAGACTTGGGCAATCACAGAATAAGCTGTGCTGATTAAAGCTGATTGAATGTTGATTTTCAATTATTCTATTTATCTTCCTGAAAATTCGAAAGAAAAAGTCGAAAGACGACAGTATAAAACCCCCATTTTTTCGATCTTTGAACTGAATGGTTTCAAAACTTGCGAAACCCCAAAAAAGGACTTCCTAAGTTTTAATCTTCACAATAGCCATATTTTTGCTTTGGTAAACATGGTTTGGGAAAAAAAAATAGGATAGGATATTAAGTAAGATAGTATTTCTAGGACATAGGAAAAGTAAAAGTATTTTCTATTTCCTTTCTGCATTCAGTCAGGGTGACTTCAATATTTATCATGCAAGTGACTAAGCAGCATTATTCACGATGTATCTTGCCATGCATCTAAAAAGTGCCATAAACTTATAAGCAGTGTAATATATATGTTCTTAACACTCTTATGGCTTAATCTGTTTCTCAAGGTACAAAACTGAGATGAAGATGGATTGATAATCAATGAATGCGTGTGCCAATATTAAATGAAGATAGAACTGTTAATATTAAATAACAGTCTAAAAACCTGCACTTGGTCAGGAAAAATAGCTACTTGACAAAAGCATAAAAATGTAGTGAAACCTAAATTAAACACTGTGATACTGACAGAGTACTGCTCTCATCTGACAAAACCCTGTCCCTTCTACATGGTAGCAGATGACTATTGCCTGGTGTTCTGCACTCATAGCTCATTTTGAAAATGCTGAAAGCTTAGTGGTAAGACTATAAAAATTCTAGATCAAAAGAAGAAAAGTATTCATGGACAGAGAGTCTCAGGTGGAATGACAGCAGATGGAAAGCTGCGAATTAAGTGGCTGCTACTGAGCAAGGACACATTGAAATTTCCTTGCCAAAGGAAGGCAGCTTTTGCATTTCTTTCTTCCATGGATGCAGTGGCAGAAATGAACCTTGGCATCTTCTGGTGGGCTTTATTTGCAGTGTAAGCGTCAGTGTCTCTTGTGTGTTACCACAGGCTCCCTTTACAGTCAATAAAGACAGGCGCTTTCAAGGGGCACTGTTTCTGACCTATTTTAGATGTCTATTTTAGTTTGAGATGAATCACACCACAGAGGTGGGAGGCAGTAAAGACAGAAATGCCTACGCTCTAGATATCTGAAGTTAGGTGCAGTGAATCCTACCCTGGGAGCCTGAACTGAATGTTAAACAAGTTATCAAAACATGACAAGAAGATATTATAATCAATGACAAAAAACCCCACCACTGATTAAGTACACCTGAGGGAAAATTACTATCAGAAATAATTATTCCTATAACTATATGAAACAAAACCAAAACTACACAAACCCTGAAAATGGCTTTTCCTACTTTTCTGAAACAAATTATGTGAAAAGCAACATCCGCAGCAACAAATTTGCTGTCACATCCAGATTAAGTCTGCTGCTATAATCACATGCAAGATTAACATCCCAGACTAAGACACAAAAGAGGATGGAGTGCAGCAAAATTAACTGCAAAATTATTCATGTTTTATGAAAAGATATAGTGTGGCATAAATAAGTTAAATCACATCTACAAGATTAAGTAACAAAGCAACGTCAGGCTAGGCAGTTCCTACTTTTTAGTACTATATCTGTGTTTATTTCACAATCACTGCAGCATGAACACACTCCTTATGTACATTAAATAGATATGGTAGACATTTATTACAATTCAAAGCTCAGAATTTTGTTTAGAACTTTACAGAATTTAATATATTATATTTCAAGCAATTTCATGTAGCAGCTTTAAATTTTGATTAGCGTCAAGTAGCGGTAATGTTAATTAGTATGTTCTTAAAGTGGCACAGAAAAATCTTAAAAAAACTGCAGAGCACTAGACATATATCTTGAACTTTAAATGTATACAAAATATATGCACCTGTGCTAGATGGAATAGTAAAACCACAGTATTTGTCATATGTAGAAGATTTTCCTAACTGTACTGCATGAAGAATAATTTTGTTTTGAAAAAAAAAATGGTACCAAAAAAAAGGCAACTACAGATTTAACCTGCATTATCCATATAAAGGTTTAGACCTTTCCTGAGTCTGATGTAGGATATATTCTCAGCAATACCTTATGGGAAAGAACTGTAGAAAAAAATTACACATAATCTTTCCTCTTCACCCACTGCCCTCCCTTCTCTAAAGAAAATAAATAGATACATTTGGTGTGCTCCTCTATGTAAGTTAAATTTTACATAAATATGTCCTGGTTTCTTTCATTTTTAACTAAACTGTGCTAATCCCAACAGCTTCTCTTCACTTAAAAATTCCTTCTTACCCCTGATCATTTTCACTGTCTGTCTCTACATCTCCAGATAGTAGCTTACAATGATGGAATGTATCTTGTTCCTTCTCTGCACAGCCAGATGGAAATCAAAAGGAAACATTTTATCTTACTCCTACTCCTGTCCATTTACCAAGACTCCAAACCTTCCAGTTGGCACATGGAAAACGGCACTGAAGTTGCAGTTCAGTGTGGTTTCCTAAGACTGAACGACATTGCACCTCTGAATAAAGAGGTGGCATACAAACCAATATAGACCAGCAAAAATACAATTCTAACTCAAAGTTTTCAGACACTCACCAAGAAAGATATTATATTAAATGGGAGAATGGTTTTCAATATTTGCACAGTCTGTTTAACTGAAAAGATTAAGGATGACCATGGACGTGGTTTGAAAGACAAGCAAGATAGAACAGTTGGGAAAATAAATTGCAGATGAGTCAACAATTTAAATAAAACTTGTGATTTTTATTTTTAAAAAACTTCTAATGACTCATTCACAATTATCTCCCCAAGATTTTCCATTATATACACTTTGCCTCATAATATCTGAACAGATGAACTTGGTTTATGTGCAAATTAACCAAGATATTTTATTGCTTCATATGTCTCTGAACTGTTCACTTATTAAATTAACCAGTAAACTTTTAATTTGCTTTACAAGAACCTTCAAAAATTCTTCCTAATGCCTGAAATTTTATTTTTGCAATTAATGCATCTAAAAGGTAATGTAGTAAAAAGTTACCAGAGAACAAAATGTTCACTTTGGAACACTGAATGCTATAGTTAAATTAAAAATGACATGTTTGATCAGGTTCCATGGTTAAAAAATACCCCTTTTCATGAGGGCTAAAAATAAGCTTTTATATTATCAGAAAACTAAACCACACACAAATGTCTTTCCTGGATACCCTTTCAAATAGCTCTATTTCAGTTCAGTTGTTTACTGCTTCAGTTTAGACAAAGATCATCCTCCCAAGCAATCCCATCCCAAACATTACTGTGTTTCGCTGTTACTTCCCATTTCTAGAGTTGCTATTAATGGAGCAAGAAAGAGGCAGCATAATGTGTCAAAGCTAAAACAGAAGAGGTAACAGAGCTGGCATGGAGGCTGTGACATCATTAGAGGGAAATGGAAAGCTATATTTATGGGAGTAAACTAAATGTGCTTGGGAAAGTTCCCAATTGTTGTGGCCAACTGGCACAGTAGACTACACAAATATGTTAGTCAACACTGAAGTGTCCAAAGAGCCTGCATGCAAACTGCTTATTGGGAATGGTCCCTGCAACAGTCCTGTTCCCATACCATAATTAGCAATTGCCTGGAAAAAGTATAAATTAGTGTGAATGAAAAGTGTGCCAGAGTGTGGGCCAACAGATTACTACTACAGATGATTGTGTCTGACCATCCAGGAATATTTCCCAGTTCTATCTGATTTACTTGCATATAAACATGCTAAGCCTTTCCTGAAGGTTTAAAGTTATGGAACACAGTAAAAGATTTTCTGCATTTTCAGTCTTGCTTTTGAAAATCATTTGGTGTTTAGGGAAATTACAGATAGGATATGAATGATCAATATTAACCAACTATTTCTAAAACTTCAATCAAGACAAATGCAGTGGGTGCAGGGTCATAGTTCCATCTTTGGCTGAAGAATGCAACATTATTATTGGGAAGAGAATGCAGATTGGTACCATAGATGATGGATAGTTTTCATTAATTTCACACAGTTAATCCCTAGCTGCTGACGTTGAAGGCCACTTCTTCTTGTCCTGCTGCTGCTTGCCTGGGAGAAGAGGCCAACCCCCACCTGGCTACAGCCTCCTTTCAGGTGGTTGTAGAGAGGGATAAGGTCACCCCTGAGCCTCCTGTTCTCCAGGCTGAAACACCCCAGCTCCCTCAGCCGCTTATCATGTAAGTCTCATGCTCCAGACCCTTCACCAGCTTTGTTTTCATTCTCTTGACACACTCACCACCCCAATGTCTTATTTTTATTTTTTTTTTTTTTCAGTAAGGGGCTCAAAACTGAATGCAGAGCTCATGGTACAGCCTCTACAGTGTTGAGTACAGAGGGATAATCACTCCCCTAGTCCTGCTGGCCACACTATTGCTGATACAGGCCAGGATGTCATTGGCCTTCTTGGCCACCTGGACACTGCTGGCTCCTGTTCAGGTGCTGTCACCAGCACTCCCAGGTCCTTCTCACCTGGGCCACTTCCCAGCCACTCTGCCCCAAGCCTGCAGTGCTGCCTGGGGTTGTTGTGACCCAAGGGCAGAACCCCACTTGGCTTTGTTGAAACTCCTGTAACTGGCCTCGACAGATTCATATAGCCTGTTCATGTTTTCCTTCTATTCTAAGCATTAGATCTGTGTGGTGTGGCTGTGCTTCTTATCTTCTGGAAATAGAAAGCAGTAGTTTCACAGCACTTTTTGGTTGGCTTGTTTTCTTGATTTGTCAGGACAAATCATCATGAAAAGCTTCTAGATTTAATGCATTACAAGACTTATTTCACATTTCCTAAAACGTACCATAATGACCTACTCTGGATGATGACACTCTTTGTGACCTGACACCTCTTCTCCTGACAGGATTTAAAAAATATTTCCGACATTCTGATATTGCTCTTTAAATAAGAAGGTACTGAATTGCTTAGAATTTGGCCTTACAATTTACTTCATCTTGCTAACACCCATACAGAAAAAAACTGTATTTCTCTATTGCAATTGCATCCCAGTGATTCAGTCTCTTTTCTTCTGTGCAGCTTGAGATGAGGTTGTTTTTTACTTTTTACTATGTATCAGTAATTCAGACTGACATTGGCAAATTGTGGCCAAAACTATTAATTTTACATGCAGCATGATATTACATGACCAAAGAAATTTTGTCATTCCTACTGGGAATTCTTGACAACTGCAAACTTTAGACTGTCTCAAGTGTTGAGAATGGAGACTGTGTGTCAAGACCAGCTCTTGATTGTCTGTTAAGAGTTACAATTATGTGACTTGATCAAAGCCACACAAGTAATCTATAGCAGAGGCAGCATAACATGCTTCAGAGTATTCAACTGCTAGAGGCAGAATGCAGGATTTTTCTCATTCTGCTCTCTTGCCACTCTCCACCTGAACAATTGTAAACAGGGGCACAGCAGAGTTCAAAAGACATCTACCCTCAGGAAGTGCTCCTGATGTAATCACCAAAACACAGATCATATTCAACCTTGCGGACAGAAGTACTGCATAAAACTGTAGGTGCCTCTACTTGTAAAAACTGAGGTTTTATAAACTTGATTTCTTTTTTTCAGTCTGTTTGTTTCACAAATTATTTCACCCTTCAGCAATATGCAGCTACAAGCAGCTGACTCTAGAGAAGCAATATTTAATTAAAACCTGTTTCTCCCCCTTTTAGTTTCAGTTAATGATTGCCAGGAGGTGTTGCTAACCACAGGCCCTTTTCAGTACATTCTGAGCATACTCACATCCTATCACCTTCCACAGAAAAAATGGGTGCTCAGCATCTATGGTAAGTAGGAGGACACAGTTATTACTCTGGTAGCTGAGCTGTGCTAAGTGAAAAGTCTCCACTGGTAAGCCTTTCTTTTTTAATTAGCTCTTCATTAAAAGAAATTACTTCCAGTAGTGAATAAAAGTGCCCTAAATCTGGAAGTGGTAAGTCTGCCCTACATCTCTCAGTTATAAAGCTAAGTAACTTTTGACAGTATGTCCATGATTTAACAGTTTTCAGTGTTTCCTAAATTAAGTCTTAAAGCTGTAATAGTCATGCTTTCATGATCATTTACTTCAAGATTGGTTGGGGATTTATTACCTAAGTTTTGGCTAGGATCATGTGGCTAAATTCAGAACACTGAATGTTTTTGCTCATTCTTTCCTTTAAAAATGAGTGACAAAAAAATATGAGACTTCCTTTAAGAAAAGAGTGATTAACTATTATGCCTATTAAATGCTGCTGTCAAAACTACATCAGATCTTTTCTATCTGAACAGTTACTTTCAACATAAATGTTTTTGTTCAATAGGTAGGCTGTACAATGAAAGTGTTTTGGTTTAGGCATTGATAAACACAGGATTTATCTTGTTTACTGGCTTGCTTCTTTTATTTGCTTCTTTGGGAATTTGGCCAGCTAGTTTTATAGAAACTCTAACAAAATGTTGCTTTCATTAAAATGTAGTTGGCTCAGATCTTTAGATGTTTTGTTGTGAAGATGGCAGAACATAGGAGTTGGGTCTAAGGCTATTCAGACATGTGACTATCCACAGAAAAGTCCAAACTGGTACAAATCTGTGCAGCCCCTCTATACTGACTGTGATGCATCAGCCTGGAAACATACAGAGAGAAAAGAAAATACTTTTACTCCTTTCCTCCAGCTGATACAGAAAACACCACTGTCCTAAACCCTGAAACTAATACACATACTATGAACACTGCCACTTCCAAATGCACGCCCTAAAAACTTACAATAAGAAACTAGGCTATTTAAAACAAATGTTATACGAGTAGGTTTCAAAACTCTTAAGAACCAAGGGCTGCCTAACGAAACTGTTTCTGCTGACACAGAATATTTACTGCAGAGATACAGCAAAGATGACATAAGGGAAAAAATGGCTTAGATTGGAAGATAAGGAACTTCCCCCATGAAACTAGGTTACATAAATAAAAGGATGAGGGAATAACAGTGGACCGGTTACATGACTGCCATCAAAAAAGACATAACCTACTACCCAAGTGAGGACTTAACCCTCTTCAACTGGTTTTTCCCTGTAATTCAGCGTACAAACATCTTAATGTATGTGAAGGTGTTCAAAAGAATTGTTTAGCACAATGAATACTAAGAAGCTTTTTATTTTTCTATTGCAGCTAATAAAAGGATACAGCTAGTATTTTTCTATGCTGTCTTATCAGCAGAGGGAGGGTTCTGTGAGCAGTACGTGAGCACAACAGCACTGTGTGAAGTCAATAAGGTTCACAGCAAAAACCAGAATACTTTTTTACTTCCTACTGCTGAAAGATTCATAATCGGAAGAGACTTAGAAATACCTGAATATTAGTCTGTCTTCTGTGTCTTGCACTGGGTTTCTGTCAATTGCGGCATTTTAAAAATCAGCCTTCTATGATGATTATAAAGTACTAAGAAAACAAAGTTTGATCTTCAGAAAGATGACAACATTTCTTCAGGAAGAGAGTAAAACAAAGCCAAAAACAAGTAAATAGAACGATACTTCAAAGGAATTCACCTTATGTGAAAGATGTAGCATTTCCACTGAATTGTGGTTGCTTCTAAAACAAAATCAATTATCCCCATATGACTTGCAATTGCAAATACAAAGAGGACAAATGTGAGTACCAAACTATTCAAGCCAAAATAATCTGTGAATCATCCTACCAAAGGTCACATCAAAGCTGCATACTCGCTTTTAAATAGAGGCTTTAGAAAAATTCTTAGGCAAACTGCTGATATACTTACAAAGAAGAAAAAAACCCCTCACTTCCATGGTTCAAGAAATTATTTTAAAATATTTATCAACCTACATGTAACTTATTTCAGAAAACACAGGTTCAATTCCACAGTAATCTCTGCCCTGTATCATGGTCCTCCACATACAGGAAACAGGCAGAGCATGCTATGTATCTGAGCTTAGAAAGTGTCCCCTCAGTCACTAAGTAGGCTTTTCTTTAAGTATATGCATATCCTATTTAAAACGTAAGGGCCCACTTTCTAATCTCCGTCAAGCAGTCAGTGCACACCTACAAACACTCAGCACCGCATGAGAACCTGATGATTTCCCAGAGGTATGGTGATATATGTCCCAAATTCAACAAGCATTCAGGCACTACATCTTTAGAGAACAGCCAAGTTGACAGGGATGCTTTAGAGGCCTATTTTCATTTTAATGCGCATGGAGGGGAAGATTTATGCACACAACTCATTTTATTCCTAGCAAGAGTTACTTGTTAAATGACCTGAGAGAAACAGACATCGTCCTAGCGAAATGCAGCACCTCCGGCAGGCCGTGAGCCCGGAGCAGCCCTCGGTGCGTGCCCAGCCCCGGGCAGGGGCAGCGCTGGGAGCAGGTGCCGGAGCCGAGCGCTCGCCCTGCGCCTTCCGCCGATCGCCACCTGCTGTCCCTGCCGGTCCGGCACGGCCGGGGTGCCCTCCGTCTGCAGGGGAAAAGGGGCTCGGCACAGCTGGAGACAGACAGCAATCCTGGCGAGATGCAATGTCTTTCGCTGGAAGGGTAATGCTAGAAAAAAATGATGTCCGCCAGGGCTTCTCCCCCGGTTGTCATTCCGCCGCACTGGACTTGCTTCTGGGAAAACAAATCCATGAACAGCTGAGAGATGGGGGCTGCTGTACAGGGCAGACTGACCGATCCATAGCTGGTGGTGCAGATCAAAGAAAACCGTGAAGGAGTTTGGAATATGTCACCCTGACTTGCTGGTATCAGTATGCCAGCTTTACATTAAAAAAAAACTATTACAACTATTAAATATTAAATTTCAAATTCAGACTATTGAATTATTGAAGTTTTATTTTGGTCAGTGGTCCGTTACCGTATCATTATTACTTTAACTTAGAGGCAATAAATATAAACTACATAGAAAATCAAACTTTTCTGCAAGCCATATCGTCATTTCTTCCTGTTAGAAAGACATGACAAAATTTAGTTAATTCACATTTATAGTCCTTCTATAGGTAATGCACACAGTCATAATTTTAGAAACATTTTGTGTTATGTATTGCTTAAAATTAGTGACAAACAGTTCTAATGGGAGCCGAAGGCAATTACAGAGGAAGTAAATCGGGTCCTTTGAAGTGTTATTATGGCCGTTAACAAAATTAAATAGATTTATTGCCTCGTTTAAGAGAAAAGGCAGTAAGGTAATCTTTTAACTAATTTTAATACATGCATAAATGTTTCATCTAGAAAAATATGGCACATAATTTTGGATTACTGTTTTTTTAGTAATCCAGATTTTTTTAAGCTCAGCAAAAAGGCCAGGCATTAACTCATGAGAAGTCTCTAGAGTTCCAGTTTTGCAAAAATATTTACGCTTAAACAACTTCACTCAGAACTACTCTGAAGTAAATTTTTTAGGTAAAGATGGTTCAAAATCACTGATAGATAGGATAGATAGGAGTACCAAGTACTTCTTCTACCAAGTACACTTCTCATGAAATTTTTTTCAGTTTGTTTTTAGAGTACTGAACTCATTAAAACAGCAAATATATAGTCTTACTGAACTGAACTTTAAAGCTCACGAATGGGACAAGTATTCATATCCCTTGTGAAAAATTTGTACAGAACTGTGTGTCCTTCTGTTTCATGCAAGAACTCTACAAAAGACATAATAACATCTGCTCTCTAGAGGTATTATTATGTACATGACATTTGTAACAACACTGTTATAAAGTGCAATGAGGCTAAAATTTTATCCAAATCATCCCTGTATTAGGAGTATGTTCCAAAATTTTCCAGCTCTTTGCAGGAAAAGTCAGCACTACCACTTTCAGTTGAATTTATTGTGAAATTCATCAATCATAAAGTATCAAAGCATGCAAATTCTGCCATTTGTTACCAGCATTCTTGATTCATGACATACAAAATGACGGACTGGTGATCTGGGAGAACAAGTTTTCTCCTCTGCAAGTGGGTGGCAAAATACAAAGAGAAGCGCATGACAAGAAAAGCTAACTCTGGTGGGAGTCACCTCTTCTCTGAGTAAAGGGATCGCAGAGAGCATCACCAGCTCAGCACAGGCGGGGGATCTGTCACAGCACCTCACCAGTCCAAACAGAACAGAAAACCTGCAGCAACCAAAGAGAAACCTCAAACTCCCCACTCAAGAATGATAAAAAAATTGAAGGAATAGGATCTCTGAAACTGGGAGATTTCTGTCAGATGCAGGGTTTCTCTAGACTTCGGTCTGTGTTGAAGCCAGAAATAAACAACTTACGCATAACACGTCTATAGACGTGTTGTATTCTACACACATGCTTCAATCTCTCAAATGCCCACCCGCAAACACAGCCTGCCTGCAGAAGTGGAATCAAGGAAAAGGACTTGTGGGCATGACTGGAAAACCAATGGATCTCAGAAGTGATGATGATTTTTTTAAAAATAGGGCAAAAATTACTCTATACCAAAGCAACTCAGGTAAACTGAAGGTTATTGACTCAGGGTTTTAAGAAGTAGAAGCATTAGGCAGCAGCAGCAATGACTATGCTTGCCAGGGCTGTGACAAATCTACAGAAATTTATCAAAGATAACACATAGTACAACAGGGAAATTTTGCCTCCTTGGCCACACAAGGATTATGATTTAAATTTAAGTAGTTGATGGCTGCATTTTTTTTGTTCACCAGATAACAACTTAACATTCACCTCAGGAAACCATGATGGAAAGTTTTGCCCAGCATTTGGTAAGGAGATATTTCCTTATGAGCATTTGTAAAATTAAGTGCTTCATGTAGAATGTTTAAACACAGCATTCCTCTCAGCTTTCATGTTTTAATGACTTCTTTGGATGAGTATGAATCCTGACATTACATAATACAGGTCCAAATTCTTGAAATTATTTTGATGCACCTAATAAAAGATAACAACTGCTCCTGGTAAGAATACACATCCCACAGTCTTTTACAATTTTGAGTAACTCTACAAAGCCAGGATCATTAAAGAAACTAGAATTTTTTGTATCTGGAGAAGGAGAGGAACAAGAAGATTTGATTTGTTTTGATGTATTTGCTGTACACTTTAAAATTGAAATATTATGCTGCAATGGCAGTGTATCTAAAAAGAGAAAACACAACAGAACAAAACTACAAGCAGTGTTCTAAATAAGAAATAATTAAGCATGGGAGAAAAAGCCCTCACAAAACAAAGATAAAATTACACCACCTTCCTTACAACTCCAGTAGAGCTGTGGCTCTTAGATTCCAGGCAGATGTATTACTATGTGTGATTTCAGAAGGAGGCACCCAACACACATACCAAAAGAGGAAAAGCTGTTCCTAACACTAAGAAACTTTTCACACATCTTAAACATGAACAGACGTTGAGTAAAGGCAATGGCTTTCTTAAACTAGACAAAGTGGTATGTATAGTCATTTATAGTATTCTGCCTTTTTCATAAACAGAGATTCACTGTTACACATTTCAATTTGTAGGCTTTAATATTAGCTCAAACTGCTAATCAAAATTATTTGCATTGCTGCACTGGATTCTGATTTCCAGTGGCAGAGATGAAAATACATCTTTGTTTCTGTCAAAACATAAGGTGACCCAGACCAAGGGTAGGCATCCCTCAGCTATTAGAGAGGTGACAGTATCTGAAGCTGCTGCCGGCATTTTTTTCAGAACATCATCTGATAGCTTTTTGAGCAACATAAGAGATAAAAAATGCTTCCCAAAGCTGCAAAGCTGCAGCAGCTAAAGAGGTAAAGGCAACAAATGTCAAATCCATTAGAATACTTATTCAAAGCCACAGAATTCAGTATACGCACAGCCTATTCCTGTGTTTTCACTTCCAGCACTTACTAAGTTTCAAGTTAAAGAATGATAATTTACCTTCATGCAAAGAACATTTAGCATTGCAAGATAAAACAAATTTTTAAAAAATCTGGAAAAGAATCAGAGATTATCCAAGTGTTAATTTCTATCTTTACTTCCAAGTTTTAAAACAAAACAATACCCCTGCAAATAAAGGGCCACCAACAAAAAGGTAATTTCTATTGTAAATGGATAGTCAAACTATCCTTCAAAATTTGTTTTCTGTGGAAGTAGGTATCTGTAAGCATGGTTAAAGGGCATACCAGACTGTCAGATGTCCAGCCTTCTCTACCTGGCAGCACTTGTATTTTTCTGTCACATTTGGTCAAAAGGTTTCCCTTACTGATCTTTCAGACGAGAGTGTAATATACAGCATGTACTTATTTTGATCTACATTCACTGGAGGTAGGCACATCAAACTTTAAGGCTTTAATATACGCTTTTGGCCTAAATATACAGACATTAGCAGAGCACAGACAAAATACACTTACTAGGATAGGAACAAAGGTATCACTGTGATTGGTCAGGTTAGCCTGCCCTCAGCAATAGTAAGAACAAGCTACTTTCTAAAAAGAAAACTACAGTTTGAAGTGTTTCAGGAAGCCATCAGAAATAGTCTGACTCCTTCAAAAGCTTATAGGTAACCTTTCTGGAAATTTTCTTTTTAAAGAGTGATTCACACATCAAAGCATGTGTTTCAGTCTGATTCAGTGCTTACTTTAAACACACACCATTTGACATGAAATAATAGTGACAATCAATGTCTATATAGGATGGTTGGGACATTTAATGGGAATATAAAAATTATTTTCATGGTTATGAAGTTCACTCTGGTAATACAAAGTATTTCTAAGTACTTTGGTAAGTCATTAAGTTATATCCATTTTGAACTGTATTTCCATCAAAAAACAGTTATTGCGAAGTGTTATATATTGGAAAGAGACATAAAAATATAAATCTGTTCACTTACTCATTGAATCAACTTTTGGAAATTATTCTGCATATATATATATATATACACATAACTGAAAATATGCATCTGTATTATATATATTTATGTATGCACATATACATATATATAAAAGGTTAATAACAGTGCAACAGAATATTTGTCATAGGGCAATCTCTCCTGCTGTTAAGTGAAGACAAAAGAAATTTATTTTGCAGCAGGATACATTTTTGCTTCTATACAAAGGCTTTATTTCTGACATACTAAAAGCTCAAAGTCAGTGGGATGCAGCTGCCTGATGGATGCTGGTATTCTTGCTGGGACAGTTGTGCACTCTTGATGATGGACATGCAATACCAGGCCTGATTTCAACAGCTACTCTGTGTCAACATCCCTATGTTTAGAGCTATAGCAACTACACTGGAGGGTCTGAGGGTGCCACATACACATGAAAATAAAGTACAGTAAAGAAGGTATATTTTCACTACTGATATATTTTGATTTTATGTAAATAAGTGATACCTTGAGTAAATGGATTAGTTCACATAAATAGATTCAATTTATCACCTCGTTTCCATTTAATGAAGCAGTTCTATCTGACATTTTTATGACTTAAATTTGAAATTTATGACTTAATGACTCTGGAAAACAAAGCATGAAACAGAGCCAGTATAGAAAGGTACACACGAATATCAAACATAATGGAAGGTCTAAGAAAACTGCAATTTACCAATATCACAGTAACATCTAATATAGCAGTGATTGCGGTACAACCACTATAGGCTTAAATCCAGGCTGTAATAGCTCTCTCTACTGCGAAGGACAGTACTATGTCTTCCCTTTAAAAGCCATTGCCTCAATCTAGTGAACAATTATATGAAATTGTATAGCTAAACTTACAGTCTAAAATAGTTTCTGCAGGAATCTAGTTCTGTCACATTGCCATTCTGGAGTATTTATAGAAGTATCACCTTAATCTTATTATCTACTTCAATAAGCTATGCAATTAATTTTATGTGTGCAAATCAGTCCTCATGAATTCTTAGGATATTAAAAAAGAAATACGTTATTTCATCTTTTTTTTTTTTTTTCTGATTTCCCTCATTCTCAGCAATAAAACTATGGAGACTACAACTGCTGAAATACCCAGTGCTGAAGTTTAACTGTTGCTTTCAACAGGGTTTTGGCTGTTCTGCACAGTGGAACACATACTTCCACAAGATGGTGCTCTTTCTTAAAAAATCCAGCTTTATTGAGCCTAACGAGAAAATGCCAAGAAACTGTAAGAGGTTCAACTCCATTTTACCTATGCAAATATTTTCAATGATACGATGCCAAGGCCTGCATAATAAAGTTTTGACTAGTAAAAAATTAAGGGAAACACCTGAAAGAGACCAATTTGCTTGGGAACATGTGATTTAAACACTACTGCCAATCCAGCCATGGCCACATAAAAGGTGTCTTGTGCCTTGTTTTCCAAGATGATGTTCACCATGGCAAAGTTCTGGGAAACCAAGGGAGCACGACATCAGTTCTGCAGCAGTGGCAGTGGGTGTCAGGGTGCTGGGTGTGTGGAGCTGCAGCTCCCTGCCCCGTGAGGAGACACAGCTCCAGAGCTCTTCTGTGTCCTGGGGAGCTTCACCCTACACCTTCCATAAGCTACAAGGGTCGCCTACAGAACTGTGTGACAGAAACAGGACTCTTGGTTTCAGAGTGTCAGGCTGGGTGTGTGGAGCCTGGAGTTAACTTTCTACGCTGTCTTTGAACCCATCACTGGGGAGCTGGCTCAGATGGGCTCCAGACAGATTTAGTCTGTAACAGCTGTGATTTGCTCCATGTAAAAGCTTCACTAGCAGCAATAGGGTTATTCCAAGAGTTCAGGAACTCTACAGGGTAAGCAGAATTGTCAAACCCAGTTTTTTTTATCTCTCTTCATTTTGTTTCCTCACTTGGGAAATATAAGACGATTACATGTCAGAGTCCTGTGGGAACAAGGTTAGTACAAATCCAATAAAATTGTGTGTTACTTGAAGGGACTGATAAATAACAAAAACACAAATAGTAAAGTAAAATATTAATAGACTAGTAATGTTCAGCTTTTGATGAAAAGAACAGGCTTTGGTGGGAATTGTGCAAACATCTCTGAAACCTGAATCTCTGGTCCAATGAGGGATATGTCATATGATATTTACTGATCTTAGACCATTTTCATTAACTTAACAACATTTGCAGATGTTGACATTTGTTTTCCTTGAAAAAAAATTTCCTCTTATGACCTGAACTACCCTTAGTCATATGAAAAATTCTTTTATCAACAAATTAAACTGTAATTGGTAACAGATATTGTAGCAATCACATCTTCACAGCAGAAAGTCTTCAGTTTGCTAAAGTGTGATGAAAAAATAGGCTAAACAGAAAATAATATTGCCTGAAATTGGAAATAGGTACTGGGCAGAATTAAAAGGTGAAACACATGGATAAAATGCCATAGGAGTGAGAAGTAGAAGTACTCTAGATAGGTAGTGAGGAGGCCAGAGAGACTGGGAGATAAGTGTTCTTACAGAAGTAATTTCCATTTAAAACACACTCTTGTTCTTCATCCACCTTCCCCCATGGAACCACCTTTCCTTACTAACACAATGCACCCAACTTCTCCCCTTCAGCCAGGAGGAAGGGTTCAACACAGGACCATCTCCTCCTATGGTTTAAAAGCAGTTGCAAGGACAGAGACTGGGAGTCAGAAGGCCAGAGACCAACATCTTCCCCTTCTGATGCTGCCAAGAGTCACCTACAATTTTCTTCACAGCATCTCCAGTGCCAAGAGCAGTAGTAATGTGTGCAGCCTGCTGAAAAAAGCAGAGTTGCAACCTTTCTCCCCAGGCACAGGCTGAGGAAACAGTTCCCTATAACCAGATTTGTACCATTCTCTTTGGCCTCCTCATAAAAAATAAAGAAATTCACTTGCATTCATGAGCTAAGTAGTCAGGAGCAAAAATAAAACAGAGGAATGCCTCTTTCTACATCTTTTGTATTGTAATGGCTGTAACTTGGATCGGCTCACAGAAAATACACAATCTGATCCTTGTATCAGTGGACCCAGCCTAAGGAGAAACACAGATTAAGTTAATTTTGCAGGAAAATGCTCCAGGATGCTCTATCCATTGTGCACACTCTTTTTCTATACCTGTCCCCTCTCCCTGCAAAGAAAGAATCTGAGAGATGCCAGCATGTGAAAGGATTATCGCCTGTCAACAGCCTTACAAATGCCCCTTGAACAGAAAGCACAACCAGTACCTCCATGCCCTCAGGAAAGAATTTTTGCCCCAAGCATGTGCCAGCTCCTGAGAGCTGTGAATTGCCTCTGATGCCAAAGGGTGCTGCTTTTGGCAGTTTCCCTCCTGCTAGTGAGGGAATTGGCCTTAGGTGGCTCAGCCTTCCTTTTTGAAAGAAATCAGATGTCAGGTAAGCTTACTACAACATCCTTTTCTGATCAATAATATTCAGGATGATTAATGAGTTGCAGTGACTCAAATTTCAGATAACTTAAAGTCTTCCTTAGTTCAAAGCTGGCTGGTTCAGTGAACAGAATGACCCAATAATTATTTGAAATTACAGCATTGATGTGGGCCAGGAAGCTAAGGAAGTTTTCCGAGTAGCTGTAAATGTCTCAGTAATTAATGCTGCAGGTGGCTGGTTTCCTTTAGCTCTCAATTCTAATATCAGAAGAACTCAATTGGCAGGAGCCTTTCCAACACTGTAGCTACCATGTGCAAAAATACAGGGGGAGAGAAAACGGGACTTCATAACCCTGCCACCCCTATCAACCTGGTGCTGTGGAAACCCTGCAGGTCTCTCTAGCTGCTTGATTCTGGGTTCGGGATTGACCAAGTTCGAAATCATACAACCATTTTGTAAACTTGAGTGCTGCAACCTCAGCGAGACCATGCTACAGGAATCAGGAATTCAAGTTGAGCTGAAGCCTTATATTGAAGGGCCACCCCCACCACAAGAAGAAAGCTTTCTCCCCCTTCACAACAGATCTGTGTCCAAGTCCATCTACAGATGCTCAGCATCTAAATGCATGCTGAGATTGTAATTCCAATTAATTCTGATTCACAGTAGGTGTATGCAATAACATGGGAATTCATCAATGGATAAATTATTAAATCTCCTAAATAAGAATTTGAAGTTACAGTCTGAGGTGGACAGATTGAGAATTAGTATTTAGTCCCCTGTCTTCATGCTACAAATAGAATCATAGAATCATTAGACTTGGAAAAGACCACCATGACTATTAAGTCCAACCTTCGAATGAGTAACACCATGCCCACTAAATCATATAATGAAGTGCCACATCGACTCATTTTTTGAACACTTCCAGAGATGGTGACACCAACCACTTCTCTGGACAGTCTCTTCTAATGCTTGATGGCTCTCCCAGTGACGTTTTCTTAATATCCAGACTGAACCTCCCTTGGTGCAACTTGACACTGTTTCCTCTTGTCCTGTTGCTGTTTGCCTGCAAGAAGAGGCTGACCCCCACCTGGCTACAGCCTCCTTTCAGGGAGTTGTAGGAAGAGATAATATCCATCCTGAGCCTCCTTTTCTCCAAACTGAACATCCCCAGCTCCCTCAGCCACTCCTCACAGGACTCTGGACATGCTCCAACACTGCAATGCCACTTTTTTGGTGAGGGGCCCAAAACTGAACACAGGTTTCAAGATGTGGCCTCAGTCCTGCTGCCACACTATTGCTGATACAAACCAGGATGCCATTGGCCTTCTTGTCCACCTGGACACTGCTGGCTCATGCTCAGCTGCTGATCAGCACCCCCAGGTCCTTCTCACCTGGGCCACCTCCCAGCCACTCTGCCCCCAGCCTGCAGCACTGCCTGGGGCTGTTGTGACCCAAGTGCAGGACCCAGCACTTCACCTTATTGAACCTCATCCAGGTGGCCTTGGCCTCCTGATCCAGCCTGTCCAGATCCCTCTTCAGAGCCTTGCTGCCCTCCAGCAGATCAACACTCCCACCCAAGTTACTGTCACCTGCAAATTTACTAGGGGTGCACTTGACCCCTCATCACGATCACTGATTAAGATATTAAACAAGATTGGCCCCAGTACTGAACCCTGGGGACCACCACTTGAGCTATTTATATAGCAGCACAGTGGAGTTGAGATGTTTTGCATTACTGAAATACAAAGATTAATCCCAGAAATAGTTATTTGCTGTCACTTCCTGCCTCAATCTATAACAGTTTATATAGTTAAATTTTCCTAGTATGCTGGTAATCAGTCTTCTCCTAAGATTATGATTGCTGATGTCTGAGAAATATGTTTATTGATAAGCAAAAACTTGAAGCAGGAATACTATTTTATAGGTAGGTTTGGGGTATCTTTTCATTTTAAATTAAATATATTAGAAATAATGAAGTTTTACACACAGGACCTTTTTGCTTCTTAATAAATTTAGGCAACCATATTTTATGAAATTAAGTTAAATACATTTCTCTTGAAACATACTATCAATAAAAATATCAGTAGTGGAAATTGCATTGTCTCAAATAGATGCTAAGTTTTAAATGTAATTTCTTTTAGCATGGATCACAGAACCTCCCAATACGATTATAATTTTAATTTTCCTCCATAAACATGGTTTTGCTCAGCCAGAAAAACCCTCTGGCAATGTGTTAAGACAGTCTTTCTGCAACTTTGCTGCAGATGTGCAGCAGAAGTTGTTTTTATGAAGCAAATAGGGATTTACGGCAATCTTTTAAAGGAAATCACTGAAAAGGTTTTGAGAGAAACTCTTGTCTCATTTATTTAGTTTCAGTACAATGCTACTGTCTGTACCCTGATTATGTTATGCTTTAGGCACATATAAGTACAATATGTATCATCATTTAGACAGCATAGAGAGGGAAACAGAATAAACATCAAGTAGATATGCTCCCCCATCCTTGTTTTCTTGCTTTTCCACATGTAGGCACAGCAAGAGGAAAAAACAAAAATCCTAGCTCCTAATGTTCAGAGATTTGTCAATGGCAGTTTGCTGCGGCTCACACCCAGAGTGAAGCAGCAGAGGAGACAACTGCAGAGAGCAAGTCAAGAGTGTGAAGCCTCAGAGAGCAAAGCCACAGGGACAGAACAATCTCTTCAGCAGCTGGGGAGAAGAGGCGACCAATTAAACTAGGAAAAAAGAGGAGCAGGAAGCTCCATGCTAGAGAAAAACATTATGTTTAGATTCGTATTTTTGATGAACAGTGGAAACTGAACATGTGGGGTTTTTTTAATTGCAGAAATATGGAATAGCCTGAAGATGTACCACAAAATACAAACACTTTTTTACCAGCAAATTACACTCTTGAAATCAAATGCAGGCCCATATTTAAAACTAAGGTTCTAATTTCATATATTATTTTCTGTAGGCTGGAAAAACAAGCAAGCAAGCAAAAAAAGGAAGAGATTTTTCTACTGCTGAAAGTAAAACTTCCATGAACCATTCTCCTTCATTCACACATCTTCTCACTTTCATTCCTCTCAGTCTAGAATTGTATTTTACAGGGGAAAGTAAGCAGTAGTTGGAAAGATCTACTCCTCCAGAGCTTGTAGAGTGTGCGTGGATTGCTGTATGTCATGATGCACAGGAAAATTTCAACCCTTAAACATCGTTTTGGATGATGTTTGAATACAATGCAATGAGAAGTTACACTGCTCCTCATCATGATGGCTGGTTAGAAGATCAGTGTGATGCAGAGCTGGATCTTTTCAAGTCTCATACTACTTGTATCAATTTTATCCTGTGAGATGTTGTGAACAGCTCTTAGAGACAAAGGTCAGAGAGGACAAGGGAAGTCCGACAATTACCATACAGGAAAAATGACAATACATCTCCTGTGACTTTGATATGGCCCTTGCTCTGGAAGAGATAGTGAAAAGATATGGCTCATCTCTCCACAAAGTCCCAGCTATGTTTAGTCAACAGTTCCTAATGATTCTTTCCAAGTCTCTGCCTAATTGAGGACTTTTATTTGATAACTGAACGGAAAAGTTTATCCAGATTTGGGGTCCAAATAGCTATTATTAGTAATAAAAATTAGTGCAACAGGGTGACTAATACACAATTAACAATATATTACTGTATCTCTACTGCTGTTTATTAAATCTGAGAAGGGAGGTTTTTTCAGCATTTATTTAATATTGTGGGGGATTCTAATTATTTTATTAACAACTCTTGGTTGTTGCCTTTTCTGGAGAAGTGTGAGTATTCTCATCTGACACCCCTGGTCTCTTAACTGGATTCATTTACATATTTATATAAAATAAATCAATTTCTGATGCCATCATTCACAATTATAATTACAAAATTCACTTTGCATAACTAATAAAATTTCTATTATCACTGAACATTCCTGTTAGTAAACTCATCTGTTAGAAGCAAGAATGGCCTAGGAAATTGATATATATTCGCCAGAAAAAAATCAGGGAGAAGTAGTTTCAGCACTATGTCCAGATGTTAAAAGCCACATATTCAAAGTGGACATATTATGCAAAGATTTGAGTGCACTTGTTATGAGCTGTTAGCAGCATGTAGCAGTTTCTTTTACAGGATTTTTGGATAACTGCCAGCAGTAGTCACAATGGATGCCTTTAGAAAGTTGTGTGTTTTCATTTTGTTCCTATTGTACTATAGAGTTGCAACAACATTATATAAAACTGTGACATTTATATGGTAGATACTTCACTTAGTAAAGGAAAAATTACAGGAATAATATCCAAAATGAGATACTGGGAAAGCAGTATATTATTTATTTCTCAAAATGTGATGACTAGAAATGAGGGTGTTCTCACAAGGTGGTTAATGTATGACCAAAAGGGGAAAGATTAGAGGATTCCCAAAGGACCTCCATTAGAGTCAGGTATAGACTTCAAAGCATAGCTCTCTAAACTTCGCCAGAGAGGCAGGCAAAGACATCTTAGATTCTCTTTTGTATCACAGGCAAGATCCTTACAGCTGAAGTGCCTCAGAGCCTCTGCCCTGCTTCTGTCTTTTCTATCATTTCCTTCTGTTCATCATCTCTTCTCTAGCACTGTGTTTTGTTTGGTTTTACTTTTTAATGCAGAAGCACTTTTGTGCCAAAAGCTTGTGAAACAATGTCTTTGTGAACTCAAACTTGGACAACTTTGAGAATGTACATGAAATTTAAATAAGCATTTGGTTAATTTTGGCTGAGAGGAAAAAAAGGTAAAATCTCAAGATTTTGGATATGGGATACACATTTGCTTTGCTCTTGATCTGGTACAGTAATGTATACATGTGAGACCAGAATTACTATGCAAGAACATCTCTCTGTTTAGAAATTAAAACCCAGAGTCATTTACAGTAAAATTTGACATATTCAATCCAAGTCTCTAACACAACACAGTATACCTAAGAGGAGTTCTCTGGGCAGATCTCCATAGCTGATCTTCCTGGTACCTTTCTAGTCTTGTTAACAATGTCCTGATTATGTTATTTTGGAGCATGGGGCATCTCCCCTTCCTCCCTTATTCCAAATGGTTTATCTTCTAAATCTGAGAATTAATTGGAGAATAGGTTATTGGTTTAGTTTTGCCTTTTCAGATGATGTGAGGAAACAAGATTTAATATAGGCAAAGAGGGCCTTGGCAAGACAGAGAACAGTACTCTTACTTTACAGTCCCTCCTAACTGGTGCAAAATTACATCACTTGTCTATTCAGGCAGTCAGCTCATTCAACAGAACACCAGCCTGCAGAGAGCTTTCCAAATTTAGCTGAGAGATAAACAGCAAGGAAAAAAAATGCTGCAAATGGGATGCACATAATAAAATAGCAATCAAAAATGCATCACATGGGGATTCACCTTATAATGTTTACCACTTCTAGCACAGAAGGGGAAAGGCAACAGAAGTAGCAGGGATGGTAGCAGGAAGACCATATAAAAGGCCTTCCTCCCTCCAAAATTTTATTTAACCTACATTTTGGACTATGTTTTAGTCTGTGCTGCCTCTTATTGATAACCCCAGCATGATTCCCCCCTGAGACTCCACTTTATAGAGCTACTGAATACCAACAAAGAGTTGTTTCACTTAGTAGGAGAGTTTTCAGAACAACTAATACTTGACCTTTAATTTAAAGAGCACTTTTTGCCACAGATCAGATATTTTCGATTTTCAGTACCAGCAACCTGGCCTGAAAGAGTTTCATGAGACTAAATCACATTTTATCAGATCTATCACATACCCAGTGAATCCAGGAATGATTAAGCCTGACAGTCATAAATGTTTCAGGAGCCTGACTGATTTTCCTATGATACAAACAATAGCTCCTTTATTATCTACAAATATATTTATTAATAATAGTGATTAATTTCAGATGTTTCACATGGTGTTAACTAAACCTGCACCATGTGTCTTCAGATTCTTATGCAAAGTTTTGACGTTCTGTGAACTATTTTTAATTCAAAGGGAGCCACTCTTAAATTCAAGTTTCCGCTATGTTAATCCTATTAAATCTCTTTAATAATACATTTAAATGAAGGTTGACATACATATAGTTGTGTGGGTTTGACCCATACAACTCTGACTTTTACAATTATGAATTTCATAAAGCAAAATAAACCCTCTTACAGGTTTTTTGCTTCCTCATGTAAAAATTGTCTAATTTGTCTGATCAGACACCTCTTCCTGAAGTTTCCCTATTGCTTCCCAACATCCACCTACCTCATGTGACTGGACATAATGCCTTTGGAGACCAACAGTGACTAACTCTCTGGTTTAATGGCTAGACATGAAAAAATCATCAGGAGCTTTTGTAAGTAACTTGGAGGCATCTGGTCACTGGGGTGGAATCCAAAACCCTGTACTAAGGTACCAAAGGCTTCACAGAGTGCACAGGAAATTAGGTATCTCAGAATAGCATCCCTAAATACAGACCTGCTGACTGGGAGGTTGTAAGATCTGTAAAATCACTCTCTGCTTCCTAGTATTAATAACACGAGTGCAAGGCAAACTGTAAGTGCCCCTTATTATAATGCTACCACTGAAAGGATTAAATCTAGGAAGAAAATAATAGGGGATTATTCAGAGTCCCTAATTGTAACATTTATCCAACTAGTTTTCCTAGAGCTTCCTCTGTAGTTCTTCCTCTGCAGACTGACCTCAATACCATGTAATTTCAAATTAATTATATGCCTAAAGGAGGTGGTCTAAAGCTGTAGGAGAGAGAACCCTACAGAAAGTTCTGATGAAACTGGGAACTCTGTTGCAGCCCATCATTTATTAGGTCAGTGGAGGGAGAAAACAACTCTGCCTTAGTGCTTCAGAGTAGGCTGCTTCATTTCCTATGGTCTATCATAACAATTCTCTGGGTGGAAGACCATCACTGCTAATGTACCCTGAGACATCAGCAGTGCACATTCATGAATTCTATTAAGAAAGATTAGGTCTAATGTTTTGAGCACAACTGTTCAAGCTTCTCTGAAGGCTGCCTGTTACTTCTGGGATATGGCAAGAGAAAGCAGACAAAAGGGTGTTTTGTAAAATCCTTCTAAACTGCTCTAAGAATATTCAACCCCCTGCATGTACCTTCAAGCTTGACAAGTGGTTTTGAAGCAGTTCAAACCAAACATTAGAGGAATTTTTTATATAACTCTGAACTGGTTTTGATTCTCTGACAGTTTGCTGTTTCATGGAGGTATATTGTGATGCATTCCAAGGACTCAGCACTTCCTAGTCCAGTTTTTCCATTATTGGAAAGCAGGTCCCTGAAGAATGTTTAGATGTATCTGAGGTATACAGAACAATACACTATAATAATGATAATACTCAGAGATTGCCTCCTCCAGGCTCAAGAGCAATACATCCCTGTAAAATGGATCACAGGGAAGATCACCAGGAGACCTGGAGCTCCTGGAAAAACTTTAACATGAACAGGTAACTTACAGAGGGTGGAAGCAGGGAAAGGCGGCTTGGGAGGAATACAGATAAATCACCTAAACAGCCAGGGAACTCCTTAGGAAAGCTAAAGCACTGGCAAAAGTAAATCTGGCCACGGGTATCAAGGGTAATAAAAGAAAGTTTCTTCAGGTAAATCATAGGTAAAAGGCTACATCCTGCTGAACAATTCCAAAGGAGTCCACTAAGTTAACCACAGAGCTAGAACACCTCTCTTATGAAGACAGATTGAGAAAGATGGAGCTATTCAGCCTTGGGAAGAGAAGGCTCTGGGAGGTCTTATAACAGCCTTCCAGTATCTAATGGGACCTAGAAAAGAGCTGGAGTGGGACTTTTCACAAGGGTATGTAATGACAGGACAAGGGGAAATGGCCTCAAGTTGAAGGAGGGTAAGTTTAGATTAGGTATTAGGAAGAAATTCTTTACTCTGATGGTGGTGAGACACTGCAACAGGTTGCCCAGAGCAGTTCTGAACTCCCCATTACTGGAAGTGTTCAAGACCAGGCTGGATGGGGCCCTGAGTAACCTCAAGTCCAGTGGAAGGTTCCCTGCCCATGTCAAGAGGGTGGGTTTGAGCTAGATGATCTCTATGGTCCCTTCTGACGCAATAGGAAGTAAAGTCAGGTCTTATGGTAAAAACACATAGAAGGTGTGAATCAGGGCTCCCAATTCAAGAAGACAGCCTTAAATTCCAGGCAAATACCTATTCTGTGGAAGAGATCCTGACATGACTCTTGCTGAGGCTAGGCCTTGCAAAACAATACAAGGGTACAGAAACAAGGCAAAACGAATCTTGCTACACAAGCCCTTTGGGGCACTTGGTTGGAGGAAAGTTAGTTCAGTGCTTTTCTATGTGATTCCAGTGGCCCAAGCACCAGGTGCTGGAACTGTCAAGCTGCTCCTTCCCAGCTGGCTGGTCTCACCAGACTTCTGCTGCATTCCAGCCCACCCTTGTTCTGCCTGAGAGGTTCTTGCACTTGTGGCTGTGGCGTAACACAGCTTGTGTGGGCAGGATGCTGAGGGGCCCCACTGACAGCTGCTGGCAGAGTGGTGACTAGGTCATTCATGTAGGATGACAGAGTTACAGATCCAAGTTGAGAAGAACTAGTACCCCAAACCTCCTAACTTTTAGACTACTAAACAAGAGCCCATCACCTCACAAGATAACTGAGTCCTGAATAATTCGGAGAAGCACTGAGTCACAAGTGTGCATAGAAATAACTGAGGTATTAACATTTCCTACCAGCTGCCTTCAGACTTCCAGGCTAGCTAGAGATGTACTGAATCACTTTACAGAGCAAGATAACTTGTGAAACTAATCTTGAGACTTTGGCTCTCGGTTTATGCACTTTGGACTGTCTACCTGAAGATACATACAAATATGCATCCATGGTTCATATTGAGAACTGGGACAATTTAACTAAAAGAGTGCATTGGATTATACCTAGAACGGAACAGTGGACCAATCACAAGGTATATGTGAGGAACCTTAAGCAGAAACCTTGGTGATGTTGGCCCTTCTCAAACTTATTCTGTTGATTCTAGATCACAGTGGCAACTTCAGCTCAAACTTCAGCATATGGAGCAAGCATGGAGAGGAAGAAACGCAACGAATTGGCAGAGGCTACCAGGACTGACACTGTTTAAAAAAAGACCAGTACTATTCCATAATGGAAACCAATGTTTATTTAGGACAGCATATGCCTAAAACTACTTTTGCGCTACTTTTGTTCTGTTTGATTTTTCCTGGTGGTGGGCCTGAACTTGCTTTCACCATCAATAAATTAAATAAATTAGACCAATGAGATAGTGAAAAAATCAGCTATGAGTCATCAGCAAAATTTTAAAAGTTCAGCTTTATCCATGCCCTTAGTAGTTCAAAAACAGAGCAGATGCTTTTTTATACATATATACATACACAGTCTATGAATAGGCATTGCTAAGCTTTTTTCACTAGAGGGCACTTTGCTTATTCTCTTGTTTTGTGGAATTAACGCACTGTAACCTGTATGAAGTTTTCTATAATATTTGAATTGCAGAAGCTTTTAATGTGCTGGTTGGTTTTTGATTTTGTTTTTTTCAACAAGTACATGAATATAAGTGTCAATTTCAGGCAATACCTCTCTGAGATAACCTTGAAGATCTTAAATTGTAGGGGGAAAGAATTGGGCGATGTCCAGTTTAAATCCTTTCAGTGACCTTCAGGGTACTGAAGCTATTGAAACTGAACCACAGCTTTAGCTATTTTTGTACTTATATTGGTATTCTATGCTATGCTAGTATATACTGGCTAAAAAGAAAATACACATGATAGCTTCTAAAATATTTTGTAATGGAAAATTTAAATCATTATTTAATATAACCTAAAAGAGCTTAGCTTATATTTTGCAGAGTACAGTGGCAATTGGGCTCAGATCATCTGACTCGTCATTCTGTTGAAAGAAGACCAACACTGACACACACATATATATATTTTACTATCTCCTGCAAAGAGGTATGTATGTTGCTCTCTATTAAGAAGTGTTCAAACAATGAGCAAGTCATAGCAGTTCCATTACTACATTTTATATGCCCCTTTTTATGCACCAGATATAAACAAAGCAAGTATTTAGGTCAGAGTTATTAAAACTATGTATATATACTCATGCAGTCCTTGAATCAGAATTATTTCATGACAGTCTGCTCTCCCTGTGATACTTTGTACAGTAAGTGGTCTTGAGAAAAAAGGCCTGTGCATTGACCAATATTCCCTGTTTTTCAGCCTCAGGGGACTGAATATAAATATGGAGTAGAAGTAGACAGAGAAGCCTAATACAACAGACACCATGCCACATTCTCCCCTTGGGCTGGTGGGTTCCACAGTTTAAATCACTAAAATTATACTGTTTTTCCCAGAGTTCATATGAGATTAAACTAAAGATTCTTTATTGTCTCATTTCCATGCTACTAGTCCATTCCCTCCTTCCCCCTGCCATTTTTCAGATATCTGAGGATAAGTGTATACACTTGAGGAGCTAATGATGGAATCCTACACCAAACGAAGGACTTCCTGCAAAAGTGAAGACTTTCAGGGTTATGCAGTCTTCCACTGAAAGCCATTGTTGCCTGGCATACATGCCCTACGGCAAGGTTTTGACCTACTTGAGAACAGGCATTATGCCATCCAAACAGATGGGCAAAAGCGTAGACAGTCAGGAGACCATGTTTGTACATCAAGCATGGATGATGAGGGCATGATTCTCAGCTGAGAACATTTAAATAATTGTTCATTCAGAGCTTATGCTCCTGTCACACAAAGTAATGTGTCACCATTAATCAAGCTTGGAGTTTAGTGCCCTTTAGGAAAGGCATTCCAATGTAAGGTGGATATTATCACCTAGATAGGATTTTGGGACTGATAGGTCTGAAGCACAATTACGAAAATGTTTGACTTCTAGTCCCACTTCTGCTACTAACTTCAGAAATGACCTTGAGCAAATTCAGCTACACTCTTTGTAGCTGTTTCTCTTGTTTTACCAACACCAACTTACATACTGTAAGAGCAACATTATGTGAGCTAATCAATGTGTGCAAAGAAGCTACAACAGAAATGAGTACGTACCCCTATAGCTGCTTTATCATGGGACTCCCTTATATGAAAATTTGGTACAACAGGTACAATTCTCCATTTGCTGACATGACAAATTTCTCATGGCTAGTCTCATATTGTTGGCTTCAACACAATGTGGATTTTATTTTTTGAAGATTAAACAGTTAACTTGTAAGCAGAAGTGGACAGAATTGCAAATGCTTCCACTTTGTCATTTGCAATTTCACATACTTCTCTGATTTTCAACATGATCAGTATGTGAAATAAAGATGAGTGTGTATAACAAATTTTTCCAGACTAATGCCAACATTAATAATAGTCACTATTTATGTATTAGTTTGTGCTAAAACTGTTTCAGATGAGCAAATAGAAAAGACATATGTTATGTACATATTTTTGCAAACTAGACACATTTTAAGCAGGATATAAAAAAAATAGGTACTATACTGAAACAACTGGATGTATTAAAATTGCTCATGGCAAATGTCAACTTTTAGAAATAATGTCTGGGTTGTTATTAGGATGTTAAGTCCAAATTTATTTAACAGTGCTTGTAGACAAGCAATTAATAAGTCAAGACTACAAAATAAGACCTAAGCCTGAATTTCAAAAAAGTATCTAATGATACAGGACTGAGAACCTTTTCCTATGTGACTTTCATAAGGTAGATGGGGAGCAATGTCTGAAGGTTAAATCTCCTCAGTTCATGAGTCTTAGCGGCTTGAATGGGACTATTTACACAGTAGGCACTGTGTAATGTGTCTTGCAGAGTTATCCAGGTATTTTAGCACACTTACAAGCCATCAATTTTTTAAACAACTGCTTGTATACTATAATCTTTTTTCCTGCCAATTAGATGCTGATGGAAAGGATATTCTCCAAATCTACTGCAAATTGTTCTGGAATACATTTAAATTGTACTGGGATAAAGTCAATTCCCAAAAGTATTGCCAGAAAAACTACAGTATCTTAAATTAGTTACCATCATAGTTACCTGTTCAAAGAAACCATCCATCAGCAGTTAGGTTTCTAGAAAATACACAGTCTTAATTTTACAATAAATGCTATAGGATATTTTAAAAGAAATGTCCCATACACTCTAAGACCACTTCTAAGAAACCAACTTATTTGCCAGCTGACAGCATTGTAGCATTTTCCACATTTAGTCAAGCTCAAGTCATTTCACGGAAAGGAGTCATCCTTCAAATGTATGACATGTATTTATTATCCAATTCACAAAGGTCCCAGCGCAACAAAGCAGCAATGAGCCTTTGTGATGATTAAAATGTCAAAAGAAAATCTAATCAGTCATACCGTGAATTTCCTCTAAATAATAACCACCACTGTCATACTCTTATATTTCACAGGTGATGACAGAGCAGGTCCAATATGGAGGGCATGCCATGATCTTTTCTGCATAATATATAGTCAGGAGTCATTCTTAGGGCATCATTAAACGCCAGGTACACAGGGAGAAGCAGAGCTGCAACAATTGGAGCTCTCAGATCACTCGGCTGTAGCACAAATAGGAATGTAGCCTTGCAAACAATGCAAGCCATTAGAGGCAGCAAACTATTCCTATCCCACATCATCTTCAGCAGTGGATGACGTCTTTCTCAGAGCATTGCTCTAAGCACATTTTCTTTTGAATGAGTTGATCTTTTTGTCTCTCCCTCCCTGAGGCATAAAATGCCCCTCTGCATTTCCCTTGAGGTCTGTGTTTCTTGCTGTTTGTGTCTGTGACTTACAGGCACAGCTTTGCTTTATCTTTATAACTATGTGCAATTAAGCAGTATGAATGCAAATAAAAGTGAATTCTCCTGAGATGATCAGCTACAAAAATATGATTTTTGATCTAGGAAGTAATGCAGCAACAATGTGAGTCCTTTGCAAGAAGAAAAGCAAGATCCAGGAGCACGTAAAGAATGCACTCAAAATTTCCTTGAGTTAGGCACATTTTATCTTTTGATTATTGTTTCCAACACTGAAACATTACCTTATTATGTACTTAAGTATTGCAATTACTTTAATAATGACAGGAGGCTTCAAGCTGTTCCTAAACTTCATAAATAATATTAAATTGTTTTTAATAAATGATGTGCCTCTGTGAGTACTGTATAAATTTCCCTTATAACTATGTATTTATAAACATATCCAGACTCCGAAAGATCATACATAAGTAGGAATATTTTCCATTTCTGTTCAAAGAGAAATACATACCCAGCTCCCATTGGGAAGTAGGATAAATGGAAAAGTAGAAATTACTGAGACTGTTCTTCATGCATAACATATAAAGCATTTACATTCCTTTCTAAATATATATTAAAATAAGTTTATTTTATTTTCAGGAGAAATGTCAGTCAAATCACTAGCTTGAAGCAAACTTGTCATTTTTATCAGGCATTGTTAGCACCTTCATAGGGACTATGGCTTTGGCTCATCATGTTTGAGAAAAAAATCTCTCTCTGAGAAATGAAATAACACTGTAATAATTAAGCCATAATTATATTTTAACAATTCAGAATCATAGCTGAAGAACATTAAGTCAACCTTCCACGTGAACTGAAGAAGACATGAAGTTCTAGTACACCCCAAAAAACTGTGAAGGGCTCCTCCCCCACCATCTTCTCTGGGACTAATACGATACACTGCCTTAGAGATTTTCTAAAACTGCCAACACGTGGCTGCTGCTGACAGGAGCTGACAACCCAGACTCACTGCAGGAATTATTATAGTCTATGTCCTTAGAAGATTTCCCACAATGAATACTTCACACTGCCCTCTTGCATTCAATTCAGGACTGTACTGTTTCACTGTGTTTCACTGAGAAAGCACAGTGCTCCTAATATATGGAATATTTTATTCCAAGCAGTTTAATAACTTAAATATTTCCACTCCCAATACTGTACATGGCTTAACTGAGATGCCATGGTGCATGTAATTGGCCTAGGATGATTACAGGAAAGTACTATGAATTATAAAAGGATTCCAAAATATGGAGAGCCTATGCAAACCTCAAGATCTTCATAACTGTTAAAGTTTCCTATGTGAGACATAAACTTGGCTGTTAATTTTACATTTTCATACAAATAGATTCACTATCTTAATCTTCTTATCTACTGTATATTGCAAATAAACAATCCTATCACTTTTTGGTGTCTGTTTTTCTTCTTAATTATTTTCAGATGAAAGCTTTATGCAACATTGTTGTAAAAACTACTTTCCTTTTAGTGAAATGATAACCTCTGGAGTTCAACTTTTCAGTAAAATCAACTTTGACTTTTTGTTAATATACAAAATGGTATCTTCACCAAAGATTCTGTAAAATGAACAGCTGTTTCTCCTCTAATGTATCTAAATAACATGTGCTAAGAAAGACTGAAGTACATAATTGTTTTAAAAAGTTCTTTTTGGAGTTAAACTATTGCACTACAAAAGAAGAAGGTTCAAAGTTCAAAAGATAGGCTGCAGGCTCACTCTGTCTGGAGTTTATGGACTAAAAATTGGTGATCCCTAAATGTCTTCTCCAGTATCTACACTTGGATTTCTCTGAGCGGTGAAAAAGTTTGTTACATACAATGAAGATTTTACAAAATGAAGTTTTAAAAATAAAGGATAGGAGACAGTGCCTACTAACACGTATTTTTCTGCTTGGCTACTATCAACATAAAAGAAAAATATGCAGTAAGTTCCTATGTATAGCTAATGCCTTCAAAAGGCATCTCATTTTTCATTTAATTTCTGCTGTTCTCAAAGTCTGAAAACATTGGTTGCATCACTTATCCCAGAAATTTGGAAACATTCAAGGTCAGATTTGCTGGGGCTCTGAGCAACCTGATCTAGTTGAAGATATCCCTCCTCAATAGGAGCTGGACTAGGTGATCTTTAAAAGTCCATTCCAACCCAAACTGCTTTATGATTCTATGATAATTATGAGTGCTAGACACATCAGAATAATTTAGCTGTATTGTTATAGCCAAATACGGCACTGTACAGCATTCAAATCATCACAGAATCACAGAATAACAGAATCAGCAAGGCGGGGACATCTTTCCTGTTGCTCAAGGGTTGCACCTGCAAATTGACCTTAAATAGTTATAGTGATGAGACACTTACTCTCTGGACAACCTGTTCCAGTGTCTTACCACCCTCACCATAAAAGAATTCTTTCATCTATTCAATCCAAATCTATCCTCTTTCTGTTCAAAACCACTGTCCCTTGTCCTGTCACTACAGGCCGGGTAAAAAGTCTCCACCTTTCTTATAATCTCTCTATATATATACTGAAAGGCTGCGATAGGATCTCCCTGGAGCCCTTCAGGGCTCAACAACCCCAGTCCTCTCAGTAATACATGAGGCTATTCAGCGTTCAAGCCCTCTTCAGTTCTTATGCACATCATGTATCTCTCTCTTTGGGCTTTTTGGATACTACTGGAGAAAGGAACATCAAAATCCATGCTTCAGCTTCTTCTTTATGTCTTACTGTCCTCAATGATTAATACCAGTGAATTGCTGTGGTTTTTTAAGACGTATTATTGCCTACAGCTTGTTTGATTTTGTAATTAACATTGCTCACCTTTGACTGATAAGAGGAAATGAGAAATCATACATAAAGCTGAAAGAAATTCAACATTTTTGTGTGCTCCTTTCACAGGGACAGATCACTCATCTGTTATTTGCAGATGACTTAATTCTTTCATGGAGTCTCCTGGGAGTGACACAAACAGAGCAACTTTCCACATTCCTATCCACTTGACATTTTATCCAGAAAATAATTTCTCCATTATATTCTCTCTCCCACTCATCCTCTTTCATTTGTCTCCATCCTATTTACCTTTCCCTTCTGCTGATACAAAAGCATTTGGCTGTAAAGGGGCCTCCTAAAATTGTAACATGTATTTCTGTATTGAAGCCATACCCTGTCTCCATTAAAATAACAATAATAATTTTAAAAAAACCCAAAACCAACAAACCAACCAACCACCAACAACAACAATCAACCAAACAAACAAACAAAAAAAAACCTAAAAAAAACCCCACCAAAAAAACCACGAGGGGGGAATTAATCTGCAACAGAATGTCAGATGATTGAATCAGTGGTGCAAGGATAATCAGGAAAAATGGGAGAATTTGACAAGGCAGAAATTACTATTATCCCTTTGGACATGGGTTCACATAAGGGAATAGACTGATGAGCCCAGAGCAGCTCATCAGCTTCTTGTGTTAGTATCACAGTGAAAAATCCACTGTTCCTCTTTAGCTGCAGACTGTTTTCTTTGCATACAATCCTCTAGTTGGCTAGTCAAAGATACATCCTAATCCTTTTCTAGACTCCTTTTAGAATGAACTTCATCCAGTAGTTATACTCTCTACATCCCTGAAGGAAATCCCAGGTAGCAGTAACAGCAGAAACCCAGTAGAATTTAAAATAACCTTAGTTATTCCTTCCTTTAACTTGCAGCAGATTTAGCTGGCAATTCACGAACTTCATGTAGTTTCAGAGTGCTGTGATTATTTTGGAGAGATTCTTTCACATTGGGAGCTTAAAAGAGGGAACCAAGTATACCAATACATCTCCACTAATTCTCCTTCAGTAAATGCCCAAGTTAATTTTTGTTTCAAAATACAACTATGACTTCTAGGAAGTTTACTTTATAGGTAACTAGCACACACAATGCACAGAGTGAGCACAGATGGTTACAAGAGAGAGGACTTTTTTCCATACCGTCACAATGCACACTAGTATGAGAGAATATTTGGGGCCAAAGAGTTAGGAAGAGTGGTGTTTGCAGATATACAGCACGAAGTATAACCTCACACTTCATAGTTGCAAAAAGTGTGTTCTACACATGCAGAGAATAGTGTTACACACACAAGCTGCGTAAGCAAAGCACTCATTTACAGGAGAGGCTACTATGAAGTTGAGAACCCAGCTGTTGATCACTTAAGTGCAAATAATAAGTTCGGTGGAGAAAAACGCAAACAGTTTGTTTGAAGGAGTAAGGTAAAATAAATTGAGAATGTATGTCACATGCCATTCTGAAGATACAAGAACAGGGGCTGTACTGCTACAGAAGATTAAAAGTGTTAATTTTTTTCATTCTTCACTGAAGTAAGGGTTTTTTAAAATAAGAGTTTCTGAGGTATATTCTTTCCTTCAAAAATGTTGGTTTGTGAAAACAAAACTATTTTAAATTAATGTAGATTATCCTACTTCAGTTGAACTTTGAGCAGAAATGTCACACAAGAACTTACTGTTGAAATGGTCCATTAATATTTTCCAAAGTAAATATTTTTGATTTCTGCAATAAAAATTAAAATACATATGAAATTACTAAGTGTGATAAATTAAATACAGATCGAACTTTTTAACTGACCAAGACTGAAGTACTTCTGTAAGTGTAAGATTTTCAAGGAAGGCTAAGATCTTGGTCCCTATTTTTTTCAAAAGGATGTTCAGATCACAAACCTTTCTGTCTATCAGTGATGTTTTACTTCCTGCACAAGCCTACTCTTCAGGATTTTCCCTTCAAAATACAAGGCTACTAAAAAGAAGAGTAAAGGTGTGCTTAACAGAACTATAAATTTCTATTATGAACTCAGGAAATGTAAGGAAAGAGCACTTATTTTCTATGTAATTTAATTTCCTTTGACCAATCTCACAGATCTTTTTGGAAGCAGTAGAATGTTAAGGAGTCTAAGAATAAATAAACTGCTTGGAATCACTTTAGTATTCCCTGCCTATTATAAAACTATGTAGATGCATGATTTACACACATCCATACATATTATAGCAGTGAGTGAAAAATAATTTTTTTCCAGACAACTCTGCCTAAATTTGGCCATGGTATTTCAATTGTTAATAAGAGGAAGAAACCTAATGAAGACCTTTGAAGTTGCAAAGCTAAACCAGATGTGTTGCATTATTTGTCAGAACAGAAAGAATATTTGATGATCTTTATGCAGTATGGCAAATCTAAAGATGGTATTCTTACTCCTATGCTTCTTAAAACACAAATTCAAGTAAGTTTTTAGGCTTGTGGGGGAACACGTGGTTTGATCATTTTTGTCTGCATTACTAAGTTAGCACTTGCTATTCATCAATCCTTACACTGACTACAAATACTGTATTAGATAATAGATACAATTGAGGCAATGAACAAGTAGCTCACTGCTAGTGGATTTTCAGGCGTGCTACAGCTGACATATCTCTTATTAACTCATTGTTTTCATTTCATCATTGCTTCTTAATTATAGGCACAAAAGAGAAGGGAGAGGACACAATTTTCTCTGACAGTCTTTTTTACTGAATGCTTAAATCATACAATATTTTAAGATAAAGTTATCTTTGTTTTCACTTACGTCTGTCACATGGTCTTTACAGCTTCCACAGAAACACTGTTTTCTCAGATTGTCTTTATGAAAAGGGCAGAAAGATCAAATATAAGTATCGTTAACATTAACAATACACACCAAAATTTGCAGGCACTCCCAGTGGGCAGCCTCATGCCAGTGGGACGACAGCCTCTTGGAGCTGCTGTGAGTTTGGAAGTTCCAAACTCATTAGCTCTGTTCACACTCCAGGCTTCACCAACAGACATGAGCTACTGGCCAAACATACACCCCCACTTCACCACCCCTGTAAACCTATCATTAACCGGACTCTGTAGGAGTGAATTTGAATTACTTTATCTTTTCTTGCATCCGTGGTACGAAAGCAAGGTGTGAGTTTTGTGACCGTCTGCAAATAGCAGTTCATATCTATCAGGTTACCAGGTAGGGAGTATATGGTTTTGCTAGCAGGTATTTATAAATTTGGTGTGTATGTATATATACATATATATACATATACACACACACACATATATATACATACATATATATATACAAACATATATATATAATATTTGTAATTTATTTTTAATGCTTTACTTCTTTAAGTGTTTTGAATAAAATATTGTTTCTCATTTGCTAATTGGATCTGAATTTTGTTGTATTTTGGAAACAGATGGCTTTCAAGCACAGGACCATAAATTCAGTTTCTGTAGAAGCTGCTTAACAGCGCTTCCATCAAAAATACTTCTAGAAACTCTATAAATGTGCATTATTATCTTTAATTAAGTCATAAACTATGTTTAATAAACTTTCTCTGCCTGAAAAACCCCAGTTTTTTTATTTACCTGAATAATACGTTTCAGAGGGTCGAATAAAATCCCGGCTGTGAACAGACCATGTAATATTTAGATATCGAATCAAAGAAAGAAACATCACCTCTCTTTTTCTAAAATACATTATGTCAGAAAGAACTAACAGGTATATAAATTTCTACTTTAAAACTATGCTTAAAAGCCTTTCAGCACACAGAAGAGGTTTCCTGTTGTTTACCTTATGTATGAATTGGACTGATTGTAAAATTCTATTCTTCTAGAGTGGTAATTTCCTCTGTGGCTAGTTACCAACTGCAGTTAAGTCTAGACTAACAGATTTTTTTCAAATACAGAAAAGCTCATTGGATGGAAGCCTAGAATCTTGAATAAGGTTGGCAGACCTCCTGAGATGTTGTGTTAAACCTTCTTTACAGGGACTAGTCAGCACCACTGCTTCTGAACCGACGAAGATATTGTTCAAAAATTAGAGTTCCAATTTCTTTCTAAATAATTGTCTACAAAGTTATGTTTCCCTCCCTCAGGATCAGGAACATGCTACGACCATAACTTCATCATTTGTAAGATTCCACTTTGGTAGCTTTTGTGCAGAGGCATATTTGTTTACAACAGAGTAAACACTTTGCACTTTGACAAAATTCAGTAAAATGAATTCTTCAAATAAATGCCAGATAGTTCAGATGTAAGAATGTTTGTTTGTGTAAAGTGTATACTTTTGCCATATACTCCAGGACATCACTTTTTTAAGGAAGTAAGCACTACAATATTTGTAAAAACAGAGAAAAAAATCTCTATTTTCAGAATTTCAACTGCAGCACATTCCTTGTTTCTTCATAATTTAAAGAATCCACTGGGGAAAAAGTGAGAGAAAAATATTATCCATTATCATCTTCCAAACTGGAGGAAATCTTTAGTAAGAAACTGAGAAAGTATTGCTTGCAAGTTTAAGCAGAAAAATATTAACATCTCAAGTAATTCACTCTGTGTATTCACACTAACTGTGACTTTAAAAGAAAAAGGGCACGTTAGAAGGAATTTTGACAGATCTTACAGAATTCATGCTCAGGTGCAAAGGTAAGTGATCATGATTATGGGAAATCTGAGGTACAGCAAAAGAGCTCTATCAATGGTATAAAACCAGAAATAAAATGCAGCCTTCAGCCGCACTAGGTTTGCTGGATACGTCTCAAAGAGGATGATGACGTTAGAAATATTCTTTCTGGTTACCCTTAGAAACTAGAAACAGCCTGAAAAACCAACTTACTATGGAATAGCTGAAATTAGTACTCTTTACATCAACTCCAAGGCTATTTAATACACTAATACCTAGTATATGGTTGCTATTTGAAACTTAAAATAATTAGTGTTTTTATTTTTTGTCTAGAAAATGGGGCCTGCATAGAGCAAGAAGAAATTTCAGAAGTTTGTCCTATTTCCTATATAACAATGTGTTCAAGAGGACACAAGTTTTCCATGTGATTGCTGTGATCGTAATGCTAACAAGAATGATTTCTGATGTGGTAATAATTTTAACACTTCTATAAAAGAGAAAAAACACATGCAAATAAGTATCAAAATCAATCACTTTATGTCACAGTAAATATGTAAACACCACCTGCTACACAAGGCACAGGTATTTCCTTTAAAACGTTTCTTTTGTGTGCAAAATTCACATAACTCTTACAGCTGATTCCAGTTATTTCAAACCAATTGTTACTTTGTAAAATAGACTCTATTTATTTAGGGAGGGCACATTTCAGACCGCAGTATGTATTTAGAGAGATGCACAGAGATTATGGATGGCAATGAAAATGGGTATGGTTCTCATGGAGATATTAATTTATAACATAGATATATCAAATACATAAATATTTCTTTCATTTGGCTGAATGCACAAACAAAAAACCACCAAAAGCACTACAACCTTTGGGGCAAGAAACTTCGTTCTTTTCAAGAAGACATCTATGGTGGAACATACAGTTGTCAGGTGCCTCTTTGCCCTGAAAAGCTACACCAGTTAAAAGTAATAAGTTTCTCAATTTCCCACATATCACAGTAAAAATTACAAACCTTTCAAATTGAAAGTCCTACATACATTAACAGTAACTTTGTGGAATACACTCTAAACAATGGTTACACTACCCTAATGCAGAGTTCTATATGAAAGTTTAATGTAGCCATTGTTGGAGTATAATCACAACCATCAGACTTCATAAAATACCATCTTCTTTTTGCACACCTTTGATAAAGCCAAAAGTTTAGAATAAAATGACAGTAGCAATTTCAATGAAGGCACAGCACAACCAGAATTATGACTGCTTTTTTTTCTATAATTACAGTCACTTCTTCCGTAGATACAGTACTTTTATTCTCCTTTGTCTCCTCTGTTTCTTTGATATTTGGGCTTCAGATTTTCAACAGAAAAAAGAGGTAGTGAACAATGAGACAAAAGATTTTATTTTGTGTTTTGATTGCTTTTTAACACTGTTTCAACAGTGTAACATGCTCACTGCAACATCCACAGAATTGAATATTCTGTTTTTTATCTGAATTGTCTCTTTAATTGTCTGGAATTTTGTCGTTCCAATCCCATCCCCTAGTGCCAGTGAAGACAAATGTGGACCAATCTCTGTGCAGCTTTCCCCTCCCCCCTCACTACACTCTTAATACTCTCAGAACTACTAGGAGGTGCAAGAGACCTTATTTCATTAATTAGTTTTTAACTGCTAAGAACAGCTGTGAATTCATTTGATGTTTTGCAATATCAGGCATTCCGCATTCAGGGTGGGATGGGGAGGTGAAACAAGCTTTAAAAAAAAATTCATTCTTACGCCATTGTCCAAAATATCATTATACCAATGTATCATTATAGCCAACCCATTTACATCATATACTACAGTACTATGGTCTATTAAAAACTTGTCTTTCCTGTTTCTCATTCAAATTGAAGCATGCATATGTTATCTCACATTAGCAAGAGACAGTATGTTGAGAGACTTAGTACTAGCCCTGTTTAATCTCTTTAAGTACCCCAAGTCTTGCCAAAAGTAAACAACACAGATTTGAAAGGCAACAATTTCGGTAATTTAATACCACAGTAAAACTGTGTAGAAAATACAGACATAGAAAATGAAGAGGGAAAAATAGGTAAAACATCAATTTTGACATAATTTTATCCTTTTAGGAAGTTCTTGTATAAGATTTAGCTGTATCTGTGACTAAAAAATTTTAAAACCAATTCCCTTGAATATGCAGTGGGAAAACTGATAAGCTGTGTTGCACTACTGTGCATTATGCTGACACCATGGATCACAGAAAGAATTGTAGTGTTTTACTGTCTTTATGTCAATACAATACTCTATCCTTTAAAAGAAACAGAGGAGCCTAAACCATGCTGTGAAATAAATTGAATTCTCAATAACATAAATGGCACTTGGAGGGTTTGCGAGCTGAACAGGATGAGGAAATGCCTTATAGCCATCTTGTTTTACTTTTCTGCCTTGAAAGCATGTAATGGAAAATTATCCACCCATTAGAATGAACTTGCTGGTTCACATGCTCATTAGTGCTTTTCCCTTCAACTTGTGGCTGTGCTAGTTTCTTCCTCTGCTCCTTGACTTAATTTTAAATGATGAGCCAACAATCCATATGAATATGGCTATGGAAGGGTCAGTCAGTTTGAAGGGAGAGAGGACATTCACCTCCACGAGGAGATCTGTGGTTAGACACTGTTCATCTCACTGGCTGTAAGTGTACTGTAACAAAAACATTATCTGCCTCAAAGCTGTTCCCTCCCCTAGCAGCTCATACAACTAGGATTGGAGAAAGGATAAAGGACTGCTCTACCTCAAGCAGTGTGTCTGTTCTGAGGTTCACCAAGCCAGACAGTGGATTTCCAGACCATGCTCTGGTGGAGGTTGTGCCTCCTACCCTCAGCACAGCGCCCTTGCTTGTGCTCACTGACTGCTGTGATTTGGTGCCCTGATGCAGGCACTAGAATAATTCTTTCTCCAAAGGACAGTGACATCAAGGGCAGCAGCTTACAGTTCAGTTCCTTTGCCTGGAATCACAGTGCATGAACTCTCCACCAGCTGGGATTGTTCCAGCTCGCATAGGGTGAGCAAGCTCAAATCTGCCCTCAGAACGTCTCAGCTCCTAAAGCCTTAACTCCTTTTCCTTCACCTTCACACAGAAGAACATACTATGAAGAAAACCAATGATCTTTAAGTGTGTTAATTAGGAAAATTTTAAAAGAATTAAAAATTTTCGTGCTTTCACCATGAAAAGTGTATTAAGAGTCTTACTCTCCCCATTAATTTTTGAATTTTAAAATGTAACTTAAGTGCTATAAAGCTGTTACAGGTTTTCCTTCCACTTTAATTTATGTAAATTGTACCTCATTTTCTCATTTCAGAAATCAACATAACTCAGCTATTCCCCTATTCTTTATTGGGATTAACAGGATGATAACTAAGACATCCATGAAAAGAAAGAATGATCCTTTAAATGCAAGAGTAGCTTCAGATCTCATGTCGCTGATACAATGCAAAATATTGCAGCCTAGACCTCAGACCTTGCAAAACCACAGGAAGCCTTATGCAAATATATGGGGATGGACTTCGTTATACCTCTTCTAAACTAAAATATTTTTTTACTGGAAAACACCAGTGTGCACCAACTTCAGTTCTGTCTCTCAAACCTGTGTACAGTGCCAATGCCACCTTTCTAACAGAGCAAAATAAAAAAAAGCAGTGTAGCAGGAGTTACTACCAGTAAAAAATACAGTTGCCCTTCAGTGTAAATAACAGTTTATGTACTCTGTACAGGTCAAGATTCCACAGACATTCAGATACAACATGCATTCAAAGCATTATACATGGTTCATATACTGGAATTCCTGAAAAGAGCTGCTATGGAGAGGAATGTACTACTTCGAGCAGGCTGTAAAAGTTCTGATTAAACCAAATTGCTCCTAATTAAGGTTAATTAGCAGCCTAGGCCTCATCTTGTGCTTTCTTTTCTGCTAAAACAATCCTCACTTGCCCTACACTCAAAGAGCTTTCTGTAACAGTAGTGTGAAGGGAGGTCCAGGTGTACTTGTCCAGAGTAATAAGCACCAATCAGAGAGGACAAGCCGTCCATTTGGTTTAATTAAGACCACGTGAGAAGCTTTAAAATGAACTATTCTAAAATTCCAACTATAGTTAGCTCCCCGATTTGATATCTTAACTCCAGAAGCATTAATTAGCATTATCACACATTTGCATTCTAATGAGGTATGGTGAGTATATGTTTTTTGAAACGGCAATGTAACAAAATTTAAGTGAAGTGGGAATCACAGATAACATTTTTTTTCTTGTAAATGCGCTCATTATGGGACAGAAATAGTAATTCTTAAAAAACCCTGCCTATTTCTAATCAGCATTAGACCCAAATAAAAGCAGGCACTTGATGAAAATGGTCTTACAGTAGATTTTTATGTTATTAGTATGAACTGTTTTTCAGTTTAGCCATTTACACATGCATTTTTAAATCTGAACATGCATATTGGGACAACTAGTGTCTTATTACAATGTTCATACTTGAAAACTGATCTCTAAAAATTACAAGGTAAGATTTCATATACCACAGGGATGGATAACTGAGAAGACAAGTAGAGACGCTAAAAATTTTAGGAGGAGAAAAAGGAAGAAAAAATTCTCTAAGCACAAGGCAAAAAAACCTTGTCTCAATAGCAAAATTTCCAGAGCTATTTTAATGTTTTTGCACCAGACAAACAAGGAATGTTGCTAAAATAAAATACAAGGGAAGGCCATTTGATTTGATATGATACATACATATACACAGGAAATCACAAAAGAAACTACAGAAGAAAACCCTGGCTTCATAACTAATTTAATAATCCTTGAAGCTCAGCCATTATAGTAGCATGCTATAGTATCTTCTTCAAAGGACAAAAGAAACATGGCTACAGATATAGCTCATGTAAATATGCATGATATGGAAAAGTCCTAAATATTAATGAGAAAATAAACGAAGTGTACTAGACATACTGAGGTTTCTACCACCATCAGAAAAACTCCAAACAACAAAATGACACCATATTACCTTTATACTGTACATACTTGTCAGTCCAAAATTATTTAAAAATATATTTCCATACATAATCAGGGCATATGTATTTTTATATGTTCTAAATACAAGTGTCACACAGAGAAGTACTACACACAAAAGCTTCTGAAATTTTCCAGTTACTATGCATGACTATCTACTCATTCTTTTTTATTTTGCTAAACATAAAGGGTTTTTTACAACATTTTAAGTAAATTTTGTAAAGAGCAAAAAATTTGCTCTAAGAGAATTGATCTTTCTCCATAATTCTGCAATGAACAACTATTAATTTGATGTTACATAAAAAGCATGACAAGAACTCTTCTCTTACTCATCCAACTCCTTCTCCCAGTATGTTATGACATGCAATATTGATAGGACGAATGTTTCACATCCCCCCCAAATGAAGATATGCAATGGCAACCACTTGCTATTAAGAGACAGATATATCAGGTACGTCACATATATGAGGCTTCTCTGAGGCCTTCCATGTAGGTCTTGAGATAAATACTACACTAATTTATCAATACGGACTTCAGAGGTAGCTTGTGTATATAAACCAAGATTCTGTGGCAGTTATGAAAGGTAGTACTCTCACATGCTCCCTTCTGATCTCTATGAAGCAAGTAGGTGGGAAACTGATAAAAAACCTCACATAATACTGAAAAGAAGGAAATAATGAAAGACACACAAAAGCAAAAAGTAGAATTTTAAAATAATACCACAGTCTGAAAAGAAGCACCACTGCATATTAAAAATAAAGTAGATTACGACTGACATTGTGGTAATGTGTTGATTGTTGCAACAATACTCTTAAAAATGCTGTTAAAGGCACATGCAAATCAATAGTTAATTTTCTTGTGAAACCAAAGGGAATGTAGGTAGGCTACCGAAACAAATTCATGTTTCTTTTCATTAAAATATAACATGGTAGATGACTCCATGCAGTACAATCTAGTAAAGCAGCAAATAAAATGACAATTTATTTAAAAGTATGTTTTTTCATTTGCATTTCAAGATATACAAGCTATGAATGTGAAAGTATTACAGTGTCCTAGGAGCAATAGTATGCCTAAATTACTTACAATGACACAATTGCAGGTATATTTTCCTGAACTCAGGTAGTACAAAGGTATAGAGTGATCACATCCTGAAATAATGTGTTTAATGAAGCACGGATTTCCAAGAATACAGCACTATAAAATCCCTAATCATGTGCAATTCTTAGTAATGTTTCCCACTAACTTAGCTATGTATTTATTAGTTACAATCAACTGTCACATAATGTTTACTTGGAAGGGAAAAAAAGCCCATTGTTTTCACAGTAGCCTAAATATTACATGTTTATAAACACCACTTGAAGCAGAACTTTAAACAGAAATTCATCTCAGTCTGGAAACAAAACCATTACCTGCAGTGAAATCCTACCCTTGAGCATACTGTCTTGGCAAGCCCTTGATTAAGAAAAAGCAATGCTGTTTTGGCATAGCCACAAATTTCATCCAGCCTATTAGGAAGAAAAATTGGTCTTTAGAAGGAACCTCTCCACCTACCCTACAAGAATTGTGTCCTTCCACTCCGTTGTGGTAGATCTGAAGGAAAGCTGCAGTTCACTGCCAGCAGTTCCTGCCTAATCATTTGTGATGGATATCCAGCAATCCTGCTCTGGGTATCCCTAGGCGGTGACTCACAGCAGCGCAGGAACAGCTGCTGACAACAAAATGTTCAAAAGAGATGTATCTAAATCACAGTACATTGGTACCCTACAGCTGAACTGTGCCATAATGGCCCAGTCACTCATTCCAGGTGTTTCACACAATCCACGGAAGTGTTTGACTAGGACATTGGCTGGACTTAAGGACTCATGGCAAGCTCTAAAACCCTGGCTTCAGGAGCTATCAATACCTCCAACAGATCTGAACAGTTGAAGAAGGTGATGTTCTTTCAGTGAAGGAAATTCCAAGCTATGACTAGGACAGGCTGGAGAAGAAAAAAAGTAGCTCCTGGTAAGTACCACAGAAGGACCCAACATCCTTCCAAAAGGATCAACCTAAGCACTTATGCAGCAGGGAAACTAGACAGGGTCTCCTGCCTGCAGCTCCTGGCATGGCCTAACTACACCTGACCAAGGTCTCAGTTTGGAAATCCACCTGGGAAATGATGAAACCAGGCTTTTCCAGTAAAGGACTGTCCCTTCAACCAGCAGGAATTTCCATCAAGTGCTGAAAGTTACTTTCCTCAAAAGAAATAATAAATAAATCATCCAACACAGGACAAACTCTGCACAGGAGCAGACTGGTGAGGTCACAGTCACAGGGCAACTTGAAAAGAGAGATGAAAAACAGAGTAGCACAGAAGCCTTCACTTACAGGTACAATCATTTTAAGTGACTTGGTGTTTCATATGCATCCATCCTGTTCTAGCCTATTTACTTTTCATTTATATTATATGAAAGTAGTTGTGAATAATCTAATATTTGTTTACATTGTACAACATTTGAAATCAGAGGCATTAACACAGTGCTTACCTTAAGAAGAAATTTAAAACTATACGTTACATTTGAAAAAACTGCCTATCATTAAGGTCTCTTTTTAAAGCAACAATTAGTGCATGGATGTAGGTTTTCAGTTATCCTATGTGTCTTTGGAAAAGTTAACCTTTCAATTTCTTCTGCTTTAACAATCATGATAACTAGATGATTGCCACTGCAATATCAGTCTTTATGAGTCTTCACTCACAACATGGTTTGGAAAGCATTTTTAGTTTTATGTATTTCAAATGAGGCCTGGCAGCACCTGATATACAGGGATGCAAAGCTTTTTCTTTTTTCTTTTTTTTTTTTTCAAATTATTCAATAACAAATAATTTGTCGAATCATGTATTTGAAAAACAATATTCAACCATCTCTAAGTATTAATAAGCTGTATTTTCTTCTAGTTACGAACACATTTTATATTGAGGAGGCATAATGAATTAAAAATAGGCATTTCAAAGTTGTTTGTATTTTTCTTCAAAAAAAACCTAAATACTGAAGGAAAGTATGCACAACACAACAGACTGTCTACAGCAACAGTCTACATTCTCTTCAACTAAGCAGGACTCTGGGGAAATTGTTATGTCAAATTGACCCCTGCTGACCACCAGTTCAGCAAGTTATACCATCCAGATCATAAATTCTTGATAAATGCTTTATCCATACAAGCATGCTTTTCAGACTTGGCAGAACACGACAGAAGTTACATTGAATAAGCCTCTCATTTTAATAGCATCATTAATGATATTTTACGTATCTACTAAAAGACAATGAGGGATAGAAAGAGAGAGAATCTATCCTCTTGTTTAATGGTAAATATTACAGCCTTCAGACACTGCACAGAATATCTGTTACTAATGATCCTTCAGTTCAATGATCAATTGATTCTCTATTTAAGACTATTTACAAAAATAAGTTCACAGATCTTTAGAAATAAAACAAAATCACAGTCAGTATATTTTGATGTTTTTCTTCAAGGAAGGACTGTAACTAAATTGGAATAGGTTAAGGAAATTATGACTAGGGTTATATCACTATGTTGTTAGAAAAAATATTTCAGCTCTACAATGTCTTGCTTCAGATGGGTACAGAATTATATTTATTCTGGATTTTCCTTTAAAACAAAATATCCATAAGATCTAGTATGCAATTGTCACTGTGGATTTTACTACACGTTCATTGTTATTAACAGATATTACTGTACTGAAGAACTGTAAAGAATTTACTATCTTGCTGTCAAGCCACATGAACTGTTTTTATTACAAAGGGCAGTATCAATTTAAATTTTCCAATAAGGGAAGAAAGCTGTGTATCTCATGAGACACATAAACATGTGTTTCTGCCAGCTGTTCTTTTGCTAACGATTCTTTTTTTCTTCCTCCTACTAGGCTTAAGTCCCAATATACATGGAGAGTTTTGTTTGATTATTCATGGTTGTTTGCCTTTCTAATATAAAGTACTTTCTTTTTCAGTACGTATGAATGTCTATGCTGAGATATTTGAGCACACTATGCCTATCCAATTTTTATTACTCACAGTTTTGGACAAGTAAAACTGGAGGCAATCTATTCTGTTTTGATGTAAAAAACCCAAAGAAATCTGAAAAAAATTACAAAATTAAGATGAGTGATAATTCACATATTCTAATTATTTACACTCTAATTAAACTTGAAGATAGAGTTTTTTCTTTGTTCTTATGGTATTTATTTGTTTGCAAGCAAAACACACAAATCTGATCATTATCTGTTTTAAGACACCATTTCATAACAGCTCCTTAGAACATATCTGAACTTCTTTCCTCGCAACAATGGAACATTGATGAGGAAGCTCCCAGAAAACTCACACAATCGCAGAATAAGCTGAGTTGGAAGAACTCACAAAGATCATCAAGTCCAGCTTCTGGCCCTGCACAGCACCATCCCCAAGTCATACTGTGTGCCTGAGGGCACTGTCCAAAAAGCTCTTGAACTCTGTCAGGCTTGGTGCTGTGACCACTTCCTGGGGGAGCCTGTGCCAGTGCCCACCACCCTCTGGAGGAAGAACCTTTTCTTGATATACAACCTAAACCTCCCCTGACACAACTTCTGGTCATTCCCTCAGGTCCTGTCACTGTCACCACAGAGAAGAGATTAGTGTCTTTACCTCCTCTTCCCCTCATGAGAAAGCTGTAACAGCAATGAGGTCTCCCCTCAGTCTCCTCCAGGCTGAACAGACCAAGCGACCTCAGCCTCTCATAAGGATGCCCCCTTTGAGGATTCTTGGATGAATCCCATCAGACCCCACACATTTGTGGAGATCCAGCTTAAGCAGCAGATCCCACACAATTTCGGGGTCAACTGGGAGTTTATCATTAGCACAGTCATGGTTCTCCAATTCAGGACACTGAGACCCCCTTGGCCCATCCTATGTCTTAAGACAAAGGCAAAGAATGCATTGAACACCTCTGCCTTGTCCATGTCCCTGTTTTTGAGGTGACCATCCTCATCCTGTAACAGGACAGTGTTATTCTCGCACTGTCTATTGCCATTAATATATTTGAAAAAAAACTCTTTTTATTGTCCCCCACAGTTCTGGCCAGTTTCAACTCCAACTGAGCTTTGATCACAAGAATTTCCTCCCTACAGTGGCAAGCAGCATCTCTGTATTCTTACCATACCACTTGACTTTTTTTTGTGTTTGGCTAATTTTCCTTTATTCAAATGAACAGCAGCAGAACTAAGAAGTTTCGTGAATATATAAATTTTTGTATTTGACATCATTTGAATAGATTAAGGTATGCAATGAGGATGGAAAGAAAACAAGTCTAGAGCATTTACTTCGCAGCCTCAGATCTGCACTGTGAGCACCACTACCTCTCACTGGGGGCAGCTGGTACCTGTATTAGCTCCAGAAATACAAGGCAATCTCACTGTATGGTACTATTACTGTTTCTGAGAGGCCTGAGGGAGGTGAGAGCCAAGGTCATTGCATGTTCCTAAGTTTGTGCTGCTCCAGTGCTCATAATGGCTTTTGGCATATCTAAGGTACAGCAGGAAATACCAGGCCCCCCTAGGTAGAAGGGCTGTCCACAGCTGAAGTACAAGAGTGTGCAACTCAATTTTTCCTGCTCCTGATGCACTTTCCTATATTAGTGCCAAAGCTGCTAAGGCACGAAAATATTCCACTGAGCCCCCTCTGTGGTTAAAAGCCTTTTACAAGTCTAAAGGACAGAGTAAAGATAAGTGTGGCACTAAAAATAACAGAAAGATAATGAGGTCTTAATTCAAATCTTTGGCCAAATGGTAGAAATGCTAATTACAATGTTCTCCAATAGACTGTAATCTGTGTTCATTCAATCTGGCTGTTCTTGCCAGGATGTCTCAGAAATGTGACAGGTTGCTCAAAAGAGATCTTGGATCAGACCCTAAAGCAGATCATTAAACATGCAATAGAACTGAACTTTGTATCACATATGACATCTAAATCTCAGTAAATTTCATCACTACCTGGACGGGAAGTTGGATCTGTTTGGCTTTGAAAAGCTGCCTGCTATTTAACTCAGAATACAGAAGTGTTTACAGAAACAGAACACCCAGAAGCCTTTAATGCTTATTTCTCTTTCTTGCTCTGCTTAATCATTTATTTCTCACAACCATACAACAGCACTATAAACTGTTTTATGAATAGAAATTGTCCTTCCTTCTCTAGAAATGAACATTGATATCTGCAACTAGAAGAAAAAACACATCAACTTATGGATTGTACTCACACTGTATTTTTCCTTCACTTTGAACTCTAATTTAAGGATATATCACACAACCATACATTTCCATTAGGCTGGAGAACTAGGGACTTGCTTCTAGGTTTGCTTTGGGCTCTCTGTCAAGAAATAAACTATTATGTTCAAATTTCCTTTCCTGTTCTGAGTGTCCACAAGAAGGCATCAAGAAACAAAGACTGGAAGGGAGCCTTCACAATTGGGTTGAAAATGATTCTGCTATAAAAGCAGAAAAAAAAGTTGTGTCCCAGAATCAGAAGAAACACATCTTCCTGAAACTCTCTAAGCATTTCTTGTACACACAGCAACAGTTAAGCCTTCCCACCCACACTCACTCTTGAGATTATTGGGGAGAAGTGTCTTAAACACATAGTGAAACTACCCACCAGTAAATCAAGTTGCAGCCCAGTAATACCAGATACTGAGATGCAGACTGAATACACCAGAAAACAAACCCTTGAACTGGGATACAGCAACCTAACAGAGACTGCTTAACTAGCAGGAAAAAAAAACCCAAAACAACCAACCCCCCACCATTTCTATTGTGTATCTAACTGTGAAAGGAGTTGCTTGATTCCTAATGCATTTATCTTCCATAAGGAATGATGTTTCTTGACTTCTTTCTCTTTCAAAATACAGTATTAGAAAGATAGCTATCCGAATTACTAAATAAGATTCTATGGGGGAGTCAGTGGGAGCTGACCTTTAAGCATATCATGATACAAACTCTACTTACTTGTGACATTCTACATCTTTGAGTTTAATTTGAAATTATTTCTCAATTTTGAAAGGAATTCTCCACAAATTTCTGTGATTTTACTCCTTCCCTTCAAATCTACTAATTAAATTACATTTTGTTGCTGTAAGAATAAAAACTTATGCAAGAGGTGACACAGGAACATGTGGACTACTGTTGTGATCAATAATGTCTTCTGCCAATCATCACTGGCAAATTAAATTCCTCTTGCTATCTTGACCCACTGTCCCACCTTAGTAGCACATCTTTGTTGTAGAAATTATCTCCATGTTCACGGCAAAGCATTAGTAGATGTCAGTTGTTTCCCCAAATTCGACTGCAAACACTAATGTATTTTTTAAAAACTTCAGAGGGCACAATGAACTAACATTACTAAGGATGAGTTTTAAAATACTTTAAAAATATTTTCTTTTTGTATTTTTGATAAAAAATTTGTAATTTTGCTGTGTGTCATATGATGAGCTGGATTCCCTACTGCAAGTCTCTTTGTGAGCAAACTCCAACAGCTGTGCAAACATCAGCCACAAGGTACTGGCATGATGCCAAATAGAAAGCTACCGAATTGGTGAAAACATCATATCTTCACTGAAATTGTTACTTAACAGCAAATTCTAAGGTACACACATGAACAGTAACACCTCAGCTGTTTAGAGTTCAAAGTGATTGTTTAGATTTGAAGAGGCTCTGGGGGGAGAATGAAGGAGAATGTGAAAAGGGGAAGGAACCAGACTGCTCTCAGTGATGCACAGTCAATGGACTAAGGGCACAAGGTAGGATACAAAAAATTCTGATTGAACAAAAGGGAAAAAAAGAAAAGCTTTTTTATTGCAATGGTGATCAAACACTGCAACAATTTGTTGAGAGTAGTTAAGGAGTGTCTGACCCCGATTATATTCAAAACTCAACTGGACATGGCCCTGAGCAACCCAGAGTGACTGGGCTACAATGTCATCACAGGTGCCTTTATCCTCAACCATTCCATGCTTTTTGGTATCAAGTACAAAGTGAATCTTTTTTACCCTTATCAGTCCCTAATTTTATGGAAAAAAAATATCTAGGAAGTAAACACAGGTAATCATAAAATGTTGAACCGAAGTTCAAAAACCTCAGCCTTCAAAAATCAACTACCAAGTTTTACAGAAAAGCAAAAATCATTACTTTTATAGATGCTGTGTTGTTCTATAGGCCTTTTTGTAGTGAAACAGATGCAGGATAAGGAAATAAAGACAATTTTATACTGAAGTGAATAAAACTCACCTTCAAATGTTATGATCTACTTTAAGTATGAAGGAATTACCGCACCATACCCACTTCATTTATCAGTGGGAGGAATGCACCAACACACACAAAATACTCAGACTAGAGTGGAGCCAACAACTGACAAAATTGCCATTCTATTCTTCCATAAAATGAAACTATTTACAATGCTGAACGGCTCATCACAGGAAAGGATGAATATATAGAAACACTTCTAAGTCTGCTACTGATCAACAAAATCAGCATAGCTTAGAAAAATTCTACAGTCATGTTTCAGTGTTGCAGCTGTGACTAGGGATCAAACTAGCATCAGCAATATCTTAAAAATTTAAATCTTCCTTAACAGTCTCTCAGTAAAATGCTGCTTGCTGCTCTTCTTTTCCTTTCTTTTAAAGTTAGGTGGGCACGTGTAGGATATCAGAGTGGCGCAGTCACTCCAAATGCTTCCCCCCTACGAGCTGCTTACATGAACTGACACTGACCTCAACAATCCTTTTGTATTTAGGATGGCCTTAAAAGAAATTCTCAGGATTTTGCCTGCCTAGTCTGTAGTCTATTCCACATTAAAACTTTTATATCTAACACATTAAGAATTACATCCGTCTGTTCAAGTCAAAACATATGGTCAGGCAAAACTGACAATAACATCAATACATTCTCAGAATGGGATAAATATGCATTTTCCTGACTAAGTCTATGAGGTTGATTTATCTGCAAAACTGATGTACCAGGAAATGTCAGTTAAAATACAAGAAATAAAACAATCATTCACCTCATCTAGATGTGTTTTTAAAAAGTACTATTGTGAAACATTTTCCAAGGAAGAAACTTCATTAGATTTGCATACAATATTAATGAGCAAGGCCAGATATAGTCTGAGCCTCCCTTTTCTTCTTACCCTGCCCAAACTCAAATTTTCTATATTTCAGCATTCATCAGTAATGAACACTGTCACATAAACTCTTCATACCATAAAAATGAACTGACAGGATGAGCACTATCTACTGATATGCTTCCATTTCGTGTGGCATTTGACATGGCTTGTCTTTGCTTTAGTGCCTTCCTAGTGGGATGAGAGGGGCCTAAGGGAATTTTTTTAAAATCACATCATAAATAGAAATGGAGAAGAAAGATTTAAGTAGCTTTTGGAGCAGTAGAGTGCTACTCAAATTCCCTGTCTTAAATGAAGCCGTTTCCAAACTCAGGTTTACTTCTTATCACAGAAGAAATATCTAACATAATTATACATAAATTATTAACTCTATACAACGTTTTAATGCTATTTCCAGAAAACATAACTAAAGAAAAACCATGCAAATTAAGGAAGTTAATTTCCAATAAAGAGTTGAAACCTTCTTAAGCTAATTGCAAAGAAAGAGTAGATTCCTAATGAGAATTCTTAAATGGAGCACAGAAGAACTGAAGGACATACACTCTTCCCAATTCCCAACTTTTATCTTATTTCCCAATCATCCTAATCAGGGAATAAAAGAACAGATCTACTGGAAAGAAATCAACTTGGAGAATAAAAAAGAGTTACTCAAAGCTCTTATCCTAACATGTTATCACTGGAAAAGATGAGAAAGAAGGGTAACAGCTGAGACTCTGAAGCATTAAAAGCTGAGTTAGCTGATCCAGAAAATTTTAATTGACAAGTATGATTTAGAATTATAAAAGGAAGACATATGGTAAGTTTAATTTCTATGAAAAAAGCAAATGAAAACAAACCCCAAACCATCAAACTTTTCATAACTAGGAAGAAGCCTTAAGTGTCTCTCATTATTTAGTAAACCTCTACTGTATACATGAAGGCTCAGGCTTGTTTACCAGTGCTTTACAAAATCCTGTTTTATACTATAAACAGTATCGCTTTCTAACATAAGGGACAGAACAATTCAAATAGGGAGGAGGGGTAAAAAAGCAGAGAAAGTCCCATCCGATAAAATTATGGATCTAGTGAGCATTGGTAGGATAAAAGGGATCAATGCAACTTCCATTACTTAATTAAACACACTCCTTGAAGAATAAGACATAGATCAGGAATTTTTGCACAACTATAGTTTGTGACTGCAGAGGGGGACAGCTATTTCCTTTAAAATCCACATTGGCAGCATCAAAATCAGCACAAGCCAGTGGAGCGGCACATATTGCTCTCATATGTACATGATCATCCCTCACATCCCATTTAGAAGGCAGAACACTGGATCAAACTGATTTCCTACCAGTGAGCCAGGAAGCATATAGGTGACTTGGATGTCCGCTTCTGTGTTTGTCAGTGCAATTTATAGTCAGGGAGGGGCATGGGGAGAAGAATGCAAAGCCAGTGTATGACATAGCTCCATTACTTCATCTGCAGTGCAGTTTGCACTGTTTTTATCTTACAGTAGCCAGGAAGCTTCACCGCTCAGTCTGCACTTTCACTGTTGCACTGTTACACTCTCAAGACTGAAAGGATCCACACATTAGTTCAGAGTTAGTGTGACTGGACTGGAATGGACTACTGGGTCAGAGCTTCTCTCAATGTCATTAGAAACACAGACTAAGCTTCTCACAGTCCAAATCTGTTACCAACTCACCAGGAGGGAAGTATAATAATGAAGCATGAAAAAGTTCTTGATAAATGAAATCAAATCTGAACAGTGAAGAGGGGGAGGCATTGTACTAGACTGCCTTTTCTGATCACCACCAGGATCTCTTGCCTCCGTAAGAACGAATTTCTAAGGTCTGTCTGGTTCTATTAGCACCACACTAACACTGTTCCTATGGTTATAACACATTGTCTTCTTTCAGATCAAAGAGATATACTCACAATAATTTATCATTTGTTTGGTAGCTCTGATCTAATTAGATCTACATCATAATTCCTGGTTGTAGTTAATTTTGTTTTGACTTGCACATGCATCAATTTCTCTACTAAGTCACCAAACTGGGCATGGCTGGCTGCCATGTAAATATCGGGGTGGGGGAGGTATGATATGTATGGAATACATGGGCAGTTATAAGCTGGATCCCTTTTACAGGACTTGGCAAGTATGATAACAGGTATCTTTAGTCTCTGAGGCCTTCATGATCTGCTTTTTTGCATGTCAGTGTACACCACTCTTCAAAATTTTTACACAGAAAATAACATTTCTGGGGACATTGCACATTCAAGATAAAAAACTGTTAGTGATAGGAAGAAATGCTAAACAGAGCAACAACATGAATGATAATCTGTGATACAGTTAGAATGCATTAAAGAACATGGTAGGAAGTGAGGAAACTCATGCACCTGTCAGAAAATGCTCCGCACTGAGTACCATGAACTTGCATATTGAAGAGCATCTCCTTCATGGTAGCTTTTTGCTTCCAGCCAGCATAGCATAACTTGAATATGATTGAATATTTACTATTTTGCTATATAGGACTTAAGAATCTATGCAAATATTATGTCAAAATTAATTTCAGAAGGTAACAGAAGAACCATGTAGCAATTTGTGTCATTTCAGTGTTGCAAGGAAGCTGCAATTCTTCTCTTGTGTAAAAACCCCAGTTGCTTCAGGAAACAAAATTGAACTTCTCTTTAGGCAAGTTCTGGCCATGATAATCTATGTTTCACTGTTGGCAGATAGACTTAGTGCTTCTAAACTACACTGAAAACCAAGCTATATTTAAACATGCAGGAAGAAAGGAAATAGGGCACTCTGTATTTCATGCCAAATAGAATGATAATCAGAACCATTTCAGTGTTAGAGAAATAAAATTAAGCTGCACTCCAGTGCCTAAAAACGTATCAAAACTAGCATGTCTTAGGGAGTCAAAACTATCAGGCAATCTTAAGAACACTGCCACCCACTCCATCTTTAATAAGGTAAACTGGTGGGGCTGCACCTCATATCCTGTGTCCAGTTCTGGGCCCCTCACTACAACAAAGACACTGAGGTGCTGGACATTGTCCAGAGAAGGGCAACAAAGCTGGTGAAGGGTCTGGAGCACAAGTCCTGTGAGGAGTGGCTGAGGGAGCTGGGGGTGTTTAGCCTGGAGAAAAGGAGGCTCAGGAGAGATCACTCTTTACAACTGCCCGAAAGGAAATTAGCCAAGGGGGGTTGGCCTCTTCTCCTAAGTAACCATTGACAGAACTAAAGAAAATGGCCTCACGTGATGCCAGAGGAGGTTTAGGTTGGATATTAAAAAAATATGTATTTTCACAAGAAGGGTTGTCAAGCACTGGAACAGGCTGTCCAGGAAGTGGTCAAATCACCATCCCTGGAGGTATTTAAACGACATGTAGATGTGGCACTTAGGGACATGGTTTAGTGGTGGACTTGGCAGTGCTGGGTTAGCAGTTGGACTCAATGACCTAAACAGTCTTTTCCAACCTAAATGATTCTGTAACTTTATGATTCAATATTCTATCTTTATCCAGTGGGTTTAGCAATTTAAAACACTTTTTTTTTTAGTTGTTGAGAACATATAATCTATTTCTCATAATAAATTTTTTTAGGTCTTTTTAAGTTCAGACCAAAAGTATCAGACTAACAATGGCCAATCTGATTTGCTTTTATTAAACTGAGGTTTTGATTTAATGTTGAAAGTCATGGCATACACAGCACAGTTTGCTGACCATTTTTCTTTTCTGCAACCAAAGATTCTCCTATGGAAATAGGCCTGTTGTGCTAGTAGGAATGAGCAAACGACTAAAATACTGCTATATTTGAGGAAGAACACAGTGTACATTTCCTGATCCAAATGAAAAAGACAGACAAAACCAGACTGTAATCAAATATGTTCGTAGCTAAACAGATGTGACCACAGTAATTCTGATCAGGGAATTAATTTGAGATGTTGCTGTGCATACAGGTAACAGATATAAATATACAAGGTCCTTGAAAAAACCCTCCCATAGTTAAAGAACAAACAACAGAAAACAAGAGGACTAGTAAAGAGCCTTGGGTAAAACATTACTTGTTTTCATTTTGAACACTATTGAGTGTTCACAGATCACTGATATATGAAAAACTTGCTATGCTAGAAAGGCTGCCTCACAGGATCTGAGGAACAAATTACCATACCTTTAAGTCCAATGTAGTTTTTTTGTTGTTGTTGTTTGTTGTTTGTTATTTCCTATTATCTTGTAAAGTAAGAAGGGCAGACAGTTGGAAACAAAACAGTTCACTTTCTTCCTGTTAGAAATTTCACAGATAGTACATCACTAAAACAAGACAAACTAGACATCTCATTGTTTTAATATACACAACAGGAAAAGAATAGAGGAGTTTGTCACTGAAATAGACAATTTGCATTCGCCTGATCATGGAGATCTGACACTTGCTACAGTTGTGCAAATGCACAAAATCTGTGCATTAAGATAGAGGGAAAAAAATAAAATTCTGAACGTAAAACATGCTAACCTCCTGGTTTTTTCTGTGTCCCACACCCCATGGGAGAAAATTCTTGAAGATGGTCCTCCTCAGCAAAAAGCTATCTGCTTTAATGAGAATTGAACATATTTTATCACTGCAACCAGAAAGATACTATTTGATTCTTTAAATTTCAATGTAATAATGTAGGTTTGGAGGTAGAAGCATGGGCTGATTAAATTAAAAAACAAAAAAACTGAGATTTCTAAGTGTAAAAGAGCCCCAAAGGGAAATAAAAATTCTTTTCAGGATTGCCTCATGTAACAAAAGGAAGCTTAAAAAAAAACAAACAAACCAAAAACCATGTAGGCATGTACTCACAAAGGCATCTTGACCTCCTGATAACACACCTAGCACGCTGCCTAGTACTAACAACCTTTGAAGAAGGAGGTTTCAGGAGGATAATAAATATGCGACTTTCAGAGAGAAAGCTTCATCACCAGAACTGAAGACTCTAACACAAGGCAACAGAAACACTTTCAACTGCCTAGTTTTATGTGGCTAAAGCAAAAACAAATAATCTCAGTGTTCCAGATGGAGAATTTGGGATTATTAGCCCATTACTTAGCACAACAAGGAAGCACAAGAAAAAGGCCACCAAATCCAAGAGCTCTCTTCAACATTTCTTTAGGTTATTTTCACTGGACTCTTGCATACTATGTAGCACTGTTACAAACCTGCAATTCAATTTTAGTATTTCTCTTTTATTTTTGAAGTTCCACTTCCGTAACCATATACTAGGTCTGAACCAACCTATTGCTCTCAGTGGCAGCATGCAGGGTATTGTCAAAATATAAATCCCAGAACAACTTCAATATAAAAATTAGAATTTGCATCTGTTAGGACCTGCCCCTAAAGGTGAGGGTAACTGAAGTTCTTGTTAACAGATCCCTCAGGGTGGATTAGAGAAAAACAACACTGAATGACCAGTGTTTAAATATAAATATGTATATGTAAGGTTTATTTTAGAACACTTTGATTGCAATGGAGAGTATATATGTAGACATTTTGGTTATTATTGGTTATTATTATATATTTAGTTATTATATTTGGTAATATAACAATATAAAAGTATAAAGATATCACTTAAAATATGGGAGGGAAGAAGGCAGGAAGGGAGGAAGGCAGGAAGGGAGGAAGGCAGGAAGGCAGGAAGGGAGGAAGGGAGGAAGGGAGGAAGGGAGGAAGGGAGGAAGGGAGGAAGGGAGGAAGGGAGGAAGGGAGGAAGGGAGGAAGGGAGGAAGGGAGGAAGGGAAAGGGTAGCTGGCAGAGAGGAAAAAACATCACTTGTGGATCCAGGGATGAGACTTGATTGTTGCACTTAAAATGTCAATTGGTTGAAGTGATGGTCACAGTCTTGATTTGTCAGGGGTAGGGGAAGCCAACAAAACAAAGACTTCCATGGCTTAATATATGTTCAGCTTCAGGTGGAAAGGCCCAGGCACCTAAACTGGGGGGAATTTAACAGTCTTTTGCGACACCATGGATCATGCACAAGCCTCTGGTGGAAGGCCCCAGAAATGAGAGGCCCCAGGGCACTTCAGGGGGCTTCAATGGTTTATAATCCTTCCTAAGACACAGCTGCTCTTTCTCACACCAATGTAGTTGAGCCAGTTATGCCTCATCAGACAGGAGGAAAAGCTTCAGGCTTACACGTGAATGAATATCCCAGTACCTCCCTCAGAGGAGAGTTTTACACCTGAGCCAGCTGTGTAAGGGAGGACATTGGCAAGACAGAGAGCATTATCCCTCATCACATAGTCTGTTTCTTTTAAGCCTCTTCCCTTATCTGTCTCAAAACCCAGCTAAACAAAGAGAAACGTTCTTCATCAAGAAGGTGGTTGGGCACTGGAGCAGGCTCCCCAGGGAAGTGGTCACAGCACCAAACCTGAGAAAGTTCAAGAAACACTTGGACAATTCTCTCAGGCACATGGTGTGACTCTTGGGGATGGTCCTGTGCAGGGCCAGGAGTTGGACTTGATGATCCTTGTGGGTCCCTTCTAACTCAGCTTATTCTGTGATTTTGTGATTCTGAGAAAGATTGGTTTGTTATGGTCATTCTCTGGTGGTGGATGCACATTTCCTCTGTCTTATGGTTTCACCACCACACACAAAGTACTCTCATCCTTCTCTTTGGCTGGAGGTGCAAACCTGGCCCCAGGAAAGCACCCGCTGCTTTTGCAGATGGACAATTGCTTGAATCATTAACCATAAACATTTCAGTCTCTCACAGCAATCCCGCAACACTTCCGTTATGAACTAAAGGAAAACTAACAGGGATTTACTTTTTCAGTAGAAAGACCATCTGAACTTCACCGCTTAAAGTTTTGTATAACTATAGCCTTACCAGGAAGAAAAACACTTCTCACGAAACAAGTAAAAAGTTATTCTGGTGGTACATTCAACTTTCTACAACAAACAGATAGAATAAAATGTAACAAAATGACCACAATTTAAGTTTAGAGTTCTTGGTCTGCATATCAGATTAATTATATTTCTTACATTATTCAATGTATTAATATTAGATTCTTTTAAAAATAAGTTTAAACAATAATCTATAGTGAGTCAAACATAAACAGCAGCTTAAAACATAGATTTTCTCTGCCTCCCATTTGTACTCTGCATCATTTACTATATCACCATACAAAGCAGTTACTCCACATAAGGGTCGTATCAAAATAAAGTTAATTAATGGGACTGTATAACTTAATGATAATACTGACTGCAATAAACATCTTCAGAAGGCACGGTATATATTTAAAGAGAATACAGTACAAAACCATAGAGTTTGCATCAACTCCACAAGGACATTTGAAGGCTCAGTGAATTATTTCCAGCAAACTAGATACTGAGTGTAGTGGAAATTTTTTTCTAAAAAAGCATTTCAAACTATGCATCAGTATGCAAAAGTCCCATAACTTCATTCTTTTCAAAAATTTAATGTTACCATGAACATTTAACTAAAAGGCTTTAACTTCTTCATTTGATATTAAACATTTCTTTGAAATAGTAAAAGAAGTGATATTAGAAAATACATATATGTATTCTACGTGTTTTTGGTAGCAGACAGCTGTCACTGCTTGACTAAAACAAGGCACAACCAAATATATTATGTCCAGATTTGAAAGAATTAAAGAAATAAGTATGTCTTTTTTGAAGAAACTAAAAATAAAGAGAGACTAACAGGTTTTGCAAGTAATATAAATTCAAGACTGTACAAGTATCCAGAGTGTTATCATTAGAGGCAACGCTAACAAAAGTTCTACAACAGAACAGGAAAATAAACAGATAGGCCCATCCTGATACCACTATTCTTTTCCTAATGAAACTCTTTTTGTGTGTAGAAGAAAGTAATATACTTCTGAATTTACTGCCATGAGTACATAGCACGGTGTCAGAATTAGACACATTTTAGACCAACACAATGGAGTTAGACAGCCCTACAGAAACTATTCTGACTAGTGACTCTGAACAGAAACAACACTCCATCAAGATTTTGAATCACAAGCTTAACATAAACAATAGGAAGACATTGGTATGATCAATAAATCATGCAAAAAGAGCTGGAATTTAGTAATAGGTAATTTGCCTTCCCTGTGGAAGGAGATTAAGAAGTTCTTTCTGTAAGTTAGAAGGTCACTTATAAAAGCTTGACAGAACAAAGATCAAGACTCCTCTTGGCTTTACAGTTAGTAAGATCAGAATAAAAATATTCACTCTTAAAACATAGTGTTGTGCATTTATAACTGAAAATCATGCCTAAGAGCTTTCATTAAAAAATGAGACTAACTATAGTTAGAGCAGCATGGAGCACTGTTAAATTAATCTGAGCTAATGAAAACATCGGCACTGCCACAAGAAAGCAAATTAGAGATGAAGCAGAGAGCATTAATGCAGGGAAGTACTGAGGAAAAAGTCTGCAGTATTCATTGTTGAGGCAAAATTGTGACAGTGCTGCAACAGGAACCATCTCACCACTTCACCATCCAGTAGATCACAAAAAACTCACAGCAACACCACTCCTGATGTATTATGCACTTTCAGTAACCAGTGCCATGAAGTCAGCAGGGAATTTTACTCTACTACCGAGATGAAAGCAGCTATAACCATTTTTCTACCACTCCATGTTATTCCTCCTGCTACTTTCATGTAACTTCATCAAGAAAAATCAACCTCAGGTCCTGCAGAATCCCATTTCAAATGGCCTTTACTTACAAGTAAACTGAGGGCAAAATCATCCTGTTGCCAGTGAAAACTATCTGGTAACAGGCTCTCTCCGAAGCAGTACCTCGGGAGGACCAACTTCCTCCCTGACACAAGGTCACAGTCTGTAAGAGCCAGCCCACCAAGCCTCCGCCTGCACACAGCTGTGCACCTTGCCAGCTGTTGGCTGTCTCTAGCAACCACTTTGCCATTGTCATCTGTCTGATGTCTCAGAGACATCAAATTCATTCAGGTGCAGCTAGCCAGCCCTGTACTTCTTCACCTTTCCAGAACATGCAAAACAACTGTTTGTTGAATGCAAGAAGTATGTTTTCTAGAAGTTAAAAAAAAAAAAAAAAATTAGAAAAGCACTTGTGATTTTATTCCAGCTCAGTTCTAGCATTGTTTCTTTACTCCATCATCAGCCATGTTTTAGTTTACACTAGTTAGTCTGTCCTTCATGACATTTTCAGATACTGCTTTTCTTATGCAAAAGAACCTTCAAAGCAAAACATATAAAAATTTTCATCTGCACTGGAGCATATCTTACATCATGTGCCAGAAGCAGTTTTATTTTTTAAAAAAAGAACATTTACAAATGTATATATTAAAGGAACCTGGAGATAACTGTGTCACACAGCTGCTGATATAGGTTTAAAACACTAAATCAACAATCTGAGGAAGAAAAGTGCCCAATGGGGTTGAGATACAAACCAGTAATGTCAAAAATACCTCTGCTCACTTCTTCATTGTCAGCTACTTTTGTACTCAGTTTTAAAATTAGTAAAATGTATCACATCAGAAACATTTCTACTTCTCAAAAGATCAAAGAGAATAATAGAAAAGTAATAAAATAACCAAACTATCAAAAATTACTTAATTGCCACGATCTTTCCTTTTAAACTAGGCAGTTTTGTGTCTCTTGAATAGGTCACGTTCTCATTCCACAAACAAACAACACGAGGCGGAACACTTTGTGAAGCTGCTGTTTCTATTTATACACAGGCCCACAGGATTTGCTTTAAGCGTACGTGAACTACAATGGCGTGGCAGGAGCAGGGTTTGTGTGTGAGGCATATTCTACTGCTTCCCTGTCCCCACACCATGTTAAAAATGTGCTTTTCAGAGAAAAGCTTTATTTTATTAATACTGATACATAATTTATAATAGAGAAACAAAAGGAGCAGAATAGGGAAACTGGCATGCAGACTACTGCTGTAACACATTAATAAATTCAACGCCCTGAAACCAAACTGGTTACAAAGCAACAGCAGAAAGAACCACTGATCCACAAAGGAACCATTTTGCTCATTAGGGGTTTTTTATTGTTTTTGTTTTGTAATGCTATCGGTTGTGCCTTTAAGTATCAGTGTGGTTTCCTTTTAGTTTGCTTGATACTTTTACTGTCCTTCCCCTGTGGGCCTTTGTCACAGCTCTTCCGCTTCACAGCGTGCCAACCGAATGCTTGATTTTGTGCCAAGAATTATTACTGATGGACCATACTTTTGTAAAATCCCTCCTTTTACAGAAGCCTTGCTGAGCCCTTTAGAACAACCCACACCATTTTTACTCAGAACTACAGAGTTTGCATTTTTATGACTTTATGCAGATGAGGACATGTAAGACAACCTTTTGGAAAGAAGTTCAGATTCATTTTCCTATCCACAATGTATCATCATAAACAAAGAAACAGTTGCACGCCTATCCTGATTTTCACTCACAGGGTTGCTAAGATACTAACTGCATTTTATTATTACACATGATTTTCTACAAAATTATTTTCAAAAGAATATTGATATTATAGCAGCTTTTTTCATTACTTTAAAGACTGAATAAATTGCTTTTATTCACACACAGACTAATTACACACAAAAATAATTTTCTTTTTCATGACCACATAGCGTTCACAGGCAATCTAAATTTTATGGTTAAAAAATTTCTTGTTTACTTTATCCAGTGTTACCAGCACTACCATACCACAGGATCTCCCCTAGATTTAGAGTTTCTAAAGGAAAACTAATATTTAATACTATATTACCTATTTCACCATCAGCTGCAAACTTCATTTGTTACTTCAGACACTCCCTTTTCAGTTGTAGTCTTTTATATTTTTATTTTCAGTACCTACTACTATTAATCTCAGTTTATGCAAGAAATTATTTTTTTGCTTTTAAAATATCCTTTTAGCATCTAAAATACAAATTATTTCAATAGGTTTCAAACTGAGAGCTTATTAACAGACTAGCAATTTTGGAATAAAAAAATTCAAAATAATTGCACAGTATTTTTTGACATATTTTGCATCAGCATGCTACTACATCTGACTTAGTGACTTCAGTTCCTCATCCGAGCCTAGAAAAAAAAAAGATTTACTAGAGATGACATTTTAAAATTTTGTTGTCCTGTTTTCTGGTTGACTGTGGTCACCATATCCAGCCTTTAAGAAGCTGGTCACGCGTTTGTAAATTAGATTATCTGCTCTGTACTACAACACGCAACTCACTATTACTGGAAGCCTAAGTCTATACTTCAAAAGCTTTTTAGAAAACCATGTTCTTTCACCAGAGCTCTCTAATGGTAACAGTGCAGTCAGAGTGTTTCAGTGACAACTATACACATATATATCATAAGATGTACTTACATATTCCTGATACAGACTTCTCCCTCTAGGAAGAAGGGAGACTTTCTAAAGACTTTTCCATTAGTGATGAGGTAGATTAAGCTTATTGGTTGGTTTTGGTTCTATATCATGTGAATATTATTAGAAGCCAAAAAATCAGGAAAACAAATTCAGATGAAACCAATACCCATAATTAGATTTACTTTACAGGAAACTGCATTCCTTTAGCGAGAGCACTCACAGAGTAAGTGACCTAAACTACAAGCAATTATTAAAGAACAGAAAAGACCAACTTTCTTTTGGAATAAATCCACTCAGAAGAAGGATGACAGAGTGCAAAGTTATATTTGCATAGCTCTGCCTAGAGGAGATGAACAGCATAATATACTGTGCTCTTTCTATGACCTCTCATACACAATTCAGCATCAGTTTTGAGCAGCCTGAGAAGCCAAAAAATAAATACATTCTCAGCCAATTATACTCAGTTGGCCAGCCTGTAGGCAATAAAAAATAACATCTGGTACTCTAGAAACCTACATTTTATACCAGGTTCATATTTTTTAGCATTAAAGCAATGAAGCAAAATGATAGGTTTTTAATTTCTCACAAAACACATGATGACTAGATGAAAATCAAGGCTCCTTTACCAAGAGCTTGCAGCAGTGTAGGCTGCTGGCTGCAGAGACTGCAGCTGCTGGACATTCTGAGCTAATTACTGGCACAGTGAGGAGCATTTACCGAAAGTCAGTGAAGGGAAATTTGAGGCACAGGGCTCACGGAGGAAGACTGGAGGCTTGGATAACAACTCTGGTTATGCTTAACAGTAACTATGAAGCTTAATGTCTTTGAGGATCAAAGGCAGTTAGGCAAAAGATACTTTTAAGGATCTGAGTGATTTTTTAAAGACAGGGAAAGTAACAGGAATGCTCCAGATGCCCCAAAGAAAAAGGGCAACCTGTCCCACTAGGACACAAAGTTGCCCTACTGATGAATGCCCATCTGACTGCTGTTATATGGAGCAGCAATGACTGTGAGCCTGCTAACTAGGTTAATCACCAAGCCTCTCAAGTGATTTAACCTATACCTGTTTTCCAATTTATATTTGGAAGCTGACAATGAACAGACTGTGAATAATCTACTGTATTAAAAGCATCTTTAAGAGTATCATAGAATTTAACAATCTCCTAGAAATTATTTGGAATTACACAATTATTAAAATGAATGAGAAGGCTACTTAATAGCATCCTCTACCTTTGCAACTTTAAATTATCTAGACAATCTTCACAATTATAATCACTGAACTCAAAATGGAATTTTTTATTCATTTCCGAAAGTGACGCTTTTATAATTAGGGCTGTCACATTAGGACAATATCCCACCAATCTAAAATGCTTTGAAAGGAAGGGCAGTCCTTCTAAAAGATTGAAGTACATGCCAAACATAATTTGTAGGGATAATAAGACTGTATTTTGCCTCGTGAGGATTTTCTTCTTTGTTATGAAATGAAGTGCCCTTTTTTTCTGCACATCAGACAACCACTAAAACCCTGATGTAACAACTGTAAAAATCATAGATGGTTTATAATTGACTGTATCTCTTCAGTCAATTACATGAAGTATCTCTGTTATAATGAAAGAACATGTCCAGATCATTAAACCACTAGGTACGATCGTCTATGATAAAGTTCACTAGTATATTAATGACTAATTTATTTCCCATATGAGGGAATTTCAAGAAATTTTAGTTGAGAAGTAATTTTGTTGTACAATCTCAAAGACAATTGTCATCCCTAACAAACCTCAGTTGTAACCTAATTCGGTATTGATAACAAAACACACTAATTTGTACTGTTTTGTCATTCTGACATATATAATTAGGCTCATCACATTCCTGCTGGCAGAGTTTAAAAAGACAGCCAAATGCCTGTTATATCTCTGGGTGGCAGAATTCAAGTTTTCATAAACTTCAATGAATGTTGCTTGTCTGAGATCTCCAAGGCCCCCTGCTTTTTCAAAAGAACTCTGCCCTAGCAGGTATTTGACTCCTGCTGAAGATAAATGGGCTGAGCAGAAGACCTTACCACTTGCTACAACCTCCAAGATCATAGTTTTTGAATGTAACTGTCAGTGTAAAAACTGGATTGGGAAATTCCTTCCAAATTACACATTTCAAATAATAAATGCACCAAAGAAAAGAAAGTCACAAAGCATGAACAATTAATATATGCAAAAAAAACCTGTTCACAGCTCACAGTAAATGTGTAGTCTTTCATAGCCCCATGCAAGCAGTGGAATCTGATTTCATAAACTCACCAGATCACAGAAGTATGTAACTCCACCCTGGAAAAATGCAATTAAGTTTTATTTCTGTGAATGACAGAGTAACTGTTAAATAACATTTTTGTTACAGGTTAAAATGGTAGCACATGTAGAGTTTTCTCTTTCCCTGGGGAGGGAACTCAGTAAATCAGGGCTCTTGAGTCACCCCCAGCCCTGTCCCTGACCCCACCTGGGGCTCCCCCCTCCCACCTGCAGCCCAGGACCTGCACCCCACCCCAGTGATACCACAGCACAGGGGGTCCCCAGCTCCCTACAACTCTGACCTGCCCTGGACCACAGCTGTGAGCTCGTGTCCCAGCCCAGCCCCAGTCACTCTGGGACCCCTGGGAGCAGCCTGGGGCTGCCCTGCTGCCTCTCACCAGTGCCATTCCTGGAGGGAGGTGGGATGGACTCTGGTGCCAGGCCCCGGCCCCAGCTGACCCCAAATCCCCAGGAGCCGCCAGCTCTTGTTGCACCTTGACACTATATGCCCACATGATAAAAGGCATCTACTGCATTTTTAATTTTTAAAAAATCATTAAGTAGTAAATACCTATAGTACACATGCTACACAGCCACACTAAATATTGACTGCTAATATTTAAAATATGAAATACGCTGTATAAATGCCACAAGTGGATAACTCAAAGCTCACTTTTTTGTTTTGTATTGCTCCTGCATACTAAGTGAAAGACCACAAAAATCTGGCAAGATTGTGCATCGTGCATCAGTGTAATTAATTTCTATATTAAATACAAGCATTTAATAGCAATGAAAATCACTTTCCCATACAGATTTGTATTAACCAATGCTGCTAAAGTATCATAATTATTCAACTATTTCAGTATACCATATATGTGGCTCTTTTTTATTGCTTTAAGACAGCTAGAAATTTTACACACCTAATCCTAAAAGTAAGTGATATTCAGAAAAGACAGCAAGCAGTTCACAGACAGCAAGACTATGGTTCAATATTAAGCAAAAAATTTAGAAACACCTAAATGGAAGAGACACAAGATGCAAAAAGAAAATACTTTTGAAAAAGAGCCTACAATACAAACTTTTTTCTGAGAAAGTTTGGTGAAAGAAGGAAAACTTGAAAATTATCTTGCTTCCTTAGCTATCTCATGAATAGTTTCCACACCACAAAACCTACTGGGCTTATTTGCCTGTAGCATAAATCAGAAGTTTCGGCTTCACTTAATGTCACACAGACTTGGCATTAAACCTCCCTGGTTGGTGCATAGGTTATCTTTTTCTATTTGTTAACACTAATTTGCTCCCCATCTCCCCTTTCCAAAGTCACTTAAAAGCTTTATTAAAACATGCTTCTTGATGAATTTGTGTTCTTACGTTTGAACAAGGAAAGATATTTAAATATCGTATGACAATGTCTACATAATCTACTCCAAAAGCCATCTCAAAGTTTTCGTGAAAACACTTTTTCAGCCTAGTTTCAAACAGCAGTGTGGATATCACTCTGTTGTTCTCTTTCGAAGACTAATATATACCTTAACAGAGTTAAATATCAAGAAATTAGAATAATGTGCATCATGGTGTATGAAGAGCTTGTGTTTTCCTTAGTTTTCTTTACAGGAAATGAATGACCAGTTAGATTAAAGCATGGGCCACATCTAAGAAACATCAAAAGTAAAGAAACTGAAAGGAAATAATTTCAGAGATTTCACAAACAGCAAATTTAAGTGACTGACCTATAGGTTCACAGGGCATCAGAGGCAGACCTAAGTACTCCCGAGCCTTTCTAAATCACACACCAGTGCATTTTTTTACAGGACTCATTTTGTTACTGTGCACTCACATCCCATTTACAGATTCCCAAGAATATAGTCCCAAATTTTTCATTTCATATTCAAACTACTTCTGCAGACTGAATTAATAGAAACAAATGAGAATATTATTCCTCATTACTCTATTTAAATTCCTAGGTAGGTAGTTTCAAGTACAAGATTACATTATCTGTAACTTACTAAAATTGTACACACACTTTTAGCCTGTAAGCACAAGTTTTACATTGAAAGAAGGCTGTTCTTTCAAACATGGCCACTCTTACTTCTAACTAAAAAAAAGTAAATTTTTTAATTAGGTTCCTGTCCTGTTATAATCACTTTCAAAATGAGTATAATTTTAAAACTAAATAAAAGTGATGCAACAATGGTCATTGTTAGGGTTTTTTTATATGCATATAATAAATGAAAGATGTAGGCTTCAGGCTATTTCAGACCTTTTTCCTTTAAAAAAATGAACTGCCTCATTGTCTTCAGCTTCACTTTGCAGGAGACAGGAGACAGCTTAGAACAAGAAAAGCATATGTGCAATCTATAAAGGCAATTTGTTCATCATTGACTGAATGCAGTTATAAGATGACTCTCAATTTTCCTGCAATGTTTCTACCAGCTGGGTGACCCTCAACAAAGAAAGTAAGAAATTATCTACTGTGCACTGTCTCCTCACTCCTTGATGCAATTGCTCCTCAGTCCTAAGGAATGAGAATTAACTTTTGCAAAATGTTTTTAAATTTTTTATCAAAAGGAAGCATGAAAGCAACATCTAACTGTTCCAGATATGAAAGAAATACATGTTTTTCAGAGGAGACAGTAAATTATCAAGGAAAAGAACCATCTTCTATAGCAGACAGACAGAAAAATGAGAATTTCATCATTTCAGGAGCATTCCTACAAAAAAATAGCTTGTACAAAAAGAAAAAAAAGTAACCTGCTCTGCAGAAATATCATATTAATTTTGATTACTTTTTACCCTGCTATAGAACACTGCAGAAGTATGAAGTCTTGTTAAATTAAACTTCGTGTTATATTTTGAGATGTAAATTGACAGCTTGCTTCAATTAGCTGAAACTAAAGTCCACCAAAGTGCCATAAGGCAAGAATTTAGAGACCATCCTGTCGGTTACTCTCAATGTACTCCAACCACTTTGCTGAAGTTCAAAACCTTTCATCTAACAGTCAATTCACTTTCTTTTGACTCCATGTGCTCAGTAATACTGAAGACCTCATAGTTTCTAAATGACAAATAAGGTTGTCAAGTTCCTACTATGCACAAAAGGTGGAAGGAACTATAAGGTATTGCTGTAGTTCACTGAACTCCATATTAACAGAATGGAATAGAATCAGGTTCGAAAGATGCCTATACAAAGCTCAGTAAGAAATGGCCTTATGCACTTCCAAAAGGTCCTAAAGACCAATCATCTCTGAAATACCGAAGAGAATATTAATTAGATTTCCAAGCCAAAAGGTTTGTATATATCATGATAGTGGTAGAAAAGACATTAGAATTTGACTCAAAAATAAAGCCACTAATGTCAAATGCAGTGTATTAATTACTTTTGGAGACAAGGGGTTTGGAAACTAGACTGCTTAGATGAGAGCAAGCAGAGAAAGCTCCTTAAATAATTGGCTGAAGGTTTCCTAAATAAATCAGGTGCAAAATTTCTAACAATTGGAAATTTATATTTCCAATATAAATTGGCATTTATTGGCCCAATATAAATGGGCATATAGGCTGAGGTTTTTGGGGTTTTTTTAAGAGGAAACATTTGATTTAAAACTACAAAACAAGAACTAATTAAATAGAAGCATGCCCTCATTTTTTCTAAATACTTCGCCATTAAAATGATCAATCCACACCGTGGTTATTTCCTCGTCTTTTTTTCTCACAAGCTATGAACAGAGGCAAACAACTTTGTCACTGAATAATGATAAATAAAGTTGGAACTGGAATGTTTGTGGAAGGCAAAATAACCACCATGTGTTCTTTTACTAAAACAGAAGAGAAACTGGCAGATAGGAATTCTTACACCTACATGAAATACCAATCTATTTTATATCTCGTTAAAAAAAGACAAAATAACCTACATATGTGAACATTGTCCTAAAGTAATCATTACCAAAACTGGAGTGGGAATGGCTAGCCAGAGCCCTAGCTGCTCTTCTTTCTAAATCATCATATTTACATAAGGAAGAAGAATTCTGTGAAATAGACAATGGCAAGTAATAGACCATATCCATGCTGATTTTGCTGTTTTGAAATTAAAGTTTATCAATTAACTGGTTTAATTTCTGATAGACTGTTTTTACCTTCTACACTACAGAGCAGATTTTTTTCTGATTTCCTTGACAACAAAAACCTGACAAAAACCTAAACCTTTCTTTTAAGGTGCAATGTTTTACTTTAGTTGAAGGTGATTTTTTTCTTTTTAAATGGGCAAATTCAAGGCAGAAGACTATTTCTAAATGAAAATTATAAAAATTTCATTAAGATGTTAAAAAATGTTTCAATGTCTGTAAAGAAATGTCTTTAACTTTTCTAACTTTTTTTTCTTAACAAAAACAATAACCCAGTCATGACATGCTGTGAAAAATAGGTCTAGCTGTCAAAACAGTAGTTTTTAGATAATAATATCTTTCTTCACAAAATGAAACCTCTGCTGCTAATACCAAACTCTGTGTTTCCAAAAAAAATTTTTCAAAGATGCATTTGTATTAAGTGCAAAACATTTCAAAAATATTCCTCTAAAACTGTGGAATTAAAGACTGAAAGTATTTTAAATTATTTCTCTTGCATGGAAAATCCAATCTGTGATTAAAAAACAGGGTTTCAGATAAGTAATAACATTTTACAGTTTTATTATGAAATTACATTGATTTTGTAATTTTTAAAAATAAAGTCAATAGAAACTTTTCTACAGAAGCACTTGAATTTTAATAGAAATTCTTGTTTATCAGAACACGCATTTATTATAAGAACAGCTCCAGCAATGCCAGTTCATCCAAGACTAGGCGTGCGTGCCCATCAGTGTTTTACCTATATTCCTTGTAAACCTGTTCTTAAGAGTGATTAAAACTGGTCCCAACAAGTGTGTGTATTATGAGCTCAAAAATTGCTTTCAGAAGGTGCAAGCTGCAGTAGTTTTTTTTTTTTGAAAAGGGTCAGACATAGGGGAAAAGTACCTCAAGTCTCCAATAGATACAAATACGGATTTTACTAACAGAAATTAAAAGAAAGATCCTGAGGGATACTATGGGTAAAATAAATGATATAGCTTGTACTACTACATTACAAAATTACCACCCTGTCAGAAAAAGAAATATATTACTTATCTTCAGCATGTGGAGCATCATCCTTTTCAAACCAGAAGATGTCACAAAGCATTTAAAATTCTGCTGATGTATAACCATCCATGTGAATATTCTAATAATATCTTCTGTGACTTTGACTTATGTCACAGTTCTTCATACATAGCACACTTTATACTCACAAAATATCTCACTTCTGGAGGATGATGTACAACAATCATGAGTCACAACTGACTCATGGAAAAAGACGAGGTAGGCAGGTTACTTTCTTACTCAAGGATATGTTCTGCGCAAAAGTGACAACAGAAGAATTTTGCAAGGACAATCTACAATGTGCTCTTGCTCCCCTCAGAAGCAGGGCTGTTACGAGAACCGCAAAAGTATTTTGCATTCAATAGTATCAGTATCTTTTAATTCTTCCTCCTTACTTGGGGAATACATTCAAATTGATAACTCCACTAAATATAACTTGCTACTGGATGTGGTCAAATCTGTTTTCAGATTTTTAAGTGCATCTGAATCAAGAGATTGTAATTAATTAGTATCACGTATGCTTTCTTATGTTTATTTCATTGCTTGCATTCAGACATTCATATACAAGACTGACATGTTTACAAATATCTAAATTTTTTTTTGTTGTGGCTGTTTTTTTTAATTTAAAAATAAACAAACCGCCCTGCCCAAAAAACCAACCAAGAAACAAAAAACAAACAAAACAAACAAAAAAACCCAAAAAAAACCCCCAAAAAACCAAACCAACAAAAACCCCCAAACAAACAAAAAAAACACAGCAAAAAAACCAACAAAAAAAATTTAACAAAGCAAAGAAAAACCCCCACCAAAGTAGATGAAAGTCCATGCTAGCTATGATTTTTTTTCTTTCTTTCCTTTTTTTTGGTTTTTTTTCTTTTCTCTTTTTTTTTTTCTTTTTTCTTTTTTTTTCTTTCTTCTTTCTTTTTTTAGATTTTGTTTTACACAGGCTCAAAAGTGACTAAATCAGTTTTGGAACACAAACCCTTCTATTTTCAGATTAGCATATAAGATCAGATTGAAAACCTGCCCTCAGCTGTAAATGACAGAAGTCTGAGAAAGCATTCTGGAGATCTCACAGTACAGGGCTTGTCCTTCTCTACCTCCTTTCATTAAGCCCTCACTTTAATAATTCTTTGTGAGCAGCTGATACGTGTACACTCTAGAAACAAATTTATGGGGTTATGAACTTGGAAACACTTGCCTATATGTTATGCCTGAGGTCATTCTCCCACCTCGGGAAAAATCAAAGAATTGTAAAGCTGTACCAGTTCTTAATGTATAGGCTTTAAAAACTTCTGCTTCAGTTCAGTGCCATATGAATACTTTTTGTTTGTTTAAACAACCAGTGAGAAAGAAGAATTTTATTCTCATCTGGATGTAATCTTTAAAATAGATCTAAAACCATCTGTAAATGTAAATGCTTTCTTTTTTAAACTATGAGCAAAAGAAACACTTTTGTGACTACTTTAAAGGTAATCTTAGCACATCATTAACACCATGCCAATTAGGTAGCAAAGTTATTTTAAAAAACAAAGACAGCATGGTGTGGGTAGGACTCAAAAATGCAGCACTGGATTAGGACAAGCAGCATTTCAGACGTCTCATATCTATCAGCTAGTATTCTTCTAGAAGATAAGTATTTTCTGGTTTATTCTGTCCAGGGCAAATTTAATTTTATTTCTATAATGTCTGAGAATACAAATAATGACCAGCAATAAAGAATTTCTTTTTCTGTATCTTCAAACACAGAGCAGAACATTGATTTTTTTATTACCTTAAATTGCTACTGATCTTCTTGTAATTCTTGCTATCATAGCACTGCAATTTGCAAGTAAGAAGCAAAATTATCATGGATTCATTAAAAAAGAAAATAACTATCAGTGAATGGTTCCGATTCAAGCATGACTAAATTAAGAAGAATTGTACCCAGCTGAAATAGTGCAATCAGAAATTTTATGACAAATGTATCCATTTTTGCAAGTCTGATTCAGGTTATTTGAGATCTTGTCTAACCATTTGCTTTGGAAGTTCAGTTATCAACTTTCATTTTAAATGTAGGTTCCCAAGTAATTTTCACTGATACTTAGAAAGTATGCAGAGGTTTCTGTTTGCATGGAAATAAAAGCATCTGCCCATGCGCAGTATTATTTCTGAAGACTTAATCTGAGAATTTATAAAGGCACAGACATGTTTAATTTGTGAAAAACTGTGCTGCTCCTTGAAAGAATTTTTTGAAATTACAATTTTCAGTAAACAATACTGAAGATCTGTCCATACCATCCAAATATTGAGCCTCTGTAGGGAATATATACAATTTATGTGATTTACTGTTAGATTGTTGACTGCATGCCACAGTTGCGGCAAGAAGCAGCAGTAGCTCACCCTGAAAATCATTAGAAACACAAAAAAAAATAAATACAGATTTCTTTCTTAATACAGGAGACTTATAAATTTGTATTACAGCTAAGAGGCTAGGTAGAGTTACATGGAAAGGAAAATCAGCTACTGAAGGTAGTTGAATATTCAATAAAAAAGGATAAAAAGACAAGTCAGTTGATTTACTCTCCACATATACAGGGTTAGAATTTTGAATGTGTTTTGGCTGACAAAGTTTATGCTAGTTTATAGCAGATAAAAACAGCAAACCAAATTACAGCAGAGTATCTGGATCTGATATGAATGTGTATCAATTACTGAACAATAAGAAATCCTCTATCTTAAAATACCTCACTTTTTCTTAGAATAGTTCTAATATCAAGATTTTACTGCTAATGAAAAATTAATTTAATGAGGCAATTATATCTACCTAGTGTTTACCAATTCAAAAGTACTGTCTTCTACATGTTTTGATCAAAGATATACAATAGTGTGCTTATGCACCAATTATGAGATAGTATTCATCCTTGACCTTTGAGAAAAGAAAACACTGCAAATGTGTTCAGCATATCTTAATGTCTTGGATATTCATTATTTCCAATGTCAACCTGATCCTACTAAACAAAGAAAGTAGGAAACAACAAACTTAGTGTATAATCTCCAAATTCCATCTCCAAAACCACATTTGCCCAAATGGCACTTGTATTCATAGTACTAAAGAAAGCGTTCTTGGGGATTTTTTCCCAGGAGATGAAAAAATTTGTGTTTTGAATGCAGTAATTGTCTCAGTGTTCAATAGCTACAAGGTGTTTGTCATGACAGGTAAAAACCCCCCAAAAATCAGAATTTTCCACTTCATACTCAGATACTGTCATGAGCCTTATTTTGATTGTGAGAATGTCCAAGAGCACTTTTGATCACAGAAACACAGAATCAATAAGGTTGGAAAATACCTCTGAGATCAAGTCCAACTTATGACCAAACATCACCTTGTCAATGCCTGAACCTCCCACAGCTCAGCTTGAGGCCATTTCCTCTTATCCTGTCACTTGTTGCCTGGGAGAAGAGACCAACCCCTACCTGGCTACAAACTCCTTTTGGGCAGCTGTAGAGAGTGATAAGATCTCTCCTGAGCCTCCTTTTCTCCAGATGAAACATCCCCAGCTCGCTCAGCCACTCCTCACAGGACTTGTGCTCCAGACCCTTCACCAGCTTTGTTGCCCTTCTCTGGACAATGTCCAGCACCTCAGTGTCCATGTTGTAGTGAGGGGCCCAGAACTGGACACAGGATTTGAGGTGTGGCCTCACCAGTGCGAGTACAGGGGAATGATCCCTGCCCTGGTCCTGCTGGCTGCACTGTTGCTGATACAAGCCAGGATGCCATTGGCCTTCTTGGCCACCTGGGCACAGCTGGCTCGTGTTCCGCTGCTGTTGGCCAGCATCCCCAGGTCAGTTTGCTCAACTTACTCCTTAACTAGTTGCTCTTCAAGAACTAGTTGTATCACTGATTGAAATAAGTGGGAAAACCTCCCTACTGATTTTCATGAACTCTGGCCTGGGGCTGTATTTCCCAAGCCCACTGACTTTTGCTCTACCCCTTCTTATGGTATTCTATCCCTTTGATGCAGAAGTATGCTTTATCTACTTGTGAATTACCTTTTACATATTACTCCTTCCCTTTATTTATCTCTATATTCCCTTCTGCTTAGAGTCTCATTACAAAAACAAAAAAATCCCATACAGGAAAAAACAAATCTGCAATTTTGGTTACTTCATAATTTCAAATAAACCAACCCACAACAAAGAACCTTACTGTAGATCTCCAAGATCTATTCAATATTTTCTGTTTTAACAGATGATTGACTGTCATAACAGATTGACTGTCACAGTATAACTGGGATTTTTATTAGAACTCATAGACAGTAAAGAATACATTCATACACAGTAAAGAATTCAGCAACAATAATTAAAAGAAAAAAAAGCCTATAATATGATACTAAATGGGAAAAAAATTAAAGGATAAGATATACTCAGCAAATGATGATTTGGAGCAGATTCTTGAGTAGACTATAGAAATGTTACATTATACAAAATGAGGTTACTACTCTACCTGACCCTTAACTTCTATACATAGAAGTTCAGATTCCTGGGGATCATAGGAAAGATACATATTCATCAACACAAACAAACCTGTTCCTTCAGAGTCAATAGGAAAACGCCACATGCTTCAGTGAGAACTCAATTATCCCTACTTTTGAAATAAAAACATGCCCCAACATAATTTCATGGTTTTGAGCAAATACTCATTAGTATGGGAAGTTATTTGTTAAGATAGAAGATAGCCTGAATAAGACACTTCTAAAAGCTACTTCTTAAATATTATGCATTTCCTTTGCTTTTAATGGAGAACTTGAAAAGAAGGGAATATGTTTTCAAGATGTTCTTGGATGATGTCTCAGCCTCCACCATCCACTTTTCCACTAGGATAGAATAGTTCATTTGGAAGGGACCTATAATAACCATCTAGTCCTACTGCTTGACCACTTCAGGGCTGACCAAGTTAAATTGTATTATTGAAGCCATTGTCCAAATACCTCTTAAACACTGAGAGGCATGACTGTAGCTGTTATGAAAACTATGGTGTCTATAATTTTGATGGTAACGACTTCATTTATAGGGACTTGGATAACCATCTGTGCTCTATTCTGTTGACCAGCACCATTATATTTTTTCGCATATTCATTCATGTGTCTTTATAAACATTCAGATAATGAGCCATCAATAGTTAATGCAGCAATTGATGTACCTGGTTCAAGCTAAAATAATTGATATCAATGTTTATGAAGCAGATGTAGAGTGAAATGGGAGTACATAGTCTTGTTGATTGCTTCAGGCATTCACCACATGTTCCTCCTCCTCTAAATATTTATGTTTCTGTCTTTTTTCCCCACATCCCATTTTATTCCTCTGTTGGATTATCACATCAGTCTTCTTCAGTCATCAAGTATTTATTAAGAAGTCCGAAGCTTTTAAGAGAAAATCTCCTGCTTATAAATATTTGCAATATGCTACTGAATACACAGAACTTCACAACAGCACGGAAATAAACTCATACTTGAGTTAAAAGACTTCAAGTTATTACTGGTATGTATAATTACACCTATGACTGTGCTCTCTTGGGAATATGACAGCAGTTTAAAAAAAAAGATAGTCCAGAGAGGACCCAGCTAAGGCACTGTCTTACTTACACCATACTAGTTAGGAGTCATCCAGCATAATAAAATTGTTATTTAACGCTATGCAAACAACTTTCATTCAAGTTTATGTAGAAAAAAAGAAACGTCATGTGCTGTTATGTTACATGTTCTGTTACTGATGAAGGAAAACCTTAATCTTTCCCAAACATTTCTTAGGTTGGACACAACTAATACTTCAGTGCTGTGTTGCACTTAAACCACTGCAACTTTCTAATGCCAAGTTTTCTTTGAATTCCAGATGCTCTGTCTCCCCCCTACACATTCAAATCCTGTAAAGGAATGTATTTCCATACTCTATTAGAACTAATAGTTATGTTTAGTATCTGATCTTGTGCATAGATCTCAATATGCTCCCCTCAAAATCTTGAGACAAAGAGCTAAGATAATTAGCAAAAAAGCATTATTTCATTTTGTTTATGAAAATATTTCCGTTATTTAGTAATCTAAACTTATTTGGGCAGTCACAAAGATTTGCCACTTGCACTGATTTTCGTGGGAAATGCATGGATTCAGACCACCTGAAAATTAACGTGTTTTTATTTAGTACCCTGCAAACTATACTCTAAGACAGAGGAAATTTAGAGATAGCAACAAACCCTGGGTCAAGCTTTACTTTTAACACATGAATACAGACTGTCTCACTGGACTTTTGAGAAAGAAAACTTGGAACTTTCACAGACACATGAGATAGAGCTCCATTTCACTGCTTGGATTTCTTTTTAAATTATTCCCTGGAAATGTGAGAAAAATGCATAATACTGCAAGATTTAAAAAAAAAATAGATGGAGAACTTACAGAAGTCCTTCACACAAGAGGATGCTTTTAGAATCTCAGAAAAAGTACTGATTATTCATTCAAATATACAGGATGCCATTGGTACTCTATGTTCTTCAGCATAGCCAGAAAGAAATAAATTGTGGAAAAAAGCCATCATTGCCTCTTCATCATAGGAATAAGAGCTGTTTTGAGAACAATACTGTGGGTCAAGCTATTATATTCACTTAAACAGCAAATGTCTAATCTTAAATAAACAAAGTCTACTTTAATTATTACTATGTAAAAATCTGTGTATTTATTTCTGTTGGGCTATTTTATTTTTGTGTTGTCTATATATGTATCTATATGTGTGCCAATATTTTGTATCCATGTACTATATGCACACACACCTAAACAGAAAACACAACCTCAGAATAAGGCCCTACTGGGTTACTGTTGTCTCCCTATACCTTTCTTGTCTCTGGCAGTAAAAAATTCATTGCTCATTGTATTGGAAGAAACTGCAAGGCTATCAACAAAATTTTCTAATCACAATCCTATTAAAGGTTAACATTGATCAAATTACATAAACTGGTTCAATAAAACAAGGTCATTACATTTCCCTCTTTGGATTTTCCCTTCTATTGTGCCTCCAGTAAGCATTTCTAAATGAGTGGTATCTTATTAGATGAAATAAAACCTTAATGATTACCACTATATTTCTATTACTGATTTTATTACTGCATTATTGTAGCTAACAATTACAATCTAGTTGAAATCTATGGGGTACCAGAGGATATCAAAGGATTCATTTTAGTATTGTGGTTCCACACTCCAAACAATTCTACTATCTATATCCAGAAAGAACAAATTTTCAAATAGCACTGAAAATAATATCTACTGGAGAGAAAAAAAAAAAAATTTTGCAACGTCCTAAAGAATTTAAACTTAATTAGAATTAAGTGTTTAGATCTCCACTGTAGAGATTCATTGGAATCATGACATACTCTAACTTGCTGGCAGTAAACAAAATAAGTTTAAAAAAAAAAAGAAAATAGACTTCCAATAGTTTCTTTCAGTATAAATTATTCAATGATCTCTTCCAAAGAATAACATATCTGGACTGCTTTAGTTTTAAAAGGTCTATTTTAAACACGGGAGGTTTTATACCAATGCATAGAAGAACCCAACTCATATGAGTTAAGCTGTTTAGAACCATGCAAACTAAGCATTGTACTCCAGCCACACTGTCCCGAGTTGCAGAAGGCAAAGGCATGGACTGGGAGAATGCAGAACCACTCACTGAAGAAGAGCATGTTTGAGTTTATCTACACCGAAGGAACCTGAAGGTGCACAAGTCCACAGAACCTGATGAGATGCAGCCACATGTCCTGAGGGAACTAGTGGATGAAGTGCCTAAGCCATTATCCATCACATTTGAGAAATTGTGTCAGCCTTGTAAAGTTCCCACTGACTGGAAAAGCGGAAACATAGACCTAATTTTTAAAAAAGGCAAAAAGGAAGATAGAGGGAACTGAAGGTCAGTCAGTTTCCCTCAGTGACCAGCAAGATCATGAAGCAAATCCTTCTGGAAACTATGCTAAGGCACATGGTAAATGAAGAGTTGACTGGTGACAGCCTATGGTACTGAGAAAGATAAATCATATACGCAGATTCTGATGATCAATACATGGAAAGATTTGTAGCCATTAAAAAATAAAATCTGCTACCTCAAATGATCAGTAAAATCAGAACTTTCTGATAATGTAATATTCAAGAGACAATGAACGCAAATGGGAACACAGAAGGTTCCTCCTGAACATCAGGAAACACTTTTTATTTTTTACAGTAAGGGTGACTGAGCACTGGCACAGGTTGCCCAGAGAGGCTGTGGAGTCTACCCTCTGAGATATTCAAAAGCCATCTGGACACAGTCCTGGGCAGCCTGTTCTTAGTAACCCCGCTGCAGCAGACAAGCTACACAAGGTGACCTCCTGAAGTCCCTTCCAACTTCAACTATTCTGTGAATAATAATTTCTAAGTAAATCACTGAGAAAATACATTATTAATAAACAAAATAAACCTGACTAGAGAGTGATAACTTATTAACATCTTCATATAAATATCTTTCATACCTTGAAACTTATTTTTGAAAGGCTAAAAGAAACAATAAAACAACCAAAAAACAAGACCACTTCAGAATTGTTTACCAGAGTACATTTACAACTCTTACAATTCTTAGGTGTCATTCTAAGTCTTACAATGACATATGCTGTATTTTTCCAGTTTATTTACAAGATAACTAATAAAGGTGATATTTTCTAGACAATTTAGCTTAGAGAAGATTATGGTTAAATTTCCTTGAGAAAGTTGTGACTCAACATTTTCCTAGCACTCAAAACTGGAGTTACAGTCCCTAAACTTTTTAGTTGAACACTTTCTTATGCTACAGTAAAAGACTTAATTTTACTCCAATAAAATAAAAACATACTGTTAAGTATTTAGACCTTATCCTTCCTCATTACAGTGGAATTTATTGTATTTAGCAATTTGGTTTTTTTTACTCAAGAGTCATGACCTAAATAGAATAAATTCCTGTTGTTGGGGAACATGCAGGGCAGACCCAAATACACTTTCCTTAGAGGCTTCCATGGTCAACAGGCAGCTTTGGGAAGAATAAACAAGATTGCTCGTGAACTAGATTTTTAATATCTCCACAATAAAGTTCGAAATAAAGAACATGAAGGGGTGCTCTGGGTCAAGTTCAGAGGTTAACCAAAGCTATTGTGGCACATAACGTCTTTTATACCAGTTTCATCTTGAAAACAGTTTGGGGTTCTCACTATGTCTTTGCCTATGAAAGATGCCATTCCTTCATAATTCAAGACCTACTTTTGGTGAATGATCTATCTTTATTCATGATATCCTATAATCATTTATTCCTTCATCAACATTATTTTTGGCATTAAACATTTCTTTCATCTTTACCTGTTCATTCCATCTTCCTGTCTCTCCAAGAAAATCTATGAAATCATTCATTGTCCCTCTCAAGACAGTTTTTCCCAGAAATAAGAAAACTTCAATTAGTCTTTTCAGGCAGAAGATGTTACTGCCTCTTTCCTCTAGCAGTCTTTTTCTGAATCTCTTCCAATTTGAGGTTGACTCTCAATCACTACTAAGCCAAAACTCAGATAAATAAGGTCCAGACCTCATTTAACTGGTTTAACTGCATTAATACTTACTCACTTTCAACAGAAATCTCTTACATAACAAACTTCAAAATGGTACTTTCCTTTTTCTACACCCACCCCCCACTAGCTGCCTACCACCATTGTAAAACATATATTATCCCTCTTTACTACTGCTACCTAAAAGGTAATTTTTTTTTGTTACATGCTAGATATAAGGCACTCACCCTTGTACCATGCACGATCATCCCACTTCTGTTACTCTTCTTCTTGTGTATTATCATACTCCCTTAGCTGACTATTTGACTCAATTTTGTGTTGTCCAAAATTTCCACTAGCCTGCTTCTCCTTATGCTCAAATTAACAAAAATTGATCTCAAAACACATCATTAACTACTACTACTCTCCTTCCATCCTGTCAGTCTACTGTAAGTGAAAATTTTTACTCTCTCTCTTTTATTAACTACCTTACTAATTATTACACTGCTTTTCCTTACACACTTCCCATCTATTAGTAATTTAAATAGGGTGACTTCAAGAGATATTATTTTAGGGATACTGTAGTTCCCAAATTGAAAAAGTCTGGTACCAAGGAATCATGTTGAATTACTCTGTAAAGATAATTTTGATAAACCCTTGGCATATTTTTAAGTTAGCTTTTTGACGTATTCTTAGATTTTCCTCCAACACAGGTTTTAAAGTCTTCCCTGTTATTTCATTTAGTCTAGCTGATCTGTAATGGCCCGCTCACTTTTTCCCTCCTTCCTTAAACATAGCTGTTCAGTTAAACATAGATGTTCATAAAGTTATGACTGCTAATCTAATGGAAAAAAAATTTATTTCAGTGATAGCACTTAGCATGATAACTACATTTCTGTAACTCAAATTTGAAAGATAGAGTTAATTATACATTGTTGTGTTGCAGTGCAGACCAGTATAAAAACTTAAAGACATCTACAGTCATTGGCTACAGCATTAACAGCCGTAACAGCATTAATTAATAACTCAAGCTTCCCATTTAATGTTATTTAAGATTGCCTATTTCCCATCAGACAAGATTTTTCAATGGCTGAGTTTTCACGCAGGCTCTTTTTTTTCAGGTTCTATTTATTACAAGTATAATGATTTTTCCAGAACATATTCTTCACTGTAAACCATTGAACAGACAATAAACAGAAACAGTGTCCTAACAAAAATGCTTTGGAACAGAACTGTGTCAACACACAGTTTCTACATACAAAGCACTATATGAATACTAAGAAATAACTGAATTTTGAAAACCACTCAAGGGATCAAGAGCTAAAAGAATATATTCTGATAAAGCACTGATTAGATGTCACATTATAACTAAATAATAATTATCCTATAGGTATCATATACTTATGTATTTTCCTCCTAAACTGAGTGAAGAGAGAATTCTTCCTCTCCACTAGGTAATAAGTTCTAGGCAATATTTTGTCATAAGGCTATAACAGGCAGCAAGCAAGGCAAGCTTGCCATTCATAAAACCAGAAAACAAAAAACTGTACAAGTACAATGTAGAATATCCCAAGTCCAGAAAGAAAACTAAATAATATGGCAGTCATATGAAAATCATATTCTTGAAAGACTCTATTACTAGAATGCTGTATTACTAAGCCAGTGTTCTGTACTTTTAAGAACAGATCCCTACAGAATTTAATTACTTACATGAAGATCTAGATAAAATATTTGATGGAAAAAAAAACCTGATTCTGCTTTATAGTGTAAGCAGTGTATCACACAGTGTCTCATATGGGAAACCTACATCTCTTTTAGATATAAAGATGAATGCTACCTGAAACACACATTCTTAATGGTACATGGTAGTCCAAAGTGTTCATCTGACAAATCAATTGCTTTTAGGAGGTGTACAGCTATCATTCATAAATACATAACACCAACATTTACTAGAAGAAATGAAGAATAAAATCATATTGGGATCCATTTCCTTAGAATTGGTTTCTTTTAGACTCTGTTTGACATTTATGCTGAATATTATTTTCCTTAGCTAGTCTCCAGTATTTTAGCGGGAGTTCTGCATATGCGAGACACAGATACATAAGGGCTCAGACACCTGCTAGTGCTCAATAAAACCACCTCACTATGTGCTCAGTGGAGAGTGCCTCTGCACTAAGCAGCACACAGAGTGGGATTTCACAGACGCAGAGCGTCCTCTCTTCTTCAGATTTCCAGCAGTAAATCTCTGAATAAAGGATTTATGCTGTCTTTCACTTACTCTTTCCCACTATTCTGTGGAGAGACACCTGTACAAAAGAAGCTCAACTGCCCACAAATACAGAGAAAAAAGAAAAAAACCCAACCTTGGTTTTACTGTATATCAAGATCACTGCTACTCCTTTTTGTTTGTCCCAAGCCAGCTGCAGGCATTCTTATTGTCTGGAGCTAATGCTCAAGTTGCTCACGCTGTTCTTCAAATTATTACAGTATCTCTCTCTTATTCAGTCCTATCCCAAGGTATTTCAATAACCTGCTGAGGCTAGCACTTAAACAACCGCTGTTCCCTATTCCAGAGGGTGCCATTTTCCCCTTCTACCCTTAAAAAATTTCATACTCATTTCATTCATGCTTATTACCTCTTTATTCCAACCACACACGGTCCTAATTCCTCCCTAACCCCTGTCTAACAGTTATAGAACTTGGACCAGGCAGGTATGCCCAGGCCCCAAGGCTACAGTCACATTCTCTAGTAAGTGACAGCTGAGAGACACAGAAAAAACCATACAGAAAACCTGAATTTTAAATCAGGGTATCTTTCCAACCTCTGGCCACATACACAGACTGAAGTAAGATCTTTCCTTGCTTTTAATTGTACTGTATTAAATATATATATGTATATATAGACATATAATATTGAAATATCACATTAGTATTTTAAGAGAAGTAGTTAATTTTGAAGTTCCTAGAAAAGACTAGGATAACTTTAGATAATGAAATTTATATAAATATTTAAACTTAATTGAATTAAAATATTATGGTATCAGTTGTTTTCGGGGGGTTGTGTAATACCTTATTTAACCTACATAAGTTTATTTGTTGTTTATTAGAAACTCTTATCCAGAAAAGAGTCTCTAGAAAACATCCTCATTCTTTTTGCTTCATTTCCACTATCAGATCTTTGATTTAAATAATCCCTCACCTGTTGTAAATGCTAGAGCAACAGCCAAAAGAACCAGTAGCTACAGGCCTTCATCTTGCTCTCCTTCAAGTCAACAGCATTACTCCTACTCTTAACTATGAAAAGAGGCCCCACAGAGGTCAAACCAGGTACTATTAAATCAGTAGGAGTTCTGCAGCTGACATCAATGGGAGAAAAATTTGGACCTCAAGGAACACATACTGATTAGGGTTAAAGTAAGTGGTACTAAGTAAAAAACTGGTGAACCTAAACCAAAAAAGAATCTTTATGAACTACATACCTGAGGCAGTGCTGAGTTCAGCTGTCGCTGGAGGGAATCTCTGTCGTAGATGACATCCTGTAGGCGTTGCTGGGCAAGTGACAAGCTTTCCTGTGTCTCCCGAAGAGTATCAAGGAGACGGTCCCTTTCATCCAGCATGTTCACCATTAGCTGCTCAAAATGAGAATCCGAGTCCGAGCCACTGCTTTGGGACCCCCGTTGACTCATCGGGGTGTCCTCGTTTATCGTTGGCATCACTTCACACATCATTTCTTTAAAAAGAACACAAATCAAGGAAAAGCTCTTCAGTTGAGAAAACATTTGAGGATATTTCATAAGAGAAATAAACTGTCACATGGACACAGTTAGTAGATTATTGCATTGTTCCCACTTTCAAACTTGTGCACAATGTTAATCAGATGGTCAATAGAGAGGAATTAAATACAGTGACTAATCCCATAGAGCAAAGACTTTGAATGTGCTTCCCAAAATGAAAGAAGACTGACTGGAAGGAGATGGAGTGCTACAGAATATTTTAAATAGATAGTTTTGCAAAAAATGCTCTCGTAAAATAACAGAGAAGGCTTCCTCTGCTATTGTAGTCTCCCTTATTATTGCTCTTCTCCCTTCTCTTACTTAATTTCATTGCTGAATTGTTGGTATTGATGTCAATAGCTGCCATTAATTGCCAGATTCTGTTCTCCTCTAGGCAATTCAACAGTACAGCTCAGGCTAACCATTGATCCAGTATCATGCTGCCTTAACAATGCCAGGTTAATCTATTTTTTTATCTAGTTATTCCCATCCTCAGGGGAAATTATTCTCCAGTGAGCTTGTTCAGTAAGAGGTCAAGAACTAGAAACTCTGCTAATTACATCCCCATGATATCTTGTGCAAATTGAATTACCAGGAACAGAATCACTGTTGTTTGTTCCTTAAATCTGTCCTGAGCAGAGCAAATAACATCACCTAGTCCCATGCTTCAGCTACAAAGCTTCTTATGTAAATCTCAAACCCGCAGTTCATGTATGGGGAGAAGCTTTGGGAATCCTTGGGAGAGCTTGCTGATGTTAACTGCTTTGTCCACTGTCCACAGGGATATTCGGATGTGGGATGCCAGCAGGGGGAGTCCCTGTCTTGCCTCCAGGAACCTTTCACAACTTCGTGTAAGTACATTGCACTCAGCGAGGGGCCATTGCCCTGTGGAACGTCTCCACTCGGCTCCCACCTGTGGCTAACCACTTTGGGATGGTCAAGTTCACAGTGAGCAAAAGGATAATTAAAACATTTCAAGGCCATCTGCCGCTTGCTCAATTCAATCATAACTTTTCAGTATGCAGCAGGTGGCCAGAGAACCTTGGTCTCTGCACGCCCATTCTTCACAACCAAAGTAAATAATTTGGATTGTCACCAAACCTTTCCCACCTCACAATCATAAACATCTCATGGGCCACACTTCTTGTCCCAGGGGATTCTCATCAGTGAAGCTCATAATTCAAGAAATTACTTCCAATGTCCTACACATGCAGATCAGGTTTCTGGTGTGAAGGGCACAGCATTCACTACCCCTGCACACAGGCTGTGGCAGAGTGAGAGTGGTGCAATTTTTCAAGAATGCTGGTGAGTGTGCGTGGGAACAGGTGGAGACACCTCTGTGCGGACAGCTGTTGCTATGTCAGCACCTCGCATTCAAACTAGATAGAAAATCTCCTCTTACAGTCATTATAGGGATGTAGGAAACCATGTATGTAAGTGGTGGTGGGGTAGCAACGGAATCCATGAGTTGAATGCTCATGGCACTTTACTGCATCTTGTGCCTCCAAGCTGTTGCGTTCAGGGAAGGGAGGGGGCCATGCACTGGGCTTCTTTTGAATGCCTGGACTGCATTATTCTGACACAGCACAAGCAACAAACTTGGGCTATGACTAAGACAGCAGAGAAGGCAGGGAATGGGTGGGCAGCTCCTGATGTAGGCAGTTGCTATTTGGAAGTTTTCTCCCACAGCTCACAGCCCCAGGAGAATCTTTAAAAGGTACAGCAGTTCTTGCAGTCAGACTGGTGATGTACATCACTTTCTGGAAGTTTGGAGATCAATGCCATTATTCCATTGGAATCATGTGCACTCTCTCCCCTCCTCCCCCTTGGAGTAGAGAGAAATACGGAAAAGCAGTATGCTAACCTGAGCCAGAGAGAAATGCTGGTAGGGTGGGACAGAAAGGGACGCTTTGACTCTTGCAATAGCAAGGAGCAGGACATATGGGAATCCTGGACCATGCCCTCACACGGATCATTTGTGGGGGCCCATGAGGACCCCAAACAACTCTGAAGAAAACCTGGCTTTTCAGAATGCTCCTGGGTTACCAAGCCAGAAAAAAGGAACAAACTCTCAAGAAACTGCAGGTTTGTTGTGGGGCTTCCAAAGAAAAATTTCTTATGTCCTTCATGAAAGACATAGTATGCCATGCTGTTCTGATTTACTATGATTTGTGTCTTCTTGCCTTTAGAAAAGCATTCTTTTTGTTTTTCTTTTTTTAAACTTTATTTGGCATTTATCACTCTTACACTTGCCAACACATGGGATGCTTTCAATGTCCTGAGGCAGCCACCATTTAACACTGCTCCCAAGCCACTTCCCCAGGACCTTATTACACCTTTTATGAATTTCCTGCTTGATAGCAGGAAGGAATCAAAATACTGAGAATATTTGAAGAATTTTTAAATGAATTTTTTAAAAAAAGAGAAGAAGGGAGTTTTATTGAGAGGGGCTGCAACAAAAGCTAGGGCAGGTAAAGCAGAGAAAGAACTTCACAGAACCAGAGGAAGAGTGACAGCGAACATACCCAATCACAGTCTAAGATTGGAATAAGATTGGAAGTATAAGACAGCATAATATTGGAAGCTGAGGACAACTAGAAGGACACATATGCATTTGGATTGTTATAAAGGAAGTGTATTATGGCATGGAGTTACAAAAGTTCTTGATGTTTCCTGAGCCTTCTGATGGTGTGTGCAAGTACTAGTCAACCCTTGGCTAACCACAGGATGACGTGGTTCACATGTGGGGTCAGAAGGTTACATTTAAGGGTAAGCTCCCAGTTTAGTTATCACTGAAACAGATACAGATACAGATACAGTTTGCACACACCAGAAGCACATAGAGGACCAAGACAACACACGCAGACAAAAACAACAGAGGGATTCATGTTAAAACATAAAATAAAAATAGTCTTGCTATGATCAGTTAGGTCTGACTGCTAACATGGTGATAACCTGAGTAACTTGAATTATATTTAAAAATTTCCAGTAGGGGAAGAGGGCCATTTTTTATTTTCCTTTTATGTAATTTGAATTTTAAACCTAAATTTGGTGATTAAAACCCTCCAAAACCCCAACAATTTTTAGTCTGGTTTCATAATATAATCAGCTGAAATATTTCATACAACAAAATTAGAAGGAATCACTCTACCTACCTACTCTTCCCCACTAATCAGAGACCATAAATCTGTGTTAAGCTAAAGTATATTTTATACAGGAAGGATTTCAATCATTAAACACTGCAAGTGATCTCTCTAATAAATTAACCTGAATTAGTCATTCTTTCTGTGAACAATATATGCCTTTTTCGATTGTATTTATAGGGGAGACTCAGCCACATTCAATGTTGCAGTTGTAAAAGGCTCAAAAAAAGGCTACTGGTAGGCCCACTTCTATTACACTTTAGAACTACCATGACACACATACTGTTGTGGCTGATCTGTGAATTTACATAACTTTTGAAAAAACTCAGATGCCTTTCACTATATATGCATGAATGAAATTTCATATAAACAGGTCAGATGCATCCTATCCTTAATGATGTGTGTACAGTTCAAGAATAATAGATCCATGCATACATCGCAGGTATTAGTCTCAGGTATTCCATTCTTATTAAATCGTGTAGATATCAATTCTACTCAGAACAGAAATGAACAAGATAAATAATGGACTGTCATTAAGCTTCCTTTTTGTTCTCCATTCTTACTGCTCCAAAAACTGGTTAGGCTCATAGAACTTGATTTTTTTAAACCATAACTTCTGGATAGACCAAGCACATTCATAAACTGACATCTTGATATTCCATGTTTTCTAACTGCATTTATCAACCTGTCATATGATTGTTGGAATATAACCATATGCCCAGGAATGGCCCCAAAAGATCAAGGATCAGAATGAAGATTCCTAGCCCTCTACTCTTTTGAATTGGTTTTATACAGTGTAAGAGGCTGTTAGTTCCTCATTCAACCCCATGTGCACACTGAAAATCAGATGCATAAATATGTTCGAGTCTGTGCATGTATTTTAATCTCTCCACTTGGTCTGCACATGCTAGCTCCTATGTTCAGGTATTTGTTCTCCCAGGGTAGTATCCCTTTCCCTCATCGGAGCACTCCTATCAGCTCCTACAAGGCAATTACAGTTACATTTCTTTGATGAGTCTTATTAGTGAAGAAGAATTCAGAACTGTCAGTGACAAAAAAGGGAGAATAAGCAAAGACAAATAACAATGTATATGAAGCATTAGAATCCCTTCTCTGAAGCTTAAAACAAAAACCTTGAATTGCATTGCCACAACTCTAAATTGCAAAGTAACTTCTCTTACAAATTTCAGGTAATGGGACAAAATCTAAGCAAAATTGAAGTGCATAAATAGCTACCTTAAATTTCTGAAATTTACAGTAAGCACTGAATCTTCTTTTTATTTTCCAGACCTACAGCGAGCAGAGCAAACTCAACTTATTTTGCACTTGGCCCAGCACTGGGCAAGGGGTTGACAAAGATGACTTCCACACTGAATTACCACTTTGTCCACATGAAATTACCATGGGACAGGAATCAATGAATCAACCACCAAACAAATCCAAAAACCCAGAAATACAGACTTTGTTTCTTTTCAAAGGAATGATACATGGTGTTGAATTGAGTAAACTCAGGCATCTGTACGCGGCCATAAGGAGGCACCTTTGAAGAGACTGAGTCAATTCCCACTGAAGCATTTTACTAAGGTTTTCTTTACCAAGACTTGATACCTCAAATCCTACTTGGTTATACCAGGGGTGCCTAACCATGCATCTGACAAGCTACCACAGCTCATTGTGCCACCAGCGAACTGCAGGCTATTGACCCCAGAAAAGTGCAGAAAAGAATCTGGAAGTAGAGGGGGAACAGATAATTAAGACCTCAACTGACTATCCTGGTCATCAAGAGTAAGCGAGGAACAGGCCAGATAACTACAGCCACCCACTAGTGAGTCAACAGACACCCTTCTCTGTCAGGATATGACAGAATCACTGAATAATTAGGGTTGCAGGGAGCCTCTGGAGATCATCTACTCTAACCTGAAGGCATGTTTAGTGGAACACAGGCATCCAAGATTGAACACTGAGGAAGCTGGAATTTCTTTCCAGTGGGTGTTAAGAAGTGCAAGTGGTGGATTAAACACCTCTGTCCCATATTTTCAAGACCATGGAAGTCCACGATAACTGAATAAGCTCTCATGTACTTCATTCTGTGCAATACTTCCCATGCAGCCAGGACTGCAAAGAAGAGGAAGGAGAGGAGATCAAGAGATAAACAAGGTGGCATATTCTTCAACGTAAAAAGATGACATTAATAACTGAACATGCACTGTATACCTCTTCATTCAAAGGAAGAGAAGGAAAGCTTGTGTTCTTTGCCAGGAAAAGGCTGACTTGCCCCGTAGTAAAATAAGTTATGCTTGACTGATCTAAGCCAACAAAAATAAGACTTTTCAAACATGTTTCTCTTTCTTTAAATAGAAAAATGAAAGCTCCATTGATACTGAACTGAGTACTTCTACAAAATTTATCACTTTACCCAGTATCCTGAATGGAAGTAAAGCAATCCCTCGTGAAAGATGCATTAGGTCACCAGCATTTTACTGTTAATACAGAAACATTGCTTCTTAGATCCATCCTGAGCCACAGAGCAGACATTACAATTCCCTTGATCAGGGCGCCCACAAAGCATCCATAACTCGCAAGGACTGCCACAAATAGTGAACTTGTGTAGCACCTGCAACTATCCCAAACCCCCTGAGAGGTTCTGAAGGGGGAGCAGGATACTGACAAATTCCTGCATCCCTTGAAATCCATGTAGCACATAAACACTCTAGAAATAAGACTTTTGGGCAATGTAATAACTTTAGAACTCTTCTAATTTGAAACAAAACCTAGGCTCTTATTTTAATAGTAGCTCTGGACCTCAGTGCTCAGGCCACACAGCCATACACAGTGGCACCTTGAGAAGCAGTACACTGAAGTTCTCTAAACATTATCTTTCATTGTGTATCTGCTGCACCACCTACTACAAAGCCTATTCCAGGTTGATTGGTTCCTAGTTCAGCGTTTTCTCCAATCATTTACATGGAATTTAATCCAACAAACGCTTGAATTCATGGAAATTCTATCATGGGTCCAGTGGGTTTGGATCAGTACAGATGGTTGGAAAAGTCACTAACATAGACAAGCCATCAATCTCCTGTCATTTCACTCCCTCCAAACAAAGGCATAAAGATCACAAATGCCTGTTATGTGATAACACGGAGCACGCTGGATGTTATGTGACCATTGCCTGCACTATTACCAGAAATCATGAACAGATTTCCCTTCTAAATACACAACGTTTAACTGGCAAAAAGCAATGGCTGCTTAAAGTAATCTGTCCTACTAAGAGGGGGAAGGAATGTAGTTCACTGCCATTGCATTAAGATTTCTCAGGCTGTATGCAAAAATGTCGTAGCAAATCTATAGCATTAGCTGCATTATGTCTCTATCAAGAGTGAACTCCGTATTAGCTCAATTAGGAATTCTGCAGCTCAGTTTAAACATCCAGATAAGGTGAATGGACAAAAATTCCAACGCAGAGCACAGCATATGGCCACCCTTGGTTAAGAGTTATATAAAGCTTCTTTTCAGGAGAAACTCCATTAACAAATTAATTGATAGCAACTCTCTTATATTAACTTCTCTCTGATCATGCTGATAATCATGTATGCACCAGGTAGCAAAGTATGTCCTCGATACTGACTTCCTCTGAAACTACTTGAAATTTCTGTGGTACATATCCTACGGAGGTGGAAAATGAAAAAGTTGTCGTCCTTCTTCTCACTGGACCCCACCCTATTTGGCATCTTCTGTTATCTCAATTGTTCAAGAGTCTTGGAATTATTTATTCAAGTGAATATTGTAACAAACACCTCTGCAATCTCATTTAGCCTGGAAGTAATTCACCAGATGGAGTTCTTTCACTTGGGAAGCTCTGGGAATAAGAAGACAGAAAGCGACTTGGCTTCTGCCTGACAAAGGCTCTTAGACAAGCATTCATTTTGCTCACCTTGAAGGCCACCACCTTAGATGTGAATCTAATTTTAGTCCCTCACCTTTCTATCTATAACTGGCTTTAAAAGCTCATTTTCTGTTTACTCTGATGTTTGATTTGCACACCATGGTCGAGGAGTCATTTCAAGTTACTTGTAATTTTGCTGCAGGAAAAAGAACTAGAAATCTAACTACCATACATTCTAGCCTGTCCACAGTGACATCAGCTTGAAAACTCATTTCATTGGATCATTCCGGGTATTTTGCATTTACAAGCTATTTTTTCCAAATCGTTAAATAGATATAGTGGCTGATAAAACCAGATCTCAGTGCAATTATGTCTCTTCAGATGTCCTCAGCAGGATCGCTCTTAGGCAGCACAGTGTAATTCCATAAGGAAAATCCTTCCTATTGTCTGAGTTGCATTACATGCATATTCCTCCTCCTAGTTAACTCCTTACCTGCCAGTCTCCACTAAACTATGATATCACCTTTAACAGAAGCATCCTGCACTCCTTCCACACAGGAGGGGTGGTCAACACATTACCTTAGAAAAAGGACTCATTCCAACTATTTGTTCTTTCAGTCATCCCTCTGACCTCCTTACTCCCTTAACCATAAGCAAAAAAAAAAAAAGGAGTTGGCTTCACATTTTTTAGTCTGAAATTCCCCAACTCCCATTACAGAAAAGCATTTAAATACCACACAAGTGCTACAGCAAGAAGCAGACAGCTAGATTTTGCATTTGCACCTCATCCCCCGAGGGTATCGGGGCTAAGGAGGGAACGTCTAACTCAGAAATAGAAGGTTCAGTACCTAGTATCTTTTATTTCGGCGTCTGCTATTTCACTTGATCAATAACAACCGCAGTCTCCACCGGCTTCGAGCGGGGACTCACACAGCCGAGCACTCCTGGACCATCTTCCTAGCAATGGTGACACAGGCGTTGCTCCGAGGAACCCCAAGCCCCCGCACCCGTCCTCCGGCAAGTCTCGCTGCTTGGCACCTCAACATTTTCTTCGGTCACTTCGTCAGCAGCCAAGAGGAGAAGCATCCATGGGAAAAATGGCATATTACAAATTTTGCTTTGGGAAGCAGAGCTCGGTTCAGACCATTGTCGGGAGCAGGAGGGGGGGGAGCGGCTCTTAAAGCTCCAGCAGCCCCTTTCGAGCAACAGCATCTTTGCAGCTGGAGGCGAACGATCACAGGGGGAGGGGGCAGGGCGAAAGCATCTTTCTTTTATTTCTTATCTTTTGTTAAACTTAACTAAGCGGTATCTAGCTTCCCTGGTTCTTCGATACCTCCCAGGCTAATTATGTCTCTGTGCGTGACTGAAGTCCGCACGCACGCACGACTGCCTGCATGATCAAAAAGCAAATTCGGTTTTCTGCTTTACATAGAGAAACCCTCTGCCCACGGCTCATCGCTGCCTGGCTGGCACATCGCTGCCGGGCTGGCACCGTACAGAGCCGGAGCCGGCAGCGTCCCGGCCAGTCGGTCACCCACGGCACGTGGCCGCGCCCCAACCTGCGCGTCCCGGGCACCGCCGGGCACCGCTGCCAGCCCCGCATCGCTCGGGGACGCCGGGAGCGACGGCGGCACCGGAGCAATGCGCTACTACGTTCTGAAATTTAAGGAGCTCAGGCAAAAGCCACAACATCTCTTCTAATCGTAGAACGTAATAAAACGTATCATCTACTGTAATCCGACCGTGAGAAAGCAGGGCTAAAACCTGCCATGATCTCAATAGTCCGGGCGTGTAACTAATAGCACACACTGGGGACCGCCGGGCGCGGGAAGCGCCCTGTGCCCGGGGCCGGAGCCTGGCCGGGGCCGGAGGGCGGGGGCGGAGGGAGCGGCGCGGCGGTGCCGGGCTCGCCGCGCTCCTCGGCGCGGGGACTTCCCCTGGAGCCGCTGCAGTGGTTTTCACCAGTCCTTAAATAAATTCTGAAGTAATCGCGTCTGCCTCCTCTGCCTCACGCACGCGGCTCCCCAGATGCTGCTGCTGCCGCCGCTGCTTCGCGGCTCGCTCGGCGTTAATTCCCACACGCCCACTCCTTAGGGGAAAAAAAAAAGAAAAAGGAAAAAGGGGACACCAGGGCGTGACCTGGATGTTGAGCGGCGCTGCTTCCAGCCCTGACAATCGCTCTGCCCACGGCTCTGCGGCCCCCGGGCGGCTCGGAGGGGCTGGAGGGGCTGCTGTGCCTGAGCCCCCCAGCTCCGCCTCAGGGGTGTCCCTGAGCCTCGTGCCGCGCCCCAGCAGGGCGGGAAGGGAGCGACGGCCAGGTGGGACACGGGTGGGTGGCCGTGGGACACGGGTGGGTGGCCGTGGGACACGGGCGGGTGGCCGTGGGACACGGGTGGGAGTCCGTGGGACATGGGTGGGTGTCTGTGGGACACGGGCGGGTGCCCGTGGGACAGGGGTGGGTGGCCGTGGGACACGGGCAGGTGGCCGTGGGACAGGGGTGGGTGTCCGCGGGACACGGGTGGGAGTCCGTGGGATGGAGCGGTGTGAATAAACCAGTACCGAGAAATGATTGGAAGCGCGCGTTTTAAGAGCATTCGTTTGGAATTAGGTTCAGCCCAGTTTGAGAACGATGGCCATGTATCAACTACTCAAACTTAGTTCTTGCAAGAAATATTTCAGTATTTGTTTACGTTTCTTCCGCGTAGCACACAGAGTTTCATCCATGAAGTATTGGCTGTGTTGCTTCAGAAGCCTGAATTCCCTTCGCCTGCCGTGGAAATGTGCTGGAGAGGGGAACTCAGTGATGCTCACTGCTGTGCCAGCTTCACAGGAGGTGTGACACTGTATTGTGGGAAGTATAAATGCACAGAGGATGCACATCCAGAGTAAGGCAAATAGCTGAGAAGAGTTGTCAACATGGACATTTCAAACCCAAGTGCAAAGAAAATACTGGTGCCATGCCAGAGTGTGTTGCCAGATCTTGGCCTTTCAGTGCAATGCATGGGTGAAAAGAGAAAAAAACCCTCTTCTTTTCCACCTGTGCCACTATTCCAAGTGCCATTTTGTCATTTCACTTGGTCATTTCACTTGGTCATTTCAGGTCGCTATCTTGACTTAATTATCAGCATGAAAACCATTAGAGCAGTTGCCTGATAGTCCCATTGTAGCTGAGGGTAAGATCCATCATCTGTGACATTCTTCTACTGCATGGCTGTCACAAATCTGAGCTTTGAGTTAGGCAAATAAGGGAAAAAGTAAGCAACTCAGAAAGCACTTGTGAGAGCAATCATGCTCAAGAGACACCACCCAGGCTGGCTGGTATGGACTTCTTCAGAGGAGGACATCTGATGGAGTTTTTTACAGTATTTGTTAAGGGGTTTTTTTCCCTTTATTTGAAATAAAAGATCAGGGTTTGCAGCTTCAAACTCTCTAGAACTGACCACTGTTACTTTTTATAGCACATTTGTATGCATGAAGGTATCAGCCTTTTCTAAATATTGACAAAGATGGGTGTCTCTGATGGCATCCTGCTTTTCCCCCTCTTTCAAACAGCATTTTCCTGCTTAAAGTGTTTGTGGGAGATCTGTCCATGTTCCTCCAAGGTGACTTTTCAGCGCTTACCTTGGAAAATACTCCAGTTCCTGTTCCATGTACTGGAGGAGTCAATTATTTGCAAGCTGTATAGCAGACAGACCTCCTTCACAGCCACTTGATTTGCAAACATTTGTAGAATAGTTTTGGAAGTCTTTTGGGTCCTCAGCTCCTCATGCCCATCCTCCCTACTGACATTCAATCATTAAAGCAAAAACCAAGCACAAAAAGGTTGTTACCGCTACTCAAGGTATTGGTGTTGCCACCCATACCATTGTCCTGGTTGACCTGCTGCCCTTCTCTTCTCTGTTGCAGATTCACAGATGAGTAAGTGGCTGAAGTACCATGTGTCACAGTGGTGAGGTTACTGCAGAGTGCAGAAGCTGCCAATTAGCACCTGTGCTTTGTGGCACCAATTTAAACAGGAGCCTCCTTCTATTCAAGCATGTAGGGGTTTGAGGTCAATAAGATGGAAGGGAAAACTCTAAAGAATGAGAAATTAAGAACTATGAAAAAAATGTGAAAACTGGGATGGAAAAAGACATTTGGGCTTTGTAATAATACAGGAATTCTCCCTACAGTAAGGGGCATATTTTGGTAAAACTTAACTAAGAGGAGAGTTTTGATCCGTAGCATATGAGCATAGTAATATATTCCATGGAAACTTCAGTAGTGAAAGGTATTCAGTGTACTATTTAATGATGAGCTTAAAAGTCCCTTGAGTGGAATTTGACCATTAGATCTCCAAAACATAGTTTTGCTGATCTAAGCTCCAAGTATTATATTATTTCTATACCCCAGAAGTATGAAATGCCCTGTTGCTCTGTCAGCTGGCTCTATATTTATGTATATATGTACTGCCATCAAGTATTTGCATACCTGGAACTCATAGCAGATAAATTAAGTGGGTAAAAACAGGTAGGAAGAGTACAGTGAAAGTGTATTCTTTATTACCTTAGGAAGTCCTCCTTACTATTTGCCAGGTTACTTTTAAAATATATATAATCTTATGTCAGAAAGACACATCTGAAAACTGTCTTCCTTTCCTGTGTAAGTGTTGCCATGGGGCTTTCTCATATTCTGTCTCCAACAAAGGTAAAGTGGAGACTAATGAAATCCTTTGCTGTGAACAGGGTAAAGAGGACAGCACCATGCTCTCAAGGAATAACTGATCAGGTGAAGACCAACTTGGAAAAGTTTTGCTGTTACTTTGAAGACATACAGTGCAACATGAGGAGCAAGTAATGGTGGCAAACTTATGTGATACAGTCAACAGAGGGAGAGGGCACAGTGAATCCTGAATCATACCTGAATCGTACTAATGATGCACCATTTCAATTTTTAAAGCCTTTTAATGCATACTACAGCATGTTGAAGGTCTGAATAAGGTTTCTAGATTAAAAAGGAGAAAGGGAAATACATCTGAGAAATGTTACATGAGAAGAAAAAAAAATAACCAAACAAAAAAAGCAGCAGTGTTTAGAGCTGGTCTTCTCTTGATAAAGAAGCCATTAGAGACTGAGAAGCACAAAAATAAAGTTCAGGAGATCTTGACTAAGACTTGGGAAAGTGTCATATTGTATAAATAAATTACATTCCAATATAATTTGAGTTAGAATTCCAATTGTACTTTGCAATTACATTCATGCTTATTTCCCAAAGGTTCTCTGCATATCATCATTGCTTTAAGGGTTCCTCTGTAGTTCCTCGCTTTAAATTGCTTACCTATTTCAGCTGTGAACTTGATTGTTGCATTTCACTAGAAGACTGTCATAAACCCTATTTTCTCTCTCTTTCTCTCTCTTTCTCTCTCTCTTTCTCTCTCTCTCTCACACACACAATCAATATGTGACCTCAAAAATCAACATGGTAACCTTAAAAGTCTCTCCTTGCAGATACTTGATGGGGAGGAAGAAAGTTCAAAGGAGAAATATACCTTTAGCATAGATGTGATTTGTTCAAAGCCAATTAAAGGCCAATAAAATACAAATCTGAGAGTTTTATTTCATAGTTAGAACCTTTTGGTACAGCTGAAAGTACTCAGCTGGGAAAGGACAGCTTTTATTTCTGTCTCAGACTGATCTGCAGGGCAGGCTCTAGTTTGCAGCTACAGGATGGCGGATTGGACCACTGGAATTTTCTGGTCTTACTGCTCTCCTTTAGTGTGAATTTTCTGGTGACATGATTTAAAAGCTGATAAAGACCTGCTTGAGTATCCCAATTACATACTGCTGTACATGAGAACCTGAAACTGAAGGGTAATGGTTTTTTTGTGATCTTAGGCTGGGTTCAATAACAATAATTTTGTTCTTTTTTCACTCTGTCTCATGTTGGTCAGCTGAAGTGTTGCTTGCAATGAAAGTGGTGTAAGATATGAGTAAACATTTTAATTCGGTCTGCTATTGAAATACTTACAGTGTAATAGAAAATTTTAGTTTACCTAATTACCATAAAAATTGAAACTTGTCAATCAGCTCTATTGAGAGTAGATAGCTATGCTATCAGATTCTCAGGATACAATTTATTTATTATTTTAATTATGTTCAGCATATAAGTGCAAGTAGAAGAGTGCATGAAGGAAAACTCCTGCATTTCTGGCATAATTTTTGTCTAGTTTCATGTTTTTTACAAAATGCTCTAGATTAGGCTTTGCCAATGGTTTGGAACAGATCTGAGTGGGTAACAGCGATGCCTTTAAAAGCCACTGAAATGAGGACATGTGAAAGAGATACTTGTGTTATATGCACAGTGCTCATCTAAGGAGCTTCCTTTTGATCCATGCAAATGTAAAACATGCAGACTATCAAAAGAGCAACTTTAATCAAGAAACAATGCATCATGGTGTTAAAAATACTTTAAGCATTTTCTAGTTTGTGATCATAATGCGTTTGTTAAAGGTCAATTGATTCATAATCCACTTAATTACATAGTGTGTTAAAGTAGGAGCTAATTCCAAAACCAAGCTCAAGGACCGCAAAGTAGATGTTGACCAGAGGAATCAGCAAAGAATAACATGAGACATTAACTGCTGCTGAAAGATCTTGTCATTAAGAAACAATCTAATCTATAATACCATTGGTAGTTGTGAGAGGTCCATCCCTGGTGACAGCTGTCTCCCAATCCAGCTCCACCTCCTCGGAGGGTGACTCCCTGTTAGGGGAGGTACTGGGGGCATGAGACCCGCCCCTGTTCTGGAAGGGAGGCGTGCCCAGGGCTCTGGACCAACCCCCTCTTCCCAAACCTTCTGTTAGGTTTGCTATGTTATTGGTTGTTGTTCATTGTACCCTCCCCTTTTATGTTCTAATTGGACCCTGGACCCTCGTTCCCTCCCCTTGCCCCTCTTCCTATTGGCTGCCCTTTCCCCTTATAACCAGCTGTTCTGGGGACAGACCTTGGGATTTCTCCTTCTCTCTCCCCCGAATACCCTGCACCCTAACCCTACAATAAACAGAGATCATGGAGGAGACCCACTCCTGCACCCTTTGCCTCATCTCGCCTCCTTTACCAGCGGCACCTCGTTGCTGACCGCTCACCGGGAACAGCCCCACCTCGGTGGGAACCATCCTCACAGTAGGCTGTGGCGGTCCGGAGGCTCGCATCCCAGGCAAGGGCAGCCAGGACAGCCAGGCGGCTTATTATTTTATTTTAAAATACAACAGCATCACAGCAAACTGACACCACTAGTCTATCTTTCTACCCCTCGATTGCTCCATCGCAAATGAAGATTAGAAGGTAAAGACCAATAACCTCTCCATTGGAAAAGGTCAAGATGCTGAGGCATCACACAGGTGTTTCAGGTCATGCCTGGCTCATTCACTCATAAATAAATGAAACTTGTTTGCACTAAACCCATGCAAAGCAGTATTTGAATTAGAATCTGCACGCTAGATAGCCAGTTAATTCTATCTCAGTGAGATAGCTTGAGCTACTTCGATTTCATAATCTTTCAGCTTTGCTGCAAAAGTGCTATCCCTCTGGATAAAAATACTTCAATGATCAGGAAGCTGCATTACTGCATTGTGGTGCAATATGGCTCCTCAGCCAGACAGGTTACCCAGAGAAAGCCAAAATACGCACTTCACTTCTTATTCCAATTTTATGCACAGAGAGAGAGAATTTTAAAACAAGTCCTGATTCTCAATGTTTTCAAATATTCCGTGTCTCTAGTTTGAGTTAATTAAAGTTTGGGGGTTGACAGTTATGTTCTTTTATTATAAAAGCATGTTTCATTATTGAGAAAAATCTCATCTGCTCAGCAAAAATAATAAAATGAAGGTCTCTCATAGGATTTTCTTAGCTTCTGGGCTGAATGCAGCACTGTATAAAGATGCCAAAACAAAGACACACAAGAAAACATGCTGAAGTAAGACAATTCGTTGTACACCACTTGCCTGTGACAAGGTAAAAAAATGCACAAGAGATGCAAGTTAAAACAGATGTTAATGAAAATGCTTTGTGAATTACTTGAAAGGTATATCAATACTATCAGAGAGAATAGGATATAAGGAGCCATAGGTTAAATGCATTAGCTGGAAAGTTAAACAAATTTTCATTAAAAAATTATCTGTTTACTATGAAAATGTCTACACATCTTTTAAGCTTTCTGTTTCACATGTAGCCAAAGCAAGTCCACTTCTACTTCGATGCAATTAAGAGAATGATAACTTCTGCTGCTATGAAAGATTTTTAACATAATTGGTTGCCAACAGAATAAAGCCTTGCTTTTTCAATGGACAAACTCAATTGTTTAGGAGATTCCAGCACTACAATATGATATCTGCTGTTGTTCATTCCAAAGCACGTAAAAAGCTTTAAAGAATGCTGAGTTGTTTGTGGGGCTGTGTTACGTCTGGGAAACCTTCCATGTAGATATCATGTAGATATGCATAATAACTTTCCTTTTAAATAAAAAACTCATATGCTTACAGACCAAAAAAGTAACAACCCAATTGTAAATCTTTCTCCACCAAGTTATTTTTTTGGATTTACCATAGACATGTACTGGCTCTTTCACACTTTTTTAAGGTTTGCATTATGGTTTTTTTTGTTTTGGTTTGGATTGGTTTTTTGGGTTTCTTTTTTGTTTATTTCCTTTTTTATTTGGATCTTTGGGCGCAAATTGTTTGTTAATGAAATTACACTGAATCAAAACCAAGTAGTTTTCTTGAGTCCTGGACAATTTAAATTAATTTTGTTGAGTACATAGGGCCAATTATGAAATCAGTTCTTTAAAAAAAAAGAGAACAAGAAAAATAAATTGGATTATTTATTCACTGTGGAGTCTAACAGTCCTGTTAGACCTGATAATAGCAAGTACTTTGGAGTGATTTTTAGTTTCTTTTCTGGAAAAAGGAGACTGACTGGCAGTTCCATCTGTACAAAATATTTTCTTAATTGGTGTAAAACTGAGAAAGAAAAGTCAGTATAGGGACCATACCTCTTCATGGCACAAGCTTAGATTCATAGTCATCAGTAAGAGAGAAACAGTGGAAGGTGTAGGAGTATAGAAAGTCACTACAAGTTCCTTGTTTATGTCGGTCATGTACTCAACTCATGTGTTTTCATACCCAAACCGTTTTATGATGTACCTGTTCAGTTTGCTGCCCTCAAAAGATGCCTGACAGAGAATCTTAAACAGTAATAAAAAATGACTGACATGAACAAAAATTTTAAAAAACAAAAAAAACCCCTACACAACAACAACAGCAACAGCAACAACAACAACAGCAAAAAAGAGGAAGATAGAGAAACTGACGTGGCTGGTGCATGCAAATGTTCTTGCAACCAGAAGTTTGTTTGATAGTGTGGTCCAGACAGCATTAAGTGCATTGCAAGAGGGTTGTTAGTTTTCAGCCTCTCCCCTTGTCAGGCTGCACACCAACAAAGGGCTCTTGGCTTTGCTCTTTTCTGTACATGGATACAGTAACATGAATACTCAGCCATCCGTGAAACAAGAACTATGACTGCTTGTGGTGCCATTAAATATGTAGCAGCACAAATTTAAATTTACACAAAACTCACTTATGTTGAGCCTACTCTTTATTTTGCTGTCTATATGTTAGATTGTTATGGATTACATTAGACAAAAGGAAAGCTATTCTACAACATGTTTTGCATTAGATATTATTGTCAAATATGTTACTTTTGCTTGTAAGTTCTAGTGCTATTTAATGCTTGTTATATTTAATGGAAAATATTAAAATGCTTATTCTACCTTTTTCAATTATCTTAAATAACAGGAAAAAAAATAGTAACGGTCTAGAAATTCAGAAGTAGGGAGAAATACATGTATTTGCAATATTTTTAAGTTTTACCCTTCAAGTGAATCATATTTTCTGCTAATTATGTGCATTGCTGCTAGCAATTTATCTTGTTACTTTCAAACTATTTTCTGTCATGGCAAAGATTTTTTAACATCTTTATGTATATAGGAAACTTCACACTTCCATGATTAGCTAATAGAAGAAAGAAAGACAAGCAGAAGAAGAGAGATGAACAAAAACTCATTGTTTGCAGAATTCCAGATCCCAGCTGAAGGCTTGACACATTTCATGCAGACACACATACTCCTGTACACACCTAGCAACAGATCCCCAAAAGAATTTAAAAAAAAAACAAACGACATGCCTACAAAATGTCAGTGCAATAAGAATTCTCCAGAAAATTACCAGATAAATTTATCAAAATCACAAATACTATTAAATATTATTAAAGTATTGAAAATGAGCAAATCTTACTGTAAACTGTGACCAGTAAAAGTTCCATTTTGGAATTAAATTTTCACACACACCTAAAAAATTACCTCTTGTTGTTCACATTTTTCTTCTCTATGTTTACTTAGTATCCTGTAGATTTTTTTTCATCCTACTTTTTCATCATTTATTTGATTTTGCAGGAATATTTTTCCAGTTTATTACTGGAAAGCTGAAGATGACTATTAAAAGCTATTGTTGGTTATTGATCATTTTTTTTAAAAGCTACTCTACCTTTTACTTGTAGGTAGTCCATTTCTGTTTGTCTTCATTTGTTGGGATAAAATCAAATAAAATCTAATGTACATAGATAACTATTACAAAATATAAAAAACTGTAAAGCAGTAGGAAAAAGACTATCTAAAATTCGCAAAGAGGAAAAATATGCATTTGAAAGTAAAAAATAATCTCTGTACAAAGAAGAATTATTTGGAACATGAGATAGGATGGTAAGAGAGAGATGTAGCTGAACTATAAGTACATTTACCTATCATCCTCAGAAAGAAAAAAAAATCATTATCATCATAGGGTGATTAATACAATTAGTCAGTTATTTTCAAATTAAATTGAAGCTGTGTTCAAAAGATGAGTGTCATACTACTCATTTTGCTAAGGAGAGAGAAGAATAAAGACTATGACTACCACTAACATCAGAGTTCAGAGGTCAAAGCACCCACGAAGTATAGGATCCTCTTTACCCATCCACTGATTTAATAAATATTTACAGGCAGGCCTCATCCCACGGTGCAGTATGGCCCTCATAGAATACTAGACTAAGCCCTTTTTTCCTTCACAGCTTCCTTTTCATGCATAGCTCATTTTCTTGTGTGACTTCTCAGAAGCAATAGGATACCTCTTCATCTAACACTTAACTCAGGCCTAAGGAGTAGGGTGGGTACAATTGCACGTTAAAAAGCTGAGAACTTCCCTGATATGGAACTTCAGTGCTGCAGATGCAAATGGAGAAAAAAATATGCAAGTGTACTCTTGTCAACAAAATCATTGAAAAAAAGATATTGAGTTTGGCATAGAAAATATTTTTACTGAGAAGAAGAAAACTATACATGTGGAACACAGAAAAAAAATGGAGTCAATACCAGCCAATAGTAAATTATAAACCTAAACACGGAGAAAGTTTCTACAGATTTTGAATTTAAAAATATGTTGAGTTTATAGTATAAAATTTGTTTTTAGGTAGTTTCCAGATAGTGAAAGCTCATGAATAACTCTCTTCCCTGGATTTATTATTTGAAATCTGACTAATAAACATTAAAAAAAAAAAAAATCCATTTACTTTTTTTGAAAATCAAGCCTATTGATTTTAAATAAATGAAGTAAGAATGTTTTGTAAACTTGTTACCTTTCTTGAGATGTTTTTTAATACTGAAGAACAACAACACAAAGAGACTATGTTGTGTGCTAGATATTGGTGTAAAGAACTGGGATGAAATTCTGGCATACATAGTCATGGATTTTCACCTCAGCAGACTTGGGATTTCATGGTGGTTAGATGTTCAAAAGTATTGTTCATTATGTCTGTTTAATTTTTTAATTACAAAAACAATTTATATTCTCTTCTATTCATGTTTTTTAACAACTCGGTATGTTTGCTCCCATATTAATATCTGAGTGTAGAAAATGCTTGTTGTTTTCTGAGTCTTTATGGAATTTGAACAAGTGGTGAATCGAAGTAGAAAGTTACCAGCATTTGTTAATAGCTCCCAGGGCCCTCAGGCTCCAAATATATTACAAGGTATTTGCAAACTACTATAGCCCAATGCAAGTGGAATCCTGTTATTTCATAAACTCACCATATCACAGTACTATCAGCTCCACCCTGGAGAAATATGCTGAAGCTTTCTTTCTGTGGATTATAGAATATCAGTTACAGATTTTATTTTCTTAAAATGGTACTGTTTGTAGATATTTCTCTATCCCTTGAAAGCCCAATAAACCCCAAGGGCACCATCACTCCTGCCTGTGCCTGTCCCCTCCCCGACTTCCCACCCCCCTGCCTGGGGCACAGGACCCCATGGCAGCCCTCAGGGGCCATCAGCCCCTGCCCCAGTGGCACAGCAGCAGCTCTGCAGCTCCACACAGCCCTGCCCTGCCTGGACCCACGTCCCAGCCCATCCCCAGGGAGATTCCCAGTGCCCAGGGCTGGGGCAGGGGCTGCACTGGTGTCCCCAGGTGCCCACTTCTGCTTGGAGGTGGGATGGGCCCTGGCGCCAGACTCGCCCCTGGCCCCCACTCTGCCCTGACAGTCGCCCCATGTGTTCTTCCCTACAAGGCGTTTTCAATGAATCTTTACTGTTTATCATTTTTCTTGAAATATTATGTTGCATAAAATGCTAAACATATTATAATATAAGAAATGAAATTTTATGGCAGCTCTCCTAAATCGCTCAACAGATTGCCTATATTTTAAACTGTGCTTGTCTGCCAATTTACCACACATTATTTTTACAAATAACTTCATACTGACTGTACACAAAGACTGAACGCTTTAAATAGTGAGCCACGTAAACGGGGAACAAGTTAAAGAATAGGAGGCTGAAGTACATGCAGCTCTCTTGCTTTTTTTTGTTTGTTGTTGTTTCAAGTGACGGTTCATTTGAGGTGAGTGAGTTTTGTTGGGGAGAAGCGTGGGTTGCTGCGCGGCGGCGAGCGAGCGCGGTGGCACCGGCTGTGCTGTCATTGTGCCATGCCAGCGCTGAGCCTTCACCCCGTGCCCAGCGCTGCCCTGCGCTGCCTTGACACGCAGCACAAGGCGATGGCTCCTGAAGGACGCCCCTCAGGACACGACAGGCATTCGCTCGAGGACGTTTCTCTCCTTTTCACCTCCGGAGATGCGTCTTGTCTTCTCCTGTCACTGCTGCCACAGTGTCACTAGGTCCCTGGAGCAGCTAGTGCTAGCAATATTCTGAGCTGAAGGGATGCCCATCTGCGGTACGAGCGCTGTCAGAAGAGTGGCGTGGCAGAGAACACAGGGCTGTGAGGTCTGCACTCTCCTCTCCAGCTGTATCTGCTTGTGACAGATTTCAGAACTTGAGTTTCAGGTCTTCTGCACATATGGCTGTATTTGTTACATTTAGCCACATTTTCAAGACTTCTTTTGCGACATAATGGAAACCGAGAGTTTCATATTTTGTTTAAAAATAAACTTGTTCTCATGCAATCTTATGACTCTGGGATTTGAAGTGATAGGCATGTCAAACCTGTAGTTTAACTAGGACTTCTGAGTAGAGAGGATGAAAGAGACAGAATAAGGACAACTAGAGTGATGCTTGTGAAAAAAATCATTGAGTACATAAGTTTCTTTTTTCATATTGTTTTGTTTTCCTCTTACATGTGGAATAGTGCTTCTGAACCTGGAGGAAACAGTTCCAAGGAGATTGAAAGTGTGAGCTCAATCTGGGAGAATTAGGGAAGAAGTTAAAAATAGCATGAGAAATCTTTAATCCTTTTTCCTGACTTCGCCATATGAACAGTAAACTCCACGACAGGTAGATTGGCCCGAAGATATGTCATCTGTGTGTTGTTAAACATTACCTTCAAAATGCAAGTGTTAAAATCTAAAAAAAATAGTTCTGTCTGTCTGTCTGTCTGTCTGTCTCTCAGCTGTTCTGGGCTTTTATAAACTGTTTGTCCCATAGCCCCATGATCTCTTTTCCAGGATAAACAGAAACTCCTGTGGCAGAATTTCCAAAAGCTTATATTACTTTGGTAGAGTCTGTCATGACTTTTATTGGTATGCATTTTAAGAGAGAAAGCTTTCTTACTAAGTTACTACCATGACTCTGTTTGATGTTGATTTCAGAGAGTCAACTCATGAACCATGATATTTATAGGTAACTTATGACAGGGATTTAAAAAATACTTAATAAAATAGATTAATAAAATATTGCTGTATATATATATATATATATACATATATATATATGTGTGTATATGCTCCATGACTTTTTGTCTTTATGTCTGAAATTTCATGCCAAATATATGCTTGAATTTTCAGCCTTCTTACTATATTAAGTTTAATTATATTGTAGTCAATATTTCTAGGAAATAGAGATGTATTTATATGTGTTTATTTTTCTTCTGACAACTTCATCTACTAGTTTTGACTTTTAATTCTGTACTGAATTAACCCTTGCCATTATATCTGAAGTAGATATCGACTATGGGGATTAAAGATGGTGTTCCAAGTTTCACATAAAATTTCAAGAGGAAAAGAAATGTCTTCCAAATGTATTAGTATGACTTGCTATAAAATGTCTATTTGTGAATAAATGTAGTTAAAATTAATTAAATTGATCCAAAACTGCTTGTTAAATAAAATATTTGATGAGCATATATGATACTAATAAACATACTAGAAGATCTCTGTGTGTATTGCACTATTTTATCTTTCTCCTGCATGAACCAGTCTTCATAATTTCAGAGTATTCTGCAAAGTATCAAGAAATTAGTAGAGGCATATAATGTTTTCAAGCATTTGGGGTTTTTTCTGTTTGTAATTCAGGAATGTCTTAGCAGTAATGAGAACTGTAATACACCCCCCATAAGTCTTGTGTCTTCCTTATGTGAGACATTCTGTCATGTTGGATTCAAATCTGTCTTACTATCAGAAGGACCTGGTGTTTTCCTCTTTGCCTTTCAAATTATGTACTAACAATAGAAGTACTCACTGAAGAAACCATGGTTACAGTGGGAATAAGTTATATCTGCATCACTGTGAATTCCATTTCCTTTTCGCTGTGTCCTTCATTGTAGACATGTATGCAGTATCTCCGTTAGCAGTTGCTCTGGTACTTAGAAAAACAGAGGGGGGAGGGCTGGAAGAGCAGAGAGAGATTCTGGCTATGGTCTCCTTTTGAGAAAAAGAATTCAAGACACAATTCTCATTCTTCAAAAGTCTAAATACACCCTTGTGACTCTTCAGCAAGTGAAGAAGAGCAGGAAGAAACATGCTGACTTGACATCACTCCTTTTCAAATGACATATCAGTTGTCCTTCCTTCAGCATCACTAACGTAAAGCCAAACCAAGTCCAAACACATACTAGGCACTTTTCTCCTCAGAATCAGGGCCAGACCAAAAATCAATGAAGCTGTTCTCAAAGTAAAATACCGAACAGCAGAAGTTTAAATGTGTCAGAATATGATTCTAGATGGTCAGCAAATAAAGCAATGGCTATATTGCTTTTCAAAACAAATTAGTCATCTCTTCTCCATATTTTTATATCTTCTACACCAAAACAGCAAATAGAGCAGAAAATAAAATCTTTCATATTAACGTTTTTCTCAACATGGGATGACATTTACAGCTACAGGGCTTGAATTTCATTTGCATGTACTGTTACATCGCATCTGCCTTTTCTTTGGACCATGTGTGGACATTCTTTTTTAATAACTACTTTGGCACTCAGCTTGAAGATGATGAGTTTAATTGTGGACTGATGGCATATTTAGAATTCCTTCCTTTAGAAGCAACCTGGTTTAGTTATGTGAAGCTTGGGTTGGTTGGTCTGCTTAGGGGTTTTTATGCAGAGGAAAACAGAACATTAATTATCACTTCTAATTTTTACATGATGCCTACTGCATTTTTCACTATGGAGTAGTTTATGCAGTACATTAGGAAAATAAAAAACAAACAAGCAAACACACCCCTCCCCCCAAAAAAATAAACCAAAACAAAATTTAGCCACCAAACAGTTCTCAACACAGCTGTACAGGAAGAAGATTCCTCAGCTCAGAAACCTGAATGATCTAGCCCCTCAAAAGACTGAGTTCAGACTTATTTTGGACAATTGAAGTGTGCTAGTGCACCTGTGGGAAATCTGTTTGTGCCCATTCCTGTTCATTTTTCTAAACTACCATTGAAATTTTAATTACACATCTTTATTCATTATGCCTTAATGAGCAGTGGTATGCACTGTGTTAGAGCATAGCATTGGAGATATTTTGATCGCCACCAAAACCACCAAATCAGTAATGCAAGCTTGTACACTTGAAAGGAAATTTAACGATTTGCAGAATGATGTCCTCTCTTTTGGGGGAAAAGGTTGCATACTGAATAGAAAAATTTTAGAATGGATCAGGCAAGCTGATTTTAAATAATCATTAACAGTCCAAATCCATCCTCATCATGTCTGCAGAAATGCAAACAGGTTTTCTGTCCAGTGTAAATATTCCTAGCTTTTTTTCGATCTCCTGTTTTGTGCTGACATATATGGAATTGTTTGAGTACTCACTTGAGCCCAGGAGACAACAGTGTCACCTTTCTTGTTGCTACATGTGCAGAACTCAGCAGTGGATGACACCAGCTCTGTGTAGTCAACATCTGTGTGGATAACTAGAGGATGGACTGGCAACAGAAATGAAGGATAAAAGCAGGATGCAAAAAAGGGTTAATTGTTAGAATATGAAAAATAGAGAAGTTAATTACCCAGTTGAAAAAGACATGAAACAAAAATGGACAAAAGAAAGCAAAACAGAGGAAGCTCTAGCAAAGAAAAGAAGAAGCAAATTAGTGTGAGAACATGAGAGGCCTGTTTCCTAATCCAGCAATAGTGGTGCTGTGAGCACTGAGCTAAGATACTTTACTTCGTAAAAGCATCATCTCATTCTTTTTAAAATCAGAAATATTTAGACAAGATAGTTTGGTTGTATATGGAAAAGGTAAAAGCAGTTTAATGTATTTTATTTTTTGTCTGACGTGTTTTAGTGTTACTTTTTTTCTATGGTCTAATATGAATGAAGTATTTACATCTCAAAATGGGGCCTTTTTTTTGCTATACACCAAAGAAAAGCTTTTTAGTTATGCTGTGGTCATAGAATAATGCAGCCTTTGTTGGTCTGTGATGTTTTATTCCCTTAGGAAGGTAGAACCTTAGGTTGGAGGTATGAAAAATGCTGTTCATCTTTAAACCCAACATCAGTCAAACATCTACAGAATTTTTTATTCCTTTTTCTACCCTGTGCACGCATAGAAACATTTGATCTCAAGTTCTGAAGAAAATTTGGGAAGAGTACTAAGGGAAAGGTTTCATCTTTGGAATATCTATGTAAATGTTTCCTGTCTGTAACTTCCTTGAGGAAAATTGAATTTAAACTGGGAAAGCTGCAAAAAAAAAATGCTTTCAGAACAGGAAGCACAAATTACAATAAAACTAAAATAGTTTCATTTAAAAAAATATCAAAAATAATATCATTCCAACAAGAACAATAAAAGCAAATGTAAAAAGCAAATGACATTTTTAGAAATAAATAAGTGAACTAATAACTTGTAATTCACACAAATTTTGTGACTTGGTAAGAAACAACCAATGGTCTTGGAAATATCTCTGTAAAAATAACATTGTGGATATTGCATTTCTCGTCACTGATTAATGTCCCATATCAAATGAGCAATGCTTGAAAACTGGACAGTTTTAGAGATGGCTGGAAGGAGAATGAGAAAGCATGAATGTTCTCACTTGGAATTATAAGCAAGCAGCAATATCTCCTTGAGTTATACTACTACCAATAATAAATATTTAACAGTTGGAATATAGCCTTGTCTAGATACAACTTTTGCACTGTTTTAATTAAAATTTTGTCTTATATCTTCAGCTGAACTGTATAAAAAATGAAATTTTATGAAGGGCTCTTAATACTTGTGGCTCTAACAAGACTGGATCTAAGAATAAATCTTAAAAGCAGTCTGAAACAAAGAAAGAACTATCCCTGGATTAAAGGATGAAAATATTTCCATGTTTAAACTCTATAATACAGAATTTTTTCATGACTTAAAAATCAGTATATTAAATTGGTGGGTTATGAGATAAATTTTAGTTTTAAGTTCTGTTACTAAATCTGTTGAAGTAAATTATTCTCTTGTGTTGGCATACTATAGAATTATAGTGAGGAATGGATATTTTATTCAGTAGGTAGATCATATTAGCAAGAGTTGAAATAGAAAGAAATTTGGCTCCATGTGGTTTATGCTCATATTCAGCTGGAAGAAATATAAATCTTAGTATCATCTGCAGTTGGAAAAATCCAAGCAAGTCCTTGCAGGATGTGAGAGTGATTTGGAATAGAAATCAGAACGGCTTAGTAGATGTTTTAATCACAGGAAATCTGTTATTTATTTCAAGAACAAGTTCCTTTCTACAGTATTTCATGAATTGTATAAATGGGTTTATTTGGATATATGTGGTTGTCACTTGTGATGTTTGGAATGTGAGCAGTGGATGATGGTAAGGCTGAAACAAATCTCCCTTTGTAATTTGCAAAGGCTTTAAGAAATTTCCCATTGTTGTTGTTGTTATAATTATTTTGTTGTTTTGGGAGATTGTGGTAAATTACAGAATCATAAAATCATTAAGGTTGGAAAAGACGTCTTCAATCACTGAGTCCAACCATTGAAATTGCAGTTTCAGGTTCATCCCTAAACCATGTCCTTGAGCACCACAAAGTCAATTTTATGGACAGAAATTTTAAAAAAGAGTTCTGATTAAATTATTTTTTCAACTCTCCCATACAAAAAGGTACATAACTTCAAAAATTAATTTTTCTGATTTTCTGTTACAATATTTAAATAGAATGATGTGTGCAGGGCTATACTTGCAGAACATTTAAAGATTAGAAAAAGGAAGTGTTTATTAAGTGTAAGGCCTTAATATGTCCTCTGTATATTTATTTAATAGAACTTATTGTGTTCTAGATTATGTTTGAATATTTTCTGGTGGAGAGACACCATTCACATTGATTAAAAGTGTATTTAATATTGTTTTTGTCAAAATCTGAAGAGATATAAGGAAATGGCAAAAAGTACTCTGAAATCCCTGTCCTCTGCAAGACCAGGAATAATTTCAATTTATGGATAAGATTTACAAAATACTTAAGATCTAATTTACATTTCAAAGTTCCTAGTTCCACCTTGGATTTATGCACCAGTGGCTGAATGTCAGTGAGCACATGAAAAAATTACCCAAACACTGATTCTGTCCCACAGCCAGTTAAATAAAACTGATGTCATAGCTCATGAGCTTATGAGGACCAGAGCCCTGTCCTACCAGGACTTTGTGTCAGATGTCTTATTCACAAAATGTAGCATATAGGACAGGAAGCTCCTGGGAAAAAGCTTGTGTCAATTATGAGCCTGTTTGAGATGAGAGGCTTTGGATCACAGTCCTAGTGTGCCTGAGCCTGTATTTTGGGCAAATGCCCTAAGCTGATCAATGGGAAAGTATAAAATCTCAGTCCTACATGCTCAAATTCTTCCTTTTTCTGCAACCAACAGAGTATTCTTTGGGCCAGAGCTGTAATATTGAGGGTAGAGTCCTCACCTGTGGACTGTCCTATGCCTCTTTGGGATCAGAAATACCTCTTTGCTTCTTTTGGATCTAAGTTTTTAAAACACTAAAAGAGTACAAGTAGAATGACCTCTGGAAGAGGGTTGTGCAGTTGAGACCTCCAATGATTTTCACACTGACTTCGGTGATGAAGCCCTTGCTTCAAATTGGGTGAAACAGGGCTTTGACACTTTCACATACCTTAACTGAGGAACTTTAACTGCAAAGATATTGGCTATTCTGTTACACACAATGGCATTTTCTTTGTAACAGAACACTAACTTCTGGACAATTAATAGGAGAGGTTTTCTACCATGGTATCTCAGTCAGAAAGAATCACCTATCTGGCTAGGTTTAAATGTTGATCTTAAATAAAGAGTAGATGCTTAAGTTCTCTACATTTTTCAGCATTCCAATTCACAATTGACTTAAACAGATAAATCTTTACTTCTGGATTTTCCCTTTAGGCAAATTGTTGCATAGTTTGGCAGGCTGCCCACTCAAATCACAGTTGGATATTCTGTGACATGGCAGGAGGTTTGAGATCATGGTACTCAGAATTGCAATAATGGCATTTGTTTGAGTGATGAAGTATAACCTGTAAGTTTCTTTAATAGCAAACATTTTCCAGTCAAAGCTGCCTAAAACTTTATGACAAAACCTGAATCCTGGTCTGCTTTTGCTGATTTTCCGAGATTTTAAATCATATCCACAGGCTTATAGCCAGGCTGAATGGCAAATGGAACAAACAGGTCTGAAAACCTGTATGAGATAGAAGTTCAATACAAGCTTGTAACTAATAATGATGCTGTATTATTCAAATTAGTATTATTACTGCAATGCTGAATAATTTAGAAGACTCATTAAGACATTGTGAAAAATAATCAACTGCTAATGGAAGAAATGTAAATCACAGTAAAAAAACCCTCTCACAGTAACATCGTAGTTTTATGTAATATAATTTTACTTTTTTTATTTTGCATAATTAACATATAATGTTAGCATGGATATAAGTACATCTAATCAAATATAATGCTTCTGAAATTCACAATGAATAAAGGAGTACAGATAGAAGTAACTCTGCAAAGGGAACATTTCAACAAAGTGTAATTAGGAGGAAAATTCTTCAGAATGCTCTTTACCACCTTGTCACCTTTCTCATGACACTCCATAAGGATTGTCTAAGTAGTGTGTATTGGGATTTATTCATGTGCTAAATCCTGCCTAACTAGGAATTAGGCCCATTTTAAAATTCTCTGTTTTACGTAGCAATGCAGTTCATCTACTTCCCAGGACTCTCCCTAGTTTTTTAATATTTTCCTTGGTACTTAACATTAGTTGTTGATACTTAAATGAGGCTGCTTTGGACAGAGTAATCACCTGCCTCACAAGCATGGCTCTGCAGATACTGAGGTTTCATTCAAAACCAATATTGACTGCATCTGCTGCGTAGAAATTTTAAGAAAGGATGAAGCTATGTTAGATGGATTGGTGTATGGCATTTGCATGGAAATAGGGATGGCCTCTGAGAAGTTGACAGAAGTTTCCCCCATGTCCAACAGAGCCAATTCCAGCCAGCTTCAGGATGGGCCCACTACTAGCCAAGGCACATCAGCAATGGTGGCAGTGCCTCTTGGGTATCAGATTTAAGGAGAGGGAAAAAGTGCTGGGCAACAGCAGCCAGGAAGAGGAGGGAGAATATGCAAGAGCAATAATGCTGTGAGCACCAACGTCAGTGGAAACAGCAGGGAGGAAGGAGGCGCTCCAGACATGGAGCAGAGGTTTCTCTGCAGCCTGTGCTGAAGACCATGGTGAAGCAGTCTGTCTTCCTGCAACCTGCAGAGGTCCGCAGTGGAGCAGAGATCCCCCTGCAGACCATGGAGAATGTGCCTGTGCTGGAGCAGGTTTGCCGGCAGGACTCGTGGCTGCACAGGGAATCAACGCTGGAGCAGTGTGATCCTGAAGGACTGCACCCTGTGTGAGGGACCCATGCCGGAGAAGTTCAGGGAACACTGAGCCATGGGAGGGACCCCTCACTAGAGCAGAAGAGTGTGAGGAGTCCTGCCCCTGAGGAAAGAGGAGCAGCAGAGAAGTGTGATGAACCAACCACAGCCCTCATTCTCCATCCCCCTACACCTCTTGCGAGGAAGAGGTGAAGAAAATTGGGATTAAAGTTAAGGCTGGGAAGAAGGGAGGGCTAGAAGCTCTTTAAAAGATTTGGTGTCGTTTCTCATAGTACTCCGTTTTGATTGGTAATAAATTAATTTCCCCAAGTCAAGTCCGTTTTGCCCATGATAGTATTGGGTGAGTGATCTCTCCCTGCCCTTATCTCAACCCAGAAGCCTTTCCTTATATTTTTTCTCCCCTGCCCAGCTTAGGAGGGGAGGAATAGAGCAGCTTTGGTGGGCACTTGGTGTCCAGCCAGGGTCAACTGATAACAATTGGATCTGTCTCAGTAGATGATCAGAGGCACTTTCTCTGCTAACTGGGAATTCAAACAAGCTGGATCAATACCTTCCTGGAGAAGTCATCTGTAATTCTGGTGAGACAGTATCTCTGTTAGTTTCCAGCTGAGATGGGAAGATTGTAGTGAATCTATCTAGAGATACTGGTAATTTATATTGATTTTTCTGTTAAGTGTTACTGTGCTTTTGTGTTGTCATGATTTTGCACCAAAATTCATTCTATTTCCCAAGTTTTTTGTGACTCAGGTCCTCAATAACCTTCCTGTTGTAATGCATAATGAAAAAGAAAGAACCACAGAAAATTCTATGAGGTTTCTTAATTAAAACAGTCAGCGCAAACTACAGACAATTTTCCAGGATGCTGTGGTACGCAGAAATGTTTGTGCTAAGGTGAAGTCAAGAAAAATTTATGGAGTTTGTATTTACTATAATTGACTAAATAAAACACAGATATAACACTAGCGAACCAAACTTACCACATTTCATACTGTTCACCTTCCCACTCTGAAACATAGTATTTTCCACTACTTGTTCTGACAAACAGGGCGTCAAAGGCTTTTGCATGTCTTAGGCTTTTATAGCACCAGAGTATTTGCCAGCTTTGTCAGGTGTGAGTAGTGAATGTCAAGTGGATTTATCTGGCCATTCAAAGCAATTCTTTCATGTGCTCTGCTTTCAATTATAGCTTCAGTTGACTAATTTGCAGTGTTGTGCCATTTTTTCCATCAAAAATGAATCAGTCATGCTTAGAGGTAATGAGCCAAACTGTGTGGGCATGTCCTCACCAGCACACAGGGTAGAAACCAAAATAAGCTTCTCATAGCATCAAAAATACCATTTGATGTTTTCTGGCTTGCTAGCCTCAAGTTAAAACAAGTAGCATATAGATCCACTACTAGGAAAAAGGATTTTGTTTATAAATATATATTTTATATGTATATATATATATATATATACATTTAATCAGCTTGAAAGATGACTCATTGCCTACTATAGTTTTTTCATATAGTTAACAATTATTGTTGTATTCCAGTTGAGTTTAGAGTGCTCAGGAGCAGGAAAGAAAATACCTTGTTTGGAATCTACGTCACAAGTCTATCCACACACTTCTGTGGCTTCCAGAACTGAAGCATAGTTACTTTAATAATGTAATAGCTCTATTAAAACAAAAATAAAGATGCAAAGGTTTCTCCTGCTTTGAGCAAGAAAAGGAAGGTATGCCCTTAAGTACCTATAGTGCTCCAATAAACATTATAATAAATAATTCTGCCTGAAGTGGGTGGAATCAATGCCATCACTGTATGCAGTCAAATATTGCCACAGTAGCAGAATCTCCACTTACTCAAAAATATGTCATTTTTTAAAAATAACTTGCCTACAGAATGGGTTAGGTCTTCTGAAAGAACATCTTTGTCTCTCCTTATAAGAGCACACTCAGGATACATATAAATATTGATCATCTATTTTTAATGTATGAGTCATAACTGGAAAAGATTAAATCACAATCTAAAAGAAGATAGAACAGTTTGGTCATTGTATTCATCAGTAAAATAAAAATAAAGTGCAAACATGCACTTTGTGACAGTTGAATCTATTCTTAGTTTAACCCCAGATTTAGAAACATTGCTTAAAAATTGTAACACTATCCTAAGAAGAGCATTGTGAATAGAAGGAAAAATACATACTGATTTGAGCATTTATATTTGTTATTTAAGCTAATTACTGTTGAGATTATGGAAGGCTGTTAGCAGGAAAAGTGAAACAAGGGCTTGCTTGATAAGCAGCAGAACCCCAGTGTTACATTCGCATTTACTCAAAATAAGAATATGCAGACCAAAAGAGTCAATGGGGAAAAGATTCAACCTAAAAACAAAGGAAGAGGAGCTAGAGATGCCCCAGTATGATTTTGAGACAGTAGCAACTCTTGAAAATTGGAAATTCTAAAATTAAATTCTGTTGATGTAAGGGCTTGAGGGAAAGCCAACAGAAACAGTACATACACATATAGATCTGCTACTTTTAATTCCTTTGAGTGCTGTAAATCAGAGGCTGTTTGGAGGACAGGTTGTAACATTGAGCCATATTAGTGTTCACAGGTCATAAAAGCAAATTTTTGCAGAGATAAAGACTGTAGTTTGATGAGTGACTAAATAGAACACAGAAATTCAGTCAGAGAGACTGTGAATACATAAGAAGGCATGGCCTGGAAGAAAGGATACATCTGAGAACTGGAACAATTTACAATTCCATGTAGTATATACAGAAATGCAGGAATTTTTCTGCAATGTATTATTAAAGATAGGACACTTATTTCAATAGCAACTATTGTTTTGCAGTTTGTGTTCTTCTGAAATTTCTCTCTCTGCCATTAACTTCCTCTGTCACCTTTGGAAATCACTGAAGCCTAGGTCATCAAATACATTTTGGGACCCATACATTTTGGTAAGTCACATTTCTTTAGAATCTCAGCATTTTAGGACACACAATTCTCCACTTAGTACAAAGAATTCATAATACTATTTGATGTAATTCTCTGAATTAGCTCCTGGATCATAGATACAAATGGAAGATACATGAGTTTCTCAATGGAAAGTCTTGGATCAGACAAATATGAGAAGAAGCCTTTCATAGAATGGTCCATTGTGAGGACACTTTATAGGAGAAGGGTTGACAACCATTGAGTAGCTCTCAAATACACTGAGCGAGCGTAAGGACTCTTGGAGAAAAGAAATAAGGCACTATGTGCATTAAATTGGATGAAGGAAGTGTGATCATAAAGGACACCACGGTTTGAACATTCTAGGAAGGGAGAACTTAGGGGTAATCTCTGGACCAGAAGGTCTGAAGTTCTGGGAGAGATAGAAGCCCCAGAGACAGGAAGAACTAGGAGATACTACACGCCCTGGATATGGATATAATCCTCCTGTTGACCTTGCAAATTCTTTCCACACTTCATCCTCTCTTTTGTTTCTTCAGAAGAGCTCATGGACTCAGGCATCACTCTGTGCTCTTGGATCTCCATGGCTTCCAGACCTGCTGGTGCAGGCCAGCTGCTCAGAGCGTGTGTGCAATGAGCCCATCATGTTCTACATCTCCCGGCGTAGAAACATCCCCTTAAATTGAATCCAACACAGAATATCTGTGCTGTTCATTTCTCCTAAGTTCTTTCTTTTACTGTACTCTATTAATTTTACAGAGGACCAAATCATGTTATATGTAGAAATTTGATTCTTCACAAAACATCCAGGTGATCCTAAAGAAGCCACAGATGGTACTTTGGTATCATTGTTAAAATTTTTACAACTCCTGTTTATATCCATTTTCTTGGGATATTGTTTCCCGTGGGTACTTAGACTAAGCACTAGTTTTAAATGGAACTGGCATTTCTAAAAGAATTTACAGTGAAGAACAATAACACTGCAAGGTAGTGATAGCAACACACCTACAAACTAGTATTTGAAAGTACATGAAACTACACAAAATTGTTCATAAATAGTTTTGAATATATGTAAGGAGCTAATTTCTTTCAAGGACTGGAGTATTTCTCACTAATTCAGGGGTTTTTTCCCAGTGAGAGGAAATTTTATGAATTTAAGTACCAGACAAAGGAACCTAATATGATATTAAAAAGTCCATAAAGCTCTGTGAGTCTGCTCAGTCTCCATAAAGCCAGGTAATTTCCACTGACTTCAGAAGATAATGCATCAAACTCCTGCTAAACATGACAACATCTGTCACCATGTGCATCTGCATGCAATATTGTTGTCTTGTTTAGGTTGTTCATTATTTCTTATCAGCTTATCATCCTGTGTAAATTAGTGTGTGTTAAAACATAGCTCCTTTTCAGTGGTTCTAGATGCATAATAACTCTCAACATCTGCAATCAGGGAGAAGTCTGTCACAAAGAGTATATTTTAGATTTTAAGCTGGATGAATGAATGCTTCAGACTATCTTTAGCCTGAAGCCCTGTCTCACAATAGAGGTCAAAAGGCTTTTATACCCTCTATACCATGTTTTTGAATTAAAATAAAGAAGGTGTTCTAGCTTAATCTGTCAGAGAGGTGACATGTATCTTACTAATATACATCTCTTGTGAAGTCGTATAAATATTATGCAGTAATTAGAAGCAGACTTTTACCAGCTTAGATTTTGTATGTTGAAGAAAAACATTGAAGTTCCTGGAGCATGTCAAGAGAAAGGCGACAAACTGGTGAAGGGTCTGGAGCACAAGTCCTGTGAGGAGTGGCTGAGGGAGCTGGGGGTGTTTAGCCTGGAGAAAAGGAGGCTCAGGAGAGATCTTATCACTCACAACTGCCTGTAAGGAGTTTGTAGCCAGGTGTCTGCCTCTTCACCCAGGCAGCTGGTGACAGGACAAGAGGAAATGGCCTCAAGCTGCCCAGGGGAGGCTCAGGTTGGATATTAAGAAAAGTTTCTGAAAGAGTGGTTAAACATTGGAACAGGGTCCATGGTGAAGTGGTGGAATCATCATCCTTGAAAATGTTCAAAAAGGGAGTAGACGTGGATCTTTGTGATATGGTTTGATGTCCACGGCAGTATTCAGTTGAACGTTGCACTTGATGATCTTGGACATCTTTCCCAACCTTGATGATTCTATTACTATATTCTATGATAAGTGTATTTTCTTAGCCTCACATTTTCTATGTAATAAGTATGGTAAAAATGTGTGTAACAAGAAATCAATGTATGTTTTTGTAAACTGTCACTGAAAAAAGCAAAGGAATCCATTATATTCCATTGTAAGTTCTTATATTTACTGCAAAAGGATTTTTTTGCATGTGTTGTACTGCTCTCTGCATAATTAAAGGGAAATGTTAAAAATACTGTAATAGTTAATTTAATTGTATAAATGCACAAATTAATGCAACTATAATCTAATTGTAGTGTCAGATATGCTTATGCATTTTGTGGCATGAAAAATCATTAAGTCCTTCAGATTTTTTGAGGACAAAAATCAAGGATAGAAAAAGGCACTTTTCCATGGCTTTCTTTTAAAGATATGTTTTCAAGATGAAGTTTGAAACTGCACAGATTATTTGATCTGTGGGTGCCTGAAAGTGTTGTTTTAGATGAGTTTCTACTTTTACCATCTCTTTGACTAATTTAAAATAACTTTTTTCCTTGTTTTCCCTTTTGCAGAGATAAGTCATGTAGCACAACCGAAGACCTTATATCACGTTGAACCAGCAATCCTACTGTGCAAATTTTGTAATTGTAAATTACCTGAAACATACCTGAGGAACCAAATGTATTTGACTCTCAGCATTTGATTTATCTCTCCACAGGCGATCTTATGTCTACATTGCAACTGGAGGCATGATTGCAGCACCCGTAACTGTACTTAAACTTGCGTGCATCCTGCTAGCTGAAGCAATCATTGCACAAAAGCCATACCTGTAGTTAAGTTTCTGAAAGTATGTTCTCACAGGCCCACAAGGAAACTTGAGCTGATAACTTTTGATTGCTTTACACTGCTAAATTTAATCTATATTAGATATATCTTATTAGGCTGTGTTCATGCATCTCATGTGAAGGGTCAGCATGATGATGGATAGATAGATAGATAGATAGATAGATAGATAGATAGATAGATAGATAGATAGATTCCAAGAATACTGGCCTGAGGGTGGTTTTAAAAATGCTTATTTTATAGCCATAGTATTTCATGTTTGTTACAATCAGAATGGAGGTAGAATGGGTGAGAATTTTTTTCAGTTTCTGAAAAAAGAGGCTTACACTGTAAAAAACTGTGGTCTGCGTCACTGCTATTATAATAATCATACTGTAGGAATAGATGCTTCAGCAAAGGTATATTTTTTCAAACCAGAAAAAGGATGTTGGGGGAGTCATCTTGAAAGTTTACTTGAGGAGGTGATGGCTTTTAATTTCCAGCCAGATTTTAGCATTACTCCGTGGTATAACTGTTGAGAAGAATGACATGTATATGGTTATTTTCTCTGCTGAAGACACTTAGTAAGATGTTGCATAATATGAATCAGTTATTTTCATATACTGTATAAATGATAGGTTAATATATTATGATATATATGTTCTTCTTAAAGAAATGACTTTTAAGATATTCTGTTTCTTCATCAGAAATGTAATTGTCCCTGTCAGGACCAAACCCAGATTCTTTGATTGTTTTTACCATTAATAATGTGATTTTTTTTTTCAAAATTTTATGGGATTTAAATAGTAAAATTTAATAGTAAACAAGGAGATTGGAATTGAAAGTTATTATTTTTTAAAACCATGATGTTTTTCTAAATGAACACCTGAGTTCCCATCATCTTTAACATTCCTTTCTAAGAACAGTATATTTGCAAGCTCTGGATTTTTCATCTCAGTGATTAATAAGGAAAAATCTTCAAAATACTTCTCAAATTTCTCCCACTAATATGTCAGCTTTCCACTTACTTGTTTTTAAATATAATTTATTTTTTTTTTTACTTTCAAATAATGTTATTTTATAATAGCCTTTTGAGATTCTTTCTACTCCTGGTACCTCCACTTGTCTTCTCTCAAAGTCTTAATTCTGTTATTTAAACTATAATTAGTTTTCACAGTAATGCATCAATCGACAATTCTATTCTATCAGTATAGTCTAGAGAAAAATATCAATCACTGTATAGAGAACTATTAGTTATTCAATTCTTAGTTCTCCTGCTATTAATAACTTTATTTTTGTGTAAAAAAAAAACCTCTACAAGCAGATTAATTTTTGTGTTTCCACTTGTTCAAGTATTGTAAGAAGTAAAATGTTTCCACTACATAGTCACAGTTTTTGAAGCATTAATTTATTTGAAAGATTCTCATATATATATATATAGGTTGGGGCATTAATTTTACATACCAGAATTAGTATGGTTATAAAACGTTGTTTAAAATTGTTATTGTATAATATGGTTGTTACAAAATATTGGATAAAAGTATTTGAGAAATAGTTATTAGTCTAGGACAAGTACAATGCTTTTGAGAGAAGCAGTGGTAACTTAGGTGAGAAAACTTAATTTTCTGTTTGCAGGAAGTTCTGCTGGAAAAATTCTCAACCACTTCCTAACGTGAGCATTTTCATAATTGTTACCATCAGTTCAGTCTTGATTTGCTGCAAATGTGCAGGAATTTCTGCAGTCACAAGCACCTCAGGTCCTGTTAAACATCCCCCAGCTCCCCAGAGAACCTGACTGTCTGACCACCTTCTTTCCAAATGTCTTTCCAGCTGCCACATGACCTCCCGTCCCTCCCAAGCTCTTGCTGTCGCTAGAGAAGGACCCAGATCATCACACCACCATTAGCAGATTGATGCCCTCTGCAAATCTGCTGCTGCTCAGCCATTCCACCGCACAGCAGGCTGCCGTGGAGGGTGTGCGGCACGCCGCAGTCACTGCTGTCAGCGCAGTTAGGGAACCCGTCTCAAGCCCCAGAGACTTCATGTAGATTGGGAAACAGATTTTACTAGGCTACTTGGTCTGCTTGGTAGACAAAATAAAAATGTGCCAGACAAAAAGACATGTTTTGCTACAGCCAAGCAGGATTCAAGCTCTACTCTGCACTCAAATGCTTCACATTTATAGGTATGAAATTCAGAGATACTCACAAAACTTCTGTCTTTCTGTCTGAAAAAGACATACTAATTACAAAACAGGCATATTTTTTTCTTCCCATGTATTTCAAGAATTAGGACTTGGATGTTTCTATGCAAAGGAATCAGATGAAGTTTGAAAAATTAGAATTTTTAGAAGACAAAAATTTTTAAAAAGCTAGAAATTTTTTAAGATCTTCATCAAAAACCTTAGTAAGACAACATCCAACTATACGAATGAATGTAGCTAACACACTCTGAAATGGGAGCAATTGTTAAAATTGATTTATAAATTATAGAAATTGCTTCTGAGAAGCCTCCTTGGGGAAATTAATGCTCAGGCCTGTCCTAGAATAAAAAAAATAGTTGTCTTCCTGCTTCCCTTTATTGATATTACTAATGGTGAGATTTTGAAATTAAGGGCATTTTACCCCCTTCCCAAAAAAAGAATATTATTAAATTGTCCAAATTCTTTTGTATCTTTTTTTGTGTATACAAATTCTCACATTTATTCGAAATCAGTGCACTTTACAATAAACCTTTGCTCTCATAGTCAATTTATTATTTGCTCTTGAAATCTAGTGAATAATTGCATAAGCACCTGAGATTACTGGCATGTTTTGTGTATTCCAGGTCATAAAATCACTCAGCATTTTGTTGCCCATGCCATTTGACAGAGAGTCACAAGAATATTTGATCCTGGTACCAATTAACTCAACCAAAAACTGTCAACAGTGCATTCAGTTATCAATGAAAAATGATTCACTATTTGGGAATAGAAGATATTTCCTAGAAGTAAAAAAAAAAATCTTAAAAAGATATATCACATAATAAGTAACATTTCTAGGCACTTGATTTTATTTTAACTCATGTTTATTTTGTTAAATTTAAAGAAAATATCCACTCATCTTGCAGATTATGTACTGGAAACAACCTGATTTCCTTTTCTGTTTTCCTATAGAAACAGTGTTCCCGTATTGTAATCATTCAGCAAAAGATCCATTCTGAGATTTCATGAATTAGCTGAAAACTTTTATTTAATACTCTCATTGTAAGAGATCAAAAAGCAATAAGAGCACATAGCTCTTTTAATATTTAAGGTAGTTTAACCACTGATTAATTAATTGGACAACTTCATTGATGCTAGTAGCAGATGTTCACATATTCTTTAGCATGGAACACTGCCTTCAATTGAATTCCAACTGAGTATGCAGCATTTTCTCTCATGCAATATTGCAAAAGAGCACAAAAAAGTGCTACAAGCTGCTCCAAGGGCAAGACTGGATCATATCAAAGTCAACTGAAAGATCTGTTGAGGCAGGGTACCTCTTTTTTGTGCAGTCTTGTAAAATCTTATACATTGAAATACAGAGGGCATGTGAAGGCATTGATATATGGCTGAGATCTCTGTGTACTGTGTGCTCTGTGTGCTGCAAAAATAACAGAAGACTTGGAAGGGCACTGTGACGGCAGCATGAATCATTTTGTAAATATGTTGTGAGCCATTGTCTATCAGAAATTCCTACAAAAATGGTTTAAATGACATCACCGGCGTTCCAAACATACAGAGAAATTATCTGTATTAAACCCAGGTGGTTTTTTGAGCAAGAGTAAAAAAATAAAAGGTTTTATATCCAGTGATGTGTGAGAAACGCTCCAGTCAGCTTTGTTTCCCCTCCTGATAACCTGCATCCCTTGGAACTGAGTCAATGAAGGTCAGTTTTGAAATGAGTGTGAAGTGAGACTCAAACTCAGGCTTTTGGATATATGGCAAAAACCCTCAGCCCCACTATAACTACATGTTTTTACAGAAATGTGTGTACCTTGTTGCAATATGTTTGGACAAGCTGGGATGAAATGATTTTATTTAAAACAGATGCAGTTCTCTGACTGCTAAATGAACTTTGGAAGCTGTTTTTGTTAGCCTGATCTCAGTGAGCATCTGTTGAGGAACTGAAGTTTCCATATCTCCTGTTCTTTTCAGAGGAATTCCCTACTGGAATGTTTGCCCATCATTGGCGTTTTATCATTCCCCAATTTCTGGCATTTTAAAACTTCAGTTCTTTCCTCTGGGTCCCCTTGAGAGTAGAAAGTTGTGAAATTTTGTAGTGTGATTGTGTTTTACTCAGATTTTGACTGCACGGTCTTGAAAATAACATGATGCAAGGGCAGAACCTAGAAGGCATCGTTGAGTGAAGACACTGCACCCAAATTGGTTTTTTGTAGATTCATGTATGCTTGACTATGGTGAGACACCTCCTCTGCCTTCACCCAATATTTTCTGATACCATTGGCCAGTTTTGACCAAATTTGTCACTTCAGAATAAATATTGTTTAAATATTTATGAAAATAGATAGATGTACAGAGGAAAGATATCCTATTAGTGTTTCCAGGGAGAAAAATGCTATTGTGATCTCTTTTTAGTACACATAAAGGAATGCAATAAACTATTTGTTTTGAAATTATGACATATAAATATTGCAATCTCTTCTTGAAGGCATTACTGACACTAAAGTTTCACTGAAGTGAAATCAAAGTTCCTTTGATTTTTTGTGAAACCAGTGGACTTCAAATGAATTTTTGGTCATTAGCTGAAGAGAGCTACCAGCTGATTTTCTCATGAAGTGCCAAGTGATTCAGGCAAATCTGGTAATTGAAGTGTTTACAAAATGGGATTGTTCAAATCACCTCCTTTCACACTTCTTGTCTAAATCCAGTTACTTCCAGTTCTGCAAAACATGATTTCTCTTTTTTTTTTTCATCTTTGGGCTTTTCTAAACTAAAAAGTTGCACTGATATATATAATTTGAACAGTCTTTACTGTCTATAAAGTTGATGTAGTTATGTAAAAAATCGCTTATTTAGAATATTATTTTATTTCAGAAAAGGAAAAAAAATCAGAAGAATTTTGTAATTCCTAGCTGGATTTTATGCATCCCTTCCAATTGAACACATTCCATGATTCTGTGATTTCTTTCCTAACTGCTATAAAACAACTATCACTGCTAGCTAACTTAATTGTTTTAGTCAAAAACTTCAGCCATAATTCATTGTTTTAACTACATCAACAAGATTTCACTGCTGAGATAATGAAATTTATTTCATTTCAAATATAATACATTCCATGATTACACGCTGTATGTGGTATGTCTGTTTGTTTCCCCTGGAGGGAAGATATATCGAATTTATTAGGTTCCTACAAGTTTCATGAAAACAGCAGCGTAGGAAACAATTGCTGCTAGTGAGAAACAAGCTGAGCCTGACTTATTGCCTATGTCTGGTTATCATTTTTGCTTTCCCCCTTATTTCACATACAGGCAGCATACTCTCCCATATATGAAAAAGGTTAATGATATATTTCCACTGTATTCAGTTGTCCATTTAAAATTTTTCTTCCTCTTCCTTGTTTTACTCTATGCTTAAACTACAGTTTCATGGTTTTCATAATTTCCTGACTTAGTCTTGCTTCAGCCTCTACCTGAACGACAGAGAGAAGGCACCCAATAGACATCCTTTCTGAGAACCAGCATGACTTGTCAGCATCAGCTTCTTTTCCTCCCTGAGGGTGTGCATTGAACAAAATAATCATCGTGTAAATTTACTTCTTTGTAATCAGCTATTTTTAGCTGTCTCAATTTTATTTGTATTTGTTTTTCTTTGTCTGTACAATGGCAATTTGCTGCATGGCACATATACTGCCTGCCAGAGCTCAAGAAGCGTTTGGATAATGCTGTCTGGCACATCGTGTGATTCTTGGGGTGTCCTGCACAGGGCCCGGAGTTGGACTCAATGATCCTGATGAGTCCTTTCCAACTCAGCTATTCTGTGATCCTCTGATTTCTCGCAGCAGCATATTTTGGCTTTTTTTTTTTTTTTTTTTTTTTTTTTTTTTGCTGAGGCTATAGTAGGTTGTCTTTTAACTGTTTTTGAAAAGTTCTGAATAAATATTTCATTGCATTTTCTCTTACCTATTCCATTCCATTCATCAAGTTGTTTTTTTTTTGTCTTGCATCATGCTTCCAAAACTGGTTAATTGCCTTCTGTGTGGAAATTCAAAACGCAAGACACAACTTCTTACCATCCAGGTTTTGACAAAGTACTAGAAAAGTGGAAGAACACTTCTCCATCTGAATTGTATATCCTGTATTCACAAGAAAAAATAGTTACATATCTCATGGGGCTGCAAGAAAACCCAGGATAATTTTCCTCTGATTCTGGGGATGGGGCAGTAACTGATGATGGTGATGGTGACAGCTCTGCCTCCCCTGGAACACGTGCATAGTGAATGAAATCCACAGAGCCTTCTGTTCAGCCTCAACTACTCCTCTTTCCAATGGATATCCCCTGAGACAATATCAGGCCAGAAGAGGTCAGAAGATAGCTTGTTCCAGAGACAGTTCCCAACAGGCAGCATGGACAAAATTTCACCAAGTTGAACTCTTCAACTCTATGTCATCTTCCAACGTTATTCTCCCACCAGGTTTTGCAACCTCTAAATACTTTTGTGCCCTCAGCGTGGAGCAGCTGATAAATACATTCACTTTCTTTATATGAAATATCCCCATTTTGATGGACTACAGCACATACCTTGCACTGTTGTACTCAAAATAAACTGGAAAAGATAAACTAAAAATGCTTATCTAGAGTTGGGAGAGGAAAGGGTGGGGTGGAAATTACCTTGAGCCAAACGTTATGAAATGTGGACACTCAGCTACTCCAGTGCTCTCTGGCCTCAGTGTCAAAACGAGTCCCTAGGCCTTTCAGCACTGCAGCTTCCGTTTTTAGGAATATGAAGACAGCTTCTCAGCTACCATCCTTCACCTCTTGTGCTACCCAGTCTACTTATTTTCAGGCAGAATGTTGGTTAGCAATACTTTCCAGATCAGCTGTTCTTAGCCAACAGGTGTGTCCTTCCTTTTGGGAGGCTGTAATCTGTGATGAACAGACTAAACAGAAGTTCATCATTGTCATCATCATCATCATCATCATCACCATCATCATCATATCAGGTACAAGCAGTGTATTAAAGAAAAAGTATTTAAAATAACAGACTGCCTACACAAATGCCAGTCACAGCTAAACTTCACTGTTCAGTAAAGCCACCCAACCTCTCTACTTTTTTATCAATCCTTAGAATAGTCCTAACATTCCTTTTCCATTTGGAGTTTCACTTTTGATGAAATTCCTGTCTCTAAGTCTGCTTTTGGGCTTCTGGTTTTTTGGGGGGGGGATGTTATTTTATGGTTGGTTGGTGTTTTGGGGTTTTTTTGTTTGATTTTTTTTTGGACTGAGGCCATTGAAAAATAGCTTAATGAATTCAGGAGGCTGAACTAGCCTTTTCAGTGACTCATTTTCAAACTACCCTCAAGTGTTTGCTGTGGGATGCTATTCTGACTCATTGTTTTGCCTTCCCACTTGCTTACCAATAGCTATCCTGATTTAACTCTTAATGAAAAATGACATTCTTCTGAAAGAAGTCTGATGGGAAATGAGTCAGGCTGAAGAACCTCTGTTATAGATATACTTTTATTCAGTAAAATCCACCTGTGGTCACTCAGTCCAGGATTTTTTTTTTGTTTGCTCTTTACTTATAACTCTTTTTTAATGACCTCATTACTTAAAAAAACCCCCACATTTAAAATAAGATAGTCTCTTTTCAGTTCAGTGACTATGGTAGAAAATCTGTGGGCTATCACACCTATTACTATACGTACTGCAGAATAGCATAATTGACTTTGTATTATCAGAAGCTACAGTTTCTCATATAAAAATATTTTTGTCATTATTGACACCTCTTATAATGTTAGTGATATTTGTATCCAGTCCTAGGGGTTTATAAAAGCACTACCCAGATAAGTCCCTTTTACGTATAACTGCAAAGTAGGTTTGAATGAAAAAAATAATCTCTTCTATCTTTCCATCTCTTCTTATTTCCTAAAGTGGATCAAATCCTTACTGTCTAATACTGTCTTAAAGCTGTCTTTTATATATACATATATGTATAATTTAACAACACTGTTCATCCTTCAGTAAAGATATCTAGATGGCGAGGTTACACTAAACTTCAGAGTTGGTGGGTTTTTTCTGTATAATTGAGCAAAGTTTATAAGTGAGTTGCATAAAACAGAAAAGAAAATTAGTATTTCTTGCATTGTTATGAGTTCTTCTGAGCAGATGCCGAGCTTTGAATAATTGCAGTGTGCTGATTACACTTCTGTCTGCTAAGCTCTTTCCTTCATTTGTTAAAGTCTTGCCTTGTCAGATAAACTGGCATCAAAGCATTCTCTTAAGAGAAATTAAAAGACTAAAGCTCTCAATTAAGCTACCATGTATTTTAATGAAATAAGTTCTCAATCAACAGAAAGATAAATGTAGTTGCTTGGTTCTTTGTTTCTATGGTGTATCTGTGCTCTTATTTATTTGAAAGTAGCTAGTACACAAAAAATGTCTTTGCATATCTTAATTTATTTCTCAAGTCTCTTTACAATTTTGCATGGGTTTACCTCTTCAGTTCTGCTATGCCTTACAGATTCATTTAGTGTTGACTTTACACCAAAGGAAGTCCTGACAAAGAAAGAGGAAAAAGCAGACATGTACAGAAGACATGCTACGAAGTATTTGCTACTTTGTGGATTAGTTGGCAAAAATCTCTTAGAAATCTTGAGAGCCACAGCTTAAAGAATGACAGATGATTGATTATTTTACTCAAATTGGGAACATTCCTTTGAAAATAATTAAAAACTATTTGGCCTTTTCAACCTCTGCTCCTGGTTGGAGTTCAGGCTGTATTTTTGGATCCGTTTACGCATGCAAAAGCGCGCTCTTGTGGGGACAGGTTTGAGTACCCTTCTCTCCCTTTCCGTAGAGTACATCACTGAGATTAGTTAGTTGAAGCATGGTGCTGGTAACACCAAAGTTGTGGCTTCAAACCCCATATGGGCCATTCACTTTGGAGCTGGACTTGGGGATCCTTGTTGGTCCTTTTCAAATAAGAATATTCTGTGGTCTGGTCATTTTGCCAGCCTCAGACCAGGACATACAGACAGACCAAATGCATTTGACATACAACCAAACACATCTGTGACCAGCCCTGGGGTCCTCAGCACAAGAAGGACATGGACCAGTCGGAGGAGGGCCATCAAGAGGATTAGAGGGATGAAACTTCTCTCCTGTGAGAAAAGACTGAGGGAGTTGGCATTGTTCAGCTTGGAGAAGGCTCTGGGGTGACCTCATAGCACCTTCCAGTAGCTGAAGGGGCCTCCAAGAGGGTTGGAGAGGGGCTTTTTAAAAGGGCATGCACTGATACGACAAGGGGGAATGGTCCTTAAGCTGAAGGAGGGTAGATTTAGATTTGATATTAGGAGGAAATCCTTTCCTGTGAGGATGGTGAAACGTGGGGACAGGTTGCCCAGAGAAGCTTTGGATGCCCCATCCCTGGAAGTGTCCAAGGCCAGTTTGGATGGGATTTTACTTTTTCCTGTATGTCCTGTCTCTAGTCATATGCCTGACTTGCCAGAGGCTCATCCTAACCACGATCTAAACTGGCAGGTGAGCACTGTTTGCTCGGGATATCAGTGACTGTGATGAGATCCCAGCCAAGGACTGCTGCACTCCCTGCTGCTCTGCACAGACACAGAGCAAGGAATAGATCCATGTAGTGCTGAGCTACACCCAGCGTGGAACAAGGGTCCAGATAGAAAACACAGCTCAGCTTCAGGGGCAGAAGTAGGCTTGCATCCCTCATTTTAGAGATGCACAAATAGCAAGGAGAAGAAGATACTAAGTGGATTAAAAGGGCTGTTAATAAAGAATGCTTCTCACGTCTTCAAGGCATGACTTTCAAAGACTCTCTGCCTTGTACTATTAGTGGTCCCAGGGAATTTGCTGAAATTTTGCTGCTCATTTCAGTGAAAGCAAAATTGTTCTAAAGATGATCACTCATAAAATCTGCTTATTGCTATGTCCATGGGTATCTTGACTAGATTACTCCCATCTTTAGACATCCTACATACTCAGTGTTTACATGCTTTGCATTGTGGTTTAAGCAGATACTGCTTTTTCTCAGGATTCCCGTTAATATTTCAACTGTAACACTCACTTCCGAGGGCAGGAGAATTCTGGTGTGGTTAGAATATGGAAGTTGGACTCTCTTGTGTGCCTGGAAAATAATTAATTATATGAAACTTTACCATTGCATAATTTTATACTTAATTTCAAATGTAATGTATTTTATTATGTATTTTTTTCATATTCTATGTTATTTCAAGCAAGACAACTAAGCAACAAGAAAACAAATTGTTGTGTGAGTTCTCTGTTCTTCAAAGAGCTTAATATTTTTCCTCCTCAAATATTTGCTGCTTACATAAGGCCATAAAGTATTTAGGACATGAGGTAGGTGACCTATCTCCTAGTATGAGTTGGGTACAGTACCATTAAAACTATGTCTTCAAATATTCATGCAGTGTTGTTGCCACACTACATTGCTTAAGAAGCCTCCACATACTTGCCCTCATGCAATTTTTTTTCTAAATGGAAGAATAATTAGCATCACGCTAACCAGTTACAGGACTGTCATGAAACTGACCACTTTTATTTTCTATCCTTTAGGTTGTATATATGAATTGCAAAACATATTATAATGTAAATATATTTAATTTCAGAAAATCTACTTTTGTTTCATATATGCATTTTAGGTGGTGACTTATTGCACTTATTTATTCTTGGGGTCTCGATATTTTATTTTCTGAAAAGAGGAAACAGTGTTACAAGACCATAAGCAATTCTCATCCATCCAATCTCATCTGAGTATTTCTTCAGTGAGACAGCTGAGACAGCTGTTCTCAAAGCAGAAAGCAGAGATTCCCAGTAGGCAAGGAGTTATGCAGAACACATTTGTTGACTTCAGAATCTCAGACTGAAGTGTACCAGTTCATTTAAAAATAGAAGGCAGAGCTCTGATTATGCTAAAGAAGAATGTGCTCCTAAGCTAATAATAATCAAAGTGATGCAGAGCATTGATGTTTTTACAAATGATCTTCCATTGATATTTTCATAGAATCATAGAATAATTTGGGCTGGAAGGGACATGCCACAGACCATTCACATGCTATGAAATTGCTCCTTATATAGTTGAAGTCAGTGGGTCTTTTGAGAGTAAGATATTAGGTGGCTTCATTCATTTCTCAAATCATGAATTCTGTTTTAAACTCACAAAAAAACCCCCATATAAAAGCAATGTATGGAAGTACATATTGTGCTCCCTGTAAACATATGTATGACACTATTCAAAACAGAAGGTTGAGCTTACATCATCTCTATGAATAAGTAACCAAAAGCCAATACTCAGAGGTAAACTTTCCTAAATCCTCTCATGGCTGAACTGAACAGACACTTGAGGCAACCTACATAAGCCTGTCTTCATTTTCTGAGCTCTCCTTCACTCATGCTAACAATGACATGGAAAGCAAATAATAAGTTACCTTCCTATATAAAAAGTGATTGCTCTTACTTATGAACTGTCAGCTCAGCGCTACTTTGAATTATTACAAAATTATGACCTTTTTGCAGAATAGGTGGTCACTGCTAACTCTGTGCAATGACTTTCAGATAACATAGTCTGAGCCTTTCTGTAATTTAAAACTGAAAGAAGCACGGTAGTCTGTAATGCTGTGTGCCTGACAGTGATCATTATGTTCAGGAAGGTTTTAATGATACAGTTAACTACATCACTATTTTGCTTCAAGACTGTTTTCTTTTACATAAGCTGTCCTCAAAGATTAGAGTATAAACTTTTGCTTGTAACAAGGGATCATGGTGAAACTGCCAAGCAGACAAGCTAAGCACAGGGATTTATTTCATTCACTGAAATCTTTAAAAACATATAAGTGCTGTCAAATCTGTATTGCCAAAAGTTGTTTGCATAATGTGCAGAGAAATTATAAGAAAACAGGTTCACATTTATCTTATTTTCCTCATGCTAAAACAGCAGTATATTCCAAGATATGATTATTACTTGAGATGGAATAACTAAATGCAGTGCTTTTTAAAAGAGAAAATTTGAAAAGTGTTCCAAAGATACACAAAGATGATATTATTAATTTATAAAACAACAGCAAATGTTTACAAAAAGTGCAGTTGCCAATTCTGGCTTTTATTAAATAGTCATAATAATGATAGAAAGTTCAGAGGAGTACTCTATATAGAGCATAGTAAACAGCTTCAGTCTTCCCATCTCTGAAGCTAAATGAAACCTTTACATGAACCTCAGTGAAGGCCCAAAAGAAAGCATTTTCTTTTAATGAAAGTATGTGTGAAGGAAAAGCTTACTGGAGCCATACCTGCTGTATTTGCACCAAAGAATTAAGTAGTGATGGACATCTCTAGTATTACATAATTAATGAATTTCTTCCACTCCTGAAATGCATATTAAAATTGCAAAAATTGGCTCAGGCTACATTAACTAGGCTTCCTACATCTCAATACAGTTTTGATTGAAAGACATATACTTTTTTTTCCTCAGAACACCGTCTGCTGTAGTGCAAGAATAAAGAGTCTCCTTTGACAGGATATATTGATGTTATTTTATTTGCTTCTTCTTCATTATTCTAGGTGCATGGATCCATCCATTATTTACTGAAGCACACAGAATTGTTCATTCTCTCATGAGCTTTTCTAAATGCTTGCCAGTGCATCCAATGCATTTTTAAAATATGCTAATGAAATTATCTACACAGTCCTTCTGCGAGGTAACTCCATTTCATACCTGGAGAATTATCCAAAATAGCTTAAGGCCAAAATTATCCAATGTATCCATTTTTCAGAGTGCTAATTTGAAATCACAGAGGTGATTTTTCAGAATACCTAGTACTTTGATAGCATTTGTGTGCATTTTACCTCTGTAAATGATGACAGCAGAGCTCCTTGCTCTTTTCTGCAAAACAGAGACGTACCCAAACCCACATACTAGCAGTCTTGTTTAATTGAACACTCCAGCCTCTCACAAAGGTACTCAGTGGCAGAAGCAAGGACACCCTGCACTCCCCTAGGGTATATTTTTTTTTCTTTGGTCAGCCCTCACCTTGTTCTCTGAGCTTCTGAATGGATGCAACAGAGATACTCAGATCACTGACTCATTATTATTATTGCCTTGCTACTGCCCTTACTTCTATTTGTTCTTTGTAATTTATAAGATCAGGATCTTGTGCAGAGTTATGTACTGTATAACTATTTCTCTAGTAATTTCTTTGACACACATTCTGTGAGTGAAGTCCTCATGGGGGAAGACATTTTTGGAGCTGTCTCAGACTCTCCTTTCTGCATTCATCTTAGTGCAACACTTCTGGAATGATGGAGGAGACACAATGCTCTTCATTTTTATTCCACTCTAGTGACATAGTGGAACCCATCTCTCTCTCAGTCTCTTACCTTTCTGACCTCATCTCTCTTTTATCACTTCAACCTGCTTTTCTTTATGTTCCTTCTTCTTAGCTTTCATTCTGCTCTTCCTCCCTTCATTTCTAAACTATGCCAGCACCTCCTTTCCTTTCCTTTCCTTTCCTTTCCTTTCCTTTCCTTTCCTTTCCTTTCCTTTCCTTTCCTTTCCTTTCCTTTCCTTTCCTTTCCTTTCCTTTCCTTTCCTTTCCTTTCCTTTCCTTTCCTTTCCTTTCCTTTCCTTTCCTTTCCTTTCCTTTCCTTTCCTTTCCTTTCCTTTCCTTTCCTTTCCTTTCCTTTCCTTTCCTTTCCTTTCCTTTCCTTTCCTTTCCTTTCCTTTCCTTTCCTTTCCTTTCCTTTCCTTTCCTTTCCTTTCCTTTCCTTTCCTTTCCTTTCCTCCTTCTAAATTCTTCTTCCATTGCCCAGCTATCAAACTCTTCTCCCTTTCCCCAGCTAAGGTCTTGATATTCCACACACCCGTCCCTCCTGAGAATCCCCGTTGTTATCTTAGCAGGCCCTGACCTGTGGCACTCCACAGCACTTCCGTCACAATCATGTTGATAATTCTCAGGAAGGCACACTGCAGCCTAGTCAGATCTTGATCATTTTCATATTCCTTCTTGGCTGCAGTCACTTGTGACAGCGTCCTCCTCCACCTGGATCACCATCCCTCATGCAGTGTGTTGAAAGTGCCAGTTTAGTTAATGTAGCCTTCCAGGATGCAATACTCATAGGACATCTCCAGAAGGAAGGAGAAGGAGGCAGCAGAGGGGGTGGCATCAGGCACTTGGCAAAAGGGAAGGGCACCAAGGGCTGTTCCTCAGGAGAACTTGGCCATCCTTATCCTTACACATGTTCACCAGAAAGTGTCTCTTCTCTTTCCACTTGGTGATTTCACAGGACTGTCATATCCCACTCACTTCAGCTCTCAACAGCTCCTGCCACTTCCTCACTTCCCAAATACAGCTCAGACTTCCAAACGTGGTCAGCAGTTGTCCCTCAGAAGACAAGCAGCCCTGCCTTCCTGTAACCTTTCTGGAATTGAATGCTTCTTGCATTCCCCCTGTTGCTACCAATTACTGTGTCAACAGCTTAGATATATTCTATATTCCCAGTCCAAGCTAGTTCACATAAATCCACTGAGAGCGGATGAGTCACAGTAGGCAGAGTAGAACATTAATTGCCATTTGCATATTGTAATTTGCTAAAAGTTTATCAGTCGGCCAAGTTTGGGAGAACATTTACAAATTTTTTTTTTAAATTATGGTTACTTTATTATATTTAATAAAATAAGAAACCATTACATATTTCAAAAGAAAAAAAAAGCCTCTGCTTTAAAGAGTTATTAACATAAGGCATCAAAATGTTTTCTCTAATATCTTTCTGGGCAAAGACTGAAGTATTTTAAATCTTATTTCCTCTGCAATTTCTCTCTTTAGTAGGCATAGTATGAAAAATTCCAATCTAAACAGGATGTTAGGTCTGAAAAGACTAAAAGTAATTAAAAACTGAGTATTTTAATGGAAACTACTAGGCATCCTTAAGTGCAGGCTTTACTACTTACACCACCTGTAACAAACCATTTTATTATATAAGCAAACACTTAAGAGTCTGTGTAAACCTGTTTAAAACCTCTTTAAAGAAATATTTTTATATGAGTATTAGAAACAGATTTTTTAAATTATAAAGAACACGCTCTTTAACAATAAATGGAAAAAGCAAGAGAAATGTTCCGTTAGTCTATTTGCATGCTTTTAAAGAAAAAAACTCACACAAACAGAAACAGCTTGTCAGTAAGTACTAATAGAGCTGTTTCCCACTAATAATACTGCAGCTGTTATCTGCACAATGCTCAGAGACACACTATTCAATTATTACAGGGTACAAAACCACCTCTCATGGTGAGAAGAATGTAGGTGAAACCAGTTTGTTCTTTGCTTTGAACAAATTCCCTCGCTTCTTTGGAAGGAAATTGAAATCCTACAGTACCAGTAAATCAGTACCAAAAGATGCCAGCTGCTCCAAGGACAAGGTGGGAATGGCTTTGGTATAATTAGCTAACTTACTTAAACAAACATGAAATGGTAACGTATGAGTAAAGGGTTATAAAATTGTCTCAAACCACAAATTCAGATCCTAGTAGGAGTGACTGGGCATATCTTTCCCTGAGTTGCCTTGAAGACTTGAGAGGCTGGAAGGCATCTTTCTAAGCTTAGTGGCCAGAGTTCACAACTGTCTCAAACCTAAAACTGCTTCCAAAAGAATATGAAATGCTTTCAAGAGAAGTATCGGCCTGCAGTCATCTGTTTGCTGATAGGTCTTTATCAGCACATGGCTCTCACCACATAGCCACTGCTCATAAATGGTTTGATTTACACTGTGCTTCTGTTTCTGTTTGCAGTAAAATGCGTGAGTATAAAATTCTGTTAGCCAGTCTTAGTAATGATTTACAACCATTTTCCAATGATGGTGTAAATGAATACAGAAGATACAAGCATGCCCAGAATTCTAGTCCTCCTTTATTCTTTTAAAAAATACGAATTTATAGAGTTCAATATAATAAGGAAACAATTTAAAAAGAAGTTTAGGGAGCAAATAATAATGTTATTATTCAATCTACACTAGTACAACTTTGTTAAAGACAAGAATATGGAGATGTTAGTTCATATACGTTCAAAATAGAGACAAAATATTTATTTTACTTGCACTAAAATGTTAGAGCTTCCCATTTTATTCTCTCCAGTGAATGAGAGTGAAGATACAGAAAATTCTTTAGGCTGGAAAATGATGACCTACTCAATTGCCTCAATTCAATAAAATATTTACATGCCATAAGCAAGGGTAGTTGAACTATGATATTTTACATTTTTTCTGTCTACCTTTATTCACTTTAGAGGCATCAGCAAATTATAAGACAAGTAATTATGTTGTTATGTTTTGAACTGGTTTGGATAGATAAATGAATGGATAGAAACAAACACAACTATAGAAGTGTTTTGGTTGGAAGACACCTTAAAGGTCACCTTGTTCCAAACCTCCATCATGGACAGGAACAGTTTCTTCTAGACCAGGTTGCTCAAAGCACATTCCAACCTGGCCTTGAACACTTCCAGGGATGGGGCACCTAAATGTCTCTGGAAAACCTGTTAAGTGCCTCACCACCCTTATTGTAAAAAATGTCTTCCTTGTATTCAATCTAAATCTACCCTTTTCTAGTTTAGAACCATTGCCGCCTGTGCTTCCACTGCAGGCCCTGGTTAAAAGTCCCTCTCCAGCTTGCTTATAAGCCCTCTGTTGTAATTTTTGCTGAGCAGTTCCCCTCACAGCATCAAGGCCTTTCCTGCCCTCTCACTGCCCCACCTGGGAGGAGGCTGGGGGTGCAGAAGGAGCTGGGCCAGGCACTGCCAGGACAGGTGTCCCCAGCTGACCATGGGGATGCGCCACACCACATGGCTTCATGCTCGGAGGAGCCCTGCCCCTGGAGATGGCTGGCAGCCTGCCTGTCCATTGGATCCAGGGGCTGAATGTTACTCTCTGGCTATTTGCGAGGGTAACTGAATGCTGAAGTTAGGACTGCATTTCAGGCGACTAAAGGGTGTAGAAGTTTGATTTGTTTATTTTTGTAACAAATGCAGCAGGCACACACTCATATATAATCACTGAGTCCAAGTCCACTCGGTCCTTCTTACACAGTACATCATCCAGACCAGTTCCTATCACAGCATACGGAGGCATAGACTACATTTTTCACTTTCCTGTGGAATGTATCTTTCCTGTTATTCTGACAAATACGCCTTTTTTATTGAAAGTTTCAGTCTTTTTGGCTTTTCATGCTTCACATTTCATCGATACAGCTTGGGACTGAGCTTACTAAATCAAAAAGGCAATCTGGAAGGAAAATATTCAAGGTAGTTTTTATTTCAATGTTCCTGTGGACATGTATTTTGTTGTGGGATTTTTTTAATTGTTTTTATTGAGGATCTACTAGAGACACAGTAATTATAGTCTTCAGCTAGAAAATACATTGTTGCAAATATAATGCAAAGACTTTCTTTTTAACACTGTAGTTCAGTAAGATTACCCTTTTGTAGCTTCAGGAATGGTATAATTTGTATTAAAATTTTCATCAATTTAAAAAAAACATGAAGCAACTAGAGTCTGCTTGAATCCTATGGTATAATCCTGTGGTAAGAGTAGAGCATGAAAGAAAATAACAATACTGGCTGAGGACCTAAAATTTGACTCAACCTCTGTCTTGTTTTCAGCTGTTTTAAGTAATGGAAGCTCAGAGAAATTGAGAAAAAAGAAAACACAGCAATTTCTTCTTTGAGGATCTTTCTGGTCCAAAGCAAGGTTTTAGAAACAAGGCCAAAGGAATTATTAGATTCACAGCAAATGTATTCACACACATCATGCCATGTGCTGCATCCAGCCAGCTGAGGTTGCACTCATCTCTGCATGAACAAAGGTGTAGAAATATACAAAGATTAAAAAATGCCATCAGTCAAACTGACATTGGGGACAACACCACAAAACCAAAAAGGGAAACAAAGACTGTGAGATGATGATGGCAAAATTAGAAGAGTACACCTACCTGGTATACATCTACAGTAACAAAATGGGCTATGTTATAGGTACAGGAACTTTTCAAACATTTCAGCTCCCCCTTTTTTTTTTTTTATACGTGGGAAGGAGAGCTGTCGTATGCCACTTGCTTCATCTACTTTACTGAGCCAACAAATGCAGGCTGTCAGACTGGTGTTCTCATGAGGTTTGTGCATGGCTTTTTCATTGGGGTAAAACAAGAAATGAGGATTCTCCAGGGACATGGAAAGTGGTGGAGGCAGTCAGGAACCCAAACAGCTGGTGCCCCTGGGCTGGGCAGAGACACAGCTGTCCCCCACCGCTGGCAGTCACCTCCAGCTGCAAAAAGCCTGAGGATGAGACAGGAAGGCTGGGGGAAAGGAAAAGCACAGACTGATGGCAGCAGGAACTGAAGTCTCTGTTTTCAGGGTCAGATAATCCAACTATCTGTACAATAGCTCTCGACCTACATTTGGCACAGCAGTTCATTAAGCCATCCTTGCTAATGTCACAGACTTCACTCTCTGAAGTGATGTTGCCATGACCACTTCCCTTGATAATTTATTCCACGGTCCAGTTGCTTCTGCTGTTTTTCAAAATGGAACTGTAAATTAGAGAGTATTAATACACAAAGACCTGTGCATGCTTATTCTGGATGGGAAAATTCTAACTGGGGTGGTGGGGCTTTTCTATTTGAGTAACAGTAAAGGTTCCTAAAATGAAACATGAATTATTTTTTGATAACTAAGAAAATGTTAGTGGATTCATTTCTGTGTGATAGATATAATTATGCATTTTCTTTCATTGTAAATGACTGACAAGTGCATTTACAATTATTATTCAGAGCCCTCAATTGGTTTACCAATAATTATTTTTTATTTTGAAACAAAAGAATCAGGAGACATATCTGTGATTTAGTAACAGAGTCTGTTTCATTTTAGGCATCTCTGGGGACAGCTGCTTCCATAATTTTTCAGTTCAATTATATATATTTAAATAGCTCACAGACGCTGAAAATCGGCTGAAGAATTATTCTATACTGGGCTATGCAACTATGCAGAAAAATGGGTGTGAGTGCATATGTGCACATGCATGCACATGGTTGCAAATTTTACTCTATTACCATCTGTCCTCTTCACACACCAGAATTAATCTGGTTAAAAGTAAATAAATATATAAACTCCATGACTAAATTTTGTACTAATTTGCAAGAAACCTAGGATTGAGAGTTATTATCAAGAGTTATTCCGAGAGATAGACCTTGAAAGACTTAAAGGAGGAAAAAACACACAAGTTAATGTATTTTATCATTTTGGTGAGGCTGGAAAGAAGAACAACTCTCCTAAGAAATGGAGTGCAGCACCTTGCTCTCAGAGACAGCAGGGCTATATGGTCTTCTTTCATGGAACAATAGCAATTTTGGGGCCCATGACTTCCATTTTAGATATATTCCAAAACTTTTTCTAGTTTCTGGGGCAACTTGTCCTTGGTTAATTTGTTGTCATTTTTCTTTGTGCTTGGTGCTAAAATTTTCTTCTCTTTCCATTACTTTTGTCCTTAGATATTTTGTGCAATGGTGATATCTCCTTTCAACCTGAATTTGTTAAAGCAAAGAACTTCAACTTTTTTTTTTTTTTTAGTCTCCATGTAGAAAATACTTCATACTTCTTATCAGCTTAGCAATCTTTTTGTATCCTTAAGCAATTCTAACATCTTTCTTTAACACAATTATGCATAGAATTCAGATTTTGGAAGGGTGTTGTTGCTTTCATGGCCTCATATCTTGTAATCAGCTGGTATTTCTTTGCGGTATTTCTGGATTAAATCCAGTTGAGCTCCTGACATTAAAAAAATACAGTTTTTGTTTTCCAGAAATAGGAACTTGTATTTTGTATTGTTCAATTTCAGCTGAGAAATAATTTGGCTCAAAAAGCATTGAGTACTTTGACTCTCCCTGAGGTTTACAGTTAATCAAGACAGTACACACCTGAAAGGAATTAAGAACCAATACACTAAAGGAGTGTAAAAATTATAAGAGTTTTAACTGCTTGCCTGATGTAGCTTTAAATTTTGATTTATGATGACTTTATGGTGCTGAAAACATCCACCTTGGTCTGTTACCTGACAACAGCTGCACAATGAGCAATCTGTTTGTTAGCAGTCTCTCTCAGTCTATTTGTTGTCCTTGTTCCAAACATATTTCTGTGTAAGCAGCCCCAGGTAATAAATTGTACTTACATTTCATAATTGCATCGAAACAAAATGGCACAAACATCAGGGAACAGATACAATATTCAATGCTTTTGCAATAAAATATATTATTGACACTGCACCTGTTCTCTAATGCAAACAATTCTTTCTTCAAAAAGTGATGTTTAACCCTGGTACGTTTGAGCTTCAAAGGGTTATTCTAAGATTTAACCATGCTAAGCTAGGGAAAGGAGCTGTATTGCAGTTAATTATATGCTTCTCAACAGCAGTGATCACATATACAGAGCACATGGGGAAAACCAGAACTTACAGTCTCAAATAGGAGTTTTGTCCTAAATAAGCAATTGGGAGTGTTGCTTTTACTTTTATATGTTGGTACTTCAATACAAACCTTAAAATAATTTTTTTTTTCTGAAATATTCCTCTCTAGATTCTTCTTCATTTTTCTACTGTATGATTTTTTTGTTTTATAATTGTTATATTATTTCCTCATCACAACTAGAGAAAAATTGCACAATGCCATATCACTTATTGTCCCCATTGTTACCAATGGTAAGAATTTTCTACTTCTTTTAATAGCATGGAAAAGACATAGTCTTAGTTCAAATTGAAAGGGCAGACAACAAAGAGAGCCCAGTGCCTCTGTTGCAGAAAAGAGGTCCATGAGTTGCACAAGACTGCGTGACATCAAGGGAAGGCCCTCATAGCTTATTACATTTAAAAGACAATGGAAAATGGGTGAAGTCTGAAACAGCACCAGTATCTTTGAAAGCAGTTCCTGGACAAAATTTCCTGAAACAATGGCATGAAATTGTATGCTGTGCATAGGTGTCAGAGAAAGGAAAACCCATGCAATCTTAGGAGCCTGGGGAAATCTTGCAGGGAATGGAGGTAAAGAAGGGCTCTTCCACGGTCTACATTGTAATTTTTATTAAAGTCAAAGAGAAAGCTACCAGCTCAACTGTAATGTCAGCCATTTAGGGGAAATTTGTGTGTTAAACCTTTATTGATTAAGCTTTATTAATAAACTTGATGCAATGTAGTTTTTCTAAGAAAATGAATAAACATTACAGAGTAAATGCTGAAGTATCATTATTAAAATTATTCTGAAATTCCCTCATCTTGCGCAACAGTAGACAGTTTTTTCTGTTTGAAGGGAATGTTTACAATTTTAAGGCTTTTCATCTTTCCGCCCTGCCAGATTTTCTATCAGGCACATCATCTGAATTCTCCTAGGAGTCACTACTTGTCAGTGTTAAAAAACGCAACAGAATGTAATCACACCCGTCTAATCGACAAACAGGAATAATTTACATAAATGGTCAAACACAGAAAAGTTAAAATTTCAGGTTTTTCCAGGGAAGTAGCCTAGAGATCCAGGAATAATCATGTCTTCTTCTCTCTGTTTTTTGCTGTATCTTCACAACCTCAAATAAACCCTAAACACCTAAGAAAATTTCATATGCATTTGAGAAAATATTTAGTCACACCTAAATTGTTTAACAGGGATACACTGGAGGTTCTCATTCACCAAACCTCATTTTGTGAAGTCCTATCAAAAAAGAAAATGAATTTTTATTCTCCTCTTATTTAAAAGCTAATCTACAGACAAAGACACAAGAGGAAAATTCAACTTTTTTCCTTTTCCAAAAAGGTTTGTCTGGTAATAACCAAAGATATCTTGTAAAACTATCTCATTGAGGTAAGACAATTTTAGATTTTCTATTTTGAGAAAATCTATATATAAATATAGGTATCACATGTTTAGATAAAGCTATACTCTTCACTGAAGATAACCTAAGATAAAAAACACATATTTGGCATTTTTCTGGATCTTAATCTCAAAACAATGAAACATCTGATGAAGAACCGAATGTGTTACAGGAAAAAGTTTTCTGGGCTGTAGGATACACAGGGCATTCCTGAGCAGTTTTACAGAAACTCTTGAAAAGACAGTAAGTTTATTTTTACATAGTCTTTTTTCCAAGTTACCGTATTATTTCTGTAATAGGTTGAAGAATTTAAGATACATTAAGATTGCAATGTCTTTCTGGCAGTCTCAAAAAATCTGACAAACTGGAAATTTCGCCCATCTTTTCTGAGTTGTAGCTCCCTGCTTAACAACAAGGTCCTCTTCTCTTGCATCTCTTGGTGATAACACTGATGTAACACCAATTTTAAACCAGAGTGATGCTTAGTTAAGGGTTTTTTTGGGTTTGCTGTTCATTTCTACACTATCCATGGCATGATTTAAGAATAACAGGAGGCACTGACTGACACCAGTTAATTAGATTTTACTCCAGAAAGGAGCAGAGCAGGTCAACAATCAGTGACAAAACAGATTACACCAAAGACACTTGCTCCAGTACAAATCACTCATTTACCCTCTGCCAATTCACTTCTCATGAACATCAGTGCAGTAGTTGCTTATATCCATACTGACAGCTGACATATACAAAATAACATTATTATTCTGCAAAGATTCTGGTAGAAGTGCACGTAAGAAGCACTCGATTGAAACAGCAAGAAAGTGTGTTTTAATGAACAGTATGAATTCTTGGAAGGAAACCTGAGGTATGTTTCTGTGTTCTGAGTTCATGGTTCTTTTTATTGTTTCTTTACAGAAGTATTTTGAAAACACCTTGAAGGAGAAATTGTTTGCTAGTGATGTAACACTGCAGATGTTGAAGGGCAAAACCAGCAAGTTTTATTACTTGTTCTGATAGCTTTGATTTACAGCTCTGGAGAAAGGTCACAGAATTCAGCTTATTTCCACCACCTGAATATCATGTCATGGTCTTAGAAAGAAAGTAGAAATGCTCAAAACAAAACTATCCTACTGGAAAAGGGAATTTTAACAATGTGTTTCACAGCCATCATTCACATTGAACAAGCTTGCTGTTGTTTTAAAGGAACACAGATGCAACAATAAAACAAACAGCAGCCCTAGTCAATAAAATGGTAGCTGCAATATAAGATATTTATGGTTTAAGATTAAACTAGCTTCTCTTCTTCAAGGATCTTTCAGTCATTACAGGAAAGCACTATGAATCGTTTTTTCAAAGCAAGTAACTAAGAAATGAGCATTGCAAATTCAGGGGGGGCAATTTGCTACTGAAACATTTATTTTCAGAAAGTGGTTGTTCTTCTGTTTGTGACAAGCCCTAATAATTTCTTACAATCCAGTCATAAGTATACACTTATGTACTGTAATTATTTCTTCTTTTTTTTTTTTGTTATGTGTGTTCTGGGTATCTTTTGAGGCTGTGGTTCCAGTAGCATTGGAACATTGCTTCAGTTTGAGAAAATAGCTCACTGCTTAGGGAGTCAGATATGGTGTGCTCACAAGAAAAACCATCTGCATTTGAAAAATGTATTTTGTTTACATGTTTTACTTTTTGCTATTGCATTTTGCAGTACTATTGCAAGTTTCACAGTTTTGAGCCACCTGCATATTTTCTCTAACTCCAATAATAAGATTTTTAAGGTCTAATATTCATAGGAGCCTCCATGTTTGCCATGTAGTCCAAAGTCAGGTAAATGACAGACATGCTGGCTATTTCACTTAAATATTTAACACATATTACGTGTTTCAGATAAGTGCATAAAATGTAGATTCGAGAACTATTACGTATTAGAAGGGAAGTTAATAATCTACATTTCCCAACAATTTACATTATAAAAGTTTCTCTTCCAGTTTAAGCAGACACCTTTTTTTTACACTAAGTAGTAAGAAAAATTGTTAGCCATTAACTCGTAGTTGTTACAACTTATAAAATAGACTTACTCGCAGATTTATCTCAGTTTAATTAGCAAATACAAGTGACACAAAGCAGACAATTCCTTTTTCTCACAGTCCTCCAAATTCCTGGAATTTCTCAAAAAGACTGAACATTACAAGGTCAGAGTGCCAGCGCCTGCAAGTAGTATCACCATGTACTGCTCCGAGAACTGCAAAATGCATCTACGCCTTTCAAAAGAGGGAACTGCAGAAGTGAAAGATATACAAAGGACCTTTAGAAGGGTGCTTTGTAACACTTCACCAAGAATGGGACTTACTGATTCATTAACTGAAGCAAAACTTAACTAATGTACTTCCATCGTGTATATATGTGTGTGTGTGTGTGAGTGTGTGTGTGTGTTTTTTCCACAGATAATTTCCTTTGTAAAATAACTACTGAACATAATTGCTTTAGAAGATTGAAGAAACTTGCTCAAATGTGAGGATTTTGTCCCTGCATCCTCTACTTTCATTAGCAATTTTCACTAAATAGACGTAAGGTATGGCTTGAAACAAAATCCATTTAAAACGTTCACTACTTAATAGCATGTAACACTGACATTGCATTGGGTTTTAAGTGGTGAATTCACCTTTGACATCTCCACCTGTGAAAGCACATCTCTCATCTGCACAACTTGAAACCCGCCACAAAGTGGGAAAGAGCCTTTGGACTCCCTGTGCCTTTCAGAAAGTTCAGTTCCCTAAAATGTCATAAGAAACCATCAAGGAATTGACCTGTAATTTTGAAATTTATAAACAAAATGTGGGTTTGGAATCACAGTGATTAGGTAGTCTCAGTCACAGGGGTAAAAAAAGGACTGGTAAAGTGACAGCCATCCAAAAGCACTGGGCATAGAGGTTAGTAAAACTGTGTTAAGGCAGGACATTGAATCTGTAAAGCCAGAAGAGATGCAAATAGTCACATACTGTGGCATTTTCCAGCCTTGGTGAGCTGTGTGTGGAAGGTGTGCATTGCTCAGCCACTGTCTGTTCTGGAGCACAGCCCTGCTGTTCAGGTTGGTCTTGCAGCTCCTGAAGCACTGGCATTGATCAGAAGCTCACTGGTCTCATCAGGTATGGAAATTTGCATTTAGGCCTGCCAGGATATTTGTGTTTGAAAATAGTTCTACTTTAATGTTGATTCTGCAAAGCGCAGCAGCTGCAAATCAAGGAATATTAACAGCAATAGCCTATTTATTGTCCTAACATTGAATCATTGTCTCCAAGATTACATATTTTGATATTCCTTAATTAGGCAATATGCATTATGATTTCTGATGGAGTTCTGCCTCAGGTTATTGTATTCAATATTGTCCCAACATATGTGTTTTGACTGGTTGACGGCCACCACTTGCAGTAATCAATCTACATTACTTCACAGTTTCTAATATTTCTTTGCTACAATCAGCAATTCTATTTATCAGAAGTTAAACCAGCTGATAGTATTAGAGCTAATAATTCCCCAAGAATTAACCAAGAAAATATTGTATGTTGGAAATACTTCATTTGGCTAATTCCCTATAGCATTTTACAGACACTCTACTCTGTTATCAAAATTAGTTTTATGATTCACTGAGTGATCTGTTCCAAGAAAATGTTACACCTTCTGTGTATCTGAGTGGCTTTAACGCTTTAAATAGCCCACAATACTTTAAACACTCATACATATTATCTAGAATAAGAGCTTTCTTCTTGGTTTAGAGTGCTAAAACTTCCAGTTGTTTGCTGCCCACAATATTTATCACAGGGCAAAAAATGTCACATTGATTAATGCATGTATGTCCCTTGTTCTCTCTCAGATATTTCTTTCTCTGAAAAAATACTCCCGAGACATTTTCTGCTGATGTTAGTGGGAGAGATATTAGCTATGACATTCTTTCACTATGTCTACCATTTGAATTAATGGGTTAATCTGCGCTGCAAAAGACAGAATCTAAGAGTTTCTAGGAGGAAATTTAAGACTGTCAGGTGCAAGTAAATATTTCTTAACATTCAGTCTGAAAGACTGAGAGGGGCCATATAACGAAAAGAAAGCAACAGTCCTAAATAAGAAAGAGGTAGACACAGCCATTAATACATCTTTTTGGATATTTTGGAATAGTGGTGAATGGAGATGAATGTAAAGCAAATGCCACGATGAGGTTTACTCCTGTTTTCTCCTGATACATAAATGACAAGGTCTATAAACTCGAAAACCATGGAGCAGCATATTAGACTTGAAGGATGACAGTTTCCAGAATACTATAAAGACACATTAATAATAAAATTCTCATGATTAACAAATAAACATTTTTTGAGTACGGACAGCGACAAAGTGATTACTATTTGCAAGGATTGTTGCAATATCATGGGAACCGAGGCTACAAATAGCAAAGACCTCTGTCAAGCATTTTAGTTTTGCACATTCATTTGCGTGTATTTAAAATTGAAGTAGTGAAGTACTTGCAGTGACAGATCATAAGGGAAAGAAAAAAAACCCATTTACATAACACAGAGCAAATGTACAATAAACACACATTACCATGCAACCTTCGATTTGTAGAACATTTGAATGTTATAATAATGGCACACAAATGCAACAAAAACATAACTCTTCTTTTACAAGTTGGGAAGATATTGTTTCCTGCATTTTACAAAATTTGAATATTTAGTGGATTAAGAGAGAGTGGTGGAAAGAGGACTGATTTTGCATGCTACTGACAGCCTCATGCATTGAAAACTCCACTGAAAATCAATTGAAAATAATGATATAAAAAATACTATAAAGGGTTTAACTGGTACTTTAACACACAGTTATGAGTGAGCGAACACGGCTGTTCCGGTGCTCCTGCTGGGCTGAATGCACACCAGAGAAGGACCATACTGTGCCTACCATCACCCTGCTATTATTTCTTCAACAAAGCCTCCATTCCCTACTGCTGCTAAACACTCACTTCTGAACAAGCATAAAAGAAGAAGGGAAAGCCCATTCTTCCCATGAAATTTAAGGCAAAATCCACCAAGGATTGTTTTGCTGTCTCAACCCTGAGATGCCTTTATTGCAAATACTATGTAGCCATTCTTCTGAACAAGACAAAACTGGAAAATTTCCTGGTTTATATCCCTTTCTAGCTAAAACAGTGATGACATGAACAAATTGTTTTTGTACATCCATTTCTCTGTTTATAAAATGGAGATAATGTGGCCTCATTTGTGAAGGATTCAGGATTATAATTGAAAACTCTTAGTAAAACTAGGTCTTATTATTAACTGTGGAAATATTCATCAGTTGTTCCATAGGAAAATAAATCCCTTTACCGTGCACCTATTATTGTGCAGTGCTGGTGAACAGATAAAATAGATATTTCATGATTCAAAGGAGTTGTGCGCCAATTCTTGCAAGCTCAGTCTTCTCTCTCAGCTGCGAGTGGACGCAGTCTGCCTGCATGAAAGCACTCTGCTGCTTTCTTTACATTTCTGTCACACCTGCCATGGCAGAGGAGAGGATGTTCCAGGCATGTTTCTCAGAGAGGCAGCAATACCCCACACCACCTCCATCCCCAGGAATGTAAGAGCTGTGGCTGTTCCATGTGGCTGCATTCCTCTGCCATGCAGATTTGCTGCTCGGAGGGACCAATGACTTGCATTTGATTAATCAACTTCAGCTGCTAATTCCTAGTGACTTTAATGAGGGCACAAACATAGGCAATCCTTATCTAACCAACACTGTCGGGACTAGCAGAAGAGAAGATTTAGCCTCTGGTCATGAAATTATCTGCCTTTAATTTTTTAAGGGTTGTCAGTAGCATGCAAACTCTTTCAGTCCTATTTCCACCTTTCTCTTTTCATACACTGAATATTGACATTTTATAAAATGCAGGATATATTATATATTTGAAAAAAATTTTCAAAACAAAAGACTAGCCTCTTAAAAAGGATATTTTTCTTTCATTCTGAAGGAAAATAAAATGTAATAAGCGATAGGAAATAACAGGCAAATTTACAGCAAACATAATACATCAATTAAAAGAATCTTTGTCCTTATCTTTTTAGACATTCTATTTTTTTCCCCAAATCTATACTATCATTATCATTACTAACACCAGCATATTTCAAGATCTGAAGCTAAGAACGACTTTTCTTTTTAGATAATGTTGTGTATACATATGCCAGAACTTACAAAAAGAGCTAAGCAGTGACCTTGTAGAAATTGCTTTTACATATTTATTCCATGATTTCTATCAATTACCAGGGTGGGATCTTACTGTTATATCAATAGAAAGACATTGTCTTTGTTGAGGCTCCTTGCAACTTAATATTTCTATAAATCCACTATCCTGTAATGAGACGCCTGAATCAGTGATACCATTGTTTTCCAAATATCCATTCCCAGAATGATTTCTTAAAGCACTGTTGAAGTACTCCCTGTACCACAGTGCATAGCAGCCTTGACTTCCTCATCTTTATTTCAGAAGTCAAAGACACTGAAAAAACCCTTTATTTCTAATTATCAGAAATCAGAAACATTTGAAACATATCTGAGAGAAAAGTGTTAATAATTTACTCCATTTTCTTTCCAGATTTTTTTACAGTACTCTATTTAACTATAACAGCAAGTATAGGCCTGGCTTTCACTATCTATTTTGAGATGGAATGAGGAAAGAAACTGCTGGGTTTCCTGTAAAAGTTCCTGCCACTGCTAAAAAAAAAAAAAAAAGCCGTAGGGTTGACAACTTGTGGGTTTCTAAAATCAGCAAAGTTTATTTAAGTGATTAAACATTAAACTTACTATGTCTCTATGCCTAGATCACTAGGCAATGCAGCACAATGGGAAAGGAGGTGTAAACAGAAGTGACTGAAACTGGCTGCTCCCACTCTCTCCATATGATAGTACGGGGGTTATTTTGGTTTAAATTCCATCTGGATTGAGTGATTCAACTCATTCTTTGGCTTGGGTGTTTCAGCTACTCATGCAGTTGGACTTTTTTTAAGGAAAAACTTTAAGTACGTGGTGGAAGATCTGGTGATGGTGGAAGGCACACATTGCCCCAATTAACAATGAAGCACTTAGAGAGCAGAGCTTCTGATTTAGCTTCCTTTGAAAAGAATATATTTCATGAACACCGAATCTGCTCTCAGCAGTGAAGCAATACATGGTGAATGGAGACAAGCAGGGGATTAGCTTCAAAACAGTGCTTCTACTCCAAACAAAATGCGTGAGGTAGAGCCATTAGCATTTTCCAGGCCAGTCAGAGCACAGAGCTTGTTTGGTGCAGCACTTCTGCTGTCCCATACAAGTGCAAAGAGCACTGCAATTTCCTACCTGTACAGCTCAAATATCATCCTCCCTCCAATCTCTACTGATTCTGAAACTTTATTGAATTACACACATTTTGCTGAACATCGGGAATGATTTGAAGAATGCTTTTCATAGGGTATGCAATAGATAAGTTTGTCACTACTCAGTGCATTGGGAATTTGTGGAAGTAAATACCTTCTGTCTGTGAAATAGTTTAATCAGGCTCTTCCTACACATGAACTGATCTCACCTTTGAAGGATGAGTGCAATAGAATATAGTCATGTTTATCAGAGAAATTTTAGCAGGAACTCAAGAAAATATATTAATCCATTCTTTGTCTCATATTTTAAAATATTTTATTTTCCTGAAGGTAGTCTGTGATTACAAATGAATGAGCAACTCCAAACTGTAATTCCTGAAGGAATTATGTGGAGATAATCCTAAATAAATATTTGCAGATTCTCATAACTAATTAATGAATCATTGATTTTTGCTGTCACGAACTGTTCAAATCCTTGCAGTATTTTACAGAACGTTCAAATTAACTCTGACTTTTATTTGAATCTTGGTGAGGCTGTCAGATGTTGCCTCCTGACTGATTGGTAGGCAGCGTGTCTTTTTACAGCCAGGCAAAATACAAAGTTTCTACATTTTCAACTATTCAGACAACCTGGGGAGCAGAACACAGCTTGTAGAAATTGTTCTGCAATGATGTTTATTGCCACCCAGCACCAACTTACTCAATATAAGTGGGAATAATTGCTCTCTAAAGTACACGAATATTACACAAAAGATTACCTATTCTGAAAGGACTTTGTAGTGTTTAAGTGCTGGATCAAGCAACCAAATTTTAAGAAGCACATAATTTTTGTTCCTGTCAATATAACCATATTTAAATCCTCTGTGATTATGGAAACCAGATTTCAAATACAAACTCTCATGCTATTTTTTTGTCACAGTGTCTCTAGTTCCTTCACTGAATGCATAGTTACTCAGTATTACTTTCCATAAACATCAGTCAGTTCTTGGCAAAATGCCCTTTTTTACTAAAATATTCACAGTGTTTTGAACAGAAAAAACACTACTTTTTTTAAGAATTTCTGTTTCCATAATATATGAAGTATATAGCAGATATTAAGGCATATAATTTATTATCCCCTCTGTAAAAAAGGTGATATTATCATACCTACTTGCACACCTGGTACTGAAGTACAGGGTTAATGTCCAAATTGCCAAGAAATAGTTAATTGTGAATGTTAATTACAGAAGCCCAAAGGCATATTTTTCTCTTTTTTCAGACAATTTTGCAGCATCTGATACATTCTTGAGTTCAAAATAGATCTCCCACAAATTGCATTTTTTTGTCCTAAGTGTATCTGCAAAACATGTTGAGAGAACTTCCACTGGTTGTATAGGAAATTAAGAGTTACTCTTACCAATTCTCTTACTGCTTGAAACTGCAGCAATGTCTGCTTTGCCTGTGGAGATAATTCTGCTGTCCTGAGTTCAGCATCTTCCTTACTTACTTGTAGAACACGTTTTTCTTGCATATTGCCTTACCTGACAGGGCAGATCAGGCTGTCAGTTCTGGTGTCTTGTAGCATAATACCTCCCAGAGCAGGGAAGAAAAAGTTCAGGAAAGCTCAGACTCAGTGTCCGCACCTCTAAGAAGTCTGGAGTTGGGAGAAGTGAGGCTTTCAGGCAGCTCAGCTGCGAGAAATTCTGAGATATCTTTCACCAACTCAGAAAACAAACAAAGTTAGAATCTTTTGCAGAAGGACAATAGAATCTTCTTGACACTTGGATGAATTCTTTGCCAAATTTTGAGTTGCTTCAAAATGCAAAGACATAGCGTTCTACAAACAACATGAGCCTCAGATTTTTAGGATAAACAAAGTTTTTTCCTTTCTACCTTCTCTGAAGAGATGAGTATTTTGGCTGCAATTTATCTATACACACATAAATGTGAGTATTTGTGTAAGTGTATATGCATACTAATCAATCAGGGATAGATTCTTATCAAGGAAAACCCAGCCTAACAGGAACATTTCCCAAAACTATAAGGAACTGGAAAAAGGAAACAGCAATAATTGTAAATCTTGAGAGCTTTGCTGTGCTGAACTTTAGCTTGAAAACCAGAAACACTTTATTTTCAGAGCCGTACCCTGATGCAGTTAATTTTCTAGTACTTAGAAAAATTTAGCACAAATGCAACATCATGGAGGCTTCAGAAAAAACCAAACAAATAGTCATTTGTGTAGAAGGGAGGGACATTTGTTTGTACCACATCACAGCTGAAATTGTTATAACAGCTGTTGTTTGCTTTATCTGCTCTTCTTTAAAGCAAACGTGAATTTTTCTTTTCTTTTTTTTCATACAACCATCTCTTTTATATTTTGTTTTATAAACTCCTCTTATTTTAGCATACATTTTAATAAAAGTGGTGTTCAAGATACACAAGACACATAATGTCTTTCAAAATTCAAATTTGCTGGTAACCTCAGCTATTTAAGATAGCTGTAACTATGATTTGTGCTCATGTAGATGAGTTAGAGAACTGTTAGTCGCTATTCTAATCTTAAATTTACTTCATGATGAAATGTGTGCTGTGTTCAGAAAATGTTCTGAGATGAAAATCGTATGTGAAGATGTGGGCTTTTTCAATATACCTATCTTGTTCCTTTCTAATAAATTAAATTTAACATAAAATATATATTTAGTCTCATTTTAAATATTGTTATATTAAATATCATTCTAATCTAATAAACTAGCATAGATACTTAAGAATAAGATAAAAGCAAATACTTTAAATGTAGTATTTTCAAAATATTTCCTTTATTTTGCAGTTTATTACTGCAGTCTGTGTTTTAAGCTTGTTTTGCTTTCCAGAATGTGAGTATGATTTGAATTAACTGTCCTTGCTGTGGCAAAGGATCCCATGGTGCTAATATTTCAGGAGTCTGTACTCAGTCTCAGCTTAGAACATCTAAATCTCACCTGTTTTGGCAGATGTCCTAAATGCAATCTTATAAAGAAACCTCTCATGAAGACCGGCAAGATTCCTGTATATAATAGAATTTATTTGACTTAGAGGAGTGTACCTTAGTACTGCAGTGGTATAAATATGAATGAAAATCCTTAAAAAACTCATCTACATGAGCACAAATCATAGTTACAGGTCTTAAACAGCTACTGTTACCAGCAAATTTGAATTTTGAAAGACATGATGTGTCTGGTGCATCTTGAACATTGCCTTTATTAAAACATACCCTACAATAAGAAGAATTTGTAGTTTAAAACACAGTGGGTGTCAGAAGCTCCATTAGACTTTCATATTTCTGACACAGTTTAACCATATGGACAATTTTGTGTAATTTGGAACTTTTTTGTGAGCTGACTGAGTAGGGGCAGAGCACAATGGAGATTGCTGAGGCATGGACAGGAGCATCACTTCTCCACAAACTATTGAAGTCATATCTGAGGGCCCAGTGAGTTTGCTGCCTCCAGTGATGAACCTGTGATCCAGCCTTTCCCAGTAATTGCTCTGGGGCAGCATGACAGGGCTGGAGATGGATGCTAACCCTCATTTTCCTGAGGGGTTTCTAACAGAGGTAGCTTCATATAATGTTTGATTTGGTTACAGAACCAGAGCTGTTGGGCACAAACCACATGCTGAGCATATTGCTGCTTTGGTACAGCTTAAGAGCCCATTTTCATCTGCAATTGGAGGAGGCTTTGAGCCTCTGATCGACATTTGTATTCTTTTCTTTCTATGTTTGCTTGCTTCTTCATGCCTAGAAAAATGTAGCTTGTGTCACACTTAACAACGAAAAGAAAAATGGATCAGATTAATTTTCTTCTCTAAAGATAACTACAAAATGACATTTATAGAAGTTAAACTTCAAATGAAACACCCAGGCTAGTAAGGGGTTCTTGCATTGCCACATGCAGAACTGTGTTGTATAGCATATTTTGCCTACTAAAATGCTCTTTAGAAAACTACTTTTATTGTTAATACATATCATAAATAGTCTATCTGTAGTAACGATTTCTGATATGAAAGAAGAGTGGACATATTGCTTTTTATCATGTGAACAAAACATCCTCCATTCAAAGAAAGTGTATTTTCGTGGAATATTTGGTTTGAGCACACACTAACGTCTTTGTAAATAACAAGTACTGGGAACAAGGCAATAGTCCAAATAAAACTTTTAAAAAGGAAAAAAAAAATTTTAAACAGGTAAACAGAAAAAAACAAACCCAACATTAAAATCTTCATAATAATGATTTCTCACTTTAAACCATCTCACAAGCCTTACAGCTCATGGAAGGTGATAAAACCTTCCCTGGACCACTAATGCCAGAGGAAAAAGAGATAGTACGTCTTATGTAATTTTCTCAAGTTAATTGTAAATTTTAATAGCTTTTCAAAATGAGAATGCTTCAGTTTGTGGCACTCATTTTATATTCATACAAACTGTATTTGGAGTATAAATATTTAACACCAGGACTCTACCATTTAGAGTCTCTGTAGGCAGTGCCAGTATCTCCTGTGGGCTGATTATAAGTGGGCCTGTAGCGAGGGTGATGTACAATAGTGTATTCCTACTGTTGATATTTGGAGGTCAAAGAATATATTTTTCAGGGTCCTCCTTCTTGCCTTTCTTGAAAACCAGGGCATTGTTTGCCAGCTTCCATTTAGCTGGGGCCTCCCTGGATTCCCAAGACTGCTCAAAAATCGAGGGAGGTCTTGTGATAATATCCGCGAGCTGTTTGAGGATTCTTGAATGAATGTCATCAGGCCCCATAGATTTGTAGGGACCCAGCTGAAGCAGCAGTACCCACACAGTTCCCTGGGATCTGATCATTCTCACAGTCATGGTCCTCCAGCTCAAGGGCACCAAGACCCCCTTGGTCCATCATCCGCATTGAAGACAGAGCAGAGAATGCGTTAAACTCCTCTGCCTTGTCCATGTCCCTGTTTGTGAGGTGACCATCCTCATTCTGTTACAGGCCAATGTTATTTTTATACTGTCTATTGACACTAATACACTTGAAAATACATAATGCTATAGAGAAATAGTCTAGTTTTCTCAGTTTCAGACTGGAAGAATGGGACCCAGCTGCTGTCTCCCCTATCCTTTGAAATGCTTTCATCCATCCTCAAATTAAGAAAGAAAAAAAAAAAAAAGAAAAAGGGGGAAAAAAAAGTGAATCAGCAAATAGAGGAATTGTAATGAAAACAGAGAAAGCACCTACATCATAATTTGAATTATTTGTTTCAAGAGAATAAAGCCTAATCTGTATCTAGAGCCTTTATAAACACACAAGTATGCTGAGTCAAATCTAATTATGGCATGACCAATTATTCAATATTATTATGTTTTATTAGCCTTGATTATACACTGAATGAAACATCTGTAGCCTAAACAGCAAAATTTGCTTGAACAATTATATTGTTTAAAGAACGTACAACTGTGTACAATATAATCAGCTACTTGGAAAGCTTATGGGAATTATAGCCAATGAAAATCTGTTGGCATTTAACCATCTCCACAGTCTCTTTCCCTCTAGGTTCACTATTATTCCCAAAAAAGGTTGAAACTTCATCAGTGACTTTAACAGTATTTTTTTTCAAAGCATCAGAAAATCTTGTGTAGACCTGTTTTCTCTGCTGGTTGGTTCATAATGGTTTTATATGTAAACAGGATGGAGAGCAATGTACACAGCTGAGTGAACCCCAGGCTAGTCCACCAGCTGTTGATTTTCTTCATTAAAAGCCCCTATTGGGCTGGTTAGGATTTGTGACTAAAACAGTGTTAATAACTGTTGTTGAACAGTGATTGCACAGCATCAAAGCCTTTTCCATTTCCTACTCTGTCCCTTCCCCAGTGACTAAGCTGAAGGATGGACAATAGATTGGAAGAGGACAGAGCTAGGACAGGTGGCTCAAATTGGGCAAGGGGATTTTTCAATAGCACAAAAAGGCATAACTCAGCAACTAAAACTCAAAAAGAAGAAGAAGAAGACGAAGAAGAAGATGAAGAAGAAGAAGACGAAGAAGAAGAAGAAGACGAAGACGAAGAAGAAGAAGACGAAGAAGACGAAGAAGAAGAAGACGAAGAAGAAGAAGACGAAGAAGAAGAAGAAGACGAAGAAGACGAAGAAGAAGAAGAAGAAGAAGAAGACGAAGAAGACGAAGAAGACGAAGAAGAAGAAGACGAAGAAGACGAAGAAGAAGAAGAAGACGAAGACGAAGAAGACGAAGACGAAGACGAAGAAGACGAAGAAGACGAAGACGAAGAAGAAGACGAAGACGAAGAAGATGAAGACGAAGACGAAGACGAAGAAGACGAAGAAGAAGAAGAAGAAGAAGAAGAAGAAGAAGAAGAAGACGAAGAAGACAAAGAAGACGAAGACGAAGACGAAGAAGAAGACGAAGACGAAGAAGACGAAGAAGACGAAGAAGACGAAGAAGACGAAGAAGACGAAGACGAAGACGAAGAAGAAGAAGAAGAAGGAAGGAGTTACTTTAATACCATTTTTTAGATAAGGCTTGTTAAAAAAAGAGTTGCCCCCACCAGAAGAGAAGAATATATATTGCAAAATGTCCTTCTGACTTTTTCAAGTACCATCTCAGTGATTAGAAATTTTTTATTAGTTACAGCATTCAGTGAAAAATTTCTAGTACTTTTTAAGAAATCTACTATCATAGCAAAAATTATAGCTAAGGCAGTATTTTTTAAAATCTATGTATGGCCCTACTAAGGCCAGATCCTCAGTATAAAATGTTCATTTTCTCCAAGAAGGTGTTACGAATGGAGACAGGAGCTTAGTTAATTCTCTGCCTTTTGCCCAGGCCTTTGGCAGCAGGCAGTAGCTCTTATTGGGGTGGCCAGGGCCCCAAGACCCAGTCTTGTTCACAAGTTCTTTAATAATGGCCGATTAGGTCTAATATGACATAAATTATCATTTATTAGACACAGAAAATAACAGATATAAGATTTGGGACAAAGGTACATACTACACAGGAATAAAGTATAATAAAAGAAACTACTAGTAGAGAGAATTCAGCATGCATAAAGGTACCTGTTATTATAGCTAACAAGAAATAATATAGCTTAGGAAGCAATGTATTTAACCAGTGCTGGTTTGCTGGTGGAGTATACCTCAGAATCCTTTCACTCAATTCCCAGGAAAGTAACCAGCAGCGCCTGTGTCCAGACTCCGGGGAGAAGTCTTTGCACATTTCCAGAGTGTATGTGTGAGACTTCTGCCTCTGTGAAGATCTGTGTGTCTTCTATGGAGTAAAAGTGTGTCTTTTGGTCACATACTTATTTTTTATATCTATATATATTCACCATACCAGGATGTGGATTCTGGGTCGGAGGCTCCAGACTCTCAGGGACCAAGACATAACCCCTTGCTGGGCTTTTGACCAGTCTGAGTTATCTTTATGCAGCAGCCATGAGGGAGAGAGGCAGGATGTCCTGCCACAGACATTATAGATTTATTTCAAATTTATTTCAAAGATTCAGGTGAACAAGGATGGATAACAGGCTCAGTAGCTATAGCCAAATCAATGTATTTTTGTTTTGTTTTGTTTTTTCCTTTTAATTTCCTGTTAATTACAGGGAGAAAAGGAGGGAGAACTTGAAAGCAGAACGGTGCAATTCTAATGAACACATGAAACAACAATACAAAACATTTCAACAGTATTTTCAACCACAAGAAATGATTAGAAAATGCTCCCTGCCGTGGTATTCACATTCTAAGAAACTAGGTTGCTTTAACAAACCTGAGGGGGAACAATACAGCTAGAGAACTACTCAGACAGGATGAACTCAGAGCTGATTAAAGAAGTTCATGAGGTAACTGCGTGTGTACTCATTTTATTTCCTCCTATTTCTTATAATTGTGGTTTGTTTGCTTACTTCTTTGTTTGCTTAGAAATTTGATCTTGTTTTATGATTCTCAAAGATAATGATGATGTGATTTTCAATGCAATTTTTCTGGATGTTTAATGCGGTCAGTGATTCTCAAAGAAAAATATTAAAAGTTAGTGAGGCTCCATAGTCCTCGACTTAAGATACAAGTCTTAGCATGACAAAGAAATACAGTTCTCTTTAATATTGTCAGTGAGATATATGTATATATGTGTAAATTTGTCAAACACACTAACCCTTAAATGTGACTCCATCCTTGTTTACTGTGGTTTTGGCTGGGGTGGAGCTGATTTTCTCCCAAACAGACAGTGTGGGGCTGTGTTTTGGATTTGTGGTGAATATGTGTGATGTCACAGGGGTGTTTTAGCTGTTGCTGAGCAGTGCTCACACAGAGCCAAGGCCTTTTCTGCCCCTCACGTGGCCCCTCCAGCGAGGGGGCTGGGGGTGCACAAGGAGCTGGGAGGGAATGCAGCCAGGACAGGCAACCCCAAGTGAACAGAGGGACATGCCAGGCCTATGGCTTCATGCTCAGTACATAAAGCTGGGGGAAGAAGAAGGAAGTGGGACAGTTCAGAGTGATGAGCTTGTCTTCTCAAGCAGCCATTATGTGTGATAGAGCCCTGCTCCCCTGGAGATGCCTGGGCACCTGCCTGCCTATGTGGAGAGGTGAAGGCACTTACTTGTTGTAGACCAAGGCGAAGCAAGATGACGACGAGGCAAACGGTGGTGGGAAGATGACTCCTGCCCAAGTTCTCCTTTATTAGGGTAGAGGGTTCTCGGTGGTCGGGAGGGAGAGCAGGGGAAGGAGGGCCACGTCCGTAGGTGGCACGAGGACAAAATGGCAAAATGGCACCAAGTGCCTGGGAGCACCCGGTTAAGTAGGGAAAGGGTTGACCAATGAGGAAAGAGGGAGAGGGCAGTACGAGCATACATGAACCAATCCGAATGCCAAGGGGAGGGGTACAATTCAAACGAACCAATGATACATATAAGGGTGGAGAAAAGCCTGGAGGGATGGGCGGAGTCGAGCTCCGAGCACGCCTTGATCCACACCCCCAGGACCTGGGCCCAGCTCCCAAGATGGACGGAGCTGGCCTGGGAGGCGGAGGCATACTCAGAGTCCATTCCCGCCCAGGCAAGGCTCTCTTCCCTAAAGGGTGGGAAGATAGGAAGCGTCACCCTGGGCCCATAACCCGCCCAGGGCAAGGCTCTCTTCTCTAAGGGGTGAGAAGATGGAAAGCATTGGCCTGGGAGGAAAAGGGGCGATCCACACTTACTCACTTGGAGTGAGCAGCTATCACTCCTTTCCTAAACACTGGGTTCTGATTTCAGGACTGATCTCTGTACTACTAGGTTTCACAAACGTGTTGCTGAGGAGGGGTTGCAATTGCATTTAAATCAAGAACCAAAGAAAATACTTGAGGGTTAATGTGATTGCAGTTGAAATCACTGAGGCTTGTTGCTTCACAATCCTTTTTTACAAACTTTACTTTTAGTCATGTACAGAGGTATGAGTGAAGCCTTTAGCTTGTTTCTGAAATAGCCTTTGCTTTTACATGAATCATGGAATAAAGCTCTCTTACCTTTGCATCTAGATATGGATGTAGAGAACATAAGCCAGTTTCCAATCTGTGATGCCTAGGGAGGTTAATTGGTCTGGACCACATCATCTCAGCTCTAAGGTTACTCAAGAGAAGGCAAATTCTGACTCTCCCACAAGACTTCTCCCTGGGAAGCATTCACAACTGCTTCTGATAGTGCCGATTTTCTGCCTTTTTAGCGCTTACATATGTGCCAGATTTCCTGAGATTGGTCGGCTTGAAATGTAGAAATGAGTCTGACATTCAGATGAATGCGTCTATATCCTCTCGTGTGTGTCCAGTGTCTCTACTGATAAGCAGTTTTTTCTGATCCATACCAGAGGATAGTTAGCTAGTCTGAAGATAGTTCCCCCCAAGAATGATTAGGTAAGAATCAGGTTTTTTATCTCCTATGTTGCTGTGTTCGCTGGCTGAAAGCAAAGTAAGAGTTCTGCCACTATAAGCATCTGAAACTCGGTGGCTAAGGAGCCAAGACTGACTTGCTTAAAAGCATGCAAGCATTTGGAAAAATCCACAGTTATTTCTATTCACCTGCCTTCTTTTTTAGGTAATAAAAGACCGCAGCATAAAAAAATTGAGCATTTGAAATGTTGCAAGTAGTCTTTCCATTTTTTTGACTCACAGACTTGTTTTTTGAAGGGGTTTTAGCAGTGGTTTTCAAAGATATTGAAGACATTACTTGTCTAAGAAGCAAAAGGCTCTCTTTGAGATTCTCCCAGAAGAGATCATCTGTACTTTTACAGGAAATTTATTTTTATATTCTGTAATTTTTTGAAGGCAAGCTATAAGGGCAGATCTCAATCATAGATTCTGAAATACTTATCTGCCTACTGACTTGTAGGCAGGCTTGAAAGCTAAAATGAGCAGCGCCCGTTGCTTCCTTTCATGTGATGAAGGATCCAGTGCCTGTACCAATTCTACAATTTCTGTAGAAGATCATCTATGGAATTGGACAGATAATTGCCTCTCTACTTATTTTTTTTTTAATGAACCAAATGAGAAAATTGATGTAATCTCCCTCACATAGTCAGTATTGTCATGCATTTAATTTATTTTCTGTTGTTTCTAAATACATAGGGAGCAGACTGCAAACAATTAAGACAGATTTTTTTTCTGTTTATTAATTAAAAGAGTAGTTTGGAGATAAACGGGATGGGGCAACAAAAGTTAGCTGAAAGTACATAATTGAGTGGTGCAAGAAACCTTATTCTCATGAGCTATCTGTGGTCTTGCAGGTAAAATAGCTCACAGAAATAGTGAAACTACTTCCTTTGTAGTGATTATGAACATGAAATGTCTTCTTCCTGGCTCTTCCTCAATTTTCTGCAATTTACCATGAGAGTGAAGGGGGATCTGAAAAAATTGCCCCCAGTTCTTTGTCTCTTATTTTGACTTTTTTCAGTAAGGGAGCCAGAAAAACTCTTTGTCAGGATTTTGTTTTTACAGAAAATGGAGGCTGGCTTTTGCTATATATATATATTCATATGGCTGTGAGGATTTACGCAGTCTGAGAGAGGGATAAACGAAACTTCTGTCTTTTAATATTACTGAAGGAGAAGAAAAAGCAGGGACCCTGTTGTCTAGAGTGGGGTTCAGATACATAACATACACAGGTTTAGCAACTTCTAGATTAAAACTGTTGAAGACAAATGGTAAAACTAAAGTATACCATTTATATATATAATAATATTCTTTCTATCTATCTTCAAATCTTATGACCTCTTATTAAACTCAAAAGTTTGCTGCATGTGGAGGCACTTAAGCATAAGAAATGGATTCAAAACTTGGAACTGTCCAACGCTGCCATAGAGACAGAGGAATGCTTACTCTGAAGAAGTCCTTTTTTTTGTTATTTACAGAAAATGTAGTATTGTCGCATAGTCATGAAAGGTTTTTATTAAAAAAAAAGATAAACAAACATTACATTCTCTTTCAAACCAAACAGATTTTTATATTGAAAATAATGCCATATTTTCTGCCTGTTTGATTAATAGTTTGCTTATAGTTTCTTAAAAATACTTATTTTTTGTTCATGTGACACTGTTTTCAGAAAGATGAATGAGAAATTAGAGTGGGTTTTTTTCTAATGTTTACTTATAGAAAAAGACCCGTTATATCGTGAGCTAGTTTTTATATTAATAGCATCTTCCATTACTTTCTACGTAAGATAGAAGAGAAGACTAGATACTTTGAAAAATTAAAACAGAATATATGCTAACATGTTTTTCAAAGTAGTGAAGTTTTACTTTTGTGCATTGAGGACTGAATGGTCACTTTAAAGTCTCTGAATAATTTTGCAAAAACAAAACAACAAAAACAAAACAAAACCAACAACCACAAAAACCAATCAACCAACCAACCAAAACCCCCAAACATCCCCCCCCCAAAAAAACCCCACCAACAGCAACCAAAAAAAACCAAAAAAGGCCCCAAAAAACCCAACAACCAACCAATCAACCAACCAACCAAAAAAAACCCCCACCAAAAAAAAAAAAAAGCCCTAAAAAAAATGGAAGTGCCAAAGATTTTTCTTTGTGGAATTCCTAAGTCTTTATTTAATTTCTAATAACATTCACAATAGTCTACATAAATTCTGTTTCTTTTTCCCTCTGAAGGCTTGCACCATACTTATTACTATTTTTTGTTGTTGTTGAGAAGCATGAAGAGATCAGTTTTGTGTGTATTTGCAATCTGCAAGTTGTGGGGATGGGGGAAGTACTGATTAGCAACATTTAATGGGTTTTCTTGGCAGGGTTTTGGTAGAGGGAGGGCTACAGGGGTGGGTTCTGTGAGAAGCTGCTGGGAGCTTCCCCTGCATCCATCAGGGACAGTGTGAGGTGAGTTGACTGCACCCCTCATTCCTCATCCCCTGCGCTGGAAGGGAGGGGGTGGAGGAAATTGGGGAACGTGTTTTAAGATCTGTGTTTATTTCTCATTTTCCTACTCTCATGTGCTTGGAAATAAATTATGCTGCATTCCCCAAGTCAAACCTGTTTTGCCTGTGATGGTAACTAGTGAGTGATGTCTCCCTGTCCTTATAACAACCCAGGAACCTTTTGTTATGTTTCCTCTCCCCTGCCCAGCTGAGGAGGGGAAGGGATAGAGCTTTGGAGAGCACCCTGGTGTCCACCCATACAATGTTTTACAATATAGCTTTAAATCAGTGCTGGAAGAAGAAACACAAGGAAATCAATTGCAAAAGACAGTAACAATTCAGCTATGTTAAACTGAATTAAGTTTAGGGTCAGGAATCATGGAGTAGAATAATGCAAACCAAGCTACTACACCATTCTGCTTCATTTAGTCTGTGATGATAATGAGGTATCGCTGAATACTAAATAGATTATACACGGAAATTTGGGCTTGGAAGGAAAGCTCTCATCCTTTTTATGGCAATGACAGAAATACCAAACAATTTATCAAACCAAATATTTAATGTTATAGGAGACATTCAGTAGCACCTCAATCTCAAATTGAACATAAAAAAGTTCTTTTAACTTTGCTGTCACAATTAATTGTTTTTCAGTGCTATCATTGCTCATTGCTGGAAATAATTTTCCTGCACTTGTTCTTATCCTTCTGTAGTTATTTCCTGAGTCTTAAAAAATCTGTTTTAAATTTAGCCTTGTAAAGAATCATTTCAGTGCAATCACTGGATGTTGTTGGATATAATTTTCCTGCAGTCAGTCTAATTTGTGACTCTTATAGCTATTGCTCAGTCCTTTCCATTAAAGGCAGCCCCTCTACTGTTTATTCCACTACTAGTCATCCAAAAAGAACTGGAAACATGTCAGCCTCAAGAAATTTGTATTGGAAAATGCATATATTTTAGGAAAATACATTCCTGAGGAACACATTTTACATAGGTTTGAAAATCCTAAAAGTAGTAACTCAAGTGTCATAAAAAACCAAGTAACTGTTACCATATTCTGCCCTTTGTGTTGAGGTCTTTGTCTCCCTTCTCACTCCTACTCTGCTCTATAGCTCTACAGTAAACTATCACTAATCAAGTCTCACTCATCCCTATACTCTGAGGATTGCAAGCACACACAGTAATGATCTCTTCGTGCTTTTTAGCAATGTATAAAGATCTAGCATCAAAAATATACTCAAATATTTATATATAAATTCTATTCCTGTGGGATTTATTGTTTCTTAATAAACAGCTATTTTTTAATTTCTATTTCTCTATACAAATTGACATCCTTCTAGGTGTACTAGCCTACAGACCGAGCTGGTAGCCATGCACCCAGTTAAAATTAGTTGTCATTTTTAACATGCCCTATGGCTTCAAGTCTCACACTTTCAATAGTCATTGTATCTAACAACAATCATAAAAACAACCATAACAACTTTATCAGTCCCATCAGCATGTTGTCCCCCACAGAGGACCTACGTTCTGATTTTTAAAGTGTTCTCAGTAAATTTTTCGTGAGGATTTTTTATGCTGAACTGGACATATCATCACAATATAATATTCCAAGTTCTCCCTGCAGAATTTAAATAGCATTTTATTTTGAGGGAAAGAAAATCTAGGAATCAAAGTAGCAGCTTTAAGCACCTAGAAAACTTCCTGTAAAACTTATCAATAACAATATTAGAAATTAAAAATTTGAACAAAGGCTACTGGAAATGCTATATTTGTGTTTTATAGTAACTAGTCATAGAATAAAATACAAGCAATAGTCGTGAACCTAGGATGAAACCCAAGATTCATTCATTCTAGGGGGTGGCCAAATAATGGAATCACAAAATTGAGTTTTCTCTTGAATTAAGAGACTTTTATATTAGTTTGTTCCACAGAGGCCCAGTATCAGGTATGTGGGTATTTTCCATACAGTCAGGCTTACATCAAGTCAGGATGTTCTCCAGAAAGGTGACCAAAGGCATTAAAAAAAAAAAAAAAATTAAGTATGAGGTGTATGCTAAATGGGCCATAGAAACATAAGTCAAATGAGAAAAGCACATACTAAAATAGCTACTTATTTAGCTAATGATGCAAGCAACCATTCAAATCAAAATGTAAGCAAAGACTGAATCATGCCATGTGTGCACAAAGTCAGTTAATGTTTAGAATTGATAACATTTTTATAGTATTTGTGTGCTTACCTTTTCCATCTGAACACCCTTATAAGACATGCAGTATTTATGTGGGGAAGAAATGCCTGAAAATAGAGGTAAGATCCTCCTTTCTAAAAGGTAACATTGACTGAAAAGTTTTGACCTCCTTGAGTGTGTATTTGGGTTATTTCAGTCATTAACTGGTGCCGGTCCATCAGCCCTTTGTCAGAAGCCGCAGCTCCTGCAGGCTGTGTGCCAAGGAGAGCTGAGTGGGCAGGCACAGGGCAGGGATGGGCACCCACTGCTGCTGTGGCCATCCTGTCCCCTGGGAGGGCTTGGGGCAGGACCCAGGGGCACCCTCTGCTTGAGGGGCAGCCTGATGTTGAATTCCAACCCAGCTATCGATTGTAGTGGTACAGCCATGGTGCAGGGGTATTTTAGCTTCACCTCTACCTTGCTGAGCATCTCCTTCCTCCCCCAGCCAGAGCCTGGCACCCTCGTGCACCTGCTGGTACCTACACAGCAGACCTGAATTCAGGAAAAACTGAATTTCACCCCAGTTGCCAGCAGCTACAGATATTTTTCAAAGGCTCCAGTTAAGCATAGCTCCCTGAAAAAATATTTCTGTCAGAGCAAATGGGGACCAAGTTGTTTTCTTTTGTTTTCCAGCTGCTCTTTTGCGCCATGGCCTGTACTTAATCCTCTGTGACATGTGGCCCAGTTTACTCACTGCTAATGAGAGGGATACATGACTGCGGCTATCGCTGTGATACCTGAATTTCCAGGCTGGATGCTCAAACCTACGCACTGTGCCTCCTTTCACTCTCGCTCCTCTCTCCCCTGCAGCATTTAATTTCTGTTTTCGTGTTTATTGGGCAGTGCAGTCATGGAAATCCTCTCTCCGGTGCAGCGTGTAAAATGCTGGCTGCATTGTCAATGTAAGCATACAAGGGCAGTTTTCGTATATTCATTAATAAGGGGCTGGAGATTAAAGTATAGGGAGTCTGTTATTCCCATAACTATTATACAGGTCAGATGAAATAAATTTTTTCTGTGCAATGATTAAGATTGATGTGGTGTTCCTCTAACCCTGTTTGTCATCTTGCGTCCCCAGGAATTATTTCTATCACTGCTTACTTTCAAGACTCTGAACATAAATGCTCATCAAAATAAAATATGTTTTTTAGGTTATGTGGTTTTAAGCAAGGAAGGCACTGGGATTTGTTAGTTTTGACATGTTTACTTTGCTCTGAGGCTAAATGTAAAATATAATACGTTTACCTATTTTACATGTAAGCATTTATTTTGTAACATTGAGAGAATGCGTTACAATTGTAAAACATAAGTCATAGCAGCAATATGAACTAAATTATTCTTATACTAAATATCATAATAGTAAAGTCAACAAAACACTTTTTTTTCTAACATTTTGGTCACCAATGCTGAGGAAGACTGCACAATAAAATTTGTTGTTGTAATTATTACAGTAGCAACATAGCATCTCTCACAGTCCCAGTTTGGGATTTATAAGTCCCTCTGCACCATGTTAGCTACATTAAATCAGGCATTGGCAATGGCATGTAGGCTTTGTGTTTCTATTACAGCAATGATTATGAGCCTTTGGTCAAGAAAACAAAGGCTAGTTACACTTGGGAACTATTCGGATAGAAAACGAATAATTCTTCCCTTAAAAATCTTCCAGTCTTCTCTCCCATCTAAGAAGGGAGTTCATTTATGTGGCTTCCATTATAGTAAACATTAGCCACCTGAAATAAGGTACTAGAAAGGATAATTAGTACTAGTGGCAGTCAATACCAATGCAAAGAAAGGAAATGAGAACCATGCAGGATTGTTTATAGAAACAAAATGGCTGTTTATAAATGTTATTAGAAGTGAAGGTAGAAATCATCCCTTGAGGACCTAACAGTGGCTACTGTGACTTGGATATTTCTCAAGTGAATTAAATCAGCTTTGTTTTTAAATATACAACTGCAAAATTGTAGAGTTAGTCCTTTATTCTGTCCTATACCACATAATGCTTCTTTGGTTTAGGTCAGTACAACCATTTAAACCCTGACTGAGTAACTGCAGATTTTTCTCAAACTGCTGTCTTCTCATTTTCCCATTCAGAGCCTTTATGCTGACTTGCAGAGAGTCTTTCATGGAGTCAGACAGCAGGAATGCGGCAGCCTGGATTTTTACACTGGAAAAGGTGTTGCATCTTCTATGCCAGAAAAAGGCATAAGGATATTAGAAAATCTTCCTTTTTGAATTTGGTCTCTTATCAAGGAGTCAGCAGCCAACAGAATGAAGCCACTCCACATACTCAGTCACTAATTAATTTATGCTTCATTGCCAAGTAAAGGGTCACTGACTTATTCTTTCTGTTCTTAGGGTGTTTTAATAGCAATGATGTTGGACAGTTGTGGCCTCTGGTTCTTTGCTTAAATGCTGCAGAGGGCTCAGGGACAGCCAGGAGAAGTGACATCCCAGTCTCTGGGGGATGAGAGCCTGCGTTGGTCCTGCCAGGGGTCTCTCTGCTCCTGCTGGCACTGCACAGGTCAACACCTTAAACCTGTGCTACAGTATTTACTCCCCAGGAAAAATTAATGTAAATATACTATGAATCTGCTAGGTTTAGGTGTTGGTTTTGCAGGTTAGTTCAGGTTGGTTTTTTTGCTTTGTTTTTACAAGCTATTTCTGATTTTGTGAAAGGTTAACTTTTCATTTGATAGCAGGTGTCGAACAACGTCTTTTTTGGAAAACACAGATATATAGACATAAAAAATGTTAAATCACATGTTTGTTTATTACTGAAAATAAAGTTATCTAAAGGATTTACAAAGCCTATTAGCTATAACATTCTACCACTTTTTCAGGCCTTGGAGAGCTTTGATGACAATTAAATAATTCCACTGCCATTGGGAGGAAAGAATTGATGTGGTATTTCTGTGAAGATCATACCTCAGGAAACAGAAAGAACATTTTGGTGTGATAATAAAAGCATATCCCTTTTCAGGGGCATATATCCACTGTTACATTTACTATAAGCAAGAAATATTCTCAACAATGTTGAAGCTGACTAACAATATCTCAAACTCGAATTTGTTTTTAAAATGATCGTTGTTTTAAGCCAATGGTTCCTTAGATTTCAAATGAAGCTACATTCCTTTCTGAATCAAGCAGGCTTACTCAGTTTGGTTAAGGTAACATTTGGGCTAGAACTTCATGATTGATGGCGTTTTCAGAACTTTCTGAAGTTTTACAATATGCTTGACACAGTAATCATATGGTGTAGCAGAAACATTGTAAATTATGCTCTTAGTAATTTATGGGACAGCATAAGTAAGTATTGAGTTTGTGAACACTTAAGAAATCTTCAGAGAATACAAATTGTTTTCCTATAGAGTAGAAGTTCTACAAGAATATAGAATGTATCTTGCAGTACTACAGCTAGCGTGATTTTAACATAAAGTACTTAATTTTTTTTTTTTTTTTAAATGGACACTTTGACAGTTGCACACTGTTGACAGTGTCTGATAGGAGGGGATGGGATTCAGAGCCTTGCTCTGATGGATACAGGACCCTGGAAATGCCAGTGGCCTGGTTACTGCTCTGGACATGTCTCCACCACAAACCAGAGTGAAGTAATGGCACACCAACAGGGTATAACACAGCACGTGGCAGAGGTACTCAGCTCAGTGTGAAAGCCATCCCACCCTTCACCTTGAGTGGCTGAAGAAACAGTGAGATGCACAGGGAGAAATTGTCAGGCAGTGCTGCACCCTGTAGATGTACATTCTTGTCACCTCTCGTTTTCATGAATTTTTTTTTCCCTAAAATATGGTTTATCAAAATAATTTAATGAACTGATGCTTTGAATTGTTTCAGAAGAGCCGCAGATTGCTGTGCTCAATAGCAATGAGTACAGATATTAAAAAAAGACAAGACTAATGTCCGTTTCAGCCCTGTATTTCCTTTGAATTTATCTGCACTGTCCTCTCAAATAGTAATGCAAATAAAAATGATTAATGTAGAAAAGGCACTCAAGCTGCTGAGTTCAGATTTTGCCTCATTTATTATTTTTTGGACATCTTAGCAATAGGAAAACCATGTCAATGTGTTACTTTTTTTTGGTTGTTTCATTAATCAATCTTTAGAAAAGAAAATACTGAAATTAGACAGACCACAGATTGTGCCTAGGCTTTCGTGAGGACACACTGAGTTTGTCTCCTGGAGAGAAATGTTTCAAAGAGGATCCCAAAGGAGTCCCATGCACTATTGACTCATTAGAGAGAGACGGTAAGGGAAAAACCCTTCTTCCTTAAAGGCACAGACTGCTTAGGCGATACCAAATTTCTCTTTGTGCTGGAAGAAAGTATATTATGGGGTGCAAGCTTTGACTTGAAGTAACCCTACAGAGACAGCTCAGCAGACAGGTCATTAAAATAAGGTCTGTCAGAGTGCTCTGGCAAACGCCTCTCGCGTAGTCATTAAGTACAGAGAATCTTACCGTGTTTCTGCACTAAGGCTACTCCTGAAGCAAAAGGGTAAAAATGCTGAATTATTTCTGTGCCCATACTAGGCATCCCTGGCATTTTTATTGCCTTTTAATGCATTAAAAACTTTGGTGATAATTTTGTTAATGGAGTGCTGTGCCCAGCTGGTTTTGGTCTCCAAGTGGAGCACCACCCTGGCAACTCCATGTAAAGAAAGTCTTTGCAGCCTTGAGATTTTGGGGCCAAGGGGTTTGGACCTTTTCTCCTGGCCATTTTCTGCACCACATGGAGGCAATCTCTAATGTTAGCATATTTAGAGAGGGGAAGGTCACATCCCAATCCCTGTGACTGCTTTCCTGCACCCCTCATTGTCACAGTGGTTTTTATATGGTGCTGATCCACCCCTTGCATGCATCTCCAATAGGCGATGATGAAAACCTCCAGTGCTTTTAAATTCTGCTTGGGGAAGTGATGTAGCTTGCCCCAGACTGGAACTGCAAAGAGGGTTATAACACAAATTTGCTGGGTGCTTTGAAGATATACTGTGTATATATTAAGAACTTGGTCTTAACCCTCATCTCTAGGACAAATTCCATCTTTTCTGCATTGCTCACTCAGCTTTTCTTCAGTTCAGTGATCTGAGCATTGTTTCACATGAAGAGATGAACATTTTTACTGCTTGGTTTGAAGTCAACCAGCGACCAGATCGGTGGAGAGAAGTTGCCTATATGTCCTCTGAGAGCCAGTGTGCATGTACGGTAGGCATATTTGTTCAAACTAGACTTCTACTTACATGTTTTTTTTAAAACAAAAATTATTTTGAAATGTTCATTAATTCCTTTTAGATTATAATTTATTGATCCATCATTTATATTTTTTCTTTAGATAATTTTAAACAGCAGGGTAAAATTCTATACAAGAACTTGTTTGTAGGAACAAATAGCAATTTTTTTGCCAAAGAAAATACATAGAATATTTTTAAAAGGTCGTCTCTTATATAAATTATAGTTGCAAATACTGTATTTTTCAAATAACTGAGAAGAATACACATTGAACTTGAGTAAGATGGACTTATTTCTATTCAGGAGTTAGGTATCCTGCTTAAAATGCGTAAAGGTTTTCCAAAAATTTCCAGCCTCTGTTTTCCACAATTTTTCAGTTTGCACATGAACACACACTAGTACGTTAGCTGCAGCAGCACTCAACAAAGGAATCTAAACAGAAGAAAATAACGAACATCATCTCAGAAACAAATAAAATTTAATAGCAGTTAAATTGATTATGATGTGTATTGAAGTTTTGCAGTCACCTTAATGCATTTCTCTGTGTTATAGAAAGCTGGAAGGAAAGAATGCTATGGCCATCTGCTCATTGCACAGGACTGAAATGTCTGAGAAAACTACCACTATGACTTGAGAAATTATTACTGAAGATAACATAGCTAATGTATTTACATGTAGAACACCAATTTACCAGAAAATAATAGTAAAGTGAGATTAGTTCCTTGGCTAGGGAAAAAAATCCCAAGAATTGTGGGGAAAGTACCAAAAGTTGTGGAGGAGTTGAGACTGATTTTTTTCACTCGGTATGTAAATCATGAAAAGTTTAAAAAGTTCTATAAGATCAGTTTATATCACAGCAATTTATATAAGCTAGAAAGATTTATGTAAGTTAGCAAGACTTGCATTAATGACCACAAATGGGCTAGTTTTCTTAAATCTTAATTTCCCCCTACAACTCATCCTGAAATTAAATCTTTAGGATAAAACTTGAGCATAGGGACTAAAACCCCCACAAAATAAACAAAACCCTCATACACACACCCCTAACCCATAACTTTCCTACAAAGCTACAATGTTTACCATCTGTAATTCTTTTAATACACATTTACAGTCCTCATTTCCTTACCCCAGGCAAAATAATGGATCTCACACCATGTAAAGGAGAAAGGCCGAGCAAAACACTCAAACTGTATTAAGAACAAACTTTTTACTTAGGATTCAAATGTAAGAATACAAATTATCATTTCACTTTGCCGTGGCACTCAAAGTTATTAAAAATACCATTCTTAAATTGTAGGATAATATTAAATAGATTCTTTGCATACTTTGTTGGCAACAGATCAAAAGCTAAATGTCAAGTGATTGTTTCTTTGTAATCAAAACATTTTATGTATCAAGTAATAACAGAAAAGCATCGCCTAAATGCTAAATATTGCAATATTTATGTAAAAGCCAAATTTAAAACCAAAATATTTTAATAACTTTGAAAGTAGTACTCATCTATGAACTTGTCCTTAGCATTTATCACAAATTTCTTTATTAATTATCTAAACATACTATTCATTTCCTTTTGGTAACTACTAAATTCAATTTTCAGGTGATTCTATTTGATGTCCTGGGTTTAAAACATTGTTCCAATAAACTGAAATGATTTAACACAATATTATGCTGTATCTTTCATTGCAACGTTATTATTTACAGAAAGATCTTTGAAAAAGTATTTAAAATATAGATGATGTGGATACAAATATTTTCAGGTTTTCTATATAACCATACCCTTGTTTGGGTTTGTTGCAAGTTCCTTAATACTGCATCTGCCACATCTATTGTAAAGAAAATAGTTTTGAGACTGCTTATCTAAGAGTATGAAGTAATTAAAAACAACACAATATACCTGGTACATTTTCAAGAGAAGAATAATTTTTTACCTTTCTGAGAGTACCCCACTTACACCTTTTTGGAAATGTCAGCATGCTACCCCACACCAAGAGGTGTTTCAAAAGAAGTAGCACTTCTAAAAGAATTTTGTTCGAGCATTTTTATCACTCAGCATAAACAATAAGAAAGGGATGATGCTGGTCTTATTCAAGTATTAAGAGAGATTCATAAACATGGAGTCAAGAATACACATAAAACACATTTTGCACTTGTAAGACCAATTGAAGAACAATGCTAGCTTTTTTGCTTTTCAATTTTTCAAAGGCCTTTCTTTCATCAGAAAGTCCAAGCTTCTGCAGTAGGATGAGAGATTTCTCAGCCAATTTTGCTATTTCCAGATAAGATGTGTGCCCAAGACTGCTCTGTGTCTGTGATATTCAGCCATGTTGGAGGTAAAGGGAATCCAGGCACTGATTTTTCACCAAACCCCCAAATGCTGCTGCCTTTGCAGCCTGCCATGCTGTGTATGTGTACACAGTGTAAAGTCACACAAGATGCTGACAGCAATGGTTGCTGGTTCCAGCAGCAAAGGTGCTCAAGATGCACAGGGTGTGGTGAGCCCAAGGAGTGCAAAGAGGCTGAAATTTCCATCAAGTATTTCTTCTGGAAAAGACCTGTTTTTGTATATCGGAGGATAAATAATTAGAAGTGGTGGATGGAAAACTAATTTCTGTGTTTGGAAGAAAATCAAATCAGAGAAAGTTAAAAGAGCCTCTTCCTTGGCATTAGAGTGGGAAATGCTTTCTAAATAGTTTCAACATTACTTTAAACTACACTTATGGGAAAGGATGCTTGAAAAAACTGCAAAAACTTTTGCTGCATTTTGCCAAACATGAGGAAGGAAACAGTCTTAACAAAAGTACAAAACCAATGAAAGTGGATAACATAATGAAACAAAAAAAAATACAGTATTGATTCTCTTTTTTTGTCTAAAAATTATTGTTAGGAGCAGGGGGATGCTTGACATTCAGCCTTGCAGATACACTCTGCTTGAGCACTGTAGGGCAGTGTCATTTCCCTTCTCTGTCTAGACACCGCCACTCTGGCCCCATCCTGGGGATGTCATCCCAGGGCTAGAAAAATTGTCCATTGAGCACCCGAAGGACATAGAGGATCCAACAAGACTAATGCCTAATTTAGTGTGTTTAAGATGCCCATTAACCTGAATTAAACTTCTAAATAACAATATATATGGTATATTTACAAACCCTGTTTTTAACATTGACTCGAGCAGCTTATAATATATTGTTTATTATTTATATTTTCTGTAGGGAATATATACTTCCCTCAATAGTAAAAAGGATTAAAACCTAATCTTTTTACTGAAACTGAAAGATTAAAAAGTTAACTAATAGATTAACAATAATGTTTTCACAGCACCTCCATGTTTCTCTTCCTCCCAATATTATAGCTAAGATTGATGTAAAATATTTATAGAAAATAGATTAGGGATTTCTTATTTCATATAAGAAATACTTCTTTGACCTCCATGGAAGTCATTATTGTAAATGGGGATATCTTCCATGGGAAATTTTTGATGAGAGTTTTCTATGGGGAGAATGTGATAGAATAGTTACTTCAAATGTTTCTTGGAACCTCTAGTTTCGATATTTCACAATATCATAAATAGAAGTGCATTCCCAAATTTGTTTAACAATTAATTTTTTTACAGAACTAGTCTTTGACATTTTGAAATAGCTGTTTTGATTCAAATAGTTGCAAACAAATCTTTTTATTCAACCATTTCTGACTTGGAGCACTTTGTTCCTGCTTGTTGAATCAAATTGAAATCTGCCTTAATTCTGATGGCTGAGCCCTGTGTTTCCAAGGACTGCCATACTGAGGTTTGTGGGCTGGGCACTCCTGCTCAGCAGTACTGCCCTTGCATGCCTCACCAAGCTGCAAGATCCAGCGAATGACACAATCTGGGCAGAGGACTCCGCTAATTAGAAAGAAGCACAGAAACTAAGGGCTCCAAGAATGACACTGGTAGGATATACAAATATTAATGCCAAGCCAATTAAGTTTAAGTGGATATGTATCAAAACTATAAATGTCTGGTTCATCTCAGGGGAGCAAGAATATAAAAAATGTCTCTCCAAATTAAAAATATGTAAGATGTAACATAGCAGCAACAAAAACAAGCCTTTTGGTCAATGGGAAAATTAATCAACGTGGATATTAGTTATTATTCCTGAATCATAATAAATTACTGATTAGCATTCTGTTTTTCCTCCTGTATTTTTATTTAATCACATTTTATATCATCATTCTGCATGAAACTGACCTCTGCTTAGCTCCAGGAAAGCTGTTACATAGCATTAAAGGTTTGGCATGTCCTTTGGCATAGCCCCTATCAAAATGTGCTGTAAAAATTGTAACATCTTAGAAGGCGTCTCACGCTTGTAAAATTCCATTCCACTTTGCTTCCTTATCGCATCAGGCTCATGACTTCTACTACCATTCATTATGTTGCATTCCTCAGGCTAGCCTGTCCATCCAGCACTCTGGGGACACAGAAGGTTCACTTGATCCATTCCTCACCTTCCCTTTGCTACATATTTTGCTCGAAGATGAGTGGCCATACAACTTGTACCTACTATAGCACCATAAAATGTTTGCAGAGGGCCATGTAAGATATCGTACTTTTCTTCTTCTACTGGCGTAAGCTCATTCCAGCTTCAAGGATGCTGGAATAATTTTCAATATTCTTGACTCTCAGCTGTTCTAAAACAGGCCCTTGAACTCTTGGGGGATTTGCAAGATGGTCAGATGTTCTCTGTCCAAGATGTGTGGTTTCAAGATAATGAATATTCATGCCTGGGTTTCCCTGCACTTTAGTGAATTAAAAAAGAATTAAAATGGCAAGACTTATGGTTTCTGATTTGCCCAGAAGGCATGATATCTTCCCATTTAGTAGCAGTATCAATTTAAAAAAAAAAAATTAAAAAATGCATGAAGATAGAATTGAGGATCTTTTGGTTACTTGCAATGAAGCCATCCCCTGGATTTGCTGAATTCTTGCCTTCCTACACTTAAGGATGCATTATTTCATTACTGTTTTAATACCTGATGCAGTTATTTCAGGGTCATTAATTACAATTTATCAAAGTTGTTTCTGAAAAAAAAAGTATTTTCAAGATTGGAACATGTTTTCGATCTGTCAGCTTTGAAAATCTGTGGTTAAAACTGAGTGCAACAGGAGAAAATGAATTTTCAACCCTTAGAATGATGTTTGAGACACAGGGTGGAAACAAGCAAGCCTGCATTGAGGCTGATAAGCTTCCTAAATCCTGCAGGGCTTCTTGTACATCACTATCTTTTTAAAAGGTTCATTTAAGCAAGTAATTTAGGGTTGTGAGCTTTTTTTCCCCCTCTCTAGATATGCGGTCTGATGAGTTTAAACTGTAGCACAGTGCTTCGTGTCTTTAGCCACACCAGCTTAATCCCCTCAACTCATAAATACACAAAATTCATCCAGTATTGTCTGTTAAAAAGAAAAAAAAATCAGAGAGAGTGACAGGAGTTCTGTTCTTGTTAACCTCCCTTCATCTCCTCATTGCCCTTTATGCTGGTTGGAAGATGTTTTCTTTGTTAATTTGCTCTGTATAGTACTTAGCACGCAGGGGCTTTGTTGCTAAATCTGGAATTGACTCTCTGTAAGACTGTACTTACACAGTCCTTGCTGAGAGCCACATGACATTGATGGCAGCATCACAAGGCAGGCTGGAGGCTAAACCGTCCAGCTGGCCCTTGGGGCTATATGCAGACCACTCTAACTAATAATTGGGAAAGGGAAATGTTGGGTACAGAGAGTGTCTACAGTGTCCTCCAAAGCATATTTATCTGCTGCACGACCACACCTGGTCTCTGTGCAGCCTCTGGCTGCCAGATCTATCTTGTCACTAATGATGTCAGGCAGAGGGATTAGAGCTTTCCCTGCAGGAGCCCAGTGCCCTGAGGACATCTTCAGGAAGAGCAACCAACATCTAGGTGACATGAATGCAAACTGGATTCAGGAGGATGCTTGAGTTTTGCTTTGAACAGTTGCCAAGAATAGTTGCCCCTAAGGGTTCACTGTCATGGGCAGCGTCAACATTGCTGTTGGTCACTGATCACATTCTTGGACTGGGTGCTGGACAATCACCACTGCCTAGGCCAGTGCAAAGGAAGCTGGGGAACTGGCTCAGACCTGAACTGGCAGATTCCTGCCAGAGTGGACGATGACACTTTTTAACTGCAAGCAAACAAGTGAATGAGGTTAAGTGAATGCACCCCGTGTTAGGTGTTTAGAGCGCAAGGTAGCAGACAAATACTGGGTTTATTATGTTGTGTACATTGAGAAAGGCTGACGGAGTCCTTGACACGTGAAAGGGGCGTTTCCTCAAACACTTTGGTTTTGGTTGGTCTGTCAATACCCAAGGAAAGCTGAAAACCTTGTGCCCAGCCAGTCTGTCAGTGTCCCATTGTAGGGACCTCAGTGAACAGCCTGCCGTAGCCCAGAGCGGTTTGACCGACGTGTCTGGGGACACACAGCAACAGCGTATGGGAGTGAAACCTTTATTGCAGTTTAGAAAGAGACCTTCTCCTGCATTTCCCCACTCTTAGGTACATTCTCCACTGCCAGCTACAGCTGGTGCCCCTGAATGTGAATACAACTTCCCACTTTTCTTTGATTTCATCCCCAGTCATCTCACCACTGCCCTCATGGACTGTAATCAAGGGTGCTTCCTATTTCTCTCTACTTTCAAAACTGAAGTGGCCTCCTCCTGGCAGCTCCGTCACCACTTCTCTCCTTTGTGAAGATTTCTTACTATGCAGTCAGAAGAGTTGCAGACATTTTGGTCAAAGGATAGATGTTAATGGCATCATCTGGCACAGAAATTCTGTATGTAACCATCCAGTGTCTCTAGAAAGGATTCCCTCTTTAATCATAGCGAAAGGTGGGAGTGAGGCAGACAAGGCTATTTTTTCACTTTCTTACAAGTTATAACAGAGTACATTACTTACAGCAGTTGATGACCACTAAGAAAAAACATACTGGTAACTACAAGTTCTTACTGGTGTCTTCTGAAAGTTGCATCATAAAAAGCTGAATTTTAACCACTACCAGTTTATATAGGGTGTTTTATTTGCAACTAATTGGTCTTCCTTCTGCTTTGTACGTTCTGAATTGGGCTTTACTTAGCCAAGAATAGCACTCATTAGATGCCTTATTGTGTCAGCACCGTGTAGTTTTGCAATACTTCTCCAACTATCCTGCTAGCTGTTTTTTCTATACTTGCTTTGTATAGAAAGGACAATACATGATAATGAAATAATGCCTTGGTGTTTTATACGGTGAGCTAATATTTAAATTTAATCAATCATTTTGTCATACAAGAATGAGTAATATCAAGAGAAGCCTTTATTCCTCAGGCATTTGAAAATTGTCTTATAGCTCATCTCACAGATCTATCACCTGTAAAACAAAAAGAGCCATTCTTGATTGAGTACTGTGGAAGTATTACATTTATATATGCAGAATAAGGCCGTGAGGGGAGTATTACTGATCTGGGCTCTATAGAATTATAACCCAAACCTCTGACGAAATTACTTCTACAGGCCCATAAAAGTGGTGCAAACAGTTTCCTTTCCACCTGTCAAAACTATCCTCTCATGACAATGAATGTGAAAGCTTAGGAAGTGTCACTGTGAAAAGTCTTTCCCTAACGCCATGTTCTCATTTGCTGCAGCAAAAATGTATCCTTTTGATCTGCTGTGTAAACACCATTATTGCACACTGTTTATTTTGAGTAGTTTATTCATTGTCAGAAAAGACGTTTCAGGGGATGCTCATGATCCTGTAGAGGAGATCAAAACTCTAAGCAGATTTAGGTTGCTGAAATCACACTACCCTTAAATGCCTGCATCAGAAAAGTCCACACAGGCTTTGTCCTGTCCAGTCCATTGTACCAGATGTTTTTTGTAGCTTTGTGCTGGGACAAGAGGTAGGAGAGGACAGCTCTTCCTAGGATGGACCTGAGCCACATAAGCTGTTGTCCTCTGCTGTCACCTGCAATGCACCCAGGACTGTAGCCGCATAACATTCTGCTTTCTCATCACTTCACTGAGCAGACCACATTGCACCTTAAATACCTTTACCAAGAACCACAGGCATTCTCAAAACAGAGTCCCTACACTCATGAAAATTATTATCAGTTCTGGAGCACAAAGTGTTTTGCCTTTGAGCAATGGCCATGCATGAACATGAGTCTCACTTCAAGTTTTTGATGCTATCAGACACAAGATGCTACTGACTTGAAAAAGCAAGCTGGCAGGAAAAGACAGGAGGCATATGGGGCTTAGCCTCTCTATGTCATGCATAAATCCCAGGGATTAGTGCAAGAGAGCTAGTCCTTTTTCCTAAAAATATTGGTGTGTGTGTATATACAGCAAAGCATGTGAACATATTCTACTAGTCTGCGTTTCATAGGGAAGCGTTAAGAGTTAAATAAATTATATTGATTCACACGAAGACGATAATTATATATTATATTGTGTACACGGTTGCTATAACCATTTTGTTAGAAACATGAGGAAATATTTTTCATTACTATCTGTTTTTCATTACTGTCCCTTTTTCCTTTGCAAGATGAGCCTCGCAAACCACTACTGCTAAGTGGTATTATTTTAAGCTACACGTAGCTTGGTTGAAAAATTTAATACAACATTTAGATTCAGATTTTCCATGGATAGAATAAACCATCCTTCTTGCACATTGAGTGACAACTCGTAAAATTGTATTATAAATTTACGTAGACTAATACAAAGATCTGTGAATATGATAAAACAGGAATTCAACCACTCCACAGAAAAGAAAAAAATTGTAATTTAGAGAAGCTAAAACAATTAATTAAAAAAAAAAAAGCAAAGTGACTTTATCTAAAATCTATGAAAATATTTCAAATATTCCCAAAAATGGCATGTGTAAAAGTGCTGAGCACATCCAGGGCTGATATTTATTGTCAATTGTATGAAAGCACACAGATATTCAATTATCTGCTATTAAATCCTATCGTGCTAAGGTACAAAATGATTCTATAGTACTGACTTGTTTTAGGTCCTTAAGACTATAGCAATGACTGAATGCAAAAGGATGCAGAAGCATTTAATTACACCGAAAGATCTTTTGAATTTTGTTTACAGAAAAAAAGGAAGTATTTAATTCAACAGCAATAGATGAAAATTGTGTTTGTATTTTTATCACTGACAGTATTGTGTAGGAGTTTATTGACAAGTCATGAATTCACTTATGCTGCATAACCTCATCAAGCAATTAATCTGAAAATTCATTTCACTATATCGTTGATTTTGTTTTCATGTGAAATTTAGACAAATTATCTTCATATGTAAAACCTACTACAGGATAAGCCACAGAATAATAATTCCTTTGGAAGCCAGAAGACAATATATAAAAAATGATCAGCACACACAAGATAACTGAGTCTTATGTGATAGTATTATCTCAAGCAGATAGGTGACAGCTTCTTCATAGCTGTCGGATTGAGCTGTTGGCCCAGAACTTGGGTAGATAAACCTGTCTGTCATTCAGATAGTGTTTCATCCCACCAGGATGCTACATGGCTCTCCAGACTTTCAGATCCTTCTTTCCTGTGTTCCAAATGTGAGACCAGATGGTGAAAGGGTCTGTGGTCTGTGTGATTAGGGTCATCTGCTCCTTGTGAGTCCTTCTCTTGAGGCCTTATCACAAAGGCTGTTTGGACCAGCTTCATAACTAATATACACAGGGAAAAAAACATACTTGCAAAAGTCACCCTGTCATTGCCTCAGTAGGGTTAGCAATAGACAAGTTCCAGTTTTAGACAGATTCCCTACTGCTGGTGCACAGATTGACAATTTTTGTGCTTCCTGCAAACCCTCACTCCTGGGACTCATGTACGTCCCTGTGAAAGATCAGTACAGGTGGCTGCATCACTTGCTTTATAAAATATTGTGCTCTTTTCAGGAATTTAAAACCTGAACTTTCAGCCTTGGTAGTGTCAGTGTGTTCTAACGGGAAGGTGATGAGACAGGGATGTTTCCTCTGTGCCTGCTCTTGTGATGCATGAGCCCATCAGCTCTTGGCAGCCGCACTCACGCCCTGCTGACAGTGCCCTCAGTGCCTTTGCTGTGATCTTTGCTGGAGCTCCTGCAGACACCCACATGGCCTGGGCTGCTGCCGTGTGCCAGTCCTTTGTGGAGATGCTGGATGATGCGGTGAGGAAATGTTCAGCTCTATTTAGTAGTGTTAAGCCTTGCAAGCCTTTGGTTTCAGCCCACGACCTGCTCGGTGCCCCCTTGGTTCCCTCTGATGTCCAACTCTATCTTCCCTTTTGCCTTTTTGCTCAGCAAATGTGTTCCAACACAGGGATTTGTAGAAAGCTTTTTTACATGGAATGCTGAATTTAAATGCTTTCAATTATTTTCAAGAATACAAAAATGTTGCTGAAGGAAATGAAAAAATAGTACTTAACAGAAAATTTCATCACAGCAGATAGAATGAAAAATAGTGGCTATTGCTGAAAAATGCATGTAAAGTTAATTATTCATGAAAGCAATGCATCTGAGTTAAACAAACAAACTGAGCTTACCTAGCATTGTAATTTTAGAAACACAGAATGCTACTTCAGAAGAACATAAATAACACTTCATACCATCCAGAAAGTTTAATATCCTACCACTTTTTAAATTAATATAAAGCTGCTGCGTTTATTAATAATGAGGTTTGGGCAAGTTACAAATCAAATTTAAGTAGTTGAAATCTGAGGGCCCTCATAAGGTAAATTAACATGAGTAAATTATGTGGACTATATGGACTGAAAAAACTCAGTAGTCTTTTAACACCGATAGGTTTCACAGGTAGTCACAGAATGACCTTACAGTACATTCTTCTAAAGCTAGTTAATGATCTGCCATATGGTTTAAGGTTAAATAACAAATCCTTGGAATTATTCTGTCACACTCACCTGGCAATACATTTTCCTAGATGTGCTCTTGGACCCTGAAGAATTTTCCCAAAATGAATTGAAAAAATGCTAATGAAAATTTTTCTCTCAAATTGCTTAGTTCAAGCAAAAAAAAAAGGCTTCATCAGAAAATTTCTGTTTATTTCTACTTACAGTAAAAATTTATAACAATTCAGAAAAAAAGGCAAAAGAATATGGAGGATAGTATCATAAGAGAAACTTATTTTTATCTCAGAGAAGACAGGATTATTCTGACATGCTGACGCATTAAAGTCCTGCTCAATACAATCATATATATATTTACATATGTGGTATATATGCATGTGTATCCATAAAATTAAAACTTAAATTTCTCTTCTCTAAAGTTTCCATCAAACTGTCATTGTTTTTATCTGAGAATATCTATTGCAAAGAGACTTCTAAACACTATATCAGTATTAATTATTTTATTTGTTTAGGGATTATATAACTATGCACATGAATCAGAGTTTGAAGGCAATTACTGGACTTCACAAGCAATTTTGAAATCAAATATTTAGAAATAGTATGAGAACACAGCAAGTCCTTTCTCGTTTTGCATTGTCATGCAAATACCCATGGCACATTATAAAATACACTACATATAAATCAACTATTATTAGAAAATCTTGGCTGTAGGATTTTATTCTGTGTCCTACTATGAAGATTAAATACCAGTAGTATAAAATGTAAGCATTCTATTTTTTCTTTTAAGCCCAAACTCATCAAACATTTACTGGAAACAGTATTTTCTTAAGACAAGGTAAGTAGTCTCTAATGTGGAATTAGAGTCTTTGGGTGTATATTAGCCTCTAGGCAGAAGAGAAATAAAAACAACAGCTTAGAATGGCATATAATAAGAGAAATGAGGAAGAAACAAGCTATTATACCTAGGAACTTATTTCCCAGGGATGGGAGAAGGCAGTAACAAAATACAACTTCACAGAGGTATTTTAAAATCAGCAGAGGAATGTGGACAGAAACAAGAAACAGCAAAAGCTGTTTTTACCATTCTGTGCTTCAAAATAAACAACTTAATCTATGATAAATTTCTTTAATATTTCTGTTTACTTCACAACTTGGAGCTGTTTAATGAGGGATAACTTCCATAATGTTCGTTACTGCAATAGAGTCATCAGCCTGCAACAAAATACTGCAGAGAAGAAAAAGCCACAGAAAGATGAAAAACATGCATGTTTTGTGAAAGAAGAATATTAAAAAAAAATCAAAAAGGATATTTGCATGTAGGAGATACCAGAATGCGTCATGCTGCCATTTTTCTTTCTTTTATTTGTTTATTTATTTATTTCTCTATTACCATCTCATCTAAATTAGTATTAAACCAAAGGGTAAAAAGCATACAGATATACAGGCTTCCAGAAATCCATGTGTTCTTAAAATGATCTTGGAAACTGTAAGAACTGCTGCAATTGTGAATTTCCTGAAATCCTTCAGCAGAAAATGTGAAGTCAGATGCTCACATGCGTAGCCTGGCGTTATTTCCACTGACTTTTTATCTTTGTTCTGTGATCAAACTGAACCTGCGATGAATCCTCAGGAGATGAGTTGTTGAGTTCTTTCATGGTTAAATGCATAATTATTTCATATCTTCCCACCAAACCCTTACACACTTACATGTATTGTATCATAGTTCTATGAAAGTGCACATGGCTGTGGCAGCTAGTTGGAAGGAATTCAGATATTTAAGGAAAATGTGCCTTCCCTTTGTGCGAATTTTCTTTCTTTAATTGTGGCAGGGAAAAGCATATCTTCAATAAATGTGAATGTGAATGAATAATTGAATTTTATTCTTTTCATTCTGCTAAGTCTTCCAGATTTTTTTTCTTCCTATGAGATAAAAAGTTACATTCAGACTCATATTTTTTTAAAGTAAAGGACAGCTTGGGCAATAGTGACAAACATGTGAAAGTGGGCAGATTGTAATGCATAGATAATAAATATCAAGAGGCAAATAGGGTCGGTATTGTTTCTTCTTTTTTCTTTTCCCAATATAACATATATTAAACTTGTATTTTTTGTCTTAAATGTTCTTTTCTGCTAGGGGATTAATTTAAAAAAATTAATCTATATGACTACATGGCTCTATTTTTACTGTAATTAACCAATCCATCAGTTAGATTTCAAGATTCTCCCACAAATGTGTTAGCAATATTTAATTGTCTGAACAGTGAAGGATTTTCTTTTAAAAAAGGTGGGGGAATGAGTTAAGAATTGTTCTTGACAAGAGTCTGGGCTTTTGTCTTTTCTGCATTATTTACCTGTGATTTTTCATCTCTAATAACAAAGACGCAGCATTACTATGGAGACCAAATATCTTTGCTATTAATCTGCTCTCCTCATAAATTTAGACTTTATCCATTTTACCCACTAAAGAGTAAAGCTGAGAAGTGAAGATAGTGCAGTGTGGATCAAAGAAATAATAGGGAAAAAATTATTCTTTATTTCTTTCCTGAGGTATCCCTTGAAGTGTGCATGCTCATTGTAAAGCAAGATAAATCAGGAAAAAAAAAAGAGAAGAAAAAACTATCCTCAGGCAGCCTTATGATTTATATGGGTTTTATATATGGCTATATTTTGTTCAGCTCAATGAAAGATAAAAAGAGGACAAAGCACATGGAATTTGAGCTGGTTCTTCTTAGTGTGGTGATTCCTCACTGCCATTCCCCACTCAAGGGAGAAGAGCAAAGGTTGAACATCTGGAGGTGTAACTGAGTGTAAGAGACAGTGAAAGCTAATCTGAAGAGAGATTTGAACAGGATTATTCCAAAGAGTGCTCAATAGTACTTTTCCTATAAGTAATTCTGGCACAAAGAGGAGGAAGGTCTTTCTCATTGCACCCAGAGATGTCACAGCCTCTTTGATCATTCTTATGCCAGTGCACAAAACTTGGAAGCAAAATGTAAAACAGACAGCTACACAATTTAACATACTGCCTATATTTGACTGGTGGTATTTGAATTTACGAAACGGGAGTTCTCTTTTGGGAATGAAGGAGACCTCAGAATCTTGTTTGTTCAACTGGGATAGAGAGAGGTGGTCTCTTTTTCCTTCAAGCTGCTATTCTGAGTTATAGTAGTACCCATGTTTCTTTCTGTTTTGAATAATAGTAAACACCAAGATATAAAGAGTTTAGTGTTCCTGTTTGAAGCTGACTTTGCTTTGGGCTGACTTACTAAACTCAACTCTTGTCCAGGATCCTATTGGCTTGAATTACCTTCTCTTCCCCCACATACAGCTCTCAGTGCTGGAAAACAGGCTCACTGGCAAAGGCTCCGATTGGACCCAGCCCTGCCAGACTGCTAGCTTCCAAAACTAGGTTCAGAAGTCAAAAAGAAAACATAAAGGGAGAAGACTTTCTGTGTCTTTATCTAATCAGAAGTAGAATTAATAGTCATTTCCACAGATACCTAAACAGAAGCAGTTACACCAGCTATTATTCTGTTGCAGCTTTTCCTGATCAGTGCGGACAATCTCACATTGATCCTTTTGCAAAGATTTGCCAAGACATCCTGTTTGGAAGGAGCTGGATGAAAATGGCTGGGGCAAAATGCTTCATCAAGTAGTTGTAAAATAAATAGCAGGACAATAAGTTAAATTTTGGCTTGATATTTTCAACTTCGTAATTTTATCTTGGAAAAAACTCAGTCTGAAATCTTTAGATAACCTTTTCTTTAGATAAGTAAAGGAATCTCTTTCCAGCTCTTTTATCTGCTGTACTAATGAAACAAGGGTAGCTACAGGCACAACTGCAAATGTTCTGAAGTACAGAGCGTGAGACCTCATCACTTCAGTTGTCCTTCCCTGCTGCCTGTTTTACATAATGAACTTTACCGAGCTGATATTTTTCTTAACAACCTAAACACAAGGATTGTGAGAATGTGACAGCAACTTTGTTTCTGTATTTTAAAAGTTTTCCTTCATTCACCAAGGCCGATAAAGAGAAATTATTTGTTTGTCTTTCTCTCTGTCTATCCATCCAACCATTCATCCATATATGTATATGTACATCAACAATATGCACACATGCAGATATAGATACCTACAATGTGTTTTAAGTTGAAAGACCAAACTGTTGAGCAGCTCTGTTTATTGAGAAGTAGCTGTTCAGATATTGTCTTCCTAAATTTCTGTAATGTCCCAAGTTTGAAGTGAGAATTCCTTCATCTTGTATAACTGAAACATTAGAGGCTTGCAGTGTTATGAAAACTAATTTACACAGCTAAGAGTTCTTTAAAAAATCCTTAATATCTTCATCTATGTGGAAGATGAAACAAAGACTGGAAGATGAATCTGTCCAGGCTTTTGTTTCTGTGAATTGATCTTTAATGATATCTTCAGCTATACCAAGACTTTTTTATTATGTGGATGTCCCAAATCTTTGCACTATCAGGTCACAGTCACTTACCTGGCTTGTAATGAGTGTGCTCGATATATTCAAGTGTTTCCTAGTTTGCAGACCCATACCTGAGATGGCTTTTTTTGTTTTGCTTTAAATGAAGTGTTGTTATCTCTAAATTGAAATATCAGCCACATATATTTGTAGTACAACCAATATTTTGTAGAATGAAAATGAGACAATTAGCATCTTTATGTGACCATATGCTAACAAACTAATAAATGTTCAAATTGACCTCGATTAAAAGATCAGAGTGGCACCAGCATCTGATTATGATATCAATACTCAGGGAAGTGTAAAAAAAACAAAGTTGGGATGTTGCTGAGGTAGTGAATGAACCTAGCTTTAAAAAGCCCAGAAGACATAGGAGATCAAACTGAAGCAGATATAGACAGTGGTGCTGAGAGGCCTGGAACACTGCAAATGTTAACAAAACCCCACAGTGAGCACATTCAGAGCCCTACGATCCCTGTCATGTGTGCACAGCACCCAGGACACCTGCACACCTTGTGGTGGGAGTCACAGTGCCTGGGGGTCAGCAAGCTGCTCTTGTGGGGGTGGCAGTGCAACCCCTGCTCCTTTCTGTTCCCTTGTTATAGAGCAGTTCTCAATCCTTTCCTACTGCCTTTGTTGCTTTGGCAGGCTGCACTTCAAACCATTTCTTCCTTTTTGATTACTACTGTCCACTCCTCTGCCTGAGGAGTTCTGAAAAAACCAGGGACGAAACCTTTGTATTAAGCTCTTTTCTTGCCATGTAGCTCCTGGCTAATCACAGGACAGTAGGGACAGGACAGTAAGTGCTGCCACATGAATGCTGGCACCTTGAGAAAAATCACTGTATCTGTACTGGAACCACATTTGCTGACCCTGATTCCTTAAGCACAATATTAAATGAGCTTATTTACTGTCACACCGTCTTGTTCCTGTTTTGCTCTTGGGTCCAAGATGCCCCATTATTAACATTGATTGTAACTGTTTTACCTCCAGTTCTGACCTGAAATAAATAATTTATTTTAAAAAATTAAAAAAAAAAAAAGGTGCTGTAGTATAAAGAGCAATGTTTGCCAGGGTCTGAATATTACAGCAGGTGTTGATGTAAATCAGTTCATGTATTAATGTAAATCCAGTCCATCTACACTGATGATCTTAGAAAAAGATGGTAAGAGGGTATTTATCCTCTGTCTTGAATGAGCCTCTAATATAAGAAATATCAAGGTACAGATAAAAAGTTTATTAAAGGCAAGAGAGTTGTACTGGGATCCATAAACAACAAAAATCTTTACAGGTCTATTAGAATGTGACAGGTCATCCAAGCCATGCATGCCAAACTGGGGAATTGTGCTTGGCTGTGATAAGAACAGCTGTCAAGAGTCAGAGAAACTGAACAATGACCTGCAATGGAATCAACATTAGCGTTTATTTAGGAACCAAAACTATTAAAGATTGTACTTTCTTATGTTATACACTCACTTGTTTCCCTCATAGTGTCAGGTTCACCTCCTCATGGCTTTCCAGTAGGGAGAGCACAGCTGGTCTTGGTCTGAATGAAATTTATGAAATTATACACTGTATTTTTCAGTGGATACATATTTTTGTACACAAAGATTATTTACTTACCAAATCATATTTAAAGAGTATGTTGTTATCCTTTTCATATACTCCTGAGTTAATTACCGTTGGATGGATTCTGAATCCTTTATTCAAGCTAACATCCTTAAACTTAGGTGAGACATGTTTTAAACGAAGGTTCTATCTTAGCTCTTATTTGTACATACACAAATGTCTATGCTAGACTGTTCTTTAGTTCTATACATACCAGTGGGCATATTCAGATTATGCTTGAACATGACACTGTCCTACAAGTGTCTTTAATTCTGTAATTATATTTTAAACCATCAGTGTTTCTTCATGCATATATTTAATATTAATTTATTTATGCATAAATATGAGATCTACATTACATACGACTCTTTTTTTCCCAGTGAACTCCTATTTGACATACAAAAGCTGCACTGTTAAGTTGCATATGAGTGATTGCATATTACAGTGGTTTAAGCAGTATTACCTGCTTCATGTACATTTAATGTATCAGATGTAAATTTAATTTGGCTGGTAAACACACAAGAGGTAAAATCAAATGTGACTACTATCCAACAATTCTCTGTACAATGTAAAGTGAAATTTTGCCCCTCCAGAGCTTGATGCTTTCAAAAACTTAACTTGGAGCTTAAGTGCATGTTGTCTTAATATTTAGTTCTTCATGTTTTTGTTAATAAGCAACTACACAGGCAAATTCATGAAAGTTGGGGTATAGACAATGTTCCTCATAAAACAAAGTTCATCGGCATCTGGTATCATGTGCATTGAGGAAGACAGATCTTGAAATCTACTAACACAGAGGATCCTGTATCTTTGCCTCTTATTCCTATTCCTTTCTACGTTAACAATACATTTTGTAAACTTAAGAGAATCTATATTCTTTCTGTTTTGCCCATCTGTGTAAAACTACAGAAATATGTTCCATGTCTCACTTTTAGTGGCAGATATCCTTCTGAATCCCCATGTCTAATCAGGTGAGTGCAAAGAACCCTAAAACTTTCTAAATAACATGAAAGTAACAGAAATTATTGCAGTTAGATGGTCATGGTGATGAATACCTTTTTTAAGGGCTGAGTTTTTTTTGATTACTTAAACAATACACTCATTCTGTGATTAACCTTCTTGGTGCCCACCTGAAAGAGGAAATATTAACTTCCCTCCTTGGTTCAGCAAAAGTACTTTTTCTTTCACTATTTAAGATGTCCTCTGCTCCTCTTAATTCATAAGGAATATCTTTGAATACACACACATATGTAAATAAATGTAGGGTTAGTGCTGAATCTCCTTTGGCCAAAATACACGAAATGACTTTTCCTGGCCACGTTCTCATCTCATTTCCTGTGCAATATTCTAAAAATTACTGAGGATCTGACAGCTGGACCAAAATGGAGGAAATATTCCTATTAATAGCATGTAAATTCTGGATATAAACACACTTTGTGTGGGTTTTTTCTGTTTCTACTGACAATAGTGCCAGACTTGGGCACTCTTTGCATTTGCCATCCAGTGTGTCACAGTCAGCAATGGCTGGGCTGGCAGAATGTTGGTGGAATGTTTCAGGTTGTCAGGAGACATCACCACAACAGCAAGCGTCTTTTGCACACTCAAAAATGTATTTTCTTCTTTGGTCTCTAAGGAGACTGCAATATTTCTTAAATGTGCATAAGAATTTGAAAAGTCATCTTAAATACATGGAGACAGGAATGAGGAATTGGTGTCCTATTCCTGGACTATTTTCCTAATTATTATACTCTATTGGGCAATTAGCTGAAGGTTCACATTTGATATATCTATTCTGAACACTTAAACAGCTCATGCAGGTACAGACACTTTCTTTTGGACTGGATTGGATTCTCTGTGGAGGTACCAACCTCTGCCAACTTTCATTTTTTCACACTGCAAGCTTTATATTTGCAAATATTTTCTTACAAAAGAAATTAGACTACATTCTATTTAAATGTAAACTTGCAAACTGTGCATATATTTAAGGCTATGTTTTCAACCAGTTTTTTTAATATACCTATCAATTTCCTCTTTTCACAAGAGTGACATTACTATATAAATGATCAACCCTTTACTATTCTCTTAATGACGTGAATTTTTAATTATACACTTTTTGAAAGCCTTATTATCCAAACTTTTCTCCCTTTCCACACTGGATTACACCTTATTTGGATATTTTTTATTGTTAAAAGTGTTCAGGGTATTAATCTGTGATTTAAAACAACATTTTCAAGTTATTCATGGGGAGTGGCCGGGGAAGAGAGAAAGGGTTTCTATTTAAGTGCGTAATAAAAAACTTTCTGGTTTTATTGACGTGTTCTGAAGACTGGCCTTTAGAAAGATGGAAAAGGTGAAAAAATTTAGCTTAAGGTCACTTTATCAAAATTAACCTTGAAACAGCTCTATTGCATGCATACAAATTATATATACATATAAAGATGTTTCAACAGAAAATTAAGAGTTAAAACAGTCGGGCATAATAAAGATAGTCTTCTATTTAAAACAATATAAATAACCCTTCAGAAGTATCAAGCGAAATATTTATACAGCATGATTTGAAGAGAAAAGGAGAATGCAAATGCATTATTCAGATTAGCAGATATACAATCAATCTGGCAAATCAGTAGGAGACCTAAGAAAAATTCTGTTCTATTTATAGCAAGGGCTCCAGAGCAAGCTCTGCTCTTTTATATGAAGCAGCAAAATTACAACTGCAGAACAAGCACTTTGTGGATCTATGGCACTTGGCAGGAGATAGAAACTGGTTCAAGGCCAAAGAAAAAACACCAAAGGTGCTGCTGTTGGGAAAAAAGGGAAGAAGCAAAAGGCAGTGATTTACAAAAAGTGGAAAAGCATGGGTAGCCCCTGAAACCTAATTTTACCCAAAGCATAGAGAAGGAAGTTGTGATGGAAATGAAGTTAAAATGGGCAGGCATACAACTGGTTTGTGGCTAAAGCAACAGAAAACCAAACAGACATTCAGCATATTTTCAGCAGCAAGTAAATAAAATTCTCATGGGCAAGGAGTCACAGTATTTTCCATCAGCAGTGAATTGCTCATATTCTGTATACAGATGAGGGATGCTAGTCTATAAAATTCTGATTTCCAGGTGCTGTTTTGCCTGAAATAATGTGCTAATGAAATGGGAGGCTGTTGGCTGAGCTGAAAGCAAGTCTGAAACAGTAGAGGTCACAGCCTACATGCATAGAGAAAAGGTTGTGCCTGATTCCACTAGAACTCACAGGTTAAGAGTGGGGCAGGGCAGAAATAGCACAAAATAATTTCATGAACATGGCACCATCCCAGCTTCCGATAATAAATGTTTCCAGTGCAGAAGAAACCATATAAACCTGTCCTCTATCCTTCCTAAATGGGGTTAACAGATACATTAAAAATGTCTTTGTTTCCTGGAATCCAGAAATGCAGTTCAGATGAGTGCTCATATTCCTTTTGTCACTGTCCTCTTTGAGATGGGTCCCAAATACAGAGTGCGTAGGTTAAAACTGCAAGGGGAAGAGATGTTCTCTTAGGAGATCTATTTCAGCATCATGGAATACTAAAGGTATCAATGCATTTGGAGGTATTAGTCTGAGTACTTAAGAGAGCAACTGTCCAATAATTGCTACTGCATGAGGATATCCGTGACAGACCAAAAATGTTGCTGATGAGACCTTCAGGTTAAAAAAATATTTCACTTTTGACCAGAAAGTTTCTTTTGCAACTAGACACAGCTTCTTTTTATGGATTTCTTGCTCATTTCCTGAAAAACAAGTAGAATTCTTAGGAACATGGTTTTATATTTGGGCTCCCTAAGATGCAAAAATAGAATTCCTAAATTCCAGTTAACTACACCCAGAAAAAGTTATTTTTTGTCCGTCAGCCCAGAAAAACATACGGATGATCATATGATGTCTACTCTGATCAGCCAGCTGAAATATGTACAGAATTTTGCAAACCCTGCTATCTCAATTTATTTCAACATATCTTATTTTATTCTGTCCTTAGATGGGAAATTTGTGTGGCTCTGGTGCTAGAAAAAGTCAGTTCTATAGCTCCACTAGGAAATTCTAATCCTGACAAATCAGTTTTCATTACCTGCTTTTTAGTGAAAGCTTAATCAGTCAAATACAAATGTGGAGACAAATTTGCATTTTACTAGCATAAAAAAGGCAAATAACATTCAAGTTTTATCAATTTTAAAAGTAAAAAGTAGATCCCTGATTTTTTTCAGCCTAAGAGTAGTCTTGGCTCCTCGAGTCACAGTTTAAAACTCTGGATCAGACAACAAATTTCAGCGGTTTTATCTAAACCTCAAAAGGGAGGTAACACATATTATTCCTTAGGACTCAAGGAGGAGTTGAATGTCTCTAGGATGTATATCCCCTTTAAAACTACACAGACCTTTGCCTTCACGGCAGAAAATCAAAGTTTTTTCCTTCTTTATTTTCCCCTTCCTTTATTTCTGTTTGAATTAACAAATGTTTTTATTTCTTGTGTACTTCCTGTATTTGAAGAGAAGGGAAGTAAACTTCCTGACCTAAGAAATTTGCTGCCCTTTCATTCAGATGAGCATTTCTAGTGTGTAAATGGCATGGGTGCAAGCTAGGCAATTCTGTCAGCTGAGCATACGCTATGCAGCTTAGACATATATTAGTCTGGTCCAATTTGAAACACAATGGAACAAAGTCTGCATGCAAGAAATGGATTTCTGACAGGATTTGTAGCTCTGGTTCCAAAATACCCCTTAGGGTATGAGCTTCCTTTAAACATCTCTTTGAAGTATTGACTTAATAGAACTAAATACATGTCTAAATATATATGAATTTGCTTTAAAGGCTTGCTGAATTTATGCCTTTAATGAATAAAAGACTTGAACACCCGAGAAGAAGTAATAAATTGCAAGCACATAGTGTGCAAGGAATGATAAAAAGTACTGTAAAGAAAACATGAAGTTGTTTGCACACTAGTGCAATAAAAAACTTCCATGATCAATGAGAGATGTAATTTTGCAAGTCATTGATAGTAAATTCTGAATTTCATATGGCACTGCATGAAGAACCACAAATCCAGATTCACAGTGAATCATGCAGTCAGCTATCCTGATGATCATGTGATATTTTATGTCAAGTGTGATTAGTCTCTGTGACATCTGATGAGACAGAATGCATAGCAGCCTCCACTACTGATGTCTGTCCTAGGACAACCTCTGTCATTCTTCTACACCAAACTGTGTTTGTCCACTTTTGTGTGCTCCTCCACGTGCAGTTCATCTCTGTCCTAGAGATTCTGTTGATATGTTTTTAAGATATACCTGGTTACTTCTAGCTTCCAGAAAAAACAAGAGGAAAAAATTTACTATTTTAACAATGATGGATGCATTTTTAAATATCCCACACTAACTGCATGGTGTTTTCTGCTCTATCCATATTTTCATGTATCTTAAGCTTTTATTGTGTTAAAACAATTCCACTGGAGACAACTTCATGTGTTCGGGGGTTTTTTTAAATTGTAGATTTTGGATGATGAACTGAAACTGCTGCTTTGGCAATTCAGACCTCTGGTTGTTATCAGAATTCACATTACCTGTGAAGAAAATGAATGGCCCAGTGCCATGTATCTTCTTGCCTTCTACCATAATACCTAAACTGGGAACTGGTTTGCTTTATGCTATGAATTATTAACTCTATTTGTGCAGTTCTGGAAGAAATACTCTCTGTTGGCATGCTTACCTGTCATTCTTTAAATTAACAAACTCATGTAATTTCTTCTTATTGATTTCATTTCAAATTTTGCTTCTTTGAAGAATAGATTCATTTAGAAAATCTGACTCCATAAAATGGTTTTAAATCAAGCATTGTCTGTATGATATGCGTCTCTGCTTTTTATCATACTGAAATCAAGGGAAAGACATGCAGTTGTAAAAGAACAAATTTTCACTAACATGATTTTCTGTTATTATAGACTTGTGCAGTTTGATCTTAAACATAATGGGAAACCTTTTCAAAGCTAATTATTTCTGTTGGTAGACCTTAAACTTCAAGATGTTCCAGAGTGAATTGTAGTATGGAATGTCAAATACTCCATTGAAACCTAACACTTGCCTATCAAAGGTATTTTAGTGGCTTTTTTTAATCTAGTATCCTTTTTGACAACTATGCTAGTGTTGAAAATCTGGTGAATGTGTGACCTTTCAGGTCAAAATCCCAGCTTCTTGCCTTTAACCAGCTGTCCTCTGGCTTTTAATTTGGTGCTATGGTAAACTGGCTATCACCAAAAGAAACAGAATGTCTCAATGACTATTGGAGTAACTTAAAACACTCTTCTTTGATACTTAGTGCATAATGGCATTTTTGAGAGCTTTTATTAGTCTGATATTTCATTAAAAGGATTAAATATTTTAGGGACAATTCGTGACCACAAATTTCCTACTGGCTTAGATTTACCAACAGATTTGCTTGACATCAGTCTCTTTCTGCATGTATCATGTATTTCTTTGTGGTGTGAGAAACATTTACATGATGTTTAATTTCCATTACAACTTAATAGTTTCTTTGATGCTAATCTACAAATCGCTCTTGAAAACATTTTGTTATACTCTTTCTTCTTTTCATTATCACTGTAGAGAGGGCTTTTGTTTATTCTTCCTAGAATCTATTTTTTTGTGAACCAAGTGTTTAGAAATAGGAATTGATGCAGTATTTCACTATCATTACTTTCAGCATTTTCTTCAGATTCTTTACTGCTGTTATCCATTTTGCTTCCTTCCTAGTTCCATTTTTTCCCAATTTTTTCCAGAGTGTTTTTTTTTTTCCTATAATTCTATGTTTCTTCACCTACACAGTGCAGTTCCCTGATAATCAGCTACACTAATTGCAGCATTTGTGATACTATTGTGTTGGAGAGATTGTGTCAGTTTAATATTGATCTTTTATGCTGAAACCAACTTTCATGTATTGTTCAATTGAAGTCAAAATTATTACTGTAAGTTCCTACATACGAGTTTGTTGCTATCAATTGTATTTATTTTTCTGGTGAATTTTTTATAATTGATCTTCAGCTAAACCACATACCATTTATGCCAGTTCAAATTTCAGGTCTTCTGTACTATATAAAATATACATGCATGTTCTTCAAGACTGGACATAAATGTTTTTTTCTTCCTTTTTTTTCCAGGTGTTTTGAGGATTTCCAAACTATTTGAGATGTCTCTTTGAAGGAATACTGATATGCTGGTTGTCTCCTGATACGAAACAGAATTAGTGTTTCTTTCACTGCCGTACTGCGAAAGAAAAGGCCACAGAATCATCCATTCCTAATCATACATCAAACAGCAGAACACTGTTATCTGAGGTTCGTAAGTAATTTTGGTTCAGATTGTAATATATTTTAGTTTGCAAGTGTACATAATTGGAAATCTTGTTTGGATTTTTTTTACTGCTGTTGGATTCATAGCCTGTGGTTATATCTCCGCTGCTGAGAACAACATGGCTTGAGAGAGTCCTGTTGGATCCGAACAAGCGAGATGATGGAAATTGTCTAGCTGTAGTCTGAGGGGTCAGCACTGGCTCTGTGAATTTGCTAAAAAACAGAGCAGAACTGCCAGTGGAGAGGTGTGACATTTCAGTAGCTGAAGGAGTGTGGTATTTCTATACCAGGCTACAGTACACAATAAGCAACAGCCTTTACCCTGTTTTAGTTTTCTTCTCTCTGAGTTCTGTATTTCAATCATTAATATATTATTTAATAATTTTAAGTTCTGGTTTGGGGATTTTTAGGGATTCTTCAAATGGTGATGTTTCTCTATTGTAAGAGCTTCAATATTGCATGCATTCATTATTTTTCTTTCATAACTTGCTACTGCCACAGAAATAATCTGCACAGACACTTCTCTGCCCCCTCCTAGCCCTTCCCTTCCTTTCCCCTAGCAGAAATTCAAGCTCTGGTAGGGTCCCCAAGGCTTACTTTCATGAAATAGTGAAAGACTGCAGAAATAGAAAGGCTAAAGAGAAAATGAATTTTTATTATTATTTAATATTTCTCTTCTCTCCTCAAAAATCTCTTTCTAGCTTACAAACAGTGTTATCAACATAAATGACCAAGGAGTTGCCAAGGCAACAGCTAAAGTAGCCAAAGTCCTGCACTGAAGAAAAGAACCAGGAAAAAAGTCCTTAAATTAGAAAATAACTGAGAGTGGTTTCTGGTAATGCTATAGCAATTCAAGATGCTCACATTTTCCTCTTGAGAGGGACTGAATCATACCAATGCTACACAAAAATGTGATTATGATCAAGTAATTGACTGAAAGAAGCTCAGTAGAGGCAATGTACCTTCACAGTGAAATTTATGAGTGTAAAGAAAGAAAGGCTACATCTATTTCTTAATTTTGAAAAAAATATAAATCTCTTTTAACTCTGTATAAATTAGTTTGTTTTGCCTAACTTAAATCACCTCTGAATAATTAGGCAGTTAAAAGTAAAAAATTTCACAGTGTATTCCTCTCATGCAATGTCATACATTTGGTATCTTCAAAATACCATTTTCCTGGGAGTTTTGAAAACCAAGTAATTTTTGAAAAGCTGCTGGTGCATAGATGATATTTTGGTCATTTTTTCAAGATACAGTGCCTTTGCTACTGGTTGTATTACTGTTTCATTTAGGAGCTGTTGTCATAGGCTGGAGCTTTACTGTGTTGGCAGGAGCATCACCATGGAAGCAAGACAATCCCAAGCTCCTACTCTCTTTCTTACTGTTTATTTCATCAGTGTGCATCTCTATAGCACATACTTAAATCATAGGTAACCCTATTAAGCTCTGTTTTGCAGCAGAAACTGAAGTTGAAAGTGGTTTAATGTTGAAGTGTGCTTGAATGATAATTGTTTCCCCTGAGTGCTCTGCCATGTACAGCTCATACCAGGCTGCTTCCATTCATCCCTATCAAATTCATAGCTTAACAGAACCTTTAAAAATTTAGATTATGCTGTTTTGAAATCCACCATTTTTTAATTCTATGGGATGTCAACAACACCACCAGCATGACTGCCACACCTTCAGTAATTTTAGTGGTAGGTTAGTTTTGCAAACCTGGAAAACAGTGAGTTGCTATGTAACCTACATCCTTGCCCTGGGTGCACATCTGAATTTAAACTGATTCAGAGCTTAAAACCTTCAGATTTCACTTGCAATGCAGATTACCCACCAGGAGTGAAATTCTGGGATTGTTTCCAAGTTAAATTTTAAATAAACCCATATACAAAGAAAAATTAATGTTACCTCCATCAGCTGCTGCGTCACAATTTGTTCAATATCAAAACCAATGTGAGAGTGGGTCTGTGGGAGTTCTTCCCAAACTATGGTGACACATATATTCTCCTGGATTAAAATATTACTTTTCTGAATAATATAATTAAATTAGGTATATGTACAGAATACCTGGTAATACAGTTAATTGACAAGTGGTTATTTGCTCCCTCTTCAAGGAGAAGAAACTGCTGATTCCCTCACAGAACACTCAGCAAGTTAGTGACACTAACTTTTGATGCTGATCTGTAAACAAAAGATTTTCACCTGAACAATGAAAGTTCCTCTGTTTTAAAGTTTTTTCAAGTAGAAATGCCTCAAATTTAGCAAAAGTAAAATATTTTGAACACAGACAGGACAACTGTTTATAGCTGTACTTTATGATTTAAATCTAGTCTTTAAGACTGCTTGCTTTTGGAGGAAAGAATTGGGTTTTTTACTGACAGAACTAATGTACCCAAACTTATAACTGACAATTTCTCCAAGGAAACCTTACCATATCTTGAATAAATAATATTTTAAGATAATCCTGTTACTTAAAATTACCTAGCTCAAGAAAAGCTAGCAAAATAAAATACAAGCTATTTTTAGCATTCAAAACATACTGTATTAGCACAGTTATATAGAAAATGTAGAGGTGAAAACAGACAGACAAATGCATTCACAACATTATCATTATTCACTATATTTAATCAACATTAGTCCCTAAAACCATTAGAACTTCAAACAAATTCTCATAACACAGTACCTATGAAATTAAATTTCAATAAAAATGTAGGCAAAATCTCAGCAGTTCACACATTTGTTTAGTTCTGACAATGGACTGCAGTTTTTATCTAGAAAAAACCTAATTTAATATATTGAGGGGTATAAGCTTTACTGCCAAAATTGTTGTTTCCCTACTGTGAAATGTTACAGCAATTCATTCTGGTTTAGATGAAAAAAAGGTCATAAACTGCAGTTTCACTGCAACAAATTTGTTTAATGAAACTAATAGAAAAGAAGTACAATTAGCTAAAAGCTTTAAATCAAATTCCAGAACCTGGCAGACTTCCCATTACCCAAAAACAAGTGCTGAACTGAGAAGAATTCATTACAAAACTTGACAAGGACCTCAGAATGGTAGCTAAAACATGGCCAATAATGATTTAATATCAATCCCACAGTCACACAAAGAAAAAAAAAATGTATACTTACTACAAATCACTGAAATTAAAATATAAGACATTGCTTTTCTGTAACTTTTATTCTTTACACTCTCATGCTGCAATGGCTCACTGCTTGAGCAATCTTAGAGGAATGGAGTGCCAACTGCTTTTGATATCAATCCCTAATTTCTTCTGCAGGGTGTCCATGTGTAAAGAGTGGTTACACATAGCTTTTTAGTTCATATATATATAGGAAGTGGCTTTAATTTTAAAAAATCTTATCAGAAGGTTGATTACAGTGTCCTAGCATAATAAAAACAAAAGAAACTGATCTTTCCAAATATTCAAGGGCTAAGGATGGAGAGCTGCCTTCAAGTCTTTAGCAAAGTAAGTTAATGTGGCAGCTGGCATGGGCTGGGTTTGGTTAGGCAAGTCAGACATCAGAGCAGCCAAGTTACAAAAGCAGAGGGTGAACTCGCAGCTGTCAGCTGCTGGGAGACGCAGCTGCACAGAGAAACTGATGGTCAGGGCATGCTGCAGGAGCCCATGGTAACAACAGCCCATGCTTGGGCATTGGGTGAGGCTCTGTGGGTTGATGCAGAACTGGATATTTGCTCTCCCAGCCCTTCATGAATGGTGTCTGGTGTCGCCCATGACAGAGGAAAAATGGAGAAGCCCAGGAGAGGTGCAATTAAAAACACAGAAGGGAAGGAAAGCCAGCTGCAAAAGCAGATGAAGAGGAAATTTTTTTAAAGGAATTGGTAGTTGATTTGGAGGCAGGGCTGATTTTGTAGCAATATGGAAATGAAGAATGAAGGTCTTTATTTCAAAAAAGAGTGGTCAAAGTGACAACTTGAGCTAAATGTAGCGTGGTGAGAGTGGGGCAGGTCACCCCAGAAGGGGATTCAACAGGAGTATACCCTGATCAAAGAGCAATCAGCATGCGGTCCCTTGGCTAGTGCTGGACAGTGAGAAGAGGACAAGTTTTGAGGGAGAGTTACAAAAGATTAGAAAGGAAACAAAAGGGAAAAGAACTGAGGAGCAGGTTTTCCATAAGACAGATTATGATTACCCACAGCTCAGTACTTGAGCTATGGGTAAATATGTAGCAAAGAGGATATGGCTGTCCTTCCTCCCAGCCATATCAATAAACATGAAACACAGGTGAGGTGGCTGGAGTCATAAAAGACAAACCAAGGTACGATGTTGGAAAGGCAGCAGGAGGTGGTTTTTTTCAGGTTCAATTTCACCTTGGTCAAAGAAATGCCCATTTTTCAGTTTTGAAAACATGAGTGTTTAGCATATTGTCTCATGGGTAATCAAACACATACAGTGCTTATTCAGATTGGAACTCACAAAAGGGAACAGAGCAGCAGCATCTGCTTCTGCTCCAGTGCCAGCAAACTAAGGAGTAAGGTGACAGAATTAGAATGAAATCTACCCCTATATGAGAATGAATTAGAAGGAAATCTACCCCTACATTATTTTACTAATTTTTTTAAATGCTTGGTGGGCCATTGCAATGTTAAAAACCCAATAGATATGCCAGAAAGATAGAGTAAATTACACTGGTCATACAGGAAGCTCACATATTACGATCTTAAATGAAGTTAATAAACCAAGCACCTCAGTGAAGAGCAGAAGCCTCTGTGAACAGCTCTCAAACCTACAACTCAGCTGTCTATGATCCAGTTCCTGGGCTGGTAGAGCACAGCTCTGGTTTTGTTCTCTCCTACTCAGGAAACTCTTATGAAGGTAAAACAAAGTATTTGAGCTAAACCATACAAGATAAAAGACTGAAAACACACAGGGTATTAGAAAACAGAGAATCTGTAGAAGGCAATAGGACAGACGAGAGGTGAAGTGCAAGGAGCAGCAGCAGCCACAGATAAACCTTTCCTTCCATCTGGCAATAGTCTGGTGAGGAAAGGCTCCACTGCTGCTTCAGTGAAATGGGAGTGAGTATATAAATGCTTAGACAAGTAGCTCGTTAGTCTTTGTTTCCCTAGTGTGTGCAATAGCTAATAAATAATGGCTTTCTCTTAAATTACATATATCCAGCTTCTCTCTATGCAAGGTAAAAATCCAATGAAAGTGACCCAGAGAGAAGGTTAAATCTGAATTGGGTTTCAGTCCTAACAATAAAAATACAGTGTTGGATCTGTATTACCAGTGACTCAACAAGGAGAGCAACACTGAATGGGATCTGCTGAAAAAGATACAGAAGCAGGAAATACATCTGTAATGAGAGACTTTAATTACTCTCTGACAGACTAGACAAATGTCAGATCCGGATGTGAAGCAGAGAATTTTTAGATAACATCAGTGGCTGCAGGAAGAAATGGAAAGACAGCTGATTCGGGAGCCTGCAGTAGGAAATGCAACACTGGGCAGGGTTGTGAGCAATGCACAGGTTTGTTCAAAGTGGTCCAGGCAGAGGGAATCTCTCTAGCCCTGCTTTGGCAGCCAGCACTTGGAAATACATAAACTAATAAAGGCCAACAGTCAAGTAAATTGGAATGAATACAGATATCAGCAGGTTTTGAAACTAGGTGATAGGGACTGTTTCAGCTCTCACTGCCTTCTCCACTGAATAGTCCTCCTCTCGGTGAAAGTGGATTTGCAAGCACACAGAGGCTTAGCTAGTCTCCAGGTCAGCAAAGGTCTTGTCATGGGCTTTGCTGAAACAGGGTCAGGTCCATGATCAGGGTGTCCTGGGTGTCAGGGAATGTATGGACTGTGTGACTCCTTGATTTAGGAAAATATTAATTCTGACAGAGTGCAGGAGAAAGAATTTAACCCAATAAGAAACTTGTCAGATAAGAGCAAAGGGAAAACCTGATCATCCTTTATGTTCAATGAAGGCTTGTTGTCTGTAGAAAAACAAAAAACAAAAAAACTGGAGAGAGCAAGCTCTAAAAGCAAAATTTCAAAAGGTCAGTTGTGATTGTTCTCAGGCAGGTTTTCATCATAGAATTCTGTGTTACAGAAGAGAGCTAATGTTTCAGTTCAGCTCTAAGGCAGGGCCTCTGGTTTCCTCTCTTTCGTTCCTTTCCAGCCCCTGCTGGGCAGACAGTGCCCTGAGCAGCATCAGGCATCGCCCTGCTGCAATCAGCTGGCTGTGCTGCTGAGGAGCTGCGTTCTGCAGCCATCCCACATGATTCTGCACTGTCTTCCCCAGGCTGATGCTGCTGCTCCACACAGAGCTCATCTCCCCTTAATGTGAAGCTCCTGGCGTGGCTGTCCCCTCCTGACAACCAGGGACAGCAGAAGGCAGAGATAAGAAGAAAGGAAAAAATACTGAAAGGTGTCTGGAGAGGTGCTGAAGAAGCACCTCAATGTCAGTTCGCTGTATTAATCCAAATATTTGTGAAGGTAGTTCTAATACAGTATGGGCTTAGGCATTCATGATTTGTTTTGGTGGATGGGTCTTACTGACTACAGGTTAATTTTATATAACATCTTGCAGGTCTCCAAATGGCTTCTGGTAATAAATAACAGGAAAATCAAAAGAAGTATAGGCATAGAGAAGAAAGAATTTGGGTGGGTGAGTAGGCAGGCAAATAGAAGATAAATTTTTCAGCTGAAATTTGAAAACTGAGTTGATGAGGCAGAGATACAGAGAGATGTTTTCTGCAGTGTATTTGTATTATGGGAAGATATATAAAAAGATACTTAAAAAGAGCTTTTGCAATGTGACAGCTATCATGCTTTCCAGGCAGTCAGCTGTCTGACTGTTCACATGGGAATCTGTACCCCTTGAAAGTTGAAAAAAAAGCTGTGTGAAGTTGCATAAAGTTTTGCAATGTCATCTGTTCCGCATCATCTCTGTTTGCTTTTCTTGTACTTGTGTTTCATAATGACATCCATCATCACAAACCACAGATATTTCTACTTAGATTTTAATTTTCTCTCGATTACCAAATTCCTTTGTGTTGGTTGACCACAAGTTGTTATGTCACATAGCCAAGTAGAAATTTTGTAGAGAAATCGTGTCTGAATTGATGCTAAGGAGCTGTAGCAATAACCATATATTCAGTGCCATACTTTGGCAAAGATTATATGCTAATATTATCCGTTTCCAATCACTTCATGCACAGCCACTCATTTATTCAGGAACTACTTGACAATTTTAAGCTCCTTTATACTGTGTGTTTTACATCTGGGTAGCTGTGGCTGAATCCTCTATTCAGTTGTTGGAAAATGAGGCCAAGCCTTTCCCCAGATTTATGCTCACTCCTAATTACTTGAAGGACTATCAAGTACTGTTAAAAACACCCGGTCTTCAAAGCTTCAGTTCTGAGCATATTATATTGAATAAGTCTCTGGATTTTTACTTTGTAAGAAATTTGACATGTTTCTGAACTCTGATATAAAGTCTATAAAATGGCAGCAAGGCAGAGCGCTAGGTTGGAGCTGCAGGTGTGCTCTTCTTGAACACAAACTAGTAGAAAACCCATCACTTCATAGCAGGGAATTGGTACAAGTGCTTTTCTCTCCATCCCACCATGACCACCTGGTTGCCAAGCAGGTGGCAGGTAAGGCAAGCAGCAATACCTCATGTGGAGGGAGGGAATTGGAGATGGGCACTGTGCTTTGAATTTAGAAGATCTTGATGCAGAACACGTGGATGAACATGCCAAAGGAGCTGGCGTGGGTATCTCACATGCAGAAAGTGAGACCAGGCAGACTTGCATTCAAATTTGTTCTGAATATTTTGGGATTTATCTGATTTTCAGGATTTTACTCCTAAGAGCCTTGAGATATTTTACACTGTCAACTCCTCATTAATACCTTTCTATTAAGTCTTGTGTATTTAACTTACTGGTGGAGATTATCTTCTATGTTCAGAAGAGGAGCTGCAGCTCATGCCAGACATGCAGGAGCACCTTTAATCCTTCTTGGTATTGATGTGCCGACTTCACATTCTGTGCAAGTTAGCCAACAGAATATTTACTCAGGTGCCAGGTTGGTTTTGCAGTTCGTGCTGAGCTAGCTCTGCACTGTAGCAGCATTACCATCTCTGCACCTGGGCTTGCTGTTTTCCATCTAGCATAGCTGTAATTACCTCACAAATTATATTCTTTTTTGCAATTTACAATGGGACAATCTTTCATGAGCCTTCCCCTTATGTTTTTCTTTTCTAGTTTTCAAGGCAATTTGCAAAGGGTATCTGGTGTTGTCACTTCTACTTTATCTCTAAGGAAACTGAGGCCAAGAGCAAATGCATGTAGTCATCTGGCAAGCCAGTGGCTGAACCAGAAATAGCATCCAGAAATCTTGCTTGCAGTCCCAATCCTGATCTTCTGGTCCATGTTGTCCCCCACATAGATTAAGAGCTACACTTCCACAAAAATGAAAGGCTAAATATCCTACAACAGCTCTAAAGCTGTGTCTCAAATGTTCACCTACCAATAAAATAAATGAATGACATGCCCAGGCTATGTGTAATACGTGTAATTCACAAATTTATTCTCTATTTCAGTATAACAAAAAGGAAGGCAACAAATGAAAAATAAGGAAATCTTTTCCTTTATTGCAGAGAGGCTTAATAAAATCTGGAGCATGAACACTATGTTTCATATGTAACTGCTCATAAAAATCTGGAAATAGAATATGTAGTACAGAAGAAAATACAACATTCTGTCACAGAATGAAAAACAGATATCCTGAAAAAATGTATATGCCTCCAAAATGACATACCTGAGCTATTATTGCTATCAATGTTCACTTGTAATTCAAGAAAATAAAACTGTATATTTGAAAAAAAGAAGCAGATCTGTTGTACAGGATTTTAGTTCAAGGTTCATTGTTTTTCCTACAGAATCGCACACAGCTCAAGGCATTGTAGGGAGCTGTTTTTTCAATATTATTTTTCGTACTTCTGATTAAAAAAATGAATCACAGAACTTTGAATAGACTTTCTATTTCACATATATTGTATAAGAGTATTTAATTGTCATCAAAACACCACACTTGCTCGAAAAGAATCGTTTTAAATCAGTATTATTCGCTTGTTTTCTTCAAAAGCATTTCTGTTGACTTGTAATGATTTTAAATAGAAAATAAATATTCTGAAATGTGTAAATTTCTTTTAATTCAATATAGGATGCCAACCAGGATAAGCAGCATCTTATCCAGCTTTGAAGCAACAACTTTGGAGGAATCAACTTTCAACACACAGGATCATTTCCAACACAGAGCTTGTTTACACCTGATCTTGTGGGGCAAAAGATGAACAAAGTATTTCCTTCCCTTGAGGGGATATATGTCTCTTGCCAAACAGCTTTCCCTGAGCAGTGTACGTGTAAAGTGTACCGAGAAACAGTTCCCGTGATGAGCTATTATGATGGATCAAAAGAAACTGCGGAGACAGTACAATGGCAATTGAAGGTTTTTCAGTGGTGCCTCATATATTTGCACTTCATAACAGAAACCAAAACCATGAAGTGACGCACAAAAGTGCAGTGAAGTGTCTAAAATATGCACTGATGTTTCAAGCATATGCCCACAGAATATTAACTGAAGGCCCAAGTTCATGTTGCTTCTGAGTAGAGCCAACTCTGTTCTGGTTTAGAAGTAATGATTGTCTTGTAGGGTTTTGGCCCTGGAGCACACACACCAGTGAAATTATGATTCCTTCAGAGAGATATGGAACCTTTTAAAACATGCCAGAAATTCCGTTTCTAGAAATGACGTCTAATTTTTAATAGGATAGTCTAATTTTAATAGCAGGAATTCTTCTCTCTTAGTAAACCGCATGCAGCGATGCAGACAGGAATGCTGCTGATGGATTAGCATTGAAACTTCAAATTCCTCCTTTGCTAAAGCCAAAATCTTCATCTTCAAACCCACCTTTCTTTCCTGCTTTGCTTGTTCCTTGCCAGTTGCATTGTCACTCATCTAAAATTGTAGCAGGAGGTCTGTATTGGTGTTTGATTACCCTCGCTCCCTTCCAATCATCCCTTTTAGAGAACCTTAGTTGCATTTCTCCATGGCTGCATTTGCTCCTGTGGTTGAAGAGAAGTTCCCCTTCCCACGCTATTTATGTATTTTTCTGGACTCTTTTATCCTAGCAAATTCATGTAAGCCTGTAACCATAGTTCCCACTTGACCATGACCATTTATAGCAGTAACTAGAGAACTCTTTGGCAGGAATTTCCCAAAACCAGTTAGTGCTCTCCAAAGCCACGCCTTGCCACAGCTCAGCAGTTGGAATGGGACAGGGCTCACTCTCGGGAGGCAGTTTGCAAGCCATTCACTAGCATGGTCCCTGTGCTAATAGGTAGCTGCTGAGTCTAACGTGTGCTATGATAACAGAAAGGACCCTCAAGTGATTATTTCCAGTTATACAGTCCGATTTTTTTAACGCATTTAATTTCTTTTTTGCCATGTTGCACATCTTGATATTTATTTCTTTCTATACAGCCTGTGTCATCTACAAGTAACTATGAATTCAAACAGAGAAGTTAGCAACTTTAGAAGTGAACAGCTTTTCAGACCTTACATTACATTTCCTATCAACTTTGCTTGCATCCTTTTCCTTCTTCCATTTCTCACATTCATTGCTGTTTCATTTCATTCTTTCTCTGTTTTCCATGAATTTGTGTACTATTTAATTTTTTATATCTCTTGCCTCAGTCTGTTTTGTCTCTCTTGTCTATATTGTCTTCCCTGGCATGATCTTTTCATCCCTCACTGTGGCTTTTTGGCCCGGATTCCTGCCTAGGAGTATATTTCATGATAAAGGCTCACTCTTCTCCCTGCTTTGAGATAATCAAGATCTTGTTTGCCTTCCTCCACTCCTTGTAACTGCTTTCCATCAACTTGATTACAGGGTTTCCATTTCATTCGGATGATTTCCCTTTGCTTTTTTATTAATTTCCTTTATTTTAGCTGAAGTACTGCAGTAATATAATCTCCTGCTTCATCTAAGTTACTTCTCATAACTCTTATTTCTTCCCTTTCTTCTCCTGTTTTTCCACAATTGCTGTGAACTGGGTCTGCAGATGCATGGATCTGGGCATTACAAGCTGGGCCCTGGATCAGCTGGAATGGTGACATCCACTTTGGCTATTGGTTCTTTTGCTGCAGCCTGTGCCAGCTGTGGCTGGTACCTCATTTTACCACTCAAAAGTTGGCTGGTCACTGAGCTGCCCTGCTCCATTTCAGAAAAGACTGGATGCATATCTATCATTTTAAGACTGTAAGGATTTTCATATAGATAAAAACTTTAGGGAGGCCGAAAAGGACTATTAGATGATTTATGCAAATCTGATCTGTGCTCAAGGCTTGTAGACCTTCCAGTAATGCCACTAGAGAGTGAAAATAACATATTCTGGACTCCATAGTGCAGACCAATGCACTTCTCTCATTTACCCTATATTGAGCCTAATGTTAATATTTGGCTACACTATGGTGAGATATCTGATATGGTTTTCAAAGACATAAAAAGATAAGAAGTCATCTTCTCCTCCAGTGTACCCTAAACCTCATGATACTTGCACCTGCTAGATGAGAGAAACTGCTGTTATTTTTTAATTTAGCTTTTTGTTTTACTCTATACATGTATATAGATGACAAGTCTTTCTGTTATGATATCAAAATACAAGTTGCCTGTCCAGTATAAATGATTCATTAATTATTTCCAGTCACTAACTTCCAGAATGCATGTAATCTGGGATGTTCTTTTAATGAACAAGGGGAGAAGTTAATTGCAATAATGGACGCACAAAATCCTTTCAATTTCTAAAGATGAGTAGATTTTTGTAGTAATGATAAAAATTACAAGTAGTGAAAAACAACTATACAGTGTATTTCCAAGGATCACAAGCCAAAAGGGAAAAAATATGATCTAAAGCTGTTTTCCTGAAATTCAGTTGATGTTCCAAAAAAATTTGTTATGTATTGTCGATATATTTCATTATATAGAGAAATACAAAAAATGAATATGAATATAAGTACATTTGAAATGTATGTCAGACCTGAGAGACTGAAGGTACTAACTTACAATCATTTGATGCATGCAGACGTGATTTTATGCTAATCTAACAGGTAGTTCAGAATGTATTCTTTATAATTCTTGGGAATGGAGAGTGCTACTCTGAGAACTAAAATCCAGCTTAAAGTATATTTTTTAACTAACATCCATAGAATTCTGGACATTCCAGAAATTCATAATTAACACTGAGATAATTGAAAATACAGTTTTATCTGACCAGAATCAGTGAAGATAAAAGGCCCTAAAAGTCTGAAACTAGTTAAAAATTAGGGGTTCAAAATTAAGGGCTACATCCCCATCTGAAAATAGAAAATGTAATTTCCACCATCTAACTCACTATATAGATTAAGTGCACTAAATGCATTATGTAGATTAGCTGCTATTGCCACTTACTGTTGTGAATTAAAAAAGAAAAATCAGTAAATAGAAAAAGGTTACATGTTTAACAATACCAATGAAACAAGACATCAGTTAATTCTGTATTTGTATACCACCACTCAGTTAATTCTCCAAAAGCAAAGAACCTAGTATGATTTCACAGTACCCTACTTGTGAAGGTCTAATTTAACTACCATGATCTTGCAATATAAATTTAAAATAGTAAGGGGGTTAGTTTTATTTAAAGACAACTGTTATTTTGATAAGGTTATAGGAACTGGGTCTTTTACAACAATTAATATATTTATTTTTAGGCCTTATGTATATTAGGCAGAGTCTACTGTTTTCTTCTGTGTAGCTGTATTTTTACCAGGGTAGTCAAATAGATTCAGTAATATCATCAACAGATGTTATAGAAGCACACTCATGTTGCCAGCAGTACTCAACTGAAACTACATAGGGATATACAAAAGATCTTTTTGAAGAAAGCAAGTTAAATCAAAACCATAACTGTATGTTTTCAGATCAATCCTACTGCCAAGATGAACAATTAAGTTTGTTATATAAATGTGAAATTATTTTAAATTAAGTGTAAATTTATAGATATATCCATTTCACAAAGCATTATTAAATGATTACTTAAATTATTTTCTGATTGTAATAGTGTTTCTTCTAAGTAGCTTAGAACACTATAGATTAAGAAAGCCTTATTATAGATGTATTATAGAGCTTTGAAGATCAGCCTATAAAGATCTTTAACTCATTTCACTGGCATGTTTTAATCCCAAGTGAGTAACCCAATGTGAGTAATCCAATGTGACTGGTTTGCCAAAAATCAAGGATCCACCTAGGCTTTGTTGGTCCTGTAGGGAATGCTTTCTTGTACCTACGGCTCATAGGGTCAGTATCACACCTACAGCAGCTTTTGAGTACCTGAATGAAGCGACCATGGACCAGATTTCAGTTTAAGTAATTAAGCTGGGTCCATAACTGAAGTCCAGGGTGTGGCTCAGGGTGAGGCTTCTGAAACCAGAGCAAGAATTCTTTAAGATCTCAGCCCATGTTTTGCTCTTATAGCTCATATTAATAATTTAGTAGCCATTTATAAATTATGTAAAAGTGTCCTCTTACTACAGAGATTAATCTTTATGGATATCATTAATTTCACATATGTTTTTGAAATCCACATTGAGCATTTAGCAAAAAGACAAAGTATACAAATAATAAAGCAGCTGGTTTTGGGCACCACATTATAAGACAGAATGCCAGTTCCTAGTGGGAGCACCAGGGATCAAATTTCACTGCAATCCTGCACCAGGGTAACCAGTTAAAAAACTGAGTGCACCCATTCCGTGCTCCAATGCTGGCAGCCCGGGGTATCCCAGATCTGGACACATTGTGCACACAGATGCTCCCAAGTGGAACTGGAGCCAAAGGTGTTTCCTGGTGTCCTGGTGCTGCATGTCATACCTGTGACATAAGAAGTTGTGATTTCACATGAGGATTTTTCTTTGAATACTTTACTATAAGTAGGGCATTTTTTAGAAGATTTACCAAGATTTTAATTTCAAAATGGTTGTAAACCGAACCAACCTTGTGCCCTGGTAGCAAACAACATCCCCTGGGGCTGCATCAGCAGGACTGAAGCCAGGAGGCTGAGGGGCGACATCCTTTTTGATTTGTCACCTGCGGCACTCATCCAGAGTGCTGCTCCCTAGTACAAAAAGGATGCTGGCAGACTGGAGCATGTCCAGTTGAAGGACTACCAGGATGATGAAGGGCTTGAACAGATAAAGTACAGCGAGACTCTGAGAGAGCAGGGTTTTTCAACCTTGGTAACAGAAAGGTAAAGGAGACCTCACTGCTGCCTTCTGCTGCTTAATGGTAGGGTGAAAAGGAGAGAGAGTGAAATTCTTCTCAAAGATAGAACAGTGGTACGATAAGAGGTAAAACATACAGGTTGCAACATGTGAAATTCTTTGTTGATCAACTTAAGTGTGTTTTGAATATCTGTCATATCATATCTGGGCCAGATGTATTATAAACATGCAGTCACTGAGGAATCCTGTAGAGTTTTTCTTCCACTAGCTATAAAATACAGCTCCACACAGACTGAATGTCTCCACGTTTGTAGATCTGTGTGTATATATGTGTATATACCAACGTTTTCACAATAGAGACAAGACTCTCCCAGAGAAGTTCTGAGCTGGGAAAAAATTTGTTTGCAAACTCTCAGTATTTCATACAGAGCTTGGAGTCACAGAATCACAGAATCATAAGCACTAGAAAAGACCTCTAAGATTATTGAGTCCAGCCATTAACACAACACTGCCAAGTCCACATTAAACCATGTCCATAAACACTACAGTCATGCACAGAGGGCAAGTTTCTTGCAGGAGTCATAAATTGTCCAAAATTCATCCAAAGTCATGAAATTACATATATTCACTAAAGACATCCTTCAGTAGACATCAACCAAGAAAAATCAGGGAGAGATTTGTCAGTCATTCAGAGACGTGCCAATGGTTTTCCAGTTCCACTCATGGAAAGGCGGGCAAGCTGCCATACAGACGGCCCGAACCCTGCAGCAGGGTCAAGGCAGAGCCCCATGTCGCCCTGTGTAGTAACACATCAGATATCTCCCTGTCAACACTGAGAAAGGTTTATATCAGTTTTCAGTTATGCCCTTAGACCCTGACTGTTTGGGGTGTTGGCACGATCCTTTCTGAAGTCAAGAGCCCAGGAGTTACTACAGGATAGTGCTGACAGGCCATCCAGTGGTGGTCAGGTCTCTCAGACTTAATTTTGCAGCTCCTTTTGTAAGAACTTCCTAAATTATGGCATGGCCCTTAATATGGGATTTGCAAAAGGCATGTGGGGAAGGAAAATTTCTCTGTGTGCCCAGCAAAATGAATCCCAGTTACTGCATTCGGAAGATGGAAGTGGAAAGTGGGAGCAAAAAAAGTTTCTTTCCAGCCCTGGTATTTAATTTTAAAGCTATTTTTCCTGTAGTAGGCTTTCTGTTAATTATATAAACTAGAAAAAGATATAGCTAAGAGTTGAATGTAGAGATAAACATATCACTAGCTCAGTCTGTCCTAAAAGGAAATAACATATTTTTCCTGGTTTTCCACAGTATTGGAAGTCTGTCTATAAGTGACTATGAGGATTCATAAAGAACATATCAGTATTTCAAGCTCTAGAAATACTCAGACACTGAAATGTCTAAAAGAATTCAATATACAGAAACCAAGTTCTGTAAAAATGAAACCAAGTGCAGTAAATGAAGAGTGTTTTTTTCTAGACCTTTCACTAGATTTACCATGCCCTTAAAAAGAGGTCTACTTTTTCACCTTCAGTTTGGTGAGGGAGTAGCGTAAACTGTCATGATGATTTCCAAAACCAGTTTCTTCAGGTCTGTGTGCACACCAGTTTCTTCAGGTCTATAATGGGGTAAATATACCACATCCCTAGGGAAACAATATTAGGATTATGCTGCTCCTCCACAAAATTACTCAGCTCTCTGGCATTATTATAGGCAACTACAAAAGAGTACAGCTGGTCTTGATGAAGGGAATTCAGACTATTACAAATCCCCTTTAATAGAATAAACATCACTTAAATGAAGAAATGCGCAATAATAAGTAAAAAAATGAGCTCTCTCTCTTCCCTGCTGTATTCCCATGGTACAGTGAATGAATTGCTGATTATTAGGACCTGATTCAGACAAAAGAGAGATCCATAAAACAGTAAAATGAAGATAGATAGATAGATAGATAGATAGATAGATAGATAGATAGACAGACAGATCGATAGATAGACAGACAGACAGATAGATAGATAGATAGATAGATAGATAGATAGATAGACAGACAGACAGATAGATATCTGTAGCAGGCTCAGGACCAATATTCAGCACCCAGGCAGGAAGAACCACTGTCTTGTTAATATGTGGGCAAGACTTTACTGAAGCTGATGTGCTACCTGGGCAAAAACTGCTGCATTGTTACAAATTTTCTCTGTTCAGAACTAAAGGGGGTGGGAACCAGTGGATTGATGCCAGTATGTTGAAAATGTAAAACTAACACATGTGAAATCAGAAAATTGCATTGCTCTTTAGTAACAAGCAGCCTAGTGGTGGTACAACAGTGTGGCAAAATCCAAAACAGTAGTATGAGGTATAGACTGCCTCAGGAAGCTAATTTAATCTTAATATGAGCCATAGACATCTGTCAAACCAGTAACATTGGAAACAGATGTGAGCTCTAAAAAATTCACTGTAGGATGAACAGCTGGCTTACATGACATTACTCCAAACACATAAAATGAAAATAAAAAGGTAACCATAAAAATGAAACGAGTGGATTAGGAGCAAGGAAAATTCTTGCTTCCTGACAGCTGAGAAAAGCATAGGCTTGAGGCAAAGAAGATAAAATGGAAAATGAAATTCAATGGGAAGTAAAGCTTTTCGTTAACACCAAGAGTATTTCTCCTCCAGCAGAAATATTAAGGCAAACCCACATAAAAGTATGGTTTTTAAGATGTTTTTTAAAATGGATACTCTGGTGAGATTCAGAATAGGTCTGTAAAACCTACATTAAACAAAACACATACAATATCCTGAAGCTTTTTTCATATAGTCAAGTGAAAAAACAGACGAAATATTGAATAAAAAGGGTGGCTCAGGAACCAAATCCAAGAAGTATATTAAAAATCCATTATTTGAAGCTCCTTGTGTCTAATTTACTACATTTCCATCCCATGCTGATTATGTTTACTTCCATAATTTCATATGAGCTGGGATTTTCCTATCTTGAAGTCTTTTAGAGAAAAGAGGATACTTGTCTCCATGTTTTGAATAGACCATGAAATTTCTTTGATTTCTTCTATGTTTTACTTCAAAATAAGTTATGAACCAGACATACAAACAAGCCCAAACACCAGGACATACTATTCAATTTAAAAAATGTTAAATTTTACTTATTTATTTCAAAAGGTAGGGCTGGAAACCAAAGCCTATGTGTCACCATGAATTCAAGGGACATGAAAGCTGTGTGGTATATCCTCATGTGTTTTCACCCTGACATTAGGGTAACCGTTCTTTCTTGACCACATTCTTGTTTATTTAATTTGAAGTTGCCTGCTAGTCTTTCAGTCTTTCTAGGTGTTTTATTCTCTACTCGTAATGACCTTCTTTTAAGATGGGGTTCCACATGTAATAGTTCTATTCATCATCAGGAATTCATGTTAGGAATTTTGGGAGCCACTACAGTACCACTGTACAGCAGTAATTCTGTAGGGCTGGAGAAGAATGTAATATTAAAGCATGAAGTCCTTGCTTCTATCACTGACAGCTCCTTAAAGATTTTACAATTGCATATTTACGTGGACACCTGCACTGGGATGTCACCCTATAGCATTGCTACCTTGAGCTCCAAAAAACCCAAGGAGTTTTGGCAGACAAACTGTCAGTTGTTTTCTACAATGCAGTTCATAAATATTAGCTAAAATAAAAAAAATATTTTTTTCCATAGACTTAAAGTCTTTAAATTGGAGTCTGCATGTTGTTTAAGAACATTATTTTGGGTCTGTAACTTTAAATTTTTGAAGACAAACCAAAAAATTATAGGATATACCACAGGGAATACTCTCTGTTAAAACTAAATTAAGATTGAAAGTATGTTCTTGTAATTAATAGGTGAAGGAATATGACAGATATGTTGTCACTGTGTGAAAGGTAACATTAGAAAACCCCAAATCTCAGAAGTAAAATTACTCTTAAGTGCACAGTCGTTACTTACTCTGACATGGATTAACATCAGCATGGGGAAAATATTTCTAAACTCCATTGTTTCATTAAATTAATCTATTTCACAACTATCTACAACAGATGTAAATAATTGATTAAAGATACCATGTGCTGTCATTACACAGAAGATTTATGGAACTCAGATGCTTTATCAAGAATTGATATAATTTCTTCCTTGCATAAATTCTGGGTTTAGATTTAGAAATATTTAATTAAGAACTTTTAACAGGCTACAGACAATGGAGTGGTGCCCAGTGGCAGAACCAGAGGCTGTGGGCACAAACTGTAACATGAGAGGTTCCCTCTAAACATCAGGAAACACTTTTTACTGTGAAAAAACTGACTGGACACTGGCACAGGCTGCCCAGAGAAGTTGTGGAGTCTCCATCCCTGGAGATATTCGAAAGCCATCTGAGCACGGTCCTGGGAAAGTGGTCCTAGGTGGCTCTAACTGAGCAGGGGGATTGGACCAGATGCATTCCAGAGGCTTTTTTCCAACCTCAAGCAGACAGCAAATTTGTGATTCAGTGAAATCACACAAAAAATAGCCAATCCTTCACTCCCTTTAAAAATAGGGGGGGAGGGGAAAGGTGGGGGGGTGGGGGGGAAGAGGTAACTGTGATTTTTAACATTCAGCTCAATTCTGATCATTGTAACTCAGAAATAATAATCACTGGAATTAAAAATAAAGGAAAAATAACAACAGGAATGGAGAAAATCTGAATGCAAGAGGCAAAAGAGTGAAAACAGACATGACGAAAGTGATAATGGGTTTGTTAGGTATATTTTCATATACTACAGAAACTGAGTTCTCCAGCACCTATTTACGTGATGTGAAGGACATTGTTCCCTCAAGTATAAATTCAGGCTCGGGACACCTACTGATCTATTATTTCCTTAAGGAAACTAAATAACAAGAGCAACAAACCCAGATGAGCAGTGCAGATGCTCCTTTCCTTCAAATCACTTTGGTATCTCGTCCCGCGCTGCTAATTATGTAAGTTTTGTCTGACAAGCATTAAAAGTAATTGTATCTAAATGTTTGATCTAAAGTGGTGTTAGTGACATTGGATTGCTCTGGATGCTTGCCCTTGCAGTGTTAATTTAGGACACAACACAGCAAGAAATAAGGATAAACCCAGTGTTTTAGCTCTGTGAACTGTAAGATGGCACCTTTCCAAAACCTCTATGCTCTTCCCGTGGTTACACAACAGCTGCTATACCTGAATTGCCCATATTACCTGATTGCTGATTAATTCCAATCTTTGTTGCAGTCTAAAGATATGCAGGGTACCCAAATACACTGCTGAGAGTCAAACACCATCTTAACATTCAGTCACTTGACTACATTTCTTTAGCAAAATATGCAAAACTTGTTTTACGTGTGGGATAATCCACAGAGGGGTAAAACCGAAAACTTTTCATCTTCAGAGTGAGGATGGACCTGGGCTTGACTGAGCCCTGGATAAAAGAGTATAGTGAGGTTATACCAGGTTCCACCTTATAGTGGCAGTTCTCCATGAAATCATTGTAAGAATACTTAAGATCCTAAACCTGGAAAATCATAAGGGTAGAATAAGTGTGCTATACAAAGAAACACGCAGCAAATGAGGTAAACTGACAGAAAAACACCAATGGAGAAGGTACCATTCTCCACTAGAAAATTTCTTGTCCTTGAAATAGTTAGAAGGAGAAAACATGAAGAAATTAATTTTCTCAAAATCATTCCTCAAACTTTACAAATTAGTAACCTTTAAAGAGAGACCCTGAAAAAAATTTAAATATATATAAAATAAATTAGAATACAATTCTTGTATATCATCAACCATCTAGGTGATGTAAATTTATTTTAAAATCAGAATAAATAAAATTTAATTTACAAATTCACTGTATGGTTCATTGCATAGTCTCTGTCTACACCTTACTGATATGGTAATTTCACTTGCAACTTCACAAATAAAAGAGAACTTCCTGAGAATCTACAGAATGGAAAGCTCTCTTGAGATGCAAGCATTTGAAACAGTTGGATAAATTTATTTTTTCATTTAAAATGTACCTGTATGTTTTGACCTTTAACTGACTGATGGTTAAATATTGAATTAAAAACATAAAGGGCAAAATTCTCTCAGCTCAGTACAGTGGACACTGAGAAGAACAATTTGTTTTTTTATTTCCACACACCAGAATACAACTCAGCATCACTGACAAGACCCTCATCTGTCCTCAAAGAGAAAAATGGTGCCTTTTAACTAAAAACTTGTATGTAGAATAATAACATAAATATTAGTAAGTCTGACTCATCATTTCCTTTCAGAGTTTATTTTTTATATGAGTTTTATAATCTGCTCTATGTAATCAGCTCTAAGCCATTAAGACTGAGTTTATCTACGCTTCACCCAGCGCTCTGTAGGGACTTGTGGCCAGCAGCTCATTAATGTAAAAAGGGTGGGGTAGCCCTGAGTGCCAGACCCACTTTTCTCTCCTGTGTGGATTGAAGGTCTCATGCTTCCTCTTCCTCCTCTGGCTTAACAAAGCTTTTCTCTTTTGATGTGAGACTTTGCACGAGGAGGCTCAACCAACCTTACCCTGCCTGATTCACCTGCTGGTTATGGCACTTCATCAGAAGTGGAAAATATGGATCCAAATTCCTGAAGCTTAGAGGCTATAAAACCTAAACTTCCTGCCAGTGCAAGCTGCCGCAGCCTCTGGAGCACAGTAATTATAGACAAGGAGTAAAAAGAATTAGATGAGCCCGTTTGCTAGTCCTTCCCACGAGACTCGTATGCTACTCGTATTTGCAGTACTGCAGTTTTGCTCTCACTCCTGGGCCTTATTTACCAGATTAACAAAACCAGAGAAAAGCTGCACAAGGGCTCTGGAGACGTGAATGGTGCCAAAATGTAGCAGGGAGGTTTGGGAAGGGCACATAAGGCCCCTACCAGGAGAAGTGCCTGCCCTGCACCCAGCAAAAAGGCAGCCTCCAGCTATGTGGCCAGTGAGAACTGGGGAGGGAAGGAAAGGGAGGAAAGCAAGCTCAGCACCCTCCCACTCCATTAATATCAGGATATTTTTGTGCCCACAGCTGTGTTACTATACTTGCACTGTCTTGTGTTGAGTCTAGGGAGAGGCACATCTCCTGGGACGTGGTAAATTTGTCATGTACAATCAGCAGAAGCATCAAACCTAATGTGTCCTGATTTGGAAAATGACAAAGATTAAGCTACTCGGCTTTGGAAAAGAAGAGTGAGTATAATATCTCATATATAATTTTTGGTAAAAGCCTTTAGACTGGACCTCATTTCTGAACCTTACTCCTTTATATAAATTTGTCTTTGGAGTTAAAGATGATCCTTGTGTGTCTGTTGCAACTCAGGATATTCTATGATTCTATGACATCTTCCAAATGCCACCTTTATGCCTTCCTTATTATTTTCCACTTACTCTGAAAGTCCATAATGTTTTTTAAATATCACATCAGTAAAGATTTGTATAACAGTATATACATCATTAAGTATAAGAAGAACATTTGTGAAAAAGCGTTTTAGTGTATCCAGATCCTGTTTTACAGTACCACGAAATGTATACCATTACAAGTTGTGGGTTTTCAATCCATTGTCCTAAATATGAATTGCCATCATATTGGTTACAAACCACAACCCAGTAATTCAAGGATACAGTCTTTTAGAGAGAGAAGTAAATTGGTAATTTTTGTACACATAATTTGATATTCAAAGTCTCAAGCACATATGAAGGTATAAGCACAGATTATAAGCTTGTTAATGTAAGGTGCACTCATGGGTACCTTTAGTACTTATCCTAAAGTTACTAGATTCTTAAATTAAGGACCTAGGTGACTGTTTTCTTTAAAAAAGTACTTGTGTGCAGCTGTCACCAGACTCCCTTCATAAATCTGTCTTGGATTATTTATAGCTTTCCAGCTTTTTAATTCTGCCATACATCTAATAGTAATTTTCATATAGTAATCAAGACTGTAGGTCTCAGGAAAATGAATAATCTTGGAGGAAATTCCCCACAAACCTTAAATATTCAATGACTGATTGAAAGATTTGATATGTGCAGAAAAAAGGCAGAAAAGAGAGTGGAATGAGAATTACGCAACATAGAAATGAACATGAATACAAGTATACAGATTATGATCATGCATATATATTCATAGATTTATATATATAAATATGTGTATATGTATACACACATACATTCTTGCTTTCTGTGAGTTATAAGGTTTATGTACTATTCATGCAAAAATATAACTGCCATTCTAGAACCTAAAGTAGTGGATTCATTGATACAATGAGCTCTTATCACTGCATATTCTTGCATTTAACCATACAGATCCCCTTTAATGGCAAAAAGAAAAAAAAATATGCCTGTGGAAGAGAGTGAAAACTGTTACTACAGTGAAACAACCACAATGTGAAAGGAATCGCTCATTTTCTGTATGATAACATCCTTTGTCTTCCGTTGAACCAACCTTCAGTTCATGGTTGACCCATTTTTGACAGAATTTCACGTCACAAAATATTCGAAATAACTACAGCCCTGAAAGGCATTTTAACTGCAAAATCTGAATCACGAGACATTTCTACAGTACTATAGAAATAAGAGAGAATGCAGGCAAGCAGCATGAAGGCTAATGCTTGTCAATTATCTACAAGACTTACCTTACAGAATTCAGGATCTTTCTTGAATTTGACAAATGTTTAGTTTCCGTAAGAGAGGGGAATAGGTTTTCTATCACAGCTAGCCCCACTTTTATATTTTACATGTAAACATGATTGAAAAAACACGCTGAAGAGCTATTCATTGCACTGAAGTGTGGCTAAGAGCTTAAAAATATCTCATTATGCTTTTTTCAAGGTCAGTATTTATTGTTATCTTACAGAAAATGCTAAATTCAACATAAGATTCTTGTCAAGGTTCTGTTCTTCTGAATGTAGTCCAGAATTTGCTTTACACAAATGCTGTGCCAAGTGCAAGCAACCTGTCAAACAAAGAGCATCACATAGGAATAAGTAGGCCTTTCATTTTCTGCCTGGTCGTACTGCATCTGCATTTTGCTTACCTGTCCTTAGTTCAGCCAGATTCCTTTTAAATTCCTTTCTAAAGCAAATTGGCTCAACTCCAGGTTTTCTGTTAAGGATGTTTTAGGATGAGATTTTATTACTTCAAGCTGGATTTTACTTTTTTTATTATTAAAACAAGAACAGGCACTGGAGCATTTAATAATCTATCCTCTATTTACAAATCTCTCAACTTGCATTATCCCTTTCTGGAAGACAGAGAAAACATGGACTCTTGATACTAATAAAAATTTCACATCACTATTAGTTTGATGTTAAAAAAGCTTTTCTTTTCTCCGTTTCTCTTTTTAACTGGATTAGTCCTGGCTGGGTAACTGATTTAAAAATATCTTTGAAGTGTGAATATAATATTGCCTCATATTAGTTAAATATTTTAAATATCTAAAAGTGACTCAAAACATTAATCCTATAATACGTTCACTTCTGTGATCTTTTAATGTGAGAAGCTGATGTTTTTAATCCATGTGAACCATACTGAGCAATTATCCAAAGCCTTGCTTGTACTTTTTGCAAATCATAAAAATAGATTTAATGTAAACATGGGACAACTTCTGATTTTGGTTACTAATTACTCATTATGTTAATAAGAAACACTTGAGATGTAGCCCAGCTCCTCCACCCCCAACCTATACTTGAAAGCAAAGAAAAAAATTGTAATTTTATACATTATTTGAAACTGAGTTTGTAATTCTTGCTTCCCAAACTGAAGTGTGAATTGACAAGATTCTGATTCAAATGAATGACTAATCATTCCTTATAGCTGCCAATAGTTCGAAGTATGTTTTAAGCAAACAAGGTTTAATCAAACACATTGAGGTAAAGGCTGAGACCAGAATAGTTATGATTAAATAAGACAATATTCTGAAAGTTTTCAGTCTGGAGGGAAAGATAATGAGCCCCTTTTCTGCAAATATACTTTGCTATAGTAACACAAAATGTATTTCAATTTCATGAAGATGTTTGGAGATCTTAATTCAAAATACCAGTTCTACCTCTCAGAAGAGCCAGTGTTTTTTCAGTAAGAGCTCAGCCTAGGATTGTAAACTACAACTGTCTTTAAGAAATTGGTCATGACCAGTTTTTCTAATTTGTGTCAGCTGGTGTTTTGGAAGACATAGTGATGACAGCTGAGCACAAGCATTTGGTTAGACTCAATCTAGACCTGAAGAAGTTTATCTGCCATACAAGTTTCTGAGCCTGTCCTGAGCTGTTGCCATTTGATATACCTGCTCATTTAGCAGCCTGTCAGCAAATCTGCCTAAAAACCAAAAATCCTACAAGTCCTGGGTGAAAAAAGCCCCTATCCCTGAGCTTTCTAGTTTGAAGTCTAAGATCTCTTCATTTTTTTCTGATGATTAAAAGAGTGAAAGTAATGGTATAATCTTCCATTTCTTAGAATTTTTTTAATACATATATAGGGTATCCAAGCAAAAGCTATCTGCTCAAACACTTAAAACAAATGCTGACAGTGTTTTGTGTCAGTCCTATACCCTAATACAACTACTGCAGATGCAGAACAAAATGCAAAATAAATATTTGACTATAACTTAATGTCATAACTTTCTGTGTAAGCATTGAACTTTGGATGAAATTTGTTCCCATCTAATTTTAATGGACTTCTAAATTTCTTTTTAAAATGCTCAAATGGAACTCATTTTCCCCAATGATAATAATCTGAAAACAGAATTATTAAAAAACGTGGTATATCTAGGCTATTTGTCTCCTATGCAACAATTGGAGAGGTATAAGCACTTTTGAGGAGCAAGTCATCCTGTCCTAAGATATGTAAGATGTTAACCGATGTCTTTCTGCCTCACTGCAACATTTTTTTCCCATTTTACAAACTACTGGAAAACTAATTGGAATCAGTTTTGGCTTGGTGAAACATGACCATCCTACAGCATGTTTTGAAATTCTGTTTTAATAATCATATACCTATTATTTGTATTAAATGCAATGAAATTGGAAATCATCTTGAGAGATCCATTGGTGATGTCTTTGACACTATGACACAGAATAGTGTTCTTGAAATGATTGCCTCTTGCTGTATGTCACATTATCATACAAAATGAAAGATTCATCACGCTAATGAAGATGGTCCAATGGAGAATGCATTTAGCTAATCATAATTCAGGAATCTAATTGCCTATGGGCACATGAGTGAAAGTGGAAGAGTCAGTAATGCAAATAGTCTTCTGGTGACAGGATGACTTGTCTAATGTTAAATGACTGGAAATTTACCTTCTTTACAGATCAAGAGCAAGGCCTAAAAACATAGGAATTGTGACATTAGCAACTTTGAAATAATATTTTCAACGTAAGTTCTGTCCCCACAGTACTTTAAATAATACGGAAAAAACCTTACCAGTGGTAGGAATAGGTACGTGTGTGCCTGTTAATGTGTGGATTTCCCTCACATTCATCTTTCAAGACCAGCAATCTTTTTTTTTTTTTTTTTTGGGAGAGAGGGGAGCACCAGACTGCAATTCATGGATCCCATGCACTCTTATTTGGCTATATTTATCTAGACACAAAGTAATACTTTTCCATAATTTATGTAAAGATTTTTTAAAAAAAACAGGAAGTCTTCCTGCAGCAAACTTTTCTGATGTTACAACAAAAATGACAGCAGTGACGGGCATTTATTTTAATTCTATATGATTTAAAAATCCCAGAAAATTTGACAAAAATGAAGACCATATCTAACAGCTTCTGATATAGCTGTTATTTCATTTCAGTGTTGTATAAATGATGAAGATTTCTTACCATGCCTGCAGAAATAGCTGAAGGGCCCACTCCAACAAGCTGAAATAAATACTAATGGAAAATATGAAAGTCCTCTGATCTTTAAAGATCTGCAGTAATTTACATGTAATTCCAATAGTCATTGACAATTTCAGGTAAAGATTTAGCTTTAATTAACACTGGTGAAATAGTCAGGACCTTATTAGTTTGTCAGGGCAATATTGCCTGAAAGGGTAGTGGAGCTATCTAGAAGTCATGGGCAGATAAAACCTTATTATAATTAACCAGTTCCAGCCATTCCTTCTTTGTTTTAACCAAACGACACTCCAGTAAGTACTGACATAGCAGACAGAGTAATATGGAGCTACATTCCTGGTACAATCTCATTAATACTATTTTATATAACTTCTAAAACAATGTAGTTATTAATTTTTTTTCAATACAGGTATATACAATTTGTATACTATATGTGGTGTATGTATGTAAATGCATGGAATTTGACATGTAATTACAGTTTAATTATTAATTTAATATTAAACATTTTCAGTAAAATAAAGGAAATATTATTTGGAAATATGAATCCTGCATGAAAAAGAAATAATTAAATATTTGAGGTATCAGGAGGTGATTTCTTTGGTTAGTGACAAAATTCACAGAGGCATAATAGAGTACATTTCTCAAAATTTCCAGGTAGACTGTGGGTAGCATCATAGCAGAAATGACAGGAAATATAAGTGTGAAGTTTCACAATGTCACTGAGAAGTGGAAACCTCAAGAACCTGACGGATAAAATTAATATTTTAGTACTTCAGCCTTGTCCCATGTAGAAGCCTTCAGATTCAGGGGAATGCTATCAGTATATTAAAGATAATTGCTCCTCAGAGACAGATATTACAATCCTCTTTCAAAATGGTCCAATTTTCTGATCTTACTGTACTTAAATGAAAAATCTTTATTACATTAATTTAGTAAAAGTACAGATTTCTCTGTAAAATCCATCCCTTTGTCTACCTTAAATATCATATAAGAAGTTAATTTCAGAAATGTTTTAAGTGCCTATTTAGATTTATATTATTTTCTTTATGGTTTGGAAAAAGTTCAGATAAAATTAAATGTGTTTAAGATTATTTATTTAATGTCTTTTTTTACACATGGAATAATCTTTTTGGTCACAGAAACAAAAAAAAAAAAAATTGCTTTTTGTTACAATACATACCAACACATAAACCAAGCAATATCCTATTATATGGAATAGCAACACATTTTTTTAAAGCCATATATCTATGGTTTCTATTTTTAGAAATTCTGTATAGCAAAACAGTAAGTCTAATAAGTAGATTATTGTAAGCATGTACAAGCACAAATTACACCACAATTTATTGACAAATATACAATTGTGCATACTGGTAAGTTATACTGTACATTTATTTCTGAAGTATGCCCCAGTGTATATACTATAGACACAACAAGAAACCTTGTATTATTAAAAGGTTTAAAATAACCTTTTAACTTAATATGTTTGGAGGCTAAATATATCATCATTAGTACAAGGAATTACAAATATACATCTCTATATTTGCTTCTGATCTTGCATCCTGCCTGTGATTTATATCATCACTCCTTCCTAATTTTGAAGTCATACATGCATAGGGTATGTACACATGCATATGTGTATGATACACATGTAGATGAAATTGCAGACCATGAGTTCTTAATATATACAGATAGCAAATATGTGTGATATCTTTTAAAGGGAACCTCAAATGAATCAGTGCAGGATCTAAATGTCCGTCATTTTCTGAACTTGGAAATCCCACCAATAACCTGAAGTTACAGAGAAGGACAACAAAGCACTGACAGTGAAGCTGGTAGGGGACTACCCTAAACCATACGTTGTGACAGCCAAGGGACCTGCAGGTTTCTGCCATAGGACAGGAAAGTTGTCTTTTAAAACAATTAACTCTTACAATGAAGACCAGAGAATAACAAGCTCTTTGTCACACTATTTTTATCATCATCTGGTCTCCATGATGAGAGCCTCCTAATGGAATTTATGCCCTGTGAAAAGTCTGAGTTCACTGTTTTTCTCAGGATATATATTTGTTCCTTAAATTAATAATTTCTGGCATTCTGATACATAAGATGCATAGGAAAATATAAGTCATATTATAATGAAAAAAGTTTCCAGATTCTATAAAATATAGATAGCTAAGTATTTTATAAATACAGTTTTGTTTTCCAAGACAATTTCTACACAGGTGAAAAGTAATTTCCTTTTGAAAGTCTCTTCCTAAACTTTCTACATCTTAAGCTTTACAACATTTATGCAGCGAGATATATATTCAGCTAAAAATATGCCAAAGATAAGCCTTCAGTTATAGCTGAATTCAGTGCAGTTGCATATGAATTTTATTGATAGCACAGTAATACTGGTTAAGCTGTAAAGCTACTAAGGAAACAGTACTTTTATTGACAATTTATTTTGCTAGCTTCTGATAGAGTGTGAAGGATGAGTATTTCCAGTCTGATGACAAAACCACTGTGTCTGGTGATGAAAGTAAATAGAATGTAGGAGTAGAAAGTGTGTAGTAAATAGAAAGTAAATAGAATTCAAGCACAAATATGCATTCAGGTAGACCGAGACTTACTGCCTAAGCCTACTATAGGGAGGAGGTAGCATCATCTATTTGCCAACACTTGTGTTTACATTATTCTACATCTCTTCCAATCCTTACCACACTGCCTACTCATCGTATTTAAGTATTGTAGTATACACAGTGCGTCTTGGATTAACTATAACAATATACACAAGGAAATACAGTCCTCCCTGCTTTCATCACAGCATCACACAAGTTTTTATAAATCAATGCAACCTAAATCTAAAGATTTAGTGGAGATTCACATTGTGTTATTTTGACTATCCTGCTTGGGGGCAAAATTATGTGCTTAGAATTATGCAGTGTAACTTGTTTAAAATGTCTGAGCTGGGGACTGTATTGATTTAAACTAAGTATTTAAAAACAAACTAGCTCAATGACCTTGTACATGGGCCACCTTAAAATACTAAATTCCTACATAAAGTATTAACCTATTTCTTTATTCCAAGCACACACCAGTTTCCCAGCACATCAAAAGAAGTAAGAGTGAATGGAATCTAACATGATGTTGTTGCAATGCTTGCTTTTAAAAATGTGGTACAGGCTGTAGCTGAAAAAATATGTTGCCCTGTCCTCGCCGCTGTACACTAAGGACAAGACAGATTCATCACCTGCCCTCAAATTTTTCTTTTAATTTTCTTTTCAGAACGTAGTTCATTGGAAATCATGTCTGGGAGTCCCTCTGGGTTATTTTTCATTCTCTTAGGTCTGACATTTTACCTCTGTGTGATGCACCACACCCAGCTATGTCCTTGCACAAACTGACCGATGTGACCAGGCAGAATTATCACGGCAATGACTAGTGAGCCTGGGAAGTCTAAATACAAAACTAGGGCAGACATCACCCTCACTTCCTGAGGATGTAAACAGAAGAGATTTCAAGGACCAATATAATAGTTTTAATCATTTAATCTATTGCTTTAATCAAAATTTGTCCTTCTAAATAGCAAGAAAACAACTTCTGTTGAATTACCTACTTAGTATCAGTGATAATAGGTTAAACAATCATTGATTATCTCTCCTTAATTATGAATTATTGCATACATTCTAGATTTTGCAATGATTTTTGGCAAATCTCGTTCAATCTTAATGTTATAAAAGTATGTATCTTTCCAAGCTTAAAAGAAAATTTTACTGACTATACTGATGTCTTAATAATTTCTAGTTTTTTACTCTTCATGTATCTGTAACTTGCTGTAGTTCTGTGCTTCTTACAAAGTGCTAAAATCCTCTGTTCCCAGCACCTTTGGCCAAACAAGGCTCTCTGAATACAGATTCAAGGACTTATTCATTGCCCTAGGGCCCAAAAATATGTAAACAACTGTGAGATGTGGGGAGCAGGCCTCAGGTGGTGAACATCATCACCTAAGGGTGCAATTGGAGAATTAAGGGTCAATATGCTGATGGGACAGAACTTATAAAAGGTGAAGGGCTCGTAAACCAGCATCCAGTTTGGGTGTCGTCCCCAACGGGGGGCTTTGCTTGCCCGGATGTATCTTCAAGGCCTTTGCAGACCTTAAATAAATTTGTCCGCTTTTTATACTCCTAATTTGTCTTGGCCTCTGTTTCAGTTAGCCTGTCTTTTAGGCATCAATGCTGTAATGGTTTCCAGAGTGACAGGAGTATACACTGAAAAAGAAATTGCTTTGTGTTATGTGCTTGACGTGCATCTCTCCATGTACACGGAATATCCACACTTCTACTTATATGAGAAAATGTAGACAGCCATGATGCAATGAAGCAATGCACTGAAAAAGAAAACACAGCATGTAGTTTAAAAATCCCGAGCAAACTACCTCTACTCCAGATGGAACAGCTCTGAAAGCGTCCTTACTGCCTCCTGAATTTTTCTTTCCACATGCACATAAAGACACTCCCTTGTCTCAAGGTGAACAGAAAGGTTTTATGCAACAACCAGAAGACCTTTGAGACACATTTTTGAAAGCACCAAAGTGAATAAGGTCTAAAGACAAATGAGCATGTTCTACATCAGTTTTAAGGTGTTGTCGACCCTTCCTGCTTGCCGTGTGTGTTTTAGGATGCTGCTCCCTCAGAGCCCCCAGCACAAGTGTTTCAGGGGTTGGGCTCTCAATCAAGTCAGGCTCAACTTTAAATCCAAACCAGATGATTTATAAACTTTATACCTTATAAAAAGAGCAATCCTAATTTCCCGTGTTATATTTTGGCCTTGGAAATGAGTTCTTGGAAAGCAGGGGGAGAACTGAAAGTTATATTAGACAACACTGCCACTGAAAAATTGCATGTTAAATTACTGTACTCAAAAGCTGACATGCTAAGGACCCTTAGGGACATTTGGGCACCTAGAGGCAAAACTTTGCAAAGTGCTACTGACATTTTCGGGTTATTAAGTATCTTTACAAAATCTGCCTTCTTTTGGAAGTATGGACAATTATGCTCCCCACTCAAGAATTTTAGTCTTGGTGTAACCAATAAGTAGTCAAACGTCTCCTGTCTATTTCAAATACTTTTATATCAGGGCTGCATTTCCTGGCGAAGTTTGACTTTGATGTCTAGCTTGAAGCTCTACCCTCACATTATGGAGTCAACCTTTGTCCCATGGAAACTGGCATACGTTAGACTTTTCTGTGAATTTGTTATTGTTAAAATTAAAGCATAAGCATCAAATTGTTAAATTGTTATTGTTGAAATTAAAGCATAAACATCAAATCAAATATTCCCTAGTGTTCAGTTATTACAATGAAAAAAAATTGCTAATATAAAAATATATCTCTATTTCCGAAAAAAGCCCTTCTTTCCATCTTATTTGCAATAAGCTTGAAATACGCAGTTTCACACTAATCCTTCAAATGTGGATATACTTACTGATGCAGAAAATTATTAAAATATGGTCATTTGCACTGAATATATTAAACATAATATCTGGAATTTAAAGAAAACACGCATCCGGTAGTCTTATAGTATCTTGATCAGTTTGAATTTACTTAGGAAGTCTAGTATTTTGTAGTTTAGCCTGATCAACAAAGGAAAGAAAAACACAGGTTCTGCTGGGCTTTTCATGATAGACATAAAGCTGTGAAGCTGTAGTTGAGTCTGGTGAGGTGAGATTTTGGTTGCCATTCCCACCTTGCAGAACATGCTGGAGAAGAGTCTGATCCTCCTATATCTACAGTGCTCATTTTGGCCATTTCCTACGCTATGTGAATGTTTCTGGGAAAGCAGTTTTTCAGGAATACCTGCTCCACAGTTCTAGATTATGTGTCCCCCATGCTCCACTGGGATGTACATGGTGTCCAGCTTGTCAAGACACTGCTGGGTTGATGATTTCAGCCATCGTCCTCCATCAGCTGGTCTGTCATTACAGAGGATGTCAGCCCCTGGGTCACCAATTACAGATGTGCATGGCATCCTCATTTCTCTGTGATGAGCAGGGACTGTCTCCAGATTCCCTGTCACCTCTCCCAGCCTACGGTGCAGCCCAGTGTTCATTGCTTGGTTCCTGCCCTGGGATCAGGCTAGGGCAGGAGTGATCCATAGTCTCAAGAACACACTGTGACAGGACCAAGACAAGTGCTGAACTTCTGGACTGCTCCTCATGAGTGAGCATGGCTCCTGGAGCCCTGGACATTCTAACAGTCATGGGACAGAAGGCATGGGACAGACAAGCCTGCTTGGGCCACAATGAGTTGCAAAGTGCCACATGTGTGAGAGAAAGAAGTCTGCCGTCATCACAGCCATAAGATTTAGCCTGTCCTCCGTGAAGGAATATAAATCTGTGTGAAATAAAGCATGTTCTCAGATGACTGACATAAGTAATTGAACTACATCGAAAAGGCACTGAACTGTTAGTCAGAAAAATTATTCTGGCTCCTATGTTTAGACAAGAATGTTTAATCATGAAATGTATTTCTGTGTGGTCATCCATTACTGATGTCAAAAATGAATGCCTGAAGTTAAACAATTCCTTCTATGTGACAACTTTGAATTGCTTAGTTTCTCTGCTTAAGAAAACTAAGATCAAATTCATCAGCATCCATACAATACAAACAGTGTTAATTATCTGCTGGTACTATATTGGAAACTATTTCTGTTCATAGTACTACACTAAACAGAGTCAATTTTGTGTTGTATTTTATCCAGTTCTATTAAAATCATCTTCCTAATCTTCTAGAAGTCTGTGCTTCAAGTAATTTCTGAACTGATAAAGTTTATGAGTTTGGAGCCCTTTCAGAACTCTTAATCCACATACTTACCTGCATATTAATTTCAAATGTTGCAAGAAACCAAATACAGGTCTTGAAATCTTGAATTCTGGATATATTTAAGGAAAAATGGTTGATTCAACTGGCTAAAGAAATTCTGACTCAGCAGAATTTGAGAATATATTAGAGCACATGGAATGAAAAGATCATTTTTTAAATTATTATTTTTGAATATTTGAATGTACCGTGTCCTTGTGTTTGAATGGATATGCTTTCTTCCAGCCTCACTCTTGGGTTTAGCATGTGACCTGATACACCGTAGTTATATATGTCAGTGTATAATATATGTACAAACTCTTTTACCTGTCCAATTTAGAACATTCAGTCATGCATGGATATAAAAAATTTCCATGATTGCCTCTAAAAACTATTATGTCTTGTTTGGGAAAAAAGACAGAAAAGCATTTCAATGGCATTTTTCTGTCTCTCTACTTTTGTATTAAAATTTGTTTATACAATATTATTTTATATTTATCCTCGTCCCTATCTCATATAATTTCCAAACAAACTCCTTTGTGGTTAGAAATAGCATTGTAGTCACCATTTAAGAGACAACACTGTAGGCTTCCATGTGACAACTTTCTTGCTTAATGGATTGCAGAGGCAATACAATACAATAAATTAATTATGGGAACTTACTTTTGGGAGTGGAACCCAAAGTTTCCTAAATAACTCCATTAGCTGGAGCCAGCAGCATGCCTTGTAGCATTCAATCAATGCAGACTTCCTCTCATTGTTTCCTGTTTTCAATCAGTATAATTGGGAACGCTAGCCTTATAACTTGATATACTCCTTCTTTATCTGCTGTGTATTTTGTACCCTTGCAGTTTTACTAAGGCCCAAAAACAATTAAAATCAGATATAATGAAAAGTAAAGGTAGCAATTTGAATATCCACGTAAGTTTTATTAGCATTTCAGACAGGTTAGTCTGAAAGTCTTTCTTATCTGTGGTGCTTTCTTCTCCCATGCTCTCTGTGAAGACAATTTGCATCTTTAATCTCACCTGCCCCTGCACACCCAAGAGGGCTAAACTGGTCCAGGGTGTTTGTCATTGTGTTTCTTTAGCTTTCATCTCTAATAGGTGCAGGAATAGAATAGAATAGAATAGAATAGAATAGAATAGAATAGAATAGAATAGAATAGAATAGAATAGAATAGAATAGAATAGAATAGAATAGTCCTGAGTTGGAAGAGATCCATGAAGAGCATCAAGTCCATCTCCTGCCCTGCACAGGGCACCCCAAGAGTCACACGTGTGCCCAAGAGCACTGTCCAAATGCTTCTTGAACTCTGTCAGGTTTGGTGCTGTGACCACTTCCCTGGGAGGCCCAACCACCCTCTCGGTGAAGAACCTTCCTCCACAGAGACGGATTTTTCCATGTTTCTTTTTACCTAACAAGATCTGAATTTTGACTTAGCAATCACCAAATATTACCTTACTCTTCTGTGTGTGCAACAAAATATATTTCAGCTACCTTTTTCCTTCTTGAAGAAGAGAGAATTCTGCCTTTTCTGGTCTCGCAATAGCAATGTCTCTTACACTGGTGGAGTTTGCTATGGTTGTATATAACATGTATAGGCAAGAGTATCTATCAGTTTGTTTTTTTTTTAAATCATGCACACATACACACACGCAAAACCCCCCCAAAAAAACCAATTTAGGCAAACCAAATTTATTCTTAAGATTCACCAGATCCTAAGACATGTTCCTTAAAACTGTCCGATGGTTGTCAGGTGATGGTGCACTTTTGTCTTTCTTGCAATAGAAAAAACATAGGCGACTTGGGCTGAAACTTTTAGATGGCTGAAATTACATCCAGTCCTCTTTCCCTTCTGTTCAAAGATATAAATCCAAAGTGTACTGAAGCTAATGCACCTGCAGCTGTGAAAAGTACCTACATAGCAGGGGATTAGAAATCCCGGACATTCACCCCATAAGGTTCAGCACAGCTCAGGAATCCATCGAAACAGGAATTACTTCATCCAGTGGTATTTAAGCCCACAGTACTTCAAAATTAAACAGCATTGGATCAAGTAAAATTTTATATTTATGGATTCAGTGGACTTGATCCAGACTTTTGATCTGTCAAAATACATGAAACCAGAAAATGAGGATTTGGATGCCTGTCTCAGAGTTCAGTGCTGGTTTATTAGTACTGAAAACCATCCTACCTTTGAACCAGTTTTCGTTTTAGGTAATCTCTTCTTTCCTTTTCAGAGGATGATCCTTCGTAATTAATAGTAATTTTCTGGTAACTGACACACCAGCTTTATTTACTCAGCTGAAATTAGTGCAATCTCAGTTGCTTAACCTGGACCTTCTCCTGCTAGCTCAAAAGTAAAATTTGTTTAATTAACTGGATTTGTTATATACAAAAACCAGAAGACAATGTTTCCTGCAGCCTAAAATTTTGCAAGCAGAATAGAAGGGTTTTTTTAAGAGATTAATATTGAATATTTATCACACAAAAGTGCAATTCCACAGGTATTGAAAAACTGGAAAAGATTAGTTAATTTTCAGGTTCCAGCAAGTCCTGCAAGAGAGAATGCATGAGGACTGAAGAAGATAAATAAAAATATTGATTACAAGTAATCTATTGATTAAGTTAGGAAATTAGAATTAGAAAATAGAAATGTTTCAAATAAGAATTATTAGTTTAGTTTTCCTGAAAACCAGTACATAAGCAGTAAAAACGAACATGGTTAAGACAAGTATCAGAGCAAATTATTTGGTGACTGTGTGAAAGGGAGGAGACTCCCATGTCTTAGACGCTGTTCTGAGAAATGGAGCCTTCATGCTGCAGACCTATTTGTTGCTTGTCATGTTTGCTGTTCGGTTGCTATGATATTAACCCAGAATTTACTTTTGCCTTTAAATTCTATTTTGGTTCAACTATTGTATTTCTCGGTGTGTTTCTTGATATTTTTCAAAGGATTCTAATTATATCCACACATCTCTATGTAATTTTTTTTTTATGTTGTTACAGCTCATGCCAAAGTATTGTTTACATTGTACTCTATTTTGGTAGCTATTTCATGCAGGCAGTTCTGATTCTTTCAAATGGTTCTGAAGCTGAGTCTTCTGATCCTGCTGCCAGCTAGCGTATATGACCATGTTTCCACTGACTTTGATGGGTTATAGCAATTTTTGGCAGCTGACAGCAGCAACTTTTCTATGCTGAAAAATACTGTTGATTTGTAGAGAATCACAAGTCCCCAGTGCTTACAGAATTGAGTTATCCCTCTGAAACTAATATGCTGCTCACTGAAATAATCATTTTATCTATTCATGAACAAGTAAAGACAAAATGGCCAGCAATAAGGTATAGTTTTCATGTTTTTAATAGTGCAAAGAGTATTTTCAAAGTAAGCATAAATAACCTGTGAGTGAATTGTTCTGTTTAGCTTTTAATAATAGAATGTGGCTAGAATTATTGTCTAGCCTACATAACAGACTGATATTCACCTAATCTGTTGCAATTTAAAATGATCCGCTGCACTGATAACAGCAGCTTGGTGTTTGTAACATGAGAATTAGCCATGAAAATATCAGTCCATGAATTTCTTATTCTGACATCTTCTGTAACCCAGCACATTAAACATCACATGTCAATTCACACATCAAGTCGGGTTGGTTTACTTAACTACAGATGATGTTTTCTCTTTTAAGGACAACTTCAGTACCCATTTCATAAAAAAGCAAACATTTAGAAAAACATGGCTGAAAAACAGCATCTAATTTTAAAAAGTTCAGAATTTCATTAGTATACTGTGTCATATTTTTAAATGTCTATTGGGTTTGTGCGGCAAGGCTTTGCTAGTATGAGGGCAACGAGGATGGCTTCTGTGAGAAGCTGCCAGAAGCTTCCCTCAAGTCCCACAGAGCCAATTCCAGACATCTCTGGGATGGACCTGCTGCTGACCAAGGCTGAGCCATCAGCAATGGTGGTAGCACCTCTGGGATAACACTTAAGATGGGAAAATACTGCTGCACAACAACTACCATGAGAGAGGAGTGAGAACATGCGAGAGGAGCAGCCGTGCTGATGCTGCGGTCTGGGCAGAAGGAGAGGCAGGAGATGCTCCAGGCACTGGAGCAGAGATTCCCCTGCAGCCTGTGGTGCAGCCGTGGTGAGTCAGGATGTGCCTCCATGTGCCTCTGTGGGGGTTCCTGATGGAGCAGAGATCTGCCTGCAGCCTGTGGAAGACTGCATGCCACAGCAGGTGGCTTCTCCAAGGAGGCTGTGACCCCATGGGAAGCCTGTGTTGGAGCAGGACCTGTGACCCCATGGGAAACTAAGCCCACAATGGAGCAGTTTGCGAAGAACTGCAGCCTGGGGGAAGGACTGACATCGGAGAAGTTTGTGGAGGACTGTCTCCCATAGCAGGGACCCCATACTGGAGGAGGAGATAAACTGAAATGAAAAAAAATATTTCACTGAATTTTTAGTACAGAAAAACCCTCACCATATGCATTAGGTTTTGACAGCCTATTTTAACTATGTAATTTGTTATTATTAACAAAGATACAAAAGTTATGTATGGCCATCAGGCAAATATTTTCTCCTTCAGCTGTTAAATAAATATGTCTGTCTTTCCTTTGTGTCTCATTAAAACGGCAGGAGGCATTTATCTGGCTTTAATGTTCATGGTTATACCCGTTATTGCTAATTAATGGCATAAGTGTCTGAGCAGTGGAGAGTGCAGAGTAAACAGAACTCTAAAATCACTAAATCAGGGAATTGAACACATCCAAGCAGAATGAAAATAACACATTGAAGCTGTTGTTGATCAGTTGTGACATTTTCTTTCTGGAAAACATCTTTCTGAGTCCTGGGGGTACAGATTTGTAGGACTGTGTTCCAATGTAATGGTTTTAGTGGCTTACTTAGCATGCTACATTAGTAAGAAGAGAGCAATAGGACGTCTCTTCAGAGGTGAAACTGGCTAGAATGATCCCAGGTGGATTAGTGACAAGGAGCTACCAAAATCAGGTTCCAAGGGCTAAACCGGATGTAAAAACACGGGCATCAATTGAGACCTGTGCTCAGCACTCAAAACCAGAAGGAACCACACCTATTAGCTGTCCTTAATGCTCATAGCAAAAGAGATTTTACAAAAATATAATAAAGGGGGAAAAATTAAAAATAATATGAAGTGCTGTAGAAGAACAGCCCATTCAATAGAATATAAATCATTATTGAGAAGCCAATTTTCACTTCAGTTTTTCTCTATATTTAAAGAACTATAAAAACCATTAATCTTCAACCTCAAACTTATGATTTTGAATATTTAATTTATACAAATGTATCTCTGCAATTTCTTCAGCTTACATATATGTATAAGTGCACAGTTAATTTTGTGCCTTCTGAGTTTAGAAAAGTAAAAACCAAGGCTCTCAACACAATGAGGTCTTCCTTCAAGATACTTCCACATGAAGCTCTGTATTAAATGTTGCTATTGTCTACAAGAGAGTGCTCAACAAAAGGTCTCAGAAATTTCTAGTTCTTTCACTGTTAAACTAAAGAAATGTTACCTCAAATAAACTGATTGTGACTGCGATGGCAAATTATGGATATCAAAGGACTAGTGATAAAAAATCATAATGCAGCAAATATTAGAACGTGTTTAATGCACTTGCTTTGAGAAGTTTCAACGAGAACATTACTTTCAAAATTAATTGGGAGTTCTGAGACGTTGCAGCTTGGATGCACAGATAAAAATTGCCTGTTTGAAAACAGCTAAAATAATCTAAATCCTTTCTTTCTCTTTTGCATCTTTCACTAAAATGTTTTAGTATCTCTACTTCAAATTCTCCAGTTAGGATATTTTAGGAAATATTATCAGAGCTGTGTACTTCAAGAGGTTCACCAGCCTCTCTCCTTGTCAGTATAACTTTTAAGACCCAGTGTGTGTACTTTAAGAACCAGAAAATTCAAAAAGCATGAAAGGCTTTAAACCAAATGCCAGACGCAATCATTAGAGGAGCCAGCTCCTTCCAGAGAATGTCAGTTTAGCAGGAACGTAACCAAGGTTTTGTGTCTTAGAGAACACGTTGATTTTTGATTTCTGGAGCAATGTATTCTCAAGTTAAGGCATCAGTACAACCTTTTATTTCTTGTTAATTGTATATTTATCTGTGAGAACCACTTTTCCACACAGACTATATAATTTAGATTGTATCTGTTGCTCAGCGGGAACGTTTCAGTCTCTCATAAAGCATTGTTTATGTGCACAAATTTCTGTGGCTTTCCCTGTGGACCAATGTCTATCACAGCAACATCTGCTCAGGAATATGCTGCAAAGTTGTCTTCATATTCTTTCCCTCTTCCTCAAGATAGATTCATCCACTTCTGGGAAATGAATCCAACATCTTCACAATCAGGGTTACAGTCAAAATAAATAGCTCAAAATATGTTGCAAACAGGCAACTGGCAGGCATTTTGTACAATACCCTGACTCATATAAAAGAAATGGAGACAGTACTTAACAAAAATTCTCTATTATTTGCAAGTACACATTTTAGCAGATTTTTGCAAGTACAGATTGGTGCCTTAAAGGCAGGCTAACTGAAACAGAGGACATAAAAAATTAGGAGTATAAAAGCAGACAAATTTATTTAAGGTCTGCAAAGGCCTTGAAGGTACATTCGGGCAAGCAAAGCCCCCCTTGGGGACGACACCCAAAATGGACACTGGGTCATGAGCCCTTCACCTTTTATAAGTTCTGTCCCATCAGCATATTGGCCTTTAATTCTCCAATCGTACCCTCAGGTGATGATGTTCACCACCCCTGGCCTGCTCCCCCCTCTAACAGTTGTTTACATATTTTCGGGCCCTAAGGCAACAAATATGTCCTGGAATCTGTATTCAGAGAGCCTTGTTTGGCCAAAGGTGCTGGGAACAGAGGATTTTAGCACTTTGTAAGAAGCACAGAACTACAGCAAGTTACAGATACATGAAGAGTAAAAAACTAGAAATACTGAAGGCATCAAGATAAGCACACTTCTTAAAAGTTCTAGCACTGCTAAAAACAACATTGAATGCCCACGTATTAACAACTTGGTGGAAAGTCTTTAGTACCTAGAAAATGTCTTTAACTTGTAAAATATGGAAAATTAGATTTAAAACCAAACAACAAAGAATATACCTCCCAACAGTGGAATTAATCTAATCTGGTTCCTTGACTTGTTTGTTTTGTTGGGTTCTTTTTTCATATTGTGCATGAAATTACAGTACACAATTACAGTAGTGGAAATTACCCTTTCATCTTCCTTAAACATACCTGGTAACTCATTTCTTGAATGTTCAGTGTTGATTTACTCCTCAGAAGTCAGTCCCTTTCTCCTGTGTACCAGTTGCCTAATACCAGATTCCTCAAGGGAGTTTTTTGTGGTATACACACATTTATTGGAGCAAAAAGGGTTCTGATTTCAGAGTGCTTGCTATTAAAAGACAGATTTATTTGTAATTGTTTCTGAAATTCAAATAAACACTTCTTTCCACATGCTGAGAACTCATCGTAGAAAGGAAAAAACATTAGTTTGGGTTTAGCAATTTCAACAAACATTTCAGAATTTTGAACCTTTTAGTCATCTGCAGTTATTGAGCTGGTTACATGAGCTTGCATGGGACATATGGAGCTAATTGTTTTACTGTCGTATCTACTGCTTGAATTAATACAATGATGAATGTATGTACAGGCTTTTAACTATCCAAGCAGAATTAAACTGAAAGTGAGGCTTGTCTGTCAGTGAGTCAGTTTTGTCTGTGGCCAGATTCAAGAGTCAGCTTAGTGCACAAGAATAAGACTTTGTATTCTTGCATAAAGAAACACTTAACCCACTATTAAACAGATTTACATCACCTTCAGGGAGCCCCTGGAAAGAGTTCTGCCTCTGGCAGGATCTGTTCTGTACCTGTTCAAGAATGACTGTAACCTACCCCTGCCTGTGTGGCATGGACTTTCCAGGCACAGCATGTCCTGTCGACCCTTTGAGAAAGTTATAGTGCAAACACATATATACACGATAAAGAGTGTAGAAAAAGTGTACAGAGCTGTGAGCAAGGTTTAAAGAAAGAACCCCCCTCAACGTATAAATTGTTTCATTTCATCAGTCACTTATTGATTATTTTCCTGGAGTTTCACTCATTTTATAAATAACATGTTCATGTAAAAACTGATATTCATGAATCAGTCACTAAAATTCTAAAAAATCTTCACTGGAGAATATTAAACACTGAAGTACTTTAGTATACTGTTAACCTTTTTATTGTGAAGAACTAATATTGAAAATTTCTAATAACATAACAGTCACCATCAACAACAGCCAAGAAAGTACATCAAATAAGAAGAATCCTTTTGAGAGCTAAATATTTCCAAGGAACCACTCAAAATATAAATGGAAAGAAACAGTGTCAGTATGCAATATGTGTTTGCTACCAAGGTAAATGGAATAAAAATTATATGAGATGATCATCCAGAAACTGACAGGACTACTTTCAATGAAAAGACTGCAGTGTGATCCTTCAGCTGTTAAGGAATGCTTTGATTACAACTTTATGTAGAAGCTATTACATTTCATTACACCATATGGCAGTAAGGCGGAGTAAAACGTGGAAATCCAGTCAGGCAAAGAGAAACACTAAAGAAGGAACAATAAGTGTACGGTGGCACTGTGAATACCTGCACGTAAGGAATCATTTTAGGTCCCTTGCTGTCCATGCCAGCAAGTACACAGGTATTTTAGCACTGCTCTTATATTTAATGGATTTTTTTTGGTTCTTTGTTTTCTGTCAAGTCCCAGTTTCTTGTGGCACTCCCCTCATGCCATTCAATATCGCTGCTCTGGAAACACTGATGGAAAGTTGTTTGATTGGGATGTTTTTTCTTCCTTTTCTCCTGTGCTCTCTTTTCTCTTTCCTCTCTCCCTTCCCAAAGGTAGCAGCTGCCTTTCCTCCAGTACTCTATCTAGTCCCTACCCCCACACTTGCATATGTGCTAAAGATTTGAAGCATTTCAAGCAAACATGTTTTAATTAATGTCTTGTACACGTGATAACACTCTATATATGTAATGTTATACTTTAAAGAATTTTATCTTTCAAAATGAACTGGTTAGATATTTTGTAGGTTTTCTCTACTCAGTCATTGTACAAATAAAATTGGGGTTTATTTTAAAATTACACCTGCAAATATTGAAATCTCCACAACAAAAGACTGCTGTTTTAATACCTATAAATGATGAATTTTATTGATGAAAATTGCAGCATTTAAACTGATAGTATTAAGAATGATTACTGAGATATTGGATATAATATGTAATATGTATTTGGGTACAGTCCTTGCAGTTATCCTTATTGAAATGGAACATCATACAGCTGAAAAGTCCCAGTTAGCAGGCCCCTTTAGAAGGTAAAAGTTCTCTTCCTGTGCAGCAGCATTCTCTGTTGAAGGCAGTGGAATGCATAAATACATTATTTGTATTACAATAGCATACAAAAGCCAAAAGTCCATCCAGAGCCAACAAAGCTGCAGCTCCTGCTGAAGGATTTAATCATGCTCATTCACGTGAAGAATGAAATATGGGAAAATGACATAACATATAAGCAAAGTGTCAGTAGTGTCAAATGGAATGTATTTGCTCAATTCTCATAATTGTCAAAATCCTTCAAATGCAGTTTGAACAAGAGAACAAAGAAAAATAGGAAGAATTAGGAAAGTCAGATAATTTTAGCATAAAGCAATCAGATTATATATACACTAATAGATCAAGAAAATGTGCTCCTGGTTTTGGCACTAGAATTATGCCCCTGATTCATTTGAACATGTAAACATTTGAGCAGCAGAAATCATCCCACAATGAGTGATAAAATAAAGAAACCTGAGTAATAGGAAGAAGATAGAAAGGAGAAAAGGGAATGTGTGAGGTGAAGAAGAGAGGAGAGGAGAGGAGAGGAGAGGAGAGGAGAGGAGAGGAGAGGAGAGGAGAGGAGAGGAGAGGAGAGGAGAGGAGAGGAGAGGAGAGGAGAGGAGAGGAGAGGAGAGGAGAGGAGAGGAGAGGAGAGGAGAGGAGAGGAGAGGAGAGGAGAGGAGAGGAGAGGAGAGGAGAGGAGAGGAGAGGAGAGGAGAGGAGAGGAGAGGAGAGGAGAGGAGAGGAGAGGAGAGGAGAGGAGAGGAGAGGAGAGGAGTGTATGGCAGGAACTGCCAGCAGGGAGGGAGGGAAACAGCCAACTAGGGATCATTGGTCCTGATAAATATTGCTTTTTGTTTTGTCTTCTTTAAAAGTAAAACATATAAATGGGGCACCTCCTGACCAGATTTTTTAGTTGTAAAACTATCCATAGGTGGCAGGGTTCATATTTTTCCTGTATAATATTTACAGGAACAAGATTTCAAAGCCTATTTGAGCAGCCCAACCTATTCATTTTTACAGTCTGGAGATTAGCCAGTTCCTAAGATTGAGCACTATATGTAGGGATTACCTCACCCATGTTGACATGCAGCCAGCACTGTTGGTAAGAAGCCACTTCAAGACTGCAAAATATTTTTAAAATGGGGAAGGAGAATAAATCTGAAAGAAACAATTCCTTTCCTGTATTGGCAGAACGTAGGTACCTTAGTTTGAATTTTATCCATGACATTTGAGGCTTGAAAGGAGAAACCAACTGCTGTTGCCAGCTCCATATTAAAGAAATGAGAGGGGAAAATATCCAGGATTTATCAATCATTTTAGCACTTACAGTTTTCCACACGCATTCAGAGAGCTCTTTTTCAAGATTAGGGGAAAATGTGTACACACAGCAGCCATCAGTATGACTGCCACACATGCATATATAGGAAAACTTATTTTGGATAGAGGAAGCAAGAACACTGGTAGTGAGGACTTCACCATATCTCAAATAGTAAAATAAGGATTCAAGATCCATGATGACTTTCTATTGTCTTATCTTCAGGCTCCTCATCATTCATTTCTTTTAATGTACAAAGTAATTAGGTCAAAGTTAGTCAGTCCAGTTAGGTCAACTCAGGCAACAACTACAATTCCCATGTCTATAAAAAGATTTGAGCTTCTGACTGACAATTATATTTAAAAAAAAAGAAATATTTCATGGAGTATTATTAATTGGGGAATGGAAAGAAGTGACACGGCTACAGCCCAAGAGAATGTTTATTTGCTCTGGGACCTCTGATGAGTTGCATTAGAGTCTGGAGGTAACCTCCACAGAGTGATTGCTCCTGGCTTTCTGAAGCTGGTGTGTTAGCCTCGCCTGGCTGGGCTCTGGCCAACCATCTGTCAGCAGAGCTTGCCTTGCTTAGCCTAGCAAAACAAAAGCTGAGCGAGATAGAGTCACTCTCTATAAACACTTTGGGGATAAACAAGGGAGAGGAATAAGAGCTATTTAATCTAAGAGATGAGGTTGGCATTAAAACAAGTAGGAACAAACTGGCCACGAATAAATCTTGGTTGGAATTCAGATGGCATTTCAGCAGAAGTACAGTTGCAAAACAGCTGTAATTGGAGTTATACAGCTTCAGGATTTTCAGACTTGGGGTTTTCTCTGTTTATGAAGAAAATTTTATTATATTGTCTCCAAGACCTAAGTAAAATGACGTACCAAAATATTCACCACTGATCATTATTCCCATTCATACTGCCACAAAACAGTTAGCTTTGCAAAGCCACATGAATATTAGTTTCATAAGACCATTAAATGGATGCCTTTCTGAATATACAGCTTTGAATATCTCATAATCAATTTTTTCAGCACAAATTCTGGAGAGGAGATGAGGCAAACTAAAATTACTTTGGCTCCAATTATGGACTTGTCAGGTAAGTGGGACTGCAGCTCTCCTTGCATAATTGGTGATGCCCTCACAAGTTAAACACCACCTTTAATGCAGATCCTGTGGTGCTTTAGAGGAGTTTCTATGCCACATGACCAGTTTAATCAAAAATAATGACTATGAGGGACTGGAAGGAAGATGTACAACCCATTAATTTTTTTGATAAATCATATCTCAACTATATGAAACCTTGATCTAACACAATAGGTAAATTCATTATTGAATACATCTGCAAATAAGATAAAAATCCAAAGCTTAAATTACTAATCTGTATTATAATATACTTGGAATCTCTACCTTCAATTACCAACCTTATTGAGAAGATACTCTGGTTGTGCTTTATTCATGTAGGAGAAAATGATAACAGATGCAGACCTGAATCTTGCCTGTTCTTGGCACTGAGCTAGAAGTGGGGGAAGGAAGTTTTACAATAAGTGATGAAAGTCTGAAACTGTTCAAATATTTGGGGTGCTCGGATATATCCAAATAAAGTATATTTATGTCCAGAGAGAGGCTGAGCAATTCAGATGTGCATAATGAATAATTATTTCTTATAAATTTCTGTGACCTTTTATTTTTTCATGTATGAGCTGCAAACTCATTCGTATCTTTTTTATTTACTCAATGAGGCGGTATGGAAGAACAGAAGACTTGCAGGTTTCCTGAAATTTAAAAATTAGTATTCCTGAGTTGTTTAACCATGGGTTTTCACCTATCCTTTGCAATTTCTTGTTCTGATCCTGAAAAGACATTTTCATAGAAAACTTTGCAGCTCACTAAATTTCTTCTCTTACTTTACTTATTGTGACAGTTGTCCTGTAACATTAGATCTCGTGTACACGTGACACTATTCTTGAAGGAGACAGCAGACACCAGTTTGGTACTGATGCAGACAGCCCTGAATGTAGAGAGAAAATGATGGCCAGCATTTCCTGGGATGACCTTACCTCTTAGTGGAAATCTGTAATAACTCTTCAGAACTTCAACTTAAGCCAGTGTTTCTCTCTAGTTATCCAATCAGATATACTCTAGAAAAGTTTCCACCTGCTCTATTACTGCTGGTTACTTTTTCAGCTGGCAGGCAAAAGTTGCATTGATGACAGAAGTTAAAACTCCAGTTTGAACTGCTAGAAAAAAGGTAAGAGTTAGAGTTGGACCAACACACCTTCAGGTATGAGTAACTCCATCCAGCATGACTGTTTCTTGCCACACTTAACATTTGCGGTTGATCTTCATCAGTGTGTCCAAAAAATGCTCTAATTAAGTACTGTTGATCTCATAGGAGCTAAAAGATTTGGAAACTGTGTTCAATGATGACCTCATACTTGAAAAGAAATGAACTTGAACCTACCTATACATTTTCTATTTGGAAATTCAATGGAAATCACTTTTTGTTGTGTTAATTAACATGCAGGTATTTGAACTCATTAATAAAATTCAAAACATCAGATAGAAAACAGGTGCTTAATGGAGCTAAAGGTGTTCTGTGGAGTCAGTTGAAAATATCTGACATTTCAAAGTGACTGATGAAAAGGTCAAAATAATCTTTAGCACTGTTATGTGATTCCCACTGTTACCTATCTTTGGATCCCACAAAGATGGTCTCATTTTCCATGATGATGCGATGCTGCTGGCAGTTCAAACTTTGGAGAATGCACTCTTTGTTAATGAATACTCTTTTTTTTTGTTGTTGTTTGAACAACTACAATGGAACAAAAGAAAAGTGCAGACATTGCATGAAATGTAGTAAAAGGTCTTTACTTTTTGCCCATAAATTAAGTACTACAAATTCATCCAGACAAAGCAGTAAGAACGTGTGACTCTGACTAAAGATGTTAGCTGAGCCCCATCTCCAGGCCCCTTCCCCTCCAGCACAGGGACCCCTGGGTTCCCTGGACCTGCTCTGGCTGCTCCCTGGCAGCTGGGCCCTCTCTCTAAACTGAGCTGCGCAGGAAAACTGGGAAAATCTACTGCTTGGCAGATATTTTTAAATGGAGCAGATATTTTATATAGTCATTAAATAGTTAAGATAGTTTTTGTTCCGCATTCCATTTAATCCATATGTACAAGCTATATACACGCAAGAAACTGGAAGGGACAAATGCTGTTGCTCAGCAACAAGCAACTGGCAGGAGCTCAAATACTCCATGTTTCCAGCAGACAATGGCTCTCTGAGCTCACAATCAATAGCATTTGATGCAAAGGAAATGCCCGGTTTATCACACTTGCCATCTAATAACACCTCAAGTGTATTTGTGGCTGGCATACACAAAAACATAGCTGAACTCCTGCTGTTTGAATAATGTATTGAAAAATTCACCCTTTTTTTCCTTGAAAGCCAGTTACAACAAATGAGTTTGTTATTTGTAGGTATTCAGTGAATAATTTATGGAAACAAATGTCACTCTATAGGTTATTCAAGAGATTCAGTTTAACTATTCATGAGCCAGGCTGTTCAAAGACGACTCAAGTCCATCACAAAATCCGAATTATGCTTCTTTCTTTGTTCTAACAGCCTCTTCCTTTGTGGTTCTTTATAGAACACCTTGGTTTTATGCATACACAAATAAGTGTCACATTTTGTTTCTTCTGCTTCACCTATCCTTTGCCTGTTTCTTCACCTCCCTTCAGTCTTTTTGTTCTCCAAGTTTTCTCTTGGCCTTTCCATAATTTCTCCTCTCCTCTTAAGGGCTACAGATATATGCTTAGAAGATGGACTTGTGTTATCCCACCCCTCTTTGCTGCAAGTTGTTCCTTTGAGGCAGTGAGTTTCTCTCTTGGAGGCAGGCATGGCCCCACAAAGGTGGAGCTGGGAGCAGCAGCAGCAGCAGGCAGGAGCTGTGGAGCTCGGTGAAGCACTGATGCTAGTGCTGGAATACAGCACATAGGAGACTGTCAAGAATCTGAAATTCCTGGTGTTGAAAAACTGTGGTGGTGAGAACTTCATCACAAAATCAGTTTTACTGTCCTTCATTATACTAATAAAAACTTAGGCATACTCTGCTCAGTGCTTCTCGTTGAGCTATCCACACTGTCCTGCCTAAGACACCTGTTTTAAAGCAGGATGACTGTCTCTGGCACTACCAATATTCTTCATGGGATATAGATGGGTCCTAAACCAACAAATTAACTTAAACAAGGTGCTTAATCTTAAGAAATTCGAATTTGGATGAGATTAATCCCTCCAATTTTCAGAATAGCACCAACAGTCCACAGGATTTAATTATTTTTGCCTTCATTTCTCATACTAGTACTGGGACAAGAGCATACGTTTCAGAAAAAAAACCCAACCTTGAATTCAAAATGTTAATTAGCAATTAATCGGAATCATGGGTATTGAAAAATATATTAGATATGGGGCTAATAATTCTTTGAGGGATCCTCCTGGAAACTTACAGTGGTAGAGAACAAGCTTTTGTAAAATGCTCCAGTGGTGAAATGTAGCTTCCTTATCATATCTGAGGTATGCTGAGATTGTCAAAATATATTTTGCTATATATGTTTAATTTAATTTCATTCCATTCCAGAATAGTGGAAACAGTTATGTCAATGAAAGAAGAAACACAGGAGAGTAGAAGAAGCTTAACCTTGTGGGGGATTATATTTTAATGTTGTGCATAAAATTGTCCTAACAAACATGTTAATGTTTAAAAGCCCCCTTGCTCATTTTATCTCTAAAAAATATAAGTTTTCCATGCCATCCAACTTTTGGTTATTAAATTATCAATATTAGTGATAATATTATCCTGCTAAAAAGAACTATAACTGGTCATATATCAAACACATTTTGGTTTGTGGATAAACAGATTGCCCAAGGTAAAAGAATATCTTTTTAAATTTGCTACCTTCATAAATAGTCTGAAAAATGCAAATTATATGAAGGATGTAACCTAAGTTAGCACTTCTCAGTCTTCATTCTTCCTAAGGTTAAAACAAAACCTTGTTTCCTTCATTTTATATTGAAAAAAAAAGACATTCACATGCAAGACTAGAGGATTTTTTTGTTTCCTTTCACTGAAACAAAATTATATCTGTCTTGAAAAATGTCATTGTTTGCTACATGTGTCTTGGAGTTTTGGTCCTGTATCACTGCAAATATAACCTCAAAGAGGCTAGGTTACAAAAACAGCTATAAAAAGAGCCCTGTGAGGTTATTTTTATTTGTTTTCTGGAATGTGTACCCATACGGGCTTTTAAAGTAATATTTTCGAGTTTTCATCCACTTCTGTAAAGACAGAATGCTTAACAGAGAAGACAAACAGAAAACTTGCATCTGAAACTCTTACTTACCTACACAAATCCAGGAGATGTTTCTGGAAAAGCAGTGTGATTAAATGAGGAAGCTTTAGAAGGAATTATTCAGAGGAAGCAGATCTGGGATGTTCAGTATCTGTTTACAAAGTTTCCTGTGGCCAACAAAACACAATAATTACTTGCAAAATCGACAAGAAGAGATAAACCAGAGTTAGGATTTGAGCTGATGCTCAACATCTCAGGTGCAAAGTAGCTCTGATTTGGCTGCTTCCCTGGTGATATAAGATATTAACTTCTTAATAGAAGTTGGTCTAGTTAATTACCAAAGTAACATGCCCATGTTAACAAACCTTGAGGGTTCAGGATTTTTCTCAGAAGCCAGTTATAAATGTAATGAAGACCATAGATGTAAACTGGCTAAATCAATTGACTCAGAGGCTTTTACAGGACTGATCCCACAAGACAGCTCCTCTAAAGAAAATACTTGCTTCTGTTCAGGTAATTCTTGTTGCAGGAGACAGTGCATTGCTTTTTTTTTTTTTTTTTTTTTTTTTTTTTTAATTTTTTTTAATAGATTCTTGTACACTAACCTTGTGGAAATAACAACTTAAAAATATTGTAGTCCTAGAGTACCTGTCAATAACATTTAGAAAGAGTTTAATTCCCAATGGTGTAATTGTCATAGAGATTAATTCCCGAGGAAGTAGAACAATAATTCCTCATCACTTGGATCAAATTCTGTTCCTACTGCTTTCACTGATAAATTTTGACTACCTTTACTGGGATTATGATTTTTAAATATTCATCTGTAGGCTATTAATGAACATTAACATGCTGCAGTTATGCACATAAATATTCAGATTATTCGGATACTCTTCAATAAAAGAGTACTCTTCAATAGAAAACTCCATATTGTTCCATCATTTGTTTCAAAGTATTTACAAATAATTACCTGTGTTAAGGAACATTAACAACTCCAAGAGTTATAGAAACATTATGTGAGGCATCATCAGCTTCTTTCATTCAATTTTTCATAACTTTGGTTTCCATGACAACAAAGGAGGCAATTCCACAAATCGAGCAGCTCATTATTTGAGATAGTTCATTGTTTTCTCTGGAGAAGTGAGACACTTTTTTTTAAGTCTCTTGTATGAAATTCATAATTCAATGGGTGAAATCTGAAGGAAAAAGCAATTGAAGCCTCTCTTTCAGTATATGGTATGTTTTGTGAAGAACATTTACTGAGTCTTATATTGGTTCTTTCTCCACTCCCAACTCACTGACTTATGTTACTAATATTTCTTCTCTTGGTTTTCTGTGGCAAAATCTGACATAATTTGAATTCTCACTAAGAAGAAAGAAATACTTGTAAGGTTAGGGAGAAATTATTTTCCCTTTTTTTTTCCCCTAAAGCACAGCATCCAGAGCTTCGCAGTTCCCCAGAAAGTGACTGAAAGTACTGTTGGTCTCAGCCATGAATGAGCTCACTTTATGTTAGGAAATACCTCTTGAAAATGCAACTAAGCAAAATCCTAAGTTTTGCTAAGAATTGTTTTTAAGACTTGTTTATTTTTGTATGTTACATTTGAGGAGTTCACATATCGGAGAAGCAGGGTTTAGCATATAGGTAAAACCATAAAGATTTCTTTATCAATGACTTGGCTCTATCACTGGAAAAATATCCTTTCAGAAAGGGTATCGGTGTAGTGAAGAATACTTAGTTTTCACTAGTTCTCTAAATGTTCCACATGCAGACAAGGCAAGGAGAAACATAAACCAACCTGAACATTTGAATAACGAAATGTAAGCAGAAAATCCTTTAAGAAGCATTTCTTGCTATTATCCCTGTTTAAAATACAACACCGTAACACATGAATATCCAGTTTCAGAATTTGGTTCCAAATTCTTCCATGGGTTTTAAAAGGTCACAATAGCCGTGGTCCTGGTGGAATCAGATCTTATAGGAAATTGTTATTTTCTTCACAGCGTTAGCATATCATTACTGGTCTTTTATGGCATGAAGTTAGCTTTATTATGACAACTTTAGAAATGCTGAAAGCCAGACACTGTTGTTAAGCAGTAAATGTGCTGCTTGCAATGTTGTCTGCATTTTTTAGTTTAGCATAAAATCAGATCAGCTGCATAGAAATTCAAGTCTGTTAAATCTGTATTCATCCACAACTTGTGTTTCCTGATAACTACACATGGTTCTTGGAATCCAGAAGTTTTAGCTAGACAACAGAAAAAAGAAATCACAAGCTTCATCCCAGAGAAAGTGTCTCAAGTATGATACAGTGGCACAGCAACGTCTTTCAACAACCAAGCCAGCAGAACCAAACCAAACCAAACCCAAACCAAACCGACAAAACAAACAAAAAAACCTCCAAAAATTTAGCAAAGAGAAATGGTGCATGCAATTGGCAGGAGGGTCATAAGTAAAACAGCAGCAGAAGAATGCATGAGGGAGCTGAGTCTTACCCTTCACCAAGAAACCCCCCAAAATATGTTTACTTGCAAGCAATCCCTAACTTCCCAGCTTATTTCCTGATGTGGTGAAGGACTCCTGTTCTGCTTCCTTAGACTATTCCTTAAGTCGTCCTACGTGGAATTGACTGTCCCTACTCCAGGTGACTTGAACGGCGTTTCCTGGAAAAACCTGCCTTACTGCATTAGGGTTTTATGAAACCACTGCATTAAGAAAAGGCTGATTTAAAAGGGATCCATCTGGAAGAAAGACTTTTAGTCAAAAGATGTAACTAAAGATCTGATATACTGCTATAACTTTATTTTCCCTTGTTTCCAAATGTGATTTGTAGCTGCTGTTTTTCAATGCTCAACTGTTTCTGGCTTGACTTCAGCATCCAGACCCCAGTCATAAATAGAACTTTTCAATGGTTAAGAAGGCTTTATCGCTTGTGATCCACACATTCATAAGGTTCCACGAACTACATGTAGTAAACTAACAAAATATTTCTCAAGAAACCCCAAGGCCATTTATTGTCATGCAACAATCTATTTACCTGTTTTGGGGTTGTTTTTCTAAAGTGTTCAACGCCATCACTGGAAAATTTCTTGTAGTCCACAACTGGACACAGTGACACACACCTCACACTCCAGCATAATGCAGCTGTATGCTGTAGCAGGATTGTGGGTGCTAAAAACTGATGACATTATAGGGTATAAATAACCTAAACATACTATTATTTTTGACTGAACTTACACTTCATTTTACACTAGCATGAAACCCACCAGTGAATTTAAATCCATGAAGTAGTAAAATTAGTAACTCCATATGGACTGAGCTTCCTTTGTAGATGTGTGCAGTTTGTTTTTAGAACTTAGTTTTGTAAATGTTTTATTGACCTAGTGGTTGAATGGAGAAACACATGTTTATTCAGACTACACATTTGTTAACAGTGCTTTGAAATGACATTTTGGCTTTCTCTCAAGAAAATATTGTTTGGGATGCGCAAAGGAAATCTGGAATGATATGATTTCTCTCAAGATTTTTTTTTTTTGTAAAGGATACAAGAAAGTTTCATTCATCTGCCTTTAAAGTGAACTGAGGGCATCAAAACTAGGAGTTATTGAAATATACCTTCTTTCTGAAATGCCCTGAAATACCCTCTCTGTGCTTCATGAAAGCTGCAGGTTCTACAGAATGTTTTCCTGAGCCATTGTCACATCACCAAACAGTTTTGCCTTTCAAAGACATAACCCTGGGTGCACATCTGAGGTGATGCATTTGTTTCTCAACACCAGAGGGAAGGTGACTTGTGCTTGTTACAGGGTGAAATACTCACTGTGCACTGATACATGGTGTTCTCAAGTAGAAGAAGTCTAGCTGTAACTATTTTAAAAGGAGGGGTGTAATGAGAAATCAGAAGTTCAACAAGAATTAATTGCACTTTACTTTGAGTTCATAAAAATCTGTGTGTTCTGTATTACAGAGACAGTCAGGTCTTGAGGCACTGTGTTTGTGTTGCCATCTTCATTTGCTAGCAAGAAGAAATAGAAATGTTTGTCTGGAGGTCTAGCAAGCTTGCTGTTACAGCTTAAAAATTACTGACACATCAAATAAAGGGCTATGGTCCACAAGATTTATCAAGTGTTGCAATCAGATCTTTGAACTCTATCATTTCAAGAAATGAAAGAGTAAAGTGGGACCAAAAGAGGTTAACAAAAGAAACAGAGGGGAGAAAATTTGGCATGTTGAAAACACAAGGTGAAAATCTGATTTCCTTCAACAGATCAAAATTGTACTTCAAGAATCAATTAAATAAAATGAAGTTAATACAAGCTGCTTCATTCATGACTAATCATCACACTTAAATGCATGCCTCCTTTTGAAATATTTAATTTTTTTCAATATTAAAGTATTTGGATAATTTTACTAGTACTGTTACTGCTACTACTACTACGGTTTTATAACAGAATTTAAGTTTTATTTTAGTAAAACCAACTTTAAAAATATCTGATGTTTTCTCATTAGAATAGTCCTAGTGAGTTTAAAAACAATGGAATTGTTTGTTGTTACTTTATTTTCTGGGAGATACAAGAAGGAACTCTGGCAGAAGATCAAGCAATGGAGATTGAATCCAGGGACTTGGGGGTTTTTTATGTTTTGCTCTTTTTTTTTTTTTTTTTTTTTTTTTTTTTTTTTTTTTTTTAGATTTTTTGTTCATTTGTTTGGGTTTTTTTTTCAGAGCTCAGTCTACACACCAGTAAATTGCAAACCTAAAATTTTAATAGGGATCAACTTCAAATGCGTGTGCTTCATTAATTTATTCCACACTGCAAAAGGCAGAGGCCAAGAAAGCAGCTCTTGCTGACTTGAAGAAAAACAAAAAAAAAGCTGCACAATCTGGAAAAGCTGCATTGTTTTAAAGCTCTCTGGAGAAAATACTGTTGTTAAGCTCAGTGAGAAAGGGCTATTAATAAGAAAAGTGGGGAAAAAATGTTCATGTTCATTCTCTTTTACTTTGGAAGAGAGTAGAACTCCAAAACAAGAAGCATAATAAAGATATTGACTTGAAATAAACTCTGTTCACTCCAGAGAGCTGACCAACTACCAGAAATTTCCCATAAGATTATTCATTTTCTGTTACCCAGGGGCTAGACCTCATCTGACAGTTACTTTTGCTCTGAGACAGGCTAAGAAAAGTTACTCATATGACAGTAAATGTCAAAAAAGTAGGATCTTCATACTTGAACATCAGTTTTCCTGATTTCCAGCAAAACAGTTGCAGGCTCTGACAAATCCAGATGCAAAAACCTTACTCCAATTTTCAGGCAGTGTAATAATATAACTGATGCAGAGGATAAGTGTCTAAATATTATTAGCATCAAGTACTGCAAGAAAAATAACAACAGCCTTCAAAATAGATGGGCAAAGGATGTCATGTACTTCAGAGGTATGGCTCCAACTGTATCATGGTAACTAATCGCTCTTAAAACAAATTGTTTTATGGATCCAAGGTAAAAGTCAGACAGTGGAAAGTATGCAGGAATGCTGAGTATGTAACATCTTGACATTTTAAACACGTATGCACACGTGCACACAGGTATACATACACGAATGTAGGCATTGGCACAAAAAACCAGTATCTTTTTTTAGTCTCTCTGCAGGTCAAAACTGCAGAGGTGTTGAAGTCTGTGGAACAGATAATGTTACAGATAATACTAAAATATTCATGTTTTTATGAAGTTACAGAATGAAGAATAAAAAAATCATTACTACCTACTACTTATCAATCATTCTACCATTTAAAATGTTTTGGTAGAACACTCAGAATGTAAATATATCATATCAGATTCTACTGCACCATGAGCAGAAGATGTGCATAATGTGCAAGCTGAATTGTTTTCCCATAAAGCATTGGGTAAACAGTGATGAATAAATGTTATAACACAGGAGAGTCACTTATCTGCCCCACTCGCTCCTGCTGCCTGCTAGTGGACTGGTTCTGCTGAACACTGTTCAGAGGAAAAAGGATCCTCTGCACCAACAGGAGAGAGCAGTGCCAAGCCAGCATCATTCCTACCTGTTTTATTCACACCTTAATATTAGCATGTGAGTACTGTCAGGGAGGGATTTAGAGAAGGGAGCTGAGATGGCAATACCTTACCCAGTCCTCAGTTCTAACTGACCCTCGAAGCTTCACACGACAGACCCTACACTGACTGCCTGGGTGTGCCCTCCTCACCCTGCTTCACTCCAGCTTGCAAGAATTGCTGTTTTACTTCCTCAGGTGTGGCTCTAACCTACAGATTCCAACCACAGCCCAGTTATCCTGAGTGGGTATCAATGAAACCTTAATCTGTAGAATTCAAATTCAATGGTCTACCAGGTCTGTGTTTCCAAAAGCCATCTGGAACAAAAACGTAACATTTAACAAACACTCATCGTTACATAAAACATTCCCTGTTGTAAATACACTGTTGTTAAAATACTGCTAGAGCTCCAGCAAACAAAGTAATCCCTTCAGTTATGCTTTTCCCCAGGAATTTTTTCACAGTATGTGAGTAATTGTACTGAGGTGTTTGTCAATCATATTATGTAAATAAGTTCTCAGTGATTATTTCACTTGGAAAACATCCATTTACTCACAAAACTCATAAGAAAAATCAAATTTTTAAGTTGCCACAACTTATGTATACTACACATTCAGTCTCAGGAGAATAACAGGATAAAACCTGCATAAATGCACAAGGACAATTCCCCTTGTAAATTTTTGGATTGGCGTAGTTCATCATAAATTTGCAAGATAAAAGTATCTGAAGTCATAAAGAAGCTGTCTAGCTATTTTACAACCTCATATTGTAATAACGTCGTATTATTTGCTAGAATGAAGAGATGTCCGCATTGGAAGCGCATGCCAGGGTCAGTATTTCTTTCAAGTACTATAAGCTCACTGCTTCCCCAGTATGCAATTTGCACATAATAAATAGAATCAAAGTATAATTGAGGCATGGTCACCGGAACTGAGCTACAAAAATTGATAATTCCGTGAGATAACTCATCATCTGTCAGGGTGAAGGATAAGACCTAGTATTACTGAGCTGAAGTTATTTTCAAAATAATTGCATAAGACTTTTAGAATAATCTTGGTACAGCTGAAAACATTGGATTTAAAATCTTCAGTGGAAGGCTTCTTTTTTTCCCCTTAGATGCTATACATTTAGACATCCCCAAGATGATATAGATGGTTTTAGAAAACAGGATAAAATACTTGTGAAAATATTCTTGTACTTCAGGATTGTTAGGCATTACAAGTATATCAGCTATTGCTATTTTTATGTGGAGTATCACTGCCTCTTTTATGATGCCCATTTTTTCAATAACACTAAATGAGCTGAATTTATGTACATAAATTAGTACTTCTATATTTTCATTTTTATTACATATATACATCACAGAGTTGCACAGATCAATGAAAAAGTTTCTTTTTATATTCAAGAGAGCAGAAACAAATAAGGATAGTGAAATGAATATCAGTAAGATTTCCTAAAAAATCAATAGAGGAAATTAAAGGATAACAAGGAAACTCTATAGCTGACAGTAAGGAAAACAAAACTAAGTTAATCTCTGTTTAGGACAGAAAGAATCCTATGAGTTCTATTTCAGGAAAGAAACTAGTTTAAAAAAGGATCATAAATATCCTAAATTTTCAATAAATATTTCTATTTGCTACTTGGAGAAAAAGGAAAATAAGATTCATATTGCCCATTTACCATTCAAAAAAAATTACTACTGAACAGGTTCCTAGATGGGTAAGAAGTAGTTAGATGACTGCACTCAGAGGGCCATGGGATGCTACTTGGAGCCAGTGACAAGTGGAATAACACAAGGGTCTGTCCTGTCTTGTCTGACATATTTGTTAGTGCCCTGGGCACAAAACTGGGGATACCAATTGACATGCTTAAAGGCAGGGCTTAGATTCAGACCTAGGCAGGCCAGAGGAACAGGCAAATAGGGACAAGGACAAGTGGGAGCCCTGGACCAGGGTTAGAAGAACCTGGCACCCCATCATATTATCCACTCCTGAGCTTGAGGGCACCCTGACCTGCATGAAAACACTGCTTCCAGAACCCAGGTTTTTTGTAGTTTACACTGAGTTGTGGAAAGCAACAGAACCAAGTAATACTGGAATTTAATTCTCCAGAGGAAGGAACTTGTGCCCACCTGTCCTTGGGTCAGTGCACAGGCTCAAACCCTCCTTCTGTAACCCCACCTGAAGGCTGTCCTCACTCTCCACAGCTGACTTGTTATCCAAGACCTGGGTCTCATGTGACACTGAGTAACCTGGGCTCAGACTGCCGTGAAAGCGCTGCGAGAAGGTCTCTAAGGTGACAGAAAAAACAAAAATCTCATCGAGGGGTAGTATTATTGAGACAGCATCACTAGCAGCTCAAAGATACAAGAGAGAAAATGCCAGCAAGGAAATACATAAAGGCCTAATGGGAAAATAGCAGAGAGGTCAGTTGGGATGGTCTGTTTAGTTTGGAACAAGTTATGAAGCACTGGGTCAAACTGGCAGCATCGTCAGTGCTGATGCTGCTGGTGGCAGACAGCACATTGAAGCAGTGAGGATATGTAGTGGTGTCCAATCCTTCCTCCTTCTGGCTGATTCCAGCCTCTCTGCCAAGGATTTTCACAACAGAGGTGCTGGGCCCACTGTTGTTTAGACTAACAGCTCATTAACTCCTAGCTATCTCTTTTATGTTAAACAATAAATTTTTGCTTTTTTACTTTCAAGGTGCCTCTATCCTGACTTCAGACTGTCTCTATGCCTGGCTGAAGATGCCCAAGTGAAGCAGCCCAAAAAGGAGTATAACACAATGCAGCAGCACAGCAGTCATATGGGTTGACCTTGGGGCACTGACTTGTCTCGCAGACGGGTCAATATTTGCCAAGACTCCACTTTGTAATTGCGATTCCTCTGGAGACTCTCCACAAGCATTTCCCAGGAACAAGGAGCACAAAGTATGCATCTATAGACAAAATTACAAAGCCTGACCTTGTGGTACTTGTGCCTTCACTAACTAGAACTGACTGTGTGGATATTTGTCAAACCTCTAACTAGGTCTCATTTGACTTTGTTTTTTCTTCCCACACAGTTTTGCAGAAAAGACTTTATACAAAGTTGCTCTGAGATACATCAACAGAGGAATGGTCAATGACAAATGTCACCACCACCACAGCTGACAGATAGGGGTCCTGGTCTGAAACTGTGTCCAAGGCCGGGAAAAGCAGATTAGGCAGAGATTATCAAATCCCAGCACCTCACAGTGCTCCATTAACAATCCCTATATGTGTATGTACTGGATGTCAATAATCTGCTTTTGGCCCTTCACTCCCAGTTCTGTCTGCAAGGTCACTGGCCCTGCTGAAGCAACTCCTCCAGCGGGAGATCCCCTGTGGCATTTCAGATTGGCCCCCTGAAGCAAGGGCTCTCATGGCTAAAAGTACTTGAGCTGCCTGTGACACTGGGGCCACCAGAATGCTCGGCCACAGCTGGCTGCACCTGCAGGAGAAAGCTGAGCCCAGGGAAGCTGTGGAATTGTGATTAGTTTCTGTTGCAAGAAGGGCTGTTCACTGATAATATTACCGGGCAGCAAGTGAGAAATGAAGGATTGCGGCCAAGAGTCTTACTTAGCATTGGATAAGAGTATAATAAAGCAGAAAACAAGGTGCTGTGCAATGCACAACAGCTTGTAGAAAAGCTAGCCTTGCTCAGCTTCTGTACCCCTATAAAGAGATAAATGTTGATAAACCGGTAATTAGGTCTCAGAAGAGTCAAAAAATTACTAAAGCTGACTCTATACTGCAAGACTTCAGGCTTCCTTCTCAATAGCTTAGGAAGGATAAATGCATATGCAACTGTTACAATATTGTTTGCGTAAGTGGCAGGATAAGGCCAAAACTGTAAGTGAACAGCATAAAATTAAAAGTAAGGGATACATCTGAGCAATCCACAAAAGTTTTCCATTGATTGTCTAATGCAGAAATAATTCTAAACTATAATCAGGAGGTTTTAAGGAAGATGTGCACAAATTCAAATAGCTAGCAAGCCTTAAAGACTTCATTAAACGGCTGCTGGGTTGTGTTCTTAATATCCCTTTCTTTTTTTACATTTATTAATCTACAAATTACTCTCTCCTGATGAAATTTAGCTCCATGCCTCCACCCAGTGGGCTTTTCTTAACCAAGAACAAAAATAACCCTTAAAAAGTACACGCACAGGCAGTACCAATGGAAGCATTTGTATTATGAATTATTTCTTTCCATCTTTTCTGTCGAGTGGCTCAGCTGAAATGTAGACAGTTATTTGATATTGCCTTCTGCAGCTAGATAACCACAAATGTGAGATCTTTAAAAATGTTTTAATGTTGTTTCCATAATATGTTTGCTGTTGCTATAGAAATGGTAATTGGGAAACATCCAAATCCAGTTGGCACCAGACAAAAAGTTAAATTTCAGAGTGGGATGTTTTTAATCTAAAAATCTGAAATTAATTTTAATTTTTAAAATAAACACAAAACAGATTACAGCACTGCCTTGTGATTATAAATAATCCTTTACTTTGTAGTACCTGTTTTCCATACTCAAACTAAGAAAAGTATTTTCTACCTTTGTTTTTCTTTCCAATCGAGATTATTCATTGACTTGCAATGGCATCCCTGCCTTAAACTGGAAGAACTACCCTGGATATATATCCTAAAGAGCTTAAAACAAAATAAGTTCTGTGGATGTCAACTTCTCTGTTAAATTACATAAGGTATTTCAGATATATGCACTGGTTTTGTAAAACAGTGCTACATTTACACCGAATATAGTTTACATTAAGAAACACACTGTTGTTACTAGTTCTCCAACTGTCTGTGCTTTCCATTCTTTTCTGTCAGGCCCCCAACTTTACTGTGGTGTGTCACTATAGGTTAAGAAATGCAAGCTGATGAGGAAGTGCACATTTAATGTATCAAAGAAGAAACCACAGTTTAGGGAAACACTTCTGTGCCAAGCCAGAAAGAAGAACAAGATGCCTTCCTCCATTCCAGACTGAGAAATAAAAAATACACTTTTCTGATCCCCCACCACTTTAATGATGACCTCTTCCTTATGTCTAATACCAAAACCACTCCAGAATAAATCTCTTTCACATAAAATAGCTCTGCTACTCTCTGCAAAGATCTGTTTAAGATTTATTAATACTACTCTAGAACTGAAACTAAAAGACAATGAAATTAAAGGATAATGAAAAGCTTTTCAGCCTGTAATTAATTGGCAGTGGTTAACAGATGCAAAAGTCTGCAGTCTTCAGTACAAATTAGATTTTGGTGGAGTAGGAATAATAGCCCAAACATATTAGATAATAATTCAAACCACAAACAAGTCATGCACTAATCTGTTCTTACCTTATACCACAAGTCAAAGAATCATTTCTGTATCAAGTTCATCATTTTCTAGGCGACTGCATTGTTTTGAGAGATACCTAATACAAACTGACAGACAGAGATGCTTCTAGCTATTCCTGCTTTTTGGCCGGGGTGGGGGGGTGTTGTTTCTTTGTTTCATAGTGTTGTGGCTTTTTTACAGCAGCTAAAGGTCTGAGGTAGCTTAATTTCACATTTGCCAAATGACATTCTGGGAAATGAAAGAGAGTCCTACCTACACATTACAGTTTCAGGTTAAGATCACTTCTGATTTGGTTTTTCTCCCTTCTTTTGGTTTTCAGTTACAAGTTTTCCCTTAAACAGTAAATATACAAATTTCACCACACCAGTGTTTTTGGTTTGTGAATCCGAATCCAAGTAAGGTGATTACCTATTTTAAAAGAGTTTACAATACAACCCAAGAATCTTCAGAAAGTTAAAAATATTTTAAAAATTAGGTCTTATTGTGAAAGTTGTGACTATATATTACTTTTGTAGAATACCTGTACCTTTCTAAATCGAGGAATTTCGCAAACAATATTCATTTGCCTTATACAAAGTGTATTAAATGTAGGTCCATCTTCGAATCAAAATCCTTAGGATTTCTTCAGTTTTGAATGTTGAAGATATGAAAAATATCCAGAATTTACTCGGAATTTATAGCCCATTCCTAGGTGTGCTTCTCCTGAACAGAGATAGGGGGCAAGGATGTGGGCTGGAAGAGCTGCCCTGCCCGCGCTCATGCAGCTGAAAATGGGGTAACGCCAATACAGAGTATGATGCAGAAGTGAAAGGTGTTCCTGCGTATGTTGTAACTGTGGTTTGTCCCCTTTCTGCACTCCCAAAGAAAATATTTGTTAAATACAAAACGTTTGTATGTTTTGGCATGATTTATTGCTCCTAGTACAAAGGCAATTTATCAGCATACCTCCACTGCCTTCGGAGCAGAGAACTGTAAGGAACGAGGAGCAGCAGCTCATACACTTGCAGGTTCAGAAACTGAAATTACCACAAAATGATATATATAATTGGTTTTAAAATAACATTGACAACAGTAATCACTACCACCTGGACAAATAGGCATTGTTTTAAAATAAAAAGTGACTCTCTTAAGAAATTGCCTGAAAATCAGACCAGTGTTTACAGGTACCTATGTGTAGATATGGGTATGTAAATTATGTCCCCTTTGTTTTAATCTTGAGCACAGTGCATATTAACTAGTTCTGTGCTTTCAGACCTGCAGTGCAATTCAACATATTGACACCTATACAATAATTGCAAAAAGTACAACTCACATAAGTTGATATTCTAATGTGTGTTGGTTTATCAACCCCTAAATGTATTTTAATGCATACCAGATTACTTTAAAAGGAACCCTGTCTACCACATTAAACTCAAACACCCTTTTCCACTGAAGGTAAATGCTTTATTTATATCATCTGTAAGGAAAAAAATATAAAACCCCACCAAAATTGAATAAGTACAAGACAAAAAATCATGAACATCAGTAAAAATTTTGGCACAGAATGAATTCATGCTTCTTATAAATATAATTTTTACAGAATGGACCATTTGGAGAAATCAAAAAGCATTTAAAAAAGCTTCAATTGCATTGTCTTTGGAGAATTAAATGTATGTGCTGTATTCACAAGCAAATATTTTAACATACTTCTCTGAGATGACAAAATCTCACATTAATGATTACAGTAGAATACAAAATATCCCATATTACATCTTTATAGTGCGAGGAGACATTCTGCCTCCAGCAGACATATGCTCCATGATTGTGCAGAATGCTGGGGGATTTTTAATTATCATCAGGAAATAAGACGCAAACTGAAAAGTGAAACTGAAGCAAAGGGAACAAAAAACAAGGGAACAAAACCAAAAAAACAAGGTTGGCTTTAATTTCTTAATGAATAGGGTTATTAAATATTTGGTGTTAATGGACTTTTTGTATCCAGTAACGTCGTCTGATGAAGTTTGAAGACTGAACGTTTTCATATAACTGTTGAATACCCAGTAGTGGGGATGCAGACCTTGGATGTCGTGTTGCCAACACTCAGGGATGCTGAGAAAGCTGATTTTGTGCCATGTAGGTAAAAACATGCTGTAAAATTTCTAGAAGCTTCAAATGCTCAGTATCTGTGCAGATCAGCTGCAAAGCTTCCTGCCATAAATCTGACGAGTCTGGGCCAGATCAGCTATACCGTGTACACACCCAATGCAGTGTTCCTACGTGCACAGCAAATCCCACATGCTGAGACCAAATGAATTCCCTGGCAATGAGATGGCCATCTGTGGAGGGCAGCTTCTTCCATTCCTCGCAGGAAAATCCTCAACAAAAATACAGCAGTCCTGTCACCAATGAGCAACCCAAAACTGGTGTAGGTAGGAAGCATGAAAGATATCAGCCTGAAGACTGTTTAATATAAACACTCAGTTAGCATATGGAACTCTTGGGGAAACAAGCACTTAATAGCAGCAGCCTGACTATTCTGGTGGATACTTTTATACACAGATCTACAAGTGGTCCTTGAAACTGACAACGAATTTAAAAATTCATTGTTAAGTATGTAATTTAGGATTCTATTTTGAAAAGAAGTGTATTTATTTATTTTACATTATATTTGATCCAACTTAACTGGACAATAAAATTAACTGGACAAAAAAAATAAGTTAAATGTACATACTAACAACTGAATGATAAAAAATTAAGTCTTTCCATAATCTAGCATTATCATTCTCCCATGTCTTACCACCTGAGTCTTCTTAAAGCAATCTAAGCAATGTATAACTGATTTGCACTGAGCACTGACTGAAAGCATACTATGTATTACAGTACAGTTTTTTTAAAGTGTTAAATATTAGCATTTCTAATTTTATGCCAGCATTTGACTTAGATCCAAGTGACATGTCAGCAACTGTGCGTCATGTACTTTCCATCTGCCATTGGCAGTTTGTCGTCATACTTCATCATATCAAGTAGAAAAAAAAAAGAAAAAAGGCAAAACTGAGACAGCAAAAGAGCAAAAAAAATTTAAAAATGAAAAAAAAATAACCTACCTTGTAGGAAATCATTACTGTTCAACAAAAAAAAAGTAAAAATAAATTTAGGGAAACAGAAATCACTGTAACAAAATTAGGATCTCTCTGCTCAAAAGTGGCTGCAGAACAGAGTACCCTGTGGCTCTGCTGTGTTCCGCTGTGTGGTTCACTCAGGACTCTTTCCCTATTCTGCACTGTTTATAAATTTAACAGAACTGCACTGTGAACACCAAACTTTAATTAAGTGCTGTTAAACAACTCTTGCCAAGGCTTCTTCAAGGCTCAAGACGGATTGATCTCGACTGCTTCTGGATGTCTAGGTGTCAAAACTAGTTGCCATAAACTCCCTGTGGATAGGTATATACTTCTACAAGTGATACCTGTGATTTATATTCACATGACATTATTTGCTTCTAGACAGTATCCTCACTCACTACAGAATACATTAAAAACATTAGAGTTAGAATGCATTTTTAAAACAGACAAATAAAACTACCTTCAGTTGGTCAAAAAATATTTCTGGAATTCCCAGACTGTAATTTTTACTTACTACCTTTTGGGTCTCAGAATACCTTTCACTACCTGGCAATATCCCTTTGGTCAGTTGTGGTCACCTGTCCTGGCTCTGTCTCCTCCCAACCTCCCAGGCAGCCCTGATCTCCATGCCAGTGTGGCAGCATCAAGAGTACAAAAAAGTAGAGCAATTCACACATTATAGGTCCAGTTACAAAGCAGCTTAGGAATGGACCAATAATTATTTTACCAAGATCTTTACGTTCAAACCACTTTTGGACCTTTGGCAAGTTTTATTCTTTGTGGAGAACAATAAATAGCAGCCATCCAAGTATAGTCTGTGTGCTTTGTTTTCATGTGCCAAACCTATCCAAGAGCACACAAAACATACTTCTAGAATTGGCAGTTCATGAGATATCAAATATGTCACATACATAATTTTAGTCCTGCCAAAGAAGTGTGATTTTAGTAGTCACAACTGCAAGAAGCATTAGATTCATGTTCAGAGGGTGCTATGGCCTATTATTTTGAATTCAGGATGTTTTACAGCTAACAGAATTTAAGTGTAGAAATACAGTCCATTTATTTTTATGGCACCAGATCCCATTCACTCTCAGCATAGAAAACATCTTTTCAGGATGAATATACCATTACTGAACTGATGAGATAAATCAAGGCAATAACAAAAGTAATATAGAAGCAAAAAGACAATATTTATTAAAAGTAATTTAATAAAACACCCAGAGATAACTCAAATATATGGAGGGGTTATGTATTTTGCTGTATTTTCTGAAGAAGAAATTCTACTTGTAAATTTAGATTTGGCTGTCCTTTCTTCGTCTTCTTACTCAGTATTTTATAAGCTTCCATTTTCTTTTGCTTGTACAAACGTTGAGCTTCTTCTCTTTGTTGTTTTCTTTTTTCTGCTTCCTGAAATTAAATAAATATATAAGATTAGAAAACAATTACAAACTCTCTATGACTGTGAAGCTACCTATAAGCAATGAAGTGTATTTTTGTATAGGTACTGGCAATTAGGTATTGTACTGACACTAGGAATACCATTTCTCTAAAGCTGAATCAGGATGCTCTTTCAGCACATACTGCAATCAAAACACATTATACTGCCTCAAGCTGCAAGAGAAGAGCCGAGTTTTCTTCAGCAGAACATCTTAAAATAAGGTTTGTTGCTGCAATGTGCACTACTTCCGTTCTGAGAAACATGCTCCTTAGCTATTCTCCTTAAATAACAAACTGGCAAAAAAATCCCCACTTTCTCCTCCTGAGCGCAAGAAAGAGAAAGGTGATCCAGCAGCTCCCATGTAAGAATCTTGCCAGTCCAGATGTGCTAGGATATTGGACACCTTCACATGGGATAGGCAGATAGGATCTGGGACATATCTGGACTATGAGTTAGGTTTGTGATACTAGGACAGCATTACCTAGGGAAAATTAATCCAGACCAAACTACAAGTGACTTGTCCTCTCTGAAGTAACACAGACTAGTGTCTTTACTTTGAAGAGAGAAGGGAGAAACCCATAAACTCTAATAAAATTTTCACCTGTACAAGCTTCCATGAAGCACGCATGAGATCAAACCACCAACAGAATGTTAACTATATATGGACAGAGTGTTAACATTATATAGATAATTACCACAATACTATGTTCAGATTTTATCCAGCATCTCACATCCCTTCTCTAGTGTTGTAATTTTACTCAGCAATTTGGGCAAACATCCACAACAAACAAGATAACCAGCTTACTTCACTTTTATTATGTCCTACCAAAATACGCAAGACATCACAAATCAGACTGAAAAACTGCTTCAGTTTATTTGGATAATTTCTTCTCATAAAGTTTATTCTTTGAAATGCAGTGCCATGCTGACCACATAGGCAAGCATTCCTGCAGAATGCCTGAAAAGATGATAATTTATCAATCACATTTTTGTTTTTCATTGCATAGATAGCTTCAGTGATGTACAAAAATTAGTAAGAATTGCCCTCTGACATAAAATATAAAATTAACCAGACATAACTCATGAAAAGATTTCTAAACAGGAATCTAAGAGGCCTCAAGAAAAAAAAACCCAAACAATCAAACAAACAAGCATTTGCAAAAATAAGCACAGGTAACCTCTCTCCATTCAGAATCCTTGACTTATTTTACCATACTAATATAATTTATTACCCCTTGTTTTAAAAAGCCCGAGTAGCATCAGCTCTAACTTACCTGTAATTCACTTTCTATCTAATAATTTTTCGATTCAGCATACTCTTATAAACAACATCCAGTTAAGCTACCAACCAAATGCTTACTTCAAAGCAAGAACATTCATCTTACTTACTTAACAGTTGCTACTTACATTTATATTTTTTCTGATTTTTACTAAATCCTAGCTTTTTTAGGCCAAAAAAGGCCTTTGTGGAGGCCAAAATTGTGTCTTTAGGCTTATTTCTCTTCCCAAGAGAATGGGAAGAGAATCCAGTGCTTCCTAACACACAAGGGCAAAGCACATACTTTACTTTTTCATCGTGCCAGTACTCCACTTAAATGATTACTGTTATTGGGGCACTTAGCTACTGTTTTGCCTAATTATCTTGCATAAAACTAAAAATACCAACACCTCCACTCAGGCAACTCCTATGTGCTGCTCAAAGAAAACTACCTGCAGTCTTGCTGGGGTCTTGCTTGTTCCCATTTTCTCTAAATAAGCTGGTCGTAAGATTAATTTCTTTTGACATGCTCTGTAGCTAATATGCAAAAAAGCAGCCATCAGCTGAGTAACCTTGCAACTCACCCAGACCACCAGATCAGCTTGCATAAAACTAAATACAGCTAAACTGAAGAAACAGCGTGTTTTAAACAGGTATATATTTATGTAATACTTATACAGTAGCTACTGAAATTTAGTATGTCAGCAGGAAGTTACACAGCTTCTACAATGTTACACTGTCTGCCATTTTACAGTGCAACAAACATTGTTCTGGGAGAGAAAAATAATAGTTAAATAAGGATCTCTCAAATTAATAATTCAAGTGAGCTATTCAACAATGATAATATTAGGATATGTCCTGAAAAAATAATTCCTATTAAATTCGAATGAAGGGAATCACTAAAGATTTTGGCTGATAGATACTATTACATTTAATTGTTTCACTGTTGGTCAAAGTACATAAAAAGGTAAAATAAATACTGCATTATGATAATGCCATCAGAAATAGGATGGGTATTTCATTTTTCATTGCAAGATTATGGTATTGCTTCCCCTTCCACAGTATTTTAAGAGGTCTACTATAATCCACTGGGGTATGCAGATCAAGCTCTAAGCTTTTCTTTACCAACGGAAATAATAGAATCCTGCTAATGGCAACTGCAAGACAAAAATAGCAAGAACAAAGAGAGCGATCCTTTGAATGCCTGTGTGCCTGAACACTACTGTCAAGTTGAAAAAGACTAAAAGAGTACTAATACTTCCTATGGTCCTCTCTGGGTTCATATGGAAGACAGAGATGTAGAAATTATCAATTAGTATCAATTAGTATTAATCTAGTTTTTGTCTAAAGTCAAGGAAGAACGTTGTTTAAGATTTACCTCTTTCCTCCTAGCACGCTCAGCCTTTATTTTCTCATACTCTTCTTTTGCCTTCTGATTGGATGTTTTAGTTTTAAACTTCCCTTGAGTCACAACTGACCTGGAAGAAAAAGTACATGTTCTTCAGACACTGATTATCATCAAGCAGACACAATCACAGATACCACAGCCACTGCAGAATCACACCATAGTCTTCCACTGCTTTGTGCATATTCAGGGAAGTTAATTACAAACACAGATGTCAGAAGACTCATCCTTCTACACTGAATGGATTGTTTGCACCACTCTTACATGACACCCAACACCATTCCAGGCCATGTATGAGCATGAAAACACAACAAATTAAACTCCTTCAATGCCAAATGTACCAAAGACTGGACTGCACACAAATTTTAGTAATACATACATCTTATCTGCTATATGTTCACATGGATGATGTTTCATGAAGCTTAAACAGTTCCTAAAAGTTTTCCCCATCATGCAAGCTCTTTAGAGGTAGAAAACCTGAATGTACTAGCTTAGAGCCACATTATCTCTTTCTAGTTCCAACATATGGAAGCAACTGTAGAAAGGCGAGGACAGCCAGCTGCTAGCAAACTGCCTGCCAGAGAAGTCAGGGTGACAGGGGAAGGTGACAAAGCACAGTAGTGACAATGCCTTTTGAAAGGTTTCTTCTTGAATGAGATGGCATATTAATGTTCTGAAATTAGGTACTGAATAGGTACACTAGATCTTTAATGGTGTGAAATAAGGAACTGAAATTGTGTTCCTTCCACATTGCAATATAAGACACTACCCATGTACCTTTTACGAAAGAAAACAGAAGAAAACTAGTGCCTTTTGTCTGACATTTACTGTCACACTACTTTGAGTGGATTTTTCTGGTTACTTAGTTCTATTTTTTTTCTGATTTATAATAAAGCTGTTACATACATTTCACACTTAAAAAATATAAGCCTTGTAAGTTTTTTATTACTCTATCACATTACAAAAGGTTAAAAAGTTGTCATCAGCATCAAGGAGATTTCAGACAAAATCAACGAGAAGGCATTTGCTCATAATTTCATTTAGAAACACCACTCTCTTCTGGAGAAAAAATTTAAAATTTTTGCTTTATTCTTATCTCCATCTGGTGGCAATACTGTGCAATGATGCCTCATTGTGTCAAGGACAAAACTAGTTACACTGCTATTTATTTGTCCAACAACCAGGAACAAATATTTAAGACACAATGGCATTTTTAGTAAAGCAAATCACCACACTGAAATCGATGTGAACTGTTAGGATCTAAAATATTTCATTAGTGATGGAAAGAATTACTTTTATTTAAAGACATACTTTGAAAACTTACTCTGCTGCTTTATTAAGCTTTTCTTCTGATGACACTGAATCATCTGCAGTCCTGCGCCGCTTCTTAAGCTTTTCTTCCTCTGCAAGGTAAAGATGTTTCAAGTGCTCTGGATAGGTATCAGTAAACTGATCATCCTGCTGTGAATGCACGTGTTTCCTCTTTTTCAATAATTTCCGGTACTGTCGTTCAATCTTTTGTTTCCTCCGAAATGCAAATCCTCGTCCTGAAAACACGAGAAAAAGGGAGTTAAATACACCTGCACGAAACTAGTACCAAACCAAATTCAGTTGTTGTCAGGACCCTTTCAATCTGTTTTCTTTCCAAACTAGAAAAAGCCACTGTATGTGGCAATTTTAATAAGGACTAGTTGTAAGTTCAAGGAAAAAACCATTATAATTAGTGTGTTCCCTACTACAGCATCAGAGCTTGTACTGATTTACTGAAAATTATTGCCTAGATCTCTGAGAGAACATTGCAAACATTGCTACTTAAGGCCCACCCAACATTACACACCCTTGTCAATTCTTTATGAATCCAGTGAAAAGATGTATTAACATTTCACTTTGCTCCTACTTTGGACAGCTTCATAAGCAACATCTAAATATATTCCAAAATAAGCTCCTAAAGGTAGCCTCAAGACAACACAGCCCTGATAAGAACACTGGCAGCAGCAGTAGAAGCCTGGCACCTGCTGTGACACAGGGAAGAAAGTCACTAAATCACAGTATCTCTCTACATTAATAATATCACCATATTAACAATATCTCTGTATTAATAATATCACTCTATATTGATAATGCATTATATCTTTTCACTTAAATAGTATTTTATTGCTACTACTTTCTTTCTACACATGTCCAGGAGGAGCTTTTCTACAGTTATGTCATAGAATCATTTATGCTTAAAGGAAAGCATAGATATTGGCTGTTTCAGTCTCGACCATTATAGAAAACTTATGGAAGTTGAAGCTAAATACGCTTTTTTTCCTACTATTTTTTATAGCATTAGTCTTCAGATCTACCGACTTTCATAATATTCACTAAGGAAACAGTTTCTAAAGGGAAGTCAAATTAGTTCCAGCGTTTTTTTTTTATTCCTTCTCCAACGCTGCAACTTCAGTGAAATGCTGCTGAAGCCGGTGCCGTTTTTCCTATTGATTTTTACGTCTGCATAACAACCTATCAATAGCCTGAACTTTTATTCAAACACGTTTCCTTTTTAAATATACAGATTTCTATGGAGAAAACTAAAAGCGAGTCCTAAACCCGAGAACCATCACTACCCGGCCCCGGGGCTGCAATCCCGAGCCCCGGGAGCTCCAGCTCTCACGGGCCGCCCCAGCCAGCCCTGCAGCCCCCGGTCCCGAGCCCATGGCCACGAACATCCCCCGGGCCGCGGGCGAGGCGGGGCTGCGGGCTCCGCCAGACGAAACCTTTCGCTAAGCCTGGCAGGGCTGACTCCAGCCAGGACGCCCGAGACAGCTGGAAGCCGGGCCAAGAGTCGGGCCTCCTCCGGCGCCACCACAGACCCGCCGGCGGCCCCGACTTACCCTCCTGGATGCTGCCGACAACGCTGCGCAGCAGGACGGGCCTCCACCGCCGCTTTCGGCCGGGCCCACGGGCAGCCGCGCCCGCCTTGGCCGCCGCCGGCCCGGGCCCGTCGCTCCGCGCCGCCATCATGCTCCCGGCGCGGCGCAGCCAGACGACGTCACCGAGCTGCGCCACGGCGCCGACGGGCCGCGCGCGGGGCCATGTCGCGGCCGGCCCGCGCGCTCCCGCCCCAGCTGCCCCCGGCGGCGGCGGCGCGGGCGCTGCGGCGCGCGGCGCGGTTCCTGCGGCGCGCGCTGCCGCTGTGCCGCGCGCACACCGTGGAGTTCTTCACGCGCGGGCTGTGGGAGCGGCACGTGGCGCCGCGCCCCGACGCCGTGCTCGAGGCGCTGCGCGCGGCCGGGCCGCTGGCGCGCCCCCTGGCGGCGGGCTGCGGAGCCGCGGCGGCGCCGTGCGGTGAGTGGGGCCGGGGCCGCCGGGAGCGATGGGGGCGGCGCCGCTCGGCTGCTCGGGGCAGCGCGGCGCTTTGGGAGCCCTCCCGGCCCGGAGCGAGCGGGGCCGGCGGGGGAGTTCCGCTGTCGGGTCTCGCGGTAGTGCCGCTTGTGGCCGTGGTCTCGTTCCATTAACTCATTTGGAAACGAAGTGAAACGGCAAATTGTCAGAGTCCTTCGCTCTGATTGATTTCTGAAGAAGTAAAACGAAAAAATCCCAAACTCAAACGAAACAAACAAAACCCCTCCACGAGTGACGTAACAGTTAAAAGATGTAGCAGTTAAAAATCCTCTGAGTGTTGAAACTGGAGATGCGGAGGACAGCTGGAAAAGGCTTGAGCGCCTCTTTCCCATGTATCTCTAATAGTGAGTGTGTCTGGCAAAGGAGGACAGCCGTTTTATTTCTGACAGGATCTATTTAAGAAGCACTTCATTTTTTAAGTAATTTTCACGTAACTGAAGGGGAAGCCAGCTGGGAAACCGTGTTCCTGAAGGTACTGCAGCCAAGTAGGAGGGAAATGGAGCAGTAATGCTCGTTCAGGCAGGACACAGAAATGAAGATAAAGCATCTGAAAGCTGTGGTACTTGGGGGGACTGAGCCCAAGCAAAGAGATAATTTTCAAACGCAAGGTAAAATCTCTGACAAAGCACTTAGCTGAGAAAAGCCTGCATTGTGCCAAAGCGAATGGAGTGTAGATAGCTGTCACATTGCGTTAGCTCTGAAATCCTCTGTTAAATGCACGTGAGGCTGGAAGGCGTGTGGGGCATAAGAAGGCTCCACGGAAAGTAACATGTGGAGCTGTGCACCTTTTTAGCATAGAAGACAAGCTAAGATAATGATTTGGACTCAGAAAGAGATTGAAATACTGTGAATTGCTACATTGCTAGCAGCATTTCTCTATTGGATTTAAAGACCTCTCAAAATACTAACTGTAAGACTCCTTTTTAAAGGGTTGACTTATTTGGGAAAAATCCCACAGAGTTTATTTGTGCATGGAAAAGATAGTGGATTGTGAATTAACTTCAAGAGCCAGGTGGAAACTAGGGAGTGGTCTGGTCATGAGGCAGCAGTGTTGGGAAGCAGCAAGGACAGGTCTAATGTTCTTGACAAGTAATGTCAGAGTCAGAACTGATTTAGAGCATAAAATTGAATGTAAATAGAGGCTGGAACAAAACTAATTATTAGATGAAATAATCATAAAGAAAACACTAAAGGCAAATTACTCTGATCTGATCTGTTTCTGTGGGAAGGCCCATGGCATCATTTAAACACTGAAGTGTTGGGCTGTAGAGTAGAATGAGAATCCGGAAGGCAGACTATTGTTTTGTAGATCTTAAAATCGGAAAATAATTTAATAATCTGCGTTCCAAATGCATGTTACAGAATCTGATGCAGAAACTACTGGAACAAAAAGCTGATTTACGTCTAAAATGAAGCACGTCTTTTGAAGAGTATGAAGCTTTCATGCTGTGGCTAAAATATAACAATTGTTCTTTGGTTTCTGCAGGAATTATTTCTGCTAATTAAAAGAAAAACTGAAGAATTTCCCTTTTTTCCCTGACTTTAAAATTATAATATGCTATTTAACAGAATGCACTCTAGTGGAGTGGGTATGTGCTCGCTGATTTGTTGGTTCATGTCTTACTCATTTGACTGCATGGTATCTGTCCATCCAGTCATATGATGAAAATACTTCGTAATAGAATATGAGTTTTTCAGTGAAGATGCCTGCAAACATCTACTTACATTTGCAGATTAATGCACTGCCAGCCTGTACTAAAATTAGGAGAGAGAAATGTAGTGTCATAGCTTATTTGAGTGCATTAATGCAATGCTATAACATTAGGGATCAGAAACCAGCCGTACAACCATATCAAACCCAACATAAAGAGAAATTGCTCTTCCTTGTTCAAAGTTGTTTCATTATAATGACCATATGAAGGATGGAACTCTTGTTTTCACTTGTACCCTGCAGAAAAATTTAAGATCCCTTTTTAGATTCAGGAACTGGTTTATATGCATCAAAAAGCTGACATTTGCCATATTGCATTTTGTTTATCCGTCATTGCTGTAAATTGGACACAGGCACAGGCAAATCTGTGTTTAAGTATTTTCATATTTTACTGTAAATTACTGTTTGTACTGTGATTCCAACTTTGGGGCATATGTTTCTTTCCCCTGAAGATTTGTTTGCAAATGTATAGACTGACTGGTTTAAAGACATACTAGATTTTCTCTTGTGAGCATCCAGAGTAGAAACATTTCAACAAAATGAACATTTTTAATATTCATAAATAATGCATAATTCGTCAACTGCCGTTCCTTGGCTTGAGGTTAGGTTTCAGATACCTTAATGCAGTTGGTTCCTTTCTTCTAGTTGGCAAGCTGGGACAACAATGTAAGTTTGGTGGGAGTTATTACAGATGATCCAATAGCAATCTTGTAGGAGATCCTGCTAGTTCTATCATGTGCACTCAGACAACTGACTTATTGCTGCATTTAATTTCAATTAAGTGAGATTTGTAAGAACAGTAAATATATTTTGTGTCATCTGCTGAAGAAGTGAAAGCACGTCTAATTTCTTTCTGTAATAAATTTTACAGAAGAGACATTGGAAAGCAAAGTTGCCCCTTCTCCCTAAAAGCTGCAGTCCTAATTTCTTGTCTCTGATATCCTGTTACAATCTTATCCTTCGTGAAGGATACACTAACTAAAATTTGCTGGATGTTCAGGCTAGGAAGTTGTTTATGGAGAAAGGTGGCTTTGTTTTTTGATTTTGTAGCCGAGAGGAGTAAAAAATGCTGTGCAGACAATGAAGCCATGTTAATTCTGGTCATAGCTTAGACAATATTTATTCTTTCTTAGATACAAAATTTGTTTGCTGCGCTCATGCCTTTGTAGTGTCATATCATGAAAATTAACATGTTGACATGATTGGGACTGTTTTCGGTGGATTGTTACATATGCGTGACCTTTACCTGTGGTCATGCAAGAAAATCAAGAGCATTAGAGCTGAAGTCAATAAAAACAGCTGTAGCCATTGTCATGCCAGACTTAAAAAAGCTGCTGGGCTAGGTATGTACTTGTTCAAAATCTACCCATGACACAAAAGACAAGCCAGGAGACTTTTTCCAAATGTTTTTAACAGTTTGTTTGCTGGACTGGTTACCTTTAGTATATTTAAAAGAATTACAAATATATAAAAAATATTAGCAAAACTATGTAGAATTCACACATAGTTTTAGCTAAAACAGAAATAGACAATACAAAACAATCTCAGATTTAAAAATCATTCATACTAATACGTTTCACTTTGAAAAAATGTGTATTTTTGAAACTCAGTACTAAGTAATACCAAATGACTTATTTCATCATGAATCTTAACAAAATATGCATTGGAATCTAACTTTGGCCCACACCTAATTGGAAATAGAAATTAATCTAATTTTCCCAGTATTCACCAGTTACAAAGCAGCTTGGAAAGTACATGAATCGAGTGATTGTGAATCAAAACATTTCATATACTGAACAGCTGCATTCCTTAACAAAAATCTAGTAGCATACATATATTGGCAGATGGGGCTGACTAGGACATGTATAATGAGCAAGTTTGTAAACAAAAGAGAAGTGATAATGTTTACTGAATTAGCTTGTCAATTACACTAAAGTAGGTCTGCTGAAACAACAGATTTTTCCACATTTACACTAGTTCAGCTAAGAGCAAAATTTGACCTCTGTTCTGAAGGGGAAATACAGCTGAAGAAAAATAATGAGTTTTCCCACTTAGGGAAGCAAGATAAATGACCAGTTGTGTCTGATACTAAGTATTTATTGTCTGTAGTTCTCTGTCAGCACTATTAGAGAGCTGTTAAGCACTGTTTACAAAATATTTTCCTTTTCTTTCATGTGCAGATGATGACCTCCTTTCCAGTGCGTTTTGTGAAAACTCTGGGAAGCTTATCAATGTACATTTGTTTGCCCTGGCTGCTAAGTATTATTCTTTGTCCAACCTTGGAGTGTGTACCCCATTAGAAGATGTGCTTGAAGCACTGAAAGGAGACAGGGAAGGAGCAACAGGTATATTTACATTTGTATTTAAGTGTTTACTTATTCACTACAGGACTATAAGAGAGTTTTGGTTTTGGAGGGTGATTTGTTGTTTGGGGGTTTTCCTACATGGTCCTCACTTCCATTTTCATTTGTTCCTAGATAGTTTCTTCATTGTCTTTGTTTACAAAATGGATTCTCTTGCTAGAATTTGAGCATTTGATATCGATAGACCCATGATGGGATTCAATTTTAAAGGGAATAGGACAGAGAAGCAGGTGCATCACTATTTGACATATCTTGCTAATTCTCTTTGTCTTCCCAAGTGGCAAGAATCAGAATTGCTACACTTGCTTTTCTTAGAAGCATAATCTCGAAATATCGAAAATGTTTGATTTCTTAGAAAAAAAAGATTTTATTAATTCTGTATGTTTGGGACTAACACCAATTATATGCTATAAAACTAGAGTAATTACATTTTCCGTAGTTAAAGAAATTGAATTAAAACACTCTTAAGCTGGCGTAAAGTTGGACACTGGGAGTCTTATCCCAATTATATTTTCTAAATCAGATGATAAACTGACATTTATCCTTACTTGGACTGCTGTCATTTTCACTGCAAATGTGCTGTTCATGGAGTCATTAGCCTCTTGAGATTTGTCAGTGTCTTCAAGATTTCTCATTAGTTATTGAGAAACAGACTGAGCAGCTCTCTGCCTTTGCCTTCTAGTGCCTTTTATCTCTAGGATACATTAAAACTCCTGCTGTTTCTTATCCTAAGTGATTGCACCATTATATAAATGTTGTGCATCTCTCCCATTTTCTACAGTGATCTCTGTTCAATTTTGCCATTTTTCATTGTTGGCTCACCAGGTTTTTTTAGAAGTACTAGAGTGCCATTGCTGAGATATTCTTAATAATTTGTCACGCATTCCTCTTACTTTCTGGCTTCTTTCCTTATGCTCTTAGTTCACGGAAGCCCTTTTTCCTTACTTGACAATTGTATGCTGCTTTTCTTTCCCACTTGCTTTTTAGCTATTTTCATTTCTGTTATATCTCATTCCGCATGTTCCTCTTAATTTTCTGTAATTCTATAGTTCTACCTTGTTATACTTGAGGTCATACCTGGATTAACTTCCTTAGACAAAACTTTGAGGATTCTTTCATTTTCTTGTCATGCAGAATGGAGCATCAGGGATAAAGCAATTGCTGAGTATTTTGTTCTCTGTGTGGCAGGAGTAATGCTTGATTGGGTAACTGGGGCCTGGGTTTGTTTTTTTGCAGTACTTCTAGGTTTTACTTCTTGGGAAAAGTAAAATGTGTTTCAAATGTATACAATAGAATTATAATTCAAAACCTTTGTGCTGAATTGGCAGTAAATATCAGTTAAATTAACTTAATTGAAGTTCCCGATAATCATTTGGCAGAGGCAGAATACCAACTTATGGATTCATAATGTGCGAGTTGCCAAATGAAAGTTGTGATCTTTTAACTTTAAACTCTTTTCGGTATTTTGGACTTATTTCTGTATTTCAGAAGATATGTTTGCTCCCTGACATGCTAAAGCTTGCAAGTCAAGAGAAATGTCAGTCTGAGAAAACTGGCAACTTTATGATTGTATTGCTGATATTCTGAAAAATATGCATCAGGATAACTCCTTTTAGGTTTCAGATGTTTTTAATATGTTTTCTTCTTCTAAGACAAACAGACTTTTGAGCCTATTCCCACAGTTGTGTACTAACATAGTTCTGTAGCTTCTTTGCAATCTTAATGTAGGTATATTGCTATCCTTCCTGGGAATAATTGGTAAGCAGGAACATTTTAAGCGTATTGTGGATGCAAGTACTCACAATAGGGCTCTGAATCTAAAGGGTGTTCCCCTTTGCTTCCTAACCACCCAGAAGTGAGGGCTGGATTAAGAGTAGTCTACCTTTGCAGTGTGTTTATGGCCAAGGTAATAACCATGCCACGCAGTGACTATTAATGAATCCATCTTTAAATTCAATGTGCTGGAATATCACTCTGCCTCAGAGGGGTTTTTTTTAGTATATGGTTATTCCAGTTCCTCACTCTGGATCATGGAGTTAAATCACAGCAGTAAACTTCTGTTTCGATGGTGTTGTGTGGTGTGGACTATGAATTTCTTCTTTTTTATCTGGTGTATCTGAATTTCCATAGGTAGCTGGGGTATAAAACCCCTGCCATAGGAGATCTTAAAAACATCTGTGTCAGCCCTATGTAAAAAACAGTCTCTCCTCAAATTCAGTTTCACAGCTAAAGATGTAGCTGTAAATGGCATTACAGAAAAGCAGTTCTTTAAATGGAATACAGGTACCCATGCTAGGGATTTGCAATGGAAATGAGCCACATTTCAGTACCAATTAAAACTAGTAACTTCAAGCTTTTTGTTACTCTATCATATCCAAGCTACTTCTGTAAAGTATTTGAAACTGCATTTTATTTTTTTTCTCACAAAGGGAGATGGTTCTCTAAATTTCTGATTGTTTTTGAAATCAATATTTGTTCTGCCTGCATCAATTGTACACATAATAAGAAAATGTAAAGGTACAATTATTTGCTTCAATAAAGTAATTTTGTGATAGCAGAAAGAATTTACACAGTTTGTGTCAAACTAGAATAACTTATTTTAATTCAAATTTTCAGTTGTCTGGGCAGTGTAAACCAGTCCCCAGATACATTTGTTTGTAACTAGTTTGCCATTTCCATTAGTTTGCAATATGTCCACTTGTTTTTCAGAATAATGTAAAAACCTATCAGAATTATGCATAAAATGTAGGAAAAATAAAATTTATTTTAAAAACCATGGTTTTCTCCAAAAAGTATTATTTTCCCTGAGCTGAAATGTAAGCAGTGTGTTATTATGCAGAAAGCAGGAAAATAAATAAAAGAATACTTAAGCAACTTTTGTAGCTAACATGATAAGTAATCTATAAATGTAGATATAAACAAATTATGCTTTTTCTGTCTGGAACCTCAGTTTTTTAACTTAGGTAACCATTCTGGATTTCTACCATGTCTGAAATACTTAATTTGGATTAAGTACTCTCTGACATAGTGCTTCACCTAGCATTACCCCATTCAGTCTTTTGGTCATAATATAGAAAAGAATAAAGGTACAGTATGTGGTCATCATCCAAAGTGACAGTGCTGCCTTGGAGAAAAAACAACCTTTATTTCTGTCAAGAAGTTTAATGTCTGTTTCTTCTTGTTCCAATTCTGCTTCTTCTGATGAGCCTATCCAGACACAAAAATGTTAAAATATAAACAAAAAGAAAGATCTTTTTTCCTTTAAAAATCTTTTTCCTGTCTGTTTTTCTTTAATATGATATGCTTACAAATTAAGAGCTTTTTTGGATACTGTGTAGATCTTTACAATTTTAAAATTAAGGAGATTCTTCAATGAAATGACAAACACTTGTTTCTGCTATTTGTATTGCTTAAGTCTCTTAGTCTGTTTTTTCTTTTGTCAGTTCATAGAGTCTATATTAGATTTTAAGTATTGTCATAACAGTTTATTATAAAAACCCCAGATGTTTAAGAAATAGACAGATCCCTTGGGGTTTAGGAAAAATAGAGAAAACACTGGGTTTCTTATGAGCTCAGTTCAATTCTCCTCTTTCTTTTAAAGAAGTAACACACTTGGCTGTGCTCCCAGCATGATCTGATCAAGAAATGAACATAGTTTTTACCTAATGATCAGTTTCTGGACAGATGAACACATACTGTGCATAAAGCAGAAAATGGGAAAGTATATTAATCTGGCTAGTCATGTAGAAAAGTCCTGTTTCCTAGGAGCATGCTCATCAGTAATGATCCAGTTTCTTCTGCCATCACTCAGACTTACCATCAACTTAACTAGGTCCAAGTGTACTGCAGCACTGGACCCCTAAGAGAAATATGTGGGTTTCTCCAAAGGGAGGGACTTCTGAGCTCCTCCTTTGGATGGGTGGCATAGAGATTTGCAAGTGGCTGCTTGGTGTTCTCTGCAAGCTGTAAACCCATGATGGAGGCTGACTCCATCTCATTAACACATTCTACAGCAACACTGAAATGAGTGATTTTCTACCATAAAGGCTTAATAGTTCGATAACCCATCCATAGCGTAAATAAAGAAAAGGAAAGTTCGTCTTCCTTTGAATTTTCCCAGTATTGCTCTTAACTTTTATTAGAGATTTCTCTCTTTGTCAGCAAGTTTGCAGCATTAACAAGCTGTACAATGTGATTATTAATTGTCCCTGCCCTTATATTTCGTTTATGGAAAGGTAAGTGTGATAAATGAGACAAAAGTAAATATTTTTCAATGAACAGGAAGAAATAGCACAGTTTTGTAGTAGTATATATTGTCTAATATCTGGTCAGGTATTAGATATGCTACATCTTCAGAAACCTGAGTTTTACAGTGTGTTGAATGTTGCTAATTCATCCATAATTCAAAAGTTTAATCTTGTAGTAATTTAATGAGTTTTTAATTAAAAATTACCATCCTGAAAATATATTAACACTGTAGCATATATTAGCTATTTTTTTTTACTGATTGATCACAAATCCTTGTTATTACAGGTTGTGCTAATGTGTATTTATTTTCCTAATCTGATACAGGTATCAAACTGGATGAGTTTATGAATAATAAGAAATCACATGAAGTGCAAGTGATGTCAGAGCTGGTAGACAATATAGCGAATTATTGTGGGATAAAGCAGGTAAGAAAGCATTTCTTACTGTATGTTACCAGGTACCTTCCAAGTTACTCTCTTTATTGTGTGTAATTACATCACTTTGATATTCTGTCACTGCTGTTCTTATTTTTCCTGTATATAACTGGAGCTAAAGAAGAGCTGTTGGGGCCAAGCTGAAGGACAATTTTGTTTACAAATGTATTGTTCCAAAGGAGCTGCCTTTCAGTGACTCATAATCACTCATGTAATTCTAAGAAGTTAAAATCATCCTCTATATGTTGAGCAGCTAAAACCTCTGCTGCTTTTTGGACAGGTACAGCCTTGTTTATCAGTGTTATATTGCTGGCATTTTTGCATATGTGTCAGTAGCAGAGTTGCCTTCTGTCATGCACACAAGGGTGTTACATAAAGACCAAAGCAGAATATCTTGAGAAATTTTGAAAGCTCATCTTATTCTGACACAAGATTTAAATTATTTCCTATTGTTTAATACTGCTCAGCTTTATTTAATATGGGTTGAGATATATAAATTAGGAATTTAGTTATGATGTTTTTAGTTTTAAGAGAGACCAAATTAAGCAGACTTATGTAAGAGTGTGTATGAAAAACATTTGGTAGAACATGTGAGGCCTGGACACCCAACACCATTATCACCTGGAAATTACTGCATGAGTTGGCTGTTTTGTATATCAGATTATAGGTTTGTGCTTGGATGATGAAGAATTGCAGGATTCCTTTCTCAAATTTGATTGTAACTTAAAACTTTTTTTTTATATACATCTGATTATGATTGCTCAGTGTGCTAGACCACTGTTTCATTAAAACCTTTTTTATTTATGGATCCGTTGATAAAACAGACACCCCAGCAATACCTAACTTTTTTGTGTAGTGTATTTCACATTGTATTAGACAAAATGCACCAATACCATTTCCTCGGTTTGCATACCTAGACTTTTTCTGTAAGCTTTTTCAATGTTGAACTTTCTCTTAGATGCCATACCTTGGACCTGTGTTGTGGTAAGGTTAAATTTTTCAGTATCTGGGTGAGCTGAGTTCATTTATTCATTTTAATCTCTCTAAAGCTGGTAACTGGCCAATGTAGCTTCATCCTTGCTTTAAACTAAAGGTGACTAGTGGCTCTCAACACTGCATTTGATTCCTTTACATTTGAGCTGCACTTGTTTTTTGTGGAAGGGGCTGTACCTGTAAATGGAGACTTATTTACTCCAGGCTAATATTCATTTCCACAAAGATTTGTGGAGAACAAACTATATTTGTTTAAAACCAAAGGTTAGCAAGGTATCTGCATAGATTTTATGATGAGAATATTTTCTCTGAGCATTCTCTTTTATAAGTAAATATGTATGAGTGTAGTTTAAAATTAATGTACCTGCAGCATCCCAAGCTGCTGTTGCTACCACTGTAGGGAAGGCCCCAAAACTTGGATTCAGCTTTGAATTGCTGAAGTTGAACTTTGCTTAGGAGTTTATTTGGCTCAGACTGAGTTTAATTTAGATAACTAAGTCATGCAGTACTCTTGATAGGTTTGGGTCAGGCCCGTGGCATCCTTGGAAAACAGAGATCAAAATTCTCAATCACGACCATCTGTTTTGTGAGGAACAACTGACAAAGTTTTAGGCAGTGTTCTTACAACTGGGATTGTCTAGTAAATACAGAGCTTTAATTAAGGCCAAATATTACTGGCTGAGATGTAATCAGTTTGTGAGCATCTGCAATCGCTTACAGTGATGGAAGGTGATCTCTGCAGCATCCCTTTAAGAGCCAGCCGCAGTGACAAGTGCGGGTGCCCTCAACAGCCCTAAAGTGGGCGTGCTCTGTAGAGAACACAAATACACAAGCAGCACATTTGTGAAAGTCTTTTATTCTGTCATGAGCGTGTTTGTTGACTTGCTTACCTTTTGTTTCAGGCAAGTATTAGTTGTTCAAGTATTGAAGACTTTCATGTACTGAAAAAGCTGTAGGAGAGTATAGTTTGCTTATAGCACAATAATAAGTGGTCCCTGCATTTGCTGGAAAGTGGTGTTTCATATAACATTTTCATTTAGATTTAAATAGTTCCTGTGAGATTCAGGAATGAAAGGAAAGCAAAACTCCTGCTCAGAAAGTAAAGAAGTAAAGCCATCTTAATAACTTAACCAAAGGTTCAATGTAGCTGGGTACTAGTAAAATCTCAAACCAATCATTATTATGTATCTGTCAATATGCTGCAATTTCATCCAGTGATTACATACTTTTATCAGATAGCTTGGAGTATTTTTTATACATAGGATTATTTTCTGTTTACTTTTAAAAAAAATTATAACATTTAATGAAAAATATTATTGCAATATATATCTGAATATGAAATGCCAACTGCTCCATATTAACTTTTTTCCATTTTAGTCATACACAATAACTATTTATTTGTGCAAAGTTACAAATCCCTAATATATGAAAAGAGCTTTCCTGTTCATTTGGAAAATAAGAAAAAGGAAAGCCTCCTTCTCAGTCTTTAAAAATCAACTCCTTTTGTTTTTGTTTTCTTTCAACTTAAAAAAAATAGCAATTACAATGTTTTGGGAACTTTTCCTTATTGATTTTTTACTGTCCTTGCAAAACAAAATATATGTGGCATTTAATTAAAAAATCTAGAGCCATGAAAACACAGCACATGTTTTACCAACAGCACATGTCCTCAGGGTGTTTCTTTCAGATATTACAGATCACTGACAGCTTGCAAAATGCCCTCCATTTCACCTCCATACCCACATTGTATAATGGGTGGTAGAGGATATTGCTCTCTGTTGGTATTTTATAATGTACTATAATAAACAGTAAAATAAGAACAAAAGCAAAAACTTTATTAGCACTATAACCACTTCTGGGTTAATGATTTGAATTTAAACATTAAAGCAAAATAACTAAAGGGCTTTTTTTTTCAGTTGTTTGCTGCCCCTTTTAAGCACTGTTCCTATCATACAAGTGGAACTTGATTTTTTAAAGAAGTTCTTGATTAAACTCTGAAAAGAAGCCAGTGTTGATTCCTCTTTGCCTAAGTGCACATTTGTTTTATTTAGAGTATTGGTCAAAGTTTTCCTTGGAAATTGCAGCATGTGCAGCAAGACTTGCAGTGTGTAATGTAAGAATGATATAATTCTGCAGTCAGCATCCATTACATTTGTGATTTGGTGCTGGGAAATATTGGAATGCTTCACTGTGCTGTGCCAGAAACTGTGTTTAAACATAGGACCCAACTCACTGTGGACAAGACCTTTGGAGTTTATTATATCATGGAAATTTCATTTTAAAAGTTCATGCTTGACAGATATGCTATGGATTTCTGATTACCTGTCCCTGTGTAATCAAGGGAAGGTAAAGCAGGGAACAATTTAATACAGTTTATTTATTTAGTACAAGATCATTGTCTGCTGTTTTTAGTCAATTTTTCCTTTCATTTTTAAATTGTTCTCCCAGTGCTAATTTAACAATGCGTTACTGTTTTCTTGAGAAACTTTCCCCTAGCTGCGGCTGGTCTCTACAGCTACTAGGGGTCACACTTAGGAATAATTCACTACCCCTCTCTTGTTTCCAAATGTTGCCTTTTACTGAAGTAATTAAAAACGTGAAGAAGTGGAGGTCTGCATATTCTTCATAATTCTAATTTCTGTTAAATAAGAGTGGGTAAAATTATGCCTTCAACACTTTCCTTTCAAATGACAGAAACACAGAATGGGTCAGGTTGGAAGGGACCAGAGTGGGTCATCTGGTCCAACCTCCCTGCTCAAGCAGGGTCATCCTAAGAGCACATGAGACAGGATTGCATCCAGATTCTTCTTCAATATGTCCAGTAAGGGAGACTCCTCAGCCTTTCTGGGCTGTCTGCTCCAGTCCACAGTCACCTCCACAGTGAAGAAGTTCTTCCTCACGCTGAGGTGGAACTTCTGTGCACCAGTTTCTGCCCATTGCCTCTTGTTCTGTCACTTGGTACCACCAAGAAGAACCTGGAAACATCCTCTAACACCCTTCCTTCAGAGACTTATACTCTCAGTCATCTCCTTTCAAGACTGAGCAGGCCCAGCTCCCTCAGCCTTTGCTCATAAAAGAGATGCTGCAGTCCCTTCATGACCTTTGTTGCCCTCTGCTTGACCTGCTTCAGGAGCTCCATGTCTCTCCTGAGCTGAGGTGCACAGAACCGAGCAGAGCACTCCAGACGTGGCCTCACTAGGGCTCAGTAGAGGAGAATATTGGTGATAAATGTGACAAATAAATGACATTTTCAAAAGTATGCTTAGGTTATGTAATTCCATTTCACGAAATTCACTCCTGTACAGTTTATTTTAAAAATTTTATGGTTGTAGCATGTCTAGGTTGTGAATATACATCAATACCTATTGAAAGCCATGTGCTACCTGAGTAAACAATTTTTATGTAGTATTATGTACTCTCCATTGTTTTGTGTAGTCTTTAGTGACATTGGCTTAAATTTTTCTTTCTAATTCCATGGCTGTCCAAATCTCTTTTATTAGAATAAGGAATAAATCTTTCTTTCTCATTGAGTAAGAATATTGAGGTATTGAATATTCTTACCTGGTAAAAAAACTATGCAATTGGGTTTAAGAAGGATCAATGGTAGTGTATGCTGCAAATTGGAATTAGCAGTATCAGTGTAAGCTTTCTTATGAATGTGTGACAGACCAAGAACAAAACACAGATGTTCTTGACTCAAACACTTTCAGGAGCTTCTACAATGAAGTCATTATATCTAGTCAATATTATTTTTGGTAGATACTTGGACAGAAGTGGGCATTATAATATTCTTAGAGAAATATCACTGCCAATTCTCATAAAATATTATGTATTTATTACATATTAAAATATATATTATAAAGCTGTGGTTATGTACTGAAAGGTCTCAGGTTTCTCTTGTTTCTGCTAATACTTTGTATGGGGTTTTCCATTCTGGGTTACATCAGTCACTGAACCAGTACATGGTATCAGCTATGACACAAACTAAACTGTCACCCGTCACTCCTTCCTCCAAAAGGGGCAGTGGAAAGTACGTGTGCATATGAACACCTTTGTTTTATTAGAAAAGCATTTTCATGTTAAACAAAGCTCTATGGATTGTTTTCACAGAATGGGAAAGCAGAATAAACAAGCATTCTGACATAAAAGAGTGTCAGTATCACCCATCTTTAGATCACATCTGAAAGGATTAAATTAGGCATTGAATCTGAAGATGCTTTTAGCTGTACACCCAGTGCTAGTAGGATCCTCAATATGGGAATTAGGTGCCTAAAGCTGAATACTGTGAGCTGTTTATTTGCTAACTCTGACCCAGTTTAGCAAAGGCAGGTGGAGTTGCTGGTGGTTTACGGTTATTTTCTTGGCAGAAGAAAGGTCTGTGTCAAAAAATATACTGAAAATCTTTATAAGAAGAGGCAGGGCATGTGCATTGCATAAACATTGCAGTGTCTGTTTTCTGAACCACATCAGTTAAGACTTAATTTTGTGTCTTAAAGTCAGAAGGTGGACCAATAAAGCAAAAGAACTAAGTGCATTGAGAAGGATGATACTGATAAGGTAGCTATTCGATCCATGCTTAAATTTTTAGGGAATAATTTTGCATTTGAAGTGTGCTCATTAATACAGCAATTTTTCTTTTCCTTTTTTTTTTCCCTCCATTATCTAGGTGATTGATATAGGTTCTGGAAAAGGCTACCTGAGTTCATTTTTGTCCATGCAATATAACTTAAAAGTTTATGGCATTGACTCCTCAAGCTCCAACACGAATGGTGCTCATGAAAGAAATAGAAAATTGAAGAAACATTGGAGAGCGTATCAGAGTCGAGGAAGAAAAATCCTGAAAAGCCAGGGTTTGGAAAAGGCAAATGACAGGCCAGTGGAAAGTGAAATTGAATGTAAAACAATCAATGAAGAGCTCTTAAATAATGCCAGCACTCTTAAAAATCAGGACCAAGTGATTATCGAAGATTTAGTTCCTTCTTGCGGTTTCACAGACATGGCTACACCCAACATCAACACAGAAACTGCTTCTAGTTTGGTGACTGGGACACAATCTCATGAGACCAAACTGTCTGAAGAGGTCCTTGCTATTCTAAATGTTCTTCCTGGTGATGCTGCAGATTTTTCTTCATCTCATAACTGTGGGGAACTCAGTGAAGAGGAAAAAATGCAAAGAAAGATGACATCTCTCAGGACAAAAGGAAGAAAGTCGAGTGAATCAAACCTGTATTTTCCATTGACCTCTTGCATCACTGCAGAAACAGAACTCAGTGAGATCATAACAGATCTGGAGGTTATTTTACTCTAAATATTTACTGTGTTTAGATTGTCCATTGTCTTTATATTGCCATTTTCATATGTACATGTTTGCTGCATGTATCTAAAGTGCTGTCTCTGGTATAAATGAATATTCTGGCCCGATAATGTTCTTTTAATCAGGTAGCAGAAGTATGTCTACCTGATAAAGATTATTTTCTAGTTTAATATATGTGTTGGGATTATTTTGAATCAGTCTTTAGAATTTATGAGGTAGATAATAATCAGCTGTCAAAGTTAACAGCATACATATTAGCACATTCAGTTATTTTACAACTGTAATTATAGATAAAATCTAACTATTATGGATTTATTGGTATTTACTAGGTAGATGCATGTATTAAGCAGTGGAGTTTCAATTTTCCTGCAAGTTCTTATTTTTTAAGTTATGTATTTTTGTAATTTCAATCATACTGGGAAGGCATAGGAAAATTTATTGTGTATAGTACTCAAGATGAAGAGTTTGTAAAGAATGATTCTATTTTGACTTTACAGAGTTACTTTAAGTTCATTTAGTAATTTACTGGCTGTCAGGGTTTGTGTCTGCACAAACAAGCCCAAGTTCAGCTGCCCAAAGACGGTGACACAAGTCTAGAAACTGTGTGGTTGAATAGATGCATTCAGTCTTTTATGGAATGATAAAAACTTCCATGTGTTCAGTAGTAGCCAAACTATTTTATTCCAGGGTGTAATTAATCTCTGATTCAAGACCATGGGTTTGTGCTGATGGCCCTATAACTTGAGCTGTAAATGGAGCTGACTATCTGAGAACATGTGGAGCAAGCTCATGTCTGTCTGCAAAAGACACCCTGAGCAGCAGCAGGGTTTGTTGATGAAGCATATGTCTTTATATTTGCACAGCTAGATTTTATATCCTCTTAGTGTGTAACTTGTACTATGTTGAAGGTGGAAGAAATCCTGTATCACTGCTTTTCTTGATATAAAAAAGAGTACTGTCAGAGAAGGTGAAAGAGGAAAGTGGAGGTTTTACTGTTTTGCACATGCGTGCACTGTGTAATACAGATGGGTGAGAAAATCAGATAAAATCTGAATGATTTTCCTGGTATCCGAAAGGTATCCCAGTTGAGTGACCCTGGTGTAATTTCTTGTTGATAACCTGGAGAAGGGAAGGCTCTGGGAAGACCTTATAGTACCTTCCAGTACCTAAATGGATTTTACAAAAATGCTGGAGAGAGAATTTTTAAAAGGGCATGTAATGATAGGACAAGGGGGAAGGGCCTTAAGATGAAGGAGGGTAGATTTAGATTAGATAGATATTAAAAAGAAATTCTTTACTGTGGGGGTGATGAGACACTGGAGTGAATTGCCCGAAGTTTTGGATGCCCCATCCCTGGAAGTGTTAAAGGCCAGGTTGGATGGAGCTTTGAGCAACCTGGTCTGTTGGGGTGAGGGTTTGGAACTAGATGATCTTTAAGGTCCTTTCCAACCCAAACAATTCCATGACTTTTTGATTCTATTATTAATACATATGTCTGGAATTCAAAGCAACGTCATGTTTGCCATGTGGATTACAACTGATAATGTCAGAAGGGAAATAATCTTGTTAGGGATGGTGAGAAGAGAGAGAATTTCCATGGAGAAATGGAGGGAAAAGGGAAGTTGAAGAAAAAAGGAAAGTAGGAAATAGAATGGACAGAAGAACAGGGCATCTGAAGCCTAAGTTCTTACTTTGTGCTGTGAAAAAAATGCCTGTTTGTCATTGAATAGTAGCAGGCATACTGCAAAACTGTCAGTACTGCCATTTGGGAAATAACAAAGCCTGTTCTTCACCATACCCCTGAATTTAAGAAGTCATTTTGATTTCAGCAACTTAAACTAGCAGAAATGCTGTAGATAGGTCCAGCCAGATTTACAGCAAGAAATCTTTAGTCAGAAAAGGAGTAGCAGTGGTACTAATAACAAGAACAGGAAACCTAGGAAAGGCAAGAGAAAATGGCCTGTGTCCGGTAAACATGTGGATGTTCCCTTCCATGCAGCTGTTGCTCATAGTCTTGAACTTCTGCTGCCTCATGGTTGGTTTTCACCATATTTTCTTAGCACGGAAGACCTTTGATTAGCATTGAAAAATTCTAGAACAGACCAGCAGGAGTTCTCATGGAGTTGGATATTTCTGCCTTACAGCTCACTATTTGCAAAATATTTGGGTTTTGGAGTTTGTTGTTATTTGTGCTCTTTCAGCTGATGAAGGAGATGATTTATTGTTGCGATTTTTTTTCTCTTTCTTCTTAGGACTGTATGATGGTGGGTCTGCATACATGCGGAGATCTTGCTGCAAATACGCTACGAATTTTTACTGCCAAGCCTGAAATCAAAGCCATTTGCAGTGTGGGCTGCTGCTACCATCTGTTGTCAGAACAGTTTGAAAACCAGGAAGGTAATTCTTCTGTGCTTAATTTGCGGCTGCCAGTTTGCTTGTTGAAAGTATTATACCTTTTAATTAATAACCTCCTTGTGTTTGTTACTTTCTAGTGGCTTATTTAGTACTGGTTTTAATTACATTATGTGGGTCGTTCAATCCCAGATGCCTTGTTGCTTTTCTGTTATGCCAGTATTCCTAATATTCTCACTAAGATTAGGGACATTAATGGATAATGTTTTTATGTGGTTATGAATACAGCTGGTTTTATTCCATTAATTAACTTATAAATGTATAGGCTCTTTTAGCCCAGTATGTTTCCATCCTTTTGAAATGTTTTGCACCAGATTTTGTCCTTGGCTGTCTGCATGCAACCTCCAAGTATGTTGAATTGTACATATACAACAATGAACAGAATTAAGTTTTTGTAATGCAAGGTAATACTCAAAAAACCACTCATTGGGGTGCTGTGCTGGTCGTTGCCTGTTTAGACCATCATGGAACAAACAGTACATATATAACAGTTTTTCTTGGGGAGATAACCTGAAAATTGTTTCGGGATTCAGAGTATAGGCAAATTCTTCTGCAAATCTGGGGGGGGTTCATTTTTGAGAGAAAGTTGGTATTTTAACTTGAAATTCTGCATAATAAAAAACATTTAAGTATCTGGCTTTCTGAGACAAGTGGTACATAGCTGAGCTGTCTAAATGACCAGCTGCCGAAGTCCTATGACCTGATCATCCTATCAATCAAATCTGAGAAAAGGATGGCTTGCAATGTTTACTTCAGCTCTTTCTGAAGACACAACTTCACGGACACAAAGGCAGGTGGGACCCAAGTATTGCTCTTAGTTAGCTGCTTAGGCAGCTACGGCACAGCTCCAGACAGACCATGACACATGCTAGCTCTTGCTTGCTTTAATAATGTTTTCATGTTGTTTTTAATTCGCTCTGCTACTATTTTAAGAGGTTTTTCAGTGTATTAGTCTCAGTAATTTCAAAACACTTCAGGTCACTCCAAGAACAAAGAAAATGAAAATACAATCAAAATTTGTAAGTTACAGAAATACAATTAGAGAAAAAACATACAATTACTTCAGAGTTTTAAGAAGTTAAGAACTTTTCAGGTACTTATCTTTAAGTCTGTATGCCTGAAACATTTGTTTGTTTCTTATTACTGCAAAGAGGACGTGGCTTCCTCTTCTAACTATGGGATTACTTTTTCCAGACATAAACTCAGTACATAAACTCAGACACCACCAAAGAATCAGGTATGATCACCTTTTCAAAGTTCAAACAGCAAATACCCGTACACGGCAATAACAGATACTGCACTTTTATAGCAGTATGAGAATGAAGTCAAATTGCATGTTGGAATTTCTAGCTGTTTGATTTTTGTCAGATGGAAGAATAAAAATTATTCTCAAAGGAGAACATTTGGACAGAATAAAAGGAAATTACAGTATTCTTTTCTTGGGAAAGAACACATATATTGTCCCAGTAATGCTAAAAAGTAATTATTTTTTTGCTGTTACTATGAGGGTGCATATTCTAAAATGTATATTGCTGTTTTATTCCCCTACTAAGTCATCTACTGTATGGCTTGTTCTTAAATGGGCAGTGGTGCAGTGGAGGGCTAAGAGAACAAGGACTGACAGTATCTAAGAACTAAGATTTGTTCAGAGGGGAAATGGGAAAGAATTAGGACTGTATCTTGTGTCTGCACTTCCTGTGCATGGTCTTCAAACTGCCAAAGCATTCTAGAGAATGGTAGAGGAGTCTGTAACTAATCGGATGGTATTGATCCAACAATTCACTTGTACAAGCAGTAAATGAATCCTCTTGCAGCTGTCAGAAGCAAATGAATTTTAATACTGCTTCCAAAATGGATCAAATCACAGCATTTAACTAGCAAGTAGCTTCTGGAGGTCATCTGGACCAGATCGTGGCACAAGGTGGGGCCAACTTAGAACATGTTCAGGGCCTTGTCCATTCATGTTTTCAATATCTTCAAGGGCAGTGATTCAGCAGCCCAATTAAATGTTTGCCCTCACCATGAAGTTTTCCTCATATCTGTTCAGAATTTGCAGCTATCTATTGTCTTTCTTGTTTTGCACTGCTAAGAATAGTCCAGTTTAATCTTTTTTGTTTCCTTTCCTTTAGGTAGTTAAAAACAGCAGCTAGATCCCTTCTTGACCTTTTCTGCAGCCCTTTAGTCCTCTTGCCACTAATAAATTTATTTCAGTCAGTATGGTGGGCTGAAGAGCCCAAAGAAATACTTGAGACACTCTCACAAGTGCTAAAAAGGGGAAATAATCACATCCCTTAATCTTCAGGCTTCACTGCCGTGCTTCAGATTACTGTCAATTTTCTACCTGTTTTAGAGTACACCTGTCTGAGTCATGTCTTTCTATTTTGCCTTTAAAATACTAAAGAAACCTTGCTGAAAGGCTTTGTAAGATCAAGGTAAACTATAACTCTGCTGTCCTCTAGTTCATGGAGCCTGTCACTGCATCACAGAAGGCAGTAGTTTGTCAGTGCCTGATGAATTCCTGCCAGCTATTCTCAACCTCCTCATTCTTCGTGGGCCTGGGCATGATTTCCAGGAAAATTTGCTCCATAAACTTGTTGAGACTAACTGAGCTTATTCAGGGGAAGATAAGTGTGGTGTTTGCTCTTTTTCTGTAATCAGGAACTTCCCTTGATGGACATGACCTGTCAAAGATGATAGAGTTTAGTCTTCATGGGATTCCAGGCAGTTGTCACATCCTGAAATGCATCCCATCTGGTCACATGCAGTTGTGTATTTCCAGTTTGCTTGTGGGGTACTGGAGCCAATGTAATCTCTCCTGTAGGTAATCCTTCGCTTGCCCAGGCTCTAACTCTAAACTCAGGAAAGCTGCTGGCTAATCTGGGCATCAATGAGAGATAGCAGAGACATGTGGAAGCTTTATGTGGAGAGACTAGTTTGAATATTAGGAAGCAGGTTTAGAGCTGCATCTCTGCAGTGATGGATAGATCTTTCTAAGAAGCAAAGAGAATTGGGCAGAATTTGCTGCAACAAAGGAAATTACTTACTCATTTGAAATCAGTCCAGTTAGCAAGGGCTTGCCTGCGAGGACACAGTGGGAAGTTCTGTTATAAAAGCATTCTATAGTTATTTTCTCTTGACTTAGTAACCTCAAAGTTTTTAAAAATCTGTTTTTAAAATGTCATTTGTACTCTTTAAAAGCTTTTTTATTTTCTTGAGGTGCACACCCTTAAAGTCAAGGTTGTGGCAAGTCCACCTCAAAGCTCTTGCCCCCAAAGTAGCACATTTTCCATCTTTGCTGTTTCCTTAATGTAAACTCAGAGGATAGTTGAAGCAGATGAGCCAGCTCACAGAGGAGCTACAGTGGACTTCTGGTTGCCATAAGTTAGTGTGACTGGGCAGTATGTTCTTTAGTACCTAAGATTTAATACCAAGATCAATTTAATAGCAAGTCTTGTTTGAGACCAGTGAAAAATTGCTTTTTCACTTGATATTAACTGGAACTAACTGATATTCATAAGAATAAAATTTACCTGTTTTGCTTAACATAATGTTTTTAAGTCTGAAGTGTTGACAAAATATCAACAAAATGTTACTATGGTAGTTTTTCTGGGCTACTGAAGTACCTTGGTTATCACAAGTTGGGGGGGTTTGTTTCTGAAATGACTTCAGGGAATAATGTATTACATTCCTCACATACTCTAAAAATAGTACAGATATTGCAAGATTGCATGATTCAGTTTGCCATTGGACCTGCTGTGAATACTTTGGGAGTATTTCTGATGGAATTAGGAGCCAGCAGTTATAAACTAGAATAATAATGCAATCAGTGTACAGTGTCCTTCTATGTGTCTATAAATAAACTGAATTCATCTGGAAATTTTTGTAATGGGACCACATTCCCAATTATACTGGGAATAATTTTGAACTGTTAAGATCATGAAAGCCTTTGCTTTGATTTATTGGTAGCTAAAACAACTGAAAGGTGCTTTGTAATGGCAAATTTGAGCCCACTTTAAAAAAGTTGGAGCCAATGTCTTTTAACACCTGTCTTTAAATTTCACTGCTGTTATAAGCAGTGCGAAATTCTAAGTTTCAGTTAATAAGGAATAATATGACAGCTCTTGGAAAATTCTAAGTAGTTTTACTTTGACGCTCTCTAAGGAGAGTTGTCTGTTTATATAGAGATTCTTGTATGGATAAAATATATGTAGCCATTAGTATAATTGATTCCTTTGGGGGTTTTCTTCCCTGTTGCTGCATTGGATAGTCAATTACATCAGAGTAGAAAGGATTTTACTATTTATTAGAGACATTTTACATAAACCTATTTACATAGTGAGCCATTATGTCAGTTTTTCTGGAAAAAAAATCAGTTCACTGATGATTTTTAGGTTAAAGCAAACTCTGTGCCTCTGTTCAGGAGATATTCTTAAGATTTTTTGGAGCTGTTTTATCTTACATTCAGTTAATATATTTTTGGGGCAATGTACCAGCTGGTCTGTGATTATTCTTTAACAGGCAGGAACTGCAAATTCAAGGTATTTTAAAAAATGTTTTACTTTCCTTGAAAAGGAATTTGGGGTTCTGTATTCTGATTCTTTTCTTTTCATTCTCCACATCACCAAATACATCAGTACCAGTCTGGAAACCTGTGAAATTCTTCAATATTATATCCTCTGTTTTGAGGAAAAAATACATTAATGTTGCTGTCCTTACACCACCCCATGACTTAAATGCTGTCCTGGGACTTTTCCTCAGTTCATTTTGTCCACGTGGGTGATGCATACCTAGTGGTGAGTAGGAGCAAAGCCAGAAAAAAAGAAAGTCAAAGAAGAGAGATAAGACGATTCATTGACCAATACAATGCAATTATCAAAATGAAAAATGAAAAAGTAAGCATTAAGAAAATAACCAGAGGGTAAGATTAGGTTGGAAAAAATGAGAGGCTAAATCAGGATCTGAATAGTTATTATTTGTAAGTATTTGAAGAATAAGGGCAATGAAGATGGTGAAGGACCTTGAGGGGAGCCATGTGAGCAGTGGCTGAGGTCGCTTGGTCTGTTCAGCCTGGAGGAGACTGAGGGGAGACCTCACTGCAGTTACAACTTCCTCATGAGGGGAAGAGGAGGGGAAGACACTGATCTCTTCTCTCTGGTGCCCAGTGACAGGAATAGCCTGAAGTTGTGTCAGGGGAGGTTTAGGTTGGATATCAGGAGAAGGTCCCTCACCCAGAGGGCGGCTGGGCACTGGAACAGCTCCACGGGGAAGTGGTCACAGCACCAAACCTGACAGAGTTCAATAAGTGTTTGGCCAATGCTCTCAGGCACATGGTGTGACTCTTGGGGATGGTGCTGTGCAGGGCTAAGAGGTGATCTTGATGATGTTTTGGGTCCTTTCCATCTCAGCATATTCTGTGATTCTGTAGTTTGAAATAAGACATAGGTGTAGTTGTATAGATACATTCAGTGATAGCTATCTGACAGAAGCTCTTTTTGAGGTTGGCTTGAGAACTGCAAATCATAAATTCCAGATTTTGTAAGGATTTTGAAAGTCAGGTCACTGCTGGGCAGAGGAGTTTTAGAGCCCTCCAGGGAGCTGTGGAAAGTAGCTTCTCAATAAGGCATTCTGGACGAAGTCAGCAAAAACTGTTGAACATAATTAAGGGAAGCAAAAGGGTAGTCAGAATTCACATACAGAATTTTATGAGATTTGTGAAACCTGGAAAAGCCTAGAGTAAGGTGGATTCAGCGGACAGAAGTTTTGAAATGGAATTTTCTAAAGGATTCCTTACACAAACCTAATGGCTTCATATCACTCCATTCTAGTGAAATATGAAAGATTACTCACTGTTTCAGGGTATTAGAGTACAGATGATTTATGTGTTGCCTAGGTATATTTTCAAAGATATTCCATAGCCAATGTCTTAAAATAGCTACCACTGATACCATGGCAACACAGGAAAACACTTCCAAGCAACAGATCAAAAAGCTTAATTTCCTTCCCAAGGCATCTTTAGATATTGCTGCATAGGGAACATTTCTATGAATTTGTGACATAGCTAACTAGTCACTAAACCCCAGATGTTTTATATAAAGATTGATTCTGAAAAAAGTATGAAACTTGAAAAAATATTAACTAGGTAAGTTTTACAGATGTTAAATAAAAGTATTACCTATAGAAGTTATTAAGGTATTTTTCATTAATAATGTAGCAAGAATATATTAAAACCTGAAACCATCTTACATTTGTATTTTTTTCAGTGTGTACAAAGTATGAGATTAGAATTGAGAATGCCAAAGTTTTAATTCACAGTAATTAAAACATACTCTAGGTTTGGGTTTTGGAAATTATTTTGGTGACAACTGATCATACTTCCTGGAATTAGAGAACATTTTTCTTCCCCACTGCCCCATGCTTCCCCCAGCAAAATCCTGCTTAGTCAGGGGACTTCTTTTGAAAAATACAAATTCAAGGAACAGAGAATTATATGGTCAAGGAAGATTTTTTAAAAATGCTGATGTTTTGTTGCAATATTTGCAGCATTTTATTAAACGTGTGATTCCATCTTTTTTAGAAGTTAGCTCAGACATAAAGTCCTTGATATTTAATTAATATATTCTGATATTAAACACCAATATAGCTTTTCCTCAGCTCATCAAATGATTGCCTAGAATTCCCCATTTTGTTAACTGTTCATAGAAGGAATTCTGTTTGATGGGCTACTCTATACTGAATTACAATATTAGTGCTTCATGCGCTGCTAAACACTTGAGCTGTTTACCATGAAATATTCCATGGAATACCTGTACTAAAATGTTTCTTGAATACTTTTTGAGATTTATACAGTTTAAAACAGCTGTTGTGATGTTAGCTAGATGCACAATAAGGTATTTAGTGAGCTATATTGTATTAAGTATATCTGAAAATAGTTGAAGCCATTAAAAGAATTTCTAGGTTTTTTAAATGTAGCTTATAAATATATGAACTTTATAGCAGTATAATAATCCTAAATTTTTTATAGGTGTGCTTGAGAGCAGAGTGGATGTGAAAAAATAAATAGAACTTAAAGCAGTATTGTAGATGTGTGGTCAACTTTTGATGTACACAAAAATGTTCTTTATAACGTAAAGCATTCGTTTCCCTCTCTTTTTCTCCTACTTTACTGTGTCAATAATTTAAATGAAGATGGTGCTTTGCCTGATAATCTTTTTCAAAGGTGTCAAAAATTCCACAGAATTATGCATGAGTACAGTGCACGGGTAGTGAGATTGTAGCTGACAGGGCAGTAATTTTAACTTGAATGAATGATTAGTTTGCCTAGAGGATAGGGTATAAATTAGAAGGGATTTGCTTGAAAAGATCAAGGATTTCATCTTTCTATATCAGTTTGCAAATTTTTATTTTGAAATATTTTAGTGTATGTATTAGAAAGATGTATTAGTGAGAATCGTACAATAGGAACCATGTCAGTCATTGTTTTCTTTGCAAAATGAATATATTTAATAAGTTCTTATTGCCATCCCTGCAGTAGAAATACCCATGTATTCCATGTACTCCATAATTAGAGTTGAAGTTAATTAATATTTCAGAGCTTGTCATAAGGCACTTAAAAATTCTTAGTACATTCATAGTGCTGAAACCAATTGCAATCTCTTTTTTCAAATTTCATCTTTATTTCTAAAGAATTTTCTTTCTCCTTCTGCTAATAATCCGTAATTAAAATTCTATTCTTAAATCATGGTCCTCAAACCAGTATTCAGGCCCTAAGAGCCTCTGGCATTCCTCTGGGCTAAAAGGAGAGCAAAGTGTGAGGTTGCCTGCAGGAAATTCTTGCCTGCTTGATGTTATTCTCTAGTGATCAGCTGAGACTGGGCACTACTGCCAGAAAGCTAAAGGCTGTCACAGGCAGAGGGGAGGGTTCTTTATAGTTTTTTCTTTTTCTTTGCTTAATTTTTATGAGATGAATTCTACTTACATGTATGTATCTCAGACTCTTGGTAAATTTTCTGCTGTCCCCTCTTTTTAACCCCATTACATGATTTATTCTGAAATATGCTCCAGTCACCTTCCTGCGCTAAAAAGCCAGGATCGAAGCCAATTTGTGAGTGTTTTTTTTTTAAGAAAGTAGTAATTCTTGTTCACCATTCTAAAAAATCAGCTGACAAATGTGCTAATGGAAACTCTAAACATTTAGAGTTTGTGTACGTTTAGAACTGAATATTAAGAACATCTATAATCTCTGTACTTCAGTTTCCCCACATTTGCATTAGCGTTAAACATGAAGAATTGTGTTGTTATTCAAAATATAAATGATACTGAAATAAACTGAGCACAGATTGTGATGCAAATGCTTCTTGGTGTTTTGAAGAAACAACAAGAGCCTTTGCAGCTGCTCTTTTCTGGAAAACAAACATTCTGCCTCACAGCAGAATGGTCTTCCAGAAATGGAATAAACAAATACACATTGTTCTGTGTGATGTTTAAAAGATGTTTTTGATAGAATATGAAGACAATGAGAAGAGGTACTGAAGTCCTGCTGCATGGAGCTGCCTGGCCTACATCTTGTGATTCGTGGCATGGCATAGGTTGCCATGAGTATTTGCAAACTTTTCTCTTGTCCCTTTGACTGTTTTTTCAGTGGATTTATGTAAAGGGCACTCACTTAAAATTGTTTTGAAAAGTGTGAAATTATCAGAAATTCAGCATAAACCGGAAATGTCTGTTATAGGGAAAACGTTTTTTGTAGCACCACCACAAGTTTTGGTACTGGATGAGAACAGTTGAGTATTTCTGCTACATTACCTACTGTTCATCGTGCTCAATTCATTGTGTATTCTGTAAGATAGAGAAAAAGCTGTGCCTCTCTTTTTCCTCCATATTGCAGAGTGCCATGACCAAGTGTGGGGATTTCCCATGTGTCAGTACTTGAAGGACAAAGGCTGGTGCTGTGGTCGCAATGCTAGGATGTCAGCATGCTTGGTATGATTCCCCTTCCTTTCTTTTTCCTACTAAGAGCTTTGTCCAGATGTTAGAGGATTCATTGTTTTTGGCTTCTAATCCTGAAGCCGTGACTTTAATCCAAGAATCTACAGAATAGCATCATTAATGTTGTAAGCATGATGAATTATATCTAAAAAAATAGTATTGACCTTCCAACTTTATGTATTTTATACTTGCTGAAGGCATGAAAAAATGAGCATTGACAGAAATGTATTTTAAGAGTGGACAGAAAGGCCAAAACTTTGTTGAAACCTAAACAAGGTAACCCCTCAGGATAATAGTTCTTGGCCAAGGACTTAGGGGGAAACAAGGTAATTGTAGAAGGATTGCAATCAGTAACTCCCCCAATGCCTTCATGATTCATAATATTGAATGTTCTGGCTGTTTAAAACCTGAACAAACCCACTTATTCCAAAAACTAGAGGAGCTCTAAAATCCGTGTGGCTTAAGATTCTGGAAACATCTTTTTAACATTGCACCAAGAGATGAAGTACTTTTAAAGACTTAGCCTCATCAAGATAAGATGATGAGCTGTCGTCTAATTTGCAAAAACAGGTAGGTACTGACTAACTAACTGTTTTAGTTAGAAGATCACTATTCCTTCCCTCTATTAATTTTTAATTTATGGTATCAAGATGAATCACATTAGGTTCTGGCTAGGCTCTGCTGTTAACTCTGTACCTCCGTCACAGAGAGGAATGTAGACTGAAGACTCAGTGTAGACTAATGTGTTGAGGTTATGTAAACTTGAACTACCCATGATAATTAAATGCTATCAGGAGAAAATATAGGAGGACAGTTGTTTAGTATTCATAAGGCTTAAATGTGTTACCCTTGGCAAAGTAAAAGAATTGTTCATTTTAGAGATGTAGCTGTAAAACTTAGCACAAGAAAAGTGCTTTCTAAAGGGATTTGCCTTTTCTCTTTTTCTTGTCAGTGTCATAAAATACCAGTCCTTCCTCAGGTGACACATTAGCTGTTTCCTCTCCTATTCCATTTCTTTTGGAAAGAAAAAGGTTGGGCTGTTTTTCAACAATGGTAGGAAGATAAATTTTGCAAGCAAATGACCCCCAAGAGAGTACTGATCATGCCATATATATCTATTTTAGCTTTTTCAGAAATCACACAAATTTGGCAATTATAAACATTTTTTTGTTTGAATATTCACAAAAGGCAAACAGTTCTCCTGTGTAACTAGATACTTCCACTGGTATGTTTGTATTTCTGTATATGTGTTTTTCATGTCTAGGATTTTCCTTGCCGTGTAGGAGGTACAAGGGAGCCAGCACAGAGCCGCATAGGGCTAATGGCTGGTTAGCAGAAAGTCTGATGAGCAGTGACACTCAGAATTCAAATTCATTGAAGTGCCAAGGGCCAAAGGCGTTGGGCAGGAGTTCTGGTTTCAGACCCTTACAATATGTGTTGGAACTGATGCCTGTCTCCTCAGCAGCAGCAGATAGATGCTGCTGTGAGAGCTTACACAGCAAAAGGCAAACCTGATAGTTGGTGAAAGCCATGATTGGAGAAGGCACAACTATGTGGACTGTGTTTGAAGAACAGCCTGAAATATAAGATTAGTTCTCTAACAAGAAGGAGGAGTGGGTGATTGTGTAACAAGTGTTCTTATTTAGTGAAGTTTGGGGACTAAAGGTGACAATGATCTATAAGTGGTGCCGCATTTTTGGTTTGCTACTTAATTTGATGTAGTATCAGATAACCAGATATTGAGGTTTTTTTTCATTTCTACTAAGATCTTTAAAACTCTTGAAATTTTTATAGGCACACTGTCTTTTCAACTGTGAAAGAATATTCCATGCTTATTTGTGTTTCTTTGTCACTATGGATCATAAAAATCAAATAGTCTCATACCTACATCAGCATTTATAATATGAAGAATCTAGTGGAAAATAAAGCACAGTATTATAAATGGCAGTCTCTCTGAAGCTATTTTATTTGACTCTGTATCAGCAGTTCAATTTGTCTGAGTACTAGGGATTAAAACTAATATTGTACATTGCACTAGTATTTACTTCTAAACAGTTAAATATGCAAAGTGATTTTTTTTGTATTTCAGTAGGAGCAGATTCAAGAAAAATGCATGTCTTTAGCACTTTCACAGAAAGTAATCCTCTGAAATTCTTATACATCACAAAGAAAAACAAGCAAATTTTCCATGTATCTATTTCCACACAGTTGGATGTCATTGCTTCTCCCATAAAGAAACCAAAATAACAGGAGTAGCTGCTTATGAGTGCCTAAAGGTATTAACACTTTAAAGTGTGCAAGCTCATGTTATGTCACACCATTAATCTTTTAAAATGTCATCTCCTCTGACTTTTATACAATGTGTTTATAAAATGTTATGATAAAGAATAAACATATCAGCAATTTAATTCCTTGACTCTTAAAGGCTTTGGAGCGAGTTGCAGTTGGCCAAATGGTAAGTAATATTGTTTATTTTAGCCATTCTAAGATAAAATGTGTTTTCCCCCCTTGAATGTTCTTAATCCATGGCCTTTTATTGAACTTCTGCATATCTGGAATCTGAAATACTGGTTTATACTATGTCATATCCTGATAGATAGCATGTGTCATCATGAAATCACATTTTTATTGCTGTGGTTGTACTTAGTGAATCTGTTTTCTTTTGACAATTAAGAGTCTGAGGAAAAAAAAGCACAGACTAAATTTTAAGACATTAAACTACCCTTTCTAACTTCCTTTGCTATCTTTCAGCTAATACATAAATCCAGTGCAAATGTCCTTCTGCTATCCCTGGTTTGGATCACTCTATCCCGAAGTTTTATCATCTAATGTAAAAATAGATATTGTTATGACAAAAGCTTGAACCTGTTAGAAACATCATCATTCTCATTTTTAATCCCTGCATATTTTTTCCCTGTGAATATTTTGAATTATTGTTGTGCAAGTTGTCCTTAAGGCATGGTGGGCACCAACTGTGCAAGTATTTAAAAGGCAAGGCTGAGAGACTTCTTTCCATATTCAGTAAACCCCACTGACCCCACTGGTCTTTTCCTGTGAATTTTTAATTGGCAATCATTAATTGTTTTTATGCAAACAGATTTTCCATAGACAAAGACATGAATTCTTCAATTTTTTTTTTTTAATGGCATAGTACTTTCTGCATGGTTCAGACTACACTCTGAACACAGATGATTCAGCTAGGGAATTACTCCTTTTGTCTTCAAAACAACTTAGATAATTGTTATTTATTCTGCATATTGGAATTCAGATCATGAACAGTGTATTTTCCTCTGTTCTTTTTCCCTCCATCAACCTTTGATCTTTGGAGTCTGGGTTTTTGGTTTTTTTCCTTGCATTTATGGTTATGTTAGAATCTGACTTGAAAACAGAATTTTAACTGTGTGCAAGGACGTTAGTAAATTGTCCTCAAATCTGATGTGACTGATCATAAAGTATACAACTCAATAAATAGTTAAGGAAGCCAATACTGATTTTGTTACTCTGATCTTAATTTCAGTGCCAATTTTAAATCCTTGCTGTTGTAAAATTTTTTGCAGCTGCCTACAGAATCACTGTTTTATCGAGCTGTTCTCCAAGTTATTATAGAAGAAATTTATGGTGTCACCAAAAGGTAGGAAGCTCTGAATTCACCGAATGCCAACCAAGGATTGATCTGATTCGCTCCCACCTCTATGTTGTAGAGAAAGTTCATTTTAGAAAGTAGAAGGATGTAAGAATCAGTCTCATCAGGTTGTATATACACATTGGTATTAAAATGCAAGATAGATTTGCTCATCCTAAATCCACATCACAAATGTATTGCCTTTGCTTTACCTGTAGCTGAAATAGGCCCTCTTTGGTACAGGGTACATGGGTAAAGCACATCTTCACCTGAGAATGCTCAGCAAATGCGTTAAAAAGTCAACACAGTCCTGGGCTACTCTGTCATGCAGAGATCCTGGGAGCTTTGATACTGCAGAAGGAAAAACACATTTCCATTTGTCCTGAGAGAGACTGCCGACAGCTCGCTGGCCATCATGGCTGTAAAGAGCTTCTCACTGCCTGTGCCTACACTGGCAGGTGCTGCTTCCTTGTAGGAATGGGATTTGGAGAGCTGCTGCTGAGGACCTGACATCTGCAATATACTCTTTTGTGGTTGCAGTTGGCTTAAATTTTATCTTATTCTGTGGGATGTGTGCCTGTTAGCACTTGGAGCAAAACCAGAAGCACACCTTCCAGTTTAATTTACTTTGAAAATAACCCACTTTTTGCGCTCTGATACTATTTCACAGTGTGAACCAAGGCATGAGAGGTGGGGAAAACCAGAAAATTCACTTCAGAAGTATAGTCCTGATCTAAAATAAGTTCTCAAAACTTTTGCTAGATGTAGAGTCAGACAGCGTACCTTTCAGAAGGTCAAATTTCTGAAAGAAGAAATGCATCTTTATTTTAAAATTACATAAAATATCACACAAAAAGTCATGGCTGCTAAATCGTTATGAAAAGAAAAAGTGTTCAATTCTTTTATTTGTTGAAGCAAGTATAATTTTGGGGAAGTAAATAAGATTATACTTTTGAATTAAAACAATGGCTACCTTGGGAAGACCTCTCCCACCCCCTTTTTTTTTTCTGAACATGTTGTTAAATACCCATCTTCCTAAGACTGACATAACAGCATAATTCCCCCCTCCTGCACTGGGAGGGTGGGGTGAAGTGTATTTCTTGTTAAGTAATTCAGTAGCTGAAAATTCTGTACCTGAAAATTTAACTCCTACACTGCCCATCTGGAAGAGGAATAGCATTGAACTCAGTCAAGAAAGTGATTCCAGACTAAAAAAAACTTTGTGTATTGTTTCTCCAAGATATTTTAAACACAGAGAAGAGAACAAATATGAGTGGTCTGCTAGGATTTATTCTTCCTATGTGTTTTTTAAGTTCTTGTACATTAACATGTTTTCTGAAACTACCCACATTTTTGGCTGGCTTCGAATGCAAGCTATTGAGTTGTGAACAGGGCAAAATTCTGGCATCATTTAGTGAAATAAAAATTGCAAGGATAAGAACACAAGGTAACAAGCAAAAGTGGCATTTGCTCAGTTCAGTTGTTGGTGTTAAATAAATTACAGCAGCATTTTAGTAGATTATGGAAGTATTACAGAAACATAGAAGGAAATGTCTGTCAGCAGAAATAAGAATTTTGTCATTCATATAGGGAAATAAAAACGTTAGTGAAGAAATTAGAAAGAACCTTCAACTAACTCTCAGATTTTTAGATAAAATAATAACCTTACTATAACCAGAATACAATTACACAGTTGCTGTGTCTAGAAGTTACTTCAAGTATTAGCTAGATTATTTTAAGTGGAAGAGGGAAAAAGGAGAGTTCTTACTAACTTGGCAGTAGTAGCCATCCAACTGATTTATTTCTCTTGTTAAAAATACCTGCATTCCTGTTGTTGGGTGTATAAAAGCCTACATCTCACTACTGTATTTGCAGTGATCGACATGTTGGAAAAACCTTCTCCAAATCATCCTCCTTCATAGACTATGTCAGAAGGTCTCTGAAAAAGCTGGAACTGGATGATACAAAGGTGAGTCACTAATTAGAGACTACATGAAATTGTTACATTCATATAAGTTCTTGAAGTCAGCACCACAATGCAATGCTTATGCCACTGAGTTTATGTCCTATATTGCTGTATGAATATAAAACATTATCATCTTTATTAATAGAGCAAGTTTGTGCTTGTTTATATGTTTTAAAAAGAAAACCACATCAAAGTTGAGGTTTTTTCTTTTCTTTTTTTTGTTTTTTTAACAGGCTTCCATGTTTAAATTCTCTAAATGATTCTGGTTTAAAATTACTTTCTGCTAATGACTTTATAGAAACCCAATCCTTTTTTTTACATGGTCCTCATGATCAGAATTTTTTTAAGGCTTTCTATTATTTCTGAAGTTAATCCTACAAATCTCCTTTGGGGCTAAAAATGTAATACTTTGTTTTTATACATGTCATTTAGAGGTAAATATACTTTTCAGATGCCAAGTGAAGCAGGCATGAAGAACATCTTGCCTGTGATGATACTCTACATCCCAGCAAAAATAACTCATGCACCTTTTTAAATCCAGCTGAAATGCTATCCTGTACAAGCATGTTACTTTTTTCTCTGTACTTAAGTTTAAACTGAAAGAGATCAAAAAAACCTATGAATAATGAATCACATAGTAAATGCTTTGACCCCTTTTTATTTTCATTTTTTTCTGCCACAGTATTTTCTTGATCCCTTTGGACACCTTTTGAAACTGAAAAATGTAATATTGTAGCAAGATAGGCATTTCAGTGTGTGCAGTATGTTCCTCTTACAATTTAGTTTCCAATGTATTTCCAATTTATTTTAACCTTTAGACTGTCTTTGTTGCCTTTGAAGATACTTGAAAACCTAATGCCGTCTTTTTCCTTTAAAAAAATACGGAGGAAAAAATATGGGGGAAAATATGAAGATTTTAAAATACCTTTCTTAGAGAAAAAGAAGTAAATACAAAGTAGAGATTTAAGCTTACAAAATCTTTTGGAGATTTTGTTTATGTGCTTGAGTGTCTTGTCTTAGTCTTAGTCCTAGTGCTACAACTGCTCAGTTGGTCAACAGATGGCAACATAGCATTAGGCATGGAATGTGACTGTGTGAAGATCATGCCCGTGTTGTGAGAACAAGTTGTGCAAAGGAGACGCGAGAGAGTACTTGACAGATTGTTAACAAATTAAGTACAATCAAAGGAAAAGTGGGAGTGGCAAGTATGTAAAATATTTAAGGTAAATGTTGTTGTTGTCTTTGGTAAAGTAATGTAGTCAAAATGTTAAATCACTTAAAATTTGCCAGGTGCATCAAAGCATGAATTAGGAGAAATAGGCAAAACCAAACAAGCAGGTAAATTCAAATGACATTGGAATAATGCTGACAGCATTAAGAAAAAGACTTATGCCTGAAGTTTGCTGTATTTTAAACGGATTATATTTAATTCTGTTTGCAAATGTAGTTAGTTACCTGTTTGCTTGTCTGTATAAATAGGCACTAACAACACACATTCACCTGGCTAAAAATAAAGTGATGTCTTTCTCCGTGTGTGTGCAGTCACCCAAAAGCAATCGTGGATTGTTTGTGCAATAATCAGTTTACAAGGTAATTGATTAAACTCTGCTGGTTCAGATATGTTCACTGCTTTCTTTAAAACCAGTAAGCATAGAAAGTTTGTGTCAAGAGGTCTGATTTTAGATATGTTGCCTTTTGCTAGAAAGGGTCTGGACAAATGCAAGTTGCCCTGAGACAAAGATATCTGTCAACACTACTTCAAGCTGCACATTTATGTGGTTGCTAAAGACCTGACTCAAATAAATGCTCACTTTTGCTTATGTTTCTTGTCATTTTATGTGCAGCTGGCTGCATACTGAAGACTGGATTTTATGCTGATGTAAACAATATTATTTTTTATTTCCCAGCTATATTGAAATCTGCAGCAGCACAAAACCAGTGCTATTTTGATACTACTGAGAGGAAAGTTGTTACTGCTCCCTCAACAGTGGTTCTGACCCTGCAATTTTCATGGTGGAGTCAGCACTATATCTACACAATATTGGAGAATGTGTTAAATTCCTCTCTTCAGAAAAAAAATAGTTACATAGCTAGAAATGTGATGAAGCCTAAACATTTGCTCTGAAAGACAACAAAAATCAAAGAGAAATTTATGCGGAATTTGTTTTCTAGCTCTATTTAGAAATGAACAAAAGAGCAGCTGTTCTGCATAGACCAAATGTCTGCTTTGTCTCTGACAGTGGACAAAAGCTGATGCCTTGGGAAGAATATAAGGTGGGAGTAAAAATATATGAAGCATATTTCCAGAACAATCCAAAATGTCTTTGTCATTCACAAAAGAAAAGGGAGGCAATCATTGTCTTAATGCATAAATTTATTTAGGTTATGTTTAAAAAGCAGCTAAAACTTAGTGACACTGTGTAATACAACCAGAGAACTATGAGAAAAGATTGTTTCCATATGAGTCTCTGTTTTACAGAACAATATGTGCAAAGATATTTTCTAAAAAACGGAAGTCAAGAAACTGTAAGACTCCAGTCTTTTACTAGGCTTATCAGAATATTAAAAAGAATTTCATCTCTGTATGGTAATAAAAGTACTGGAAAGGAAAATAGAGGGGTAGAGGCACTGTTTTTAGGAGTCCCTGCCAGGGTTTGGTAGCTTGTCACGTATGGTAAAATCTGGAATGGTTTTGATCACTGTAGCTGAATCTGTACTATGGGATGCAAACATTCTTCCAAACTTAATGGTTCATAATAAGCATCACAGCCACTTCCTTTATACACACCAATACCTCTGTTTCTGATCAAAAGGTAGCCCTGGTGCAATCCTGTCATTTTCCAGTCTGGACAATTGTGGAGGCAGGATAAAGAATGCAAGTATATAAAATATCTAAGCTGCCTTGGTCCTCATTTTTGTAAGTGTGTGACTTTTGCTAAATATTACCCTGATGAAGACTCATCAGGTGTAATTATCCAAATACCAAGGGTTTTTTGGCTACTGGCTTTAAGTAAAGATAAGTTCTTGAATCCTGCCAATAATTCATGTGAAGAAACCCCTCTGCTTCTTTCCTCTGTGAAATAGATGTGAAGTTATTTGCTCATGTGAAGCAAGAACCAGATTCTGTATAAGAAGTCTGAACCAGAAATGAGTTAGACAACATAGTAAAATAGTTTTTCTACAAAAAAAAAAAAAAAAGCATTTATCAATAACCTAGGACCATTCATTGTTAAGAATTACTGTTCAAGGACTAAAGTTTCCTATTAAGTGAGCCAAAATAATTTCCTCATGGTGTTTCTTTTCAGTGTGGAAGGGCCTGTTAAGTCCTGATTAAACACTTGGATGCAAGTGGAATTTTTTTTCTCCCTTTTGGTACCTGTTGGTACAGGACCATTCCCTTCACACACTTCTTCACCTCAGTAGTAAAACTGAGATATAAACCATGACTACTGAATTTCTGACAAAGCATTCTCATTTTGTGAGGGCAGAGAGAGGTCTTTTAGTGTGAGCATGCTGCTTCACAGTTATGGTTATATTGCTTATAGCTTCAGAATTAATGGAATTACTTCGTGGGCCACGGATCATAAAATCATAGAAGGGACGTTAATGATCATCCAGTTCCAGCCTCCCTGCCTTGGGCAGGGACACCTTTCCCTAGACCATGTTGCTGAAAGCCCCATCCAGCCTGGCTTTGAATGCTGCCAGGGATGGGGCATTCACAGCTTCTCTGGGCAGCCTGTGCCAGTGTCTCACCACTCCCATAGTGAAGAATTTCTTCCTTATGTAATCTAAACCTATCCTCATTCATTTTAAAGGCATTTCCCCCTTGTCCTGTCACTAGATGCTCTTGTGAAAAGTCCTTCTCCAGCTCTCCTGTAGCCCCCTTAGGTACTGGAAGGTGCTCTAAGGTCTCCTCAGAGCCTTCCCTTCTCCAGGCTGTGCAGCCCTAGCACTCTTAGCCTGTCGGCCACAGCTCTTTGAGTGCAACCATTCAGCCAGTTCCTTATCCACCGAGTTACCCAGTTTAGAGACAAGGATGCCATGTGGGATAATGCGAAATGTTTTGCACAAGTCAGATAATGATGTCAATTGCTCTTTTCTTATCTACCAATGCTGTAACCTCGACAAAGAAGGCCACCAGAAGGTGCAGTTTGTCGTTAATGAAGCCATTTTGGCTGTCACCAATCACCTCTTTATTTTCTATGTGCCTTAACATAGTTTCCAGGAGGATCTGATCCATGATCTTGTCAGGCATCGAGGTGAGACTGGCTGACATGTAGTTCCCCAAGCCTTCATTTTTTCCCTTTCTGAAAATGGGTTATGTTCCCCCATTTCCATGGCTACATCATTAGTGTAAGTGTAAGCGCATAATGCTGTTTTTAAGCATAACTGTTTTTCAAATTGACAAAATACTATCCCTGTTATGATACTCTAGAATTTTGCTCTGACAAGCAGTCTTCAGAGATGTGACTTGCATCCCAGTTAGGTATAATTATAAGTAATACAGATTGCATTGATTTGAAATGCATTTTAAACGAAGTTCTAAATAAACTTAAGTCACTCAGTAATTTATCTGTTTTACATTATTTTACACTATATTACATTATATTATTTTTAACTACCTTAGACATAGAAAGGTGGTAAAATTTCCTGTAAGGTATGTTCTCCCAAGTGTTTTGAACTGATCTAAGACACTGCTCTGCTAGAAGGATTGCCTTACAGCTTTCTTGTACTCTCGTTAGTGTTCCTGATAGTGCTGGTACAAGAAGAGAGAGGAAACATGGAATTGTGCAGTCAGTGCAGGAAAGAGCAATCCCTTTGAGGTAGCAAAGAGGAATTGCATCTAACAGGCTGTGGAAGAGCATCCTTAGGTTGTTTTTTCTCTGAAGGGCATGTGCAGCACTGGACAGTAAAAGGGACTTTCCTTCGGTCAAAATACTCTTAAGTCTAGGGAAGGATACAGCTCTGAAAAAATGCTTTCTGAGGAAAAGGGAAGTGTGGTATCACTAATTATATAGTCCCACTAATTATGTAACTCCCACACCTTGTGCCTGAATATTTTCTTCTCAGCCTGTGCTCAATCAGCATGTCTGTGGCACCCAGTCCAGGCTGGATGTGCTCAGGATGTGGTGTCTCTTGTGCTCTCAGGGCTCTGTGGCAGTCTCACAGTGTTCACGACTGACTGATGAGTCAGTGCTATGGTTCATCTTGAATGCCACCTCCAGTATATGGTATATGTGGTATATATGGTGTACTTATATGGTATAGTTACAACTAGGTCACTGGAAATCTTGCTAGGTCCTCTCAGTTGTTTCAGCTATTTGAGTGACCACATCAATCCACAAAGAAATCAGTTTAAAAGAAAGCTTGCACCACCATCGCAATGCAGAGATGAGGTCCTTCTGTTCACAAACTGTTAAAGACCTGGAGACATTGCAGCTCTATCAGGGAAGAAATACTGGCCAAAATGAAATGAAGGTCACTTGGGTGTCAGTAAGATAAGCTAGATCTTTGAGTGCAGAGCCATTATTAAAACAGATGCATGATACATGTATTTGAGTTTTTTCATGTTCATAGTATCAACATAGTATCAATAAACATAATATATAAGTTCAGTGCATATATTTGAAGAATTGTTTTGATACACAAATGATTGACAGCCCAGAGAATAGCTGCATGGACAACTTCACTGGCTGAATGGAGCTTGCATTGCATATGGAAGTACAATTCTTCTTCAAAAGTGCAAGCAATAAACTGCTCCTTCTTCACCTTGGAAGAAGAGCTGAAGGTTGTGTTGGGTACCGAAGGCAGGTGGAAAGGTGTTGCAGTTTCAGACAAAGCCCGTGTTATCTGGGTTTTAGTTGTCTTCCAATAGACCACATGGCCAACTACCAGTTACCCTTTTCATGCGCTTCTCTACCAATGCTTTTTGATGGACACTTTCTCTCTTTTCCAGCTGAGCTGTTGCACTGAATTGGTTCAGTCACCAAACTTTCATCTGGAATTTAGAATAGTACCTAGTCTGTCCATGACAGCAGGATGCATTCAGTCAGAACGTGTAATAGGCAAGGAGGGAGTGGAAAGGCACATACTTGAGTACAGCAATGTCCAAGAGACATTTTTGACCCACTTTTTATTTGCCAAACATTTCACAGCTTGTTTTCTTTTAATTTGAATGCTTCATTTTGAAAAATGGAGAACATAAAGGAAGCAAAAGCAGAAAGGTTTCAAGATCACATTTTTCCAAATATAGATCTTTGTATTTTAATTCCATATAGCCTGTAATTTCAAAAGTCCATTATACTAAAACCCTATTAATACTCAGTTGAAATGAAAAGCTTATAGGGCAGAGGTTAAGTAAACTCTTTTGTTTATTTCATGTCTGATATATTTTAGTTGGTTTGACTATTTAGAGGGGAAGAGAAAAACAAAAAGAACTCTAAAATATTTGCACAGCTTTACAGAAAATAAAATAGCAGTAACACCAAAATATTCTTGTTAGTCCACATTAGTACTGCCAGATCAGCTGCTCAACCTTGCCTTTGTAGCTTGGAAAAAGTACTTTGTAAATTAAAAAAATATGACTGAAATACTACAAAAGCTTTTCTAATCTCCTCTTGTTTTAAAGCAGAGTTAGAATTATGCATCATTCCTGAAAATATTATTTGTCAGTCCTTTAAAAGCTTCCTGTGATGGAAACTGACAACCTTGCCAGTCCTTAATTAACCTCTAAGAGAAAATGTTTCTTCAAGTTTTTATTTTGTTTTGGTTTTTTTGCTGCAATTCAAGCCCATTAATTCTTGATCTGTCCACTGCGTACACAGTGAACAAACTGTTCCCTACTTCTTGGTGATAGCCCTGTAAAAACTGTTATTATTCCCACTCTCAATTTTGTCTCGTTTAGCCCAATCAGTTCCAGTTCTCTAAGTCTTTCTTCATAGGTCATGTTTTCTAGATCTCTGATCTCTTTTCCTCTCAGGGCTTTTTCAGACAGTTCATTTCTTTCTTTGAAATCCGATGCCCAAAAATGGATGCAGTATTCCAGCTAGAGCTTTTCCACTGCCAGAGTTGAAGGATTACTTCCTGCACTTTGCAGGCTGCTCTCCCATACATGTCACAGAACGGTGATTGCTTTTTTTTGCAGTAGCACAACTGTGACTCTCACTCAGCTTATGGTCTGCTCTGTCTTCCAGACTGTCATTTGGTGCTCCCCATCCTGAACAGCTGATTCTTTCTGCCTCAGCCTCGTCCCTTCTGCTCTTCTGTACAGCATTTCAATCTACTTCTCTAAGCAGTGCTCCAGTTTCTGAAAGTTATTTTAAGTTCTGGCAATGCCTTCCTGTTGCACATTTGCAGACTTAGCTAATGTGGTTTCTGTTCTATTGTCTGAATTCTTAATGAAAATATTGCATTGCGTAATGGACCTACAGTCAGCAGGTCTTTCCAGTTGCTCAGAGATTCATTAGGAACTACTCTCTGGTTATGGTCATTCAAAAAGGTTTCACTCACTTTATAGTACTTTAATCTGAAGCTTGTTTCCTAAATTTGCTTATAAAATTATTATGTGAAGTGTTATCAAAAATCTTTTAAAATCAAAATATATGAGAAGCAGTTGGTTTTTTTCTGTCATGAATCCTTTTACCCAATTTACAAGTGAAGTAGACTGACTTGTGATTTATTCTGGATGAATTTATGTTGATTATTACTCATTTGCTTATCTTTCAGTGGTTTTTAATTCTTTATTTGTTCCATTTTTTCAGTGCTTTGAATTTGAACTGTCTGCTCTATAATAAAAGACATATATCTGCTATCTGTCTGACATACTCTCTTTGAGAACTCAGTGACAATGAGTAATAGTTCTGAGGTAATTTCAGTCCCTTTTTGGCTGTCCCAGGATAAAGGTTATAATACATACCTGATTGGAAAACTTACATATTTCTTAAATGTTTCCTGGTTTATTTCCCTATTTTAGGCAGAAATTTTACTTCTTTTTAACTGGATTAGCCACATGCTCTCAGATGATTCTTCTAATAAAATGTGCAAAAGTTTATTAAGCACTTCAGCATTCCTAGTCTTTTGTTATAGAGTCATAGAATTGTTTGGGCTGAAAATAATTCTAAAAGCAGGAATTCCAGCTGTTAACTCAGCACTGCAAGTCCAGCACTAAACCATGTCCCTCAGTGCCACATCTACACATCTGTCAAAGCTGTTCCTTTACTGCTAAGTTTGGACTCTCTCATTCCATAGCCACAACAGAAAAGCCGTACTGCAAAACTCCCAGTACTGCAGAAGTACATCAGGCTCTTGCAGCTCTGCTCTTCACAGCAGCCTCCATCACCAATAATGCTGCAAACCTACTTCCCACTTCTTTGACATGTTCCTTACGTGGCTATCTCAAGTGTCTTGTTTAGCGTCCAGGACTGGGGTCAGCAGAGCAGGCACATCATGACCTTCAAAAGCCGGGAGATGCGGTGGTCTGGCTGCCCTATAGAGAACATGCTTTGTGAAGAGCAGTCATGGTCACAGCTGCAGCACCTGCTGTGCTGCACTGGCCAGCAAGGGCTGAAAAGGCTTAGTCAAGTTCATGAACTGCCTTTGGATCAAATTCAGCCCAAATTGCAGCATTTGCAGTCGCGGTGGCAGTGCGACAATCTCACATCAGGTGATGCGGAAAAGAAGAGAGGGAATGTGTAGTAGTTCAAAGTAAATAGAGAACGTTTTATTTTAAAGATGGGTAATTTTAGGCACAGAGAAACAAAGCATTATTTCCAGAATCTGATAGTAGGTTTTGTAATGTGAAATACTATCCATGTTACTCTCACACCAGAATTTAGTTCTCAGCTACTTAAATAAATCTCTTGGGCATGCGAGTGAGGAGTGGATAAGATACATGGAAAGGAAATGAGAATGTTATCTCCACTTTACTGTGTAATTCTCATTTGAGAATGGCTGGAGCTTTCTCAATAATGGATATATCTCAGTATTTAATGTCAGTGGAAAATGCTGTCTGAAGAACAGTTATCGTAAATTAGAACTGAGAAACTGCTATTGGAAAATTATAAATTCTAGCAAAGTGCTAATTTCAAAAACAAAACATGGATTTAATTTTGTAGTGTGACAATATTTAATTTGAAAGTTCTCTTGAAAAAGTAACTAGAATAACTCTGATATTTTTTTAATCCCTTGCAGCTCCCAGACAGCTGTATAATGGATTACTATGAAAAGTACAAGCACAGGATGAATGAGCTCGAAGCATTTAATATGGTAAAAATTATAGGATTCATACTGTTACCTTGTATATATGTGCTAGTCTAGAACAAAGCCCTGTTAAGTTTTATATGGAGGTGGACTGTCTTACACTGTGGTATGCAATCTCAAAAAACAAAGCAGTTCCCCCTTCCATAGTTTGGAGCATATCCTATTCCAAAACTATATTAGGTGTAAGTAAAGTAATAAAGTGAACACATGGAAGATTCTTTTTCAAGAGGGACTATTGCACTGGAATGTCAGTCTCCTTTTAAACCTAGACTGGTCTCCATGCAGTTATTTCATAAAAAACTCTTTTTATTAAAATTCATTATTTCCCTCTTTAAAGTTGTTCTGCTACATTTAATATTATTTTCTTGTTGGACAATGTCTGAAAACCAACCAAATAACATCATTCCCTGACTTTATGGCATTCCATGTATTTTTGATCTTTAATATAACCTGTTTTGAAGATGTCCATCCCATAGGAAAAATTAGGAAGGTGACATTTGTACAACAGAACCCCTAAAAAATGATTGACCTTCCTGGAATTGTTCTCAGGAAATGTAGCCATTTGGAAGTGTATTGCCTGCCTTTCCCAAAAGGATTATAGTATCTAATCTTTCTTTCAGTTGAAGGTTGTGCTGGCTCCTTGCATAGAAGATTTGATACTTCTGGATCGTCTTTGCTACCTCAAGGAGCAGGTATTTTGCATTCTCTTTTATGATACCTGAAGGCTACATCAGTGAAATGAGGCTATTTCAGTCAATTTATAACTGTGCAGACAAAAAGTCTCTGTTGTGGAATTACTATTCTCATCATATTTGCAGAAGTATAAGCATTCATTCAATTTAGTATAAACATATGCCCAGCAGATGTTTTTATTTTCAACAAAGCAGCAACAGTAAACTTTATATTCTTTTAATTGTATGGTAATTACTCGTCAATAGACAGTAAAAAATAAATTAATCAAATGTGTAGCAAATCTCATACAACATAATGAGTAATAATTTTTAAAAGTTTTGGAAATGCTAAACAAACATTGTGCTGTTAATACTCAAACGTTCAATTACTGTGCTTTGTAACATATAATTCAAGAAATTTTGAATTAGATCCAAAATGTTTATGATTTTCTTTTATTGTTTCTTAATTAAGATCAATGATGAGAGAGGGTGCACTTTTTCCAACTGTATGGGTCAGCTGAGGTACATTTGACTAACATGCAGCCTGGATATATTTTACAAGTACAGATCTGGGATATAATAAGCAAATGCTACTACATTTACTCCATGATGACTTCCATTGCACTGTTTCTTCTAACACTGATTTTGAGTTTGCCCTGGTTAACTTGAAAGCAGTGGTAATTCTTTTTCTGCACCAGTAAACGTTTTTCACACAAATAATAATTTGCTAGGAGGAAATGGTAACATCTTCCAGCTTCTGCTCTGGGTCATGGACAAAATAAAATTTTAAAATAAAGTTCAAACTCATTCATATGAATAGCTGTGTTATTCCACCATAAACCTTTCATTTTAACAGCTCCATTTTATCATAAGTGAAAACTCACTTTATTCTCTGTCACAGTGCACTTGGAACAACCGAATTGTAGTAAATGTATGCTTTTGTTCTAACAGGTATTTTTACAGAGAGACACTTCAAAATATTTAAATAATGATGTATTTTCCCAAATGCCAACCAGTTAAAAATTGCATAGAAATCTGTATGATTTCCAAGATGGGAGATCAAACTTACTGCATATAGCACTAATTCACCTTTTCAAAATGTAATATATGCGTGAATTTAATCTTGTACTGATTAATTCACAAAATGTGTTTAGGAAGAAAAATGGAAATTACAAAAACCAAATGCAACATGATGACCAGATCCAGCTGGCCTGATTAATTTGAAAAGTCAGTTAATTAGCTTCAGTAGTAGAATTTGCTACATAAAACAAATATGATGTGATCCTTAATTTCTTTGCTCTAGTTCAACCAAAAAGCAAAGCTTTATTGATGAAGGGGGTGGGAAGCTATGATTTGATAGCACCAGAAATAATTTAATGACTTTAAAATACATCCTGTTATGGCTCTCCTTTTTTTCACAACAAATTTTCCCTAATTTTCTTATAAGTGGTTTTCTTGCTTTGCATTAGGATAATTATTTTTATTTTCAATTTTGTATTTCAAAATGTGGACCTGTTACTATATTTTACCTTATAAGTCAAACACATTTTTATGCACTTCAATCATATATCATTTGCAGGAAAACGTTGCCTGGTCTGGACTTGTGAAGTTATTTGATCCTGTGAAGTCCCCTAGATGCTATGCAGTTATTGCTCTGAAGAACTAGTCATGTTCTTAAGTGGAAGCAAATTGCAGAGAGGTTGGAAATTCTGAACTGATACTGCTATTTCCTCCCTTTTATTGTGTTATTTTTAATTGATTCCTCAAGTACAATGTTTGCTTTACAGATGCAAAAGAAAAAAGTACAACGCCTCTTTGAATCTTCAGAAATAAGTACCTCCTTTATAAATACGATTGCTTCCTTATGTCAGTTATTAAACAATGTTGAACATCTGACTTTATTATAAATGTTATGGCCCATACTATGTGCTGTTATTAAAAATAACATTTATGTTTCTTCTTTTTAAGCTATTATGTTTGTGTATCAATATCCTTTCTCTTGATACTTCTAATCTCGAGATAACCTTCACAATTTTTACCAGTGGCTGGTATCAGCAGTCTCAGGCTAGGCTCAGCTTTTTTCTATTCTGTATTCAGATGGCGCAGAGTAGAAACAGAAAAATAACCTGCTCTGTAAACAAGAGACTCATAGACTAAATAGGATCTTTGTACTTCCTCTTCTTCAGGTCATCAGGACCAGCTTATATATACAGCAGTGTAGAAGAGCCTAAGTAGTGACTACCTGCAAAGGACAGTTTTGTATTAACCCCTCCTTCCTTCAGGCATTTTCCTGGCATGCACTTGTTTTGCCTGTCACTCTGAAATAAAAATATGTGTGCTCTAATCCAGTGGGAGATTTCCCAGCGCTTAAGAATCAGCTGCCCTGCTGGGGTTTGCTCTGTAATCCTTGGGTTGTATTGGAAAGCTATTATCTGCCCCAAATCTGTTGAGTATAAATACTTTGGTACCCAAATGAATTGAAACTTCCTAGGCAGTTTCTTGTTAGCTGTGCTGCATTCATGAGTGGGAAATTTATTTGTTGATGCATTTATCCCAATGGGTTGCCTAATTAAACTTGCAGATTTTCCATTAATTAAAAAAAGAGAAAAGTTTCTTTTCTAAGTCCTAGTGCTTTTATTAGAATTTCCCAGCATATATAAAATATAATTAACTTCTAGTGCACACAAAAACAGGACAACAAATAAATAATAGAATACAGCATTAAAGAAGAAGAAAAGGGGGAGAAAGAAAAGGGGAGAATACACATGGAAGATGATAATAATAATAATAGAAAATATTTTAATATTAATTGTATAATGACAGTAATTGGACTGAGACTGAGATGTGAGTAGGAATGGATCTTATTCTGTTGCAGTTTGCAAGATGTAATGAGAGTTTATGAACATGGCCACTCAAGAAAAGAGAAGTAAGGTGTTTTTCTGACAAGTCACATCTTTCTTGATTTATTCACTTGGAAGAAGTATTTTGATTTATGTCTTCTAAGTTCACTGCCAGCTATATTAGAACTCTCAGTCCTTATTAGCTCCTTTGGTTCCAGTATATGAGCTTCTGACATTTGTTTGGCCCAGTATATTCAATCCGTAGAGCTGCTGAATGTCTTCAGTGCCCAAGGAAATTAACAGAAGTTGTAGGTGTAGAGCAGTAGAGCTTAGAGAAAAATTAGGCCTTCCTTATATGCCACATTTTGTTATATAGAGAGCACTGAGGAAACTAACAGGCTGCTGAATTCTTTTCCCAGGAGAGGAATCAAAAGAAAGAAAATCCTTTCCTAACCTCTAAGCATCTGAAAGGAAAAAAAACAGTAATATCTGATATAAAAAGGCAATCCAAAGTGGATGATGTTAAAACGAAAAAAGGTGAGCAAAAATCCTAGAAAAATATGTATTATTATATTATGTTCTGCTAAGAGATGATGATTAATTGTTAGTTAAGTGTTAGAGCGTTGTCATCCCCATCTTACGTGCTATTGAAAAAATGTACTTGGGGAAGAAATTGCCTTTTTTCTGTTATGAATTGGTTCTAATGCTTTTCCAGACCAATTTTTAAAAACTGGGCATGTATGATGTCTAAACAAAAAAAGCACAGTTTCCCACTGAAAACAAAGGCTTAAAAGTAACTTGATATGGCCCAAAAATATTCATTTGAGCAAGCCCCGTCTAGTTTAATCTGAACACAGTCGAAATTGCAGAGGGTATACAGGCTATTGTTAATTTTATGTGATATGTGTGTAATGCTAGATACATTCAAAGTTACATTTTTATTACTCTCTTAAGAGAGCATTTTCAACAGTTTAGAAAAACAAGCACATCTCTAGGATTAGCACAAGTGCTTTTCTACTGTTTTAAAAAGGTCTGAATAAATTTGCATTCCTTCTCCCAGCAACTTCTCAGGCTCTTTCAGTACTTTTCATGCACTTTGTAGTCTATGCAGGCAAAAACAGAGGCGATGTGCTTCTTAGAATAATAACTATCAAGAAATTTATATGATGAGTTTGGATTCGAGCAAAGTCAGTTGCTCTCTGCTCTTGAAGCTGTTTCAGTGCTTTGGATGCCTGAACACCTCTGAGTTATTGTTTACACAATGGAAAAATCCCTGACAGTAATCAAGATGAATAAAACCATTTTTCTTCATGGTTATTGCCAGAAGTTCTCCCATAAAGTAAACTGTATCCTAAACATGATGAAGTATTTTGATAGGAAAGAATCTCCATTTTCTTTCAGTGTGACAGACCACTATCTATCTTGCTGTGTTCCCTAAAGAACAGAGGATATATGTGCTTTCCATCAGGTGTTTGCCTGATTCTGTTTGTGGCACAGCTATGCATTCTCTAGCAGATATAGAGTGTTTTATTTATCTTTATTAGGGTTGAAACCTGTTCTTAGGTGGAGGAATAAGAGTATATGCAGGGTATGTGTGCAATCTTAATATTCAAGAGATCATTGTAGCCCTAAAATCTCCAAGCCTGTTTTTGTGACAGACTTTAATTCTGCAGGTCGGGATGGGTTCCTCAGAGGTTGGTATTGGGGCTGATGCTGTTTAACATCTTTGTTGGAGACGTGGGCAGTGGGACTGAGTGCCCCCTCAGCAAATGTACAGATGATACCAAGCTGTGTGGTGTGGTCAGTGTTCCCTTCCCCTGGAGGAAAGGGATGCCATACACAGGGATCTTGGCAACCTTGAGACATGGGCCCATAAGAACCTCATGAAATTCAACAAGGCCAAGTGCCTAGTTCTGTGCCTGGTTTGGGGCAATCCCAAGCACAAACAAAGACTAGGCAGAGAATGGATTGAGATGAGCCCTGGGGAGAAGGACAAGGGCAAATGGTCTCAAGCTGAAGGAAGATAGGTTTAGATTAGATGTTAGGAAAAAGTGGTGAGGCACTGGAAGAGGTTGCCAGAGATGTTGTGGACTCCTCATCCTGAGGAGTGTGCAAGTCCAGGTTGGATAAGGCTCTAACACATGGTCTAGTGGAAGGTGTCCCTGCCCATGGCAGGGGGTTTGGAATGAGATGATCTTTAAGGTCCCTTCCAATCCACACCATTCTATGATTCTGTGATTCTAAGTCTGATTCCTGATTTTGTGCTGTTTTAGTTTCTGGGGTTTTAGTTTCAGGGGTCTTTTTCTGGTTACATATTCGGTATATTTTATGGTAAATTATCTTCTTTATTGACTTTATTCATTACTGTTAAATTGCTTAATATCTGCTCAGAGTTAACATGCTTTTTATATGTCTTGATGGAGTTAAAATCTTGAGGCTCTATGTCCTATGATGGCATAAAATCTGCACAGGGGAAGCATGCTAAATGTATTTGGCTTTTGTGGCAGCTGTATGTCTTTTTAATGACTGAAGTGCTTACTGGCCTGTATTTACTCTTTTCCTAAAAACTGTTCTTCTAAGTGTGTCATTATATTGTCAGAGATCACTGGTAATAAGGGCAAGTGGTAAAATAGGACCAACACCAAGAAAATCTTCCCTGCTTATGAACTAGCCAATTTAGTGTGGCACTTCAGACTTTCCTTTCCCCAGGAAGTAACTGAACACCAATCTTTGTTAGCATCTTTAAACATTTTTATTCCATGCGTCTTATCATTCTCACTGATATCTGTTCTCCTTCTTGCTGATGTATATTCTAGTGTACTGAAAGGAGGGGAATTCATGCTAGGCTGTGGGCCATGAAGACTTCTCAGTATTCGTAACCAAATCAGAACTGAGGTATAGTTGTCCAGACACTTGAACTGGCCACCTGACACTTAGAACTGTGACTTTAGCTTCCGTAGTTTCTGAAGTCCATGCAAATTTTGGGTTCCAAAATCCTGCCAGATGGGAGCATGGCCTAATTCTCAGGGAATCCAGCTGCAGTTCTCTCACCATCTGAAATAAGCGACTCATATTGGTGGGTCTGTATTCTGTATCTCCAGGCAACTGCTGAATAAGTTGGTTTCTTTGAATTTGCTTATCCCTGCTTATTATCTCTGTCAATGTTGTATTTCAGTGTACTCTGAGATAAAGAGTAAAATCCTTCTGAGATTTAGGATGGCCTCAGAGAAGCTACACCACGGTTGGTTTTCTTGTTGCTTTCTCCCTTAAATTAATTCCTGATGATCAGAAAGATTAGTAAGCACCAGACATCCTGAGAGGCATAGGCTATTAAAAATTACTGTGCACAACATCTTCTCTTCACAAGTCTTCCAATTCAAGAGCTCTGAGGCATTTTTTTCACAGGAATTCTAAAGCACATTATCATTAAACACAGACATCTAAGGAAACCCACCAACATAATGAAGATTGGCCTCAAACTGTTAAAACATGCTGTTGTACACCAATATTCCCAGTATAAACCTGCATTCTCTGCAAGGCTGTCTGCAATGTCTATATCAAACTGGAAAGAAATAGACACTTGTCTCATATTCACAGTGATGCCATTCATGAAATCATGAAATCATTCCTTTTAACAGATTTCTTCAGTCAGTTCAGTCTGTTACTTACTTCAGCCACTACTGCCTATCATCAATAGGCATACAATGTCCTGTGATTTATATTCTCATGATACATTTGTCCAAACAGTAAATTACTTCAACTAATTGGCAGGAGTGGTAGCTACTCCTAGGTTTGTTTATGGATTTTATAGTAAGTTTTTTTATCCAAGTGGAATCCTGCTATGTACCATAATTTTCTCAGAAATGTGCATTTGAAGTACATCAGAAAATGGTTTCTATATTACCAGTTAAATGTAAAAGAAATTGAAATTGTACTGTGTAAAGTGTGGTTTTGGGTAGGAAAGCACAGTATATGTACAGGTTACAACATGAGGTGCACTGTTGGCCAGTATTTGTTTAATCCACAAATACAAAACACATAGACAAGATTACATGGAGAAAATATATCAAAGACTTGCAGTTACCATAAAGTGTATTGCTGTTCTTTATAAACCACAGGAAGAAATGCAATTATGTTATTTAATTGGAATACAGGAAAGCTGGAACTTTCAGTAAGTAAACAGGAAAGTCACGTTTTAAACTTGCCTTACAATTTAGGAACTCGCTGCAAAAGTGACAATTTTTTTTAGGGAAACCATGTGATACACTGTTCATCCCAGGATATCAAGCTGTTTTCTACACAACATTTATTTTGTATTGGTTCTATAATCCAAGTCTATGCTTGTTTTGGGGGTTTTTTATGTAATAGTTTATTATTAAATTATCTTTTTACTTTTTTTTTTTTTTTGCCATTAAAGTCACAGTGGTTATGTATAATAAGCAAGGACTTTTGATTTCTTCTTGTATGTAACACATGCTAAAAAGATACAATTGTTTAATATCTTTGCTTAAGATTAACAAAGACTGTCCAAAAGCAAAATATCACTTCTAAATTTAGCTACAGTTTATCTGTGGATTAAAAAATTCTGCCTGTGAGACCTGTGAAACTCTTAAGTTTTCATTACAAAATTCTCAGATTTATTTAAGTCTCTTTCTCTTTGCATCTGGACCAATATGAACGTATTCATGTAGATAAAGATGTTGTCAGGGTAGCTGGTATTGGGTTTCACATGGAATTTATCAAGAAAATCAAGATGCAGTAAATCTACTGAGCCAATAAATCAGATTGTTAGACTGAAGCTGAGATGGCCTTAACACGCTGTCAACTCTTTCATGACTCACTGATGAAAAGAGCAAAGCTGTCTGCTTACTGAATAACTCAGTAGTGTCTGGAACTGAAGGAGAAAATTCCAAAGCAGAAAGGAGCAGTGATCACCTCTCCGGATTATACAAACCTTCAGAAACAATAATTAAAATGTACAGTTGTAAATCTATGCTGTTTATTACACCTCCTATTATTAGAGTAATGAATAAAGACTGACAGCAGAAGCAACCATGCTGTTTCTCAACAATAAATCCTAAATTCACTTGTTAGTCTTAGAAAGGCTAAAGTCATCAAAAGGACACACAGATGTTAAAAAATGCAAAAAGAGCTGTACATTGCTTGAATAAATGTGCCATTTGCTAAGCTTTTTATACTCTGAGCCATGGGCATCAATTCAAAGAACACAGCTCACAAAATACTCAATGAGCAGCATATAAAACAAGTTTTATCCATTTTAAGCTCTCCAGTGTTTATTGACAGATTATTATTAGCTAATAAAAAATGCAAACTGTTCATTTCACAGAAATATTAGTTTTCGTTTGAGATTATGAATAATGGTAGAGAGTCACATAGTAAAAATGCATATCATTAAGATTACCCCTACACAAGTTCTTCATTTAAGTAAAATAAGTCTGTCCAACAATGTAGTGAAGACCTACATTGTCTTTTGAGTCACTGGCTAATTTCTGTCGATTTCCATGGGAGCAGGCTTGGATACAAAAGCATCTGCTGAAGACAAACAGTGTGGATGATCAAATATCTTTTTTACAAGGACAGTTCGAAATTTACATTTCTGAAGGTGAAGAGATCATGTACGCTTCCTTCATCCATACATATTGAAGTTGAACAGTATAGAAATGATTGTGAATGCTGGTTCATCATTGAAATCTTCCTGACATATAGTAAGAGAAGGTTTAAATGGCTTTTTGTTCTTTTTTTTTTTTAATTTCAGATAGTATGTTTGAATGCATCAAAACTCTCAGGATTTTCTCCTCTCACTAGTCCTTAACAATGAGGGCACTGACTACAGTAACAGAGTTAAATGGCACTTATTGTTCCTAAGAATAACTGAAGTGTCACAGCCTGTACTTTCACTGAATCCAATGGTATAATTCTCACGAACACCATTATAACTGGTTTTATGAATAAGGAAAGTAAGATTTAGCCTTAATTCTTTTAAAAAGCAACACTTGTCACAGTACTTTAACAGAATATTTGCATAGAAAGATTTAACGTTTTATTCACTTTTCATTTCACCTCTATTTCCCTTCCTGTCTTTCTTCTATGCAGAAATTTTATAAAACACTATGAAACAAAAAATTGAATTTATGTAAGTGATGTGTTTCCCCAGTTAGCCACCTCTACCAGCACTTTGTAGGCAGCACATCTCTTATTCATGAACCATGTGTTAAAGAAAGGAATGTTAATTAATAACTCTTTGACACAGCCCATGAATTCAATAGAACTTAAAAATGTTGACTGTCAGACAAAAATTTTGATTGATTTTTATAATTCCATTTAGGATGTATTTTAAGAATGGTTTTCTGTAGAAAACATTTTTTAAATGTGATTTTATTGAAAATAAAAATTTACAGCAGGACTTGAAAATTATGTAACTGGAGGTAGGATCTCAGTGGAAAATTAAAATAATCTCAGGTTGTCAGTGGGGATAATTTAATAAAAATCCTGCTTGTTATGATTTAGCAACAACATAAAAAAATGTAAGAGGTATCACAATTATTCTTCATTTCTAGTTTATTGAAACATTGCAGCCTCATATGTTGCTAATTTAGTTTTCTTTGGCGAATTGCACCTAAGATTTTGGAAGAGCAAATATAGGAACATTCATGCTTTTGCACGTTAGTGTTTTACAGTTCTATTGAATGAAATAGAAGTGCATCATATGGTAAGTAATGTCAAATTTCTCCATTAAAAAAGCTGCCAAAACAAATCCGAATACATGCAAGAGAAGATTACCGTTCACAGTAAGCACTTAATTTATCAGCTTGTCATCAGAAGTTAATGTCAACTTAATTCACTGCTTTTTAGTCAGTTAAGGTTTGAGACCAGCTTCACATTTTGATTCTCCATCTCAGGAAAGGAAACTAGATCACTTTACACCATGTAAAACTGCTATATTGTTATCTTGTGTCCCAAAGGCCACATAAGCTTGTTAGTCTGGGATTACCCCAAATTAATTCTGTGCTCTGCAGCATCACCAGTTGACTGTGGTGCAGTGCTGCCTGGATGTGATTCTGCTCCTCCGTAGCCTGGGGAGGAGCACATGTATGCTCTGAGCATCATCTGAGTTTTTGAGACAGGATAAACAAGGAAGAAGGAAAAACTTTATTCCTTCTGTTCTCCCACCCACTCATTCTGTTATGCCCTCAAGTGCTTTGGGCTGAGTTTTCTGTTACTAAGGGTAGCAGTGAACAACTCACACAGTGCCTGAGGGTCAAGCATTGCTCCTGCATATCTCTTCCATGTAACTGATGCCTGGGACATGTTGCCACCAAAGGCTGGCTAATTGTGGAAGTCAGCCTGATTTGTACCTGTTCTGTGCAGTCCTCGCAGAGAGCAGCTTTACTAGTGGAGTGGTGTGGTGTGGTCTTTTGGGGAACTGTTCTACAGGACACTGTTGCAGGATTTACTTTCTCTTCTAGAAGTGACGCTGTGCTTTGCAGTATGGTGGGGTGTGCTGTTCCAGCTTGTTCTGAGCATTTTTTATTGAGCTGGAGTGCTTCCCTTGAACAGCGAAATCACAGGCTTGCCCTTGAACATAGCAATACGTTTTAGCATTCCCAGGTAGCCTAGAGGACATTATTAAAAGGAAACAAAACAAAACAAAACAAAACCAGCTTCTGTTCAGACAGGTGGGTATTTTTATGTGTGATAAACCATAAATATCCCCCTTTGTTGGCAGAAGAGCACATACACAATGTACATTATCACTACATTTGCATTCTGACAATTCTCTTAACAACAAAATGCTCTTCAAAGTGCTTTTCAAAAACTGACCTTCACTCTTGAAACGTCTCCTCAGGGCAGCTATCTTTTTGTATTATAAATGTAATTTTTATCTTTAATTTCCATGGACTTTTCACCTGTTCTTTTTGGGTTTTTTCTTCAGTCGAGTGATAATGGAGTGTTGGAGAGAAGTATCATTTTCCAGTTGAAGTAAAAGTTTGCAACATATATTTTGGAATAATTTAAATAAGATTCCATATAGAGAAGAAATCTGAATTTTCTTTTGTAGGTGCTGAAAAAGTCTGCGCCCATTACAAAGTTTTGAACTTACAAAGTCCTAATGTCAATATATGCAGTCAGTTCCTTCAGTTTGTATAGCTTTTGAAAACAAAACAGTGATGTACTGAGCAACATAAATTCTAGTGCTTTGCTCTCCCAAAAAATGAAGCAAATTATTCTAGACAGGCAGTTTTATGTAAAAATGAAAACCTGAAATCCCTAATGTTTGTTATGAAAGCTAGCTACAGACTTGTAAATATTTTAAAGTTCTTTTTCTTCTTTTTATTTTTTTTTTTTTGTGTGTCTAATCAATGTATCTTCTGTTGAAAGTGACCTTAGAAGTGTTTACATTCGGTTTCTGAAAAATTGTGTATTTGTTTGTTGGCTTAAAATGCCGAGTTTTTTTACCTCTGCAATTTGTTGCTAAGTTGCCCTAAAAAGCAGACAGGTAATAAATTACTTCCCATACAAAACAAGGATGCTTCAGTAAACACTATCAGAAGAATAGTACAAAACATTCTCATTTTTGAACTGAATGTCACCTTTCCTTGTAAAAGGAGTATTTTTCATGAAGTGTCTATTTCCTACATAGAACAGGAAGACATTACAACAGATTGATTAATTTAACTTTTCACTTGGTTTATACAAATTCTGATCCTAGGTATAAAATACGTTATATCTACTTGTATCTAATTTAAACGCTATTTGAAGAGCTAAAATCAGCCTGCAAGATTCCTACCTGATTCTGTCTGTTTGCTGTGATTCCCCCCTGATGTGAATTGCACTAGCAGATCCTATTTATCTCACATACTTCTTGTCTTGAAGGATACATGAATTTCTTCAGGGAATAACTGTTGGCCTGCAGATGGTTCACAAATGGCATGGAACGATTATTTTCCACTGCTTTGTTTTCTGCCTGGATAATTTTTGCAGTAAAGCAAGATCTGTTTGTGCAGACATTGGTTCGTCTGCTTAGCCTCACTGCTTTAGTCCTGTCTAGGTCATGAGGCACTGCATTTTAGTACAAATAAGTGGCAGATATCTTAGAGGATCATAAGCTAGAACAGCATGAATGGCAAATTGAACGGGGGATTAATGATGGTATATGAATTATGAACTCTATTTTCTGCAACTATAAGAGCATCTGATCAAAATTAGCAGTTGTAACTACTCACTTAATGAAGAACATTTATGAAAGTATTTGTGGAACATGTACACCAAATAGGCCCCAAAAAAACCAAAGAAATATGTTTTTAAAATAAATTAGGTAGTAAAAGAAAGTAAACATTTCTGAAACATTTACCCCAGACTTTTCTGCAAGATTAATATGTTATGTGTAATATACACATTTAATATTTGTGTTTGTATCATGATCAAATTAAGTATGCCGTGAACCAATAACAGAGAGGCTAGGAAGGAAATTCAGACATTTGATGCCAGAAAGAACATTGCATGATATGCAGACTGAACATTGAAGGAAAGTGCACGAAAACCAGCAAAATATGTAGTGAATTGGACATACCACAGGATGTTTTGGAAACACAGCAACAGCAACAATGGAAACTTTCGTCTTTGTTTAGCTAAAACAGAAAACAAAAGCAAGACTGATTGAATTAATTAATGAAAAAAAAATGTTGACCATTTGGAACATAGCAAATGTAAACCAAAATAATTGAACAGAATATAAATTAGAATTGTTTCCAGTTAGTGTATCTATTTTTACACATTGTATGCTCAACAGACACAAAGTTTTATAAATAATTATCTCTAATGGGAATACTCAAAGCCAGCTTGGTGAGCATTAAAGATGTGAGGCTATGTTTGACTCAAATATGATGGAATATAACTACTTGATTTACAAAAATTATCATGTGTATACTGTCATGGTGTATAAATACACACCTTGCAGCATCGTGCTTTGAATGGCACAGAGTAATGAGTTTCTGTTACTGATTTTACTGTGTCTAGATCTATGTTTCACAGTTTTTACAAATATGTCAAGATTTGATGAAAGTTGCAGATTTGACAAAGTATAATAATGTTTCCATTAAGTTTTATCTTGTTTCTCCATTTTCAATTTTGTTTTTTCAGTTTTGGACAAGAAAGTAACCTTACCTTTTTGTATTGTTTTAGTAAATATTCCCACTGCTCTCTATTCAATATGAGATGAGGCAATACTGCCATGCGAAAAATATCTTCCCAATTTCAATTTGTTATGCCAATCATTAATACAAATCTAAACATTACATTATGAAAGATGTTATTCTGTGTAGTTCTTCTATAGTAGTAGTAGTTCTGTGAATGCTCTTCTTCAAGAATTTATTAGTGCTTTCTTGAAATATTTTTAGATTTTTGTTTATTAGTATGACAGTTAATCCTAGCCAAATAATCATGCCAGGAATATCTTCCCAATTTCAATCTGTTTTGCCAATCATTAATACAAATCTAAACATTACATGGTAACACCAGGTGCTTTTATTCTTCCCTTTTCCCATTCCCTTGTGCAAGCCTGTTTTAATGCTGTAGCGCTCAGACAAGAAGCGGTGTTGAAAACCCTTGTTGGCTTTTCTTAGAATGTATTTTCTGTCTGCTTTTTTTCCTAATCACTCCTGTGACAAATCTAAGGCTAGTGTCTGAGCGTGCTTTTTTGTATTTATAGGGCATGAGTCAGTCTTTTTGCATTGCTCTCCTGCACTAACAGTGTGAAATACTTAAGAAGGAGCAGTTTCTGCTCAGATCTGAGCAAAGACTGATTTATGCTATCCTATCAGGCATTCAGAAGCCAGTATTATTAATGGTGAGAACAAAAAGTGTTATTTCTTTCTTTCTTTGTTTGTTTACTTTGATGCATTTCCTGCTTTCTTAACTGCGTGGTTCACCCGCATCACTGTTTGAGTGGGATGATACTTGTTAAAATGAAGAGGGCAAGGGGACGAAAGAGTTGGAGATCACAAGCAACTTCCATGTACCAGGAAAGTCAGCTTTACCTTCTGAAGGTTACATATGAAGTGTTGCATGTTAGCAAGTTGTAGACAAGGATGTTTGTGGCCGTATTTTAAAACCACTTTTACCATGGATGCAGGAAGGATGCAAGTTTTGACCAGTTACAAAGATTTTTATTATTTCTTTGGGAAACAGAGATAAATGGTTACATTCCTCAGTTCATGTCCTTCCTCCAGTTATGCAGCTACTGAATGGAGATTTTTTGAACCTTGTGAAAAATGTTATTCTGTGTAGTTCTATAGTAGTAGTAGTAGTTCTGTGCATGCTCTTCTTCAAGGATTTATTAGAGTTTTCTTGAAATATTTTTATTACTTTATTAGTATGACAGTTAATCACCAGCCAAATAAGCAATATTCCTACCTGTATTCCTACCAGTCCGGGATTTCTTGTATAACCTGTGAAAAAAGAAAAGGTGAATTTATGAGGACAGTTCTTCTCTGTGTGACCTATATAATCAAAACTTCCTCTACTCAGTGAAAAATGTAAGGAATTTTTGTGATCTTTATACCATTTTTATGTCATGTAGCAAGGACACCATTTTCTATTACATTTTCTATTACAAACAAGTATCAACAATCTAGAGTAGTTCTCATAATTTTTTTTCCTCAGAAAGTTAAATTAAGGATTTTTTTACTAATACAAATGCTCCTTTTATTGTAGGAATAAGCAGGAAAAAAGTAGAAAATCCACCAATTTGCACAATATCTTTTTCACCATATAAACCAAATTTTGAATGTCATTATCAAGCCTTCAAGGCATGAACTTTTAAAGTCACCACACCACATTAACTAAGGAATGTTATAGTTATCTTAAAAGGAAAATCCTTATATTTGCCAAGAAAATAAACTTAAATTTTGTCTGCTAGGTTTCCCTTCTTTCAGATTTCACTTTTGTATCTATGTACACATAGGTAAGTGTCGTATGCTTATATATTTTTGAAGTCCTACCTGGACTTTAAAAATCTTACTGGAAAAGAAAACTGGGAATTCAAAGTGTTGAACTGTAGGTTACTCTTGGTCGACTGGAATTTGTTCATGTATAGTTTTGGGTACCATGGACCTCTCTGTTAACCTCGTGACTTACTCCAGTTCAAAGCACTGTCTACACTGTAGCTTCCTGAAAATAGAAGTTCTTGACAGAGGCTTATTGTACAAACTCAGTATGGATTGTTTTTGCCTCAAGAAAACTTAGGTTATGTTATACCACAGTAATTGCAGAAGGATGACGATGTCACCTTGCCAGGCTTCTGGCATTTTTCCAGTTTTCTAAGCTTGCAGACCTCGGAAATCCATTTAGTTCCCCACAGAATATAAATTTTAGTATTTGCACATGGATTTAGCTCAGAAGTGAATATTTCCTGTTCAAAATCCACAAGTTTTTTTCTCCAGACCCAGGCAGAATACCTGTGAAGGTTCGGAGAAAATCTGCAGAGCTCTCCTCTGAGGCCAAGGAAGAGCGATGCTACAGGGCCATGTAATAAGGGATGGAAAGAATGATTTTTATACTGATGTGTGCAGTAAATCACTGACTGTCACAGATAATCAGTTTTTCTATGCTACCACCCCTGGCCTCCTACGTTTCTATGTATGACTGGCTCCAAAGGCACAGGGATCCCCACCTCCCATCCCATCCTTTGTAAGGTTGGCTTCCAGCCCTGTTCACAGTAACCCACAGCGCACAGCCTTTCAATGAGCACAGTAATGAGCGCAAAGCTGGCGGGAAGATGAGCATTAATATGGGATGAGTGCTCGCTTCAGCCTTTCCAGTTCAGCATTGTGTCTGTATCCAGCTTGCCACTTCACCTCCACTCGTCTGCATCCTCAGCTCTCACTGAGTCCATTGCTTATGCAGCTGAGGGCACTCAGGCTACACTGCATTAGGATGTTTTTGTGTAAAAATGATGAGACAAAAGGTGTTGGGTTGGCACAAAACCAACTCAGCTCTGGGGAAAGTTGATATCCAACCTAACTAGTAGGTGACCTCCACCCACTGGAATCAAAAGGGCTACATGATGCCTTTTGAGAGCCCTTCCAGACCCATATCTTTATATCTTTATCCCAATGTATCATCTTCCAAATGTTTTACTTTCCTTATCAAAGCTAGAAACAGCAATTCACACATCAGGTTTCAAATCTTGCCAGTCCTCTAGTCAGCCATTGAGACTTATTGTGAATTATGAAATAAGGTTGGTACTGACACTCATAGTGACATAAAGAATATGTTCATAGGTGCTGCTTCCTAGTTTTTACCCTAAAAATATTGAAATACATTTCCATGCCTATTTTGTAAACAAGAGAATGAAGACAAATATAATAAACTGTGACCTGCAGAAGAGACAAAGTGGAAATAGATGCTCTCCTTCTATATGTCAGCTTGCTCACTTTTAGGACAGTTATGTTCACCTTTTCATGACAAGGTTTCTGAAGTAAAATATTCTTTGGTTAACCTGCAACTTTCTCCCTGTCTAAAACAGTGACTTCATAGACTACAATATAATAAACTACAATATAAGTTAAAGGCATATCTCACAGGAATAAAAAAATCAGCAGTATTTAAAGAGCACTTCAATACTTGTGTTTGAAAATCAATTTAAAAATATACTGACATTCATCAAATGTTTATTTAAATTTGCATTCAGACCCAAAGCTATTGTGATGATACAATTCAGAACTCTGAAATATGTGGGCAGGGGAAAAAATTTACAGACTAATGACAAACATTAAAAAATGCAAAAAAAAATTTAAAAGTTAATATTAAGTATCAAAGAAATACACTGTTACACATCTTTATCTTTGACTCAGGTTCCTTTGTGTAAGTTGGTAAACTAGTGGGGAGCTGCAGATTTCCCAAACCCTTGCAAAAGCTGCAGGGAGTGCATTGTACTCTGCTGAGGCTCACTATCTGTGCATGCTGCCAGCTTACAGCTCAGGCACTCAGGTCACGCTCTGACTGCACACTGGAGTCAGGTTTAGAGTCTATAGTGCAAGATCGAAAATCACACAGTGTAAAGGCAGCACTAACACCCTGTTGCGTGCTCTTAATTTTACGAAACAGTGTTTGTATGACTACACCTGATCTGGATCAAAAATACATTACCGGGTGATCTGGAAATGAATCGATCCAGTGTTAATGACTGGGAGATTACAACCTAAAGCAGACATTTGTAAAGCACTTTGATACTTATGTTTCCTAATGGATGCACAATGCCAAAAAGGAAACTGAAAAAAAAAAAAAAAGGCAGCTTGAATAATAAACAGAATTATTTTAAAAATATGTGAAATCTTAAAGAAATGTGGAGTACTTTGAGCAGGACTTGACTGTCTTCACAAACACCAGGACAGAAAAGGCATGCTCTGAAACTCAGAGAAGTGGAGGAATGCTCTGCTCCATGTTCCATGAAATGGGAGAGAGGTGTTCTTTATCATGGAATGAAAAGAGAGGATACAAGACTTTCCAACTTACAGAGGATTGAACCACCTCAAATTTTGGAGGCTAAATTTCTGTATAGCAAATCACATTGGAAATCTGAAAGAGAAGACACCAATTAATTGGGGATCCAGTTCCAACTCTTTAAAAATTTACTTGGATTTTCACTTGAAGAAGTGAAGGAAATTTTGACCCAGAAGGTGCAAAAGAAGATGAACTACTTCAATGAGGAAGAAATAAAGCATGTGGAGATGAAAAACATGCATGAAACAGTTCCGTGCATTGCAATAAGCAACACAATGCCTGGCCTTCAGAAGAGAATGCAGACACTGTAAGCAATTACACCACGTTAAGAGAGTTTACTGGTGCCAGGACAGAATGAAGAAACAGGAGTTTTTGGATGTCATTGCATCAGAAGATGAATTAAGCACCTGTCCAAAACAAATGAAATATTTATGCATTTTAAGCTGGACACAGGTGCACAAGCCTGTATGCTGCCAGAAACCATGGTATTATCACTGAAAGAAAAGCCAGAGTTAGTAGAAGGTAACAGTTAGATTCAGGGTTAAATAGGAGTGATCTTTCACCTATTAAGAAAGGAAGAAAGTATGTAGGTAAAAATAACTTGAAAACTTTCCAATTTCTGGGAAAAAAAATCCACCAAAAAAGTGTTCATTTTTGTAAGTTGTCTTCTCGAGAAGATGCATTGTTAAAAAAACAAAATACTGAGGTGGAGTTTAAGGATGCTTTCCAGTAGATAACATATTTCTCAAAGGAGTACCTGCAGGTCTGACAGAACTGACAGTTCACACTTCCAGCAAAGTTCTGCTTACGGTTAGGGATCCACACAGGACGTCTTAGCTGGCAGAAATAAGCATGTGAGACAGACCAGAAGCTTTGCATTGTGCCAGACATTACCAGAGATAGAGATCTGAACCCTCACAATTTAATTTGAGCCTAAGCAACAGAAGCAAGGGATGAACATGGTGAAGCACGCAGGCAGCCAGCCCCTTGCAAGGCAGCGTCAGTAATCGCTAGGCATGAGGACTTGGTTCATGGCTCAGCTCAAAATGGGGCAGGAGATCAGGAAAGGACTTGCTGAATAAAGGATCTCATTGAGAAACTGAGCTGCATTTTAGCTGGCATCTGAGTGGCTGAAGTTCCCTTTCCCCAGAGGCAATCCTGTCTGTATCACATCTGAATTTTAGGGACTGAAATTTTAGGCACCCAGGACATCTGGGTAGTGCTTAGTACCTGACAAAGTTAGGGATTGCAGAATCAAGCATCCATGCACAGTAAACCATCTGCATCTCACCAGTGCAAATAACTCCACAGACAGGATATACTTTCCTTAGTCTTTCTTATTCTTTATTCATACTTACCCCCTTAGTCATTGTGGAATTCCCCAAAAAGGTTTACAGTTTTTCTTGCAGAAAATTAGCAAGGGCTACTTCTGGCTTTTCAAATGTGAGTAGCAGGTGTTGTGTTGTCCCATAATATGTGTTGTCACATAATAACTTCGGCTGGAAGGGACCTCAGGAGGTCAGCCCCGAAAGCAGGACTAATTCTGAAGTTAGACAAAAGCTAAGATGAAGAAGATGCAGCAGTGTCCATTTATAATGTGAGTGGCCAGAACACAGTGGGTGATGGGGATTCAGTCTAGCCTTCCTCACATCTCTGGGGGCGTGGCCACCACAACTGTAACAAAAAGAGAAAGGAAAAGGGAGACAAACACTTGTTTCTCCTGGCGTATTCTGAAGGGATTGCTTGCTTCACCTGTTTGCTGTGTGGAGTGCAGGGATTTCAGGTGTGCTCTGAGAACATCTCCTGGACCAGTGCAACAGCCTCGGGCAGGGGCTCTGAGTTTCATCCCTCTAATCCTAAATTAGACATATCACCAGGTGCAGCCAGCACTGTTCAACCCTGCCAAAAAGAAATACACGTGCACATGCCAAGAATATGAGCTATAGATATCAATGGAAAGTCTGTGATGAAAATCAGAGTGCCTGCAAAGTTTTAGCAAATCCAAGGTCTTTTAGCAGATGTGCAGGGATTCACAGGATTATATTTTTGTATATTGGCACTTACATGTGACCTACATTTCACCTGAAACGGTGTCCTTTTCTGGTGCCTGCAGTGCCACTTGTTACTGATTGTAAGAGCACAGCGCAGTGCTTTTGCAGGTTTGTCTTTGCAGGTCATTAGCAACACTTGATCACTGCACTTCCCCTTCCAAATACTATTTTCAAATTATAACTTAGAGAATAACTTTCTTTCTGACCTAGTACATGTGGAATCCTTTGTGAATGTCTACCAAAAAAAAGACTGTTTTTGTTATAATCGTCAAATTGCTTGAGATTATGTTCTTCATTTCTCTTAATTATTTTATCATTAAAAAAAAAAAAAAGTCAGTTTTTAGTGGAAAACCACTGGTTAAAATCGTTTCTTTCTTTATCTCTAGCACCTGATTTGTGTGCCTAGACCACATGCTTCATTAGCTCCTTTCACAAGCTAAGGGTCTGCTGCTCCAAATGTAATGCAAATCACTTGTTAATGGTCACATTGACTAGATAGGAAATACTTTTGTTGGAGCTATGGCTTGTGGTTAATTAAGCAAATTAGCGAGTGATATAAGCAATTCTGGAAAGATAAAGCCCAAGACGAGCTCTCAAAAGATGGTGGAAGGTTTTCATGCAGGTAGTAAATGTTACAGAAAGGGAATGAAGCAAGAGGAGGTTTAAAAATAAGTTCTAAATGTATTCGCTACTTTCTCTAGTTTACAGCAGTCTCAGCTGATCTTTTATGAGAAACATGTTGTTAGGGCTGAGAATCTACTTACTCTGTGTAAGGAGATAAAAAGAGACTTTTTTCTTGGAAGAGTTGATGGGCAGTAACTTTTCTGCTGAGATGCTGCTTATATAATGAAATTATCAGATTTATCAATTGCACTTTTGACTTCCTTCCAGAAGAAGACTTTTCTGCTTTACATCCGAAGAGAGTCTCATAGTCTCACTGTCCTTTCTTCAAGGTAACAACCAAAAAGACTCTTGAGCCTTTAAAATCAAAATGTATCACATTCCTTCTAGCACTGTTTCTCAAAGTAATGGGTAACATTGAGACATTTTATAATTTAACCACCTTAGAAGTATGCAGTCTACCTGACATCTTAGGAATAAGGTATATTGGTCTTTCAGAAATTCTGCTAAGCCAGGTGCATGAACGGTTTGGAACATGCAATGACCAAGAGGTCCAAGTTATAATGCACTTCTTTTGGTGTGCATACCTGGGTTTCATTTGCTAGGAATTTTCAGTGCTTTTGAGAAACTTGTTTTTGCTCCGTGTAAAATAACAAATCTTTTGCAGTCTTTCCTAATATAGTCTGAACCTTGTTATTTTTTTGCCAGTTGCTTCTTCTGCTATATCCTGGAATGAAACATTTTTCTCAAAGAAAAAAAATCTGATTCTGTCCGATAAAGTAGAAGTTGATTAGGATGTTATTAATTGCTACTGGGAGTTAATTTCTTTCCCCTTCTAATTAAATTAATAAGACAAAAAATGTCAAATCAGCTGGGAGGATTTTGAACAAAGGAAATGAGCTTTTATGCCTACATTGCATACTTATGCTTGCATTGGAAATTTGCTAGTTTGTTGCATCCTTCTCTTTTTTTTTCCCCCTCTTTTTCTTCTTCCCATCCTGAATATATACATTACTGTTTAGCTTAATTAATCATAAGCTTGCATTTGGCTTTGTGAGACTGGACCTGACGCTCCCTTACTGATGTAGCATTTCATACAAATACAAATGACTAGTTGTGTGACAGAAATCCTTTGCAAAAGGAAAGCTTGGACAATTCTAGTTGTTCAGTCTTCATCGAAAAAGGAAATAGACTCTACTCTAGTTCTTTCATATAGATAAAGATGCCTTGCATAGAGATTGTTTTGTCTCACTTATCACACAATGTTCCATAGCTGCTCTACAGGTTCATCTCTATTATTTGTTTAATGAGGATGTCAGAATGGCCATAATCTTTTGATCCATAAGTTTATAGTGCTCAGTAGCAATGACTGAAAGAGTTTCTGTTCCTCACCATTGATTTGGATTTAGAAATGCAGCGTTTTGATTTCTCTGACAGTAAATAAAGAGGGTTTTTTTTAGGAACATGTCCTAGTCAAAGAGGTTGTAGTGAAGATGCAAGTCCTCTTGAAAACTCCTATGTGGCATTTATAGAACAGTTAATTTTCTTTCCTCGTAGAATAATCCTTGATCTTATCATTCACTTCTGCAAAGAGCTAAATATTCTTGACTTATATTCATTTGTATAAAATAGAGGGAACTCACTGCATTACAGAATTGTGGCCAATATTTGATAAATCACTGTTGGTCTCTCAAACCTTGCCTATACACACAGTTAAATTGGATTTAAATTTAACAGAAGTTAAATTCAGTAGCTGACAATATTCTGTTCATCACTGTAATTTACTGATGTTCCAAGGTACTTTCTATTACCAAGCCATCTGCTAGATAAAGTCTTTTCATTTTTAGACGGTCTACAAAATACTAAACTGATCCTTTCTTCTTCACTGAAGAATCACACAGTGCAAATGAGTTTGGACTTTTTTCTGATGATGCAATGCTGGTTGCTAAGAAATACTGTACTTATAGTTGTTGTGTTATCTATTGACAATACTACTGTACAAGAAAAGATGTTTGAGAATTCTAATGCACTACATGAAATGACATTAAGAAAAAGAATTACTTAATTTTAATATCAGCTTCAATTAAAAACAGACTTATATGATTAAGGAGAAAGACAGTCTGGAAGAAAATATTTCAACCTGCTGAGCAGGAAATTAAAATCAGCACAATGTAAACATCACCAGCAAAATAGTTCATCATATTCAAAGTTAATAACTTTTTATAATAACGCTATTGCATATCCACACTTGAATTTTTGTAGCAACTTGTGCCAGCTATTCCCGAGGTGCAGCAGCTGCACATCCACATGAGACATGCCCCAGGATTTGTGGTGGGCAGGAGGAGGGAGTAGATGTGGGCCATCCTATGAAATCACTGCTGCTGGTTTCCTGCCTGCCCCTCTGACCCTGCATTGCTGCAAGAGGCTGAGCAAGAAGGAGCTCATGGAGGTGACAAAGGTCATCAGCCAGCCATAAGGGGTTTGGGGATTATGTGAGTTATGACATGTGTTTACAGCCGGGACTGGGTGCTCTGACAGTTCAGCACCTGCTGGTTTTGCAAAAAATTGGATGACTCTTTTGCACAGCAGACCTTACGTAAACAACTGCGTGCTGTTAAATTGTTGGCTCTCCTTGCATATTGACTGCCTTTAGACAGGCTAAAGGTTGAATTAAACAAATGTTTTATTCCACTGTGGTTTACACCACTATGATATCTTTACTTCCAGATGTCTGTGTTTTCTAAAGCTTCCTATTTGCCATTAATCTTTCTCTTCCAGAAGAGAAGGTTTGAGTCAATCTGAAATGTGGTCATAATAGGATAACTGAAGCTATTTGACTCTTCATACCATGTAGTTTTAGCAAAGAATCTGTATTTTCTATGTAGCAACACTTAAGGACCGGGAAAAGATATAATATTCCACTCAAGCCTACCTATCTTATCTATACAGAGGCTGAGATGGACTGTTTTCATGCTGATTGAGAAGTCTGAATGTGACAAGTATTCAGATTGAGATTTAGGAATATGACAGATGAAATTTTAATGGCATTTTTCAGCACATTGGCAACAGCTCTCATCCCAGAAGAGGAATGCTTCAGATCCAATTAAAGATTAGTGCTTAATAAAAAATTCTGTTTCCAAAGGAACTGGATAGACTATTGGATGTGCTGACTGCAGAATCACATAGTGGACTACAATAACACACAGCAGTTTGGTTTAAAAAAACCCAACAAAACAATCACAGGAAGACTGCTTTTCATTTCATGGACATGCATTTGCAGTAAAACTTAAAATCTCTCATGAAAGCCTTTTGGTGTATCACAGACTGTGTTTCATTCTACACTGTCAAGTGATAAAAATGGTTTCAGTATTCTGTAATCCTGTGCCTTCTGTCATCAGTATAACTTTGTTCATTCCAGTTTCCCTGAGTGCTGAATTTGTGAGTTCTCTCTCACTTCTGAGTCCGGAAGGACTGCCAGCTGAGTGACTGACATATAATTACCAACTCACTTCACGTTAGTGACAGAACTGCTAAAAGTCAATAGACAAATTAGAGCTTCTTTCAAAGCCCAGGGTGACCTACATGTAAAGAATTCTATACAGGGTAGGAACCTGAGACTGGGGAACAGAAAAATTTGGAGGTGGTAAGTTGGAGGAAAATAATTACCAAAATTGTTTATGCTCTTACATGCAAACACTGCAGAGGAACAAAGTGACCAGAAGGTAAGAAAATGTGTTGAAGCCACTGAGCAAGATGCAGTTCTGCTCTTCAGGACAGGTGGCTTTAGATAATTCATCAGCAGATGAGATGTTCAGGTATGTGCGTGCACACCCAAGTCTGGTAACAATATTATCTAGCAGATAAAACCTTTTAAGATGTTTAGCTGTGACCAGACACCCAGAAAAAATAGTGTGGTCAGGTCACAGATGGTTGTTTTCTTAGTTTTTATTAGTCTTCATCACTGAAAGCAGCTCACACCCTGAATTGTGATACCACTCTTCCTAGCTATTTTTAACTAATTGGTTTAGATTAGATTTCTACCTTGAGGAACTTTCCATTTATGTAAGTTCTTAATTTAAATACACATGAATTTAAATATAATGAAAATACACATTAAAACCTGTGGGACCAGGCAGGTGGGCATTTATTTAAAATGACCATTTAAGTTCACAATTTTGATTTAATTTATAAAGAATGGGAATCTGAAATAATAGACTTCACATGGGTTGCAAGTGATTGTTAAAGGATGAATGGTTGAGTAAATCAGTGTGACTTTCTCATGTGATAAGCCCTGTCACCTCATCTAACTTAAGTGGGATAAATGGAATAAAGAAATGCCATGGTGTAGGGGAATTTTAACTTAGAAGATGGACTTTGTATGTACTGACAAACCCAGATGCAGTCTACTTTTGTTTTGGTTTTTTTTTTAAAGAAAATAGTCTGTGAAATGGTTTCACAAATTAGACTTATTTCTTGTTTTCTGGCAAGGTAGAAGGGTTTGGCTGTGGGCTGAGAAAATCTCTGCTTCCATTTCTGCTCCTGCAGAGTCATATGATAGACATTAGAATATTTTTAAGACCAGACTTTGGAATGTGAAGTCATCTCTGGAGAAGATCACAAGGGGAAGTTTCTCTTCTTGCATGCATGTATATATCCCAAACACAAGAGTGTAAATGTCTTGCTAACATTCTACCACTGGTATGCAGATGTTACAAATGATCTTTATGTTCATGAATATTCATTGCCTAGACAGTAGCAGGCATGAGAAAGTCTGAATGGGAAGCTTAATAGAAACGGTCTTGCTTATTATTATTTTATTATTATTATTAATAATAATTTTTAAAAGTGATTTAATTTTAAAAGTGACTTTAGATGATCTTTAAAAAATATCTTTGGTAACTATGAACACTTGTATTATGGGGTATTTTATTATTGGATATTACTGGGATTTTTACCTGATCTAAATGCAGACTATTAATCTAAAGTAACTGCAGTGTTTTTGCACTAACTTCTACAGTGTTTCATGGAACGCCCTGAGGGGCTTTGACTCATGTTCTGAAAGAGAGAGGCAATAACAATCTGTCTTGGTTTAAGACAATGTGAAGAGGTGGACACTCTAAAATGAGTTACCTCTCCTTAGTTCCAAACAATACCCTTGTACCAATATAGAATGAAAAAAATCCCAATTTACTAACAAGCAAAACTGCAACAGGCAAAAAAATAATAATAAATAATCACTAGATACAAAATTGCTAAATCTCAGGAACTCCGCTCGAACAGCCTTCCTCATGGGCCACGATGCAGCATGGAATCATTTGTGGGATGCAGTTTTGCCCCAGGTACCATTTACTACATCTTTAGAGGTGTTGCATATTTGAAATCTCCTTTGGAGTCCTACAATAATCTTCAGGTGCCCCTGTTGTAATCTTTGAGGGTTATTTTATACTGGATGAAACAGGGTGGAGTTAAAGTACAGATGCAGGACTAACCTGCAATTAAGTTGTGGAATCATTCATGCACCTTAATCTCTTAGCCATTCTGGAGTTTCAGGATTTAGAAACACTCTTGGTTTTTCCCCTTCTTTACCTGGCTCCCTTGATTTTTGTTTTTATCACTTAAAAAAGGAATAGGAACATGTAGAAAAATAGAGCTGGAAAATGGGAATCTAAAGGCAATATAAATTCTTTAGAATATTTTGACTTGAACAACATTTTATAAAATTCCTGTTATTCCTGGTACTATACCAACACCAAATGACATTGTTCAGGCCTTGCATGACATAAAATGGGCCTGGAAGAAATGCAGCATGTCAGAAGATGTTTTTAATCTTTAATCTATTGAAGGATCCTGGGCAAATATCACAGTCCCAGCTACTGAATCTCACTCAGCAATGGATGCTGTCATACCTTCTGGGAAAGGATATAAATTATCTTACTGACTGGACAAGAAAAAAGAAAGGTAGCCTGGAAAAGTCTTTTGCTCCAGAGAGTGAAATGATAGCGCTGTTTATATTGACTAAGGTGCTCCCATGTTCTAAGTCATCTGTCATTTCAGATTTTAAAGAGTCTGAAAGTTTCAACAAACCCCGTGTGAGTGCAAATCGTGGATCTTGCATTAGTCCTTGGTGTCATAATTTTGTACTGATACAGTTTTCTCTCCACGACAATATTGTGATGTGAGAGTGAGGGTTGTATGGAGAATCTGTGGGTTGCTGACAAGCTGTTGATAGCATTTTGCACAGAGAAAATCCTTTCTAGCATGCTTCCATACCTTATTGCTTGCTAAACCTTGGAATTTAAAGTTAAGAAATTAGTAGTGAGGTTTTTTCACAAAATGAAATTACAGATAGTGTATTTTAATCAATGTGCACAGTTTTCATCCGGGTGAACAACTGATGTGGCCAAACACCTGGAGTTACACTGGACAGCATTTCAGCTGAAATGTTCCAAAACTATTATAAATCCATGGAAGAGGCACACCCTCTTTGATATACACTGTTTTTTCTAGACTCAAGTGGTTTATTGTGCAGCTGGTTATCTGAAACTTTCCCAAAGTAGTCCAAGCTAACATTGCAGAAAAATTATTCTGTGTTTTCTCCATGAAATACTTACATTTGCTGCAGTGCTGTGCTTTTGTTAAACCTTCTATGGCTATAGCAGTGCGCAGGAAGGAGAAGTCACCACACATCAAGCTCCACCTGTCTCCAAACTTCGGCTGGGAAGTGGGCTGGGCACCAATTCACATAACATTGGCCCAAATTGATCTGAAACTCTGAAAGTGTTCTAGTCAGCAAATGGTTGCATATAGTGGGAGGAACAGTGTAAATGCTGCAGCAATAATTGACTTCTGGGAAAAGAATACAAACATTAAAGTGTTTGTAATTAATAATCATTTCAAGATGCTTGCCATGAATTGGAAACCTTTTTGCAAACTATTCTGCTTAACTAATCATCCTATACTAGTCCCTGTAATTTGTCCAGTGCCTCTGAGAGATATTGCAAAATGTCTGATCCATGCCCTTTAAAACACATTAATAATAAAGTGAAATCCAAATGTGTTCATTTTAGCTCTGAAGTAAAGCTCAAGCTTCATGCTGAGCGCAGTTACAAATAGTGTATGAACTACCATGATGCTAACTACAGATGTCCAGCTGGTGAAAAAGAGGGTAAAATATGTTTGTTAGCACATATGCTCACGAAGTTTAAAACATATGACTTCTCTTACTGTATTTTGCCTTCCTAACTGTGCACAACTTCTTGCTGATACTACAACGTACTCATCTGCATCTCTGTATTTTCATAGATAATCTGTAAAATGAGTGTTCTCAGAGTAAGGACAACAATATCCATAGGACTTTAATGTATTTACAAATTATAAGGCAAACTCATTTTGTTTAAAAGGGAGAACTCAATAATTCAAATACCATAGCTGTGAAAATGTTACTAACACAAAACTGTCTAAGGAAGTGTAAAATTTTCTGAAAATACTGAAGTGAAATATTTTGTGTGTGTCTCTTCTAATTCTTTGATTGAAGAGGCTTCTCCATTTGTTTTTTAAGCAAGCATGAGGTGAAAGAAGAGTGAGTCTTAAACTGAAGTCAGGGTGTTGCTTTGTCTCCTAAAGATGACAAAAGTGCAAGTGCAGCTGAAATTCTGTCCATAGGTTATGTTGTGTTCTGAGACTGGTGCAGAAGCACAGCAGTCAGGCTGAAGAAGGGGGAGAGACCAAGCATGTGTCAGTGAGGAGCCTTTAGGGAGCAGTTGCAGAGACACAGATTAAATTTGAGATGTGAAGCCACAGCTAATTTATGAAAGTTATTTTAAAAATGGTTTGAGTGAAGTGTTTTATCAAAGACAGTGGCTATTTCATAACTATTTTGCAGCAGAGAACAGAAGGATGCAAAACCTAATGACTGGTAATGGTTTTGTTCCACCCTCTCTGAACTCCTATTTTCAGTGGCTTTTTTTTTTTTTTTTTTTGTTTTGCCATTTCGGTAGCACCAGGTTGCACATCACTGAAACATTCCTTTAAATGAAGGTAAAGCTGGTAAAATCTGTTAATGATCAGTTAAGACTTGTAGAAATTATTTGGTGGTATGTCTCCCAGATAAGAAGGGGGACACACATGGGTCTGTTTTTCCACTGAAATACCCTGACTGGATACCTACTGTGTGCATATGGGATCTGCACGCAGAGCTTTTCTTCTTTAAGTGATAGGTTGTACTACACATTCATTTGCTGACAGGATAGACAGGAGGAGACATAATTCCTAGATGGGGATTAATGAAAGACTGGACAGGCTAAAGGAGAAGTGAATGGGATGGGGCTTAGGGAAATGGCAAACATCCATTCTAGCCACAATTGCTTTAGGGTCCTGGTAGTATTATTTCTTCTCTGCCTCTTTGGGTTTTTATTAGGGTCAGGCAGAGCCAGAGGAAATCCCATACAGCGCAGGTACAATACAGCAGCATTGCCAATAAACCAGAAGGCTTGCCTGAGGCCAAAGCAAGCAGGAATAGACATAGTCATCTGCTTAAGAATTTTAAGAAGTTAATAGTTCAGTGTCTTTTTTGACTAAAAAAACCTGGGGCTCCCCAGTAGAAGAGCCTGCATCTCTCTTCAAAGAAGTCCCCACCAAGTTGTCTTCTTCTAAAACTCTGTTTTGAGGATTGTAGCACCGAAGGGGATGATGTGGCCCAGCTGTTGTAAACAATAATTCAGAAACATAATGGCAATGAATCTAATGGGACAAATGCAGTAGAATGCCACAGAAACTAAATTACTCAACCTGATAAAAGTAGTATTGTCAAATATTATAGAACTCATTTCTAAAGATATCTAAAATAATCTAAATAACTTATTGGAGAAATATGTCCATTCTGCTAAAAGTGTATGCTAGTTCTATACCAACTGTAACAAGATTTCTCTATAAAGAGAGCAAAAGATTAATTCACATCTTAAATGATCTTTTATCCTTATGATAGTTCTTGTAACTGCTTAAAATTTCCTGTAGTTTCACCGTTTCTCCCCAAACTAGACAATATTCATGTATTCTGCATTCATTTACTATACATTCCCTCTGGTCCATATATATATTATAATATTTGCAGGCAGAACATTCTATTTAACTAGCAATCTAAAGTTTCACAGCTTGCCAAGAAAACTAAAGGGGTTTGAGTAGTGGAGATTAAAAAGAAGAAGAAATTCCAGCGCTGTAAATTGTAAAACTTTACACCTTACAGCTGCCAGCCGTAATCCACAAGGAGACAGTATTCTTAACCTCCCAGGAACATAGACTGGGCTATTTTTTAGCAAATACTTTTGTTGTTCCTTCGGAAAGGGAAGACAGAAGTCCCAAACCCCAGAAAAACCCTTACACGTAGAGTACATAGCATTCATGAGGAGTTATTTTGTCCTTGAGTGTGAGAGGATTGTGGTGATTTGATAAGATCTGTTAAGATTTCAGTTTGCTTGTTATTACAGTTGAAATATAACAGCTGAAATGTTACACAGCCTAAGTCACACTAAGCCTGAGAGGATTTTCACAATGTAGCATTTACATAAGATAAGGACATGGTGGTTTCTAGTTCTTTTTAACTGAAAAGTAAAAAGTCTTTTTAACTTCATCTTACTATCATCACTTTATTTCTATCTTAAACCAGCCTTTACTGCAAGATTAAGTACATATGTTTTAAATCCATAACAAGGCTTATTTTAATAACCTATTTTCTTAATAACTTCAATAAATTAGTATGAGACAAAATCCATGGTGCAGTTAAGATTCCTGAAGTTACAGCTAACTTGCAGAAGTAAAGCAATGCATTCAGCGCTGAGGGGTGCTGAGCAGCACATTGCTGCACTGAGGCCTTCAAAAAGGAAAACTGCATCTTCTTCTGAGTAAATGAGAGGCCTAACAGTTGCCTTTTTTTACCTCTAACAAAGGAAGGAGCAAAGGAAAGCTGTTTTGGGCAGGTCCAGGAAAGCCTGAATTTAAGAAGTTTGGCAAGGTAAGGGAGAGAAGGGAAAGACAAAGCACAATTCTACATGTCTGTTTATCATGTTTTGTCTGCCTGTGTCTTTGTGGTGAGAGAGAGAGAAGAAGGGAAGAAAGAGGCCTAGGAAATACCAAAGAATCAGTCAAAGGTCAAATCTCAAGGTGAAATAGCCACAAATGCAGAGCTCAGAGGGAATACTGGAAGAAGAGAGAGAAAAACACCTGAGCAAAATGGAGTGATAGTGTGTTCCTTGCTAGTGGCTATAGCTTATAAGGAAATAACTAGATCCAGAATGAGTTTGTTTTCCTGGTAAAAATATCTCAGAGAGGTCTCTATAAGATCTAGATACTCAAGGCAAGCAGAATAACCTAGTTTTGTAACTCTTGCAGTTCTTTAGTTGCTGGGGAAAAAAAAATCTATAATCTGACAACACTAAATAAGTGCATTAGACAAGAAAGGGGTTTAGTTATCCATGTGTTCCCTTGTTTTAAATAGTGGTTATATTTTCAAGTACTTCTTAATTGAGCCTTCAAATTGCACCCTTGTCAACTGATCTTGATTTTGTTCGAGATTTCTTCCATGTCCATTTCTATGGAATATACTTTTTGATTGGTACTATAAAACACTTCAGCAAAATGAAATAGAAAACAAATACCTTGTATTATGGAAGAACTCCGTGAAATCCCTAGACTTAGTCTGCTTTAATTCAGATGCACATGGGTAGGTTTAGTGCTACTCAAGGAAGTGAGTAGAATTAAAAGACAGATACTTCCTTAAACAAGGCTTAAAATATTATCATATCTTCCTCTGTTGTTTTCAATGCAGCAGTCACTTTATGGCTTTTCTTCCAGTTAAAAGAGGGAGGCAAGGTTCATATGGAAATCTACTTCTCCTCTGTGGTTCTTTTGGTGTGAAGTAAGCCACAGGAAAATGGAAGCAGTAAACACGAGAGAAAATGGTGTCTTATGCTTGTGTTAAGCTGCAGTTACTTAGTTTGACCCAGAGATAAGCACATGAAATCTAAGATCCAAAGGAGACTTGTCTATATAATTCTGGAGTTTTCTTTTTGGTCCTGAAATCCTATGAATCTAAGTCCCTTCATGGCACTTTGGAGACAGGTCATTAAAAAGAAAAACCCTCTTCGCTGGGCATGGAAGGAGCCTTTTCCCTCTTAGCAGTCCATATGGTGTGGCTATAAAAAAGGTGACTCCACCACCAGGAAGCCTGGCTGTCCAAAGCGCCAGCATTTAGTAAAAAACATTTTCATTGTAGACAGAATGAATCAGCTAGAAATGTTGTAATGCTGGAATACTACCCTTTCCACAAGTCAGATTTTTACACGAATTTCCCAGCAGTATTTCTCTAAGAGAAGGCATAGTACATTAAGTGTGAGCCCTAAAAAACATGAACCAAAGTATAATTTGAATCTCATGTCAAAACCAGCTACTCAGTGAGGAATTATCTCCTGGCAATAGTAAAAAGAAATGTAAGAGAGACCCAGATTTCAAAAGACTTCAGGATAGTTATGCTTTTCACATTTTAATCTTTTCTGACACAACAGAGCCACCTTCCCTGCCATCACATTTCATCGAGTTTCTATGGCAGGAGAGCTGCATGGAGAAGAGCTCTTATCCTCTAGCTGGAAACGTGGATAAAGGGGCTTAAGTTGGAATCTCTTAGATTATAAGTATTTTTCTACTTAAATATTGAGAAAAGCTCCAGAGAATGCCTCACTTCAAAATAATTTTGATAAGGAGCTATAGATGTTTTGTAGAAAGCATTTTTAACATTTTTAACAAATTTCTGACATTTTGGGAAAATATGACTTTTCTTAAAGTTTGCCAGGCTTCCTAGTTCAGCAAGAGCTGTTGAATATGTTGCTTTAATAAGTGACCACTTCTACTCAGCTCAGTAAAAAAAAGGTCATTATTTCTACATTTATCTTTTCTCTGTCAAAGGCAAAATCCTATCCAAGTTTAAAACATTAATTTATTTAAAATTATTATTATTAGTCTTGCTTGTTATGGCTATTATTTACACTGGCTACATAGAGAACTTTTACGCTATTGAGATTTATAGTGTGCAAACCTTATGTCAGTTGAGATTCCTACAGTCCAATGAGTGATGAAGAGCTAGAAGAGGTGTGATATCCAAGGGTGGTCATGGAGAAGAGACTGATACACTCTGGTTTATTCAGTCAATACAATTCAAGGGATAATTTGCTCATGTAACCACACGTTTTGTATATTTTTCAATTACAGCCTTATTCAAAATATTTTCAATTTGTCAGTAACTATGCTTCTGTCTCATTTGTTTGATCCCTACAAACTGATCTCCTATAGCTGCATTTCAGAAGTGACCCTGTTAATAAATTGTCATCTTTTCATAGAAGGATGTAAAAATTGTTGTAAATATATTCTGAAGAAGTTCTGGGTGACATGCCCAAAAGACAGGTGACTGAAAAGAATAGCTTCACAGCTGGCCCACTTTCATTAGTATTTCCAGTATGTGAATATCTCTTACTTTATTCAAATTAAGCACATTGTCATGCTAATTTATTTTCATTGCTAATGTTGTTTAATTTTTACCATTAATGTTTCTTCAATAGGTTTTCTGGGGTCATGCATTTTCTCTTTTCCTACAACTTGTGTCAGTCATGAGATAAATTTGCAGGTTTCCACAATATCCAGGATGTGAAAATAGTCTTAGTGCATTAATTTTTGCCAGTGTTGCAAACCAGGCATGGGTAGTTCAAGAGAATATATCTTTGGAAAAAAATAGTTCTCTCTTTGACTTCTTTTCCTGTTCTCAACACCATAGTGATCTGTCAGCTTCATAACCATATTGCGTATGGATGCCTCTCCCTCCTTTGTGTTTCATCATGTATCATTTCCAAATGCTCTGGAAGCACTCGGTAAAGCTGCACAATATCCCTTTTTTGAAGACTTATTGCATGCAGGTTCTAAAGCTGCACGTATTTTCTATAGATGCTTGAGTGCTTTATCACATCTCCCTCTCTTTTTCCTCTTTTAGTTCACCTGTGGCCCAAGCTATTTTATTCAACACACTTTTGCTGGGCCTCATTACAGTGACATTTGTATTTTTATGGATGCTTTCCTTTGATGTCGACTGTGAGGTCAGTAGATTTCCTAATGAAATGTACATCAAAGAGTTTGTTCACTCTTTCATGGATGTTCTTTGGAGAGAAATGAGGGAGAGACATCTTGAAAATTAATTTTAAATTACCCCTGAAAACGCATAAGCTGCAAACTGCTCATCTCAGTAGAAGTTCTAGCCAATGGAAAAGGCCAGCTGGAAGAGAGAGCCAGGATCAGCCCATGTGAGTGGGAAGATGGAAGGGGTTAGTCAGGCCCTTCCACAGCCAAGAGCTTTAAGAGATTTTCGCACACACTGTCATCACTCTTCCCTCTCCCCGCTCCCTCCAGCTATCCTTGAGCTTTTTTTTCCTTGAGCTCTTTTCAACCACTGCCACTTTTTTCCTGGAGCAGCAGAAGCCTTAGCCGTATTTGCCCCTCCCGGTGGTGCTTGCTCTGCCTTGGCCCCCCCATCGTGCCCCATCACCTCCGGGGAGCGCTGACCCTTCATGGCTCACCTGTGCTTGCGCCTGCCTTTCTGCAGTCTCCCCTTCCTCCTGTTCTCTTTGCCCTGCGCTGCCTTTTCACCCAACATCTTATTCTCATTGACACAAACTCTTCTTTACATTTCCCCTGGCAAAATAAAGGATTCACTGTGCGAATAAAAATTATACCGAATGCATGTCCACGAGAGACAATGAGAGGAAAAGAAAGTAAAGAACAAGGAAAGCTACAACAAAGCCTGATAGAAACCAAAGTATCCACTAAATCCTTTTCTGACTTCACTAAGCTAGTGTGACAGGAGACATGGAAATCATTCAAACTGGGAAACAATAGGAGAAAAACCCTAATGTGAGAGGAAAAATTCAGCATTTCATTGTCACAGACTGATTTATGATACTACGTGGAGGACTGAATCAGGAATTTACATTGAAGGAACATAAATTTAAAAGAATATTATTAAAAGGCCTATGAATATGAGAAAGGGGAACATGATAAGGTCATTATTCACTTGGAAGAATAATGTCTTTAATATTTTGCTATTAGATTCTGACCTAATATGTAACACATTACAGAAAAAATTATTTGTCTTATAATATTTCTAGATAAAGAGATTCAATAGCATTTTTTGCAGGGATGCAAATATTATAGCTGAACTATAACTTTAAAAGGAAACTGGAGAAATGTGCAGATGATTTAAATCAATGGTTTTTACTTTATAGATAATTGTATTGATTACTCAATTGCAAGTGTCATGCCTGATTATTTTGTTATGTTAAACTCTAAATGCTTCATAAATCTAGGGAGTGAATCATGGTAATGACACATTCCCAAAATCACAGACTGGGAGACTTGCTAAAAACTTGTAAAAGTTGCTTTTTGGAGTATCTGCATTGAGTATTAAAAACCAGTTGTATCACACCTTGCAGCAAATAACTTCAGTGAGGAACTAGAAACACCTTTATTTTTACCTGTGGAAATTAAAGCTCTTCAATTTTAAATCTGCTTAGATTAAAGTGGGCAGTTCACAGTAGTGTTCCATATAACAAGCTGGACAGTCTGACTGTTTGTGGAGAATATCTGTGATAGAGAGGTCTTGTGCCATGTTGATAATTGGGTTCTGTTTAATTTACAGAAAATTGCCCGAGTAGTGATAGCTACTCATCTTGGCTAAGGTATGCAACTGCTCTAGTCTGTAGGGCTCTTTTGGGTAGTTTCTGAGTGGAGGCACTTAATCAGGCTCCTGACTTCCATGTGGACCTGGAGAGCCACGAGGAGATGGAGCTGTTGCTGAGGAAGGGGACCAAGCTGACACAGGCTGAGCTATGGTTTTGAAACAAAGAGGTTTTGTTGCTCTGGGGTATTGATATATGATAAAAGCACTATTTGTAGTGACAGTAGCATCAGAATAAAGAAAGAAATAATGTATAATGAAAACCTCAGGTCATACCTATCCTAACATCTGTAAAGGAATAGCCTTCTGTGGAATGCAGGTGGTCCACAAAGGGATGCATATAAAATGCCTAAATCAAAATGCAAGCTTCAGATAATGGCTGAAATAGGTCCCCAGAGGATCCCCCTTCCTCGAACCAACTCTGTACGTGACAGCCTGTAAAAGGGAGGAAAGAAACACAGAGAATTTTACAATACTAGCTGTGAGAGCTGAGTGTTGCCAGTGGATGAGACTGCTGCACACCTACTGTTGTTTTAGGAGAATCCAACACTAAACAATGCTAGCAATGGCACAGATGAATCTTATAAAATACATTTAACTATTAAAGGTCTTGACCCAAAGGTGAAGTAATTCCAGCTGTCCTGCTGGACCACATAAAAGTGATATATGATACGTAACTAAGATACTCATACCAGGTGCAAGTGACAGATGCAACCAGCACGATGGCAGATCGAGAGTTCTTGTAAATCTCATCAGGAGAGGCCATTTATTAAGGGCTTCAGCATCTCCAGCTGTTTCGCGTCAGCAGATCTGACTGAGTTTCTGTGTTCAGACCTTATAAAGTTTCTGTGGTAATTTTAGTCCGTGTTCTAAATTTTTGGTTGTGACTGATGAGCTACTGGGAATATAGTCGAAAAGTTCCTTGACACACAGACTATTTCCACCCCCATTTTTGTTTCTGTCTTGGTGTATTCAGACATTTCCTGTGGCAAGCCTTTTCCAGCTGAGGAGCAGTACACAGCACAGATATTTTGAACAACACAGGAAAGTATATGTGGAACTGCTTTTTATGTCACTTTTCACATGCAATGGTGATCCTGGAGAGCAGGAATCTGAACTTAGATAAACTACATGAATTGTCCCTTCCTGAACACGTGGAGAGTAAACTGAGGCATGAATTTGCATCTTCCCCAGTGAAGTTATAGTACAGTCTGTGAAAGCCATGGGCTGCGTTAGTTGCTCTGTGTGACTCTGCAGTCACTTTCTCATAGTCCCTAGAGAATGAGCTCCCTCTGAACTGGGCCTGACCTAGATATCCACTCCAGTGTCATTGCAGACATCTTAAGACATTACAAATTAATGATAATCCTAGCAAAATTTAATAAAGCAACTGAGCTAGTATAAATTGCACAGCTGGGCTGAAAAATTACTTTCTCAAATGATACTAATGTTATTGTTATACCCATTATCTGATTATTATAGATGACACTATTTATATGTAATGAAACAAATGTGCATTTAGTGTTGAAGCTTGTTCTGTGTTTTCAGTTAAAATTCATAGTTATGGGAGTAATCATGAAGTGACAAGGGCTAACCCGGGGTCAATCCAGGCTGGGGGATGAACAGATGGAGAGCAGCCCTGCCCAGAAGGACTTGGGAGTGCTGGTGGAGGAGAGGCTGGACAGGACCCAGCAATGTGCACTCCCAGCCCAGAAACCAAACATGTCCTGGGCTGCATCCAAAGCAGTGTGGGCAGCAGGGTGAGAGAGGGGATTCTGCCCCTCTGCTCTGCCCTGGTGAGACCCCACCTGCAGTGCTGCATCAGCTCTGGGGTCCCAGCGCAGGAAGGACATGGGCCTGTTGGGGCGAGTCCAGAGGAGGCCAACACCATGATCAGAGCACCTTTCCTATGAGGAAAGGCTGAGACAACTGGGATTGTTCAGCCTGGAGAAGGGAAGGCTAATTGCGGCCTCCCAGTACCTGAAGGGAGTCTACAGCAAATATGGAGAGAGACTTTTTACACAAGCATGTAGTGACAGGACAAAGGGGAATGTCTTCAAATTGAAAGAGAGCAGGTTTAGATTAAATGTTAGGAAGAAATTCTTGACTGTGAGGGGTGGTGAGCCACTGGAACAGGTTGCCCAGAGAAGCTGGGAATGCCCCATCCCTGGAAGTGTTCAAAGCCAGATGGCATAGAGCCCATGGTAGAAGGGTTAGATTGAGACGATCTTTAAGATCCCTTCAAACCCAAGCCATCCTATGGTTCTATGATTCTATGACCCTACTCTGGACAGTCTGACAGTCAGGCAGTCTGACATGAGCGGCACAGCTTGGTACTGCAGTGACTCCGGCACGTCAGTATCAGCCATGGCTGGATTATGCCAGCTGCAGACCTCAAGATTTCACTAGGCACAGGCTTGACATGATAACTCTGTAGGAATACAGTAAACAATTTTGAGGGCCCAATGAAAACCATATGGCAAAGAATCAGGAAATGGGGCTTTGGAGGCAGCAGGGATAGACCCATTGGGTCCCCTGAAAATCAGTTCTTTAGCTACACTGAAGTAGTTCCACTGACTGTTGAAAAAGAAAGTTTAGAAAACTAGGTTGCATCTCTAAGGAATACAAATTAGTATCTCGTTTATTTGGAGTTTTTGAAGAACAATAAAAGTGAATATGTTATTTTATGTATGTAAGGCTGTACCATGAAGAAATAATAAAGACAAGCAACTGAGGTCCATTACCTGATGTTTTTCTAACTTCCTCTGAGACTGGTGGTTCCTGAATAAGGATTTGTTTATAAGCTCTAGTGATGCTTCACTCTCACTGCTACTTCAGTATCTGAGCTATTTAAATTAAAGTTAGCTTGCCTATCAACATTATATTGCAGTTTCATACATGATGCCAGTGTAGATGTATACACCTCAGATCTCCAACATTCAGGTCAGTTATGGTTCGTCAAGAAACTGTTAGAAGAGAATTAACAGTGAAAGAACTGTCTCAAAAATTTCGTATTTCATTTTGTTTTTTCTTGCACAAAGGGCAGTCTTGTATTTTCAGTCTGCGTAGCCTCAGGCAATTCACACAGTACAGAATACTATTCTATTGAGAAATGAATTATAGTGAGAGGTATTGGAGAGCTCTGTAACCTCAGAGAGCATCAGAACGTCAGTGCTTCACAGAGGCATTGCAAAACTCTCCTTTAGCCAGGTATTGCAAAGTCATAGTTATTCCTCTGTGAGGAAACCTACCTATTATTCACTGAGTACCTATCCAGGTTATTCAGGACAGACACAGCCCCAGAAGCATATCTACTGCAACCCCGAGAATGGATTTAAGCATATCAGGATCCGTTACCTGCATGTTTTCTAGCTGTAGTAGTAGCTGTAGTCCTGCTTCTGCTCCAGCTTAAAGTCTCTTTGCTCGTGGAGAACTTCTGCCTGCTTTCCTTTTTCTGTGACTTGAACATCTTTAGCTGGGGTGACGGAGAGGGAAGGTGTCCCATTGCACTGCTCTTAAGCATTAGTTTTGTGCATCTACCGACCTTGCCCGGTTAGGAACAGGATCATCAGGAAACCAACTGTGTGCTGAAAGCCTAACAGGAATTTGTAGACCTGTTAAGCAAACTCCGCAGTGAGCATTCACGAGACTCTCTGGCAGTCACGCTCCCAATGCCAGAGACTTTCACTGCTGGGACCAAAGCACCTTCCCAGGGGGAGCTCCAGTGAGCCCAGGGGTGCCCTGCTTGGCTCCCTGCACACCTCACTCATACAGTCAGACCTGGTTTTGTGACCAGCTTAACCACAGGTTTTCCATAGCAAAGTCTGAGATGTCTCGTTCCATAAAGCCGTTTATTCATGGTGCTGTAACACAGAAACAGCCCGAGCTGGTGCCTCTGAGGAGGGACCCCCAACAAAGGAACCCCTGGGCTTTTGTACCCTTACAGTCTACCCAGGCACAAGTCTCACTTTTCCTCCTGAGGCCTCCTTTCCTGCTGTGTTTCCAGCATCCATTCACCTGACAGGCATCACCTTCTTTGTGCCATTTGTTAACCAAAAGGTTGGCAGTCCACGGCCTCTTGTCTCAGGCTTCCAGCCAGAGCTCAACCTGCATCTCAGCCTGCAGCTTGCAAATAGATGCACCACTACCTGCACCAGATGTATTCCTCAACAAACCACACCTTCAGGCTGACAGCTAAGGTACTGCCATAAAAATTGGCTCAAAATCAGCTTGGGCAAAAAATCATTACGTCGCCATCTGTGATTTTTGCAGACTCTGCTCAGCTTAGTGGGGAGCTGTTTCAGCCAGTTTCAATTTAGGAAGGTGGATAGCTTTCTATAGCTCTCTTCTAGGAGACTTGCAGCATTTCCCTGTTTCTGTACCTGGCCAGTGCACCTTAGCCTTGATAGATCTCTCTCTGATGTTTTTTTATTTCTTATAACTAGTCTCTAGGGCACACCATAAATTTGCAGAGGATTATCCTATCTCTTTTTCATTTGTCTTTTCTTCCTTGTCCCCAGTTCCCAAAGCGCTGTGATTAGCATTTTGAATGTATTCCTTTATACACCTCAGTTTGCGCATTACTGGCTTTAGCCTGCATTTCCTACTTGCAGCCTTCTGAAGTCACACCGCTGGCAACTAATTCATTATATAATGAAATGTAATAAATGAATAACATTCTTATTTAATTGACAACTGTTTTGGTTGGCATCATATAAAGACTTAATCTGGCAATAAAATGCTTTTGGTTAATTCATTGTCCCTACCCCTGATCCCCACCATTAATTTTACAGGATTTCAACTGTGGAGTCTTCATTGAGAACTTCTTTGGGCAAGTGTACAAACTGAGGTGTCTTGCAGAGATGAGGCCTTATTCTAACTTTTGCTCAGTCACATACTCTCCTTCCCTCTTTCTGTGGGCACCTCAGGTGGATTCATATTTGGAGCAATCATTTTTATGTATTGTGTGCATAATATCTGCCTAATAATCACATGCAGATGAACCTGGAAGGTCTCTGACCCCGTAAATTATTGTCTGTCATCACCTACAGCCATTCTCTCTGTCAGGACTGCTAGATTTATTCCCTTTCCCAGCTCTCTAAGAATGCCACTGGGAGAACCAGTGACACTCTTTTCTCAACAGTCAGATTTGTCAGCATAGGAATATTATTGTCAGCATAGATAAAGCAATTTATTTTAAATTATTGTAATTTTTTTTAAAGTATATTTTTAGAACTATCTCTGATCAAATCACCATAGGGCTCCTTGTCTCCAAAGCTAAGGTTTGACTGTCACTGTCCATGCTAGTGTCAGGTCAGAGTGGCTGTAGTGACAAGGCAGAGGGGATGTGTTGAGGCAGCAGCTCACAAGCTTTTGGTCCATAATGTAACCCTTAGCAGTCCTGTGCTCTGTCCTCAGCTCTAACGCACCTTGGACCTACAGGTGTCCATCCTCAAGCCCCAGAACAGACACTCATACCTGTCCGCCTTAGTTCCTTCACAGACTTATCCTAAGTGGCATCTTCTGTGTCTCTTAGGAAGGTTGCTCCCATGGGAGAATGGTGCACAGGCTCTAGCACCTCCTGTGAGAAGCTTACAGCCCAGCTGGGGACAAAGGCCTGACAAGGGGCCCTCTAAAACAGACACGGAGAGCCCTTATTGAATATACAAACACCCTGAATAGTCAGTTCACATCATTGCTCCATGCTAGAGACAGAAGGATCCTGTTTCTCCACCCTCTGTTACAGGGCCCAAGAGGCAAATACCCTCATTGAACAGACTGTCTCTCACTCGCCAGATGTTCACCCACTCCTGGGCAGTGACATAGGAAAATGTTTCATGTAGCAGGAAGTTTAGTGGTTCCTGCACATTCCTGAAAGCTTTTAATGAGGCTGAGGCTCATTAAAACACACCCAGCTCTGACACCATGGGAGCTGAAGTAAGGGCATAAAATACTTGATTAGTATTACTGCAAATGCGCGGGTACACCAAGCCTGGTCTGGAAAACCAGGAAAATCATTCTGGCACTACAACATTTAAGAAGTCTTCTGAAGCCCCGCTTGGCTGAACAATCTGAAAAGAGAGAAGTATGATGGAGGCATAAGTAGGCAGTAATATGCCAATGAGAAAACCTGGCTGTCTGTCTCCTTATGCACAAAACCCAATATTTCTTTAGCCTCCCCTTTCAGCAGATGACCACAAAAGTTGGCAAATCATTCACTGCGATTTGAGTCCATGCCCCTTCTTATTTGAACTGATCACTCTCCTTTTATTGTCTAGTCAACATGTGCAGAGATCAGCACGGAAATCAAAGGATTCTTTCAGATGCTGCTGCCTGGATGAATGCATTCAGAATAGGGAAATCAGTTCACAGATTTTATCCAGAGAGTGGAATTCAAGGGAAGTGGATAAGCAGACTAAATTCTTTATTGACTAGGAGGTTCAAAGAGTCTACAAGTGTGGACTTGTGCGATTTATAGTCTGCTACACATGGAATTCCCTCTTAGACTTGCCCTGGACCTGTCTCCATGACTCAGACAGAGGACCATGGATAAGGACAGGAAATACTGAGCTCTGCAATAAGGGAGGCATCTGAGAACTTTCAAAGTGGCACATTGTCTCTCTTGGTGATGAAAGTGTCAGGTTGGTGTACTGTATATTTCACTGAAAATGATCAGGTCTTCCTGGCACAAGAGGTTAATGATCAACTAAAACCGAAAATATTTGCATTTTACAACCACATTTTCCTGCCCTTCCTAGAGTGCCTCCAAAGCTCCTCCATGTGCTGATGGAGGACACATCAGCTGTCTGCTTGTTTCCCTAGATTCTCACCATCCTGCACCTAGAGGAGCAGCCGAACACAGCACATTGCTGCAAGCCTGTCCAAACCAGGGGCGGGGGCACACCACCCTGATGGGGTGTGAAAGCATCCATTGCTTGAAAATCTCAAGCTGAAGCCCAGGGTTTTGAAGGTTAAATATTAGAGGGTGTGCATCCTTCATTCCTAAATCTTTGTTCCTGCCCTGGAGGACACAGTGGACGAAAGCCACTTACTAAGTCTTGTTTTCTTTCCAAACAAATCCTAGAGCTTTAAGCACACTTTTTATTTGTCATATTACTTTAAAGAGTAAGATGAAAGGGGCTGTCTTTATGTTCCCTGTATATCTTTCAGCAATTTGCCTAGCCCAAGCAGGAATGCTAGTATTTATATCCTCTATATTTCAGAGAGTACTCACTCTGTGGCCAGAGAGTCTATATATTATTGTTATTTTTGGTTCAGCTTTCAGGACTTGCGTGTTGCAAACAGCGCCTTTTTTTTTTTTTTTTTTTTTTTTTTTTTTGTAAGGAGACAGTAGAAAACTTTGCATTTGACAATGTCTGTGTCTCTTGACTCAGTGCACTTTTGGAAAGCCATCTCCTCTGGTATTCACACTATATCATCCCCCACCACAAGACGATTTAAAATAAGATATTCCCAGTCCTGCCAGCTTTCTCTAAACAAAGCCTGTGAGTTGAAAATGAGCTCAGTATATGCGTGACATGTATTGGCATAGACACACCAATAGGAGGGGAGTGGTTAGGGTAATTTGGGATATCCTAGGAAGCTTTGGGGAGAACTGTGAACCTCTCACTGGTCTTCCTTCAGGGACCTTTGTTTTCATTCATTTCAATAATCCACTTTTACCCTCAGACCATCAGCCTTCATATACCCCAAATAAAGCCCTGAAACAGAATGCCTGGGCAGCAGGGTGTCCTATTTCTGCAGCTGACACAGAGAAATGGGATCAGGAGGCAAAAACAAAAATCTGTTCTCCATGGGGTGGTGGTTTGAGATGCATCTGCCTCTGGAACAGCCAACGCATGTGCAAAGCTACAGTAGGGGGTCTGATGCAGGGGAGAGATGCCTTTCTTTTTAATACCCCAAGCTGGCCCCAAACCTGATAAGGAGAAATGTGGTATTCTTATGTCTTTTAGCATGGCTAAAATCTCTATTTATTGTTGATATGAGTCAGTTAATGTGACTAAAAATGTATGTCAGAATACACACCTTGGAAAAAATGACTAATCAGATACTGTTTTAAAAAGTGCCTAAATGAACAACAGAGTAACATGAACTTCTTATTTAGAAGTGTCCATATAATCTAAATGCCATTTAAATATCACTAATGCTTTGAATCTTGTACAGTGTTTCAGAAGCATTCACATGCCTAATTCCCTTTAACATCAGAGACTGTAAGGCATACAAATATCTTTGCAATAGTTTTCAAAGGTCTCAAATACATATTAGCACTAAAAACAGAACCTTGTTTTATGGTTTTGTTGTTGTGAACTTTTATTTACAGGCTGTCTGTCTTTACCGAAAGTTTGTTCACTGGCTGTTGACTTCCTTTTTTAATGTTCAAGCACTTTGAAAAGTTTTGTTTGTCCTCAGTGTAACTAATCTCACAGATGGATTATTAGGCTTACAGAAATTGTTTACATTTATAAATATTTTCTCTCATGACTGAAACATTTTTGAGGGAGAAGTTTCTGCTGAAATACTCCCTTTCTTTATGGAAAATGTACTTGTGCTTTGTTTGAAGGAGGCCACTTGCCCTGGCTAGGCTGGCATGAACTGGTGTATGGCTGCACATACAGTACACAATGTACTTTTTTTGGTAATTTTCTTCATTTCTCCCTGTCTCTGCTTCTTTTATTTGCACAAACTTTAATAAACTGCAAGAGAAATCCTGTGAAGGCTGGAGCTTTCAAACCAAAAATGCAGCACTTGAAATGAAATAGTATGATCTCATCCATCCCTAATTTTTACTGCCTTTTCTATGCCCAGTAGACAGCTTTACTTTTATAAAACTTGAGTCCTTGTCAGCCTTGAAAATACTACTTATTGACTTTGTCACTTGTATTTAGTTTAAGCTATTGCCTCTTGTATATGTCTATACACAATGAGTTTCCAGACAAAATATTAAGCATTTTTTATATTGATCAAGAGATATAATTCCAAAGTCAAACTATTCTCCAACAGTGCACAAGGGAAGGAAAAGTTTTTCAGTGTACTGTGGCACAGTTTTGCGCTCCTGTACATCTGACACTAGAATAAAATGCACTGGGCTTGATCCAACAGAGAGTGGCTTTTTTGTCTGTTGATCCTGGACATTTCCAGAGCCCTCCAGGATCTCTAGTGAAAAAGTCTATTTTTGATTCTAATGGGAGAAAAGTGCTTCCTTCTATGGTAGCAGACTGCCAAATTATGCATCCCATGCTGGCTTTTTCTGACTGGCACTGCAATAATAGCTATAGTAAAAATTTTAGTCTTTACCTCTAAAGCCAGTTTGGCATGAAAGATTGATAAGCTGGTGACTCAAAACCAAATGTAGTATTTCATAACAGAGCATAGGCAGAAAGAGCTGCTGATTGTTTTCCCGTTTTGCACAGTAAATGAACTAACTAGCCAAATCCATTGCTAGGTATCTGTAAAAGGGGTTATTTGTTTTCCCTTAAATAACCCTTGCAAGTTTTGAAAATGAAATCAGCCATCACAAGCAGGCTTTTGAACACGCCACCAGGGCTGAATGCAGTCAGCATGCTCAAGACATCATTTGTCATGACTCAATCAATGGGGCAGGGCAAAAATCTAAAGAAAAGCTGAAGTAGAATAAAACAGGTTCCATGCATACAGTCACAATGCATACATCAGAAGATGATTAGTCCAGCAACAATTACATACTTATAGTACCCCCATATTAAAGAAAAAAAAAATTACTGAAAGGGGAAGAATACTATATTTATCAAAATAACCTGACAATAATATCACAGCTGGAGCCAGAGATGTAGGCAGCAACAGGAAATTGTGGACTGCCTCTGTTGATACCTTCCAGTACTGTGGATCCAAAGCTGGAATAGGCTCCTGATTCACTGAAGTACTTAAGCATGTGTTTCATTCCCAGTGAGTTCAAAGAGACTTAATCTTGTCCCTAAAGTAAGCATCTGCTTAAATATTTAGCTCAATGAGGACCTACTACCTTGATCCCATTTTGATTGGAAACATCCACTGACTTCCACGACTGCAGAATTAGACTCCTAAATAGGACTTGCAGAACTGTGGATCTGGGCTTTAGTCATTCACCCAGTTTGCTCTAAGCATGTGTCCTGCGTAGAGGATGTACTATTCATCAGGAGTATGTATTTACCAAGTCTTGGGATAGCTAACTGATCTCTTCTCTGTAGTGACCATTGACAGGGCCCAAGGGAATGGCCTGAAGGTGTGTCAGGGAGGCTTTAGGTTGGGTGTTAGGAAAAGGTTCTTCACTTGTTGGGCACTGGCACAGGCTCCCCAGGGAAGTGGTCACAGCACCAAACCTGACAGACGTCAGGAACCATTTGGACAATATTCTCAGGCACATGATGTAACGTTTAAGGATGTCCTGTGCAGAGTCAGGAATTGGACTTGATGATCCTTATGGATGCCTTTCAACTCAGCTTGTTCTGTGATTCTGTGAGTACCCTTACTGGATATCTCAGCTGATTAGGATGGTAGAGCCTGACTCAGCTAAGTACTTGAGCATGACTGCACAAGCTGGATTATAAAATGGAGTTGGTTGGTTTTGGTCTAGGCATGCTCTGAAGAAATTGCAGAGTTCCCACTTACTTCCAGAGGCCAGATACAGCTATGAGGACACAATTAGGTGGATCAAGGTCATAAGGCTCATGGGGTTGCAGAGCAAAAGGGGCGCTCTGGTGTTTTGCAGAGATTCAGACCAGAGGCCCTGCTGCAGGGGCGGGCAAGGTGGAAGCAGTGGTGAAAGTGTCACGCACAGCACACAAGGTTTGATGGGTCTTTATGTAGCCCCATTAAAGTCAATGAGAACGAAACACACGCTTTGCTCTGCAGAGATGGGATTACTCATGCGCCTAAAATTAAACATGTGGTTAAGTGCTCTGCTGAATCAGGGCCAGAGAGATGGAAAATGAGCACTGCCAGTACTGATTCTCCCCCATCCTCTTTTCCACACAGCTGCCTCCTGATGCCTCCTGACTCTTTCGTAAATATGGACTGTAGCTATAGTACTATATTAATTACTGAAAGAAACTGGGCCATATCCAAAGTCTTGGCCTCACTGAGGTCTTACTTAGACAAAACTTCCATTAACACCAAGTTAAGATTTGACTTCATGATCATAAAAATGGGATTCTGCAGCATAAGAATGGAGCTGTTCCCAACACAATGGATGGAGACGAGGTTTCCCATGACAGAACCAAACTGGTGGGAAAGTACCACTAATAGAAAAGTCCAGAGGAAAGGTAAATTTTCTATTGGGAAATAAATATTAGAGAGCTTCTTCTGCACTTTTCTTTTGTGTGCACTTAATCAGTTAACTTGTCAAATCTTTTAGCATAAATAACTGTTACAGCACCTGAGAAAATTACATTTGTTTGTACACAGCAGAATTATTATTAACACATTTGCTTATTTAACAGGTCTGTTAATAGTTATTAATTTGATCCAACATACAAAAGATTTGTGGTAGCATCAAATTGTTTCTTTAGTTTTAAAACCAAAAATGAAGGCTAGAGTATGGAATCTCTCTTTAAATCAAGGAAAAGGTCATATGTGTGTGTTTGACATAAGTGACTATTCATTTGACAAGCATCTGGAATTTATGTTACATAAATTTGGTAAGTCACCATATTCTTACATTTCCTCACCACTTTCAGAATGACATTCCAAGAGTTACATTCAACCTACTTTTAAAGTAGGCTATACTTCCTCTATCCATGTAAGCATCCTATGAGAAAACAATTGAGATAAGGCATATCATACAAGAATATAAGTGATACTACAGATATTATAGCTTAATAAATGATGTGTTTTATTTTTGTATAAATTATAAAGCTATGGATTTTCTGATAAACATTGATGATAAGGCTTTGATGTGCATTTTATTATCTTTGGAAATGTGGGCATTTCTGATTGAAATAAGCATTGAAAAATAGACAAGATGGAGAATTTCAGAAAATATTGTCTTCCCCTCTCACAGTGCAGCAAAGTTTAAAAGATTTTGAAACTGCTCACCGTGTGGTTTGTTCTGTTAAATTAAATCAATATCAGAGTTAAGACCCAGGAATTCTGAGAATTTCTGCACAGGTCATTTAACTTTCCTGTTTCTCCACTTGTCACTGTGTTATCAGTGTATTACTGATAACTGCCTTTGAACCAACAAAGTAAAATGCAATTAGAAGTATAAACAGGTTAATGATATTAGATAAAAACTAAAAGTAAGAACAAATTATTATGCCAAATATATACTAAATATAGTGTATAGTAGACACTCCATAATAATTTAAAATAACCAATAATAATGATAATGCAATGCACAACAATCCTTGAAAAATCTAGTGTCTTTCATTACTGCCAGTAGATCTGGGTATACAAGGGAGGGTACTTCAGCTACTTGTTTTTTAATGGAAAAAGTGTTTTGCCAGGCTGGACATTTATCAGTCTTTGTTAGATACAGACTAATCCCAGGAAATGCAGAACTGGGCATATACTTCTGCCGTGCTCCAGAGAACCAAAAAGCCTCTACAACCATACTTCAATATTTAAATCCTTTCTTGGTTCTTGCCTTGATAATCATCATGGAAAATGCGACCCAAGACAGTTGGCTGGGTTGCTTTTTGTCAATCCTCACATATTAAATGCATATATGCTAAGTCTGTGGTGTTCTAGGTGTAAGTGGGATGTGCAAATGTCATACAAATCAGAAAATAATTAATGCCCCTTCCCAAAATGAAAAGAACTCAGCCTTCACAATGTCCATATCTTGCAAGAGCCACTTTTATGTAACTGTTGTGCTATATTTACACTTATCCAGCTGAAATCTGAAGATGGAGAGAAGCAGATCCATGTTAAACTTCTTGCCTTTAATAGACAGCTGAAGACCTCAGTGGCTAAAACTCAAAATGGCTGCTGTCTGTCAGACTTCCCTGTTGAACAGTAGACCTGGGAGCTTATGTTTGCTTTTTTTGGCTGTAAAAAAATCACCTTAAACTGAGTTCAAATAAAATGCTTTTTAAAGAAATACACTTTTTTTTGTTCTGCCCCAGCATTACTGTTTATAAGAGAATGAAGAGTGTTTAGGGAATCCAATCCAGGAAAGATGGCAGAGTTTTTTTTGTGGCTGTGGCTAGATTAATATTAGAGTGGCTATAACTCTTACATGACTAGCTTACTTTGAGAGATAGTGATATTTGGATGAATAAGCTAAAAGGCCTGGAAGGAGATAAAAGAGAAGAATGATGCACTGTGGTGAGCAGCAAGGGATGTGCAGGCATGTCCTAGGGGAAGTACTGACCTGTGACAGTTTACTCCTGGCACTGATGTATGTAATTTTTCTCTGCCTACATCACCATCATCTTCTTCCCCACTTCCCCTAACCATTTTACCTTGCTGGCGTAATGATCTGACAAGTTCTTGCAGCCCTGTAAAAGGACATCCCAAACTGAGTAGGGTAGAGCAAGTGTGCAGTTGGAAGTGTGGTGTCATAGTATAGAAAATACATGTATTTTCATATAAAAATACATATTTTTACTATTTCTTTCATACATTTTTAATATGTGTATTTTTGGTGACACTCCAAGTGTCATAGAAAAATCTACTGTACAGGGCCCAGGATTAAGAAGCCTTCATGATTTTCCCATCCCACGAGTAAAGACTAGAAGCTGGAATACCTCTATCAGTTTTTAGAGTGGTTTCAAGAAGATAAGGACCCTCTCTATAATGTAGCTAGAGAAGCCATTTCGCCTGCAAGGCAGACAGGACATGTCAATTAAGAATGACCTAGTTTCACTGGACTGGCAGAGGATATGGGTATTCTCTGAACTACAGTGGAAAGCAACCACAAGTCATATGGCTCTGCTTGGGAAAACTACCCATGAGCAGTGGGATTAATTTTGGCCTGAAAAATGAAGTTTTTTCAGTTTGGAGAGCTATCTCGCAGAGACAGTCTGGTCTGTGCCTGTGGTACCCTCAGCCTACCATGCAGCAGGTGCTGAGCTGAGGGGTCACAAAGCCAGATTCAAGCAATAGAATAAAAGAGTTTTGTGGCTGGTCATTTTATCTTCCTGATAGAGGGAGAGCAATACAAGAGCAGAAAGTATGAGGTAAGAACCATAAACAAAGCCTGGAGCAATGATTTGTTATGGTTTAGGATCACATGAGAAGTCCTGAAAGTGTCAGCAAAATCTGGGTGTGGTGAAAGTGCGCCCTAGCAGAAGGTCTTAAAGCAGGCAACAAAACAATAACAGGAGTTCATGTGGTCTAGACCAATGGCCAAATACAGGAAACCACAAAGTGTGCTTGCTGGCAGAGAGGAAGAAGTGCCTGAGAGTGGAAAACTGCTGTGACGGCCAAGCAATATCCAGGAGGACCCAGACACTTCCTCACAGAGCACCAGGAATTGTGTGGGCGACCCTGGCTCTGTGTTCTCAAGGACGGACCAGGACAGATGCCAGCAGTGAAAGCAGAATCCCTAGGGGAGTGTATACAAGGGGGCAAAAGCAGAGCAGCAGGAGGGAAAGTTGAAGCTGGACAGAAATACCCATTCCACAGTTAGCCATTGCACAAAGTGGTCTGCCAGATCAATTGGGATCTGAAAGCAGTTTGTCCTGCAAATGACCTTATGAAGGAGACCAGCTGGCTAAGGGCTCTCTGTCAGTTAAGGAAAACAGAAGTCTTGGGGATTATGTCAGGAAGTGATTGGTGTCTGCAGATGCTCGCCCCTGGATCACCATCACCCAACGAAGAAGAAGAAAATCTAAGGGTCACGCTGGCCATGAGCCACAGTGGCCCAGCTGCACAAGACTGTGGGTGAGCCTGGAGGCCCAGGCGCCTGAGGATGGAGTAATCCTTCCTGAGATGTCAAGGGGACTGAACAGAAAGGATCGCTGAGTGGACTAGCACAAGATAAACTTGCAGCACATATGAATGTCACATGCTTTTCTGGTGTAAACTAACATACTACAGTCCTGGAGATCCAAATCCTACACCGCAAAATAGAGTAAAACACAAAACATGTAACCTCGTTTTACAAGACTTAGGTAACCCTGCTGTTCCTAGTGCATGCAGGTAACCTAATGATATAACTTCTAGTTGACTTCTCTGACAGAGCTGAGTGGCTGGAAAGCTACAGCGAGGGATCTGCCAGGACATCCCTACAGAAAAGCCCTGCCTGTTTTGATTGCTGCTAGCAACTGAGTGCTGCCTGAAGCCATGCACAGCAGAAGCATTTGGTATTTTGCCAAAGCAAAAAGGAGCGGGTGTTATACCCAAAGCGCTTGGAAGGATTCAACTCCCTTTGTGTTTCACGCATACCTCTACAATGTACCCAGAGCACCATGGAGGCGAAGCAAAATCTCTATGAGAGTCAGAGAGGAGACTGACACCGAACAGTGATGGAAGTTGGCTGGATTTGGCAGAAAAAACAGGGTGGAAGCAGGAACTAGTATCCTTTGTTGTCCAGGAGTGATAATGAAGGAGTGACCACCAAAGGGCAGCATTTTCTTAATTGTTTTGTCATGTTGTTTCTGTGATTTGCTGCCCTAATATCCCTATGACACCATTCAGATATCTGAAATAAATAAATAAAGTAGTGGTTGTGAAAATGGCCTTGAGAGCCTGCAAATGCCAGTCAACAGGAGAGTGTCCAGTACTGGCCTCTTTTTGGAGGTACAGAGTAGAGAGGTCACAGAGTCTGGAGAAGATTTGTAAAATGCCCTGACTAATGCAGAAGGTACCATTGATCGATATTTTACACTCTAATGTCACGCAGTGCAAAAATGTGATTAATGGAATAATTAAATTCCCTTGCTTCCAGCAGAGACCTGAACCTTCATTTTGGTGGTTTTTCTCAGTACAATAATGTTTAGCTAGTTTAAAGGTGTTCTTTAATTTAATTTGAGCTTATATCCAAATTTTACAGAGGTATGGTGAAAAATTATGTCACGTTGTCAGCAAAAACAATTAGATTATGATCCTTTAATCACTCATATTGAGCATGAAGTCCCTGATTCAGCAATGCATTTAAGTGTGCTTTGAATTTTAATTATGTGTGACAATCATTGTTATTCAGAAAAGTGTTTAGGCGTGTGCTTATATGTTTTGCTGAACTGAAGCTTGAGAGAAATAAGAAGGCATCTGACACTTACCTAACAGCAATCGAGGGTGAGTCACGGTACTGAAACTGAAGCTGTGGCCACAGAGAGTTATTGCACAGAGCAGTCTACCAACCGTGTACTATAATAATCAAGAAAGAAAAAGATCAGCTTTATCCCAGTCTTCAGACTCCTTAAATATCTTTTTTGGTGGTTGAAACTGCCAGGGTCCTTTCATTTCTTGTCAATCAAGGATGGTGAATATGGGAATGTTTGTTTTTTTCATTGCACTTTCCACTGGACAAATAATTCCCATCACAGAATGGTGGCTGTTGAACAAACTCCTGCTGTAAATCCAGTTGAAAGGCTCCCATTGATTCTGAGGAAAGCTGCTTCAGGCCCTGGTGAGTCACTGCATGGGCAGCCCTGATCTCAGCACTTCTTGTGTTGTCTCTGTAATACGGCAGCAGATCAAGGTCTCCCAGCCAGTGACTAAGGAATGCCTAGATTGGAGAATCACTTCCCAATCCTAAAGTCTTCTGACAGCAGGCTGCTGCCTCTTTCTAGCTGTTCCTTTCTTTCTAGATGTCTCAGCCATCAGTGTGAGCTACCCTAGGATGGCAGACTGTCTCTAAGAGCACCTGGCAGAGCTCTGTGGTGGATTCTGCTCTGGCAAGCATCCACTGTACTTGGATGCAAGGCACCGCTGCTCCACTTGCCTCAACCATGATACCAAGAGAAGAATTTAACCCCCTGTCAGCTCAGAGTAATAAATGAGAGAACTCCCCAACTGATTATCAGCTATTTTACCTGAAACGTCCAGGACCATTTAGATCTTACTATGACTGGTTAAAAAACATAATGGAAAATTGATTTTTTTTTTCTGCGTTGTACGGAGAAAATCAATGCAGATTAAGAATAAGAGACACAGCAAAAGGGAAGAAATACAACTGCAAATTCCACTGGATTCAAACCCAAAACCAAGAGTATATATTCTAAACAGCAGGAACACATGCTTTCTAAAGCCTCCTAACTCTCTGCACTGGTAAAATAATCTCAAACAAACTTGAAAGCAGATTGAAAATAGATGGGGTGTCTCTAAGTGAAAAGAGACAGTTATCCTTTGCACCTGCTAACAAACACAGTTCCTTTTTTTGTTATGAAATGTCTCTCACTTAAAATACTGCTTGAAAGTAAACTCCTTCATCAATTCATGATGAATGCTTCAAAGGCATTTTGGAAGACACTCTAAACCATTGGCTTTATTGTAGCTTTATTTAGGATTTGAGGAGAGAGAATACTGCAATCAGAAAGGAAGAAAGACAGACAGAAGAAATTATACCTTTCAGTCCCTGTGATTTAGAAGGAATAACATGCTTCTTTCTTGATCTGTTATATCATATACTTACAGAGTAAGATTTGACAATGTGGCATTGAACTGCAACTGCCTGCTGAAGTGATATCATCCTGTACCGTATAGCAGGAACTTCTGGACCTGGGACTTCTGTGCCCTTTCTAGAATGCCATCCTCCCACTGCTTTTGGATTAATCACTGCATGCTCCCCTCTGTACTTTCCAGCAGAAGTGATTAATGTAAAGGGTGGGCAGCCATGCCCTCCCTGCTGTTTAGTCCCTTGTCTTCATTTAGAATAAAGGTCAATTTTGACAGCAATCTTATTTTTTAAAATTATTGTTTTTCTATTTTTAAATTCCTCAAACTCTTTCAACAAACCTAAGTAAGTTTTCCTCCTTTCTGAAATTGTGCAGCCACACATATTTATTCCCCACATAAAGGAGAAAAAAGTTGCTGCTGCAGTGCAGTGCTCTGGGCATTTAAGACCTGCTAAAAGTACAGCACCAAGTAGGTGCTTTTTCTGGTGGTGACGAGTGCACATCTGTCTGAGGATGTAGAGCTGAGCTTGCTCTCCAGTTTTGGAGGCCTTCCCAAGCACCTCACCATTTTGCCTGTTAAGAAAAGTAGGCTGGGAAAAATGCTAGACATTAATTGTGGCAAAGATTGTCCTGTCTCTGTTTTGACAACAGGATTAAGAAAACATGATTTTTAATGGCTACACTGAGAATTAGGGATGTTTGACAAATGTTTCTGTAATTCTGAACTCCCTAAATGCTCTAAAAACCATCCCAAAGCACCAGACTCTGTGATAGGAACACTTCGAGAAATATAACTGAGAAACAGGGCACTGCATGTAATGGGTACTGGCCTCCAGAACTGCCTGCAGCAGGACCCTGAGCTCAGCACCACAGGAAGACCATTCCAAACCTTTTCTCCCTTTTTTTCCATCACGTCCTCTGCTATGTGAGTGTTTTTGGCTATCCACTGCCAAACTTTAAACATCAGAAAACTTATAAACTCAAACTAAACCATTTGGCTTAAAAAGCAGCAGTAAAAGTGAACATTAGAGAATATGAATCAGATAAATGTGTCCCTATGACAAGTTTGTTTTTTCTACTGAAAAATAATTTGTTATTCCATATATTTTGCCACTGAAGGTTTTCTTTTAGAATGCACATTATATCAGAAATTTTCTCTGAAGCTGAGTTGAAATATGTGCAAAAATTAGACATTTTCCTTTTTTGGTGTGTGTATAAATAACATTACAGCATTCTTCCCATAGAGTGTATGGCAAAGATGGAGATACATTTACAGATAACCTAAGTAAGACAGGAAGCCAGCTTTGGTGTCTTTGTACGAAAGCAATGATGATGTGAGCTAAGGATTTGCTCCTTGTTCACAAAATCGGCTCATGGCTCAGCTCCTTTTTGCTGGTAAAGCTCTTGGATTGCCAGCAGCACTTTTGGAGTCTCGTTTGGTAGCCCTTTTGCCTGGCTGGTGCAGCTTGGTAGCCCTGGGGCAATGCTTATCTGGCAGTATTAATGACTAACTTTTGTCAGGACTCTTTGAAATTGAATTCTTATTTAAGGAGGGCTGGAATTGTAAATAAAGAACCTTTTTTCTTATCTGATTTCAGCCTGGCCAGGGGAAAAAAGTACTTTGCGGGTTGTTTGTGGGTTATTTGTGCACACAGAGGACTGTGTCACAGGAGCCTTTCAGCCAACTACCATCTGCTGCTGCTAATGGAAGCTCTCTAAACCGGCCCAAATCAGGCAAGTCTTTGAGATCAAACCATATGAAGAATGAAGAATTTGCAGTCAGTTAAATTTTCAAAATGGCATTCTAAAATTCTTTCTTCCAAGTCCCTCGCTAAAATATGCTGCAATGTACAACAGTGCAGTGCTGAGGGTGAGTCCAGGGACAGAGGGGTAACTCTGAGGTAATGGAAAAGGCTTTCCTTTTGGAAATGGAAAAGGTTTTCCTCGAAACAGTTGGAATATGCCCGGTGATTTGGATGGGTCTATACGTTGTGGGTGCTGGGAATAAGCTGAAGAGCCAGGAATCACCCGGGAATATGTATTTCAGTGATGGACTTTAATAACACAGGACAACCGAGCAGACCCACCTTGCATGTGCATGTGATTAATAGCTGTGGTGAAGGCTTAGTGAATAACAGCCTGATGCCAAATGGATATCAATGGGATCAAACCATGCATTTGGCACATATAGGAAGGAGCATTCATTGTTGTACACAGAATAAAGGAGAGTGTGCAGCAGCTCCCCGAACCCCCGGTAGAGCTCTGGCATGTGAACAAGAATCTGGCTGTAACCCTGCACAATAAGGACCACGCATGTACACATGTGCACACAATTACATGGCATGAATATAACAAGAGAAAATTGAATATAAAATATTACAGAAAGCCAATAATTCTGGTTTATATCTTTCTTTCTCCTTGATGCATAAGAGAACCTGGCTATTTTAAAATCTGGGTTCTATTTACATGGCCAAATTTAATGCTCTTTCTTGTGCAAAATATGGTAGGAAGGAATTTAAAATGTCAGCATTCTCTAGACCTGTTTATCTCTTTTCATGCCTCCCTCTGTATTAAGGAATAGACACTAGAGGATAGAAACTTTGACGGTTCTGCTGAAGATATGACAAGTTATACCAGCTGCAAGCATGATCTAATATCTCTGACAATGTACCTGCCCTACAAAATAAGGATTTAATCACATGGTAGCCCGCATATGGGAAAATCCTTTTGTTGATCCAGCGGGTTGCGTCTTTTACTCATTAGCAGATTCAGGAAACCAAATTAAGGCCTTAACACAGGAAGTCAGTATTTTCCATGAGACGTATTCAGTAGGATATTGTTGCTTTCCAAAATTTCCTAATGGAAATAGAAAGGAATAACATTCTTCTTACCAACTTTATCTAAAAGTTATAACAAAAGCAATCTCATCATACCAAATTTTCCTTGAGGTTGCTAGAGACTGTGCAAAGTCCAAGTTTGCTAGTACCAGTGTGGAACGACCTTGGTATAAATGGGCCAATTTGGTGATGGTAAATTTTATGGCAGCTAGAGCTTGGTATATTTTCCAAGGTATATTCTCCCACGCAAACAAAGCAAGCAAACACTACTAGAATAAAAAATAAGAAAAGATCAAATAAATTAGAAAGCTGCTACTTCGCAAAAAACCCAGGGAATTCTCTCTGCCAATGTACATGGGAGGGAAAAGTGCTGGAATAGAATCTCCAAGGAATTTTAGTTTTGGTGTATACACTGGAGATTATAACCTTCACTTCATTGCATCCCATGGCACACATCAATGCAAGTGGAATCCAGTGTGTATACGTAACAGCTGGTAGCCAAGCAATTGACTCACTGTTCACAGAAAGTATACAATTCTGTGTCTATCTGTTTGTGTGACACAGCGGGGGAGAAATCTGGGTCACTTGCATTTCCTGAGTCACTGCAGTCACTTAAAACTGTGAATGCTCCACTGAACTGATTAAACTTCTGCTACAAATCTTGTGTACAAAAAATCCCTCAAATGTTTAATATTTTGCATTTTACCATATTTGAAAATAGAAGAAGGAATTGCCTTGTCTCTAAATCAATGTAGCAATGTCCTTAAACCACTAAAAATGCAGTAATGGATTTAATCCATTAAAAATTAAATTTAATGTGACTTTATTGCTAGCATGTGCTAATTTTATTTTGAAGTATGGAGACAGAGGCCATCTGAGACTTTCATTCAGGATTTCATGTATATAGAGAAATTGTTTCTCAAATTGAGCAAGCAGATGAGAAGAAACATTAATTCTTGCTAATTTAGTTGCTGTTTCTGCTATATTGTTCATTAAGAACCTAGAAGTCTTTGAATTATCCTCTCTGGGCTTGTCTATATTGCAGTAAAAAATGCCATTTAGTTCCAATATTATTATGAAAAATCAAACTGACTCTGTTTAGAGGGGTTCAAAGGTTTACTCTCTATAATAATTTTCCCTTGTTTATTCAACTCTTGAGAATTGCACTTGTGCTGGTGTTAGATGTGTTTTGGTAACGTTGACATATTCCCTCTAAAAAAAGAGTAATCATGGTTTTTCTGGCTTTACTTCATGCTTGTACAGAGAAAGCCAGGATTGTACTGAAGTAAGGAAGTAAATTAGGTTATTCCATAGAAAATCTGCGGAGATTAAGGTGGAAATTACACTTGAATCTTTGGCTGCTTCTGCCCTGCTGCGGGATGAAGATCTGACCTTGCTGCCATAGAGATGTTATCATTTTCTGTCCAGTTTTCACAGCCAATATCCCAGGCTGTTCATTTGAAGGACGAATGAAGTAGAAATAGACAGATCTAGAGAAAAAACTGTCTTTCAACATCTGCAACACAGGGGAAGTGTCAATACTCTGAAAAGTACAGGACTTACGGACAGCACAATGATTCGCTTCTTTCTGTGGGAAGGAAGATGACAAGGAACAGATTTTCAGCTGCTGATGAAACTTTTCCATCTACTGGGCAATGCAGCTGCCAAGAAATGATGAGAGGCAGGATATGATACACAACTCATACTCCCCATCCTCCACCTGCACAAAATCTAGGCTGTGCACTACAGACCTCTTGGTTAAGTTGCAGGCATCCATCTGTCAAGTAGGACTTTTCTCAGAATTAGTGTCCTAGGCCAAATTAATCCCTGAGATAATTCCATTGTGTTTGGTCTAAGGAAATATCAATTACTGTGAGCAGAAGGATGATCTCATGATGAAAGCAAATGAATGACTTGGACTCATGGCTGGGACTTCAGATGGATTCCTCTTCTGCTGTAGAGTTCTCATATGATTTGGAAAAACTGACACAAATGCCAGTTGCCTCCATTTCCACCTATGTAAAATGAGGTTAATTCTAATTTACTTCCAGAGCCATCTTTTGAGGCTCTGTATCCCTTTGAGCTATTTTGATAAAAAGAACTACAAAAAAACCCAACCTAATCAAACCAAACCAAACCAAACAAAAAAACTCCAAAAACCAAAACTCAAAACTGGTATATTGCTATTTTTATAAAGCATGAAAAAAATCCACTAAGAGGCTCATGTTCTGAGAGATGACAAATAGACATATCTGCATTTAGTAAGTTTACACTGTCAACTTACTCTGAACAAGAAGGATTAAAAACTCTTTTTGATCTCTCTTTGAGCTATCTCAAAGGACACAGGAGATAAATATGCAAAGCAGATTAGGATTAGTCTAGAACGGAGTAATATTAAGAAAATAATCCTTGAAAATTCAGAAGAGACTAAAAATTACCTTTTTCTCTGCCACTGAGATATGCTCACCTATGAGTCACACAAATGCTCCTGCATGTTTTGTGCATACAAGAAACTTCCCCTTAACTATCTTTTTGTCTGTGTAGAGAGAGTCTGCATAATTAGATTAGGTCAAGTTAAAAAGGCATTGGTTTTCTCTCTCCCTCTCTCTCCCCCTCTCTCTCTCCAGCTCTGCAGCAATACTCTAGCTCCACTGACTGATCTAAAGTGGGAACTGGTGCCTCCCAGAAATGTACATCCTTAGGAAACATGTTCAGTTAAAATCTCTTCCAAGTACTGATGGAAGTCCTGTGTGTGCTTGGTTTTCCTGCATCTGTTTAGTTTTTACTGTTGTATTTCATATAGATTGCCATGAAATTTTACAGTTTTGGAGTTGCAACTTATTTTTACTTTGGCTGTCATTCCTGATATTATTATAATACAAGCAAAAGAAAAAAAAAAGCAATTTCTTAGAAAAAGCAGAAATAGTGGTGTCTTTGAGGATTAACATGATCTTGTTAGCATGACAGGGAAACAACAGCTTGGATCTTAGTCCACAAAATCCAACAAGTTTACCTCTATGGATCAGTGAGTAATTGTGAAAGGAGCACTTGGCTAAAGCATTCTCCTCTGCTTCACTTTCTCCACTTCTGATAGAGTAAAATCACTTTTTCCTTCTTTTGATAATACCAGTTTATTCTTAACTGCATGGGTGTTTCAAAATGCACTAAAGTTTACATTTCTGAGGTTCATTATGCTACATATTTGGGTGTAATTTAGATTGTTCAAAATTAGACACAGTATGTTATGACATTTCTTTGATGGTATCTGAGCATAAGAACTGGCAAAAAAATTATAAATCCCACTTAATTATTGCTATAGTAACATTTAATATCCAGCTATCTCATTCTAATAAAAAACCCCAGCAGCTTTCAAGGGGTTAGCCTTTCTCTTCTCAGATGCTTTAAGGAAGTTGGCACAAACATTTTTTACAAGCTCCAGCAAATGAGCCCAGTGTATAGAAATTGAAGTGTCTAATCTAATCTATTGAGGGATCTGTACCACATGCATTACCCTGACATTTAAGGTCTCATAGTCAGTGACCGGTTAACCAAATCTGTCACTGTGACAGACATGTATTTCTACATGCTGTGCCACAACTTAATCTTTCAGGCACAGTTTAGGTGAAATATCTTGTAGCACAGTGACTCAGAGTCCATAATGTCTTTAATGAAGAAATTTCCCAACTGGTATTAAAACAGATTGTCATATTTGCAATAAAGCAAAGCAAAGTGAATTTGTCTACTAAGCTATACACAGTAGATCAGCTTTTAGACTATGTAACTCTAGTTATCTTTACAATTACTGTTATTGTTATTTGTTGTTACAACCCTACACCTCTTTCCTTTTCCCTGATACCACAGCCTGGGACTTTCTGGAGGTGAAGACTACTTTCGAAATGTCTGCTTAGTGACAGATCTGAACATCTAAACTACCTCTTCTGACACCTTGTGGTTCCTGCACATCACACTGTAAATCTGCAATGAGGCAGAATGTTGTCCAATATCTCTCAATGATATAGTAAAATATAATGTTGTTCATAACTACATGCATTTAATGCTTTTAACTAACTGAGGAAGAAAAGGAATTCTTTTACCATTATTTGATTTCTGCCCTCTTGTTTTCTTTTGTGGTGGTGTTTTTTTTTTAACAGGGACAATAATTTTTATGATGAATTTGTCTCCAGGTTTCTGCACTGGCTCTTTCTGGCTGCTGGGTGGAGTCCCAGAGCTGACAGGTGGGGTGGTGCATGCACATGTTGCCATCTATATCATTCTGCAAAGCAGGTTATCTCCACTGGAGACAGCTCTTGCCATTGGGAGGAAACCTGTCCTTTGTTTATACACAGAAATATCTCTGCGGGATGCAGACTTTGTGGACTCTTGTAGTTTAACTTAATCTACTTGGACAGGCTGGTGGAGCCCTAATGCCACTTCCAGTCCCCCTGGAGCATTTGGGATGTCCTGGGGAACAGGTACTCTCTACACAGTCTACACACATCATCCCACCCTTTTTTGACATTTGCTTGTATTAGACAGTGTCTGGCTTTGTTAAACTTTTTTTTCTGGAGGATCTATTTTGTTTCTAAAGCTTTTCTGCCAGACCTCATCTACCCCAGTCAGTAGTCCTACCTCTTTGAAGAAAAAATACATATGCTTTTGATGGATAACAAGAGACTTCTGCCACAATGACTCAGCAGCAATTATACAGCTTTTTATGCAGAGTTTGTTAGGATGTTCCAAAGAAGCAGCTGTACAAACCTGGTGCGTAAATTCAGGAATCCCACTGCAGCAAGGACTAATTTGTGCTGACTGGGATCTTGGCAGTAGGTCCAGAAACATATTGAGAATTGGTGTTTGAAAGGAAGGATCACAGTTCTTCAGACAAAGAATACCAACTCTTTAAAATCTAGGTTACTATGTTCAGTGCTTCAGGCTGAAAAGTTTAATGCCAGATCAATGTGATCTGCTAATGGGTTCAATAAGGCCCCTCAAAGCTTTAATATTCTGAAAAAAATGCGCCCTCCCCCCATGTCTGCAATTACTGCCACTGATGGTGATAACACACTCCCTGAATCTAAGTAGAAGCAGCTGAGATGTTTGTGACACTTGGGGCAGACTTCCCAGGAGCACTTTAAGCATTGCTTGAAAAGAGGTCTTAATGCACTTCGTATATTTTGAGGTTGCGAAGAACAGCATTAAATAATCACATAGGGGAGAAAGAAAACTTGTTAAAAGCTCCCCAATTTATTAGACACAGCTTGATGTACAGACTCCCATTCTTCTGGGACAGCATGATGTGCCACTTGATGGAAATCATGAGGAAACAGTTACATAAAAGGTCTGGCTAGCAGCGAAAGGAGGCAACATTTTAAAAATTCCCTATAAAAAAGAAATAATCAGCTTGAGGGACCCAAATCCTTTCCATAACTTCATGCCTCTATATCCCATGAATTCTGGAAGATGGTTTCAGTGCATTATTTTCCACAGCAGGCTTTCTTTTCCAGTCTATTTATCTGTCCAACTCAAAATGTGCATCTTGAGCTATTCCCGCCCCTCCTCTGGTGACAGCAGTTGTGGGGCTGTCCTGAGGGAGCCCCAGCTTGCAGCACTTCTTGCCTTGGGGTGTCTTTGTTTCTGCCTCCCTCTGCCAAGTTGCAGTGATTTTGCTCAACTGTAAGCTGAGCTAAGAGCTCCCCATGGATGTTCACACTGATAGACAGGGAAATAGCAGGCTCTAGGCAAGTGGGAGTGTGGAGCCCCCTGCTCCGGCATCCCATCCCCAATAGCAAGGCTCTTTCCTACTAATCTGACCTAGTCTGTGCGGCTGAGTAAAAAGAAGAAGCGGGGTGGGGGGGAGGAAAACAGGGAAACAAGGAAAATAAAGATGGGGAAAAGAAGAAGAGAAAAGGGGAACAGGGAAATAGGGAAAAGAAACGAAACTAACAAGACTGAAAAATGACAAGAAAGAAAAAGCATCTCACAAGAGAGAAAAACGACAGAAAGGAGACAGAGAGAAGTCAAAGTGAAAACAGAAAGGAAAAGGAAAATGGGGAAAGGAGAAAAGGGAAAGGAGAACAAGCCGCGACGGTGCCCGGCTGGCAGCGGGACAGGGCCCAGCCCACGGCCCAGCCCGTGCCGCGGGTGCCGGATCGGGCGCGGGCGCGGATGGCTCAGCCGCGGGCGCGGGGCGGGGCGCGGGGCGGGCGCGGAGGGGCGGCGCGGGGCGGGCCCGCACGCAGGCGCGGTGGGAGCCCGGGGCGCCCCACGCGGGCGCTCCCAGAGCCTCGGCGGCGGCGCCCGGCTCGGCAGCGAGGGGGGCGCGGGCCGGGAACGGAGCTGCGGCAGCGCCGGGGCGCCGCGGGAGGAAGGCGGCAGCCGGAGCCGCGCCCCGCTCCGCTCAGCCCCGCTGTGCTCTCGCCGATCGCCCGCTGCCATGGGGTAGGGGCGGCGGAGCGTGGGGACGCCGTCAGGCTGCGGCCGCCGGCGGAGCGCGGAGCGGCGCCCCGCGGTACCGGGGGGCGCGGGGGGCAGGCGCGGCGGGGCTGGCGCGGGAGGCCGGGCAGGGCAGGGGGCTGCCCCGGTGCGAGAGCGGCGGCGGCGGCGGCAGGCGGAGAGATGATCGCGGAGTTGTTGAGCAGCGCCCTGGGGCTCGCCCTGTACCTCAACACCCTGGGCGCCGACTTCTGCTACGATGACAGGTAGGGCGGGAGCGGCGGGGCCGGGCGGGCGGGCGGGGGGTGCTCACCTGTCGGGAGCGGAGCTAAGCCGCCCCCCTCGTGGTGCCCGGGGCGGCGCCGGAGGGTCCCGGTGGCTCCTGGACTCGGGGTGGCCGCGGCGGCACCCTCCGCTCCCGGGGCTTTTGGCAGCTCGGGCTCGGTCCTCTCCAGCCCCACGCAGCGGGAGGGGACCCGCCGTTCTAAGTTGGCGTGTCCTGGGCTGCCTGGCTGACACCCTTCTGCGCGGTGTCACCGGGGCGCCCGGCCGCCTCCTGTCCCGTCCCCCCGCTCCGCCGGGACCGAGCCCCCGCGGGAAGTTGCCGTCCGCTGCCGGGCTGCGCGGGGCGGCCGCGGGGAGCGGAGCCCCTCCGGCGGGGAGCGGCGCTGGGCTGGCTCGGGCTGCCCACCTGCTCCTCTCCTGGCCGTACCTGCCCGCCGGAGCTGCGGAAAGGCGCTGTTCTTAGTCGGGGGAAATTCCTATGTGTGCCTTTTCCGGTGACTTAATCTGATCGCGTTTAAAACAGATGCATAATTATAATGTATTATTAGGGAGAACAGCACGCCTGGCTAAACTTATTAACCGTCCTGGGGTGATTCATGCTCCATTGGAATGAAACCATCCAAAAAGTGAGCCGGGATTGACTTTGACAGCGTTTCATCAGCCTCTCTCCTCTGTGGCCAGCGACCGTCTGTCCCGGGGGCGGGCGGGCGGGCGCGGGGCTCCGGCGGGCCCGGCGTGGCACTCCCGGCCCGGCCCGTCCTGTCCCGGCAGCGCGGCCGGGATCCTCCGGGAGCCGGCAGCCGGCCACGCGTGCGGGAGGGAGCGAGTGAGGAGTGCCCCGGGTGCGTGTGTGAGCGGAGGGTCTTACGGCGCGGCTCGGGTTCACGGTGCCAGCGAACTCTCCGAGCAGCTGTCAGGCAGGGCTGGTGCCTCGGAGCCTTTGGTGTGAGAGGAGGAACGCAAGGCAGCGCGGTGAGGTGGGATGAGGGATGTGCCTCATCAGGAAGATGTTTGCTGGATGAGCTGAACTTCCCGGCGTGCTGATGGGATGCGAAGGGGTCAGATGTGTCTTTGATTAGGCATTTGCCTTGGGAAATAACCTGCCTGTCCTGGAGTAATTAGTTACTAAACTTGGAATTTTCCTCCCTTAAGCGGTATTACAGTGCACCTGCCGTGTTTAAGATCTGTCACCGCTTCCAGAATACTCCCCCCTGTTTTCAAGGCTTGCTAGTATTAAACCTATTATACTGGAAGCAAATGCCAAGTGTTAGTCCTGGTATAGGTCTCCGGCTGGGACCAGAGTTGGCTGCAGAATATGGCAATTCAGGCGTCAGCCCTCCAGGTCATTTACATGCACTTGAAGCAATTAAGTGGTTTTAGGTTTCTCTGAAGCTTCCAATTTTCTACAATGATTTTTCTTAGACCTATTTTAAAGTTTTGAAGCTTCATTCATAAGCAATAAAAAAGTCTGCTATTGCCCTGAAATGCGAGGTCTGAGTTGGATCAGTAGGAAGTAGTGAATATTTTGATACACTGACATTATTTTAAAACTGCTTATTATAGTTAAGAACTGCAGGAGTTGTGGAATATTTACATAACCCTACATAGCATATGTTGCAACGTTTGGGCAAAACTGGGTTGTTTAAGCACAAGCTTAAAAGCCTGTCCTGCAGGCTAGTTCAAATGGGCTAGGCATGGAAAGCAATATGAAGTACTATCTGGTGCTGTTGATGTGGAGGTCAGGGTTACTCTTGATCTTTTCTGAGTGTGCTTTAATGCAGTTAGAAAAAAGTAGTATTTGAATGTCATCTCTGAAAGTGTGAAAAAGATAATCACACACTGATTTTGCTAGTACTAATCCCAGACTATTTAAAAGGTGTTCTAAAAGACTGCTTTGTTCATGTGTTTACCTCCTAACTAAATAAAGTACTTCTCGTCATTGTAGCTAATATTTAGGCATTGACTAGAGTGCTCTGAAAGCCAGTTAATGGCATTTCTGTATGTGGGGTCATCTAATTAAGATGTTTTTCAATTGCAGCACTGGAAGGGACGAGGCAGAAAGGGCTGTTTCGTGCTAGTAATTGTTGAACTAGAAAGGGTTATCTATTCAAAGAGGCAGGCTCTCAGACCCAAAGTATTCTTTTAACTGTAATCACAGAATCTTGCTGCCCTGCAGGAGCTGGCTTGAAATGTAACAGTAGAAAAGAAGGTCGATGCTGGAGCTGCAGGACACAGCCCTCCATGTGGGAGATGGATCATACTACAAACTTTAACTGAACTAAGATTGTGCATTTAAGCTGGGAACCAGCAATGTCTTGTTTCAGGAGGGCAGCATATTGCCATGGCTCTTTCTGCTTCCTTTGCTATTATACTGAAATTACATCAGACTGTTCTCTTTTTAATATAGTGATCAAACTTACTACATAAAGGGTGTCTGTAATTGCTTTCTGTATTTTTTTAATGTAGGTTGGGCAAGATTAAGTGGCATCATAAAATTTCTTATTGCAAAATCAATTTTCCAATGGTAAAACTTAATATTTTAGAAGCAGCACGGCACCAAACCAAAGACTGTATGGACAGTGATATAACAAACTTGTCTGTAGTCTGGGCTTTGACTCTTTATCAAAGGATTCAATATTTTGTTTCCCACCCTTTACCCACTTAAACTGAAATAGAATGAATTTTAAGCCTGGAGAAGCTGAGTGAGCAAATGTACATGTTCTCAATTTTTGTCATTAGTCTGCCTAACTCATTTTTTTCAGGCTAAGCAGGTATGTTGCACATAATCAGTGCAATTGTGATATTTTTGAGCTGTTGGCTTATTGATTACTTTGAATGAAAGTGTCAGTTGTCAGTTTCTAAACACCAGAGCCGCTGTAAAGGCGCAGTGTTGTTGGACTTTTTTTTCTTTTGTTTGTTTGTTTTTTTTGTTCTGTGGATGTAGACCTAGAAAACACAAGCTTTTTCCACCTGGGTCCCTGCCACTGTAATTCTTACAGACGGCTGTGATATTTCCTAGTTACGTGTGTAGATTATTACTGCGAGTTTCACCTCTCCAGCTCAAAACCTCCTTGTTCAGCTTGGAGCAAATAGATGTATTTTTTCCCTCTTTTCACTTATTTATTTAAAGCTAAATGTGGCTTGCGGTAACCCAAAATAAGAGATCAATGAGGAAAGAGGGGGAAAATATTTGATGCCACAGTAGATCACATTGTTTGTTAATAAAGGTTTGTTTATTGCTAAGCAAAAGAAACTGGTAACAGGACAGAAAGAAATGCAATTCCCATTCCTGCAGATGTGTTGAAGATCTTGCATGTTGCACAGTGTTGAATCCAGTTTCTTGCCAGATTAAGGGGGGCTAATCTCTGCACACACAGTTTGTGTCTCATGCTGGTATCTACCAGTATTACAGGAGGGAAACCCATTGCTGCAGTTAGGCTTACACATCAGCATGACTGGTTTTCCCCTGCCATTTAAGCCCCACCAGCCCACCCGGCAATTTGACCTGCAGGTGCCTTACATTGAAGCTGTTATCCCTCACATGGCCTGTGCTGACTAAGACAGGTCACTGTCAGTTTATAGCTGGGGTGGGGAATATTTAGTGCTCTGTGTATCTGAAGTCATGCATTGTTACAGTGAACAAAAGCAGCTCATCCATTGAGGTGGTCCTTTCTTCTAAATCTAAGAAGAAAGGCCTATTTTAGGGAGAGTGTGGTAGGAAACTTTAACCTTAAGTGATGCTTTTTCTCAATGATACATTGACAAAATTAGTGTTCTGGAAAATGCGCACAGATCTGTCTGTGTAGGGCTCTTCCATGAAATTTGGTAGCACAGACCAACTTTCTCTAGCTTGCACTGCGTTTTATTTAGCAGGCCTAAGTGGGGCAGCCTTGCTGATGGTAGAAAATATCCATCGGCCTTGTTTCAAAGTCGCTGGGCAATATTCCAAACTGCGTTGAAGAAATCCTGTTAAATGTTTTCACCCTGTAGTGTCAGACTTGCATCATTTAAAACAGGCCGAGCCCATACACATTTGACAGTACCTCTGTTGGGTCTGCCACATGAGATTTAATCTAGCAAGTGACCCAAATACGTGCACTAGAAGAACAAGTGTAAGTGCGCTGGGGAAAATTACTTGCCATCTGTCTCCTTGTTGTGTGTGTATTTGATTATTAATTTACATCTGTGATTTTTATGGCCCCTTTTTGTTCTCTTCTCAGTTTTTCAGCTCTAAGTGCCCCTCTCCAGTAGCTTTTCGTAGCTCCAGTTTACAGGTAGCTGCAGTCTTCTGGATTCCAGGAGTGAGGTTGGTGGTGGTGGGGAGACAGGAACTTGTGTACTTTCTCTGTAGTGTTTTCCCTTTGTCCCCTCTGTTCCATCTGCTCCTAGTTTCAAACCATCATAAAGATAATTTGTATATGGAACAGGAGCTTTAACATATTCATAAAGGAATAAAGGTAACTTGAAGAAGATGCCTGAGTAACTTAGGCTGTGTAATAAGTGTTTGTAGTTGAGTTTGTATGTAGCTGAGTACTAACCAAGTGAACCAGCAACTGATTATCTAATGGGATGAACCCGGCACAATAATATTCTATTAATACCAGTTATTTTTTAAATGCTGAATGTAACCTAAATATATATTTGGTTTTTGATTTAAAAATGGTTTCTGCATAAAAAGTTATGTTGAATGAAACACTTTGATCAAAGCGTGAAATCTTAGTTTCATCAAAATATCAGTGGGTGGTTTTTTTTTTTTTTTCATTTTTTTCTTTTCCATTTGAGATGCTGCAGTATAGAGATTTTAAGGAGCAAAAAAGAAATTATGTCCCCACAGGCTTTATTTTAAGATTCTTGTTGCATATGTGACACCAACATAAAGCATGTCACTTCTGGTAGCTGGTTCAGAGAATAAATTCATGCCTGTTAGCAGACGGAGAGTCTCCCTGAGTCACTGATGGGATGCGCCTCATCTGCAGGAACTTCTTCCAGCACACAATGGAGTTACAAATTCAAATGATCAGCTTTCTCCAGCATCTCCCATATGTATTCCAGCTGTACTTCTGAATCCTTTAAGTTTGCCAGAGTGAAAGTCGCTGAAAAGGCTCAGAAGTATCTCATCTCAATTTGTTAACCATCTGATAGCTCTAAGAGTGATGAATTAGAGCTCATTTGCTTCCCTCATCTGGAAGTTTGCCCTTCCCTTGTTATTTGCTGCTAGGTTTTTTTTAAAATTCTTTTTTTATGTGAAGTTGACTGAATCAGACTTTGTTATTTGTTTGTGGAGTTTCTTTCTTTAGCTGAAATATCTGATGCTGAAGCTGATGCAAGACTGCTGGCAACCTGTGGTGAAAGTTGCTCCAAATACACAGTTGGAGAAACAGACTAAATCTGAAGGCAGAGATGCTTAGTGTTATTGTTATTTATGTAAAGGTGAATCTGTTCTTTGGGCCGGTGTTTTATGTTAGATTTAAAAAAAATTTTATTTATAAATATTTTACAGGCTTTACTCAGATTGTGTGTTAACTTTTTTTGAAAAGAAACCTTTTTAAACTGTCCGTTTCCTTCTCTGTTCTTTTAACCCTAATTTTTGCCTGAAATGGTTGTTTGAAAGGTGGAAGCATTTTATCTGGAAGCCTGAACCTTATCCTGATGGTTTTAAAATAAGTTTTAGAATTTCTCTTGATTGTGGAAGCCTATTGTTTGCCTTTGGGCTTGGCAACCTTTGACTCCCTCTGCTTTCCCACTTGGGGTGACTGGTCATATTAACTCTTCTTGTCTTCCTTTAGAGTGGGAGCTTGTTCTGTGGGTAGGTTAAGTCAGGATGGCAGTAGGATTTCATTTCACATCTACTAGATAAGTTTTTTAGATTGTATTGCTATGGTGTCTGGATAGTCATCCAGGCTTAAGATGTGTTATTTTTTGCGCAGGCAGTCCCTCCCTAGTAAGAGGGTGTAAATTTTGCAATTTCTTTCCCAGTTTTCCCCTCTGCAGAGCTCCATACTAAACCATTTTTCCCAAAGGCTAGCCTGTCAGTGAATGAAACTCAAAGAATCAGAGGAAAGTGTTTTTTGAAATGGCATCCTAAATATTACTTAACATGTCAACACTACTGCTCAGTTTGTTACTTCAGGACAGTTGAAATATTTTGTGGACCTGTGAATGCCTTATAACAGACATCTCCAAAGGCAGCGACATGCACTTGGCTCTGTCTTCAGAGGATGCTTCAGGCTAGCACAGGGCTGCTGCTGTTTGTGTATGACAGCTGATTGTGAAACAAAGAAAGAAGCTGGATCACTGGGGCAGCAGCCAAGGATCAAGTTATCTATCAATCTCTGTTTTACTTCAAGGAAAAAAAAGTTGGTAAATCAAACTGTTTGAAGCTGATAAAATTCTGTGACCCAGCCTCTGTAACTGGGGAAGGTTCATCAATGATGCTTCGCTGACCATTCCTGGCCTTGTTAAGCTTGAGAGGGAGAAAAAGTAAAAGTGGCTTCCTTGAATACTAATCCTTGTGTTCCCTAGGACACTGTGAATTACTCTGTTAGCCTTCATTGTCCTAGTGGCTTCATGAGGAAATTTTTCAAGAATAGTGGGAGGTTTCAGTTGGAGGTAAATAATACTCATTTACTGTCTTCATGTCCCTTACTTGCTTTATCTCTTCATCTTTTTAATTGCTTTTTGTTTTATTGGAAATATTGTGCTTTCAGCATAAGATGTTTTGTCTTTTATATCTTAATTTTTTGATTTTTTTGTCCAGTGGTTTATTCAAGTGGCCCATTATTAATGCTTCAAAAACTGTTAAGAATCAATGTAATCATAAAAACATTGTGTGTATATACTATCAGTATATTAAATAGCAGAATTCTGAGACCATACGTTGTCATCTTTCTTCCAACAGAGAGCTGGACAGGCTTCCCATTAGTCTGCCACAAAGGCTCCTTAATATATTTGCGGGGGTCACTGTTGAGTGCCTCAGATAATTTCCTTCTCTCCAGTATTTAAGCACATTGGCCTCAGCAGCATTCCCGGTCCCAGCTGGCCCAGGAAGCCAGAGACTGATGGATAATTGAACACGGATTTTCTATATGATGGCACAAACCACTGCTTCTAGATGACTGGACTGGTCTGTGGAATCCCCTATTATTCACCAACTTGTCAGTAGACCCCAAAAGCCCTGCCCTGACCTCTGACCTGTGGTTCAAGGGAGGGCAGGTTTTTCTGAGTTTAGCATCCTGTGTCCAGGATGGGTGTTTCTGAATTTAGTGTTACTCTAGGCTGTTTTGCTAATGAGAGGATTGTGTGATTTTTAGCTCCTCCATGTTTTAGTCAGCTAGTCCAATTTGCGTTCAGGGGAACAACGCAGTAATTGGTAGCAGAGCTATTGTTGTAAAGTCTCTGCCAGTGCCTGGATGCTATTTTCATACAGCTTGGTAATTTGCGTACTTAAATTCTAAAAAAGGACTTGAACTCTTGAAACAGGGTCACTACTCAGTGACCAAAATTGTCATGGAAACAAACACACCCAACAGCAGCCCAAGCTCATCCTAGGGCTCAGCTCTGTGGCTTTTTACATATAGCGGTTAATAACTGGTGCTGCCCAGGAACCAGACTCCAGTGTGCCGCTTCCCCATCATTGCTGTAGAATGGCCTGCACCCAATGCTTAGGTGGGAAATGAGTCTCTGAGCACTCTGAAATACCTAACTTAAAGGTACACCACAAATGTATATCTGCAGCCCCAACTTAGAGATAGCATTTCATTTCTGTGCATAGTGTTTCCAGTTGCTTGGCTACCTGCTCTGAGTAAGTGTAACTTGAGTTTTTAACTGCTTTTCTAAGATTTTTCTCTCCCTCTGATACAAGGGAATGTAGCTCAAAGTTGGATGGCTCCCTGTGAATCAGGTACTTTTCTTTAGGAGGTGATGCTTGGCTAGGTGCGTAGGCTTCCAACGTCATGATGCATCAGGAGTGCGTTTGCAGCATCAAACCTCCAATTTCTATGCAGGAATATTTCTCAGTTGATGCTTTTTAAAATAGCTTTTATGTTTTCTCAGCAGCTATTGAAGCTGGTAATGATTATTTGCTTTGGTACTAAAAAAGCCAGCATGGAGTTCCAGTGTATGAATAAGCACTAAGAAATACTCTTCCACTGAAAATAGTCTCCTACAGTTGATGTTTGGAGCAGTTTTAAGGTGACATAATTACTTAGTGGGGGAGGGGGTTAAAAGTCCTGGGGCAGTGATGTTGTCCATTATAAAGATCTTTAAGAATTAAGGAAAATAAAAACCTGTCTGTGGATAGGGGTCAGCCAAGCCCTTTATTGTGGAATATCACTGTTAAAACCAAGCCCTGAAATCCAACCAACCATCATGAAACTGTTTGCTTTTATGGAAGAGCCCCTTGATATGTCTTCATCCAGATCCCAAGAGGAGATGAAAGATTTCAAGAGGAAACAAGGGTGTGTGTAGAAAAGATTGGTATGCTGAAGTTGCTTCTAGTAGGTAAGCAGAGGAGGTCTGTCCCATCGTCTTTTAAATTGTAAATGTTCAGTGTGTGGCTGGTTTTGGAACTATGTGTGTTGCTGTAATTGCTGTGCCTGCAGTTTACTCCAGGGTGTTTTCCTGAGGTGTTTTGTAGCATGCTCAGGGTTCAGCCTGCTGTAAGTGAGGTTGTGAGCTGTTGAACTGAAGTTCTTTACTGTATTAATACCCATACACTTGACAGGCTTTTAGTAGACACTTTGCATTGAAACATGCAGTTCATTTGATTATAAAGTAATAACCAACATCTCGGAGGCAAAATGGGGAGAACTGGAATTCTTACTCCAGAATAATTTGATTTTTCTTTTTTGCAGCACATTAAATAATACACTTAAAAGCCTTCCTTTTGAAGCACACAATGCCTGTGCCTTTATAGGCTGTTTAGTTTCTCCTCTGCAGACTTATCCTGTTGGTACTTTCAGTCTTTTTGTGATATCGTAGCACTTCGGAAACAGAGGAATGCTCTTGGTTTCATTTTACAGCCTGTCAACTTTTCCTGGGTCAGAATCAGTTATGTTTGGCTGGCTCCTTTGTTTGAGGGGACTTGTACTGGGCTACTTTGAGAAGAGGATTAGGTCCAGTTGGAAATTCAGATGAGATGCCTGCAGTCACTCTGGCCATTAGAGTAACTTTTCTAAGTTTCCTATTTCCAAATAACACTGTGGATTTCTCTTACTGAAGTGGAAGGACCCCACAGTGTGTCATGTGTGACTCTGTGGGTGGAACTTTTAACTGTTGTTCTATAGGTTATGAACCTTCTGCTATATACTCCTTTTTTCATGCTTCATATGCTTTTTGAAAATATATGTTTTTCTTTTCAAAAATATATTTGAAGGAGCACTGTGCCTTCTTTTATCCTCTCATTTCTAAGTTATGTCAAGGTGCTGTCATGCCTTCTCTTGTATTTGATACCCTATTTATTTGATATTACTGCTTAATGTGGCAACAGTGTTGATTGTTTTTAATTATTGCAATAAGAATATAAAGAAATTACACTTACATTTGAGGGGGGATCTTAACAAAGCTTATTTTGTGTGTTATACATCAGTACTCTAAATACCACTTAAATGAGAAGAATGTTCATGTCCTGGATTAAACATCTCTGTCTTGGCCCACCTGACCTTGTTGGTGCCAGAATTTAGCTGGTGAATCATCTTGGGCAACTCTCTGAAATAATTTCTGGAGCTTGGTTTGGAAGTTTGGTTGTGAGTCTGTAGCAAGGTTGCTCCCATTCTGCCAGACTTTCTTTGGCTTTCCAGGCCTCCTTCCAGCTCCCATGCCAGAAAGAAACGCTGTACAGTCCCTGGGAAGATACTTCTAGGTACAGTATGCATCTGTGTGTTTCCTTCCTGCAAAATCTTGAATTATAACAAGAATTTCCTTGCAATAAATTCCATGAATTTTCGGTGTATGTGTTTCATTTTCTTCAAACACTTTCAGTTTTACTTGAGGAAACTTTTAGAGGTTGTTTTGTTCATAGTTTTTTTTGTTTTGGGGTTTTTTTTTAAGAAAGGAAAGAAGGTTGCTCTGGCAACTAAATTAACATTAGTTGTAGAAGAAAGGTTTCCTTTTTTAACCAATTATTTGTAATTAAACTTCTGATGCCTTACATTTTTATAATTAAAGGAGCAGAAAACTTAGGCTTTTTAAATCACTTTGATCTGAATTAAGGTTCCAGTGCCAAAAAAAAATTTAAATGCTGCATGGCCGTATAAATAAAGCCTGCTGAAAGAAAAAGTACTAAGAGAATAATGAAAAAATTTAATCAAATAAAATGGCATTTCTGTGTCTAGCAGCTCTTATTTTGTAGCACACACAGTTCTTTATAGCTTCTTTGTAACACCAGTGTACTTGAATAAATTTTCTGTTTTTGTGAAAAGATGTAGTTATATGTTCTATTCCATTTCACAGTACATTACTCATCTCTTACGTGTAAATCACTTGGCTTGTTAAAAATGTTAGTATTTCTCTTTAATAAACATCACGCTTCTGGAGACTTCTGCAAATATACTTTTATCCAGAAGACAATAGACTTAAGGATGGGGTGAGGTTTCTTCCCTCTCTGTTCCTGCTCATTATGTCACAGCAAACTCGTGGCAGCTGAAGCCACATCTTTGGTAGGTCTGTTGTGCTGGATGGTTCATGTGGCTCAGGCCTTCATAAGGGTGTCTGGCTGTTTTGAAATGATGGCTTGGGCTTAAAGAAAGGAACTTGTTTATATACTTTTGCTTTTCCCAAGAACAGTGATGTGTCTAGATGCTGCTTAGCCAGAGCAGGTTTGGTTTCTTTGGCCCGTGTTTTGCTGTAGCAGTGTACTTGCTTTATTCAAAAGACAAGAGAAGTTGTCTCTAGAGGAGATAATCAAAAGCACCTGGACACGATCCTGTGCAACCTCTTCCAGGTGAACCTGTGGTGGAGGTTGGGGAATTTTTCCCCATTCTGTTGCTAAGAGAAGTAACGACCAGGTACTTAAGAGATAAAAGATGTGGCCAGGGCTGGGTGAGGAGAGCACCTGGCCGCAGGTAGCTTCACTTGCGCGCTGGGCATGGAGGGGACAGCCGAGCTCCTGAGCTGCGAGAGGGCTCTCTGTGACCGCTGGAGTGCAGCTCTGCATTTCCTCCTTACTGGGCGAGCTTTTGTTTGTAAGAGCAGCCATTTGAACCGGGACCTTATTAACACCAAATTTGACTGGGGAGGACCTTTACCATCCACTCGGGTGCCTCAAGGGAAACTCGGGACCCTTTCCCCTACGGAGGAGCCTGGCTGCCGCTCCCTAGCCCCGCGACTTTCCTGCCGCTGACTCGGGTTGTTTTCTGCTGCACTGTGGCCCCGCACCCCCCGCCTGCCGGGACACACCGCGGCTCCTACCACAGCTGTGTGCCACATACCTAGTCTGCCAGCTTGCAGTACTAGTTATTATTAATATTTGGTATTCTACTCTTGAAAAATGATGAAAATGCTGACTGTATAGGAATAGCTGTTGCATTTTGTCCCTGTATCACTAAGATGAGTGTTGACCCTATTGTCATTCTGAGCTGTTGACTTCACGTGTATGGAAATAAACTAGTTTTGCAGGAAAAAAGCCTTGCTGCTCTTTGCAGCTCTAGATCTTGGTGCTGCTTGTTGATAGTGTTGGAGAAGAAGGCTTCTCTAAGCAGGAAATTTGGATAGTACAGGTCTGCAGGTGCCATGGTGACGAGTATCATACACATCTTGAAAGGCTCTGATGCAGTAGCTTGGAGCAAGGTACCACCCTGTTAGGCACGATTTCCAGAAACCACATGCTGTGTGTGATATTTCGATCTACCAGTTTGGCTCTGCGCTTGGCTTGTTCTGAACGTCTTGCAGACTGAAATTTGTCTGATTGTTGAGGTTGAGATTTTGTTGAGGTTCTCTGTGTTGTAGCTTATTATAGGCAGGAGTTTCAGTTTGTGTTCACACTATGCTAATTAATGATGTGAAAAAGCACAGGAGTTTATTTTACAGCAAAAGGATTTAAAACTCAGTTTCTTGCCACTGAATGGTAATGTTGGGGTACTGTTTTCTGAATAAGTAAAATGACTCTAAAGCGTGAAAATAAAGACCTAAGACACAAGTAAATATAAGTATGGGAAAGATTACAGGATTCCAGAATAAAGAGTATTTTATTAATGCTTGTGCCTCAGTCTTTCTTTAAATATTTAAGGAAGGATATAAGTGATGTGGATGAGAATTTTTAGTAATGAGTGTGATTGAAATAATTTACCATTTTTTTTTCCTGCCTGTCTAGTGCAATTGAAACAATTCTGCTTCAAAATACAAATTGTACTGATCTTAGTGTGGGCCAGATACAAGGGCTGTTCTTTGTGTAGCATAGTGGGAGTGATGGCTGAAGGTTTTTTTCTTGAACAAGGGCACTGAGAGCACTTTATTTTGCATACTTCTTTCAAGATAAGAAATCGTGGGGAAACATCTGTGTGTAGAATATGGAAATGTACAGTGTTGTACTTTATATGCTGCTGTATGCTGTATTAGTGGAGAGTATTTGTTTTCCTCATTTTTCTTGGACTGAAATCCTGTATAAAGCTGCGAGGTAGCAGAGAACAGTCCTGTTAAGGAAGAGCAGATACTGTGGTAATTCTAAGCATGAATCTGAAATTGTACTAGTTAGTCCTTTGCCAAGAGTAAGTGAGCACACTTATAGAATAAGTGCTTAAGGAAGGCTGCTTGTCATGTTGTATTTTGTGTTGTATAATGCAAAAGAACCCTTTTCATAACAGAATGGTTGCATTTAATATTTAAGGGCATATTTAATTGCACATATAACTATATATATGCAACTATATGTAACCATATAACTATATATACACACATAAAAATAAAATTATATAAGACATAATTTTTCTTCCCATCTATACTCGCATGCTTTCTTATGTCTGCACCAGCAGCACAGGTCATGGATAAAGTGATGGACCCTGCAATCAGTGACTCTTCCAACAGAGTGATTAAATTATTATCCAATTATGCCCTTGGGAGTTTCTGAGCTTATAAATACAGTAAGCAGTATGGTAATCAAAAAAAAGCAAGGTTTTTTTTGTGTCTAGAGAGTCCTTATTTCTTTATTCATGGTTCTGAATTTCATCAGGAACTGCCAAATTTTTACCTTCTGCAGTAAAGAATCTCTTCTGACTTTGCAATAATTGGGTTTCCTTCTTTCTTTCTACTGAAGGTTAAAAGTTACTTGGGTCAACTTACAATATCTGTGTTTTAAAATAAAACTAAATGAGGAAGCAAATGCAGAGATTATATTTCAGGTATTCCTTCAGGAACTGACTAAACCTTGATTTAATTTAATTCAGTTTAGATTGGTTGAGTATTGCTGCTGTTGTAATTAAAGAAAGAAAACTGCAGTTTACTAATCTGTTTTTCTTGTACCTGCCTGAAATTTATTCTTTTTTGAAGTACAAATGAACAAGTGAACTCTTTGGCTAAGCAAAGTCAGTGTTTTGCCTACACGATTAAGCATTAACTATTTCCTGCTTACTGGCATGGAAAAAAATGAGCAGATTGGAGAGCATGGATAGCCTGGTTAGTAATATCCAAAAAGAAGGATAAATGTAACCTAATAATCTGCTTTAGTTATGATATGTTTATTTTCTCCTAACTTAGTTAAAAGAAAAGCAAATAATTTTGTGGGTCTGATGTGCTAGTAACATAAGATGCCTTGGCTTTGCTGTTGGGACTTCAGTTTTACAAACACTTGGGCATGTGTTCAGCTTTTCAGATGTAAATAGTCCCATTAGATGAAATCTGGGTCTAAGTGGAATCAATGGTAAAACCTGTGGCAGTTTAAATAAGGCTAGAATTTAATGAATCAGTTCAGTGAGACTACTTGTATACATAAAGTTAAACACATGGTTGAGTGTTTGCAGGATAGAGGGCCTGCAAGGATATGAGAATAAGACCCTTGCGACACAGTTTGAAGTCTGACCTGTCTTGCTGCTGAATGATGAAGAGCCACAGTGAGGAAGTAGGTGACCTTTTTGTGCATAAACAAATATAGTATATAAAACATCATAAATAACTACGATTCATAAAATGCTTGGTTGGTCCTAAATAATGAAACAGTGAAAATGTTTGTGGGATGTGCTTGTAATATATATTTTTTTTTTAATATTTTTTGACACAAATACATGTAAGTATCATTATTATGTTTCATTATTCCAAAGAACTTAGTAGCAGGAGACTTTCTTTTGGAAGAGGGACGGTAAAATAGAATTTACAGGGCATCCCCCCCATCTTGTCCTTTCAGTTGTAGAAGTCGTGCAGCATTTGATAATTGTGTCAACTGTTTTAATCATCATGTATATTAACTACTTAATTTTACATCACACTTGGTAAAGAAACGCTGTGGGTATTACCATAATTGTGATGGTTCTCACCATCTGAGGCTCTCCCCTCCAGATGTTTCACTAGTTTGCAAATTTGATTTGGAGCTGCATGTGCAGCAAAGCAACTGTTATATGCAGTAACAGATCTGTCTCTCTTTGGGCAGAGCATCTTTGCAGAGCCTAGTTTCACACTTCTTGGTGAGAAATATTGAATGACTGCCCCCTTATAATCCTGTGAGGTTTAGATAAGTGCAATTTTCCAGGTTTTTGAGGGAGTCCTAATTTACATTTCATAACACACAAAGCAATTAGCATGAAGTCTTATGGCAGCTTGACAGTCCTTTGTGCCTATGGAAACAGTTACACAATAGTGCATGTGCAGATAATGTTATCAGGTGCCCTTTGTGCGTGCTCACTTGTTTTACCTGGGGCATGCTAAAAAGCTGCAGTCTAATTCTCATTTAAACTCAACCTGCTGTATTGTACGATGAACTTGCATAAAGAGAGAAATGTTGAGGTCTTAAGAAAATAATAGTTACTGTTCATTGTTCTAAGTGACCTCATTTTGGCACACTCAGGCTGTTTTTCTCTGTGTGCATGGCTTTAAATGCCAGTGATGGGAGGAACATGACCTCCTAGGTGAGGTTAGATTCAGGCTGCAGAGTTTCCTTCTGTCTTTGCTCTCTCTCTTCATAGGTGGGTGTAGAGCCTTGTCTCTACTCCAAGCTGGAGACTAACAGTGCCTATGTGTTAGGAGAGCAGAGAAGAACATACCAGCTGCGTTACCCTGCTGATTGTGCAATCCAGCTGTTGTTGGGGAGAGGAGACGCCTGGTGTAGTGGGCAAGAAGGAAAAGAAGTAAGGCATCAAGGCAGTAGAAGATTTGACACTGGTGCCAAGTTCTTTGGCTGTTGTATGCGCAGATGACTCGGGCAAATACTTCTGCACTTCTTACTCAGTGTTTGTCGTTTTTTGTTGTTTTTGTTTTTTTCCCCCAAGGTTTAAATTGTTTTTGTTTCAGTCTGATAGGATACTGATGCAATTTCATTCACTTCAGTTACTTTATCCAACTGTGCAGGGAGCAATATCTTAGGGTGCTTTCAGGAGCTCTTGAGAGGAGATTTTCTGCCCCAAGGAGTTTTGAACTGAAAGGTATGAGAAGAGCAGTGCATAGAAAAGAGGCAGTGTATCCATAGTGGTTCTGTGTCTTAGAGACCAAGTGGTGTTTGCCAGGTACAAGAGCCACCTAAACATTGTGGTGTCAAGTAGGGGAGGTCTGGAGAAAGGAAGAGACAAGGCAGAAGACATCACAGGAGAAGGGTGAAATGAGATACAGACCTCATTGGCTCTTAGCTGTGTGAGATGCAAAAGATCCAAATCCAGTGTGCAAGCTGTGAGAAAAATTTCTCTCAGAGTGTGAATGCTGCTGCTGCCTTTGCTGGGAGACATTATCCCTAGGCTTTGGCAATCTCAGCTCTTTCTGTTGTAGCAAGCCAGGCTGGGTCAAACTGCTTAAGCCTGTTTGCTTGACGGAAAGAAACCTAAGATCCATCACGCCTCAGCATGGTCAGCAGGTCTGAAGGGATGACTGCTAGGAGAGTAGGTGAGGGTAAGCACTCAGTGCAGATAATCTGGTCAGAGGGTACCAGGGACGCCTGTCCAGAGACGTCTCTGGGGATTTCACTCCTGCCTTTCGTGGGTTTTCAGCTTGCTCTTCTAACCTGTTCTCCTTGTCTCCCTGGGTGGTTTTCTCCTCTCATGTTTCCTACAATGGAAAGCTATTAAGACGTATACAGAAAACAGATGCTGGAACCAAAGACGGAGAAGTGAGCAATGACTTACTTAATAGATTTAGGCCCATTCAAGAAGAAAGACACAATATGGCCTAAAAAAGAGATAAATTGTTTGGGAAAGGAAAATGGATAAAACAATGTGACTGAAGACAGACATAGCTGATGCTGTGCAAAAACTAGATTGCTAGAGAAGCGACAGTTTTGTGGCTGCCTTGTTTGGCTATTCCTCACACTAATTCCTAGTTTGGGACAGACAGTGATGATGCGGAGCACTGCTGCTTTGAGCTGGCTGTTGCCAGGGCCGCTGTGTGGCTAATGAAGCGTGAGGCTTTAACCTCATCTTGGCAATAGCGGTTTGGATGGAAGTCCAAGCTGAACTATCATCAGAGACACGGCTGTTTTTAGGGCTATGTGTATGAAGGAATAAGTTGATACAAAGCTGTGGAAACTCTTGAAAAGTGGCCCTGTGCCTTGTGCTTTGAATACTTTATACTGAAGAAGTTTTCAAATCCCTCTCAACATGAGTACTGATGGTGAGTGTCAAACGTAGCACTGCACAGCATGTGGCGTTCATTTATTATTAGATTGAATGTTATGAATTAAACAAGTATTCTTTTCCCTGTTTGCTTAGGTTATTGTTATAGAAGACACACATCTTTAATTCCAGGTAGATAGGTTTTTCTCTTTCTTTTTGGACTTACTCATGTTTCCTACCATGTCGTACCTTCAAGGATAAAGGAAAACTTAATTTTTACATTAAAGAAGAAATTATTTGTAAAGACACATTATACTCCCAGGCTTCCAAGACTTGTGGTCTGAAACAAGAAATGTAACCACAAGTAATGTGTTCAGAGACCAGCTCAGTGTGGAGTTTTACTGAAATGTTTGGTGAATGCTCTCAAGAGCAATGAGGGAAGCTTTAGAAATTTTCTTGTAGTTCCCTGTATACTGCCTGACTTTCGATGCTGGCATGATCTTAGTAGAAATGCATGATATAATTAGACCTATCAATTTACCCTGAAAAACAGAAAAGTGATAGTGTTCCCTGCCCCCATTTGCTTGTTGGTGTATCTCCCACTATCATCCGGAATCAGGAAGAAAATACTGAGATTTTCATGTTGTTGCCATTTTTTAAAGAATATACCATCTTCTTGGGTAAGAGGAATGCTTTATAAGTGCTAATGGCTATGGCCTATTTTCACCTTTAGCTGATACAGCATTTCTTATAGTGTGTCTGTATTCTGTGTGGTGAGATTGGCTTTGTGCTTAGTGGCAGAACTGGTCTGCAAGAGCAGCATGCTCACACAGGTGAGCTCGTAGCAATTGCAGAGGAAGTGTTTTGTACCCTGGAAGCTGGAAGTGCTGGTCCCACCAAAGCTGTTGGTCAAGGTAGTGCTATGAAAACTATTCAAGTGGTAGGTAGATAATGGCAATATTCAGAAGGCAATAGTAAGACCTATTATATGTAAAAGCAAAAAAAATAAGTTATCTATAGTGAGCATTCAGGAATGCTAATACTTTTCAGAATGATTTTATCACTTATTTTGGTTAACTATCTTAAATTCATATGGCAATAATATTCTGTTTTCAAGGTGATTAAGTTGGAGTTTTGGAAACTCTTTGAAGGGCAACTGCAGTCTCTGTTAAGCCTAAGAAAGGACTAAAAGCAGAAAATCATCCAGGGTGATATATGGGCAGTGCATACTCTTGAGTTCCTCTGAGATCTAAATATATTCAGAGTCTGAGCTGAAAGAGCATTGTTTATGTGCTTCAATGTTAATCTGAGTTATACTTCTGGTTTATCCTAGAGTTGTAGCTCTGTCTTCAGGGCAGATGTAGCCAGAAAACTGAGATAGAGACCAGGACCATACTTAGTCAATAAATGGCTCATCTGCAATATGGGTGGTTCAAAAGTATAAACTATGTATTTTTTAATTTATTATCATGAGTTCTGAAGCAGTCTGATCCTTCTAGAGTTGGGTCCTTGCTATTTAAGATGCTATAGAAGCTGTCCCAGTCCTAAAAAGCTTGTTGTTCAGGCTCTTATTCTGGAGCAAAAGCCCAAACCCAACATACTTCATATCTACCCCTGCCCATTTTTTATTTTACTTAGTAAGATTGCTTGTATAAACCTAAACATTGGTATAGCTGTCTTATTTTTTAAGAACATAAAAATCTCAGAGATTTTGGTCATGTTTCTGATTACTTCATGGTGTGGGTATTGATGAGATAATGAAAATCTGTATCTGGAGCATTGGTATGGGGAAAGCAAATTGTGTGCAATGTTTCTCATCAACTGTAATTAAAGGATTGACTATTACAATCAAAATTAATTGCATTTAATAAAGGATTGTTGTACTTTTTTTTTTTTTTAAGCTTATCCAAATCACACCCTCATAACTTTCCCTTCATGTTTCAGAAAGCTTTTGGGAAATTCTCTTTTCCTCTCTCAGTGTAACTATCTCTAGGAGAAAAGGGATTCATTATTTCCTGAAGGTAGTTATATTTCTTAAGTCATTGAATCAAAATGCAGTGGTTAATGTTAATAAATATTTACTTTGGTTTTAAGCTTAGAATCATCAGCAGTGCCACAAGCTAATCTGTGAATTTGCCTGAGGTGGTGATGTGAGCCTTCAGAATGTTATATTTGAAGTTGTACTCATCTGTTGATTTACTGAATAAAATTTGCATCTTTAACAAAGACCAGCCTATAGCTTTGTCTAGGTAAATAATTCTATGCATATTTTTCAGTAGTATTTTACAAATTTTTTCCCTTTTACTTGTTTTAACATTACTTTCTTCTGTATGTTGTGTTTGATTGTTTATTTTCCCTCTTTTTATCTATAGGAGAGCTTGTTTTCAATATCAAACAAGCCCCAAACCCTATCAGAAAAAAATGTTGGGAATAAAAGCAATTTCATATCATCATAGACCATGAACTGTGAAAGTGATACAAGCTCAACTAATCTCACAAGTCAATATTAAATTTGTTCTGTCTCCTGGTTTTTGTGATGTTGTGTTTGGAGTTTTTTAAAATTCTTTTTTTATTGTTGTTATTTGCTTTGTCTGTGTTCACTTATTCTTTCCTATGTCACTCTTATATCGTACCTCCTGTGGGCCAAGGACAAACCTGCTTGGACCTTGTACATGTCTTGCAGAAAAGCATCTTCAGTGATGGGTTCGATTCTTTGAATGGCATTACTCTTCTCTAAACCTGATATTTTTGTTGATTCTTATAATTCAGGTAACCTGCTGCTTCTTGCTTTTGTAAATATTTGGTGTGGATGAGTGTCAGGACTGATGCTGGTGGATACAGGTAATGGTGTCTCTTCTTTATTACATGAAGTTCTTGAACACAATGAGATCATAAAATAGAAAAATAATAGGAAACAAGTGTGCTTATGTAAAATGTGTTCTACTCATCAGTTTTGCTGATGAGTGGCAGTACATGCTCTAGGACACCTTTGCCAGCAGGGCAGATCTGTGAGATTTTTCCCCTTGTCAGGGGTCAGGGCTCCCTTTAGGTCTGGGGCATCGGCAGTCCTGAGGATGTGCTGGTTTCCCAGTGTTTGCTACAGAATGAGTGTGTTGGCCTCGCTGAAAGCCTTTGGCTTTTCCTCCCCTGCCTGCTTTGCTCGGATAATCCTGCAGCAGCTGTCGGAGTTTCTCTTTGATTCCTCTGGCTTCAGCAAAGCTGCAGGGACACGAGAAACCTGGCCCTGACCCCTGCTGAGCTGGTGGAGATAAGAGCAACATCATCCTTATTGAACCTGTGTACCGTTGCCCTATTTCAGCTAAGTGAACGGTCAGAATCAAATCCCTCATTTGATTTCCAAGGATGAGTGACAGGCAGTCTTCCCTGCATCGCCAGTCCCCCAGTGATGCCAGTGCCCTGTCCCCAGTGCCCGCGTGGGTGGGGTGTGGAGGAGTGATGTGGTGTCAGCAGTTCCCTGTGATTGCATCCCTGCATGTGACAGCTAGGGGGAAAAGCGGGTGTTTGTAGATGAGGTTATACACAAATTTGTTTGAGGCCTGCTGTCTGTTGTTATGATCCAATGCAAAAAGTGTTGTCAGTGGATGTCTGGGGGGGAGCTAGATGCTAGGCAGCAAGAGTTCAAAAATACAGAGCTTCCAAGTTGGTCCTGTGTTGTTTGGTATTGTTTGTGAGGCTCAGTGGAACACACATCCCTTATTTTAGACGAAGTTTCGCTGTCCCTGGAAACATGTCTCTTAAAAGTTTTCCTCTTATTATTTATAGCTTCAGCTGTGAACTAGCTGTACTCAGAAGGGGTGCTCTGCAGTTGATTCAGTTCTTTTCCTGCGAAGCATCCCCACTGAACTGATTTGGAAATGGCTTAGTATATAATCTGCAGTGTGAGGAAGCTGGCAGTGAGAAGGGTAGGTGATTAAATCATTCCATAAATACTGATAGACAGTTTGTTGGATTAACTGACTCCATGTTATGTACATCATTATCTGTTAAAATAATTTGTTTTCCTACAGGTAAAAAGTTAATCTTCTAATTTTAAATTAATCTGGGTTTAACTTCTGTTAGCACAGTCTACTTTCTCTTTTCATTTTGACATAATGTTCCACTCTGCTAGGCAGATCCAGTAGTTTTAGCGTTGGAACACTTGGTACATGAGAGCTTTTCAAGAGTGTAGGTATTGCAGATTTGCCTTTTCTATGTCTAGAAATGTACAGGGGTGATACAAAGATTATGCCTTATTATTTCAACCTAAAAATGCTCTACTTTGAGGAACTGGACTTTGCAATAACCCTTGTACCCCCAGCCCCCCTATGCAGTATTAATCCCAGTATAACTGCTCAAGGGTACGTGTACAAGACTGAAATGTATTTCTGCAAAAACTTGCAATGTCGTGATATTAAACATGTCTTCCTCCCTTGGTTTTTGCTGCTAGCAAAATGTCTAAGTTGTGGCTTTGTTACTAGGTGGCCAGTGACAGCTTGGCTTTGACCCTTCTGTAAGGAATCAGAAATTCCTGTCTGATGATGTTTTCAGCTCCAGAGTCACGTAGTCTTGAAACATTTTTCTTTGTCCTGCTGCTGGCAGTACTGATCTGACAAACTGCGGGTGAAAGCAGCAGCCTGAGGTCCCTACTCACAGTGTGTCTGGGGACCTCAGAGGCCACACTTGCTTCTGGCTGCCTGAGAGCTAAAGCCCAGACTAAAGCCCATGGGACCCTGCTTAGGGACACCTGGGCTGCTGGTGCATCCTGGAAGAGTTAGTATGTAAGCGCTTTTTGCACAAAGCGTTATTGTCGTGGTTTGACCCTGGCCTAATGCCAGGCACCTACAACATCTGCTCGCTCCACTCTCCCCTGCCTCAGGTGGGCAGAGGAGAGGAAAAAATTAACACACACAGGGCTCATGAGTTGAGATAAGGAAGGGCGAAGACACATGGAGGGCAAAAGTGGCTGAACTTAAAGTTCCAAAGTAATTTATTGCTAGCAGAGTCAGGAAGATAACTAAAAATAAAAATAAGCCCTTAAGACATCGTTTCTCCACTCACACCCCTCCCTCCTTCCCACCAGCAGTACAGGGTGGCAGGGAATGGGGGTTTGGTCAGTCCATCACCGAGATCTTTTTCTGCTGCTCAGAGACAGGAGTCATCCTCTACGTTACCACGGGGTCCCTCCCACAGGAGACAGATCACTGCGAACCTCTCCAGTGTGAGTCCAAATCTCACAAGCAGCAGCCTGCCTGAACCTGCTGCATGTGAGCCTCCTCCCATGGGCAGACAGTCCTCCCAAAACTACTGTGATGCAGGCCCCTCATCCATGGGGTGCAGACCCCCGAGGCCAGGCTGTTCTGTTTTGGGAGCAAAAACTCTCTCTCCACTAGGACTCCCACTGGATCACAGCCTCCTCCAGGCATCCACCTGCTCTGGTGTGGGCACCTCCCCAAGGGCTACGAGTGGACCTCTCCATCCCCCATGGACCCCATGGGCTGCAGGGAGACAACTGCTTCACCGTAGTCTGCACCACAGCCTGCAGAGGATTCTCAGCCCCAGCGCCTGGAGCACCTCCTCCCCCACCTTCTCCACTGACCCTGGTGTTTCCATGTTGTTTTCCCTCACATATTCTCACCTCCTCCTCTGGCTAAAAGGAAGTGTGTGCTCACGTTGTTTTGATTTCTTCTTAAGTATGTTGTCACAGAGATGTAACCAACACCTCTAATTGGCCCAGGCTTGGCCAGCAGCATGTCCATCATCTTCAGAGCCATCAGAGATTGGCTCTGCTGGACGTGGTGAAAGCTTCCAGAGCCTTCACACAGGAGCCATCTTTGTTCCTGCCCCCCCCCCCGCCCCCAGCAAAAACGGGGCCAAGCAAAACCAACACAGTTAAGAATACTATCCTATCACCATTTAAAAACTCAGAGTGAAACAGAGCCCTTTGTGATGTTTGTTCCTTTGTGTGCCTCATGGCTTCCTAATTAAAAAAAACACCTAATGTGTCTGTTCTGTTCTTTCTTTCAAAGCAAGAAGTATGCATTTATGTATTGGAAAGGGGAGTCTGTCTTTTATCCCTTTCCTTTTTCATCTGAAAAAAGTGTTAGGAAAGGAGGAGATACAAACCCAGTATTTGAATTAATTTTCCTGTGATTTTGAAGAGGGCTTTTCTCACATATTGACTGTAGTTTGTGCTTTGAAAAATGATGTTGTGTGTGTAACTCCTAGTATGCTACACAGTCATTCTGTGAATGCTGGGTGGGGACTAAAGTCAAATCCTCCTTTAGCCATTCTTTACTGAGCCTGGTCAAGCTTTACTCTGGTGTCCAGTGGATCTCTCTGGGTCTTGCAGATTTACAGTCTCTTATCCAGGACAATTTTCAGGAGTTCCATTTTGTGGCATTCTTGCCACCAGAAGGATTGCCCAAATATTAAACTTCTAAATTCATGTATGTTCCTCATGTTTGAGGAGATAATGTACAATGGGGAAGAAAGTATTTTCAGCCTCTGTAAAAAGCAGTTTCTCAACAGCTGTACTTTCTGGCTCCAGTCTGATATTTCATAGATTTTGGTGTTTTGTTTTCTTTGTTTTGTTTTGTTTGGAGTATTTTTTTTTTTTTATTTTTTTTTTTGTTCTGATGTGGGTATTGAGTTTGTCTAGGTTTTTCAATTGTGTTGCATTTCTACCATCCTCAGGTTTATCTCCTTCACTGTGGAAAAGCTAGCTGTTAATTTGCTGGTTTTTTGTGATGCTTTTGAAAGTGACCCTGGAACAAATGATACAAAGGTGCTTTTGATGTACCTGGGCACTGCGGGCTGTAATGCAGGCAGACCTACTGGCAGGTGCTTTAAGGCCACTGTATAATTATTTCCTCTTTTCCAGGTATTTTCTAGTTTTGATATTTACTGAGATATTTTTTCTTTGTAGTGGTTTTAATTTTGGATTGCTGAGCAGTATTATTGACAGTGCAAAGCCTGAAGAGATCTGCTTAGTTATTGCAGTACTTTTGTTAATAGTTGATGATATATTTGCAAGATAAGCCTTTTGCAGAGTGCCTCCGTTTATTTATTTGCTTGTTTCACCTATCAAGGCAACAGGCTAAGCACACTGTCAGCTTTAAACCAGCACCAGTCTAACGCACAGATGGAGAACATCTATTTTGTGCCTGGGCTTCAGGGTGGATGTTTCCCCAGCACAGATGTGTGTAAGCAGAAGTCATGGATGCGTTTGCTTATTTGTGCTTTTCATCAATTTCTGCTTCTGTTTAAGGACTTTCTCTCTAACCTCTGCAGTGTTTCTCTCCTGAACAGGTATGTAGAAAAACCAGGGGGTGAACTGCTGTTTTCAGAGTAATACACTTTTAATCAAGTGGTGGTGTAAGCTCTGAAATTGTGTATGACCTGTTTGGCCTTACAAATCCCTTCTAGGAGAGATAGTCAGCAGATGTATTGTAACTAGAGTCTATTGGAAAAGGTTACAGTCTGGAGAGGAATGTCCATGCTGTACTTTAAATCTCTTTCCATTAAAAGTTTCCTTTGTTGCCAAGGAAGTAAAGTAATGATTATGTTATGAGACTGGCAGTTTTGATAATGTTTCATATTTTCGGAACAAGGCTGTTCAATTGTTGAGGATGATGTAAAATTTGAGGACTCTTACTAATGTTTTTGATGGGACTAAAATATATTTTTACACCCCTTCCTCCTCAAAAAAACTCAAACCTATTTTCTCAAGGTGACAGAGGAACGGACTCCCTGTTTCATAGATTTTGGTAATTATAGCAAGTAATTAGGCACTCTCTGCCCCTCTTATGATGTAAAAATCTCCACAGACTCTCTAAGCTGGGCTCCCTTTACTGAGGATTAAGTATGTTTGGGTTCCCCCTCCTGTGTTTACTGCTGCTGCTTTTTACTACTTCGGTGTTGTAAGTCATCGCTGGTAGGAGGAGCTGTTACCCATGTCCCATTCATAACTGCCTTGTTCCTACTTTATCTCTTCATAGCGAGAGGTGTTATTTTCATCCCTTTCTTTTTTGCTTTGGTCCATGTACTTAGGAAATACTTAGGAAACATGATACAGAGACTGTGGTTACTCTCTCTGTTGCATCACTTTTGTGTGTTTAAGGGCTTTGAACTTAAGAGTTTTACCACATGCGCTGGGTATCTGTGCTCATGGTAAAATGATGTTAACTCAGATACCGATCACTTTTCCTTCCTCTTCGAATTCAGAACATCAGTGAAAGGCTCAGGAGTAACCAATCTGCAGTGAGAGCATGATGCTGCATCCTCATCCTCTTCCCTGAGCTGTTTCAGAGAAAGAGACAGGAAATTATGTTCTTCCTTACTTTTGATGTTGGCAAACTTGGTGATGGCTTTTTTGTTTCATAAAGAGGAAACATAACTGGAGGCAGTTTGAATTCCAGTTTTTTCCTGCTAGGCATGTTTTTGGTGCCTGCTTGGGTAGGTGATCCTCAGTGGTATCTGGTACTGATAGCTCTTGCTGTGTAACCCATTTCTGATTTAAAAACTTGAGCCTGATGGCATAGTAGCAGAATGAGCAAGATTTATTCTGTCTAGCTTCATCTTCTTAAAATGTTTAGGTCTAGTTGAAAATTGTTATGGGGATAAGCATATTGCTCAGAGGGAACAAAGATGTGCAGCTTGTGCAGGCTCAATAAATTTCATTTCCAGAGAGGCTTCTCCCCTTCTCTGTCTCCATTCATAACGGTTTAGTATTTCAAGTCAAATGTCTAAAATGTTTCCTTCTCCTACATGCATGATAGGATGCTCTCCTTTAACTTGAGTGTGCTTGTTTATTAATAACCTTTAGGAAGAATCATCTTGGTTGCCAAAGAGTGGATACTGATTTCTTGGTTTAGATGACAAAGCTATTGAAGATGACCAAATAGTGTGCCTAAAATATGCAGAATATATCATGTTAACCTTTGTTTTAAAAATCTTCCTTTGCCTGTAATAAATACATCATGAGAAAGCTATCATGTAAAGAGATGATAAGGTCGAGAGACTGGCATTATTGTTGATCCACTGTGCACACAAATACCAGTCTTGTTAAAGCTGGATTACTAGAAAAATATCATTACAAAATCAGTGGCATCATCTTTTATCCTCCTTCCTTTTGCCTGTTCTTCATGTTTAAAAAAACCCAAAAAACCCAAGAAAATGCCCTGGTGCTATTATCTCTGGGCTAGTGTTTTAGCTGATGTAAGTTAATACATAGCTAGTAAACAGAATTAGGCTGACTCACAAGAAAATAAGATGTTCCTTATTTCAGCTTCAGATGCGGGAAGAAGGCAGACTGATTTCTAAAAACAGCTACAATTATGACAAATAAATCAAAATACTCTGTAGAAACAAGAAGAGTTCATGGAATTGTCTTTTCCTAGGCATGCAGGAAGAGAGAGACATGATGCAAGTGAAGTGGTTAAATTAGGTCGTGGCATGAACTTTAGTGGGGATTGCTAGGAAATAATTTGCACAGTGCAGGAGAGCTTCCTTCCTTAATTGTTTCCACCTGGTAGCAGACTATTGTCAAACCAGGGACCTCTCTGCCCCTTGGAGCAGCGCTCGGAATGAGAAATATACAGTGCTCCATGAGTAAGTAGTGTTTGGATAATAGCTAATTCTGCCTGGCTTCATTTTACAAAGCTGTTTGGAAATGTGATAGAGCAGCATTCTCCTTTAGGAATACATGCTTTCCCACTGTGGTCTCACTCGGGAGACTGTTTTTCTGCGTTTTTGTTTCTGTGTTGCTGCTTCTGCTACTGCAAGAACCATGGTATGTTCTCAAAGTTCAGTATAAAAATGTGAAGTGTTACATTGCCTGCTAAAGCACTGTGACTTCTTTGTTTTGGAAAAATACACCCAGAAGTTGTTTGGGAATGCACTGCCTTACTAGAAGACAAAAGAAGTAGAGAATCCTTTATTATGCTCTAGATTTAGCTACTAAGAAGGAGAAAAAGCCTTGCCTAACACTTAAAAAAAAAAAAAAAAGTGAAAGGAGCAGGCATGAATGTGAAGTGATATCACCACCTGATCTTGAAAAAAATCATGATGACTTCTAATGCACGCCCTCAGTCTTTGAAAATGGACTCATCACATCTAAAGCAGATCAGAATTCAGTCCAGTTTTAGTAGCTGAAGGCTAGAATGTGAAAGCCCCTCCTCTTGATTTCTGCTCTCAAATTCTGGAGGACTTAGGAGTGAAATGGGATAAGCTTTCATCAGGAATCAGCTGAAATGTGGTTTTTCAAGGTAAGTATATAGGATTACTGCAGGCTGCCTGTGTACACCTGTTGTAGTTTCAGTCTCAATGTCTCTCAAATGATGATACTGTATCCTAATCATTTGCTATGTTTGTTGATGGATTTGGAAATCATAAATTCAAAATGAAGTTACAGGGATTAAAGACGTTTCAGCAATGAGTCTTAAGACCGTGTGGATACATTGGTAAGTACAGTCCCATTGGTTGCTGACTGCCCGCTGCTGGTGTGGCACAGTGTCACACTTTGTCACGGTGCAACACGTGCACTCCTCACGCCTGGCATCGCTGACATCGAGCAGGAGGCAGACAAATGCCTACCGACTGCCGGGGAAGCTTCATCTGCCAGAGTTGCCCTGGCTTCCAGGAGCTGCTTGGTACTAGCTGTAGAATATTAAGCAGGGTTGAATCTGCCTCAGTATGTTGGAATGAGATTGCATGTTTCATTAAAGCCTAATTTGTTTTTCATGGGGAAATACCAGAGGCTTCGGCAATTATCATACTTTTAAGATTGGGAGAAAGATGCTTGGATGAAATTTAGCAAACAAGGCTGTCAGTGCTCATTTAGTAACTCCTTTGTGAATCAGTTTGAACCAAATTTGCATGATTGTAGCAGACCCAGAAAACCTTTTGCTGCAATTATTCAGTGATACCACTATATAATCAGCTGGAGGTAATGGGTATGCTTCTTACAAAGCTTTTTTTCACCATTTCTGGCCTTTTCAGTCCCTTTGTCAGCCTCCCTGGGGCATTCTGAGACAACCTGACACTGACCCAGAGAAGACAGATACATGAAGGATAGTGGGTTGGATAGAGGAGGGATGTTGGCCTTTTGACAGAAGGATAAGACTCTGATTTTTCAGATTTGACCCTGCATTTCTTGAAATCTGCAAGGTTTAAGGACAAAAATCTTGTGAGTTGCTCAAATCCCTCATATTGGAGCCTGGATTGAAAGTGCTTCATACATCTAGCGTTAACAGTCTAATCTAGGAATTGAATTGAGCCTGTGTAACTTGCATGCTAAATTTTGAAATGCTTGCCAGATGAAAAAAAAAAGGGGGCGGGTGATGGGGAAATTGGAGAGTAAGTAGTGCCAAGTAAGCTCTAAAGTTGTCTTGCTTTGCTCTTTATTTCAAGTAGTGGAGTAGGAAGCTGAGTCTTGAGTTGTAATGAAAAAGGAATTTGTGTCTCACCGTATCGTTGTGAAAGTTAAGCGTTTGTAAATGGGAGAGTTCAAGACTGAGAGGAAAAAAAATACATTAAATCTGAAATAGCAACACAGATGCTTTTGATGGTGATGGGGTAGGGTAGAAAATGTGTGTGGAGCTCTGTGTGACCATGTAATTTTTGTTCCCAGCCTATGGAAGTGGTTAGCAGCTGCTTATTGCCCTTAACAGTTTGTTCTTAATTGACAGGGTTCCCATCTTGAGGGTTTTCAGTTGTGTGCTTATATCTCCTTGGTCTTGGTTTTCTCTAGTTTAAGAAGCCTGGCATATCTCTTCCACTATGGTGGCAGAAATCAAATTGCATCAGAACAATCAGACATTGTGAAGTGAGTTGTTAGGAAGTCTCTTTGCCTGAGATACAGCTGTTTCTCGAGCATATGTTATCACAACAGCTATGAGTCTCGGTAATGCAGCATGGGAAAGAAACAATTATCACTGCATTACTGTTCGAAAGAGGAATAAAATCCAAGTGAACACCCATCTTCAGAGGAGCTGAAATACACCGTGGCTTGTACTTACTGCCTTTTGGGTGTGCTTGGTTTTTATTTATTCAGCGGCATAGATAGATGGCCTGAGGAAAAAAAAAACAATTAAAGATGCACAGGCCATTTTCAAGGATGGTGTTACTGAACTGGCTAGTCTGTTCTGTACAGATGCAGTTCCAGTATGCTGTTGCACATGTGTGTGCTCGTGCATATAGAAAATTGATTTCAGAAATTTAATGCGGTTCTTAGTCCACAATTGCTGTTGTAATTGCTTGGTTTGATACTTGGTATCAAAGCTGAGAGTAGCTTTGTCAGTGTGCTTGTCATGTTAACTAACATGCTTCTAGTGGCATTTTTTAAAACAATTTAGAGATAATTTAATAATTTTTAAAGATATAATCATTACTATTTAAAAGATGTGTTGGCTAAGCTAAAAGAAAAAGGAAACATAAATGCTTTGAATACATACATCTGAGCACGATCTAAACCCTTTCATTTTAAGTGGTGATAACACTTTACCTGCAGTATTCTGGTTTCCTGAATTTCAATAGCTTTTTGTCTGATCCCTCCATGAACAACTGAATCCTGTTGGCAGCACAGGATCTTCTCAAGCACATTGCCGTGCCCTGTGCATGCATTTCTGCATTGTGATACTGTTGCCTCCAGTAAAGTTTTTAAAACCATGCCTCCATGTCTAATATTCTTGGCTAGTAATTTAACCAATCTCCTCTATAACTGTAATCTTTTTGTTTCCACTTCATTGCGGTGCAATTGCATGGCCTACTTAATTTTATGGTTAATGGACAATCTCTCTTCAAAAGATTTGGGAATCCTTCTACCAGTTAGATAACATCTACTTTGCCATTGTGCTTATATAATTGTGTATGATACTATAAAACTGAGACTCCTAAAGCAATTTGATTATTCATTCAGATAAGAAGTCTTACCATAAGTCCTTGTTGACAGTGAAATGGAAACAGGGTGGTTTTAGTTGCTTAGGTGAATGCACAATCGCTCCAGCATTCTCTGAGTGTGCTATTGAAATGGTTCCCCATAAGAGAATTGTTACAGGGTACCATATGGCCAAATGTTTTGTGCTTTTTTAGGGAAACAATTTCTTGTAAAGATGGTGGCCTTGTATCTCTTACTAGGCAAAAGCATTGTTGTTCTCTCCTGCAGAGCAAAGATATAAAGAGGGAATGGGTTTTGTGGTGGGGTCTCTGCTTTTTCTCTGTGGGAAGACAGGGGGAGGATGTGCAGTGCAGAAGAAATGGAGATGGGCAAAGTCCTCTAAGTGTTCTGTAGTGAAGGAAAATAAAGGTTGCAGCATATAGCATGAAAAGTGCACTTGAACTTAATGGTGCTTATGTTGTTGATGAATCAGACAAAAAATGACCTTTTTAATGTTAGCATCTTTCTCTTGAGCCTTTAAGATTCACAGTTGGTGGGAAGGGAAGGAAGCTGCATGTGGCTGCTTCATTAAGTAGCAGAGAATGTAATTATGACTTGTATTCTTGATTTATTGTTGAGCATTGATAGTGAGTGACAGCATGAAGAATGCTCTTAGAAATATAGTCTGTCTCAGACTTCACGGCTGGGCTTCAGCTTGTCTTTAGCATCTGTGTTACGTGTGTTGGGTGGATGCCCAGATTGTCAGAAATGTTGGTGACTTTGCTCTCTGCATCTTCATCAGAGCATCAGGAATCTGAACAAGAGATTAGGAGGCCAGCCTGGCTTTCTGGCTTCTCCTCCTTCCTTGTCTTTGCTTTTCTTTTTTCCTTTTTTTTTTTTTCCCCCTGACTGAAGGCATCCTTAATTACAGCTGCACTCTGTGCTGTGTGCTGTCAGAAGAAGTGTGCTTGGCTAGCAGGGAAGATACTAGCCCAGTTCCTATTTGCTGCCTCCCGGAGGTGAGGTGGGACAGAAGAGAATCAATTAAGATGTGAAAAAACACATTTTAAAATAAACTGAGTAGATAAAACTCCCAAAAGGATGGAACTATTTGCAGGACATGATGAAGGTTTTGACATTTGCATATACATTAACATTTGTAAATCAAATGTGTTTCTTGCCTCACAGTGAGAGAGGCTGGTTTTAAATATTCTGTGAAATTTTGTTTAATATTTGATAGTGAAAGAATTTTTTTAGAGCGTGTAATTGAGTTGGATTCATGGATAAACAAGTTAAAAGTGATTTCCATCTGTGTTTCTTGTTCCACATAAATCCCCAATTTTCTATGCTCTCTTGAGTACTCTTAGCACTTTAGCAGTAAAACCTTTATTTTACCTGACATTAGAACTGATTTCTCAATGAAAGCAGTTTCTGCTATTGAAGCATCATTCCTTTGTCAGTAAGAATATTGTTTAATTGGAAATCCTGTCTGTAAATAGTAATTCATGCTTCCAGGTGACCTCCAGGTATGCTACTAGTCTTCTTGTCAGAACAGAAAAGTGCTTAAAGACCAAAGACAAAGGGAACATATTTAGAGGGACTGTGTTCCTGGCTTAGTTACCTGAAGATAATTTCTTCTGTATCGCTTAGGACTCGGTGTCCTTGATACACGATAATAGCGTTTTCTTCCAATTTTGTTTTGTTTTGCAAGATTGTTAAATGATGTATTCATGATTTGTGAAATGTTAGGCATATATCAGTTGCATATTATGTTTCTATAGATGTCTCTTATTTTGACAGTATTGTCACCAGCAGTAATGTAAGATTGATTTGAAATTGAATCTGTACTATGCCAGTGAGTAGTGCATCCAATTTGCACATGAACTAATCCATTTGTGTTCTGAACCCAGGGAAAATACAAGCTTTTCCAAAAGAAGGCCTAATATCCTAGAATGCTAATTACCTTTAAAATATCTTACAGAGCTGTATGAACACAATTATGAGATTTATTTAAAAACAAATGTGTTAACCTCCTTGATACAGGAAGCCTTGCATAGCTCTTGAGCAGAGATTTGTATCGCAATCTTCATCAAGCTAGGCTTCCATGGATTGTTCTCAGCTGCAAGCACAAGAATCAGGTTTGTAAATGGATAGTTTTGCATTTGCTTCAAAGGTAGCTTGTAAATGAAGTGGCGGGTTTTAGTTAAGGAAGTTACATCAAAGATTTATGTGCTTAATCTTGAAATTGCTGAACTTTGATATTTGAGGATAAGTCCTTGCAGCATTTTGCATTGATAGCCAAACCAAATCCTTGCCAGTATATCACATTGCCATTGCTCAGTGTGGAAGGATTGGAAAGTGCCTTGCTAGGAGTTGTTTGGTATGGTGTGGTGTCTCAGTCCTCTGCTGGAAATTATGCTTAGTAAGTAGAATAATGAGGAGTTCTTGATGAGGAGAAATAACATGCTATCAGGAAATAACTAAGGAAAACTGTATAGCTTACCATATACTAATTGTAGGGGGAGGCAAATTCTTGGCAAGAAATTCAGGAATGTTTCCATTTAAGACTGTAAAGGTCCAAATATTTATTTTTCTTTTCTTCCAAGAGGGAAAAGAAACATTGGCTTTTCAAAAATTGTTAAATGTTTTGTCCCATTTTGTAAAGTAATGGTGTTGCTGTTGACTCTCAACTGGTGAATGTAAGATCTCACCTCTCACAGATATGGTACTTAAGATACTGTGTACTCTACATGTTAGTCATAGTTAGAAGTTCCTATCAAGGAAGCCAGCAAATGAGGAGATAAGGCTGTACTTAAAATGTATAAAAACGATTGTAGACTCATTTATCTGACTGCTCCGGTACACACTGCATTAAAGTACGTAATGAATAACTACATCATGGTTCATGTAGGGTTTAACATTCTTAGGTTAGGCTTTTATCAAAGGCATTAAAAGAATGAATGGCTATCGTATGTATAAATCATATGGATAAGCAGAATGTAAAGCAGAAGTGAAGTATGCTGCACTTCTTGGTGGCTAATCTGCAAAGGATAACAGCGCACTTTCTCTGAGTTGTTATATAGCTACCCCTTCAGTTTGCATAGGTCCCATCATGAATCTTCAAGCTTCAAATCATATTTGTTTATTTATAATATTTTATTTTTTGTCTGAATGTGAAGTTATTATATGAGAATAATGCAGAGTTTTCTTTGTTAATGATCAGTGCATAGAAATAGGAAGAGTGTAGTACAGTGCTGTGTCTTTTGTTTTCTCCTCTTCCCTGCTCTCTCCCCCTTTCTTAAATTTCTTTTTTTACCTTCTGATTTTGTACTGGGTAAGAAAGGATCTTACCAACTTGTGTAGTGTATGCTTGGAGCAAAGGACACTTCTCTGGTAGAGTTTGGGAATAAAAGAAAATACATTATCAGTATTGATGGACAGTTTCTACGCCACACTGAGAACAGTGAAGTAGCTATGTATTTTCATCTCCTTTGCTTCAGATTAGGGAGATATGATCTTAGTTTTGACTGGTGATCTTTCACCTGTGCATCATGTTTTGGTCATCAAGTTTAATCCAGATCTAGATCTTGGTCTTGATTTCTGTGTTACTGTACTACAGTTCTGAGCCACTCCTTAAATCTCTTGAAAGAATGAGGTCACTGCAAGAAGAGGGTGTGCTATTTGTTAATGGCATTAGCATTGCTAGGTGGCTTCTACCACTATGTATGAGAGCAGAAAGCAGCTTGTCTTTGTCTGTGGAGTTTGCAGGAGAATCTGCAAATGGGCTCTCAGGAGCAGGTGTCTTCTGCTGCCCATTACACTGAACATGTCTTCAGGACAGGCACCTAAAGCTCAGGCTGCTTGGAGGGGCACTGGGCTGTTTGATTCTGAAGTTTTCTTCACTTTGGTATTTACTTAGTTTCTTTTTCCCTCTGACTCGTGTGAAATAGTCCAAACTAGGATTAGCTCTGAAGCAGGCTGTGAAGTCATTCTGTTTTCCCAGACATTAGGAAGAGAAGGTTATGTTGACTTTACTCTCCTTAAACTCTGTTCTCATCCATAGTCAGTGTATTCTCTGGGTTTCTGGCAAGGAGCACACCTTATGGAAGAGAATTTATTTAGCTAGTAACCTTTTTCGTGAAACCCTGAGCCTCTGGCTATGTACAAAAATATATCCCTGAACTTCATGCTACCTGGGGCAATGTCTGAAAATTAGTAGGGGGAAAAGATTTTTCCTACTCACTGAATCTGGTTTTGATGATAATAGAAAGAGAATTACATTGAAGCAAAAAGAATGCAGACCTTTAAACCTTCAAATGATATTAAAAATTAATTAAGAGGAGTGGTATTCTTCCTGTGTTCTTCTTCTGCCTCAGATTTTAAGATCTAAGCATTAGAGGCTGTGAGTTGTATAAAGACACAACTGTTTCCTTTTGTACCTTCATTTTATTCTGTTTCAGTTAAACAAACAAAATGAGGACTGATCTAGTTTCTAATACTCCCCCTGAATTATTGCAAACTTAGTTAAGGGACATCTCTGACTGTGCTGATATTTTCATAATATGGAGGTGCTTACAGTCTGATTAACACATGCTGCATTTTTCTTCTCTCCTGCTGGGAGTAAAAATCTGGGGCTAATAAAATGTTTCCTGACCTTGAATAGGAGAGTATAGTATTTTCTTTCTTAATAAACATGTAACTATGAATGCTGATATTTGCTGATTTTGTTTGAGAGGTATAATAAACAATGCAACTTGTGAGAAAATATGCATAGTAAATTTTACCCATCTTCTTGCTTTTTTTCATGAGAATGTCATGGAGTAGGTGAAAAAAAACTATGCATGTAGCTACCACGTAGCTAATAAAATAAAATAAAATGCTTGTTTTGGTTTAAAGAGCCTTCTGTTCCAAATTTATACTTAAAACATTGAATTAAAAATAGGATAATTGTTATTTTTTTTTTGTGTATACAACATCTGGGAGTTCTATTTTGCATCTTCTTAACACAGCAAATAAAAAAAGAAGGAGCTAGAACATGTCTGGCTTTAAATGTTTGCTAAAAATGTAACAAAAAAATTTATGAAGACTATCTTTTCATCCCTTTATGATTTCCAAAATACTTTTTAATTCAATGATGCTTCCAGTTTCTTTGGGCTGTTTGGAGTTGATGTGATTTCATTTGGAGTTTGCAATGGCGCATAATAAGGGTCTGTGTACAACTAAGGTCGAATTAAGAAGTGTTGAGAGTCAGGAGAAATTCCCAGCTGAAAGCATTTGAGTTAGTAGATTTTTAGCTTCTCATTAACAATCAAACAGGAAAAAAAAAAAAAAGTCATGACATGTTCTTCCCTCCTTGTTATGCAGCTCAGATTCCTTAACAACAAAGGTTATCCTCCTGTAGCCGAGGTCTGCTCCTAAAGCAGCAGCTTTCTCAGCTGCAGGCAGTGACAGATGGAGATTGATGGGTGGAGATACAGATGCAGCTCAGGCTGGGGAGATGTTTGCCAGTCACTCTGTTATCTGCCCCCTCGCTGGTACCCACCTCTTTGAAGTGCTGGCTTCAGATTTTGTCAGGAGTCCCATTTGGCTTCCATTCAACTCTGATCAAATAAAGGTGAGAGAGAAATTTACATCTTTGCTATACCAGACATTCTCTTAAGGATATTTGTTTTTAGAGGTTGGCATGCCCTGTTTGTCGGGAAACTGTCTTTAAAATGGTATTTGCACTCAGCGCTTGACATCTTTAACACAGTACACCCTGAGACTTCTCTAGAAGCCCTCAAACTTCTTCAGGGAAGGTGGGAGCATCTTCCCTGTCTCGAGAAACAGGGAGTCCTTCCCAGCCCTAAAAAAAGGGATTAGTGTCCTAGTCACTATTTAAAAGCAACACAGATAATAGCTAGCACAGCCTTAATGACAGTCGTGGAAGTGGGAAGCTGGTGAGTGTGAAAGGTGTCTGGGTTTGTTCTGATGTGTAGGAAATGATGGTTTGTGGCCACCTCTGGTGATGTTGACATTCTGTGGGTTATGGAAGGCAGGATGAAAGGAGGAGCTCTGGAAGGAGCCCTTTGTTCCCAGAGTCTTCTGGTATTTAAGGTTATGGAGAGCACATCTACACCGGAGATGATAGCTGAGCAGGAACTGTGACGATTTTGTTGCTATATTGTTTTAATAGTTGGAGGAGGAAGAGAGGAGGGATGCTTGTAAAAGGTGCTTTCCTCCTAGGGAGGATGTTTTTCCTGTTTGGACCTGTGACTACAGCAGGAAGGAAAGAGAGGCCGTGGAACTTGCAGAAGACACTTTTCTCCAGTAGAAAGTTGCTAATATGCAGCCATCAGCTGGGCAGTCTCCTAAAATGCTGTGCTTCCCCCCGGTTGCTCCTTGTTCCTAGGGATCGGCAGTAGGGATGTCAGCTTCTGTGTATAAGCAATTGTAACTAACTTGGTTTGTCCTCCTGGGGTCTGTTCGAGATGCAGACATAGCTACAGCAGTATCCTGTGGTATTTATTTAAACAGTTCAGTTTTTGACAAGGCAGGGCAACATTTATCAAGGAGTTCAGAAGGATTTTGCTAAATGTCATCCGCAGCCTGTGCCTGGAAGGTGGAGGGAGTGATTATAGGATTTGCTCTGGGTGATGTGAACCTGCACATCTGGCTGGTTTTGCTATGGTGAGGATCAAAGGCTATTTTTGGATACATTCTGGGGGCTTTGAAGTGGTGACCTTGCTTGAGTCAGTAAGCATTGCCCGTGTAAAGGTTATGTGGGTCAATCATGTGACACAAGACTACGTAAATGAAATATACATTATTTTATATAATCACATTTTGCCTGGTCCACTGGTGCTCTACTCATCTAGAAGCTGTTGGTGATGGCCTGGCAGCCTATTCAGATAAGAAAAACAAACTTTTTTCTGCTTTTTCATGGTCTGACACAGTCCACCATTTTCAGCTTGCTATTATCATAACAACAGAAAAAGGGTAGTCCGTGTACATAATGATATGTCTTTGAAAACAAGTTTCTAATAATTGTTCAGTCAGCATTTATAGCTCTGAACTTCTAATGTGGTTTTACTAGTTTTTCATTTTTTCAAAACAGACATGATTGGTTTTTGCTTTTTCAAGGCAGCTTTTAGCAGATCAGTGGCATTTGAAAATCATCACCCTGATTTCTTAACTGAGATTACTTCATGTCTACCTATCACTTTTCTGCTGAGTCTGAAATCTATGATGTTGGGATGGAAGTCACTCTCTGCAAATGCACTATTTCTAGTAAATTCCTCTGAAGTGATAAAGTGGTCTAAAACATTTTGTTGAGAAGAGGATTGTTTTCCTCATAAATACAGAAAGTAGAAGCAGTATTCATTTTTCTTTTAAGTGTTCACGGAACAGTATCAAAGAATTTGATGTGTGCTTAAAAACCAAACATGCAGAAGAACAAAAAATATGAAACAAGACTTTGATGTTTTTTTTTTTCCCTGGACTCTAATACTAACAGGCAGAAACAGGGCTCTGAGCATTATCTTGTAGGGATTTACACCTGATAGGAAACCAGAGTGTATTTTGAAGGACAGAATTACTTTGTTGTCTTTGGAATAGTTACTAAGCCGGGTAACAGCATGACTGTTTACAGGGAATAATGCCTCCAGGCTTTAGGCAAAGGAGTGTGAAGGATGTGAGAATAACTGGCCCTGGGAGACACTAGGGAAAGCCGGAGCCTATTGGATAGGCTTCGGCATCCCCAGGCATCTGATCCACTGTGAAATTGAGCAAAAATAATGGTACTTTGTAACTCAGGTAACAAGAATTTAGGATCCAGTGTTGCTGCTTATTTCTTTCCTGAAGTGTTCTGTTGACATTTATGTTGTTTCTTTTGTGTGCAGATGTGACTCTCTGGGTCTGTGGGGAGGGCTGGGAGTAAGATATGTATGTGTGCTGTTTATTTTGTCTTTGGCTCTGGCAGCTTATGTGTTTCTAATTTAACCCTTTGAACGTTTTTAATGGAAATTTTTACTGTGAAAGATGTATTCAGCTTCAGAAATTGAGTTATGGGATTGCATTAGCCTTATTAATATTTGTGCAGTTGTAATGTACCGTGATTTTAATAATGAGATTTGCAGCTCTGGGCTGAAGATTTTAGTCCTGCAGTACTACTTGGAAATAAAACTGCCTAAAATGGTTGGCAAAATATTTATATGCCCACTAAGCATCAGGCTGGAGTCAAGATTGCCATCCTGTAAGTGAGCATCCTGCTTCTCCCAGTCTGCTCTTCCAGCTCTCTTCCCACCTTTTTATCTCTCCTCTGACTGTGTGTTTAGTATGTTTTGGCAGTAGTTCCAAAAGGAGAGAGTCTGTCCCCTGCTGACCCCTGGAAAGCCTTCGAAGCTGGAAGTTACAGTGTTTTGCTGAAAGGTAAAGATCGTATTTCGAAATTAAAGAAAAGAGGGGGCCAGGTTTGAGTCCGGCTGGGATCTGGGAAGGGAGCACTGGCAGCTGTGCAGTGCAGTGTCCTTCCTCACGTTTCTCAGCCTCCTCATGCTAGGCAGCCGCTGGAAGGATGCTGGCTCTCTGAAACGATTACTTCTTGCGTGGACCAAAGGAGTGAGAACACAGTATTTTATTTAGCTCCCAATTTACATATATCAAAAGTGTGAAGGAGGACAGCAGTTTATACTGATATAGGGGAAATAATCTATTCTTCGTTTTCAATAGGGCTCTGCCATTGATGTATGATAGGGAGTCTGTCCCATCCTTGTAGCAAACTTGAGCTCCTTTGAAGTCCCTTGCACAGAATGAAAACATGAAAGAGCTCAGGTAAATATTTCCTAATAAAATTACTAACAAAGACCTTTTACTGAGAAAGCATTCTTGTCCATTCAGGGGTGTGCATGAGGTGATTCCACTACTACCCTGTATTTCATATAATCTTGTGTGTTTGCATGTGTGGGCTCTCCTGTTTCTTCTGTGCCAGCTGTCAGTAAGTGACATCTCATTGATTTATGTGTGCAGGGAATCCTGCACAGGTAACACAGTAGTTCCAGTAGGCATGACACTTAAAATACATTCTTTCAGACAAGTGGCACTTATATGAGAATAATATTAATAATTAAAGTCTTTCTGAAACACTGATTTGAAGTTAGTTTGAACCCACACTCAATTAAGACAACTGTGCTGAGAAGCTGTATTTAGATACATGACTTTGAACTAGCAGCTATACACACTCTACAAAAATAGCTATGCTATTATTTCCTTAAAAGTAAACCAAAAATCTCCTCCTAACCTACATAGGGAGTAAGAGGCAGATGCTTTTGTAGCAGTGTAAGTTACATAAAGGAGAATGTAAGGCTGGTTATGCTTTCACCATCTTGTCCGTTCAGAACCACATGAAAATGGGAGTATGTGGGAGTGGCCACAAATTTGTATTTTTGAGATTGAAAAGGTCACCTTTCTACATTTGAGTGTGTAGGGATGGTGAATACATTTAAACAATGGGTTGCTAGTTAGCTGGTGATAGAGGGTCTGATTTTGACCTTGAGCTCTACTGCTGTAAATTAAGTTTGTTTTGAGGCGTGACAGGGTTGAATTAGCACTTGAGTTAGTGAGGGAAACTTCTGGCTCAGCATTTGCTTTTGAGTGCCAAAATCTAGCCCACAGGGGGAAAAGCTTCTGTTCTCTAAATCCCCAGATGCAGTTTTCTGGAAGTAGGTAATATACAGATGCAAGAAAGTTGTTCTTGGAGTATCTGCTGCAAAAGGTTCAATGTAAAAAAAAATGTTATGGGTATCTAGTGTAAAAGGAAAAGAGGAGGCAAGTATGCTCTTGCCTGCATGTTCTGCTAGAAAATACTGAACTGAAGTACTTTCAAAGACAGAAAGGACTTTGAGAAAAATTATAATGAAAATATATTTTCACATAAATTCACAGTGTAAGGCATGAAAGGAATGTTAGGACATCCTGTGATCTGAATTATACTAGATACTTCTATCTTGCACTCACTTATCCCTTTTGTAAAAGTGTTTAATTACTGGACAAAAATAGAATCTAGTGTTATGCAACACTTCTGCTTAAGTGCTTGGCTATTTTTTCAGTTTTTGTTTTTAATCAAGACCTGCAGTCTGTTCATCCGTGGCTCCTAGAAAGCTGAAGACAGATATATTTGCTTCTTTACCTAATGTGTAATTTCTGCAGTTGTGATCATTCCCACTCACTTCACTTTTCATCTTTGTATAGTGTGAAAAAGAGGCGAGTTAGTTTCTTGAGCATTTGTCTATTAAAATCTGTAGTCTCTGGGATTTGGATGAGTTCTGCATTTACACTAAAGGACACTGGAAGTGGGTCATGCTTATAAGGGCTCCTCCTGCCATTCTCTTGTACAGAGGAAGGTCAGGTTTTGGTCCAGAGAAAAGAACCAGCTTGTGCCGTTGAAAAGCCAAATTGCCTTACCTCCACTGCCCTTGAAGTGCTCCTCAGTGTTCACTTCATCAGCTTTCTGAGGGGAGAGGGAGCAGGGGAGTTAGGATGCCTTTTAAGTATAGCAAGTGTCTATTTAGTTGACACTTGAGTTGCAGTATCAATAGCACAAGTAATTAAGTTGCAATAATAATTGAAGCCAAACAACACAGTTAGAGGGCAAGGTTTCACAATGTGACTCTCTACAGGAGAATTAGTACATCAGATAACAAACCAATCACATGGAGCATCCTGTTATTAAAAAACCTAATGATATTTGCAGTTTGTTTATGGCCGAAACATAAACCCATAAAATCTGATTTCCATAAATAAATGTCGGACTGTCAAAGCAGCACTTATATATAATGTGTGTAGTGTTGTTGCTTTTGCACCTGCTGATTTTTAAAAAAAATTTCGAACTGTTTCCTGATTTCCCTTATGATGCAAAATGCAATAATGCTATTGAATCCTGAGAAGGAAAGCAGAGCAGTGACTGTGTGCCTGGGGCCATCCACTCCTGCCCTGGACACTCTGGTACACAGGCTCTGTGAAGCTTCAGGATGTGCCCTAGCTGTGTCAGGGTGTGTGAGTGAGCCTGGTCAGGAGACCTTTGGTCAGTATCCTCACCAGGGTGATTCTTGAGAATAAGAGCAGACTTTGAAGATCTGGGAGAGTGGATGTGTGTTGAACTATACCAATTATTGGAGCAAATCAAAGACTGGTGTTGCCAGTTGAACTGTTTTCTATCTCACTTTCATTCTTTTTTTAAACTGTTTTTTAAGATCAATATGCCTTTCTTTAGAAAATGAAGGGAATCTCTTAGTGATGAGATTCAGCATTGCTGTGTAAGTGGGCACTGCAGCACCCTCGCTGCACGAGGGGTTTTTTGCTTGGTTTTTTTAGTAAACTTCATTTCTCTGGTTGCTGACTAGCCTTCACTTTTAATTGTACAGGAATAAGGGCACATCAAAAACTAGAAAACTAAAAAAAACCATACCTAGAACAGGGAAAACAAAAGAACTGCTGTAGAAGACATTATATGTATGAAGGTGTGAGCTTCCTATTCTTTTTTACTGGATAATAAAATGTGTAAAGGTTTTTATTACAGTATACATTTTTAGTTCTTGACAACGCAGGTTGTCAAAGATGCTCAGCTGATACTGCTTCTCATCTCTCTGTTCTGAAACAAGTCTGTTAAAATTACCTATAATATTAGGCAAGAACTAGAATATCTATTTTAGCAGGGCTTTCAGCCAGAAGCAGCCTCAGAGCTGAATCAGTCCTTGATACTTCATGTGTCATGAAAAAATACTGAATGAGAGAATACAGATCTTTCAAAATATGGAAGGTAGCATTTGCAACTGTCATGTAGTCCAGTGTCTCATCCTCTCAAATGTCCAAAATAATTTACATTTGAGGGATACAAATGTTATATTTTTGTACAGTGAACAGCACCAAAAACTGGCTAGAAATATTTGTTGTCAGAAAGACATGGTAAATCCTTTTTGTCTGATTTACTGAATGAATGTAGCTGCAACACAACTCTCAAACATTGCAAATCTAATATTCTAAGCATTATCAGTAAAATCTAACTTCTAGTATGAATACATATGTTTGTTGTGATGTGCTGAAATTCCAGAAAATCACTGATGCAGCACACTGTCTCTATGAAATCCCAAGTTAGTCCACTGGTACGTACTCATGTGATTTCCAGATAAGTAAACAGACTGCTTTATTATCTTGCCAGATACTCGTTTTCTGTAAAGCTGGCAGAATTGCTATGTGACACTTGCTAAAAAGCATCTTGAAAGGATTTCTCAAGTTCTCCTTTTCATCTTATTTTTCTCCTGGGCCAGTACTCTAAATGATGGTTTTAGATCCTCATTGATGGTGATAAATTCATAATTTTCATACTGAATCCCATCATCTTGGACTCAACCGTTTGCAAAACACTGTTCTACAACACCAAATTGCTATTCTTATGATCTCATGCAATACTATCCTGTTTTATTTAATTTCATCAGGATTGATTTTTGAGTAAGCAGATGGCTTAGTCTTCTCTAAGAGTCTATAAGGAAATGCCTTGCCAGAAATACTTTGTGTTTCATGACATTTAAGTTTGCTGTGATTTAAGGGTTTATAAGAGTGTATTCAGCTTTTTTTGTGCTGTTCATCAGTAGGGGTTTCACTGCTGATCCTCAGCCTCATAAATGGAGACCACAATTCTGTTGCCAGATGCCTTTCAGAGCAAAGCCTGTTTGGCCGACAGGATGCTGGTTCCATGCGTGCCGTTGCTTAGGCTGCTCAGGCAGTCTCTTCAAAAGCTTAATCCTCTGTCTGTTTTGAGGATCTGGATATATCTAGTGCAGCGAATATGAACTGAAGAAAAATAGCACGAAAAAGACAACCTGGTGTAGCAACATTTTCTCCCCCCCCTCCCCCCAATGGACTAATCTAAATAGAATTATTCTAAAATGGTATTTGAATTGCCCAAATAATGATTTTTTTAAAAATCAGGAAATATTAAGTTTAAAGATTATTTCATTCTTTCTGACTTCTGTCATGACATATTGTATAGTGACAAAGTATGTAATTATTTAGTGTGAAAATTAACTTTTTTACTTAAATTTTGTTCTTTTTCCAACTTATATGTTCAATGTTAATTTTTCTTTCATTATAAAACAGTGAATGACACTTCTAATTGCATTTTTTTCCTAGTTTTTTTTTTTCCCCAGCCTATCTTTTATCAGGCTACTTTCACTTAGATATTGTTGCAGTGTCTTGGATGTTATTGTAGCGTGTTCTTGAGACAGTTAAGGCCAAGCAGATAATGTTCTGTATTAGGGAAAGTGCAGCCAGAAGGTAAAGGGAAGCAGTGGCTCCCCTCTAGCCTGAGAGCTTGCATCTGGGGAATTGCATCCAATGTGGGGCTTCCCAGTGCAAGAGAAAAGTTTATGAAAAAGAGTGAGTCCAGCAGAGGAATATTGAGCTGGTTTGGGGGTAAAGGTGTAAGTGCAGGGTGGGGGGGGGGGCTGAGGAAATTGGATTGGCTCAAGTTGAAGATCAGAGGACTAAGGGGGATCTGACTGCTTATGTCAGCTTTCTAGAGGAGGGCATTTAGAGGAGATAGACGTTCTTGGACATGTGTAGTGGAAATGGCAGACATCAGTCACGTGTTGTTGCAGGAATATTCTGATTAGGTAAAAGGTAAAAAAATATCTACAGTGTATGTAGCTGAGCACTAGAAGAGGTTTCTCAGGTTTCTTTGCTCTTGGAATCCTTAAGGAGCCTAGATGGATCAAGGTAATGGAGCAAACTGATCTTTCTATGAATTTAGCCCTGTGTGGTGCAAGGGCTTGGACAGGCCTCCAAAGGTCTCTCCCAACTAGGGTATGTGGGGATTCACGAATATCCCTATGAATGATGAGGGTTTTTTTGTTTTGGTGGGGTTTTTTTGTTTTTTTTTTTTTTTTTTTTAAGTTCTTGTTGCTGTATATAAACTGAATAACTAAGAGAAATTATGACAGCCTTCCCTCTAATGTTTGTTTACCAGGGGAGGTATTTGTAGTTAAGGGACTAGACCTAATTGGTTTTGCTTACCATTGTCCCTCCAGATTTGTTTGTCGAACTAAGAGAGATCACACTTTCATTTTACTGGTGGACTGGAAAATAAGCTCTCCTGTTTTTGCAGCTCCCTGGGGGTTCATCAGTTTTGAATAAATTGGTAACTGAATGGAGCTATTTGCATGAACCAAGATAAAAAGAAGAAATATAGAGCCTTGCTGTATTCATAAAATATGCTATAGCTGTCAAATAGAGCTGGTTTCTTTCTTTAAGGAACTACATGTGCTTAGACAGACAAACATATTATGTGGGTTTTTTTAAATAAAAGCTCACTATAAAGTTTTCACTCTTGTATTGTCATGTAGCCAGTATTGTTCTTGAGAGTGTTAGTACATTTTTGTATGCATAAAAATTCATCTGTTTTGGTCTTCTCTCTTTGCCAGGCAGACCAGGTGCATTATGTATGTGGAATAGAAGAATATGTATGTGAAAAGGACTTTTTAGGGGAAAATGAGCTTAAAAAGACAGGAATTTTGTTTTGAATATTTCTAGCAGCTAGTATAGCGTAGCCTTTAAACTTGGGCTGTTTGACTGGATTTTATTGTTACATTTTCCCCCTGCATAACTTGTTGCTATTGAATTGGACATTTGCTGAGATGGAGGGAAAGTTTTATATTGGTGCAATGGGCAAAGTTGCCTGAGCAAGGTTGTGCCTCAGTGACACAATAATTTTTTTTTTCAGCTGACTGTGAATTGGATGTAGGGAAAGAAACTGGGAAGTGTCATTGGACAGCACTGTTCATCAGTACATCCCCTTCAAAAAACTGATAGGGCTGATCATCAGCTCAAATTAACTGTCTGTGATTTGGATTATTTTCATGTGTCCCAGATCTTACCTTTTCAAAGCAACTACCTGGCATGACTATAGAATGTTAAGGACTTGGAGTGTCTGTGGAGTGGAGCAAGGGATAGCATTGGAGGAAAAAAAAAGCTCCTGAATTATTTTAGTATCTTTTCCATTCCCTGTTTTTTTCTATTTTGCCTCTTAGCTGGCAATCCTGTTGGTCTGTCTGACTGACCTAAACCAGGGGTAACGTTCTTTCATTTCCATCTTCCACGTTCTTCCTACTTCTCCTTGGCCTGAATCAGTGTCTTTCTTTGACTATATGTGTAGCTCAAACTATATCCTATGGCTCAAACATCCTTTCCCCATTACATGCTGTTTCTATGGAGGGTGAAATTAGGAGGCATGTATGGTGGAGAAATAGTTCCTTAGGAATGAGTATTCATTGGTTTCTGTTTCTTCCTTCTTCAGTTTGCACTGTGTGTTTCAGGAACATGGAGGTGCTGGTGAAAGCTGTTCTCTGTGCTGGTTTCTTACATGGACTATGAGATGTCTTTAAAAACACCTGAAGGTACATAGAAACCTAATAATGACAGAATCAGTCCCTTCTATCTTAACATGGATTGAGAACACTGGGAAATATCATAAAGCCTCATCTCATTTTGTTATAAACAGGCTATTGCTAAATATACACTCTTCAGCTTCCCTGCTTGATTCAGAGGGAAAAAAAACCCCAGCAAAACAAAACCTCAAGCAAACAAACAAAGCAACCTCACCAAACCCTCTAGAAACTGCCTGACACCAGACTTTGGCATAGTGATATCGTGGGTGTCCTGAGGGTTCACAGTCTGGTGAGAAGAGTGTACAGGAAGAAGGGTTTGGCTGGGTATTGATGTGTGGTCACACGCCTGCCAGCCATGCATATGTATTGTGCACTGTTTCTGCCGTGTGTTTTGCCCTCTGGTCTTGTTCAATGATTTGTTCAATGCTCTTGGTTGTAAATGCTCTTTACTATTAAAACGTAAAGCTTAACTGTGGATGAAACATGTTAAGGAGAACGTAGACCAGTGATTTCACCCAGCATTGCTTTATCAAAATGGTACACAGTGTTCTTTTGTCTCAGACAAACTGTCCTTTCTATTTCCTTTTAATATGATTAGGAAAGGAGTTCTGTTTTATCTGCTTTTGAAATATATTCATGGTATTATTTTCTTTTGCAGAAAAACAAGTAGCATTTCCAGGGACAGATCCGACCACAAACTTAGGAACAATGCAATTAGGTTATAAAGCATATAGTTGATGTAATGTGTTAGTAATAATATTTTTCTAGTAGATAGCTTCACAACAAAACAGGAATCCTCACGACCACAATTACATTGTTCAGATGCTCCACTGTATGTCCTTTACAAGGGAAATCAAGCAGATGCTGTTTGGTAGCAAGAAAGGCATTAGACTGAAAGAAGGTGTGTGTTATTTGCCTGTGCAGGTGTCTCTGGGTTATGAATAACATTACATTCATTGGTCTTCCTCCTGGCTTTAGGGGTCAGCAGTGGTGGCAGGCGCAGCTTCGGTGCTGTGAGATTCGTCTTTAGCTCCGTTGTAAACTCGTCCTGCAGGGGTGAGGGGGGTGGGGACGATGTTGTAGCTGAAGGTCAACTGAGAAAGATGCAATCTGCTGGAAATGTTAGCTTATTTGAAAAGCATTTTTATCCCATAATGACTAAAATGATGGCACCAGATGCAGAGTAGTGGTTTTGAGATGATTTGTATTGATCATCTTTGCTGGTGTCCTATTTTACTGCCTAATAAGTACTGCTGAGCTTTTTTGTCCTGAGCTGATGATAAGATACAAGGAATGTCAATACCTTTAATTATCATTATTTTGAATTTTCATACTAACACACTCATATAATAATTACCCTGTTTTTATGGCCGTTTGCTGTAGGTACAAGGGGAGAGGAAATAAAAAAATCTGTATTTTTCATTTTGGTGTTTAAGTCTGGACAATAGGATGGATTCAGTAACATATAATCATTAAGAAGGGCTATAGATAGCAGTTTTAGAAACATAGCATTTTTTCCTTTGTTTTAACATGTGACCTTTTTATCTCTTTGATCCCTTAAGCTGCGTAGTGCATAACCTTGAATTAGTAGAAACAAGAAATGCTGTGCATCATCTAATGACATATTTCTTCTGGCTACATCAAAGAAGGTTAGATAAGATCTGTTGCAGGAAATCTTCGGCGTAGTCTACAGGAGTGAAGGTTTGTAGCCCAGGATACTGTGACTTCCTTTTGCAAAGAAGGATAAAACTGAAACAGTCTGCCATGCTGGTCGTCTTAAAATGCTTAGGGAAGCCTTGAACATACTTGAAATAATGTTAAGAGTGTAAAAGCAGATCTCATGTGTTCTCCTTTCCTACATGCTGACACTGGAAATGCTAGTAAGAAGTTACTGAGTGTTGATATGACTTGTACCCAGTTCTAGGTTATTGAGAAGCTGCTTTTAATTGACTTGGTTTTAATATTGTAGTGTTCAAAATTCTTCTCAGGTGATGGTGGTGAACAGTATTTTTTTCTTCCAACTGAAACTGACATAGTGGCAATATTACTTTTCAATGTGTGTTGCTGTTGTGTAGCCTGAAGGTAAATAGGTTTCATTGTATCTTGTAATTAAAATGGATGGCAAATCTGGCTTCATTCCAGCACCATCAGTAAAATGGGAATAATATTTTTATGGTTTGGAGATGGTGCAAAACTGGAAAAAAAGTTCAAAGATGACATCAGTTTTTAACCACACATGGTGCTCCTCTCCTCATCTTTAATAAACTTGATATTTGCTTCTATTAGGAAGAAAGATAATCAGTGTGAGAAGGAATCTTTAAATAAAATTACTTCTCTCTTGAAAGGTTCAAAACAATTACATTTTCTGCTGTAGTCTTGCAGAACAGAAATGTGTAGGCATTGCGCAGAAACATTTGGGATGCAATGCATTTATTTGAAATACTATGTACCGGGGGAGACAGTCTCATTTTATGTAGAAATTCCAAGATGCTTGTAGTTGGCTGGAATTACTGTGTGTAGACACAGTAAAGGGAGGAGCTGGCTTTGATGCCAGGCTGCATCCTCTGTTTGCAGCTCTTTCCTCCTGCCACTGGCATGGGGAAAAGTGACACCTACATTGAGTGAATATCTCAAGAATTGGTGCAGTGTGCTGAAGTGCCCTGCAGTGAAATGCTTCTCCTTTGACAGTTCGCATCAGTCACATGTTGGCCAATATTATTGAATGCAACAAATCTGTGGTGATCTTCACATTTAATTGATGGCTTTTAAGAAATCTGTGCAAGAGCACGTATTTCAGATATTCCATGTTGTGAGTGATATTCACAGAGATGCTCAGTTGCCTCATTCACAAGGTGGGCTTGATGAAGTACAGAGGAAATATCAATGTAATGAAGTACTTGTTATTGGCCAACAGAATTAAGGATTTTTGAGTATTTCCCATTATAATAACTGAAAGTAACAGTTATTTTCTTTCTCATGTAAGAGAATGCATAAACATTGTAGCGAGTAGCAATTTCGATGATGTTACAAAGTTATTTGACAGCTGATCTGGCCTGAATCAGCATTTTTCTTTAATCTCAGAGTGTGCCAAAGGGATTCTTCTCCCCTCTGCTTGCCTCCCATTCCCAATGACTAAATGCCTTATCATTAGTCTTTGCATCTATTAAGAAGAAATATAATCAGTGTGAGAAGGAAGTTAGCTTCCTGGAGCTGGACCACTAGACTAGGAAGAGACCAGAATAGCTTTTATATGAGAGAAATATCCTTCAGGATGTAGAGGAGGGGGAAAATTGGCACAGGAAAATTCAATAATTCAGCCCAAAATTTTTGTAATAAATGTTTTCAGAGGTAGACAAGATACCAGCTCAAGAATTCAGTTCGAAAGTGTTTTTGCAAAGCTTCTCGTGGGAGAAGTGAGGATGGTCTGCTATTTTTGCTCTGGCATTTTAGCAAGTACAAATCTTTAGCTTTGGCATTTCTTATCTTGAAAATCTATTCTTAGTTTAAACCTAAATAGCAAAACTCTCATATTTGCACCGAAACATTGTCTGTATCTGACATTGAATAAAACCACCTACAGTAACAATGGGTTTAAAATAAACAAAATGTTTAGGATTTTTTTTTTACTTAGCATTAGAACTCTAGTTACCTCAGAGCAATACCTTTTCATCTCTATTCATTGTGGATGAAAATGCTTCTGATTCATTGCTGAAGTGGAAGCTCTCAGTAGCCAAACTGCAATCCAGATATCTGGGGTGTGAGATCAGAATTTTTAACCAAGTTTTTTGTTTACTTCAGGCAACTGAGTTGTAAAGATGTGATGATTGTTTAATTCTATGAAAGACCAAATTTTAATGTCAATCAATGTTATGAAATTCCTTTAGAGTCCAGTGTACACTATTTAGTAAGTTGAATTCGAAGCTAATCACATTGGTTGTAAATATAAATGGTGTTCTTGATCTCCAAGCTTGATCACTGGGAGGAACACATGAAAATACAGTTAAGACTGTCTGCATTTAAAGCGTATTTCTATGCTTATTGATACTAATTGAAATGGTGCAAATGGTTGCAGTGATTGCAAGTCACTGCTAGTTGTTTAGAGCAAGTTCTTAATCTCTTTTGGCTGGTCAAAGGTCCTACAGCTGCTCAATGTATCTGACTTTAGTGTTTCAATTTAGTACAGAATGGAATGAAAAACATTTAATTAAAATGCATACAGCAAGAAAGGAATTCAAGACAGCTAATAGTAATTGATCTCTGAAAATATTTCTGTAAACAGGAAAGACAAAGCACAGACTTAAGAATGGGTTTCTTGGGTATTTGTGTGATGATTTGGACAAGTTTTGTCTAATGTTATGAAAAATATCTTTGATGCCTCCTAGTTCACCAAGTTTGTACCTCTGCAACATTTCACATGGTACAAACAGAACAAAATTTCTGGTATGCAGTCATTTTACAGAAAAAAAAAAGTTAGAGTGAATAAGCTTTTTATTGTACACCCTTTTTGAGTCTGTTCATCAGTTCATTCTCTAGCACTGAAAATCTTTCCTCCTTCAAATGAGCATGGAATCACAATTTGATCATATCCTTTCCAAGTTTCTACTGTTTAAACAGATGGGGGAAAAAAAGAAACAGCAAATACAGCTCTTTGCAGCAGATGAGTCCAGCCGGTGTGTTTAGAGGAAGTTTAGCTGCCGGAGAGCTTTTCTGTTCCTTAGTGATTCATTGTAGAACAACTCTGCCTGAAGCACTCATGGTGCTTGCTGGGTTTCGTTCGTGGGACTTAGCAGTTTCAAGTTTCTTTCCTGTGTACTCATATAACCTTAACGTGAATTCTGTGACTGCAGGGACCAGAAAAAAATTGGTATTGTGCTGCCAGTCAGGAGGGCAGGGAGATGTTTGTATGTGTGGATGAGACTGAATCAATCAGGCAGTTTTTGAGAGTGGTCAGGGTATTTCGGATTGCTAACACCTAGTCTTGTAAAACTGAATAAGTGGCATGTAGGCTGTAGATATTTGTAATATCCTGAGATTGTATTTAAGTATGTGGCCACTTCAAGGCTAGGCAGAAATTCCTGGTCACCTTCTTGTGTGATGTTTTGTCTGATTAGGGCTGACCCTTCACCGGTCTTCAACTGGTGTGGTTGATGTTTGTCATTGTGGAGAATGCCTGTTCAGAGGTAGTTTAGGAGCTTTGCTTTAAAGCGTGGTGTAGGCAAATTTGCCTTTGGAACTGTGGTCCTCTGGAGGGTAGCCGTTAGAGGACAACAGGATAGATCTTGGGAGTCATGATACATTGCTCTTAAACATGGTATCATTATTGGGGGTACAGAAATATTCTTTAATGACTGAGATAAAACAAACATAGGAAACATTTCATGCTCCTAACAAACTGCACCTTTGTAAAACTTCTCTGTAATTTACTTCATTTTGGAGTTTAGCCAAGTGATAACAAATGGACTCAAAAGACTGCTGTAAGTCATAGTGGTGGAATAGCTTGTTGCCTCTTACTATGCAGTTTGCTGGCAGAGCTGGCCAAGATGCCATTCAAATATTCAGCATAATTTTCAATATCAGCAGTGTTAGTGAAGGCTTTCTGAGCATTTTGCCTGTTCTAAACAGCCTAGCACATAATTTATTTCTCAGTCTTTGGACACCAGGAGCACTGGAAAACTATAATGAAAATAGTGTGAGGTTTCTGAGTAGCACTCTAGAAAATGAATTTCTAAAATAACTTCTCATTTTTAATTCTTAATTAAGAAAATTGCTCAAATTCATCCTGTGATTTAATTTTTTTCCCCTCGTGGCAATATGTAAATAGCTGCTGTCAGATTTTCTTTTTGCTGTGTAACTTGGTCAGATGGATCAATATGCATTTACTGGCTACAGCAACTTCCGGCTGCTTAAGTTATGAATTTTACTTTTTTTGGTTGACAGTGACTTTTGGCCCATAGCTAGTTTATGCCATGAGGCTCCAATGTGGCATGGAAATGCTCTGATTCAGTACAAACTGGACAGTGACTTCTCTAAAAGATGAAGAAGCAGCGCCAAGTAAAGCCTACAGAGTCCAGAGCCAGCTGTCTTACAAGCTGAGCTGTTCACTTAGCAGTTGAACTGAAATGACCTCTACAATTTGTGACTGGGTTTTTTGCTGAAAAAGTTGGGCTAGAATCATGTCTATTATGAGAGTGTGTGGTACGTGGCTGTTCTAGAGGGATTCTTCTGCTTTGCATGCCAGTATGTAACCACAAACCATATGCTTTTAGCTGTTGAGTACATCTCTTACAGGTTTTAGGAGTTGGGAAGGAACCATTAACCTCAAAAAAATGAGGCTGAGGTGAGGGAAATATCTCTGCAGTGGTCTGTTTCATCAGGGGGTTTTGCTTAGTAAGCATATATACCATGTTAAATAAGGATGTGGAGAAATATGTACCTATAAATCATGGTGGCACTCTGCCAATCTGACTTGGGGAAGAGTTTTGTCATGACTCAGCTGTGGAGATTTGGTAAGATATTAAGTACTTGAGCAGGGAACATCAGTTTAATGTAAGTAGAAACATTAAAGCATCCTCTCTATAGTTGTGATAGATTGCTTATGCTTTAGAAGAAGGTGAAATGTCCCCCCTCTTCATTAATCTAAATTAATTAATCTTCCTGGCTTGTTAATAAGAGGAATAGTAGAACGTTGAATGTTGTCACCTTCCGTTAATGTCTTGGGTAGAAATTCTGGTTTGCCTCTCATTTTTCAGTGCATCCCTGAAAATGCTCCTCTGTTCCCATTACTATACCCACTAATAGGTTCAGGGCAGATAAGCTGAACTTTTTTTTCCTGTACAACTTAGGAGAGGCATATAGGGCTCTGTATAGAAGAGATATCTTTCAGAGGAAATGCTCTGAGTTTCTACTAGTTTGTTCCTTAGCCTTCCTATTGATCAGTGGAGTAGCTTGACCTGTGTGGAAGAAGTGAAAATAAATGTGACTTTGCCTATTTAAATATTTTTGAATGTGATCTGTACCTCATAAATGCAGTAAGGTTTGGATAAACAATATGTTTCTGTTCTTAAATTGGTACCAATGTCCTTTTTATAATTTACTCCTGTACATGGTACGTCCCCCATTGTGCACAAGAATCTGAAAAAAGGTGCTTGGGTGAGTGGCAGAGTATCTACATATTTTGAGATTTTAAAAAAGAATTTACAGACAGAATTGTACCTCAAGGTCAGCTGTCAGACAAAGTTAATGATAAAATTGTAGCACTGACAGGTGACAGAAGTGAAAAGTTTGTCTTCATAGCAGCAGGTTATTGTGAGCCTTACGGTGGATGAAATCGCTACTCCTGAATTATACGAGTGTTGCACCTTACTGTTCCTGGCCTGGACTTGTCCTGGCATATTATAATTTTGCAGGTCGTAGGTTGGACAGAAGGAAGAGTGATCAGAGGCCTTTCTTTGTTGTTTTTTAACATTGGGATGGGGAGGCCTACTGGCATACATAATTTGATAAAATGAAATGGACAAAAGCAGTTGGAATAGTTACAATTCTTGTAGACCATCAGGCTTTTCCTGTTACTTTATAAACTCAGAATAGTTGCCTTGCTTTTTTTTTCTTTTTCTTTTCCTTTATTAAATGCTCACAGTATACACTATCAGTTATCCAAATGCAAGACTGAATAATCTTTGTGCTTGTGTGGGTATGCCTGTTCTTGCTTTTTGACTCCCAACTTCTGTGTAAAATGTAATGCCATTGTGATTATCAGGCTGGGTCAGTGTGGTCAAGGTCGTTTTACATTAAGATTTGTAAATGACTGAGTAGAATGGCTGCAGAAGGCAAATTAGAGGCATTTAATGCTGCCATCTGATATCTGAAGCAAGCTACTGCTACTGGTTCATGGTATTCCGTAGATGAGCAGTAAGATAAGCATTTGACCAAAAGCTGACAATGGAATGCAGTAGTCTCTGTGAATGCTAGTCAGTACTATTCCCTTAGGCTAGAGGTTTTAAAATCAAACTAACATGTGAAAATAGTTCTTAAAAGGAGAACAAAAGGCTGAGAGAGGAACTTAAAGTTCATTGAAACAAATACTTGGACTTCCCAAATTCCCAAAATCCCAAATTTAATGGATGCTAAAATTGTGGCTTAATTTTAAAATTTCAAGAACTGAAAGCACATGTGAGAGTATTGTAGCTCGTATGTGTAACCAGATGCCAGTAGCTGTTGTCTCACAAATATTAAATTTGTTACTCTTCTGGAAGCAGTCACTGTTTTAAAATTTGATTTCTAGAATTTGGGAAGGAATGAATGCAGTTTGTTGCTAATGAGCTGCATTTTGTTGGTAAAATATAATTCGCTTTGTAGTTAGGTAAGCAATATATTTTATTTAGGCACTTTCCAGATAAAACTCCTTGTAGTTTCTAAGAGGCTAAGTACACGAAGCATTAGTGTGTCAAAGCAGCAAGGCTGTCATTGCTACCCTGACAAACAGTTCCTGTTTTACAGATGCTGCCCTCTGTTTGACTTGTCTTAGTTTAAGATGTTTTTAAATGCAGGCACAGACACAGAATTTGGCTAGTATATGCTTTGTTTTCTGAAATTTGGGAATATAACTTCTTTTATTTATCTCAGAATACTAAAGAATATATTTATATTTCCCCAGAGTGGACACACAGTGTTTAAAAGAATTGCCATTCTCATTCCCATAAAATGTCAATTTTGTTTACAGCAAGAGGTTGGTGATTTGGTTACATATTGAGGTAATTTACTACCCGAATAACTAACTTATTTAGTAAAAACTGCACAAGAATTGCTTCCTAGTTCAGTAGCTTTTAATTTTTATGCACTCAAGTAAGCAGATTAATAGATAATCTCAAAGTTTAAAAAATGAAATGCCTGATCTCTGATTTATAGAGGTCACAGGATCTGTTTAATCATCTTCTAAAATGTAAGTAATCATGATATGCCTCCTGATGGTCTGAAGGCTGCTTTTCTTCCGGATGAAGCTAGTAGGCTTTGCTGTGACTTCTTAAAACAAATTCCTGCAGTGATATAGGTGTACTATTTTTGTGTTTTTAATGCCAAAAATAGAAGCAAATAATTGATTCTTACAGTATTTAATGTCTTAAAAGTTTCTGGTTTGCTATAATGCAATATATTCTAATGTTTTCAAGTACGCACAGGTCTGAGCTTGCTGCAGTTCCTCTCTATTTTACATGATTTGCACAAACATCTTTGCTAAGTAATTACTTGAAAAATTTGTGTATACTAATTCTTCCTGAAAATATTGAATGGAATATTGGATTGCTTCACTTTGACACAAGAGTTGAATTTCGTGTGTTGAGCTTTTGTGAGTAGGAGCAAGTTTCCTTTGTGTACAACAGCTTGCTAGCAGTTTGTATGATTTGATGTAGCTTTTAGAGACTGCAAGAGCATTTGCCTGTAGGGTTTCAAACGAAATGAGTTTTCTACAACTGTTGGCTTCCTAATGCCAAGAGTTCGCAGATTAAACTGTTCCTTACTGTTTAAAAGGAAGATCTACAAGCATGCTTGTTACCCCCTACAAAACCCCTCACCTTTGATATTAGCCGTATCTGAGAATGAAAGCAAAATATGTCAAATGAAAAAGATGAAAATATGATCTTATATATATATTTCAAAATATATTTCAGCTTGAAAGTTGATGTTAAACGTATGAGTCTTGTTCCCATCAGCTGTCTATATTAAATCATGTAGCAGCTTTAGCTTTATATTTAGGATGGGGAAAAAGTAGTTCTGTCAAAACAACATGAACATTTATTATGCAAATATCCAAGAAGCATATTCTGAACATTTGTACCTTAAACTTGTCACCTTCTGGTGTGCATTGTGTAAACAGGCTCTCAATAGGATGTTAGGATCCTGGAGTAGGAAGCTAGGAAATCATTCTTTCTGCAGACACCACTGGAGCAGGCATGCTCAGAGTTCTTGTGTGTGTGGTTCAAGTCCAAATCTTAAAAGCCTTTATGCTCTTTCCTCCACCCCCAAACTATGTGTGTACAAATTAGGGCAGAATAATTAAAATGAGTGTGCATGTGCGTGGGTGCAGATGTATTCACTGTCCTCATGTGTGCTTTTGTGAAAGACTGTTGACAATTAAAACATGTGTTGTATTTGGACTAGTTTTAATTTTATTGCTGTGTCCAGATATACATACCTGCTTTATCTCCTCCCTTATTAATGCAAAATGTGTGTATTTCAAAAGGAGACTTAAACTATCTAGTTTCCAATTCCTGCTTCTTTCTCTCTCTGTGGATTATTTCAATACTCTTCATTTAGCAAATGAGGAAAGCAGCATTACTTAATACAACTCACCCACTTAATGAAGTTGGCAACTAGAGAATTTACATGTTATAATGATGTGCTTGTGTACAGTAGGTTTTAAAAGAATATATAATGAATTGTAATGGAAAAAAGGTATAACGGGAATAGATAATATATGTAGTGAGTTTGCAGTCTGTTAAGAATTCAGGTTTTCCCTCTGAGAATGATACAATTTCTTCAAATATTTTAACTTTTCTGTTTCGGAATCTCTGAGAAAAAAGTTTTCGTTTATTTTCTTTTTGTTTTTCTTAAATACTAATCAATATTGTTTTATACTTTATTAAAACAGAAAGTCTCACACAAGTCCAAGGAACAGGTTAAATGCCTATTCACTCAATGAGTTACATTAAATATTAGATAAAATGGCTTTGACTTTGAACTTGCTACAGGGAAAACAATCTTGCTGGGTTCAGAGCTGATGTTAAAGTGTTGTAACCAGTGGTAGCAAGTGAATTCCAGGCACATATTGCACCAGTGGAGGCAGCTCGTTCCAGGTTTAAGCTTGTTGCAGTAGTGACCTGGAATGCTTCTCAACTGCTCTTCATTGTAAATGTGAACAGTTTAAATCTTAACTATGTTGTTATAATAGGATGCAGTGAAGAGCAGTATCGTACTGTTTGGGAGGATCTCATCAGAGCTTGGGTTCAAATCCTGAAGATTTAAGTCTTCACCGTGTGTGCTTTGCAGTGAGGGGCGAGTGCTGAACTGCCTTTGTGAGAGGTCAGTGTTCTCCAGGCCAGGTTGAACCTGGCTGCCTGAAACATTGATAGACTCATATTGCTACTTCCTCGTGGCTTGAGTAAAGCAGAGAGAGAGGCTTTCAGTGTCTTGTCAGTATTTCTAGACTGAGAGGTATCCTTTTTTCTTTGTTTTGTTGGTTAAAATGTTGATGACAAAAAAAAAAAAAAAAAAAGACAAGTGCCATTGGGAATTGTGACCTGGACGTATTCACCAGGTTATTTCACTGATCTGTGAATTCCTCAGATCAACCTCATTGGAGATCACAAGTTTAAAAGAAATGTCAGAACTTGAAAAGGAGATAAAAGTTAGAGTTATGGCAATGATTTTGATGGTAGAGGAAATTAAAAGCTTGAAGCATCATGCTGATGATGTAGAATTCCCTACAAGTTGTCACAGCCTCACTCATTTAGAGGAATAAATCCAGTTTATGCTGATATTTAAATTTCAAAGCATATTACATGTTACAGTGATGTCTTTTGATCTATATACAGACTATTTGAAACTTTGAATGCAACTTATATTCCTTGCTGTTACTAAATTAATAAGACGGAATCAACATAAAAGTAATTAGCATCTTCCTGTCCTCAGTCTAAATTCAGAGGAACTGGCTTGCAGAAAGAGTATGAATCAAAGTTTCTTCCTGTGTGCTGAAGAGCTGCAAATCAAAAGACATAATGTTATAGAGGTTTTTGCTCTCTTTGAGGATCAGGTAATGAAATATAAGCAGCTGCAAATACATTTATGACTTTAGTGAAACAGAATAAAATTTTTACTTGCCATCTCGCAAAAAAGTGAAAAAAATCCTTCCCCCCCAACCCCCACACTCAAACCTCATTACAGCTTACCTTACCGTACCTTCACGCAATCTGTTTTTCATGATATCTTGGGAATTCTGTATATGATCTGTAACCTGGCCATGCAAACATTTCTCATCTTACAGCTTTATTATAGACCTAGTCTACCTGCATGCATAAGAAACTCACCAATTAATTTTTATTCTTAGGGTTTCAGTCTGTCTTTCAGACTTCCTTGTGATCACATTCACCTGGTCTGAATTGAAATTAGAAGGACAAAGAATTGGAACTATTTACTTCCTCCCTAGAGACCTCTCATACAGTGAGGTTGATTTTGCTTAATCAAAAGCAGGCCTTAGGAATCTGAGGAAGTACTGTGATTTCAGAAGTGGATTCTGTATTGTTCAGAAGAAAAATATGAATGAAACACTGGACTTTGTTCAATCTGTCTCTGGGCCATAATATGCAAAATACAAGTTCAGGGAAAGGGGGGCAGGGTGTTAGCAGTCGCTAGGTGGAATTTGTTAAATAAGTTAATTAAATTCTGTTTATGGATGTTCTTTTGTAAACCACTTTAAGAAAGGAATGTGTTGAGAAAGCTGTACCAACCACAAGCAAAATCGCTTGTTATTTGAAGAAGTTGAGGGGAGCATTTCCTTGCAGGTAAGGTGAAGGTAGAGCAGAGTTGTCTCTCTGAGGAAAATCCCTTGCCATTCAATGAGTTGTTAATCATAACTCTTAGTCCTGGAACTCTGGAAAAAACGAACTGTGTATCTTTTCCTCAGTAAGTGGCTGAGTGGAACTGATAGAGGATTTGAACTGTGGAAAGACATTACTGAACCTCTGGAAATAACACCTGCAGTATGGTGGTCTGTGGTCCCAGGCAGTAATCTTGCCAGATTGGCACGAATTTTTAATCATGCCTAATGAAGCAAGACAATTCAGGGAGGACATAAAAACACAGTATTGCCTAATAGCTGCTTTCTGTAGCTATCAGTATATAAATTGTTTTGTTTATATATATATAAAATGCTTCAAACATAGAAGGGAATTTTACAATATCATGTTAATTGAGCAGTTAATAAAATTCCCCACTAAAAGCCTAGCTGTAGCTTGAGTTCTAGGAAGCAGTGAAATACTTAAATTTTTCAAACAATGTAAAGTTGTATTTCCATTAAAATAAGCAAAAATCCTCTTTTTTCATTTAAAAGTGGATTTGTTGTTTTTTTCACTCAACTTGGGATGGATCTAATGTGTGTATTTATTGTGTGAACATCTGTAGAAACATAGTAAATTCAGAAATGCCTTGTTCCTTTTAGCTGTAGATGAACTGTGTAATATTTGAGAATATATTGGAGGGGCTTCAATGTGTTGCAAGATGTGTTTGCAGTGCGTTGTGCTGTGAAATCTTGCATGTGGGGATTGTGTGCATGTGCCAGCAGCAGAGCTGTCTGATTTACTAGGGGTACTTGAAGAGTAAGGGTAATTCGTAATACAAAGTAGAAAACATCCAAGGTAATGTTATACATCATGATCATCCATGTACCACATTTCTTGCATTATGGATTTTTCGGTACCTTCCCTTTCCAAAATAGCAGATAACCTTGATGTCCAACAGCGTGCCAGCGGCTTAACATTTGTCATCCGTGTGATTTGTACTGGTGGGTCTGTTAGGCTGCTGGCTTTTGCAGAAACGTTTGGTGGCTTTGTAGTGTGAAATCTGTTGTTTTATAGCCTGAGCAGTGGCCAACAGATTTGCCACTGTTGAAGAACAGATCTAGGCAGCTCTGCAGCTTCAGAGTTAATCTTGTTGCATTCTTGTGCAGCACTGCTGTTGCTGTAGACACGTTCTTGTTCCTTGTGCTTGCTGAAGGGAAGAAGGGTGAGAACTAACTACTTATTTAAAATTAGAGGAAACATTTTCAAGGAAAGCACTCAAAATGTGATTCACCTCCAGTTTTGTTTGCCTCTCATAAGTTTGAGTGCTCTTCATTGACTGAATGTTGTGTGCTATTTTTTCTGTGTAGACCTCTAGGGAAAATTTAAGTTAACTAAGAGAAAAATGTTAATACAAATGAAATACTTTTTTTTTTTTTCTTTCCTTGGTTGATGTGCCATCTTGCTATCTGCCAATTGCACAGGGTATTGACTGTTTCCAAAGTCTTACTGTTATTTTCTTTAGCATAGGAGTTCTTTTGAAGCTGTTATCCAGAGCTGAGCCCCTGTGTTCTCTCCAGAGTAGATTATACAGCGATGACTTTAACTTTTAATCAACTGATAGCCTATTCTTGCTTTTTCTTCCAGCTCTGGCACTTCAGCACTTGCAATTTTGACAGTGTTTTGGCTGGACTTCACGTGCATATTAGTTCTGTGCGGTCAGTAGTCTCTTAGCTGTGTTAAGTTACCTACAATATTGCCAGCTTTCACAGTATCACTGGACATGTTCCCTGCTGTCTTTTGCTTGCTTGCTTGCTCTCCCTAGCTCAGGTGTTGTACAATGTAGTAATTTGCTTGGAAAATATGATCCAAACTCCAAAGTTTGTAAAGAAATCCATATTCCAGGAATAGAGGAACTGTACTCTTACTAAGTGCCTGCCCTGTGATGTACTCCTGAAGATATTTATCATTCTGTTTTGATAGTTACTATATTGTAGTTGCTTGGTGATGCCATGAGCAACTAATGTTCTAATCTTTTTTTCTGTCAGAAAGGGCATTTTGGGCAGTGTGAGATAAGGATAATTGATGCTAACATGTTACAAAACCTTGTAGGGACTATTTTAATGTTGGAATGTTGCTTTTTCTACTTCATTGGATTGATCCATAGAAATTATGGTTCTAAGCATAAAAAGCGGCATATAGCTATATGTAGCACTGCCATTGCTATTGTGTGCCACTTGCTGTGTGAGATTTAGGAGAGAATAATGTTTGCTCAAGTGCACTGTAGCTGTGCCTTCACATAGAGCTTTTCTCCTGAAACTACCCATGTAAATGAACTTCAGGTAGTTGTTGTGCATGTGAGCTTCCTAAGAGAGTCTGGAAAGGAAAGAGCTTGTCAGGGGTAGGGGAAGAGCCTATCAGCATGTCCCTGCAGTGTTCAGTATTTCAGCTCTGGATCCCTATTTCCAGTTTTGAGGCATGGATCTCTCAGAAAGCTAAAAAACTCTCTTTTCTTTGTAATACATGAACTAAAATGTACACTACTAGTGCCAGCATTTCCCACTGATCTGCAGTTGCAATAATCAGCACCAACCTTGTCCTACTTGTTTCAGGAAATGCTGGAGTTTTGAGCATGGACTAATGTCATTCACAGCGTCTCTTACTTTTGGAAGCTGTTCTTACCCAGGCCGGAGCAGATGACATTAAGATAACAGCCTCAAAGATTCATGGTGGTGAAGAAGGGTGTAATTTTTTCTGTTCTTTATTTTGTTAAACTGAGAGCCCAAACTGACATACCTGGGGAGACATAAGTAGCAGCACAGGAAGGAAGGGAAATATTTTTTCTGGTCATGAGGATGATGAGCAACAGTTTCTCTGATATACCTTGACATCAGAGATTTAAAGTAAAATTCTTGTATTTTTGATGATTCCTTCTCAAAGTGAAACAAAATTTCTTGTTCCCAAGAGTCTTAATGGGAGTTTTACCTTATGTATTTATTTTCTCTTTAAACCCAGCTGATGTTGTTGATCAACTGAAGCATTTAAAGACAATGCTTATGTTGGAACTGCTCAGTAGCTTAAGGTAGAAAGCCTTGTGGGATCAGGAATGAAAAAGGAAGGAAGGAATGTATATTTCCCCCAGCTTTTGGTAAAACTAATGAGATGCAGAATTTTCTGTGTAAAACTGATCTCTTATTAGGGGAATAAATATGAAATATTATGTTGGAGTGCCTGCCTTTTCCCATAATGATTCTCTGAGAAACAATTTTTTAATATCTATAATCATATATGACTCTGAGACTGGACTCTAGTCTTGTCTCTGAAGTACAGGAACTTTATTATTATTGTTTTATATTAATGGCTTGTGTTCTCTTTGAAATATAGGTTTTTTTTTTACTTTTGATGATGTGTGGTTTATGTTCTTTTATGTTTACCAGCTAGAGCTGTTCACGTAGTTTAAAAAGAAGTGTGAGAACAAGGAAGTCCTTTCTGCTCCCTCCAGTTTGACTTCCCTCTGGTTCCTGGAGTGGTGCAGAGGGGAAGGGAAAGAAATATTATTGTTATTATAGTTTTTAACATTGAACAGCTGCTTTTTAAATTATTATTATTTATTTATTTATTCTTGCATGTGCATTCTGGCATGACTCACAAGTGAGATAGAGTTTATGGGATTCATCCTCTTCCCTCTGGGGACATTTGTCTGCATCAGAGAGACATCACACATTGTGACAGCATTGGCAACCTGTCTTCCACAGAGGCTCAGCACTGGAACCGATGGGTAGTTTTAGATAGGGAGTGAGCCCTGTTGGCAAAGCTTTCTCGTGCTCACACAGCACCTGCCTTTGCTGTGTCTTGATCTGTCCCAGGCCCTTAGTCACAACAGCAGTATAGGAAGCAAATTTACACTGTGCTTCACATGAGGGAGGAGAGAATTGAGCCATTCTTGCAGAGTGCTGCAAAACTCCTCTAGTGTCTTCCAGAGTTAAATATGTAAGCAGCCAACATGCAATTTGAGTGCCTAATGAAGGCAGTGTAAGGAGACCTTAAAAAGCACAGTCCAACAAATATTCTCATTAAGTTTCTGAATGGCATCCATTTCCCCCTTACCTTAATAAGTGAACATGCTAATAAAATGGTGTTATAGAGGACAGTGTAGATACTTATTACAGTGTGTCACTTCTTCTCTGAGAGTCAGAATATCCTTGCAGTCATTTGAATTGTATATTGCAAGCAGAGCTGTGTTTCAGAAGAACTTACACTGACAATCAGCAAACTGGCAGATGAGGGTTCAAGAAATGCTGCAATCGGCGTTCTGGTATTCAGCTTCCTTGTGCAAAGCAGGCTTCTGTCCAGATTCGTGAAGTCTTTTGGAAGAAAAGTCTCAAACTTGTGGAGAGTTTTTTATGTCATTGCAAAATACTAAGCCTGGTTTTCCTTTTTAGAGAATCTTGCTAGAGGCTGTCTTCACTCTGGTTTGCAGCTTCATTCAATCCTGTTCTGTTTTTGCTCTTTTAAAGGTTTGGTTTCGCTGCAGTATAACTTTTAGCATCTGTAAGAACTCTCTATGGATTGCTGAACAATAAGGGGGAGCGAAACCTTTGCCAGCTCTGTATGAACTGAAGCCTGCACTTTAAAATGTTTTGGGCCTTAATGCATCCATCTAACGTCAAGGTCCTGATTGATAAGTGCTGGGAATAGCATCAAATTCCAGCTGGTCGTGATGTGCCAGGTCATGATTAAACTGTCTCATTTGGAAAGGGGGAAAGAATAGGAGACGAATAAATCCATATTCTGAAGTTCCTTAAGTCAGGATTCCTGTAGCTCTACAGGTGTGGAATAATTTTGGCCACTTATTCCTTAGTACCTCAGAGCTTTTCTCTACTGAAGTCAGTGAGGAAGGGCCTTATGGGATCAAGCTGTTGTTAGAGAAGTTGGGGTATGGTGCTACCTGTGATTTTTGTGTATGAAATCCAAAGTGTTCAAGTCTGGTTTAGCAAAATTCTGAACTCTTGTCCAAGATGTGCTTTTGCCAGCTGTGGAGTAATATTGCAAATAAGTTTTTGTATGTAACTTAAAAACCAGAAAGATTGCATTTTGGTTTGTGTGATTAGATGAGGGATCCTTTAGTAAAAGGCCTGTCCTAAATGAATCCCTCTCAAATAAATGAATTACGTTAAGGTCTTGAGCATGTTATTTCAAAAGTTTTTCTTCAACAAATGCTTTTAAAGAAAACAAATACTGAAGTTTGTTAGATATTGGATATGTTAAATGCAGGTCCTGTGTAGTAAAGCTTCAGCCCAGCATAAAATAATGCATTTCTTTCATATGCTCCAAAAGCATGAAACTAATACATATAAAGCTGCTGATCAGAATGTGAATGTACTGTAATGTTTTTAATGGAGGTGTGTTGTCAGTGACAACAGTTGTCAATTCACCAACAAAATAAGAGCAAGTTTGTAGGTCTCCAAATACACTTAACTCTAAACATGGTCACTTATTGTGTCAAGTAGCAGAAAGTAGGAAAAGCAATTATAAAGAAAATGAAGAAAATTGGTTTTCCTTTTTATTGGTAGGCTTATTTCACAGCGTCACAGAATAGGTAGGGTTGGAAGGGACCTCTGGAGATCCAGATCTAGTCCAATCCCCCTGCCAAGCCAGGGTCACCTAGAGCAGGTTAAACAGAAACTCATGCAGGTGGGTTGATTTGTCTCCAGAGAGGGATACTCCACAACCTCCCTGGGCAGTCTGTTCTGTGCTCTGCCACCATCAGTGTAAAAAAGGTCTTCTTCAGGTTGAGATGAGGCTTCTTGTGTCCCTGTGACCACACACAGCTTTCTAGTTGATCTGATTGCCTGTGCTGCATGTGTTTGTGTACAGGCACTTCAGAGAGCTAATCGAGCACGCAGGTTACACAGGAGGGCTCTAAGAGGATTCACCACAGCCATACACACCCTTGGTGTGGTTAGCCCTATGGTGCTTTTCTTGATAAGCAACCAAGGAGCATCTGTCACTGTGCTGGTTGGCATGGCCCACTCCCCAGGAGGGAGCAGTGGCATCAGCATTGCCACTTTGGACCCCACCCCGAGTTCCTCAGTTTAAAGCCCCTCTTGCCGCACTGGCCAGCTGGCCAAGGAGTCTCTTGCCCTTTTCAGGTAGGTGGATCCCATCCCTCCTTACCAGGCTGCAATCATTAAAGTACAATTTCTGAAGTTAGTTTTAAAATCTATGGTCTTCCTTTTCAATCATAACCTAAACTGCTATTTTGAAAGGTGCTGATGAATTGCTAAAACCAGAGTGGGTATTTTGCTGTTAGAACATTTGTTCTTTAATTTCCTTGATTGAAATATTTAACACAACTTGGTACTTGCTTATCCTAGATAATGCTACAGTTAATTGCCACTTCCATTCTCTGTCTTTTCTCCCACCTCAACGTTGTGTAACTCAGTTTAAAGATTCATGAAAATAAGTCTCCTGAAGCTACAAAATAATTTGTCTTTTCACTTTAATGATAGACCTTGAAAAGGGGAGTTAGATGGGCTTTCCCTGAAGTTTAAATTCTCCTCCATTCTTTAAAGTACCGTAATACAATACTGCACATAAGCAAGGAGAAAAAAACCTATTTTTTGCCCCATTGCGTTCAAAACTGCTCCTTAAGGAGAAGCTGTTAAAAACAAATTGCATTTAAAAGAACAACTTTGTTTTCAAGACAGAAATTTACTCCAAAATCTGAACTGCTAGTGACTTTTTTTTTCTTAATTCCTATATATGACTGAAATGAGAACTGAATGCATGTTTAACACATTATGCATATGGCATGTATTAGGCGTATATAGTACTATGGACATAAGTTGGGTTTTTTCTCCTTTCTTGGAAGAAAATTTCCTGAAAGTCAGGCACCACATTAGTTATCACTCCTAAGACATAGTATGAGGCATTTCTTAAATTCTCAACTTGAATCAATAGGTATAGAGATTTCCATTTAAATGTTACAATCTCTAGAGCGTTCATTGTAGTTAAGTTAAAATAAGGAATATAGAAAATATGCCAGTTAATAAACAGTTAATATACAGGTGTTATTTTAGAAGTGGCCCCATTGTGTTGTTCTGTTTAGCACGGTTATTCCCTTTCCAATTCGTCTATCTGTAAACAACACTCAAATGTGAAAGCACTGATTTATTTTAACATGCTGAACTGCTGTTCTTGACCTATATTATTCTGGAACATCTGTTGCCCTAAATTTTTAGGTTTTGAAGTAGTCTAAAGCCTGCAATATTTAGTCAGGTCATGTATTGACTTTGAATTTCCTTTTCGATGTTCATTTTGTTTGAATTATAACTTCAGATTTGACTTTTTAAAACAAGCCTTTCTTTCGTCTTCCTAAGGCTTAACTCAATTTCCCACCTCCTCTTGAGAGTTTAGAGTTTTAGAATTTTCTTAGTGTTTTGGTCAATTCCTCTTGATCATTGAGCTCTGTCTCCATTCATGTGTATCCTTCTACTGTCTTTGAAACAGTGGCCACCTGTTTACTCTTACTTTCATATTTTTAGTGGTCTCCTCATTTAGTCACTTAATTATTTTGAAAAACATACTGAGTGATAATTCCTGAAACCTCCCAACATGTGGAAGTATTTTTAAAACCACATTCTTTTATTTCCTTTTAACCTAAAATAATGTTTTCCTGTTGTTTATAAGTACATGGTTTACAGGATTAGCAATGCAGTGTATACCTCCTTAAACAAAATAATTATGTGATTTCTTGCTATTTATTCATCACATTTCAGCAGAGATCCTTAACTGATTAATTTTTATTCTATGTTTTATAATAATCACTACAAAACACCAAATACAACAGGACTCATAGCATCTTTTGTATGTCATTTCATTTCCCATTCAGTTTATTTTTATGCCCTCCATTTCTCTGCCCTTCGCTGGTCCACCTCTCCCCTTGCTCTCCTACTTCCTTAGCTCCCTTCTCCTCCCCTGTGTGTAAACTTGGTTTTTGCCCTCCACATCTCCCCAGCATACACTCATTTCCCATTGCCATTTCCTGCCTTTGCTATGCATTGTATTGAGCCCTTTGGGCTTAGAGAAGTTTGACTTGATGCCAGGGAAGCAATGAGAAGTGATGGTCTCGCTGGCTGATGACAGCTTGTTCCTGAGCAAAGCAGCTGCAGGTAAATTTAATTCTCTGATGAGAGCAACTCTTCCCCCCCCCCCCCCCCCCTTTTAAATTTTTTGCCACGGGAAATTTTGAAAAAGGACAAGCATTTCATTTCATCAAAGTTTAAGGATGATGTGAAGTTTATAAAATGTCCAAATTGTAACAGTTTAGCAAAACCAGACAGTGGTGTGTTTATTTCAATCTTACATGAAATTTGAAAATGAAAAATCCACCAGCAACAGAGCTTCAATATATATGTTAGCAGCTAAGCTAGGATTCTGGACTCTCTTCAAAGCCAACAGAGAAAATAGGCAATCTGGGCGTGACTCATTTAAAGACTGTGTTGAAAGTGCTTATTTCTCAAAGAAATGTTTGGAGTGTGTTATCTCACTGGAGAATCTCTTCAGGGATGTGGAGCATTTGCTTAGTAGCAACAATCAGTAGTAATTTTGCTTTTGAGAAACAAACCTTCTGAATTTAAATTATTAATGTTTTAAAAATTTTTCATTAGAGCATTACTCCTTGTAATTAAATAAATCAGAGTGGTTGAATAGGTACCATTGATCCCTTATAGAATGTTTCTGTGTATTTTCTATTCTCTGTATAATAGGAAGTGTGAAATATTTTTAGGGAATATTTGTACTTTCTTAATGTTCAGCTAATTGTGCCCTTATATATAATATAAACATTTTTGGCTGGCAGTGATGTGGACTTGGCCTCTGTTTGTTTGTGTTTTTTTCAGGAAATTGTAACTGCAAATTAGCGATCGTGTCACAGTAACAACAGAGCCATTTAATTTTGTTTTCCCCTTTAGGAAGGGGGAGGCAGTGAGGGGGAGGAGGAAGGTCTAGAGATTTTAGCATAGCTTATTGTCTACACAGACGAGAAGCTTTGCTGCCCTGTAGCTTCTGTATTGTCCCATAGAGTTTTGGTGGCCTGACCTGCTCTTCAGTCTGCTGACCCTTGTCTTTCTGCTCAAGCTTGTGCCTGTCTGATGCTAATTAGAGAGCTGTTTTCAGCAGTGTTCTCCTGAAAGCAGGATCTTGTCTAAAGACCACATTGGTGGTCCCAAACAGAGTGATGCAACACATTTTCCCAGTTGCCCTCACTGCCTGCTCTGTGAGCAGTTACCATACGAGGCGCATTGTGGAGTTATTAAGCAAAGAGGTTAAGGTATCAAGTGCTCAAACACTGTAGCATAGGCTCACTCTCTGACTAGCCAGATAACACATCCAGAAAGGAGCATGCTGCTGTCCTGCTTGTCTGCGCTCACATTCTGGTTTGATTTTTTTAAATGTGGCTGTTGATTCAAAACACGGAGAGTGCTGTATAAAAGACTATTATGCTGGAGTTTCAAATAGTGCAAGACTTTTTGTGTGCTGGGCTGCCTTTGAATTCCTTCTAAAAGTAGCACAGAAGAACTAATAGCCATTTGGTGTCAGGGTTTCACAAAATAACTTGAATATTTTGCAGCAGCTGCCTGAATAGTACCAAAGACAATGCATAAATTACCCTCAAATGACCTATTTCTATTCTTTCTTTGTTGTACAGGACTTTGTTTTAACAAACTATGAATCTCACCTACAGAAGTTTTGGGTTTTGAATAATTAGTATAATGTTGTTATGTTGCACCACTCAAATAGAATATCCTGTAAATATATCATAAAATACTTTGATAGAAAACAGAGTTCCCCAAGTCCATCTCAGTAAGGTAGCATCAACTTGACAAGTATGTCCTTGGAAAGCTGGGATGGCTTGGAAAGCATATGAACTAAAACTTCTGTTTATAATTTTCTGCCTTTGTGTCACAATTTCATAAGGTTGACGATGATGGTATTCAGAAACTGCAGATGCTTTTGATCTTTTTTCCTCTTTTGTTTTGTGTAGTAAGTGTTAGGAATGATGTGATCAGTTTGCTTATTAGTCCATTATAAATTGAGAACCATTTTTAAAATCCAAGCTCTTTTGAGTTAACATCACAAAAATTTATTTCTGTTAGATTTCTTTATGTATTTATCAAATGAATAATTGCAGAATATCTGTACTCAAAATTAGCTGAAACAGTTTCATATGCATATTTGCAGCTGTGTAAAGTTTGCTCAGTCAAGGAAATAGTCTGCAAAACTTTAAAAAAGTGTCAAGTTTTAATTTCAGAAATTTTGTTAGTGAGACCTAAATGCTTTCTTGAGTGAAGTTTGTGAGCAAGAAGGACTGTGCATAGTCCCTTTTTAATTGGGAGCTGTGGGCCTTATTATTTGGAACTGATTAGACAGTGCTAAAAGACCCAGTCAGCTAAGATGGAAAACTTGCTTTCCTGCTGACCGTTTTTAAAAATTGCAAATACAAGCATAGAATGCAGTATGCAAAGGGTGATTATTATTCATGGAATCATCAAATATCCTGATCTGGACCCACAAGGATCATTGAAGTCAAATTTCTGGCCCTACAGGAGAATCCCAAGAATCAGACTGTGTGCCCGACAGCATTGCCCAAGTGCTTGAACTCTGTCAGGCTTGGTGCTGTGACCTCTTCCCTGGGGAGCCCCTTCCAGTGCATGACCATGTGCTGGGTGAAGAATTTTTTTAGTTTCTTAATATCCAGCCTAAATATCCTGACACAACTTCAGGCCATTCCCTTGGGTTCTGTCACTGGTCACCAGAGAGAAGAGATCAGTGCCTGCCCCTCTGCTTCCCCTTGTGAGGCATCTGTAGACCACAATGAGGTCTCCCCTCAGTTCCTCTTCTCTGGGCTGAAAAGACGAAGTGACCTCAGCTGCTCCTCATACAGCTTCCCCTCCATCCCCGCCTTCAGAGCTCTTCTCTGGATGCTCTCTAATAGCTTTATATCCTTTTTTTTGTTGTGGCACCCAAAACTGCCCTCAGCACTCGAGGTGAGGCTGCCCCAGTGCAGAGCAGAGCAGAGCAGGACAATCCCTGCCCTCACCCGGCTGGTGATGCTGTGCCTGATGCCCCCCAGGACAGGGTTGGCCCTCCTGGCTGCCAGGGCACTGCTGGCTCATATTCAGCTTGCCACTGACCAGGACCCCCAGGTCTCTTTCCACAGCACTGCTTTCCAGTGTCTCATTCTCAGTCTGTCCATACACCCAGGGTAGCCCCATCCCAGGAGCAGAATCTGGCACTTGCCCTTGTTGAGCTTTGTATTGTTGGTGATTGCCCGTCCCTCTGATTTGTCAAGGTCTTTCTGCAGGGCCTCCCTGCATTTGTGGGAGTCAACAGCTCTTCCCAATTTAGTGTCTTCTGCAAACCTAGTATTTCTTCAAGTTCTTTGTCCATGTCATTTCTGAAGGTATTAAAGAACACAGGGCCGAGGATGGAGCCCTGTAGAATCCCACTAGTGACGGGATCCCAGTCTGATGGCAGTCTGTTCACTATAACGCTTTGTGCCTAACCTGTGAGCCAGTTTGTCTCCCATCACATGACATGTTTATCCAGCTGTATGCTGGATGTTTGGTCCAGAAGGATTCTGTGAGAGACAGTATTGAAACCTTTGCTGTAATTCAAAAGGATTACATCAACTTGCTTCCCTCAACCAACTGGGTGGGTCACCTTGTCGACAAGTACAAGTTTGGCAAGCAGGACTTTGCCCTCATGAAGCTGTGCTGGCTGTGACAGATAACTGTTTTGTCCTTCAGGTGTTTTTCAGTACCTTCCAGGATAATCTCCATAATTTTATGTGTGAATGCAGTTATTGTGTTAAATGTTTGTTGGTGTGCTAGAATATTTAGAGAAGTACTGTAATAAGTGGATTGCCTTGAGTCATCTTGGTTGTTCATCAGACTGAAAAATTACTCCATAGAAGAAAAATTACAGGAATAAAAGCTTTTTAGCGCATGGATCTGTGGTTTGCAATGTAGGAACGTGGATTTCATGTGTGTGTGCATTTTATTTCCAGTATCTTTGCTGTGAGTGATTACTGCTGAGCTTTCTGTGATCCTATCACAGCCCCAAATTGCTCTTAAGCAGGAAACCCAGTCCAGTCATTTTGAGAAAAGAGTGCTTTGGCTGATGTATTTGGCATGTACCTTGTCTGTGACTATAGTTATAAGATACCTTATTATTAAGTGAACAAGAGGAAGAACTGTAATATAGAAAAATGTCATGACACGTAAGATCCCTTCAGGTGTTTTTAATCACAGTGCTGCTTTTCTCTTACTAAAGCAGCATCGAAGTTTTCACCCCTTCATCGCTCACTGGTTTACAGATACCTTCCTGAATGTTATTTTGTTTCCGAACAGCCCACGTCTTTATTAAAGAAAAAAGCAGTTAGAGTTGTCTGTCCTTAGAATCTGTGGCTCTTTGGACTATTACCTGAACATTTGGATAAGATATAATTCTTAATGTTGATTTCAAAACTGGTATGCTGGTGCCTTTTGATGTAAGGGCTACCTTAAAAGTTTATTTCAAACTTTTTGATCTACTTATGTGGGAAACGTACTGGAATATTTTTCCTGTAAAAGTGAGTAAAGTTATAGAAAGACTAGTGTGAAAATCTCTGGTTTTATAGCTCAATATAGACTGCTGAGAGGTTATTTTAAAAAATTGCAGAATTTGAGTATTGATACCCTTTGTTTTATTTTGCTGCAACTATGGATGTTGTTCTTATCTCTGTTGCTACTCTTACCAAACTGGTGGTTTAACTCCCAGAGTTAATTCCACCTAGTTCACTTTCTTGCTTCTACAGTGAAATCTGTTCTTTTTTATTTTCATCTAAATTAGAGAGCTCTCTTCCCCCCTTAGTTTTGTGTACGAGCATTGTTTCATTATTCCTGTTGCATCCTGAATGTTTTATTTATTTATGTTTTTCTCCAATGGAGTGCGGTTAGACAAGGTAATTAAATAATTGGTTATTTTCTATCCCCCTTTTCTCACAGTAAATCAGGTCTTAATGCTCAATATCTCTGCAGCTATTCAGACTATTACAGGGCAGGTATAATTCACTAGGTTCTAATTTGGCAGTGTTTTAGACTTTCTCTGTTGGCTTTTCTACCAACACTTCTGCTATTGGTCAAAATGACTGTATGATGCAAGGCAAAGAAGAATCAAATTCGAGGTGTAACAGAACTTTTTCTTTGATACTAAATTTCTACATCTGAATCTTTTGCTGCAGTGCATTTTAAGTTAAGGAGAGCAAGTTCTGTGATGCTAATTATCAGCTGCATTTGACTTTTATATTATAGCACTTAAAACCCAGAAGGGCTATTGTATGAGGAAGTTTATTGTTTTCTAATGCTAGCTTGTACAAATTTTAACCTCCAAGTTGTCATTTCTTTAATAATTTTCCCAGCATTCTTCGATCACAAGCTTTTTTTTCCCTAATAAGAATGTATGAGTGGTCGTACTAGATCAAATTGCTTATCCATCTTACTCTTTTGTCCACAGGAGTGAACAGCAGGTGAGTAGAGGTGTGAATGAGAGCAGAGGAAAATACAGTGATGCTTTCTTGGAACCTTAATACCAAGAATCTACAGTTTGGATCTGCACTGAATAATTATAATATTAGTGTGTGTTAGAAAGAATAAAGCAAAATCCTCACTTTGTATTTTACTTCTGACATACCACCATATTGTTTATGCATAGCTGTTCTACAGCTTTTTTGAGGTATTTTTTTTGCAGTTTGAAAGTTCTCAAGGTTTAGCTATTCCTTGCATGAAATATGTTCATCTTTTTTTCTATCTGTACAATTTCTTGTTTCCTTTTTAGGAAGAGAAAAGCAAAGAGAGCATGGGCTTTCTAAATCAACATAAATAATTTGGGACATGCACAAGTATATAGTGTGAGATTTCATTTTTTCAAAAATATCCTTATATTCCACCTGAAATTAATAATAAATCAGCATTAAAACTCAAGCTTATGAATATCTAATAATTCCTGAGATTTGTTTTTTCTTCTTCATGGACAATAGTTAGGTCTGAGTCCATAACTTTCTAAATAGGTATACTCAGGATATGTTCTGTTTGACTAAATGTGCATCTATAGAATATATTAAGATTTACTAAAAGTGAATAATTTTCATGTAATGAATTGCCTGCAAAATATTGTGAGGGCTTTCTGCAACTCTTCAGAGTTGGCAATAATACTTACTATTGGATTTAACCCAGCAAACTTTGTTATTTTCACTGTTACTTCTTTTTGCTCCTACACCTCTTTTTCAATAATAAAATAAGAACAGCAGAGGTGCTTTTTGGATCTTTCTAATGACATTCCAATGGGCGTTAAGAATGTATTCTGAGCCTTCCTTAAGGTTTATGTGTTTGTTCCAGCTGTCTTGTTTTAAATGTAGCATTTTCTTTTAATTGCATCCTTACATGGCAGCATTGAACTCATGAGCTTTTTATCAAAACCAGTGTGCAGTTCTGGCAATTCACCATCTCTTTGGAAGAAAGCACCAAAGTTGACTTTGTTAGGATGAAAACAAACCTTTAGTTTACTTATTAGAATTATAATACATGTATTTTTCTATTTTAATTTTTCTTCTATTGTATTTAGCTCGCTTGAAAGTATTAGAAAATCTGTTTCTCCTTTTGTTTAATTTTTATATAAGAATTTGGATCAACATAAATGGTTACCACCACTTTATGCAAATTAAAATAAGGCTCACTGTCTTACTTGCACCAGCTATGGTAGCAAACAGATTTTTGAGAGATAAACTGTAAACCTAGAAGTGCATATGCAGTTTGTCTTTCATGAAGGTACACGGGCTTTATTTAAATATGCAGCAAGATTTACCTCCAGCTTGGTTTTGCTAGGCTGCTTGGGAACTTCGCACAGTGCTGTTTCATCTTGACTAACCTACATAATTTCCTGCCATCAGCATTTTTTCCGTCTCCTCTAGGTCATTAATAAATACATGGAACAGTGTAAGTCTCAGTACAGCTCCCCAGGGCACAGCACTGTTAACTTCTTTCTGTGCTGAGATTCTGCCATGGATTAATACTCCTTTGCTCCCTACCTGTTGGCCGGCTTTCAGGCTGTGACAGGACTTTACTACTCACTCTGCGGTTACCAAGGCTGTGTTTTGTTTTGTTTGTTTTTCAAACCGTCTCTGATGTGGGACATGTAACCTGCATTCAGGGCTGCTTCCTTGTCCACTGTTTTCTTAACTCTCCCAAAGAGTTCTAACTGCGGAGGGAGGCTGTATTTCATTTGTAAGGGCTGTACTTCCTTTCATCCCTGTAATGCTCATCAAAATGCTTTATATCTCCATGTAGATTCAACCTCATGGTCCTCAACATCCAGATATTTTTCACTTTTAAGTATTCTACAGCTTACCCTTCAATAAAAGAGGGTTTTAGCAGAAAACTGTAATTCAGGTTGATGGTGTGTGGTAATGAACGATGCAGCTAGATATTTTCCAGTGAAAACGCAGCCCTGGTGTCCCGTTATTCTGATGCCTATTAACAAAGAAAGTGAAATTATATTTACATAGGTTTAGGGTTTTTTTTCAGTTACCTTTTTTTGTAAAGCATATACTTTTTGTTACTGGAAATTGCACCCTGAAAGTAATTTACGAGATTTTAAACTTCCTGAATAAAGAAGCTCCCTTCTTCCTGTACACCATAATTAATTCAGCATATTAGAAACTGTAAAAAAGTTTATTTTTTAAATTTGGTGTTATTACAGTGTTCCTTTCATGTAGTATTTCTCTTCTATGGTATCAACCATTTGGCTTTGAATTTATTTTCTCAGTTTTTCACTCCTTTCAACGGTTAACATAGTTGGTATTTTTTATTTTGGGTTCATTGCCCCATTTCACACTTTCTCCTGATTCTCTCAAATGTGAGAGCTAAGTAAGCTGTTTGCTTGTTTTAGCTGAGTTGCAGTTTATAGAAAGAAAAGCTTTTCTGTTTAGCGGCAAGCATAGATGTAATAAGTTTTATAGGTGGTGTGTAGAAAGGCAAAGCTGGGTTTATCTTTGTCTAAAACATTTGGGGCATTGCCAGTGTCAGTTGAAATTCAAAACCATGAAAATTCTGTCTTCAGCCTATTTTGATGTAATGTAAACTTCCCAGATTGGTGGGATCATGAACAAGAGCTTTGCTATCACAGGATTTGTATGCATGCTTAGAATGTACCATATGCAAATCCCTTATTGGATTAATATTTAGAAATTTTGATTATTTTGGGATAGACCATTGGTATTTTAATGCGTGATGCATGTATTGCATACTTGAATTTCTCATCTGATGTTACTTAGATTATAAACTTCCGAATTAAGAAAAAAGATCATGTTGGTGAATGGAAGGTTGTCTGTAACAAGATCATGTGCTGGTGTACTTGGGTGTATCCTTGAATTTCATTATTTAAATGTATTGTATATTTAAATATATGCTAATTACATGCATATATATGGGGATACAAATGTGTGGATCACTTAAAGCTTGGTTGTTTTGTTTTATTTTTTAGAAAAGTACTTTAACAGCAGAAGAATAATGATTTTGCGATTTTATACTAAATATTATGGTGGATTCCTCCCTGAGGAGTATGAGGAGAAATATCTTGGGTGGGGGGTGTTAGTTCTATTTAAACCTGGTAATAAATTTCAATGTCAGAAGGTTTCTGGGAAGCTGGAGACCTTGTCCTTTGGCTTCGTTTGCTTAACTCTTTGTACAGTCTGTTCCTTTGGGAAATACTTAGGTAATATCATTTATTTAGAGTGTTTGAGGTAACCAAGTAATTCCTAGCAGATTGCTTTGATTGATAATGAGTGCTGCTGCTTTTCATCTTGATATGCTATTTGCAGTGAGATAACCAGAGATACCTGGCTTTTCTTTTACACAAGAATTAATGTCTTGAATGTCTTAAAGCTTGAAGCTGTTCCTGTCACCCTCTGTTGCCTCCTCCCAACTGAGATGCCACATTCCAGCTGAAAACACCCAACCTTCTCAATAACTATGAAGAAAATAGAGAGGTCTAATGTCACTTGTACTTGCTCCGGCGTTGTGAGGGGCTCCAGTTGAAAACAGACTTTGTTGTGTAGCATCTAATGCAGTCACGTCCAAGAGAAAGACCTTGTGCTGAAGAGATTCATTCAAACAGACAAAGGGATAAATTAGCACAAATCAAATTCCTTGCTTTTTTTTCCCCCTGGAATGTAATACTGTTCTTCAGCACTCAGAGATAATAGACTGAAATCTCTGTTCTGTGAGTGCAGTCAAGAAGGGGGCTCACCTTGGGGGAGAGCTGGTGCTTGATGGGGGTTGTTCAGGTAGGTGCATGTGCATGGAAGATGCAGATGTTAAGTGTTGATGCTTTCAAATGCTCCTTCAGAAGACCCAAGAGGCAAAGCTACAGACAGGTTGTGAGTTATTTGTTCCCCATTGCGGTGGGAGCCCAGCAGCAGGGCTGAGAAACCCTGTGGGCGTGCAGATGCTGAGCATGAGAATGATCGTCTGGGCTACCAGGTCATTCTGCACAGGCACATCCTCACTGCTTAAAATCTGGAAGTGATTTCAGTTCTTGTTTTTTGTTCAGCATAATTAGAAGCAAATCACTTTCTCTCACCTTCTTCCTTTATTTATGACTTGATTAATGGTTCCTGGTTTTTTTCATCTCTCACCTTTTATAGTTTTGATGGTAGCAGGGAAAGGTGGCCATGCAGGTCTCTGTGATTGTCTGGACAGTCTTTGTTGAAGGAAGATAATTGATTATATGTGGTTCCAAGCAAGTGGTGACGTATCTTGAATTGGGGAGGTATGTGTTGGGGGGTGGCGCAACACCTCTTTTATTTGTTTAGCTGTTAAAAGCTTCTGGGATGGGCATACTTTCTGTAGAGTGCTTGTCTGCTGTTGTTCACTTGCTGTTGCTGCAAAATTTACTTTGTACTTTTATTTCTGCTGAAAGTTCTCAATAGGATATGCTCATTCACACCTAAATCATCCTGTCTTTCTGGCCAAAAAGTAATTCTGTATTCTCATAATAAAATAAATTTTAAAAAGGCATAATAGTCATCTGGGTCATTTGTTAGAGGATGACATCTTAGAGGTCAGGGCAGGCAAAGAGCTGGCTGTTGTATTGATTTGGAATGCCACAGAGTATTTCTTGAAGGCTGGAAGTCATTACTTTTACAGACCTGTTATGTCTTATGTGCTCAGCATAAGCTTACTCCTTTGGCCCTTGCTGCATGCTCTCCTGCTGTGGTCCAAATGTTTCAGACACTGGCTGCGCAGCTTTGCTTCCGCCTCCTATCAAACACAGCTGATTCACAGATCTGTGACCTTTCACTGATCTACTGGAGTATGGTTCAGAAATGTGGGAGGGACAGAGGGGCTCTGTTACTCTTTGGAAAATGTGTTAAAAGAAACAGACTTTCAGTACCAGCTTCTTAAAAGTAGGCATTCCCTTTCAAAGGGTCTAATTTGCCTTTGGCAGAAAAGCCTCACAACTCTGCACGGGCTGTGTTGTGAACCCATGCATAAGTGCGTGTTTGTTGTGTGAATAGATGCCTTTTCCCCTGGATGCTGCTTCCATGGAATGATGTGTGAGACTTTTACTTGAGACTTCTAAGAACTGGGGACATTTGCTTTTGTATAAAATCATTTGGGTAAAAGTCCTTTTGAGCTAATTTGGGAAGGAATTGAACAGAGTTGTCTTTGCTGCTTATTCAGAAAGTACTGAGCTGCCACTTCTTCCATAGTCTGAACAGAGAGGTAAGGAATAAACTTCAGAGAAAGCTTAAGAAAACAAAGCAGGAATTTTCAGAAGTGTAACAGGCGTAATTCAAGCTGATTATCTAAAAAAATTATGAGAAATTAAGGGTGCTAATACTGGTAGCTTCTGCTTACAAATATAGATTGTTAAATTAGACTGTTATCTGCATGCACTCTGTATTGCTTTTTGTACTTTTAATTTTGTTAACTGGATAGCCTTTGCCTTCCGCTGCCCACTGCTTTTTCTGGACAGTCTTTGAATGTCATGAAAAATGCACGCATCTTCTTCTCATGCTTGAAAAGATTTTCATGTGCCATCTCACTTGGGGTGCCATAAAAATGTTACTGGTTTGGTAATTGCAGACTTCAAATTATTTCAAGTACGTGGTAAAACCTGAACATTTCAGATAGTTGTCATGGAAAGGAACAAACAAGATTTGTTTTTCTAAAAATAAAAGTCATGTTTTGGTATTACAAGTAATATACAAATGATGTATATATGTGTGAATAACGATTTCTGTACATACAGGGCAGTCACTGTATATATGTTCAGTAGCAACCACTTCCAAATTTCTACCAAATGTACCAGATTTTAAAGAAATTCATGGCTAACACACTGACTGATATTTTGTTATTGTATTGGTCATATTCATAATCACAGAGCAGCAACTCTTGCAGTGTATATGTATGGTATTTTTAAAGCCTATAAATTACTTTATGTGCTACAAGAAGTCTTTGAAAGGAGGATTTGGCATGAAATGTGATTGTTTGCAAAGCCAACTGATTCACTGCTGAACTTCCATTTTTCATGCTGCTAGGCTATTCAGAAAAATCCAGATCTTTCTGAAGCTAATTCTTTGTCAAAATCCCATTTTCATCAGTGAAGCAAGATCCAGATATGCACTTCCATGTAACCTTAATGATTCTTTTACATGTCTTTTCAATTTGTCTGCCGTGAAATGTTGTTCAATGGAAACATTAGCACTTAATATTTTTCTTCCAGGGCTATTATGTTTGCTTAGATAATAATTTTATTCCTCTCCATCCACAACAGAATAAAGAAAATTCCCAAATGGAATCCTCTAGAGGGATGAGTGCCTTCAGAGCAGGGCTTGAGTGGAGGCCCAAACACTGAGCTGCTATTTTTCTTTTCAACAGGAGAAAAACATGTAATGTCTTTGCAATATTACTTGTACTCTTCTCCTTATAATCCCTCTGCATTCCATCAAATTAATGTCTTCCAATGAAAATATATGAAGGAAAAAGGAGGGACTATTTGTAATTATTTTCATTTGTCAAGCTAGTTTGTGCTTGTTCTGTCTTCATTTTACTTCTTGTATTTGAAACTGAGTTGTCCATCCTCCATCCTACATCATTTGAGCTCCTCAGAGGCTTTGTAGTACTCGTCATTGCAGCACAGTAAATATTTTTTAAAATTGCTTTTCTACAGAGAAGTAATTATGGGTCAGGAAGTTTTTTAAACTTATATCTTAAAGAATTTTTCTGTGTATTTCAATGATTTCAGTGGGCATTAAAATTCTGGTAATCTGAGTTATGTTCACGACCAAGCCTAGACCTGCCTCCCCTCTGCTTGGTGTGAGCAGGGCCAATGGCACTGGTGGGTGCCAGGCTCTAGGCGGTGCTTCATTAGACCGCCGGGGTAATGTGTTGGGCAAAGACAGCTACAAAAGCTCCTCCAGCTTGCGAGGGTTCTGTTGATCTTTGGGACATGGAGACATAAACTCCTCCTCTTCCAGATGGTTCAATGTGACCTGAAGCTGCAGCAATCAGCTGATGTTAAGGGACAACCTTATTACCCATCTTCCTAACAAAATGTACGGCACATATCATTTAAGCAGCGAACCGGCAACAAATTAAATAGTTTTACTGTTCGTGACAGAACCTTAATTAATAAAATCTGACTGCAAGTGAGCAATTCTGCCCCTAGGCACATCATTGTGATTAGATATTTAAAAGAATCATGGTAATTTTTTTCATGTGTTGTTGTTGTAATTATTATATTTTTGGTCTCGAGTTTTCATTCTTGCATTCAAGAATCCCAAAGATCTGAAAACTTAGGGAAAGGAAGGATTACTGTACTGTTGTGTGATAAAGTGAAGCCTACATTGTTCTTTCTGTTTGTAACTAATTTATTCCATGCCTGTTGTTGATGTTTTTAAAAGGAAACTGAGAGTGAAATAAAAATTGACTGAGGATAGATAAACTGCTTCAATAAATATGTCTCAAGATTTTTGACTTGACACTTTGGGGCAGGCCTTGCAAAAAGCCTGGGGCAAGAGCACTAAACCATTGCTACTATCAGGGTAGTAGCATTACTCAATCAACTTTAATTAAAATGAAATACTTGCATGAAAAGCCAGGGACTCCATAGAGATTTTAAAATACTTTTTTTTTTTTTAAACTACATTGTAAAGTGAACTTCTTTTTAGCTTAATAACATAAAAACCTCATCACAGAATGACTAACTTGGGATTCTATTATATTCAGTTTTTCAAGTATTTTATTTTCATGTGGAATGACAGTGAAAAGTAGTGTAATGTAGTATTGGGAGGACTATTCTAGCTATAGTATTCTAGGAGTGGTCTAATTGCCATTAGACTATGATAATCACTATTCTCAAATTGCTTAGATTAGCAATCTATTCATATGTCCTAAAAGAAAATCCTACACAGAAAATGGAACTGAGAGCTGGTACTTGTCAGTTTTGGCCCTCTGTCCTGGCTATAGTTAACAGTGTTCCTTCTGACAGACTATGATTTGTACATAAATGTGAGAAGACCCTGGAGACTTGGAGGTGCCAATAAAATGGGTCCTATCAGATACGGTGGACAAATTTTGACTGTATAAATCAGGTGCATAAATAGCATTGCTGTTGGGAGCAGGTAGCTGTGTGCGTGGCCTGTCTGACTGGTGGTGGCAGGACTCCAGTGTGTGCTCAGGTGCCTTTTCAGGTATGGGCCCCTAAACCAACATCTGACTGACCGCTGTTGCCTTCTGTGAATATAAAACTCAGTGGTGGTGAAAGTTGCTACTAAAGTCTTAAGAATAGAAATGATGTTCTGAAATGAAGTCATGACTCTTTTAATGTTAGTGTTGAAGCCAAGCATCTGGAACTAGAGATTTAAGTGAAATGTGAATGCCAGGAACCTTTTTCTTGTTCATGTTGCAAGAAGCTTCGACACTGCTGTAGTAGTACCAGACATTTGAACTCTGTAGTGTATCGACTTCTGCAGAATATAGACAGCTCTATTTGTGTTACCTGGGCATGGTAGCAAAGAGAACTGTGCTGATTTCCTCCTGATTTTGTGAGTGTGTATTCAAAGTGTAATTTTTTAAATTTTTGATGCTGATTTGAAAATGTGAACTGTTTAGTGTATCTCTAGACCAACTTGTTCAATGAAGCTCTTCATTACACAGCTGTGAGAAGTTTAAATTTAGGTATGTTTCTGCACAGACTTCCAGTACATTTACTGATCTCTTTGCTGGAGGCATGATGGAAAAGATCAGTAATACCTCTAGCATCTGTATGCCTACATAGAATAATTGAAATGTTTTCAGTCCTTTTTGGTTACACAAGCATTAATAGGAATCTTCCCCTCGTTATTCCAGCCTCAGGTGCTCACCTTGAGTCCTGTGTGTAGTTTTGAGCACCACAACATAAGAAGGATATAAAGTTATTAGAGAGCATCCAAAGGAGGGTCTCAGGTACGATGAAAGGTCTGGGGGGAATGTTGTATGAGGAACAGCTGGGGTCACTTGGTTTATTCAGCCTGGAGGAGACTGGGACGGGTCCTCACTGTGGTCTGCAGATTCCTCCCAGGGAAGTGGTCACAGCACCAAGCCTGACCGAGTTCAGGAAACATTTGGACAATGCTCTCAGGAACATGGTATGATTTTTGGGGTTGTGTTGTGCAGGGTGAGAAGCTGGACTCAGTGATCCTTGTGAGTCTCTTCCAAGTCAGAATATTCTATGATTTGAAGTAGTTACATTCATATATCTATTGTTATGTAAGTTCACCTGGTTTTAGTAGCCCATATAAATTTTAAGTGAGTTGCCAGTTATGGTTAAACCATGACAATGGGAGACTATTTAATATTGGAATAGAGTAAATTATCTTGTTAGAGGCTTAGAAATTTTTTTGTAAATAATGAAGAATGGAGTGTTTAACCTCTCTGTTGGGAGGCATAGCCAGGTGGAGGACGACTGACAAGCAGATGGGACACAGTGGATAAAAGTGTTGGTCCCTTCATCCAGACCCATTTCTTCAGTCAAGGAATTGGCAGTGCTGTCCAAAAGTGATGTTTTTCTCCAACTGTACTGTTTAATGCAAGGTTGAGAAAAATTCTTCTTGATTTGATTACAGATAAAGGAATCTATTTCTCACATTGGTAATGGTTAGGTAGGTAGTATATAGCAGGTAGATGCTGTAGCGTGTGTTTATTTCAGGTGGTGCTTCACACTTTAAAACCCAGGAATTTTTACAGCACAGGTGGAAACCAAACAACATCTTTGGTCATTATTGACCAAACAACATTATTGGTCAGAAACTGGTGGTGGGGAGGAAGGAGGAGATATCAGGGAGCTGTTACAGGAACTTCTTTAACTACTGCAATGCATTTTTCAGGTCAAGCAGATGCTAGCTTCTTTTTTATTCAGCTAATAAGTGTTGACCTCTACAACATGATTCAAAGCTCACAGTAGTTAAAGCAGTCTCATTGTCCTCTATGACATCTTGGGTCACAGCCGCCGAAAAGTCACTCACTCCTTGCCCTTTCATTTGGGAACTGTGATTTCATGGGGGCTTCCTGTTCCTCTGAGGTGACTGCTCTGAATTGACTTTGTTCAAAATTGATTACAGAAACAAGCTGGGGCTGTCCATGCTTTTAGTGTGCTTTTCAGTGCCTATTAAGTGATTGCCAGGCTTTTTATAGGCAGTCCGTGAACTTTAAAAATATAAAATGCTTACATTCAGTATGATGAATTGGGATTTAACTAGACTACTCTTATTAACTAAATGTCTTTAGTATTTATGCAGTATTTTACACTTTTGAAGTGCTATACTAACATTAATTAATTTTCAAAACACCCCTGCACTGTACTGTACATGAGAAACTTAGTGTCTAAATACCCATCAGCAGTACTGAGAATGTCTCCACAAGGCTACAAAAAAATGACAGAATAAAGATGTTACAAATTAAAAGCCTGTTTAAGTTTAACGTAATTTGCTAACTGTAACTTTTGTTCGTAAAGAACGGTAGATGTCTGTGCTTGCTTTTAAGACTCTTGGCTCTCCTGGGCATAATGGGACAGTAAGTATGCAAGAAACAATTCCATGTTTCTTTGCTTCCTTCCCCCTAAATTAGCTGACTGGTTCCTGCATAAATATATTTAATGTGTTTGTGGTGCCTAGAGAGGGACGTTGTAAGGTGTGACGTTTATGCATACATTAAAAAACCATAAAATAACAATGCGCTTAATGATAAATCTGTTGATGTAATTGGAGAAAAACAAGAGGGTGTGTATTCACAACAGTTCACAGTCAGATGTAAAAATTTTCTGACTTGCTTTTAAGAGCAAGATTTCAGAACCTGCTATGAAGAAATTCTTAGTCACACTGTTAAGAAGTGACATAATCCAAAAAAGGCAGATTGTTTGAAATTTTGATCACTTGCTTAATAGAGTGTTTAAGTTCCTAAGACTGAATGCTGCGTTTTAAATTAACACTTGGTCAGAGAGGGAAGAACCTCTAGCACTCAGTCCTATCAGCAAGGCAAAAAAAATTCCTATAAATTGATTAATTTCAGGATTATTGTGGCATTTAAAAGTAAGTGAATTGGAAAAAAAAAATCCCAGACATTTGTTGGATGGAATTGTTTCTGACAAGGACCATCATATATTTGGGAAATTTATTGGGTTTATATTGAAATTTCGTTTCTTTAACATGGGGAAGTAATTGTATTATTTATTGTGTAACTTTTTTTTCCTGCAATGTGGTTTAGTAATCCTACATTCTTAAATGGAAATGGGAGAATATAGAAGACAAGAAAAAAAAAAGCTGGAGGAGAGGGAAACATCTTCTAATCTGATGTAGAGGTGAAGAAATGTTAAAACGTTTGACCAGAGTAGAGTAAGTCTGAAGTTCTTATGGCAGAAAGATACTTGAGGCTCAGAAACTGTAGTTCTTGAAATTATAGTGTGTAAAGCCAGTTTGCCATTATAGTATTGAATGGTTTTGTGTGTGAAAGCATTAGTTACAAGAAGAAAATTTACTGAATGTTAGAGTCCTGTTGCTGCTGTAATTTTCTTCTTTTAGTTCATCTTTGTTTGGCTAGATGAGTCTTAAAAAGGAAAATTAGCCAATAAAGCATCAGTCATGTAGAAATAATTCTTTACAGGAGTATTTGTCTTGGAATGTCTGCGTTTTTATTTATACTAACTACTTTACCCCATGAGCTAAAGAGCTTCCAGATAGCTAATCATTTGGATTTGTCTCCTGAACACTATTTTCTAGTGGCTGGTAAGTTAATGTACCTTTTCCTGGAAGTCATGGAATTACGGAATCCTTTAGGTTGGGAAAGATCTCTAAGATCATGGAGTCCAAGATCACCACTAAAACCTGTCTCTAAGTGCCACATCTACATGGAAATTGGATCTACGATATTGGTGAATATTTTAGTTTGGATTAAAAAAGAAATAATCCCCAACAGATGAATATAAGTTATTTTTCTGTGAAACAAGATCTGATTTACTCTTAAAAAGAAGTTGGCAGCTTAGACAGTGTTAATGGCAAAACAAGGAGGTGTGAGTTTGCATTGTAGTAGCCCCTTGGCAGTGAATTTTGAAGTTCAAGAGATGGCTTCTGTCATCTGACCGTAACCACGCTTCCAAAAGGGCCAAGTGACTGCTTAAAAATAAACCACGTCACTTCATTGAGGGTGTTGAGAAGTAGCGTTCTGTGTCTTTATGATTCTGCCTATTATGTTGGTTTTACTACTACTGGCCCTGCAGAACAGGTACAGTCATGGGTGGCTGAGCTGGTTCATACATCACCTAGAGAATTGCTTATGAAGTTTCAGCTGCCAAATTCTGCTTGCAAATTAGGAGCATAGAACAGTTTCACCTTGTTTATGTGGCTGTTTAATATTCTGCTTTACCTTTTAATTTCTAATGAATCTGCTTGCTGCTCCAAAGCCTTACTCTTGTTTTTATGTTTGACTCAAACTGTTGTCCTGTACATTAATTTTCAGTGTTACTGTTTTGGGCACAGTAGATGTACTCCTGTGCATGTCTTGTAATGTTTAACACTGCATTATATAAATGTCACTGCAATTGTAATTAGTCCACCAAACTTTTACTCCTAAATCAAGGCCATATAAGCTTCAAAGGAGAACAGTTGTGTTTGCAGAATCCTGGCTGATTTTGTGGAGGTAACAGTTGGAGATAGGTAGCATCTTTTTATGAGCACATTTGATCTGGATTAGAAGGCTATAAACCTAGAACCAGTCAGTCATTTTCACAGTTGCTTTTCCAGGAGGAAGTGCTCTTTCATTTCTGGTGAAATGGCACAGCATTACAGAACTGTGACAAATGAGGGAATATATCTATGTCCAATTATGAATTTCTGTGTTTTATGAATGAGAGCTATGACTGCAGACATCATTGTGAATTAGAACTTCCATTTTGTGGCAGAAAACATGCCATACCTGAAGACTTAAAAAAGGGCGTTTTCATCGATGAGTAGCTGTAAGTTTGTAGAACATGGATTGCTCAAGGCAGTAATTAGTTTTTTGCCTAATTTCTGTTCCTATTGTTATCCAACATGGGAAAACCTAAAGAAGGGCAAGAAACAGAGAACAGTACATTAGACTACTTTTAACACAGGTATTCTAGGACTGGAATCCAGTGACTTCAAGACAGAAATAGGAGCAGACAGAAACTGGCGTCTCTGAATTCTGCTTCTAGTTAAGAGCCTTGCAGTTGCTTCTCATCACGTCTTTGCTTCTCTCAAATTAATCATGAGTTTAATGAAGAAAATGGATGAAGTCTGATTTTTTCTGTGGTCAGAGATGGTATTGCACTGCTCAAGAAAGAGGGTGGGAGCGAAGCAGTGGCTGGAGTTTGCCCTACTCTAGCCTGATGGGAACACTCCAGATTCATTGCTTTTGTGCTGTTCTCTAAAAACAAGATGCTCCATTTGAAAGACTGTAACAGAATCTTTTACCACTTTCCCTTCCTTGCCTCACCTAATAAAATAAGAACCAAAGTAGTGGTCAGTAGGTCTTTGTTCAGAAGAGCTAAAAGCACCAGGGTTTAGGAAATCAGTTGCAATGCAATAAGGATTTCACTTTTATATTAGGAGCTTCTTAATTAATCATAATAAACTCTACAATATGAAGCTTTGCACCATCTTCCTCGCTGTAAATCCGTACCTGTAAGAAAGGTTCAAATGTTATTACTGGTGAGTGCATTGTTCTTTCTGAGTTGTTGCAGCTTCTCTACTGGACTATTTCTGGCTACATTCAAAGAACAGTTATTCGCTTAAGCAAGGTGTTTTTGTATCAATGCTAAGTAGACAAGACTCTAAAATGGCCATGAAATATGTACCAAAAAATACTTTTACAAAATTGTATTTAGAGAGAGATATTTCTGTATTTGAGAGAGTTTCAGAAGGGATGGAAAGACATGCCAATATTTGAATATTTATTTGAATATTTTTTTTTATTTTTCCTATAAAATCTCTCTCCTAAAGCCAAGGAGTAATTTGTGTACGTCAACACTAGACACAAATTTGCTTTGTCTTCTTTCCAGTCACGGATATTTGGGGGTGTGTATTTAGACCTAATCTGAATGGCAGAGATGAAAAGGGCTTTACACTTACAAGTTCATTTGTATTGGAGTTTTTACATCACAGCAATTAAGTTTTATTTCTCCCAATTGAAAAAAAAACCTCCAAGAATCCATGCTTATAATTTTCTAGTGGGAAAAACCACAGAAACCTAGAACTAAAAAGCATCATTATAATTAATGAAAAAGGTTTTCTGTAAAAGCTAGTGGCACTGATTTGCATAAATTCTTATTAAGGTGAATAATATATTTTCTTCAAGATCCATTAAAGAAGCTTTAATCCATTGAGCTTGAAAAGCATCACCATGAAACTTCAGTTGAAAAGTAATTACACAGCATATATTTAGGTTCTGAAAAATTACAAAAACGTATCTAAGAGACATCAGCATCCTTCAGAGAGCAAGAAGCCATGTAGTAAATACTGAGAGGATGGGTGAATTGTTGTTCCTGGCTTTAAGTTAATTCCACAAAGGCAAAACAAGCCTGGTGGGAAGGAAGCCCCGTGGGGTGTCGTATCAGAATGAGATATCTGCAAACTAGTTTTTGTGCTATTTTGATGAAGAGAACATAATAAACTGCAGATACGCTACAGTATACAGAAGTACAGTACAAAATCAGTACTTACCACATCTGCCTTATTTGGTGAATACCCTGCTCCAGGTTTGGCTGGTTTTTGTTTGGTATTTTGTTTTTTGTTTTTTGTTTTTTTTTTTTTCCTCCTTGTTTTTTGAACAGTTAAGCTGGCATTAAAGCATTTGCTTACGTATGCAATCTGAATATTTGTGTATATTTCTATCCTGTTTTAGTTTCCAGGATTAATTCAGATGCAGTCTTTCAAATCACAGGTGCTAACTGGTTAGATGCATTGTCCTTAGCCTGTGTTTAATTAACAACTTTCCATTCTGAGTTAATCCATATGATGTTAAGAGCTGTGTGGAATTCAGTTTGGAGCAAACATTATCTTTTTTTAGCAATCTTTTGGATGCCAGGAAAAGGTGGAGTTTCAGGAACTCAGTCTGCTGTTCTTGGCAATACTTTCCTCTCTTTAAGGCCATAACGAAAAGAGCACTTTAAAAAAAGTTGCTCACCTACTACGACTACTAATTCAGTTTTATTAATTGAATTTTATTATTATTGAAAGGTGCACTGAATCCCTTCCTTGGCATTTAGTCAGAAGTCATGCAGAAGCCAAATTGAAAATTTTGAATGCTAGCACCGAACTATCTAAAAAAGTAGTTCCTCAGTTGGAGTGTATGTATATACACACTTGTATAATTTATTGCACACTATTCAAAGTGGTCGTTGACCTAGCTGGAACTGGTACTGTTGGAATTGGTACCTGCCAACCTTTATTATGGTACCTCTTCAAAGACAAAATCATCACAATTTTGTCCTATTCTAGTACATTTTGCTTGCCTGCTTTCTTTTGTTTGCTGACTTTTCTTTACAGTCTGCAATAAAGACATGGGCCATGTATTTTAGAGTGGGTAAGGATGACTGCTATTAGGAAGTTTGAAAAACTTCCTTCTCTTTATTTGGGTCAATTTGACACTTGTTGTCTTTGAGAGAGACCTTTTATGGTAGATAGCAGAAAGAAAACAGAGCAGTAAGTATAGCTTTTATGTGTGATAACAAGTTTGGCACATCTTTCTTCCTGCTCATCATTTGGCATAACTTTTTTTCCTTGTGAATTTCTTTTGTTTGAGAGACCTCAGCTGCAAAGGTTGAAATAGGATACTCTGATGTTTTCCTGGACTATGAAAACTCCCTTAATTAAAAAATACCAAAAAGTTTGAAGTTTCTGAATGAAAATGTAATTCATGATTACTTTTGGGGCTCTGTAGCCCAGAATGAGAAAATGATTGCATGATTCTTTAGTAGCGGGGTGCACTTAAGACTACTGTCAATGCCAGTTGTTTTTGAATGTTCAATTATTAATTTGTTTTTGATCTCCCCACATCATTGTGGTGTTCCTGATAGTATGAGTTAGCTGTTGCAGCTTCTTTTTGTGACCTAGGAGAAGAAAGGGAAAAAAGAGTTTATTATTAAAAAACACCAAGCCCTGAACAACCAAAAAACAAACCCAAAAGACCCCAAAACCTCAGTATGGTGGCCTGAATTACTTTCTTTGTTTTGTGATAATTGTCATCATTATTTCTTGTTTTATTATGTTGGACAGTTCGTGTATTTCTTTTGGCTGTGTAAGGGCATTTGGGTTCTTTATTCTACTGTTAAAATTAAACCACACCCAAAACATTGCTTCACTCATCTGTAGAGGAATATACATATTAAAATATCTCCAGATAAACTCTGTTGTGATGTTTTTCCCTGCTGCTTCAATTCTTGGTGATTTTACATCATGTTTAAAGAGCTAGAATGCCAAGGCTAACTGGTGTATGTTAAGATTCAGTTGAACAGTTCCTTTAAATATTATAGGAGGTCTGTAAGTGATGGGTGGCCCAAAACCCAAAGTCACCATTCTATTCAAATAAACACACAAAGAAAGTATGTGCAAGACCTTTAACTCTTACAGGAGCTTGGCTGTTTGCCATGCTTCTGACTTAATGGAATGACTGATTTCAGGGTTGCCTGGGGCCATAACCACAAATAAGCATATGTATCTCTGAGGTCATTGAAACCAATTTTATTATTTTCAGAGTTACTGGAAATAAGTCACCTGGCTTGATTTAGATGTAAAATTGCAGAATATCAGCCTACAGGAGGGCTCTTTAATTAAAAACTTTCACCTGTTTTGTTGGCCTGTAATATTAAATTAACAGCCACTTGTGTCTCTAGAAATACTGTTTCATCTTTCTTGGAAGCTGATGTTAAGCATTCACTGTAAGGCTGGGATTTAAGTTGAATGTCTTCGTTGAAATAAGTGAAATAAGGCTCATATTCAGCACCGCAGCAGTTCCCACTTAGACTGCTGCAGGGGCGGGACTTCCATCCCCATCGGGTTTGAAAACGTGATGGTGAACTTTTGGGTTTCCTTTGCACTCCCAGTGCCTCTTATGAGCCAGAGGCTACCTCTGTCCCACAGCGATTTCTACATGCTTTTGTCCTAAAAGTCTGGGATGGAGAAGGAACTATAGAGGGCAGTGAAGTTGATTTGAATGGGGTGCATATGGCTGATTACATGCATCATCCAGGTATTGTTTTCTAAAATAGTTGGATAGCAGTATCCTACTGTCTCAGTATTTCTTCGGATTTCCTTAAAAGAACACGGCAGCCTACACTGAAATCTTCCTATGCCTTTGCTGCCACATTGCCTTAGTGGGTGGGACATATGGGTTGCATAGCTGTAATTATTTATTGGCTATGTCATAATTAATTTCTCACTGTCTTCCTGTGTACCACAGCATGTGAGGAACCTGGAAAATTTATGATGCATACACAGCACTGTATTATTACAAACAACTAATTTCCATGGTAAGAAATAAGTCTTGAATTCTTGATTACTTTGTAGCAAGATCAATGTAGGGCCCCAGAAAGAGAATCAAGTCTCCTAGAGCAGAAACTGCTTTTTTCTTATGCTATTCTAGGTTGATTTTATTATGCGGAAATAAATACATCCTGGTGTTTTATATGCCCTAGCAAACTATAATTTTCTTCATTAAACTTTCAGTGGCTTACAATGCCTTGGGAGACAGTAAATAGGGACACTGAACTCTGAAGAGGTAACTTTCCCCTAGCTTTGTAGGCAATAGATAATTGCGTAGATTATGTAAAGTTTCAAATGGACTGTTGCTCTTTGGATAAAAAAAGGCATCCCATTGCTCTTTCTTAAATGATACATAAACCACGTGTTTTATATATAATCATATACCCTATTATACATCTAATATATACATATACATATATATATACATATACATCTAATATGTACATAATATACATATAATACATATGTATTATACATACATATACCCTATATACATTATATATCATATCCTATGTCTTCATGCCCTAGCAGAAAAGACTCTCAGTTCAAGCTCAGACATGTGAACTTGAAGCTACTTCTCTCCAAGGTGAATTTCTGTATTTCTCATTTTCTCCCATATGGATAGAAGATACTTGAAGAGAACAGGTTTGCCTTGTCAACAAATACAACAACACAGTACCCACTATTTTTCTTCTTTTTGAAGTCTGAAAGTGCTGACTGACCTCTCCAAGGCAGCGTGTTCTGATTCATTTGGGTCACCTTCACTGCACCGAGTTGCATGTTTTTCTCTTAATATACCTGTGGTTTTTTCCCTGCGTTTGATGTTTCTTTGTATTGGGATCTCAAACAGTTCTCCTTCTTTGGCAAGAGGAGCAAAATTATTGCTGTTCTTTAGCAGTGCTGGAATTTTGAAAGATTACTTATAATTTCTGTTGTGATAAAATATTACATGAATTGTGCTCTCACAGACCATTTTGTTTTTGATGAAGACTACTGAAAGAAGCAAACTACTTACTTTTAAAGCTTTCATAAACCTTTGTGTGTGATCAACTTTCCTCTGTAGGTCTCTCTAGGCAGAACTTACAGCTGACATCGTCTAAAGGCCAGTGTTGTGAAATACCATAACCTTTTGTGGCACTTGGGTTTCTCATCTGCCAGGAAAAAATGCAGTCCTCTGTTGTGCTGCTGTCAAGGGTGGTTGTACTTAAATGTTACAGTAGGGAAGTTAAGCCTAGCAGTTAAATATTGGTTTGATCCTCCAGGAGATCTTCAGAATGTCATTTATAGGATACTGCTTTGGAAAGTTAAAGCTGCTTGGGAAAAAAACCCCCAAGCACAGAAGTCACTAGGGAAGAAGAGTGCAAGCGCTTGGCTAGCATAGAATTGGAGAGACTTGAAAATGTGGCATGTTTCAGTTCAAAGCACACTGCTTTTGTAGTTCAGCTTGACTTGACTTAGCTCTAGTTTTATTGCCAAGGAAGGTTGGTCAGTTATGTGATTCAGGTGATGGCTTCAGTTTACCTCAATTGCTGCCTGAGATCCTTTTTGCTAACTGCCTGCCTCCTGACAGCTGTTCTAAAACACAGAAAGGAATGGGGTTTGGTTGTTTTGTTTTTATGCTTGGAAGTTTAAAAAGTGTACGGAAAGGCTATAAAAGCTTATGCCAATTGCAGTTGATTGTAAAACCTGCTGGTTTCAGTGACATAAAGTGGAGGTTATTCCAATACCAGTGTGAATTAAAGCTAATGTAGCAGAAATCAGGATTTGATCCTGTGTGTTCTGATAACATAATTCAACTAATTTGTCATTTCCTGCCTTTTTAGCTCAATATTTGACTGCATCCAGTAAAATCGTCAAGAGTATGCTTGATACAAACTTACATATAATGGTAACTGTAAAGCACTTTTTTTTCTGAGAATAACTGCAATCAGTCCTCTTGATGTCACTCCCACTGTTGCCTATTAACTGGATGCTCTAACCAAGCAATTAAGAGAAAATAAAATTCATTTTGAACACTGCTACGCTTTCAATTTCTAGTGTTTCATGATACCTATGGTATGCCACAAAACTTAGTTTACTCTTGTGAATCCTGCGAATCCCTGCATCTCTATAAACTATTGAGGCGCAAAGGTGGAGTAAATCAGTGAAAGTAATTTCAGCCTTTTTCAGTAGGATTCACACTTTCCAAATGAGTGGATGCTGTCTGCTCTGTTAAAATACATTTATAAAGGGCATCTGGCAGTGCTCTCTCTAAAGAAGTTGAAGAGCAGAAAAAGCGTAGTTCATTCATAGAACCATAGAAGCATTAAGGTTGACAAAGATCTCCAAGATCATCAAGTCCAACCTTTGATGAAATACCACCATGCCCACTAAACCTTAGCAGAGTGCCACGTCTACTTTTTTAATACTTCCAAGGATGGTGACTCCACCACTTTCCAGGGTAGCTTGGTTCGGGACTATGCTGAACAGTCTTTCTATTCACTAGAAGTCATTACACATCTTTGTGCGAACAAATATTGTTTTTAATTATCTGGGTTGTTTTACTCTTTGGGAAAATTTAGTTTTCATGAAAATTGGTTTTGACGTAAGTCTGTAGCAAGTTCCATTTCTTCCCTGCTAAAAATATAAAATTATAAAAATGTTTACAGGAATTTGTCTGACATGTCTATGGCAAAGACTGAAGATAAAATCCAACTCTGTCACAAATGCTTTTTAGCCAGATTTTATGCCCTCTATATATTATGTAGGAATTTTGATTAATAGGCATTTGAGAAGGAAAAGGGCTTCACTGTTTTCTAATTTGGAATCCTCTGAGAAGGTACTTAAAATATTTTGGGTTGATTCACTGGTAAGTAAACTATCATCACAGAGAAATGTAAGCCTCAACTGTATGTTAACATTTCTTGCTGCTTTTTCCATCAAGTTAAGCTTGCTTTGCGTTTTGTGTTTCCTCAGGACTGTTTCACTGAAATGGCAGTACGTCATTTGGTTCATGATAGTGTAGCTGGACTTTGTAGCTGACGTGGAATAAATTTTTGTAATCCTTAGGGAGGATTCCCTTGCCCTCATTATTATTTAGTATCTGCCTTTAAATGGGACTATGACCACAATCAGCATATCAGGCAAGGAAGATAGTAATGACTTGAAAGACAAGTGGTATCTGTTTGGTTTCTTAGACTAGACTGAATTCAGGAAAGAAAAATTTTAAGCAGAAGTTGCTGTCTTGAAAATGGTACCTTTTCTGGTGTGTTAATATATTTGTGGGCAATCTTTCATATACATAATTGGGCAACTTGTGAGGCCAGTTATATTAAAAATGGACAATACCACAAGAAAAAATACGCAATAGTTCTAGTTTCTTGCCATATAAAATAGTCTTCTAAAGCCTCAGCATCAATATTTGTAAGATACCAAAACAGGCTTAACCTAAATAGAAAATGCTTATTCTATATGGTATTATTAAAAAAACCCAAACAACCAAACCCAAACAACCCACCCCACAAATATGCTAACATGATATCCTTTGGCTAGGAAAAGCGATATGGGGTGTGCAGTTGATGTGTGTCAGAACATTAGTTTTATGCATTTATGTATCTTACAGTGGGGCTGGAGGGAGGGAAGAGGAGACTTCTTGGAGACAGGAGAATTTTGGGCGAGTACATGTCTGACGGTTTGTCGTGTGACGCAGTCTGTACTTGCAGGTCTGTGGATAATTAAAGCCAAGGTGGGTCTGACTGTTCTCTGAGTCACTTGATACTTACGGTGAATAACATGACTGTGACAAGTGATAGCTGTTTTTTTTGATAGCTGTTTTTTTTTGTGATTGAGTTTTTTCCCCCTCCCCCAATATGGATATTTCTTCAACGGCAGTTCTAAAGAAGGTTAAATTGACATCTGTGGGTATGCATGCACCAAATTGTTTTCACTGATTAGATTTTGAATAATACTTTTCAGTTAAACCAGTAAAACTAAGTTTAGACCAGCTGTTGTTAATGAAGGGTTATTTTGCTGCTAAAATAAAAGACTTGAAAGAAACTTAAGCACAAAAACACTGTTGCATTTCTTTATCCTTTGTCCCATCAAAAAAAAAAAAAAATAGAAAAAGGACAGTGTCTGTATGTTATGTTGTGGTTCAGTGGTTTTTCCTCTACTCATTATTTCTATATTTGTATGCGTACGTGTTCCTTGTTATTCTCTTCAGTGCTTCTCTAAAAATAAAAATCTAAATCAGAGTGTTACCTAAAAATTCTTTCAGGCTTTAAATTTAGAGTGCACAAGAGTCATGGGCTTAGGCATAACTCTGCTTGAACTTTCTGAAAATTCACTAAATGTGGGGAAAAAAAATAATTTTTCCAAAATTAAATTGCTGAACTACTTTTTCTCTATAGTCTGCCACATACTAAAAAAACCCAGAGAAATGAATAGTCATGGGACTGATGTATGGCTGATAAATTCTATTGTGTTGTGCTACAAGATGTGTGCCTCTGTTTTCAGATAATGGCTTAAAATGTGTGTGTCTTGGAAAGGCTTTATGTATATTCAGAAGGTGACCTGTCAAAAAAAGTACTTTAATATCCATACTATTAATTTGGATAAGAAAAATCAGTGTTTCTATTCTAATTACTATATTCTCAAGCCTTTAAATCTCTGTCCTTTTACTGTTATGAGTTGCTGTGTGATGAAGTGGCAAAAATTATTTATGTTTAATTTTTTCAGCAGGAAGCGGGGAAGGGAAATAATGTAGTGCCATGTTCTGTTGCAGAACAGTAAATCTAATAAGGGTTACTGGGCCCACTTTTATAATCTAAAATAGATTTGAAAAGGGCAGCAGAGGTTCCAACTATGAATTCTAACCATGCTTCAGAAGCTGGTATTACATACATATATAAAATAAAGAAATTGTGAATTATTACCAGGCGGTCGTTTGGCACAGAAGAATGCTTTAAAGAACAACTTCAAATGTGTATTTGAAAGAATATTTATCAGGTAAATGCAAAATATTTTGAAGTTTCAAAAGAACAGAATTAGCAATTTTGTGTTCCTTGGTATAGTCAGGAATGGAGCTAGTTTATAAAATTGCTGTGAGAATAGCAGAAAGCATTTCCAATTTAGGAATGAAAGTATCTTTTCACAGACCTATGGTACATGCTGTGGTGAAGAAACTCAGGGAGCAGAGACAAAGACAAGAGCTGTTCTTCTCCTTATGTTTTTATCACCTTCCACTTAAGAGGACACTGATCATATCCCACTGTTCAGCATATGAAAACATTAATGACTTCTTTAATTTCCCTCCAGTTTGGTTTTTCTTTTCTAATCTGTGCATGAATAATCAAATAATACTGTGTCAGGCAGTTGGAATTAATTCGCATTTCAAATTTCCCATAGTCCATCTTTTAGGGTTTGTTATGTCAGGCTAAATTTAAACTTAAGGGAATGAAGGGCATTTAGGGTTAATATTAAGGCCATATTCTTTCCCCATATGAGGATATACTTAGAAATCGAGAGCCTTATACAATGGAGAAAGAGTTCAAAACCTTTACAGTTAGCTTTCGAAACATTTATGTTCTGGGTAGAAGAAGAGTTTTAAGGCCATCTCGAGCTTCTTGTAACCAAAATGTTTTGAAGTTTTATGTACTTAAAGTTTTCAAAGCTCTCTTAGTCAGTAAGAAAATCAATACATGCAGCATTCTTCAGTGCAGTTAAAGCAGTTCCTAATAGTGTTATATGTAAGTGTATATGTAAGCATTTCTGCCACTTCCTTCTTTCGAGTAACATCCTGCATCTTTAGTTGCGAAGTTATAAAGTCTAGAAGCATGCAGCTGATGGGCTGCTGGATCATAGCCAGTTACTGGCAGACAAAGTCAAACCACAGCTGATAAAGTCATTGATGGAAATAAAAAAGGAACAAGTTATTGCTGATTTTAAAAGATCGATTTCTTTAAAAGACATTGTGCAGTATAGAAAAATCTTAGAAAGTTTGTGTGTCTTTATACTGTCATATGAGACCATAACTTTCTCTGTGATTTTACTGTTTTGTTTTCTTTAGTATTTTTGTTTCTTTGTCTTTATTGTTGTCAGTGGTTGCAATCATCTGAGGGTATAGTTACAGTTGTCTCACTCTTCCATCTTTCCACTCTGTTTATATCTAATTCAGGAAAGTCTCATCCAAGAAAGTTTTATGAGTAAAAAACTGTTTACAGACCTCTTACTTGTACCTCCTGTTTGTTCTGGTGCAAAAATTAAGTTGGCTATAGAATTGCTGTCATAGTCCAAAATACAGAATTAATATTACCATTTTTAAACATATTTTCTAGAGGTCCTGTACTAACTCTGTATAGAGTTAATACCTTTCACTAGTAATTACATAAGATAGGAAAATTATATTAAAACTATATGTTGTCTTCAGTGTTCAAGCTCCAAGTTCAGATATTTCTATACAGTTAGAAAAGGATCAGATTATTGGCAGAAATTAACTAGACACAAAGTTCTAGTAAGCTAATTTCCCTTTTGTGATGTTATGTTTTCCTTTAATTAGTTTAAAATACGACTTAAACCTAGGTGTTTCCATCAATCTGCTTGGTATGTATAGACCCATTCTCAGAGCCAGCTAGCAACTCAGGATCCTATATATCACTTAGCTAGTTGTTGCCAAGTATTTCCTTTCTGAAAACAGCTGAATTACTAGATTTTCCTTAGAGATTCACCTAAGAACAAATTTTCTTAGGAGAAAATGAAAGCTGCAACTTGAAACTCAGAGGATGCACAGATTTTGGTCTCCTGCAGGTGTCCCTAGTTGATATACAATATAGAGGTTTGTGGTTTGGAGGTATTTTTGTGGTGTTGTTTTCTTGAGGGGGCGGGTTTTTGTTGTTTGTGTTTTGAGGTTTTTTTCTGTTTTTTGGTGGTTTTGTGTGGGTTTTTTTGTTTGGTTTGGTTTTTTTTTTTTCTTTTTTTGAGGGGTTTTGTTTGTTTTTTTTTTTTTTTTTTTGAAGTGGCATGGGTAAAACTTTACTGTCTGCTGGATTTGGAGCTAAATTCCACTTTCACTACTGTTGAGAATGATGAACTTTAATACACAGCATGTCAGACATAATTGCCACCAGAATTCTACCAGAATGGCAAATAGTTCCCTTGAGTCTATAATTAAATATTTAGATGAATGTGTTTTCATGTACTTATGCTTATTACTTTAAGCATCTCTGCATACTAAATAGTATTTTCTGATTTTTACTTTATCCTGTCAATACAGACAATGTATGTATATATATATTGTAGTCTGCAGGCAAGTATGAGAACTTTCTAAAGTATGACAAGCTCTACTTCCCTGCTTTCTGACCACCACCTGCCCAGCAGAGATAGCCTGTGAGTCATCTGGAGGATCTACTTAGCTGCTGTATGTTTTGGGGATGCGAAGCTGTTTGTACTCAAAAAAAGTAGGCTCTTGGCTGTGTTTTCAGTCTTGTTGTCTATATAAGTAACATATAGTCCTGAAAGCATCCTGAGGCTGTCTCATTAAGATCCTCTGTAGAAATACTCTAGGGTGTTTTCCCATTGCTATTCAAGAAAAACGCACTAAATTAATACTATTTAAAAGTGACTTTGAGGAAAAACAACAATGAATTTCCATGTTCAACCTTGCCAGTCCATCACTGACTATCTGTTTTATGTGAGAGCTGTCTGGTCAATGGCTTCCTGCATGCACAGTTGGGAATTCTCCTTTTCCTTTAAAATATGTTGTCTACTTCAAATGCTGATGTTAATTTTAAGCATATGGGGACCATTAGCAATATTGAAGCTGGATATAAGGCTTAACTTGTTAAATCACTTTAGAATGTCGCATCTGTTTTTTTTACCTTAGTGTTAACACCTGGATCAGTTTAGCACCAGCACAGAAGTTTAGGACATATATAGCTGTTAATTTTGAAAACATCTGGGATTTTTTTGTGTGCGTATGCATGCATATGTGCATGTGTGAATGGCTGGATCTCTGGCATTTTTAAGTTTGATGAATAAAGCTTGGTGAGCCGTGCTCAAGGTGTGTACTGACCTGTGGCAAGTAAGTGATTTATGGCAGGAGGCAGAAGCATTGTTTCAGGGGGATTAGAAATGATGGTTTTGTCTTTACAATTTTTTTGTCTTTTTTCAGCTTTCCATTTCTGAAGAACTGATAGCTGAATTTAATTCCTTCCACCCCCCCCACCCCCGCCCCCCATGTCCATTTATTGTATACTGAATAAGATAGCCCATTCTCCTGGGATGTGTGAAATGGGCAGGCATTGCAAATTGAAGAAAGCAAGTTCCCTGCCTGACTGTGCAACCCTTTTCAGAGGCTGCTTGGAAGTAAAATGCCAATTGTGTTGGAATTTTGAGAAATGACTTTCTCAGGTGACCTGCTGCCTTTTAGCGAGAGCAGAGTTTGCAGCTCTGGCGAAGAATGATGAGTGCAGTTGGAGAGCTTCTCTTATGCCCATTAGCAAAATTGGACTAATTTGCAGGATGTAACCTCAAGGTAAACCGTGAGTGAAGCAGGAGGCAAGGCTAATAAGGCATTTTGTAATTTCCTTTATCCTAGAGTCTTTTCCAGAGTCAGCAATTGATATTATTTTCTATCTGTGGAGAGTGAGGGTGGCTGGTAGCACAGGAGGTTATACTGGAGACAAGTTGGCATTGCTGCCAGGCTGTGAGGAGGTGTTGCTTTCAGAATTGCTGCTGGAACTGGAGACTAAGCCGGTTTAACAGCTTGGTTATTTAGTAGCTAGAGAAAAAAACAGAGCCTTGCCACAGCCAGGGGCCAGGGCAGCCCAAGCCCTGGGCATTGGGCATTTCCCTGGGGCCAAGGACAGGCTGGGATATGGTCCCGGCTCAGCCAGATGCTTGTCAGGGCAGGGCCTGGGGAGCTGAGGACTGGCCCTGCTGAGGTGTCACCGGGGCAGGGGCTGATGGCCTTGGGAGACTCACATGGGGTCCAGGGCCCTGGGCAGCATCGGGAGCTTTGGGGACCTGACATGAGTCCTGGCTCTGGGGGCAGGTGTGGGAACCTCAGGAGGGGGGCCAGGCTGTCAAGGTTCATTAGTGCCCTTGGGGCCCTGACATGAGCAATTTACTGGTATTTATTTTTGTTCTTTTATTTTATTAAATACAGAGCTTGTATTTCTTTCTCCTTCATGGAGATGAACATTTTACTTCAAGTTTCCCTTGCTGGTGCAGTTGGGCAGGCAGGTGAGGGAGGGATGCAGGTGGGCACAGCCTGGCCAGGTGTGCCTGGGGTGGACTCAGCCCCCAGACTGCTTCTGTCTGACCTCAGTCTTTGTGTTACTGAGCCTTTGTTCACTTTCATTGAGACCAAAATGGCACGGAGCTGCCTGGCTATGGTATCTCAGGTGCTCATATTCCTGCATCCTCCTGCACAGTCAAGTCTAATGTTGGCCAAGTATATTTTTTCTTACATTTATAATGTGAAACAGAATAGTTGTTGAACTTTAACAATCAAACTGTGTGAGACTTGCTTCTTTGCTGTAGGACCTCTAACTTTGCTGTTGTATCAGATTTTCCTAATACCCCAAAGCATTAGCTAGACTTTTTCCTTCTTATAAATATTTAATAAAAAATAACCATACAGAAAGAAATTTTAACTTTATTTAAAATTTTGATTTATAGAAAGTACAGCATTTGACCTGACTAAACACTGAGCAAGCTGGAACTGTCAGCATCTGTATTTTTCATGTTGACTGGCAGGTGCTAGAATTTGTTGCATTTACATGAGCAAGAGACTAGGAGTGTTTTAGAACTGACTGCTGAAATCTGCACCCAAATACAGTTTGATCAGTACTGTATCTTCAGAGCTTCATTTTGATTTTTTTATTGTGTGTGGGGTTTTTTTGTTTTCTGTTTCCTTGTTTTAATTTTTAGTATGGACACGTCAAAACAGAGAAGGATCAAGGATGCATCAAATTTGTTGCTAAAGCTATGAATAAGATTTGACTGAATTAATGCCTTTGGAATGTACTCTAGGTTTCTTTATGACACAAACGGTTTACTTTTGGTGGGGAAGAGTTCAATATGAGTATCTGCTGCGTGAAAGCTATCAGCTTAGAGAGAGGACAAAAAAATACTGAAAGCTACCATTTCCCGGGTACAACCTGTGGACTTTCTGGGCTCTTTGTAGCAGAATGCTCTGCCTCAGGGGAGCATGGTTGTGCTGGCAATGTTGTTGCCACTTACTTTCTTATTATCTCCCCAAGAACAAACACTTTTGCAGTTCAAGGTTTCAACTCTAAATCCTGACGTCTGATAGCCATTCTTAGCCTTTGGGAGCCTGTAGTCTAATATGTTATGTTTTTCTTAGAGAGAGGACTTTCTTGCCTGACACCTGCTTTATTTTTGCCGAATTCCTAAGTTTCTGATAGTGGTTCTGGGAGTTATGCTACAAACGGAAATCACAAGCAGAGGAATTGGGTTTCAAGAAAGGACTACACAGAAGGACAAGATAAATGTGAAAACAAAGATCTTGCTTTCTTCCAGTGTTCTTTTTGACTCGCCTAAAATGAGAAAAATGCGTGTGGGGTTGGGAAAACAAATACAGGCAACCTGATCCTCTGCATAAGCAGAAGTCAAAATGAAAATTTTCAAATATTCTAAAAAGCATCATCAGATCTTTAAAGGATTTAAGCTGACCTCTCTATAACCTCTGTGTGCTCAGAGACAAAAGGACGTGCTGAGAGGAAGCGTGTCTGAAAGCATTACAGCAGGATGCTCTGGACAATGGAAATGCTGAGCTTTGTGGTATTTGGAGTATTTGCATGGAGATTCTGTGCTGCAATATATCAGTTTTGACCATTTTTCTTCCCAGAACAAGACAACATTCCTAAAATGAATACCATTAAAAAAAAAAAAGGGGTTTGCATACAGGTTCTAAGGAAATGGAGAATGTGAGGGGAGTCTTGGTGTATGAATTATTCGTGCATTTTAAATGTGGGCTTGAGTTTCACACCTTTTTTCCCCTTCTTCATCTGAATTGAAAAATTGTTAATTATAGGAGGATAATTATTGGTAAGGCAGATAGAGGCTTTGAATAGAGAATGAGATATAAATCATCTCTCTTGTTTAGTATTTTGAATAGAAAAGTCTTGAGCTGGCTGGATTCTTAATTACCCTAATAAAATAAATGCTAAATGAGTTAAGCTCAGTAGGAACAACAATGCATCTTTAAATAATTGCTTAAAGAGAAGTAACTAATTAAATTCTAATCATATTTTTGTACTAAGCAGGTCTCACACCTTCTCCCACTGCATAAATTTTAAATTCAAATCTTTGGATTTGTACAAACACTATAGGAGACAGATTTTTTTACAGTAACAAATTAGACTTAGAGACTTCTAATGGTTGGCACGAGTCCTTGCTGGGGTGGTTGAAAGCATAAATGCTGAAAACTGCAGCATTTTTTTTTCCTAATCAAGCTGACAGACTTGAATTCATAAGCTAATACAATGTAAAAATGTTTTTCTCCCCCTCAATTGTAAATACAAGAAATTTAAAGAGAAAGTGCATTTTTATTTGTAAATTTTTCTGTTGTCTGTCTTCAGCAAGGTGTTAGCAGAAAATGTTGTCAGCCAAAATATGTCTAAGACAGTTGTGGGAGGGCCCTGTCCAGAAGCAGAAAATTGCACACTCCTACTGTCTTCTGTATTTAGTGTTTATCCATGTGAGAAAAATTCATTCCAACATCTAAATTAATATTTCATTATAAAAGGCCAGTTGGGTCTTTAGTTCTAAATTACTGGAGGATCCATTGTTTCAACAATGTATTGTTTTCAATAATGTTTGCAAGATTTTCATATTTCTTTTACATTTTAATTGTAACTCATCAAATCTTAACTGATTACTCCTGGGTTAGATTCAGAAGAACGTTACTGAAGAGTGTTTTAATTTAACGGAAATAGCACAATGTCTGTTTCTAATGTTTTAAAAGCCAATTTATATGTAAATTTTGCTCTAGAAGGAAGTCAATAGATACGTAGTTTTTTAACACCTCCTGTTAAAATTCAAAACTTGAATTAAAGCAGCACCAAAGCAATGCCATTTTTTCTTGTAGCAGTGTGATTGCATTTTCAAAGCCTTTTTTTTGTACCCATTTTCTTCTGTTAAAATGAAGTTTTTTTTGTCTTTTGTAGTCGAGCTATCAAGACAAACCAGGACCTTTTGCCTGAGACGCCATGGATCCATATCTTCTACAATGACTTTTGGGGGACGCTGCTTACTCACAGCGGGAGCCACAAGTCCTACAGACCTCTCTGCACGCTTTCCTTCCGCATTAACCATGCTGTTGGGGGAATGGACCCATGGGGCTACCACCTTGTAAATGTCCTATTACATGCTGCAGTCACAGGCCTTTTCACGAACTTCTCCAGGATTCTGTTTGGTGATGGGTACTGGACCTTGATAGCAGGCCTGCTCTTTGCATCTCATCCCATCCACACGGAAGCCGTAGCGGGGATCGTAGGGAGGGCAGATATCGGAGCCTGCCTCTTCTTTCTGCTTTCCCTGATGTGTTATGTGAAGCACTGCTCTACCAGAGGGTCCTCACCAAGCACTTGGGGCTGGATCTTGGGAGCAGGGCTGTGTGCAGGATGCAGCATGCTGTGGAAGGAGCAAGGAGTGACTGTTCTGGCCATTTCAGCTGTGTATGATATCTTTGTATTTCATCGACTGAAAATGCATCAGATCATTTCTGCTTTATACAAGGTGAGTCTTCTTTGCTGTAAGCTATTTGTGAGGCACCATTCACTGTTAAGCAGGTGCTAAATGAGTTTTTGAATACACAATAATTCTTAGTAGTTTAGTCAATTCCCAAAAATAAGACCAGAGGTTTAATGCTTAAAGAACACTTCAAGAGCTTTAGTGTGGTCTTTTTACATTTTGTTTAAGAAATGTATTATTAGCTGTTGCTATTACTTGATGCTGGGAGTGGGTTTTTCCAACCACTTTGCTTACTTCCAGCAGCTCCCTTATTCTGTTTACTGCCAGGCTCTGGATATCTGAGTCGAGCACTGGATATCTGACTGCCTTCTGCAAAGAATTCATTCATGCTCTTATCCTCTTGTATCTTGCAAACTCAGCTTAGTTTGGTCAGGCGTGCAAGTGTGGCAGCTGATATCATCAGCTTTGCTCCCTGAGGCAAAGATAAAACTCTTATTGTTCTAGTTTAACAGAGATGCATAGGACTTGGATGCATGCCTTTGGCACGTATTTTTTTCTTCCCCTACTAGGAGCTATGACTTAAGTGTATTATTGCCCTAATAAAATAAGTATTTCCTATTTTTTAACTTCTTGCCCAAGAACAAATAAGCAAACAAAGAAGCCCACCAAATCCCCTTACTCACAAAACTGTGTTTATTTTAGTGGTACTCAGAAACCCCAGTCAAAAATCCAGAGTCCTTTACAGCAGTTGCTGTACGAATGTGCAAGCTGAGTATACGTAATTTTCTTTTCAGTGAAATGGCTATCTTTCAGAAAAATACTGTCTTAACAAAAGAACAGTGTTGCATAGGGACATATGTTGTCACATTTTTCAGTGAGACATGGATTGCAAAACCTATTTTATTCTACTGCTTTTCTAATTTATCTCAAATACCTTGATTTGAAAATTTTGATTTCTCTTCCAGATGGGTTGAAAAGAAATTGTAGTTTTTGATAAAGTCATGATGACATCTGTTTGTATAGGCTGTATAGCTGTCACATAAAAGGAAAGTAGTAGAGCTAAAAAAACCAAACAACAAAACACCTAGTCACAGATAGTTTCCACTTAAACTGCTCTGAGGTGTCGAGTTAGTTATCATGCTCTTTTCTGACAAAATGGAAAAGGAAAGAATAATTTCATGTGTATATACACAAACACATGTGCATGCACACACTTATTTGGGACTTTTTATTCATGTATAATGGAGTATGTAAGACCTCCATGTCAGTGGCCAAATACTGTATGGTACATTGTGCACCTAGTGCTGAGCAGAGACAAACATTAAACTGATTAAGTTGATGTTTTGGGTTTTTTCCTTAAAGTGCATCTGTAACAGCAGGCTTTATACTGAAAGGGCACAGGATGAGATTTTTTTTCAGGTGCTTCAGGGAGTTTAGTTAACTCAAGTGTTATCCTATGCTATGGAATTAAACAGTAATAAAAAACATTCATATGATAGAAAATTATGAACATCTAGAATTTTTTTTTATTATTGAACATTCATTGCTCAAGTTCAAAATCTTTGCAGATGTTTCTGAAGTACTTTTAATTGGGAAAAGGTTATTCTCACCTTTTTCCTCCTTTTCCACACCAGGGCCAGAGTAAAATTGGTCCAGAAGAGACCTAAGTGACACAGGTGAAATCCAAGCTTCCACATCCTAATTTTTTGAATACAAGGTCTCTCTTCCTAGGTGTGGAGCTCTAAATTTGGACGCTTGGCTTGTGAGATTTTTTGCACCCAGTATCAGAGTTGCCTTGGATGGAAAGCCAGTGTCTATGAAAATTTATTTTTCCATCTGTAATGTTAGAAATAATAATTCTGTGCTTTGTAGATTACAGACCTTTATGGAGATTTGATTTTAGCTGGAGACAGTTTTACAGGGAGAGACTACATTGAATGAAAATATGAATATTTTGATTAATCAGCCAGAAATGCATTTCCTAATTCACTAAATTACTAGGCTGCCTGTTTCTTGCACGCATGTTCAGGCTGAGCGCTGCTGGCAATTGCAAAGAATTGTATCCATGTACCTATTCTGCAATTTGCTCTTTGTGTCTTCCCAATGTAATATTGGGAGAGGACAACTTCAGGAGAAAGGGGGAAGAAAAAGTAATGAAGAAGGTCAGTCAAGGAAAAAGTTACAGTCTATTGTGGTGCATTGGAGGGCAAAAGTGTAGACTGGAGCCAAGGAAAAAAGAAAAATAATTTTAGAGTTGGATAGCTCAAGTCTGAACTACCTAAGTAAGAAATAACTGAGTGCTTTGTAATAGAACAATAGAAAGGTGCTACCCCTTTCAGTCTACCTAACCTTTAGCTCAGCCTTGTCCAGCTGAGCTGATACAGCTGTTTGTTTCCTAGGCTGTGCTGCAAACTGAGAGGAAATGCAGGTAAAAAAAATAGCCTTTAAACACCACACCCTTGCCTAATCCCAGATATCCCAGATATATCTTTCAGGAGTTACTTTAAATCTGAATCAGTTCAGTTATATTCAGTCCTGGTCATTGCCCTACAAATAGCTGTACTGACAAACAGTGAGAGGAAAGGTGCAGTGTGGGCACAGAAACAAGGAATGGAGAGAGATGGAGTTGGGGGAGTGGGTGGTTAAGGACCTGGACTGCTATGCTGCCAGGCTGTGGCTTTCAACTTCTAAGTTTTTCAGACTGTACCTCTGGGGAAACTGAGACATGATGATTTATGTTTGAAGAATAGTAAAATTACTGACCGTCTTCAGGATGGTCAGTAAAGTATGAACTGGTACAAGCAACTTGAAAAATGCTTCAGCTGATGGTAGGGGTATTGTATTGGGGTGACAAACCTATTTTTTTCCAGTGTATTCTTACCTTGGGGCCAAATACCCAATGTTATAAAATGAGGGCTACTACACAAGACCAGTTATCATATGTGTCCTGATTTGTCACATCAAGCACATGAGAACATCCCAGTGCAATTTGTATAGACTGGCAGGGCTTCTAAACAAGGTAGCTGCAAAGCTGGACCACCAGCTGAGCAGATGAATGGTACCCCTTAATTAGAAGCTATTCTTGAGGCATCTTAAAAATTTATGTTGTAGCCACTTATTAAACTATCCAGCTCTTTTCTCTGTCATCTGTGTATTGGTTATTCAGTAGAACTTGGCTGCTGATTATTTTTCTTTTGCCAAGTCTTGTATTCCCATCTGCCTGTGATGCTCTCACTCTGTCTGGAAAAGTTGTCAGTCTGGACTCTATTTCATTTGGTTAGCTCTATTTTATTCTGACTAGCTGACAAGAATGTATTCACTGTCTTGAAGTCAGAAGATTTTGATGTAATTGGATTTATTACAGTCATAAATGAGTTGTCTGAAATGAGAGTAATTAAAAAAGTGGTGTTCTACTGGGGCAAAGCATTCCTTGTGGAAGTAAGTTAGACTTTTGTTTTATTTTTCAGCATTCTAGACCTTGAGTAATTTCCAGTGTAAGTTGCATAGCAGGTATGCAGGTTGATTGTCAGGTGTGATAGGTATCTGATGATTGTACCTGTCAGCAGCTGGACTTGTGCAAGTTAAACCACCAGAGGTGTAGGACTGGGAGGGACTTGAATATGGGAGAGAGCCGTGATCAAGTTTGTTATTATAGAAAATATGCAAATGCAGAGGCTTAATTGTTTGTACTTGCAGTATTCAGCTTGAGTGCAGAAGCATTAATCAACAGTGCTCTGTCCAATTAATAGTACAAAGCTGGTACAAACCCTACTGTGCTGCTCTTTTTTCATCTCATGGGTTTTTAGGTTTTCTTTTGTTTGCTTCATTGTTTTGTTGTTTTTTTTTTAATGTGTGAATGGATATGAATAACATTAGCAGTTAAAAAGATGGGGCAAATGCATTTAAAGCTCATTTTTAATATAATGGTAATGATAAAATATTTATTGCTCTGTGGCTTATGTATACAAACTGTCTTACAGAAATAACTAAACCAGATGTATGTGTTCTACTAATGTTCCGCTGCTACAATACAGTAACATATTACCAGATCAACATATTGTTAGTACAAGGGGTTTGTTATACTAAAATAAGGAAATGTATCTTTTCCCATCACTTATTTGATTAAAATCTCCCTCCGGGAGGTCTGTCTCACATGTGGAATTAGTTATTGGTATCTATTGCTTAACATGAACCACAAATTGGATTGCAGGAAGCATTATCTAGCCTCCTGTGCTATTATAACAGTACTGGTTTTGTAAAAGGAATTTTATTGGAGGCCTATATTTTATTTAAGGTAATGATGTAAACCTGGGGCCTCCATGGATGACATGGTCAACCATCAAACCAAGTTTTATAAAACTTTACTTTCTTTTATGATCTTGGAATAGTCTTAGTTGTGGGTGATAATGCTGCTGGGTATTAGAGAAAGCTACTGATTTTTGAGAACACTCTAAACTTCAAGTAGGCCACTTTCTGCATTCTTTAGTCTCTGAAGTTGCTACTGTTAGAACTACTGTGCTTTGAAAAACAATGTCAAAATGCTTCTCTTGATTTAAATTTGCAGTTTTATCCTTCTCTTCTGAGGAGGTCTAAAGCCTTAGTAATGTAGTAGTCAGTGTTGATTATTGTTCATCTCTTCTCCATTTACAAGTTATGCTATTTTGCAGTAGTGTTTCATCATTATTTAAAATCTAATTAAATGCTTTACTTTCTGCTTATTTTCCACCATCTAAGGAATTTTATTATGCTGAACTTACCCAGAGGTCTTGATATTTTGGCACATCTGATCAGTAACCTCTTATTTTGTATGGTATTTCTCTCTTCGGTGGGCATGGTCCAGTCTTGTCTCCATGTCTTTGAAGTCTAGTATTTACAATGTTTAGACTGTTAGGGTAGCAGCTACTCCTTTGCAGGACAGATTTCATACTTGGAATCAGATATTTAGTAAATATGCTTTTTTTAGGGACTCTTTTTATTTCAGTTAAAAATATTAAATAACTTACAGCTACAAAACATGACTTGACCTCTCGCAGATTCATTTTGTCTAACAAGAGCTATATATTCAAGTGCGCTGAGCTGTTAAATATTGCATTTGTGGGCTGGATAACCTTTAGCATTTCAAGAACTATGGAAGAGATTGGTGGCTCCATTGCCAGCTGGGGCCCCGTTTATCCCTAGCATCTCTCATTCTGCAGTAGTCAGCTGGGGGTTAATTTTGCTGTCAGCTTTAAGACTGCACAAAACCCTGAAAATGCTGAGACGAATGTGCTTGCACATACATTGCTCATATTTGCGATGAGCCAGCCTGATGTTTTTCTCTTCACTCTGCTTGATGGCAACAGCATGAGGCCTGTGTGGTCTTGACCATTGCTCCCCCTCCCCCCAGCAGATATTTCCTAGACAAAAGAAGCTTTTTCCAATTTACTACTCCCTTGACAATTTCAAGTAGCTAATACTGCTGTTTCCTGTAGTTCCCACAGCTCCTTGCTGCTTTTCTGTTTGATCCTGAAATAAGAAAAGCAAGATTGGCCTCCGCTATCTTCTTAGAGATATTGATCTCCTGCAGGTCCCTGTGATGTTGGTGGAGTGGCACTGAATTGGGCATCAATATGTATAAATAGCTGTTGTTTCCTGAAAATATTTTCATGGGGTGATTTAAACCACTGGAAAAGATCACGTATGACAGAAATACAGCAACGTAAAGCAAATTTATCAATGTTGTATCTTTTTAAAAATGAGGAATCATAAGCTGTCTTGCTGAAGTTGCTGACACTGGCATAATATGGATTATATTTTAATATTAAATCTGTAATGTCTTTATTGGAATTGCCACTAAAGTCCCCATTACTTTTATCTATCCACTTGAAGTCTACAGTAATATTTAAGAGCCTGTATTTGAGAATGCCTCTCTAGGAAGATGAAAAACGCGAAGTCTTCTTTGATAAATAAGTAAATAAAAAAAAGAGAGAAGGCTTTTCATATTTACAGGAATTGTGGAGAAGCTTCAATTTAACAGAGAGGTTAGTTTGTCAGAGAAAGGTTGTCTTCAGTCTTGCGTAAGATTTATACTGCGTGGTAGCATACAAAGTATGCTGTGTTGTTCCATTTTTCCCTGTTGTGGTTTAACCTCAGCTGGCAGCTCAGCCCCACACAGCTGCTTGCTCACTCCCTCCCAGTAGGATGGGGAAAGGGAAAACTCAGAGACTGAGATAAAGGTAGTAAAGCAAAAGCTGTGTGTGCAAAGCAAGGAAATAATTCACTGGTTCCCATGGGCAGGCAGGTGTTCAGCTGTGTCCAGGAGAGCAGGGCTCTGTCATACATTGCGGTTACTCGGGAAGACAAATCCCATCACTCTGAATATCTGCCCCTTCCTGCTTCTTCTCAGCTTTATATGCTGAGCATGATGCCTTCAGTCTGAAATACTCATATGGTCAGCTGTCCTGGCTGTGCCCTGGCCCAGCTCCTTGTGCACCCCCAGCCCCTCGCTGGTGGGGCAGTGTGAGGGGCAGAAAAGTCCTGATGCTGTGTGGGCACTGCACAGCAATAGCTACAACATCCCTGTGACATCAACACTGCTTCCAGGACACATCCAAAACACAGCCCCATTCTAACTAGTATGAAGAAAATTAACTCTATCCCAGACAAAACCTGCACATTCTACCTGGTTTATAAGAGATCTCTTTAAGAGGCACAAGGTGAGAAAGATTCCACAGGCTTTGCATAGTTTTTGTTAGCACTTATTTTTCATTCTGAGGTTGCATGCCAATTACTGACATCAAGAACAGCATGACTTTTTCATGGTGGTTTTTAATTACAGGGTATTGGGGGGCTTGCTACTTTCCACTCTACAAAACCTTTGCAAGTAATATCAATCAGAAAATGTTACTCTCCAAATTTTTTATGTTTTCAAAATATTTCAGGAACCAATTGAAAGCACCAAGCTTATCGTAGTGACTAACAACTGTGTTTCAGAATATTAGGCATGTTTACAGATGTAGGTTTTTCTTCATCTTTGTGACTAGTTAGTTCCCTAATTAAAGAAGCTCTGTAAAACTGTTTTTCCAGAAGCTGACAATTTTCCTGTTTAAAATACCAGTGTTAAAGAAGTTAAATTTTATGCTTTTGGTAGGGTTATTCAATGTTTAATATGTTTAATACTTAAATGTATTTTATGCTGAGATAAGGGAACTTGGGTACCTGCAAACTTTGAGGGATAAGAAATATATGCAGCTTCAGCCAATCTTCAATTTTCCCTTTGTTCACTAGCTAGAAGGCCATGTTCCTTTCCCCTGTGGCTCTGCTTCTCCCATGGGTCAGTTGTCTGGGTACTGGCCACAAAATGGGAAAAACACCATACAGCGCTAAAGTTCAGTGGTGTTTTAATGAGTTACACGTTTCCTGGTGTAATTCCTTTTGTGCAGATTTGCCTCAGGAATTACGCCTTTCTGCTTAAACCTGGTTTAGTGCCGTGGTTAAAATGCATGCCTTCATGGTTGTATTCATCGAGTATGGACTGTGTTTGTTAGATGCCACACAGAAAGTTTATATCTGTGCCTTTCTGTTCAATCATGAGTACTTCACATTAGCCTCCCAATGTCATGTTTAGACACCTGAATGTCCTGGTTTGATGAAGTGCTGAATGCTTGTAGCTCCTGGTGAGCTTTACTTAATGAACCCATTGCACTTGGTCAATCACAGCTAAATAGCAAGCTAAACCTTTTGCTCCCAGAAGTCAGGGCATACGGTAATAGTGGCAGAAGAGGGAAAACCTGGAAGTATGTCCTCAATCAGAATCAAATAGATTAGGGAGCAGGTGCAGCTTCTGGATGCTCCGTGTTCTGACTCCCAGCAATTTGTTACAGCACCTTTGGGAAAGATAAGGCTGCCGAGAGTGTGAAGATCAGGCTCCTGATTTTCTGAGCATCTTAACTGTTGTCATCTAAGTGTTGTTAGCACTGTAGTCCTCTGACAGCATTTCCTGAGTCTATTCATTTGATAGAACTGCATTCTCAGTTGTGTTTGTAGAGTCCTACCCAAGGGAGAGCTGTTCCTGGTCCACGAGCATGAGCTCTGATTCCAAACCTGGGAGACCTTGTTTCGAAGGAGCAGAAACATACGCAAACCCTGAGCCACAAGGGAAGCTTTTTTCTTGGTATTAGGTTTAATTTTGAATTTTCTGGCTTATACTCAGTTTTATTTAAATCTTAATGAAGCGGTACAAAAATTTACCATTTAAGGTATTCACCATTTAAGGTAGCACCATTTAAGGTAATCCCATTTAAGGCTGGACCGGCACCATTTAAGGTAATCCCATTTAAGGCTGCGCACCGCAATCGACGAGGAGAATAAGCAATACAGGATCAATGTGATCAATACAAGGTTTATTCCGACTATTTCTCTAGGTTCTCAGACTTAAGTACATTTTTCAGCAGCTAGCAGGTTTTACATGTCATTATGTCATTGGTTGATAAGACTACTTGCCACACTATTATTTGTTAGTTGCGTACAGCTACATCATCTTGTTCCCTCCCAGCTCGTGGTCCTTTAATCTGATGTTCTGCATTCTTTTGACCACAATTTCTCTTTCATAAAATTTGGTACTTCCCAAACCACTAAGGACACTGTCCTTGCAGCTTACCCTCAAGGTTTTGCTCGCACAATGCCTAGCCTGTATTCTGTGGCAGATGCTGCAAAAGCAGAGCATCTAGCATCTCGCGGTCCTGCTCTTCAAGCCATTTTTCAACATCTTAATGATTTAATGATTGCGTACATGCTTTTTCTAAGTGAGTGATTCTAAACATTAAACTATGTAGAAAGTTACAGTATTAAAAAGGCGGAAGTACAAGTGTATGAGATTTACAGTGGAAACAGCCGGCTGTGATAGAAGACAGCAAACACTTTTGGACATATTTACTAGGGGAACTGAACAATATTATGTACCTCTGCATGTATTTCTTTTTCCAGCTGCAATATAGATTAGGTATGGGGAGGGAAGGAGCCCATGCTTGCAATTTGGTAGCTGTCTTTATGGGTCAGTTATTATGAGGTGAATTTCTAGCCTCACTAACCTTGAATGTCACTTAGAAAAGAGAAGAATCTCGATGTTGTGGATGGGGAAAACAAAATATGTTTTATTCCTGAGTTTCTAGGAAACTAATTGAAAAAGTGCATGCAAAAATTATGTTAAAATTATCCAGAAGCTTTTGGGGGAAGGGGGAATTTTTGTACTTGGCTCTTAAATGCCAGGTAGAACATATGTACCTTTTTATGATCAGAATGGTAAGACTTTCAAACACATACACAGATTGTTTTTAAGGCTGTAGATTTGATTAGGTTGTGCAAAAGTCAGAGCTTCTGTGATATTTAATCACCAAAATCTTGTTTTTCTCCTTGGCAATAAAATATGGAAATAAATTCCCATAGCAACGAAGTCTTTAAAGTGAGTGTAGGGACATATTGAGTTAATAAAGGCAATGAGGGAGCAAGGGAAAATTGAGGGTAGAATTGTATCAACTCTCTGTGAATTCTTCCTCTCCCAGAAAACAGGACTTTAGGGGTTATGGATAAATTTTTTGCATGTTTTAGTCTGCATGTTTTAAAAGTATCCTGGGTGACTTGTATTGCTGTAGAGTACAGTGAAGGCTGCATTCAGTGAAGGCAGTGTTCATTTAGTAGGGATTGTGAGATTATAGTTTATTCTTAAAATATACGTTTATTGTCGTTTTATCTCCTACTTGGAAACTTTCTCCTTAAAACATTATTAGAAGTAGAAAACATCACCACAAAATAGCTCTCACAAGTTTTAAAACAGAAGCAATGCCAATTTTTTTAACTTCAACTCTCACTTCTTTGGACTACTTCATATGTAGCATTTTTGGGTACTTATAATTTGAAATCTGTGCAAAGTTGGCATTAGCGATTTTGTAGAGATATTTTTCCTTGTTTGTTTAAAAAATTACATTTTTACCTCTTCTGATCTGAGATGTTAGTCAAGAACTTGATAGTTTGTGGGTAATTCTGGTTGAGATTGAAATACGGATTGAAAAATACCAGGTTCCATGATTATGCAATCCTGTTTAGTTACAAAGAAATTCCCAAGCATAATTTCTTCCAGAACAAAAAGTATCAAACTATGTATCTTTATCCCAGTTTTAAACCACTTTCAGCTGGAAGGTACCTGTATAATATATATTTTTACCTTGCTTCCTTTGCACTTCCTCTGATCTCCTACTGATTCAAATACATACATGCCATACCAACCCAACCCTCCCAACACCAAGCTAGAAAAGAAAAAAAATTCCCCCAAGCAACCAAAATAAAAAAATTCCCTCAAAACAAATAAACACCCCCCCAAACACACGCCCTCCATGCATCTTTTTTCTGGTAGTGACATTTTCGCTTGGAAGAGGACAATTAATTATTTCAGCCAACTTCTGTAGAAGCTGTCTAACTTAAGGGACCTTGGTACAGACTGCAAAAATGGATTTAGAGGTAAGGTAAGTGGGTAGGGTCCTTGGCTGCCTTGTACTAGACTGATATTCGTGCACAAAGTTTGAGGCTGGCCAGACAGGTACATAGATGCTGATTTTATAATTTGACCTAAGGATTTATGAGCCCTCCTTTTATCAAGACACCTTGTAGTCAAAATAAATTAGCACTACCATCATCTCAGGCCTTTCAAAATCAGAAGGAAGTGTTAATAATTTAGAGGTAAACTTTGGAAAATTTTCATTTGCCTTCTGTTTTGCCAATCTGTAGAATAAATATTTTCAGGATTTCATCTCTAATATTGAAATCTGAAAAAGGGGAAGAAAAATTCCTTGCTTGCTCGAAATTGTCCTTCTTACTCAATGTTAGGATATTTTCAGCTAAAACTATGTCCTGGCTGCAGTTGTGGCAGATTATTTGATATCTAGAATTCCACTTTTTATCTGCCATTACACTTTAGGTACTATATGTAACCCAGATTTTTGGGAAAAAAAATCAAAAAAGGGCAAACACAATTAGTATGTTTACATTTTAATTATTGGTTTGATAGCTCTGTGTTGTATTTTGAAGATGGGGTTTCTAAATGCAACTTTGATAGATTTAAAAGAGGTTATGTTCTTTAATTTTCAGTCTAGAAAATTGTTTGCGCTCCATGATAGACAACCATATATATGATACTGTATTAGCTGTAGATCCTGTCAAATAACCATTTCTGCCTTGGCACTGCCCTGCTCATGGTACGGCGTGTTGTCAGCAATCTGGGATTGCACAGTAGTGTAAAAGGCTGATGTGTCCTTGTGCTCTCAGGTTTGTTTCCAAGGCTCTGAAACACCCAGATGGCTCCTCTGTGCTCTAATAATCTGATAATTACTTCTGGCATCATCAGGTGAAATACCAAAGACATGGGTGTCAGTGTAACTTCTTCACTATTATCTGCCTTACTCGTATTTATGACTGCAAGTCTACATCCAGTAAGGAGGTGATGTGTTTGTGTAATAGCTACATGGCATAGATACCTCCTTCAGTTATAGCCTGGTTTTCTGCTGGAAATGAATTCAGTCTGAAACTAAAGCCTTACTCTGAAGCAGCAGAGATTTATTAGTAGGTTTATTAATGAAGACAGTGCTCTTTGACTTAGTCCTTATTGCTCAGTGTTTTTAGCTTCAGGTCTATACCAATCCTACTTAAAATGTTTGTTTTTCTCCCTGTGTTATTAGAATGAAAGAATTTCATTGCCTGCTTAAGTCCAACTCTTTGAACTATCTGCTGAAATTGTAAGGAACAAAGGGAGAAATTAGTAAAGATGGAAAAAAAAAGAATTGATTGGAAAGTTGAGTGTATGAAAATTTGGGAACCTATGCAGGTCAAATATCTTTATATTAATCAGCAGAATTGTTCTTATCAGCCAGATGATATAGCTTCTATCCTCTCTCCTTATTGATTACAGTGGTTGTACTTTTTCTTACAAGTTTTGGCAGAGTAATGAAAAGTGAAATTTGGTGAAATCTTATTTGATATGTGACCTTCCATTTTGTGGCATTGGTGGTTAGCAACCAATGCACTGCCTCAGTGGTGTAATAAATTCATGTTTTAATACAGTTGTTTGTTTTGCTTGTAGTGTAGCAGACAGCTTCAAACCCTCAGGGGGAGCTTTTAAGTCCGTCTGTCAGATGCTCTGCTTTGCTATTTCATCCTCTGGGCATGGTTACAGTATTTTGATTAAATGTTATATTATTGTGGTACACAAATAATTTAAAAGGCTAATTTTTTTCTCAAAAAAGGTGTTTAAAAGAACCCCAAACGTACATGTCCAAAAATGCAGGCTTAACCTTTTTGTGAGTCCCAAAGCCATGTTGTTTCACATCAACAGACTTCCTCCAAGCCTGTGAACATGAAGAGGTGCAGCAAAATGACTCTAAAATTTTCCAACTAGAAATACTGGAAGTCTTTTTTAAGGAAGCTAAACTTTCTGTGCGTTAAAGGAAATAAGTAGTTTTTTTCCCCATTTTCCCTCCCTGTTGATAATGTCAGTAGCTGTGGAAATTTAAGTCTATCATGTTTTCTATACATAGTTTTTTCTGTAAGCTAATATATTCTGCCATTAGCTGGCTGGTACAGCCAATTGTGAATTACATAGGCTGCTTGCAGAAATACAAACTCCTCGTGAAAGCCAACTTAGGTGTAAGTGCCCTGGCGTCCAGGAGGGCCAGCCCTGTCCTGGGGACATCAGGCACAGCATCACCAGCCGGGTGAGGGCAGGGATTGCTCTGCTCTGCTCTGCTGTGGGGCAGCCTCACCTCGAGTGCTGGGGGCAGTTTTGGGTGACACAATACAGGAAAGACATTAAACTGTTAGAGTGTCCGAAGGAGGGCAACAAAGATGGTGAAGGGCCTTGAGGGGAAGCTGTGTGAGGAGCAGCTGAGGTCACTTGGTCTGCTCAGCCTGGAGGAGACTGAGGGGAGACCTCATTGCAGTTACCACTTCCTCTGAGGGGAAGAGGAGGGGCAGACACTGATCTCTTCTCTTTGGTGACAGTGACAGGACCTGAGGGAATGGCCTGAAGTTGTGTCAGGGGAGGTTTAGGTTGGGTAATAGAAAAAGTTTTTCACCCAGAGGGTGGTTGAGCACTGGGACATCTCCCCAGGGGAGTGGTCACAGCACCAAGCCTGACTAAATTCAAGAAGTGTTTGGCCAATGCTCTCAGGCACATGGTGTGACTCTTGGGGATGATTCTGTGCAGGGCTAAGAGGTGATCTTGATGATCGGTGTGGGTCCGTTCCAACTCAGCATATTCTGTGATTCTGTATGCTTTTACTGGAACAGAGGATCTGAAAAGAGTGCTTTGTTTTTTTGGTTTTGGCATACTAGACTCTACCCCGTGCCTCTTTGCACCTTGCCCATCTGCTGCAATTTTTTTGCTGCCAAATGTTTCTTTAATAGGTGCTCTGTTGTGCTCAAATACACTTTTGGAACTGGAAGGGGGGACCTAATTTTAATGACGTGCAATTTTCAAAGTGGCTTTAAGAAATCAGAGTGATTTGCTTCTAAGAAATTGTAATCTGAAACTAATGATCACAGATGTTCACTCAGGTAGAAGAAATAATTACCATACCTAAATTCAGGATGCAGCTTTGCCCTTCCTATCTTCGACATAACATTTTAAAGTATTGCTAACTTATGCTATTAGCTGTTACTTCAGAAGACTGCCCTCGGAATTGCATTAAAAGAGGGTTTATAGTCCTGTATTCTATGAGGGATATACACATTTAGGAACTACTATCAAAAACAGATTGGAAATATAGATATAAAGATTTGTTTGAAGAAAATGCTAGTTAATGCAGAGAAAAGGACAACTGTATAAAGAAATTCTGGATGGTGGTGTTGCAAAAGACAAACCAGATGTTAGAAGAGGAATAATTCAAAGATGCTAATTGTGAAAGTGTGTCCTGCCATATTTTCCTTAAGATAAGGATCAGTAAATTCAACCTGAAAGTCTGGTTGCTGTCGTAGGAGAGAAACTATAATTGAAATAGATTCTGTGGGCTGTGTTATTCTGCCATAATGCAAAAATGAAGTTATTTCTTGCTATATAACATTATAGTATTTAAAAGGCAAAACTTTTTTTCAGAATTTTGTCCATGTGAGATAATTATGGGTAAAAAATGGTAGAAACCATACAAAAGCAGTGTAAAATCATAGCCTAGATACCTTTTTTTTTTAAAATAAGGGAATCCAGATAACAAAATACACAAGTTTAGCATAATGATGACAGATTTGACTGTTAATTTATAAATAATTGAATATATAAATATAATGCTTGAAGGGACTTCTTTTTCATGTTCTCTAGCATTGAGAACATGTGGGTTGTGGGAATATTCCTTCAGGTTAAGATGGAAGTGTTTACATGGTGTGAACAGAACCAGACTGGAAAGGTTTATCATCAAGAGGAAAAAAACAGATAAATTGTGGAAGTGGAATGTATTCCTAATTCACAGCCTGGTATCTTAAGGTCTTGTCTTTACCTTCATGCTTTGTCAGAAGAAACATGTCCTATAAAAATGTAAATCCTAAGGAAGGAGGGGTGAAATTACAAGTTAGCTGTATAAACTTATTGGCACGACATGTCAGTTCAAACTTTGCTGTAAATATACAACAGATCAGGCCAAGATGTGAACAAGACTTTTATTTAACTAGTTTCTGCAAATTAGCCCTTTGCTTTAGAAGAACAATGTCATACAGACCAAACCTAGATATAGTTAATTTATACATGCCAAAACTGTAAATTTGCCGTAGAAGGCTTGCTTTTAGGAAAGACAAAAACTAATTCCTCTCATGTTAGCTCTGTACTTTCCCTAGGACCCAACTCTTTATTCTTGTTTTAATTTGTTCAATAAAAACCTAATGACAAAATGTTTAAAGTCTTATCTAAATATATAATCTTTAAATTCCAGCAAGGAAATGAAGTAAGAAAAATCACTGAACAGGAAAGACCTGCTAATTGCCCACATATCTCTATCAACCATGTGAAGAGTTACTTTGTCAGTGAGATTGAATGGTGTCTATGTTCTCTCTAGGTCTAGTAGAGTTTCTCATTAGAAAGAAGGATTAAAAATGTATTTGACCAATCTTACTTTATGCTGTCAAGTATTATTTAGGGAAATGTTAAACAATAACTGATTAGAAAGCCTAGACAACTGAGTGACAGATTTTTTTTGAGTTCATGGGATAAGCTGAAGAGCTTTCAGCATATTTTAATGTTTTATTGTGTATCTCTGGATATTACCAGCCTCTCATGAAGTTATGCTGTCATGTCTCTCTCCTGTCAAGTAAATCATCATAAAAATACATGTGAAGCACTAGGAGGTTTTCACTCCCTCCACTTGTCAATCCTAAAAGGGAAAATATCGTCCCTCAAAATTAGTGAATATTATGATTACACTTTTAGAGAAAGGTGAAGTCCCTGCTCTCTGTTTTATAATTGACATTTTGTATGATACCGCTTAAAACCAAACTTGTCAGTCTGAAGGTAACATCATTAATGAAAGTTGATCAGTCACTATGTTTATAATGCAGCCTTCAGACCCCAGGGCACTTCTCAATTAGTAAGCAAGAGTAAAGTTTGTTGAGATCTGCACCACTGAGATACCTTAAGAAAAACTCAATGGGAAAAGGTAAATCTTAAGCTGGCAGTTCTAGTGTCTAATCCATAAGTGCACACACGAGTGCTGGTAGCACATTTCAGGCATGAAGCAGCAAAGGACCATCCTGTCAGCCCAGCACTGTAAGGGGTACCAGGATGTCAGTCACAGTCACTGGGGGCTCCAGGAATCAAGGGAATGGACTGGTTCAGCAGCATAATTCCTTGTGTGGAGGGGCTGGGCACAACACATTTTGGAGCTTGCTTCAGACACCCAAAAACCTGACTTGCCCCAAGTACAGGAAGCAGATAATTTGTTACGAATTGGAGAAATAGAAATGTATTAAACCCCATGTCTGGCAATTACAGGTGATTAGCATAACTTTGTTTCCTTCTGAGTATTGTCCTTTTCTAATTCTTCAAGTTCTGTTTTGTACTCCAGAAGGAATTTAATTTCAAAACTTTTCCTGACAAAACTTGAACCTTGGCTTTTTTAGCCATCTCAGTGTTAACTTCTCCCTACCTATTCAACAAAAAACTATTGCTAATACTTTCCTCCCAGTCTCCTTCTAAAGTGGCCTCACCAAACAGATGTTAGTTCCAAACTTATGTCTAGAGTTTATAGCTGAGCTATAAATGTTGTTTAGGTCAAAATTTAGCACAGATCATAAAGTGGTGGAAAACATGTTTAGTATTCCTCAACTATAGATAAAACTTGCTAATTTTCTGTCTCAGAGAATATCTTTAGCAAGTTAGCAATCTCTGGATGGAGTTGTCTCAGAAAGTAGTTTTAGTGTAAGCTTATTTTAAAAGACACACAGATTGCATTAATATGCTTGGTATTTCTGTCCATCTTTCTACTTATTTACTTTAGTGTCTCTCAGTCAAGGAGAAACCAATTTGACAGAGGAACAATGTTCTCAAAGGTGAAGCATTTATAAGCTTTGTTAAAATTGTAATAGGAAAAGAAAAGATACAAGTTTCCCTGAGAGAAAAATACTTCATGAGCACCTTTTCAGATACTGAAAATCCAAGCAGCAGCAACACATTCTGAGTTCTGACGAACTGCATTGTATCAGGCACGAAGTGTTTTGCCATGGTATGTGCATTCAAGGGAAAGCCGGCTTCATTAATGCTAATGTTTGCAAACTAGTTGTGTGTAGATGGCTTACAATTTTATTTTTTTTTTTACACTTGTCCAGAAATACATATGCTTTTGTGGAATGCAAACTCTGCCTCGTTCAAAATATTCAGAAACAAATAATAGAATTGGATTTGTCAGAAGGTGGGTTTTTAGTCTGATTTTTAAAAAAAATAAAGGAAGTGCTCCAATTGCTACAAAACTAGTCCTCTCCATATAAATGTGCTCATTATGACCCAAGTCATGTTATATTCTCTTATAATTTTGCATTCTCTTGCTGTTGCAATGGAATTCCAAATAAATAGTCTGTGTACAGTTTTTGTGAAAGTTTGAATCCTATGTACATGAAAGTTTATTTTATACAGTATCAAGAGAAATGCGCATCAATTAGCTGAAAAATTCTTTAGTTTGTGGCCAAAGTTTTAAATACTTAGAGCAGCTATTAAAAATGTTCTTCAGGTTTTTTAGTATTTATGAGTCACTCTCAAGGAGTGATACTTAATCTTCTGTTTGACACAGAGTCACTTAATCCTTTGGTTTTGCCAGTCTGCTTAAAAATGTTACCAAGATGATAATTAGTGATTGTTTTTCCCCTCTTTTTTCCCATCTTTGTAATGTTTAAGATAGAATAGTATTGGTGGGTACTTGATCAAAGTTCTCAATCCCTTATAGGTTTTCTAAAGCTACTTCAGAGCTTTCAAATAAAATTTGTTTCTTTTTGCTGTAAAAATAAAATAATTGATTGTAGTTGCAGAAATGCTTCTTGAAAATGATTAGCAGTTTTTAAAATGGTTTAATATTTTAAAAGAATATATTTCATTTTGCCTTGTTTTCTTAATAGTTATAGAAACATATGTCAGTTCTAGAAAATGTGACTAGGAAGGGGCAAGGTAATGTGACTACTATTCTTGTAGTTGGTTATCACAGAAGTTTACCAGAAAAAAGAATGTTTGTCTCACAGGACAGTGCTTCAAAGCGTAGATTTTCCCCTGAGGAATCTGACAATATTTGTCTTTTCCTCTCTCCGCTTTAGTATCTCTGTTAAAATACTTTCCATGTGCTGTGTTTACCAACATGCATTAAACTGCTGTGGCAAGATGAGAAGGATTTTTAAGAACGTTAGATTCTGTCAGCTTTCACCATTGACCCATTATTATCCTAAACAAGTTCATTATTCTGTCTAGATTGTTTTTCTGTGGATTAAGAATAACAATAGCAGAGTGTTTCCATGATTTCCACAAGTAGCTATCCTTTAAAAAGCTTGATTTCTATAGGCTGGTTTGCTGTAAGTTTATTGATACATTTTTGGAAGTAGTGCAGTTAAATAGCTCATGAGAATTCAGGGTGAGAAGTAGAAAGGAATGGGATTGTCTGTAAATGGTATTTATGGTGCAAATTCCTCTTCCTTGAAGGACGTATTCTATTTGTGGTTTCAGGTTTCAGGTATGAATGGAGTCTTTTATAAAGTTTCTAAGTGACCAGCAATTTTAGGAGTCATCTCTTTGGAGTGTGAGATTTCTTTACTGAGAAATTTTCCAAATAGGACTTAATCAGAAAAAAAGATACATGAAATATTTGGTTTTAAAATGTTGAAGATTAATTTGTGTCAAGAAAAGGCCTGGTGTTGGAAGAATTTCAGAATATGATAATTTTGTCTACTGGTAAAATGGAAACTTTTCAATTTGTAATTTTGCACTCTAAATTTAACTCCATTATAAGAGTTGTTTAGTAACTTTTCTTACCTACCTCTCTTTCAGAGTGTATTAAGCCTTCATTCCTTCAAGGGGAATGCCAGTTAAACTAAGTGGTAGATCTTCCCCTTCTTTTATGTAGGTTAACTTTACCAGACCCCAATTAGTTTTGTCAAATTGCATAATTTACAATAACCACGAAGAAAGCGGTGTAAAAATTGGAAAAATGTTAGCCTTTAGAGGAATGTGATTTGCATATATATCTCATAGTTTTTGGAGGAAATATCTGTGCTGTTCAGTGGTAAGTTTCTTCATTCATGCTTTTTCTGGCCACCATAGTGTTATGAGAACCTGTTTTCTCTCCATGTTTCTCTTAACAGGTCTTGCAGTTATTCATCAACAGTTCCCTCTTTGCTGCACAAAGTTAGTTTGGCACAACGGAGGTTTTCTCTTCAAGAGGTGCTTGTTTCCCACCTGCACAGCCTTCTTTGTTGGGGTGCAAAGCTGGGGCCTCACATGGGCCATGTTTGCATATTATGCCAGATGTGCAATCCATTAGGAACTTGCACTGGAACACTTCACACATACTTAACAAAAGATTTCTATAAAATAGCATGACTGTTGGCCACCTGGGACAAGGCAAAAATCCAAGTTGGTGCCCAAAGCAAAAGGTCAGATTCCACGAAATTGTGCAGTGCCTCCCCTGCTGCTTCCCTCCTCCTGTTCTCTGTATGAGTACTGCACCTGATAAAGCACCACCCAGTGCATCCCAGCAGGGTCATGAATCCTGAAAGCCTATCAGGATATGATTGACAACTTGATGGAAGTGCCTCAGCTCAGCCATGATGGCCAAACCAGGCAGAATTCCCATTAGACATATTTATCTAGGAATTAATACAATTACTTTAATCCACTGGACAAGTTGTCTAATCTCATAGGTCAACAGAGAAGGAAGTGTTTTTAAGAATGTCAGTGCTGGCCATGGAATTAACACATACTGATGGTTTTCAATCATTGTGGAAAAACTGTGTGAGGTCAGACAATCACTTTCTAAATAATTTCTGAAATTTTTAATCGTCTTTAGGTTTTCACACAAGACTGTGCTTAATGTGTACGAAGTGCTTGCTGTATGATGTAGGAAAAAACATGTCTACAATTGCTTTAAGTTATTCATGAAGGTATTTCCTTGATAGTAGGGTCTTAGGACAAATTTTTGGAAGGTAGCAGCATTTTGCACAAGCTCTTTCTGGTTTGCCCAATGGCTGTACAAAGTGGGATCCAAGATGGACTTGAGAAGGTAAGAAAAGCTAAGCTAATTCCTAAAAGAGGCTTTACATTCCCAGATATATATATATGTTACACTTTCCAGGCTCATATTCCTATTTTATCTTTGATTCCAGGGTAAAGTATTATGTGAGTTTTCAATGAACAGTGCTCCATGGCCAAGTACCATGTGCACATCTCTGTCTAGGTACAAAGGTGGACTGAGCACTGTCCCAGAAGGCTGTGAGAACAACTGGCTGGTCATGAAGAGATGCTGCTTTACAAAGTACCACTGTTGCAGACATTCAGGAACTTTCAATGTTTTCATATCTAGCATGTGCTTTATTTGTTTGTTTCCCACCAAATTTCTCTTTGTGTTCTTCACTGTGTGTTTTATTTTCTAGATGCAGTGGAGGAATGTAGGGGCTCTTTGAGATATGTTGGGTGAATGATTGGCACTCTTCTGATCTTTTAGTTGCTCACATCCTTGTAATAGCTTCTTTTTTATGGGCAGTACGGTTGAAAAGGCATGGTTATGGCTGTGCAAACAGCAATTAGACATATCCAGTAATACTTTTTTTGTCAGTCCCTTTACAGTTCAAATGTACAGACCAGTGAAGGCTTAGGGGAAATTTTTGACTTCAGATAACATAAAGACGATTAGCCAACCAAAAATATCTCCAAGTAGCTTCCTTCATTCTGCATTTGTTTATCCACCCCAAAAGCTAAGCTTGGATTTCTCAAAGCTGTTTTAACCCTCTTTAGACTCTGCTGGAAACTTCAGGCTTATCTCTAAGCAGTTAATGTTAATGAAACAATAAAGGTTGCTAATTGACAAAAGGAGATCAGTTTGTGTAAGCTGATGGTTATTGTCAGTTGGAAACTATCATGGTCCGATAAAGAACAGTTGTTTTATTCAGCCAAATGAATTTACAATTGCAATGGTAAAAAAACCAAACCAAACCAAACCACCAAAACCCCCCAAACCAATGAAAAAAATTGTAGTGTCTGTATGCCTAGCAGAATGGGAGAGCTCTTAAGCAGTTATTCTAGCAGCTCCCCCAGCCGAGTCCCTGCCTATTCATTGTATGTGTGCTCTCTCTGCCTTCAGTATCTGAAATTGTTCTTCAGTCTAAACTGGTGTAGTCTAGACAACACAATGGGTCTCAGGAGCAGGTTCCTGTACTTTGTCTTAATCCTACCTGTGTTACGTTCAGAGACATTTCTTATTCTTCAGGATATCCTTCCTGAAAAGTTTTGCAATACCCTTTGAGAAACCTCTTAAACTACTGGTAAAAAGTTTTGCTAGGTATGTGAAGGGAAATTAATTTAAAAAAGGCCATAGGATTAAAAGAGTTACTTTATTATCTAGTAACTACATTTGTTCTTGGGTACAATGATCCCCAACCTTGTACTTGGTGCTTTTGCAACTTTGCAACTTCTTGGTGGGCTTTTTTTGTTTGTTTGTTTGTTTTTCAGTTCACTAACAGAGTTTCGGAATTGCTGATTTTTTTTTTTCTCGAGTGTATTCATTGTGCATGTTCTCACAATCTGCAATCCAAAATGCAGTTACTGGGCAGAGGAAAACAAGCATATTTTGGTTATGGATTTATTCTTTTCTGAGAGTTTTCAATGGGATAACTTTGCAGATATATCCTGGCTAGTCTGGTAGTTCTAAAGAGGTTTGAAAGGTACACTTTCAAGCCAGAAAGATTTAAAACTGGGCCATTATGATTTAATTATGATTTTTAGAGGATATAAAATCACATTGCTGAGTCAAAGGAAAGCATTTTTCCTACCATCTGTTTTGGGATGGAGGAAGAAGTGTAAGCCTGTCAAATTATTTTAATCTGAAGAATTTTGATTAAAATTTGGAAAGAGCTTGCACATTTTTAGTTGATATTAACACAGTCACAATGACACATTCAGGACTGCAAATGTCTTTTCTTATATGGGAACCTGTGGCGGAGGTGAAATAAAGTTTCAGAGGATTTAAAACATTCCACTCTTCAAAATATGTTCTTCACTTTCTTTTACAAATTTCTTTTCTCTAGAAATCAATACTCTTTGCATTTGTTAAAACAAGTTGAAATGGTCTTCCTTTTTTGTTCTTTTTTTTTTCTTTGTCTCAACTCTTCCATTAATGTATGGCACAAAATAACTGAACAGAGGGGTTGCGTAATGACACCTAATATGTTTATACTTGAAAGAGCAGTATTTAAAGTACTCAGTCATGTGGATCTGTCCAGATCAAGAACTCAGTCACAGCAGAAAGGGTTTCAGGGGTTACATTTTTAACATTCCTCACATAAGTACATCAAAGCTCAAGTATTTCAAGAACAACCCAAATTCTTTATGCTTCAACACACTGATGGATCTGAAGAAAAACCAATATGCCACTTGTCCATTTTTTTCTTTTTTTTATTGAAGAAGGGATATTTGCAGGAAAACAAAGATCCTTGTGCAATGATGCAAGTTAACTTGAGCATTAGCTAGATGGCACTGGAACATGCTTATGCTGAGGTGTCAAAATGACTTGTCTGGAGCATAGTCTTTGTTAAATGAAATTTCAAGAATAAAGTGCATCTTAGCTGCTTCTTTTCCTTTTCGAATCATACTTATACATCCATAAGTCTTCACCTAAATGTATTTTTCTTTAAACCATGCTTTCAATTTCACAAACCTTTTCCTATTCACTATGTATGTTGTCACAGAAAGACAACATGAGATAAACAATGCTGAAATTTTTGCAAGCCATATTGCATTTTGTGATTTTTATTTCTTTTCAGAGTTTGGAAGTCCATATTTTAACATACAAAGGGAAACCTTTTCTTTCTCACTGGCTTGTAAAATAACCTTTTCCAAGCTATACCTATAGGACAACAGCATGCTTAGCATTAATAACATTTTAAAATATAAATTCTGCATGAATTGCAATTGTGGGATAAAAGAAAATTTACCTTCTAAGAAGTTAGTAAATAGTCTAGCAATAGTAGCCACATCATCAGAAAAGGTTGGATACTACCCTGCTCTGAGTCCACTACTGTCTGGCTTTGTAAATAATTAGCAAATACTCAAAAGAGAGGTAGATTGGCCTATAAAATACAGCTTTCAGGTAGCTTCAGGGTAAAAATGAACAAATTACAGCATTCAAAAAACAAAGCTCAAACACTTTTTACTCATCTGTGTTCCTTTCCAGAAATGAACTTTATTCCTGCAAAATCCTTAGCTGTCCTACATGATTCTGTACTCATCCAGAGTAACTTAAAGAATCTTGATGAACATTTCAGCTGTCTCACCACCTTCCCCCTCATGAAGCTGTGTCTGTTGTCAGTCTTGCGTTTTTAGAACTGGTCCTCTGATATGCTGAACCACTTGTAAACAAACAGGTATTTGCTGAAAGATTTTTCTGGTGGCACTTTTTTTTCCCCATGAAGTTGGGTTCTTAACTAGTCAAAACTGGTTATCAAGTCCCTATCCTTTAAGAAACTGATTAAAAAGCGATAACTGAATCTGGTAGGGAAGTGGCAGGTCATGAACAAGCGTACTCAACATCCTACACACTCAGTTTGCAGTCCAGGGCTGGAGGAAACCCTTCCAGAACTGTATCCTAGCTTAGATCCCAGACGAAGACAGTCCAGCTTTCTGGGCATGCTTTTTAATCTCTGCTCTTTGTGGAACCAAATTTCCTCCTATGGTGGTTTTGCTTGTGACCTTAGAGAAATGGAAGGTTTTTGCTGTTATTTTCAAAATGTTGTATGTTGGTTGATCTTTTCCATTTGAAAAATCAAATCTCATATAAAGACAAGTTGGCCTTTTATTTAGTGAGGTTTCTTTCTGTCAGGGTCAGTGACATTTTTAGAACAAATGGGAACCTCCATGTAGAAAGAATAGTTTATGGACAGTAGAAAAGAAGGCACCTCTTTGCATCTTGAGAAAGAAGGTACCTCATGCAGTTCCAAATGGTGTGTCAGTTTTCTCAGTATTTTCTGTTTGGATCTTAGGCCAGTAATGCCATCTCAAAGCTCTGAGAAATGTCCTAAAATACTAAAAATGTTTCTGGAATATTTAAAACTTTTTTAGTTTTTTTTTGAATATAGATATTAAAATAAAGCAGAATCTCATGAAAAGAGACAGCAGATATGGCTGGGTGGTGTACATTCAAATAATTGTTTTTGAAAGCAGGTTGCATCCTATTCTGCTGTCATCCTTGCAAGGGAAAGGCCTCTGATTTTTCCCTTGTATCTTTGTGGTCTCCTGTACGTCTCTAGAAAAGTCTTCAGTTGTCTCTGAGATGTAGTTCCCTCCTTTTCTCAAGCCTCCTGTTTCCATCCTCGTGGCTCTTTGGTTCCCACGGCTTTCCCCGGTGACCCCTGCACTGCAGCAGCATTTCCCAGTTTGGTGCTGAGAGCAAGCTCCCTCCTCCTTCCCAGCATCCAATTGTCCCAGTGCATAATTGCCTGGGGAGACAAGCAGCCAGCCCAGTGCTCTTCTGACAAGCCACAGCCCTTTGCCAAAACATACATGAGCAGTACACTGTGAGCAACGAATGACACACTTGTAACATCTGTCCCTGCGAGAATCTCAGCTTTCACGGGAAGAAACTCCAAACCAAACTGATATATGTAGTCATCATGGTTTTGGCCAGTGTTTAAGAATGTAAACCTCTTTAATCTGGGATTTCAGAAAGCAAATAACAAAAATTGAAATGAAGCGGGTTTTCTAGCCTTCCAGTTATTTCTGTGATAAGGTTCAAATGCTTACTGTGGGTTTGACAGAAGTGAGGTCAGCCCCAGCTGTTGATGCTCTAGTCCAAGGGAGACCTGTTGCAGGCAGTAGGAGGTGTTCTTCATAATTTAACTCTTGGTTTGAACTCCTCTTTGTTTATACTTGTAGTATGTGGAAAGTATGTGAATAGTGGCCAAGGCATCAAGGAGGAAGTAAGGACGCAGTTGATTCTATATTATGGCATTACCCAAGTCCAACAGTTGTGTCTTAAGGTCCTGTTCATCTGTTGCCTGCAATTGAATTGGGTCCCTGAATACCATCCTTACCTCCTTTTGGACATCCACTAACCAGTTGATGTGCAGAGTGTTTGTAAAGCTGTCCAACCAAGGTTCTTCACTTCCGTATCTTCAGGATGTTCTATCCTACTTGTGCTCTAGCGCACCAGGGTTGCTGCAGGCATGGTGAACTCTCAGTGATGGGAATGTGCTCAGACACTAAAATACTTATTCAGTGAGATGGCATAGCTCAGGTCTCCTCCAAAACAAGGGACTCAAATCATGCATACTCATGGCAGTCTTTGGAAGAGAATGTCTGTATAGTCTGGAGTGTATCACAGATAATGAGTAGAGACTGAAATGTGGATATTCTGGTTTTCTCCTTGAAAAGGAGGGTGTTTCCATGATTCTGGAAAGTTACTTAACAAAAGGAAGGAAAATACATTGTCTTCTAAAAAAAAAGGTCAAACTGCCTAATTCTGCTTTTTGTGAAATTAAGACAAGTAAGGTTTCTAAGGAGCTTGGAGACTAGCCTTGACAAAGTGATGGTTTCTGTGGAGCCTCTGATTTGAGGCATTTCACTTTCAAATGTTTGAGATGTTGATGCTTTTAAGCTGGTAGGTGATTAAAAATGGATTTTCATCATTGTGATGCTTTTATACTTTTCATATTTTTCGTCATTTTAGTATTAAAAACATTAATCTCAGAAATCACCTCAGACAAAAAACCCAACAGTACTGAAAGAGTTTGTTTCAAAGAACTGTAAATACTACTACAGGGTAGTCTTTACAGCTTGTTTTCTATTTAGATATGTGAATTGTGGAAGATGTAGTTTTTAATAACTGGAAAAACTTCAAGGTCCCTTCATAGAAACTCTTGAAAAATTAAGCAGTTGTCATTGCTGTTCCTGAATGTATTTTGGTTAATGATTTTTATGTTCTTGTGTAGATAAGAAGGAATTTTAATGGAACTTTTAGGTACATAATTTAAAATTTTAGCCTTTTCAGTTACATTTTTCATCACTAAAATTAATATTGCTAGCCAGGTAAATCCATAATGTGTGATTATTCCTAGTCTTTAAAGGTTATTTTCATTTTTTTTCTTGAAGAAATGTCAAGAAATGTATTTTGTTCATTGATTGGCAAAGTGTAGAAGTACGTGAATGATTAATAGCTTCTGAGTTTTTTGCTGCTCTGAGCAACCTGATCTAGTTGAAGATGGCCCTGCTCATTGCAGTGGTGTTGAATTAGATTGCCTTTAAAGGTCCCTTCCAATCCAAACTATTCTGTCACTCTGTGAATATTGTACATGTGTTTCCTAGGATGCAGTGTTCAATTGTGTTAGATTTTACAACACTCTGGGTATAAAATGGTGGACAACACCATTTTGAAAAGTACCATTGCATTTCAGGGTAATATTTGGCCAAAGCAAACAGAGAAAGGAGCTAGGGGCAAAGAAAGATGAAAACTAAGTCGTTGAAAGCTGTTACTTTGGATAAATTTGCAACAGAAGCATGTTAGATGAAAATTTCCAGATCACATAGTAAAAGAGTTCACTGCTGTCTGTAGTGCTTAATTATTTGTATAATTGATACTTACATAGGGGTAGAACCTTCTTAAATGCCACAGAAAGCATAATTACAAATTCCTACTACTGTTAGAAATACAATATCTGAATTTAGAGGCAGTATGGAAGGATTAGAGCAAAAGGAGACAGAAGGTGGTTAAGCAATCTGCTTAGTATCATTCAGCATATCTGTGTCAGAGCTCGTGACAGAAGCATCACCTTGATCTGTTATCAGGTGCATTTTGTCATGGTACTTACAGCAAAACTTTGAAGAATCTCCACTTTTTGGAGTGATTTGAGGGTAACTGTCCCGTCTATGAGGTATAGATGAAGAAGGTTTCATAGGTAGACTTAAGGTGCCTTTCACAGGAGAATGATGAGCTGATGAACGATCTGTGGGTTGGGCAGATGGTTTAAAGTGCAGAGGAACACTAGCAGTGAAGTTCATCCTACTATCTGAGGATTTTCATGAAGCTGAAGATGTGCATACTTCAAGAGACGAAGAAGTACGTCACACAGCTTTCTGAAAGATTCAGGAGTTTGGGCCTTCGCTATCATGACATCTAGGTAACCTGTGTAGTGACCATGAAAACAAGCAGCTGATGTAGAACGAATATTTTTAAGACTGTCAGGTGGGAGGGAATTTTGTGGCCATGTAGTCCTTTTTTGTGCATGGCAGCTCAAGGACTTCTTTTTTTAATGTAGACTGTGTATCTTCTGTGTATCTTCTGTATCTTCTGTTTAGTGGAACTTGTTTATTTTCCAAGGCTTAGGAAAATGAAATGTTGCTTCTTGAGGTATAGCAGTTATAACTGTTCTCATATAAGTATTTCTATTACAAGTCTCAGTTTGCTGAAGAAGCAGGGATGGATGTGTGATTTTTACCATGCATGGCAAGGTAACAGGTGTCCTAGTGATATTCTTGGAAGTCACATTTTGATAGGCACCATTGGTAGCAGTCATGACTTAACAGAGTTAACCACTTTCTTCAGCTTTCCATTTTATACACTGTTCCCTCCACTGGGTTGACACAATGTTAATCTGCACAAGGAGCTGATCACTCTGGAAACAGTAGGAAAAAATAAACAAAAAAATTCCCAAAGCATCATTACTGTTTAAATTCTTCTAATGTCAAGAAGTCACAGCCTAAACTTACCAGTTAGAAAATAAATGCAACCTGAATCAGCTATGCCTACATTTTGATTGTAGGAATTCTGGCATACTGTGCTCCACTGTCTTCTTCCGACATTTGTGCTGGCATCCTTCCTTAGCAAACTCAGTAATTTTATATGAAAGCCCGGGTGGATAGTTTTTAGCATGCAAAGCCCTTATGCCCTCATGACATGCATGAAGATTATGGCATATGGTTCACTGAAAATGTATTTATTTTTAAAACATTATTGCAGGCTGGATGTAGCTTTGATCTGGAGGTGGATTAAGGGGAGGGTTCAGGTTTGTGTGTAACTGAATTTGAGTTACACACAACACCCTTGGTGCTCCCCTGCAGGGGCGAGTGCTGTAAGGAGCAGGTAACTGCAGGTAACTCAGGCCTCTCCTGAGCTTGTTGAGGAAAAGTACCTCTCTGCTCTTTTATTGTGTCTTTGCCAGGCAATGTCTTGCTTCAGGGCACAATTTTTTCTTGTTTGCACCATGGAGTGCCTGACCTTAGGCAACCTAGTTTAATTCATTAAATTTTGCTAACTTTTTTAATACTGAATTGTGTCTATCTGCTAATCTCTACAAATCCATGTTTTACATTTGAAAGAACTTATTAAAAACAAGCCAAAAACTCGAGATAGGAACAATTTTGAGGATTCTTCTTTTGGTGGTTTTACTGTACCAGAAATGTTCAGTGATGTAGGTGTCTGCATAATGTAACACATCCTATTCCAAATCTCACCTTTTTTGAATTCTGGAAGAAACCCACACTCATTAAATAGCTTTCTGTTATGATAACTTGCAGAGGGAACTGCTGTACTTGAGCTTTCCTACTGTGACTTCTCATTATAAATCATCTCTTTATGGCTCAAAAATTCCACACTTCCAAACTCCACTCATTAGTGAGACTGGAATTAATTTAATAATAGCTGTCTGTTTGCACCAGAGCTGTGCTAACAAAACACTGTTGCCATTTGTGTCCTTGGTGCCCAAAACATGTATGCAATGCACTGGACCTGGACGAACCAGGAATTACCAAGGCTGGCTCTGTGTGTGTGTAAATGTGGATGCGTACATGCAGGCAACGTGATTTCTATTTAAAGTTCTTCTATTTTGCCTATTAAAAATGAGAAATTTATTTAAAAGAGACATTTTGATAATGGTACTGAATGTACTTAAGAAAAAATAAATTTCTTCTAAAAGAGTATGTAATTTTTCATTGCCTTCAGAGAAGCTGGATTGTTTTACAGGTAGACTCATTTGACCACGGGTCATTACCTCACAGGAAATATTAAAGATCTTTTATGAAGCTAAACAAGATAACTGTACAGGCTTTCAAAGAAGTTTAATGTAATCGGTTAAGGGGTTTCAGCACACCTCTTACAGTACCAGTAACTGACCTTTTTTAAGTACTTCACCCCCAATAGTTGAGAAGTAGCTTGGTATTGGTTCACAGGGGATTGCTGCTAACTGCCTCATTTCTTCACATTAGCTTAATGAAGAGTAATGACATCCCATGTCATGAAGTAAGTTTTGTCATCCATATTCTGCTTCATCATTTTTAATCTCTCTTTATTTGAATTATTAAGGATTTGGTTTTGCAATACAGAGGTCAGTAATTGCTTTACCTTTAACTCTGTCTCTGATTCAGACCCTAGTATTGCAGTTTTCATTCTTAAAAGGCTATACTTAAATATCCTTTTAAATGTGCCTTAAAAGGACAGCTAGAATAAGGGTGGAAAGAAATTAGCACCAGTGTTTTTTATATTGTTTTCTTCCAGATTTCATATATAGGGAAACAAAGTAGAGGACATCCTATTCAAGGTGTTCTATTATTTTTATCAAGGATACTTTAGAGGAAATTTTCTGTCAAAGTGTTTGCAGTTTTTAGTATTGGCTAAATATTCTTTTATTTGTGCTTTTTTACTCCTGTGATATCTTTGCAACACACTTCGCTATCATTGAGCAGTAATTACTTATGTAGTTAGCCAGGACTGTTTGCTGCAAAAAGTTTAATTTGTTTTCTCTATTCTTTTTCTAATAGGTATTCATTCCCATTTCTGTTTAGTGTATTCCATAGGGAATGACTACAGAAAGCTTCCCCACTAGTTAACATAGGATACACCAAGCTCTCTCTTCTTTAAATTATTCTTTGACCATTAACAACTTTATTAAAAAACTAGCAATCTAATGAAAAAGAGGAGCAAATGAAGTTGTTATTAAAATGGTAGTTTTCCCAGTCTTGCTTCTCAAGATTGCAGTACTTACTGGTCAGGTCTTACAAAGGTTATTAATTTAATTTCCTTTATAAGGTGGTGTTTGTTTGTGGGGTTTTTTTTTGTTTGGTTGGCTGTTTTTTTGTTTGTTTTGTTTGTTTGCTTGTTTGTTTTGTTGAGGTTTTTCTTGTTTTTTTACTCCAGTGTATTATTCTGCTAACTTTCAAGCATATTTATATATCCAGAATTTTATTGCTTGTGCTTCATAGCTCCTTAGTTAGCTCCTTGGGAGGCAAGATTAGGTGAGAAAGGAGGCATGTAGGTGTGCTTCAGACAGCTTGTTTTGACTAGGAGTTTGAGAGGTGTTCCTGTCAGTACACTTGAAAACAAAGCTTTTCATCAGTGGTGGTGACCTGCTATTTGTCAGCATTCTTTGTGAATTCCCTTTCATCTGCTGTTGGTGGGACTTTGAATTTTGAAGTTATGTAGTTCTCACTGTAAGTCACTTTTGTTAAGGTTTTCCAAGACTGTTAGTCATTGCTGTGTTGCCTTTAGCTTCTCCAGTTCTTCGTCCTTTCTGGTTTTTGAACTGTGATCCTGGTGGAGCATAGAAAAAGGAGTAATTAAATAGAGATTGCATCCAGACTGAAGGAGATGTCCTTCAGGCTGCTATTTATAATAAGCACTGCATCTGAAATAAGTGCCCAGTAAGTGGCTGATACTGTGAAATTTATTCCTACTCCTAAAGGGTGCTGACTTCAAACATACTACTTATCTACTTCTGAGTGTCTTATGGCCATCCTGCTGTACCTTCTCATAAATAAATACATTTTGTGGGTATAGAAGGAACATGAGATTTTTTAAAAATAACTTTTTGGTTACAACATAGCCTGTATTCAGTTTGTCACACAGATAGGTTCTGAGTCACTTAACAATCTTTTCCTTACCTTGCTAAACTGCTAGATCTGAAAATAAAATAACTGCACAAAACTCAGCTTTAAATTTTATTTTTTTGAAGGAAATAAGCGTCTACTTGTATGATCTTAGGCAAGTCTTCCTTGATAGTATAAAATGCTTTCTGAGTTGATAAGAAAGTTCTGTGTTTTGCATGGACTTTCAATACTATTTGTGTTTCTCCTTGAAATGTTGTAGCTTTTAAAGCTTTACTAGAAGAACTACAATGAAATGTTCAAAATCGTAATGTATTTTCTTTGTTATGAGTATAGTTTCAAGACTACTTTGTTGCTTGTTCCCTTCGCATATTTTAAAATTACAAATAAAACAACCAAAAGACCTTGATTTTTTCAGCAGGCAAAGAGAAAAATGAAGAAACCTGCACATAAGGAAAAAGAATAACATACCTGCACAAAAGAAACCTGCTGCCTGTTATCCATGATCCACTCTAGAATCCTGTTATCCATTGTAGCCACTGACTGTTGTAGCTTGATAGGCTTCCAGCTGATAGATTTCTATTACATCTAGAGAGATTGTTCTGTCAAACCTAGAGCCAACTTGCTGTTTTATCCCATGTGCAGAAATTGGTTATTGATGACTTCCTTCTGCGTTGGTAAAGTTGCTTAGTCATTGCCAGAGGCTTAATCTGGGATTTAATGACATTTTTGCTGATAAAATCCATTAGTCAGTATGTGTCTATTTGCATTCTTACAGTATGTGTTTTTCTCCCACTGCATATTAAACCAGCTCATAGGCTTTAATTTTCCTTTATTGCCCTCCTATTAGTGTAGGTAACCTGAAATGTGCCATTCTAATTTTTGGTGGTAGGTAGGATTGCAGTCTGTGCTCTTAAGAGCCATTTTATGCTTTGCTTCTTTTCTTCTTAAGCATTGTCTAAAGAGGAGAAAAAACTTTGTTAAGAAGAAAAACTGCATATCTATCCATTCAAATAAGCAGGGCTTTAGTAAATTGCATTGTCAGGTGAGATTTACTTAATGTGATGTAGGAGATATAAATGATATTGTGAGACTAGGCTGTGGGTACTCATTTCCATGTGTGTTTGCTACTCAAGGGGACAGGCCAGCTATACAGCAGGTACAGCCTTTGTGCTCCCGGTGAGACTGGGGCAAGGCTTCATTTCTCCTTGGGGCTCTGCAGGCCTACTGATAAATTTGTTCAAGTGTAGTGCTGAACTGTGCTGCCCACCTTAGCTGTGCCACTCATCTATGAGACCATCCTGCTTCCTTGGAGTCCATATGGCAGTGACAGAAGCAAACTGCTTCCACAGCAAGCTGCTTTTACACAGCTGGAATCTTCCTTTGGTTCCTTTGAACTTTAACAAATTATGTAGTCATGTTGCTCTATCCAGTTCGTTCTTTTATTTCTGAAAGATCTATTTTGGAACCAGACCCTTTCAGGATTTATTAGTGTTGAGAAGAGTGGAAGGATTACTTCACATATCTTGGAGAGCGTGCTTTCATTTGTTATACTCTCAGTACAGTGTTTACCTTTCTAGCAGTGGTTTAAGAGAGTTGCTTGTGACCTGTGCTAATCTGTTATGCTTCTTTGAAGATGAGCCACTACTTGTTTCACTTCTCATAGTTGTGTAGCTTTAAGCAATCAGTGTTGCCCCTGTCTTTTATACAGGTTTATTTTTCTGAACATTTCTGTTACTTCAAAAACAGTTTGAATCCCAGTTCTGTCTTACAACATACTTGCATTTTCAGTGAGCTCTCGGTGTTTCGTGTAGCATGGAAAGTGCAGCACCCTTCCTTCACTGCAAAACCTCTGCATGAGACAATACTTGTTAAATGAAATGCAGGTATGACGACTACCTGTCTGTGTATTGGTAACAGTACTGCTGGACAGCCTCCCTGAGCAGTCTGGCAGTCCAGGAATGTCTGTTGGTCCCAATGAGTTTCTAAACTCTTGTGTAAAGTTATTGCTGCTGCAGATGGATGGAGTAACTCTGGGTAGATATCTGTAGCATCACCATCGTCACACTGGACTTAGAGAAAGCCTTTCCTTCCACTGATCATGCAAACAGATTTATCAAGCTCCTGTAGTCTCATACTGAAATCCACCAGATAGAAACTTTCTAACACAGTTTTGAGTTATACAAAGCAGGCATTCTTTATTGCAGTGCTGGGCACTTGGAGGATCCTTCCACTAATTGAGTGCCCCAAGTGTTGCATACGCAGAGTTCTTGTCATACACACTGATGACATATTCATTAGCTATCACCACTTACTTGATATATATGTATTATTTTATTTTACATAGTCACAACCCTTATCAGAAGTCCTTTTATGGTTCTTTGGGGTTTTCTTTGGTGGTCTTCAATGTCCCGTGTCCCTTCAGGAGGCTGTTCCTCGACCCCTGCATTTGAGTAAGCACGATACTGTTGTTCTGCATAACTTCTGCTTTGTGAGCCTTGCAGAGCTGAGTTGGCGTCCTGCTTGTGTTTTGCATGACTTTGGTTTGCCTAAGTTATATCCTTCATCTGCTTCTCCAAGGCTGTGTTGTTCTGTTCTCCTGTCCTTATCAAGTCCTTCGGCTCTTGTACTGTTTTTGATCTTAATGGAGTCTATCTTTTCACCTGTAGTCCTTATAACTATTTTTCAGTGGAGAGGGTAGAGTCTTTGTGGGTTTTTTGTTTGGTTGGTTTTGGTTTTTTGTTTTTGTTTTTGTTTTTTTTTTTTTTTTTGTTTGTTTGTTTGCTTGTTTTTGGGTTTTTTTTTTGGGTTTTTTTGGGGGGGGTTTGTTTTGCTAATTAAAGATTAATATTAAAAGAGTAACGATTTTAGAGCAAGACTTTGGCAAATTTAAATGCTGATATTTATAACTCAAATTATTGTAAGGCAAGTCAGTAGCAGTAAGGACTGTTTAGCCTGTGCTATGGGCTAATTACAATAAAAGTATGTACAGGTAATCTTCAGCTGTTTTGTGAATGCACTGACTTCCTTGTTGGAGAAGAATTGTGTGGGGTCATAACAGTAGAAGTAAATGTCATTAAATAAGTACGGTTGGTTCCAATATTGGACAGGCTGTAGACAGACTTCTGGCTCTGGGGGAAAACGGTTCTTCAGGCCAGTTGTTGCATCACCAGTGAAAATGAGCAAACCTCATTTAGTGGGTCATGGAAGCAGGAACAAACTGGGCAGGTGACCAGGCAGCGTTAAAGGCCACTTCCATCTCAGCACTGTGACCCAGCAGGGGTTGTGGCAAATAGCTTCATTCCTGGTGGGAATATGTTTTGAATTCTAGTTTGGCTCCAGCTTGGCTGAGCTGTTATCCAGGAACCTCTACCAACTGTGGGAAGAGGATTCTGTCAGTCTAGTGAACTGGCAGCATTTTACTACTTTTGGAAGTCCCAGTTTTCAAGCCAACATATTTTTAAGGCGCTCTAATTTGGAAAAGAAATTCCTGTGAGTAATGCCTGATGACAAATCTTCTTTCATGTCTGCATTTCCTGAGTTCTAAAAATAATACTTTGTGTGTGATGATTTTGATATCTGGACTGTCTTGATCATGTGCCTTATTTAATGCTGCTTTCTGAAATGGACAGAGTGAGGTTAAAAGAACAGTATCTTTTGAAAATGCTTTGGACACCACTTAGGTGATGACTGAGCTTTGGCAGAAGCTGCCCAATGAAGAAATCTGCTGCAGTGCCTTATTTAAGGGCAGTATAATGAAGTGAGGAATTAAGATTTAATGCAAGGGAAATGTGCAATGTGGGTGGGTCATGCAGATAGATTTTGATAGGGCGATGAAAAGGATTTCTAGTCACAAAGACTAGAATTGCAGTGGTGGTACTTGCCTGTTAGCAGGCAGGAGAGATGTTAAATCTCATCTAAATCAGTGCTCATTTTTTCCCTCAGATGAAAATGACTACTTATGAAAGGTTAGAGGATTTATGGGGGTGTCAAAACATATGGCAGATGGGCTGGATTAGGACTCATAAGTATAGTAATCCAAATCCTTTCTGCCAAGCATTACAGAGGATCTCTTCTCCTGCTGGACTGCACTGAATGTGCACAATCAGATCAGAGGAGCACAGGCTGTCAGGAGGCTCAGAGGAAGAGTTACTAGTGAAAGTGCTTGTCTGAGCAGAGTTCATTATGAAAGCACTTCCTTTGCAGGTGAAAGTCTACTGGGGAACTAGCTACATTATTTAATTTTAATAAATTGCTGGAATGATTTTCTTCCAAAGCCTGAAAGAAAGTAAAGCCAAAATGTATGCTAAACCTTTCTCATTATCTGTGACTATATTAGCACAGAGGGATAAAAGCTATGCAAAAGTCATGAATGTTGAGAGAGGAAACAGGGGAAAGGAGTTTCTCTTTCCCTTCTAAGGCCAATGCTATCTGTGAGATTTGAAAATTTTTAAAAAAAAAGAGAGAGGAAAAATGCATCCTACTTTAAATTGTTGTGACAGATGTTTAAGTGTTAGGGACAGATTTTCTTGGCTCTAGACTGAGTCTTCTCTGAAATCATTCACAATGGCGTGTCAGTGTTACACAGGTTATTGCTAACTGTAGTTAACATGTAGTCAGCTTAAAAAAGTTGTGAAGCTACTGGCTATTGAAAAGATCCGTGTCTGAAATCTGGGGAAGAATGCAAACTATTTGTGTCTGAGGCAACAACAGGAGATTTGCACTTCACTCCTGTAGTCAGTTAACTAAGCATAAAAATCTACCAGAGCTCCTTCTCAAGTTGACTAGTGCCTTACAGCACGATAAATTGATATGCTGGTGTGGTAAACCTACTCATATCTCTGAGTTCCATGAGTGAATGCTTAGCTATTCCATTTGAAAGTCGTGTAAAATGCTTAAAAATAGTAAAAAGACTTTTGTTACAGCATGAAACACAAAACTGTATATGGATAATCTATTTTCTTTGTAGAACCAATAAGTGTGAGGATCCAGATTGCAGAGGTCTTAAATATAAAGCTTAAAAGAGAGGCTGCAAATAGTTACTTCAGCAGTGAAGATTGATTAGCTTCGATCTATAGATTGTTAACATTTCTAGGGATAGGAACAAGAGGTAAACTTTTGTTAGTATTTGGTTAACATATGAGGAAGACCTGAAAGATTTTAGGTTTCACTATTACCCATTAGGAATAGCATATCTACTCTCACATGGTTTTGTCAGAGAACCCTGACATTTAATTGAAAAGTGCAATGGTTAGGACTTCAGAAAAGTGAGATTTTCTTCCAGTTGTTAAAGTAAGTATTAACAAAATAATAAAGCAGTCTAATCAGTCTCTGAAAGCTCACTTTTCCTCTGTTAATCAGGTTTCTCTTCCCTAGTATTTGGGATATCTTAATCATTCGAGTGGTATATAGCCTTCCAGCAAAGACTTGCTTTAAATTTCTAACTCAAAAAAGACCATCTTTCACTTCCCAGCTTCTTTCTGTCTAAGCAGCCCCTCATAAGAGGTTTGTAAGAAGGATGTATACAAGACCAAATAGGTCACATTTAACATTTGAGAGTTGTTTATATGTATGTTTGAAGGAAATGAGTTTGAAAATAATTGAGCCAGAAGGGCGGGCAGAAAAAATTTAATGTAGAAAAATATGATGAAAATGAAAGGACAAGTTGAACCAGGGACATGAGGTTTTACTATGAGGGCATAGATGCAAATCCATGAAATCTGAATAATCTTTTTATTCCGAATATAAACTTACTTGAGAGTTTCAGTGATAACCAGTTTACACAGCTTTATGACATTAAAAGCATTTAAATAGTTTTGGCAGGCATGGATGAAACCATATGTGAAGTGAGTTGTGAAGTATTATCCAGCTTACAAATAAAAGTAAGTTGTTCTAATAGGCTTTCCAGGGAATGTAGTTATCATGAAGTGTAGATGAGGGCTTTGATTGATATATTACCAAAAATTGTGGATTATCCTGGATATAAAAAAGCTAGTAAATCAAACTGGTATTAATACGTCAAATTAAATCTGTGGACCCAGGCTTCATGTATAAAAAGTGCCAGTGTGTTTTAGATGTTTGTGATACAAATGCATAAATGTTCTCATTATAGATTTGTTTATTCCCTACTAATGCCTCCATTAAATTCTTCCATATTGTATCAAAACTGAATAGCATTTAATGTTTTAAACTTCACAAGGAGGTACTCTGTAGAAATGTGAAAAGGAATAAATTTCATCATGATAACTTATAAGGTAAATTATAAATTATCATGACTAGACTGTGTCTTCTTAGTAGAACATCAGTAAACTAATGGTAGAAAACTATTAATAATTGACCTAAAACGGAGCAACACAATCATCTGTAATTCATGATATCAAGGATTCGTCCCACCCACAAAGGAGAAAAATGAGCTGTTTTGTAGAAATAAGATAAAACATTTTACTGCAAGGTTCTGCTTCTGAATAACTAAATAAACATTGAATAATCGTCCCAGGAATGTGTAGTGTGAGATGGAAAAACAGACTTAATAAAATGAAAAATGATTGACAAATAATTCTTTCTAATAATGGGGGAAGATTATCAAAGCACTTATACTGTATCTGGAACTATTTGGCAAATAGGGCATTTTTTTCCCTTACAAAAGGCATCTGAGAAATTGAAATATAAAAATAAACATATTTTAGCAGAGAGAGTAATGTAAACCAGCTTTCATTTAGACTGCAGAACTTACCCAAGAAACAGCTCCTGCTGGAAAATGTTATTCCATAAATAAGTGGAGATTCTTCAAGTTGCTAGCATGATGATATTGGTAGGTGAGGTAATCTGCCTGCTATACATAATATTATTTAGATGCATATGAAGATGTGAAATGTTTTGGAGCACTTATTATGGTGTGCTTGAAGAAAAAACCCCAATGTTTGGCTCTGAGATCGCAGAATCACAGAGTTGTTAGGGTTGGAAGGAACCTCCGTAGATCATTGTAGTCCAAACCCCCTGCCAAGGCAGGGTCACCTAGAGCAGGTTGTACAGGAATGCATCCAGGTGGGTTTTGAATGTCTCCAGAGAATGAGAATCCACAGCATCCCTGGACAGCCTGTTCAGTGCTCTGCTACTCTCAATGTAAAGAAGTCCTTCCTCATATTGAGGTGAAACTTTTTGTGTTTTATGCAAAATGAAGTGGGACTTGCAGTAGTAGGTGGATCTGAAGGCTCCAAGTGATCACTGTAGTTGACAGGTAGGAGCTAGGCAACCTAAACACGGAATCTGTGTCTCTTTTCCTCTCTTGCTTTCTTGGAAATTCTAATCAGTTCCCTGGTGAAATGCCTTAGGAGAGACTTTGATTAAGGAAAATGGAACTGGAATATCCTTTAGACTTTAAATCTAGCTAAAGCAAACTTCTGTTTTGGTCACAGCCAGAAACAGAGAAAGGATTTGGGAGTTTATGTAGGAGCTATTGTAAGATTCCATAAATTCCTCTAAAATAAAGAGTTTCCAAAGCATTACACAACTAAATCTTAAGCAAGGACAGACAGCCCTAAAATGTGCGAAGGCTTGACTCTGATACGTTCTTGATACAGCTTAAATGAAAGACCTAGCTCCTTTGGTCTGTAGTAAACAACATACCCCAACATGGTGTGATCCAAATGTCAGAAACTGAGATCTATTGTGTTTGTTTCCATTACTGAAAAAAAGTTCTATCAGATATTTTCTTTGTTCTTTTTTGTGTATAATTGACACAACTAAATACTTAGTGTTGATTAATGCTTCTTTTTGTTTGTTTGTTTGTTTGTTTGTTTTTCAGAGAAAGAATTTGACCCTGTTCTTCAGCATTGGTTTATTGACCTCCTGGGGAACTGCACTGCTGGGTGTTCGCTTATACTGGATGGGCAACAAGCCCCCGAGTTTTTCTAATTCTGACAATCCAGCAGCTGATTCAGACAGTTTTCTCACACGTACCCTGACCTTCTTTTACTTGCCAACCAAGAACCTCTGGCTGTTGCTGTGCCCAGATACCCTCAGCTTTGACTGGTCTATGGATGCCGTGCCTCTTCTAAAAGCAGTCAGTGACTGGAGGAATCTACACACTGTGGCCTTCTATGCAGGACTCCTCCTCCTTGCCTACTTTAGCTTGAAGGGCTCCAGCAATGAGAGAGAATGCAATGGGAAAACTGTGATGAATGGCAAGCAAAATGCTAATGGGCATAGCTGCCACTCAGAGATGGAGTACAAGACACTGGAGGTGAAGTCAAGCTTTGCATCAAAAGAAGAGAATGGCCTAAAAAAGCATGAAATTCAGAAACTGCAGCTTCCTTCAACCGAGAACATTGTCATTCTCTCTCTCTCTTTGTTAATAGTGCCCTTCGTTCCTGCCACAAACCTATTTTTCTATGTTGGCTTTGTAATAGCAGAGCGTGTGCTGTATGTTCCTAGTATGGGCTTCTGCCTGCTGGTTACAGTAGGTGTCAGGGCCCTTTATGTCAAAGCCCAAAAGCGCTTTCTGAAGAACTTGGTTTTTTGTTCCACTGCTGCATTAATTGTTTTCTATGGACTCAAGACTGTTGTCAGGAATGGGGACTGGCAGAATGAGGAGATGCTGTATAGGTCAGGGATAAAAGTAAACCCTGCTAAAGGTAATTTTTGCTCTTTATGGTGAATGCTTTACTAATTCCAGTCTGTCTTTGCCTTTGAATTGTCTGATTTTATCAGCTGCATCTAAAGAGGATGCTTTAAGAAATGTCATTTCAAGTTGCAGTGGTATGTGCGTTAGTAAAAAATGGGGAAAAGCAGGAATGCGTTTTGATTAGGTGTTGCAAGTTTGGCATTAACATGGAGAAAAGGAGACCCTAAGGTAAGGGGATACCTTCTTTTTCACTGGTATTAGTCCTGTATTTTGAAATTTAAGATGCGTTGCTAGTATTACAGAGCCCACCCTGGTGTTTTTCCATTTGGAATCTGGTATCTAGCCTGCTAATGAAGGTTTTCGTATGTTTACCAAATTTCTGTTTTCTTTGACTAGAAAATATAAGAAGTAGTAAAGGACAGTGTCAGGGAAGTGCTGTTTCTTTATTTCATCTGATGCAAATAACGTCAATACTACATAATAAAAATGAGGAAATGACTGTAGTTCCCCCTGCATATGAGTACTGTAAAGAGTTATTGTCAAATACTTATGCCTTCCTGTTCATGTATAAATATCAGCTATTTGTAACATTGCCCAGCCATGTCTCTCAAAGGTTATATCTATGCTGTAATGAGATGTGACCACAGCTAGTGTAAACATATCCAAACAGGCAGTAAACCTGCTAATTTAGGGATCAGTAACAACGTTTAGCTGTGGCTCTGTGGTTTCGAGCATATATGGCAGATCCAGCTGGGTTCCTGAACTCCGTGGTGCCTGGCTATACTGCTCTTGGCACACATGCAAGTTTATATGAGAATGGTCAAAATATCACCTGTGAGTGCAAAGTAGACATTGACTAAGCCTTCCTTATTCACAGTTCATCAGAAGTGAGAAGGGATCAGTTGATTGCTTTGCCTGTCCGTGAAAGAAAAATTTGACAGCACTTGAATACTCAGTTTTTTCAGTCCTCTGTTCAAAAACCCATTATATGATGCAAAGTCATCTGCTGATTGAGTTGTGCTTTTTGGTTAGACAGTTATATCATGCCATAGTCGAAAAGCTGTGAAAGTAAGAGCCAGATGCAGGTGGTTACTGTGAGCTGATGGGGAGTGAAAAAGTAGATTTGGCAGATAAAATGCCTTGCAAAGCAGCATTTTAGTAGTTTGTCAGTCTGATTTTGTAACTCTTCTTCATATACTTTCTCGCCCTAGGAAAATTATTAAACTTGTTGCTGCAGTAAGTGACTTTTGTTAATTGTGAACAAGCACATCCCCTTTGTTTTAATTTTTTTTTTTTTCAAAATTAGCACAGGAGAGCAAGAAATTAAATAACTGAACAGTGAGCCAGCACGCCAGAGTGATTATGTGAAGCTCTGAGACGTACAAGTTTAGTGACAATATAAATTGTATTAAAACACTGGAATTCCTTGGAAAGAAAAGTGTGTATGAACATGATTAGTTAATGTATGTTCCATTTTTGTCCTTGGTGGAGATCCCCAGACATTAATAGTTGTCTGCTCGCAATGAGCCAAATTTTGTGATCAAAAAAACTATGCTAGTTTTTGCCCAGTAGGATTGGCTGCCGCATTGTCTGGAAATTAGACTGCTGGGTATTATGCTCCCAGGGGAGAAGCTGAGCTATTTTCATCATACACATCTCAGTATGCACAGACTCGTGTGTATGTGATCGTCTGGTTTCTTGCCACGTAAGCTGACATTAAGTGTCTTGTAAGATGTGTGAAAGCAAAGACAGTATGTCAATGCGATGATATAGACATGACTGAGCTGACTTTAAATCTGCTTAAAATATCCTGTTAAACTTCAGCTGAATATTTACTAGCCCACACACATTGTAATAAGGCTGGGTATAAGAAACCCCTAGCTAATTCGACCTGTCACCGAATTCTATTCATTATTGTGAATATTTCTAAGATTATCCCTGGCTTTGACTATGCTAATTTTATTTTCTATTTCTCATACAATCAGGCAAGTCTGGCTGCACTAGACTGGCTGCCAGTCCTGCCAAAGCGTTAGGAGATCAACAATACAAACTACTCTTCAGTAATTAAATGAGGTTGACGTAGGAAAAGCAATTTATTTTTGTTTGCCTCTTTTTTTTTAGTTTTATGAATGCTTGTGATAAATAGGCTATTCAGAGAGTGAGACAATGGGCTGCTCTGTCAAACACTAGAGTGGAGAAGTGTTTTCCTTATTTTTAGGCTACTAAGAAGAGGCTATCACTCCTCATTTCTGTGTTTTCCTCAACTCACAGCAAGTTTCTCTTCAATAGTATTTTCTTACTTCTGAAAATTTTGGAGTGGCAGGATCATTTTCCCTGATAGTTCTGCTTTTTCTCTCTTCTGCAAAGAGCTTCTGAACAAGAGCTGCTTCTGTCCTAATCTACAAAGCAATGACGTATCCCTTGAAAAACTCGCAGTGTGGGAACCGATAAAGAATAGAAATCTGTGAAGACCAGTTTTGCTAAATCGAAAAGATGAGTGCTTTTTTCTGGATCCATTTGTATTCTGGGCTGGCAGGCTGAAAGCCACTGATGGCTGAATGCTGTGCAACATTGAGCTGATGTGCTGTACTCATAAGGGCACTTGCGAGGCAGGCTTTTAGCACGGCTGCATTTGTGTTCAATGTGGCTGAACCACTTTGGAAATGGAGTTGTTTCATGTGGTGATGGTTTATAATCAGGTCCTCTATGTTGTAATATGTGTAAGATTATAATCTCATCTGCTGCTGTGGGACTTCCAGGCAAACAGGTTCAGCAGCTTCTCCACCTTCAATCAATCCTCAGTGAAGAAATGGGTGATGATCACCTCACCAGCACTTTCTTCTGGTCCCTTCAGGGGTACCTTGCAGGCAGCGCAGACAGAACAGTGTTCTGCCTCAGGTGAGAAAGTCTCTACCCCCACAGGCAGCCACAGCCTTTCCGCAATTTACATTTCTCCAGGCTGTTCTTGTCAATCACTGACAATACGGAAAAAATACTCAAAAGCATGGGGCGTGAATTACCTCTTAAGAAGAAGGTGGTGAAGCTGCCTCCAAATTGCCATGTGTGTGGCAAGCAGCTGCCATCCCTTGGCTGAGGGCATCCTTATCAGGACTTGGGACACCTTAGCTGCATCTTTACTGATCTTGTTCTGCTCTTTTGGTTATGACTAGTATTTCAAATAACTTTAAAGTGATCCAAGCAGTACCTCATTACAGTTTGTCAGCACTTGAGGGAGAAATGTGCAAGACTGACTAATTTAGTTTATGGATTCTGAAGTGGGTGTATGCATGTTTTGACCGTAGGGAAGGAAAGACAGAAGTGTTTCTCTGTTCTGCCTTCAACTTAATGAGCAGCCCAACTGATATAAAACCATTCTTATTATCTGAGTGTTCTTTTATAGTGAAGGAAGCCTCCCAAAATGTAAAAGCAAGCAAAAAAGTTAAAAGTGGGTGGTAGCTGTCATGTCTTTTTCAGTTAGACTGAGGGCCATTCTGTGGTGATGATTACCTTGTGTTTATTATAAAATTGTAATGACACACAAAATAATGGTGCTTATTATGCCTCATTAACTTTAGTTTTCCCCGTAGTACCAAAAATAAGCTTTAAAAAACTTAATCTTTTTCCTCTGGGGAATTTCATACCTTGCAGTCCACATCTGAACATCAAAGATCATTATGATATATTTGCTGTACCTGGTACAGACATTGATTAAAGAAGTAGAAAATAGACTTAGACTGCTGCAGAGGTATTGGTTTTTTGGTCATATTTTCTGATGAAATTTTAGTCTCCTGGTGCCATGACATTTGTAAATAAGCTTTGAGGATCCTTCCAGGAAATAGCTGACCTCCTACACAAAGTGGATGCTTCACTAAAAATTCAACTAATAGTTCAGTGAGGAAAAACAGTTACTATACTTTGTGCTAAGCTAGGTAGAGAAGCCATATTTCCCTCAAACAAAAAAGATGCAATAAAACATTGTTTTCCGTTATTATTATTTTTGTATCACTGCTGATGACTGGAGACCAAACAAAAAGAAATACTTTTAAGGTACAGCATTTTTCTAATATGTTTATTGTTAAGAGCTTGTATTATGTTGACGAGATCACCTCTAACACTTCTAGAGCTTTCAATACCTATTGCTCTGCCACACAGCTTGTTGTTCATTACATATTTTTTATACTTCCTAAATAGAGGAGTGTGTGTCCTAATAAATACCACACTGGGCATTTAAAGATGGCTTGAGCATTTGGGATTGCATTTCAGTGTTTTGGTGCGTATATTCAGGTTTTTTAATATGTAGCTTGTCAGTAAAACTCCAGCTCATCTTTGGCCCAACAGCCTAAAATACTGTTCTTCACAGTAGTTATTTCTTTTTCCTTTGGTTCATTTAATTTCGATAATAATAAAATGGTAATGGTGTGATTAATGCAACATTGCACTGAATAGAAAGTGTGGGTTTGGGGAAAAAAAGGCTTAAGAGAGGAAGTGATTTCAGTGCACAGATTGCCATATAAAACATCAGATTTTAAATGTATAAAACCTGCTAGTAAGTACACTTAAGTTTTGCACATTATCACTGTTGAGAAATACCAGTGATATGAATCTACCATCTGGAGTTAGGCATTCATGAGTTAGTTTTAATTTTGCTAATGAACTCTACTTTAGTCTTTGAACAAACCACGTTAATCTCAATTTTTCCCTCTAGAATGGATCTCATATTACCTATTACCATAAGATACTGCATTTTTTTTTTTAAATTTTGATGATTCATAACCTCTCCATATTTATGGCAGTATAATATCCCTCCTAAACCAGTTGATGAATATATATCAGGATATATAGTCATTATGGTGATTCTTGATGTTCTTCTTAATTAATGATTTAGAAATGGTCAGGGAAGCCTACCACTAAGTAATCATCAGTTTTCCCAATACCTTTGCCAGAACTTTCTGATACTTAGTCTTTTTTGACTAAATGTTGCATGGATATTTTCCTTGACTTCTATTATTGTTTTCAGCTTTAGCTACTTTTTAAAGAAGAAATTACTTTAAGGAATATCTTCTGTCGATGGTGTTAAATGTTTCCAACCACCAGTAAGAACCTTTGTAACAGTTACTGTATGGCAGATGCAATGATCTTATTTAGTTAAAAAAATCATAGGTTAGAATTACACATTAAAAGTATAATTTATAATACATATATTTTTATATGGCCAAATAAGCCTGTTATTGCCATATATGAGTTATGCAGGATATACCATGAGAGAATTTGGTGCCTCTCTTTGTAACAAAAATGTCATAACTTGAAGCATAAGTCTTGTATAGGATTCTTCAAAGTTCTTAAAACAGGTTGGAAATACTTTTTATATCTGCCACTCTTAACAGCTTGTTGTGGTTTAGGAATAGTGCTCCCCAGATCAGTGTGCCCACCCAGACTCTCCCAAATGCTTGCTCTCTTTTTTCCCTGACTGGAAATGAGAGAGAGCTTTCCTTACTCCTGCCCCTGGCAAGTGATGGGAGATGGTATCACGTAACCTTAGGGTCTGGCCATGCCTGACAGGGTAGCTGGGACTACAGGCACCACCTTGCCTGGCTGCTGTAAAAAAATTACATCTGTCCTGGCTGGAACTAGGACACAGCTTTGAAAGTTAGCTCAAATGAACCACACAGAATTGTTTGAAAGTTAAATAAAAAGCCTATTCCCTGAAAACAGTGTGGGGCTCTCTAAACAGATGGTAGTGCTGCCCTGGATGATTAAAAGGTGTAGAAGAAATGGTTATAAGTAAGTTGTTCGGGAAACAGCCGTAGCTATTTAGAGCATTTGAGCATGCCACAGGCAGCCCAGCCTCAGTAAAACAGTCTGGTTATGCCAAATATGTTGGAGAGCTGAAGGAAAGTGGTTTAAAGTTCAGTTCAAACTCTGAATTTATTCGGCAGTGACAGTGTTCTCTCTTTCAGTTCTTCGGTAGTGCTGTAATTTCCTCTGAAACCCAAGTAAGTGTGGGATGTGCTGCTTCTTCAGCAGGATACAAGAAAGCCTAGTATTCTTCCTTTATATATGTGAGAGGTCTGCAAACAAGGATTTTTTTTCCCCCTTGGAGTGTAGTACAACAGCATCTCTAATCTGTGAATCTTAAATTGCAGGGGGGTAGGAAGAGAAACTATTATTAACTAATAGTTAGGCTTTTTTAAAGAAACAAACATGAGACACTGAGACATGGACCCATCAGACTGTTACTTCTTCCCCTGCCTTCCCTGAGGTGCTCTGCAAAATCTTTCAACAAGCTCATCTGAGCTAAAAACGACAGTGGAGGGGGAAAAAAAGCCCCAAACAAACAGCCCTGGTCAAGGAGGAATTAGCTTTGGCAAGATACATTTTTGTAGCATATCAAGCAAAATGGCATAAGGTTTTTCACCAGAAAATGATAGATTTTCTTTTCTAGTTTGATTAAAAGACAAACCTTTGGTCCATATTTGTGTGTTCTGTGGAATTAACCTGAGGTTTTTTTCAGAGGGAAAGATTTACTTTTAATTAGAAGAAAATGAGATTATCTGGATTGGTTCTTGAGCCGAGCATGTTTGTTTAAGTGCATTAGATAGTCATCTGATTGTTTCATTATTTTGCCTTTTTTTCAAAATATGACAACTCAGAAAAAATTCTCTTTACATAAAATTTTGCCATGCGTTACATGTCTTCATTTTCCTCTCTGTGATGGATGTTGTATTGGTACATATTCAGGTCCCCTTACATAAATCTGGTAGAGGAACGAACTTCTAATATGGACAGGACAGTAATTTATATATATTTTTTTATACCACTTCTGGTAGGGTAAAATCCCAGTGTAGATAGATAAATACAAATGTTTTAAGATTTCAAATTCCCCTCCTTTGTAAGAGAGGGTTTTATTACTTATGCTTGAACTGTCATCGTGGCCAATCCTCATGCATCCAAAAACTAAATGATGGCTGATGTAATTATAGTGTGCACAAGCGGCTTGCATATAGTTTTATTTTAGATTGCAGAAGAGGTCATGAAATAGAATGACTGAATTCTCAACGCCATTTCCTTCTCTTTCCTTGAATTATCTAGCACACTGAACTTTTCTCTGAGGTCTTAAAATACAGAAGATATTTTGAATATTAAAATATATTTTTATATTAAACTCTTAAAGATGCTAGTTAATAGTTGTAGTGTCTTTAATTAGTTTCACTGCTGATAAATGGAGGTAATTTTATGACCTACCTTCCTTTCTGCCACCTATATTTCCATACCAGTGTGGATATGTATTGGCTGGCAAAGCTTCGCAGGCTCTTGTCTTACCTTTCTAAGTGATTTAAAGTAAAACAAACAAAACCAGACAACTTGAAGTGTTATGAAAAACCTGCTACCTGGATATGAACTAATTCGCCTCTTCCAAGTCTGACGTATGTTGTTTGAGCACATCTGAAGAGTCTCTTGGTTTGACAAACCCAAATGCTAATTTTCTTCTCCCTGTGGCTCCTCTGGGATGTTTTCAGGACACTGTGCTTGCTGCTCCCCTTTTCTGGAAAGAAGCCAACAATGATCCATCTACTCTTAGCTTTGAGGACCAGGGCTGACATTTCAGTGCACCCTGCCATTGCTGCAGGAGGCTGTCTTGCAGTTCATCACTTGGGACATAAGTGATAATTTTGAATGTATCTTAGATAATTTTTTTAGGAGCTGGCTGTTTAGAAGGTTACATAATTTGACAAATTTAGTACCTGGTCCCCTTCTTGTGTGAGTCAGTATGGGGCTCTGAAGAGTTTCTCAGGGATCAGCCTGAGATGGCTGGGGTGCCCAGCAGTGTCCTCTTGTTCCACTTGTATTCTTCTGCTCCTTTGTCCTCCTTTCATTTTCTTGCATGATTTATATCCGTTGCCTCTACAAAATGCAGTTCCTTATATCATGAGAGTTTCATTTCAATACGATTCACAGCTCTGTTCCAGACCATTGTGAATTTTCATGGAATGGGAACTTTGTGACAGCAGTGTCTTACGGTGTTCACACACTTGCAATGCGCACATAGCTAGGAAAGCTGTGCAGAGGTGTGATTGGGCTCTGCTGTGAGCAGAGCAGTGAGTACATTAGATGTTAAAGATACTGTGGTCATCCTTTTCTCATTTCTTTTCCCTAACTTGTATCAGTTTAGTTGTCTGATTGATACCACACCCTTCACAAAAATAATTTTAGCATGATGGAAGGTGTGGGAGAACTTAACTGGCTGTAGGGTGGTATGTAATGGTGAAGCCAAAGAACACTTTACCAGCTGCTCAGTCTCATCTCTCAGGCTCATTAAGCTGCCAGAATCACTCTGCTATCCTTTGAGGAGGAAGAGTTAATTTTCTGTAACATAGCAAGTGAAAGGGGTGTATCAGCAGTGCTGCTGGGCATAGAATAGAGTCATGCATTTGCATCAGGCTTTCAGAGCTAAGGAACAAAACCAAAGCACTGCCTGCCAAAAGTGAGTTGGTTAGTGCCCATGCTGACATGTTGCTGGATAGCTTTCAAAGCACTGCCTAGTTTTCAATTCTGTTTTTCTTTCACCTGCTGTCATTACAAAAGCCCTGCAATTGATCAACAAATGAACTGTTGAACAAATATAAATAACAACCTTAACAAAAAAAAGAAGAATGTGTAGAAGTTAAGAGGTGATAGATCTCTGACACAGTCTCTCTCAACATTACCACATACCCACTGATACAAAAAAAATCAATGTGCAAAGTAGATTAAAGTAATAAATTATGGTTATGTAGAAACCATTTATCCCTTTAGGAAACAAGAAATAGGGCAGTTTTGTGGTTGAGTTAACTAAATGAGGTAACTTGATCAAAATATTCTATTAGCAAGTGAAGTTTTTAGAGGAAAATTGTTGCAAATTGTATGCATGCATTTATTACATATTTTGAAAAAAATATTTCTTTGAAATAAAAGGAAAAATATAAATACTTTATACAAACCATAGTACAGAAATTATGAAAAACCTGTCCCACTTTGAAAGTAGCAACCTGTAGCATTTAGATGAATTTTTCCATTCTCAAACCACTTAACAAACATGATCTAGTTGATATTCTGAATGTCTTTGTGAGTGGTAGTGTCTCTGTATGGTAGAAAAAATGTTTTAGATGTTGAACTCCCTTCGTTACATTTTTTTGAATGTGCAACTGAGCTTTCAGAGGTTTTCTTGGGGAAACCTGTTCCCTGTTTGTGAAACTGTTTCCCCCTGAAGAAAAAAGTGATTGTCTGATGAACTGTGAGTGCTGAAGACTGGAACAACACTCTGCTTTATCAAATAGGAAAGGAAAAAGCCACAAGCTGCTGCTGAGTCTAAACTTTTGGCAAAAAGGAAGAGGTGGAGCTCTTTATAGCTATGGTTATGACCTTTCAAATGTGAATAACTGGTGCTGTGCTATTATTTCTTTACAGTTTACCCCACAAAGGTAGTTTGGAGTATTTGGATATTGGAATCTTGTTTGCCTCTCTTGCAAGTATCAGCCTTTTTTTTTTTTTTTCCCTCCACTGAACTTTCCATTTACAAACATTGGTCTTTATGTTTCCATTTGTCTCATGATGTAGATCATGCTCAGAAGTCCTCAAAAGACTCAGGGGAATGACAAGTTTTCCAGTTTTTTTGTTTGTTTGTTTTGTTTGTTTGTTTTAAATAATTTTATTTTATCCAAACAAATCCTTTGTCTGCTCCGAGAAGCATGTTAAGAAGGTTGATCCTTTTACAGAATTTAAGAATATAGATAAAATATGAAAAGCACAGACAAATATCAGTGTTCCCATGATGACTGGACTTTAAGTAACAGTTTATATGGCCCTCATTTTGTGAGAACACTGATTATGTTGGGAAACATTCCTTACATTTCTGTATTGCAAGAACACTTCCTCTTCCTCCTTTATTTCATTCCTCCAGAAGTTATAATGTATTTATTATGTTAGTACCTGCCTGCATTGTTAGAGTAGTCCCCGTGCAAACCCATAGTGAGATACAATCCTTAGCAGAAAAACCTTGCCATCAATTGATGAGTCGTAAATGTTCAAGAATACAAAGGCATCAGGAGGCAAAGCCTCCTGAACAGCAGACCAGCAACAGAACAGGAAAAAGAATATATCTCTTTTAATTCACAGTTTAGCACCTCTAATTTCATCAGGAGAGCTGAGTTGGGTGACAGAATGCATCTGTTATAAAGGGATGAGCTTCAAGAACATAATACTTGTTTTTTAATAAAGCCACATTCTACATTGTTTGTTTTTACTGAGGCATTCTTTGCTGTCAGCATTGGTTCACGAAGTTCCCTAATCTTTGAATAGTCTGTATCCTTAGTAGTTGTCCAGTGCCCTTTGTGGGGCATTACTTGGCTTTCAGCTGTTAATGTGGAGATTCAGATAGGTGGTAAATTGAAAAACTCACTTGGTAAAATACCTGATCTAGATACATTCCATGTAGGTGCTAAGAATGAATAAATAGAAATGAATAGAATGAGAAGAAAAAACAAAGTCAAGGTTCCATGAATATCCAATATTCTGTTTGCTCCCCTTTACCACAGAGCTAAGATTCATAATGCACTGCTGCACTTGTCTCTGCCTACATCGTGGTGATCGTGCCACAGGATGAGGTAGAAATGTGAATGCTTGTAATTCATGACTTTCAGATTGATAGCTGTAAAGTATTAATTTATAGTGCAAAATGGAAAAGTGTTAAGAACAGATGGTAAAAAGAAAATAAACCCCTGGCTTAAACTGGAAACCTGGATTGTCATGCTCAAGGAATGAGCATTAAGTGCATGCAAAAGTTAATAGCAAAAGAGAAGAGGTTATTTAATTTTGGGGTTGGTTTCATTTTATGCTCCAGACTTTTACAAGTTAATTTAGTGTTTGAAACCTTTTAACACACATGGTATGGTCAAGGTCAAAAGCATCTTCTCCATGCTTTCTTACTCACTTTATGAGAAGCATCACCTAGAAGGTAGTAAAACCTCCAATTTTCCATAGTTATTTAGTTCCATTGCACTGGTAACAACTTAATAACTAATTATTGGGAAAAAAAAAAAGCCCAAACCCTGAAAATCATACTCTGATGTAATTACTGGGAAACATCCCAACATTTAGAATTGGCAAGTGAAATTAGTACTGCTTCCTCCTAGAAATGTTTTAAATTTTGTCGTATTGTTTTAAACTGCTTCCTCTAATATTCTTACTCAACAAGTTTGTAATGAAAGAAAAAAAAACTTTGCATCAACTGTAATGCAAATTTCAAATGTTGGTGCTGTGACCAGTAGGAGATTATTAGTGAATTGATGTGCATATCTTATTTGTAATTGAATTGTAAGCCTTGGGAGGGAGGACAAGCAAATGGAAAATCCTACTGGACAGTATTGGGAACAAAAAAGTTTTTAAGAAAAGTAAAATTAGAATTCTGACCCCTCATTTATCATCCAAATAAATGCCTTAGCAATAGAAATGGCTAGGAATTTCAAAATGTTTTGAATAAGATGTTTCTTTGGACCCTTACAACATCTGTTGGGCCCACATGGTAAATTATCTTTGAATCTTGAAGTCTAATGTCTGCAAAAGAAACAGGTGAACAGTAAAAAAATTGAAGGCTTTTCTTTCTGGTTCAGCATTGCTTCCTCCTTAAACACTATTGCAGGAAAAGAGATTCTAATTGTCATGCATTCACTTCTTTTTCATAGACAAGTCAGACAAAATGCAGAAGGATTTTAAAGAGATGGAATGCAAACTGGAACTGCTGTTTCTAATTTCACAAGCTAAAGAAGAGTAAACAATGCAAAAGTATCTGTAAAGCTCCATAGAGGTTTTCTTGGCTTGATGTGCATTTTTCTGTGAACTGAAGCTTCTAGTTTGGAGCTGCTGACAAGTTGATTACACATTACTTGGCTGTTCCCTAAATACGTGAGCCTTTGTTCAAGTAGTTTGTTTTACTCAAGTAATAATCTAGTTCACACTCCTTAATGCATTCATCAATTTGTGGTTTAGCTTGTGTGAGTTAAGTCTGATAGCATAAGGTGAGAACAGTATTGCCAAACTTCAGTAGTTTGTTCATGTGAATAGTGAATGTCACATACCGAATTTTTTCAAGTCCTGTATTTTGTTTCATTAGTTTTCAAGTATGATTTTTTGTGCTAAGGTTTGCAAAAGGCAGTGTTTGCCCCCGGCATTGCATACTGGGAAAAGACAGCATTTTCCTTTTCTTTGCTATGTTTCTTTTAAAATGTTTACCAGGACGTATTTCAGTGTTTTAATAGGTAATTCTAGTTGAATTTTTTCTATTCCATGTTTAAGCAGAAGTGTTTGGACAACAGATATATTAATAGAATGGGAGTTTCCAAGTAGATTTCATTAGTACCTAATTGTTCATGGATTATATAGGGCTGACAAGTAGGAATGAGAATCTGCTTTAATACTTTGGGCTTTCTTTGTTAATGATTTGCGATTTTTTAAATTTTTTTTTTATTTAGAGCAAAATTTTGGGTCAAGTAATATACATACACATTTTTAACTCCTCTGAGTGCTCTTCTCTGACACTTTATTGCGTTTTTATCTTTATTTCACTGAATAGCGTAGCATGATCTTTGATTCAGTAGAAAGGGAAAACTTATTTAAATGAAGATATTTGTACACATTCATTTCCAATTTTCACTTGTTTTCATAATTTAGTTGCAAGCTGAAAATTTACCCGTTTTCTTTAGTAAAATATGCTTCTTAAATCCAGGCAGATTAGATTGGACAATGTTGTTTTTGCTTGGCTGTTGTTTGTCTTGCTCTCTTCCAGAATGAAGGTGCTTAAAGAAGGTTTAATATACCAGTCTGGTATTTCTGGTCTTGTTAAATCTTAATCCTCAGTTTCAGTGAGATAGTTGAAAAATTAAGCACGTTAAACTTGAAGCTAACATTTGTCATATTCATTTTGAAAGCAATTAAATGCCTGAGAGCATGACCTACTCTCACTGCAAGGTGGCATAAATGAGATCTTCACCATTTATTATAAATCTATTTTGATATTTATTTTTCATTTCTCACCATGTATAGATGGAAAATACTTGAGTGCTAGAATTTAGTTGGAGTCATAGGGTGTGTTTTTAACAGGGATTTGGCTTCACTTAGGTATAACCTTGTTTATATTTCTGAATGTGCCCACAATTGAACCAATGTTGTTACAGTTTTGAAGAAAAAGTTTGTTTGAGATATGGAAGTTAATAACTGAAGTTCTTGTTTTTCCCTGAAGGTTAGTTGCATTACTTAAGACAAAGCAGGAGTGAAGTTCCTTGAGTAACTTATGTAGTCTCTTTTCCATGTCTGTATACCATCCTCTTTTCCTCTCCATCATACACCAAAAACCAAGAGGATGTGGTTGCTGCAGATATTAGCTGTTGATAACAAACTTCCAGGGTTTATGAGTGTGTTCTCTACACATAAGCATTTATTCTGCAAAATGTTCTATGCAGCTTCAGCAGCAGCCAGAGCTAGGTCATTCTTCAAACTAGTTCTGTATTTAAATTGATGTGAATATATCATATTTATGTAGTTTGGATAAATGAAAAGACCTTGATTTTCATGTTTCCACTTATGATAAATGGTCAGATTTTTGTGTTTTATGTTTGCTATTTCCTGCTATTGTCACTTCTAGTACATCACATGAAGTTAATCGTTCACAGTTTTACAAGTTTAGACAAAAGTCTAAATGGAATACATTTAAAATTAAATAATGTAGATTAATTATGGATTGGTATGAAAAACTTGAAGCAGATTATTTTGCAAAATGTAGATTAAAGTATTGCCTTAAAAATTATGTTAACTTAGATAACTGTTAGAGTCTATGGCATTAAATGTAGAGAAATTATTACACTGAACAGTGTTAAATGGTGTATTTCCAGTCTAACAGATAAAAAGATGAACTGAATCATCTTTTCATGCATAGTTTCATTTACTGAGCTTCAGAATGGTTGGGAGTAAATAACTTTGTGACAGGAAATTGTTACCAATAGTTCAAATGTTCATTTGATGTAATGCTCTGCTATGGGAGATCAGAGTGAAAACAAAAGTCCCGACATACACTTATGGGAAATTGGATGTTCATTTACTGCAGAAGCAAGATCAGGTTATGCTTTCAGAAATTAATTTAAAAAATCATATATAAATGTTTGTTTTTCTTACAAGGGTTAATGCCTACAGACTGGCTAGTCACCTTTATTGGTGCTTCCAAAATGTTTTCTGTGTGTAAAAGGGGAAGAGTAGCAGTAATGGGGAAATGTAAGAATTCTGCACATATGGTAGCTGAGTGTAGATGTTGAGTGAACTGAGAATGGTTTTAGTAGCTGTATTTCAGAATGATAGAACATTTTGTGACTTTTGTTGGTATATTGATAAATAATATATTATTTCTCATTAAATCCTAGCCTAAAATGAATTGACTCACAAAAGTGATAGTTTCTTATGGAAATATTGCATATTTTTTTTCTTTGGCTTAATAGACTATGTTGTGCTCTGAATGACATGATTTTTATGAATTCTAAATGGATTTAATAATTCTTTCCCAGTAATGAATAGTTTATTCTGCTCAGAGGAGATTCTGTGTTTGCTGCTCTTTCCAACCCTGTGGTGGGATGATTCTGGAACAAACCACAGCAGCTTGAAAGCGATGCACTTTCTAAAGAAAAAAATGCCTCAGTTACCAACCTATTTAGGAGTGTTATATTAAAACTACCTTGAAATTTTGTATTAGTCAGAACTGATGTAAATTCTTGTAAAAAGAAGAAAAGGGCTTGACTGAAGTATCAGAGTTAATTGCTACTTGAGCTAATGTTTGGGGTTAGTGCATCTGGAGGGAAGAATATTCTGACATATATTGTGGGTTTGGGGGAAAGGACATGCATCATCTTTCCATTGGTTTTTTTCATTAAAATGAAGGATGAAAGTAGAACTTTTTAATAAAACAACTTTGCATTTATAAGCATAATGCGGTCTCTTTTTTATGTTCACACACACTGTAATTATAATGCCAGGTAAATTAGCTTCCTAAATTCTGAGTAGCATAGGTTGTGTTTTCAATAAAATGTTAGTTCCCATTCCTTTTATAAGTAGTTTTTGTGCCACTCAACAAAACTGCAAAGGGAGCACATGTGGAGCTTTAAATACTTTTTTACCTAAAGCCCTTTATAGATGGGCTGTAAAAGCACATTGTGTAACATAATAAATTGTATGGAAAGGGACCACATGTTTTTCTAGTAGAAAAAAATGCATTTTAGTAATCTCTGTAGTATGTTTATATTCATATGGCGTATTTTTAATCCTAGTTACTTACCTAACCATTCTTTCAATTCCTGTGTCATGACAAATTTTAATACTTCAGTGAGGAGTAAGTATACTCTGGAAAAATTTCTTGCTGTTTAGATCAATAGGCTTTAAAAAAGGTTAAAACTAGGAAGATGCCTCAGTTCCACATTTCACTCTGAAAATTTTTATTTATAGGTGGTGTAAAATAAAATGGTCCTTTACCTTTGCCTAGAGTAATTTCTAGAGACATATTTTGTAAAAAATTTCCTTTTCCCACCTGAAAGCTATATGCATGCAGAATGCATGTAAATCACCTCTATGAAATGTGAGTCTCACAGCAAGATGCAGAGACCCAGAGAACTGGTGGAAAAAAATAACCAACCTCCCCTCCTGTTCCATAAAAATAGTTTCTTTGTGGGGTTTGTCTCCCTGAGAAACTTCCTGATACTTGGATGCTCTGTCATGTGTAATTGGATTGTAGCTCTTTCTGAATACTGTTTTCTCCTCTTGACAGCATGGGGTAACCTTGGAAATGTTCTCAAGAGCCAGAGCAAGATTTCTGAAGCTGAAAGCGCCTATAGAAATGCCTTGTACTACCGCAGCAACATGGCTGATATGCTTTATAATTTGTAAGTATGTGTGGCTTTCCTGGGGTTGAATTGTCTTTGAAACCTTTTGTGAATGGAGCTATTGATTTACTTGCTGGAAATGGAGATGATGTTATTTGTTGCTTTGTAACAGTAATTTCATTAATTGTGCTCCTTAAACTATGGGGTGGACAGGATTTTTTCTTGGTCAGCGTTATCGTATATTCATGTAATGGGTATGGAGAAGGTAAACTTACAAATCTGTTTGCTTTAAAAGAAGAAAAAAAACCCCCACACTAAATGAAGTAGCAATAGATGAGTTGTCAGCTGCAGCTCTCCATCTGTTTGTGACTTGATTAAATTGTGAGGTGTTATTTAGACTTCTTTTTTAAGTCTGAATAATGCTTGGTGGGCAGAGTGGGTGTAAGCGCTTCAAGCACAGACCAATACCGTTCCATTAGCTCCAGAACTCTGAAATGTTAAAACAGCAAATTACTTTTCTCCTGTGATTGACTTCAGAGCCGCATAGGTTAAATAAAGTTTAATTACTAGAACCCTGTTGTAGGTGTGTAAGAGTGTAAATAACATGAGCATCAAAATAATTATTCAGCAGGGAAGAAGATTTCCAACTCAATAATGTACCAAGTCACGAACACAGAAGCGAGTGTTGTGCCAAGCTTCTCACTGAGGTGGGATGGTGCTGTGTGACCCAGCAGGGAGGGGATGATTCCCTGGGTGTCCCAGCAGGGAGGGGATGATTCCCTGGGTGTCCCATCTCAGTGTTGCGCCTGTGCCCAGCTCAGCACTGCTCATTGTGCTGGCCCTTGTCCTTCCTCCCCCTCCTGCCATGGTCCAGCCAGCCCAAGCCCTCGGAGTGGGGCTGTGATGCAAGACAGACTGGTCACCTCCACCAGCCCTATGCTTTTGTTTCATGTGTGTGTGGAGGACAAAATCCAGGTGACTGCTGTTCCATAGGCAGCCATTTGAAAATTATGTCCTGCGTGCAGCAGAAAAGTGTGACTGTTAGATAAAAAAAGTGTGCAAAACTGCACTCAAACAGTAAGCCTCTTCAAATCAGTCATTAAATAAGTTAAAAAATAACATTTTGCCTGTAAGTCCAGTTTAAAATGGCTGCTTATAATATTTGAAAATGAAGTTTACCATGATAGTATTTCTTTACTAATTTTTCCTTGTTTAAGAAGGAATGAGTTCCCCATTTCATTAACTTGTCGTTCAGTTAAGCATAATCAAACTCAAAATAGTTTAATGATAGAATTTCTGTTCCAAAATGAAATCTGTATTTCAAAATATGTATATTTTTAATAATTTTGTAGTCACACAAATACATGTATACATGTAAATTTCTTCTCTGTTAGGCAGTGAGGAGTATGAAAAACATATTTTTAAGAAGAAATTTCTGCTCACTTTTAAAAAATAACTTCTGAACCCAGCAGAATATTGTAGGAAATAAAGTGACGAGATTGATACATGTATATGTCCCACATGCCATTCATTTTGAAGATGAAAATTCTAGCTATTAAATTTTTTTATATACAATATACAGCCTATGCAGTACTTTTGTCTCTTACTGTGTCATAGAGGGAAGTTGAAGTTAATACCAGGGTAAGAAGAGGAAAGGGGGTTGGATGATAAAGACAGGAACATAAAAGAAATCAGATTTCAGTTGTTTAACTGTTCTCAGAATAAGCTACCAGTCTTCCAGTTTTCCATTGATACACAAAATATATGTCTATAAACCTACATCTTGGTTGAATAGAATTTTTTTAAAAATTCTGCTGAATTTGTGTGGAAGGATTTTAACGAAAATGATGGTTAGAATACATAGGGCTTAAGTAAAGTCTAATTCTTAGCCTTTCTACCACTATATTGAATACCATAGATTCCTTTATTTTTTAAAAAAGTTTCACAAAGCCTTTAGTTACGCAACGGTAGTTGAAAAATCTTGCATGATTTTTTTTCTTTTTATAGGCTTTCTCAGTGTTGGATGTCTCAATATCCAGCATGAAAAATGGGTGGTAAATGGAGTGTCCTTTGATATTACACAAATGAATCAATTCTTTTAAGCACAAACTCTCAAGAGCTCCTTTGCAAGTTAAGCCCATCCTTGGCATATAGTTCTATGGGAGCTTTTTACAAAAATCCTCTGTAATGGTAAAATGTGTCTTACATGTGCTTTCAAGAGGCCAGTCAGTTTTGCTGTTTCTGGCTTTCAGTATGTGCTTTTGAAACTGAAACAGTCACTCACTAGAACGCTAGGAAAAAATCATCCTTACTGTTATTTAGAAGCGCTGTATGTGTCTCATGTTCGTTATTGTTTCTAAGCACTTATGCCTCACTATTTGATGCAAATTAATTGGCATGTGCAGCTCAGTGTTCACTCATAGCAGTAACAAATCCAAGTGCTCTCTGATCAAGAACAAATTATTAAGGTTTAACTCACAATTTTAATGGATAACAATCAAAGAGAGAAACTACATAAACAGAAGTGTTTGATCTCTTCTTTTTCAATAAATTGAAATGTGATGTTGGCTTAGAAGTTGACTATTAATACATTAAAATCTAAATAATTTAACAGACTAGATGAATGGCTGAATTCAGCACTATATTTTTGTTTTCTGACCTTATGGCTCTGAGTTACATCTGCTTTTGCCATTTAAAAAATTTAGAATGCATGACTACATAATTACAGAATCTTAATTTGTAAGTTTGCCTGATTATGAACATGTTATATTTCAGTATTCTCAAAGCTAGGCAGCTCTGCTGATTTCAACTTTTCATAGGGTATTAAATCAGCATAAAATGACCTATCTTTCTATCCTTTTTTTTTTAACTGAGAAAGCGATATGTTTTAATACTGTGAAGTACCAAGGACAGAGCTGTAGAGAAATGATAGTTTATTCTTTCGAACAAGGCAGTGTTCAGTAGATTAAAAACAAACTATTTTAGTTTGTTTTGGCTTTTCAGTCTTTGTTACCTTGTGATTGTTACCTACAGCTCATGGGGTATATTGTATTGTTCCAAATTGCTTATAATTAGTGTCTAAAGTAAAACAGTTAAAAGACAGTTTTACATATATTATTTCACTTGTATTTGGGCTGGCTGTGCTTAGAGTATTCTTTTGTCATCCATATTTGTAGTCTACATTACCTTGATTTTCTCACCTGATTATAGGGATGCTCTCAATCTCACATAAATATTGAATATTCCCTTAAAATTATACAATTACTTGAAATGTTGTATTTTTGGAGTATACGGCCTTATAAAGGATGAATTACTAGCAATCAGCCACCCCCTTGCTTCTCTCCTGAAATACCTCTTTTTGCCTTTAGTGATGTAGGACTGTGTTTACAAGTTTGTTATTCAAATAATTTAATTTCTTTGAATAAGGTTGGACTATGAATTTCTGTAAACTTTACCTTGGAAGATTTAGGGTATCACATCAATAAATGTGGAATATATTTTTTTAGGAATTTTTGTTAGAAATTTCAGCCACTATTGAAGACTTTACCTATCCTAGAAAGTCTAGGATTGCAGTATTTTACAAGCAAATTTTAACTCTGCATCCTTGGGTAAAAATCAATATGAGCAAAATTGTTCCTTGTCTGTTGTTGTTAACCTTTCTACATCGGAAAATGTGTTCCCCGCCTTTTAAGGGTGCTGGCATAAAAATCTCCTTATCAGAGACAAAAAACTCTAAAAGCAGTCTGACCTACAAACCTGTGCTGAACTGTGGTTGAACCTTCCCCAGACAGAGTTCCTGCAACCACCACCTAGTAGGAAACAAGCCAAGCTTATGGTTCCTCTTCCTTTATAGCCCAGAAGTTTTTATCATTCAGGATGTCGAGTTAAAAAGCAAAGAGGATGTGTCGTCTGGTATCTTACATACTTGATTATTGTTTTTCTCAGCTATGAATGCAAACTTGTTGCAAACCTGTTTGGAATTAATCTCTGCTCTGCCAGCTAGTTCTTCCTCTGTCAAAGACAGCAGCTACAATTTGTGTCTTGCTGTAATCAAAGCTGTTCTGATAAAATCTTGCTGTGTTGTCAGATTGGCTCTTGGGGTAGCACCCAAAGGTCGCTTAAGTGACTAATGGTTTCCTGCAGTGCAAAACTCTACTCTGGGACACTTTGTAGGGCCTACATGAGGTACAGATAGCTTTCAAAGTCATATTGAGAGGTGAAAGGCATTCAGTGGCCTAGCTATTCAATTGCTTGTCTCAATATTTGAAGTTGTGGTCAGTTATAGTCCTTACATAAACTTTCACCAGTTTTATAAAGTTAGGAAAATAATTGTTTGAGTCTGCCATTCAGTTTCAAAAAAGACTCCTCTTGTAAGTTCTGTCCATCTCTCTCTGCATTGACTACTGGGGCACATGTGAGGGAATGCACAGCACTGCCCATTGTCCACAGGAGTAAGAAAGACAGGAGCAGTGCCATTCCTCATTCTCACAGCAGCCCTCTCTCTGTCAAGGAAATAGGGAAATCTCATCAATTGTGTGAATTGATGTGGTGCTGAAAGGGTAGTACTCCCAATCAAACTGGGAGTTTGCACCAGTAACAGGAAAAAAAAAAGGACTGTATTTGCTGATCAATTTGCTTGCATTTGGGAGCTGCTCTCTAAATCTGGGAGAACCTAACAGAGTTTTACTGCACTATATGAAAGTCTAGAGGTTGTTTTGAGGGTGATTGTTTAGTTTTTGGGTTTGGGTTTTTTTACTAGTGGGGCTATAGATTGGTTAGTGAGTTCTGCAAAGGAAATGGTTATTCTCTGTATGTTTGGGTTCTTATTGATTAAGAAAGTAGGGTTTATGGTAGCATCCATACCTACCTTTCTACCTGCTAGTTTTGCAAATGATAGTGAAAGAGTTGCCTTAGGCAAAGCACATCCTCTCTTGCTGTGTGGCTGGAGACACATCTGTGTGGGAAATAAAAAAAAAATTTCTTCCATTTCGTTCTTTGTTTGCTGCTGCAGTATTTAGGTAAATAAAGTCCTTTGTAGATAATCCCACCCAAAATCAATGGGATGAATGTAGCCTGAGGCACGGAAGAACTGCAGTCATGGCAACATAATAGCTAACAGTCCCTGTATTAGTTGTTATAAACCAGTAAACAAAATCGATTAAACTATTTAAATATTGTACCTGGATTGAAAAATTTATAAATATTTCACTAACGTACCTGTTTACTTTGACAGTTGCAGTTGCTGTGTATCATACTCGGCCAATTTATGCCAGCTTTAGTCACTGAGGAGTTTGCTTTGCAAGTAGACCAGCTGGCTTTAATAGGACTACCAACAGGAAGAAATTAATATGAAACTTAAGAAAGACTGTAGACCATCTACTGCTTGTTTATATTCTGTGACTGCCTTCTGGTCCCTGAAAACATTTTTGTGCCGTTAGTGTTTAGTGACTTTTGGTCAAAACCGAAGCAGAGGAGGAAGACAGGAAGATTTTTCATTGTTGGGCAAGCAAGATAGGTAAAAGTTGGCAGCTTAAAGAATTCAGGAAGGTTGCAAACAACTCATTTGGGGGAAGTGTTTTCCTGCATAAATTAATGAGCAATTCTATCTACAGAAGTGATGTGCATAATTTCCAGATAGTCAGAACTTGCTTCTCATTTTTTTTCATTTTGTTTTTCTTCCTATTAAAAAACAGAATTCTGAGCCACTTCCTAAGTCACTTGGAGAGGTCTGCTACTCTTGCAAGCAGTCAACATGTATAGCCATTTCATAAATGATTAACACTCGACTGTAAAAGTAGCTAGAAGCAATGCAGGCAAAAAAAAAATCCTGTTGTAAGGTTCCAGAATCTTGCTACTAATGATAGTTAGAACTTGTCTCCTAATTAATCCTAAATTAACTCATGGACAGTTTATAACTGTCTACTGTGTGTCCTATGGTTTAAGTAGCTTTTTCTTTTCCAGATACTTTTATCCTCATGTATTTCACAGAACAAAGGAATGTGTGAGGTTAGAAGGGACCACAGAGGGTCATCTGGCCCAACCTCCCTGCTCGAGCAGGGTCATCCCAGAGCACGTGGCACAGGATTGTGTCCAGATGATTCTTGAGCCTCTCCAGTGAGGGAGACTCCACAACCTCTCTGGGCAGTGTGTTTCCAGTGTGTGGTCACCCACACAGTAAAGAAGTACTTCCTCATGTTCATTTATTCTTTCACAGTACTTGTCTTACTAAACTGTAGAAGCCCCGTTTTTCCAGTTATGTCAGTAAACTGTCTTTGCACAGAAGTTGCAAGTTTCATTTAATGTTTTCATTTGTCTGCCTTAAAATGGGAGGGTGAGCTGAAATCTCCAAAGAGCAGTTATAATTTTGCAGTGTAAGCAAAGAAGTGAGAGGCATGTCAAGAGCAGATCTGCTCCTGGCTATAGCAGACACTTCCTTATACAGCCACGTGCCCTGGCCACTGGGAGGGTGTGCCCGCAAGGTGTAAACTCCAGCTGAACAATGTTATTTCACTGCATCTAGAAAAGTCAGGTTTTCCTGGCTTTGTTTGATCTGAAACTAGAACTGGAGACTCATAAATCTAGTAGTTTTTGTACTGCCAGAAGGTACAGTGAAAACTAGTGATCAGTCAGGACCAATTTCACAAGGCAGTTTCATGCCTTGGTTTGATTATGTCCTTCTTTTTCTCTTTGTTCTATCAAACCTCATAACAAATACAAATAAAACACTAATTAGTTGGTGGAATTCAGCACTCAGTCCTTCATCTGAGCTGCTTGGGTTTTACATATGAAAAAGAGAGAGAGACACTGACAGACTGACAGTTAATGTAACAGCTTTTAAAAGAAAAAAGTCTTTTGGAAGAGAAGTTTAAAAAAAACCCACCTCAAAGTATCAAGTAATTAATCAAAAGTGTCAGTATTAGAGCATGTATTGAACACAGAAGATTAATTTGTAATAATTGCAAATAAGACTTCTTTTAATCACAAGACCGCAAATGTTGTACACTTACCAAAGTAATTTGTATTGGTGAAGATGACCAATTACTGTATTACTTCTCTCAATATGTTACATTATTTATTCCAGAACTACAATAAGAATGGAATTTCTTAGATAAATTGTTTCAAAATTGTGTGTGAGAGTGCTTTTGCTTTTTAAAAAATTAAGAAGAAGCTTAAATGTCAGACTATGCACATAATTTTTTTCTGTTAATTCTCCTTCTATCAGTAGAAAACAGGATCAAAATATCATAATTAATCTTCCTTGGAGTAATGACAGTGTATAAAAATTTTTAAAGTAAACAAAATTCGGCTTCTAGAAAATTTAGAAAACGTTATTTCTATCCTGATGATCATACCTCTTGCCATTTGCAAGATACTTGACAGTAGTTACTAACCTTGGTGCCATGCCAAGAAGTATCCTGAATGTATTCCCTCATTGCTCACTTTACTGCTAGTACCTACTAAATGTAAGTTCTCTTCATACTAAAAGTGATTTACTACCTAATCTGAAGTTAATTGGGAGTTTCAAAGTGCAGTCATGTGATGCTGATAGGATAGTATAGAAGGAAAAGAGGATATATTCCTCGATTCTGTTAAATCCTAATCCAGTGACAAGAAGCAAACTACTTAGATGGTGGCTATTTCTTTAGCTAACTGCCCTTCTCTTTTCATCCGTTGAAATTTACTGGTTTAATTCAAAAAGTTTTCTTGAGATGTTGGAGGGAAATAAAATTTTCACTGATTTGAGACTGGAGATAGAAGAAGTCCAAGCACTTTGTAATTTGAAAAGCTATCAGCAGATGAAAGCATAGAGGAAGAAAAGAAAATTGCTGTAGGTTAGGGAAACTCCAAATAAATATGATACCACTTCCACCTAAGAGGATGAGCTATGTTTTGAGTTATATGACAAGGGATGCTGACCCCTGGGTACTGAGGTCTGAGTCTCTACTCTGAAATGACTAGTTTTTAAGGATTTTTAAGTCATTCTGTTTTTAATATATTTGTATATGCTTTATTTCAGTCTTCTAAAACTTGGAAAACTGCAATGCTTTGGGCCTTCATTTAGGCGTGCAATGTACATTCACGTCAGTGATGTCCAGACCACTTCTCAGAAATTTGTGGGTGGCTGGTGTAAAGTGAACTTCACAAGGATGTTTTTCTTAAAAGCTGAATTAAAGCCCATATATTATGAAACTGGAAATATTCAGTATAATTTTTAATACCTCATCAGTTAGTAAATTTGTTTAGAGCATAAAGAATACAGGAAAACCCAGACCTGTTGCAGGTACTTAGCTGCACAGTGAATAATCTAGTGAAATTGCTCAACAAGGGGAGTCCTTAGCATAACACATATGAAGAGCTAGGTGCTTAACTTTCCTGCATTTGAAAAAGAGCTGCTTATTTCAGGTCAACAAAAGATGCCAGGCTAATCATTAATGACTTACAAATACCTCCATCATACTCTATCCACTTTAAAAAGTCTTGCAGGCTATGATTTTCTCAACTGAGTAAATTAATCTCTTTGGTTCCAAGAAAGCCAAAACTATTCTGTTTAATATCTGCTTTGTTAAAGCCATATGGATGTTCCTGATGTCTATGAATTTATTCATGGAATAATTTTTGCACTGAACTGTTAGCAAGAGTGCTTATATCTCTGAAACACCAGTTAGCATATTTTTCTTTGTTACCCAAGTTTTGTTTTCAGTGTTTGTTTTCAAGTTACCCTTTGTAGTAACCTCACACCTTTCTCTTTTCTTTTCCTTGTTTTTTTTCCCCTTATGCAGAGGATTACTACTTCAGGAAAACAGCAGGTTTTCAGAGGCATTGCATTACTATAAACTGGCAATTGGTAGCAGACCCACACTAGCTTGTAAGTATTTTAACTATACAAGCTTGTATAATGTTGACTAGAGTTTCAATAGAAATTTTTCCTACTCTTCAATAACACTTTCTTTTTTTTTCAGAAGTTTTTAAATCAGAAAGCAAAAGGTGAAATTGTGCCCTTGAAAGCAAGTTTTTTAGTAATGTTTACTAAACATTTAATGTGGTACAAGTAAGAAGCAGATAATGAATTAACACTCAGCAGCGCTACTAGAACTTAAAACATTTCTGATATGGGGTGTTGAGCCACACATGCTACTGCCCAAATTTTAAGGCTCCTGTTTTCTGTTTCTTATAGGCAGTCCCTGATATTTATGGTATGTGTGAGTAAATAATACAAATATTTTTGAAGTCCTTTCATTTTTTCTTTCTTGTCTGGGGAAAATGGAATATAATCATGGGGTGTTGCCTGTAATAGGTTCCAAAATTAAGTGATGCTGTTTGAGATTGCTTAGACTTTCATACCTTCAGTATTAATCTTCTCTGTATGTATGTATGTATGTTTCTATGTATATTTTTGTAACACTTCGAACAGTGGTGCTATATGCTGCAGACAGTCCTAATAAGAGGAACAAAATGGAATACCCTGGCCAGCCAGTGATTCCTTCTCTCCTTACTCAGTCTTTATAGTCACTTTCTTCTTTCCTTGTCTCTGAACTTTTACCTTTTATATGTTCACATATGTTATGTGTTCACACTCACACCGAATGATCTATGTCATTGAAAACCCAAATTAGATAATCATGGGATCTCTACCAGATACTACTTAGAATTAAAACAGTAGATATAGCGTAACAGAACTCCATTAAAAGATAACATTTTTTCCCTCTTCACAGCTGCCTATTTAAATACTGGTATCATCCTGATGAACCAAGGGAAGACAGAGGAAGCCAGGAGGACTTTTGTGAAGTGTTCAGAGATCCCTGATGAAAATCTGAAAGATCCTCATGCTCACAAAAGCTCTGTTACCAGCTGTCTTTATAACTTAGGAAAACTTTTTCATGAGCAAGGACGCTATGAGGTAAGACTCCAGATTTGTCTATAATATGTTTATGACGCCTTCATATACAAATAATACCTACTGCTGCCACCCTGACTTCCAAAGTACATCACAGGCAGAAATTGATTGAATTTCACCAGATCAAGATTAGCATGTTCTACAGAGAATATTTGTTCTCTACGGCGACTGTGTAATGATATTAATTAGCAGTGTGGTGTTCTCATGTCAGAGTCAGCATTAGCAGTGGTCATACCTGATATGTGTTAGTTCATTGGTTTTGGCTTTGTATCCATGGCTGGTTTGCAAATGATAAAACCTGATTAAAGGCCAGTCAACATACAGTGTACTGGCTTTATAATTCAAAACAGAGTAAGTCCATCTTTAGCTGGGAAAGTGCAATTATGCTTGCATTTAAGTCGCCAAAAATAAGGCCCAGTTGAAATAATTTAAAACTTCTGTGATTAAAAACATCCCACTGCATGTTATTTTCAGATGACTTGACCTGGGTGCTAAAGTGGGTTGGATATTTTTAATGTAACCATATACTGCACCCAAGCCATGCCATCTCATTTACTTGTACAACTGTGACTGTTGTGATTCCTCTCCATTTTCCCTGATGAACTTAACTGAAACTGTACATTCACTTGAGGTTTGACCTTTAGCAGTATTTGAAAGAAATTCATGCTCTCTTTGCATTGCCAGGCATACTTCAGAACAGGAGTTGTGAGTGGTTTTGATCCATATAAGTGTTCCTGACTGTGACAGTTACATCAACTGTTTTAAGATCAGGCATGCACAAGCTGGACAGATTCCCTGTCATCTGTCTGCTGCGTCCGGCTCTGTCAGATGGAGTTACTAATTGGTTAAAACACAGACAGCTAATGCATATATACAGAGAAGAGAATAGAACAGCAGCATGTTGTCTGCACAGCTGATAGTGTGTAGAGTTGGAGTTCAGTGCCTGCGAGGTACAAGGGCTTTTAAGAATACAAAACATCAGATTTCTTCCTGGTGGTCATTGCAGCCTTTATGAGCTGTGGCTGTTTGATGCAGAGCTAACAGACTGACCAGTAAGCATCCAAAGTGCTGCATGAATAAATGCATGATCAGGTAGTTTAAGGCACAGCATATTTGCAAAGGGATTCCAGTTTTGGCATTCTTGACTTTATTGTGCATCTCATTCTTTCTGTGGAGCAGACTTCAGTTGTGAGGATTATGCTTTGTTATTATTTGTCAGTAGACAGTGATTTCTTTGTTTTTAGGTCACTTAGTGTAGTTAATCATCAGAAAGTCCTTTGTCTGCAATTTGCTAATACTCCATATTGTTTGACAGCCTACAGAATTTTATATATTTATAAACTCATCAGTCATTAAGGGGTATAAACAAATGTTACTTCTTCCTGGAAGAGAAGTTGCACTATTGATCTCTTGTCCATAAGACTCACTGAATTTGGTAAAATTCAGGTAAAAACAACTATTTAAAAGGAGAAATTTTGTACTTTCTGTGACATTTTTGATACCGATGTGTTTTCTCTGTCCCTGCACCTTTCATTTAGGGAAGCAAGTTAGTTTGGCTTTACTTTATCTGTGAAAGGATGCTTTTGAAGTTGGTGTTTTCCCACTTGTGTGTCTCTTTTCAGGATGCCCTTACGGTTTACAAAGAAGCAATACAGAAGATGCCAAGGCAGTTTGCACCACAGAGCTTATATAACATGATGGGTAAGTGCACTGTTAGTGCTTCAGAATGATATTTGAGGAGTCAGGCAGGGTGAAACAAAAGACCTTATCCAGGAAACTGGTGCTCAAATTAATGAGCTAATAAAGCACAAAAATAATTACCTTTAGTAGACACAAGCCAAACTAGGTTCAGAGCTTAAATGCCAGCAACCGCAATACTGGTAAGGCACAATAAATCATGAGACTATTAGATTCTGGATATCTTTAAGAGTGTCAATGCAGCGTTTTTGCATTTAGAATGCATGGATTAATGTTTTTCTCTCTCTCCAGTATCTCTCATCCATTACCTTGGAGGCCCTGTGTGCCCATGTGTCTATGGGTGTTAGATGTTCAATTGCCTTGTGAACCAACAAGTTGTCCAAACAGACCCACAGAGATAGTTGTACTTTTTTTCTTAAGTTATGCCAAAAACTTATTTCCCAGCTGATGCACTTCAGTTTGGGTATCTACAATGAGAGAATTCTTCTTATTCTTCTTCCAGGACCAGCTATCTGTCCTTCAAAATTTTAAGAGTCTCTTGAGTGCTCCAAAAACCCATCAATTTAACTGTGAGAAGTTTTTTTGTTTAACTTCAGTTCCTCATATTCTTCATCACATTTTTATATGGGATACATTAAACAGATAAAAGAAGAGATATATGAATTATTACTTATAGTACTCAGATCTGAAAACAAGAGGGCTGGTTCTTATTGTCCCAGAGATACTTGTAAGGGGAATTCTCTCTCACTTAGCATGTGTTTCTGCTAAGCAGCCTCAGTGTTTGGCCCAGTACTCTCCTGTTTGGGATAGAAAAGGATGTAAGAACCTGTACTTTAAAGTAGTTCAAAGTGGTACAATTAAAAATATATGTGGAAACAATTAGGATCAAGAGGAAGCATGTGGGATTTTGTGTGGTGTTCCCCCCTACCCCCCGACCAGTGCCTTGTATACAAGGGAATGCACTGGTTGATACCAATTGGTATGACACAGTTGTTGACTACATTTTCAGGAAAGGCATTTTTTATTAGCACCTTACAAATACTAGGGCCCAGCAAAAAGTAAAATTGTAGTTGTAACTGATGCTAAATGTTTGAAAAACATAAAAGCTAAATTAAGTACTTCTCTTGCCACAGTGACAAAGTATTTAATGTCAGTAACAGTATAAACACTTTCCTAGCAGTTCATACAGTTGAATGGAGAGTTACTTCTCCCTGGATGCTAAACTTTACCAGATTGATTCCAATGGCTAATATCTATAGATTGCACAAATTGATTATTACATATACTTTAGTTCATTGTCAGTCTTAGCAAAATTATTGTTTTATCGGTTTTATTTATCAGCATTTGCTCATAAATTTGGTAGTGGTAACAGTCATCAATGTGTGAATTAAACTTCTGCTTCCTATTGGTGTCCTGGAGTGACTGCTGAGATACTGCAGTGCTCCAGCAAATCCTTTGAAGTTTGACTGCCCTGTTTAGTGCAGATATGCTTTTCATAATTCTGATAAAAGTGCTCTTCAGAATATAAAATTGGAAAACATAAACCACTGCTGTTTCTAGCATGTAATGGTTGTCCCATTATAAAGGAGGCTTGTGCTACCCTTTTTCTTTTCCAATGAATAGATGCTTCCATTAAAACCACTATGACCTATAAGTTTCTTCAGATTTTTACTTCTTTTTGGTTGCTTTTTAGGTTCAGGAGGCCTTTCTCAATTTCCTTTGTAAGCACAGTCTGTGACGTCCAAGTTCACTCTGTTCCTGCGATTTGCATTTATTAAACTCACAAAACCACAAAGACTAGCTCAGTCCTTTGCCCAGGTTTGGCTCCTGCTGTACTTCCTTACTCCACTCCTTAACCTGTGCTCTGGCTTCTGCTTCCTTTAAGCTGCTGCCAGCACTTCATGGATGTCTTGGTGGCATAACAAGTTATGGTCAACTGAGTGCACCGTAGCTCCTTATGCAGCTCTGAGAATTTCAGTTTATCATTAACGTAGCATATATTTGTGTTTTGGTTGCTGTTGTGATGGCAGCTTTTACAGGGAAGACAGAACCTGCTTCTCACTGGTTGCTGAAGTGTTGCTTTCAGGTTATGCTATGAAGGCAATCCGAGAGGCTACATAAAGTTGGGTGGTGACTTGAATTGAACGCAGTGCAGCTATATTAACAGGACTCAGACTGATCTGTTCAAAGCTGTCCTGGGTGTGTCTGCATAAGCCTACATGACTGCAGTTAGTCTCTCCTACCTGTAATAGTGTAAAGATGAGATGACAAGACAGAGCTAGGTAGCTATGCTTCTTTATAGTGTGGAAAGAAAACCATACCCCTGGGGAGTAATGAAGCCCATCTGATTTAGCTATCTATTTAAGATTCTACACATAATCCCTGCAAGCATTCTTCTTCTCTAAAAGGAGCTGACTAACTTAGACGTAGTAGCTCAAGTTGGGTGAGATAAATCCTAAATACCTATTCAGTCATCTCTTTGCATCATGTGTGACAGGAGAACAAGGCAACTGCATCCATTATCAGGAGTGCATCCGCTGAGTAGCTCGTACTCTGTCACTGAGTATCAGAAGGCCGACTGGAGTGTTTATTTCTGTTTTGATGTTCAAGACAAAATTATAAACACATTTGCTATAACACTTTCTTTGATAAACAGCATTACATAAACTTGTCTGCCTACTTCTTGCCTTTAAAAGGGAGACCAGAGGAACTGAAATAGGCCAGTGCTGTCTCGTGTGCTTGCAACTGCATAAACCTGACTGAGCTGTGCCCACTTGCTGTATGATCATTGCTGGGGAGGAAGGGGGAGTAGCAGAAGGAAGTAGTCCTTCCCCATCTTCTTACATGTGGAAAAAGTCTTCACAGCTTATCATGAAATCCAAGAATAATTACAGTTTGAGGATTATCTGCTGTGGTTGTTACTGTGATGAATGTATTCCCAGTCTCTGGCCATCTCTTTGCTTGGCTGAGCGGCACACATTGCCACATATGGGCATGTGATATAAAGAAACAGTGCTTCCTCTAATTTTTAATAATTACTCATTTGTGTAACTGAAGATTTTTTGGAAGGTTTTTCTTCTCCTGTATGATGTATATGACCCACTTGAAAGAGAATAAACAGGAGATGAACTGTTTAAACAGAATCAGGTTTGAACTCCAGCACTCTGAGTGCAGTAGCATTAACACTCCAGCAGTGCTAAGCCTTTACACCACCTGCTTTCCCTGTTTGTGTTACACTTCTTTTCCTGTGCTTGCTTCTATTGGCCTTTTGCTTTGACAGGCCCAGTGACTCATTCCTCTGGTGTGTCAGTCTGCCTGACAAATGTTCATCCTTCAAAACTCTATGGAACTTAACTCTTAATGGGAAAAAGAAGTATTGGGGCTCAAGAAGCAGGCATCCATTTGACTTTGCTTTTTTTTCAATATACAGAAGACAGGTCTGTAATATCAGCATCAGATGTTCTAAGTTTGTGCATATGAAAAAGTTGCAGGGAAGAGTTTGGTCTCCTGTTGCTGTGATTTATTTTGCCAGGTGTGCAACAACTCAGCTAAAGAAACCATATGTTTCTCTGGCTTGGTACCAAGAAATAAAATCTTTTCATTTCTTTTTCTTAGGAGAACCCAAAACAGCTAAAAATGAAAACTCTAAAACTAGAATCAAAATAATTATTCAACAAGCTGTATTAGGTTGGCTTGTTATTTATTTTCTCTATACCATATTGCTTTGATGTAAATTAAAAAGTACATGCTAAGGTTACACAGATTAATTTGCTTGGCATGGCAACTTGCACTACAAAGGCCAGAGTCCAGCTCAGCTGAATTAAATAGGTAATATATTTTGTTTAAAGTTTCAATTAAAGCCTGAGGTCAAAAGATAAAATGGTCCCTGTGGGATCTTGAACACTTTAATACCAATATTAGGATTGCTTAAGGATCAGCCTCTGCTCTAGATGTTTTTTGCGTTCTTGAAATCTGATATTGTACAGTTGATTGTATTACATTGCTTTTAAAACCACCCTAGCCCACCTGCTACAGTAATTCATACTCCTGACAGTTAAGTGGTGTGAAGTGGACCATGGAGGCTTTATTTTAATACCAAACAGTAACAAGAAAGATGTTGGGGTGGCATTGTTCAGGTTTAGATTGGAAAGATACTGTCATAAAGACAAATTACTTGATTGCACTTCATCTGCCCTTACTAACTAACATCTGAATGTCTATTTTCAAATGCACTTCAGGCAAAGCCTTACAAACATTTTTTATGAGAAATGCAAGTCACAAAAAAAGCTAACATTGCAGGAGTGAATACAGTTAATGATGCACAAGTTAAAGTTTAAATTCTCCTTGTGAATCTGCTGGATTGCACATGGACAGAAAACAAATCATATGCAAGTGTACAGACCAGAAAAGGGGAGCCAGATTTTACATCTGGTGCAGAGGTTTGTATCATAAGTACAAAGGCTTAGCATGCAGAGAGACTTTCTCTGTTGATGATTATAACATAACTATCACTTTACTTGATTATGCTTTTGGGTCGATGTGGCTGTTTCTAACAAGCCTGTTAATATTGTTAAGGCTCCTATCCTATTTACCCCTTGCTCACATTAAATGCTTTCTTATTGAATTATTTTGAAATATTGTTTAGAACTCCAGGAAACCCTTTGATATAGCTTTACTCTACATGCTGAGCAACACTTAATTTTTAAGATCCAAAGATGATTAAGCTGTGAGATACATATCCCACATCATAAGTTATGCAGAGTGTGGTACCTGCACCTATCTAAGCTTTAGTCCTCAGTGTGCTTCCTATGCATCTCATGATGTTTGACTGGTAATTTCTTACTAAGTGTATATTATAAGTCTTTTTCCTTTTAAAACTAGCTTGGATGGAAAAAAGAGTAGTTTTTTTTCTTTCACATGTACATTGTATTATGTGTTCCATGGAAATAAGAACAGAGTCCTCTCCAATGGTGATGGGATAAAATGCTGGGCTTCCTTCTCTGCCCCTTCCCACCCTCATTCTGATACTTTAACCCTTCCCCTTCTGAGACTTTGCAGACTGTGGTAGTTTATATCTGGTGTGCAAAGCTAAGTAGCTAAGTGCTGCATCCAGCTGGCAGTCAGTCTCTGGTGGTGTTCCCCAGGGCTCAATATTAGGGCCAGTCCTGTTTAATATCTTTACTGATAATCTGGATGAGGGGATTGAGTGCACCCTCAGTAAGTTCACAGACGACATCAATTTGGGTGGGAGTGTTGATCTGCTGGAGGGCAGGAAGGCTCTGCAGAGGGATCTGGACAGGCTGGATCAAGGGGCCAAGGCCAACTGGATGAGGTTCAATAAGACAAATTGCTGGGTCCTGCACTTGGGTCACAACAGCTACAGGCAGCGGGAAGAGTGGCTGGAAAGCAGCCCAGAGAAAAAGGACCTGGGGGTGGTGGTCAAGAACAGCTGAATATGAGCCAGCTGTGCCCAGGCATCCTGGCTTGTGTCAGAAATAGTATGGCCAACAGGACCAGGAAAGTTATTGATGCTCCGTTCTCTGCACTGGTGAGGCCACACCTTGAGTCCTCTGTCCAGCTCTGGGCTCCTCACTACAATGAAGACATTGAAGGGCTGGAGTGAACCCAGAGAAGGGCAACAAAGATGGTGAAGGGTCTGGAGCACAAGTCCTATGAGGAGTGGCTGAGGGAGCTGGGGATGTTTCATCTGGAGAAGAGTCAGGAGAGACCTTATTCTTCTCTCCAACTCCCTGAAAGGAGGTTATAGCCAGCTGGGGATTGGTCTCTTCTGCTGGACAACTAACAACACAACAAGAGGAAAAGACCTCAAGCTGTGCCAAGGGAGGTTGGACATCAGGAAGAACTTATTCACCAAAAGGGTTGTCAAGAGTTGAAATGCGCTACCCAGGGAAGTGGTGTAGTCACCATCCTTGGAAGTATTCAAGAAATGATTGGATGTGTCACTGGGTGCTATGGTCTAGTTGACGTGATGTTTGGTCAAAGGTTAGACTTTGATGATCCTTGATGTCTTTTCCAACCTAAATGATTCTGTGATTCTATGATTCTAAGTATGAACCTTCAATCTGATTGCAGTGTCTCCTGATTGTTCACTTTGCTTTGAGGGATTCAAGCTGGGTATGAAGGTTACAGCAGTGGATTGCTGGAGATGGTAATTGATTCAATGTTTGAGAGCAGGTTTGGGGTTTTGTTCCCCAGATTCACAGTTTTTCTTAGTTTTATCTCTTTGGACTACTGATGTATATTTTAATGTGAAATGCTTGAGTTTTCTTAGATAATAGTCTGAAAAAGCTGATTCTAAGGATGAAACACTTTTTTATTTTGAACATGCAGGGTTTTATATGAAAATAAGTATAGTAATAATGTTTGCAGACCAAAAATATAGTCCAATACTGAAATTGGACAACAGGCATCCCAGTTAGGCATGATTCTAATGGAAAGTGCTTCTATTAATAGTGTTTTAAAGAACCTATACTGGCATGAAAATGAAATTACCTATCTTGTGTGAGCTCAATGCCTCTATTTTTGTCAGTATGCTTCTTTCACTGGAAGCCTTTGTACAGCAGGAAACAGCTGCAACGTCCATGCTGTTCCATGCTGCAGCTGATGTTGTTTTGCCCTTCATTTATATCTGTTTTCTACTTTAGGTATTTTTCTTCAAAAGTAGCTTAGTGGTCTGATTAAATCAGATAAGGCTTTGCTTTGGCTAATTGAGGCCTATAAGAATTTGTTCAAAGTAAATGTGGATTGACTCCCATCCATCAAAAACCCTGATAAAATACAATACGTTCCTTGAAATCTTCAAGGCGATTAGTCTGTAAAGGGAAAAAAATCCACACAGAATGTGCTCAATCTGTGCAGAACTTGCTCATTATGTTCACATGCTTCAGCTGTTTCGGGGAAGATGTGCATGCACTGCATATTTATAACCAAAGCTGTTAATCTTTTGTAGTATATCTTAGACACCAGTATAGTATAACATCAAACTGTGCTTCCAGATTTATTATGTTATTGTATGGTACCAAAGGGAAAAAAGACGGAAGTCTTATATCTATGGAAGTGCATTTATGGTGAGCACATCTGCAATATTGATTTGCATAAGAAAGTTGCATGGTTACATTATCAAAGCACAAACTCCTTGAGGTATTGTGACACACAGGGATGCAGACCTCTCCATCATTTTCTAAGGCAACTCGTTTATACTCCCAATTCAAAGAAATGATTGAAAAATTAAATTCTGATGGAATGTATATATTAAAGATTTTTCTTTTCAAAGGGCATCTCCATCCTTCTTTGTGTTTTGGCATCTGGTGTCTTGTCCGTGTCAAATTTTATAATTTCTATATTACAATTTTACCAACCAGAAATTTGAGGGGCAGATAACTAACATGTATAAAGATGATGCAAGGCAGGTTTACCCCACATTGTCTCCTTTGTGAAGACAATTTTTCAGTTGTCTTTTCAGCAGTATCTTTTGGAGTCCGAAAAGGAGGACCACTGGAGGGACATATCTTCTTAATCTGAAAATATGAGTACATTACACCTGTGGAGGTACAGTGCTTTTACTTCCACAGTTCTATTGTCCTTTCTGATCAGAAAGTCTGGCATGCTCCCTACCAGGATATGGCCCTTGCTTGCTATGACTGCGTGCATCTGAAACAGAACAAATACGAAATCAGCAGATGAGAGGTTAATCTAGAACCATGTAACATACACTCATGTAAATGGTACCTGATTTTGCTTTTTAACAATACGTGGTATGTATTGGAAAATCTTGTGTCTCTTTTTTTACATTTATTTTTTGTACAAACACATTCCACTTAATTATCAAGTAAAATATCAGCCTTTAGGGGAAACTGCTGCTAGCAAGCTAATCTTTTATTAGCATCATTATTTTATATAAATATTTAATGTTTATTGTGATTGTTAATATGTTTTAATTATTGTTAATTATATGTTAATTATTGTTAATACTATGTTAATTAAATGTATTTAATTATAATTTATATCCTGGCATGATTTTAGTGGGGAGGTTTTGCTGGTTTATTATTTTTGTGGGGTTTTGTTTCATTTTGTTTATTTTGAAGGAATATTTTTAAATTCCAAGGATTCTGAGGAGGTATGGGAAAATACTGTTGGTGAATGGTAGTTGTGCAAGTAGTCTATCTGTGTGGCAAATAAAATCCACTTGAGTATAGGGACTTAATTATAGTGGTGTAAATCTAGCTAGAAGGTATCCCGTTTCTCATTTCTTTGAAAGTGTTAATAGAAGTGTTAATGAACTTTGTATGCACTTCTTTAATGGTGTTTCAGTTACCTATTTATGTTTTTCTTGCACTACATTAGTAAATGAGAATTACAGTTTAATAATATATGCTCTTTCTTGTAGAATAAGCCAAGAAATTGGTTCAAAAAACTCAGAAAATATTAGCTGAACTAACCTCTGTAAAAATGGAAAGTTTTGTATTACTGATTTGTCCCATTTTACTCCAGTCATCTATTGAATTTATTACCACCACTCATTGTGCAGGCAATGCTGCACGTCTGTGTGTTGATACAGATTAAGGATGGGAAATAACTGTCCATTTGTGTCTTAAGGTTTTCACTGCCATAAATTTCTTTCTCTGTCATTGTTAGCTCTTTATTGAACTTTACAGATCTGACAGGTTTTATTAATAAAAATGTCTGTGTATGGCCATTCAGATTTTTAGCATGAGATTTGAAAGATTTTGCAAAAAAGTAATTTTTAAAGTAAATATGTTTTTATGTGTTGGTTTGCATGTTTTCTGCCAATGGACACTTTTGTTACCTTTCAAATGACTAAATTATTTGTGTTGCAAGTTTATGTGAATGCGTGATTGGAAATGACAAATATTATTTTTCTTATTTTAATCTCAGACACACAAATGCATCCTGAATTACAGAAATCAATCCATACATGTTTTCTCTGACATTTTGTTGGAAAATTATCTCAAGCTGGCATAGCTATTATTAAATTGCATCAGTCTGATGCATAAAATAACTTGATTGAATTAATGGTTCAGTTACCCGTTGCTTGATTTTATTCTGTTTTTTGAGTATGGCAGTGGTCGGAGCTGTCGTAAGTTTTCAACTCACTCTGTTTCCTTTCTTTCATTTAGAAAAAATTTTAGAACAGTTATTAATAGATTTAATAACGGACCCCCTAACAGTGCTTCCTTTTGTAGTAATCATATGTTCTAATTACTTATAATACAGGAATTCTTGTTACAGGTTCCTCAGGAAAAAAATGTTCAGTTTTAGAGAATTCCCTGCAAAGAGTCACAGAATCACAGAATTAGCTGTGTTGGAAGGCACCCACAAGCATAATCAAGTCCAACTCCTGGCCCTACACAGCACTATCCCCAAGAGTAACACCATGTGCCTCAGAGCATTGTCCAGACTTTTGTTGGATTCTGTCTGTCTTAGTGCTGTGACCACTTCCCTGGGGAGCTGTTCCAGTGCTCAACCACCCTCTGGGGGAAGAATCTTTTTCTAATCCACCCTGAACCTCCCCTGACACAACTTCAGGCCATTCCCTCAGATCTCACTGGTCACTACAGAAAAGAAATCAGTGTCTGCATCTCCGCTTCCCCTCATGAGGACGTTGCAGACGGCAAATGAGGTTTTCTCTCAGTTCCTCTTCTCCAGACTGATCAGACCAAGTGACCTCAGCTGCTCCTCATACAGCTTCCCCTCAAGGCCTTTCACCATCTTCATAGCCCTCCTTTGGACACTCTCTAAGAGTTTAATGTATTTTTTCATATTTTGGTGCCCAGAACTGCCCCCGGGACTTGAGGTGAGGCTGCCCCAGTGCAGAGCAGAGCAGGACAATCCCTGCCCTCACCCGGCTGGTGATGCTGTGCCTGATGCCCCCAGGACAGGGTTGGCCCTCCTGGCTGCCAGGACACTACTGACTCCTGTTCAACTTGCCACTGACCAGGACCCCCAGGTCCTTTTCTACAGCACTGCTCTCCAGCATTACATTCCCCAGTCTATCCATATACCCAGGGTTGCCCCATCCCAGGTGCAGAATCCAGCACTTCCCTGCGTTCATCTTCATATGGTTGGTGATTGCCCATCTCTCTAATTTGTTGAGATCTCTCTGCAGAGCTTCTCTGCATTCAAGAAAGTCAACAGCTCCTCCCAGTTTTCGTCTGTGTACTTCAGGGGAATAGTTTCTTTCTTTACAGTTTGATATTTAGATTGACATATTGTTGCTTTGTTTCTAGGTGCCCCACTCAGAAATATACTCAAAATTTCAGGAGCTTAGTTTGTGAAGTAGTTGAGCTCTTAAAACCTATTAAAAATTGAATTTGCAAGTACTCCAAAGTTTTAATCTCTTCTTATATCAGAATCCATCATGGAAAATAGATGAGAACCTTGGATCTGTTTGAAATTTGGCAATGCATTCAACCTTTACTACCAGCAGATAATAGCTCCATCTCTTATGGCTGCTTACATTACTTCTTAAAGCATCTTGTTGTTAATTGCTTGAAACGCTGCCAAACTGTAACAAGTTGGGGTGGAATTTTCCACTTAAAGAACAGGAAAGGACAATATGGATTCCTCATTTCCTGTATGCTAATGAAGCAGGGGCCTGTGCGAAAAATAGTATGCAATCAAATAGTTAAACATTCTGCCATAAAGCATGCAGCTAGTTAGATGAGTCGAGGGGAGTGTATAGCTTGACTTCTGGCTTTATCCATCCTTTTAACACTTTGTGACTTTGTTTTGTGCAGTTCAGGTATAATGTTATGTCACTTACTTGTGAGTGCTGACATAGTGAAAAAATCATGTGATGTTAATTAATATAACTGAATTTAATGCTTATGTTCTTTTGGGCTTTCTTACCTGTTTGGATTTTTTTTTTTAAATAATGTAGCCTGTGCTGTTTTGGAGGGAATTGTTCTTTTACTTTGGCCCTAAGCAGCAGTAGAATTACTTGAGTGCTTCTGTGTATGTAATCAGATATCCAAGACCAGTGCATGAGTACAGAAGGCTGTGTAAATCTTGGATTGAGAAAGATATGTAGATCTTTGATTCAGAATGAACAGACTTTTTTCCAAATAGGGGTGCAAGCATCTAACTAGAGCAGACCTGTTTGGAAAAACTCTATTTGTTCATAATAATCATGTTGGTTTCCCTTAGCCTTGGCTCAGCATGACTTCTGACTCTCCATCATGCTCATTTTATCTGTGTGCTGTGGTTTGGTCATTTTGCATGCACCACACCCTAACTCCTGAAACTCAAAACTTATGTGCCACATTTTGCCTGGGATCCTTCTCCTCTGGTGACAAAGACAGAAAAAAAAATCTGCCTTGGCCTTGGCCAATTTTCTTTCATCAAAAAAATCTTCCAGAGCCTCTGTAAATATTCAAGATAAAGAGATAAAGTAGCTCCCATGGTATGAGTTTCTTATTTTGCCTCCTTGAGAATCTTTTTTGTCTAAGTTTCGGGGGTGTGGTAGGTGGCTTCAAGCTTGAATAACAAACTTTAGTCTCTCTGTCTCCCTGATGGCTTCACATGTAATTTCCAGGTAATGCAGAACTGGAGGCTGTGACTCTCCTGGAGACAGCTGACCTTTTCTTGGGTCAGCTGTAGTCCCTTGATCCTCCAGTAGTAGCATTTGATAAACTGTGAGCTCATAATTTTTGGAAGATGCTTAGTCCTTTATTAGAAGTGGATCAGCTGCCAGGATGATGAAATCCTGAATGTCCAATAGGCATTTTCAGACTGTCATTGACTTAGACAAGGGCATGTTTATATCCAGAGCCCTTGTGAAAGCTAAGTGACCATTACATACTGGTTTCATATTGTTTCCAACCTTCGAGAAATTTAATTCTTTGCTTCTTGAAGAAAGAGACTGTCTTGCTATGTATGCTACACTCTTTCTCAGAAACTTCATGACTACAATTACTTGTATAACACTAATATAGAATATATATAAAAACATATAATATAGCAGGCTTTCTAGCATCCCATTCATCTATTGTGCTTCAACATTGCATGCCTCAGCCTCTCATAGTAAAGGATTTCACGTTGAAAAATGTCCCGTTTCAGTAATTTTGTATGTGATTTGTTAAGATTAGCAATTTTAAAATAATGGATGCTATGTTTTAATTAAAACAAATTGCTACAGATGACCTAATATAACTACATTCAAAGATTAGGTTTTTAATGTCTTGCCCCTCCCTCCAATATACTTTCAGGACCGTTTTCTTAAACTTCCCTAGTTTCTAAAACAAAATTTTGGTTCTTGAGTTATTATGATTAAATGCAAACATTTTCCATATTCTGCCTGCTATTCCGTGCTTCATAATGTAGAGTGATGGAAAAGAAGTAGCTTTTCTAAAGTAGATGAGATAAAATTTCTGTTACTTTGAGACTTTTGACTGAAACCTAGCAGCTGGAGCTCTCTCTGGCAATTCTATTCCAACAATAGTTTTCACCTCGACAATGCTGTTTCAGCCCTAATAAGGCCTTAACTTAATCTCCTCACTCAAGTGTCTCCTAGACTTTTTTTTTGTATGTGTGTGTGTGATTGCAAGTGTTCAAATTACTTCACCTTTTTCAAGATCTCTGCATATTTAAAACATAGAAAATTCTGAGATAAGCAAATTATGGAAGCCTTGAGAAATTTTGGGCATTCTCACTGGCATTTGTTTTACCCTGCAGGAGAAGCCTATATGAGGATGAGCCGGCTGCCAGAAGCAGAGCACTGGTATGTGGAGTCACTGCGATCCAAGAGCGACCACATCCCAGCCCATCTCACCTATGGAAAACTGCTGGCTCTGACGGTGAGTTTATCAGCATCTCCTGCCAGCTGGGCTCAGGCCCTTTGAGTAGCTTAGGTAAAGGAATGGGAAGGCTTTGGCCTGAAAATTGCTTATTGCCTTATTTGTCACACTATTTCAGTCATTCCTCTTCATTAAGGGCTTTGACAGGATTGGCATTTTTTGTGTGAGACATTGCATCTATTCTTGAAGTATTGCCACCTCTGTGTTGGAAGAAAACAGTTATAATAGCACAGGAACTTTGTAATGCTTAGTAAGGAGTTCTCTGGTTGATAAAGTCTTTATTATAAGTACTTTGGATGATAAGTAATGATTTTAATTCAATAAGGGATCCAGTGTTTGACTCAGGGTAGTTGGGGCAGCCTGTGGCTGGGTGTCACCTATACTTTGCGAATAACTTCTCTTGCTTTGAATTTATACTTCTTTAGGGGTATCGCTTTGAGCATATGAAAGGAACTACTTACCTACTAACAGCTAGTTTTAAAAAATCAGAAGATTGGACTTTTTTATTTCTGTAAAATTTGCTTAACTTTTGATTGTGGGTGTCCTTGTACCTTCAGCTAAACTAGCCCCATATGATAGTTACAGAAGAATGCCAGTCACTCTGTGATTTTCACAGATTTTCAAAATGAAAATGGATTTCTCTTTTATCAATTCAAATAATTCTGTTTTAAAATTGCCTTTCAGTTTTTTTCCATTTCTCATTCCCATTTTTCTGACCAATAGCCTCCTTCATTTTTATCTGTTCTATATTTGTTTTCATCGTTCACCTTAGTGGGTTCATTTTTGCTTTCTGTGCTCTACTGATACACCTCTGTATGGCTCTTCAGTCCTTGTGCCTCAGTCTGAATATTCCTCAACCGAAAGTTCCTCAACTTTCCACCTAGTGATAAGCTTTTTCTATGGCCTTGATTGTGCTGTCCAGTCTTCAGGCAAAAAATGTCTTCTATCCTGTGGAAAACAACAGCTCATGATTAATTTCAGGAGATCCATTACTGCGAAAAGTATCTGAATTTGGAAAAGGGGAAGGTATTACAACAAAAGTTTTCTGTATGAGTAACAGGTTACAACATAGTTTGAAAGGCTTAAAAATTGGTCAGTGTTACCATGTAATGTTAAATGCAGAGTGTGGTTAAAAGCTACCTGGATGGGACCATTTTAGCTTGTAATGGAAGTCAAGATAATAGTGTTCCATCCCTGCTCTCTGTCAGTTCCATGTCCTGGAAAGGCTTTTTTTTTTGGTACAATTTCCAGTTAATGTTAAAATTACTAGGATATTGACAAATACATGCATCCAGTGGTTACCTTGTTCTGGGATAGAACTGCAAGTTGGTTGTATAGGAAGATTTTCTTATTTACCTTGCTTTTTAGCAGATATCTTTGTATCTTGCACCTAAGAATAATAGGAGAAAGTCAGTGTTACTGGTTTCTTCTTAGCAGATCTTTGACACAAAAGTGCTAATTTATTGGAATTGCTGTGGGGAAGCGTTGTGGTTTAGGAATGGTATTTCCCAATTTAGCGTTCCCACTGTAAAATTGCAAACCACATGCCGCCCTCTCACTACTCCCTCTCCCTCCCGCTGCAGCAGGCTGGAGAGGAGAATTGGAGGCATGAAAGGTAAAGATCATGGGCTGAAATAAGAACAGTTTACTGCAAACATTAATAAAATAATAAAACAAACAGTAGGAGCAACAATATTAATATCAAAGTGTACAAGAGAGGTGAACGAGTCACATGGGATTGCTCACAACACAGAAACACATGGCAATACCGACGTGCCACCATGCTCCACCATCCCGGAGTAACCTCTTTCCCCCTTTCCTGGACAGGGGGGTGGTATACAATAACCTCTGGGTCCTGGCCATGCCCCCTCCTGGCTACTGCAAAAATTACCCCTGTCCTGCCAGAACCAGGACAGGAAGTAAAGTGTTTTCTTAATAAAATCCAAATACCTTTCTTTTCCTTATTTTCTTTTCTTTTTATTTTTTTTTTACTCCACACACACTCCCCTATCCCAGTACTCTTCTGGTTAATTTTTTGAACTGCTGGATGTGTGAAATAAGAGGTCTGCTAGGGAAAGTCTTGCAGTGGTTCTTGGAAACAAGGTTTCACAGTTTTCTTCAAAATAACAAAATCCCCATATCCCAGAAGTATACAGTCATTGTGAGCCCCTAATTTATTTTTTTAAAATTTTGTCCCCTCATTCGAAACGTGCAGGTATAGGATTAAACTATAGTGTTATTATCCCAACTTTTGGAAGGAAGCAATGGAAAATGTGCATGAGTCTTTATAGCAGAAATGAACTGTTTACTTTTCTCTGGGGATCTGAACAGAAGATATGTGTGGGGTGGATTGTGCCGTGAGCATCTGAGCTGCGTTTGTGGAAGAATGTGTCTCAGCAAGAACTGTATACAGCTTTGAGCACTGAATACTGCACTGTGATAGGCAATAATATACTCCACCTTTCCTTTCCCAAAACACACTTGCTTTCCTATACTTGCTCTATGCCATAATTGTAGTCTATTCTCATCACATTTGTTTATCATCTCTTGACACTTTTTTCCTTACTACTGTTGCTTCTTATATTCATGGCAATATGTTCAGATAGGGTTCATGTCCATTGTATTGACTGCAGTATAAGCTGCAAAGATGGTGCTGATGTCCTATTTACTTGTAGCAACGAACATGATAACAAAGTATTTAGAGATGGTACAACATTTTTCAGGTGGTTGCTTCATTAATGAAAAATAAAGTTCCTTTATCTTTGATCTATTGAAAATTGGCATTTATTCCAATTAGTTCTTTCAGCTACAAGTCTGAAAAAATATTCAACAGGAAAATTGGTGATGAAGAGATTTGGCAGTAAAATATTGATCTTTGTTTCCATGTTGGTCACTTATTCTTAATCAGTTTTGCAGTCTACTGTCTGGTCGGTGATTCACAAAATGAATTTAGTCTAGTTTCTGGTATACTGAGCTGTCCTAGTATTAGTTCCCATTGCAAATACGTGACTGCAGTAACTGACATACATCCTGGAAGTCTTCATACTTGGGATTCAGATTAGAGCTGCTCCCTTTGGCACAGTTATTTCAACCCAATCCTGATTTGAGTTACCTCTGTGATTTATTCTTCTGTTACACTTTGCTACCTGGGCTATTGATCCTTTTCTCACAGCCTGTAAATTTAGGAGAGAGGAAAAGCCTACTTCAGTTAATTTTTAGATGTTAGAGATGTGTTAGAGGCTTCTTTACCCTCTTCTGTCGGAACCAAACCTTGGAATTTTTTACAAACCTGTTTCTGAATATAGGTACTGAGACAAAACCATTGATAACACTTCTCTGTGTCTCTTTTCTAGGAGAGAAATGTGAGATAGCTGATGAAGTGAAGGGTAGGTGTAGGTGCTAATATAGATAGAAAATTTTTCTCTCAGTGGAACTGGGGGGGGTAAGAGAGGAGAGGAGGTAATTTCCAGACAAGTTTCTGAGTTCCAGCCAAAAGCAATTCTAATATAAAACCCCCGCCAGTAAAGTCAGAACTGTAAAATTCACAAATTCAGCTATGTTTTACTTCCTTACTTTAATTCCAATGAAATGGCTTAATTTTAACCGCAGCTTTTCTGCCTTCTCAAGTCTGTTGCCAGAATTAATGCATACTAAAAGCAGCATCGCAGAGAATCAGAGAATCATTTAGGTTGGAAAAGATACAAGTAATGCCAGATAGACTTGGGCATGCTACTGTATATGCAGGAAAAACCAGACCAGCTTAAGAGCTGCAGAGGAATAGCTAACGAATTTACAGTCTTGTTACCTAATATCATAAGTCACAAGAATTTCCTAACTCCTGTATTAGTTCATGTTATATGTTTGTTTCTAAGAATTACAGCTCACTAAGCTACAATATTCTTGAAAATATGCTAGGACAGCGTAATTTAGTGGTTGAAAATCATGAGTATTAGCTCAGCTAGTAGAATAATTGGAAAATAGCCAGTTGTCTGGGGCTTAAGTTTGTGCTGACTTTATTTTTATGAAATGACATGTCACTGTTTATAACTGTAGTGCTTTAGCCGTATGTGCTTTTCATACCTTTAACTTGTTAAGCTGCTTAAATTACTTGGGGAATTTATTTGTCAATGTGACATGTTAGTTGACATAACCAATCTTCTGGTAGCTTCGTGCCACAGCATCTGAGCCTCATCCCTTGCTTAGGTAATTTATGTCTATATCACAAAGAAAAGTATAATTTTTGAAAAGGCTTAAAAATTGCAAGGATCCCAGCTTTAGGATAAAAATTAGTCTCAAAAATGACAGTGCCAGGTGATGCCTTGAGCATGTACTGTAATTCATTTTCCATTATATGAGCAGACCTTCTAGAAGAGAAGGCATGGCTGTCATGCTAAAACCAGTCATTTACAAGTAAGGCTTTTAATTTCTTTTTCCTCCTCTCACTTTAGTAGTCTTAAAGAGAGGACTAAGAAACCCTCCCTCCTAATGTCTGGCCTCTGCCATCAGTCAGTGGTTGATTGTTACAGTAGCACGCTAATCTGAGAAGCTTTATTTCAATTATAAATAAATGTTTTGAAGTTTTGTTCTATCTGTTTCGAGTGAACTTGAGCCCACAAATCACCCTGCATAGCTTGCAGTAGTGGCTGTAATTGCTAAAGTACTTAGGGACAGCCTCATATTGTAACATTTAGGGTGTTGCATCTAGGAATTACAGGCTTTGCTATATTTCTCTGGAAAAAATTGCACAGTGTTTTCTTGCATTTTACATGACAACACAGTGCTGTTAATCTTCTGTTTTTTACTGGCTTGGAAAATCACCCGAAGTACTGTAAGAAAAATTTACTTTGCCTTGTAAAATTTCTGTGCTAGGGCTCCAAACTATTAAATTCAGTAATAATCATCCTAGAAGATTCCCTATAATATAAAATATTTTATTTTAAAGTGTTTTCTTCAAAAAGGATTGGAAAAAAGCAGTCATAGACATGATAGAGACAGGCAGTGTTTTGGATTAATATAAAAGTAACTGGATTGTGACATTCAAGTATCAACACTGAAGTTTAATACTTTCCTTAAGTTTTGAAATAATTCCTGCTCAGTGAGTGACCGTATTTTTGCCTGCAGTTGTTTGTTGCTTATGTTTCTGACAAACAGAAGGCCAGAGAGGTATCCTGCCATATTTGGTTAGTTCTGAAATTACTCAAAGTGCTGCTATCAAATACCCTACTGTATTTAGTAATTGATGTAGTCCTTGACTGTCATCTCAAAATAAATATAAATAAATGACAACATAGAAAAAAATGGAAAATAGGAAGAATGGAAAAGAATGGGACAGCGGGGGAAAAGGAGAACAGTGTACGGTGAATAGACTAATTCAACATTTACTATTTCTGTAATTACTTGCTGCTGGTGTTTCAGCACAGAAAGGAAATTTGCATTTCTGTTGGAAAAATCTGTCATATTGTCATCTTTAATGTCACTGGTTGATTGCTGCTTTTTTTTCTGTCTCTCTACATTTACACAAATTGGAAGAAAGCAGGAATGAGGGAGAACAGTCATGATGTCAAAAGAATCGTGGCTGGTTTTAAGACATAGCAATTGAAATGCTCTGTGTTAAATCTAGGCATGATTTTCTAGAACAGTTTCTTCTTTTAGGAATCAACTCCTTTAAAACAAACAAAAATACTTTTTGTAATACTTAGGGGAGCTATAAATGTCTACATATAGAGAAATCTTTAATTAGTGAAAGGGCATTTTCTGAACAGGCCAATTTAATTAGATCAGTAAGGCTATTAGGTGCTTTGTTTTTGGAAACGATATCCCTTGGCTGTTAGTACTGCTTCCAGGAAGCTTTTTTTTTTTTTAAGTGAAAATCGGATATTTCACTTGAACTCGCATCATGACAATATAAAAATGACATTGAATCCATGGGAATGCTGTCCCTAAGAAGCTGAGTTAAGCCAAGCAATAGCCACTACTGCTTTTCTGTCTTGTATTCAGTTTCTTTGGAGCCTGGTGTGGGCACTATGAGCTTTCTTGACACTTGAAATCTCTTGAGGGTTAAAACTGATCCAGGGACAAAGTTTGTGTTTAGTTCTGAGTTTGCAAGATGTGAGTTGTTTTCATTTTTGTTTTCAGCTTACAAACAACACACTTGTAGTGGGTAGAAGGAAGGGGTTTTCCTCTTCAGTGTAGAAAATCAGGTTTTTTGGCTTCAGAACTGTGAGCCCTGTTTTTTTAAGGTCTGGTTATCTGATGTATCTGCAGCTTTAACACCTCCAGTCTGAATGACAGGATTTCCGAAGTACAGAAATTTCAATAGCTGACATCTATCGAGCTTGTATTTCTTCAGAAGCTGGCTGCATGCCAGAAGTATTGCATCCATAGATATACTTTTCAGTCCCCTTAGGACATGTGTTTGGCTGCATGCCAGTTGTAATAGAATTAATTTTAAAGCAGAGTATTTTCATTTAAATATGACATATCTGTCTAGTTCATAAATTACTCTGGAACAGGTATTTAGGCACATAACCTCTCACTGACCTCCTTTAGGGATCTCATCTTCGGTATCGTGTTTCTAACTTCCTGTAGACAGGAAAGGGGGAGCCCTAAACTTCTCACTTTACTCAACATAAATTTAAAGCTTGTTTTAGAGAACATCACTGACACAGAATGAACTGCTTTCATGAAAGAATCACCGACTGCTTTGGGTTTGGAAGTGACCTTAAAGGTCATCTAGTTCTAACCCACCAAAAGAGAGATATTTTTTGTTTTATTATATGGTTGAATATAGCTGCTGTAATCACTCTGTGTGTAGTAATTTTGTCAGTAACTGTGGAAAAATAGGCCAAATTTAGCTTAGAAGTAGTTCATAGGACTCAGTAAAAACAGCATGTGAAGATACTGAATTTATATTCTACTGAGTGGCCAGTGAAATAGGAGTAGATATTAATACACTTCTTTATCAGAAAATATAAAATGTGGTTTAAACTGAGCAGAAAAGAAAGGGACTAACCTGGAAATTTACTTCATATTTCATTGCATATTTTTGATACAAAATGGTCAAAGCTTAATGACCAAAGTGAACATTTCAATATGGGTGTAGACAGTAAATAAATCACAAGGTATAGAGTGAAATCTGTTCTCTAAAAGTTTACTTAAGACTTTACACAATATTTCTTGGTTCCAACAGTGATGTAATGAGGTAAGTTCCTTCTAGACTTCAAGTTGCCCCAAAAGAAAGACTAAAAAATAGATACATCATAAAAAGACACCACCAAACAAAAAAACCTCCACCATCACAAAACAACAACAAAAAAAACCTCAAGGGGGAAAAAAGTCCTTTGCGTAAATTTCTTTCCTATATTGTTTTGAATGCTTTAATAGAACATGATTTGTTTTGGTGATAGGAAGCACATAAACCAAGAAAATGGATTTCAAATAGCTTTAATATACTATTGATTAATTTGATACATAATACTTGAAGGAAATATCACCTTAATAGTCTCTCAATCATGTCCCACGCCAGTCAAGTTGTGAGCTGTGCTTTAAGTTTCTAGATCTATGTGTCAGTTTATATGCAGCAGTGTCACATTCAAAAATGCTTAAGCTCCAGTAGTTTCACACCCAAGTCAATGGGCACTGCTTCAGTCTCAACTCTTTGGTTATCTTGCCTTTAATTATCACCATAGATGTAGACTCAAAACCACAGTTTTTGTTACTACTCTCTCAATTAATCTTGCCTCAAAGAAAAATCACACTGACTTCAGTAGAATCTCAGTGAAGCTAGTAGATGGATTTTTACCCAACAAAAATCCACATGTGCTTGAAGGAAGACTAATGTGATGTATTAAGATGGAAGTGAACCACTTAAGGTGCAAATAGAGGATTAAACTAAAACAAGAGGTTGCGTTTTATTGATTCTACCAAGGCTTATTTCCAAAAGCAATGTACAGGGTTATGCAAGCAGTGTGCAATGTACTGGATTGGGCATGTGAGGACCCTGGTCCAGTGAAATGACTGGGAAGAAGAATATCAGTCGTGACCTCAGTGACAAGGTTATATGGATGTGTCACACTGGACAACAATCAGAAAGTTGCCTCACATTTATTATAAAGTTTAGTATATGGTGAATTACTGTGAATTGGTGGATAAAGATTTATAGTGCAATTTCCTTCAGAGTAATCCAATTCATGCTTCCATACACTGAAATGGCTTCTCTGTCATGTTTGGTTGTTTTTATTTTATTTTAATAAAGATGAAATGAAAAGGCCGAATTTATCTCCTTAATGCACAGGAAGTATAGAAACTGAGATAAGTTTTAGACCTTTTATGTTAATTATCCAAGTCCTGTGTATTTCAGTTGGGCTAGTGTTTCACATACAAATTATGGTACACAGTATTTATATTGTAATTCAGAGTAAAAAGGAAGAGTGGTAGGAATAACAGCAAGATGAAGGAAAAGGAAGAATCCCTTTAGTTGCTAAATAACTAGGTATTAAAGTTGGTTTTGAACTACTAATATTTAGAGCAGAGGTGGGAAGCTTGTCTATGTCAATGGCATAATTGTAAAATGCAGCTCTGTAGTTCCTGTTTCCTTTGTCCAGCTAAGTAAAAGCTTTTGAAGAATTTATTACTCATTTACTCAGTATCACACCATTTAATTTGTGTTTTGACTCACAACTTTTTCAAACTTTTTTGCTACCATTGAATAGTCTGTGACTTTAAAATGTTCTAGAGAGGAAGAAAACAGGTAACATAATACTTGTTTTTCTATATTCAGTGTGCACATTTTAATCAAACTTCCATTAAGAAATCTTTTCATAATTCAGTTTGTTTTATTAAAATATGAATGCTTGCCAAAAAGAAAAGAACAGATGTGGAGAGTGACAGTCAACGGTACTTGTGGCATAAATTAAGTTCTTTATGCAATCACATTATTACTAGTTAAAGTTGGTAAAACTATATTAAAGAATGAAGTCTGTGTCCTACTGGTGAAACCCTCATAAGTTTTGAAGAATGATGAATATTTATGTCATATAAAGTTGGTTCAAATTGCAGAGACCACCTAATTTGCTGAACCACCTTACTGGTTGCCACTGTGTCATCATAGTTTCCACAGGAGGGTTATTCAGAGCTGCTCAGCTGTATTAGTCTTTTCCAGTTTTACTACCATTGCAGGGTCCCTGGGCCTCCAGCAGCCTCAAGTACAACAGCTGCCTCAACATGAATTTGGCACAGTTTACCAGAAAACGGAGGAGAAAAAATTGGGGTGGTTATCAAAAGGCTAGTTTTGTCCTCAGCTTTTTTAATATTTTAACGATAAATACAGTCTTCTACTAATGTATCAACTGCCCTTAGCTGGCTCTCTTTCATTTGCTCTGGTGATCTTAACAGTCGTTTGTATGAAAACCCAGTTAAGCAGTGTGTCTGACCATATTAGCGAGCACAGATACATTGTTCTGGTCTCTGGGGAAGAAGCAACCAACAAAACAAAAAACCCCTTGGAGTCAACTGCAAAGAACTGGTCTTAAAAGTCAAGGTCCTGAAATAATAGTGAAATAATTAACTGCTTGTCTTCCAAAACTGCAAGCAGCCACCCATTCTGATTTGAAGTCTGCATGATTTGTGGAGAGTTAGGTATTTCTGAAAGCCAGGACAACTTAGGTATTAGGTTATAAGAACCCTGTGTTACTTACCTGCAGTTTAAATTGTTTTTTTCCTTTTAAATTTGTTGGTGTTGCTGGAAGATGGTAATCAGGGGCAATTCATCTTCCTTTGGGCATGAGACAGGGGAGAGGGGCATTGATGTTTTCATTATTAATGGAAAATTCCAGAAAGTTTGTCCACATTATATGCTTTAGGTCCAGATCCAGTAAGGCAAATATCAGTGCAGTCTTCCAAATCAATTATTAAAGTGTCTTCATCATGTTCAAGTCCTTTCCCTCAGCAAGGAGATTGACACGGATTGTTTTATGATTCTGTCTTGTTAGTCTCTGCACTGAAAAGTCATAAATATGCCAGTGCATCTGTGCAGAAGATCTCCATTAGGGCTTGGGCTGGGACCACCCACTAATGTCTCCTGAAAAGACTAGTAGCTGTCATATAGCACCTTTTCATTAGCTACTGACCTGAACTGAATGTAAACTGGTGACCAACAGGTGAAAGGTATTTTGTATCCCCTTATTTATCCTCAGAGCTGTCAAGTCTTTTCATTAAAATTTATGAATAACTTCTTTATCCTTCAACTAAGTCTGCTATTGTGTGGTTGTAAACTTACAGTTTTTTTTCTTTGTAAAATTGCCAGGGCATGTTGTTGTGCATATATGACTGCAAACCCTGCTGCTAGAAACTGGGAGGTTTCCAGTGGCTCTCAATGCCTGCATTTGTATATATGTTATATCACATAACAGTGAGCATACACACCAAATGCCTTCCTGCCCCAAATCAGTGTTTTTCAGCTGTTTAAACAATTATTTGGATTTTCTTTAAGAGTTATAATTTTATTCCCTTACCCCATCTGTTTTATATAACACTGAGAACATAACATGGGAAAGGGACAACGACAGGATTACTGTCAAGTTAACTACACAGTGTGTGCATTCTCTTGGGTAGTTAGGGTGTATGTTGGACAGTTGGAAAAAAGTTGATAAATACTAAATTTTATTTGTGAAGTAGCCTGATTCTGTCAAGTGGTTGGATTTTACATAAATTGACACAAAAAATAATGTGTGTTAAATCCATGCTGAGATATTGACATTTTAGCAGCAGGTTGCATTAAAGAGGGCATTTTAGCTGGTGTGGTGCAAGGTTCCACACAATGCCAGTCTGCAAGAAAACACTTTTATTCTTTTTTTAAAATAATTTTTGACAGATGTGGATAAATGAAAATGATGGCCAACATGAGAAAATAGTGCTTTGCTGATAATTTTAAATTAGATAACTTTGTGTCTTGGTTGATATAATGAAAGGTATTTTTCCACTCTATCTGTGAAATGACCATTTGAGCCTGTAAATAGCACAGTTCCTTTGATGTTATATATGCTGGCACCTGTCATCATTGTGTATTGTAGATCTCCTGACTAGCTTGAACTTGAGTGCAGAATGCCGTTTGGAAAGTGCCAAAAAGAGTAGAGCAGTCATGTATTTTTGGTGATTCCAGTAAATAAAAATTAATCATGTTTGACAAACGTTTGTGGCCCTATAGTTCTGTAGGTAGAAGCTACAATTTTGTGACTGTATTCAATGAACTGTCCTTTTGTGTTCTAGAAATAGACATAGAGTGCAACCAGCTAAAACTAATTATGTTAGTCTGTTAAAAAAGGCAATTATGCAAAATCTGTAGATGCTCATTCTGCCAGTATTAATGATACATATGCTTACTGCCTCTCATTTTGAAGCCTCAATGCTAGACTTAGATAAGCCATTGTAACTTTTGCCAGACCAAAATGGCCAACTTTGTAGTTACATGTGCAAAATTGAGTGTTTGATTATCACCTCCCCCTGCCAATTGTTTTAATTGATGATTATTTTCTTCTTCACTTTTTGTGCTTAACTATAGTTGTATGCTATTTTTAAAAAATTGTGGTTTTACTGCACTAGTAGGAGAGGAAAAAATCAGTCTGGGCTATGGTCATATGGTTTTTTGTTTGGGGCTTTTTGTTTGTGGGTTTATTGTTTTGATGTTTTTGTTTTTTTAAAAAGCAGGGATGAGCCACTGCAGTAGAAGACTCTTATCATGTAGTTGCACCATTTGGTTGATAGGAACCTTGTACCATGTGGGTTAGGTTTTAAGGAATATGAGTTTACCAAAGAAAGTTTACTAAATAATAAGGCTAAATTCTTACCGCTGATGAACATTTGTTTTGTGAAGCTGAAATATTGTAAATGTAAAGCCTGCTTGTATCTCTGCCAGGATGATCTCTTGAAATACGGTCTCTGTGTTGGTTTTGGTGGAACCTGGTCTTCATATAGTTCTTGGTGTGCTGCACAGCTTCCTTCACTCTATTTTATTGTCTCTAAGACCCCTGAGGGAAATCCTGAGAATCTAAAGCAGCTGTAATCATGAACAGACCTCGTTATTATTCCTATGTTAACTTGTGGGATAGTGCAGGATGTGTGCCATGTCGGTTTCCAGACCGCAAAACTTGAGAAAGCCTGTATGGCTGTATCTGTGAAATAACACTCAAGGCAACTCGAGAGGAGCAGACCACAATGCCTTTCTTCCACAGGGGTTAAGCTTAACTGTTCTTTGTGCTGGAGGCTGCCTATTTTATAGCACAAACCACAGCAGCTAATTCTGTGGGAATAAGGATAAACAGGTCACAGGTGTCTTGCTGAATACGTGATGGTGATTTGTGTTTGAGTATCAGACGAGACTAATCCAATATTGCTGTTTTTTCAAGAATAATGACCGCTAATGGATCTGCTCTGGCACTTCTATACCATAATGCAATTATACTGGTTTGGTGATTCCAGTGATAAGGAAATTTCTTAGAAGATGTCTATTCTTTTGGCCATTATTTCTGTTGGGCTTTGGTTTTGTTGGTTTTGGGGCTTTTTTTCCCTGTCCATTTTGTCATACCCTTGACCATTTTCTTTTAAAATTACCATTTCTATTAAAGTTGTTTTATGGTTGTCAGAATCAATTTCTGGTAAAATCTTGCTTCCCACATAAAAGTCAGAAATACATATTTTTTTATTTTTCACATTAAACCCTAAAATCTTTTCTATTTATGTACTTTCATTTGTGTTAACTTTACCTTTGGCTGTGTGTATAGTATTATTTCAGATACAAGGAACAGAAATAGGGCTGCATCAAGGGAAGTACAGAATGGACCTTAGGAAGGGGATCTTCACTGGACCAGGCTCTGCAGGGAAGTGGTTACAGCACCCAGCCTGTCAGAGCTCAAGAAGTACCTGGAAGACGCTTAGTCACGTGGTTTTAGGTGCTCCTGTGAGGAGCAGGGAGTGAGAGTGAATGGTCTTTATGGGTCCCTTCCAACATGAGAAATTCCAGGATTCTATGATTTCACAGAAACAAAACATGCTTTACCTCCCCCACCCCCCACCCACTTTTTTGTTTGAAGAGCATGATTAAAGCTCTGTCCTAGTTTCCCTTCTGATTTTAGCTTGGGTGAGTGTAATGCTTGTCCGGAAAAGTAACATGGAGCTGATGTTCACCCAAAAGCCCTTTACAATACTTTTTGCAATACATTTCTACCACTTCCTTGCTTCTTGGACATTGATGATGTTGGACACATTTCTTCCTCAGTCTGGAGATCTGCACCATAAAGAAGCTGACCACAAAACCTACTGTAACACTGAAACATTTGTATTTATTTAGGTTAAAGTCTAGTGATAATAGTAGTTGTTTTTCTCCAGTGCCTGGAATTTGGAAATTTTAACTGTACATGATTGCTCCATGGTGACAGACTGTTAAAATAATTTCTCCCCCCTTTTTTATAGGGACGCAAGAGTGAGGCAGAGAAGTACTTCATGAAGGCTATTCAGCTGGATCCTACCAAAGGAAACTGCTACATGCATTATGGTACGTTTCAGATAGATAGGATTTCCACACGTATTCCAGGCTTGCTGTTAATCTCTCCAAGTGATTAAAGATTTGAAAAGTTCTACTGGCAAAATATCTTCTTTAAAAGGAAAGAAACTAATCTACTATATGTTACCTTCATTTCAATTTTTCAATCATTGAAGAGGGAGAAGTGAAGAATTCCATATTTTGCATAACTTTCCTCCTATGAGAGGAATTTCAATATTGCTGCCTCTCTGGGAAAGAATAAAGGTGACTATTGCCATATGTCAAAGTTTCATGGCCTGGAATATTATTGTTAACAGTTTTGGCCTGACTTCACTGATTGCTGGTGGGTGGGCAACCAGAAGTTTTAATTCAGTGTGCGTGAGTTCTATATATTGAAGTGTCTTACAGGCCTTATATCTACCTCCTTCCCAGCACCTTCTTGGCTTGAAATGGCTAAATATTACAAAAGGTTTTGACAAGTTGGCTGTTTCTTTCCTACTAAGCCATGCATGTGCATAAAGCACACAGTTAATTTGAAGGTATCTTTGTAACCTTGGATTGTTTTTGCTAGATGTGCAAAAAATATTTCCATATGTGTTTAGTCTCGGAGGACCAAAATTATTTATCTTTATGGACTAATGCTTACTGTATTTTAAAGCAGATAATGGACAAATTTAAAATGCAAGCTATGTTGTGCCAATTGGAACTGTTTCATCTTAGTTTAGGAAGAAGGTGGGGAACCACGAGCACACTCTATATATCTTCAAATATTATTTTAATTTCCTCTTCTGATTCTTAGTGGTAAAGTATATAAAAATGAGTGGGCAAAAGGGAAAATTAATTTCACATAATAACCATGTTTTTACTCTGGAAATCTTTGCCTGAATTGCTCAGATGTTGTATTTCTGTTTGGTCCTATGCAGTATGAAATTCAGTATGTTACGTTCCCAGAATCAAAGTTTGGACTTAGAACATGTCATTGTATTTAAATTAATGTAGCCCAGTGTTGCATTATTTTGCATTATGAATCATTGCAGTTCATGATCTTGTTTTCTATTTATGCCTGTACAGGTAAAGATGATAGGGATATTTGTGCACATAAGCCCCTTTACTTCAGCTGGATGTAAATACAGTGGATATCTCAAGACAATGACAACAGCTGATCGTTTCTTGAAATCCTACTCAGGCCCCTTCCAGCCTTTGTTATTAAGAAATTTATCCTTAGTTATTAAGAAATCTGCATACGAATTCAGTGGTAGGTCTCAACAATCCATCTCAGCAAATGATATTAGGATTTAATGTATTTTATTACAGGTCTAGAATTCTTTTCTTTTTCTCTCATTGCTTCATCAGCTTGTTTGTCCTTTGTTGCAATATTCCCTCTGTGTCATTTTCAAGTACCCTATAAACTAAAAGCATGGTTATTCAAATCATCATTCATGTCTGATAGATTCAATTCTTCATTACCAGATTACAATATTAAAGTGGTGTGTTATTTCCTGATTAAGATTATTCCCTCAAAACATTGGCAGACTTTGCCTTTATTGTGTCCCAGGTTCAAGCAGTGGGTGCTGTCATTGTGCAGAGGTCATAATTGCAACAGAAGTGAGGTTCTACCCAGCAGGTTAGGAGTGAAGGGCAAAATTTAGTCTGTGTTTGGAATAACAGCATGGTAAAATGGGATGCTGGAGGGCAAGATACAGGAAGGTTCTCTTTGACAGTCACTAGGTCTCCTTCATGGAACATTATACCCAGAGTGCTCTTCTGAATGCATGTGAAACCTTGTATTTGTATAACTTCTGATTGCATCACCAATTCAGTGATGTTATTCTATGTTTATATCAAAGTAGCTATGAGAAAGATATGGTCTACTTCTGCTTGACTCTTGTGTCTGTGTAGTACATCTGATCTCAAATCCTTGCGCACTTGGGCACAGGACCTTATAAAATTTGAAATAAATTATCCTTGCTTTTTCTTTCTTTCCTTTTCCTTCCCTTTTCTTCCTAGCTTTATTTCTCTTCTCCTTTCCACCTATTTCTTGAATTATTGAGGACTGTGTACTCTGTATTGCCAGGGGCATTCCAAATAATGTATTGGAATCTCTAGTGAACACTTTAAGCTTTACCTCTCCATCTCATTAGTTTGTTCCAGCACCTTGTCACAGGTACATTCTACATCCTATATAACAAGAGTTTAATTATGGGGAAATACATCCGTATTTTGCATGTAAATCTTAGAGATTACTTTTTTTTTTTCTCAGCATGAAGATGTTGGAAGAGAGAATAAAGTAGTTGGCATCAGTCCTAAAAAAACACATACCTCACAAAACAGCCAAATGAAAAGAGTGGTCAGTTGGGACATGACAGGGTGTTGATGGAGTAGCAGGAATAAATGGACTAAAGATTTTATTCCAAGTGCACATGGATTGCATACACTTACAATTTGTGCTTCCAGGTTGTGCAGATGTTCTTTTTGACTTCTAACCTTTTGGACCTATGAGAAAAACTGTCAATACACTGTATCTTTTAAGAGGCTTACCTTTGTATTATAATGTGCTTTAATTCAAGCCGTTAGCCAAAGCTATTTTTAGGTTTGACTAGGTGCAGGAGGCAGCTTATTTAATCACATGAAAGTTTGGAGGGAGGGGAGCAGTTTCATGGTGGCTCCTTGAATAATACCACCACAGCATGTTTCTCTGCTCAAGCTAGCATTATAATTAGTTTTCTATAGGTACTTGGCTGACTTTGGATTTAAGGGGATTTAAGTTTGAAGCAGTGTTTCCCAGACTCATTATGCTTGAAGATGTCTGAAGGGAGAAAGAGTAGAAAAGCTGAAAAGATATAAATCCCTGCAGACTGCTGACATGATGCCACTTCATTGGACATAAGGGGAAGTGACCTCTAGTGACCAGAGAGGATGGCAGTCCCCTCTCAGATGGAAATGGAGGCAGCTGCTCATCTGATCGCATTTCTTTTGACTTTCTTTCTTTTGCCCTTCTTTCTACCTCTCTGTATGCCAGTTATCTGAACATCTGAGCTTGGTGCAAAACCATTGTCTTACAAATCCATCAGTGTTGATGAGAGATCTGGTACAAACTGCATAGGTACACAGTACGCTACCAAAAACACCTCACAGATGAAAGAGAAAATTCTTATGAATCAGGATGAAGAAAAACTGACAGAGAAAAGAGAGTGCAGAAACACCAATACTTCCCCCCCCCCCCCCAATATACATGTTTTTGAACTAAAACACTGGAGGAAATTATTTTGGATACTGAATTTGAATGCTTCTGTAAGGTTTGAGGCTTTTAATTGCATATTTTTAAGATACATTTTTTAAAAGATTGCCTAAAATGAACAGTTTTGACTAAAAGAGGTCAAACTTAACATTTATCTATTTTTGAATTTCCATTTTTTTTCTCTGGGAAAGTTTTCTTCAAACTGTCTTACCCACATCTACTCAAGATATTGGTAGTCATGCATCCCACTTTACTTCAGGCAAATAACTCAAGCAGGCCATTTTGAATCCTGCAAGATCTTGGTAATGTCTGTCTTCAGCAGACTGATGGCATAATTGAAGTGGTCTCCATTGACCATTGATTCTTTCTGAGCTATTTGCCTCGATTAAATGAATGGGATGAATCTAACTCTCAGTCTGAGAAACCACAAAGAGGTAACTATGAATTAAACAATTTAAAAGGAACTTTCTTCTAAATATTTAAAGAACATAATGGCATCTAAAGAGTCAGTACATCAAATTGGTTAAGAGATGTGCCCAGCATAGGAATCCTTGGTCGGGTCAGACAAGTGCCCTTATGGCTCAGAGACTATTTAGTTTTGGATATAGTATTGACCATTCACAAAGGAAGTAAAGGTTTCTATTTCTGTCTGCACTGAGCCTGTCTCAGGCTAAGTTGAAGAAAGATTATGTATAAAATATGTCAGTGCACAGAGATGAGGTGAATTTCAAACAATGACATACTTAAGTCCTCATCTGTTTGAAAAAACCCCCAAAATAAATTCTTCAGTAAGTAGGATGCAGTGTAATTGAGGAGTTTGAAATTATTGAAAGCTTTCTGTGCTAGCCTTCCCTTAAACAAAAACCACCATAAATCTACAGTGACATTTGTTGTGTAAAGATTTTACCTCTGGAACTGTCTTATTTAATTTATAATTTGCTGTTTAAAAATAAAATAACCCAATAGTAATAAAACCCAACCAAGCAAACAGCAACAAAAAACAAACCAAAACAAAACAAAAAAGCCACCGAAATAAAAACCAAAAAAACCCCCAAAAAACCCCAAACCCCCAAAAATAACCAAGCAGACTTCATTTTACTTGTTTGCTAAAAATAGGTTGTGCTGCTGTGCCTCTTAAAGTGCATGTAGTGGCCTCTCTCCAACATGATGAAAATGGAGTGGGTAATAAAAGAGAGAGAGACAGAACAGAGGTTTCAAGATAAATGTGTGTACAGAGGTCCCTTCTCCCTTATATTTGTAATGGCTTAATTGGAGTAGAAAAGTCTAGAACCCAACAGGATGTTCAAATTAACTCTGTTTTATTAATAGCTGTTGAGACCTCCTTTTAAAATAGTTTCCTTTGAATAATACATTGTTTCTAATAACTCTAAATTGTTTAAAGATTCCTTTTTCATTATAAAAATGGATTATTCTCATTATATTAATTATGCATTCACTTAATTTGGCAGTTCACATTGATCATTTGCCTTTTTAAGTGCATTCCCCGTTAGAGATGTAAAACAAAAAAGAGACTTTCAGATTCCATAAAACTGAAGTGTATTAGCTATATCATCATTGAACAAAGAACAGATTAACATGTTCCCAAATATACTTTTATTTTTTACATTGTCTTTCATTCTGAATTTGTGATAATTTAGGTGGTATTTTTATAGATTTTCTGATATTATGTGTTTCTTTTAAAGCAAGTTTAACTTGTTAACTGCTCTTTTTATTGCTTTTCAGTTTCATCCTAATCTTTCTAATCACTGTTTCTGCAAAGGGCTCTTAACCCTTTTCAATGCCTAAATTTTCATCTAAGTCTGTGAGCACCTTGTATCTGTCTTGCTTCCAAAGATGGCTGCTTTACCACTCCTATGTCACAGCTTGAAAATGGGTTGGAATTGCCATGGGTTAAGGATCAAAGTGTATTTCATTGAAATGTGATAGCAGTGAATTTTCATGCACCATTTTTTTCAGTCTTTAAATCTTAAGCTTACATGTGTTAGTGAGTGTGAGAATTTTTATATATTTACAGATGTGAATTCAGTTTTTTTTCTTAGATGTTTCTGCTTGAGTAAGGTGAAGTGCAAGGTCCTGGACTTCAGTCACAACAACCCCAGGCAGCACTACAGGCTGGGGGCAGAGGGGCTGGAAAGCTGTGCAAAGAAAAAGGACCTGGGGGTGCTGCTTGACAGCAGCTGTGCATGAGCCAGCTGTGCCCAGGTGGCCAAGAAGGCCAATGGCATCCTGGCTTGTATCAGCAACAGTGCAGCCAGCAGGACCAGGGCAGGGATCATTCCCCTGCACTCGCACTGGTGAGGCCACACCTCAAATCCTGTGTCCAGTTCTGGGCCCTTCACTACAACAAAGACACTGAGGTGCTGGACATTGTCCAGAGAAGGGCAACAAAGCTGGTGAAGGGTCTGGAGCACAAGTCCTGTGAGGAACACCTGAGAGAGCTGGGGTTGTTTAGCCTGGAGAAAAGGAGGCTCAGGGATGGCCTTACCACTCGCTACAGCTACCTGAAAGGAGGCTGTAGCCAGGTGGGGGTCAGCGTCTTCATCCAGGCAACAAGAGACAGGATGAGAGGACATAGCCTCAAGCTGAGCCAGGGGAGGTTCAGGCTGGACATCAGGAAGGATTTCTTCTACCCAGGGAGGTGGTGGAGTCACCGTCCCTGGAGCTGTTCAAGAAATTACTGGTCATGGCAATTAGTACTATGGTTTAATTGATATGGTGATGGTCAGTCAAAGCTGAACTCAATGATCATGAAGGTCTTTTCCAACCTAAATGATTCTTTGTGCTGTATTTATAATATTTCCATATAGTCACATTGTTCTCAGTGCTGGAGCTTTGTGGTTTTTCTCTTCCCTGACTGAAGAGCAGCCTAGGAAAGCTTTGTGTTTCTTCCCCGTATTTAAGGAAAAGCTCCTATGAAGAAAACGGTGTACTAATGAAAAATAGAATATCAGTGTTGTATTTAAAAGAGAGAGAAACATCAACCATGATCTGCTAATGAAATCTTACTGATTTCTTCAGGAGAAGTTTATGTTGATGGAAGAAATGTCACCCTAGTGACATTTGGTTGTTCAGTGTTTACTTTTGTCAATGAAATGAATAAAACTTCACAAGCCATAATTCCAGCGAATGAATTATCCCATTCCTGACTGACAGGTTAGTTAAATGCAGTATATACAAAATGATAAGTAAAACAGGGCATGGATCTGCTACACTGGGGACACCAGGTGCTACATGGTGATTTTGTACTGAGAAATTAAATTCCTTCATGAGGTGGGGTCAAAGTGAACCAGATGCAGTATTTCCATCACTACGTCACTTTGCCAGCCTTCCCAATATGCACTCATGAGCCTTTCTGTCAATGAAAGGGGTTTTGCCATTCTAAATCCTTTGAAAATGTTAACATTAGTATATAATGATTTTGCAGGGAAACGATAAACAAGTTTATGATACTCAGATAATACATGTTCATAAAACATATGTGTTCTTTGGAGAAAGGGTCTCTACATCTTGAGCAGACAGTGCCATCAAATCAGGGTTCTGACTTTGGTCTATGGCTTATCGCTGCTCCTCCAATATCAATGAACATAATTCCAAGAAGACAGGATTTCTAGGCCTGAAACAGGAAGGAGATGTAACTGTCTTGCAGAAAGACTTCATTAAGTTTCTGACCGTTCTGCTCCCAGAACTCTGTCTAATAACTTTAAGAAAGTCTTCAGCTACTACTAACCAACAGCGATAATTATTTCCAAACTGTAGACAAAAAATACAACAGATGCTGAGCTGTTCAGAACAATCTACCAATTTTAAGTCCTTTTTGTCACTCTCTAGGCTACTGTTGTCACACAACATTAAAAGAAGATTGTCACAGACCACTATAGTAACTAGTTTTTCCAAAGTCCCTTTAGATCCAATCACTCAAGTGGAATGCAGTGGAGTATTTCCAAACAAGCTAGGTCACTGACCTGAAATGCTGTGGAATTTCCATGTTTCTGGCTCTTCCCTTGGGTTTAGCCTTAAATCTAATCATTCTGACATCTGAAATATGTGCTTGACTGTGCTTCCTCAGCACAATACACTAGACTGCTCAAGAGATGTGATATAGATATTGCAGATCAGAGACAGGGTTAGAAATGTGTCTTTATGCTTCTTCCATATTGCCAAGATGTAGGGTTTCTGCAGGGACTGAAAAAGCCTGTGTCACGGACAATGTTGGAGGCTTCTCTGCTAATAGCTGTATGTTTTGACCTATGAGTGCTATCTCATGAGGATTTTTGTAGAGATAGCATGAAGCTTCTACAAATGTGCAACTGGATAGTTCTTTTTCATCAAAATTTCATATTTTCAAACCTTATACATCACCAGGTGTCTGGGAAGTGATATAGAGTTCAGGATGTTCCTCAGTATTTGTAAATTATTAGGTCCTCTGGAGTATATATTTTCATCATTAATCTTTTGGTTTGGTGAGAGCTTCCAGTGATCCAGATGTGGTCACAAGTTTAGTCATCAAGTCCCAGAGGTCTGCTAGTTAATTTTTTCTCTCTTATCTGTGATCGTGCTCTGGATGACATCCAGTGGTATATTTAGTACAACTGCAACAGATAAGTCTTTCAGAAAAAGAAAAAGGCTAATAAAAAAAGTCTTTTCCGAGCCAGTACATATATTGATATTGCAGCACGCACTGGCTTGCTTAGTGTTTATATATCTTTTATTTGCATGGAATAATTTTCTCTATGGTGAAGTAATTAAAGGGAGAAAGTATCCAGAAGTCCTTCCAGCAAGAAACCAAGAGTACACCTTTAGATTAAGATGGAATGGGATATAAGGAGCAGCAAAAACTGAAATGCTGCTACCATTTAGGTGATTGTGACATAAGTTGCCTTTGTTTCTCCTATCACATCCTCCACATTCAGCAAGAAATTGTCTAAACAGGGCTGGAAAAGCAGGATATTTAAGCAAACATTCCCTTGCTCTGGGAGCTGCTTCTTCACAGCCAATGAATCTGTTTTGAAACTCCTAAAGGAAACAGTTACATTAGGTCATGTCTGTTGACTTCGCATCTTGCACCATTGATTCATCACCTGAAATACTTTGGAAATCAACTTGCGGACAAGGTCTGTCCTCATTTCTTTCACCAAATGCAATTTAAATGTTCCATTTAGAAATCTCTGGTTGCATCAACTCTGTAGCTCTGTGTTGCCACAGCAGAGCTGAAGTTGATAGTAACTTCAGTGATGGTTCTGCTCATGCCACTGAGAGTGTAATTCCCCTCTCAAGACATCACCTGCATCAAAGACAAGATACAATGCATTGAGTCAGCCAGAATCCTCTCCCTCTTCTGGTTTCAGTTGAAACTTGAAATGCCTTGAAAGCTCCAGCATGTGTGCAGCTTCAAATCCTTGATGCTGAATGTGCTGAAAGAACTTCCAGTGAAGTTTATGACAAACAGATTTTACAGTTGAGTCTTGATAGAGCCACTTTTCATGTTGTGGAAGTAAAAAACTCTTTTGAAGAGGATAAGAAGCAGAAGAGTTGGTGAGAAATGTATATTAAAAGAAGCAAATTCCTATTAGAAGGGAAGTTTCTTCATTATTATTCAGAAGGTAGTTTACTCAGTTTTGCTTGGCTTACTAAAGATACCACCACACAAGTCCTAATTCATTGCAACCTGAGGAAATGCAGAACCAGTAGCATTCTGAGAACATTTAAGATGGTTCTTTTCAAAAGCACCAGCAGCAAGATGAGCTATTTCAGAAGTCTACTCTGTTCTGGCACAGAGTACCTTTGTATGTTTGCCAGTGAGTAAAAGAGGGAACATTTCAACTAAGGAAAGATTGGTGCAAATTACACTTTTATCTAGTAAATTAAGCAAATTGCACTTTTATCTAGTAAAATAAAAGCTCACAGTGCCTTCAAGGAATAGTTAAGCCTATTCTAGAGGAACACACTAATGCCTTTGTGCTCTGAACATAAAAGATTTTTACATACAGACATATCCCAACCAATTAATATCTTTCTTGTTACAATTATGCAGCAGAACTACCAGTTCAGATGTATGGCTCTTAAATTGTTGGTGGTGGATGTCTTAACAAATGCTTTACAAATGTTCATGATCATTTTAGAAAGACAATTAATTATGCAGGATAGAGAGCTGTATGCATTCATTTCTGTGGATAAATATTTTTTAAAAAATTGACAAAAGATGAAAATAAACTGCTCTTTTCAACTGCTAGGAACTGGATTTTTTTTTTTTTTTTTACTTGTTTAAATTACCTACATACTTATATCTTACTTTTCACTAAGATATAGGTTGCCTATATTGCCCCAAAATGTTTTGGTCAAATATAGACCCAGAACCACTGTTCAAAAGCACTGATGATTTGCAATGAAAAGTGAGTTTGAACAAGGCTGCAGGTACAGAATTTGGCAGCTTTAATGCTATTTCTGATTCTTAGTTAGTTTAGAGAAAAATAACTAAGAGGATTGTGAAGTATTGAATCAGTTCTCTGCTATCAAAGGTCTTTAAAAACTCCTGACTACACATTTACACTCACCCTGTGCTGTCTAGCAAGAAAAGTGGGAAATTCTATTAAAAAAGTAACATTCCAAGCAAAGAACAGTATTTCTGAAAGTCGCATCTGAACCTGGACTATGGATTTCCCACTCCCAGTTTATAAGAATAAAGAAAAATATGCTTTCCTTTAGGTAGGAAAACATTGTATTTGGAGCTTCAGGAAGGCTGTTTTCTCAAAAGCTCTTGTGATTCCAAAAAGCAGTCAGGTTACCATAATTTATATTATTGGCAAGAGTTGGAATCGTGACACCTGCAATAAGTAAACTCTCTATGTGCTGTTGGGCAGTATATCATAAATCATGAGGTTTGCCAGCTGCTTGACAGAGAAGAAAATCCTACATATAAATTTAGACCCACACAAGTGGTTCCTGGATCCAGGGACTTGTGGATCATACCTTCTGATCCACCTTCAACACCTTGCCAATTTTATACACTGCTAGTGCTCTTCTCTTGGGAAAACCTCTTTATGGCTTTGACAGGAAAGCTTCAGAAGTCTGTCTTTAAATGAAGAAAGTGTAACAGTAAACTGCCTATCTAGTTCATTATTGTATGAATTTAGAAGATCAGATTAAAAGCAATGGCAGCTAATGTTTTCAAAATGGTATTTCTCTATTTAGGTGCTTTAAATTAAATTGAGATGTGTGAATAAAATTAGTCTGCCTTTCAGGAGAACTTTGCAAATCAGTTTTCAGCTGAATGTTTCCACCTTGTACTGGGTCTGGCTGGGATAGTGTTAACTTTATAGCAGCCTGGATGTTGCCTTGTTTTGGATTTGTGACTAAACTAGCCTTGATAACACACCAGTGTTTTGGCTGTTGCTAAATAGTGCTTGAGCAGTGTCAAGGCTTTCTCTTTTAGGGAGGGGACACAGCTTGGACAGCTGACCTTAGCTGGCCAAAGGATAGATATAACAGTTCATATAACATCATGTGCAGCAATAAAAACTAGGGTACAGAAAAAAGAAGCGTTTTGGCTTCTGAGGCTTCTGCCTCTTTGGAGTCTGGCTCGGCATCAGTTTACCTGTGAGAAGTGGTGAGAAATTTCCTTCTTTGCTGTTTGCTGTTTTAGTTCTTGGGATTTTTTTTCTTCCCCATATTAAGCTGTCTTTATCTTGATGCAGAGATTTTCTCGCTTTTGTTCTTTTGTTTTCTCCCCTCACCCTGCTGGGGTGGGTGGGGATGAGCAGCTGCATGAGCGCCTGGATACTGGCAGGGCTCAAGGCACCACACACCTGTACACTCAGGTATTGGCTTTTTCACTAGATTGAGAGAGTTGCAGTGAATTTTATTTGTAGCCCATGCAATTAAGTAAATGTTTGATCAACAGCCCTCCTGTGGATGCTCTCTAACAGCTTTATAACCTTCTTGCATTGTGGTGCCCAAAACTGTGTGCAATATTCAAGGTGAGACCAAATCACTGCAGAGTAGAGTGGGAAAATCACCTCCCTCAGCTGGCTCACAGTGCCAGGGCTCTGCTGGCTCATGTTCAACTTTCCGTCTACCAGGACCCCCAGGTCCCTTTCCATGGTGTTGTTCTCCAGTCTCATTCCCCATCTGTACATCCAGGGCTGACCCATCCCAGGTGCAGAATCCGGCACTTGCCCTCAAGGGAGCCAACAGCTCCTCCCAGTTTAGTGTCATTGACAAACTTACTTAGTATGGCTTTGAGTGCTGCATCCAAGTCATTTATGAAGATGTTGAAGAGAACTGGCCCTAAAATGGAGCTCTGTGAGGGCTTGTGTATAGAGGAGGATACAGTTGGTTTCATGTATGTATCATCTGCTGCTTACCCACTCAGTGTGAGTTATTGCCACTGTTAGTGCCACCTCCAGTGCAGGGCAGAGACTTGGGTATGGTAACGCACTGTCCTAGAATTTTCTTTTCTGCAGAACTGAAGGTTTTACTTGTACTTGGCTCATGTTATTCAGTCCTTGCAATTTGTTTTAGTTAACTTCAGTAATCCTGTAATAAAGATAATCCTTTAATATGTTATATAAAATAAGAATCCCATTAGAGAGACACTTTTTAGAGACATAGTAGTAAATTAAGAGCTAATTCTGGCTTTAACAATTTAAAACATTAGGTTAGAGTTGTTGCTGACATTTTTCATGTATCCATGTAGTGTAAAGGAGTGGCCAAAGTCTTAGAAAAAACAAGAAAATTAAAACTTTAATTAAAGTGTCTAGCTGTGCACTTGCTTTTCGGTAAATACATATAATTTTGTATGAATATAAAACATGATCTTATTGACCACTTAAAGAGCTAAGAATTTAACCTAATGTGTTGTTTAAGAGTACTGGTAAACCAATATTGGTTTGAATTAGTTTCCAATAATGTGATATTTTTAGAAGTTTACATGGATGAAGTACAAGCATTTTACTGTTTAATAAAATGAATCTAAAGAAAAAAAAAAGTTGATTATAATCCCATGAAGTAAAATGTATCCATTACATTTTATTACATGAGGGGTAGTTATAAATTTACATAAGGTAACATCTCTGTTGAGATTCAGTGTAAAAACTTTCATACAGAAAATGAGAAGTATGTTTCTAAAGATGTCTCTAAAACCCCTTGAATAATTTTGTGTTGACAATAGTGAAAGGTTTATCCTCCTTATGTAACTAATTTCCTTAATGAACAGTTAACATTCTTTTTAAATTCTAAGATGCAAAATATTTTTTCCTAAATTAAGCATATATTTACTTGAGAATGGTCTTGAATTTCACTGTGCCTTGAAATCTAAAAGCTTCTATTTTCCTTCTTCCCCCTGGCTGAATGTATTAGTAGCACATCCACTTACCAGTGTTTCACTCTGCTAATCCAGGGCTTTCATTAGCAAAAGTGCCTTAATGTTAACAATTTATGGCTAGTTTGCTTTAACATGGACCTAGAAATTAGGGATACTGTTTTACTTCATTCACTGGAAGAGAACTGGAATACCAGTTGTTCAAGCTCATTTCAGAGATTTCTCTTTAAAGAAAATAGGAATTCAGGCCAAATCAAGAGGTATGAACTAATTTATTTGGTAGATCTACTTGGAGAATTTTCAGATTCAAATCTGAGTTTGTCCTGCTGTATATAAGGCATACCCTGATGTGATACCCAAATGAAAAAAACAGTTAAAAAAAAAAAAGAAGGAACTTCCATTGAGACTTCCATTAACAGTTCAACCAATGGTTTATAATTCTGAAGACAAATTGTCTTATGGTCCAAACTCTTCTCCAACTACATTTTCTTTTTATGATTTTTCTTTCTTTTTATTTATATATTTACTTATTTTTCTGCGTGAGGAAGCTTTTTTTTGTAAATCATCTGTTTCTGGGCATAGTGAGCACAAAGCATTGTACTGCATCAAAGTGTGGCATGTATTAGAGTGTAGATGTAACTAAAGCAAGCAAACCTTATGCTGTGAATGCTGGAAGGCACCAGAATGTTTTTACAATTTTTGCAGATCTGAATAATTAAGATATAGGAGCCTGAGTAAATAATCTGCCAACTCTCCTAAGCTGAAATGTATCCACAGAGAAAACAAAAAGCTAAGAAAGCTGCCTTTCATCACTTTTTGTATTGAAATGATTCCTTCTGCAAATGTCTTTGTTGTACCAAAGCATCACCGGGTTCATGATACTTGTACAGACCTTCCTAGCTCTGCTTAGGGGGATTTTTTACATAAGCATATAGCAAGAATGTGAGCAACAGGGAATGCAGGAGGAAAGGAGGAGAGAAAAATGAGAAAATCCCTCACCATGAGAGGGAATAATTTGCTTGTGGTGTATTGTTCCTGATGAGACCTATGGTTAGTGGTGGCATGGCAGAGCTTTGGTTTGGAGATCTTACTTTACAAAGTGAGATAAAAAGGGAAGGATGGGATGCTGGAATGTATAATCACTATGCTTTAGGATAACTTTTCCAAATGTAAAGTTATGTCAGCACAGAGACTAGATGGTTGAATTCCTGTAAAAAGTTGTTGCAAAATATGACACGTTTTACAAATTAGGTGTGAAAAAGCATTAAAAGAAGCAAAAATAATGTTGTTTGAGTACCTTCCAAATTCTTTTTTTCACCTTCTTCCAAAGAAAATTCATAGAGTCCTACTTTATGTTACATGTTTCCTTTTGAAACTGCTGTACTTCAGTTAAAGCTTGGTTAATGCTAATAATTCATTCTTTTCTATTTATGCTTGGTTTAATGATTATGATAATTTCATTTGTAAATCTCAGACTCTTGATTTTAGCCATCTTCTGTTTTTGTTTAATGTGAGGGGTAAGTATCATATAGGAAACTTGTAAAAAGCTACCTGTTGGAATTCTTTTAGTGTTACTGAAATACATGATAAAATACCAGTCCATTAAGGTATACATACATGCATATATATCTATATAATGGTTTTAAAGCAAATACAACTTAGAATTCTAAAGCTGAAAAAATACATTCTCACGTATGTATACATAGATTTATCTTTTTATATGATTTTGAGATATGATTTAAAAATGGAAATGTATTTAATTTGTAAATACTATTTTGTTTCAATTTGTTTTGAGGAAGCAAATATCATTGTCATTGTATAGGCAGAAAGGCAAGTTCTCAAATGGCAGGTTTCTTGGGGGTTGTGAGTATTGTTTCTTGATGGCTGAGTTTTACTATATCATTCTTGCTTTTCTTAAATATATTCCACAAATATTGTTATTACCTCTCGTATTTATTGCAGTTTTTCTACATTTACTGTATTTTAAAGATGTTGAAATGCAGAGCATATCAGTAAATAACTAAACATCGAATCTGAGAGGTCTTGTTGGTTAGTTTGTTACTTCAGGGGTTTGTTTTTTGTTTGTTTGGAGGGTTTTTTGTGGGTTTTTTGTTTGTTTGTTTTTGTTTTTTGGTTTGGTTTGGTTTGGTTTTTTGGGTTATTATGTACTTCCTTTTCCTGACTTTACTGTCTGAAGTATATTACAGCAGTTATCTTCTGTGGGTTCATGTTCATGCACTCCATTGCAGGTCAGTTCCTCTTAGAAGAATCACGCCTGATAGAAGCAGCTGAAATGGCAAAAAAAGCAGCTGAACTTGATAATACAGAGTTTGATGTTGTTTTCAATGCAGCCCATATGCTCAGGTTAGTACTTTTACATCTGCCTCACTTGATTTTCCTCTTCTTTTGGAGGAAAAAAGTCTTTATAGCCTTTGCTTGTGCAGTATTCTTTTTAAAGCCCAGCAGCCTTTTTGTATTTATTGCTAATAAAATACAAAGAATTGAATGAAATTGTTGCAGCATTTATCACTTTCCATATCTAAAATTCTATGTTTTATCTCATAATTTTTTACCTTCAAAACTTCTGTTGTTCACAAGCAGTTAATCCATTTTGCTTGCATATGAGAACAAGTGTTTCTTTTGTGAAGGACCTTCTGCAGGATTTCCTTTCACCTGATTTTTCAAATTCTAGTGTGCATAGCAACTGAAAAGAGGAGACCATATTTCTCATCTGGATGTAAATAGAGAATATTGAAAATTTCTGTTAATATCAGTAGGGAACACTATGATAATTAGATATCTAAATATTCCCAGACTAATAATAATTTTGAGACTCATAGGAGCACTTAATGGTATTCTCAGAATCTGTGATTTAAAATGTAGTCTTATATTTAATTCTGTTCTATCTCAATAGAATAAAACTTTAGACTTCTATTTTAGCTTCTAGAGCTGTCAGACCTGGTTATTCAGTAACATTAAGCTTCTGTCTGTGAGTTTAGCATTATCATTAAACCCACATTACTGTAATAGGCATCCTCCATGCTTATTTCTAGGATAACTATCTAATTATTTTCTGTTGTCCGCTTCATAGCTATAAGGATACTTGATTTCATTTAGATGGTATCTAAGCATAGAAAATGCATGCAAAAGGAAATAAAATAAATATACTTCATTAGCACAAAACAGTTCTTGAGATAATTTCTCTGATGAAGATACCTTACTTAGCTGCTTTATATTTTTAGCATTTTAAATAAGAAATGAAAGAAAAAGAAAATAGTATAAAAGTGAAGGTAGAATCAGCTTCAGGCAAGTGACCTGTGTTTCAGAATTATGGTTTCTATACCATAATTTTGGAATAAGCGCTCCAAAGCCCCCCAAACACCTACTGCTTGTAGATTAGAAAGGGAACCAAGACAAATGGTTCATTGGCAAACAATAGTTTGAGCTGACAGAGGTGTATGAGCTATTTTAAGGATCCTTCCCTTCCCCATGATTATTTTGTGAATGATATCTGTTCTGATAGAATTCAGTAATTTGAAACATTTGAATTAATATTATGAATTCACAGACAGATGCATAGCAAGTTAGGCATGACCACTGAATTTAGAAAGGTGTAGAGGAGTCAGATTCCTGATTTTAGTGAGTGTGTTGTAGAAGATGCTTTAGTAGTGGGATTGTGTGTATTTAAAAATGTGGTGGTGTAGATCAATACTGTTTTGGAAATAGGTTTAATAATCTTCTGCTTTCTCTGTGAGCACTGAATGAAGCATTCTAGGTCTTCGAGGCACATGTATTTACATCTGGATATGAGTATTTTTTCACTTTTGAAGTAACATCTGTGCTGCTGTGCTGTCCATTAGCCATGGTTACCCTGCTTGATCTGGTTGGGAATGGACTGTTTTTGGGAAGCCTTGACAAGCAATGAGCTCAGTGATTCTAAGCTGCATTCTTGATTTTTACTGTAAGTGAAAAGCCAAAACCTTTAAAAACAAAGAAAATGCACCAAACTGAAACCCTTAAAAAAAAATGGCCTGCTTTAGTTTAGCTAGAATCCATTGTGCTCCTTTGGGATACCCAGTTGGTCTAATTTTTCACTTAAATACTCAGCTCTCTTTGTGGAAGATCGTAATGTCTTCCTAATATTTCAGAGAGTCTAAAGTGGCCTGGAGGATTTAGGAAGAGTCAGGGTGGCAAAGTTGAATTCAGTGCTGACAAGTATTTGCTTAAAACCCCATGTGTTCTGACTGATTTTTGCTAAAAGGTTATGATTTTGTTGTGTGTCCTTGTTCACTGCTTTACTTAGCAATTGTTCAAATATATTGCTTCCATAATACTTGTTGGACAAGGGCAATGAATATTTATTCATTGTAACAGAGCAGCTACAAATCCGCCATGAGTCTGGCTCTTCAGAAGCAGATGATTTTTAGGATCTTTAGAACAATGGAGAGCTGAGGTGATTCCAAGAGGAAAACAGATACCAAGACACAAAGGAGGACGGAAAGAAGGGAGAGAACTCCAAGTGGCATAGAGTGATGCAGCTAGAAACTGAATGCTAAAGGCAGTCATAAATGAAAGGCTGACATAGTTTCATGTAGGTGACCAACTGCTCTTTAGGTACCCTAGAGAGCTATAAAAACTGACTGGTAAGTGAGTAAGAATTTTGAATGAACTGCACAGCTGTGAGATAGAAAATACATTAGAGAAGTTCACAGACCATGAAAATGAAATGACTCTTGTGAGAGAGACAGAATAAATTTTAAAGATGTGTTGTAGAATAAGAGACAGAAATTGATATTAATGTGGATGATACAAAGTTTCCAAAATGACTGCAAGATAATAACAGCAGCTTAGATTTTTGTATAGATTCTAATATTTTCTTTTTCAGAACAAATATTTTACACAGAGATGTATTTTTGAATTAGGAAGGAATCACCTTTCCCTCCTCTCTTACTACTGTTTCCACCAATAGCCTAAGGAGCGTCAGAGACTCAGAAATATGAAGACATTTTTTCAGAATGACAGGCAACTTCTTTCAAACTTGGTTTACAGCTGTTTTGGATGGAAAATAAACACACCATTCTATCGAAATGCAATTTCTTTTTCTAGTCTGGTGCTAAAATATTTTCTGTTTTTATAATCCCGTTATTTGCTGAGAAAAAAATTGAATTAAAATGCAACCCAAATAAAAAATAACAGCTTCTGAAAATTTTGAATTGGAGTGCTGCAAGTTAATTTTCTTTTTCTTAAATTTGCAACAGAATTGTTAACTGAGCCCGAATGCAGTAGCTGTATTTATAGATAGCCTGATCTCAGTTTAGCAGTCACAAGAACTTCTGCTTCTCCAATCAGATATTCCAAAATTGCTTATTTTCTCTCTTCGTGACTGAATCTGAAATAAAAAAATTAATGACTTAGTTCTGTTTGCATTATCGAGAGACCTCCCCTTTCCTAATTACATTATAGTTATTAATCTTTTTTCCTAAATGACTTCTGTAGCATCCTGTTAATGCAATGTGAGATGATTCAAGTCATCTGTAAGAGAGGTGAGGTGTGGGATGAATGCAATTGATTTCTTTGCAACAGTCTGCTAACTTTTAGCTTGCATAGTACTTGCCTGTAAAATTCATTTTCTCAACAAATTTGTTTTCCAGACAGCTTTCTTCAAGGGTCATGCAGCTGTTTGGGTGGTTCTTAAAACAGTATCTGGTCATGTGTTTTATGTTTGTAGTATTTGCAATGCTTCCAGGAGTTTGAAGTGCCTGAGCAAAGCAGTGAAGCGTTTGTGCTGTAGCTTCAGTCACTGAGCCGTGTGTTAACAAGGGCTGAGCTTCACCTTGCTCTCGCAGACTGGGTGAGCTGCCATGAGCAAAGTTTCTTGTGGGCTAGATGATGATTACTTTGATTACTTTTAGAATGAGGGATGGCAAAGTGGTGGCACCACCGTACTAATTAGAAATGGGAAAAGAGCTTCACCTTGTCTCCACGTGAAAACAAATTCAGGAAGAGCTATTTGCTTAAAAGCACATTTTGTAGGAATAATTAGTTTTTCCATGCTTTTTTAAGTGGTTGTTCTGGGAAAACATCATATGACATGAAGTTACAGCATGATTATTAGCTGTTTGAAAACAGAAGTCTAAATTAGAGCAATACCACATGGCATGGTCTTCATTTTTTCAGTGAATTTCTGTGAGAGTATTTTGGCTCTCCAGAATACACTGACCAAACATGGAGTGTAATTGCTGATGGAATATCATAGGCACATCTTAACCCCATGTTATTGTCTGAACAGTTTATATTCATTCTTTAATTACCATCTATGTGCTTAAATATATATATATATGTATGGCAAAGCATATAGTCTGTATAATATTTTTTGAAAAGGTGGATGAAGGATTACATGTATAAAACCTGATTATAATTTTGTTGTTACACAAAAAGCTCTATTAAGAATGCCATGTATCAGCATTCAGTGTTTTAAAACAGGAATTGCTGAAGAAAACTTCTTTGTAGGTGTGCTGAAATCCATGATTTTACTGTAAAAATCAACAGTCTGAAGCCTTGTACCAAACACAGGCAGGTTAAAACTAACCCTTTCCCACTCACATGTATCTAAACCAGTCAGCATTGGTAGTGTTTTTCTCTTATAGCAGTGTTTTTCCAGTGAACAGTGTAAAAACTCAAAATGAATGTAAACTGATTGGCCAGGTGTCAGGAGATTCTAAGAGTGATGTGTTGACAAGCACATTTATGAGGTGTCACTGTCAATCAGCTGGAACTAAATATGGGGAGTTGGTTGGTCTAGAAACTCAGGTTAAGAGATATGAGAGAATAAAAAGTGGAATGTTTTTTTCCCTTAAAATGAGATTGGATGCAGGTTGTTAGTGGGGAAAATCAGATATATTTTCAGGGTCAGTCCTCATGAAAAGATTTAGGATAGAGGTTAAAGTATAGCTTATAACTATGAAAAGGTCTCTCTTCTGAACTTCTCTTTTCTCCCTTTCATTCCTCTCTGTTTTATTATCAACATTTTATCTAATATTTTACTCTAATGTGAGTTATGTTCCTTTTAATAGTGTCCTTCCATTATTTGACATTGATCCAGAGCTCTTTACTGCTCAGTGGCATAGGGTTACTGCAATTTCCTACCTCTGTGCCTTTAATTTTTCTCAAGGGAAAGCTGTTTCAGGGCTTAACATAATTAATTTCTAGCTTAGTTTTGCAGTGAAAATGGGAACCAGAATTCTGCAGCACCTTAACTAATGGAACTGTTGCTGAATGCCCCAAAAAATGGAACTGGCACGTTCCTGACCTGGTTACTGTGTTGTGCATTCTTTTCTAGAAACTGTTTTTAATGGAGAACTATACATTCAAACTGATTTCAATTTAGCAATTAATGATCCATGTTTCAAGTGGCGGGAAAGCAAGCCATGTATTTCCACTGGCATAAAAGGGGGACAGACTTTTAATGTGTTCCACACTCACATGCCGACAACTCTTTTTGGAGGTGAAGTGTACCATTTGTATTTGCCCTCCGGGTAGGGCACTTTGTTTATTGTACGTTATTTCACCACTTTCTGAAGTGATTTGTGTCCTGACAGTTTTGTGCAAACGGGGGGGGGGGGGGGGGAAAAAGACCTGTAACATGTTTCATTTATAGTGCCTAGTTGTAAATCCTGAAATTCGTAAGTATGAGATTATTTTTTTTTGCAGTCGTTTCAAGTGCTACTGATGCCTAGCAGGAGTGATTCAGAAGCAGGTTGAATGAATAATTTTAGACATTTAATCATTTCCAACCACTGCAACCACTGAGTCAATGATACATGTGCAAAGTAATTCAAAACAGTTAACAGGTATAAACCAGGTTCTACTTAGCAAATTGTTAGTCATGAAGTGGTTTCAGCTTGCACAGGAATTATGTGAGAAACTTCAAAGGGATTATCCTTTCTCCCTTTCTCCTCCCAAAGCCAATAGTTGTCAAAACGTGTTGATTTGGATTAATTGCCTATCATGTATTATGTGACTAATGTTTAAAATCTGGGTGGATAAAAACAAAATTGAAACACAATTTGATAACAAAACATGTAAAGGCTCATGTGATGAGCAAGGTAAAATCTCCAGATACACGTGCTTAGTTGATTGATACTTTTTGAACTAGTAACTGTTCTCAAATGCAGAAATGAAAAAGAAATCAAAGAGCCAGCCCTATGCAGTCTTATCCTTGTTTTCTAATGTTTCCATTTTCTATCACAGAAATGCATCTGTAATCACATAACAAACACAAATATGCTGAAGGTCTCCTGTCCTAACTCTCCCGTGAAAGGACATAACTCTTTGTAGGAAAATAACAGATAATTTTCCTAAAAGATATGTAGCCCCCTCCTGCAAGTCCTGCTTGGTTGTTCTTACAGATTTACCATATTTTTCTTGATGTATATGATCAACTGATATTGGACCAGCAGCGAAAATGAATAGTTGAAGGAAAATTAGGAAGGCAGAGAAAAATGGGGAAGAGAGGAATTGGAGAGAAAAGATAAAAAGGGCCTGTTGAGACAAAAACATGTTTGGATTTCTTTGGCAACATAGTGCATTTTTGTTTGAAGACATTAACTAAAAACTCAGGAGAAGAAATAAAAACTAAACTACTAGGAGCATGTAGATGCTGACAGTAGTAACGAGAAGAGAAAGTGTCAAGCTGATACTGCTTCAGGTACCCAGAATTTCATCTTATTCTCTTGGGATATGAGGATTTAAATCCCTTCTCAGAATGATGTGAGTAAATGTTGAAATCAGAACTCTTTCCTGAATGAATTCCCTCAATCATGGAAACTTAGTTTTCAGAAATCTATGCTCTCTGACTTTTTTTCCTTTTCTTACTGGAATTATGGGGGTTTTGGCAAGGCACAAGGTGAGAAACTACGTAATTGTATAAGATATCATTTCAGAATTTAAAATATGTCTGATTACAAAAAATGAGCTACATTTTCTCCTGTTGAAGACTGGTGTGGCTGTTTTTGCCTGAGTGTTCAGCCTTCTGTATGTCTTTCCATTGTGTACTAATATAATTTCACAACTAAAAGGAAAATAAAGTAGGCAAAGAGGATTTGTGCTAGTGGACATTCTGAACTATAAGAAAACTTTCAGATTTACATATTTTGTGCATTTGTTAGGGTAATATCCTTAAACAGCAGGGAGTAGCTGCAGCGTTTGGTTTTTAGCTATGCTTCTTTAGGTATGGTTTCACTTTAACGCAAGGAAAATGAGGTGTAACTCAACTGAGGCTGTTCTTTTCTGTCCTGATAGACAAGCCAGTCTTAATGAAGAGGCTGAGAAGTATTATGAAATGGCAGCAGGATTAAGACCTAATGTAAGTACCTTCTTAATGATATCCATTACTTAAGTTGATGAATGTGCTGCGGTACAGAACCCTTTGTGTTGAGGAGAACTTCTTGCTGGGGCATTTGATCCCTCAGCCTGTGTTATATCTATATTCTTGTAGTGGTTAATTAGTGGGTAGTCAGATGAAGCTGTTCATTTGTCGAAACAATCACTCTACTTTCAGCTTGCCTCAGTGAAGTGGTCTAGCCTAAGTCTTACTTGGCTAACATGGAAAAGACTTCTAGATTTAGATTTATTTATCTTCATTTAAATGTGTTAAGTCTGGAAAGCTTTTCCAATTGCATCTCTTTTCACTAGTCAAAGAGAATGAAAGGCTATTCTGTGATCCACTGTTTAAGGCATTTTTAATAATACATTGATGCCATTTCATCTGTCATGAACTTCTGTCAAATGTTGTTCAACCAACTTAAAGATATTTATCTCTAATGTAGTTGTATATTGGCAAAGAAATACTTTTTCTTTGAAGCAGATATATGTAGGAGTAAGTGGCAGATGCTTTTTAAAAAGGAAAACTCATTTCCAATTTTCACTGCATCAGAAATTAAAGAAATATTTTTAATTGCAATTTTTTACTTAATTTTTTATTTCTTTTCAATTGCCATCACATTTTGGGAAAAATCATTAATATAAATGGGGCAGAATTTATTTTAAACACATAATAACACTTTGTCTATGCAATAAATCAAATTTAGGAAAATTTCTGCCACAGAAGTCTGCAGTGCCAGATTTGAGGATACAAGTCAGCAAATGCAGTAAAAAGAAAGGAAAAACCCAAGTAGAAAAAAAAAATTACAGACTTAAAAGACTTTTCAGACCTAAGAAGCAAAAGCAACACCAGCTAAGACTCAGAACAAGCTAACAAAATATAGTCAAAAAAACCCCAAAATAACTTACTCATATGAAATTATAGACTTCCACACTGTCTCATAAAAAACTCTCAAAAAACTACTTATTTTATTACTTCATACTTTTTTATTACTTCATACTTTGTGAATTAACAATAAAGACTTTGTGACTCATAATGCTTTCAGATGCAAGAATATTTGGTGCTTTTTTTTTTTTTTGGATAGGGTACCTTAATGTTGAAAAGATTCCCTTAGTTGCCTACAAATTGGTACAATTCCTCCTCTCTTTTCTATGGTTCACTGTATGCTCAAAATGCTTCTCAGAAACTCAGAAATAAGTTTATTGTTTATAACCATATGTGAATATGGTTATATGTGTGAGGTTTCTCAGAGAGCTCTGCACGTGACTGGCAGCAAGCTCATAGCAATGGTTAAAGGTTAGGTATTTCTGATTATCGATGACAAGCTTTACATGTTATGACCAAGGTATCCTTTTTGAAGGATAAGATTATCAAAACAACTTATTACAGAAACTTTATTCTAACTTTGATTAGTGAAAGTAAAAATCTAATAGGTACTGGTGTTCAGCTTTCTTCAAAAGATAATTTCACTTTTATGTTCAAGATGATAGTTTAATTTTCTAGCTAAGCATGGTATGCATATGGCTCATGGCTTTTTAAGAATATTTTATTGGTGCAGAGTGGGAAACTTGTATCCATTTTCACAGCCATTATCAACTGTCTGATGACTTTACCAATGGTATTTTCTCAAAAATGTAAACAAAACCAGAAGTAGTCATACATATCCAGACTGGGAGGAAAAGAAGCCGCTTGAGGAGGTTTGCTTGTTAGTAAGCAGTTTAATGCATACGTGGTAAGACAGAAGGTCCCAATCTTTCCAAAGGAACGTGGAATGCAAATTAATGAAGAACTGGGTACTTCATGGCTCCATCTGTACCGATAAATTCAAAGTGCCCAGAGCTGTTCTCTAGTGCTGGTTGAACCAGCTGCTTAGAGTGTGTCCAGGTATTGTCCTAGAGACTGCAGTGACCCAGTCCAGAGTAGGACTCCTCACAGGCTGAAAATGCCCACAGTTCATGTTGTTATTTTGTATATGGCCTGTGTATCTTCTCACTGTTTTGTGAGTATGAAGGCAAAATTATGTGAGTCAAGATGATAAAGAAATATCCTTAAGCAGAAGAAGTGCTTGAAGGATTTTTTTTTTGTATCCATCACTAATGGTCTAGAAACATTTCTTGACAGAAAATTCAAAATGCTAGATGCGTTCATATGATGTCATTTATGAATGTCTACCATTCCATGTGTGTATATACATCCCTATATGTATATTTGTGTGCACCTGGTCAGCTACTAAGAGGTCTGTCCCCAGATTGCCTCTCAGTGAGAATACTGTGGTATTACTGACGTCTCATTCTGTGCAGTGGATCAGTCTTGTTACTAGTATAATTAAATTCTCAAAGTGTCTGTTTAACAAGAATCTTCCTTTTTCTGGTGCTTGAGACAGTACCTTGTGATATGAGTGAATTATGAATCAGCATCCCAAGTAACTGGCTCTCTGCTTTTTTCAGTATGACTTTTTCTTTGGTTCCCCAGTCACTTAGCCAGATCCCAAGTTGAAGATCCATTTCTCTGTTGTCAACTTCTTCCTTTCACTGTGCCAAGATAATTAAATTATCAGTTATTCTTTAGAATTAGACCAATGCCTGGCTCCTGCGAGATTTTCAGCTAGCACAGCTTGAAGCAAAACTCAGATTTCCACTCTCTTGCATCTATTTCTTTACAAATGTAACATACTGTGTAATATCTCTAATATCACTATCATAAGATACAGTCCTTAACAACAAGGGATTTCAGTAACACTGTAAACTCAATCTTTTACTGATTGCTAGTGAACTTTATGCACTCATTTAGCTATTGTGGCACAGTTTTGCTCTCGACATTCTTTGTTTTCCTTTTGCATCCCTTTCTTTGGTTTCTCAACCATTCCCGTTGCTTTTGAAATGAAGCAATACTTTATGCACAATGGTTCATCTACTCCCTTACGGATAAGCCCTTTGGATACAGAAACTGCTCTGCTGAGCTTTTCTACACCCATGTCCAATTTAAATGGCTATCTGAGTTACTACTTTCAGAGATACTTAATTGGCTATTTTAGTGCTTTTTCCAGACAGCAGTCTCCACTCTTGCATTTGTCTCCTAGACAAGCCCTTTTATTTCAGTGTCTCAGAATGGGACAACAACAGTGAGCAACCAATATGCCTGCATGTCCGAGTCACATTCTCATTCAATTGAGCCATTTTTAGAAAAGTTGTGACTAAGGCAGCTAAAAACACTGCCAGAAACACAGTATTCAGTTACAGAAAATGTAACTTCTATGAAACATGCAGGCTATTGTCTTTAAGAAAGCAAGCATAAAAAGATTTTATTTTTGTAGTATTGGGGGTGATTCATACATCACTGAACAAATTCTTAGAAGTCTGAGAATACAACTTTTTTTCTGTGACCAGCTTTATTACAATGAATAAAGCATTTGCAAGAAAAACATACTCAGTGAAAGAATGAGTGAATACAGCAAAGGTGTGTTAAAATGTATATCCACATCTTGAATGCCATCTTTGCTTTTGGATACACATTCTGTCTGCAGATGGTAAAAGAATTAAAACGCTTTGGTACAATAGCTGCACCAGCTGAAAAGGATCTTGTGTGCAAATTAAAAACAAGACTGGCCGTAGTATTGTTGGAAATAAAGACCTAGCTGTTCTCTTAATAATGTTCACAATTTGCCTTATTTGCAGTACGTGGGTATTTATCCTCTGTGAAAGTAATTTCCAGACAGATTTCAGAAGAGCAGTATTTTCTGTAGAGCACCCTGCTGCTTTGAAGATGGGAACAATTTAACTTTACTGAAGAAGCAAGCATTCTCAAGGTTATGTGTATTTATTTCCAAATAGGTTTCAGAGACTTGACTTCCCTTGGACAGCCAAGGGGGAGAGAAGAATCCAGGAAGCAGTTCAGAAAACAAATCTACTCTTATTAGCAATTAATTATTTCTTACAGGACTCTTTTCTTTCTCCAACTCTGTAGGTAACCTACAGAGATTAGCCTCCCTAGGCCCTTGACTTTTATGAATTCTTTCCAAAAAACATGTTACTGCATTCTGTGTTGTACCATGAACAAAACAAAATCATTTTAGAGCCTTCTCAGCGAGAAGCACATATGTGTGTGTTCTAGCAATGTTGGCTTGAGTTTACTTTAATCACGTTAATCTAATTTTAACAAATTTGGTTGCATGAAGAAATGAAACTGTAAGTTTCTTGGACATTTATACAATAATTATTCTGATTGTGAGTATTGGTGAAGAAAAGCTGTATTCAGAGATGATTTCTAGGTGCCCTACATATTGTAATCTTCACAAACATGGAAATTGTTTTAACAAGTTGTTAGGCACTCTAAAATGTGAGCTTTAAGCTTGCTTTGTTGTGGAAAAATCAGTCATCCGGAAACTCTCTTTAAATTGGCATTCTTTACAGGAATGTGAGATGTTGACTTAAGCTTCAGCCTTTGTTCAACTTTTAAGATATCATTTGTGTAATAGAGCTGCATTTCTAATTTTTTAAGTCTGAGCCTGAAGCAGCCAGTCTTTAAAAAGCTGCTCTAGAGCCCCCACATATGGCCAATGGCTTTTGAGAAGAAAGGGCACTTTGAAGTGTGACCTCAAGGGTATTAAATGAAAGAGAGCTCACCAGAGCCTTAAGACTTTGAGCCACCTCCTTGAGCTGATTGGCTTAGAAGCATTCCTCAAGGAGGTGCCATGACCTGCAAGTCACTGCCATCCCAACCACATATTAGTGCTGCTTGCAATCTGTAGCTCATGACAGCTTTAAGCCCCATGTCATCAGCACATTGTCAGATACAGCTGTTTCCACTCTACCACTTCAAAAGGGCTTGATTAAATGTCTTACTGTAACAACATACATAAAGACACACACAGAGAATGAGGGGGAAAGGAGAAATGTACCTATAAGCAAAATAAATACAATTTCCACTAGATGGTTTAATCATAATGTGGGGGACTAAACCATTTTTTGACTTGAAGGGCTTATGTAATCAGTTAACACAATATCACATTAAAAAGCAGTTTCTACAAGTGCTTCTTTTATTTTTTTCCCAATGCTGAAGTACAGATTTCATGCCAAGGGCTCCAGGCTTGCAGTAAGCTTTACCTCAAGCTGTCTAACTGGTGAAAGAAGAATGCTAGTGATTTCTACATAATTGACTGTAATTTCATAGCCACCTTAGAGATAACATGCTTTCACTGCCTTCTTAGGGAAAGTGTTCATAATGCATGGGGTTTATTCATGGCAGGACTTCTAAAAAATATACTTCCTATAGTACATACATCTTTAAGAAAATAAATGTTGCATTTTTGTCTTGAAACATCTGTAATCAAGATCTGCTTTATTGCATATTTTTTCCTTTGATGTTTCCATGCCAAATTTTCCTATTCGATTTTCTCATGAACATTCAGTAATTGTCTCATGTGGCTTTACTGGGTAAATTGTGTAATTATGAGGGGAAAAACTTTAATGCATTTTGCCAGCTTTGTTAAGGTCATGTCCTGTTTTTGCCAGGGAGAATTTTCATAAACTTTTTTAAGGGCTTCTGCTGTGTTAATTCTGCTGCTGATGGGAGTAATGGATGAGTTAACAGTGATTAATACATTGTCTGCAGCTGATGCATAATTGACAAAAATCCAGCTACACTGGATCTAATGTCATCCTGACACTGCTCGAGGAATACAGCGGATCCCTCGCCAGAAATGTGTCTATTGCTCCTGCAGCTCTTTTGAGCAGGTCTACCTAGTCCCTGTTACCCAAATGCTACTGGAGTGCCTTGCCATCCATACTCCTGGTTTCTGGAGCATAGTATGGATAAAGCTGACATAATTCCCTGGAAAAACAGTACATGTGTGGTTTTAACACTATGTATTATTGCTGGTAAAGCATGACAAATGCAAATCCTTGTTTTAAAATGTTGTTCTGCCTTTTTACTTCTTTTTTCAAAACAATTAACACACAGTAATATTTTGACTTTATCTAATGATGCTGTGGCATGACCACAGAGCTGTATTTTTCAGTAGTTAACATCCAGCAGATTCCCCTGTTCAGTTGTCTGCCGGCACTGCAAATGGAAAAGTGGGCACTGTGGAGCTTCTGTTGGCTGCCTGTGTGCCCCTGAAACGCTCCCAGCTTCTCCTGCCCTGTGTCAGGGCTGCACCTCTTCCTACTACCAGCACCAGCTGCTCACATTGTTCAAGGCTTCCTCTCAAGTGTGCCAAACTTTCTGCCTCAATAATATGAATGGCTGTGGATTCCTTCCAGCCCAGCAGTGCTCTTGGCCTCTTGAAAATGCCTCTTTTCTCCTGCTGAAGATGTGAGGAAAAAGAAAACTTCCCAGGATCCAGTTCTTCCTGTCTTCCTGCTAAAGAGTGAACCAATTGTTATAGGGCACACAGGACTTTTAAGGACTAAAACAGGTAGTGTGGCTTCCTAACAAGAAAATAGGCATGACTGATATGAACTGTATTTCAAGATGGCATGTTTTTAATAGTTTGACTTCAGACAGATACAGAGGTAGGACTCTTAGGCATGGATTGCCTTCACTGGGAGAGGAGATAGTGGAACACCCTTATTTGAAAAGAGGACATCACTTTCTGATCTCAAAAGGGTAAGAGAGCACTTTCTTGATTATTGTAAATTGGTTAGACTTTCCCTGTTGAAACACCATTAAAAAATGACTCTGAGATTTGATATCAGAATAGCTGTGACATTTTTCAGTTTGCATAGCACAAGGAGGGATGTAGCCTAAAGGCTATGCAGAATGGAAAAATTCAAGAAAATTAATATTACCCGAATGCAAGCTTCCCTTCATTTCAGGTAGAAAGACTCTTCCGTATTTGCACAGAAATAGCAATACTTCCCCATGTAAAGAGTTTATCCATGCACAAAGTCTCTCTGCTCCTCCTGAGCTTTTTAAAATCTAATTAGTCCCCAGATCAATTTTCTTTTGTTGTTATTTTGCTTCACCCCTTTCAGGTCCTTCTTGTCTGGGGCTAAGTCCAAGGCAGATATATTATTTACATTCAGCTATGTGGGAAAAACAGTGTTTATTCTTTTGAACAAAACAATTTCTTTCTGTAGTTTTAATTATATTTGTTTATGGCCCTCTGAAATATTTTTAAGATACATTTGAGGTTTTTTTTGTGCACATTTGTTAGCTTCAAGAGAGGCTTCTGTACAGGCTGTTGCCCTGAATCTTAAAGTGTTCCTACTTCAGTAGAGATTAGTGCCTCCCACCTAAAAAAAACCACAACGGACAAAACAAAAAAACCCATATAGTATTTTCCATCCCTGTGGTTTCCGTCAGGGGACAAAGAAAGAATACAGGCTATTGAAATGGGGATATTTACCTGAAATATTGAAGCATAATATCAGGATGAGTTGTATAATTTGAAAATGGATTTATTCAGCTGTGGAAAACACTGAATTTCCTTTGGGAAATACATGAGAATATTTATTGCCTTACCCCAGAAAATTCTACATGTATTTTCTCCTGCATTGTAGCAACTCTGTAAAAGCAAAGATTGAATGTTCTCAATGTTGTGATCCATCTTTGTGTAAGATGTAGCGGAGAAAGCTGGAAATCAAGTCGTTACAGTTCTCATCTTCAGTTTTGTGAGAGTTAGGTTATGGGGAGTTGATTTGTACTCTCCTGATTATACAAGCAGTTAAACGTAAATATTTGAGATCAATTGGCTGGCTCAGTGTAATTTGTGAGCTTTGAAATTGAATTAAAATGCCTTTAAGTTGCTGTTTATTTCCCATCTAGAATAATTTGTTGTACATTGATGTTCTAATCAATACAGAACTATTTTGTCTGTGCAAGTTCTAAATGACTGAAATGAAAATACGTTTGAGTTTCTTCAGCTTATGTAGATACTGCATTGCAGTACCACCATTGACTTCTTTACAGTTGCTTCTCTTTCTCCTGCACATGAGAGATAAATTGGACTCTGTAGGTTCTGATTTCAAGTGAAATTATTTAAGCAGCTATGAGCTCTTCTTAGCTTAAAGCTTTCAAAGCAGTAAGCTGTGTACCCAGAAATACTCGGCAAAGTAAGCCAGAAACTTATTGTCATGGTAATTCAGCATGCTTTTCATTTTGTTTCGTGTAAACATGAAAATGTTTACAAATTTCCCATAAATATTAGTCCTTCTACAGTCAAATTATTGACATAATGTATTTTCCAAGTCATTCAGCTTCATGAACAGTGAAATGTACAGACATGCTTTTACTTAACGGGGAAACAAATGTTGGAAATAGGCATCTATATACTAACTCCCCTTTTCTAATTTAATTAACCTTTGGAACTTTATTAAATAATCTATTACTCTTGTTGAAACAGTGGTTTTGTGCTAAATGTGTCATTTGAGAGAAAAAAACCTCTCCAACAAATTCACTTAGCACATAGGTCATATTATGCTTTTAGTATGTCTGCTGACAATCCCTTGTGCTGCTTGGAGATGCTAGTAAAGTTTTTTCTTCACAAAAAAAAGTACCCCGGGGTATTTTGTTTTATGCACCCATTTTCCATTGTAGGCTCAAACAGGAAAAGACCATGTTTTCACAAAAATCATGCATGTTTATTATTGGTTTAGTATATTTCTTAAGAAGTTAATTAGGGAAGTATTAATGTATAGATTCAGTTTTCTCTCAGAGCACCTACTCATGTTCTTCCAATACCATTGGATGATGTAATTCTCCATGGATAGCTCATCAATTCTACAAAGTGAAGGCATTCTCATGCCAATTAATACTTGTGCTCTTTAATTGTCAAGACCTTGATTCAGAAATTTTGTGGGACTGCACCTCATTTGACTTGAATGCAAATCTCACTATTTTTTTAATGTGTATTTTCAGTATCCAGATCTGAAGTCTTTATCTCATGTATAGATATGTTCAGTCCACCATCAAAATGGCTTGAAGATAAAAAAATACACAAAGTCAACTAGGCCTGTCTCTTGGAGTGCAGTTGTGTTTCAGCTAGCATTTCACTGTTTTTCATCCACATCCTAGTAGACAGATTTTTTTTCCTGTGCTTACTCTTCAAGAGTGAAAATAACTGCAGAACAGTTGTGATGCTACTCAACTGTGTTGTTCATTTACTGAATAATTAAAAAACTAAGTTTTTGAAACTAGTTAATAGTCCAGATTTGTACTACTGAGTTAAATAAAATGAATCATTATGCTTTTATGCTTTGCGATGATGCGAGGTAGTTTGTACAGATGCAGTCTTTGCTGAAATTGTGGAATTGAAGATGGTGTATCATGGATAGATTTATGCATGACTATGATTTACAGTCTGATCGTAACATGGCAGGGGATGCTGTGCTGCTGGCATCACTTCCTGGAGAGAGCAAGATTGCCTTTGCCTTGTGAATGTAGCCCTTGGTGTCAATCAGAAATAAAGTGCCATGAAACAGAGAACTCACACCAGTAGATTAGCATTTCAGAAATTAAACCATCTGTTTGAACTCAATTAAAAGAGAATCCAGCAAGGTTTTTCCTAATAGGGTGTTCTAGTGCTGATTCCAGAAACAATGCAATGGATTTATTGTGCAATTAGAACTGATAAGAAAGTGGGTTTAATACCCATTAAATAAACCTGTACATTCTCATTAGGATGTTTTGCAATAAATAACTTCCCAATTTTCTTCTTAGTCTATAGTTCTGATGTATTTCTCATTCTAGGAATGATTTTTAGTTGTGTGTTGCCATATTCCATTAGACTTTTTTCCCCCCACAACTTCTGGAGAAAGTTTCTTTCTCACAAGATGGTTTTGATGCAGCTGGTCTTCTCCCTCCCCCCTCCCACACCTTTGGATTTAATGTAATTTTGTTTACAGAGGAGAAATTCCCTGTAATGAGGCTGGTTTTGGTCTGAGATCTGCCTGAGAAGAGTTGTATGTTTGCAGGCTGCTAGGAAGGGGATGGGTGGCAAGTGTCTGTATGAAGCAATTTTCTTGGAGTCTGTTTTTACGATTAACTTCAGGACCAGTTTGAGCGTATTTTTGCCTCAAAAAGTTAGTCTAGGGATCAGATGCCTGCAAATGAGAAGATGCAGTGGGGATGGGATGGATAGCTGCTTGCTTCCCCCAAAGAACAGTCCTTTTTGAGACTGAATCACTGTATATTGGTTACTTCTTCATTTTGCATTCACGTGATTCTGTTTACCACAGTTAGTTTTACTGGAGAGCAAATGTGTGTTCTGGTGTACCTACCCAATTGAAATGTCTTACATACAATGAACTTTATTACTAACCTGAGGAAGTTTTAGTAATTCTTCAGGTGTTCCAGTAAGGATTGTCTTCCTTAACGGTAAGTAACTTTAATCTGCCATTATGGTTTGTAACAGTGCCAGTTGCCTCAACATCTGGCTGCCTCAAGCTCATTGCATACAATTACAGCATGAAAGAAAATACAAACTTTCTCCAATAAAACAACAGCAGTAATTAAAATCCACAATAAAACCCCTAAATTAAATTCCATAGGAAGATTTGCTGAATGTCTCCTAGATTCTATGGCGGTGAATGATTAATATGTTTATGGTGGAGTTATTTGATGGAGTTTTATTGCAACTCAGTTGTTCTACTCCATTTTTTCACATTCTGCCTGCATTTAAATACATTTGAAATTATCAGACTTATTTTCTATCATTTTTGAAGCATCAGTACATCATTCTTCATTAATTCTGTTTAGAAAATTCTATTCAGATAGCTTCATTGATAGAGTTTTTTGCTGACTAGTTCTGTTTACCGCAGTTGGTATTGGATGTTTTACCCATAACAGGGGAAGAAAATGCTCTCTGAACAGAGATTGTGGAAATTGCACAGGAGACAAACTTTTTGGTTTGGGTGGAAAAATGAGCTTGAACAGAAAGAGAACTGGTAGAACCCAAAGGTAATTTCTGTGGGATCTTGTGGCTCTCATGTAGAATGAGTGTTATGTGTAGTGAAAATTAAGGCAAAATAACCTGAGCCATCAACTACAAAATTACATAGCAATTCTCCTGGCCCTGGATTATAGTTTGGTCCAGCCATAGAGGGCTTTTTCTGGGCCAGTTTGGAGCAAGCCTCTGGTTTCACTCAATAATTTCTGACATTGAATTTCAGAGGCAGGAATTGAACTTTGATATCTTGGTGCTAGTCCTGCAAATACTATTTGTCCTCTTGTGTGTTCAGAAATTATTAATTAAACCCTTTAAAAAAAGGCAAGTAATATTCAAATGGTTGCTTCATGTGTCCATTTCTTAAAACCTTAGTTTGACAAATACAGAAAACTTCTGTTTGATAAGCAGCATTTGTCAGTATATGCTGGATCAAGCGCAGCCTTTCAGAGTAGAATGTGTAGATCTACCACTGAGCTTGCTATTACTAAGTGTCACTATTCAGATGTAGTAAATAAGACTACTCTAGCCCCAAGTAATTTTATTTTTTTTAGAAGTCACAACCCTGTAAAAGCCTAGAGAGTGATTAGTGCCCAGTGGTCTTACTATTAGCGATCAAAAGACCAAATTTTAGAAACTGCAGTCCTGAAATCTTTAAGCTACAAGAATAAAAATTAAATCCATGCACTTACTGTGGAAGTTAGTAATTTTAATATGTACTGTGCATTTAATTGCTAAATACTGTATAGGGAACACCTGCAAGTTACTGTCTGCCAAAAAGTAAGGCATGAATTTTTATGAATTACACAGAACACTGTAATTCAGCATTTTGCAAAGGACCTCTAGTATGTGCCTCTCTTCTCAGCTGCTCTCATAATTTTGTGGGTAAAAATCAAATTCAAGACAAGTGTGGGCATAATCTTACTGCATTAGGTAGGAAGCATGATAGGAGCCAGGAAAAGTACAAAAGGGAAGAAAAAAGATTGACATGCAAATACTTTAAGATTTTCCATGTTGAAATCTGAGGAAAGAAAATACTTATGAGCAAGACCTTTTCAAGTGTTTTCAGTTGTATCTACTCTGTAATGAGAATGTAGTTCTTTAATTGATAGTCATTTCAATATTTTTTAAAAATTTATTTACAAAGTTACTTAATTGTTTTTAATTTAAAAATTGTTTTTGTAACATTTCCATGTGCTAAAGTTGCATTTTTGACCAATTTGAAAATACTTTCAGATACTATTCATAAATCTTGTTAATATGGAAGTTGTATCACTTCATGTGATAGACATCCATTGTCCTTCCCTGCAGGGAAATTATTACCAACAGTGGAATAGTGATTGGTTCTATTGTCTAGGGAAAGCTGGCCAACAGAAAGCGTTTAAATGGAGGGGTGAAATAAAGGCTGAAATTCATCCCTAAAGAATATGCAATGCCTCAAAATCTCCTAGTGTTTTCTTTTCTGTGATGCTCTAAGACCACACTTTGTCTGTGGGCTGTCTTAATAATGATTGTGCATGATGGAAGCCTTAAAAAAAATAACAAGATTATCGTACTTTGTGCTCAGAGCAAGTTGCTCTGTATGTCAAGTTGCATAATGGTTTACACAATGTGCCTGAAAGCAATGCCTCATAACTACAAATACCTAAATAGTTTGGAAAGTCATACAGTCGTACCAACATTTATGTAATTCTCAAGCATTTAATTCAACTGACTGCAGTTGTCAGCCGGAGGTGCAAAGGCTTGTTGGAAATGTAGTGTTCAACTGAACATTTGGAGATACTGGAAATCTTGTGATATTGAGATTCCCCTAATTAGAAATTGGTTAAATTTTCAAGGCTAGAAATCAACACTACTTCTTTCTGAAACTGCAGTTGTTGGCTGTTCTATTAAAAAATAGAAACTCTAATGCAAAATGCCTGTTGCCAGCATCTTGGAAAAACTATACAACCTTCTCTGTGTACTGATGTATTTGATCAGTGTCTGGGCAAAAATAGATGAATAATGCGTTCACTCTCAGTGGACACTTTTATTTTCTATTGACATTTTATTTCATTGAAAAAAATGAACATTTTTTAATGCTAGTAGTATGAGTATAATTGTGATTAAAAACTCTGATGATCTGTACATTAGAGTTTTCTCTGAAGATTAGCCGGTTTTGATTGTGTCAATATGGACCACTATTGTAATCAGCCCTGCATGTGAGCTGCTGGGTGAAGTGCATTATATTTTTTTTCAACGCTTTACATTTCTTTGAAATTAAAAGTGGGCTTTATCTTTAGGTAGCAACACAAAGCCCTTTGCTTTTTTGGTTTCCAAGGTTTAGAAAGAAAATGCATGCAAAAATACATTTACTCACAGATTGATTTTCATTTTAATAAACTTACTTTGTCTTTATAGGACAAAATTCTGTTACTGAAAGATTTTGAACAATTTCTGGTTGTCATTTTGGTAGTACAGATAACATTTCTGTTCACCAAGTTTCTCATCTGCTTGGGGTACAGACTTCCTAGTTAGTATGCAGCACATTTATGTTGGATAAGGTAAATAAGTTGTTAAATGTTTTATAACATAATTGTAGCTATATATTAAAATCATCAAATTGCAGACATTAGAGCACAGTTGGATATCTATAGACAAAAATTAGGTCATTTGATTTTTTTTTTTTTTTTAATGGAATTCTAAAGTGTGAGGAAAAGTGAGTAAGATTATCCTATCCTATGCTGATTACAGCATTTGAGCTGGAAAGCAAAGGAGTTTAATTAGAAACACTCTGAGGTCTGGAGAATGTTGCTTTTTAAAAATTTTTAATACAACTGTAATATGAAATGCTCATAATGTATGTTCCTCTTTAGCTTTTATTATGGTAATACAAGTACGTTATCTACAAGTGCCCATCACAGTTTCCATATGAACTGAGTCATTACTAGGAGACTTCTTTAGCAGAAACCAAAGCAACTGATGCATGACCATTGGGGAAAAATGTCTAGATACACAGAAATTACAAGTGTAAGTGCATTTTTTGTGGGATGTTTTCAGCTGTTGTTATGACCCACAGCCTTTAACAGTTGTAACATGTGCCTTGTTAACTTGCCGATATGTAAACTGGCGTACCCTGAGCTTACAGAAAGGCCAATGGTAGATAGATTTTCAACATCGAGATGTAACATGCATCCATATATGCTTGTTTGGTTTTGGATAACTATGATTATAATATGCTGAGCAGTCTCTGAAGGTTGAGATGAACAAGATGTTGAGGGAAAAAAATCTCCACTGGCTGGAGAACATTGATAGTAAAATGTCCCCTATTGATGTGGTAATTTGAGAAACAGAGTAGACTGCTTGATGCTTCCTTCCTATGCCAAGTTTAGAACTCTTCCCTTACTCACAACTGTGGGTTTCCTTAATGATGCTGATGTCTCAATCTGCAAGCAAACGGAATAATTTCATGGTATCCTTGTGGGTAAAGACTCCCACATCTGTCACCCATAAATAGGAAAAAAATGGTGAGAAACCCTTCATTCACTTTTTAATTTCTGGCTCTAAATGTACATATCATGTAGTTTGCAAATTTGGGATAGGAGAGTCTCCAGTGTTTCAAAATACAGTTTCCATGTATATCCTGCTTTCAACAGGGAAGTTAAAATGTCATCTGCTCTAGGTGTCCAGATGAGAGTATTCAAATGTAAAAAAATTAAAATTTTTTTTAAAAATATGCATTACCTAAGGTTTTTGTAGTATCATCAGGCGTTGAGGTGACCAGGTATTAACTCATTCTATTCTTCTGCTGTATTATCTTGATATGTTATCCTAACCTGAGACTATATATAAATAGGGTTCAACAGAAACTATTTTATTCCTCTTTATTTTTTATTTCTTTATTTCTTTATTATTTCTTTGGAGTCATTTTTTTTTCTGCAGGTTGTTAATCTTCCCTGGAAATCAATAATTTGTTGGTTTGGTGCACAATAAATGGGGTTTCTTTCTGTTTAATAACAGACTAGTAAATAATAGGTAAGGTTATTCTCTATTTGGTGTCAACAACATACTACTCTTAAAGACGATGACTGAATCCAAGGATCCACTCCCCTCTAGAGCCTTGGCTTGTTTTTATTTAGATTTATATAGCTATTTATGTTACTCATACTTAAGGTAATTAGATAGGGACACAGGTTCCCTTTGCAGCAGGGATGTTTAGATCTATTTCTGACTCATACAGCAGTGGAAACTGTGCTCTCTGTTCAAATTAGTACTGGCAGGGTAAATGTTTTCCTCTCCATTTCCCCTCTTAACTGTTTAAAATGAAAACTTTTTTGTTGACACAAAAGCATACTTACTAAAACTGTTCATAATCAGATTTTCAATTTAAGTGATATACTTAACTGTTGTAGAGCAAAAGTTGCACAGCATTTTTTCATTTTAAGAGCTTGCAAAGATGATGGGTTTTTTGTTTATTTGTTTTCCAGCAGAACTGAATTTTTTGCTGTCTGGTATGATGACACAGGAAATCCCTTTCAGCTTTGAATTTAACTTTTTTATTGTGTCTGATCCATACTACTTTGCCATACATCCTGTCATCTTGATCCAGAATGTTTTTTACACCAAATTATCAGTACCTAGACAACTGACTCTTGATGTCTTTGCCAGCTTACTGGAGATCAGTGTCTGAAGTTGTGGTTCACGTGCTGTTTGGGGCAAAATACCAGACACAGCATATGCAAACTGCAGTTCTTTAGAAGCCTTCTAGAGAGCCATGTAGAAACATGAGTCTCTTTCCATAACTGCCACTTGGTTTATCTGGGAGCACCAGATCACTCCTATAAAAAGATCTGCTTCCATGTGCCGCCAATGAATTCAGTATTGTCAATGTATTACATTGGAGAGTAAGACCCAGTTGGCAGTGATCATCTTGCTGCGTGTCCCTCCCCTGCTTCTCCTTCTACCTTCTCTGCTCAGACCATGCTCTAAAGTACCATGTTTCCACCTTGAGCAACACCAAGGTCATGGTTTTTCTCAAAAGTTGTGACATCTGTCAAAAGCAAGTGCCACCCCTGAAATGATTCTGTTGTCCACGCTTATCTTTAGTGATAAAAAAAGAGCTGCAGACACTTTGTTTCAGAAAACACTGTGCTGTGCTACAGCAATAATACCAGTAATAAAAGTTAAAGAGAAAATTCTTGCCATCACTGTAGGAAGATAAAAAAGGACATGACAGCATATTATCCAGTGGTCACTGATCAGATGCAACAGTCCACCATGCTTTTCTCTCGTGCCTAGTGAGCCATTCTATAACTAATACTCTGCTGTTTGACTACTCAGTCATTGTAGCACCTATGTGTCTTCAGTTATCAAAGAGAAATGTCTGAATTCTTCACCTCTTTTTAACTAGGAGTGCTGGCATGAGATACTAATTTGTGATGGATGTTTTGTGTTCTTCTTTAAGCATGAACTTAAATCAAGAGGAACCCTTAAAAGAATAAGTGTCCTTAATTGCCCTTTTTTAAAACAATGAACAGCCTCCGTGTTTCTGGTGGGTTGGCCATGCTTATTACAGTATTCATTCAAGAGTCCTGGGGTTGTTTTGAAACATCTACAGTATCACACACAGCAGTAATTCCTTAAGAGCAAGATGGATTTTGGCAACATCTTTTCAGTGACTTTTTAAAATGGGTAAGTGAGAATTATCTTGCACTTGTGATTCTCCTGGAGTAAAAACTGCCATAATTTCCTTTTAAGTACCACAGCATCAACAAAATGCACTTTCTTCTCAGGATCTACTGCCTTGACCTCTGTGGTGTTGAGCAGAGAAGGTCATCTGTAAGCAGAGCTTTGAGGAAAACAATTTCAGATTTCCTTGCTTGTGTTTGGACTGTTTGTTCATACTTGTCTGCCACGCAAAAAGTATATTTGTTCTAGGTTAAGTGTTTGTGTATTTGTTTCTCTCTTCGTAACTTCTTAGGTCATGTAAGAGTAGAATTGTCTTCTTGTGTTTGGGACTGTATTTCTGCTGTGGCATTTGCTGTGTGTGGAGCCAGAGATGACAAACAAAGGCAGTTCATCTTCTGTGTCATTAAGATTGATTCTGTTTGTGAGACCAGTACTGTATGTGGTTACATTGGTGTAATCCTGAAATACTACTCAGAATGATTTTGAATTATTTGAAGATTCTGTAGTTCCTTAATTTTAGAGCGGGCTTTATGATAAGATCTTTACATGGCCCAGTGCTTTCCTTTTATTTTGGTACTCTAGGGAAAATTTGAAAATATTGTCATCAATGTAAACCAAAAACACCTCAGGCAACTAAATGCTTGTCTTGTGTTATTTCATTATTCATTAACTACTCTGTTATTCCTCTCCCCTCCTCCCCATGAGCACCTCCCCCTTCTGCCCCCAAAAACCACTAAGGAAACAAGCACACCATGATAAAATGCTAATAAAGGGAATAATTCCAAATAGACCATAAAAGACAGCATTTATAACCTCAATAGAAATGCCAGTCAGCTATTTTTGATGTAAAGCATCTGTCTCCAGAAGGAAATGAAGGCAGGCCTGTTTCTCCTTTCAAGTCTCTGAAGTAGTAGGTGGTGTCATTTGTTATACAGTGCTACAAGTCCCATGTTATTGCAGTGGTAGCTGCTGACTGCCTTTGTTAACGTACTGAAAAGTTTTATCAGCTGTCTTTAATAAAAGACAATCTGTATGAAGAAAAACTATAGCAAATGTTTCTTGCTCTCTTATCCTCTGACCATCCTTTATAGCTGCCAGAGAGCAATGGCACTGATGTAGAATCTTGGAGACATGCAAAATTCTTGTGACTGTTACAATAAACCATAGATATTGGGGTGGCTGATATCCTGGAAAGTTAGGGAATAGTCTCTCCAAAATCCTGTGCACTTCCTTGTTTGAAATCTAAAGGATTTGGAATGAACTTTCAGTACTACCTGAAATAATTTTTCAGTTCACATTTTCTGTGGATACATTTGTGTAGAGCATTAATGGCCTAGAATTTGTTAGGCCTCCAGGAAATCAGGAATGACGTGTTGAAGCTGGAAAATCTTTGTTAAAAGGTGTGCAGTTTGTTCTTTTTATTTGTTTTTGTTGCTTACTCTTGCGAAGTAATATGTCAAATTAAAGACATGATGGTTAGAAGAGTTTCTTAGCTAGGAATGTAGTCTCACATATATGATGTTCTTTAGAGTACTTGATTAGTCCCATACATGCACCATATTTTGAGGAGGATATGGAGGAAATGGAGAGGAATTCTGGAAGCCATATGAGGCAACTGAGTTATTTCCTGCACAGTAAGTTTTGTGAATGCTGTAGAATTAGCCCTGAGCACATTTAAACATATGTCTTATTTATATGAGTTTTTCTAGTTTTAAGGTTTTTTTAGTCTTTATCAATTGTAAGCTTTGTCTTGGTGCGAACATATGTGCACATCGTAATTCAAGTGAAAAGACAGCTCTGTGTCAATAACTGTGCTCTTGAAGAAAATTCTTTCATTCATGAACTCTCATTAGACAAAGAAATTGCATGACTAGAGGAAATGGACATTCCTACTCATGATTCGAGAAAATTCTCTCAAACAAACTGAAGTCTAAAAATAAATTAAATATGGGGATATTTAGACAGTCATCCAGATACATGTGAGCTGATTTCCAAGCATTCTTCGCTTTAATAACATCAATTAGCACCCAGAACATCTGTAATTAAGGAGTTTATTATTTCATTATAAAATAGTATGCAAGACTGGCACTTCAAAGGTGGAGCTATGAAAATGTGGCTGCCAATATGAGTTACCCATAGCATAGATTACGTTTCAGGGGCCTACTTTCCCTTCTTTTGGAGAGTATTTAATTGACAAAACTGTATAAAATCCAGCTGGGGTTTTTTGTTTGTTTGATTCTCAGTAGAACGAAGTAACCGACTTAGGGAAGGTGGAAAAAATCTGTCAGGGCAAAGCAAGAAAAATTAAATCTAAAAATAACATCTTCAAATTCCACTGCATTAGCATTGTGATGTTTACAGTAGGGAGAGCTGAACTAATTTTGTTTTGCTTAATTTTGAAACTCTGGAAGGCATTTGTTCTGAAAATTTGATGTGTCGCAGTTCTTTATGAGTTTTTGTGATGCATATATTAATAGGTTAAAAGAATCAAGACGAAAGCTGAAAAAGTATGAAATATTTATAGGATATAAAACATTAGAATCATCTGAACAACTGCAAAATTTAGGTTTTGGACATTTGAACTATAGGGATTTTGTTGAAGCTTGATTAAAAAGGTTAAGAGTGATGAGTTTAACTTTGTAGTGGAGAGGTTTGGAGCAAAGGTAAGTCTTCCTCATCATAGTGGTTTCCTATTACCACGTCAGTCTGGGAGACCAACTGGAGTGCATAGTTTATTGGCCTTCTACCTAATATATTTTCATACAATCATCAAATGGTTTGGGTTGGAAGGGACCTTGAAGATCATCCAATTCCAGCCTTTCTGCCATGAGCAAGGACACCTAGGCGAGGTTGCTCAGAGCCACCTTCAGCCTGGCCTTCAACACTTCCAAGGATGGGACATCCACTGCTTCTCTGGGTAACCTCTTTCGGTGTCTAATAATTTTCCTGAAGTTACGGTCACTGAAGGGCTCCTAAAGCATACCAACATTGCCTCACAATAGTCTGAAGCTGATATGCCGCGTGGCTTCACATATTGTGCATTGTGTTTTGAGCAGAACAGTGATGAGTGGTGGCTTGAAACACTCTCTGAGGCAAAACTATGGGACTTCAAAAGTGGGTTTTCATGAAGCTCATTGAAACTTAGAGTGACCTGAGAGGGAGAACCATAGTGAACTTTGTGTGGTATTTTTTCCCCTTTCTCTTTAAAATGCAAGGTACTGGTTTTTACTGTGCTCTCACTAAGGCATGAATACCTTTGGTACTTGCCAAAAGGTAGGTTAGACTGTTCTCTTCAGCTTCATAAATGTGCTTTTCTGTCCTTCTAATATTTGTTAACTCCAGTGACCAGGCTTGTTATTATCATGAAGAGCCTATTATTTCATAATGGAATAACCTAGAGATGCAAAAATAAAAACAAGCTAAGCATTTTGTTTTAGCGAAACATGAAAAAATTGTTAGTAACATAAGAAGCTTTTAAATTGATTTGTTACAAAATTTTGACATCTTGGTTATTAAAATAGCATGTGTTTCCACCATTGTTAATTTTATTCAATTGTTCATTAAGAAATAATTGCCACAGCCTGAATCTAAATGGATATCCTAGAACCCCTGAACATCCTTAGAGTCTGAGAACAGATTGTATTTTCTACCAGTTACAATTATGACAAAGAGAAGAAAGGGATAAGTTCCAATGTGTTAACTATTCCCAGTGATTATAAACTCTTTATTTGCAATGAGTTTGATTAAAATCAAATTCCTGTTGCTAATTCACTCTTGGATTACTTTAATTTTCTCTTGGAACCTGTGTTGTGCCAACATTACTGCATTTAAAGCTTATTGAGTTCTGTGTTTTCTCATTAGAGAGAAGTTTGTAGACACCAGAGCTTGGCCTGTGTAAAGCCCAAAGTGCACAGCAGCTGTTCAGAAACTTTTTCTTGTTAACTGTATCTGCTTAAATTATTAAATTGCTTCCATGAAAATTCGACAAACATAAGGGAATAATTTGTTTAAGTGGAAGACGATTGTCTGAAAAGAAAAATTGAAAATATTCCTAATATTTCGCCTTCCTTTTATTTTTTTTATTTGTACCAGTATCCAGCTGCCCTAATGAATCTTGGAGCCATTCTCCATCTGAATGGTAAACTGAAAGAGGCTGAAGAAAACTACCTCCTTGCTCTTCAACTTAAACCTGATGATGTCATCACCCAGTCCAATCTTCGCAAATTGTGGAATATCATGGAGAAACAAGGTTTGAAAACATCCAAAACATGATGATAAAAACTCTGAACTCTTTTTCTTAAATTGATTAAACCCGTGAACTAGGAACTTCCACGCGGTTGTCAGGTCAGAGAACTTGTTGGACTTGACTGCAAGGATCAGAGGTCCTAATTGCTGCTAGGAGAAGTTATTCTGCTAGATAAATAGAAAAAGGGAGACTTTGAGGTATTCATGAAGGACTTGTTACGCAACAAATATATTTGGAACAATGGCATGTGAGAGAAGTTGTTTCAGCATATTTGATAAATAATTACAAATCCCATATTGCTTACTTTTGGGTGGATACTTGAAATGTATACTGTCATAGACATATGAAGGGAAAATTGCACAGTATACACTAAGCCATATGGGAGTTAAAGTGGTAATACTAGGTTAAAGCATTTTGCTGATACTGTAACTCATTAAAATGTATACTAAATCCAATGTGTTTGCAGTTTGTCTTAATGCTGCTGTATCTCACTTTTGAACCACTTGCTTACCAATTTCACAGCTTATATGGCCAATTTTTTTCAAACCTGTCACATGACTAGATGACAGTATTCAAAGTTGTTTACTGAGAATATGCCTGTTACTTCAGCTTGTTAACTTATGGTGCAGTTTTCTTGAGATATACAGTTAAATTTCTGTGAGGTAGACAGAATGACCAAGGAACTGTCTGTATTCTACATCAGATGTAGTATGTAGGCTGGTAAAAAAAGTTGAGAGGTGTGATTTACCAATACAAGCAAGAATGATGTTGGTTCTGATACGAAATCTGTGTGGTCAGATGGTTATCTTAGAAAAAAATATTTGGTATTATAGAATAATGTGTTTAATTCTCATTACTTTGCTGTCAGATAAGTCCAGCTTTAAATTGGACTCTGCATACGATATTTTTGCAATAACTAATTAAAATGAGATTTGAAAATGTTAGTGCTTGGATATGCTAAAGTGAGACTTCATGAGCAACTCAGAGAAAAGGGAATGTTATATATTGGTGAGGCTAGCAAATAACTGAAGGGACTTGATTTGATCGTGCTTAAAATAGTGTAGATTAAGAGGAATCAGTAATGGTGTTTGCCAGTTACTTTTTGCATTGTTGGTGTTTTAAACAAGCCTTTTCAGATTCTAACCAAATATTAGCATTCTGTTTGTATTCTGACACATGCTAGCAGCAGAGCTGTCAAATATCTAAATATGCTTTTGGTGAGGTTCAATTTATTTCTGTTTCAGAATGATTTAGCCTCATTACTGTTTTAGTCTTCAGATTTTAAACATAAAAATAATTTATTTTAAATCAAAGTATATGAAGCTTTAGTATTTTTTTCCAGGCCATTTGTTAACTGCTTTCTTTCTTTGGAATAAGTATTATTGCTTGTAAGAGAATTTACTATTTCATTTAATGGCCCTTTGGTATCTGCTTCAGTATTCCTTACATAATGATAGATAAAATGTTAAAGTGGTAGAGCACCTTGAACTGAAGCTTCTTCAGGATCTTCTGTTAAAAACTCTTTATTACTGAGAAGGGGTTTGGGGTTTTTAGTTTATGTATTCCTTTTTAACTGTTGAGCACCATTCCAACAAAAATGTAGAGAAGAACACTTTGCTGTATTTATTTATTTATTACTTGATTGCAGCAATGTTACCTGCCATTAACACATCAGTCTCTAAGTGTTGCTATTTCTTTTATTTGGTTTTACTTGCATTTGTTTTGTGGTTAGTGTACGTACCTAATGGGAAAGGGAACACTTGAGTTATACTCTACCTTCTTGGTCATTCTCCCCTTACACTTGGATTTTAAATCTGTATTGAATTAGACTGGGGAATAGCTGTTTCAAAGTCAGTAGAGTAGAAAGACTGTAGTAATGTGTGTTTCCTTTTCTTTCCTCTTGCTCACTAAAATACCGTAGGTTGCTAAGTTTACAACTGGCCCACCAGAAGGGCCAGAGGGGCAAGATGGTTTGGTTTTGTGGAGTGTGTCAAGTTTTTCTCGAATAATGTTATTGCTGGAAAAGCAAAATTGAAGGATCAAAAGTTAAATTTCTACTTTATCGTTGAAACCAGTGTTAGAATACAATTGTAGCTTGAACTTATTCTCCTGCTTTACTGACTTTCTGGGAAAAGATGTAGAAATAGATAGTAACTGTAACTGAGCTTGGTATAGAACTGTGGTATCCTGCAGCTTTATTTGCTCAACAGCCATCAAACTTCGATGGCTTCTTGGTCTTAACCATTCACCAGGTTATTTGTATCCTTCAACTTGTACTTATCCTTGTTTAGTAATTTTTATTCATTGCACAAAAGAGGGAAGAGGGGAGCACTCCTGTGATACGGTGTCATGCTTGCATTGATAACTGGTTTTGTTTGTTTCTTAAAAAAAAACAAGAAAAGGAAAAGAAAAGAAAGAAAGAAGGACTACCGTAAATTTACCAAGAATGTCCCTGAATACATTTTTTTAATATAGGTCTGGGCTTGATAACTTTCTTCTTTTGGGATAAAATTAAAACATGTTTAAAATATGTCTCTCTGCTCAGGGATTTATGGTGGATTATTGCAGACAGTGCTAAAAAAAAAAAAAAGAGCACAAGACAAGTTTACTAAATTAAAATTTTATTTTTTGAAAAACTGTTATTTGTATAAATTATCAGATTTGTAGGCTTTCCTTTTTGTAGAAATAATTGTTTATGTGCCAGATAAAAGAATTTCAACTTTGTTTTCAATAATAAAGCATTGATAACTAATACACTGTGTATTCCTTTGTGTTACTGTAACAACGCTTCGGGTTTTTAAATTGTTCTAATTTAATGAGTAGTCTTGATTGTTTTATGTATGGGAGAACTATAGCAACAGTAAAATGCAACCTGTCACATTTGGCTTTCTTCTGTACTCCATGCCAATTAGACTGCAGTGGATATTTTCAAAAAGGTTTCCTGAAAGCTTTTTTAATATTTATACTCACTAAATCTAGCCAAAGGGATGTGATAACTATCATATTTGATTATTGTATCTTAAGTTTGCAGGAATAAAAGCTGATGAATATATTAATAAAATATTTTTATACTGAAATACAAGCATGAAGTCAGTAAGAATGTTGCTGAAATGTAATTGGTTACATAGGCTGGAGGGAAGATTTTGCTTGTGTATAAGGTCTTTTTTGTGTATGAGGTCACCTTTTCCTCATGCTGCAATGTCACATGATGAGTTTCAAATCTTCTGCCTTCCTGCACAGAGATATTGCAAAACGACACTGTTGCTTTGCCTTTTGGCTTTCTCTTAATCTTTCACGGACAGAGCCTTCTTAGCTCAGTGCAGCACTAATATTCTTGTACCATCCTAGTTCTGTTGCATTCAGGTCCCGTGCATTGATAAGTTTGCTCTACAGTTGAAAAATGTGCATGGGCATGAGCAGAGCAGTAGAGAGTCTTTGGGTCACTGACTTACAAATTCACTTCTCATGCCTTATTTTTATTGGAAGGGCACGCTTCACCTTCAGGCATTCCTTGCCTGAGTAGGTTTTAATAAATGGCAGATGACAAATTCAGAGTATGCAAAGAATCATCTGAACTGTGTCACTCTTTTCTTATGGAAATAGATTCTAAGCATTGGCTTGAGCTCCTGCTCTGGCACCTTAGCCCTGAACCCTTCTCTGCAAGATCCTGTTGTGTCTGCCTTGTGCTGTGCTTCCAATGTTTCTGTTCTTCCAAGAATCACACTTTCAGGCAACAGCTACTTGCTACATCTCCATCTCTGTTGGAGGCACATGACAGCTCCCTGGTGATTTTTTGAGTCCTGCTATCACAGACCCATCTGAACTTGTTCTCGGGATCTGGTATGGACGGCTGTATCACTGGGATTTCAACCAGTATAAAGGTAAGGCACTAAACTATTCTGTGTAAGTGAACCAGCTCATCTGGATCTGGCTTGGGACTGTTGTAGGCATTCCCGTAGCAGGTTTGCCTGACAGAGGTGAATGCAGGTAGCATGAGGGACACTGCTTCCAGTTCACATCTGATAAGTCACTGGCTGCTGAATTATGATCAAATTTTATACAGGCTCCCTTAGTTAGACTGAGCCTGCAATTTGTAAAGTCCCTGCCTTGTTTCACACAGATAGTGAACATTTAATCTCCCTGAGATTCAGCAGTGTGATGCTGGAAGAATGTGGTTAGAGAAACAGAATACATCTTATACTGTGAGGGGATATTAAGAGGGAGGTTGAGGTCAGGGAGCACAGGCAGACATTTTGGAGGAAATTAGTAAATCAGTAGAGGGACAGACTTTATTCCAAGAATAAAGAAGGAGCCCCGAGATTAAGTTATTCTAGGATAAACTATGGAAAAGCATATGCATCAGTAAATTTAAAAAAAAAAAAAAACTACCACAAAACAAAACCCCAAAGCTATACAGACTTGTAAAAACTTTTAAGTTCTTCTGTTATAATAATAAAACAAAACCAAACATTACCAACAGGAAAAGCTGGCCTTGGAACATAGTATTATAAAGTTCAGGACATAAAAATATATTCCCCATTGTGCTGGTTTTGGCTGGGATAGAGTTAATTTTCTTCACAGTAGCTAGAATGGTGCTGTGTTTCAGAGTTGTGCTGGAAACAGTTTTGATGTCACAGGGATGTTTTAATTACTGCTGCGCAGTGCTCACACAGAGCCAAGGCTTTTTCTGCCCCTCACACTGCCCCACCAGTGAGGAGGCTGGGGGTGCACAAGGAGCTGGGACAGGGCACAGCCAGGACAGCTGACCCCAGCTGACCATGGGGATGTTCCAGACCATACGGCTTCATGCTCAGCAATAAAACTGGGGTGGAGGTTGGTGGAGGGCAGCTGTTGCTTGGGAACCATCTGGGAATTGGTTGGTTGGTGGTGAGCAAATGTTTTTCACTTGTATCACTTGTTTACCTTGGTTTTTATTTTTCTCATGTTTTTGCGATTTTCCTTAGTATTAGTATAAAATTAGTTTAAATTTAAATTATTAATTTTTTTCTAAATCAGCCATAATTTTTCTAGCTTTTACCTTTCCAGCTCTCTCCTCCATCCCACCAGGAAAGAGTGAGTGAGTGGCTCTGAGGTGCTTAGTTGCCGGCAGGGGTTAAACCTTGACACTCACAAAAGAATGAATGTGTGACTCAAGTTATGCCACTTGATTGCAAAACCTTTAAAGCTGCAATTTTATTCACATTTCAAGTCGATGTTTCTCCCTTCCCTTAAAGAATTAATCTTATTTACCCTGTTGTTGTGCACTGTCTCTTTAGTGGTATCACAGTTCTAGAGCTAAACAGCTTTAAAGGTTGCATATGAGGAAGCATTTCGGAAGGGCCGAAACATCACAGTGCACCTTCTAGAAAGTTTTAAGATTAAATAGGTTAAATCATTCCCTCTAGCTGCATACTCAAATTATTTTGAATATAGCTTCAGTAACAAAGTGAAATTTTACTTACTAAAATTACTGAGCTTACAGATATTTATCTGTAAGGCTGGAGATTAAATTGTTGTTGTACATATGTACAAATTTCTATCAGTTTGTGTGCATTCAAGCACAGATTTGTATTTTAAAAAGCTTGAGATTTCCTTTTGAAGAAATGGGTGTGAAAGCCATGTTGTGAGAACAGTTATGGGGTTTTTTTCATTCGATAGAACTGTGCGTGAGCTGCCTTTCCTTGCATCACTGGTCCTTTAGCTGACAACATTGTATTTCTACATGGATATTTTTGATTTTTCTCTCTTTCAGAATTTCAGTAGTTTAAGTTACAGGCTCTGTCTTGAGCTAAGGAGAAATGGAGCTTGGCTCTGATGGCTAAACTGGAGCTCAGTTTTGATTTCAGGAATTATTTAACCCAGGTGAACAGATTTTTCAACCAAATAATACAGTGGTTTGCTGCAGCAAGTAATCCTGGAGAGATTATTTGAGAGTCTTTGTTAGTTCTTCGCTAGGTTTTGGGGTTTTTTTTCCTGTCAGAAAAGCATTTTTTATCCTTTTCTGGAGAAATATTTTATTTTGTCTTTAATTTTCTTGAAAACAGATGTTCCTGCATGGCCAGTATTTTTCTTTATTATAATGAAAAATTAGTTTTTCATACAATTGATTTATTTATTATTTTGTCATATTTTTTGCAACCACAACCGTAAGTTTCTTGACAGTACATGAGTGTATAATGCAGTGTATTGTTCCTTATATTAAATCAGTTCCCTCTTCTGGTTTATACCCAATATGTAAAGCAAATCATTGCCAAAGTGACTCACTGCTGCACACCCACAGTTTCTGGAATACAGCATTGCTTTTCTTATGAGAATTTTTTAATATGACAACATGAAGATGTAAGTTGGTAAAATAGGATTTTTTTTTCTCAACCACCATAATTTCATAGCCTTTTTTGTCCTTTTTTTCTCCTTAATGAAAGACTTTAACAATTGATTTTTTAAAAATAAACATACTATTAATAACAACAGAGGTCTATAAATGGCACTTATGCTTTAAAATTCATGGATAGAGCATAGTGACTCTGTCATTAAAATCTATTGTTTTAATTACTGTTCCTCTCTCCAAAATGCCCTTCCTCTATGAAGTTTCAGGGGCAATTAATCTTTTAGCTATATAACTATAAATTTGTTTGTGTTTCTTAATTTTTTTAAATGAAATGTCTCCTGATTTTTCTCATTAGTTGAAAGACTCTTTAGATATTCTTGCGCAGAGTAATTGTTTCCCCCATGTCCTCTGTTACTTTTACAAATTCTTGAGAGACGAGGAGAGGAGCTACTGTCTCTGAAGCTAAGGGCAGAGAAGACTTTCGGGTGAGCTTCTACATCAGTTTTGTGCCTTTTAGCCAAAGCCAAAAAGAAATAAAATTTGATTCCGTTTGGTTTGGTTACTTAAAATTGCCTTCAGCCTTCAAAGAGTAGCTTGCTATCCAGTTGGTGGGTTCTGCAGTTCATCGTGCTAAAGACACGCTTTGCATACGTGTGAACACTTGTACGTCCCACTGACACCATCACAGCCTGATAATCTTCCTGTCAGTTCTGCAGATATTTGCCTGATTTATTCTGAATCAGTTATTTACTGTAATGTTTATTCTGATTGATATGAAAACTTCTTCTCTGACATAGGAAGAAGAAAAACAGCCATGTGAAATGAGATGTGTACTGTTAAGAATTTTTGTGGACTCTCAGTAATGATATATAAATTTCAATTAGAGGTGACCATATAAAAGTAGATTGTTTAACTCGATGAATGTGATTTTGAAAAGATAAGGAATCCTATCTCTGAAAATAGGATTGTTAATACTTAGATTTATGAACAAATTAGTTACTCAAATACTTTTTATATTGATTGGTGTAATAATGTTTACTAGAGTTCTGTTGTGTTTTGCTGTTTCCTTACTTGGTTTTTTCATCATAACTTCAGTTATGATGCAATTTTTTATAAATCTAATTTATAAATTAAGGTATATGATTTTCAAATTTAATTGAGAAATTACTAGTAAAAGATGTCATCAAACAGATAATGTTTTTAATATTTATTCTGAGGGAAGTTTAGGAATAAGAGTAAGGAGAAATCTTGTGGTTGTATTTAGTTACTTTTTTAGCTTTTTCCCCATATAAATAAATAATTAGCTGTACCAAACCCTCAGAGTTCCACAGAAGACTGATGCATGCACCCAGACCCTGGTAACTCCAAGTGAAGATATATAAACGTATCTCACCACACCCTGGAAGAGGCACAAAATTATGAAGCAAGATCTTCACACTACAATTATGCCAGCTACAGCTTGTCAGGACATTTACCGTAATTTTGCTAATCCTGAAATCAGGTGAGGTCATCTGAGTCTCAAGATCAAGTCTGTGTCTGAAAGGAGCACATAAACTAAATGATGATCATCCCGGGGACACCTAGAATATAATACGGTAAGTCTCAGAAGTGGATACTGGCAGGAATGATATGAGAAAATTTTCTTTTTCCTGCAACTTTTGAACTGTTACAGCCTTCTGGCATACAAAGCAGGAAGATAACCCTCTAATGGGAGGTGTGTTTGGGTTCTCTGATTGCCTTGACTGATAGCTTTCTCCATGTTTGTGAAGAGTTGATCTTTCATATGCAGGGTGCATGCTTGGAAAAATTACACAGGGACTGCAAAAGCGTAATTTCTACTGTAAATACCTTTAGAAAGTTGACAAGTGCTCATTGACCATAGGAAGTGGCTGAGCTCAGAGGAGCAGGCTGGACCTTGATAGTTCCCCAATGAATGGCCAGGGAGACAGCAGAGAGAAGCTGGCAGTCATGCATGGATTTCATTCACCTTATTACAAAGTAAAATATGAAAAAGACCATGGATATTGATTGTGTGAATTTTTTTCTTTGTAGAGGTGGAATCCCAGTGACCTTATTGGACCTGAGGGACATGAAATACAAAACTATAGCAAAACTGGACCAAAGCATCCTGAAAACATTTATGATCAAAGTGTACAAATTTAAAAGGATTTTTTTTAAATCAAGTATTATTACTGTGCAAATCTATGCAGTAGATCAGATACTTCGCTGAACCTACTGTTCTCATTTGTTAGAGGGATCAAAAATGTGTTTTCTGTTGGTTTATTTAGTTGATTTTTTAAACTTCAAAGTTACAAAGTAGCCATAACAACTCATTAACTGCTTAAGAAAAAGCACGGAGGAAATCTCCATTTTAGTGCAAACCCTAAGGGCAAAAACCAACAAGTCTTTCTAAAAGCAATTTTATGAAGATTGGTGTGAGAGCAGAAGCCATTTTAATTGAAGATCCAATGAGAAAATTCTCTAACAAACAAAACTGTCATGATGGAGACATGTAATATTAAAACTGAATTAAACAGAAAATTCAGAAAAGAAGGCATTCAGTGGCAAAACAAGGGGAAAAGCAGCCTTCTGATGAAGTATACAGGATTTTTTTTTTTTCTCCACATAATTTCTGGGACAACTCTTACTGCTTGAGGGAGAAAAAAAGGCAGACAAGCAATGTGGGAAAATGCACTTACAACTGATGGCTTTGACCATTCTTATTTCTTACTGTAAAAACACCAACTCATATTTGGGCTTCTAGAAATTTGGGCTGAAAGGGGCTACATGACCACATTTTTTGGCAATTCCCAAATTGTCATGCTCATCTTTACTGTTCCCTGCTTAGAACCTGAGGAAAGGACAAGATGAAAAGATCATCTCTCTAACTTCCCTAACCCTAGTCTTCCCATAACTCCACTCCTGCCATTGGCTCTTGTCCCTACCTGCTCTGCTTTATTCATTGCAGATGGTACTGTCTTGAGAGCAGTGATTTGTTCCTTCCAGTTGGCTGCAAAGTGCTCTAATGGGACTGTATAAATAAAAGTAATTAGTTTTTCTGCTTCATTCAAGGGGACTATAAGTAAGAATAACAGGGTACACAAATCTGACTTTTATATAAATTACTTTGTTGCACTGTTAATAGGTTTTTAATATGTACCTCTGGTTTTGCCTCTTAAATGACAAGAAAAGACAGTAATACTTAAAACATAAAATTGCCTCAAACATTTCAGATCAGAGAGACTCAGAAAGCTGTAGAAATGATAGATTAACTTATTCTGAATAAGGAGCATCACTTGGTGTTGGATTTCTACTTTTAATTCAACATTGGAAATGATATAACCATACTCTGTACCTTGTAAGAGGAATTGTACAGGATCCAACCATCTGTTAAATTAAACATTGATGATTACTATGAGCATATGGAGCAGACCTGGTACAAGGGGAATGATAACTGTGCATAGACCTACGCCCTGGAGCCTTACTTAATTCACAGGGTTGGACACCCAATTAGAAGAGCTGAAGGCTGTTTTCTTTAGTGTAGTGTCACTCACTGCAAAGTTCAATGGCAATGATTTGCTCCAATCCTTCTAGATTAGATACATTATATCCTGTGTCTGAAATACTGAAATGCTGGAAAAGGTCCAGGTAGTTATGTCTTTTAAATACATGCTTTAATATGTTGGCACTTTTCTGGCAGTAATTTCCCCTGCCAGACATTTCTGTCTTGGTGGTACTTTGAAAACTGGAGAGGGCAATAAATCTCTTGAAGAGAGAAGTTTTGATTACTGACAAAATCCTAAGAGAACAAGACATAGCAGTATATCTGACAAACCTGGAAAAAATAAATAAACATACTATTTCAAACAGGAAACTTCTCAAGGGTCCTTCTGCATGAGGCCCTGCTCCCAAATAACAGATATTGTTGCTGTAGTTTCTGCTGCTTTTCAGACAATGTGCTGCTGTTTTTCACTTACTTGGCTTGTAAGGAAGAAATTCTGTCCCGGTTGAAGATGATAATGGTTTTGTCATTTACTTAAGTGGCTAAAATTTCACTGTAGAAAACTGTTTGCAATAAGGACTTATTAACATTTATATGCTGTTTCTGCTGGTTATTTTTCTGATCTGCTAGCACAGTAAAAATTACTCTTACACATACTTTGTTCAGGAACAGAGACATGAAATGGTCTTTACACAAGAAACCACTCAGGTAAACTGTGTTTTTTTTGCCAGAGCTTACTGCCTCACTCAGGCAATGTGAAGCTGTGTTATTTAAGAGAATCAGAAGCTGCTTTAAAGCTCCAGTGCTGGAGCAGAGAAAGGCTGGACACAAACAGTAAGTTGTTCTGCTGTGCAAGGTCACATTATCTAATTATAGCAAGGATGCTTTGCAAAAGCAATTTTTTTCTTGTATGTTTGGGAAAATGCAATTTATTGGAAGATATATTCCCTCCAAATGCTAGGAGAGTTTCTGTTGTTAAGGCAACTGGAGTAACCAACTAAGAACTAATTTATGTTTCAGTTTATCAAGTGCACAGTTGTAATTATTTCAGTGCTGCACTGAATTAATGGTAAAGCCTGATAAGATGATCTGTCATTCTATGTATAACCCCTTCTCCCCCCATTCTGCAAAAACCATTATTTTTCAGTTGCTTTCAATATGACTTCTCTTATGATGGACTTCAAATGCACTTCACAGTCCACTGAGCAATGTTGTTTGAAAATTGATTAAAAACTGTAATTATTGTACCAGGAACATAATCATGATTGATAGAATGAAGCCAAGTAGTCAAGGGGAAGGGGAGGATTCTCAGCCTAAAACTTGTTTCTGCTCTAGCAAAATGTAATTGAAACAAAAAACTTTATTTTCTTTAAGTTAGATGAGTTGTTTTACTGGTGTTTTTAACACAAAAAAGGAGAGAAATCACAAACACAACCAGCACCCCTAATAAATCCCAAGCCTCCTGAAATTATGTGGGTTTCTGTACCTCAAGTTAATATAAAAAAAGAGCAGGTTCTAGTTGGTATAAACCAAAGGATCTAGTTCCAAATACGCTATCTCATGAGGATGAGGGTAAAATGTTTACTTAATCCCTGTTACACTTTTTTTGTAATGTCCCGTTATAATAACTCTCATATGTCAGCAATTAGTTTTCCCTTATCACAAACCAGATGAACAACCTTTTCCTCTGAAATGCTAATTCTTTGATGTTGTTGACTTTTAATGAAAGAATGCGTACCTCGCTTTATTTACCAAAGGATATCTAAAAATAACTTCAGTAATGGATGTCTTTTTCTGTCCTAATTTCATTTTTTTCCCAGTGATTGGGTTCTCATGTTTAGTTCATCTCTACCTTCTGTGTCACAGCTGTGATTTATTGCATGCTCACTTCCTTTTTCCAAGAGAATCATCTCCCTCCCTGAATTTTCTAATAGCCTCACCTCCCACCTCTTGAATAGGTTCAGGTTTGTTTGCTTTCTGCCACAGTGCTGGTCATTCAGCTGGCAGATTCCAGTTTTACAGGATAAGGCAAAGCAAATAATTTGTCAGCTCAGTTGAAAGATTCAGGGGAAGAATGACTGATGCAGTAAACTTGCTTTTTTTACAATTCATGAATCATGTGGCTTATTAGGGAGGGTTTCTCTTTTGAATATAAAATGCAATATTTAAATCTTACCTAATCTTCAGTTTTAATATTGATTATGCAGTGATGAACTCTACCTTTTCAAAGACCTGTTGGAAGGGTTAATTGTTGTGTATGTAGATTAATTACCTCTCAGTTTCTCAGGGGCTTGCTCAACTTGAACCTGACTCTCACTGTGCGGTTGCTTTTCCTCCCTTCAGGGCAGGTCTGTGCGGTGACAGGAGAGGGCTTTTGCAGAGCTTAAAGCACCAGGGTTTAACATTCTTGTGGAAGTATTGATTAAACATCTATACCTGAAATGTGAAATCTTCCCACTCCAAATCTCAAACCCTTAGTGATGACAGCACTTTTGATTACAGATTTGCTTGCTAGTTTAAGAAAGGATGTTTTGGTGCTTGAAACTCATAGAAGGTCTTATCTTTCAGGACCACCTTACAGAGAAATCAAAGACCAAAGACTTTTTTTTTTTTTTTAATTTTTTTTTATTTTTAATTTTAGCTTTTCCTTTAAAAAAAATGCCAAACAAACACAAACCCAACAAACCCGCACAAAATTTACAGTTAATTGCAGGGTCCAAATTTGCCTGTAAACTGTCGTGGCCATTACAGGATATTTTCCAGCTGAGGTTCAGTCACGGTCAGCAGTCACTGCAAGCGTGAACTTCTTTCATTTAATTAAACAACGATGCAAGACGCTTAATTTAAGGCCAGTCACCTCACATTTGATATATCTAAACTTTTTTTTTTTTTTGGGTGGATGTTTACCGTATATCAGCTGACCTACAGGTAATTTGTGTAATATTATCCATGCTGAAAACAAAAATCTACTTTTTGGTGAAGTGCAAGTTAACATGAGTAGAAGTGATACGGCTAGATCCGAGGCTAGATCCTAGTCTAGAATTATACTGAAGAGCATTAACAAAGCAAATTGACAAGTTCATTTTGTTGAAACTGCTTCTATAATTGTACCAGTTGATGTCTTTCATGCTTGCAGCACACGAACAAGGGCAATTATTCCATCTGAGAAGGCAGAATGATTGGGTCTATTGATAGGCCCTTCCTTAATGTGATCAATCACAGTACTCACTCCAGAGTGGGTAATTGCCAATCTTTTAAAAAACATAATGCTTAGGAGCAAAACAATAAAAGTATTTTCTGCATAAAGAATAGGACTAGAAAATCAAACTGTAATACAATCTCCCCCATTTTAGGTGAACTTAATGAAATCCAGTGAGATCAAATAGGACATGCAGTAGTCTGGTTGGGAAAGACAGGAGTGCAGCAGAACACTGGCTGAAATACACAGATCGTTTGAAACTGGTCAAAGAAAAGCTCGTGGGTCCTAATGCAATCCATCATTAGTAGGAGGAATAGGATACATGAAGGACAGAGAATGTCACACGAGAATGTATTACAGAAACACAACAAAAATGACCTTTATATCATACCTGTTTTTCAGTCCGGTGCTGTAATAAGGATTAGATGTGTAAGCTTTTTGAAAACTAGCTGTCTATCACAGGATAAATTAACCCCACACTCGTTGCATTCTATAGCAATGCCCACACATTACACTTGCATATCTAGAAAAATCATAAGGCCCCACTACAGGCTCAGGCGCAGAATTGAACCCAAAGACCCCAGGTTTTTCTTGTTATTTATCATGTCAATTATTCCTTCTAACAATAATTTTGAGAAGAGATAATTAATTTTTGTTTCTGCAAGCTTAAAAAGTAAAGCATGCTAAGGAATAAGTATTATTAAATAGGACATGGATTTATTTTCAAGTAAGCCCTCTAAAAAAACCCATACAAAGTTAACAGCATCTTTTATTCACTACAGATGAATCAGTGATGACAAACACATGCCAAACTATTTGAATAGCTACCAGCTCTCTGTTTGATTCTGTACTTGCTAATCCTTGTTTCATAATGCTTGCAAAGAGATGAAAAAGGAAATTACTAGTTTTAATTACCTTTATACAGTGGGTTAGAGACACTACTATTACTAGTCACTGCATCTTGCAGCACTCTTAGGTTGCAAAAGAGGATTCCTGTTTTTCTTACATTTGAACTCAGGATAGTTTGGACTGAAGTTGGCCATTCAAAGAGCTGGAGGGTTTGCTAATTATCTTTGGTAGTAGCTAAATACATTCTGGAGCTGGAGCTTTACAACAAAGGCAAGTCTGACAAAATTAACCTTAAGGGGAAGTGCCTGTTTCATGGTGAGAGCAGGTCTGGTTTCACCCACAGGTCTACTGCTGTTGTGTGATTTAAAGGTACCTGATTTCACACAGCTACACATAGTCCAGAAGAGTAACATTGGATTTAATTACATTTTAAACTTTTTGTACTGAGGACTTTCCAGGTAATCATTTCAGTTTAAGAGTAATTTATGAATGTTAATTTTGAACAGAGAATGGATTTTTTTCATGCTTACATACTGTATCTCAGTGGTAACTCTAGCACTGCTGTTTTGCAGCCTCACTTCTGTCTCCAGCTTGGAGGACACCAAGCAGTTAATTTTCAATATCAAGAGAGCTGAGATGAAGCACTGCTGCCCCCATAACAAAGCGTGCAACATCTCAGTGTTTTCAAATATGCATAGGACTTGTTTTCAAAAGAAGTAAATAGTCTATATTTTTCTTGATCCCATTTGTCCAATATTCTCTAGTTGGGTTTTGGCACATATGAGATACTGATGCTTCATTTTTTACTGTTTAATTTAGCCTTTACCATTAGTGAGAAATTTTGTCATGATTTCTCCTTAGTGTATTTTTAAACTGTTCTTACTTGCTTGATAGATTTTTTTTCCTAAGTGCTCTTGACTTTGACAGAATTATTCAGTTGGTTGAGATGCAATCTATTTCTAAGGTGTTATGTTTTGAAAATATTCTTAACTTAAAATTGCTCAGTAAATATGTTTCTTTAAGAAGTTTATGTTCTATTACTTTAGAATACCAAGATTACTAATCATTATGCTGTTCCATTTCATTATAGTTAGTTGATTTCAAACATTTAAGAAAACTATTTACTCGTACTTCTACTTCAGAAGCCTCTAACAGAGGAGTCTAAATCTTTATTTTGACAGAACAGATTTTATTCTTTCTCTGTGATTAACTTGCCTTTGAGCTTCCACATTTAAAACTTTGATTACATCTTTCATTGTTGCTGCCTTGTTTTTAAAGTGATGAAGGAATTGCCTTTCCCCAGAAAAAGTGAACCTAGCTAAACAAAGACTGTGAAATGCTGACAGGAATATTAAGTAAGGGAAAGAGAGAGGAGGCAAAAATACCTGACATACAAGCATTTAAAAGAAACCAGAAAAACCCTCCACGAATTAAAGGAAACAAAATGTTTTACCCAAAGTCAGGTAGAAAAAGACCTTTATCAGCTGGCATACATGGAGTTTATCTTTCTTGTCTTAGTAGTTTTACATACGCAAACCTATTTACCTATTCAAGAGATGTTTCCTTGCACACTCTTGGATCATGAACTACTGTGATCAGCATGAGGAAAAATAGATTTTAAATAGAAACAGTGCTTAAGGAAGACCAGCATCAAGTAGATGACTTTGGAAAGAACTGGCTGAAAATACAAGGATGTGGATGAACTCTGACTTCTCTTTTAGTGAGATGAGGCTTATGTGATGTCTGTCTATCCCTCTCTTACCAGCTTGTGACCTTTCTCAGCCAAGAGTGACAAAAATGTAGTTGTAGTGTTGGAGGCCAGAAAAGAGGCGGCTGGATACAGGAAAAAAGATTCTGTTTATTGTGCTTTCCCCCATCGTCCCCCTCTCTCAGTCCTTTTGTGAGAGAAATATTGAAAGCAAATCCAGACTGGAGAGTGAGAACCTCAATGTTGGAAAACAAGAGCTTGCCCCTTTTTAGACTTTAGGGGATCTGTCCATTAGGTACAACCCAAAGGAAACCAGGCCTCATTAGTTCTGCACTCCACAGGCCTGTTTTTCTAATGTACAGAGGTTCACTTGTGCTAGCAGGTGTTGTTTCTTTTTTTCTGAGACTTGAAATCTGGATGCATAGTTTAGGGATAGATGCTGTAAGGTATTTTGGACCCGATTTCCAGCGGTGCAGGGAAATTTCGCTTGGTTAAATTATAGACCATTTGATGTTTTTAAAACTTCCATTCCCTGTATGATAAGCTGGGAAATACTGGCAGTCTGCTCATGCACTGTGTTCCATAGATTTCATTATCACATTAGGAGCTTTGATATAAGGAAAGACTTAAAACACCACTCAATATTTTATTAATACTAGTGTATTCCTTAATACCTTTTCCTGAGGCTATCAGAATATTTTAATGTCCCATCACTTCTACAACATAGAGAAGGGTCATAAAGTGATAGTTTTCCCATGGCAGAAATGCCTTTGAAGCAAAACAAAGCAATATTTAACACTTCAGAGCAGCTGAAGCTCAAAGGCGTTTGCAGTAGTCAATGAGAAACAGTACTAAACCCAGTTGCATCTGCCAGAGGAATGTAGGCCAGGAAGATGCAATTATGTGTCTAGAAATTTTGAAAGATAATGAGGTTAGCCCCCTATTCTCGTACCAAAGATCCACAAAGTTTTTAGAAACCACAGCTGAGAAGACACTCTGTCTTAATTCTTCTTGGAAAGAGAGAATCCTTGTGAAGTTTACTGCTTTATAGTGTTATGTTCAAGGTTCTGTGTGGTAGTTGCTTGCTCAGTTACCCACTTCCTGCTGCAATGTGGGATTTCTGGAGATCAAGGGAGGTCATGAGATCAGTGTAAAATGCTATAACAAAAATCTTCCAATAAACAAAACCATATTTTGAAACTGACATCAAGGAACAAACCATCAAAAGCAGTGAACTAGAAACTGGCCACCCAGAAACAGAGTATCTTGACATTGTTTCTTTCATCTTACTGTATTCAAAATTATTTAGAATCATAACAAATGGGAATCTCCTTATGTTATGTGACTGCTTGGGAGGTGAAAAATTATAGACTCGATGGGAGCATGGACCATTGGAATTTAATATTATGTTTATTACATACAGCTTTAAGCATTGCCAATACTATATTGTTATCTGTGCTTTTTTTTTTTTTTTTTTTTTTTTTTTTTTTTTTTTTTTTTACTACTTTGTTTACAATAGTATCTGAATATGTTCTGGAAGTTCATAATCTGACCTAAAAAATTGACCTGTAGCTCATTTTTATTTTCTTCTTGGGGGACAAGAGAGTATGAATGTATGTGAATGACTTAAATTTATAATTAAAATCTGCTTCGTAAGTATTGTTCTAATAGGTTTTTTTTAACATCATTAATGTAGCTGCCCTATTTTGTGCTCATGCTGGACATATTTGGCACAAAAGTATGTAAAAGAGTATCTTATGCTCAGAGTGGAAGCCAGTGAGGGGTTTGGACCTTAGCTCATATCTATGAAAGAATTTCAGACCAGGCTGTGTAAAAATGCTATCTAATGGTTGGGCAAGATTTATCCTTTGAAGTCCTCTGTTGTGCCAGAAAAGCAAAACTGTATACCATGATTTTTGTCAAGGGGTTTATGTAAACATTTTGCATGCTAGACATAGATATATGAAAACTTACAAATATTGGCTGGTCTGACCTGAAACTTGACTCTTTCCACTGAAGAAAGCCAAGGATAACTTTTGCTAGTCTATATGGTTCTTAGATGAAGAAGCATGTTTAGCATTAATAACATTTCCCTGAGGGACTGTGATTCCACAACAGGACAAAGGAACATTTTGTTGCTGTTCAGATGTGGTGTGATAGCAGCATGTGGTGATGAGCCTTCTTGATAAAATAAAGATCACTGATTTCTTCTGCAATTTGGGAACTAGAAAAAATGCACTGCTTTTATTAGGAAACGTGTCTCATCGTTGGGCTGATTTGTGATACACTCAGTTCTGACTGCTGCTTCCAGATCAACCCTGAGCTGTGATGGTCTGTGCATACAGTGAGTTGAAAACTGTGGTTAATTCCATTTGTACATGAAATTTGGTAAGATGGCACATTCTTTAGCAAAGCTAATATTGAGCCTTTATCAGTCACTGGTAATTTCTTGCTCGTGTGTGCTGTGTAATCAAACTATCATTCCGCTTATGGTCTGATTACTTAGCAGAGTATTTTCCACAAGAAAAGAGATGGAAGCCCTGCTGACCACCAGCACTTAGCTTTTGGGGCCTTAGGAGAGCATACATAAATACTTTTACTGGCTTTGGTGTGTTTTCGTTGGGGAGCATCAAAACCAGCCTAAGCAGGATGAGCCAGAGAAAGCAGCCGAGGCTTTGTCTGCACAGACGGGCGCAGACAGTCACGCGTTTGATCTGCTTGCACACTGAGCTGTCTGAATGGGAGCCAGCTCTGGCCTGGAAGCTATAAAGACATGTTAATGCATTGCCATGCTGGAGCTCATAAGCCTTACCAGTGCTAGGGCTACTTTTGTTTCAATAACCTCTCTATAACTGTTTTTTTAATGAAGTTGCTCCCATGGTTTGTTCCAACTACTATATAAAATTCTCTATTTTAACAGGACCGCAAATCACATTCTGAAAGAGAGAAAGCATGAAATGCTTTAAATGCTCCTGGACCTACAAACTGATCAGTAGTTGTTATTTGAAAATTTTTATTCGTTTCTGGCTCTACTTGTGAAAAAAACTCATAAAATTGAATACAAGACCCAGGTCTGATAGGCAAGTACAAAAATGAGATAAACCTAGCAACCATGAGAGTTGTTCTAGTAAACAGCTAGTGATCATAGATAGTTTACTGTTTGAAGTATCTGGGGGATTGTAAGCATTGTATGACATAGCTACAGGCTCAAATTTAGTCCTCTGGATTAATAGCAGGCATAACTTGGAGCAGAAACCTGTTGTCCAAAAACTCTGTACCCTGCCACAGAGATTGCTCAGTGTGCCCCTGCATCAGAAGTGGGGATGGCAGAGAAGGGAGACATTGAGCATAGACTCTTGGGGTTTCTTTATAAGGAGGCAATGTTAAGTTTGGGAAAAAAAATCACATAAAAAGGCAGAGAGGATGACAGAGTGAGTGTGATAAAAAACATAGAGGAAAAAAGATGTGAACTAAAAGAATAAAATGATATTGTCATAACACCCACAGGCCTCCCTTCTGGAAAGGAGATGGAGTAATTGTCAGGAGCTAAACTCAGTGTGCTGCAAATTCAGTCTCAAACTATCATTAATAATCTTGAGAAATGAGTCTGGAGGATAGAACTGAAACTGGCGGTATTTCAGAGGCAGAGTCGGCGTCGGCTGTCATCCCGTTGAGAGACATACCCTGTTAGGGCCTGTTAATGTTGCACTCCTGTCAGAGTGACATATAGCATTACATGTTAAACAAGTGGCAGACAAGACAGTGTGGAGGCAAATTGTTCAGCAGATGGCACAGACTACTTTACTTACCATCTGAAGTCAGAAAATAGAGCAAGTGCCATTTTTGCATTCGCTCTCTCATTCTTTTCAAATTCTTTTCAAATGGTAGTCTGGGTACTTCTCAGTAACTTCCTTTGTTGTGGCTGTTGAGATAAGAGGAACTTCACAGTATGATTATAATATGAGCTATGTCAAGTAGAGCACTAATCATGCGCATATACACATACATACACTTCGAGCTGAAATTGCAGCAGAGTTTCTGAGTAAGTGAGTGCTTTGAGAGTATTACATCTCCAGATATTACATCTCTAGCTCTGCTTTGAGCTATGGACCTCCTGCAGCTCATTGTGTCTCTTTCTTTCCAAAGCCTCACGATTTGTAGACACACTAGACTTACACTATCCTCCCACATTCTTGACCCTTAAGGGAGAAACATTTTCTTTGTGAGCAGGAAAAATAACAGTAATGATAACTCTATTTTAAGCAGCATGATAACTCTTTTCTCTCTCTGAGTTCAATTTTCATCCTTTTGGAGTAAAATCGGTGTTCTCATTGACTTCGATGGCGTTGGTCTGTGCTCTTACAAACCAATCAGCTGGCCTCTTAGGGAAAGAGTCAGCAGCCATCAGTTTGGGACAGTCTGAACGGAGTAACAACTTCAGTCTAAACAGGTCTTCCTATTGACCACCCTCTAGATACTCCTGGCTCAGTTTCCTGATTCGATTGGGTTTCTTCCTCAAGCCCAAGCAAGGGGAAGTGAAAGGCCTTTGCTATGCAGAGTGAAGGGGGAAATGCCATCATTTGTTACTTTAGCAAGAGTAGTGCCTTTGTTAGTCTTCACACACACACAAGGTACAACCTCTTCTCTGTGGAGTTTGCAGACTAATTAGAAGAGACAGACGTGCTCAGATGCCTCTTTGTGATTCAGAAGAAATCCCAGTCAATGGTTTGAGAAGACTTAGAAGGGAAAAGTGGAACCAGTAGTAAATTCTAGTCCTGTAAAGTAGGAGAAAGAAAAGGAAAACCTCACCTTCACAGGGATAGTTGGTTTTTTTTCAGTTATATACATACCAAAATCACTATTAAACAAACACAGGCAGTGTTTGCAGTTCTGTAACAAGCCTTACTTAAGTGTTTCCTTGAAGGAATAGGTAACAATGACTTTTTAATTGAAACTTTATATACTTGACCACAAAATAAAATTATTTCTTGCCACACATGAAAATGTAACTGTTGAGAGATAAGCATAATGTCTTCTTTTATGTCCAAGATACAGGAGTTCTCTTTTCCTGTGATATAGGGAATAGCTTATGATTTATCTTGTATTTTTAGCTTATTACCAACAGCATCTCTTGGAAAAAAAAAAAAAAAAGAAACCATTGAGAATTGTTACTTGAATTAATGCAAATTTTACAGCTTTGCCTGTTGATTTGGCAGATGAATTCTGCTTGACAGTCTGATGTGCTGCATACTCCAACTGGGAGGTTCAGGTTTGTGCTTGTTACCTAAAATACTTACCAACTTTGTATAAAAATCTGAGACTATTTTCTTAGCATCAGTAGGCCCTTTATGAAGTTAAAAAATTCTCATCCTTTTGATATTTTACTGTGATTATACAAGTGTGTGTATATGTGTGGGAAGAGGATACAGTTGTGCAAATCCTTTTATGGTAGAAATGGGCCTGGTTTTGGAAACAGCTTTCAAAAATTTTTTCTTCAAACTTGGGAACTTTCTTCAATGTCATTCATGGCTTGTAAAACACAGGTGTGAAATAATGCTTTTAATATTTTCAGGAATGTAGTCAGTATACCACTAAAATCATGGATTGATTTTCGTTGGTGACGTAACACTTCTAATGCAGAAAATTATACGACAACTCTGTCACATGTTTCAGTTATTCTCAGCAGTCCACAAACTCTTCAGGTATTTCATGTGCAGAAATTCAATATGAAACATGATGATTTCTCCATTTTATGCCCTGGTGATAATCATTAGAAATGTACCTAAATGCAGATTTATTGAACAGATTTTTACTGGGCAACATATTGCTCTCAATTAATTATTTAATAAAGACATTTATGTTAAAGTCAAGGAATCCCTTAAAGATGGGAGCTTTCAAGGTGTAAGTATTAGAAATTCTTTGTCAATGTAAACAAAATTTCCATTAGCTTTTATCAGCACAAAAATTCATGCAACATTGTGACAAGACTGTTTTAATGAAAAGTAGCAATACAAATTCTTTCTGCCTATGCTGATAGAGCAGTAATTTCTGTGGATCCTCTTTACTAGTCTTGACCTTGGTTTGTTATATATCAGTACATTCCAACTCATTATGAAACTTTATTTGTCCCTTCAACATATCTGTTAATAATCAACTGCTGTTTCAGTGTTAATATGTTTCTGGATGACATGAAATATCTGAAAAGAAAGACAAATGGCAGTTGTAATTATTTTATCATTTACAGGAAACAGCCTGAAATTGTTGTAGCTATTTTTACGTGGGAACATTTTGGAGAAGGATATTCACAAAGGGTGATATAAAACTCCCTACACTCTTGCTACAATTTAATTGGGAAAGATAGACCTGACGTAGCTCTTCTACAGGGCCCTCCACCTTTTTGAATTGCATATACAGGGAGAGATTAGCCTTGTTAGGTTAATGTTGGCCCTTATGAACAACCCTCATAGAGATTAATAGGGATGAAAGAGAAATAAAGCACTAATACATGTGTAAGCCTCTTCAGAAAAGGTTTTAAATAAATCCTGCTTTCCAAACTATTAAAAAACTTTTACATCCAGTAAGGCCAATTCAATGGCAGACTTTCAGTTTCCCAAAATGATGTAATACAGAATGTAAAAGGGATGATATTGATCTCCAGGGCTTTTGAGTAATTCTGTGTGGTTTTCCATTAATTAAGTAGGTCAATTAAAATAATCATGTGAAGTAAAATTTCACTTCAGCTTCAATTTCCTTAACATGTTCTGTCCTTTTCAAAATCTACCTCTACTTTTTGACTGATTGACAGTAGCTATTCAGATATTATGACACTGCATACTGAGACTAATGAGCCTATATAGCAGACCTTTGAAACTGAGAGATCAAAATATGACTGTTCTGTTCTCAGGAACTGACCAAAGAGTTTAACACAAGAAAAACCGCATGTGGTTAGTGTGGAAATACTGCCCGTGTGAAAACCCTTGATGAGTGACAGAAACATCTTGAAAATATGCCCAATCCAATGGAAAGATGAGAATACACTTATAAATAAAACGAAGTTCAAATGCTCAGACAGATGATGATGAAGGCAAATAATGTTAATACCTGCTTTCAGAAAACTGATCAAGGAAAGCAATCAAAAGGAAAGATTAATTGTGTTATCCCCAGATTATCTTGAATCAGTTGTTGATAGAATCACAAAGGGTGTCTTAAAGCTCTGGTTTAATTAAGAGATAATCCAGATTTATCACATTTAATTATTTTGTAAAGGTCGTTATGTCTTCTGTTTTTTTCAGAAATTTAAACACAGTGAAGTGGTCTGTTAGAACAGAAGAGAAAGAACATATTACTTCAGTAACAACACTGAGCAATTAGTACTGATGCATGTGAGCAGCTGACGCTCTTCATTAGAGTATTTACAAATGAAGTTATCACATTCTTGAAGAGACAAAAGTACAAGTAATTAAACTGAATGATTCTGGATTATTTTATGTAATCCAGAGTTTAAGAATGGTCATTATTGCAGAATCAGTCTGATCTTCAATAATCTCTAGACTAGGTAATTGGTCATCTTACCTCACATATGTGATTGATTGCTACTTTCATGCAGGGCTCATTTTCAGAACCACTTCCTTCCCTTCTCCCGTTTTTCCTTGGTTGATTTAAAGATCTTGAAATAAAGTAGCCACAATATCTTGTAAACCAATTATGATGAGATTTCTTCCTTTTTTTTCTACATAAATGTTGGCTTTCAACATCTCTTGAAAAGTCCCAAAGCCGTTCTAACGTTTATTTGCCTGTTCTTTTTTCCATGTCTCTCAATATCACAACATATTTTTCTACTGAATATTAAAAAGCAATATTAATTATCCAGCAGTAAGGAGAAGAGATTTAGCTGGTATAAACAGGCTCCATTGACTTCAATAGAGCTGTGATAATTTATAACATAAGATCATGCGGTAAATAGCCCATTAAAACTAAATGAAATGTATCATTAATTGCACATGGCATATCATTTATAGCACTGTTTGGTCTAGGAATTTCTTTACATGATATCATTACTGTCTGGCAAAAGATTTGAAATCTGCCATTGGAAATTTGGCTTCAAGTTAACCATAGCCAATGGATGTCTAAATAGAGTAAATGGTAGTAGCAAATCTGCTACTTTTGTTACTTAATCTGTGTTAAATATAAAAGACTTCTTGAGTTATTATTACTTTAATGATAGATAATAATGAAGTACCATTTATGAAAACTGCTTTTAAATTTTTCCTTGATTTAAATTTAGTTGAATGAACTTCACCTTGATGAACCCATTCAATATTGGAAGTCTGATTCCTCAGAAAGCTAAGGTCAGTAGTAAGCAGAAACAACAATTGTTTTCACTCTAATTTGCTGAAGTAGTATTGTGACATATTCTGATTATTTACATAGTTTGTTATTTTAACTGGGTGACAATTTTCATTTTTCTTCAGAATTGTAATCTTAAATAGACATATAAAATCAGGACAGAGACATTTAGCTTTCTAAAAGCAGGCATCTGGTACTAGGAGTTAAAATATAGTCATGGGAAGAAAATTGCTATTTGCAAAGCAAGAAACAACAGCCAGATTGTTTCTTGTTCACTTACTGTGCACAGTGTGTGTTGGCACCATAACGCGGTAGCTCAGAAATCTCAAACTGTCAGGAAAAACAAACCATGCCCCACAGACAAAATAGAAGGTTGAAGAAAAGGCACAAAAAGGAAACCAGGAATTCATCTCCATTTATCAACAGAATGCTGTATTTGACAACAGTGTGGTGGAATCTACTTCTCATTCATGAGTCATGCATTCCCAGTTTCTCCTTTTTATGCTGTTCTTCTCTATCAACTTACAGTACTGAGCTTGATTTAATGGGCAGTGAAACAAAACAGGAGGCCCATCATTCACAGTGATGCGCCTTAATTGCATTCTAGTCTGTTTTAAAGATTCTCTTTCATATTAGGAACTGAGAAGTATTCTAATTATTGAACAAACTGGAATTGTTTCTTATTTGCCTGTCTTTTCTGCATATTTTGGGACAGTTTGGTTCTATAGAATTTTAGTATTGCACTAATGAGTTACCATTTCTTCATTAGGCTACTTTTTTCTTTTTATTAATTTTCAGTAAAATTAATGCTGTCCTGAATATCACCAATTTGCAGGTCTGAATCATGTAATGCAGTAAGTGATGTGTTTGTACCTCAGTATTATTCCATCCCTATAAAGTTAGGACAAATTTTCACTGCTGTGGCTTTTCCTTTGTGAATTTTTTGCTCTGGACTAACCTGCTTTTTTTTTCTTTTCCTCTGCTCTTTATGTCTATGCACGATCTTGCATATTTGCAGCTGTGCATAGATTTAGCACAGGCCAAACTGTCTAGAAGAAAGAAGACTGACCAATGCAGTAGATAGAGTCAAGTTCTTCAGCACGTGATGGAAAGCACCCACCATGTCCTCTGGGAGGACTGCCAAGTACCTGAAATGTGGTGCGAGGGAGAGCATAGATCAACCTGCACCTGGTGCTTTATGAATGAATGTCCATTCCATGGTGGTGTGGGGAAATTCTTTCATCTTCTCGTTGAGCCACAGACTGAATTGTGGTCTTGGGCCCTTTCTTTCAAGGAACTGTGTAATCCTCATGATTTTTGGGTAAAGGAAGATGAGAACACAATGGTGGTGCCATTAAAATTGATTCCTTTCTTGGGAGACAGCTGTGTGAGCAGGGGCAATCCTGGGCATTGCTCAACTACAGGCTCTTAAACAAGATGTAACATGGATGTGTAGGAGCAAGTCCAGAGGAGGGTCGCCAAGACGATCAGAGGGCTGGAGCTCCTCTTCTATGAAGACAGACTGAGAGCGGGAGTTGTTCACTCTGGAGAAGAGAAGGCTCCGGGGACACTTTGAGCATCTTCCTGTGGTTAAAGGGGGCCGAAAAGGGAGCTGGAGAGGGTCTGTTTACAAGAGCATGTAGTGACAGGATAAGGGGGAATGGCTTTAAACTGAAAGAGAGTAGGTTTAGATTGGATATTTGGAAGCATTCGTTCCTGTGAGGGTGGTGAGGCACTGGAAAAGGCTGCCTACAGAAGCTCCGGATGCTTCCATGTGTTCAAGGCCAGGTTGGAGGGGCTTTGAGCAATCTGGTCTAGTGGAAGGTGTTGCTCCATGCCCATGACAAGGGATTGCAACTAGATGATCTTTAAGGTCCCTTCAAACCCAAGATACCCTGTGTTTCTGTGATTCTATGAACATCACATCCAAAATGAAGCTGCTAAAGAAGATTTGTTTTGGGTGATTTGTTTTTGGTTTGAGGTTTTTTATTTGAGCAGGAGCCTGGACTCTCACATAAATTTAATCTGTAAATTGCATTTACACGTTTTCAATGCTCAGTTGCACATACAAATGCTGACATTTGCCCTAACAATGAGGTTGTGGAGATAAAACTGTAATCACAGAGCAGCACACTGGCTCATGCTCACTTACTGAGGTGAGAATTGTGCCCATAAAACTGGAGTTCTTCAAAAACAACTAGTTCAGCAAAAAATTTCTTATGTGAAATAAAATAAAAGCCTCCTAGCACTTCTCAAAGGTTATCATAGAAGACAACACTTCAGGGTTCCCAGCAGGTGGTTTAGTGGAATAACGCTAGACTGTCAATGTCAGGTCCTACACAGAACAGTGGAAAATGGGCTAAGTTTAAGGAAATTTAAAAGCTACATCCTTGTCACATTTGAGGTGTGTTTCTTTCAATAGGAAAAAGGATTAGCCACATGTTTTCTTTCAAATAGCTACACTTTTTTTATATAACCAGCAGTCTTGCATAATACTTTTTGACAATAAAATCCAACAGTTATTGTATTTATCCATATGCAGGTACTCTGCTAGATTTGTGACTGACCGAGTAGATACCAAAGGAAAAAACCTTGAGAATTTATTCTTATTCTGATGAAAAATATTCCTGAAAAACAAGAAAAAAAAAACTGAAAAAATCATAATGAACAATGTTTCACTTTGTCAGTTTAAAAATTAATTGTTTTGGTGTTTGCTTCAGAATCAATTGCTGCTTCAAAATTGTACTTCAAGAGTTAATGATCTTACATTTGTTTAAAAACTAAGAGCAAAAAGGAAAAGTGAGCAAAACTCCAGACCCAAATTATTTGCTTCTCGGGTAAAATAAAGAATCTTGCTAAATCCAAGCCAATATGTTGCTTATTTACATCCCTGAGGCTTCCCCACTGGGCAGATGTTCTCAGAGCGGGGCTGCCGCCAGTGGAAGGTTCTGACCCTGCAAACAGCCACTGGTCCCACAATAGAGCTCGAGACAACACTTAAGACTGAGAAAGAATTGGATGGTGAATGATGTTACCTTTCTGAGAAACACTCGGCAGGAATCTCTGAGCAACTGCTTTCTCTCAAAAAATTGATAAGTTGTCAAAATTAATATTTTTATTGGATTTATGCCTTTGAAGAAAAAAAAAAAAATCTGTCGGTAGTTTCTTTTCAAGGAAAATTCCTGAAAAGCCCAGTGGTTAGGCAGGATATGGGAGACCTAGATTAAAATCCTCCTTTAGTCTTATTCTTTGCAGTCCAAAGAAGATTTAATTATTTATGGAAAGTGGGACAGTACAAATAAATTAATTTGGATGACCGAATTAAGACCAATCACCAGAGCCTGGATTTCATACAAGGCAGTCTACTATTTATAGGTGGGGTAAAAAAAGGGATTTAATGACGAGCAGGAATTTCTAAAATCTTTCCTTGCTCTTATAAGAAGCAAATCCAGTTCTGGTTTTTATCTGTCTGAAGTCCAGGTCTAAGCGGAACTATGCTGTAGTAAACATCTAAATCAGAGCTTTCAGTATTTTACTAAAATGAAACATTTTAAAAGTGTCCAAAAAATAGGATATAGTAGTACAGAAAGGAGAATATTTTCAGGAAAGAGAGGATCATTAGTCATTTATTTCAAAATTGCTTTGCTTCAAAAGTCACAAAACATTGTGGATGACAAAGAGTTAAATATACTTTTATAAGCTTTCAGCTGTGCAAAGAGTACATCTATTAGCGCAGCCAGATTATACTTCTGTTTTTTTCCAATACTTCTGTGACTTATTTCAGTTTAAATCAATACTTCTCTGGGAAAATAAATTATCTATTTCTACAATGAAAATTTTATTTGAGCAAAGTTAAAAACAACATTTGTTTGTACTTTGAATACCTGTGTGGGGATTCTAAAGATATAATTCATATATTGCATTTATTATACTTTCTTCTACCTGAAAAAATACTAAGCAAGGAGGGAGTGGGGGGAAGAGAGGAGAGAGAGAGGCAGGGAGATAGAAGGAGAGAGGAAAAATAAGAGCTTAAAATATTGAAATATGTGGAAAAATACTGAAAAGTGCATTAAAAATATCAACAAATAACCACAATTTCAGGTTAGTCTCAGAAGACATAACAACAGCAGAGGGATGAGAAGCTGAATGACCCCAGAATACCATGGGAGACAAAACTTAGGCTACAGCAGCTGCAGCTACATAAGTCCTGTAAGTAAAACCTTCTTTTATAGCCCTGGGGTTATAGTGGTGAAGTTTACGATAATAATAGAAAAAAAATTTCTGGTTTATTTTTGTAAGAAGTAACTCAAAAAACAAGAATTAAATGAGAATTAAATGTATGTAGACAAGGTGTCACTACAAAACCTGTTAGGCAGCCCTAAGGAGAGCAGGGGCAGTAAAAACAAGCCATGTGTGTGTATGACAGTCCAGCAGAAGCGAAGGAAGGACGTTCTTCTATGCCACTAAGCTGACAGTGGACATGTTCAGCTGCACACTGATCATCTTTCCTGGCTGATCTTACAAGCTTGTCACAAAAATGCTGGGTAAATAGCTGCGGCTTTAGATTTTCGTTCAGCATAGAAAGCAGGCAGGCATTTGATTGGAATTCTTCAGTCAGTCTTCTCTGCTGTGATAAATGAGCTATGAGTAAAGTCAAAGCACTGAAACACATCATTGTTTGTGAGAATTTACCAGTTAAGAAGAAAATTGTGATTCAATGGAAAGCAACCTAGCATGAAACAGGTTGTGTAGGCAACACAGCCATAAACCACACCACTTTGAGCTGGTAGCCTTGTCCAAGGAGAAAATTTGAGACACTTAGAGACGTTTTGACTCATACAGGCTCTTTTTACATTGTGCCTACAAAGTACACTGTGTGTTGGCAATTTCTTGTTGGCTGGTTGTTTTATCACCTTGCACTGGCCTGATGAATTCTGTTCAGAACCCCAATCGCTTTAATTTGTATAATGCGCCCTGCTGTACTTGTATTGCAAGAACTAGTGTTAACATAACTAATATCATGACACCAGAAGAGAAATGAGTATTTTTCAGTTTCCTTAATGTAAGGCTTCTAGGGTTACATTCACTTGGACCAAATAAATGTTGCTTAATCACATCAGATCACATCACATTTATATACTTTTAACTTATTCACCTTAACTTTATTGCTTCTATCATACAAACCAGAAATTATTATTCCATGCAAACTCTTGAAAAACTCATGGAGACCAGTATACTCTGGTCACTCATACCTTGTCTCCCTCTGTCTTTCTGTTAACATTTTTCTTTCCCCTTAACTGAATTAAACCAATAAACTCTAGATAATGATGTATGGATTTTAGCTGCAGGGAGAAGAGGTTAATTCTGTTGTTCACATTCAGAGTCTGCATTGCACAAAGAGTCCAAGTGACCAAAATTTGTTCGAGTGTTTGTGTGCCAATAACAGTATTTGAAGCTTGATAAAGAGTGTGAATATTTCTAGAAAATCTCATGAGAAGTCAAATTCTGCTACACATTCGTCAGTTATTTCCTATGGTTTTGAAACCAAACCAGGAGCATCTCCAGAGAAGGGCAATTGAGCTGATGAAGGGTCTGGAGCAGAAGTCTTATGAGGGGTGGCTGAGGGAGCTGGGGATGTTTAGCCTGGAGAAGGAGGCTCAGGAAACACCTTATTCTCCTCTCCAACTCCCTGAATGGAAGTTGTAGCCAGATGGGGGTTGGTCTCTTCTCCCAGGCAGCCAGTGACAGGTCAATAAGAAAACTCAAGATGAGCTAGGGGAGGTTCAAGTTGGACACCAGGAAGAGTTTCTCCACTTAAAGGGTTGTCAAGAATTGAAATGGGCTACCCAGAGAAGTGGTGTAGTCACCATGCTTGGAAGTGTTCAAGAAATGACTGGATGTGGCACTGGTTGCTATAGTCTAGTTGACATAATGATGTTTGGCCAAATGTTGTACTCTATGATCTTGGAGATCTTTTCTAATCCTAATGATTCTATGAATCTGTAATTCTATGCCATTTGCTTTGCCTGTTTTGGAAGTTGATTAATGAGTGTGACATTTACTCTGATTGTTATGCTCTTTAAAGCTCTTCTTAGTAATGAACTTTATTTTTGGAGACTCCAGCTGGAGCTAACAGTATTAGGGAGCAAAATAAGCAGACTCCTGTTCCCCTGAGAGGTTTCTGAACCACAGAGTTCTGCTGATATTATCAAGACCCCAAGGAAGCTACAAACATGCTTTTAAGCATACTAGATCCCTGAGTGATGAAAGCTATATGACTATTATTGACTTCGTTGAAGATGATAATTCTCTGCTTCAAATTAAAGTCCAGTTATTTGAAACATTCTAAGAAAAGATTGTAGAAACATTTGAAATGTGGCTGAAGTTAGCCAAGATATGAATTTCTGAAGGCAAACAGACTCATCTACACCACAAAGAGGCCTACTGCATCACTTCAAAAACAGCATGCCCTGCCTGGAGGGAGTTTTCTCAAGAGGAATTTGCCAGTAAGCACTGTGATGTTGCTCTTGAGTCACATTGTCAGTCAACAAAATTGAAAGCTGATTATAACAGAGTTACTGTTATTTATACAATTGGTTAATACTGCAATGTTTAAGTGCACGGACCTTTTCAAAAAATGTAGTTTGAAGTGTCCAGGCTTGAGAAGTTTCCCTTCTGAAAAAAATTATGTCCTGTTTTCCATTTAATAGAAACATTACAGAAGCTAAGAGAGAATTGTGGGCTCCTGCTGCACATCCTTCCTTGGTGGCCATCTCACAAGTGGAAGGAAAGTAAAATTTGATGCCACATCAGAAGACCAGGTTCTTCAATATGGTAAAGTGAGCTTTGAGACAACTAACATGGGACCAAATAGGCATAACTCAAAATGCTAATGTGAAATAAACTCCTTCTGCTGGACCTAAATTTTTTCACATTTTTTGATGAATCAGCTTTTATGTCAGAGTGGTATTGTCTGATTATTCCACTCTGTTCAGGATGAGATAATGGCCAGAATATCCTGTGGTTAGTTCTATGAAAATATGACCTGGTATTAAGATTCAATTTTTATTTTTGTTTGCACAAATCTAGTATAAGCAGTTTTGAAAATATGGATTCAACGAGGACACAGGGTATAATGCTGCTTACACACTATTACAGTATCATTGCTTTATTTCTCTAAGCTTAAGTAAATCTTAAAAAAAAAGATCAGGAAAATCATACAATGCTAATAGTAATTTTTAGATATTACATCATTTAAGGTGTCCCTATAGTTGGCCACTAGTAGCAACATTTCTTTCCTAATCCTTCAGTCTACAACAGGGAAATATTTTCAAAATGCCCTCACAATGTTTACCCTAGGAGTTCACAATAGTGCTTTTAAGTTGAAAGCACAAGAGTCAAAAGAGTAGGTCCTTCCTTCTTAAAATTCAAAACAGGTCAGGAAAAACTCCATTGAAATCAGTTCAGTCATCTGTTAGGTAAAAACAAGAAATGTCAGACTCTAATGTCCGGAATATGTGCTCATGTCACTGAGCCATGGGCCTTGTGGTGGAGATTTATTTTTTATTGTTAAACATTGCAAAGCAGATTGGTGGGAACACCTCTGAAATTCCTTGAATATTCCACTGGAAAAATCCCCACAAATATCCGTAACAATTTAAAATCTCTTCCCCGCTCCCCCTCCCCCCCGGTCATTTCCATGTTTTGAGATGAATAAATGTGGGGTCACAAAAATGATAGATGCATGCAATATGTTCAATTCCAAGCAATGCATTACGTAGTTCACAAAAATAGCACCCAAAGGAAAGATAAAAGCTGAATATTTGCTGTTTATTTAATTTCCAATAATTTAAATTAGGCAGCTTTCAAACAGTGCTATATATTGCTAAAGAGATGGTAACGCTGTAGAACTATGGAGTTGGTGCAGAGCATAGAGCTGCAAGTGATCTGAAACTGATGCTGCTGTTTACCAAAAGGAGACTGCAATTCCCTGAAATATATTAATTGCAACTAAAATATTTAAGAACTTTTATGCATTAGAAGTTTTCCAAGTGGTTAGACTGGTTAATATATATTTTATGGTCTATATCAGCCATGGTGCTAGCATTTTTTTGCTGTCTCTCTTTCTGAAATGCAACAAATGGAATCCATAGCAACTCATGATTTGATGGCTGCTTGTGCTGGTTTTGGTTGGGGTAATTTTCTTCATAGTAGGTTGAATGGTTTGTGCTGAAAACAGTGTTGATATCACAGGGGTGTTTTAGCTGTTGCTGAGCAGTGCTCACACAGAGTCAAGGCAATTTCTGCCCCTCACACCTCACCCTTCTGATTCTCTCCCCCATCACACCAGGGTGGAGGGTGAGCAAATGGCTCTGTGGGGCTGAGTTTATACCTCTGGATAAACGATGACATGTTCATTATGACATCCTCATTTTGGACCTTCTTATTATGCGTTATTTTTAGCTTGTCCATCATCTCCTCTTCCTTATCTCAGTCATCTGCCCATGTGAATAAATTTTGGACGTAGTGTCTACTGCAACAGGATCCCAATTTTATTTATCCCTCCTCCAGTCTCTTGTACATTTTCTAGAGTTTGTAGACTTCTTCACCTAAGAATTTGGTGCTTTTTTTGAGGGGTTTGGAGACAGTGAAAAACCTAGCGTATAAATTTTTTTAGTGTTAATATTTCATCTGTTTTCATTACTTTAAGTAATCAAAAAAGAAATATCAACTCATATTGTTAAAATATGCTAAAACGTCTGCCAAGAGCAAATGATTTTTTTTTGCATTTTCTTTTTATTATCTTTTCCTATTAACAGGCAGTAAAACTGACAGACTGAATTTTAGCTGCAAAGCAATAAATGTATATGAATATAGATCTGATTTTCCAAGAATTTAGTACTCATGAATGACCGTTTGCAGTTTTCTTTAATATGAAAGCACAGAAATATTTATTCTGTTTACCCTACATATCTCATCACAGAAATAAAGAGAAAGATGAGACAAGGAAAAACATAGAAATAAGGAAAATAAAGCTTTGGAGTAACTATGGAATTCCCATCATTGGGGTAAATATCAGCTATACTTGCTTTAACTTGAAAGAGTAATAATTTTAAATGTAGTTAAAACCATGGATAAGTAAGAAGACAGTTAAAAAGACATGCAGTGTAGGCTCTAGACATGCATAAAGAAACAGCCAGTGCAAATGGATATAACAGAAGCTGTTTTTTGAAACAGTGGCATTTTCTGTTTTGGTTTGGGATTTTTCTCGGCAGAGGCTCTTTTTCATCATTCTATCTTCTCTTTAGCTGGTTTCAAGACAGAAGGATTTAAAAGAGTATAAAAATACTGTACAGCTGTAAAGGGAACAAATACATTTGGGAGAGGGGGAAGTTGCACACATTATTAGCTTTCAGATGCAAGAGCCAATGTGGTCAAGGAATGTTTATCATTCTATAAAAGATGATGACTTCCACCAGTGTAAACAGTCTATACCCACTCTACCATTAAGAAGAGCTGCAAGTTTTCTCTGGAATGTCATATAGATGTATGAAGGACACTTCTATTTTTGATGACTTAATTTACCAGCTGGAAAATAATTTCAATAGTTTCTAGGGTCCAAAAAATATTTCCCTGATCAGGGACAGTGGAGTTTGTATAATAAGTAGCACAACAGAGACCCTATCCAAACCTATGAAACTGCTCAAACCAGTCAAGGTTATGTCTTCCCATGTAATATGTTGTTTTGCTACAGCTATTCGTATTTTCCACAGACCATTGCGTAGAAGCTGTTTCTTAACAGAGTGTTTCGTCACGAGCTGGTGTTCATGATTCCTCAAATCAGTGTTAATGATGCCACCCTTCTCACAGTGCCCAGTGTCAAGTGTAGAAAACGATGCAAAGTGTTTGGGTTTTCTGAATTAAAAAAAATCTGCTTATTTAGGGAAAAAACAAAGCAAAACAAAATCAAACCACAAACTGAAATAATTTTTAGGTGAATTTTAAGTGGCAAGAACTATTGCCTTTTTTCAAAAAAGAAAGCAATCAGGACCATGATGTTTGTGAACATTCAGAACTTTGGGTCCTTGCTAAGCTGTCTTCAGAAGTATTCAGGAGTAAGAATACTTCTGCTTCTTATTTACAAAGACATATAAACATCTCTGGAAGTTTTGTCAAGAAGCCTCTTGCAGAAGTTCCTATATAATTATAAGATTCAGAGTAAAATCTATGTCCACTGAGGATATAAAATATTTCTGCATCTCATCCTTGATGCTAAATGCCAGTATATGAAGGCACTTGGATTTTCTGTAAAAAACAGAATGAATTAGATCCAAGAAAAGTCTTTCTCAGCATTCTCATGTGTCTGAATGACAAAAACATTTCTTCCAGAGTCTTAAAATGGAATAGTTTTCAAGTGGAAGTAATATTGCACAAAGTTGGAATTTTTCTTTTTTTTTTCCTGTTCCATACAGGCTGTGCCCAGTATAGGTAGGACCAATAATCAGATGAAAAATCTTTTCCAAAGAGAATCACCTGGTTATGTAAAGGGTTGATATTGGAAGGATGTCTTGGTGGGACATTCTGAGTTTTCTTAACTGGCATTAAAAAAATCCCAAACAAGCCGGAATGAATGAGATGATGAGCAATGCAGTTAATTGAGCCCATTCTACTGAATTTGGCTAAAAATTACATGGCATTTTTCACCTGAGGATAAAAAGCTGAGTAGAGAGACACAGTTTGTTTTTAAGAGTCTTGCTTTGAAAGGAACGAATCTCAAAAACACTACGAAAGCTATTTTACATAATAAAAGAAAGAGGCTGGTACTTTCATTGGCATTTGCAATTCTCAGGCTCACTTAGCATTTTTCAAATGATGCACAACATTGGACTTCCAGATGTGTGTAGTTTATTTTCATTACGCCTCTACTATCCAGCGGTTTTGCTGTGGGGTTGTTTTTTTCATGTCATGGCTTTCTTTACCTCATCAGAAGCATGTGAGGGTGCACAATCTGCAGTGCCTGTGAGCAGGCAGGAGTAACTCTCCAGGGGAAATGAACTCTTGTAATTCACCATGATCTGTCTGCTCAAAGGAATGGATTTGGCAACGCACGGAGGGACTTTTCGAAGCACGCATGCAAAATGGTTCAATTTAACTGTGCAGGCACTTCAAATGTGCTCTTTTTAAAAGGGTGCTGTTTTATTAGTTTATGAGAAAAGTGAACATTTATAACTAAAGGTTTAAGGTGGGGTTGGTTTTCTACTTCTTGTAATTACCATTTGAATACAGAAGTGCTATTAGTTTCTCTGAGCTGTGCCATGTAAGCGCAGGCTGTGCTCTGACAAATATAGCCTCTTAATGGTTTGATATTGAAATCAGGGGATTTAGTCTCTGAAATTAGCAATTTATATTCTGTGTGGTTGCTACAGTAGTTGCTGCATTTAAATTATTTATGCAAAGAAAGAGTTCTTGTCTTTATTACAAATCGCACTGACCGCATGCTCTGCAAGGGTGGAGTTTTCCCTCTGAAATTCTGCACTGTTTCCGGAGTTTATCTTGTCACCAGCTGTGTACTGTGATGAAGACGAATTGAGATCACACAGCACTGCACCTTTCATTGACTCTGGAAACAGAATCAGCTTTGTGCAGATAGGAGAATCTACTGGCAGCAGAGAATTCCCCTTCAGTCAGTCATTAGTACTTCTTGCAGACCACAGAACCAAATCCTTCAGGGAATGGAACCAAGTTCAGAGTATGATGTGAGCCTGTCAATACAAATCTGCTTTTAAGAGGAAGAGAAGAGCAATCCTTGTATTTTCCCATGAAAAAAAGAAGAAAACAGCAACACTGACACTATTTAAGAACAAATTGAATAGGATTAATGCTTGTGGAAGGAAGCAAATAACACTCTCGCCATTTTCCAGGATGGTTACTTGGTTTGCTAAATGGTTGCTTGGAACACTAAATTCTTGAAGAAGAGAAAATTCACTGCCATCTGTAGATCAGTCACTCCAGCAATCTCATACATATCCACTTACAATTCTGTTTATTTCAAAAAGCCTTAAATGCAATTCTTCCCAGTTAAATTACACTAACCATTCAAATAAGAATTTCTCCCATGAAAGTACAGCTTCTTTATATATTTTTTCACACCCTGTGTGCTAGACTTTTCAGTTAGTAATGATTTGCTTTATTTTTAGCTCACTTTTTTTTTTAGATCAAATCCAAGCAAGGTATTGACATACAAGATTAGTCTGATTTTTCATGCATGATCTGACATAAAATTAGCTTTTATACCTCACTAATTTGAAATTAGCCCTTAAATTTGGATAGGTTGATGGCTGTACCACTTTTGTACAGTCTCTTGCAAAATGTTATCTCCCTCTTTACTTAGAAAAATATACCTTAAAATGCCTTCTTTAAAAAAAATTGCGTAAATTCTTGCTTTCTTTCTGTGGGACCTATTCTAGGATACGAGCATCAAAAGAATAAGGCTAAGAATAAGAATAAGTGTTACTGGCCAAGCCTGTGTTGCCAAATCTCTGCTCTGGTCTCCTCCTCTCCAGCTGTGTCCCACTCCAAAGAGCATGTGAGCCCTGGGTGAGGACGAGTGAATATCTGCTCAGTTGTAACTGCTCCCTGCTTGGTACCTGATGCTCTGCTCCTGTTCCTGATAGTACAGACCTAGTTGCATTGCTGAATTTATCCGAGTCATGGGAATTTCTTTCCTCGATGATATTTTTCCCCTCTGTTTTATTTCCCTAGTCTTATAAAAGTTTAATCTATGTGACTAGAATACCAAGATGTAATTGTCGCTGTCGGTAAGGCATCACTACCAGCCTCTGGATAAAAAAAATAAGGATCTGGGGGAAGAATTTTGGTGCTCAGCAGTAAGTGTGATAACAGAGGCTACAAAAACCCAACAAGACTAATAACAGGGGACTTCTTGTAGCACTTGTTGCACCTACAAATGTATAGTGCTTATGAAAAGTATTTCTTGATACCTTAAGTGGTTGCTTTTTAAAACGGATAATTGCAGAGAATGGCACCAGAGGCTATTCTTGCTTAGTCTGAAGTAATGCACCAGAAAGCTCATTCAAATCACAGCTGTAACTAAACACCATAATAAAGTTCAACACACCTAAAGGACAGCAAGTGACACAAGCAGAAAATATGCTATAAAAAGAGATTTCAGTTAAAAGAGCGGGTCTAATAAAAGACAACAAACCCCATATGTATATCAAGTGAAGTCTTCAGAAGTTTGAGAAAATTTTGTAAAAGAAAATAACAACTGTTTATGGAAAAAAATAACTATCATATTACTGGCTGTAAGCCACTTACTGCTGGCCCTTTGGTATAGAGGATTTGCCAGATCACAAAGGAAAGCAGTCCAAAATTTTCTGGGCTCTTGAGTCAGGAGAATGTCCCAAAGGGACTGTTCTGGCTGGTGCAAGAAAGAATAGATCAAATCAGATGCAACTTAAAGGAAAAACAGGATCCTGAAATAGTCAAGAGGCAAGACAAAGTTTTGGTTTTTTCCTTTGTTTTTTTTGTCTTCTCTTTGCCAGAATTTTGGAAAGCTAGCCAAGAAAAATTGAAGTGTTGCCAAGAAGTGAAGGAGCCAAAGAGGAAGCTAAAGTTTAGGCAGATCTCTTGTGACACTTTTATATTCTTGGCCTTAGGGGAAAGCATGGCTGGTGGAAGCCAAAAGGAAAGCTGTCATGGATTTCCTGAGAGCAAGGCTTGCATACCTTGTCCAGCTCTAAACAAGTTTTATAAATATGCATGCCAAACTGTGTCCTTGGGCACAGGGACAAAACCTACTCTTAGCATGACTTGAATTCATGTCTTCAGAGTGGAAAGGTTAGAGCACTAATAGCTGGTGTCAAAGAGTACCTTGAACCCTTCAGCTGCCAAAGGAAACAAGATATAATCATATAATCAGTGACTCCATTCACATTTTAAGTAATATTTACTATTTGGGTAATAATACAATTTCAAGGCAAAAATGAGCACCATTTCCATCTTCTCTGCAAAATGAACTGCAAAGAATTCCTTCTCAAGTGTGTGCAAACATCTTGCAGTTTGTAGAGATAGGGAAGTTACTCCTTGTCAGTGTGTTTGAGTTGCTGCTCCACAATTTACAGAGATACTTCATTATACTTTCACATCCATTCTCTTTTCACAGAGGAGAAATAAGCCTCAATGAGGCTTCTTTTCTCACGGCCAGATTTTTGACTCCTTATGCACCCATCAAATCCCATAATGATATGAGCATTCTCAATGAACACAAAAGAATTTATTATGCAAATTGAGTTTCTTATTCGCTGTTTTAAAGAATTCAAAGAATTAGCAGCTGGAGTTCTGCATGGTGCCAGTCAAACTGCTGGAGTGTCCACTATGATGGAATTGTTGATCTTGCTCAAGTACATTGAATAATTCTCATCTGAAGAAAGAGGACACACACATCTACATTTAATGGTACCTAAAAGCAGAAGAACAATTTTAATGCCAATGAGGTTTAAGAAACTTGTGGTAATTTTCTGAGTTTTGATTTAAGGATTTGTTCAGTTATGAGAAGAAAATGGATATTAAATTGTCAGTCCTATGGAGATTATTATTTAATAATGTTTTATTCCAATAATATAATTTGTTTAAAGTAAATATTTTATTTTAATATTCATTGACATAAGGTAACCTCTAATCATGTAAGTGTGGTTTTATTTATTTAAATACTACTGCAGACTGCTACATAGAAAGCACTAGCAGAACATTTTTTAATCTTTTATGAATACCCTGTGGTTGTTTATAAGGTTATCCAAAAGGAGACATGAACTATTGTTTCAAGGGAACAAACACATGCAAGAAGTTATTTAAATCCTGCAATATTATTATGACATCATTACTTTTTAAATAATAAGAATAGGTAACTACATGTGTTAGCAGCCATTATTGGTTTGTTGTGTCAGAAATGTGTATGTCTGGGATTGCCTATCCAGATCAGAATCTTTATGCTTTGTCAAATTTTCTTCTTAAAAGCAACAATTATTCAGAATAGAAAACCCTTTTTAGTTATGAATCATCAATAATTAAATTTGGTAGGATTTATTTTGATTTAGCCATATGACAATTTTCTACATATAGTAAATATTTTCATTTTAATCACCCAGTTTTGTTACTTGTTTCAACACCTGTGAAAGGTTATAAACCTATAAGAGAGAGACATGGGTTAGTTTCTGGTAAATGTGTATATGCAAGAGTGTCAGGATTTCTTAATTCATCATGTCAGCAACTTTATTTTTCCTTGACATTTTTCTTTGAATTTGTTGTCTGTACAAAGGTGATACAACTTCATGCATATTATAGGAAATGTGAAACTTCATTAGAGCTTGATAATGCAAGAAATTAGCTATTCTTGAGTAATTCCACATGAGAATCCATTTGCAACATTAATTATGTTGAAAGGCAATTGCATTTCAAAGTGGAATAACTACTGTATTTAGAAAACACTCTTCCTAAATACATGTAATTTTTTAGCTGGGCTAACATGGTCATCCATTAAAGTTACCCTAAATGTGGAAAATCAAATTCAGATTACAGTAATATGCCCTATTCTTGTGTGTTCAAAATACCACATATGAACTAATTAATGAATGCCCAACTGATGCCTACAGGATCTTCTGAAAGAGTTTACATGCATTCTGTCTTAAGTAGTGATGTTCTACTGATGCAAGACATGTATTTGGCAGGTATTATTATTCAATTTCTAACAAAGAGGCTTTACGGCAACTTTAAAAGAAATTCTGTCATACTAATGAATGTGACATTATCTTAGCCATTATAAAATGATTCTCTAGTAACATTACGATGTGGGAAAACCTCTTGTCAATTCTGCAGAGATAAACTTGAGAAAAATGCAAATGTTGCCAGCTGTTACAGCTGTTATACTACAAAGAAGTCAATGCCATTATAAGGGTTTAGTTGCATCACAATTCTGATAAAAAACTAAAGCTCTTTCCAAAGAAGCTGTTGAAATCTCTGTTAATTCAAGGTGTTACCACCTTGGCGCATGTATTGCCATGCATAGGCCTACATGAAAAGTTTGCATAATCCTGGGCCAATAACACATTGCAGAAAACTATTTATCAAGTCAATGGGAGCTGAGTTTGTAGATGAATAAAAATATTTTCTAGCAGATGCTAGAATAGCATCTACTTTCCATTTGAAAATAAGTCTAATGCGATTCTGAGTAGCAAATCACCACATGTGCAAGATAGCTGGACACTTCAACAGACTTTTATTTCCAGATTTTTGCTGTGCTGCAAGAAACATAGATTTAAAAGGTCTGTAGTGGAATGTGGGGGGCTTCTCCATGTGAAAGTTACTGTGGAATTGTCTGATGTGGAATTGACTGGCATGGATTTAAAGCACGACAGCTATTCTGAAGAAGTTATTCATAAGGACTTGAAATTAAACTTTTTGTCCAGTTAATCTTACTGAGATAGTTATAAAAATGGAGTTTTAATCCATAATAATTGTATGTAGGAACCTATTTAAATTATACCTGAGGGAGAAGCATTGTGTGAAAGATCAGCAATCTCCTGATAGTGGTGGCTTTCCTGCGAAGCAATCACTCTCAGTTTGACTCCTGAATTCCAGTTTCTCCTCACAGGCACAAAATTTTGTTCCACACAGTTCCACAGTAAATACCTACCCAGTGCTTCTTGGCAGACAGTGAGAAACTGAGCTAGAAGTGCTCCTGGTACCTCGTGGCAGTGCTGTGTGCCATGCACCTGGCACTGTGGTCCCTGGGCTGGTCTGCTGGAAAACATGGCTGGCGTAGGCTGTGTCAGACTTCCAGTCCCACAGTGGGGTCTCCTGCCACGGCAGTTAGAGAACACGGGGGAAAACAGTGGGTACTTATGTTGTCCTCTGAGGCAAGAAGCTGGAAAGTGTTCTTGGATCCTATAAAGGCACAGGGCTGTTGGAGAGTTGGTATTATTTTTGGTGTGAAATCTCTCAGGCTTTTGGGAACACCTACCAGCTTCCCTCTGTTCCAGCACACGAGACAGCCTACCCTGTGTCAGAGCTTCCATGGTCACAGCTCACAGGTAGGAAGGCTGCATGTGTCTGTGTTGGATTGCCTGCTGAGTGTGCCCGGCACATCCAGGAGCGCAGCTTCTCATGGCTGGCAGTGCCCTGGCCTCTGTCTCTGCTGGAGGTCACAGGCTGTGTGCGAGTAATTGGTGAGAGAAAGAGCTGCCCAGCTGGTGAGCTGCGGGGAGTACAGCAGGCAACCTGAGATGGAGACCAAATTAATAGGTGAGACACAAAGGGAATGACTTCTCACAGCTGCCATTGCCTGGAGCCTGTTTCTTGTGTTACTGAAAGAGAAGGGAAACCTGGAAAAGAAGGAAAACCCTTACATTTTGAAAGATAGAGGATAATCCCTATGTTTTTACAGTAGCTTGTCTCAAAGACTATCAGGTACCCTCTCTCCTTCCCTACTAGTCTTCTCTTTAGACTACTGCTAGAAAGAATTAACAAGAAGATTAAAACCTGGAATGAAATTTTAATTGTGGGGAGATAGAGAAAGTTCAGGGTTAAGAGTTCTTGCAGGAGGGTTATGGGATTTGAAGGTCTTCTGTTTTATCCTTCCCTGACCAGGAATCCATAAAGCGTTTAGTTTGTATGGACAGAGAATATGGGACTGTTTGCCCTTTCACATTCCTCTCTCTGCTTTCTGAAACACAGCACCCTACACTGTTCTGCAGGAAGCTTTTTCCCCTTGTAGACTGTAATTTATAGCTTAAAAAGTAATCAGATGAAATACAAACCAAACATCCTCCAACTTCTGTCTGTTTCTCTGGGTCAATATTTAAACAAGAAGCCTTGAAACGTCACAGTTCTACTTTGACCTGTAATTTCTATGCCTTAGACTTCACATCTCTTGGATTTTGAGAGCTCAGAATTTAGGCTGGACACACTGGACTTCCTGCTGCTGAATCTGTGCACTGAAGTGCAGCCTCAGAGGAATTTACTGCATTTGCTGGTGCAAGTTTGATATTAGGTATTCAGCAATTCAGCGAGTGAGGTGTGCTGTAAATGTCTTCAACATTCTTTGTTCTATGCTTTAGAGAAATGAGATGAGCAAAAGGTGCAGCCCTTCCTTCTAATATTTTTATTGGACTCTGCCTTAACATTTAAAATACCGATGTATGGACCACAGAAGTGGTTCACCTTCCCCACAACCACCCACGTGCACATACTACCTTCCCTACTAAAATATTAGAAGGGCAGAATCTCAGATGCCCTGACTGTGAAATCATTGAAGTTGCACAAATTGAGCAATTACTTGATAGCTGCAACAGAGTTGGTACCTGCAAAATCACAACTTTAAAGTTAACTTGTAAGCCCATCTTCTACCCCAGGCACTTTGATAGTTATTGGTGTTGTGCAGAAGGACTTTTAAAATGGCAGTTAGTGTTTTAGTAAAATGTTTGGACAATAAGCTTCCAGAAATGGAAGTGTAGAATGCACTTTGTTTATACAGAAACCTGATTAGTATTCTTTACACATCATCTATCCACTGGATCTTGCTGCAGAGCTGTTGACAGCATGTGTTCCTGTGATCAGGCAGGTTGAAAGTGACTTTTATTTTCTTTGAAAGGTATAAGTTGTTTTGGAAACTATTCTACTTTGAGTGATGTGAATCAACAGTAGATGAAAAAGGTAATTTATCGCTTAAGGAAGTAACAGGATAGTGTTCCTATTCAGAATTGAGGGGTGTATATCAGATACTTTTCATTTCATGTGAACTTGCAAAATGCTCTTTTTCTCCCTTTAAATATGAGTGTTAGGACATAAACCATAAATTATCCTTCAACAAAAGGCTTCTATTATCTGTAGGAATATAAAAAAGGACATTTCCGAATCTACTCCTTGAGAACCAGTTGAACAAAATGTACCTTAATAAAATAGCATATTTTCAGATCCTAAAACAAATGACAGTGGCATTTTAATAGATTATATTCTTCACTGTGTGTCAATATTAATTAAAACAATGTTCCTGCATAATTGTCCATGATGTTGGAGTTGACTTTTTTTACGGAAGAGTTTAATCAAGATATTAATTACCTTTCATTAAAAATAGTCTCTTGATGATATTTTCAAGAGGAAGAGGGATAGCTCCATTGTTCTATCTAAATTATGGCTCTGCTAATTGCATTGTGCTTATCTAAATTACACCAGCTGTATATTCGCATGAATGTGTAGATTGGCTGTTAGCAACTGATATGTTCCATCTTCCATATTTTCAGGCCTTGCCAAATTGATGTCTAAATGCTGAAGTATGCTTTTGGGCCCAGTCCACCTCATTCTGTTATTCAGGAAACGGCACCCAGCTTCACCCCTGTGGGAGTATTTCTACCACTAACAAGAGAGAGAATAAGGTAAGAGTTATTCCTACTCTGCACAAATGAAATCCAAGCAGTCACGCAAAGTAATGTGCAGCAGCAAAAGAAAGGAAAACAAAACCTACTCTCAACCTAGAAAATTAGTCTAAGGAATAAAGTACACAAACAGTTATGAAAACTGTAGAATATAAAGGTTAATAAATATCCAAAGTTAAAGTATACTTGTAAACTTGATTCCTCCTCTAACCAACTGCTTTAATTCTTTTATACATTAGATGTGAAGAGTGAGAAGTAAAGCATCAAAAGTCAGGAAGATAAGAAGGTTTCCATCAAGTTTAAGGCCATTGGATACTGGGAAGGTAGTTTGCATTTTCCAGTGTCCAGAAATGCACACGCACCAGAAGAAGTGGTGCACCTTTTCTCATCACATGACCTGTTTTCATCTAAGTGGTCACACCTTTCTAGCTAGGTGTGTTGGACAAGATTTTCTAGCAATTTCCTTTTTTTGTCTATAAGTTGGGACCTTTAACTCTCACTTCCTAAATTTTTAAAGCATATTTTTCCTACTACAATATGTAATTTTAATATTACTTTACTATAAACTTTAATATTATATACCTCTAATATTATATACCAATTATATATAATATTATATAATTATAGTAAAAAATAACCAAACCATTTTCCAAAGTAAGTAAAAAAGCAATCATGCTGACTAAAACTATTATATTAGTAGAAGAGAGATATTGGATGGATGGGTTCAGTCACCTTGGTATCCCCTCTGTAACTCTGTTGCATGAGAGATTTTGAACAGATAGCCTATACCAGCTAGAAAGCTTCTATGAAATAATTTCCTTCAAAAATAATAGCAAAATGGTTTAAAGCTACAGCCAGGACACCTTTGCAAAAAGTTTCAGTATTCAGGATGTTTTGCACAGACTCTTCCACATTTCTCTGCGGACCCTAGAGAAAACACCAAAGTAAAACTGCAGAAGCTCCAGATTCACAGTATCACCCAGGAGAAATATATGTCTGTGTGCACATTTGAAAAAAAATCCCACTTTCTTCTGTTTATTCTCAGTGCATGAAGATGATTTTCCAATAACTGAGCATAAACCAAGACCAAGAATTATACCGGTATTGAGAAAATGTGAGTAGACTCTCTTAATTCCTAAAAGATCACTAGAACATTTTTAGGCCCTAAATAATTATAAACAGAAAAGAGGCTGCTGTGGCTTCCAGAGATTATTTTCTGAAACAATTAATTTTAAAAAAACCCCTTTATTTCCCAGAAAACATGTCATTGTTCTTACTAAGCACAAAATTAACCTTACCTTGTCAACAGGATAAAAATGAAAAAAAGATCAGGTGTAACACCCTGGAATATGATTTTATTCAACAAGTGAACTAACTTGGTTTTTCAGGAAAAATATTCTGTCTTATTGCTGAATAGTTTGATTCATTTTTGTGTGCTTTTGTATCAAACCTTGTCTGAACTTTGGGTGCCTTTTTCTAATCACTAAGCGTGCCAAGCAGTTTATGAAATCCCATACATGCACACACATACACGCCCTGTCAACGCTATAATCGCCCAAGTCAAATCGAATTTCATTGAACTATTTTAGCACCTGCCTGTCAACTGTTTCCTTGTTAAAGCCCTGACGTTTCCTTCTGTTATGTTCCATGAGGAAAAAACAAAGCTATAAAGCAGCTTCTTTCCAGGCATCTCGCTGCCTTATTTTTGTGAAGCTCTGGCAAACAAAATAAATTCCACATTAAATTTTCTAACATTCCTTCAGAGTCATATCCGAAACAGAAACCCTTTTATGAGTGACGATTATTAACAAGGGATTTGTACTTGTCTAAAAGAAAAAGCCTCTCCCAACGTGAGAGGTTGCAACATCCAAGTTTTTGCCCTTCTCCAAGTCTTCACATACAATAATATTTTAAAATCTTATAAAAGTTTTAAGTGACTTGATAATCCTATCTCTTTTCCAGAAGCTTGATATTTTTAAGTAACTCAAATGGAAACTTGGGGTGTGTGTCTGCTGGGCTTTTTGACCAAAAAAGTGGAAGGGCCTGAACGAACATTGAAAAAAGCACAAAAAAAAAAAAAAAAAGGTCACAGGATAAGGCCATTTTCACAGCATTTCAGTCTTCTACTGGTTCTGGTTCTGGACTGGGAATGAATCTATTTCTTCTAACTGCTGAGCTACTGTTTGACAATAGTTCATCCCTAGAGCATTGGTTTAACACAGGAATTAAAGTTTGTATAAATAATAATCCTCTCTGGCCCCTTGACCCACTGTTGGCCCATAATGTTGGTAAAAACACTTACAAATTCTGGTTCCTACCTCCCAAGTCTCTTTTGTCCAGATCATAAATTGCAGTGCTTGGAAATGACATGATTTAACACTACTGGATTTCAAGTAGGAACTTCTGTGTTGCAAATTGCTTGCTTTTTAATGATTTATTCTTTTCAATTTTTATGTGTATTATATAGTCTCTATTTAAGAAAAATGTGCCATTAGTCTGCAATGAGGAAAGAAACAAAAAAGGAAACAAGGACTTTAGTATCTGGACAATGATAAATGGGCTGTTTGTTACCTGATCCCACATGAAGGAAAAATTTGAAGTCGTTTGGTTATGTCTGTCTGTACAGACATAATTACCATTTCTGGAAGAGTTTTTTAAGCTCTGTTTTCTTAGCTAAAACATCAGTAGATCAGGTTCTAAGACTTCTGTCCTAATGAACCAAAATTGAAAACAACCCAGGGCTTCCTATTAAATCTAAATCATTAAATTCACATTTAATCTATATTCCCATTCCAGTGAAACAACCTACTGTTTCCCAGAATTATTCCTTTTAATAAACAATCACACCTACTTAGCTTTTTCTTTGTGAACTTAACACTACCAAAACCACACCTCCATGTCTGGTAGTCTGTGGCAAAGACATTTTAAATAGAGATGTATAGCTAAATGTAACTGAATTAGAGCTACTGAACAAGTGGAAGGTCTCCCTGACCACTATTACACTTTAGCCCCCCTCAACACTGAGCTAATGCATTTTATCTCCCAACCAGGGCAGCTCAGCCGCATCAGCTCAGCTGTGAGTATGCAAGCAATTGATCAGGGTAAGATGATAACATTTACTCATAGGTCCAGAATCTTATTATGAAAATCTGAAAAAAAACCCTGCTTTTACAAAAGGAAAAAGAGCATGGACTAATAACTTAAAAATCTTAAATCCAAACCAGATTTTCCTGACATACAAGTTAGTGAACGGATCGCTCATTTATGTGACAACCAGGTAAGTGTGGGCTTTTTTATAGGCCATACCCACCCACATTTACACCTTCTTTTCTAAACCTTAATGGACAAGAGAAGGAAGGTGTTCTTTTCAGCAGTATTGCTTATTTTACCTCTTGCTTCCACAAGTAGCTGCATTTACTAAACACTTTGAGAATAATACTTTGCCATAATATTTGAGGTTCTGTTGTGAAGATTGAATTGTAGAAAATGAAACTCTTCAGTAAGACTACATTCTGATATCTCCGCTTTGAGTCTGAACTTGTTATTCAGCAGATTTATTTTGCTGCCAGTGATTTAAAGCCAGGTGCTACAGCATATTAGAATATAGACATTTTGATGGAATAAATAGAAATCAAACATGAAAGCATAGCTGGCACCTCTGAGTATAAAACATTATGTTGCTGTTAAACTGGCTATAGATACTAGAACAAAACATGTTTGACAGTGAAAGAAGTCCTCAGGCAATGGAACTGGCACCATGTCAAAGGGAGAATGAAACCATCTTTCTGTTCCACATGGTTATTGATCACTGAGGCAAAATTTCTGTAAACAAAATGCATTGATTTCGTCAGCCTCTCCCCCGGTATCTTTTCCAACCAGGCCACTGACATCTTTCAAAATCTTGTAGTTTGTCACTTGAAAGCTATGCAAGACTTCAAAAGAAATTTTGTACTGGAAAAGAGTCTTGGGAAGCAGTACTAGAAAAAATCTGAAAAAACTCCCAAAGTGTCCATTTTCAAGAGCAGTAAGCTATCTATTGCATAGCTTTTCAATCAAGTTTTGATGATTGAGCTGTTTTGTTGCATTTTGAATTTATATAGGATTATATGTGGGGTACCCTTGAACAAAGAAGTAACTTTTGACTTTAAATCTGGCTTAATAGTATGATTTTGCTGTCTCAAGAAGGTAGTGAATATCTTATTGCCTACTTGGTGCCTTGCTATAAAATACCACTCTAAAAAACCCCATTTAATTATCATTTTATTAGATTTCTTGTTTTTGTAGGGTGTTAGAGTCAGGACTAGTCATTGATATGTACCCAGTTTGCAGGTGAATATGGTGCACAAAAAAGAGTGAATTAATACATATTAAGAGGGAGAATAGCTAGAGAAGGAGAATGTCGGGGAGAGGAGAAAAGGAGGGGGGAAGAGAGGCTGAGTGAGACAGAGACAGAAATCACTTTCAGGGACCAGAACCAGCAGGGTTCCAGGTCAGGAGAACTTACTGGGACCAGGGATGGACCTTCTCTCCTGAAATGGATAAAATAGAAGGAAACAAAGTCTCTGGAAAGCAAATGCAATCCCCTAAACTGAGGATGTGGCTTTAGCATGTTTATTTTAAAATGTTCAGATTTTAACTGGCCTCTGAAAGTCACACGGATTTAAACCACGTTTTTTCATCAGACATACCACTGGATTTTTTGTGGTTAATTAACAGGTGATATTACCAGAGGGGAGGTTTTAGAGCTATTTTTTTACCCTAAGCAAACCAGAAATGTTGACATAAGGTATCTTTTATATTCTTTTTTACAGGATCCCTTTAAAAAATGTTGTTGGTATACGTTATCAAAAAGTAATTTAAAGTACATTCATATTTTATTTTCTTTAAACAAATAAAAATAGTAAAATAGTTCTAAAGATGAATGACAAAGTAGAAGTTAAATGCTCTCTATTTCCAAGTTCTAATGTATTTACATTTACAAAGAAAGTTTTAATTTCCTGTGACTCGCTAGCTACTGTTTCATCTGTACTTTTCAAACTATAAACCAATCTGTTTTCCACGTTATTCATGAACACTATTGTAAAAAAGCTTACAGGTTAAATTAATCATTAAGGAAAGAAGGAAGTTTAAATAAACTGTTAAATAACAGTTGCCAAATATTCTTCTGAAATATTTTTTCAATAATTTAAATTATACAGTAGTCATTTGGTCATATTCACCAAAATGGCTAACATTATGCGAGTTAAAAATTTTCAGGGAACACTTCTTACCTCACCTGTTATTTCTTCCTCTTCGTTTTTATTGGGCATAGAATAAATACACAAAGCTTCTGGTTAATTTTCTGCTATTTTTAAAACAAATTTTATATGGAAATCGATGTGAGGTTTTCTCAATGAAGGAGTTCACTTTAAGGCTCACCCCATGGCCTAAATGGTCTCAGCTTTCAGTTACTTCAAAGTAGTGTTTTCCAACAGCTGAGTTCAACTGGCTCCAAAAACACCTTGCTTTTTTTTTATTTTTCAATTAATTTGATCTGACAATTATATGATATATTTGTACTTGCATAGGCAGCTTTTCCCATTGTGACACTTTAGCACAATGAGAAATCACTACCAGTTGATGTGTATTTACTAATACTGACACAGGGGACAATTTGAAATATAATTGCTCTGAACCAACATACAAATGGTCATAAACACCTCCAAGAAACATTTTTTGTTAATCAGCTCCTGAGCAATTTATTAGACAGGAAAAAAAAGCCCAAATTAAATAATATGATTTTAATTTTATTACTTTTTTCTTCTAGATAAAGCTGAGGGCATAGGCATGGTTACAGTAGATAAAACTTCTAAGATTTCCTGCACTACTTTTTATGAGTAAATCCAGATTTAGAGATCAGGGTGTGCAGAATGACATTTGGGAAGTGTTGGAATTGAGCATGTATGTAACAGATTGCATTAGATTAACACTGTCTCTTTCATCTCACTGGCATTATTTATCTTCATTAGCATTGATTTCTTGTTGGTTGAAAGGAAGGTGTCTTTCAGAAGACTAGAGAAATGTAACTTATTTTAAATAAATTATTCTCAGATAATATTATGACAACAAATCAAGACACTCAAGGAGATGGAAAAATGGTTTACCAAAGGCTGGTTATGTTTGACAAAACTAGTACATTTTATGGTAATTCAAAGGAACTGTCATATATTTTCCAGTAATGATTTCACTTGAAGACCTTTTAACTAAATTAGATTTCAGAAGAAATGTATAGAAGAGGACAAATAAAACAATGGGGGAAAGGCATTGAAAAATAAGCAGCCTGTATGCATATATCACTTTGGAAAGCTTTGCAAAGATTGGTCTCTGGGCTGACTGGATTCCAATTTTCACAAAAAGTAGAAAAATGACAAAAAATAAAAATAAAACACATAATCAAATGTAATTCCGTAAGGAAGAACTGGATAACCTAATTAATGATAATTTAAACAATATAACATGCCATAATACCATGCACGATCATGCATGCAAAGAATATGTGTGTTTTAATTTATGGAAGGTTTGCTGTGAGTTTTCAACACGATTCTGCTCTGAAAACAGAGATAGCAGATATTACAAGGACAGGCATTTCCACTAGAGAAAGTAGTGCAAGATACTGGATTCAGTTCAGGGGAGAATGTGTGCAGTTCTGCTCCCCCATTGTCTAGAAGAAATTCAGATTCTTGCAAGTAGGAAAAGGCTGTTTGGCTTATTAATTTGGAGGGCTAGTCTTATGAGAGGAGGCTAGAACAGATTGTCTTAATTATGGTAGGGAAACGAAAGATTGGAAAATATTTTTTCTCTCTCAAAAGCTCATAAAGTTGAACACTAGAGACTAAAAAGTATTTTAGCTGAAAACTAGTGTTTGGCATGTGAACATAGATAAACAAAGTGGTCATGTATAGGTCTGGGGTGGAAATTAGTAGAAAGGTTTTTAACCATTAGATGAGTGACGTTTGGACCAATCTACTACTTTGCAACACTGGGAGCCAAAAATTCCTAAATGATTTTAAGAGGAAGCTTGAAGATACATTAAAAGGACTGTGTTGTGTGATTTGCTTCTAGAGGAAGAATGTATATTTGACATAATGGGTGGCTTATTCAGGTTCTTGCTATCAACAAATTGAAACAAACAAAACAAAAATAGAAAAAAAACCCCAAGATATTAGTGACAGAAATATCTAGTTTATACATTGCAATCATTTGCATTACTGCAGAAGATATTTTTAAAAATATAATCTAACTGTACTAAAACAAACACTTTGAGTAAATAGGAATGCATTCACAGGTTCATGGTCAACACTAATATTATGAGTTCTCTAATCAGATTACAGCTACTGTGGATGCCATCAAATGACATAATTACCTTCCCAAGGTCGAGGGTCTTCAAAATCCATTTGTTACAAACATGTTGTGGTGTCATAAGTACACTTATTTGGTTCTACTGTATTTATGCTGGACCGTGTACAAGGGTGTAATGGATATTTACTGCCTTGGAAGAGTGTGATTGGAGGGGCAGGATGTGAAAACAAGATGCATTTCCCTGTTTGTGCTAAAACTAGAAGCAGATTGAATTCAGTAAATTTTAGCAGATCACATATAAATCAGAGTTTTTTGACAAAACAATATAGGGTGAGTCTTCTAATAGCTGTGATTTTATGGTCTCGATGAGTAATAAAACACCCTCTGCAAAAGTGTGGTATTAATTAGACACCCAGCAATAATTCATTACTGTATTGTCAGAAGGCTATAAACAGGGCAAAAGGCAAAGTCAAGTCCAATGTCACCTAACGGCGTAATACATTAACAAGAATGAAAAAATAAATTTCCGATGTATACTGAGCTACAAGCAGTATGCATCTCTATATGCTGACTTGTTTTTACTGATGAAAGAGCACAGAAACAACTAGAATGCTGTTAATGTTTAAATTCTCCTAAGATATCTAGCATTACAGAGCAAAGTTTGAACAAGGATGCCATTTGGTCACATGAAATAGCTCATCTTCTCTGAATGCAAGTGTATACTGAAGGTGTAGTCAGGGAATGTACTGTACCATCAGGGAAAGCCTCCCCAGAAACTTTTGGTAAATAATGTGGTTTTAATTTATTATGAACAATATGAGCTCACTGGCTCTGTGAATTTCTTAGTCTTAGCTATGCTGAAATTATATGTTATATGCAGGAGATTACTGGAACACAAATAATTTGGAGAGTTGCCTCTAACTTGTTTGAAAAACCTTCTTTGGTCTTCAGCTGTGCTGTTTTATTTTCATTGTAAGTATTTTGTTCCCCCGTTTAGCCTTTCTTAAAAAAGGAAAGTCTACGTGTTCTCAATGCCAGTTGAATTATTTAAGAAAGCAAGTCTGAGCCCAGATGTGAAAACTTAGGGAAAGAAATTGATAGTCCCCAACAGAAAATAGGAATTATAGCTGTTTTCTTTTCTATGAGACACTTTCTCTTAGGTCCCAGTTTGGCAGAATACTGGGACTTAAGAGAAAGCATTATTTCAAGGAAAGAAATAGTTCTAGTTTACTTCAGTGGGACTACTTCTGTGCTAAGGAATCACATGGGTTTAAATATCTTACTGGATCAGCCTTTTAGGTTTTGGAATTTTCACTGGCTGGATGGGGCCTTGCTATTGGGTCATTGTTTTTACTACCATGGCAATAAAATTTGAAACCTCTCTGAATAGACTGAGATGGAGAGTTCCAGACTAAAAATGGAAATGTGTGAGACTCAGTTATTGTTCATGCATTTTCCTCACACTCAAAGCTTAACTCTAGCAAGTAGTTATGCAGGCATTTCCCCCAGACACACTTTTAACTGTGTATAAGCATTTGTATGGATGGTCCCAAGTCATCATGATTTTACTGATGATTTATTTCTATAAATGAAGAATGAACACTTTCTACTGAAAGAAAAAAGCATCTGTAAACTCTGGACACATTTTGGTGATGTGGTATAGTTTGCATGGGATAGTAACTTTCTTAACACAGATTCACATTAGACACTCCTGCCAATGGCAGTGGGTGCTGGATTTTCTTTGTCTCTCTGTTGTCTCTCTCTTTGTCTCTCTCCAGCTGAGACATAAACCAAAACTACATAGGAACACACTACTGATCAGCTGAGCATTTGTTGCTAACTGTGCATGTACTGCAGCTTGAACTGGAATAATGTGCTAGCTTAAACCTTTCTCCCCGAGCCAGTCGTGTTCAGTTGAGGCAGAGTAAATCTCAAGGCTGTAATAATACAATCATAGAATACAATACAAATAGAAATTTGGTCCTCTTCCTGAAGAAACTTATGGGTTTTGAAGTTCAGTCAGGGCATACAAAGACAACAGTGTTTTGTTTTTTATCAGAATAGATTGGGTTGGGCAGAAAACATCTGCTTATCTGAAATGTGTCTTTTCAATGGCCTCTTTTGGCAAGACTTTTTAATAGCAGGACATCCTTTTGGTTTTTTGGTTGTCTCACTCAAAGAAGCAACCCCACTGGTATTAAAAGACATTGTCTGCTTTGAGCAGAGTGGTTTGACTGAACAATTTCCAGAGGTCCAACCTTAACAGTTCCCTGAATCCAGGAGTCAAATATCAGTCACCTTCAAGGTGGGGCTATCCGTCATGTTCAGGTATTAATTCCTTCTTTTCAGAAGACTAAAGGCTGCCTTTGCTGTTTGATGCAGACTTACAGGACAGTTATGCACTGTGTTTTTTCTGATTGGTTTTATTTAGTGAAGCGTGAGTTCACTGATGCACAGCCAGGAAGACACTGCCCATCTAACTCTGCAAGCAGCAAAACACAGCCACATGCAAACAATCTCAACATCCAGGTCAGCATACAGCAGTCACAAATAGTAACTGAATAGTACATAATCCATCCCATTCAGGATAAAGAACCAGATTTAATAGTGTAGTTAGATTTTATAAGCACTTGAAATAGCCCTTGGTTAGTAAAACCCAATAAAACAGACCTTTTGCAGTAACACAGTATATATGTATATATTACACAGCTAATCATGTCTGAATTAGTTTTTAACAATCAGTCAGTATTTACTGATTGTAGTGTCCAATAGCTGCCTGGTTAAATTCATAACTGAAAACTTAATTTGAGCTGTCATTGTAAGCTTCTCATTCAAAGTGTTTCTCACTCAACAGCCTAGCAAAAAAAACCCAAAAAACCAAAAAAAAGTCCAACATACACAAGAGCTAGATTGTAAAAAATATCAAAGTTGCCAAAAGACATATATTGAATGAGATTGTTTGGTTTCATTCTAGTGATTATTCTCAGTGAGACAAGCACAAAATATTTCTTACCATTTAAGCAGGAGCCACGACTCAGACAGAGCCTGACAGTTCATTGAATTTGTTTCTGTATCTATGGAAAAGAGAGAAATGGCATTGTAAAGAACGACTGGGTAATGTGCTCAAACAAAACATCATGAGTACAGTATCCCTTTCTACCAGTTTATTTTTCCAAAAACTTTATGATATTTGAATACTGTGCAGTATTGGGGAGGGGAAGGAGACATAAAATTTCCACATAAAGCTTTCTCTAATGGGCTGTCAGTGACATGCAATTCAAATGCGTATGTGTGGAATTGTTGCAACAGTGCAGAGAGAGTGTTGTCTTGCAGTACTTGCATCTTTGTTTTCAGTACTTTTTAGTCAGAAAAATTACTGGTTAGAAACTGCTAGTAAAACTGATTTGCTGTGTGATGTCTGAAATCAGGATCCTTCTGAATCCTGTGCAAAGTGAGGAGCAGAGGGCTCCTGCTCTCCTGAATGAAATTGAAACATCATCTAGGTGGTGAACACAGGTTATAATATAGCCCAGTCATATTAAGCGGCTAATATTAACGATGTTTGGCTTTGTTATGGACATAGAATCCAAAAATTTAATGAAGTACTTAAAATACAGAAGGGCTGGACTCTAATTTAGGTTGTACTTTTGGCTGCAAGGTAAATGTAGCAGTTTAGATATCATTCAGGAACTGATTTCAGTTGCAGAAAATTTGGCGAGCTGAGACATGAATGATCTTGACTAGCTATTTATCTTGGTTCTTTCACAGAGTATGATGTTTCCAGTGTATAAAAATCTTTTTACCATGAGACTATTGCTGAATTATGAGAGTTGTAGTGGAGGGAAACAGTCACTTTATGAATGAAAAGAAATACACAACCTGACTGCCCAAATTCACGTCCAAATATATACCCAGTCATCCAAATACTGAGCTTCTATATACTTATGTATATATGGCAAATGTGTTCTATGTCATGTTGTATTGAATCCAATTGTTCCATTAAAAACTTTGAACATTAAATAGTTATTGAAATAAGCTCTTTTCAATGTTTTTGCACATAATTTTAAATGCAATAACTAGTAGAATTTTCTCATTGCAAGGGACATGATTAATACCCTGCAAGTTTAGAAGAACCTGCCTGGTAAGCTGACTTTCTGTTTTATTTTTTATGTCTCTCTCCAGGCTTAAAAGACTTTAACGATTTCAATTAAACATCTTTGTTTTCAATTTAAAATATATTTACTTATACTTTAATGCTCCATCTGGAAGCCCTATGTTTCTGTGAGAGCTGGTTTTGGACATTTAAATATTCAAGAAGAAATAAAGTGGCAGAAAACCTGTGAAATTAAACTGTATTTTGAAAACAAAAGTCAGATCTATAATCAGATTTGTCATTATAATGCACCTACATCTGAATTAACATTGATCCAGAGATCTATTTTACACAACAAATCATAGCAGTTTGTATGTTTGTAAGATATTGAGTGGCACAAATCCTTTTTTAAGTATTTCAGATTTTTTTGTCATCAAAACAAGATGTTGCTGGCCATTTCTGTTTGCTCTAGAGTGGAAGTTAATTCTCCTGGAGCAATAGTAACCAACTAAGTATCACAAATATCATAGCTATAATAGATAATGGATGACTTACTGCCAGTCTTAATACTCTTTTTTTACTAACTGAAGTATGTAATTTATATTTTATTTCTACTTTTTGCAGAAATTGCACTCAGGTAATTCTCAAAAGATATCTCTCTATCAAGAAATAGTTTTCTGAATATTAATAATGTAAAAAACCCTGCAGAACATTAGGCAAGTTATATGGAAAGTTTAATAACCACTTTAAAACATAATCGTTTGTTAATTTTTCTAAGTACAGGCCTGCCAATCAAGATACAGAAATGTGCATAGCTGCTAGCAAAGCCACTGTCAGAATTTTAACTTGATGTTTGCTCAATTTAATATGAAATCTGAATGGATACTGTGAAAGGTAGAGAAAATCAGCAACAAATAATTTAAATTTCCCTATTTGAAATATGATTTTAAAGGCAATATCTACTTTCATGACCTCAGAGCAATGAGGAAAGGAAATGCAGAGAAAATATAAGAAGTTTGATTTATTAGATACTCCACTTGTCATGCATCCTTTCGTGGCTGCCAATGTGGGTGAGTCGTTGGCCTATCACTGCATGGAGTGGATGCGTCTTCACTTCTGACACACATTTCTGTGCCCATGGAGCCATCACATTTTGATGTTAATTTCATTTATATGGTAGATCAGGCCTTGAAATGATGCAATTTCAGATTTCAGAATGATTACTGCTCTAGAGCAGTTCACCCTATTCCTTCATTCTTACATGAAAATGAGCTTTAAAACAGCCCATAATTACAATTTTTACATAATTGACATGGTCTCAATAAAAAGTACAAGAAAAGGCACCAGATTTAGACACAGAATCCAAAAGTTACTAATTGCCCTTTATTGCTCAAGAAATATGCACTTCTAACGAAAAAATACTGACATCCCTGCTTTTTTTAATACAGTGATAGCATACATAGGATTTTTTAATAATTTTCTTTCTTAAAGATAAGTTAAATTGTCAATTAAGGGATATTGACATAATTTCTGGATTCAATACAGACTTATTTTTAAGTCATCCTGGTAGACTAGGCAATTTGTAAGAAATACAAATTTCATACATTATTCAGCAAAACAGGTTTAATGTATCCAACTTCCGCAGGCCACACACATACGGAGTTTAGTATGGAGCTGAGTTTATGGCATGTTTGGTACTATCGTGAGTGAGTTGTAAGCAGCTCGTAAATGATCTGCAGTATTTCTTCTTATTCTTCCTTAGCTTTCACTGCTCCTGATACCACTTCCAATTATAAACTTCAACAAGCTCCTCATTAGATTTCATTTATAAAATGTGATATTTTATTTTAGAATTTCGCCTTGAAAGAACCTTTTAGCTTGATTCAGCAAAGCATTTCTTCAGCTGCCTAAAAGAAAATAATTACACTGACTGTTCTCCTTCTTAACCAGAATACATTAGATATTAATGGTTTCTGGGGTGTCTTTGTTTTTGTTTTTGTGGGGGTTTTTTGGTGTTTTTTGTTTGTTTGTTTTGTTTTGGGGTTTTGGTTTTGGTTTTGTTTTTTTATGTTTTTTGTTTATAATCGTTTGGAACAATTACAAGTCTCTATCATAGTTAACCAGTTTGATGGTATTTATATCAGATAATCTTCATAAATCATTATGCACCTAAGATAAGCACATTATCAAAAATTACGTATTTTAGAGTACTCGGATACATTTATCAAAACTATGTCATACTGTTTAATTTAAATTATGCATAGATTTTCCTCTCCACTATTCAGCTCCTGACCTGTAGTTTATCAGATTTTTTTTTCCAGCTCATTTTCTATCCTCCATCTTTAACACAATCCTTCCATTTTCAGCTGTGCTATTTAACAGCATGTGAATACTTATGTTAGAAAATACCCAATTGACTTAATATACATACACACATTTCCTTAAAAATAAAATAGTTTTTTCACTTGTTGTTAGTCATATTGTCCTAAAGAGTTCTTGAGAATATTTTTATGCCTACATTTTCCCAGATGTTAGCTGATTTTAATATTTGAGCACTATTTATTTTTCTCTTGTAAAAAGTACTTAACTACAGTTTTTCCAAGATAATAAGACTTTTAAAATTATTCTTGAAAATGCTATGTCATTATTACCTTGTATTGCACTAACCAAGGATATACTGCAGAGGATTTTGATGTGCATGTTTCATCACATTATTTATCACAATAACTTGAGTATTAGAACAATAAAGAAGTAACACTTCTGAGGTTCCTTTGAGGTTTTGAATTGTTAGTGCTGTAGAAACAGAGCTGTGAGCTGATGCCAACATACGTTCCTGGAAACGTTTATAGTAATAATACAGCTTCAGCGGAGACGGTAATGGTATAAACAGGGCAAAGGAAATACCAGAAATGCAGCAGATGCAATTGATTATATGCCTTGGAGAATATCCCACTTATGTATTTTACGTCCTGTCAATGTAAATCAAAAGGAGGTGATGTTGTCAGTAAGATATATAACAGTCAAAATAATAAGCTGTGACAGCAGTCTCCCCATGCTAATGGAAGAGATCATGATTTTTGAAATGAAGAAGACATCCGTAGCACAGCTGAGGTATTATAAACCAGAGGAAAATAATCTGATTTAAACATCTGAATCATTGTGAGCTGTGATCAAATTTATGCTGAAAGTTCATATGACTGATAGGGCCATATCAACTTTATTTTAAGCTGATAGGGCTGCTTTATGTTGAGTTAACTAGTGTGTTTGAACTTGATCTATGTTTTATTCCTGCCCTAAATGTTTGCAGCTTTCATTATTTCTCAGGCTTGTAAATCTGGAAGTTGAGCACTGTTTTTGAGGAACAGGAATGAATACCCAGCAAAGGCAAGCATACAAGTCTTGATTTAGAAGACAGTGCTCAGAGTTCCTCTGATGGTTAAGTAAGGTCTGAAGAGAAGCTTTTCTTGTTTTTATGAATTCAGATGTGCAAAGAGTTATTTTACCAATTTTCAAATGAATATTTTAAACACACAAGTGAAATATTACCATCTTTAAAAAGCTTTCTCACTCTTCATTGTGAATAAATGTTAATATTTTATTCTAAAGAATTCTGTGCTAAGAATTGGAGCAAAGTTTGCCTCTTGTAATATGGAAATTCTCACAGTGCCTCCTAAAATTCTCATAAGAGTAGAAGATTAGCCTTACATGTTTGTATAAAAATGAGAGCAATAGAAAATTATCAAGCTGTTCTGTAACTAAATCATATTTAATGTACATTTCTATAATAATTTCTTTGAAATTACATATTATATGGACATTTATATCAAAAGAAATTTTCTTTGAATAAACAGAAAAAACTTGTAATTTGTCAAATAATGCTGATGTATCATCTGCTGGAAAACAGATTTATTTTTAACTTTATTAGTTAATATTAAGTAATTAGGAAATGAAAAGGCTGAGTTCCAATGTATTGCTCTTTTTTAATTAACAAACTGTCTTAAAAACAGTACCAAGGGACAAACCACAGTCTGACCCTGTGTAGTTAAATGAAAGCTTTTCTGCTTGTTACTTAACCCTGAAAACTTGGAGATTAGTGAGAAATCCACTGATTGTGGCCACATAACAATGGAGATGGATGTGCAATAGCCTTTGCCACTTGGTGGAAGATGCCATAGTTCCCTAGGTTTTAAGTGGGCTGTGCTGTTTTGAGCGGCCAATGTGACACTAATGCATGGATCAGTAATTAATAGACAGTTTTTATAACTCATCTTCAGTGACCGATTGAGTGATTTTCTTTTAGGTAATCTCAATGCTTTCAAAAGATTGTGCTGAATGGATTGTAAAAATACACACAAAATGCCATTTTAAAAAATCATAAAAGGAATGTGCACTTTCTGATTCAGAAGGAAATTTTTCATGGAAAAAGAGGCAAAAAGAGGTGTTAGGGTGTGGGTATCTTTCCCATCTGAGCTTGCATATTTTGTGAATTTGGCCAAATTCTGATGTCAATTATGCCACAATTATCTACTATCTATCAAGCAGCTTTACACACCCTGCCACTTCATTTCGCCTTAAGAGAGTGTACAATACTTGCAGCACTTATTGGAGCAATGACTAAACTTTGATTTATACAGATTTTTCAGCATCTCATCCCTTCTCTTCCCTTCCATTTATCCCTTCCATAAATTTGCTTATACTGTGTGCTGACGACTGAGGGAATACCCCCAAAATATCATAAATTTGGTACTAGGAATAGAATTAATGAAGTTTCACATAATTTACACAGGGAAGTTCTTAATAGGTTCTCTGTAGTGATTTAATTTCAATATGAAAACTATCCTTGCTTAAAAAAATAACCTTGATTTTGTTATTGAATCATGAGATTGAGTTTCAAAGATTTACAAGCCTCTCAGCTAACTCACGTCTAAATAATCCTTCATACCTTTATTTTACTCCCCCTGCACACCTTGGAATGCAATTCCCAGGTACATTCTCATCATGGAATAATTCATCAGGTTTCATGGTGAAGTCATAAGAACAGGTGTTAATTTACATGGAGTCTCTTCAGGCCCCTTCAGCATTTGCAAAGTAACCACATGCAGCAGCAATTTCATACTGTGTAATGAATTCAGCACGGTGGTGGTTTTTTATATCAGCACTAGATGTGGCCCCAGTTAGGTAGCAAGCAGAGTTCCCTCTGATACTGCATGTTTTTCATTAATGGACAGCTGACACATATTAATTTCTTGCTTAACTGTGACACTGACCATAAAAGGCTGCAGCAATTGATTTACCCATTTTGCTGAACTCAGATTATAAGATACTCAGGTCTTACTGCTGCTGCCAGTCATCTCTGTCTGGTAACCTTCTGGACACTTTGCTCTCTCCACAAAGATGTCTTTGTTGCTTATATTTTAAAATTTAAATCTGGTTTGTTTTTTGTTTCTGATCTCCCCAAAATTCCTGTTTATGAAAGCAGTGTTTTACAATAAAGGACTTTTTATTTCATATGGATTAAGCTATTAGCCTTCAGCGATAAAAAAACTCGAACCAAAACCAGGCATGCTCTTCCTGAATATTAGAATTATACTTTTTTCAAGGAAGGAAACTCTCATAGTTATCATTGACTTACCATGGGCTCATTTTTTCCCACTCTACCATTGTTACATCCTATCATCCTACCTAAGGATGTAACTAATTTTGTTATATACACTAGGTGAGGACTGTGATTTAGGTGAGAAATCTGTCTATTGTTCTCACACTTCTTCCAAGGAAACCAGAGGGCATGACCAGGGTTTCCTTTGCATGACATCACACCGGAAGATGTGTTCCAGGTGTTCACTATTTCAGTAGCTAATTTTCTTCAGTTATAGGACCAGCCTCAGTCCTACAAAGTAAAATCTCTGAATATTTACAAACCTTATTATTGAATATTTCAGTATACAAGTCTCTTCCTGTTGAGATGTCTCTTTTTAATTTTCTGGTCCTTCAGGATAGATTGGATGGATGGATGGATGGACAGATGGAACTCTGCTTTTAGAAATAATATCTAAGTTTGAGTCTTGAAGAAAAAGATGCACTAGTCCTACACTATTATCTCTTAATAATTAGTATAGGTTTGGGAACTGATACTCCTGTAAAATCAATGTGAGTTCATTTTCCTTACACAAGAGTAAAATTTACCATTTTTCCATCTCTAAATTGGGCCTCATCTTTTCCAGTCTCATAAATCTCATAATATGAAAACTAATCACAAGATTTTAATGTGCCTTGATATAGACTTATGTTCAAGCTCTGTTTTTTGAAGTATGTGGCACTGTAGCTTATTAATTCCATTGGAATTCATAACATTCAAAGGCAGCTGGTAACCTTTTGGACAGTTTTTGATCCTGGAATCACACTTTAGTGATTTAATTTCTTTACAGAAGTTATAGCCAGCCTGATGCTGGAGTTGGTGGGGTACACATCCCTCCTCCATGGCCCTGAGTGAAAAGGTGTGAGCTGGTATCGTGTGCAGTCACGCTGTGTTGGATGTTTGTACAACGGGCTCAGTGCACTTGAGGGTTTGCTAACTGTGTGTTGATACAGCAGTGAAATATTGCCTACTGGAAAACATGAGTATCCTTATCTTTCTTAAAAGCAAAGATCTTCAGTAAGAGATAAGATTAGAAGATATTAAGCTAATAGCTCTTATGCTATTCGTTTGCAAATAAGGACATATAATTACACAAGATGTATTCCAAATTCTTATACATAATTGATCTAACTACATGAACGCCTTTTTGAATTATGATATGAAATTAAAATTATGTGTAATCCTACTAATATATCAGAATTACAGCAGAAGAAAAGTATATTCATCTGATACAAAAACCATCAATGTAAGCTGGCAAAAAAGGCTTCATTATGATTCATTATGAATAGTATACAATATTAACAATAATTCATTATGAATATCAATGCAACTATTTTTCATTAATTGAACAGTGCAGAAAAGGAACTGCATATTGCACTTGAATCTTGATAAACTGAAAAATCAGGAAGAGAAGTAAAAAACCTGTACATATGTATAAAAAGTACATATTTGAATGCATCAAGGTCTGCATAGTATCTACTGGTTGTGACACTTCCCTCTTTCTGGCTCTCTGTTTTCCGATGTGTAATATGTCCAGATCAGGGGTGAATTTGATCATCTGAGTTACAGTAAATTTTATTATTTTCTTCTTAGAAGTCAAACAAAATTTTATGGCTAAGGTATTTAACACAGATTTTTAAATACCTTCATAAGAATGTTCTTTGAAGACCTTTTAATGTGTCCCACATGGAAAATATTTAATCTTTTTCTGACATGAAAAGATCGTGTACAGGATTTTGAAAGATTACTGTTTACTTTTGGTCTCCTTCCTGAGATTTCTTTGAGCAGTTGGAGTCACAAGACACGCTGTACGCCAAGCTACTGAGAAACAACTCAGAGAGCATTGTCCAAATTGGATATTCCGAGAGAAGTGATATGTATTCACAGATTCTTGCCCCTCTGAATTTGTTCTCATCCTTAACAGAGCTGAAGGATTATTGTATTATCAGTTTTCTAAATCAAGCAAATTGGGATGTTTTTCAACAGTCAAACCTATCAGCTTCACATTATACAATGAAGACTGTCATTCCATAAAAAATATATCAGCTGCTGGCTGCTGATTCAGTAAATAATAGCTCTGAAAGGCTGAACTCTTTAAATTATAAGTGCTTCTGGAAAGGACAATTCCAGGCATCTCGTGAGTCACTAAGAGAATTAAAGATCCATATAAGAGCCTTGTGAAGGAAATTAAAATATTTTATTATGTGCTGAAATTTTGAATTGCATATTGTGAGGGATTATCTTTTGCTGAAAACTTACAGAGCTGTTTGGTAATCTCTCAGAACAAATTGTCGCTCATACCATCACTGTTCGTAATGTTTGTAAGAGGCGTGGGTTAAGAATTTCTAGTCCACTATTAAAGGGCTGAGGAAAAGCATCATTGTAAAACATCGTAAGCAGAGTTCTAAATCTATGGCATCATGAAATGCTACTTTGAATGCCTTAAAACATTCAGTTGTGTTATTTATTTTGTCATCTTTTCACAGTCATGAACAGAAGTAATGGCATCAGAGTTAGGCATGTTCTGGAATGTATGGCAGAAGGAGAAACTAATGTCTTCTACATGACTGCTAACTGCTGGAAAGGCCTTATTTCAGTCTCTGCCATTACTGTTTCATGTCCAAGTTAATAAGGGACCACAAGTTAATAAGAAATTGGGCTTCCTACTCTTAACATGTGAAGATATAGGACTGCAAATACCAGAAATATTGAAAAAATCTGAGGAAGTATGGCAAGATTAATGGCTATGAACTGCAGGAAGCTAAGGGAAGTGCTGAAGCTTGTTACAGTCCTGATTCTTATTCTAAGGCTAAGCAACTTCACAAAGATATGACAGGGATCAGAGGGACAATGAAAACTTGGAGATTACTATAGGATGTTTAGGTGACAGGTGGAAGGCAGAGAAAATGATGACTCAAGCAAGACTTGTGTGAAATTAGAAGGCAATAGAATTCTCTGGCCACATATAAGCAGCTGCTTGTTGTAGCTGTATCTGTCTGAGTCTGTGGCTTCATCATCATAATGTGTTCTATACACTTATTAAATATTGTTTTTGATTATCATGTATGTGTGCTCAGCCTCTCTAGTAACTTATCTTTGGGGACAAGGGAGAGCAACAGCCTCACATCCACTGGTCTGGGACAGAAGAGACCCTACTGGTTCTGTAGTCACCCAAATTCAATTACCTTAGGTAAGTTAAATTATATGATGTTCCTCATATACTATCTGCTATAAGTAAATAATATGATGTACTCATTGTTTTTTCAATGTTGATCATTTTTTATATGATGCTGCAAGTTTTAATCTTAGTATTTTCACTCCAGTCTCTGAACTACGGAAAAACACTGAAGGTATATGCATATCTATCTTCATGATGGTTCTCAGGTAACTCACTGTTAATTTTAACATGTGCCTGGCAAATGTTTTACTCTATTATATTTTGATTTATCTCTTAAAGGATATGCCATTCAGGGATGTTCCATGCCTTATGCTGGCTATATGCATATCTAGCTTAAAGCAGATTTTGGAGTATGACAGAATTGAAACAAAAACAGCTTATGACTCAGTTTCTGCTCTAGAAGATTACTGTTAAATAAATGTTGAGATTAAAAAAAATAAAAATAAAATCCCAGACAGAGGAGTTAGTTTATATTTGAATGAGATTTGATATTGTTGCTTTCTTAACTATTATGATGTAAAAGAAACAGTAATTAGGCCAGGAGTATTTGCAGATATATTTCTAAAACTAGGAAAAATATACAAAATAAATTAGGTTAACTTTATATTCTCTGAATTTTCTCTTTCATTATCATGCCTGACTTCTTTACTTACCCCCAGATGGAATTCCATAAGTATCTATATGGGAGCACTGGGACTGTAGAACAGTGTAAATCAATGGCTGATGTTTGTGAGAGTCATCTGGATTTAGTTACACAGGCTTCTTCTCTTTCATAACTGTGATACACAGCTATTTATATAAACCTATTCTTAAAATACAAGTAATTTCTGTACAGAAGTAGGGGCTATATTTTCTGATGAAAGAATTTTGTAGGAGTAGTTACATGCATTGTGCATTGGCCTCAAAATCCAGAATTTCATGTCCACTGTCTTTTCTCACTTGAATCTGGACATGTTGTGGCCATTTCATCCCTGCAAATTTGGTATTGTCTGGTGAAGCATGTAAATCCTACCAGATGTTTTTTATTTGTTTCTTTGCTTTAATTATTCCTCATTAGAGTAACATGATTATCATTTGACATGATTTCTTAACATCTTTTTGCAGATGGGTATATTAAGCCACCTTTCCCCTCCCTCCTGCTTTACTTCTTTCTCATCCGTTGCAGGATTTAATGCCACTGTGTCAAACCACTAGTTACTCAGAATATGTCTATGAAAGACAGTAAGACGTTATGGTTTAATCCCAAGTATATCACAAAACTATATGGGAGCATAGATATCTGTCATCTTGACTTTGCGTGCAGAACACTCTTGAATTCATGAAACCATCCTGATTTATACCTGCTGCAGATCTGCTTTAAATAGTGAAGATGTAATCAAATTTAATCTCGTGTATTTTCATTGCTAGCTGCGTTGGTATTTTCTTTGGGTTTTCCTAGACATAATGGAAATAAGAATTTGATGACATAAAAAAAGCAAGCCAAAGGTTCCTGGCCACAAACTCTTGCCAGTAATTAAATTAGCCCAGATCTGCACCAAAGCAGTGTGTCAGCATCCTTGCTGTGCTCTGTCAATACTCTCTGAGCATTGGAAGAATGCTTGCCAAAGTACTCAAATATTGATCAGCAACATGTTTGTTCAATAGAAAGAAAGAATGAATTGGAATTCATTTTGTGACACAGTATTTGTGTATATATATATATGTACATGTTTTTCCATATTTTAGTATATTTTCCATTTAAAATTAAATCTGACAACAGAATCTTATCAAGAATCTCCAAAGTCTAAAATCAGGCTCATAATAAGTGAATCTTCTAAAAAGTGCCACTACATGAACAAATTACTTAGACTGGTAATATGTAATAGGTGTTTACTTTAATATTGGTATCATAGAATTTTTGGTTTGAAATACCCTCTAGGATCATTCACTCTGACCATTAATCTGACACTGCCAGGTCCACCCCAAGTGTCACATCTACATATTTTTTTGATTCCACCACTTCCCTGGACAGTCAGTTCCAATGCTCGGACAACCATTTTGGTGAAAAATTGTTCCATAATATCCAATATAAACTTCCCCTGGAACAACTTGAAGCTGTTTCCTCTTATCCTATCCCTTGTTAGCTCAGAGAAGAGGCTTCCCCCCACCTTGCTACAACCTCCTTTCAGGAAGGAGTTGTGGAGAGTAATAAGGTCTCCTTTTCTCTAGGCTGAACAACCCCAGCTCCCTCAACCTCTCCTCATAGAACTTGTGCTCCAGACCTTCACCAGTTCCATTTCCCTTCTCTGGACAGTCTCCAGCACCTCGGGGTCTTTCTTGAAGTGAGGGGCCCAAAACTGAACACAGGACTTGAGGTGGGGCCTCACCAGCCAAGTAAAGCAGTCACTTCTTTAGTACCAGACACTGTACTGTCCTAGACACTATTTTTTATGTCACCCAGGATGCCGTTGGCCCTCTTGGCCACCTGGACACACTGCTGGCACCCCCAGGTCCTTTTCCCCCGTGCAGCTGTCTAGACCCTTTTCCCAATCCTGTAGTGCTGCATTGGGGTCATTGTGATCCAACTGCAGGACCTGGCACTTAGGTGTAGCTTCCGTCTCTTCCCAAACTCCTCCTAAAAATGATTTCCAGAGAAGTTCTTCCTCATCACAATATCTAATCTATGCAGTAACATATGTCTTTTCATAACTTCACTTTCCTCTGATCTGTGCAAATGCTGTCGGGTTGGATCACTGGCTCTGAAAGAAGTCTCTATTATCTGCTACCTATTATGTGTGTGTTACAGTGACATTACACTTTTTGCCAGACTCTGGTTAATATAGGAAGAACATTTAGTGAAACAACATAAATCTATACTAATTTTCAGTTTCATCTCATTTCCCCTGAACCTATAAGTTAAAACCAACGAATAGCTTTCTTTTTAATGAGAGTTTAGTGGCAAAAAATCTGTTTTATGACTGGATTTAGTGTTGTCATGGTTACACAGTTGGCAGATGTTATATTTTTTTATCTGTTTAGGGTTTTTTTCTTCAATGAATTACAAAAATTTAAACACTAAAGTCATTATTTTGCATGATTTGTTAAAGAGAGTTTAGGGAAAAAAGGGAAAACTTTTTCAAATCCTAAATATCACTTGAAGATGGTTTTGCATCTTCTGTAATTGTCATTTAATATTATGTGTAATTAGGGCACAGTTCAGTAAAATCACATTATTTAAATTTATTTTCTTCAGAGCTGAAAGATTTTATCCTCACACTGAGCTGAAGGACTTAGGGAACACTTAGCAGCAACTGGTCCTATTAGTAATTGCAGAGTGAGGGCAGTGAACGTAGATGTCATGTACTCTTCAAGAGGTAACATTAAAGTCATATTTGCTTTCCAGGTAATTTTAATCTTGCGGAAGCAAGACAGTTGCTATAAACTGATGTAAGAAATATTCACAGTGGAGGCATTTCTGGAAAAGCAACTGCATAAACTTAAACTAGTAGTTTTCATGAATGTAAAACTGATACTGAATAATGATCATGTTACCAGCCTTCCAACTTATTACATTGCTCAGGGAAAACACTGATTATATATTTATGTCTTATTTATTTGCCTTCAGAACTGCACAGTTATGCACTCCATCAAACATAATTGCAAGCTTTCTTTTAAGAGTGAAAACCTGTGACAATCACTAACCATGTGAAGTTAGACAAGGGCAAATGTCAGAGTATTCACCTGGGATGGAGCAAACCTGGATGTATGGGCAGAGTGGGGAATGAGATGCTGGAAAGCAGTGCTGTGGAAAGGGACCTGGGGGTCCTGGTCAATGACAAGTTGAACACGAGCCAGCAGTGCCCTGGCAGCCAGGAGGGCCAACCCTGTCCTGGGGGCATCAGGCACAGCATCACCAGCTGGGTGAGGGCAGGGATTGCTCTGCTCTGCTCTGCACTGGGGCAGCCTCACCTCGAGTGCTGGGGGCAGTTCTGGGTGCCACAATATAAAACAGATGTTGAACTGTTAGGGAGCACCCAAAGGAAGGCCGTGAGGATGGTGAAGGGCCTTGAGGAGAAGTCACATGAGGAGCAGCTGAGGTCACTTGGTCTGTTCAGCCTGGAGGAGACTGAGGGAAGACCTCACTGCAGTTACAACTTCTTGTGAGGGGAAGAGGAGGGGCAGGCACTGATCTCTTCTCTCTGGTGACCAGTGAAAAACCCAAGGGAATGGCCTGAAGCTGTGTCAGGGAGGTTTAGGTTGGATATTAGGAAAAGGTTCTTCACCCAGAGGGTGGTTGGGCACTGGAACAGCTCCACAGGGAAGTGGTCACAGCACCAAGCCTGACAGAGTTCAGGAAACACTTGGACAATGCTCTGAGGCACATGGTGTGACTTTTGGGGATGGTGCTGTACAGGGCCAGGAGTTTGATTCTTCTGAGTCCCTTCCAACTCAGCTAATTCTGTAACTCTGTGTGTGTGTGTGTGTGTGTGTGTGTGTGCTATGAAACTTGAATGACTTGGTGATACTTATGAATCCTGACTTTCTGGTTCAGATTACTTGATTGCCAAGTATTCTTGCTATTACCCAGAAAAAAAATCAGGATATTAAAAATTCAGCTACCGTTAACCTCCATTGTTATGGCTGAGATACATACTTCAAGTGAAAAAAAGGAAGACAGATTTTTCGTTCTTTCTTGAGTCTTCATAATCATTGTAAATGGATTTCCTCACCAGACTGAAGGTATAATTTCTCCTTCTTTTTGCTGATAATTGTTTTTATTTTCAGATCTTTTAATCTGGGTGGCTGAGATTTGATGCAAAGTGGTGAATCTCTGTGAACTTGGACTATGTATCTTGGCAAAATAATGCAGCACCAGACTGACATGGCCAGAGTTAAAAAAAAAGTCTCTCTATATGTTCTAATGTGAATCATTTAGACTGTCTTAAAGACCAGATCTGGTTATTGGTACCCTTCAGACTTTTTCACAAGCAAGAACTATCTGCTACCAAATGTTTGTAGAAAAGGCACAGTCCTAATCATAGTATACAGGTGTAAACATATTTGGTTCTGTGAGAGTGCTGATCTTAATTTTATAGGGAGAAGCCACGATTCATTCCTATGACAAAGTAGCACATAGTGCCTTAGCAGGTTATGACAAGGGTGGTGAAAGCCCTGTTAACTTCCTTTAAAAACCCATGCTTAGTTGAAACTCTAATTATAATATTGGATTTCTTGATCAAGTTTTAGCAGAATGACATACCTCAGAGAGCTCTCACAGCTAAGGTGTATATGCTCCCAACCTTTTCTTGTATGTGGCCGCAAAAATTTCTGTATATTTTTTGATACATTTGTTGTTCTTTCCTGTCTATTTCTACCCAGAAACTTTGGAAACTTTTGACCTCAGGATCTGTGGTCTAATTGTAAAAAGAATTGTTCAAATCCCTCATCTAACAAGGGCAGAAGTTCTAAAGAGAAAGAAAACATACATGAATTATAACAAAAATAAATTCACAATCAATGTTTTTGCCACATTTACTTACAAAATTCCTTAAAGGTTCATTGCCACGGTACAACACAGGAAAAATATCCCACGGAGATATGTGAATGCCTTGACATGAGCCTTTTGTATTGTAACTGCAGTATTTTTATTGTTAAATTATTAAAAAAGTTGTATATAATCTATTTTTAATAGATACATCAACATTTTGTACGTGTATGTATTTATCAATCAAGGCCAAATGCTTGGAAAATTAGACACATGCATACATTTTGCAGATATTTATGTTAGTTATAAGTCAAGACTGAAATAACTTTTCCTCCTTCAATTGTCATGCGGTGTGTTTAGAATGTAAATTAAAACCAGCCAATTGTGTCTTTCCCTTAAGTTCACCAGAAGGTTAGAAATGAAACTGTCTCTAAACAGACATGGAGTAAGACTGTTAAACCAGATGGCTCTGTTAGTGACCATGGAAAAAATCTATTACTGGCAAGACATTAATGTGCACACGTTTGCAGTGCCTCAACAAAATTGTTCATCATATTGTTCCAGAGCAGATCTTCTCTGAATTAAATTTTACATGAAGTTTTAGTTGGAAAATGATAAAGCATTGCCTACATTTATTTGAAGATAGGAATCTTGCTTTATTCCTAGTTTTGCCCAGAAATCCAACTGCATCCTGGGCGGCCTCAAAAGATGAGTGAGATGATTCTTCCTCTCTACTCTGACCTTGTGAGATCTCACCTGGAATTCTGTGTCCAGGTCTGGGGCTTCCAACACAAGAAAGATGTGCTCCTGTTGGAAGGAGTGCAGAAGAGAGCTGCTAAGTTGGCTGCAGAGATGGAACACCTCTCCTATGAAGGCAGGCTGAGAGAGACAGGCTGATGTTCAGTCTGGGGAAGAGGAGGCTCCGTGGGGACCTTAGCACACCTTCTAGTAACTAAAGGAGGCCTAACAGAGAGAGGGAGAGGGACTTTTTACAAAGGCATGCAGTGACAGGACAAGGGGAAATGGACTTAAGTTGAAGGAGGGCAGGTTTAGATTAGGTGTTAGGAAGAAATTCTTTACTATGAGGGTGATGAGGCACTGAAACAGGTTGACCAGAGAGGCTGTGGACTGCTCATCCTGGGATGTGCTCAGGACCAGGCTGGATGGGGCTCTAAGCACCTAGGTCTGGTGGAAGGTTTCCTGCCAATGGCAAGGGGTTGGAACTGGCTGACCTATGAGATCCTTTCCAGCCCTAACCATTCTATAATTCTATGAGTCTATGAACATCTAGATGCTCTCCCCATGTGCTTGAAGGAGGAAAACCACTCCTATTCCATTAGGTTTGCCTGGTGGAAAGCATGGTCTGCAGCCTCCAGCAGCAGAGAACTGACACTCTTCCGTGCTTGTCCCTGATACTGCAGCTGTGAATGTGTCCAAGACTGCTTTGGCTTTTCCCTCTTAGATTCAAGTAAAGTCACTCTTTGGATTTGATTAGTGCTCAGATTAACAGGGGTGTGAAGTGGCAAAGACCAATATTGGTCTTGATGCAACAGAGGAGGGAGTCGCAGGGAGAGCCCTTGTATTACCTCAAGTGCTCTATTGGAAAGTGGAAAGAGTGAAAATCTAAAAAATATCCATCTTTTTCCAGTGCTTATCCTGCTATTCTAAGGCATTCTTTACTCTGTTCTGTTAACTAGATTTATCTTTGCAAGTTTACAGGTATTATCAGAAAATGCTTTGGAAAAGAACACAAAGTCCTGAAGAAGAGAATTAATTTATACCTTGGATTCCTGGGATAAGTCAGATGTTCAGGTAGGGGCAGTAGTTCTTTGTCCTATTAGGTGTTGGCAAACTTTCAGAAAACACTAGGAAGAATTAAAGAAATAAAATAAGCAGAATTTTGTTGAGAATAACAGAGGTGTGGGGGGAAACCCCAGGCAAAGTCCAAATCAAAATAAAAAAGGGATATGCTCTCCGGGGCCTTTGAGAGCCATGACATTGGTATGTGAAATCTGCTTCCTCCTTTGAAGCCTGTAATGACATTAAAATACTTCAGAGGGACTTTTTTGCTTAGGAACAATGACATAATATTTCCTTGTGAATATCATAAACAAAATTAAGATTAATGGAGAAATGCAAAGGTTGTTCCCATCATGGTTAGAGTGCAATCCTCAGGGACTGCTTTTCTCTGCAGGAATGGCACTGTCCAATGATTCTCTCCGAAAGAAATGCTTCAACTTCTCCCACTGCACATATATAATGGGAGAAATTACTAGAAAAGAATTTCATTCATTCATTCATTCATTCATTCATTCATTCATTCATTCATCCATATGTCTTTCTGTCTATCTGTACGTGTCACATATATCTTAAGTGTGTAGAGACATATGCCTATAGTCTGTGCACACAGGATATATGCGTATATATTTATATATACACATGGAAGCAATTCTATAGATCATTTGCTGTATCCAGTGTCTTGAATTTGCAAATGCTTTTAATAATTGAATTAAAATATCATTTAAAATTCTTAAGAAATATATGTAGATGATAGATGAACGTTAGAAAACTGAAATTTAACTATATGTGACTAAAGTACTGTCTAGCAGTTTCAGAGAAATCAAATTAAAAACTTGCTACTACAGCAAATAATATATCATTTCAGATATCTATTTTACCAGAGAATTAAGCCTAGATTGTCAAGTTGCATAAGCAACTATTTCTTACTTCTGAGAATATGGTATTTATGCTGATTTCCTAAAACAGAGCCTAAGATAAATCCTCTAAACGATATGTGCAAATGTAAGAGAAAGTGTAAGTTAATGACAACATTAAAATTATGTTAGAAATGTTATATTACCTCACCGTAACACAGTTTCAAACTCAAAATAGTGGTATTCTGGAAATTCCTATGGAAGTTTTCATTTACATCATCAGATGTCATACAAAAAAACCGACCAACCAACCAACCAACCAAAAAAAAAAAAAAAAAGAAAAAAGAAACCAACCCAAGAAAACCCCAAAAAACCCAAACCCAAAAACCCAAAATCAACAAACAAAAAATACCCTGCTTTTTTTTTCTCCCTTTTCTTTCCCTTCTCCTTTACACAGGCAAGGTCTAAGCATCTTGAGTCTCATACTGCATTTGTCTCAACTTCTCACCCAACCAGAGAGAAAGGCTAGAGAAAGCTCTCTGTAAGGACTGTATAGCTGTAAAAATAGATAAAAGGAAAGGATCCAGTCTTTCTTGGTCCTACATTACAAAATGAAATGGAGCAAACTTGACTCCAGAGTTAAGAGAGCTCTCTATTAGCAGATGCCTTTTCTTCTTTAAGTCATTTCAGCTTGATTCCTTTTGATCACTGCCACTGAGGGCTATTGCACAGGGGACAGAGGTTGCAAAAATAAGGCAAGTCCTGGGATATCAAATTCTGTCTTTTCTCCCTCTGCTCTTTTGAGGGTTTACCATTTAGAAATCTGAGATTTTCATAAGCAATTCTAGTAACCCAAGTTATGGACAGTTCCTTTTCTTGCTAAAAAATTACTCATAGGAATACGTAAGAAATTAATTAACTGAAAAAACCTGTTCATTGCATCTAATTTGAAACTTCAGAGAGGTTCCTATGTTAGGGATTTGGTCCATGTTTAGTATCAATGGTAAATGCAGTGTTCTTCCAGAAGGCAATTCTTGGCTCCAAATTAAAGAGGATTTTGAAGAAACTATTATTAGACTCTACTGGAAACTTTCTAATATTTTCATCCTAAGGAACTCCATTTTCCTGGTTTTCTTATCAGTGTAGATTGTCCTTCTTACATCCAAATTCAGTCATATTAAACCTTACATATTTCTTCAATTTTGGCCTGGGTATAACTGTGTGATAAGGTCTGCAGCACCCATAGCAAGAAAGAATGATCATTATGTTCTTCAGGGTGCTGCTGCATAGTGTTCTGTGGATAATGATCCATTGAATATATGATGCTGGTGTACTAGGAGTGATGAAATTGCGTTAACCAATATGTGTGGACTGGGGAGGGCTGTGTCCTACATCTGGTGCATATTACATTGGATACTCTGTGTTTGGGGAATTTTATCTTAGCCAGGTTTAAGAATGGGTCAATGTACTGTTAACATATACATCTCCCTGATATTTAAACAACTCCACAATCTTTTAGAGAATTTTTCCTTGATCTTTTTAGTCTTTTTTTAAAATGTCCCTGTCTGTGATTGTTTCATCCATGTGATTAGATGATCCTTGTTATCAGATGCAGATGATGCATGAGCTGAGGAGAGATACAAGTCAGACACTACACAGGGCAGACACAGATTTGTGATAAGGTAAGAAAAATTATTCCCCAATAGCGGCACAACAGAATAGCAGAATCAGCTTTGCAATTATTGCAATCACAGAGAAATTTAATTAGCTGAGATCATCTTAAGAAGTTGAAAGAAATCCTTAACCCAGGGAGAGTATGTTTTGTAGGATTGCAGAGAACTTTTATGGTCTTCTTATTTTGTGTGCTTGAAGAGGGAATAAGTCAAATCAGTGATGGCTGGGGAGAGCAGCAAAAGACACAAGCCTTTGTACACTCACTTAGCCCACAAAAATGCAAAGGGAGGCAAGTTACTCCAAACCTAGAATAGTATCACAGAAATTAAAAGGAAAAATTTGAGGCTGACAAAGTAGAAAAGGGGAGGTTTTTGTAGGGAAAACTTCCTTCTGGCTTATGGGAGCATTGGACTGGAGAGGATTCTCCTCAGCACAGTCCCAACCAACAGCTCTATCAGGCAATCTTGTTCACACATTTTACAAGATCTACCTTTAGACTACTGAGCTTTGCTTTACCCAGCCTTTTCCTAGTGGAAAACCTTTCCATATACCTGAAGGGATCCTATAATCTTAAGATAGAATAAGACCATGGTACCACTTTCCATTCTGCTTGCTTCTCCCAAGATAGATGTAAAGATCACAAGGCACAGTCTGCTTCCCTGTTATGAGAGGCTGAGGTTATTTTAAAGAATAATGGGCAAGAAAGAGAAATATTTGAGTTTATTCTTGACACAAGGATTGCCTGAAGTTTGTAACTGAAAATACAATTGTTAGATATGTATGGTTAATTTAGGAAAGCAATTCACTCAACTAGCTGATTAGGACAACCTCTCTGTGGAAAGTAAAAAGCCCAATACTAATATACTAAGATAAAGAAAGCAATCCAGCTTTGTTGTTTTTATTTTTTTTTTAATGGTATTATAATTCTGTAAATACGAATTCCTGCCCCCTTTCCTCTGGGCAAGTGAAAGCACAGTTGTACATTATAAAATAAAAGATTAGGGATTAAACGGAAACTAAGGTAACTGTTCAAGAAAAAGTTTACAGTTCATCAGATATGAGAGCCTCTTAAAATATCTTAGCAAAAGATTCACAATTATTTCTGAAAAGTGAGCTCTAGACTGTTAAAGAGCATCCTGTGACAGAGCTACATTTCTAAAATGAGTGTTTCTCTTTTCATTGTTACAATTTTAAAAAAAGAAAACTTCTGCAAAATAAAAATGAATACATTTATCAAAAAAAAGTTGATATATTCTTCAGTTCACCAAAAAGGAGGACCAAACATACAGGTTCATAAATATGTATAATTTTACTTCACTAATTTTTACATAAGTAACTGTAGTTGTTAGAAAAACAGAGTACACTGTTGATGAAAATTGTTATAACAGGGTTGAAATAGTGATAGTTCACAACACAGTCTCTGTTAAGAACAAGCTATTTCAATAATCTGTTGCAAACTCCTACGTTGAGAGGACTGTGTGAATTGGAACAAGTAGGTTGCCAGGACGACCATGAAGCCATGGCTGAAATGCAAAGAGCAAATTTATTTCATTACCTGGCTGGAGGATCCTAAAGCAGCACCCAGGCAGAGACACAAGCAGAAACATTTGACACCATCAGGCTTAGCTCATCCCAGCCCATGGCAGGCCTGTTTTTTCCGCCAATTTATCAAAGACTTGCACATGCATAGTTTACCAATATGCTGTGTGTTATGATCTCTGAGCTTTTGATCTCTCTCTCTCCCAGCAGGAGGCTCAAACATGTCTGTGAGAGTGTGTTATCTCTACACAGAAATTGTACTTCTCAAAACAGGCAGAGGATAAAGTAGGAGTAGGCATAATAAATGGAGTTTTCCCATCCTGGTACTCCCAGCTGCAAAGTCACTTAAGCAAAACCACTCCCTCTTTGCCAAATTTTCTGCTTTGAACCTTTTCCTCTAATTAATAATGTTTCTTACCAGCCTAAGTTTTATCATAGTGAACAAGCTGTGATCATAAACTGAAAGCGGAGTCTGATATCTAAAGAGATTTCAAAGGAATTACGCAGATACAAATTCTGAAACTTACGTGGATGTTGTTTGCATCCCACAAAGTGGGATGTCAAAGAAGTCAAATTTAGAAATGATAATAAGTGAATTGTAAGTATGTCCTTTGCTAAACTCAGAGAGCAGAGATGTATTTAAAAAATAAAAGAAATAATTTAAACACAGATTCAGATTCCACTCAAATTCTTCACAGAAGAACTTTTTTATCCCAGTGGACTGAGCAACACAAGGGAATGTTTACTACAGATGACAGTTTGTTTAATCTACTAGGATCTTCTAGTGTTCAGTTTACAAATTTTGTTAAATAAATCATCTACGTAAATGTTACTATACCATGGCAAATTATTTTATGGTGGTCTTTTCCAATCAAAGGAAGTCTGGCCTTGGCTCCCAGCGTGTACACAGGTGGGGGAAGGGATGGTACGATGTACTCATCCAAGACTTTCTTTTCCATCTCTTCATCTGTATTGAGTGCTTATATTTGGGCTTCTGAACTAGAGCTAATAGTACCATTTTCTCTTTTGATGTCAGCGTGGGTGTTTTTCAGTCCTGCATATTTAAAATTACAGCAGGTGGTTAAACTAGGGGTTTGAGTTCCTAACTTAATCTCTTCTGTGATTTTTTTCTCTCTCTTAACAACAAAATCACATTTAACATGGTTCTAATTTGAAGACATAAATCATTAGATATAAGAGTGAAAAAAAAAAACAGCAGAAAACCCCTGGACTCCAGACTCTGTGTTTTCTTCTCCCCCGTCATTCTCTGGAGATTTTCAGTGCTCTATTTCACATTATCATGTCATGTCTTTATGCAACACTCACCATATACTTACTTAGTTATAGATAGAACAGCTTGGTCACAGATGAAATTGCTTCTAGTACAGCTCCTATTATATAGAACCGTCTATCTGTGCTTATGTTTTTTATTTTTTTTAGCTCATCTGTCTCTTAGAAAGAAAAAATGTTTGTTTGATGATACTGCTTAATTTCTCTTTTCCTCAATTCCTGTGTTATTTATTATTCAGATCTATTACTGTATTATTTAACAATATGAAGTGTCTTTAAATACAACTTTTATGAAAGGTGCACTACAAAATTTCTATTGTTTATCAGAATTAATATCTCCTATTTTTATTAACAATAGCCCTGAATGACAACTTTCTACATTAAAATATTGAAGTAATTAAAGCCACTGCATTTAATCTATGGAAAAATTTTGTTTAGTGCTTTCCAGTTCCTCATACGTTTTCTGTGTCAGTGAATTGAGGTCAAGGAAAATACAAATTTTTCCTCACTCATAGGATATCTCTTCCTGATTCTGCGCTGCCAGTGAAATTTGCTCTTGGTCTCTCATGTTTTTAGTGGATACTACAATGTTTTCTTTGAATGATTGATGCCTTTTTTTTGTTTGTTCTGTTTTTGTTTTTTGTTTGCTGAACAGCTTTGAAAAAAACATTTCTGATAGGTCACTCATATTAAAAAGAAGTAGTTTGGGCAGTAAGTATATAATATGACAAAACAATGAGCCATATTAAAAAAAAAAGAAATATTTGTATTATTGGGTACTTCTGTCAATAGACCTGAGTTCTGAAGGACAGTGGCTAAAACATAGTTTAATTTTAAAGAGGCAATATATCCCAGTAGATCAAAGCAGTTGAGTAATAACAATGAAGGCACAATAAGCAGAGAAAGCCCCATATATATAACATTCTGTTAGTCATCAAGAGGTAGAATAGGGAGAACATTTCTTCACACTTGGACTGGAAAGTTTCCATAAAGAACATTATTCTCACACCTCTGAAGATATGGTTTCAGCTCTCAGGCTTCAGTTGGACTTGCTCTTGTGAATCTTAGCATAGACCAAGGGGGAACACACATAAAATTTTAAGTTACAACAAAATTTTAAGTTACAAATGTTTGAAACTTCTTTTAAGGGCTGAAACTTATTTTTTCCTGTGATGGTATTTTGTGAGTGATCCCTGTCCCTGTCTCAACTAATGAGCCTTTCGTTGCATTTTCTCCCCCTGCCCACTTGTGGAGGGAAGTGATAGAGTGGCTCTGGTGAGTGCCTGGCATTTAGCCAGGGTCAACCCACTACAAATGGCTATTTAAAAGGTTTGATAGATAAACCACTAGTTCAGGAAACCTCTAACATGTGGTCTTATCCAGTACATTTGTGCTTCAAAGGTGCTGCATTTCCATACCTTCACTTACCCTTCCATAATTGTTTCTGTAATTTAGAAATAATAAATTTTTTATCTTTTTAAATTAGGGTGGCTGATTTGTAATATTCTTGAATCTCTACCTGGTGTGCTTGAGAATTAGATCCTGAATGAATTCATCAACAGGTTATTAAATCAAGCTGCTTGAAATTTATGTGCTCTTTTCCTCTGCCTGCACTTCTCCTTCTGCAATTTCCATGCCTAACTATGCTGTATTTTAGCTGAAACAAAAGACCTGGGAAGGGTATTATGCTCTACCCAGTCTTGTGTGTAGACTGTTGGTTTAGATAATTTCTTCAAAAACTGTTGCAATAGGTTAAAACACCAATAAACCACACCAAAATCTCATGAAGAATGTCAATAGACATTTAGGATGCCAAGAACTTCTGAAATGAAAAGGTATGCCTTTCAAAATGTCAAGTTTTCCATGGTGTTATTAATATGTTTGAAGTGGTCTACATGATGAGGAGAAAGTGAGTTTCTATGATTTTATTAATTTATATGGGGTAAGTGTGGTAGAGATGCAGTTTCGTGCTCTTCTCTGGCATGTCACATATTGCACAAAGCAGGATATAGATAAACTGTGAGTCATTATAACCTGGGGCAGTATAAGTAGAAAAGCTGTGCTTTCAATGGAATAACTTCTCAAAAGGTGTAACGAAGGAAAGACAGGAGGATTGTATTTGAACACAGTGACAAAGAAGATACAGATGGAGAGGACTCAGAAAGGCAAAGCAGGATTGCTGAGTTAGCCCACTGCCTCCATGTCAAAGGATGAACCTTACTCTTAGTAATATTTATAACCACATTTTCTTGGTGTATTTGCTTTCAAAATACCCACTTTCTCATTTTCCTGCTATTAGAATTATACCATTCCTTCACTAAAAAGAAAAAAGGTATCTTTAGGTATAATTGCTTCTTAAGTGAACTTTGGTGGTTACAAAGGTGTAATGGGTTTTTTCCCTTGGGTATTAAAAATTCAGTAATATAAGAAAGCCTGACTTCTGATGTCTGTAATTTGGAGTGCTTTGTCCTGTAAAAAAATGAAGTTATTTTGAAGGAGGTATTGTCATGTGCTAGATGTAGTAGTAAGAGGTAAAGTCTTCAGTGAGGTAGCACCCCCTTGATGAAGGAATAATTCCTGAGGGGACAGCTCATAACTTCATGACCTATTTTCACACACATCAACATGTATTTGAATAAACAATTTTCTGCTCAGTACTGTGCATCTATTTTAGAGATATGCAAAACACATCAAAGGATTTAGGATCTTTAAGGCAAATAGATTTAAGAACACTTAATTGTTGAATCTCCAACAGGCCTGGTTATTAAACAGATACAGAGTTGATCTGCTCAATGAAGGCAGGAGGAGGTCTTGATAAACCCAGCCACAAAATTTCAGTTACTTAAATATGTTTAATTTTCAAACTTTAATCCCATGGTGTTGTGAAATGTCTCTCTAAACTTTTTTTACTAAATTAATCCCAAAACATTTTCTGGATGCTTAAGTTTGCTATCCACACACCTTTTTCACTTGGTCCATGGCACCCTAGTAGTGAGCTTGACACTTTTCTGATGTGCTTTTTTGGTATAATGCTAAAGGTTGTTCTCTGCTTGGACCTCAGCTTTGAACACTATGAATAGTTCTGGTGTAGGGTGGTTGTGGACTGAAAGGTATAATTTTGACCTCTTTACATGCAAGCAAATATACATGAGTTTTATGCTGGAAATCAGTCTGAAAATCATTAGTAGAACCAGGGATATAACTGATGAATCTTTCCTGGGTGTTAACCTGTATCACACTTACACTTTAAAACATGAGACAAATGTGATGACATATCAAAACCATTTGGCATTAGCTGCTGAAATCTTTGAGTCAGCTGTATATGTTTTAAGGCAGAAAATTGCCGAGAACTTCATTAAAAATTTAGATGGATTTGATAGATAAGGATTGTTTGGCCCTTTAATTATGTTCCTCAAAGTTCTTCTTGAAGAAACTGTTTCCTTCCTATCTGCCAGATATACTCCATGCAATGAAAGCAAGTATGACAAGTGAGAAAAATCATGCAGTCTTGACATAAGTCTTGGAGGCTGTATCCTGAAGTTTGTTTTAGTTCTTTCTTTTTAACTCTCAAAGGTTGATATAGCAGTCCTAAACATTTTAGACAGAAATACTGTGGCTACCATTTAATGGCTTCCATTTCTTGTGGGCCTCAGAATTATCTGAGCCCTCTCCTACCTCAAGTTATAAAATATAACTTTTTCTTCTTTTATGCATGGATCACAAATGTGACCTAGAAAAACAGATACAATGCCTGCTATATTTTTTCTATCTTTTAACCATGTATCCATTACACTCTGAAGTAACCTGGAAATGGCTTACTTGGATCACTGACCTACCATTTTTCAGTGCTGAAGAAAGCTTATCTATTTTCTATTCCTTCATATATTTGCAATTTGTATAGTTGATTAGTTGAGTATGTTTCCAAGTCACCCAGTTAACTCTTGTAAAAGAGCTCCTCTATTAGCAGAGGAATGAAATTTTGCTCATTTTTTCTTCATGCAGTTGAATCATTTGCATGTCAGCTGTCATACACAGGTGACAAGTGCAGAGAAACATCTTTCTTACCATGACAAGTTAGATTGCCTGTGCAATGCCAGATGTGTAAAGCAGAAAATATGCTTCCAGGTTAGTGACGATTCAGTATGGAAATGCTGGCTTATCATAGATATTTATTAATGACACAAACAAATATTTTTTAAAATTCCTAATTATTATATTTTTAAAAGTGGAAGATACATTAAAATCACTTTTTTTCAAACCTCTGAAATGAAACTGGAATTTTCTAAGTGTCTTGCAGGTCAAATGAGCTGTACAATTTTAGTATGAGCAGGAATTCATTGAATTGAGTCTGAGTTCACGAGTGAGAGATTATGAACATTGTTATTTTTAAGTGCAACCACATGTTTGAAATGGGTGCTTAGAGTGTTATAAACATGAAGATCTCCTTTAGTTTTGCAATATCTCAAATGTAAAAAACATCTATAAACATCATTTGGAAGGGGATTTGGAAATTTCTGGTGCTAGAGCAGGGACGTAACAGTAACTATTCTCATTTTGAAAAAAAAAACCCTCTGACTTAAAAATCTTTGCCCTTCCTGCGCATGGGGAAAATGTCAGTGGCATAGGCAAATACATCAGAATTTTTCATTTCATGTTTATTTTCATGCAGTGTGCTGCAGTACATTCCCACCATTTCCACCACTGTTAAAAGTGGCTCATATGTATAAAAATTAGGTAGACACACAAGAAGAGAGTACAATGTAAATATCTGAATGAAAATATTTTCAAATTTTGGGCTGATTCTCAAAGTGACTTCACAGTCTGTGAGATGAATAATACTGAGCTATTATTATTGTTAAAGTAGGCTCAGAACTATATTAGCTTTTCATTTTTCTTTACTTCCTGCTTATGGAATTAAAAGGATGTCTGGCAGAAAAGTTCCGTCTAGGTGCAGTAAATGCCTTTATTAAAAAATCTACCAAATTAATTGTTTCCATTTCCAGCTTAACCTCTATGCTTAAAAACAATCATAAGTATTTCAATACATAGTTGGGCTCTCAGTTACCTTCACAGAAATATTAAAACAATTTGTAAAGGAAGCCTTCTGAATCCTAGTAAACATAAGGCACAGCACTGGGAAAATGTGAGAAAATGTTATTGAATCTCATGTTGCCAGTAAAAAGTTTTCTTTAAAATCCTATTTTATTATGAACATTCTACTATGTTTCCATAGTACTGAATGCCTTATTTAACTTAGATGTTCTGATTCACATCTGGCTGTAAGAATACACAGTTACTTTCTGACCAAAACTGATCAAATCTTGAGCTTTAGGAACAGACCTAAATAGGGCTAAGTCTACATGGACACCTGCATTCTCCCTTGAACTCTCTGAAGTCCCTTAATTTGACTTATATCCATGTGCAGTCTCCAGCTTGGGTAGAAATTGAAATCCATAGCTGAAAATCTGTAACAAGTGGTTATGACCCTGATCAAGAGCCAAAGTGCTGCCTTTTCATGCCACGTGCGTGTGAAAGTTGGTATTGGAATCCAAACTTTTGGACAAAACTACATGTTCTGTCAACTCTTTTTTTTTTTTCACCACCTTAGTGAAGCATCCAAGGAAAGGCTGCAGAGTGCAGTCACTCAGTCTTTAGGCTGAGGGAGGTTACTGGTATTGTGCTGCTCAGACCACACTTTCCTACCTGCCACTATCCCCTCCCTTCTGCTGGTATATGCATTTGTAAAGACCCACAACTGAACAGATTTGGGGAAATAATCTGGATTCAAATTATCTTGATGAGCAGAAAATAATAGTTTAAAAACATTCCAAAAAGATGCTTGTACTAGTACCTGGAGGGCAGGAGTGAGCATTATATAGCCATTTTGTCTTAATGTTGCTTTATGCTAATTTAAAGAGATGGGAAACCCATAAATGTAGTTTTTAAATGGTAGGAAAAGCAAAGATGTCATTAAGCCAGGTATTCATTTCCTGTTTCATAGATGAAACAACACTCTTGACTCAAGACCATTACGCATAATGACAAGGCCAAAAATTAGTGTAAGTACCACAAAACCACATGCCTGTGAACAGGCCTAACATAAACAAAAAAGGCCACAAACCCCAAAACATTATTTTTAACCCTAATTGATTGAAGATGCAGCTCTGCATCATGAAGCAGCACAAACAAGCTGATGAACTATGGCAAGGATAATGACCATTTATACTGAACCTGCTGCCCAGAGAGACAATGGATAAAGCAGTCAAAGCCTTTTGGCTCAAAAAAGGAAATATTTGCAAAGAATTGTAAAGATTTCTTCAGATTAGACTTCTCAGTTTCAAGCAAAATCTTGATCTAAAATAATAGTCATTATTCATCTCCTCTGGCAGCTGTATACTTCTGTGAGTAGCAGTCCTAATCCCAAACTCCAGTGCCTTTAGGCTTTCTCCTCAGGTACTGCATTGCCTTTTTCTTGTTTACTGATAAATTCAAATATCAGAAAGCACAGCTCTGTTGTCATGTGAAAACAGGAATGATAGACCTTTTGAAATAGTTGGGTCAGGATCTCTGTGGCAGGTACGCTGTGCTAATCTCTTTGTTTTCTGGCAAACCGTCTAGCTAGGTCTGAAGCTATCTTAATGCAGCCGAAAGAAGGTGCATATGAAGTTTGCTTGTCTCAGGAAAGCTGCTGTAATGTCACCAATATTTCCAAAGGCTATACTTATGGGTCACTTCACTGAAGACTAATTTTAACATTTAAGATGTCCCTAGCAGCACTTCACAGCTGTGCTATTATCAAAGCTGGAAGGCTTGAATTAAGTTGTCATCACTGCTGCTTCTTCTGAGAGCTGGCTTGGCCAAGTACAGCATCCATGCTGTTAGACCCTGGGGAATATTTTACCACAGCCTAATGAAACACATCATTGCTCTAAGAATATATAATCTTTTCTGGGTTGGGAGTTTGGTACAGAAGGGCCTGGCCACATTATTACCAACATATGTATGTCAATGTAATGGGTTATTTGGGTCCACCTTGAAAACATTATCCTGCATAAGAAAGTATACAGATGCTGGAAAAACAGTAGTGCTGGCTTCACCTGGAGATATTTGGTGCATCATATATTTTTGTATGACTTTAACAGCTTCATTCTGCTCAGATCCTTCATTCCTCAGATCCTTCTCTGTTCTTTAAGAATTTAATCTGAAGCCCACTGAAGCCTCTAGAAATAGGTGTCATTAATCAAAAGCATATTGTGGATCACATCCTTACTTGAAATTTGTGCAAGATTCAGGATTTTACTCATATGAAACACATAGCTGATTAGCATGTATTTTTGTCCTACTTTTCATATAGCTGGCATAGCAGTAAAGCAAAATGCAGTAAAAAGTCTACTGCATTTCAGTTTTCAGATGTTCATGATGCTGTGGGTAAACATCACCCAGGTAAATGACTGCTAAATTCTTCCTTTGCAGCTCAGCTCAAAAAAATCATGTGTCACTGGCAGAAGATAACAACAATTGTCAGTTATTTTTCTTGATCAATTTTGATAGCTTGTGTTATACTGTCTTCTTTATCTATTACTTACATTCCATATGTAGCCTGACGCATATTTAACTATACAGCTACAACTCATGACACATTTTTATAAATAAGGCATTATGAAAATGTAAAAAAAACTATTCATAAGTAACAAACCTGGAATCAGCACATGAAGGCTGCACAAGTTATTTCTGAAACATAAGAACATAATATCTTGTAATAAAATACTTTTTCAACAACATGCAAAATAATCTTTGGTATTCAACCCTCTCTAATCTCAAAATAAGTGTCTTGGAGGTTTAGCGAAAAGGAAAATGCTCCATAGGAGCAGACTGAGTAAATTGGCAGAACTTTGAAGCATCACAAAGCATATGCTAGTGAATGAATGAGAAACTACCTGTTGTGTTACTATAGGATGTATGGACAGTATAGGTGCCTTAAGGATAGCTCAAGAGGGAAATTTCATGGATGCTGCTTGGACTTCTTAGAAGGTCTTGATAGAGAAGGATGAAATAATTACACTTTTCCTGCAAAAATTACATGCTGAGGCCAACTTTTTACCATAATTTCTTGTTTGTTTCAGAAATAAGAAAAAGTTTGGAAGAAAATTTCAAAATAATTCATACTATTTTCAATTTCAAGTAACCTTATACTTTATGTTTACTTCAGCTTTATATCTTAAAAATGAAGTTGCTTTTTCAGGCTCACTCTTTCCCACTTGTTCTGCATTGAGAGACACCAGTTATGGTTACAGAGGTAATTAACAGCACACAGGTGATCTATGGTCAGTAAAAGCTCATTTGAAACTTAGTTTGTAGGAGTGTGGACAAATATGTGCTCCATTTTGCATCCTTCAAAATTAAAGGGGAGGTGATTTGAAAGAAGTGCGATGGCTCTGTTTTCTGTTTACCCATTTCCACGTGTAAATGAAATCCGAAACCTGAAAATGTGAAATAAGGAACTACAAATACAAGGCTCCCCAGAAAACTTTTATTGTTAATAGGAAAGGTAGTCTAGGAACTTGTTTATAATCAGACTTCAGATATGGCCTGTTAATTGTAGTACCGGCCATTGTCAACTTTCTTGACATTTGAAAGGTACAGCATTTGGTCTATCCTCTTTCTCTCCTTTCTAAATTAACTTGCTGTCATAAATTTCTCTAAGACTGAAACATAATTCAACAGCTTCAGAACACCTATTTTTTTAAAATAGAAATCAAGTACTCAAGACAATGGAATTTTTCAGTTTTCTTGAAAGAAAGTGAAAATAATCTGAATTGATGAAAGAATAGTTCAACCATGACAAAGCTGTCTGAATTATAAACTTACAAAATTTTAATCACCTACTGTTTCACTTGCTCCATTCAATAAATATTGAGACCTGCCAAATGACTAATAGCTTCACAACATGGCTGGTATATCTTCTGTCATGTTTGAAAACAAGGCTTTCTAATTATTTCTTCTCTTGTTAACCAAGTGACTTAAAGTATATATAAAACATGGTTTCTTTCTGTAACCACTTACTGGTTTGCAATATTACTCAGGAATTTTACAGCAACTGTGGTAGGAAAATGTGTAAGATAGGTAACTGGGCTGTGTTCATCATATTGTGGTAAATTTTAATGGTTTGTTTTTTCACTACAAATAACAAGATAGAGATAATATACTTTTTTGAAAAGAAAAGTGCGTAGGGGGAATAATTCCTACACAGTTTCTTGCTTTTGCATTTATTACTGTAACAAATTGAGCTGAGTATATTGATATGTTTAAAAAAAAAAAGTTATGTCCTCCAGAGTTTCAGGTTTGTTTTGAGCATGTATAGCCTGGAGGCTTTTCTTGATCTCAGTGGGCCTTAGTGAATCAGAATGAATACAACAGGATATAAGAAGAAATGTGTTTAATGAACTGCATCACAAAAAGAAAAACTGAAGATAAAATGGTATAATGTAATGTCCACAAAACCACTGGCATAAAATTGATGATAGAGATTACCCCTACAGTATATTTTATTGGAACTTTCCCCACATTAATTGAAGAAATATTTGTGGAACTAGTCATAGGTTCCTATTAATCTGGAGAGAAGCCCCAAACATAAAGTAATTTGAGGCACATTAAAGTAGAGGTGTTATTTGTTGTATCCTACAAATTTAATTTTGTGCATACAACTGAGTGTTTTAGATGATTGGGTAAAATGTGCTAAATAAATGCAGTACTATGGAGGTATGCCTGAACCATAGGTGGGCTCGTATCTGTAGCACTGCATGAATTTCCCCAGAACATCTTCAGGAACACACGTAATTCCTCATCTATAATTTGAGATTGTGCTGAGAGACTTCAGGGTTATCGACTCCCAAATTCATATGCTAGAATGTTCATAGCTTGCGGACTTGAGTGTTGTTATTTTTTGTTAGGTATGTAGAGATATTGTTGGAATGTTTGCAGTACCAAGAGGTCTTTTGATTTTCCCTTCACATAATTCCAGAAAATTTGAAATTGGACAGAAACTCTGACTGTGATCTGGTCCAAATTCCTGCTTAACTAGTCACCTAGAGCTTATTGCCCAGGACCATGGCCAGACAGCTTTTGAATATCTCCAAGCAGGGAGACTGCGCAGCTGCTCTGGGAAACCTGTGCCAGTACTCAGTGAAAGAAGTGTTTCTTGATGTTTCATTTTGCACCCATTGCCTCTGGTCCTGTCACTGAGCACCACGGAAAACAGCCTGGCTCTGTCTTCTTTATATCCTTCTTTCAGATAATTTTTCACATCAAAGAGATTCCCCACTGAGTCTTCTCTTTTCCAGGCTGAACAGTCCTGGCTCTCTCAGCCTTTCTTTGTAAGACAGATGCTCCTGCCCCTTAATCATCTCTGGGCCCCTTTGTTTGGCTCTCTCCAGTGCCTGTCTTGCACTGAGAAATGCAGAGCTGGACACAGGACACAGATGTAGTCTCCCTAGTGCTGAGTAGAAGGGAAAGATACCCTCCCATGACCTGCTGGCAGCACTCCTCGTGCAGCTGAGGCCAGCACTGGCTCCTTGCCACAAGAGAACATTCCTGACTCGTGCTCAACTTGGGAGCCACCATAACTCTCAGTCTTTTTAGGTAAACCCACTTTCCAGCTGGGTGGCCCCAGCATACATTTGTGCATGCGGTTGTTCCTCCCCAGATGCAGGACTTTGCAGTTCCTCTTACTGAACTTGATGAGATTCCTCTCAGCCCTCTTTTCCAGCCTGCTAGGATCTCTCTGGACGCAGCTCAACTCCTTGGTGGATCAGTCACTTCCTCCAGTTTTGTGCCATCAGAAAACTTTTTGAACTACACTCTGTCCCATTACCCAGATCAATAATGACAATATTACACAGGAGTGGACCCAGTATTGACTCCTTAAGAACAAGTTCCTAGAAAGGAGAAGAGAGAATGGAGGGCTATGAGGACAGCACTATCTATCAGCTGCTTGAGCAAGACAGTTGAGCAGAGGTGAATGCAGAAGTCAGATGCTAAACTTAGTCATCTAGTGCAATAGTTGGGATTTCAAGCCTGATATGGAATAGTATCTGCAAGGGACCTGGGTCTCTTGTGGGTCATATGTCACATAAACTAGTCCCATGTGATTTTTCTAGGGCCAAAAATGGTGAGAATTTTCTGCTGTTAAGTATAATGGAACACAGTGTGTGTCTACCAAGCTACCATTGTTCTAAGCTTCCAGGAAGATGTGCAGTTTCTCCACTTTACAGCCTGGATTATGTGCACACCTCATAAAAATAAACGTATGATATGGCATCTATTATTTTTCTTCTGTGGAACTGTTTTCTATGTTAGTTACATAGGAGCTTTCTCTCTGAATGAAATGAAATGTTTATGTTATTATCGGAAGGTACAAAAATCTCTACAGTTTCTCAGAATTACTGTGCATCAAGTATTCTACCTTCAAGGCATATTTTCACTTTTCCAATATTTTACTATGTTACAAAATTTATACATTAATTCCAGAATTATTTTATTTGTATTATCCCATCTGGTTTAAGACTCATTATATATGCCCATTACATTATTTGAGTTTCTCCAGCAATTTTGTACCGACAATTTTGCTGGCTAATAAATACGTTAATTTGCCATGAATCACCTTGCACTTCCTATTGTAGATAGTGCATTGCATGATGTTATTAAAATCTTCATATGTATAGCTCTTCATAGATGTTCACAATAAGTTAAGCTTAAAATTTTAATATGTTGCCATCCTAAGCTTAAAATTTTTAAATCACCTTACTGATTGTATTGAAGGTCGAATTTATAGCAATTAATTTCAATTTAGAAAATTGCTGAGTCAAAAAAATGAAAATAGTCATGCATAAAAGAGGAAAAATCCTGTCTTAAGTTACTATTCTGCAATATGCATCTTAAGTTTCTTTATGTGATTTCTCAGCTGTTACTTTGTACCTCTCTTGCGTTTGCATAACGATCAGAATGGAGAGGCAGTATCAAGAATGTCAAATGAAGGAAACCAGTAATGCCAAAAATTACCATCAATTTATAATCAACAAATTAGAGCTCTGCACATAGCGAAAGTGATAGAGGGAAGCAGGCGGTGCTGCAATGTACACACCAAGGTTATGCTCTGACAAGTGGCACCAGCCAGGACTCCCATCAATCAGGTATTCTCAGCTGAAGCTGCAAACACTGAATTTATTTTGTGAAGTGATCACTATTCACTAGCCAGCAGAATGAAATTGTCTCATTTGTTTTCAGACATCAACTCACCTGATCTTTGAACCTGAACCTGCTGTTGGTGTTAATAACACTTGCTATTGTACTCTGCTAATGCCCAGTTGTAACAGATCCATTTGAAGTAAGTGCTCTGCAAATACCCTGCTGGAAGTAACCTTTGCCCAAAATAGTCTGCGCCCTAATCTGAAATTAATTCAATCAGTGCATATGTGATAAATGAGGGAAGAAGAGATCTCTTAAATGTTGCTATGAAGTAACATATTATTCAAAGCAGTTGAAAGGTAAAAGAGATGTCACTTTAATCGATAAACTTGTGAATAATAGTAATTGAAAGAAAATGTGCAATGGGGTCAGAAAAATTATGCAAGTTAAACTGAATGAAATGAAAAAAAAGCTCTTTTGATTGGAAGCTTTCAGTGAGCTTGGGAAGTTGTAGAAATCACCATAAACTTAATGTAAATGTTATTAAGATGAGAAAAAACAGTCTGTATAAAGAACCCATGACTTGATTTGGTGCCCGTGTGGACTTTACTTTTCTGGAGAGCATTTTGTTCAGCTTTTGCACTTCTTCCTGCAATGCTTCTCCACAGCCCTTTAAACTGTGTTGGAATCTGCGGAGTTGTAGTTCAACATTTGAGTCTGTACTGTGTAAGAGTTGCAATGCTCTGACACTCTGGGTGCTTTTGAGGCTAAGCAGTAAGTTTTTAATGTCTGGTTTTGTTTTTGTTTGGGATTTTTGGTTGGTTTTTTTGGGTTGGTTTGTGGTTTGGTTTTTGGTGGTGTTGTTGTTGGTTTGGTTGGGGTTTTTTGGTGGGGGGAGGGTGTTTGGGGTTTTTCTGTTGCCAAAGACACTTAGATACCTCAAGTTTGGGTTTTGACACCAGATGTGAGGTAAAAAAATAACAGGAATATCTATGTATGCATGTGTATATTAACTGTGTATCTATATGTATATATTCATATACAGATGAAGGAAGATGGCAGTTTTAAAGACATTTTTATAGATCCTGCATCTTCTGATAACATGAAATTAAAAAGACAGAATTTCTTCTTGCAGATTTCTCCAAATTATTTATTCTTTCTGCTCTCTGTCTTTAAATTTCCTGTAAAATTCAGTTCAAATTAGAGCATCTCAGTTCTCCTCAGGCTAATTGTCTTCCCAGCTCTTCAGTAAATAACATCTTAGGAGAGGATAGCAGCTGGAGAGTGGTTAGAAGTTGTCTTAATCACCAGACAAAAATCCATCTCTTCCAGCTTTGGTGCCTGTGGGTAACTGGGAGCTATTTTATTTACATTAAATTTGTACAACTTCCTACTGCCTTCTGCAAGCTCTTTCTTCTTGCAGCCTTTGCTTCTGCTTTCCTCCCAAATTTCATGTAGGTTGCCAAAATACAACCATAAGATTTTGACTGTATTAGTTGTATTCTTGTTATTATGAATCCAGCCATATCTGGGATAGTGCAGAGAAACTTAAAATACCAGAATATTACTAATGATAGAGAAAGAGCAGTGTAAAGGTTTTTTGCAAGCAAAGTTAATGGCAAAATGAAAACTAAGAGCTTAGCAGGCGTAGGTGAAGAAAGTGAGTGAGTTTTCCTAAGGTCTGAGACCTTTGTCCTTCATCTACACAGCCTTTCCTTCTCACTACTTGTAGAAAGGCTGAGGGGGCGTACAGAGAATGCTGTTCAGATTGGTGGTATACACAGGAAGCAGTAGAATCACTAATACCCCATTGTTCTAACACAAGTTGAAAAAATCGGTCTGGTATTTGGTTCAATAATTCATTTTACAAACACTAAGTCAGACAGACACAGAGGTAAACCACTCCAAAGATGGAGCTTGGCAGGGCATAATGGCACAGGAATTGGCACTCTACGTGTTTGGTTTGGCTAAGTCTTTCACCCTTAGATGAAGGGGGAAGGATTTCTGCTCTAGCCCCCTCCTACGCCCCCAGGATGTCTTACATGCTATTGTTTCTTTCAAGACGCGTAAGTACTAAAGACATGCTCATTGTAATTTTTCAAATACCCTGTTGGTAAATGACCTTTGCAGTATGGCATATATCCCACTTTTCTGATGCCTATTTCCTAACTAAATTGTTTTGTTCTCCACAGCCTATTGTTTCCTTCTTTTCATTTATCTTCAAATAATAAAGCACTTAGAAAAGTGGTATTTTTGAACTGAAAAACAATTAACCTCATATGGGCTTTAGTGCTTACAGGGTACCAGACATCCTGCTGTATATCTACAGATGGCTCTCATTTGGATTCACATAGAGCATGCTGGATTTGGACATCCTGCAGTCTCTGTTAGTGGCTCAGTAAAATTAAAATGTTTGTCTTTTGTGCTGCCACAGGTTACAGCAGTCATGATGGTCAGTGTGTTGAATAGATTAATGAGAAAAAGAGCAGAATAACTATAAATTTTAAAAAAACACTGCATGGTCAAAGTTGATTGTTAGATTGTCCTGGGCTCCCTCTTCAAGGCAAAGAAGGGGCACAGATATCTTCTTGCATGGGTGATGTGATCTGTGTTCACCGACAGCTACAATGAATTCAGGAGGATTGCTCAGAATTAATGGTGCCCTAAATAAAGCAAAAGCTGTGAAGATGCTGCAAAACTAACACTACCTCACTACTTGCAGGAAAAGGCTGTACATCACATCTCTTCAGATGGTGGCAAACCTGCCATTCTAATTTTCATTTCTGCCCTTTTCAGGTTTCTGTAGTAGTGTAGTCCTCTCCTCATTACACAGTGCAAGCCAAGGCTAGAAGTGACAACCGTGAACATTGGCATGCCTCAGAGAGGGGGACTGAAGCATGAAAGACAACCAAAATAACTCTTGCATTTAAAGTGGAACAATTTTCATATGGCACTGAGGGAAAATGCTGTAAGTGGAGACTGAAATCAGTCATAGATTCAGTATCTGTATGTTTATTCAAAATCAGCAGAAACAGTAGAATTTTTTTAAGAACAAAAACCTTTCATTTATTATTTTTTTACATTAAAATATTTAAATTTTGAGGCATAGAATAATTTATGCAGCATTCGAAGATTGAAATACTTAGTATTTTAATTTAGATTAACTACTTACGTATTTCAGATTCACATGTGTAAATTAGAAAGCAAGAAGACAAGATGTATAAACATCTCTAAAATAATCCAAGTACACCCTGAAATTTCCAGTGGTTTTTTTGCATTTGTTTGATCAACATCTTGAAAATGCCCATTTCAGTCTTCCTCCCCTACTCCCCCTTTCTGCAAATTTCTTGGTTTTGATAAAAAACCCAAACAGTGCATTTTTAGTTCTTATGGTTTTGGTGAATTGGTAACAGGACTGAAATATCACCAGCATTAGGAAGAGCTAGATTAGTATATTAATATTGTAAAATCTCTTCCATCATCAAACTACCAAACAATTTTTATAGAACAGTATTCAGAGCAGAAGTTAATCTTCACAGCCTTTGACTCAAGCACAGTGGGAAACTATTACTGCCGGGGCCTTCTAAAGAGACCATCAAAAGACATCAGTCTCTAGTTCACAAGGGCAGCAACAGGATGCTCCTCAACAGTCCTGTGCTGGCATCTGTCTCAGCTTCTCCTTCATGCTGATTTTGTCCTATGCCTGTCAGAATTTTTTTTTTTTTTTTCAGTTGTGCAAATGCAACTACTTTTTTAAAAGGTCATAGCTAATAATATCTGCTTACTGGTGCTATCAACCATTTAGGACTATATAATAAGTTCTGATTCAAATCAATACCAAAATAAGCTCCGGTTTTTCCAGTATAAGATAAACTAACTGCTCCATATGTGCAAAAGAGTCCTAGACATTCACAAAGATCATACATCTTTTAAATTTGTCAAACTTACACCATGATAGGTAATTTTTTAAAAATGGATGAAACAGTCCTCTAATAGATGCCTCTTTTGACAAGGATTCTACACAGCAAAATATGTCTTGGAAAAATTCTCTAGAGAAATATACATATTTTCCTGAGAGCACAGTGAAACCTCAATAATTGCAGAATGTGCTTCCCTGCCTCTGTTTTTTGTAGATATTCTTCCTAGTGACAGACTGTTGCTTGCCTCTATCCAAATTAAGAATCTACTGGATAGTTCCACAAAGATCACAAAATTCCAATACCTGCCATCCCATTAGAGATTCGGGAGAGGCCTTTATTTCTCTTTTCCACAGCCCCAAATTGCCACTGATCAAATATATGCCACTTTATGACATCCATCTGTCAGAAGAATCTCTTTTAAATTTTTAGACCAGAAAATAAAGTAATACTCCCTACCTCTTCCCTCCATATCAACATGAAGGCAAAACAGCAATTAAGGCTTGTCAGGTCCTACCTTTCAAGCATCTGTTATTAAGCTTGGAACAAACAGCTCTATTTTCTATTCACCTAGCAATCGCAGGCAGCAGTCAGGGTTCATGCTATTAGATCAATTGCCTGCAGCTTGTCACCAGCTCAGAGTTTAAATGAGCACAGCTGTCTGTCTCAAAACGATCCTACGGAAATTTTGCTTGCCTCTTTTTCTGATAAGCCACAATTCTTCCCCCATTTTTTTCTCATCACGCAGCACTTGACTGATTCATTTTCTCCTATCTTTCCTCTGGCCTTGGCAAAACTAGTCTGCAGTCATTCTAGAAGCATGTAGGTCAGAACAGTGAGGAACAAGAACTCAATATTCATTCAGCTTTCAGGCTCCTACTTGCCCTTCCTATCACATTTTATGGTACTTCAGCTTATGCATTCAGGCAAAATACTGTATAGAGGATAAACTGAGGCGTGCACATAACACCACGCACAAGATGATCCTCTGTCTTCTCTTCACCATCTCATCTTTGTTTTTTCCCTGTGCATGTTCCCAGCACGCCCCTCACACAAAACAAAGCCTTCTCGGTTAGGTTCAGCAAGACCTCTGTAAAATTGTATCAGTCATTGTTGCCTTCTCTTGAACTTTGAAGGCTGTTCTGGTATTATTAAAAGGGGAATTTGGAAAAAGCTGTGAGCTTTTATAGAAATACAAAAGTATTTGCCAAATTATGCCTTATTTCAGTTCTTTGAAAAGCCCTTTTCTTCTCCACAGACTCCTAGGTATTGCTCAGCTTTTGTTTGTGTGTTTTATTGTAAAAGCAATGGTAACATTTTTTTACAAAATACATATTAATGCTGTTTATTGAACTTAGTATCAAAATTTCTTCTATTTTTAAAATGAATTTATTTTCACTGTTTATTCCTATACCATATTCTATCCTATACAATAATTTCTGTTTTATTCCTTTTAGTATTCTCATAAACCAAATGGGTTATAGCATAATAGCTTTTTCCATATCCTGCTTGTAAAATGAAATATAATAAATTACTTCCACTTTAAGTTAAATCACATCTTAACAGGTATTTGATTTCTTGTCTTTTTTTTCTGTAATTTGTTCATTTATAAAGAGCATTTTTCATAGTTTGTGTGATATCGTCTATTCACATCCTTTGAGTCAGACCAAGATGTAAATGCTTCAGCTGATAGCAATATATTCTCCTTATGAGTTATGTGCAAACATAAACACATCTTTGAGGACAGAAATTTAAAAAAAACCCTGGAGACACTTGCCTTTTTTTGAGCATCTGATACAAAAAGTATATGCAGCAGACTTAAAGCCCTTCAGAGTTCTGATCCCAGTGCAGATATGTTGAGATCCCTCCTGTGTCCAGGTTCTTAGCTGAACTAACTACATCTTAGTCTAGAGAGGAATAGAAATTGCCCCTGTGTACATCTCTCCAGCCTTTGACTGAAATGGCACCTTTATTTTTACTTTTCCAACAACTCTTTTTTCATTTTTTTGGACATAACTGTGTCCAATATGACATGGAAGATGTAATGCCCTCCAATTTTCTGTAATGATGGTGTCTTTCCTCAAAAGTAAATTGATTTCCATCTTTGCAAAATTGACTCATTTTAAAATGTTTCAGTTCCAAAGGGAACATGATTGTGCCTTGTGAAACAAGTTCTTTTGGCTTTTTTGCCATTACTGGTACTGTTTTATTTCTTCCTTTGCACTCAGTGGACTAATGGAACTCACCTGTGTTGTATTTTGTTCCAAAATTCTGTTCTCATTCAAAAAGACTGTGTGTCTAGCATTTCCCTTTGCAATGCCAACCTTAAAAAAAAAAACCCAGCTAATTTGAAGAAATTATATTTTCTCAGTATCTGCAACACTCTAAACCAGTATTATTCATAAGTGTGAAAACCTTCATAGGAATTAGTAAGTTTATAATTGTTTGTAATTGTTAATTATGACATTTGCCTTAAGAAAAAGCAGCTATTATACTTACTTCCTGCTTACTTCCTACTGTACTTACTTCCTTGTTTTTCTTAACAAGTCTACAGTATAATACGGTCTTGTCAGTACAAAAATACATAACTTAATGGAGGCCATAAAGATACACTCTTATTGCTGCAATGTATTTGATTAGAAAAAATGTATTATAGGAACTAGTATATTATTCATTGCTAGTTTTCAACTAGATTAAAAAAACTGTACAACATTTTAATGGTATCACTAATATTAAAATAAGTCATTGACACTGACCTTTCCCATGTGTGTTTGACTTCTGCCTGCTGCAGTCTACAGAATTTCTGAAGGTAGTGTAGCAGCAGAATTGTTCATAGTCAGCACGTTGTTTTTATTTAAAGCAAAGAACATAACACTATAAAAATCTGTCCTAGGGAAAGAGAGAGAGAGAGAGAGACTTGATCATTCCTTTTCTTATACCATGGTGTTCATAGGATATTTGCTTGCACTGTGGTTTCCTTTTACATTGTCAAAGATAAAATTATATTTAAATGTGCATTAGATCCGGAGATCCTGATTCAATTTCAGACATAAACCTACATTTCATGGTATCTTTTTCTTTGTTAGAATAACAGTAGCATTACATCCAATTATCTTTCTTTGTGGGAGACTTGGAATCTCTGTCTCACAAAGGACATGGGATATGAGAATGCTGACTTTACACTGTGGGGTTTTTTTTGTCAAATGATAAAAATGGTAAGGTTAGCATCACTCCTTCTGGGATCTTTGCAGGTTTGATTCTTGCAATTTTTGAAGTGGGTATGCTGGAAAAAAACCCCTGTCTGTATCCACATTCCCTGCGAGGCAAAATGAATGCACTGTTCCTTAGAGGACTACCTCAGGCATTCTGAAAAAATTTAAAGTGTAGATTTTGCTTACATTATGTAAAGTGTGAATTCAATGCAACTTTCATTGGTGTTAGTCATCCCTTACTTTGACTGAAGTCCTCTTGGACATTATGGGATTTCACAATGGCTGTGTTTTTATGTAAAGGATACCATGGATCCTACAATTTCTTTCAGTAAGATGTCTTCATGTAAATAGAACATTTTAAAGCAAATAAGCTTAAGATTTATGGTGTTTATCATATGAGGGACTTCTTTATTTTTTATACTATATTGGTTTTGTTGATATGAAAAACATTAGTTTTTAATGTTACTTTGCATATTTAGGAAAACAAGCAAATTGTATAATCTCTGAAAAAAATTCTTTCTTCTGAATATTTTTGTCTCCTAGGCTACAAACTGTAATCATAACAAGTTTCTGGCACAATTTCATCTTTGTGATAGAAAGCATATTTTCATCCAAACAGCAAATTCCTAGGATACACTTTCTTGTTGGTGTTTCTAGTTAAGTAGACTTTTTTTTTTTGTGGTTGAATGCAGCTCTCCAATGTAAACAACTCATAAAAATGGTAACTAGTACTTTTGAGTTTTCTATTTTTAAATTCCATCAATTCTGTGCTAAGTCCATGTCTCAGATGGAAAGACAGGCTCAGGGGCTTGCATTTTTTTCATAACTGAAAAGAAATACTCCATCTTGCTTTAAATAGTGGGGATGTGAAGGGCTACAAAGATTTATAAATGTCAATATCTCTTTCATGATACCTACTTTTCGTTCTGTTACTGTTTCCTAATCTAATCAGGTTAAAACCAGTTTTATGCCTTTGGTGTATGTCAGGGACATACTAGGTCGTTTCTACTTACAAAGATGGGAGTCCTTTGGTAAATGCTCTATGCTCAGAGCCAGTGACTGTTTTCAATCTCTTCTACTCATAGGACACAAACCCCCAAATCTCTTTCCTTCTGAAACTGAATTCTCATCATGCTTTGGAGATGTGTCTCCTCTTTGTTAAAATATCACTTGACACAGAAGTGAATCTGTAGGTGAAAACTGAAATCATATTAACAAGCAGAGAAAACTTATACAAATGCCTGAACAAAGGAAGGAGTGTGCAGAAGAGAAGGATGTTTAGAAATCTATCTGCACAAATATCATGACCAAATGTTTACTTAAATTTTGGAAATGGCATATATAAATGGTGAACTTAAAGGAATGAATAACAAGTTTGGATAATAGGGGAACTGCAAATGTTCTATGAAGGAGTAGAGTAGAAACCCAGGGTGGTCTTTCTGCCCATCACCTCTGTGAATGATGCTTGGCACTCCTCTGGATGCTCCTGATGGACCATCAGAGTCCAGGGAGACATACTATGGTGCATAAAAGTTGTATGTCCTTTCTTTCTTCTTTGTCCCTCTGTGAACAGGTGCCAGAGGGCACAGGTTCTCTTCTCCCCTCCCTAGAACATAGAGGTGTAGACACACTGGATTTCTTTTCAGTTATATTCTTTTCTAAAAGGAAAAAAATATCATTAGAAAAAATAAATTATTCTTTAAGCAGGTGGCTTATTTAAACAACATGCATTGACAGTATGAAGCAAAAAAATCCCTACATGAGAGATGTTTTACAAGAGTCTGAACAAAGCAATCCTAATTGCATGTGTGCAAAATAGTTGTAGTTTCTACTAAAATAACAATAATGCTCATGAATATAATATCTCAAACTGAAAGATAAATAAGCAAAATACCAAGTTGTTCTGAGGGTACCCACCTCCCAAAGCTGGAAATTAGTGATCAGTTGAGTGAAGCCCCCAAAATGTAGGAGGAAATGGTTAGTGACCTGCTATGCTAATTAGACACATACAAGTCTATGCAGTCAGATGGGAGCCACTGAAGGGTAATGAGGGAGCTGTGAAAGAGCTTTCCAAGCCACTTTCAATCTTTTACCAGCAGTCCTGGTTAACCAGAGATGTCCCAATTCACTGGAAATTATCAAATGTAATGCCCATGTACAAGAAGGGTCAGAAGGATAATCTGGGGAACTACAGGCCTGTCAGCCTCCCCTCAGTGCCCAGGAAAGTCATGGAGCAGATCATCCTGTCTGTCATCACACAGCATCTGCAGGACAACGAGCAGATCAGGCCCAGCCAGTGTGGGCAGATGATGGTTAGCAAAACTCATCTCCTTTTTTGACCTAGTAACCTGCTGAGTAGATGAAGGAAAGGGTGTTGTCTACCTAGACTCCAGTAAGTGGTTTGACACCATCTCCCACAACATTCTCCTGGAGAAACTGGATATTTATGGTATGGATGGATGGCTGGGCACGGAGAGTGGTAAGGAATGGAACTGCATCCCATTGGTGTCGAGTCACTAGCGGTGTTCCCAAGGCTCAGTATTGGGGCTCTACTATTTAGCATCTTTATCAATGATTTGGATGCAGGAATTGAGGACATCTTCAGTGAGTTTGCAGATGGCACTAAGTGGGGCTGCTGGAGGGTAGGAAGGCTCTGCAGTGGGATCTGGACAGCCTGGATCGATGGGCTGAGGCCAATTACATGGGGTTCAGCAAGGCCAAGTGCCAGTGCCCACACTTGGGTCACAGCAACCCCAGGCAGTACTGCAGGCTGGCGGAGCAGCAGCTGGAAAATTGTCCAAAGGAAAGGGACCTGGGGGTGCTGGTTGCCAGCCAGCTGAACAGGATCCAGCATGTGCCCAGGTGGCTGAGAAGGCCAGTGACATCCTGGCCTGTATCAGCAATAGTGTGGCCAGCAGGACCAGGGAAGGGATTGCCCCCTGTACTTGACACAGGTGAGGCCACACCTCAAGTGCTGAGTCCAGTTTTGGGTCTCTCATTTGAAAATAGATGTTGAGGTACCTGGAGTGTGTCCAGAGAAGGGCAACAGAGCTGGTGAAGTGTTTGGAACACAAGTCCTATGGGAATCGAGCTGAAGGAGCTGGAGTTGTTTAGTCTAGAGAAAAGGAGTCTCAGGATTGACCTTATTGCTCTTTAAAATGACCTGAAATGGGATTGCAACCAGGTGGGAGTTGATCTCTTCTGCCATGTCTCAAGTGAAAGAATGAGAGGAAATGGACTTAATCTGAGCCAGGGCATGTTCAGGCTAGATATTAGAAAAATATTTTTCATTAAAAGAGTGGTTAGGCATTGGAATAAGTTGCCCAGAGAGGTGGTAGAGTCACTGGTTCTGGAAGTGTTCAAGAGGCCTCTGGATGTGGCACTTGGGTATACAGTTTAGGAGTGATTTTGGTGGCTCTAGGTTGGAGATGGAATAAATTATCTTGATGATCTTTTCCAGCTTGATGATTCTGTGAAACCTGCAGAGACCATTCAGAGAAAAGAAAAAAGACAGAAAAAAGCTTTACAAGCAGTCTGGTAACCTGCTTGACAGATTATCTACTTTTATATGAGTAAAAAGTAAACTGAACGTGAAATGTAAAGACGGGACTTTGGAGACACAGTTCATGTCTTTAAATAATGGTGCAGTGAACTGCCAGGTTGTTCAGGACTGGCTCAAGTACAATCCTCAACTCTGAATATATTAAGTAATCAGTCACAAGGACCTGTGTGACTAATATTTTCTCCTATAAAATTTAGGAACACAAACTTGGCTTGTAATGAAATGTGATGAAGTGAGACTTTCTTGGAACTTAATTTTGCCCCTGGATAGATCAGCACCAGACAGGAAATTAGATGTCTCTGATTAAAAGGAAAACCAATTTGATGACCATAACCACAAAAATCCCCATCATATCTAGTCTGTGCATACCAAAGGGACTTCTGACAAAAAAAACCTCCCAAAAAACCAACAAAAAAGTGTATTTTCTAAATGGTTTTCTAAATATTAACTTGCAGAAGAAAGGTAGAGGAAACACTGACTTGAAAAGACCAGACCAAATGATTACCAGAAGTGTCCTGGGGCCTTTGTCCATGACTATGACAGATTTCCTCAGATTTCTGCTGTTAAACCTAACAGATCCCTAACAGACTATTTTTCTTTGTTTGAATAAATTGCCTCTTGAACTGGCAAGTGACTTTCAGATAATGTCCTTAAATTTAATTTTTGCTAGATATGCAAATTTGTTCACTCTTTCAAAAGAGTTGAAACTTATGTCTCAACATGATGATTCTGACCTTTGATTTGTTAGCAATATTAATAATACATTATTAATTAAGCTTTTTTACTTTGAAGAATCTAATGGGTATTTAAGCTTCTACTTCTTGCCTTTCAAAAGCAGACAGAATAATGCTTGCTTTCTACTTCTGGAAACTAAGTTTTTTTCCAGGCAAGGACACCTTTTCTTATATTTAAAAGACAAACTGTACTGAAGTCGTAGGGAAGAGCTTTCATAGGGAAGGAAGGGAAATAGGCTGGAAAAATTAGGTCATGGTAGTAGTGGGAGCTTCTGGTATATGGTAGTTACCAGAAGGGTTGTTGCACTTCATCTCACCTAAGCTCAGATGAATAGTACTTTTTATAGTGTTTTAGGATTCAAAAAGTAAAAGCAATATATAATTACTTTTCATTCAGTTCAATCTTCAGAAAAATAAAGACCAGAGTAAATTTCAGATAAGAATCTTCCCTCTCCCCAATTCCTCTGACTTTTATTAAAATAAGTGTTAGTTTAATGAATTTATTTTGAGCATTACTCAGTTTTATGTCAAGACACCCTTTCCAGTACTTTTCAGTAGGTGTCCTGTCTGACATTTCTGTGTAGTGTCTCCCAGGAATAATAAAATCTCTTTCTTGCCTGTAGGTTCCATTATCTACCTTACTTTTCCCCTCACTTGGAATAACTACCTTGAGTGACTCACGAGGTCTTAATAACACTGAAAGTTAAGAGAGCCTGTATTAAAATGTAGTGACCCTCAACTTCTCTGTTTGGCCAAGTGACAGGAAAAATAGTCAGTTACATGGAAAGCATTATTACTGATTTTCATCTCCTGCTAGCTCAGATTTGATTTCAGAATGCCTGAAAAGCTTAAGGCGAAACCCAAACCTTGGATCATATCCTCTCCTGACATGATGCTTTGCTTGAGGATGGAGAGTAGTCCTGTTCCAATCAGAGCCAAATTCAGCCGGACTTTACAGCAAATCCTGAGCAGATTCCTAGGTCATGGGTGGGGAAAGAAGCCTGACTGTTGGAGGATTGTACCAGAGCAGGTGCCCACTGGCCCAGAAACAAATGTCACATTGACATGGTAGCTGCCTCCAGCAGACAGCAGCAGTGAGGGATAGCCACAGCTCACTGATGTGCAGTGCAATGGCATGGATGAACCTTATTGGGAAGCTCTAACACAGATCCCTGCATCCCCAAGTTTGGGAATCTGTTTATGCCAAACCTCCTTGAAATAGGGGTGAGAATCAATTCCCTGTCTCCTTAACGTGCCTTGTGCATCACAGAGAACAAAATTCCTAGCTTCAGATGGTGTCCTGGTTTCAGCTGGAATGAAGTTCATTTTCTTCCTAATACCTAATACCTTTCTTCCTGCTTCCTTCTGCCTGGTACAGTGCTGTGTTTTGATATTAGTAGAGAATAATATATTGATAACACACTGATGATTTGGTTGTTGCTAAGTAGTGCTTACTCTAAGTCAAGGACTTTTCAGTTTCTCATGTTCTGCCAGTGAGCAAGTGCACAGGAAGCTGAGAGGGAGCATGGCCAGGACAGCTGACCTGAATTGAACAAAGGGATATTCCAGACCAAAGATCACCATGCTCTGTATATAAATTGGGGAAGCTGTTTGGCAGGGGCCAATTGCTGCTTGGGACTGAGCCAGTGGGCATTGTGCACCACCTCTCTCTCTCCCATTATTAAAGTATTTTTGGGGTTTTTTAATTATTAAACTCATCTTACTTCAACACAAATGTTGCTTAGCTGCCAGCTAGGGTTAAACAACAACAGGTGGATGCAGATACAGTGAAGTTATCTCTGCTAACAGATGAATAATTTCCCTGATTACATCAAGAAAGCTCAATACAATATGTATATATTGTATTGTTTTTAGTTTGTAATTAAACAATGTCATTTGGATTGTCATTTTTCTCTGAGATAAGCATTTTATTCCAATTTATTGCAGGTTTCACACTGTGGAGACTCCTTAAGGTAGAAGCATTTCCTTTGTTTTTGGTGGAAATTAACAGCATTCTAAAATACCTTGATATGGTGGAAATTAGGTTTCTGAGACCAGGAAAAAAGAGTGTATGCAAAGGAGATTTTTCTCAGGAAAATCATTAGTATACAGCTGCTCTGCAAGGTGCAATGTATGGCAATAATCATTCTCCAGAGCTTTATCTTATTTAAATTGGTCACCTACTAAAAGGCCTGGGCTGGATTTGTGGAGCATATTAGGTGAATAACACAGAATTGCTTTATGGCAAATGCATTTTTTAGCTGCTATAGGATATATTACATATAATTCTTTGGTGCTGACTTATGGGCTTGACAATACACATCGGGCTGTTTAAATCATTAGAGTGTTATTTTTCTTTCCCAGAGGAATCATAATGGGAAGCCCTGCTAACCTGTCAGCTCTACTCTGCCCTCCTTTCCACCTTTGTTGTATGAAACCTTAAATATGTAGGTGGGATTCCTGGAGCTTGGCTCATTTCAGAGCAGCCTGGGGACTGATTTGGTTGAGCTGCCCAAAGCCTGTAAATTCTGGACAATTGGATGGAAACAGGAGGCCAAGTTCAAGGGTAGAAAGCTGGGTGAAAGTCTGATGATTTGTGTATCCAAGGCTTTCAGGTGGAATGTTTTCCCCCTCAGTCATAAAAAGTAAAAGGAGGTGTGATCCCTCAATGTTACATCTGTTTTTAAAAAAAAAAAAAAAAAGGGAGAGAAGGGTAACTCCAGTTTGGGAGGAGAATTTAGATTGAATTGTGTATTGTTGCAGTGGAGGCTGAGTTTTGGGATTCTGTCAGGGGAGGGGAAATTTTTTGCATGACCATAATGCTATTCATAACTGTAAGGATAATCCTTATGTTGAGACTGGGAAGGCTGAAGAAAACTGTGGATAGTATTGGTGTCAGAAGGCAGTAAGACAAAAAGGAAAATTCAGACTCTCATAAAATGAAGTAAGATTCAGGGCTTTCCTGGAAAATAGAAACACCACTAAACATAGAGATTCAGAAGTACTGGAGCAAGAAACCCATGAGACTATAAATATATTCCAAAATCCGCCAATGTATTACTTGCACTATAAAAGCAGCATAAAAATAATGGATATTGCTGTTTATATAAATTATGAGTTTGAGTCTGTTGTCAGATTTTATCTGAAAAGATGACATAGGACACTTCTATTTTATCTGCATTTTCAGTCCATTATTCATATTGAAACATAAAACAACTTCAATCAAAGGGTCATCAGATGAACAAGGCATAGAAAAGACAACTACTCTCCAGTGACATCTCTTCAATCTCATTCAGTACAGATCATTTTTCACTGTGTCTGGAATAGGTTAAAATAGAAAAAAAACTAAACCCTTTTAAAATTTTATAATTTTTAAAGTTTGTCTTGTTCCTCAGGTTTTAAATTAGTTATGATTTTTTTCTTGACATCATTAAAACAAATAATATGGAAGATGGATATTTTCTGCTTGTTTCTTTGGTTTTCCTTTAGGCTACTGAGCACAGTATTTTAAATGCTTTCTAAATTGCTTTTCTGTTTTGTGTTTTCTTTTTACTTTTTCCCTTATTTTTTTTTACGTGTGCTGCTCTGTAACTTTTGTTAAATATTACATATTCTAAAAGATTTCTGAGAGACAGAGTTAAAGGTAATTTTTTTCCCAAGATTTTCCTAAGGAGGGGCAAAATAATAAAATTCAGTGACTCCAGATGTCTGTCATTTTTCGGATGCAAAAAGTCCTCATTTCCTCATGCAACAGACTTGGACTAGCATTCCACAAACAGCGGCATCCTGTTCAGAGAGACTTTCTTCTATTGCTTGGAAGGCCTGATTTGACTGATGAATGAAAAGGCGAACTCAGTTGTTGTCTAATGGGTAGCCCAGTCATCTTTAAATGTTGAAGATAAAAGACACGTTGAACTTCCCTCAACACTGTGAGAAGTGTCAAATTTGAGTTTCACAAACTCCTTTCATAACTTTAGCATCCTATATTGCTGAAGAGTTGTGGAATTTTGTGACTTACGTGGATGATTTTAAAGCACATTATCAAGTGCATTATTAACTGAATTTGAAATGAGGTTAGATTTCAGGGAAAGCTCAATCGACTTTTTTGCAATGGTACTTGACTTTAAATGCAATCCTGATTTCAAATGAGCTGAATGGGTGTTTTCAGAAGTTCCTCTCTTTCCTGAGCGTGGAAGCCTTTAAAATATTTAGTAAGCAATATAATTTTCAAACCCCTTGAATTTAGCACAAGAACTGCTGTTAAAGACTATTTCATTACTTAATTTTATTTTTTCTTATTTAATCAACAATATATATACAATTGAGATTACTTTTCTCATGCTTTCCATCAGTTTTTGTGTTCAGACACTGATTTTTATTTTCTAGTTTCACACATGCAAATCCATACTCAAACACACCACTCTGACAAAACTGGTTTAAATGAAATCACTCCTTTGCATATTTATTTCTATCAATACTAAAGCTAGATAGTTTCAGGTTCTGAAATATAGAATTTACCTTTTCTTACCTAACATGTCCAATTTATAATTTTTGCATATTTCTGCAATTCTGAGAGCCAGCCAGAATTTGAAATATACTGTACATTTTTCTGTCAAATTTTGCTGACTCTTCAGCTTTGTATGAGCTTGGGGTAAAAATTCATATTTAGGGATTTAATCAAGGTAGGCCAAATCTTACAGCTTTTTGATGAATACTTTATTAGTTTAATACTAAGCTATAAGTTATTCTGCCGTAGAGTAAGAAAAATTACTTCTTACAATTAAGACGCCAACAGGTTGTTACTGCTGAAGTGTCTGTGACAATATATGCTGCTCAGTATACTGTAGAATCACAAAAGTTTCCGGGGTGTTTTACTTAGCTTTGCTATCAAAGGTGTTCATTGAAATCAGTGTTTCCATATCCATCTGTATAGGCAAGTGAATTGTGCTAATTAATCCCACATTTTCTGCAGTGACTTTTTTAGAACTATGTAGATGGAGAGTGTCAATAATGGAAGAAGTGAAAAATTCATGGGAAAACAGAGAAAGTTAAGTTTGCCATCATCATAGACCTGGAAGGATGATTTCTGTGGGGTTCCCACAAGTACCCAAGTGAGAACTCCTCCTAAGACGTGGCTGCTGATGCTCAAGACCAGGTTTGTTATCACGTAATTTTGGATCTGATCACAGGAAAATCTCAGAGGTAGTGAAAAGAACTGAGGGCAGAAGGATGATTTATATCCTTTGTTCCTGCCTGAGCTACACTGCAGTCTGCCCTGTGCCAGTGCCTGTGCCTTTAATCTCTCTGGCCTGACCCATCCATCCTTCCTGGACTGACTCCCTGATTTCACCTGGGACCTCCATCCTTGCTTTGGACCTCTGTGACTGTCTGGCTGTGGCCAGCTCTGGTCATCATCACGAGATCTACTCTGCCCTCCTTGTCTTGAAAACTACCAGGTCCTCCTGCAGAAATTCTGTAATTATTTAAGGGTTTTATATACTTTGAGGTTGTCTCAGGACTCTGTTTTCGTTCTGGATTTATGTGAATATGGTAGTAGACAGATAATATTAGAGAGTTTTGGGATAGGGCAAAAAAACTAGACCTTGGTCTTCTTCAAGTTATTATAGCCAAACCAGAGTCCATATTGCCTATAATCTCCACTGATTTGCTACATTAAATTTTTACATCTTAGGTTGATTGGAGGTGAGGTACTTTAAGCAGTATTCTTGATAATGCAGTAAGAGCGTGTTTTGTTGGTCTGTGATGGCTGTAGGCTGATACCTCCAAAAAGCATTCCTAGGAGGGCCTCATATGCAATTGCCGTGTAAAATTACAGGCAGGTTGACTGCATTATCCCCCAATTTGTTGCATTTAAATTGCAAAGTTAAGACAAGCCCTAGCCCCGAGGTCTTGTATAACCCTTACAGAGCCTGTGGCCAGTTGTCAGCAATGACAATATTGTATTTACCGGGTTACAGGATAGTACAGCCTTAAACCTAAGCAAGAAATTTGCATTAATATCCGAGTATCTAAGGAAAGCAGATGTGTCTATAGGGAAGCCTCTTTTATTCAGGTTTACTCTTATCTCATGGTTCACTTCTCAAGAGGAAATCTGCTGTTGGTACTAGACAGCTAAATAACTCCTTTCTGACCACTTAGGTTCTTCTAGAAGGTTGTGGAGATCCAGGCTATTTGCTACCCATCTGTGTATGGCTGAGGGAAGATGGAAAAATGATTTATGTGCTGTTTTTTCAGATCAGCTGATTCTTCTGTCAACCAACATGAATGATGATAATTGTCTCCATGAGAAGGTAGGACTCCAGTGCCTGAGTAGGAGCCATTGCAAAGGCAGTCTGTTTTTTCTTCCATTTTCTTCAGAGGAGGAGATGGGGAAAGGAAAGGAAAGAAAGGAAAGGAAAGGAAAGGAAAGGAAAGGAAAGGAAAGGAAAGGAAAGGAAAGGAAAGGAAAGGAAAGGAAAGGAAAGGAAAGGAAAGGAAAGGAAAGGAAGGAAAGGAAAGGAAAGGAAAGGAAAGGAAAGGCTTTTGTTTATCCACTTCTGACTGTCATTTTCATACTCTTCTTGGTTCCCCTTTTCAGAGCACAACTGGACTTGGGCTAGAAAGGGGGAGAAAAGGAAGGAAAACCACTGCAGGAGGAATCCTTGCAAGATGGTCCTTTTCACTATTGCACTTAACTTTCTGTGAAATACCACTTGGTTTTCTTTGAAAAATGAATGTTAAAGGCTAGAAGCTCAATTCATATATCTCATAAACATTTCAGCAAATGCATCCAAGTTGGCAACACTGGAACATTTCTGAGACATTTTGTAAATCAAAAGACAAAAAAAAAAAAAAAAAAAGCAAACTACCAACAAAACCTCCCAGTGCTCTGTTATTTTTACTGCCTACACTTGCCAATAACTTCTATTTTTTCTCCTGTTCTATTTCAGTCCAAATTCACAACAAAACAAGCTGTGGTTATTGCTTGGATGATGGGGCTGAGGAGATAAGAATATTCCTAAAATTCTCGGGCTATCAGTGGGCAGTTGTGAAGCTGTTACAGCATCATTAGAACTCCCCATATGTTGATATGTTAGAAATTCGGACCATTAATCACTGGGGTTGCTGATAACATTTCACCTTGGACCTATTCTAACACGAATGTCTTTGGCAATAAAACAACCCTTTGAATTAGCTTCTTGAATTGTACTGCCACCTTTCCAGTGTAAGCATGTCAATTTTTCTAGCAACTGTGCTTACAAGATCATAAAAGCAGAGGAGAAGAGGAGCTGTCACTTCAGCTAACACATAATAATACTTAACTGCAATAACTTAGTTTCCCTTCTGACTATGCCAGTGTTGATCTGTTGTGGTGGAATAACCTTCTGTAGCACCAGAATCCTCATAGACGGTAATCAGATGTTTAAAGAGATTCAGTGAAGAAATATATCATGAAAGAGGGAAGAATGGGGCAAGTGAAGAAGTCTAACAGCTGTGATTAAAGCATAATCTTGACTTCTGGCAGGCAAGCTATGTTCTGCATTCAGATTTTCAAGCCTGTCTGGCAGACTTGATGGTGGAACTGTCGCAGGAGCTGTAGAATGGTGAGGTGCTACATGGAAATCCTGGCATGAGTGGAAAGCCTTCATGCTTTTACTCTTTCAGGAATCTCACAGATGCAAGCTAAGAGTAAATTCAGCTCAAGATGTGAAAACCTAATTCATGATGCTTCCATGTGAAACAGTGATTTATTCTTTAAAAGCCTTGTTGAATGTGGTACAGTTACTCCGTTTTGCAGATGATTGTTTTAGTAGAGCTAATGTGCAAGAGAGGGGGTGGTTATGATCTTCTTGTTAGGCAAAGAAGATCAGTCATAGGGGGCAGGAATGCATAAACTAAAGCAGAATGAAAGAAGAAAAAGGAAGGGTAAACAAAAGAGAGAAATTAATAAGAAAGTATATTTCTATTTTCACTAGTTGCTGTATTGTATCCTTCCTTTGGTACTTTTTTTATTTCCTTAGGTCTTCTCTCTCTATTTCCATGGCTTTCTATTTTTCATTGCATGCTCATAGAATGTATTGCGGGTAGAATAATTGAAGCAAAGTAAATGAAAACCAATATCACTTATCCTGGAACTATTAAAGTCTTCCTTTTGACTCCAAGGGAATTCCTCCTTGTTTTGTTCACTAAACGTGGACAGAAGAGAAATAATCTTCAAGCAAATGGAATATTTCAACAAGCAAATATATAAGAACCACTGAAAATTTCAAAATATACATTGCTTATTTTGCAGTGTGTAGTGCTAAACTAAAGTTACTCAAATTAATATCCTTTATAGCAAACAAAACAGAATCAGAGTTTAATGACATCTAAGAAATTGCCCACCACTCTGTCCTGTCAGAAAAGGTTTCTGGGGATATCAAGCTGGGAAACAACAAAAGATGTAGAAGGAAGGATTGCACCATAACAATTCCCCACTGAATGCTATTTCTCTCTTCCTTTCCCCCTTCTCTCCTTCATTCTTCATGTCTTCTTCGTGAAACAGCTATGGATGTTTCTCCGTATCAGAAACAATTAAAATTATATTTTTACTTAAATAATAATTCTAATTTGTAGCAAAGTTTCAGCTGTTAGGTTTTCAGATGAAGTGACATTAAGACAACATCTGGTCTCTTTGCAGTTAGATGCAAAGTCTTCCTTTGGAAGACTATGATTTCTAGAAGTGCTTATTCCTAAAACACACTGGGTCAAATTCAATACGTATTAGATTTAATACAGTTCAAGCCTGGCATCCCACAATCAAACAGGGGAGTATATATTCAGGTCTGTAGTGTACTGAAACCTCAGTTACCAGGGTTAAAGATTTCAACTGCTAAGCCCCAAATGGTCCCACATCTCTAAAACTCCCATGATGATCAGGGCATGAAGTGATTTATTGCTGTTGTAAGGGGTGTTTCCAAATCCATTCCTCTAAATACATAACCCCCCCCTCCACCCTCTGTCTTCAGGCAGTATTTCTCCTGGCACAGAACAGATTCTTCTAGCATCAGTCCATCATACAAGCATTTATATATAGCTTAACCTCATAAACCACTGGGACCTGATCTGTTTTTGAGCTCTTGCCCCAAATGCTGTTGACTATGCTGTGGGTTGGAGATGAAACTGCTGATACAACAGGATTGCTGTTCCCCATCCTCCTGTAGAGGCCTGGCAGGGGTTTGTGGGACTTTAACTGTGCCCTCTCAGCAAAAGAAGAGATATATTTTCTAGAGGCTGCTCACATTGTTTGGGTGGCTACTTCTCTTCTGCAGAAAAAGCAACAGAGTGAATGGAAGCTTTCTGATGGCTTGTCTTATGCATGGATTTCAAATACAAGTCATAACTTTAAGAATAACATCTGAGTGTTCCAAAAAATGGTGTGCAAAATGTACAGAAATACGTAAAGATACTGAATTTGGCATGAGATTTTCCTGAAATACTTTAGCTGAAAATAGACTTTGCAATATAATAGACATGCTATACATGATTTTTCAGCTGAAAAGGGAAGATGCTGGCTCTGTTAGTGGCTTTACTTTGTGGGATGTGCTAGGAAATCCATGATTTCAATCTCTCAGTTGCATAGATAAGTGGAAAGTTTTGAGTAAGACAAATAAAATGAAACCATTTCATTCCATTCTGCATACCAATTTAAAGTACAGTAGCTTCAAATAATGGGTTCATAAAAAAAACATTGGCTGCCTCTCATGCAGTTCAAACATATCATTACTATAGAGTTATAAATCTGCAGACAGCAGAGGTTCCTTTTATGAAACAGTCTTTCAGCTAAAATGGTTATGAACAGATCAATACATTTGTTATGAATAATCTCTTTTAGATCTTGGGTATATGTGACTTAGCAGTTTTGACAGAAATGGAGCCAAGTGGTGCATTATAGATTTAAACAATCTTGTAGCTGGTTCAATGAGGTGAAGTCTGTAATTGACCTGTTGAGTAGTGAGAGCAATAACAGAAAGAAATAAAGAAAAAGGAATGGTATAATATAGGTTGGACTATTAGCTGATTTTTTGTATTGAATATATCTCTAGCATAAAAAACACATGGTGGTAGCTTTTCCTATAAAAAGCTACAATGAAGTTACAGTAAATTATTTTCATCCATCTTTGTGCCAGAACTACTGTATACTACTTCTGTTAGATTTGTTCCATCTTTGACCTTGAAAATTCATGTTGCTTCTCAAATGCCTTAAATGTGACTGAATAAATTGAGTACCGTTTCTGGAACAAATAGGAATTCGGTACCTCATCTGGCACAGCCCTGAGTGCCTGCACCCCTCACTGAAGTCAGAATGAGCCAAAGATGCAAACATTTTATGGCAATTAATGACTTACGCATCATTGTCAGAGAGATGTTTAACTGCAGAGAGCTTGAATGTTCTACTATTATCATTTCAAGTGTCTTTGTTGTCTAGCAGGAGCTGCTGTCTTAAATGAGGTTCTCTGCATCACCACACTGTGCAGAGGAGGTATTAAGTATGCAAGACAGAAAATCAAGATAACAAGATGTTTGATGAAGGAAATGGACTAGATAGAACAAGATACAAGGTGAAGAAGCACGAAACTTGGGTGTTTTGGCAAAGCTGAGAGAGAGGAGAACAGTATCTAAAAAAACAAACCACATCATAATAATCAACAAAATAGATCTCTTGTTTTGCTTGTTCTGGTTTGAAACCATGTTATTCCCTATTTTCCACTATCTCCTACAGCCTACATTGATGAATCACCAAAGTCTCACATATTTTTGTGAAACTCTCTTGACTTTTTCTGTTGGCACTGTTTTTAGTGCTGCACAAGTAATTAAACAGTGTTTAGGCCAAAAGGGGTGAATCTGTACCTCAGAGCTTTGAACACAGGATGTTGGAATCTGAGACTCAAATCCTTCTTGCAATACGCCTGAAATTATTTCTGCAAGTTGGTACAGTTCCAGTAAAGAAATCCACCCAAGAACAGCCAACACTAGGAGCTAAAGAAGACTGCATTTAGGTATCACCTCCAAGTCAGGGATATTTGCAGACATCACTCTGCAGTCAGCAGTCAGCAGTCAGCAGATATTTCCACATAAATATCTTGCATTTCACTTGGTGGATGAAATAGAGCATTCTTAAAGGCATATACCCACCTCAGCTGATTGGGGAAAGGATTCACCATTTTTTTTCCATAGTTCCTGCCTGTATCATTTGGGTGTGTTTTTTCCCAGAGTCTGACCCACTGATGCCTTCAATCTCCATACTAACAGACACTGTACATGCCGGGAACCATCCTATGTCACATCCTTGGTGAGTGAGGCATCCCATGAGCTCTTGGATCTGCTGTTATTAGCAGGTATCTTTTGTGGTTCTGGCAGCAGACCTACAGGAGCAAGCCCTGTCATATAAGCAATAGGAAGTCCTGCACCTGACTCTGCTGTTTCACAGAATTGAGGCTACAGTGAAGCTACAGGTGACTTACGGACTTTTGTAGTTTCCAGTGTGATGGGGACAATACATCTGCTGAAATGTGATGGCTGTCATACTAAAATGTGTAACACTTTTGAGGAGGTATAACTTTATTTAATATGGAAAATCTGAACAAAAAAATTGTGGGAGCGTGATAAAGAGTAAGATTAGAAAACTTGGAAGTTATATTCGCATTCCAACAGAGGTTATAAAAGCCTGGAAATTATAGGGTTGAATGCAGTTTTTCCTTCCAGGTTTGAGTGCAATTGGCATTCAGGAAATCTATTCCATGGCAATTCACCACACACAGAGCCTGCAACCTTAAACACATGCTAAGAGGGATGAAATGGCAGGTGGAGCAAAGTGGAGACAACTTGGGCAGACTCTGTTGAAATCCTTGCAGGGATGGGAAGTCGATGGTGCCAGATAGCCAATAAACTGCACAGCAGCTGTCACCCAAACGAGAGAGGAGATGTCTTGCTGCTGAACCAGCAGCTGTGGTGGAATCCCTCTCCTTGGATGAACTTGGTCTATTATAATCTAACTGCAATATTAACACTCACCTCCATGCCAAATTTACCCACCTCCAAGGTACAATCACCCCTCACTGGGCATGCACCCCATAATTTATTGATGCTATTTTTGAGAGTGAAGCAAGAAAATGTTATACCTATCAGTAATAAAAGTATGTGTAACCAGAGCCACTCAAGCTCCAGCCAAATGTAAAGACATAGTATAAAAGAGAGTTAGGGATGGGGAGAAGTTAGGGAAGACTCCATTGTGACTTCAGAGTTCAGTTGATTGTTTGAGCCTCTCTTCTTCCCCATTGGGACACCTATTGGGTAAGAACCATATTCTATGTGAGCTAAATTATTATCTTAAACAAGATTTCATTGATAATTAGAGTTTGTCTATATATTGCTTTAAATTTATCTTTGCAGTCAGTCACTGGCACCATCAATCTTCAAACTTAACCTGTCACAATTTTCTATTATCAATGAGTTTATCAATCAAGTCTGTTATTCTGTAAACTGTTTAGTAGGAGTCCTTCAAGGGCACCAGCTGTAGCTGGCAGTGGAGAATGTACCTGACTAAGAGTGGGGAAATGCAGGAGAAGGTCTCTCTTTCTAAACTGCAATAAAGGTTTCACTCCCATATGCTGTTGCTGTGTGTCCCCAGACACATCGATCAAACTGCTCTGGGCTACGGCAGGCTGTTCACTGAGGTCCCTACAATGGGACACTGACAGACTGGCTGGGCACAAGGTTTTCAGCTTTCCTTGGGTATTGATAGACCAACCAAAACCAAAGTGTTTGAGGAAACCCTCCTTTCATGTGAAAAGGACACATAATCTTGTGAGTCCTACCAACCATTCTTCAACGTGAGGAAGGAAGCAACGGGAGTCTTACCGTCCTGCGGACACCAGAGGCTAAACCAAACACTGAGCTGTAGGTAATGATTGATTCATGTTTAAATTCCAGTCTTCCAAAGCAGTCTGCCTAAATGAAGCCTGAGTGAAAAGTGAGGAGGTTCAGAGCTTGGTTCATGGTGATATTTATTCATCATTTATTCCAGTGTTTTTTATGCTCTTATTTCCAATGATTGATGACTGTTTGTAGATAATTGTGTATCAAAAGTGTCTTTCTAGGCTGAATACTTTATTGCCAAGCAGCAGTAAAGACATAGAAGCAATTTATTTATATAAAACCAAAGTAAAAATCAGTGGTTCACTGTGTTTATAATGAGTTATCAATATAGCTTGTGTTCTGCTGTGCCGTGAGAAAAGATTTACTTCTGACCAAATGTTATATAATAAGGAAAGGTATGATTATTTAGGCTTGAATTCTATTGATTTTGGGTGGGTGTTTTGGGTAGTATACAAATTTCTTTTAGACTGTACTAATGAAGGCTGGGATATGATCCCTTATGATCCACATGAAACAGAATATTCTCTGAGTTCTTACCATGAATACAGAGTTTCACTTCATTTTTTTTGTTTTGGAATTAGTAAAATATATTTTCCATGAAAATTTTTAAAACTACACTCTTCAGTTAAATAGGTTTAGAGATCTCTGCTATGGCATTTACTGAATGTTGTAAATGGCAAGAATATGATATTGCTATAGAAAGAAAAAAACCTCTTGCAAAAATTGCTAAGCACCTAAAATTTCAGTGTAAAAAAATATTTCTCTTCCTTTCTGCACAGTAATAATCTCTTACTTTGTCACTGATTATTATTTCGATTGACAATATAATACAAGTGTCATTTGATGCATAATAGAAAAAAACTTTTATCAGAAAATCAGCCCTAATACTGCAGGATGATTTACAAAAGTGTGAGCTTAAAGACAGACCTTTAAACCTCTCTGGCTCCCTTACCAGAGACAGAGAAAAGGACAAATTATCCAAGGAGAAAACGAATAGGGTTATTTTGTAATTTTGGACTTAAATTTGGACTTAAATTTCCATGGTGGTTTTTATTAAATGAACAGATACAATACACATGCCAAAAAATCTGAAGTTCATTTTCTTATCAGTACTTCCAACTATGGTGTTTTTTAAAATTTTTATTTTATGGACAGACCCAGTTGATCTTAGATGGAATTTTGCTGGAGTAATGCTTCAACATTGCTATTCCAGACATACTATTTCAGTTATCTATGGTATCTTTCAGAGGAAAAATAGGAGGAAATGGTAGTTATAATAAAAATTATTAATTTTATAATAAAATATTGAAATACGGGAAAGTATTATATTTCGCTACACAGTTCACGTATGTGCACAAACACACTCCTGCTATTAAAAAAAAAAAAAAAGATTTAATTTTGCTCTTTAAATGAGTCAGAGGAACATCATGGTTTTTTTTTGGTCAAATATTTTATTTTCTGTCTAACTGCTTGAAATTTCCATTAAAGGATGAAGAAGACTTGCAAAATTCAAGATGAGGGAGTCTAAGCATTTTCCTATGTATTTTTAAATACATAGATAGTTTTAAAATAAAATAGCATTTTAACTGCTAGAAATATACTTGCTATTACGTACACTGTTTAAGTCAGTAAAGATAAGAATAATATTGTCTTGCTTATGAGTATGCATCTAGTGCTTTATAACTATGAATAAGGACTGAATTTTGAATTGTTCCATATAAGACATAAAAGAGAAAGAAAAGGGAAAGTGAATGAAAAATCCTTGCTCTTTCTGAGCAGGCATTGCCCTGATCTGTGATCCAGTCATATGGAATAAGGAATATTTTTTATGTTTTTCTGCCTTGCAGAAAAAATATTAGGGTCTGTGGAAACTGTTTCTCTATAGCTGATCCAGATGAACTGAGCAAGTGCATTGGCAAAAGTAATTTACCAGCGGTGTTGCAGCGGTTTCACATGCTTTAGCAGAAATTAGCTCACATAAAGAAAGACTAACTTTCTTTCAATGAAAGTCTTTGGATCTTTCTTATGACTTCTCACGTCCTTCCAAGGAAAAAAGCTGTTTTCATTAATGACCCATTGTTTTCTGAGGGTATTCTATAAGGTTGTCAGCCTAAGGTAGGGAACTGTGAATTATCATTGTTAAAGGGAACTCAGAAAGAAAACATAATGTTTAAAATCAATGAACACAATTTTAATCCAGCACAGAAAATCCATTAGTTTTAAGATTCATAGGGCAGGAGACCTCTTTTAACACAACAATCGTTGACATAAAATGTTAATGTGTTGTTGTCCTAAACATGCGTATGACCTATAGTGTAAAAGTTTGTCTCACATCCATAAACCAGCAATTGTATATTGCGTCCCATAAAATACTGACTCATGTTTACTCCTTTTCTTTCAATGCAGTTTTCTGTTTTTGCTAATCCAAAAAGTAGAGTCTTTAAAAGATAGACTTGTGGATCTGGAGAAACAAAATAAATACCACTTGGTCCCTTCCCTTGGGCCCTTGATGAACCAAAACTGGGAAATGTAAGTGATACATGTGACTCAGAACTTTGGAACATATTGAAATTCTACCAACTCCCAGAGAAAAGAAATGTATGTCTTGAAATATGTCACAGTGCAACATCAAGTGACAGGGCAAATATGATTGTCTCTCATAAACTAGTGACTGCCTTATTAACTCTGGGTTTAAAAGTGCACATGCAGAAGGAAACTCATTACTACCAAGAGATATATGGAGCAAGCAAAGGAAGCATTATTATCCCAGGGGTCACTGAGACTAGCAGCAAATTGCTCAGAGCAGAGTGAACAGGAGGATAGATAAATGTAATTTCAATAAGAATTGACCTGTGTAGAATTGATTTAATGACATTTAAAAGGACATGCACTGTGTTAGTCTCTGTGGCCATCCTGTGTTCTTCCTGTAATATCAGTCTTTTGTTTCCTCCCCCAAGTACAACGTGTTAAGGCATCTGGGGATACTGGGACCCTGTGAGAACCAAGTCCATAGTCAAGTCCTCCCTTGCTGGATATTTCAGAGGCTGCTGCGATTGCTCTCAAACTGTTTCTCTGCATCCCCACATCCCTATTGTCAGGGACAGAAGGTGTATCCTTGCTTGGGAGCTCCAACCCATGAACCTGATGCTGACACCTGTGACTATCAATAACCCCTGAAGCCTATGAACCTCTTGAGTCTAAATTTTGGATTGTATGGGTTAATTTTTCAAAAACAAATATTAAACACAAAGCATGTGCTGGTGATTCCAGTTATGCTTTGCTAGTATAATGCATAGCAAAACACATCCAGACACAATCTGGCAAAATAGGCTAAATACACATTTTTTTCCCCACTGGAAATGCAGCTCAATTCATGTTCTTTGAATTTACAGAGTCTTTCAGTTCCTGTCTTGCTCCTGCATGCTGTGGAGTCCTTTTTCCATGCTTGCCTTCAGTGTTCACCTTTACATGATGGCTAATTCTCTCAGCTGACCCTGTTGCTGGGAAATGCAACAGTGCTCTGCAGGTAAGTAACAGAATTTCCTTAGAGATAATTCTTTAAGAAGGTTGCTAATAGACTGTTATACATGCTGCTGAAATGTCTGATTTCCTTCAGAATATGGGCATGGTCTGAAAACCTGTATGTGAAAGAAGAGATGTTCCATCTCGTTTCTTTCCCTGGCCCACAGAATGAGCAATCTTGGAAGTGCTCCTTGATTAACTAGGCTATGTACTGAAGTTAATGGATTTTATGAGCATGACAATTTCATATTTATTTGAGTACATTCAATGAGCAACTTAATTCTTAACTCATTTGTCTGCTATCTAATTTCTGGCAATCTCCTGAGCCAGCTAATTTAGTGGATTTAATACATTTGTAAAATGGATCAATCATAGATTAGTCATATAAATTTGAATACATTTATAATGACATGTGGCCGTCAAAGATGGCCTACTCACTAATTCTGTGGTAATGCCTGCTAAATCTATAGAGCTTGCTAATTTTCAACAAGTTACTTTATGTTCTTATGGGTTTGTTTTTGATGATGATTAATCCCATAGCAAAAGAGTAGTGTCAGCTTTTGACAGTTATTGAACATATGGAAAATAAAATGTGTTAATTAAGTAAAATGCTCACATCTTAAAACATACTCTGTTTCACCCATAAGGAAAGGTATTAAAATTATACTGTAGCCAGAGGAAGAGGATTTGCAGCGCCTTCATTTTTATTTTGGACTAGTATTAGTTGTCCCAGTTTTGTCTGGGAACAAAGTACATTTTCTTTCTAGTAGCTGGTACAGTGCTGTGGTGTTTGGATTTAGTGTGAGAACAATGTTGATAACACACTGCTGCTTTTGCTGTTGCTAAGCAGTGTTTACTCCAAGTCAAGGACTTTTCAGTTCTCATGCACTGCTAGTGAGGGGCTGCATAAAAAGCTGTGTGGGAGCATGGCCAAGACAGCTGACCCAAGCTGGCCAAAGGAGATATTCCACAGCAGGGAATATCATGTCCAGCATAAAAACTGGGAAAGCTACACATCGGGGTTCTGATCGTGTGGTGGTCTGGATCTCTGTTAGCAGGTGGTGAGCAATTTCACTTGTGCATCACTTGTTTTTCTTGCGTTCTGTTACCGTCTCTCCCTCTCCTTATCATTTCTATTATTATTACTATTATTATATTTTGTTTCAATATTAAACTGTTCTTATGCCAGCTCAGGAGGTTTGCCTTTCCCTTTCGATTCTCCTCCCTGCTGTGGGGTTGGGAGGCAAGGGAAGTGAGCAAGCAGCTGCTTGGTATTTAGTTGCCATCTGGGGTAAAATCATGACATTAGCCTACAGTAATTTGAAGTGTCCTAAAAATTAAAAGCCAATTCCTTTAAGAAGCTGATTTTCATGATACCTTATAGACTGTTTGCTTTGGGTAGTAATATTAGATAAGGCAAAGCAGCCTATATTTTCTGAGATTAGGCTCAGATCAGCCTGAGAGGCCACCCTTGAGTAATATTACAGACAGGTGACACCTGAGCCTGGGAATGTTCCCTTAGGAACAGCCATGAACTAGAACTTACAAAGTTAGGATGGGAGTTGATGTTACAGGGTATCACACTCTACACTTGATCTAACAACCCTCTGCAGAATTTGAAGCCCTAAGTCAGAAAGAAAAATTGAAGGTTAAGATTCTTTTCCTTATGCATGTGGCAAAACCCCTTCTCTGTGCTTTGAAAAAGACAGTGGGACTCCCCCCTGTGTAAATAGAGCTCTCTTTTCAGCTGAAGTAGACTGTGATTATTTGTTTATGTCTGAAATTTGATTGCAACTGTGGATCCTGAAAATAGAAAGAAACAAGTGATGTGAGCAATTGCACTCTGGAGGAGCATCTAATCAAGGGACAATCAGTCACTAACTATAGGGTATTTCTTTATGATTCTAACTGCTGAGGCTTATTGTAAATGCTACCTCTGTTGAGGTATCAATATCAATAAAGATAGAAATAAAGATATATAAATAAAAAACTGGAGTACCCCTGGTTAGACAGTGTGGCATGAATTCTGCACTTTCTTTTGCCAGTTTAAATTAAATACAATTTACATCTGTAAAAACAAAAGAGGAATCAAACATTTTCAGTGTGCATTTTGAAGAATCCCCTTTAGCCATACAGTTTATTTTTGAAGCTGAAGAAATTTTCTGACTCAAACATTTGTCCTTAATAGGAGTTTCTCACAGAGTGAGCTAAAACGCTCTGTTTATTTCAATGAGTCTTTTCCCATAATTGAATAAATCCTTCAGAATATGAAAGTTTTTAACTGTTCAATATGGTAAGTATTAAAGACACGTTGTCATTTTCCATTGTTTTATTTTTATGCAAGAAAAATGACCCAGTACATGGATCTGTTAATCATTTACCTCCTTGGGTGCTAACAGAATGCCCTGTTGTAATGATACTGTAGGTCTTTCACAATTTAATTAAACTTATCTGAGTTGACTGTGTTTTAGGGTTTTTTTAACTTTTGGTTGTACATCACCTTATGACCAAGGACCAGAGTCTAACCTTGTTCATTGCCTTTTTCCACTGCAAGAGTTGTGTTAAGAGGCTGCAAAGAAACAATTAAAAAGCAAGTGATTATTCTTTTGGCACAAAGAAATCTTTTGCTGCTTTGAGACCATGTGGATTAATCAGCATTAACTTGTTCAGTTGACTTCAGTCTGTGTGGGTTAGAGATGGAGGGCCAGTGAATGTAACATTTCAATTAGGTGTTGTCTTTCCCTCATATAATTTATTAACAGTAACATCTTTTTTCCATTTGCATGTATTCAGAATGAAATTTACAACCAGAAAAGGAAATTACTCAATAATATTAAAAAAAAAAATGGTTTCCTGTATTTCAGTTTAGAAATGCAAAATTACTTGTAATTTTGCAAAGAGATCAGTCCTCCTGAAAAACTGGTAGGATGTAACAATTAAGGTTTTGAGTCAGTGATTGTCTGAGTTGTAAAGGTAAATGTTCTGAATGTAATTACTGAAATAGTACATAGGTCATTCTGATATCAATGTAAATGATAAGTTAGCAAAACATTGTCATCTATCATCTTTATGCCATGGGATGGCCTGACTTAATATATCATCAGCTGGAGCAATAACTGAATATAAGAAGTCATGCAAATCAGTCCCTGGGTGTTTAAGCATGTGCACCATACCCTAAAACAAATAGCAGGTGTTTCATTGAGATTATAGAGAAGAGAAATCTGTGTGTGCCTTATGGCTGATGTCTTCATTTCTGCTCCCAGAGGATATATAAGTACAGCATCTTATCTGACATAAATTCAATTATGGGTAGGTCTGCCACAGAAGAACAACTCCTGAGTGTATACTAATTGACTGAATAGGAACCAGAGCATATAATGGGGCTTTTCCACTCCTGAACCTGACATACACTAAGGGAATGCCACATAGGGGAAAGGGGACTTTAGGAATCACAGAGCTCAAATACCTATGGATAAGTAATAAAATATTAGATAGCTCTAACTTTTTTTGTTATGGAATGACTATAAGGATTATATACATGCAAGGAGAAAGTGATATTGACAGGGCTATTAGAACTAGGCATGTACTTATGTGGCTTGCAGACTTTTCCCATCAACATGATCAATTCAGTGAAGGAGATTGAATTTCTCATCTTCTTGACTTTGCAAAATTCTAGATCTGCTGTATACACAAAATGTCAGTTCTCATTAGTCTGATGTTGCTTCCAGATAAGTACTTTGTGAGTCTTGTCACAGACAAGAGACTGTCTATAAATTATTAGAGTTAGCAAGCAATGTAGACTTTTAATAAAGAACCACAACCCAAAGTAATTGCACAATACCTTTTTTCCCCTTGCAAACAATAAAATATTACTTCTATACTATTACTTTTCTATACCTCTCTATACTTCTTCTATAATGCAGACAAAACTGAAGCTTCACTAAAACTGTTTTTAATACTGATGCTTGCATTGAAAGTTGGCAGGACGCAAGTGTTCATCATTTTAATATTTAGCCCAAGTTTCAAACATTAAAAAAGTCATGTTTCCTTGCAGTGAAGCTGTAGAAACATGTATTCATACTTCTCCAGAAATAATTCCAAGTTATGCGAAGTCTACAGGATACTTTTGCCAGGCAATTATTTCAGGAGCTCTCTGTTATCAGGGAGTGAAAACTGACCAGCACAGAAGATGGAGATTAATTTAGACACAAAGTAACTTTTGCATTCAAATGTTTTTGTCTTCAAGAGAAACAAAAAGGTATGGCTCTTATTAATTTCTATGACTATATATATGGTACAATGTTCTCAGGTATAGAGAATTTGCATGGTAGAATTTGCTAGAGTGTCATTTCTCTCTTTTTTATCCATTCTTGAATAATATAGTCACATTGGCAACACAGAAATTTTTATTGCTGAAAATTCCACAAGAGGGTCAGAGTTTACCAAGATATATTGTGACAAAGAGGGTTGAGAGCAAAGATTTTATTGCAAACACATCCACCGTCTGGAAAAATGAATATGGAAAGCCTATTAATGTATACTTCTGTTCCCATAAGCTACTCTGCAGTATAATGTGAGTTGTCAGAATAAAGCATCATGAAAGGCAGTGAATTCCTGGGGGAAATATTGAGACAGGATTGAGGCACTAGTCTAGAGGGAGTTTGCAGAAACTCACCCTTGCAGGCATGTTTTTCTTTTTAAAAGTTAGATTCCTTTTTCCTGCCGTTCCCTCCAGTACCTTTTGAAGCAGGATTCACCTAGCTGCTTTCTGTAAGTTTGAACTATTTTTCTCAGCAGCATCACTACCAATATACTTCAGAGAAACTATCTACTTCATTTTTTTTCTTCAGCCTTCATGCTCACAATCTGTTTCTACTACTACTCCCCAATATATTTACTTTTATTTATTTCTATATTTTATCCAGACCTTCTGGACACCCTGATTCACATTTTGTTCTCTCTCTCTGTCACCAGCCACTATGTGCTACAATGCCTTCTGTGTCCTGAGAATTCACACTGGTTCACTTAGACCACTGCAGAAAATAAATCTCTTTTTCAGGAGAAAAACTAAACCCAAAAACACCCAAAACAAAACAAAACAAAAATCCCCCCAAAACCAAAAAACCGAAAAAACCAAAAAACCCAACAAAACAAACAAAAAAAACCCTAACCAAAAAAACAAACCACAACTTTTTTATTTTTTAATGCAAAACTAGCTTTAAAAGGAGGGTGTTTTATTTTCCCTAATAGATGACTTTCATCAAAATACTTGAGTTTCTCTAAACATATGTATGTAGTTTGGTTGAAGGATAGATGGAATTCAGAATAATGCACAAGGTAAAAGTGAGGAGTAATGCAAACAGTGTTTCATAGTCAACCCCATTTTATTTACTCAGAAGATGAGATACTAAAAATAATGAAAACAATCCAGAGAGTTCACTAGGTTTTTTGATATACTCTTGTTTCCTTGAGTCAGCATGACAGTGGGTGTCTCATTTTCATTTCCCACAAAAAATGTTTTTTTGGATGGCTTGATTCTGCTGATTTGGGAGTATAATGTCTTCATAAATATGTGGAGCCAGGCAGCCCTGCAATTAACATAGCTAAACTGTCTTTGAGCTGAACTAGCCCACACAGAGCCTACACTTTGACATAGTTTATCTATGAACTCGCCAGTGCAACCACAACTAACAGAATTACCTCAGATCTGTGTCTACTACCTTACTCTACCCCTCAGACATCCTGTACTTAAATCAGGGTTAGCTCGCATAATAAACAGCTAGGAGAAAGCGTATTTTATTGAAAGAGATGCCTTAGCTTGCCCACCTCCTTTCGACTACTTTGTATGAGAGTTATATTGTGTTACACTGCCTTTCACATTATGAAGAACAGAGTATGAAACACAGAGGGAATTCACATGAATATTATGTGATCTGTCTTACAGCACCTTACATATCACTTCTGAATCTGGCTCAAAGGAGCACTGACTGAGAAGAGAGAGCAAGACATGCACAGCAGCCAGCGAATGAAACAATAGCTTAACATCAGGGAAAATATTAAGGCAGACAGTGTTGCAACATGAATAATTATAGAACAGTAACTTGATAGGGAACAGTAAAAACAACTTCAGGCTTAAGTGAGATAGCAGATATGTAAGTATGACATAGAGTTAAGGTTGATCTTTAATCCCGAACTTCAAGGTAATGGCATATTAAATTATCACTGCTAGGAACGACTTGCTTGGAGAAAGTTTTTTTGCAGCACTCATTTCTCTTTCTCTAAAGGCAGAGCACACTAAGGCATAGCTGGTGATGCTCCCCCAAAGGCGGCTGAAGCTCTCAGGCTTTGCACTGGGCCAGCCTGGAGAGCCACAGACACGACACTCACCGACTGGTGCCAGGAGCAGCTTTATAGGGTTCACACTCTTCAGATGACTGTCAGGCTGTTGGGTTTGCATGACTATTTGGAATACTCGAAAAACAAGTCCAAGAATTGTCACTTCCATTCTTCACTGCAGCTAAAAGAATTGTGTATGGACAAAAATAAGTATACTGCCAAAATAGACCATGTCACTTAATAACATTCAGTGATCATCAGAAGGTCATGTGAATATAACACAGCAGACATCACACTAAATAATTCAGCTCTGTACATCAGTAAACAGAAATGCACTTTATAATGGTAAAACAGTTTAATTAATATAATATTTTTTCAATGAAATTAATTTGATTCTATGGAAATTTCATAAAAATTTCTGCCTGAAGTATTTTTAAATTACAATACCTTAAATAGATAACTTACCTGTTGATGTGATTGAAAAGTAATTTTCTGAAAATCTAATTCATCAATCAACTCAAAATGTTTATATAAACAGTGAAAAAAAAAGAGTTTGAAAGCATGCATCTACATAATAATTTATAGGTCAGGGTTTCCATACTTACCTGGAATGTTCAAATCTAAAGTTTAAGAAAAAATATTAATTACCAGGAAATTTAATAACTGTACTAGAAATATTCATTTTAGGTTAAGGGTACTAGGTTTGACTTTTAGCAAAACCAAAGAAACAGACTCTCAGGAAACATATTACTTGACACTTCTGGCTAAATTTATCAAACTAATGAATGCAGGTTGCTAGGAAATGTATACCAGAGTAATAAAATAAAGCTGCTTGCTGCCAAAACTTTCTCGAAAGTTAATGCTGGAATACATAACTATAAGAAACTGTGGTAGCTCTTATCTACTACAGCTTTAAAAAATCTGACAGTTACACTGCAAATGCTTGCCAGCTCAAATTGTCATTGTAAATTAGAGACGGAATACAAGCAGCAGCTGGACAGCAGTTGACTAAGAGGGTTCATACCTACTGAATTTGCACTGTTGTGCTGTTGTGGTTTGTTTCATGCAGTCATTCAATCAGATAGTGTTGCCTTGATTTACCTAAAAATGTAAGTAATGTGGGTTTTTTTAAATTTTTCCTTTTGTACTTCTACTTATAAAACTCTTTATTGTTTCTGGTAGCCTGTTTTTCTTCTGCTCACACTTGCCAAAATTTTTTACAATATTTCCTGGTAATCCTTGAAATTTGGAAGTAAAATGTCTATAAAATAAGCTTCACAAGTACTTCTTATAACTAAATAATGTAGAGAGTTATAAATGTTATTTAACTCTTGGCCAATTCATTGTGTATGTCAGTCCAGGATTAATGAGGGAGATTATATTTATATTGATTTCATTATTGTGTCTCTTTCTTTTAAAATATTTTAATTTTTTTACCCACCTATTTCTCCAACTTTTTTGCTCTATACTGCTTTGATTCTTTGATGTCTCTTCACAGACCCAACACTCATCCTCAAAACCCATAATATGCATGGGAACTGCTAAATCTGAGATGACGAATTTTAAAGAAGAGAATGTATCTGTACCAAAATCTAAGGTAGAGAAATTTGAATGAGTAATCAAACAAACTAAGATAAATATTTTGATGTTCAGTTGGTGTGGAATATGTGACAACTACAGATTGTCAGAAGAGTGTACTTCGTCCAGACTGTAGTGGAAGGAATATCAAGAGAATGGCAGAGGATTACACCTCAAATTGTTTTAATACACTTGCTGAAATTTGAATCCATACTCTTGCTCTGCAGCATGGATTTGTTAAACTTTGTAAGAAATATTGCACAAGAGAAAGCAGGTCAGGCTGAATGATTAATATCTGAAATACTTTAAAGTCTGTTAGATATCAACATTCGCAGCAACTCTAAATAGAAAGAGTGCTAGCAATACCATTAGAGTTTCCAAAAACTAAAAGACAGGGAAATTGGACTAGCCACTCACTATTAGGTGTTATTCATTCAGTTTGTAAGGCAATCTAAGAATTGTTCACAGCCTTCATGGTGCTTACTCTGAGTCAAACACCTTTTGCCTCTTCATGCACCTGGGTCGTCACTATACAGTACGACTTGTCCCTTTGAAGATAGAGTGTGAAAGAAGTAAAAAACCTTCTGATTATTGTTTTGGTGCACAGCAGCAGGTGAGCTGGGAGATACAATACAAGTATTGTGCTCTTGAGCAGAGTTATATAAAAAGACTGTGTTATGTGAGTGTGCTGATCTGAGCACATTGATTTCTCTTGCAAATGTAAAAAGTCAGGCCACGTATTTTGAAATGTGTTAGAATATAATTTTAAAAGGCAACAATTTCTTCATAATGGGGAAGATGTAACAACAACAACATTAATAATTTATAAATTAACCCCTAAATGAAATGCTTATATTTATTTTAGACATCCCATGGTAGAGAACCTGATGATTGTGTTCATCCGTGACTTGCAGCGTCTTTGGACAATTATGCTCTTTGTCGCTTAGCAGTTCTCTCAAGACATCAGTGGTGAAACCTTCAGTGATTTCAAAGGAGGAGATCAATACTGACTAAACACTTCTGAGTATTCATTCAGGCTTTCTTTGAATTGAGTTCTCAGATTCAAAAGTTGTAGGCACATTGCTTTAATATTTAGTATATTAATCACTTTGGGGTATTATACATAGTAAGTAAAAATAACACAGAAAAGTCAATCACTTTCATGCATTTACTTCCATCCACAGTAAAAACATAGAAGAGTTTTCAGTGTTTAAACAGTTAATTTTCAAATGTAGGGGAAAGCAAAGTTTTACACAGGGAGTTACTATGTGGAGCTCATTAACACAAGATAGGCATGCAGCCTAGTAATTTAAAAAGCATATTTCAACATCACAAAAATGAGAAAAGCATTCTCTTAGTAATTCTAGTATAAAATTTTAAGGACTATCAATCAAGTTTCAGAATACAACTTATTCAATAATTAGGGCCAGGAAAAAATGTTTCCTTTACTTTCCTCTGGAAGTGTAACATTTCTGATGAGGACCATACGGAATGATCCAAAGGCAATTTTAAAACTCTACAGTCAGGCCACATTTGCAACATCTAGGAAAAAGTAAGTTGAAAAACTTAAAATCATAGTTTGCAATAGTTCCTGGTAGTTTGTTTTCTTTTGTTAAAAGCATGATAGACAGATGGCTAGAATGTTCTATGAACTGATAAAACAACAGCAATTAGAAAATTCATCTGGACTGTGCAAGTGTAAATAGACTTCCATTCTTTTATTTAACAGCTTGGAGAAACTTAGCTTTCTATATTTATCACTGGCTATTTATTCACTGTGTATAATGTCCAAACATGAGAGAAAGCTTAATTATTGAGCTTGCTTGAATTTGAAATATACAGCTGTGATATATGAGAGTGAATTTGCATTTGAACACCTCATTGCAGCTGTAGAGGTATCCTACTGACTGCTCTACATTTGGTAGCTTTCCAGAAATCGATAAATAAAATTTCAAGACTCAGTCTCATCTTTCCTCTTGGATCAGGATGGGTTGCCATATTTCATTTCTTGTCTTCGTATTTCATTTGTTGTTGTGTATGGGACTTCTACAGCCATTTTCAATCCCTATTTTTCATTTATAACTCTCTATCAGAGGTTTATCTTCCTTTGATGCACTTATTTTACTTCACAGCTTCATGGTGCTCCCTTATTTGAAAAATGTTGAGAATCACTGATTTATTCTGAGTTTCAAGTATGGCAGCAAGTTGAGGGTTTTTTTACTTCTCAGAAGCTGTAGATGGCTTTGTGATTTTTTTTTCCAGCCATATAATATTTTAGCACATTGTAATGCTAAGGGGCCGAAGACAGAGAGAGAGAGAACGAGGAAGAGAATTCATTTCCTCATGTATCTTCAAATATAATTTTCGGGGTTTTTTGTGATGACTGATTATATTTTGGGGCCCTTTATTTTAATGCAGTTTAGGTAAAATCTTCTAATCACATGAGTTAGTTAAGAACTAAGTCTGCTATTACTTTTCTCAGATCAGCTTTTCTTTTTTTTTTTTAATAATTAATTTTTACTAAGATCACTTGAATAATTTTGGTTTGGAGAGTGAGCTAGGAAATTCATAGGATGTGATGTAATACTTCATTTTTTTTTACTGACAAAAATTTAATAGCAGCAAGTGAATGATGATTTCATAGAGTTGAGGCAGAAAGTTTGTGCCTGTATCTGGTTCTACCCGTCTATACGAATTTTAGATGTTGGCTCTTTTAATCAAATTCAATGAGTATTTCACATATCAAGTTACTTTCATTCACATTTAGTGCACAACAACAGAGATGTGACGGTTGTTACTCTATAATGGTGATGAAGGTCATCAAGACAACCCAAACACTTGAAGCTGGAAAATGGTTTTAAACTTAAAGAGTAGGTTTAGATTAGATAGAGGGAAGAAATTCTTCACTATGAGAAATTTCTTTCCACTCTTTCCTTAAAAAAAAGAGGTTTTAATGTGAAGTTTTGAGGAGCAACAGTAAAGAACATATGCTATCTGAAACAGTATTTTTGTAAAAACAAGTTTACCCTCAAAATTTATTCTATTTTATATGATGATTCTTTTTAAAGAGCTACTATATTTATTCCTCACTTTATTCATGCTGATAAGACTATCTAATGAAGTTTTAGATTACTGATCTGAAAGAAACAGACACCTCTGCATGAACGCATTCAAGTAGGATTATAGATATTATTGCCTAGAATATTAAATCTATGTCCTTTGGCAGTCTAATCATTATTTTGTTACTTTTGGAGTATTCCAAATTACATTAAAATCCAACTGATATGAATTCATTTAGAGATATTGTATTTTTATTTTGGATTTAAAAGAAACATAAAAGCATAAGGCAGAGTACATGAATACAGCAATACATGAGGATATTGATGCACTAATCTAACTAAATGAATTCATCCAACTAAATGAAATGTTGCAGTTACGTTGAACAGTTTATGTGCACAACTACCTCCCTTAGGACAGCTCTCTAGCACTGTTCTGGAAAAGGTGTTTTCATTGCTGTGGCACTGAAGTGTTCTCATTATGGACTCCCAAGATGTTTCCTCTTCCAAAAAGTTTTAAACCAAATTTTCCCTCAGGCATACATGACTTTTCTATAGATTATTTTATTGCAATTAAATTATGAGTAAAATATTACTAAAGATGAATGAAGTGCATAAACTGAAGATCAGAAGTGATCAGAGTGAAATGTAGAGCTATTGCCTTCTAAAAGGCTTTTAAGATCTTAGTAATTGATTCCAATCAAAGTTTGGAACTGAAACACTAAAAAGCCCTACATAATAGACACCGGTCTTCATGCACTAAAATGTCCCTTAAAATCCATCACTTCTGGTTTCATCACATGGCTTTCTAATAGCTTCCTCTCTAGAACAGAAACGGCACCGAAAATTAAAAACTAAAGCATAATCACAGGATAAAAGTCATTGTTGAAGGGCAGTTTACTATCTGTCCTTCCTAGTGAAGGACTTCACATTATAACTCTATATTTACAGGATATGGACAGCTCAAATACGTTCTTGTCCACAAAGCTGCTCCTCCTTCTTGTGAGTGTACATTACTCTGTGAATTCAATTTTGAAGATCTGCAGTAGAGGTTTTTTCCAGCAATGTAGACATATCTGCTTTCAGGGTATACTGACATTAAGTATAAGATTTTTATTGTTCCTCTGACCAAACAGATTGATGTTTCTTAAGAGGGTACTCTCTACTAGGAATTGTGTTGTGGTTTAACCCCAGCCAGCAACTCAGCCCTACACAGTTGCTAGCTCCCTCACTCTGATGGGGTGGGGGAGAGAATCAAAAGTGTGAAACAGAAAACCCATAGTTGAGATAAAGGCAGTTTAATAAATAAAGCAGCATCTCTGTGTTCTATCAAAGTGAAGCAGGGAATTAATTTATCACTTCCCGTGGGCAGGCAGGTATTCAGCCACCTCCAGAAACACAGGGCTTCCTAATGCGTTATAGCTACTTGGGAAGACAAGCGCCATCACTTTGAGTGCCTCCTCTGTCCTTCTTCCATCAGCTTTACATGCTGAGCATGAAGCCACATGGTCTGGACCTTTGGTCAGTTGGGGTCAGTTGTCCCAGCTCTGTCACCTCCCAGCTCCCTGTGCATCTCTCTTGTGGGGTGGGTTGAGGGGCAGAAAAAACCTTGACTCTGTATGAGCATTTGTCAGCAATGATGAAAACATCTTGGAATGATCAACACTGTTTCCACCGCATATCCAAAACACAGCCCCATATGTAAACTACCGCATAAAAAATTTAGTCTACTCCTGCCAAAACCAGCATAATAATCACAAAAAAGGAGTAGGATTTCTAAAATTATTTTTCTGTATATTAGATTTTGTGAAATATTAAAAGAGGAGCATGATACAATCTCTTAAAGCACTAGCTAGAACAAGGTTAAGCAGATTCTAGATAGTTACCTAAGATCATACATGCATAAAAACATTGATGGCAATAGGGTGCCACAGGTGTCATTGAAAATATAATCAGAAGACAATGAAGCTACACATTTGTAATTGAGGTATAATTTGATGTGCAAAATCTTTATTAGTCTATTAAAGGAAGGAAGCAGTTTGACTTTCAGATTGAGTTTGTGTGGCTGGCAGAGGGGGTTTTTTAATACTCATCGCTAGCAATTTTAATATTGGAATCACTGGGATATAATGAGCAGAGAATTAAACAATCACTTTCAAGGCAGGATTGAATTTTAAAGCCCCCTACCTTATTGCTGAGAGAAATGACAATAAATTTTGTCCTACAAAAACACAGTTTGAAGAAGACAGTTGTGCATTTAAAAGAGGAAGGGAAATATTGTGTTATAAGAAAAACTGTTTTCTTAGAAATCAGTCATACATGAAGGAAATGCAATTACTGCCTAAGCTTTGAATTCACCTTACTGATGTTTCTGCCTCATTGTGCACCTTTAATTGTCCTACTAAGCATTTTCCCTAGTCCTTCTCTCCTGCTGCAAATGTCTGGTATGGGACAAGGGAAAAATACTTGACTTTCCTACAGATACTTTGCTTACACCTTTTTAAGGTGTAAGATCTGTGAATTAAATATTTATGAAGTGCTATTCTGAATTAGATCCTGGGCTCTTCTAAACCAGTATCTGTTTTCTGGCCATGTAGAGTACTGGAGACAGGGACTAAGTATCTGAAATGGAGGGATGGTACAATCTGGTTTGTGAAAGATTCAGAATAAATTCCAGTGTTTAAAGTTTAATGTTAATGGATGAAACTTGATCTTTTTGTAAGTCTCATTTTTCATAACTGTGACTGTTATGTCCTTTCTGACCAACAGAAAATTTAATTAAGTGACTGGAATATGAACATCAAGAGAAATATTTGTTTCAAAACTGCTTCTCTTAATCCAGGAAATATGAAAGTCTCAGTCTGATGATTTTTTTCCCTGGTGCAAATTGAAATTTCAGTGACAATTTTCTGTGGGTTATATTTATCAAATAACAGATTACAACTAAAGATTAATTTTATCTTAGAATTCCTGTAGTAATAACTTTTATCACTGTACATTATTTTATGTAGTGACTGTCTTTTCTTTTTGCATGTATTCTAAAGACCAAATTTTATAAATGCTGAAAGCCAGGTTGGTATTTACTAAAACAGAATTAATCCTTTGCTGTGCAGTGTGCAGCTGCTACTGAGATGGAGATTCACCTCTTGTTGGTAGGGTAAAGACAGCTTTCATAAATAGAGAAAATTTCAGAAAAAGTTTGCTTTTGTGTTGAATTTGAACACTTTTTCCTTTAAGGAGAAGTACATTGATTGATTTAGAAGATATTAATATAAAATATGCCCTTTTTTCTTTTCTTCCAGCTTCTTCTTCCTTCCCCCTTTCTGTTTAATTTTCCTTTTTTCATATTTATTATTTTTTGTTCTCTATTCTGTGTTTTCTAATTTTTGTTTTCCTTTTTTTCTTTAGACACTTTCTCCCATAGGATAAGACTATAATCTACTGTGTGATAGTATTCTAGCTGATGACTGGAAAGCTCTCAGGCATTACTATATTACAAATAAGAATATCAATATTCGTGGAATCACCTGCAGATTATTTCTGATTAATTCTGTCATGAATGAGTGTTTTAAGGTCTTTTAAGGAATCAAAGGTATTGGCAAAACCAGGTGTCATTTAGAAGCAAAAGCAAGACAAGGCTCATTGGCGAGGTTCACTCTACTGCTTACTAAATGGTTAAAACACATAGAGAAAAAACAAATGAAAATCTAAAATTAATCAATCTAAGCCCAAAATCAATTAAAAAATATCTGTGTGGAAGGTGGAGGTGCAGGGAGGAGAAAAGGGTAAGGATAGAAAAGGATAAGGATAAAAAGGAACAAGGAAGACCCTCCCATTCAGTCACAAAGTTTAGACCTCCTTGCTAAACTGAGCCCCAGACTTGACCAGCAGTTTAGGCCCAAAGGTTTAGCAGCACTTTAACCAGCATTTAATTGATAGCTTAAGTCAAGCAGTTTAACGAAAGATTGATGTAGAATTTACTATAGCTCAACAGTAACTCACTGTAAGGCCTAACTTAAAAACCCAAAGTAGTGAAGCATCTAGCAGAGCAACATCTATATTACATTTGCTGTAGCATTTTCACACTTGCGCACACACACAGGTTTAAAAGGGCATGCACAGATCCAAAACAGGACGTGTAGGAAAGAGTGAATGCACTTTAGAAGGTTTAAAAGATGAGGAAAATACAAAGGAAAATACAAAGCCTGTGAAGAGCTGTTGCAGGTTTGGGAGTTTAATCTGATTCAGCAGAACAGCAAATCATACCCAAAGCAAACAACAGTTTAAATACTAAAAACCACTGCCTGAACAGATGAAGGGAAAGCAGCGGATATTGTTTACTGTGATTACAGAAAGGACTTGGACATTGTCACCCATAAATACCTCAGAGAGGAGCTGTGGATGTATGGCCTGGATGTACAGACAGTGAGTTGGACTGAAAACTGGCTGTGCCCAGAGGGTGGTGATCAGTGGCACAAGGTCTAACTGGAGACTGGTAATTAGTCATGGAACTCAGGGGACAATGCTGGGTGCAGTCTTGTTCAATGTCTCAATTAATGATCTGGATGAGTGGACACAGTATACACCTCAACAGGTTTGCTGATGATACAGAAGTGGAGGAGTGGCTGATACACTCATGCTGCCATCCAGGGGGACCTCAACAAAATGGACAGATGTGCTGGCAGGAACCTCATGGAAGTTCAATGAGGGGAAGTACAAAGTCCAGCACTGGTGGAAGAGCAATGCCATGCACCAAAATATTCTAGGGGCAGATTGTCTGGAAAACACCTTGATGTAAAGGACCTGGGGGCTGTGGTGGACACCAGGCTGAATGTGAGCCAACACTGCCCTGTGTCAAAGGTGGCTAATGGTATCCTGGCTTGCATTAGGCAAAGAATTGCCAGGAGGTGCCAAGCTGTGTTGAGGCCACACCAGGAGTTCTGTATCCACTTTTGAGCTTCTTAGTACCAGAGACCCAGGAAAACAGGAGAGAGACCAAGGAAGGGAACAAAGATGATTAAGGGACTGGAGCATTTCTCCTATGAGAAAAGGCTGAGACAGCTGGGACTGTTTAGCCCAGTACAGGGGAGATTTTATCAGAACATATAAATGCCTGAAGGAAGGGAGAAAAAAAGATGGAGCCGGGCTTATTAGAGCAATGCCCAGCAATAAGACCAAGAGGTTTTTGAATTTACAACAAACTCAGTGTCTAATGATGACGTAACACAGCAAAGGATAGTTTTCTCAGGTTCATCATGCTTTCCATTGTTCACCTCAGCGGTGTTTCCTCCAAGAATTATTTGTGTGGCTTCTTCTGATATGTGGCTTATTTTTGTTTTACCCTTCCTATGCATTTTTCCTTTATAGCTTACAAAGGCCAAAGTGTATGAGAACTTTTCTCAAAATCTGTTGTCTGGACTTATGTCTGTAGGAATTGGGGGAAAAAATTTCTTTCCAGTTCAATCAATCAAACTTGAGTTTGTAAGAGTAAATGGCTAAATAAGAGCAGTAATAGCAGAAGGATGGAAAAAATCTTGGAAGGATCACTGCAAGGTCACCTCAACCACTCCTTTGATACAACACAGGATTCTTTATGTTTATATGATTTTGAGTGCATATTTACCTAATTCCTTTTTAAAACCCTCAGTGATATGTACTTTAGAGACAGTCAGCCAACTATTCTCATGCTTTACTTTTCTTACTTTTAGGTTTTTAGAAAACCTTTTTTAAAGTTCAGTCTCCCTTTTTTTTTCATTTTGCAATTAAACCTGTTACTCCTTTTGGTACATGATAAACACAGAAAACACTCTTTCAAGATATATTTTTTTAACTGTAAATGTCTGGGGTTTAGGATAAATCTTTGTTTTTATTTATTTCATTGGACAGTATTTGATCTTTTTTGTTGTGGCTGTTGTTTGGTTGGTTGGTTTTTCCCTCTGGACTGCATTTCAGCATATAACATCTGAAAGTTCACTCTACAAAAGTGAACTTCCAGTTGAAGACCTACATTGGGGAATGGGGGAAATCTTCATGACTTTTCCAGGGAAAGTTCCTTTTTCTGTCTGTGAGAAGATATAGTGGCATTGAAGTCATTAGCATTATTTTGATTTACCTCACTTAAGGTCTGGTAATTAATCAATACAAATGATTTAAAACATCTCCTAAAGTAGCTTAATGATTTAGCCAAATGTTTTGACCACGTGTTTCTTTCAGTTTTGTCATTCATGAATCTTAATTTATACACTAACATATTGAATTGTAATGACAGGGCAATTTCCCAATTACCATTGCATGCAACAAGCAGAAACATTATTTATGAGCAATCTGTAATCTCTAAGCAATATATTGACAATGTAAATCATTAACTAAAAGTAGATTGGAAACCTTTAGAATTATTCTGAAATATGGTGGTCTTTAACTGAACAGGGGGAAAAGAAAGAGGGGAAATCTGATGAGTATGTTTAATTTGTGTTAATAATTCATTAAAATACTCTGTTAACAGATAAGGACAGCATTCAGATGGAATTTGTAGCCATTGTTTGCTGCCATATTTAACTGAAAAAGAAAAAGAACCCTTTAAAATAAAGCACCTATTGGCCTCTTTAAAGAAAATTTGACCAAATACCATAAAGAACAACCTGTGTTTGGCTGCGCTGTGGGATAAGTAATCTAATCAGTTTCTTCCATGTCTGTTTTTTAATAAAACTATTCTCACATTCAGTCTTTCCACTTACTCTCAATATTCCTAATCACCAAATAGAGCCATACACATTTCCAGCCAATTGTCCAATAGCTAGTGATATTAGGGTACATCCTTAAACGTGCTGTATTCTCCCAAGACTTTGAATAATATCATTAATTACATAGACAGTTTTTTGGTGCATGCTAACTTTTAGAAATTTAAGCATGGATTTCCTGAGAAAAACATGCAGATTTCTAACGGCTAATCTGGTTGGCTAAAGTTGGAGAAATCTAGCATGGCAGCCAGCTGGATGAATTAGTAACACAAGAATAAGTGTCCCTAACACAGAATTCCTTTTGTCATCTACCAAAGATGAGATGTTTGAACTGTATTTTCAGTTAAAAAAACAGAAGTACAGTTAACACATAAGTAAGTAGGATTTGACTGCTTTACATAGGTGGGATAAAAAGTTTATTTTTCTTTTTTTTTTTTTTTTTTCAATCATCTCTTCTTTCTCTTAACAGCTATTTTTATGTGTGGGTATCCAGCATTCTGAGATAGGAATGCAAGGCAAAAGCACATAAGACATAGAAAAGGAACAAAGGAGCAAATACTTCATAAAGCAATTTGAAAATCTCAGTTCTAACTTTCTTTTGGTATACAACTTACCAGACTATTGCAGACCAGAAATAGCTTGTGCTTCTAAAATCAATATTTCATTGGGTGCAGTACACATTAGGTGTGATTGTGAATTGATTTGCTGGGTTTTTTGTCTCTCATTACCAGGACAGCAGACCCTACTTATTACAGTAGCTAGGTGAATGAACTAATGTGCAAACTTGTGACAGGATTTCAGATAATCTGAGATTTATTGAAAGCAAAGGAGATAATTCTGATCACAGGATTGAGTGTATTAAGGCATTTTGGAAAATGTGGCTGTCATTTTTGTGACAGTCATTACTATTTTTGCCATCACTTTTGTGGAGACTGTTAAATTTGTTTTCAAACAAGTGCTCAGACTGTACTTACAGAGTCTGAAACCCAGGCCTCAGTCACTGGCTTTTACATTGCAAGGCTTTAACTTCGGTGCTAACTCCACAACAAGTGTTAGGTTGCAGCCAAGAGAATACAGCCAGCAGTGCCTTTGTTGTGCTGATCCTAACAGGAACAGAGGAAAAGAAGAGAACCTCAGAGCTCACTGGAGTTCTCTTGTTTCTACTCCTCCTGATGGCATCACTTTTTTGCATGACTACTGTCACTTCAGTATCTCATAAGCCTAAAGAGTTAACATCTTCCCTTCCATTCTGAGAAAGGGAATAATTATTTATCTGGTTATTTGCTGCCAAAAATTTGCTCTTGTGAATACTCTTTATTTGCATAACTTTTATTCCCTATTTCCAGCTCTGATCTTCTGGTCATCTTCTGGCTCACTGATTTTGAAATTAGCTTTTTTTTCAGTCATCATTACCATTTTCTTAATCTTATGCAGCTAACGTCTGTAACAATAATACTTAATTTCAAAAAATCTACAACACCATTTTTTAATAGTCACATTATTTTTCTGGGAGCCTTAACCTGCATAAAATCTTGTGCAGTGGAAACATCTGCTATCAAATCAAAGCGTTCCTATTGTTTTTGAAGGAGTGATACTAAACTTATCAAATTGTCACCTTGTTCCCTCTATAATTCAGTTACTTCTTGTTTCTTGTATCTTGGAAGATCTTATGTAGGATGCATACTTCTGCATATAGAAATGTCATCTTTTGGGGTGAAAGTTTCAAGCACTGAACCCACTATAAAAGTATTTTTGTTGCAAGTAAAATTTGGTCCATAATCTTGCAGGGGATCTTCTCTTTCCCATGAACAGATTACAGATGATTGTGGTTTGATAAATAAGTCAAAAGTACAACTTCCATGTATTTTGTAATTGCTAGCATCAATTTCCATTTTTTTATCAATTAATTTTACAGTGTATCCCAGTCATACTAGAGATGGATGCAGAGATCCAGTAAAGCTGAAGTGCAAAGCCTCCAGCTGTGAAGGATAATGTGAAAAAGGTTTCACAGTGTTCTTTGTGCTTTGGTCCTTAGTGTGCACTAAATGATTTGCAAACACTATGTCTTCAACATCCGGTGAATGGCAAACAGATGCATTCAGAAAAGGTACAAAATAATAATCTTCACAACTATAGCTTTCATTAAATAAAAAATAGAAGGTACTGTAAATGGAAAGTTGCTATTTCAAACAATGAAGGTCATATAGGTGTTTTTTTCAGGACACAGCTGGACTGATACACAGAAGGCTGCTTTAATTATAAAGAAGCAGACTCTTCACATTAAATGGTGTATGACCAAACAAGCTGCCTTCATTTGACTTTCCAGACAGCTGGAGTTGAATTCAGAGACAGCTAATTGCCGTGGGGACCTTTCTCTGGCAAGTAGCCCATTGGTACTCTTGAGGGGTGGAGAGGCTTCACACAGAAAGCTTAAAAGCATCTGGGCTGCTGTTGTGGAGAATGCGACTGCTGACAGATTTACCATCTGTCTTTGAGAAAGACAACAGCTTGGGAAGCCCAGATACTACTATTCTTCAGTAGAAAGCCCTTTGTCAATCAAACCCTCCTCATTAGAGCAGAGAGAACTTGAATTAGAGCTAAGTGAAAAAGAAATATCAAGACATTAGTTTACTTTTGTTTGTGTACAAATAGATGAAAAATCCTGGAACATTAGGATACAGCAAAATGTAAACACATTTGTATTATTCATCAAATACACTTTCTCCACGAGAATAGTTTTACAGATGTACCAATAGTAACTATGTTCATATCCCCAAAAAAGAGTCATGTTTTAATAACACAGAATAATGAATTCATAATATATACTATAATAAATATTTCAGATATTTATTTTTTGTAAATTGTTTTTGACTGTAAAAGGTAATTGCTTTCAGTCCTATGTTTGTAGGTAATAGAATGGACTGTATCTATCTTACAAAGGAACTTCAAAGCTCTCACCATTGGTATTGATGCCATGGTGATTTTTCGCCTTTTGCTTTGTGCAGTCATCCCTGAATATTGTGTATTTGCTTACACACAAAATTATGTCTATTGCCTAGTGTAATTTTTAAAGAATCAATCAAAATTAGGAACAAAATATAGACGTTTTTGAAAAACCTGCACTATACAAATATTTTTAGCATACAAAAACACATATAAAAACATGTCAATGCATAATACCTGCAGGTCTGAAAAACATGTATTCAACCCAACAGTTCATAAAACTGCTAAGAATGATGAAAAATGGAATTATGGATTCTATAAATAATAGTCTTTCTTAAGCCTTCAAGTGAGTCTATATACTTCCATAAGACTTAAGTGCCTTCCTGAAAGATGTAAAAAAAATTTGCCCTGTACCTCTCCTTATGTTTCTGTGGTTGACCAGGAAGTGTGTACTGTGTGTTTAAAGGGAGTAAATATTTACTTTATGGCTCATGTTCTTAAAAACCAAGCCTCAGTTTAATGTGAACACAGAAGAATGCTGAACAGGTCATATAGTTGTCATGTAAAAGTTGAAAACACATATATTTATATTGGTGTGTAGGTACATTGTTTATCACAAATAGATAGATCACTGGCTACAGGTAGCTGCTACAAAACAATTTTTTGTGGTGAGAAATTTTCATGGTTCTTTGTACCCCAAGTGCTTTACCACAAATCTAGAGGGAGAGAGGAGGAATGTATTCCAGGATTTTCCTTCAAGCTCCATGGCTGCAAAAGTCTAAAATCCAAGTGCTCCCTCTACATGTGTGCAGTATAGGAAGAATGCATTGCCAGATGTAGGAAAGGATGCAGTTTAATAATGAGGCCTGAACACTCTACCCAGCATATTGACATGGCGCTTCTATGAAGCAAAATTACACATTATTACAGTAGTGACTACAGCTCTCCAGTGAAAATCTGAGTCCTGGTTTCCAATTCCCTTTCCTAGGGTTGTTTCTGCATTTTAATGCAGAATGCTTGCCCTCCAGCTTAGGGTTAGGGCACACATCTAGAAGATAGGAAATTCAGATTCAATGCTGAGGGAAGGCCTTGAGTTTAAGCACTCTAACGAAATACAGCTTTACCACTGTTCGTGTTTTAAAAGAAAAGGGAAGGTGGCTTCTCCTCTCCCAGAGAAACAGCTGTTTTTTTACTTCAAGGAAAAGGTTCAGGACTTCAGATTCTAGCCTAAAATATATCCTCAAATGTTAAGAAAGCCCTAAATTATTCAGATTAAGTAGTGCATTGTCATCAAATGGAGCAAAATGTTGGCTTGTTTTTCATGCTGAGATATTTTCAATCCAGAGCTAGATCATGCACTTCTATACTCTGTTGCAGCCTACAGAGCTGATATATCAATGTCAAAAAGAGGTATGAGTGTCAAATGATGTGCTCTCTCTATCATTTCCTATTCTCCAGTTTAAGCATGTCCCTGGTTCATCATGCTGACTGCTATGAATTTTTTTCTTAAAGGGATAATTTCCTCCAGGCATGGCACAGAAAGTTTAGTTGGAGCTTTGAGTTCCACTCTGGTGGCAGCATGCCAAAACCCCTTTAAGGGACTAGCTCTTAATGCATCTCTCCATTTCTGAAATGGCCATCGCAGTATTTCCCCACTTCAGAGAGGGTAAATGTGTTTTCACAGTTGTGGAGATCAAATAAGTTGATAGACGAAAATTCTCTTGCATAACTCATGAAAATGGAAATATATTACTATTGTGGAAGAGATCTTAGCCACTGTATTTAAGTCGTGTAAAGACTAGTTATTCCATTTCAACCAAGTGTATTGGTCTAGTTAAACCACTGTAAATCTCTGTGACTTTATGGAAATTAGTTTCCTACTGATGTAGGACAAGTGTGTGCATGAAAACTATTTAGCTTTCCTTATTTGGTTAAATAGCACAGAGCAATTAAATCACTGCCATATTTGTATACAGCTGAGGTATAATTTGGGAATATGTAGACAGGACTCCTTCTAACATGGAAATGCTGACATTTATACCAGGGATACAGGACTCCACCTCTGACCATTACCTATGTAAAATTGAGGGCATGAAATGAAGAAGAGAAGACTGAACAGGTAAAACTGAAAGCATCATTTAGTTTCCAGATGGTAAGAACGATATTTCCAGGTACCCACAGGCTACTGATTAGGACTGGCAATCAGAGAAAACGTCTCTTATAAACCAAACTCATTAAAGGACTCAATTAGTGTAAGTTAATAAAGGCAGAAATCCTCAGTTTGCCAATTGGTCTGTAAAGTAGAATCCCATTTAAAGTATTCTAGCAACTCATTCTGACATGATCTTTTGATAAACCACGGCTGTTAAATATTTTTTCTGGGAACATCTTACAGAAAACCATGTGAATCACCACAACATCATGTTTTCTGCATATTTTACAGGCTGGAAGACTTCTATGCTGATTTTTTATGAAGGCTGTTAATAAATTATGTAAATTGAAATAAATGTGCAAATTGAAAATAGTATTTCTGAAATGGAGACCACTGATTCAGTGCACATCTGCTGTTCCTTCTGCATACTTAATTTTTTTTTTTTTCACTATGTATATATATAATGCAGGTGTGAGGTTTCTTGTTTTTTGTTTTTCCTTGAAGATACTAGCCCGGATCCTGAAAGTGCCTGGTACAAGTAAAATGTATTCCAGGGAATGGGGGAAACATAGGGGTTTACAAAGATCCATTTATATCCTTTGATGTGCTGTTAATGCTACTGCCAATGGCACAAATGCATGATTTCAGAATTTAAACATCATGGAACACAATCAGGCCATAAATCTGATTGCCCAGGTCCAGCTCTAAGATTAGATTCAAGATGAGAGGGTAAAACAGCTATTAAATCAGCTGTCATCTAAAGTTTCCTCAAGGTAGGCAAAATAATCTCAGTTGCTTATTTGTGATTCTGTTGGTTTGTTTACAGTAATGAGGTTCTCTGAGTGATGTAAATGCATTTAACTTCCATTAGCCATAATAAGAAATCAGTGAGCACATCAAGAAGGGAATACAAGTCTTTGCAATATGTAATGTACTCTCGGATAGATATTTAGCCCAAAATATATTTGAAAATAATGTGAGAGATAAACATGTGGAATGAAGTGGAAAACCTGGAGGCAAAGTGCCAATTATTTCATGACATCAGCTCAGCTGGGGTCATGAAGGAATATTGGAGATGATTATGGCATGTTAGATTTGGAAAATACACAAATATTTAACATTCTCAGCTATGTATTGTAAGATTAAACTGAGCATGTATTTCCAATTAAATGTTTTATTTTATCTGCAGCTTGCCAGTCTTCAATCTAAATTTACTAGAAAATAGGAAAAAACCACCCAACTCGTTTTGATGTTTAATCCTATTAACAATTTGCATTTAAAAGATCATTGTGAACATTACACTCAAAAATTATGAAGTGTATGGATAGAACTCATAGAAGACACGAGGTCAAGAAGCTGAGGACATGCTGCATTATAAGTCCATATATAAAAAAAACTTTTAAAAAGAAGTAATAACAATGTCTGTATTATCACTGGTTTTAAGCAAAACATTAAAATCAGTGTTCTTATTTGAAGACTTAATGTGACCAGTCAGGGATTGGAATCCTGCTCTTCTGCATATTTTGTAAACATTTCAGTCTATCTACTTCTAAAGCCTGCAATTTGATTGGAAATAGCTCTTTTTTTTTTCTCTCTGGACAAGACTGTAAAGTTTAAGTTGGCTACTATCTTCTTTCCAAGCAGTAACTGAGCTTCAGGTTGCATGAGACATAAACTCTAACTCTGAAATAAAGTTGTTTGGGACATGATAGGTGTTGAATGAAGGTCCTCATTTGTGGTCATAGACTCATGAAGTGAATGCTTGCAGCACAGATAGTGCAGACACCTTCAGTAATGGTGTAAAGGAGAATCCATGGAAATACAGGCCAGCGAATCTCACCCTAGGAGTGAGTATCACTGAGAACTCCTCAAAGTGCCACTCCAAGTGTCACCATGATTATCAGGAAGATGGAGACATGTGCAGGGAGACAAAGCAGAAAAATCTTTCTCCATGAGGGAAGTAAAGCACTGCAACAGGTTGTAAGAGAGGCTGTGATGACATCCAAATCTTTCCTGGACATGGTCCTGAGTAACTGACTATTATTGGACCTGTTTTAAGTGTGTGTTTGCCCTAGTTGCCCATGGAAGTCAGTTCCAATCATCATGATTCTATGATTCAAAGCCTAGCTTACAGTGGACATGAACCAATGGGAAAAAAAATATGAAATTTCTGAACCCAGTACGCAGAACAAGAAACGTAAGCGTCTTCAGTCTGCTACTTATGATCCTATACTCTTCTGTGTTCTTATTAGGGTTTGCAAACAGCCAAGATTTACTCCTGAAAGCTCTAATATTGAAGGATTGAAAAAAGTCAGCTCAAATTCAGATGCAGATTATAAATAAAAAAGTTTCGTATGTAGAAAATAAACAAAACAATAATAAATTCATAGCAGTGACAGCTCCTCAGGAAGGTAAAAACAGTTACAATAATTTCCTTAGATTATTAAGAATAAACATAACTTCAGAGATAAAAAAATGAGACCAAAAAAAAAAAGAAACAACATGTAGATTCTGCCTTTTCTAGTTTATGAAAGTATTTTCATGAATTATTTAATCTCATTGTAAAAGACCACGACATAGTGCCATGGTCCATCATTTTAACTTTTGACCATTTATTCAATATACAGGAAAGCACATTTACTGCAGAGTCTCTTATTACCAGGAGGGATGCAGGAAAACTGCAGGTTCTGCTTACTTGAATTACTGTTATCAATATATTATGGGGAAATTGAAGCAGAAGAAGCATGCATTACTTGTTAACTGCAAGTTCTTTTTCTGTTTTGGAAAACCCATGTGAAATGGTGCAGCAGCTGTGTTATTGCCACCTAAATTCAGAAGAAGTTCATAATGACAGAACGCCATTTGAAACCACCACATGCAGACACTTGCTGCAACCTTCCTTCTTAAAAACATACCTGAAAGCCCTGATATAGGTACAACTTAATTTGAAAGAGACCCCATTTGTAAAACAGCAGTTTTGTGAGTGATCTCTGAATCATGTTTATAAACCCAGGAAATTATTTTTTAGATTTTTATGTCAAATACTTCCTAAAGTGATGTGCTGTATGATAAAGCATTGGCTGTATCTTTCACACCTCCTTTCCAAACTCACCTTGGATGCAGGCCAGCTGTTGGTAACTGGATCTTGCATGTTATTACACTTGCATCTTTGGTATCACTCAGCCTTTTTGCATTCCTTTGCTGAATTCTCTTCCTTCATGCTGTGGCTGCATGTTATTTGTGTTTTTAAAATGAACCGTGGAAAGAAATATTTCCATAACCATGGTGATACTGTAATATTATGCACACTTACAAAGTAAAAAGGTAATAAGGCAAATCTACCAGACTGGGATTTTCTGCGACGAATTGCTGGAAATTCAGTTGATTTCTTTTTTTCCTTTTTTTTTTTTTTTTTTTAATGTTTCATTTTTCTTTCTTCTCTTTTTTTTTTTTTTTGTTTTGTTTTGTTTTGTTTTGTTTTGTTTTGTTTTGTTTCGTTTTTTTGTTTTTTGTAATAAGAGACAGAATGGAACGTGCTGAGTATTTCCAGATCTGCTTATGCTAGAGTGACACTACAAATTAATACAATATTTTTTCAATGGAAGTGATGAGCTCTGTGTTGCTGTGCCTGTTTTACCTATTAGTTTGCCATGAATCCCGGGATATTATGTTGTTTTTTTGTTTTACTTTTTTTTAGGATCCATGCTTCTGGAGTCATGTGAATACATACATTTTTCAGTAATTAGTTTTTATCACCCATAGTTCTGTTATCTTAGGAATCTATATGTCTTTTTTTCTGGTAGTTTATGAAGGCTTAACATATTTTTTTTTATTTCTTACAGTGTTTGAAATTCTCCATTTTCAGCTGCGAAGCCAGGGTACACAAAATGGGCCCAAATACAAAAGACATTTATACACTTTATGCCTACTGTCATTGATAACACTTAATTGCTTGCATTTCTGACCAAATTGAGTCTGTAAGACCTAAGGTTTAAAAAGAAGCTTTCCATATAGAAATACCTTTAGTTTTACCTTCAAGATCCTACACTACTGACTTCAGTAAAGAGAAACGGTTCCTAGAGACTGCCAGAATGGAAACCAAAAGAAATATAAAAGGTACCTGTTATCTGAAAAAAAATTCAAGCCAATCTTGTTACTTTGAGATTCTAACTGGTTCTAGATTATCAAAAGGACAGTATCTGTGGGCAAGTACTTGATTATTGGCTTCTTCTGCTAATTGTAGGTCTGGATGTATAAAGGAAGTTGCAGACTGTAAGCCTACTGCAGTTCACAGTTGCATGTTTGCTAGAAAGCCTTGTCTATTCACCCGAATCTTTTCTTCTCTGCATGACACCAGAGAAATCTGAAAACAGGTAAAAGGTAGTCTTCATAAGCAGAATGCTTACCTGCAATAGGTGCAGCTTATTAGTTGTCACAGTAAAACAGATGTGATAAAAAATTCATCTGTTTAAATGTTCTGTTAAAACCTCTTTAAAATGCCTGCTGCTATGTGATTGCCAAAAATTTACTGCTAAGATACTACAGTAGATAATTATTTAAAGCCTTTTAGCTTTCTTTCTTCTCTGTCGTGACTAAAGAGAACTTAGAATTAAATCCCTAGAGCACAGGGTTCCTATTCTATCTCTGATGTTCGACGGAAACTCTCTAAACAGCCAACATGTTGGTGTTTCAGCATGCAACATATTCCCATTAAATCTCAATAATTCCCTGGTGTCTTTATGTTGAATAAAACATTTTACAGTGCTCATGTTCTACCTATGGCTTCATGCAAGGCAAAATATACATAATTTTTAAAGATCTTTGAAGAATTTTTGATACACTATTTCACAGATGACTTGTGGTACAGAAGAATTGTGGAACAGAATGATCTGTGCAAGAGAACATCTGATACATAGTTTTGATAATATTAACACAACTTTATCAGGTCATGCAACTCTGCTGAAGTAGAAACCATAGCACTAATTCTAGCTAATTTTGAATGCAGTTGTTTCCAGAGAAGAAAATAATTCTGTGTTATGAAAAGGATAATGGTGATTGTCTGAGTATCCTCACTCCCACACCCACCTTAAAAAGAAAGCTTAACAACAATGCATCTCTAGGAAAAGCCAGTAAACCCATTCTACAATCAAGAGAACAATATTGTTTTCAGGAAATGGGTAATAATGAGAGAAGTTAGCAGCTGGGCTTATATTTCATCCAAATCGAAATGAACAATCACTGATTAAATATCACATAAAGATGCATGCATTCTGTCTCTCAGAGCATTTGACTATTTCCTCAATTGAAAGGTTGTTATGCAAATCAAATACAAACAGAAGGGAGGCGTGTCTGAAACCAGCTTTACTAATATGTTGCATTCTGTAATTGATTTGATCAACATCAGACTTCTTGTTACATTAAATCAGGGGAAATTTTACTGAGAAGAGTTGCACTGTGGTTGATATAGATAATATTCAGTAACTTCCTCATAAAAAATATCATTTCAAAATGTTTTGATTTATTATTCTCTTAAAACTCTCTTATTACTGTAGGAAACTTATTCATGGTGATGTTGATGAGAACTGCATCACTAAACTTATGAGGATGTCCAGTCAAGATCACTCTTGCTTGAACACCTCTTTTCTTACTAGAGATATTTATTCATCTCTGTATACAAATATTTTCTAAGGTAGGTTTTGAAAACTAGAAGTTTTACCACTTTTGGATTAATTAATCTCTCCAAACTCTCTTAAAAAAAAAAAATTCCTTTTCTCTTACCCACAATACACATAACTTCATTATGCTTTGGTGCTTAATAATGTTAGATATTGAATCAAATTTTTACAACCATAAGCGAGTTTTGGAATGTGTTAACTATTTCTAAGTCTGTTCAGAAAAGGTGTGTTCAAACTTACAGTTCAAGTAGCTATTTAATTGATACACTTTCTACTAACTGAAATCTAATTCATAAAAAGTTTAGTGTTTAACTCTGTTAATAATTTATTGCTGGACTCTATCAGTAGTATTATCCCTATTTTATGTCTTGGAAAATGGTGGTAAACATTAGGGACTTACCATGGCAGGTATATATCTAGATTTCAAGAGCAGAATATCTTTGACCCCTGGCTTTCAGAGGTGTTATTCAGAGCTGAAGTAGAACATATCCAAAAGGATCCATGTTCATGGATGTAACAGCCTTTTATCTGTCTCTTCGACAGACTGACTGAGTCATGCACTGAACTACAGTTTTATTTTTCTCCATCCTGGATTTCTGTATTTGAGGCTCCATGCTCTATATCCATCATCATAATCATCAGCACACTGAAAATCATAGTGAATTAAGGACGTTTTGAAGGCTACTTTTTGATTTTTTGACCCAGACACCTACTGCCCATGAGTGCAATGAACACATAGATGCCTCAGATCTCCTGTTCCTCCAACTTCGATCTACCTATTAACTCATCCCCATTTCACAGCTTTTAAGATATTGCTGCCACCTGGTCGGTACCTTTAAAACTTCCACTTCAGAATTTAAAATGCTAGCAGATGCTCAAAGGAAGTGTATGAAGTCTATATTAAGGATAGAGAACAGCTTTCACACCCGCTATAATCATGTCTCCTGCTCATGTGGTGAACATATGTAGTTGGTTGTCTCTGGATTTAAACTTAGGCTTGCCTTGTTTTTTTCTTCTCAGGGACATTCTGAGTTTGCCCTTCATTTTCACTGCACGGTTTTCCTTCTATGCTGATTAGGTAGGCAGCATTTTGAAACAAAAACACCAAACCCCCACATATTGGCCACTTCTTAACTGTGGTAAATATATTGAAAAAATGTAGCAGTGGAGAGTCACCATCAGTTTAAATCTCAATATGCTCACAGATTGTGTGGCTGAAAAATCTTTGACATTATTTACTAAGTAGTTCATAGTTTGACACAGTTTCTTTAACAAATTAATGTCTCACCCTGGGAAATAATACTGTAACAAAAATCCACTAAGTAAAAAAAATTAACTTCCCAAAAAGAAGTATATTCAAAAGCTAAGTTTCTACACCCTGAATGCTTTTTCTACACCCTTTTTACTTTTATGGCTTCAGTAGCTCCCCTGGCTGTAAGCTTAACAATGCCATTTAATCAAAATGGATGGCTTTAGCTGTATATTTAAAGGAGAGTGATCAACAGTAAAACGGTGAGCAGATTCAGCTAATTAGGCCTCACATTTAACACTTCATGGAGATGAATGGGATCACTTCACAGTTGTCTTCGAGCTAGTGTAGCATTTGTCTATACTTGTCATAAATGTGCGTTACTCTGCATTGTCAGGATTATCTAACTACAAAGGAAAACATTGTTTCGGGAGAAAGATTTTGTGGTGGGGTTTTCTTTAGACACACACAGGATTCCTGGGAAATTAATGGATTAAATTCTATTTATTATAAATTAATGAATTATAATTAATTAAAATTAAATTATTGATTATTATAAATTAATGAATTAAAAACTAATTCCTTGGAATTAATGAATTTTTCACATCAACAAATTTCTTTTATTCTTGCACATGGATATTTCATTTTGCCTGTGTCTAATTAAGAGCTGCTTTGAGTTTCTTTCTTTCTTTTTTCCTGTTATAGCAAAGTGATTATTTTAACTACAATTTCTTTCATATTAATAGTTGTCAGTGTCTTAACATGCTCCATAGAATTTACACAACAATCTGATGTTCTTACTGCAATTGATGGTTCATAATATGTGAATATTTGTGAATGATAAACCATTTTAGAAGTTATTACTGTTTATAGGAAAAGTACAAAAGGAAATACTTCAGCGAGAGAGATAGCCAAAGTACTGATTATAAAATCATTACATAACATGTTATAATAATGAATTCTTATGCGGATATAGATAATGGCCTGATTCTTTCAAGAGAGTAGAGTTCTTGCCTATACTCAACTATTTCCTAGTTTTGTATTTAAGCCAAATATAGTTGGTTGCACACGTGACTGAGCATCATGGGAAAACTATAGCTTGCTTAACTGAACTCTCTAAAGTCTAAGTATCTACTTTGAAGACAGTGAGGTTTGTGCTTTTAGGGCTGATTCATTTCATCTATCTGCCCTAAAATAGATCAGATGCATTGAACTCTACAGAAATTGTTTCTCTTTATTTACTAAATTACTAGGCCAGATTCAGACAACTACTGAGTGACAAGTGTAATGCACTATCAGTAATGTATATGAGAAAGTCCAAGTTAGTTTTGAAATAAAAGAAAAACACCTATACCTAATGAATGATAAACTGGAATAAGTGACATGCCACATATTATATGTCATGTCATGAGCCTACAAATGATTGAAGAGCAGGAGCTTTAAAAGACAAATCATTTTTCTGAAAGAAACACATTTTGTACCAAATAGATGCACATACTCGCTATACTGGCTCAGAAAGTCCAATTGGAGCTCCATGTGAAAGGGGAAATCCTTTTCAGTGGGCTGCATCAAGAGATCAAATCAGATTCTCTTCTAGAAAAACAAAATTAAATGAGGCTCCTATTGCATGCATCTCAGAGACACAAGGGAAATAAACATTTTCTTAATTGAAATATTTAAGTCTAAAATTTCACAAGATTAAAGTATCCTCAATTTCATTCAACTTTTATTTCAAAGCATAAACAAAAATTATTTGAAGCCATAATTTGCCTCTAATGAGGACAGCATATCAGCAGTGGATTTTGTTTTTGTTAGTGAGAATAGACAGTATCATCAGTCCCATTTTCTAAAGGTCTAAAGGAAAATAGAACTTTTATTATGGGCAAGATCAATACAGTTACTTTTTCTAGGCGGACTGGATTATTTGTCTAATCTCTGGCATGTGTTTCTGCTCATTCATCTTCTGGACACTGAACCTGTAAAGACATATGCAATGCTTAACTTGATACATTGAGCACTTCCAGTGTCTTTTTTTTTCTTTTTCTTTTTCTTCAATTTTTGTTTTTGATAAGTACTTTAATTCTCTTCTTACTATGCAGACACAGTCTCTATATATGTTTTTAACAAAATACAGTTTTTTACCTGTCCTTAAAGTTTCAGAATGTTCTTCAGGAGTTTACAGTTCTCTTATTTGCCTTTGGCTCTCAATCCCAATGGATAATGAGACTAATGAGACCAAAGTGAGCAAATGTCTGCATTTTCTGAGCAAATGTCTTTTCTGGAGATGTGTGCTTTGACTGTGAAAGTCAGCAAGCTCCATTTGTATCCTGTTAAGTTAATACACAGGAAAACATTAAACCGTAAATAAGTTACTGACAAAAATGCCCTTTGATCATAATGATTACAATTAATTTGGCAGAAACTAAGTAACAATTATTATTGACTGGGTTCAATCTTCTGTTACACTTGTGCCAATCCATGGGAATCTTTTTTTAATAAATACAATAATCCATGGTACAAATTCTTTCCATGCTTTTTCTTATGTCATTTCCTAAAAGGCATTATTATTCTGATTTTAATATAGTGTTACCATGTAATAGATCATTGATTACAGAGATTTGCCTGAAATAACAATGAGCCTTAGGTACCTGAAAACACTGGCTCAAAGATTATTGTCATTAGCTCTTGTATCTGTAGCTAGGAACCCTAGGTAGAAGTTCAGTTTTTTTGGTTCTCATTAAATGGTATGCTCAGTTTGCTCTAAGATTCTTCTTTCTCCTAGAAAGCAGGGAAAGAGGAATGATGACTGTTTTATGAACTTTTATGGGGTTGTACCTAATCATACTTGGCATATGTGCTTCTTCAGTTAGTTAGTACGGTAAAAAAAGACGAATTTTGATTCTTTCATAGGTAAACAAATAATTTTAAAACACAATTAACTGGGTGGATAAGCCAAACTGTTTTGTGAATGTAAAACTTTCATTATGTTGAATTTGGTTAGAAAGGAATTGTTAATGTCTTAGCTAATTATATTTCAATACTACATATATATACATACAGGTCATAAAGAGGCATGTTGGGGCTGGAATACGGGGCCCATAATTTGAGCAGCAGAACTGTCATGGGACAGTCCTGCTAACTTCAGTGGAATTTCACAGAGAAGAAAACACCCTTATGTTCATAAGCTGGTGTCTTAGATTTCCCCTTAAAGGCAACATATGGTGAGTATCAAAAAGCTATTTCCTTCTAATTTTCAGCTTGAACACGGGAGATGTTAAATGATATAATACAGAAATGTGCAATACAAATGTATTGGCTCGCATTGCTATGCAGACATCAGGACAATGGATGTTGAAGTGCATCTTCAGAGAATAATTTCCTTTTTCCTAAAATTATTTTTGAGGCAAGAAATAATAAATAATATTTATATACTTTCTAAGAAACTAAAAATTATTGTTTAAAAATGGTGCATGGATATACAGTAGATCTGAAATTTGCTGGAGTTGCAGACGATTTGTATTTGAATTTCTCTGTAGAGAGATCACATTTAAAAAAGAAAATTTATTTTCCATCCTAGGGTACAATGTAATTTTATTGACATTAATGACACTGTTACCCTAGCCAAACAATTATTCAGATGATATCCTGCTAGACCACAGTCTTTGCAGTGGCTATAGATAACAGCTGAACTGTGACTTTGCAGAAATACTTTGCCAATGGCACATAGAAAGAGCAAAGAGCATATGATTTTTTTGCAGTGCCCCAGGCGCATATTGTAACTCAGTCACAATCTACCTTCTGCCATCACCTCTGGGTAGAATAGACTAATACAACAGCTCCACACTTCATGCAATTATATGGCCAGGTGCCACTGTGTCAGTGCAGTTACATTCTTGGGGAAAGAAATAATATCAAGGCTCAGTCTACTCTCTTCACACCATTATGGAAAGGGGAAGTAATGGCTCTGCAGAGGTTGCTTTCCCACCTCATAAATGAGGATAGTTTCCCACCGGTAATGTAGACAAACCTGTCCAACAGGCAAAAAGGAAGGTTACTGAGGTAACATTAAGTGGAGCTGAGCAAAAATTAAAATTACTGTTCCTTGGGGAAATTCAGCTATTTCAACACTTGGTTTTTGTACCTAATCGAGTTGAAAAATTGGGCCTTGTCAAAGACCAGTATACTGTAAAAGCTGCTTTGGTTGTGAAGTGGTGACATTTCATTTTGAGTTCACACAGCATTAAAATGCAGTTCTCTATTGCTCTCTGTTTCTGTATACATCTTACAATATATCTGAAAGTATGTTAATGATAGTGCACCACACGCGTCCATCCAGTATAAGCTTCCACTGAAATACAGACTTCAGAGGGTGCTTGACCACTATGCAGACAGTCAAATTTGGATGATAATAGTTGTCTGGCAGTATCAGTAACAGGCATTAAGGAATAAATACAATGCATACAAACTGCATGCAAAAAGTTATTATTAGTGTGCATTTGAACAAAACTTGATCAAAACTGTAATGTAGTAGATCTTCATATAAGAACTCTAAAAAGACTCAATATGTGATCCAATGAAAATCCATAACTACTTCTGCCAATTCCTTCCTCTACTTAGACTTAATAATTGACATTATATATTTTAATATCAATATCTAGATTGTGCTTGAAGGCCTTGTTTCATTGCAAGGAGATGGAAAGAAACTACAACTTTGTCCTAACTGTGGTTAAATGAGTAACAGTACCATTAAAATTGATCACCATGCTTACAATCACTGTAACTGTACCATAAAGAACTCTGAAGAGTTGTGCAGTAATAGCATATTTTAGCTATCTGTAAGATATCCAGTCAATTTTTTAGCCTGCTAAATATATTCCTAGAAAAAAAAAACATCTGGTGCAGCAAAACCACAAGGGAAATCATACATTTTTTTATAAGTTATTCCCCCCTAGAATAATAGTAAGGCCTTCTGTTTATCATTATACTAATGAAGTAACTGCAACGAAATCATAAAAGAATTATCTTATGAACTGAAGAAGTTTTCATTTATTTTTTCAAATCACTAAAAGTCCCACTCTTTCAGGTGTATTGCAAAAACAGAGCCCATTTCCTTCAACAAAATTGGGTTAAAAGGAATGAGATGGTTGGGTGACACGGGGCTTCCTTTGTAGTGGGAAAAATAAAAGAAAGATTTTTGTATAGATTACTGCCAGAATTTTCTCTGAAACTTTTATGAGGGACATGTCATTCATTTAATGGGCTCAAATCAAATTTCCCTTGTTATATGGTACATAATGATGAATCATATGCACAAATTTTACATTTACTTTAATGTCCCTATGTATATGAAAATATGCATAGGGACATTGCAGATGACATAATCCATACAAATATCAGTAGCAATTTTACTGCCTTTCTTCCTTGTCTCTTTCTCTTGCCAAAATAAGCACCTAATTTCAGGATGTCTTCCTGGGAACTATTTCTTTATTAAAAATGAAAGAAAAAAAAATAAGGTGACATCCACAAAGCAGTATGCAGTTTTGGAAAGTTAAATGAATACATTAGGGTACCATTTTAAAATCATCTGAATAATTTAAGAATGCGAAACAACTTCACAGACTTAGTTTTTATACTTGTGACTCAATTTTATTTAAAATAAAAGATGAGTTACGGCATTGAAGTGGCTGTGTTTTTCAGATGAGAGGGTCTGCTCTGAAGATTGGCAGTAAGGATTCCAGATGAATTAACTGTCTGCTAGTAAAATATAATTTCCTACTTGGGATTATTTTCCCACAGAAATAGTCAGTCCTCTAAGTACACTCACTAAAGAGAGCTAAAGACTTAGGATATAATATCTTATCTGACAGCTGACAAAGGAAAGTCACTTACTTACTTTCAAGACAAATGACTTTTCCTTAAAATGCTTTTGCAAAATGTTTTTTGCACTTGCCTTTGAATTTAGTTATAAAAAATATGCATTCTGTGAGTTAGCTGCAGATCAAGTTTTGTGCCATTATGTCATTTTGCAGGGGTGTAAGAATAGAAATAGGGGATAAAGGTAGAATTAGAATGGGAATAAAAGAACAAATGGTAATAAACAGGGAATATTTAATCTATGAGCTCTGCTTTGTGTTGGAAAATAAAGAATCACCATGTCATAGGAATGCTTGAGCCTCTTAAGTAGACATTAGTGGAAGACATGTTTAAAGCAGACCTCACCAAATCACTTACCTCTAAAATGCCTACTGCCTGTCATGAGAGGTGGTGTTCAATCCACAGAGTGAGGTACTCTGCTTCACTTCTGTACCTTTACACTTTCGGAGAAACACGAATGATGAACTGCACATCAATGCCCGAGTGAATCTGAAGCAAAATGAAATCTTAGGGTAGAACTCATCCTTTCATACTCTTCACATTCTTCTATAGACCTTGGAAACTTTATGTAGATACCAAGAGAGGAATAATTACTAACTTTAATCTTCCTGTAAGCTTTTCATGGGCAGCAGGGGCTGTCTGGCATGACTGCCTCTCTAAATCCTTCTGAGGGTGCTTGCCTACCCAGAAAGAGTTTGAAAATTCAAATGTTAGTGCACATTCACAAGTTTTTTTCTGGTAAAACTTAATTAATATCTGATAAAAATAAGTCGAGAATATCTTCATATTTCTTCACTGTGCCTTTGGTTAAAAAGAATATATTGCAGATTTCAGTCAAATATTTTGTTAATTTATCAAAAATTTATTATAAATATCAAAAAAAGATTTGCCACTGTATTTTTCTATTATTTCTTTGGAAGTCTGAATGAGTAACTATGTGGAAAACTTTAACTGAATGGATTCAATGCATATTTGCAATAATTTTATATATATTTTTATATATATGTATATAGCGGTGGCATTCAAAAAACCCTCAGAACAAGCTGCACTTACTAAAAGAGACTACAGAGCCATAAATAGACAGTGTGCAAATAACTCCTGAAAAAGGGTTTATATTAATTATTGTCTTGTGTCTATAATAACATTGCTTCTTGTTTAATTGCTGCTTCATGGACAATTCTCTTGGTTTTTCCATGTAGGAACAATTGACAGAATTTATTTGTTAGACCATCTCTGGAATGGCTATGTCCTTTCCCAAGATAAAATCATTGGTAGTATTTCTCATTACAGAAACTTTAAAGGGATCTCTCTCCATATCCAAATCCAGAGTAAATAATAAACTATTTTCTTTAAGACTTAAGGATCTTATGACTTTTCATGTGCCTTCTGAGAATCAGAAAAAATTCTGATTGCAAATATATATAATGTTCCACAGTTATGCAGGCAATAGTAGCAAAACCATTATGAAAATTATAGCAGCAGTAACCCTTTACTGTTTTCTTGCAGTCAGAATCAAATGTCAAATTAGTGGATATTTTTTCCACCATAAAGATGGAAAATAAAATATCTATTCAGTGCCTCAAAATGTATTCTAAATAAATATCAGATTAAGTGAATAATTAACAATGAAAAAATAAAATGTTTTTCCTCCCAATATTGCAAAAATAAAATAGCTTTGTGAGACAGGTTTCAGGATTAAGTGTCAAATGAATGGAGCCAGATGTAACAAAGAGAGAGCTGTTTTATAGTTACTCCTGCATTTTGTAATGCAAACATGGAAATAATCCCCACAGCTATTGAATTTTGGACAAAAGTCAAGAATATTAAAGTGATTTGAAAAGAGAAAATAAAAGTTATAGTCAGACAGAGTATATTTAGAAGTTTTGCTGCAAAAGAGAACTGCCAAAGAACATCTCATCTGTCTTGTAGATACAACATGTAATAATGAGCAATATTTGTGAGGCAAATTGTTTCGTTACAAGAATGAAATACTGGAGTCTCTCTGCTAAGTCTATCTGTAAGGCTACACTAGTGTGTGCATAAAAATGACTTACAGATGATGGCACAGAAAGCCTGGAGTAGCAGTTTAGGCGCCATCCAAAGGCATAACATTATTTGAAGTGCTTGGGGTTCACATATGCTACACACTCTCCTTTCAACTCCCCCGTCTGCTGCCTCCAAATAGGTAGTCATTTATTGCTTTATTATACAACGGATAAATGAGCATCACTCCATCTCCTTGCTATTGGCTCTGCAACTGTGAGCTGAATCCAAGATTTGTATTAACCATTCTTTCATGCCCAATTGCTTTTGAGGATAAGTGAATGAGTTATTTCTTTCATTCCAATGTGTGTGGACTCAAAATTTGCTTAGAAGAAATATAAGAATATTCTATTTTGTCTGGTATACTACAATGGGAAAGAAGCCCTAATTTATAGTCAGGCAGGTTCCTTTAAAACACCAGTTTTACTGCACTGGTATTGCTCAGACATTCTGGAGCAATGGATTTTGGGGTGGCACAGATTCTGCAGAAGCAAAACAAGCATATAGAAATTCTTTCCACATGTAACACAGTGCACATGTCTTTGCTACTTATAAAGATACAGACGGTGCTTCATGTTTTTAATTAATAATTTTGAAATTGTGGGATCCACCTTTAGTTTTAACACCCACAAACCCCAAATCCCTCAGTATTGGACTATTTTATTAAATACATAATGCAGTCAGATATTTGTGTTTTGTGTGGGCTTTTTTGGGTTTTTGTGTGTTTTGGTTTTTTTTAACATGAAGAGGCAGTTTTCCTTATTTTGTACTTCTGTAGCAAAACCCAATGGGTCCTGTAGGAATACTATCACTTAATTATTGCTAATAATATATATTGGGTGATAATGTGCATGTTGTGAAACTTTGTGTTCCATTATAATTCATATCTGTTTATCAAATACTACAGTGTCTGTAAATAGATTTGAATAAATTTCCAATAAAAACTGATATCAGTTGGTATTAGGGATGTGTGGTACCTCACTAATAAAAATGAATTTTATTCATGATGAAGTTTTTAAAATATGAAAAAAACTTGTTTTAAAGTTATGAATTGTTTCAATTATTCCTGGCTGCAAATGTTGAGTGTTTAAGGGAAATTGCTCTGGAATCATTTGTACTGAGAATTTTAAAAGGATAGAAATCATGAAACAAGTGAAGTTCACTGAGAAGCTGAAGTATCCAAATAATTTTTAAACACCATTAAACATAAAGGTCAATTTTATGTTGGATCTAATGCTTCCCTGCAATGAAAGAAACAGATGAATTGTTTTGCATATACACCACTACTGAAAATACGGGGTTACTAAGCTGAAATGATAGAAGTCTAAAAGAGTCTAGCGTATCTACTTCTCTGTCTGGCACCCACTACATTCATAGACTGTGTTGATATCAATGTATGCACAGAAAGCTGCATTTTCCATTAAGTGTAGTCATTCTATCTGTAATAAAGAAAAATGAGGCAAATGCACTTTAAGTAGAAGAAATGAAGCTTCCATTTAAAGATTAGAAGAAAAAGATGATTTCAGGGGGCCTTAAAACATTATTGTTTTCAAAATCATGAAATAACATTAAGTGAGAAAATAAAATGGCTTTTTTGGCAAAGAAAGATACTTTCTAATACATGGAAGGAGCACATTTTATCTTTATAGACTTGTTGTTCTTGAGGAATTCACTACAGATCTTTCTCTCTTCTCCTTTCTGCCTTTCCTGTAGTAAAGAGATGTAACATTTTTGTTTACATAAAAATCTGTTTTCAAATTTGTATGTCTTTTTTTCTCCTACCTCTTCTTTAGATATTTCTGCTTTTGCCTTCTGAAGAGTCAGAAATGTCCACTCCATCACTTTTATTACAGCTCATATTTTTTTCTTTTTTTCTTCCTGGTTTTATTTTCCTCATCTTTGTTTTGGGGTGGTGTTTCGGGTTTTGTTTAGGTTCAGATTGATGATGTAGTGTACCAGGCATTACTCCAGATTCATTTCCCAGCTTATCCATAATACTGTCTGTCCAAAGGTGAGTATCAAGCAAGTTTAAAACTTCAGCTGCTCCACATAGCAGTTCACTACTATTTGCCAATTTTTTACATGCTACCAGCAACTGTCTTTGGAGGGATATTGAAGTATAGACCCTTGCCTTGCCTTGCCTTGCCTTGCCTTGCCTTGCCTTGCCTTGCCTTGCCTTCTGTCTTTTTCTCTGAAGAAAAGCAATATTCTGGACGATTACCAATGAATACGGAAATTACTATGGAATTACAAGTAATTTTACATTCTCACTAAACCAAAAGGAGTTCACCATGATTCCTGTAAGTATACTGATTTAATCATTTCTAAACTTTTGTATCTACTGGCAGTACTTTTTAAAGTAGTAAACAATTATTACTTCCTTTATTATTTGCGGAGAAGGATCATGTTGAATGTAAGTTATAAGGCACATAGATAGAAAGTAATTCCACTTTAATGTATTTGTAAAGTGATTAGAATTATATTACTATTCATGCCAACTTCCTTTTCCTTTCTTTCAATTAAAACAGATTGAGCTGATGGTAAGTCTGGAGAAACCAGACTGTGTGGTGCTATGTGTGGGTGTGAGGGTATGAAAAAATTTGGAAAATAAATGGGTTCAGGATGGAGTTTGCTTGAGCTTGTATATGCCTGTATGTGTGGTCTGGAGAAAGTGGGGATGTGTGAGGATGTGAATAAAGGAAGAGAATATAAGTATAGATGTGTGCAGGATGTAAAAAGGATGTAATATGGGGCTAAAAATTAAGGATTACAGAATTGAGTATGAAGAAGCCACATCATTACCTGATGTATTCTTCTAAAATATCAATAGCATGATGATCAGAAAGCAATAATGCATGTTACTTTTGATTTATGTCTTTTATGAAACATGTATTTGCTTTAATAAACCTAAAAGAAAGTATTAGAGGCAAACTTTGATCCTAAAATTTGGAAGATATTATTTTTTTAACCTCAGAAATATATGCCTTCTTGAAAACTTAAAATATTCTTTTAGTAGAAAACATATTCTAAAAATAAAGAGAGATGTTCTGAAAAAAATTAATTTATTATTTACCTGAGTAATAATAAACATAAAAGGTATAATGGTTTGAGGTTATAGCCCTTCTTTTAAAAGTTGCATGGATCACTGTTTTTTTTTTTTGCCTACATATTAAAAGTGGTTTTTTTCAGCCAAAGTAATTTATACACCTGGTTGCTGGTTTCTTTGAAGGACAGGTGAATTTAAACTCAAGTAGCATAATAGGATCCAAATGCAAGAGAGGAAAAGTCTTCAGGTAGTTTTAGAATATAAAGCAACCCTGCATAAAGTTCAAAAATGAATTTATTTTTACCATTTTACTTATTTATGGATGTCTCTACAGAGGTTGTTAACATAGTATGAGCAACCAAAGCACATAATTATACTTTCAGACACTCCTGGTGGATAAAATATGAGGATTAATTAGGCAGCTCTTGTGACTCTATGACATGCAATTTTGGAAGTGGAAACAGGTTCATGAATATTAGAGAGGAAAAGAAGTTTGATGTCTGAAGTCTTGATTGATGCACATGGAGAAGGCATTGTCGAGAATCTCGGACTGCAGCTGTCTCTGTTTCTTGTATTCTGTATTTAATGAAAAATATCTTTTAAGAAAAAAAATCCAAAATAAAATGAGGAAAGGGCTGCTGCTGAGCATTTCAGTTGTTGTTTTCTTATAAATTTCTCTCCCTTTTCTTCTCTTTGTCTGTTGTTAATGACAGGCTTTGAGTTACCAATGTGTTATCTATTTATAAGTTACACTGGCACCTTGTTTGCTGAATTGAACACTGAAAAGCATTTCTAGCACCTATTTGACATTTTCAGTGTGAAACAAACATTGTGCTAAAGGCTTTTGCTTTAAAATCACTTCACTTTCAGAAACCACTGAGTTTTGAAAGATTCTCAATCAAAAGCAAAAATTTGTTATCCTTAGCAAATTTTGAAGATTTTTGCTGCCATAATAAATGTGTTATTCCATTTTCCTTGCAACTGTGCAGCATCAATATTGTCCTGCTAGAAGTGCATGCACCTGTGACATCACTGTAACAAGGTAGGTCATAGAATCCCAGAAGAGCTGAGGGTGGAAGGAATAGCGGGAGATCATCTTGTCCACTGCCCCTGCACAGAACAGGTGCATCGAGAGCCACTTGCTCAGGGCTATGTCTACCATATTTTTAAATATGTCTGCTATGGAGACGCCACAACTTCTCTGGTCAATATACTGGAGTTGCTGTTGGCATCCAAATTAGAGGATAGTTTTTACCTGATTGGCCATAGCTCTTAGAACTGGTGGATCTGCCTGCAAGTGTCAGTTTACTCTTCCAGGTTCTTGTTTGTAATTCTATGTAAAAGAACTGTGACCAAGTAAAGATTAAAGTGAAGGTGGTTTTAAAGTGGTGTACAGGGAGATTTGCTTTGACATCACACTGGCAGAATCTGCTCTGCCTCCACCTAGAGCTCACTGACTACTCAATTTGCACTTATTTTAAGGTGCTTTAACTTTTACATTATTTCTGCAGTTGTTTGTTGATGGGAATAAAACACAAAATATTAGTTACTGTTATTTTTATTTTTTTCCTGACCTCTGAGTTCTTGAAAGGATTCAGCAGAGTCCTTCCCTATTAACAGCATGCATTAAAACCATTTAATATCATATTGACAAGTATCATATCTAAATATAATGCATTAAAATTTATTGATATTTCTAGACAAAGAAAGAAGCTCATTAAAAACTAAAAATTAAGATAATGACTTTGTTTACATTCTGAAAGTTGAAATGCTCTTTTTCTACCATCAAAAATCTAAATTATTCAATATTGACAGGGTTTTATACACATTGCAAATTTCTCTTTTACCTTCATATGTTAAAATGAAGTCAAGAAACTAAATTGCTTTTGTTGGAAAAGAGCCAGGTAAAGTGTTTACAAGGCTAGAAGGTGAAGGGTCTCTGTGTAAAAGGAAGGGATGACATTTCTGTCTCATGAATACAATGATTTAATTCTTTGACCTACTGTTGGCAAGAGCTGGTGTATGGTGAACACTTTCAGGTCTGACACATTCATTAAAATAAAACAACCTCCAGACCCCTCTCTTGGCAAAAGACAAAGTTGAATGTTTAACTTGCATGAGATTCCCCTCCCCTCAGATGATCTATAATGTGACTTTGAAGGTTGACTTAACAAAAAAAAAAGGTAAGAAAAGGAGAATCCCTTTGCTTACCTTCCCTGTCTCACAGAGGCCATGCAAAATATAAAAACGATACGGAAAATATTTTTAAAGGGTTATAGTGTAGCCCTTTTAGACAATGCCACATGTACATAAAGACACATCAGAAAATCCATGCTGAAATTCATTTCTGTGGCCCGGTAAGAAAGGTCAGAAGGTTTAGATGTTAAAAGTAAGTTAACTCTTTGCTTATTTGACCATTAAACTGTCAGCGTGAAACTATGTTTTAAACCTATGATGGTCTGAAATCTTAGTGATAAATGAAGTCTGAAGACCTATTAACCTGCCCAAGATGTGAACCAGAGGCTGGTTCAGCTTCACTGCTAACTGCACTAGGGCAGAGGGATGGATGGTAAGAAGTGAAAAAAACATCTGACTCTTATCTTTGCTTGGCAAAGTTACACGCCATAAATAATTGTCAGTGCCAAACTTGGATTAATAATGTCTCTTTATGTATCTTTGCATTACTGTGAGACTAAGTTGATTTCACACATTTACCTCTAAAATGTTTGCAATTTTCTTTCTCTGTATTCATATTTAATGTATGGTGTGAAAGGGCGTTTGAGTAGCTAACTCAGTTCCACCTATTTGCTTTTGAAAATTATTTAGAATTTTCATTGTCAGTTCATATCAAGATAAATTTAATTGCATGTATTAATTGACAAAATTACAAGTCAATTAATTAAAAGCATTGCTGAAGCCTTTGGGTTTGGATTTTTCCCCCCTAATTTTCATCTGACATTGAAGGATATTTTTTAGGTAAAAACAAAGAAACAAAGAAAATGGCTATCTTATATAGTGTTGTATATTATTTTCTCTGTAGTATGTATTAAATTCCAGAATATAATTTGTTTGGTTTGCTATTTAAGAAATTAGATAAAACATAACTATTAAAAATGACGCATAACTGCGTGTATTTTTTTGCAATTACTTAAGTTATTAACCAGAAAGCCCAGGTAAATATAAACACCAAAATACAATAAGCATAAAAACACAGTCAAATAAAAGGCAATTACAATGATCTATTATCATTCTCTGTGTGTAAAAGTGATGGAAACAGATTATTTATGGTTTTAATGCATAAGATGCAATTATGGTAAATAAACCAAACTCAGAAAATCTACAACACCTTTTTTGTGTACTGAAGCTTCTAAAATCCCCTTTAAGAAACATAATTGCTATAGATAGTTCCTTTGGTCATTTTCTTAAATGCCTTTGTTCAAGCTGTCAGCTTGCCCTGTGGCGTGGCCTTTACTGTGCATTAAATCTTTATTCTCATCGGCAGGACAAAGGCTCAAATGTCCCACCTTGGGTCTTGTATGGCACTATTTGCACAGCATTGGAGTGCCAGACAGCTGTACTCCTGGTTTAAACTTTGTCATTTCAAATGGCTTCAGTGTCTTCAGGAAGTCATTACAGATGTGTATCAGGATGAATTGAAAGGAATTTTATTCTTTGTAATTATCCTAACCCTACTTTAATCTATCACTGTCTAATAATTTCTGGGTTTGGGTTATTTCTTTGTATTCTTTCTTAAAAGCTCAAAAGGACTCTAAACTGATCTAAACTGACAGAAGTCACTAATTGCCATGAAGAAAAACAAACTGTGTTCTTCAGGAAAGATAGGAATGAAAGGAATGAGAGGTTCTATAAACACTGTAACTTACATTTTAGTCAACTATTCACTCTCATGGCTTGACAAAACCTGAGGGGCTTATGGGGGTTGTGGGATGTATATGAAAAATGCCATTCATTGCAGTCATGGTGATCAAGGACATTTTCATGTGACATGTACCACTTCCTAACACTGAATGAAATCAACCCTAGATTGAAGAAGCACAAAAACTTTCATCTGTCTCAAAATAGCTACTTAAAAACCCCCCAAACCTGCTGATTTCCTGCTAAGAGGTTCTGTCTTTCAAACTCAAAAGTAAAACTGTGCTGTAAAGCAATTATACAAATTTCACCACCTTCAGAAACTTCCCAAGTAGAGGGACAAGTTTAGCTGTGCTTTAATTAACAAATTACCCGTGTCAGAGACTGTAAAGTGGCACTGATGTCAGTCATCACAGACAGGCAAACCTCCGTGTCATAAAGGTCTCTCCCCTGTAACACATGAAAATGCTTGCTGGGAATAGTTAGTCTATGACCCATACTAACCCTTGAGCTGTGCCTGGGAACTGTTTGCGTCAAAACCTGGTACAGGCTAAAACTGGTTTAGGAGCTGTTTCAGCAATTTAATAGTGATGACAATCAAGTTTCAGATGTTGGACTATTTTCTGACACTGATTAACTTATTAATATTGACATCACCTTCAGGACTGCTGCCTATTGCACTTTGGTTTGCTGTAGGCATTGGCTATATGTATGAAAATTAAAATCATGATGATGATGATTATACTAATACTAATATTAAATTTTGGGCTGTTGGACTTCCCTCTGTGAAAAGTTAAGTACAAATAAAGCCGCCACCTTCCTAAACCAGAATGACTGTAACCAAGATGCCCTTTGAGGTTCACCACTTGTGCATACTATCCCCCCAAATGTGGACAGACACAATTCTTCCTCATATGCAGAAAGACTTTTCTTCTTTTCAAGATAGAAAATTCTGGTTTTCAGCTCCCAGGAATTTCAGAATATGTTGAAATTCATCGTCTCATTCAGGTCAAAATCTTTAGAAAATTTTAAAAATAAGATCCCAGCTCAGAGGAAGCCATAAATGGTGCCACTTATGAAAGCACGTATCTTTATGCCAAGAATAAACTCATAATTTAATCCATCCTTCCTCTTTAAGAAAACAAAGAAAATAAATTAATTTTTCTTTGGAGTAGTAATAGTTATGTCATACAGCATATTTTTTCTCTGCTTCACTCTCTGTTAGCTTCCACTCTGGAAACTCAGGTGGGTAAAAAGTAAACTCTTTTCCATATTGAATCTAGGCCTATTGAGAGTACTTCTGCTGTCTGCATGGACATACCTAATACAATCAGTAATTTCTGTAGATATATTAGCCTTTGTGGTCTTGGTGATGACACTAATAACACCTCCTCTTCAAAATCTAAAATCGTGGCTTTCACTGATTATTTTTAACCACCTGAATCAATGTAACATTAATTAAATAACAAATGATCCATGTCTTTATTTCTCTGCTGACAGGTTTTCCCCCTCCTTGCCCAGAGTGCTTCCTTACAAGAAAAAACATACACCATAAACATCGTTTCTCTGGACAGTGTTTGACAGTAAGTGCAAACACAGCAGTGGAATGTTAGTGAGCTGTTTCTAAGTATTGGAAATGCAGTCTTGCTTCTTCAGGTGACAATAGAGAGGGAAAAGCTCTGAAATGAACACCTTAAACAAAACAAATTTATGCAAATGTTCTTCAGCTTTCAACAGTATTTATCTTGCTTTACATTATTAGAATATCCAATAGAGAAATAGAAATTTCCATCATCAAAAATCATATAATTTTAGAATATTACATAGATAAATACATATCATCTGAATTTACTACCCTGAATATAGAATTTGGCATTTTTTATTCAATATATTTCAGCATTGTTCATTATTGCCATTATGGATTAATTGTTTCTATATTAAAAGATCTGAAATCTGTTACCAGATATTCTCTATTGACTGCTATTTTACTTGAATCTAAAATTCAGTAATAGGAGTTTCTTTCGATACTTGACTATGCTAAAGCAAATTAAACATTTGACTTGAAAAATAAACTCTTTTGAAACTTTTTATATCTTTAAATAAACTCCTAAAATGCACTAAAAACTTTTAGAACGTTTAGTCTTTCGGAAAATGTGACCCTAAAACTAACTTAATAGTTCTTTAGAAGACTGTTCTGCTTTCTCTAGTGTTGATACAATACCTCAAGGTCCTGTTTGCACAGTATTCTCTATTTTCACTTAATCCAGATCTGTTTTATTTCAGAGTGCAATCCTACAAAAAGGTAGCTCATAGCAGCAAGGCTGTCATTGTGTCCTAAATTAATTGTCACAGTGCAAAAGCAGTGTTTATGCACTACACAGGGAGACTTTGTACGGGAAGGAGATAAAGATGAAACCCATTTACAGAAGAGATAAAAATAATTTTTTCTTTGGTGACTGGTTCAGAAAATGGGTGAAGGTTATATTCAGGACAGAAACCTGTTCATACTAAAACTGACGATTTTTTCATAAAGCAGGAAAAGTATGTAAATAACATTACTATGGAATTATTTACTTATTTTTGCTCATCTTTTTCAGGAATAAATCTTTCCTTCAGTGTAAGAACTTGGTAAACATTCTGGAAACAGTGACTTTTCTCATCCTTTGGGGTGAAACAGAGAGTTTTGTATGATGGTAAAGTCTTTACTCCTACAATTTTTATAGCACAATACTTTTTCTTATTTTCTTTCTTGTTTCAATACTTTGGGGATTTTGGTGTTTAGATGGAAGAAACATCCATAACTTAATTTTTCTTTCTTGTTTTCTATTATGTACAAATACAGTTCACATGTGGAAATAAACAATTTTTCTCAATGTAATTTAACGGAGTTCCTGGAAAATGTTTAAACAATTGAAATTACCTTCAGTTATATGGAAAATGTTGAAATAGCCTTCAGTTCTAAAGAAAGAGCATTGTTCAATGGACATGTATTGACTTCATATTTGTAGTCTGTGAAGCTGCAAGTTTTTATTCCTATTGTTTACTTTTAAATGAGTCCTGCCTTGGTGGATTGTGCAACAGAAACATAGAAGTCTTAATATTGGATTCAAAAGTTTTCCGTTAACTGAAAGACTTTTAATCTACCATATGTGGTATCAGAAAAAACATTTGCAACTAAGAAAGCTATTCTATGAATAGTCAGGGTTTGGTTATGATTTAATACTAAAAAGTTATGAAAACCTCAATTTGTACACAATTCATTTACAACTTACTAAACTGAATGTTTTCATAAGGGGGTTCACATTTTGTCTCTTATACCTCTCATCATATGCTTTTTGGGTCCACTTTGATAAATATTTAAATCAATGTGGCAGTATTGTTAATATGCTTAGGAAATGTAATGAGATTAAATAAATTAAAGAAGTGGAAAAAAAGATCTTTTGGTAGCCATACATATTTTTATGTAGTTTGATAGAAGATGCTGAAAATGTTGCCAAAGACCTCTTTTTAATCTGCTATCAATATAAGAATAGGAAAAAAATGAATAAATTTAATAGAAATTTCTTTGGTGAAATAAAATCTCACTGAAGGTGTGCAAAAACATTAGAAACAGGTTGAAATTTCCAGAATTACTGGGATAGTAGAATTTAGAAGCCTAATGCCTATTTTCTTTCAATCAGTTTAAATACTTTCAAAATACTAGTGATAAACACTATTGTATCCTTTACAACTATACGATGTATTTGTTTTTCCTGCAGGCTCTTGATAGACTTGGGTTTGCAAATCTTGGCTTTTGTATTTATTTTAATCAACTTTTTGTCCTATGCATTTTGCAGATTAAATGACGGGATTGTTTTTTTCCCCACTAAAAGTAAGAACATATGATCTTTTGTTTATGCTCTGTACTTCACAATATTCATGTTCATCTCAGCTAAGCTATTTTTTTAATTCCTCCTTTCAAGAAAATTCTTACCCTTACAGACAAATTTCTAATCTTTAGCGTTATTTTCCTTTGCTATGCCTTTATTTGTCGTAGCATACACTTTGACTATCTTGTCATTCTTCAGTGATTTTTGCTTCAGGCACTGTAGACAGAGACGGAGGTTAGTATGTGAATCCATCAGCTTGACTGGACAACCAGTCAGGATTCCCACATACACCCTGAATGGTCATTCACACTATTGTAGATTCTGCAAAAAATTCTGTAGGCCAAAATTCTCTTATCTGGTGTTTGCATATGAGTTCCACTTTTACGGGAGGTTTGAGCAAGAAGGAAAGAGTGAATTTGGCTCATTCAACACAATATTTAGAACACTTCTGATGAAAATTAGCTGCTGAATATGCAGTAAACTTTGTAAAGTTTAGTATCTCATCCATATTGTATATTGCTTTACTGCCAAATCTTGTTCTTTAACTAGAATGAAACTATCAAAGAACCATCTGTAGATCTAAATATTTGGATACCTCTCAAACACATTCGGGATTCAATGTTGTCAATGGCAGTGATCGTTTTGACAAAATTGGCAGTCAACTAATAAGTGTAGTGGAACTGGAGCACAGTTCTACAGGCATAAAACAATGCAATTAGAGTCAGTGATCATAAATTTTCTAAAACCACATTCCACTACAGGTGACAGAATTTTAACCATTTTACCCTTAAAGAGAGAATATTAGAAAATAACCTCAGAAAATAGATGTGACATATGCTGCAATTTCAAGCTTTGGCTCAATAAATAGATCTTTTCTTATCATCTACATCTCTACTATGTGTAACCTGCTTTACAGACTTTTCTGAAGGACTTAATTTCATAAGACATACATATTACACGTATTTATACCACTGTGTGTTTCCATTAGACAAGCAGTCTATACAGTAAATTTTTTCTGGCCAGTGGTATCTCAATATTTTGCCTAATTAGTCTCATGAGAAAAAATATTTTCAAACTATCTGGTAGTAACAATGCACAATATCCTCCATAATGTAACATTAAATATCAAAAGGTATGAGCCAAAGAAACCATTTTGAAATATCTGTGGGACAAGAAGGTGGTTGCAAGACATCAGCATGGATTATGAATGTGAAATCAACCAATCCGGTTGCTTTCCATGAAGGTATGACTGGCTCAGCAGATGAAGGAAGAGCAGTGGATGTTGTTTGCCTTGACTTTAGTAAGGTTTGTGACCTGGCTCCCATAACTTTCTTCTCATTTCAAATTGATGCTAGACACTAGACATTGTGTCACGTTGCACAAATTGTACTAGACTCTGAGGAATAATAGATAGTGAGATGGATTGAAAGCCAGCTAAACTGAATATAAAAAAAATCTTTTTATGATGAGGTTGTTCAAACCCTGGAATAGGTTGCTCAGATATGTTGTGGAGTCTCGATACTGGAGACATCTAAAACCTGACTGGATGCAGCTCTGAGCAGCTTGTTCTGTTTGCTCCTTCTTTCAGAGCAGGATTGGAATAGATCATCTCCAGGTGTCCCTTCCAACCTCAGCTATCCTGTGATTCTGGGACTGTGTGAAGGACTTTTATATCCATCTGTTGCCTACCTAATCTTGAATATTGATATTGATATAGTAATTTTTATTTACTTAGTTTTGCTGAACCTGCTATTTTCTTGTCAGTAGTAATACTTAAATCATAAGTATTTGCTCTACTGCCAGATTGAAGTGTTTCCAAAGGCTGTGCACAAGATGGACAGAGAGACTGGTGGAGGTTTTAATCAGAATATCATTACAGAGCAAAGAGACAGCAAGGTAGATGCAGCAGTGTTTTCCACATTTGTCTAGGACTAGAAGGAAATCTTTGTCTCTGTGACTTTATACCATTGTCATGTAACATATATAATGGGATACTGCTTGTGTTTCCTCATTGTTTGAGTACACAAAGGATTCTGGCTTGAATATTTTACACTTACTTTTCAAATTGCTTTCCCAAACATCCAGAGCTCTGGAAATTGCTTTCCTACAATTGTTGAGCTGGTAGATTTGATCACAATGCTCCTTGAGAAAAGTAAATGCAGAAGTTTATAAGTATATCTGAAACGCATTAACTTTGTGTGAATTTTGGCATCCCAAGTAAATTTAGTGTATTGTCAAAACTGAAACTTCTTGATACAGAATATTTTGAACAAAACCATCAGAATCACTGAATATCCATTGTCCTAGAATTTGGGTAGACAGCTGATGATTTTGGAACATCTACCCCAGTGAAAATCTACCTTTTCATTTTAAAGTATACCAGAGCTAGGAAACTTGTAATTATGTCCTCATATCAGTGTTACTCAGTGTATGAAACCTGCAATTTTGAGAAGAGAAATTCAAAATGGGTTGTGTTTCTCTCAATTTTCCTTATGAAAGGTGAAATGACCCTACATTTTACAGGTTTTTGAAATTATATATTTTTTGCCAAGTGCATAGGAATTATCACCTCAGTGTGTAGTCAGTGCTGTCATATAAAATAGATTCTCCTAGGAGAATGATAAGAATCACAATGAGGATAAGAAGGACTCCAAAGAGGAAAAACTTTTTAATGTTGGGAGCCTGCACCTTGTTTAGACTTCCAGGGTTATATTTACCAGATCTCTCATTTACTTCTGAACATGAATTACCATTTCCAGGCCATTTGCCTGCTGAAGGAAGCCCAGTTGACCCCCTGTTTTATGCAAACTGTTTGTTTTCTGACAGAGAAGTTTAATTTCAAAGTGAATTTTTGTATATACTATATGATCCTCCTGATCATTATGAAGAGGAAAAGAAACAGCTATTTATTGTATGAAAGCATACAAAAATAGTGTATTTAAAGAATGGGTCCAAGTTAATACATTTTTTTTCAAATTAATTCAGTGAAGGAATAATAAATATTAATTTTATACTTTTCCACTGGCACCAAAACCTAAATGAGCTAGTTATGGCCTTCTAAATGAAATTATAAATCAGTTTTGTTGCCCATGTTATTTATACCCATATTTATGCAAATGTTCAGGTTTGTTTCCCAGACAGGTTTCATCAAGTTACAGCAATCATACAAGCTGGACCAAAGCACTGATCTGTGCTGTCTTGTGCATATAAAAATACACAAACAACCCATCAGAAAAAAAAAGCAAACAAGCAAAGTAAACACACAGATGCACACATATGAGTGTGTAGACAAATACTACATATATGAAATAACCAGACAACTTGTACTAAAATAATATCTAAGAGCAGAAACCTGTCCTAGAGCAATAATGCTCTAGGACATTTTCTATGCTATCTGTTCCTTTTGTTTTGTTCCTTTAAGGAAGACTTGAGACTTTTCAGTAAATTTCATTTTTGTGGGGGAGGAAATGTGTTTGGACACCATTACGATTGTTTTTCCTTACTCTTCACAGACTACTTAGATGAGAATCCATGTTCTCATAAAATATTTTAAAATGTTTTATATTAAAATAATGTGCTTCAACCATGCAATCAAGAAAACGCTCTGTGCAAGTCACATGAACTGTGGTGTATTCAACACACTACTTCTCCAACTGCACCTAACATAATTTATAGCCATGAAATTAAGACATCTTAAACTTTTAAACTTCTAAAGTTTTCCTTCAGTTGTATCCAAGCAAGCCTGTTGACGGAGGTATTTTAACATAAGATTAAGGGTAAAACTTGGTCTGACATTTTTAGCATTTGTTCTGTTTTGAAAAGGTACATGTGAATGCACTCCTTTTATATATTTCGCAGCTTCCTTGACTCCAACCAGTGAAAAACTACCTACTGGAATTTGGCTCATTACACTTCAAAATTACTTTAAGAAGTTCAGCCACTGCGGTAGGTCAGAGACAGTTACTACCTCCTCTGGTAAGCTTCAGTAACAAGCTTTGAATTTATGACATCCTATAGGCCCCTAATTTCTACAGAATTATAGAACCAGCTGTCCATAGTATTAAGCTGTAGCTCAAGTTAACACTGTTTTGAAACTCCCTGTGTAAAGATGGCAATCTCTCAAAAGTTTTGCATTGTTGTGATGATTGAAATCTCATTTAGGATAAAATACTGTGAAGTTATCCAGTGGCTGCAATCTTGAACTTGTTGCATTATAGAACTATTTCAGGTGTTCAGCTCTTGTGCTTAACTTAGCTGAGATGATTTGTCAAAAAAGAGAAAAAGAAAAGAGAGTTCATAATCAGCTTAAGGTGAAATAAAGATTCATTGCCAGAAAACAAATAACTATAGTAGACTTACTTGATCTCTTCTGCAAGCAAGAGACTTTCTGACACAGTCATTCTATCAGTAACTATAAAAGAATTGATGGATATTTTGGCAAAAAGTTCTTTAAATTTGCTTAACCTCAAGGAATTATTTTTGTATTTAAAGTTTGTAGGAAACTGGGCTCTAACCATGTACTTCAAGTGCTAGAAAAAGCATTTAAAATCCAATTGCCACCAAGGGATGACTAAGAACTTGTTGCCAGCTTTCAGCGCACAAAATGTTTTTGCACAAGAGAAGAAATAAGTCAAAGGTTAGGAAAACTTATTACCCTTCACAGAAACCCAACAGGTTTTTTACAACTTTTAATCAAAACCAAAATAATGGACCAGATATGAGTACAATAGAGCTGGTGTGACTGTACAAAGAACTGGTGGATAATCTCCACTGAGATTTCTTTCCTTAGGATGAATCTCAACTACACTGGAATTCATAGTTCAGTACCAAAATTGATAATAGACTTTTTTTTCTTCTTTTAACTCATAAAAAAAGAGAACAAAAGAAAATAAACACTCGCTGAAAGACTTGGAAGCTAGTACTGAGTTACTTAGTGAAGAATGGAATGAGTAGAGGTTAGAATTTTAATCCAAGCCAAACCTTGCAGTTGGCTACGTCAAACAGAATTTCAGACTTAGCTCACAGTGACACCTCTGGAACACTTTCCATCTTCTTAGTGTGTCCTAGCAGCCTGCTGACCTGTGGAGCCACTGCACATTTCTCAGCATACTTGTTCTTATTTCCCAGGGGATGACCCCACACATTTCTTGTACTTTCGTGTGGTGTCATGGAAGGACCTACTCCTCCCTATGTGACCGTGTGTGCTGGTCCCTGCTCATTAGGGACAGCCCACAGGGCAGGTATGGCTCTGCCCTTTAGGTGAAAGGTGCTGTTGTGTATTTGTTGTCATTTATCTCGTGTATTGCGAGAAATGAAACTGGCAAGGCCTATGCTTGAACACGTGTTGCATTTGGTAGTTGGAATAAATGCAAGGACTCAAGTATTAAAAGATTTATGAAATCATTAAGAGATGGCCTCAAGAGACAGTTACTATTTTCATCTTTTTTATTCTTTTTCTTCTGGTAATAACTTACTAGGGCTAGAACTGTAGAAGTCACCAAAAAAAAGAGAAAATATACTGATTTATACTTTGGCCTGCTCCATCTCTCAGGAAACTCACTGGGAACTTCAATATTTAGAGCTGTAGGAAAACACCACTTCCTAAAAATGACCAGGCTGCTGAGGTTTGCTTTGGTATTTTTTGCCTGGATAGAAAGGTTATATTAAATTCTATTTTGTCAAGCTCCGTCTTTCTAGGAAAATATGAGTATTATCTAATCAGCTTCCTGTTTTGAACTTAGAGAAAAGTTTTGAAGATTGAGGTACAACTCTGTTTTTAATTTCTTAACCTTAAATTCCAAGTATCTTCTGTTTTAATGCAATCTATTTTTTTTCTCACATGCCATTTTTTATTATTGCAACAGAGCTGTTTTGAAAATCTTCATTTATCATCATCTGTAACATTAGTTCCATTTCCTAAGAAATCGTTGACATCTGTTTAAACACTGATACTTCTCCATTTACGTGGACATTTAACTCAAGCTTGTTATTGTGTCAAATGTGGTGAGTCTTAAAAGGATATCAGTTTTAAGGCTTAATTATGAGTTTTTAAGCACTGATATATTAGCATGAGAAGGAAGCATTGTCCCCCTATCATTTCCACACAGGAAGTAGGGCTGAAATTCAGTGAAACTGCCACAAAGACAGATGAGACTAGTAAAGCTCCCAAGGTGTCTGCCACCTCAAAGAAGGAATACATGGACTGAGTAGATTGAAAATTTTATTTTATTTGCAAATCAGTTCATTTTTGTGGGGACATTTCTGGGGACATGGTCCACCACTCATCATGGTTAATATGAATCAATCTTTTTATTTTATTGGATTTTTGATTAAGTGTTAGGACAGCTGAAATATTAAAAATCCCAAAGATAACCTCTGACAAAGGAAAATGTCATTTACCCCTCTTGTGTTAGGTATTGCCTTCAGGCAGTAAGAAATGCCTCAAGCTACTTAAGAAGTTATGAATATAATGCATTTAAATGTGTAACCTTTCCTTAACTTGTCATGCTGTATTCTTTAAAAGACAGAATGAAGATAATAATTGTTGTCAAACAAATCATGTGTTGGAAAACTTGACAGTAAAAATGTGGGAATTTTATATGTTTAATTTTTTTTTTTTGACCAGACTTGAATAACTCTCTTTTCAGTGCTGATATTTGCAGATTCTGTCTTATGTTAGTATGACAATAGCCTATTTTTAAGTAAAAAAAAAAGGAAAAAGAAAATACTGTTATCCATTGTTTCTGTGAAGTACTTTTCGTTAACATTTCATATAGTACAGATGTGTTTGTTTGTGATCTGACAAAATAGAAAAAAATCAGTACAAAGACATGTAAAGTTTTACACATATGCTAAGTAAAGAATACACTAACTATGGTTATGTTTCCTAACTAACCATAAACTGAAGTTGTGGCCCTACAAGTTAGACACTGTAATTAATTGTGTAAGCACTACTCTGTGTCAATAGAGAATCAGTTCAGGTTAAATCAATATTATCAGTAATCAGACTTAATCTCTCACTTAACAGTGAAAGTGGATAGGAATGAGCAAAAGATCATTTAAAGCATCTGTATTGTGAGGACTCTATCCAACTGCTGAAAGGAAGTAATGAACAGCATCATCATTTACTGAACAATTTTCAGTTTGATTCACAGAACATGTCAGTAGAGGATTTCTTTTAGTTTAAGTAACCTTCTGTCTGCATGACAGAAACAACTCCACATTAAAACATGTCCAAAAGAAGACTGACAAATACTTTTAGGGATTGTTGATACATCACAGAATGATCATGTGTTTGGAGTCATAAAATGTGCTCCTGTGCCTAGTAAGGTTAGATTAAAGTCCATGTTAACTGATCCTCTTGTATAGGATAAGCCACCCAGGAACCAACCTTCTGCGGTCCTGTCACCTCCCATTTTGTGTTCTTCATCCATCTCTGAATTTCCTCCTCTGTTGAATTTCATCACACTTCACTCTGAGATTCTGAGAATGTAGATTCTTTGCAAAGAAACTGAGACTGAAAATATATGCAAAAAATTTAACTTGGAGAATGCGGCTGAATAGAAGTAAAATACAAATCACTATATACTTGGCAAATTCTTAGCAAAATAAGATAATAAGACTGGAGTAGAAGCCGGTGTGCTCCAAGAGACTGGTATTAGTGGCACCAAAAGAAATATGGGCTATTTGTGGTTTTCACCTTTCAGCTTGTACTTAGCGGTCCTGTATTTCCCAAGACATAGATTTGTAGACTCTATTTATCATCGAGGAAGGTCATGAAATAAAGAAATATTGCATAATCAGATACAAATCAAGATCGAAGAATCATAGAAACATAGAATGTCTGAGTTGAAAGAGACCTTAAAGATCATGCTGTGGGCAGAGACCCCTTTCACTAGATGAGGTTTCTCAGAGCCACGTCTGGCCTGCTCTTGAGCAGTTCCAGGGATGGGGCATCCACAACTTTTCTGGGTAACCTATTGCATCTGCCCTCACATAAAAGAATTTTTTTAATATCTAATCTAAACCTACTCTCTTTCATTTTAATGCCATTCTCCCTTGTCCTGTCACTGTATGGTCTTGTAAATAGTCTCAACCCAAGGCTTCCTCTTTTTCCAGGTTGAATAAATGCAATTCTCTCAGCCTTTGCTTGTAGGAGAGGTACTCCACCCCTCTAATCATCTTAGTGGCCTCCTCCGGACTCACTCCAACAGGCCCATGTGCTTCCTGTGCTGGGACCCCAGAGCTGATGCAGCACAGCAGGTGGGGTCTCACCAGAGCAGAGCAGAGCAACAGAATCCCCTCCCTTGCCCTGCTGCCCACACTGCTTAGGATGCAGCCCGGGATACAATTGGCTTTCTGGGCTGCAAGTGAACCTGGCTGGATCAAGTCCAGCCTCTCACCCACCAGCACCTCAAGGTTTTCTGGGCAGGGCTGTTCTCCATCCTCCCAGCCTGGATTGATACTGGAGGTTACCCTGACCCAGGTGCAGCACCTTCAACTTGGTCTTGTTAAACTGTATTGGATTCCCATGGGTCAACTTCTTGAGCTTCTCCAGGTTCCTCTGGATGGCATTCCAAACCTCAGGCATGTCAACTGCACCACTCAGCTTGGTGTCATTTGCAAATTGCCTGAGGCCGCAATCAATCCTTTTGCTTATGCCATTAATGAAGATATTAAATAACATTGATCCCATCTCAGTAATCTCTTAGTTCTCTCTTTCTGGCCTCAGAGTTATTTTTCCAGCTAGAATAATTTCAAGTAAGTAAATTAGAAGCAGAATCTAAAGAAATTGTCTGAGTGTCCAGACCTGAAAGCCAAAAGCTTTTTTTAGATCTTTCCATATGATTCTCAGCTACCCTGTTGTAGAAACCACCACTTCAGTTGCTGCAACCAGTATTACTCTATTGCTGATCCTGAAGGATCTGCTTGGTCAGATAAAATTATTATCTCCACAAGTAAGTAAGACCTAATGACTGAATCTTGAAAACATCCATACCATGGTTTCAGTTTCTCTGTGTGGAATTAACTGCTGTGTCAGCCAGAGGTCAGAGAACTTTTGTCCAAGCTTCTTTTTTATTATTGTTCTGTACAAAACTGTTGTGTTTTCATAACTCTTAGTGGCCTGAAAATAGGTATCTACTGTGTTTATTTTAAATCTCAACATTGTTTCTAAGTTTATTTTTCCTTACCAGAAAAGTGGAGCTACAGTGGTAGCAGCATTCCAGGTAATAAGCTAGCTGGTGTTTGGGACCCTCCTCAGCTTTTTTGATTAGGCTCTCCATTCAGTTTTCAAACAGCATAAAGGATCTGCTCTAAATTAAATCTTGTCTGTCTGTCTCGGGTATATCTACAAACATCTTCTACTGTTTTGATACCTCAGGAAAATCTGGTGTTATTTTCCTAAGCACAAGGCTGCCTATATCTAAAGGATATATCAATAAAGAAGAGAAATTTGACCAGTGGAATCTTACTAAATGTTATTACTAAGCTAATTTAACGTTTATAACTGTATCAATGGTTTTCTTATTGTAAGTAATTTTTAAAAAGAAGAAATAAGAGAAAGCTTTTCCTTCTGTTGTTGCTTTCTTGGAAACCACACATTCCTTCTACATTTTGTTTTGTTCATGTTTCTTTTTTATTAACTCCCACTTGTTCCTAAAAATTCTTTTGTTTTATCTTACTTGATGATTTTGTCACCATGGATTTCAAACCTGCTAGCCGTGTTACTCTACTTGTGATGCTGAAATGAAAATGTATAGAAAACAGATTTCCCTGAATCCTTCCAGCATTTTCTATTACAGAACAGAGAAATAACACCAAACAAATTTCTTTTTAAATTTTCAATGATTTTTGGCATTTGGATTAGAACATTGCTGGGAATAATAATATGTGCCCAGACACAGACAAAAGGGGAAGAAAGCTTACTTTCTTATTTAAAGTTTTGAAGACCTTTACACGTCAACATTTGTGATTCAATATTTCAAGCAAATTGAATTTTGTTTAATAAACAATAAAATTACTTATAATATAGATCTATACTTGCAAAAGCAGATTTTTGCCCGTGCAGTGCTACACTGCAGTAGATGCACTTGAATAGATTCATTATGCATTAGATGCATTGGTGTCTGGTCTGTAATTCTATTTTTTTCCCCACAGCTTTCCAAAATTTCTGAGTATAAACATTGCGATATAAGTAATAAACTTCTTAAGCAACTGATATAATTTGTTATATTTCTGTACAACTGTGGTTGGACAAGATCTTTAACTCCCTAAGCTGTTTGGATATAAACCAGGCTCAGATAAAAATTTTATAGCTCTGTTATCACAAAACCAAGAGTTAATCAAAATCCCTACTACTGAGCCCTAAAATAAAAGATAAAGTACATAAAGTATAGCATTATGTTAATGCAGCTGTCTGGGAAGAGATTACTTTTATCTGTACATGTATGCACTCAGTCATCTGCTCAGTAATGGTAAAGGATACAAGTTCACAACATTAATCTTTAGATTCTCAACTAACGTATAACCTTCACCTAGAGATGTGTTTATGTTGCTCACCCAGTTGCTGAGCAATCCTAGGTTTTGGTTCCAGGATTTGGAAATTGACTTAACTTACGTAGCTTATTTTATGCAAAATGATGGAAGCATTTCATTGCAGAATTAAAAAGGGTTCTTAATTTTGCAAAGTGGATGCATTTCTATCCTTGCAGTATCTCAATTATAATGACATTGCTTTAAAAAACTTTTGTTTCTTTGTTTAGCTACCTCATACAATTAATTCACCTATAAAAAACAGTGTATTTTTACATTTCAGTGACAGAATTTTCTCATGGTAAAATTTACTTAAAAGTCTTGCTGTTTTCCTGGTTGCATTCTGCTTTAAATCACAGAAAATTGCCCATAATATTTGAAAACACAGGTGGATGGTAAATGATCAATTTCTGGGCATAATAACAAACTATGAAAGAAAATTATTTTCCTTTGATTAATTCAAATGGTTTTACTGTGTGGGCAAGAATTGTGAATCCATACCAAACAGAAAGTTTACTTAGCAGTAATCTTCCTTTCTAGCAAATTTTCTTCAAGTATATGCTTTGTGTTTGATACAGTGCAATAGAAGAAGAAACCAGGTGCAAAGAATTTCTTCAGTTAGACCCAGATATATTTGGATCAGTCTCTAACCAAGTTTCTTGGAAAAGTAAAATATCTTCCAAGTATCTTCAACTTGTGAAATACCAAGAAACACAACCACACAAAAATAACTCACATTCATGAAACCAATCTTTTTATAATTTACAGTTTCTACCAAGGATTTGCAGTGGCTTGTGGGATGGCATTTCTGATGGCAAAATGATTTCTATTATAAATTCATCTTTACATGATATAATTGTAATAGCTGCAAGGTTATAAAATGGCTATTTCATTCTTTTCTAGGAGTCCTTGAACTACACAATCTCCCAAACAGCACTGTTTTCCAAACCCTTTGCTTGTAGTTCTAGGTAATCTTTTATTATTTTCTACATTAAGTAAACATATTCTTCTCTCTCTCTTGTTTTTTTCTTTTTTTTTTTAAGGCAAACAGCCTTGTAGCCTTGATATTTTTGTTTAATGCATTTTAAGAAGATAAGACCACAATTCCCCTGTTCATACACATGGAAAGTAAAGACAGAAGAGCATTCAAATGGAACTGCTTTCTTTCTCATGAGCCATATATAAAAAAGCACCTACATCTTCCAAGAACTGTCTTGGCTCAACTCTGTTTAGTTTATGAAATTTGAGAGATCACAGGAGGTGTTAATTGCAGGTCATTCTGGGATGTTTATTTTGCATTACTTCATGGAGTAAATGGAAGAAACATAACCATATTAGAAATTTCCATTCCAGCAAGCCAAAATTTCAGACCATTTACCTGAAGTTCTGTGGCTTTACAGCATACTGCAAGCCCTCTCTGAGATTAAATTTACATGTAAAATTCTCATCTTTTATACAGCCATCACAGCTAATTTAAGAAAATTTAATGCTGTGAGGTCTTTTGAAGCAATATCTTTTATATTCCCAAAATTATAAACTATGAAATTACTGTTTTTCTTTGTCCTGTGATTGTAATGTTTTCAAGACAAGTTAAATGTGTTACATGCTAAGTCATTTATTTTTGGTGTCATGTCATGCCACAGGAAAAATAAACAGAAAATTTGGTTTTATAGGAGATTTATAATCTACTTCCAATAACTAGAAGCTCTTTGTTTTCATTTCAACTTAATTTATTTGATTTCCTACATTTTAGCAAAATCTCATATTGTACTTTCCTTAGAAATAATAAAGCAGACCTTAGATGTTCTCACATGTGCTTAATAGTACTCAAGGTTATACTGTCTGCCCAGAAAACTTAAAATTAAGTTTAGCATGGAAATAAGGAAGAACATAACAATTTGAGCTTTGTGCCTTTAAAAAGAGGATATGCAGACCCTAAAAAATTTCAGAAGTATTTCAATATTTCCACAGTCCCTCTTCCTCTCTTGGGAACATGTGCTGCAAAGACTTTCCCTTAAGGAATTTCTTACAGACCAGCTCTGTTAAGCACACTCCAGAGGAGACACTGAAAGACAGGATGACTGTTTTCCATATTCTTGAATAAGGTTTGTAGTTTAATTACAAAGCAATTCCTCTTCCCTTGCAGCACTTTTATTCATGTCTTTAGTGCCTGAGAAAAACAGAAGATATGAATTCTGAAGTGATGCAGGTTTGCTCTGTGGCCCTTCCAGCTGTACCAGACCACTATTACTGATAAAGTGCTCCACAAAATAGGTTTATAAACTGTTGGCCTTAAAATCATCCCTTACTTCTGCTGCCAGCGAACTTAAGGACTCAGTTCCTGAAAGATGTTCAGCAAACAGCAGCTCCTGTGAAGTCAGCATCCACATTTTACAAGAATAAGATATACCAGAGGACAGAGGCTTCCTTTTCCTGAACCTAGCCTTGGTAATCAGAAAAAGCCTCACACATCATGTTTAAATGCAAGATGGGTTATATTCATGTTGTTTTCCTTTGAACTTTCTGTGTCATGTTTTCCATTTTGCCATGTACCACTAGAGTAATTTCACCTGGAAGCTCAGAAGGGAAGGAGTAAATATATTTCTGAACGAAATCTTATTTTGGTAACCTGATGTTACCTCCATATATTTTGTATAAAATGTGAGCCTTTCAATTGCCAGTATCTTATTCAGGGCTCCAAAAGTAGGGAAAAAGCTCATGGAAACACAAAAATTGAGAAACAATTTTGGAAAGACTAGAGCTGTGGTTTTCCGTACACTGATGACAGCTATCCTAGATGACTTAGTTACCCCCTTGGAAATTTTCTCTGTCTGGTGTGAGGAAAACTTCTAAAACTTTGAGTCTAACCTGACAGGAAATCTGGATTTCCTGTATTTCTTAACACACATCTTTATAGTTATTCTTCGGATACCTACTTGATGAAATGTGCTCCTAAAAAAGATAAAGGCACAAGTGTCTTGATTTGATCCTGGAGCCAGCAGGCTGTACCAGGCAAGACAGAGCAGCAGGAAGCTTCTCTCCCCAGTGCTGAAAGCAAATGGATTTTGTTGCTTAACCAATCATCTGGGGTCCATTTGGAATGCCCTTGGAATTGTGCTCTTTTCTCTCATCAAGGAGACTGATGCTGCTGAAAAAGCTGTGTTGATCCAATGAAAAACTCATCTTCCATGGACAAAATTTGACGTGTTTCATTTTGCTTTTCTGAGTATCTAGAGTTTCATCTGTATTTCATATAACCAAGAATTATGTTGTGCTTCAGTCCCAACAGTATTTTAGAGTTTTAGTGATCTCTTTCCAGACAGAAATTTAGCAGAATAGTATTTAAACGTAAAGGTAACTTTAGCCTATCTGAAAAGCCCTGCATTTCACAGCCTCTCAAATGAAGAGAATGACTTTCTCTTAAGCAATATGTATGTTTGAAAGGATATTTACAAAACACAAGGAACTAATTTACTCTTTAAGGAACTAGAAAGGTTACACAAAGGGAAAAAAGGATATTTTAAAGTTATTTTTATAGATAGGTTTAATGTGTTTTAATGAAATCATATTGCCTTTCCGCTACCACGAATTGTCCAAGAACTTTGTAGAGATACTATTCTTACCCCAATTTCACTTTTCTATTTTTAAAAGGATAGTAAAATAACTAAAAATTCAGAAGTAGATGAATTTTTAAACATTATATTAGTTTCCTAATATATGAGATCTTAAGACATTAAAATTAGCTTGTTGGGAAGGTCTAGAAATATTTCAACCCTCCCTCTTGAAGTAAATTTTGACCATCATTCATCTCTTTTGATGTAAATACTTCAAGTGCAGGCTATTCAAAGAATATAAGCTTCATAAGGCTTCTAGAACAAAACAGTTAAAGTAATAAAGTATCTTTAAGTAAAAAATCCATTGGGTAGATACTGGTAAGATTTTTATGTGGCGATAGAAATGTTGTAGCAACTATATTGTTTGCTGTTGTGCAGATACTGAATGAAAATGCCTCTAGTGGGAGAGACTTTTGTACAGATTTCTCAGATGACACTCATAGCTTTATTTTCTGGAGATCAGGAAGTAATTGTAGACAGTCTACAAGTTCTTGCTCCTATCAGTTCACTAGGTTTTGCATTGCACTACTTTTGTTTTGTGAAATGTAAACCAGCAACACAAGTTATAAAAGAGCTCAATAAATTATAGAAATTAAAACAGGGAAAAATCCAGGAGGCTGCATGTGAGAGCATTTGTGTGGGTCCAATTAACATTCCTGAACATGAAAACAAAGTTAAAACATTAGGCAACATCAATACCTCCAATACTTCTTCCATATGCTGTTTCAGCTTTTGAACATTGGATGTGACAATCTGTTCAGACACAGCATACGGTTCAGTGTAAACACAGCGCTTAAAGCAAAGCTTTCAACTTACGATTTCTCTTTGAAGTGAACAATGTGTTCCTAAGTGAATCAGATACTTACATATTCTGCGAGAGTTTCTGAGCAGCCCTCCATGTTTAGATCCAAAGACAACATTCTCACAGAGATTTCCATGAGAGCATTCCATCAGAGAGGAAAACCATGTGCATTTCAGTCCCGTGCTGGGATCAAACCTCGGAATGAGCCTATCTGAATGACAACTTCAGAAGCATCTTAGTCTTGCTAAAGATAATGTGAAACTCTGAATGATGTCAATAGAATGAGTTTAACTGTCAATTTTGTGGAAATTGATTTGCTGAATTTAATATTCTAAAATTAGAGAGCTGTATTTATTCCTCCCCGAAGACATAACCCTCAGGATACTCCTGTGGGTGCACTATAGATAAAAAAACAAATCTTTGCTACATGAACCATATAGTATAATCATGGTCAAAGAGAAATAAACCAAAAAAAGGCCAAAGCAGGAAAAGCAGAAAAATGTGCCTCTGTATTCTAGCAGTCTTCCTACTCCTTTCTTTGTTTTAAGGAAGGAGGTCTTTGGGAAGGAGTTTTTACTCATTTTCTGTACGACATGTAATATTACATTGCCCAGGTATTTTGCCCATCAGGTATTCTTGAAATGAAACTAATAATAAATAATTTGCTAAAAATTTCTGAATATTAAAGAAAAATAGAAGTAATTCATACTAAAACAAAGGCAGCCTTTTCCCTTTTTTTAATGTACCAATTAAACCATGAATTTTTCAGGATTCTATATTTTGCTTTAGCTTTTCCACTGTAGTAGAATAAAATGTCCAGGGATACAGATTAGTACACATGTGGAAGCACTGAAATATAATTTATTTTTAGGGCAACTACCTTAGTTTTTGTAATTCACTTAGGAATCTGTGTAAAGGTTTTGCATTCATTAAATTATTTTTTCACATTTCATTCAACCCGCAGTGGGACAATCAGCTTCAGGTTTCAGCTATGATTCAGTCTTGATCACAGCACATTATTGTACCCACACAACTGTCATTTGCTTTTCTTTCTCCAGCTATAGATGATTGGGTTGCTTGCAGCTTTCTTAATTAAAAATCTGCTTATTTTTACTGGACTTAGGTTAAGAAGATTAAAGGATATGATGAATATACAATTTATGACTGAAACGGAAAATTATCTGGAAACTAAAGGAAGTGAAATGCAAGTATACCTTCTGCAAATGTAGCCTGGTACAGAACATGCCACATTTTCAGTGGAAACTTTATTACTGATTTCAGACATCTACCTTGGTATTTGCACAACATGTTGACCAATTCAGGTATTATATGTGTATCTAGACAGCCTAGAAAATAGCATGGATACCGAGAGACTGATTGTACATTTCAGCAGTAGATTTTGAAAAGCAGCATCCGTATTCACCTTAGTTACAGAGTCAGCCCAACTTGATTTTACCAGCAACTGGCATTTACCAATTCTATCCTTCTGCTGTTATGAGAAGTTAGTCAAGATAGTAGTGCATTAAAACACAAATATCTGTTCCATTATGCCAAATGAGCATGGCCCAGATAGCATGACTAATATGTAAAAAGAGGCAATACACTATTTGCAATTCCCTTCAAGAAAAAGAAAAGTAATACACGGATATGTATTTTACTTGATATTCCTTTTGTATCCATAAGAACAGAGGAAAAACCATAGCAAGTCACTAATAAGGCCCTGAGTACACAAATGCATGGGAGAGCGAGTGTTGGTCCTCTCTGAAGCCGTATGGAAAGATTGAAGGAAGACAAAGAAGAGACTAAGTCACACTTCCCCTTGTTAAATACTTGTACTTTACGTCTGGGGTGTGAATTCATACCTCTGTCCTGCTAGAAAATATTGAATCTGGTGAGAGAACTCAACAGAACTTATCAATGACCTGGAGTAACTCAGGGACGGATTGTCTTCAGTTGTTCTCTGCCCTTCCTGCTGGCAATCCTGTAGTTTATTTGAACTCTTGGATATTTCCTACAGAGAAAAACAGTTTTGCAGATACCTGAAAGGAAAAATGCCTCTACGTTACATGGGAGGTTACATGTTGTTTTGTTTTTTTTTCTAGGAATAAAAGTTAGGATAAGAGATAAATGTGTCACTAGACATTTTTCATGCAGATAAAATTTTTTTTAAAGGTTTGTATAATTTTATGTCAAGAACAAATTCCACCTTGATTAAATTGGGAAGACTGAATAATGAGATAGGCATTTCAAATTTTGCTGCATTCACATAAAATAAATGGTGACTTAGACAAAAAACATGTATATTTTAAAAAGGTACTGCTTTGGACAGAGAGTTTGGACAAGCAACAGATGCAAAACAGTTGTTTGTTAAAACCATTGGTAAAAAAAAGCTTCTGATCAGCAGGAAGAGGATGGTCCTGTCAGCAGCAGGTGCTGCTTCTTAGAATTCCATCACTGTTATGAAAACAGCTGCTAAAGTATGAGAACTAGGGACAACTGGGGACAACCGGATTTCTCTTTGTGAAAAGAAACCCTTGATTTCTGAATTTTATGTGCTATCTTCTCTTCCTATCTCCCCTTGAGTTTGAGTAATGAGCCAGATGGAATTGTGTCATGAATCACTAGTGGGATTGCATTGACCTACATCTACAATATTAAACAGAAAATGCTAGAAATATTTGAAGATTCAAGCACACTTGATGTGCTATAAAGCTGGTGACTTTACTAAAGAAAGAAAACTGCCAGGAACTAAAAGTAAAATGGCATCTTTTTAACAGAAATAAGAGAGATAAAAATGTAATGTTGAAACCTCTAAGCTAAACCTACATAGTAATCAGAAACAGTGCAGAAAAAGTTCATTTGGAAAAAATAGGTCATTGAAGGTGGTTTCTTTTTCTTTCAAATTATTCACAGTAATTTTCTATTTATTTTTATTTTTTATTTTGTTTTCTGGGTAGAGCAAATATTCATTGCTCTGTGAAGACCCAGAGTATTCTCCCTTTGAGAATTTTACTGGCAACAACCGAAACATACTTCAAGACAGTTCAGATTTATACAATTTATACTTTTTGTCTGAAAGATGCAGTCCCATTCCTCACACATACATGACAGCTTATTGCTGCTTCTTCACAGCTTCCTTGATTATGCTAGAAAAGCTTTTGCCGCCTATGGAAGGTGAATTAATTCAGCTCTGCCCTGTGTTTAAAATGCCCTACAATGCCAGCAGCTCTCAGGAGCAGCACCGCAGATAACACTGCAGCTTTGGTGGTTAAACTGCTGTAACAGCACTGATGAGACAACATCAGAGCCCATACGTGATACTACACATCAGCATTCTATGAATGTTTCTAAAACTCAAAAGAATATTTGTGGAGACCTGTGGGCTTCAAGTCTTAATCTTGAATTGTGAGGAAAGAGACTGATATAGCTGATCAGATGTTTACTGCTGGCAGATTATTTTGAGCTTCGGGATTACATAGATGCTGAGCTCTCCAGATCACTGCATCAGTCAGAAAAACTCTTCTCGAAATATTAGAGTTTTACTTAATTAAGAATCTCCCACGTGAGGCAATATACTATTATCCATGGAAAATGAAACTGCAATACAAGCTGAGCAAAAGAGCCTCCAGGACAATCAATTTGCAAGTCTCTCCTGACTTTTGTGGATTTTAGCCAGTATATGGATTGTGCTAGGTTGTACTCTGAAATAAGTATGTTACAATTATGATGAATTTAAGTGTGCCTCAGCGTCATGCTTAATTAAAAAAAAAATGTCAGTATGAAGACTTATAAGTTTGCTACTCTAAGGTTGGTGATGAATAAACTCGTGTAACAGTGCTGAAGGTGGTTCATCTCGGCTGTGAATATAGGTATATAATGACATCTGAGTAACCCATTACTCTATTACATGCAGAATATAAATCTAGATGGAAGTTGCTCCTGAAAATTTTAAAAGCAAATGAATTGATTTATGTACTTTATGAACGACTAAAGAAGCAGATGCTAATTTAAAAAAAAAAAATTGAAAATAATTGCTAATTCCTATTAGAGGGGAAAAGCTACCTTTTAATTCTAATCTTTTTCACAGAATCACAGAAGTACAGAATGGATAAGGCTGGAAGGGTTGCACAGTGGGTCATCCTGTCCAACCTCCCTGCTCAAGCAGGGTCTTTGACACCTGTCTTCCCAAAGATTGATAATGGAAGACAACTTTTTGGTCAAAATTTCAGCCTCTGTATTAAAATTTAAAATCCAAAGGAAAATCTGTATTCTCTATAAAAAACCTTAAAGCCACACTGACAGGATAGGGTCTATATATTCAGTTATTGAAAATCTGTCATGGATCATAACTGTAAAGGTTATGGTACTTTAAAAACCATTTAAAATTGAAAGCAATTTATTTTAAGTTGTTTGCATCTAGCTGTCCTAATGAAACCTGTTGTGAAGTAAAGACTAATATTGCAGTCTTCACAGTTTTTAAGAAACCCTCAAATGTAGTTCGCACGACTTTTAATTTCTTTTCCTGTGGATTTTTTTTTTACAAAATTGCAGTAATGAGAATAGCAAATATATGGAGATTGCAAGGCTGAGCACACTTCATGAGATTTTTCTTTTTAAAGTACCTAACTATCGAGACATTTCATGTTTCTTCAAACTTGGTTGCCTAAAAGCCTCTCCAAATCCCCTAGGTAGCTTTAACATCTAATTCTCCAATTTTCATTTCACATTACAATTAAATCTTTTAAGAAATAAAAAATATGTAAAGCAATACTAACCCTAACAAAAAATTAAACAAAATTATGTTCTTAAAAGCCTTCAGAAAACTCTCTCCTTGTACTTGAGAGCAAACACAGCAATTTATATAATTTCTGTAATCACAACTTTGTATTTCCATATTAGTCAAGTTGTACCACAGACACCGCCTTTATTTGAAAATTCTTGCAATATCCTTAGATCCCATTCAAAATAATAAAATTGGAATAATAGCTAGTGTTTTCAATGTAATAATTGAAATAATTTCTTTATTAATTTATAGCATATCTCAAAACAATATTCCTGTTCAATTTTAAATATAACTTTTCAGAATTCTTGTGTCTGACTACAAAAAAAAATTGAGCATATACACTGAAGTCAAATTACAGGTTGTAGATCAAAAATATATGGATAAATATGTTTTTGAAAGGGCTGTCTTACACAATTAAGAAACAGTGTGTATGTTTACTGAAAGCATATGTTTCTGTTTTCTTCCAGCACTTTAAAAAAAAGTTTGGGAAATTCAGGTAAAAGCTCTTTCCTTTCTTCTAATGTATGGTCGAATAATTATTTGATGTTTTGTTTCTTTTATGCTTGTTCACTCTGAAAATTTTGCTGCTTGCAACAATATATGAGTAAGAGATGCTTTGTGGCTGACTGCCACAAATTCTTTTACTTTATCATAATATTAGCATGGGCAGAATTAATGGTCCTTTATTTCATGTTCCAAGACAAACAGCCTTGCAATGACAAATATTTAAATTTAAAAAATGATAGATTATACTTCTCTTGTAATTCTTTGAAGGGTATTAGAACTTCTTGGCAGTGCCTGTAACCAGTTATTCCTACAATATCACAAACTTCAATTTCATGGAAAAGTGGTCTGTAAAGGACGCTTGTTTCACCTGTCAGTTTTTAACTTCTCTGGATGTTTTAGTGTGTTTGAAATAACTTTGATTGCATTGTAAAATATAAGATATTCCATATCTATTGATTAAAAAATAGCTATTGTTGATCACAGTGAAATATTTATGCAAGATTTTATCTTTACTTTGTTATGTTTTGCTTTATTCAGAGTTTTCTCCTTATAACAGGCATAACAGAAGGATCTCTGTGTCTATCTTCATTTCTTACTGTTTACTGCCTGGTATTCATTTTAAAGCAGTTTGTTTTAGCATGTTATGAGTTAAGTCCGTCAGGAACCTGCTGAATTCTAGATTTATGCACTTGTTTTATGGGCATTACCTCTGGTATCAGGATACAAGTTAGCTGATGGAAGTTACACCTTAAGCCACATCAACTAAGACAAAGTTAATTACTAAGGTGATGATAAGAAATACAAAGTTCATAAGACTGATAAGGTATAATGCTGGTCGCTCTTTTTCTCCTGGTACATCAGTCATATTGATGACACATTGAATTTTTTCAGAATCCCAGATACTTCTGATATCCATGGAAATTGGCTGGTCCTTTTTTTCCCAAAGTAACCTTTATATTATTCTTTTTAAATCAATATCTTGTATTTATTATTCCTGAGATTTATTTGATGTAATGTTAAATGTCTCAAAGATGTAATCAGAGCACTGAGATACTTTCTAGATTGTTTTAGACCGGAGGACATAATAGGCACTCTGAAAGTGCTGCATCTGAGTCATAGAAAACCATCTAAATATGACTGTGCACATAAGGGTGAAAAATGCCTTTGTGGGAGGCCCTTGAAAACTTTCAGATATCCAGGTTATCTCAAATGGCATTAGTCAAATATCAGGGTCAAAGTATTTGAGTCCAGACTCCCTAGCTTAATGGTTATGGAACATCAAGAAAATCCTGCAGTCTTTGCACACATCTGTCTCACTGTTTTACACTAAATATTATTAAAAAATAGTAATATTTAATGTAAAACACATTAAAAGAAATTTGCATAATGGTGCTCAAGGAGAGTGAAAAGTTAGGCCTGAACTCTTTCATAGAGAGGAGAGAACAAAAATTAGGAATGCTATTTTTTTAACAAGTGCTGTAAACCATAAGAATGGGTGACCAGGAAGTGCAAAGAGAGCACACAGCCCTGTGCAATTATTTTTTCACACCTTGCAGATACCCATGTGTCAAAGATGTTATTCAAAACTGCTGAATCCTACAGCAGCTTGTTAACAGAGCATAACACTTTGTCAGATGCAGCCTCAGGTATGATTTCTGGGTGCTTTTATGTAAGTAGGTAGACAGATAGACAGATAGACAGACCTGTGATGCCTGCTTGTGTATCTAGCTGAATTTTTGCCTTGCCTGTCTCTGAGTACAATAGCTGCTGGCCAGCCCAAAAATTATTATATTGAGGAGAACTCTGAGCCTCTATGAGAAATTCTTCATCTGCTTTTAAAAAGATGCATATTTTCCAGTCCCTTTTATAATATATTTTGTATAGTTATTGTGAGAAGCAAAAATGAGCTAAATCTCAAATTAACAGAAAGAACAAATTCTGTCTTGGCCTCATACAGACACTATAACCCCATAACAAAAGAGTAATTATTCTTAGAAATTTATGTATTCATATATTATTTCAGGATAGTTTAGTGTATTATTATAACCAAGTGCATATTGGTTTTCTTGCACAAATTTCTATTACTGATCAAACACATTGCCTGACGTCTCTCATTTTCTTTCCCCACCAGGAATTGTGCCTTTTGGTTGGGTTTTTAGATTGTCAAGGCATGGCAGCAGAAGCAGCAGCTTTGATTGCACTTTCTGACCTGCTGCCATTTCATGATCCCAGATCATCTGCACAGCTCGTGTGCTTTATCTGTCACATCAGAAATAATTGTTCATATGCTGAAGAGTAAATAAAAATGGACAAGGGGCCTGTCAGTAAAACACAAACTATTCTGAATGGACTATAATGAGTTAGCAGTCATTTTGAAGTGCCCTGGATATGTTGGATCATCACAAATGTACTGCGAGCTCGTATTTCTTTTCAAAGAAATAGTGTTCCTTGGCTGACCTTGGCTGGATGCCAGACACCCACCAAAGTCACTTGAACACTCTCCTTCCCAGCTGGATAAGGGAGAGAAAATATAGAAAAAGTTCCATGGCTTGAGATAAGAGCATTGAGAGATCACCCACCAAATATGATCATGGGCAAATCAGACTTGACTTGGGCATATTAATCAATTTTAATAACAACAAAATGAGAGCAGGATATCCACATATACAGAGTTTTTTTAATTGTTATTGCTTGCTAATATTCATTAGCTTTCCTTTTAAAAATTCTGCTTAAAGAAAGTTCTAATTGTTATTGAAGATTGTGGTCGTTAAAGATTTGTCATTATTTCCTTAGAAATTTGGGGTTCTTGTCTATGTAATGCTTTCATGTTTTTGATTGTTCTATGATCATAGAAATCAAGCATAAAAACTATAATTTTCTTAAAATTCTACTAGCTTTGGGGTTATTTATAATACTTACTATTTATACTACTATGTTTATAGTATTATTATAGTCTTTAAGTATTATTTATAATACTTAGCTAATATTTGTTGATAAATAATTTCACTCTTTTTTAGAGGAAAAAATCACATTACATTGATCCTAGAAAAGAGAAAAAAAAAGAGATGTTGCAGTCACTTTGTTCTATTCATATGATTGCTATTATTGAGAAAATCTAGGGGGGTCTATGCATTGATAAAAAGAAGGAAAGCCTCCCTAATTCAAACATGTCATTACAAATTTTATTTTGTGATTTTGCTCTGTGAATACAGGAAAGATAATGTAAATGCAGAGGGGAGCTGAACCTCTTTTTCTAAAGGATGAACCAGTAGAAAGAGTATACAAGTACACTCAGTTTGATTGGATTCCATTAAAAAAAAAATGTTTCCACTCCAAACTTAATTACTTTTTTGTGTTTGGTTTTTCACCTAGTTCCATGATACAGACTTACATTGTTTCATTTTACTTGGCCTAAAATATCCCTAATTTGATGAACTTCAATAAACATAAATGAGATAATTTGTCAGATAGAAGTTTGTGACAGAGTTGACTAATCAATGCTGTTGGGTTTTCACTTCTGTAAGTCTTGATGCAGAAAGTTCTTTCTTCTGGCAGTAATATGGATATCCAGCTCTGATAGTGGTGCAAGATACAGGGTTTACATTCTTCTAGGGTTTATCCTCTTTGCTATTTTTCTCTGTGATTTTGATTAACTGTTTGCCTCCTCTTGTAATTGCATTCTCAGACTGCTTTGTCTGGTCACAAAGTGGGTTTAAAATGTAAGATAATAATGATGCCTAATTTCTGGCATGATAGTCTGACACTGCCAAAGTCAGTGAGGGTTTTCTTATGTGTCTGTGGTCAAGAATTTCAGGGCTGATCTCTCACCTCTTAGCCTAATTTTCAGGGACTCACACAAAACCACAATTAGCTTCAGGAGAAAATGATGTCTTCTTTGTAAAAACATCTGAAACTGAAGATGACAGTCTTTCATGTTGCTCAAATGGACCAGATGATATTAAAGGAAGCTGGTAAGATGGGTAAGTTTCCAAACACCTCGTCATTGACCATTGACCTGCTTTGCTCACCCTCTTGTGAGTTATCTAGTTAAACTTGGGAATGTATTCCCTTTTCCAGTGCAGAATAGCAGGATGTTCTGTCTGTCTGGGAATGAGCTTGTGGTTCCCCCTTTCCTGAAAATATTAATGTAGGAAAAAAAGAATAGACAAAGATCTATTTCAAAATCTTTTTGCAGAGATAGTTGGCCTCTCAACAGTCTGAAATCTCATTTAGTTTCTGGTGTTTTCCTCTCTCCTTTTCCATTTAAATTATGGTCAAAGTTTTTAGGCTTTATTCAGCTCAAAGTGTCATCTTCAAATTGTAGACTTCCACAGACTTTCACTTCCTTTGACACTATTATATTTTTATACCGAAATGTTTCCACTGAAAACCCCATTATTCAAGGATTTATTTAGACATCTGCAATTTAATTTGTTTTATATTTTATACAGGCATGATTGCTTGTTTCTCTACTATTACTCATCTGTGTGTCTATATATACAAAGACAGAGCACACATTTGTATAGAAAAGGAGTGTAATTTTATGAAATAACCATACAAAAAATTATTGAAGTATCACAGTTTTGATAATGGTTTTAGGTATTTCAGAGTAGGTTTCTCCTCAAGCCTAAGCATACTGCTTTGCATTTCTTTTTTAACTGAATAAAGGGGAAGTATAAGACTGAAATTATGAAGAGAGTGGCTTAACGGCTTTGTGGAAAATAAGTTTTATTAACGTGATCAAAAAACATGAGAGGAAATTAGAGTAAATTCCTCTTGACTTATATTCAGGTAACTACTACCGACAGAATGGACCCTTCTTTTCTACTTCATAAATCTTGATTCATGTTTTCCCGCTCCATTTGCTAGACCTCAGAAACCCAGGAACAACTTAGATAGGGCTAGATGTCTATGTATAGGCTGGAATCACATCCCGGACATCTATAGGTTCAACAATTAATGAAAAGTTTTGCTGCTGAAACAGGTTGCTGAGCCAGACACCAAAAGAATGCTGCTTGTGTGGCTTTTACGAAAATTTGTAGCTTAGTCCTTCACTTCCTCTTACTGATGCCTGAAGTTCTCAGTAGCAGTGGAAAAAGTAAAGTTTTACACATACTTGTTCGTGTGTCTTGGTGTTCACTAGCTGGTAGGGTGTGACACCCTAGTGTATGTTCATATTACATGAGATTTTTCAGTTGGTTTCCAAAGCTGCTTAGTTTCCAAGATCAGACAAGAGCAGATGCATCATCATGGTTTGAATTGGATTGAACAGATTAAAAGATATAGTGAACTTTTCAGCAAAACCAGTTTTGTTTTTCTGTTAGTGGTTCAAATTTCTCATAGGTAAGAATTGTACAGCTTGAGGCTTCAGAGCAAACTTTTTCCAGAGTACCATCAAAACTAGCTTAGTAAGAACCAGAAAAGGGTCAGTCATTTGTTTGCAGAAGAAAAGGAGTTAGTTCAGAACAAGAATGATTCTTTTTTTCCCTCTTGTTTCTATTTTTTTTTTTTTTTTTTTTTTGGGTTTTTTGTTTGGTTTGGTTTTTTTTTTTTTTTTTTGGAAACATTTAATAGATTATTCATTTATTCCCAAATTCAAATCCTCCCTGGATTTTTCTTTGTTCATATGCCTGTGCATATCATTCTGGCAAGAAAGACATGTACATTGCAAATAGTAACTGGAAATCAAGAGATGGACTGCATGGAGAGTCTGCATTAATTACCCAATGTGTGGGCAGACAAGGAGACGACAGCGGGTTAGAGCCAACAATTTTAAAAGTACCTTATGGACTTAATTACCGAAGTTCAAAAAGTCTTCAAAAGCCAATTAGAACTGTTATTTGTAATAGCTAAAGCAATTAATATGGAAATATAGCAAGAATGAGCCCTTTAGTTCAAGAACCCTGAGGAATACTTTGTTACAGGTCTTTCAAATCACTTTCAAAAATTTGGACAGAAAATTGAATGGGGATTTCCTGCTGTTGTGTAAGATAAACAGAACATTTTTCTGCATGAGTAACACACTGTAGTTGCAACACTCTGTAGTGAAATCTCATATCTGAGTGAAACAAAAAGTTACAGAAAAGGTATAACTGAGGACCACTAACATTAGTCATGAGCTAATGGCACATTTGAGAATCATTTACACTGGGAGATTATTATTGTCTTTTAATAACCTTTTTAAGACTCTATCAGACAGAAAAGGGCTCTGGAAGTGGGAATAATAGAACATTTAATTCCATCTACTAGATTTAGTAGGGGTAATGACGGAAGGATATGTTTTTACTGTACCTAAGCACTAATGCAAAGCATTTATTACTTTGTCTACAGCAAGATCATTTAAAAAAAAAAAAAGAAAAGAAAAAAAAAAAGAAGTCTGAAAAAGAATCTTATTACTGTCTTTGTAGCCTTGAATGTGTTCCAGATGAGGTCTGTTACACTGTTGGGTACAGTGGCAGCAGAAATAGAACACTATTTACAGAAATGCATAAAAGTTAATTTCAGAAAAGGGCATAGGTCTCTCCATACCTATTTCCATCTGGGTTTTTTTCAGATTAAAGTTATATAAATTCTTGAAAGAACTCTGCGAAAAACCTTCCAGCCCTCTAATGCAAAATGAAGGCATGGCACAGTATTCATTTTTTCAGATATCTCTTTCAGTCAATCCGCTGGATGCATTGTCTTAACAAAATACATCAGATTCTGTCTTATCTATGAAAGGCAAATGGTAACTGTTACTATGGTCAGTTAGTATTTTCCAGTACAATCCGTAGGTTTTATCATCTACTGTCTCTACATGAGACAATGGCACATGCATACATCTGAATGAACACTTATAAGAAGACATGGAAACAGGATTAAAGTCCATCCTTCCTGAGAAAATTCAAGATAAAATCCACAGTTAAGTGGATTCAGTGCATACCTTGGACTTCTGTTAGCAGGAGTGTGTTTGGGCAAAGGTCTTTAGTTTGTCTAACTTAGCAAAAGAACCCAAGATATAAATGGTCCACATAACAGTAATATTTTTCTGTACTTGTTGCATCTTGGAAAATTCCATCTTTGAAGGTTTCAATGTACTGCTGATCTTGGAGATGTACTTTTTACTTTAGACATTCAGTCTGTATGAAAAGTTTTCTGTCTTTGAATGATCTTCAAAATTATTCAGTGACTAGCACCAAAACCGAACGGTTGTAACAGGGAAGATTACCACTTTACAACACTGAAAAGCATGTACAAAAGATGCTTATAAAATAAATAATTTACTTATTATTTAAATAATGATTAAAATATTATTTAAATAATAAATAAATACTAAATGGTTTTCCATAAATATGCACCTATACATGTTTTCGTATTTGAGAACTCAAAAATAAGATTTGGATCTTAAAACTAATTTCCCTGAAAACTGTTTCAAATGCAGACAAACCTTATATTTAATCTTTCCCTCTTTTTCTGGCATACAGCCTAATGTTCTGTTTACCCTTTTTGTAAATACAAGAAAATATGATGGAAGTATATCTTGAGGCAGATCATGAGCTAGCCGATACAGCTACTATACCAGAATTTATATCAGCTGAATATTTGGCCCATTTTTCTGTGTTCTGCTGTGTTTCATTGATTTCGTTGTTTCCTTCTATTCTACTGACCAGCTTTCTCACCATTCAGAACATACAGACGGCAATATAGAACTCCTTAAATAACAAGAATAACAGCAACTACAATTTGAAAATCTGTTGCTTAATATGCACACCTGGAATGACAATCCTCATTACAGTGGTTTATTTTTTCAATCTATGCTAAGTACAGGGATTGAAAGTTTCAATATAAACCATATTCTATGTGGGTGCTGTTTTCATGGGAGACATACATTTGAATGGTTCAATCCTGAGGAAGGAAACCCACTGCAAGAGAAAATACCTAAACCCCAAATTATGAGGTAAAAACAAAGAGCATCATCCTTCATTTGGAAATTTTCTGTGAAGAGAAAGAACTGACTCCCTGTTCAGTTCTTAAAAGAGTGAGCTTAGGAGCTTAACAGAAAGGATTCTGTAGTTTTTATTTGGTATGAAAAGAAGCTTTAAATTAGGTACTGAGATCTTTCATATTCCTCTCTCAGCATTTTTTTATTGTTTTCCCTGTGATGTTTACCCAGTATACTGGCACTAATATATTCCATTACTTTTGAATTAACTCTCTGCATTTACTACATGGTTAGTTATCTTCCTAAGGGTTATGAGTTCTTCCAACTCTTCATGTTCCATTTTCAGTCTGTTTTCAATATGAATCCCATGTTTACTTTTCTAATATTGATGGGAGCAGGAACAAAATTTCAGGATGTGTAAAGGTATAGTGATTTCTGACAGTGAAAAATGTTCATTCTTCAGTTTTTCTATGCTATCTCTGTAGTAACATTCAATGGCATTACACATCTGTTGTAAATATTAACCAGATGCTGAACTGATTCAAATTAAAAACAAATCTCAGAAAAGGATTATTTTTTTAGTAGAATTATTCCATTTGAACTAAAACTCCGTGAAATGATATAGTGGTGTGTAAGTGATGGCAAAATGTCGTCCAGAATAAGAATGAAAAGCCAAGGGGAAGGAAAGAGGTGGGAACATTTCACCTGGAATTGTAGCCAAAGTAAATTATTTGACACAAATTTGGCACCATTTTCTTTTTTCTTTTCTCTTTTTCTGCAATGGGTGGGTGTTAAAGAAAAACGTCCATCTAAAAGAAATTCAATCTATGATCCTTGTCCTTCACTAGAGATGATTTAATACACATCTGCAGAAGATCTTGATGTAGTAAAATCTCCTAAATGTCCTGTGGTTCACCAAGTCCAATTCCTATTTGGATGAATTGGCACTTCTTTTATACACATTTCAGATGTACAGTGAAGCCCTTTTTGTCATCTCTGTGGATTTACATGATTCAGCTGGTAGCATATGGAAATAAAAGACTGAGCAGTTGCGGACATTTTGAGTTACTCTTCCAAAGACTTTTGTAAACATGAAATCTTGTAATACTGGCTAAATTCCATGAAATGCTCAGGCAGTTTGCAAATCTCAAACATTTTGTTTTTCAAAATTACATAACTCAAAAATAAATTGGTGCAGCAAATAATTTTCTGTATCATTGCAAACACATAATTAAACATGAAAAATAAGCAAACAAGGTTTTTGAAGCTCTGTATGTTCTGAAATTGTTATGCCTGGAGGAGCATCAATAACAAGCCATAAAATCCAAACAGGATGCATATCCTTTTGATATAGATTTCAAATGGGCATTTTGAGAGGGAACAGTCTGTCTGCAGTTAAACGGAAAGACTACGGTGAAGTTCTATATTATACTGTTCTCAGTATAAGAACATCTGGATCTTCCCACCTTGTATCCTTTCATTACAGAGTTTATTTGTCCTATATTTGACTCAACATTGATTCCTAGCACTTCTGTTCTTGATTATGCTATACAGTTTGCTGTCATTATATGGTAGACCTTACAACAAAAGTTACACTTGGGGTTTGAAGAGAGCTCGGTAGTGGGTATTGTAACAGTTTTATGTTTACAAGCTGTAACTCAATCTAATGTTTATAGATGAGCAAAACTAGAATATGACAGACAAACTTTACTGAAGGAATGGAAACAGTTTTACCTGATTGCTTTCCAGACCAATGCCACACTACAGATTTCCCCAACATATTTGTTTATCTTCATTCCCAAATTAATCCTGCCTCTTTTGAGCCATCTCTGATACTCTGTCTGAAGGCCATGTCCTTCACTGATGAGATGATGGAACAGTTTAGTCATAATGCCCCTGTGGAAGAATATAGTAATTTTGGAAGCATACAAACATTTTAACATTTTGAAGCAAATGTGAAAAATCTGCTTCTGGCATACTTCACAGTAAATGGCATTCTGAAGAAAGAAGTTTCCACCTATATTTACAGCAAAAATTGAAAAGTGAAAGCCTAGCCAAGGTGCCAAAATCTATCTAGAGTAAGGGGATAAGGCAATTTTTGGAAAATTCGTTGCATCTATTTTACAGTGATTTTGTGTTGAAATATTAAAAATAGAATTCCTTATTTCATGAATAGTCTTAGATCAATGAATAAGACCAGGTTCCTCAAAGCCCCATTCAGCTTGGCCTTGAACTTTTCCAAGGATGGGTACCCAGTCCTTCTCTGGACAACCTCTTCCAGTAGCTCACTGACCTTGCAGTCATGAAGTCTTCCACATATCTAATCTAAATCTCTGTTCTTTCAGTTTAAAAGAATTCTCCCTTGTTCTGTCATCATCTACCTGTGTAAAAAGTGACACTTCCTTTTTTCGTAATTTATAATTTGTGATTTATACACTAGCTATTACTATTTTCTATAAAATAATCACCTTTAGAGTAAATGAGTTCATATTACCTGGTTTTTTTAAATTTTGTAAATTTAATTACTTACAGTTTTAATTGATCATATTCTGATAATAGCTTTGTAAGGAACATGGAAATTCTTGAGTCAACTCTGTTTTTCAATGCTATTGTGAACATCTACAAATGATTTTAAAGTTCCGGTAACTGTATCTTCCCTAATTTATAAGTATCTGTTTTGCTATTTCTCTTCTGGAATAGAAGATAAGAGTAACTGTGCATGTAAAAAATTTCCAGACAAGAAGATAAGCTCTAATAATAAGGTATTATTCAGTCCCCATGACACAATATAGATCTGTAGGTAATTCAATAAAGTCATTCATTGATGCAATAAGCTCCCAGCCCCCAATCTTTAAATTAGGATGTGTGTAATTGAACACCAAAACAAAGCATGTGGACTACAGTGGTTGCTTTCTTTTATATTATTTCTGTGACTTAGTGACCACTACATTGTATTTTGAAATAAATCAATTGTTCTCTTTCAGAGGGCACTTAAACAAATTTGGAGTTCTATGAAATGAGAAGATGGATTAGTCTCTAACCCTCATGAGCAATCAGCTTAAGCCCTGAAGCCTGAAATGTGATTACTCACATCATTGTCTAAGCTTGCATAGCAACAAATTTTAATAATGGTTGTAAAACTATCTGTTCATTTGTTAAATCTAGCCACTTAGATGACCTTCCATGGAAAGTTTTCTCCACATGTTGATTATACTCTGGGTTAGGAAAAAGTTCCTTTTTTCCTATTGCATTTGCAGTTTAATTTTATCACATGTCCCCTTCTTTCCTATGATACACTCAAATTTGCTCTCATTAAACTTAATGGAACCTTTGCCTTTGAGAGTACCCTTTGTAAGTATTATACATTTATTTTCAGCTGCTTATTCTGAAATCATGTATAAACCTGTCTAGTACAAAGAAAATTCATTTCTCTGAGTTTGAGTCACCGGCTACTGAAGTTATTAATTTCAGTGGTGTCTGAATTATATCCTTTTTCAGGGAATAGTCAACAAAACTTCACATAAACATACTTAGCTATTATTTTCCTATCTCAGCTAAGAAGACATTATACGGAGTTACAAATTTAAATCTGACCAACAAACAGCAGTTTCAAAATTCAGATAATCAGATTCAGCAAAAATATGGCTTTCTTTGTTCTGAAAACAGTCCAAAATAAAGAAAATACAGAAAAGTTATTGAATTAGTCCACGGATGGGAAGGAGATAAAGTCAAAGAACATTGTGAGGTCATTTGGTGTCTCAGTTCTTTGTTTCATAAAACAAATTGCAATATTTTATCCTTCTTAATATGCTCGGTAACTTCAACCATGTGAACTCTATTTCTGTCTTTACTTGTAGCAAATAGCTAGATCCTGTTAGTCACCGAGCTAGCACCAAGCTGGGCATGACTGAGGGTCACCACAGTGCACCAGAGATGTGGTGTGACCAAAGAGAGTTAAATCATTCGCATACACTTTATTTCCATCTCAATTAATAACATTTATTTCAGGGACATGAGGAATAAAATCAGTTTTCTGGTTAAAAAGGGCTGACATGACCTAGTAAAATCAAAATCTAGACAGACCCCAGGATAGAGAGTGGATCTGTGAGCAAGAATTCCCATCAAATTTGGAAGGATCCTGCCAGTGTAAAGGAAATACATTTTACAGAAGAAGCCTTCTGTGTTGGTGATCGTTGATTCCTCATGGAGATTTGCAGAAATATTGTTGAACTGAGAGCTTTATTCCTATCAGTTCAATCACTGTCTAGAAGTGACTGTCCCAATGCATACTGTTAGTCTGTGGCAACTGAGTTACAATGTTTAACTGTCTTTCACTAAAGAAAACTCATTTTTATTATCTTGAAACTGCTGACTGCTAGGCACGAAAGTCCTAACAACATCTTTATGTCTTTGAGACAAAATTTTTAAAAATTACCTAAATAATAACAAAGGTACAGAGCCAAAGTAAGTCATTGCATTCTTTTTCTCTTCCTGTCTCTTGCTTATTCTTTCTTCTTTCTCACAACATATTTAGTTACCAAGCTGATTTAAATATAGCTACACCTGGACTGAACAGTGGGTGATAGATGCAGTTGATGACAATCTCTTGGGCTCTTGGTTGAGAGATTAGGTTCCTATGAAGTTATGTCTGTGGCAGTCCAGTGGACCGCAAGACAATCATCTCCTGGTGGACACATCTGAGATACATGCCTCAATTAAGGAACTTGAAACTAAAAAGTCTATTTAATATATCAACTTACTTTAGAAGACCTCAACTGTCTAGACATAATGATAGTGATAACATCATAAGTTAATATTACCTACATAGGTTTCAAAAACTTAATACAGTATTAAAATGGCAACATTTTATTATTTAAAATACCATCATTGACTTTAAGGCCAATGTTACCTTAGTAGTAAAACCTCAATAATTTAAAGACACTATTGCTCAGTACCGGATTCATATTGTGGATGCACAGAGTATTTGTTCCTTTTTTCTATGAAGAGCTGGCCCACTATGAGGTGCTAAAAATGTGCAGCTCATGTCCTGAATGATCTTGAAAATGAAACTGTTATCTGTTAAATAGTTTGTGAAGGTGATTTTTACCTTCCATGGAATAAATTATTGCTATAGGTTACTGCACCAATAAACATTCCTGAATGTTTTTATAGCAAGTCTAGGGAGATTAGAGAATCCTTTTAGATATGTAGTAATGAAATCTAGTTGTTTCCACTCAATGCTCCAACACTCTGTGGATTTAATCCATGTCCTCTCTAGTCCCTGTAATTGACATTAGCTGAGTATGACACTTAGGATGATCAAAGGTTCAATACATTCTTTTTCTATGTGATTAAAAGTATTTATATATTATATATAATTATACTATTTTGTCTTTAAGTTACAGATAGTAACTTTCAGGGAGAACTTAATATATTTTCTATATTTTGAGTTGTCCATCTATTGAAAATTATAATACTAATGTTATATAATATAGAATGATTAAGTATAAAACCAGAAGACTGGAAAAATGCAATTAAGTAGTTCTAAAAAACATCATCCATATTCTCACTTTCCATAATATGAAAATTTTTCTTTCATATTATTGACAACCTGTGAGGCAATAATGTGAGGCAATAGAGCCAGTAAGTAGTTGAGAAAATTGCTGTTGAAAAAATTGCTGTTGAAAATGAAGTGCTTCTGGGAAGCCACGAGTGCTCGAAGACCAGAGCACTAGTTTTAACCAGCCCAAATTCAAAATTAAGCACCCATGTGTTTTCCAGTACATTTGACTGAATCCTCTATATTTTGACATGCTATCTTTTAAACCAAGATCTGCATGTTTTTTTTTTACCTATTCAAAGGCTTAAAACCCCAAAGGACTGCTTGAAAAAATAGTCTTTAGTATTCTACTGATTTCTGACTACATAGATAAAGCTCAGTCTACCACCCTCCTGAGTCTGGAAGCACACTTCATACTTTCATAACCTTGTGAGTCCACAGCTCAGTAAACCTGGATATATGATATTCTGGTACACACGTTAGTCAGGGTAGCCTGAGCAGTACAGAAATTGAGAAGGCTAAAAAAGCACATTCATAAGCAGGCAGTATACAAGGGCATAGCACATTCACAGACAACAGCCAGTACATTCATAAACACTGAAGTGCTATTTGACCCCTAGAGTCCATATAAGAAGCTTCATGGGGTTCCATCCTTACTACCTCTGAATGGTTTCCAGATTTTTATGAATATGGTTTAGATGGTATATAAAGTTAAGTCCTGACACGCTCAGTTTTGTTTTACTTGGATACTTATAGAATGCTGCATAACAATATGATACACTCTTAAATATTAGGTGACAGATTGATAATCTATAAGCATTTGTATTTACAAGCAGGAGACAGATGAACGATAGGAATAGTGGTCACAAGTGCAGTAAGTGGAAAAAAAAAAGGAAAAACACTGCTTCTTTCATTGAAACGTTGCCTTCAGAAAAAAGAAAATTTGCAAAAAAACCAGCCAGTGTTGAAATTTTAATAGAATGCATCATTGCAATATTTCACAGAAAACACCAACCACACTGAAAAAATCAATTTTATTCTGTTTTTTTAGTAACATAGTGTTAGGAAGATTATCAATCTATTCTTAACCATCTTGTGAATACACTCTATGATTTTCAGGGGAAACCTCCCCCCAATATCTTGAATGAATAAAGCTATTTAGCTATAACTTAGGTTGCAAAGTGATTTATTAATCAAATGATGATAATATGATAAATTCCATCCTTTTAAATATTCATAATGGGCTGACATAAGCCCTCTCACTTTATTTCCTATCAGAAAAAGGAGTTTTGTTTTCCAGTATAAGAGGTTTAAAATACAGTATCAGAATGAGGCAGGTCAGAGCACAGTGATTATACTTACAGGATTCAGTCTACCCAGAGATCACAAGAATATCCAAATGCTCTAATATTTTGATCCTGTTGAAATCCATGAAAGATCATAGCTTAGTAATATATCTATATATTTGAAGCAAGGAAAACTACAGGCCATCTCTAGACAGCAAACTTTGCCTAAAAAAGATGACCCTTCCAAAGATGACATTCCCAACGGACTTGAAATCCATTCCTACAGTCTGGCAAGTGATGGATTGTTATTTGCCAAAAGGAAAGTGCAAAATCCTGTGGCTTGGGAGAAAAAACACTAGTTTTTAGATACCGCTGCATCTGGAAAACAAGGTGACAGAAAAGGACCTGAGGCTCTTGGTAAACGCTGAGTTGAACATGAGCCAGAAATGTGCGCTTGTGGAAAAAAAATGCTGACAGTCCCAAACTGCATTAGATAAAGCATGGCCGGCAGATCAAGGGTAGACACTTCCCTTCTACTGATGAGGCCACAACTGGAGCACTGTGTCCAGTTCTGGGATCCCCAGTACAAGAGACATACAGCCATACTGGATGGAGTCCAGCGAAGGGTCAGAAAGATGGAGCATCGCTCTTATGAAGAAAAGCTGAGACAGGTAGAATTTTTTTTTTCGATCTAGAGAGGGCTCAGGATGGATCTTATCCATGTGTACAAATACATGTTGGAGTGCTCAAAGAAGATGAAGTCAGGCTTTTTTCAGTGGTGTCCCATAACAGGACAAGAGGCCATGGGCATAAACTGGAACACAGGAGATTCCCTGTGAGCATCAGGAAACACTTTTTACTGTACAGGTGACTGAGAGCTGCCACACGCTGCCCAGAGAGCTTGTGGAGTCTCCGTCCTTAGAGATATTCAAAAGCCATCTGGAGATGGTGCTGCACAATGGATCCAAGATGTTTCTGCCTGAGCAGAAGGACTGGACAGGATGACGTCTAGAGATCCCTTCCAACCTCAACTGTTCTGTGATTCTCTAAGATCATACTGTTACTTTAGCTCTTTATGGTAACTTCCTAAAGGGCTTATCTAATGCCTCTAATAGCTAATCAGGTACAAACTTAGATTTTCTCTTAGCTCATGTTTATGTAGTTCAAATAATGTGCTTTCCGTTTGTATGACTCATCATTCATAGGTAAATTGTGGAAGTCACTAAGAGTTACCAGGAGCAATACTCTGACTCATGCAAATTATCCTCATGGAAAATAAAAAATTACACAAGTGTTTAACCCTTAAGAAGCCACTCAAAAGTAGTTGTCTTCCATTATGTTTTTGAGAGCCAGAAATAAAAGCTTGATATACAGTGCCTATCACTGTATATCAATGACCACAGCTGCTGTATGATTTTCTTGCATTTTAGTTTGTTGCAGTAAATTTCTCAGATATCTCCTAGCAAAGACTTTCCCCTGACCTTGCTATAATTACTGCCATTTTGAAAAAAAAAAAAAAAAAAGAAAATACTTCTTTTTAAACACCTAGCTGCAACAAAGAAAAAAATATTTGCTTCGGTGATATGGAAAAATAATGGCTTTATTATTTCCACATTTCCACATTTGGAAACTATGAAGATAAAAACTCATCTGTTTTAATATATAAACCCTAAATATTAGGCAGAAGAAGAAATTTTTACAACAACCAAACTTGTGTTATATTCTGGCTTTTCTGAAATTCCAGATTTAAAGTATCTTCATTTTCTCATATTGTTGTTCAAATGGATTTGAAGTTCCTTTCTGTTCCTCCTCTCTTGATGCCTTCAAGTATTTCTAGTTTTTTACTCTTCATGTAACTTGCTGTAGTTCTGTGCTTCTTACAAAGTGCTAAAATCCTCTGTTCCCAGCACCTTTGGCCAAACAAGGCTCTCTGAATACAGATTCCAGGACATATTCATTGCCCTAGAGCCTAAAAATATGTAAACAACTGTTAGAGGGGGGGAGCAGGCCTCAGGTGGTTAACATCATCACCTGAGGGTGCAATTAGAGAATTAAAGGCCAATATGCTAATGGGACAGAACTTATAAAAGATGAAGGGCTCATAAACCAGCATCCAGTTTGGGTGTCGTCCCCAACAGGGGACTTTGCTTGCCCAGAGGTGTCTTCAAGGCCTTTACAGACCTTGAATAAATTGTCCGCTTTTATACTACTAAAATGTCTTGGCCTCTGTTCCAGGTAGCCTGTCTTTTAGGCAACACTCTCTCCTTATATTTTCCTCTTTCAGTCTGTGAAACATTTAGATATTGTTAAAAATGCAGCAACAACTCCTGGCTTTAAGCCAGGGTTTTTGATACCTAGGAAGAAAAGAGTAGTTGGCAAAGAATTGCTCTTAAGACTAAATTGTTTGAGAGTGTGCTGCTCAAATCCTTTCTGTGTATGATGGAAATCTGTCTTTTTAATTACACCTGTTTTCTTTCAGGATAGTTTTGCATGGTTTCTTAACATTAAATCCTTCTGATTTCACACCTTGTTTTATTTACAAACAAAGGAAGATGGAATAACATAAAACCATGTAATTCTAGGGATGATAGCTTTTAGACTTGGATCTTTTTGTCTTGGTTTTATTTTTTTTGCTTCCCTCACCATTAATTTATTTAATACAGGCTTTAGTTGAATCCACTGATTGCCACCAGCTGATAAATATAAACTTTTAATGAATGTATTTCTTTATTCTGTATATGAGAATGTACATTACATACTTTGCAAAGATTACAGCCACATACCCCTCATTTGATTAAAAAAGCATCTTCATCCTCTAAATGGACAGAACTATGTCTTTATTTCCATTAATACAAAGTCTTGTTGCTGTCAAAATAATAAAGTGTTAATGTTAATGCCCAATTTCTTTATGATGTTTCCTATCTTCCCACTTCAGAAGACCCATGAATCACTCATACTGTATTTATCCCCAATATGAAAGCCTCCTTTAAAATCAAGAGGAAGAGTAACTCCATTTTTACTTTAAAGAGAAATTTAGATCCTGGTCAGCACAAAGCACTTTCCTGAAAGATTATAATTCCACAATTACTGAATGTGAAGTGACATTGTATTTGATTTAAGGCAGTGTTTGGAGGATTTATACTCCAATTAAATATGCTGATGCCTGTGTGTTTGTCTTACCATGCCATACAGTTATTATAATACCATTTTTTACATTTACATTTAGCTAATTGAATAAGGTTCTGGAAGACTGAAGTGTTTATATCGCATTGTTTATACAAAATGTGTTGCTGCCCTATTCTGTGATTCATAGGGCACTTTTGCACGTTTGAAATTTTTGCATATCTGACCAATGACACACCCGCGTTAGGCTAGATGAAGAGAAAGATGGGATGCTGACATTCTGATCTGAATGAGCAGATGTTTTACCATATAAGAGGGGAATTTTCTTATAGGCCTGTGTCAAGTGACTAAGAAAACAAAACTTGGACTTAGAATTTATTATATTATTGAAAAGTATTTCAATTTTCACATGGTAAATATGTAGACAGCTTTTGCCAAGTGCAGTAGCAGAAGGGAGAAGTCAAGATTTCATGAGAATCTACTGGGACTCCTGAAAATGCACTCTGCTGAAATCTAAAGTCTGAAGTATTACCTCCAGCAACACCCCAGGTCAATTGAATAAGCACAGTGACTCATATCATTTAAGGGCATGGCCTGTGCAACAAAACCTTTCCATTTGGATTAAGACATTTATTGAATTGCTCAATGACCACAGGCCTGAAAAAAATAATGAAGATTGGCACACATATTGGAGAAAAACAGAAATATTATTCTTGCTCATGGAATTAGTCTTGAGCACTCAGTGTTCTTACAAGTGAAACCTTTGTAACAGAAATTTGTCATGTAAGACCCAAAGATGAACAGGTTTGCAATCACATTTGGACTAATACAATCAACTGTATTCTCATATTTGTGCCTGAGCTGTGAAGCAGGTTCTGTTTTAGAAACTGAAATTCCTCTTTTTTCATTACATTTTTGTTTATTTGTCTTCCTGTGTATTGCATATCAGTTTTTTGTTTGTAACTTTTTTTACTTTTTAAACAATCTATACATGATAGAATTTTAGAATTCTATCAAGACATTGAATTTGTCATTCTTAACTTCACACCAAAATGTGTCTGAAGTTTTTATTGAATAGCTCTCTTCTTATAAATTCATTTGCTCATATATATCTTCTTATAAATTCAGTTGCTCCTATAAATTCAGGTGTTGAGAGGTTAAAACTAATAGTGACATGTTTCCCTTTTTTATAGGAAGGCAATGCAATGCACAGAGACATATTTTTTGTTTTCTTAATTTTTGCCTGGATTTACTTAACTGGAGATTGAAATGATCTGATTTTCACTTTAAGCCACTTTATCTTATAATTGGACTGTGAAGTCTCTATTAACAACATTCTTTTCCCATCTAGATGATTAGATTTCCTCTTACTATTGTTAAGATAAACAAATTTACCTCCTTAAGTCTTTCAAAATAATGCACATTTTCTAGTCTTTTAATCAATCTCAGGCTTCTGCTTTGAGCTCTCTCCAGCTGATCAGCATCTTTCTAGACATCTAAAACGGGCATAAAGCTTTACAATTGCGGTTGCATGATTACCAGATTCAAAGGTAATGTATCCTTCCTAATTGATAGTCCTCTATTTAAACATCCAAGGTTTTCCTGAGACCTTTCAGCTATAGATCTGTAGTGAGAGCTCATGTTTGGCTTATTATGTACCATGACCTTTCTAATCCCTGAAAGAACCCTTGCCTCCCTGGATAGATCTCTTGCTTCACAGCTCATCATATTAAGAGAGAAGTTGTATATTTATGTCTACATTATCAAGCTGTCTGGATTAGTCTGGTTTTGGGCTTTTTTCCCTCCTCTTTACTAGCTTCTTTTGTCACCCATTTGTCATCTACTAACTTTAGCAGCAAGAATATATCAAGTTTTTCTAAAGTAAAAGAATTAACCAAAAGAGTATATAAAGCAATCCACAGGAAGTGCACCTGTTTCAGGGTGATTCCTTATTAACAATTAATTTTTGAAACATACCAGCCAGTTTATAATACTTTTAACATACACCATGTTGGTTTTGTGTCAAATGACATAGTTATGGGAAAAGCACAGGACATGAGTTATATAAGAAGAAGGATGGGATTTTTTTTCTTTTTTTTTTTTTTTTTTTTTTTTTTTTTTTTTTTTTTTTTTTGCCACACATAGAGCATTTGTTACTCTTTTTCAATTAGTCAAAGAAGCACCTGGGAAAAATCACCAAAAGTCACACCATGTGTGGCAGGCAGACTTCTGCTTCTAGTTCATTTGTGGCTTAAAGATTTGTGATAGCAGTTTTACATGACCCAAGGTGAACCTCCATTAACTGATTTCCTGGAGGAGTAATTAAAAGGAAATGATTTGCTTTTCTGGTCTCTGCTTGGAGTTTACCTTAAGTCTCAAAGGTGAAATGAATAAAAGTGGAGGAAAAATACACAAAGCTAAAAATAACACAGAATCACACATTTTCTTTAGTATTTGGTGTGTATGTAATTTTATGGGATGGAATTAGGCAGTACTATAATTAAACTCATTCAAACCTCACTGGAGTATTTGGCAAAGAGAACAAAACCGTTTCTAAGCCTAGTATTTTTTTTTGCAAATCTTGACCTTCTAACTTAACAAGAAGAGTGCCTTTGTTTCAAAGTAATATACTACTATGACTTTAAAGATTGCCTCTTTTTATAGCCCCTTCACTCAAACAGAACTTGCTGAAGTTCCCAGAAGCAGTGCAACTACATTTGTGCTCTGTAGATTTGTAGATCTGTTTTACTAGATTCTGGAAAATTTTCTTTATTTTCATTTATCCAGTGCACCTCACTTGCTCCAACTGCACCTATGTGAGAAGTGTATTCTATTTTAGTATATGTGGTGCATGTGTGTTTGTGTTTCCCTTCTCCCATGTTCTGAGCTCTGACTGTGCTCTGTTGGCTGCAGGGAAACTTTAGAAGCTATATCATAGTTCAGGAAGCAGGAACTGGCTTTTGATAAAAGGCTTCCTTTTTCTCCTCCACAATACATCTGGGGCCTTTCACAGTTGATTACTGGAATATCAGTTTAATGCAGCATTGACATAAAACTGAGAACTTTAACATTTTAACACTGGAAAGAAAAATTTGCTAACAGCAGGGATACTAATTAGGAAAAGGTGACCTGCTTTGGTTAATTGCTAGCCCAAAAAATCCCTAAGCTTGTCACTCTCTTTCAACCTTTTTTTGGGAGGTTTGCTTAGAAAATGGTTTAAAAGTCAAAGAAGCAGCTTGCCAGAAAGACACACTTCTGCTGCCACTGTTGAGCAGTTTTTTCCTGTAACTCCAGGTGGATCATATGGGCACAAATTCCACTGGACTGAAGAGATCTTTCTTACTTATTTTTCCACACAAACATGAACACAATTACAAGTGAAGGTTCAAACTGCTGGTTTTAATCACTTGATTTCAGCAAGAAGAGTTTAATCACATAGATATAGTCACTTATTGTAAATGAAGACTGTGAAAATATGATGTCTAAAAACCAGAGAAATAAAGAAGAAAATGTAACTTTTGCCTTAAGTTCTCACAACGTTTTTGCACTTTCACTTTTTGTTATAGAGCTAGAAGTATGTTAGAAGTATATAATGCTAGAAGTTTTTAGTTAATATGTGTCCTCATATTTTTTGGCAAAGTCGAAGAAAATGTTTCTATTACTATTAAAACAAAATTTATATTAAAAATTTTATAAAGTGGAGCCAATAAGGAATTCCTACAAACAGTTTGTGATCGCGTTATCAGCCTTCTTGTTGCTGTTTGAGTTCTTTCTAAAATGTGCAAATCTGTGGAGATTTCTGTGTATCACCCTCAATCAGGATTAAAAATTATATTCTGAATCACACAATTCAGTTACAAATCCCTGAGATTATGAGCCATTATGTTTGATTTTTACTGTAATTGTATATATTAGCATAAATATTTTTTGGAAGCTGTGAAAAAGAAAAGAAAAAGCCTGAATTAATCACTGAATAGCTTAAATATGACCAGGGAAGTGTTACTACATAATAAATAAAGATTTAGTTGATGTTAGAACTAATTTGAGTATATAAAATCAAGGATTAGCAAAAGGAGTAAGGGTTTCACTGTAGGATGCTGCAGAGTCAGGCATAATATCAGAAATATTACTTAATATGTCGAAATGGGCTAGAGAATAAGACAAAGAAAATGGATGGAAATTCTTTTGTTAGAAAATATACATTGTAGAATAATACTGAATTGGCAGCAGATTGGAGAACTAGATGTATCAAATTCAACTGCAAGCCTGCTTCAAATATTAAGTGTGTTCTATTAAGTGTGTATTCAAGTGCTTGGTTCAATCAGGTCAGAGTGTTCAGTCCATGCAGGCTTATGTCGTGCCACATTAAAAAGAACATGACTCGTTAATTTGTAAAGGGCTACCGGATGTCGACAGGGGGCATATCATTCTGCCATGGTTGTTCCTCTAGTATGGACAGGGAATAGAGAAAGAGCTTTCCAATTCCCTAGAATAGCCAGAGTGATTAATTAATAATGATATTAGCTCAGATATTACTGTTTAGGGAGTATTTCTGAACTGGAGAAGTTTCCTGAAAAATCAGGCTTTCTGTTTTTAAAAAAAAATATATGTGCTTCAAAATTTTACTATTTTATAAATTAAACCAAATATATTGAAATTCCTTGTATATTAGAATTTCTGTCTTAAGAACAAAAAAAGACTTTAAAAACTGCAATTACTTAGTTCCAGCCTGTATCATACATTCACGTTGATTTTACATTTCACATTCTTCTCTGTTGGCAGAGGTGTATCTGACCGGAGTCTGAGTTGCTTCCAGAGTTCATAGCAGGAGGATCAAGGGAGCGCTGTAATGCTGTGCACTGCTTTCAGCTGAGGTAGAGCTAATTATCTTCACTCTGGCTGCTGTGGGGCTGTGTCTTGGATTTGTGCAGAACACAGGGTTGATAATAGAGACATGTTTTTGTTTTTACTGAGGAGGACTTACACAGAACCAAGGCCTTCTCTGCTTTTCTCACTGCCACGTTGGCAAGAAATTTGGGGGGGCCTGGGAGGTTGGGAGGAGACACAGGTGATCCCAATTCACCACAGGGATATTCCATACCATATGACAGCATAGCCAGTATACAAAGCTGGGGGGAAGAAGGAAAAAGGGAGGGATATTTGGAGAGATGGCCTTTGACTTCCCCTATCACTGTTACATGGGATGGGACCCCCCTCCTCTCCTGGAGATGCCTGAACACCTGTCTGCTCATGGGAAGCTGTGAATTTATTCCTTGTTTTGCTTTGCTTGTGTGCATGGCATTTTCTTTCCCTATGGAACTGTCTTTATCTCAACCCTCAAGTTTTCCAGGTTTTGCTCTTTCAATGCTCTCCCAATCTCTCTGGTGGGAGAGTGACTGAGCAGCTGCGTGGGGCTTGGCTGCTGGCTGAGGTTAGACCACAATACGCAGTTTCTCTCAATTTTTCTGAACCATTTCTCTGTCAGGTTTACCCCAAAATGTTGTTCCCACAAAGACATCAGAAAAGAGAAAATATTACTATAATTTCCAAAGTCTTGTGTGTTGCCATGAGGTGACAAGATTCATTGCAAGGGCAGAAATTTTGCATGACTGTACAGAAAGTTGTTAGGAACTTTAAAAATAAACTGAGATTTTCTGCATACTGTTGATTCTTTCAAAATTTTTATCTTGGACAGTTAAACTGAAACATTCATATCATAGCTTTACAAACACCTGCACTTTATAATATGTTAAACAATGAAAATTATAGTCTTTATTAATATTGGGATGAAATATTAAAAGATCAGTCAGACTTGTGAGCTGTGAAACACACATTTGCTCTGCATTATATTTTTTGCTGTTATTGCAGGATTACTAGTGGCTGACAAAGTGTATGAAATTAGATTGGTTTTCCATCTTATTTCAGATTACATGTCAGGTCTTACTGGATGCAGAGTTCCTATTTCTTCAAGGTCTTTCTTCTAGTCTGATATAACCAGTTTGTGCAGCCATACGAACATGTGAATATCTGATTTTCAGATATCGGGGAACATATGCAATAACACGCTTCATGCACTTCAGCTTCTGTTTCTCTTTTTGTAGAAATCAGTAGAGAGTTATAGCAGATACAGAAGGAAAGGCTGGGTGTGTTAAAGAAAGGGACAGTTAAGCTATTTGTTGGAACTTTCTTTGTCTAAGCAAAACAAGTATGCAACACACTAGGAGTGTCTTTCATGCCATAAGGTTTTTAACCTCTGAATCCTATTTCCTGGCTTCTTTTACAGTACAATCTTCAAGAGAATAGTTTCTTTTGATTGTCATTTTTGTGTCTTATGCCAAGAAATTATTTGCTTAAAAAATAGGACATAGCAAACTCAAAAAGATATTTCACAAAAGTTACATGAACTTTGAAAATGCAAGAAGAATTATATTTCTTCCCCTAGTTTTGGTGCCTAAGTGTATTAAAATTAAAGCTTTTCTTATCTCAGACTTTGGTTCTTATCTCTGAGGCATAATTTGTGGTTTACACTCACTCTCTAAAGGATTTTATTTCACATCTCTGGTTGAGAAAAAAACAGTATTTAGCTGAACTACTAGTGACAGAGAAAGTGATTGTTCTATATTAGGTCTAGATTATCAGAGGGGTATTTATTAAAGTCCCAGATGAGCAAAAATTTAAGCATATACATGCGTGCATCACTGTTCTGCAAGGCACTCACTATGGCATTTAGACATGTGTCTAAAGTTAAAAAGCTTAAGCATTTTGTTTAATGTGTGGTGCCTACTAAATTGACGGCCCCATTGTCTGAAAAGGTTTTCACCTCAAACATTTTTGAAAGGAAATGTCAACCATTCTAGCTCATTATCCAGCAATTTTGTGGGCTGCAAAATTACTAATGCAGTAATCCTTTATTCTCAAATAGGCCCTTTCTTCATTCAACTGCAAAATAAAAATACAGCCACACTTTAAGATCTCTGACTTCTTCCTCTTTTTCCCTGGAATGGGATTTATATCTTATTTCTGTGTGTCTTTCAGAGTTACTGAAGTGATATGACACTGAAATGAGAGATTATTAAATCCTTTCAGAATACAGGCTGCTTCGCCAATACATAAATAAATAAATAAACCACAGCTCTGTAATGGTATATTTCTGATCTTTCTGACAAAAAAATTAATCTGTCACTTAAAATGGACTGAATTCAAGAATCTTTGTGATAACTTTTCACTACACTGTATTTAAATAAACAAGCCACCAAATTAATGCAAATTATTATAATTCATGAAAGCAGCTTCATCAAGTCCATTGTATTGTTAAGTAATATGTTATCAAAACCAAGAGAATGTGAAGCTCTTGAAATTAGGGATTATGATTTGTAAGGATTTATGTGAGAAAAAATGTTCTTCAACCATGTCCAGGCACTACACCTCTTCATACTAACCAGTGAAAAGACACTCATGTTTGGTGTCAGCTTAAATATGAGGGAGTTTTTTAGATCAAGGTGGTTACAGTATTTGTAGAACAGTAAAATATTTTATATGCATAATATCTGCATCATCTAAGATTGTGTGAACTTATGCCAAATTCATGAAACTGGATGAATTTTACTTGAAAGAAATGAAATTGTTTTCTTGTGATATTTTCTAAATTACATGTCTATATCTTTAATTGTTTTGGAGACACGCACTTCTGTTTTCACATATTCACCTGTTGGCATGATGATTTATTCTGAATTTCAAGAAGCATTTCCTTCAGACCTGAAAAATACATTGGGAAAGGAGCATGCTTTTTTCCTCTACTGGAAAGAAACCATACTTCATCCTAAACATAAGAGCATAACAAAGCCCTACACAGAATATTCTGAAAAAGAGCTATTGTCTGGATCTTTCTCCTAGTGTCATTAATTTATTAGCAACAATTGCATTTCATGCTCTGATTACTCAGATAAAACAGAATTAATATTAAATTCAGTAGAATATGTTTATCCTTGCATGGCTTTGTCTTGGTATCAGAGGGACAAAAATCTGTTAAAGAAACCTACTGCATCAGAGGTACAGTTTTATAAGATGTAATCATTCTTTAGTTCAACCATCATAACCAATTAAATTTATATTGAATCACACAATTAGCAATAAACCACTAAGGTTTAAAGCAAAGTATTTAAAATTGATGACAACTGTAACTGCATAATAACTGCAAAGACCTAATTATGTTGACAAAACAATTACAATCAGGTACCAATCCTAATGTCTGTACCAGATGCTCGTAAGTCTTGATTTTCTTTTGGGAATGAAGTTAAACTAGGTGACTACTTGAAAACCAAAGACCAATGTCTTCTGATGATAGAACGTCCTAGACACAAAATTTCTTTTAGAGAACATCATTGCTCAAAATATAATAGATACAAAAATTAATCACGAAAAAGTAATGATGAAGTATAATCATGACACATTAAACTAAGTAGACAATCTGTAGCACTAAGTTAAAACCAGATGTGATAGATGGCATCTTTTTTTATGGTATAATTTTCTAATTTTTTCTCTAATTACCTCCTTTATCTATGGGTTTTTTCTCTTAGAAGTCTGGGGAGAGTAGACTGAAATGTATTGCACAGAGCCAATCCTCATTCTTTGGGAAGAGACTGTACTTTCCCAAGGAGGGACGAGTACTTGGATCTTCCCTACAAAGACATCCAATAGCCTGTAGAAGAATCCTACAGAAATTCTTATATGTGTGATGTTTTGGGTGTATTCACAATAAAGACTTTCTGAGATCAATCAGAGACCTTCAAATAGGACAAACACTCCGAAACTTCAGAGTCAGATCTGACTTTCTGTCCCTTCATATCGTATCAAATAAATAATCAAATAATCAGCCTTATGCAGGAAGAGTAAATAATGATATTGTTTGCTTTTTATGGAAGCCATTACAATTACTATTTCTTAATCATTGAGAAGGAACTAATATAATTCCTGCACTTGCTCGCTGACATTCTGTGAGTTTTTGGATGGAAGCAAATGATAAAACCGGTTATACTGACAGAACACATTACGGAGTTTTATTTGTAAATATGCCTGTCTGCTTGACACCCCTTATGACTTATTTTCTGATGTTTTTATTTGTCTTTATTTTCTTAATGGGAAAAAAAAAAAAGCGGCACCTAAAATATGCTGTGAAGTAATTTCCCAACATATCACAATGTGATTTAGCCATTAAACCACTTTCTTTTTCTATATACACTTCTGTTCACCTCCTCACTGACAGTCAAAGGTATTTGCAAACCTTTGTGAATTCATGGAAAAAATCCAACTGTTTTATTGATTCAGGCTGCTGGCCAATATTCTCCTTGAGTTCAGCAAACAAAAACAAAAAAGTGAAAGTGTGTTCCATCAAATTTCATTTTATTTAAGTCACATGTATACTCTCTAAAAAGAAAGAATTGCTTTTCAGATGAAGAAATTGAGGAGTTGGATTTTTTCTTGGCTCTGCTAGTGACTTTTCTTATGCCACCAGGTAAGTTATTTAAGGTGAGTCAAGAAAACACCAAGTTCATAAAACAAAATGCCAGTGTATTTTCTTAGCAGAAAAACTCAGAAATTGTCTCTAGCCCACTTAGACACTTTAAGTATTGTAAGCACCCAGATTTAACTTATGGGTCAGAAGTTCTTCAATGAGCAAATGAGCATACCTAGAAGCATTCCTGTTTCTTTTTTTTTTTTTACGGATCGAGTGTACTAGTGAGAGTTTTTTTCCTGAGGGTTTATTGAATTCAAAGACAAGATTCCTCACTGTTATATACTAAAATACTTCTGTGAACGCTTTTGAAAACTCACGTTCACTGTTCATACAAAGTTCAACTGAAAACAGTGAGCTCATGCCACTTAATTTCCCAATGAAACACAGGTGAAGTCTCTCTCCTTCAGGAAAGAATAAGTCTGGATTGCAGCCTTTTGAAGCTTCCAAGAACTGCACTCCCAACCTCCCACTTCTCAGGGTACATAAATACCATGCAGAAGGTTACCCTTGATGAAAACATTCTTCCCATCTGCCTACTGAGGCTAGGACACTGGATAGCCACAACACGGCCATAAACTTCAGAGAAAGTACTGGAGGGTAATGTGCAAATACAAAAGCAGTCCTGTGCTTTGAAGTACAGAGCTTCATGCTCTGTGTTAGGTCAACATTCTCTTTTTTAGCTCATTCTTTTAAATCTCCAGGGTGGAGATAACTTTGCTGTACCTATTTAAAGTATTGAAGTAGTTGATATTTTTAATATACTGTTATGAATTGAAAAATAGTTGTAATTTAGAAGATAAATATGTTGTAATTTAGAAAATAAATAAATTGGAGATTTAGATAAAATTCAGGTATCTACAATATGCACAGGCATCTACAACTAGATTTAATAAACTCACTTTAATAATAATATTTCAGAGCAAGTTTTCACCATTTCATGTAGGGGCAAGAGTTTGGCTTTTCTTGCCAAAGTTGCATAAAGCATTCAGATAGGACAAAAAGTGCATATACAAACCTAATTTGTGACATTTCATGCTATAAACAGTCCTCAGTCAGCTGCATGGTATCAAGGCTATATATTCAAGTCAAACACCTGAGCATCTGTTGTAGTTTGCAGTGCAGATCATCTAGATCTATTATGCTTTTTCTTCTGCTCTGGCAGTCACTGGATATGCTCACCTTTCAGTACCCTCATGCACTTTCATTGCACATATGAGACAATTAGAAGAGGCAAAACAGAAAGAAGTTGCCCCAGAGCTGAAGGAAGCTCTGTCAGAGCCACTGAAGTTTGCCACTGATGTTGACACAGTAAAATTAAAGGGATAAGTTTCCCATACTTATGAGGCAGCAAGAACATTGCAATGCATATCTGCCAGTAGGCATTAAACAGATGTTTGTGTTATACACTGATCATGAGCATAAGAAGTTGAACTCTTTGCAAAACATGGAGCAAATGCTGTGTTTCTTCCCTTTTATTAATGATCAGGAAATAGAAAATGCTTGGTAACCTTCTGATATCTCCCAACCCTCCTAGAGACACAGGAAGAACAAAACAATACATCCCTATTAATCTACCCAGTGAGTTGGAGAGCCTGGGCCCATAAAAATCATTTCAGTGACATAGACTCTCTCCCATGTCTGTGTTAGCTGAGCTATGCTAACATTCCGTTTACTGGCATCCTAAGTATCTTCCAATTGTTCTACAATTCGTATTAAAATGTTAATTTTGAATTTTCAAATGAAAAAAAAAATAGTCATAGGAAGATGTCTAGATGCTTTCTCTAATTTTTTTCTCTTCCATAGGAAGGGAGGGAGATTGCTATTGAAGTTTCTGCCTCGGAGTAAGATTTTGCATGCCAATTTCACTTTTAAAATATGCATGACTTCTTTGTTTTTAAATATCCCTGTAGCTTAACAGGGATTCATGCTGCTCCACATGGTTATGGTCAGTTATGAATTACTGAATTAACTTGAGAGGTTAATCTACCTGACCATTTGTTCTTGATTCCTACTTCTTTGCAGAACTGCTGCAAATTCACACACCAAAAACATAAAGGCACTCTGTATTCAGTACCTCAGCATCTTTCCAGCTCCTCAATGCTAAAAGCCAAGCCCAGACAATTGGCATCCCAAATGAGCCAAAGAAGTGCTTCTGTCTGGTTTGTAAGTGAGCACTTAACCTAAGGCTGAATGTTCAGGCTGAATTTCCTATGTCAGGACCACAGGGGACATGATGAGAAGGTGGCTGCAGTGGGGAATGCAGTTTTTTTTATTTTACAAGTAGTCCATTAAATGCCTAAATCAGATAACACAGTTCCAACAGACAGCATTTTCTAAAGCAGGAGGGAAATTGCAGTGATGTTCATCAGGCTGCCCTCAAGAGCAGCGCTGTGACGCATTAAAAGAACATGCCCTCATCACATCAGTGTTTCTAAACAACCTGTGCTGTGCCCTGACATAATACCTGAAAGCATTCAATGTAACAACATGTTCCATTTAAACCTATTAATTAGTTAGTATCTCCTTTTTCAGTCTCATGACTCTGGGTTTTGTTTAATTATGGAAATCCAAGCAGAGCTTTCCCAAAACTCTGAGTCTTTAATTTGAGTCCCAAATCCATTTAAAAGTCTATTAAAATATATGTTCTGAAGTTCATAGATTAGGTGTTGTTCTTGTTAGGTCTCTGGTTCACCAAAACACCTAAGATTGTACATAATTTTAAGCATGAATAATACTTTGAAGATCTAGATAGATTAGATATGTATTTAGGTGGTTTACTGGGTTATATGTGTAATACTCAGAACTTGTAGAATCAAGCTCTGTTTTATATATATATACACACACATAAGAACATACATTGTGCATTTAAAAAGTCAATACTGCAATTTCATTTCAATTTATTGGTAAGAAATTCTTGGTATAATTGTATTGTGTGCAAAAACTACTGCCCTGAATACACTAGTGTAGGTGTACTTATAACAAAGTCCAGAAATGTTTGAAGAAGTCTGCCAGCAGTCATTCACTTTTCATGCAATAACTCCAGCTAAATCTAAACAAAATGAATACTATATTTGAGAGCCTGAATTCAATAAATTTTCCATTTCTGGGTGTAGAAAATGAAGTGAAATGACATTTCTATCAAATCAAGACAGTATGTCAAGCTATCCTGAGAAACAAGTCAAATCAACTGCAAGAGGATGTACATTATATTGGCATCATACCGGGCTGCAGTTTACATTTTGGCAATTACACACTGCGGTTTTGCAAGTGTATCAAACACTATATTGCAATAATTTTCTAAATCATTTTAGCTATGTATGTTTTCTACCTCCTGCAATCCCAGTTTCACAGCCCAGATGCAATATTATTCAGTTTTTATGACGTCCCTTATGCTCTTCATCATTGTCTTTTGCTTACAGGCTTTACTTGGCAAATGTGATTTACCTAAAAAAAAAAAAAAAAGTGAAAAAGACATTTTCACCTTTCAAAGAGTTTGATACCTAGCTTTATTAAATTAATTTTCTGTCTCCAACAGTCTTCTCTTTAGCTTACAATATCTTTCTGTTGATGACTTATCGTAATTAATTATCCACATTAAATTTTACTTTTGGAAATCTACGTATTCTTTTCAAACAAATATGAACCCATCTAACATTTGACAGTGATTTGAGCTTTCTCACTGGGATAATCCTACATTAAACATTTCCAGAGACAGCAGATGGGGATTTTATGTGAGATTTATATGAATTTCAGTTAACTGAATTATTTGTTGTCAAATTATCCAACAAATTGAATCTGCTGTCTTCTTCTGAATTATTCATGACCCAGTAATAATTTCTGTAAACACTACATAATTTTTATAAAATAATTTGTTTAAATAAAAATAAGCTTTGTTATTATTGAACTGATTTTTCAAACTTGCTTTCATCATAGACAAATATCTGTTTCTGGAAAAGAGGGAAATCGTCCCTGAGAATCTAGACCCACTGATGTCATAGTGTCACTTGTTGGAGGTTCTTCTGGTCCTGAGGCATGGCAAGGAAAACTCAGGGAGCCTCAGAGCATAGGATGCACTGTTAGGCAGAAAAACAGGAACCGCAGCATGAATCCATTTGGACACAGCAAAGCTTACTGCTCATATACAGTGCTCTCTTATAGAAATGCCTTGATTTTCCACAGATTGTAAACAGAGAAATAATTAGGCTTACATAGAGGTTAGGGAGCATGAACAAGAATAGTTTCACTCCCCACACAAAAGAAAGCTGAGAGGGATAAATTTTTGCGCTCCAAAAATGAGGTGACTATCTATTCAGATTCTATGTCTAAAATTATTGCTTTAATATTCCCTTTTTAGACAGTCCTGAAAGAGAAGATTATTTTTATATTCCTTAATACTTAAAATACAGTTAGAAATGAAATTGAATTTTTGTTAAAAATAAGAATTTAGGGAGGCAGAATATGAAATAAAATTATGTCAGGAGACTTCCTAACACAACACCATTCTGCTACATGAGGTAAACACTTAAGTCTTGGTTAACAATCTGGAGAAATCACTGATTTAATTGTTGGTAGGTTTCAGTGTATCTAAAATTGGAATTAAATTTTTGCTTAAATACAAGGACTTCAATACTGCCCCACATCTTCAGAAGAAGCAGCAAATAGAGTGTTTTTAAAAATTATTTTTAGTTTTATTTACTTTTAAGAGCCTTTTAAGAAGATGTTGTTTGATTACTTTTGTTTGTTATTTGTTGGGGGAGTGTGGCTTTCTTTCAAATGCCACTTTAGAGAGACTTCCACTATAAAAAACTTCATTGATGGCAGAAAAAAAGGCCGATAACCTAGTTTAATACATGGTACTGCTTCCATTTATCTCAGTTGAAGTTTTTCAGCAGCCTTAAAGCCCACAGTAACAAACGTCAAATATTAGAAAGACTTTATGGTGTAGGCTGATTTCTGTGGTATGATAAAATGCATTAGACACTTAAAATACTTATCCTAATTATCTCAGAGGCTATAAATGTCTTTCATTTGATTCCTTACTCTTATACATCAGACTAATTTAAAAGGAGACTATCTGAAATTCATTAAATGATCTGAAATAATTTTTGAAAATATTGTAAATCAGACTTAAAAGCAACTGCTCATCATAGTGTCTATTTTCTTCACTATCCCTAAGGAAGAACTTTATGAAAATATCTGTTAGAATTTAGAGTTCCTGTAACAGTATACTTAGGCTTTGTGAGTGTGACTGTGAATAAGATTAATCTTTGTACTTCTAAGGAGTTGTTCTTTGCAAATAGTGCTTTCGTTCTGAAATATGACAAGAAAGAAATAGTTTATTTTACAACTTTTCAAAGACTACAAAAAGGTGGGAGAACTTTTGAGGGAAAGTTCCTTTTTTTTTTTTTACAACTTACTACAGCCAAGCACAAGAATAAATTTGGCTCCAATTATTTTTTTTTCTTTTTCTCCACCTAAATATATAACAAGAAAGAATATCATCTGAATCTCTTGCCTCAGAATGGAAAATCATCTGGAGAAAGTTCTTTTGTTTCTTTTAGGTTGTGATATATTAGAGCACAACCATCCCATAAAAGTTTGTGCTGCTACATGCCAATGAGATTAGCTAGTTTTGAGTTCGGTCACCTGTGATTTGGAAAAATTTCCAGAGCTGGAAGAGACTTATAAACACTTTGCAAGCAAGCAGGGAAGAAAAAATATTTTGTTGTTTGAGGTAAAGTGAAGGAGGTCATGGTACAGATGGACTGGGTGTAGAGAAGCGAGGAGAGTACTGGACTGCTTCTTTTTTGAGCACTACTCTTCTGTGCAGTGTAACACTGAAATTCTCTTCTATGGACCTCTTTTCTCTGAAGCCCTTTGCCTGCCTATAATAGCAGGAATGAGAATAGCCTCATTTAAAAATATGATATACGTTTTACATCATTTCCATCAGAAAAAGAGGTAGCTTGACCCCTCTATCCATAAAATAAAAGGGGAACAAAACTTATCAGCATATACTGGGTGCTCAGCTTATGACGTCTTAGTGTAGTGAATTCTGTCCTAAATGGGTATTTTACTGAGGTCAGAGCTGTACACTCTGAAGACAGATTTTCCAAGTGGACAGGGGTGGATTTAGTTCCCAGGAAAATAGGGTATTCTGCTAAAGTTATAATCTAGATACACCTGGTTCAATTCCCCATGATTCAGCTTAGGGGCAGCCAAGATACACAGGCTCTGCAATGAACCTTCACATGAATTTCTGCCATGTGAGCCTCTGATCTGAGCTGGTCTTTGGGATGCTACTGTAGCTATTAAACTAATTGAGTCTTTTCCTTCCTCATAAGAGTGAAGAAGATAGGGACAATATTTGTATGGAGCAAAAGACATTGGAACACATAACACAATTAAAAAAAAGAAATCAGAAATTGTGAAAGTGAAATATGGATCAAATATGGAAGGAAGAAAAATATGGCGGCAAGTAAGAGAGAGTTGATTGCTTAGAAAAATCTGCCAAGTAAATAAATGTGTATTCTAAATAATATGGAATACATGACTAACCTACAGAGTTGAGACTAAACTATTCACACAAATTAAAGTTCAGTATGATGCAGATATTCACATTCCCCAGTGGAGTTCTCAACACTCCTACCTAAGCCAGGAAAAAAACCAGTTCAGCTGAAATAATAATTACACAACAGGTTTTGGAATAAATATGTCAGATCATATTAAATGACCTCTCTTTGCCTGAGAAGGATCCCCTTGGGTTAGAACATAGTACTACAACCTTGAATATGCTTACTTCATTTTTTCATGATTTCACTAACCGTCCAAAAGATATTGTGCAGTCCACTTGCACCTGCCAGCACAGCCCTGGGTGTGGCAAGGTGGACTGTCAGATGCCCTGTTCTGCACAGCTTCACAGAGCAATGAAACAAGGTTTAACTTCCTCAAAGCGTTGTGGTGATCTTTTCCTTAATGAATGACCTTTGCCGCTTTTACCTTGCTCCTAAATCTCCTGTGTTCCTGAGGGAGCGGTGACGCTGAGATGGTTCTCGTTAGCTCATTTCCCTGTCTCAAAACTTCCAGAGTTCTACCCTGGAACAGTTTCACAAAATGAGTTCATTGCCACATACAAAGAATTATATATACTGGAGAACAGTTTTAATTAAAATCTAGTTTAATATTTCAATTTAATTTAAGCAGCAGCTGGCATTATTTGTCACATTGACAGTGTGAGAGAAAGAGGTCAGAAAACAAAAAATGGTTGTGATTCCTTCATTTGCCAGTTGAACTACTGACACTATTAACATTTTAAATCTCTTTCTCCAGCTTTTAAGCAAAAGGTAAACATGAAGTAAACTATGAATAAGATTGTTTTCCACCATTGACATTGCCATTAATGCCAATATCACAAGATAAAATTCTAATTAAAATGCTAGTAATAAAAACATAGGTTCTATGTGCTGACCTGTATTTATTTGGCAGAAAATTTTCATAGCATCCTTTATGACTTCTGCTTGAGAGAAGTGACTGTAGTTCCCACTGGCATCACTCTCATTTTCTACATAACTAATAAAAAAATATGGATCCTTCTGAGCACAGCATGACTTCATCTAGTTGCTGTCCTTGATCTGATTGCCTTAATACAATTTAAAAATAACCCTGGCATTCAGAAAAAAAATAAAATATTCAAACTCTGTTTGAATTCCTCATATAAATGTATATGCCTACTATTTCTATTGCTTCCATACCATTATCTTAAAAGGGCTAATCATAAGGAAGTGGATTAATCTCATTTAGTGGAAAGCATCTATTTTATGGACACCTACACCTGAGATAAAAATCCAGGTTTGTTCCATAATTAGTAAAAAGAGAAAGATCCCCTCAGAGTACTTCTCATCTCACCTGCTTTCACAGGAGCATTAAGAATGGAGTGCCTGGGTACATTGTGCACTGGCAGAGAGCATTATGCAAAAAGTGTGATGAGTCTTGGTATAGGCTATGGACAGACAAATAGCAAGAGAAAAATACTTGAAACTGCTGAAAAGCTGTGTCATGTTATCCTCATGGACTGATTTCGTTGGCAGTCTGTGCCTATATACCTCTCCCTGCACCTTCAGGGAGATTGGGGTAAAGCAGGGTTATATGGATAGCCAACATCAAGCACCATTTGTAAAAAGATCCCAAGGTTAATTTTAAAAGCAAGAATTAGACATTCTGACTAGCATCTGAAAGAAATCTTACTAGGAAAAGTCCTGAAGTGGGTTCATGCATCACAGTCAGACTCTCAGGGCTTTGTGCCTGTGAGATGCCTGAAGAGCAGTAAGAATCCGCAACAGGGAAAGAAGTTGTATCAAAAGCACTACAAAATACATGCAACATGGTTGACTACATTGGAACTGTGAGGTAGGTAACGATGCAGCTAAGAGGGGAAAAAGGAGTGCACTGTATAGTTACAGCTTGGGTTATACTGCCATTTTACCATACTTACAAAAATTAAATGAAGTGATTGAAGAAATTAGGCTTTAGTTGGGATTTCTTTGTATTTTGGAACACGAAAGAAGTAATTTGGGGTACTAAGATTAATTGAAATGATTTTGGTTTATAACATGTATTTCAGCCATTGTCTATCTAAACAAATATTTCAGAATTATATTGAATTCCCTTCTAGGGGAAGACCAGCTATGCCAAGCTGCTTCTTGAAGTTTAAATCCAAACTCCACTTAGATCAGAGGATATAATTTGGATCACTTTACAGTTTTTATAGCAGCTGAAAAGATTGAAAAGAAATCATCAAAGAGGATGCTAATTGCAATTAAATTAAATGGCTGAATGGGTTAGAATTAGGATGCAGAAGTGAGAGGATATTTCCTCTGATACATTCTGCTGGTGAAATATTTTATTTCTGTGTATTAAACAAGCATTTCTTTAGTACATTTTCATTATGTTTAATAGTGTGAAATTCACAGTGACCCAGACATGGACTGAAGAAGAAAAAATGGTTCTTCCCAGTGGTTAAGGGAGTAGTTTAACCTAAGAGTAAGTTATGCAATGAGTTATGCAAAATCATGTGTATGTGAATTTGGGAAAATATATATGTATGTATATGTATATAAAATCACCCATTTCACCACTACTGGAAAGATTTTTTTTTTTTTTTCCTTGAATAGCTCTATGAAGTAGGTAGGAAGTAGGTAGGAGTTTTAAGTACAGTCTTCTGTCATGCAAATAAGCACTTCAAGTAATTCTTCTCAATATATATTGCAAGCCAGAACTGTGGAATTAATTAGTCTGTTCTTCATGGTAGATTTTTCTATAAAAACTTACTATGTTCATATAAGGAAGGTTTTTCTTTCTTTAATTTATTCTTTTATTAAATTTTCATATATATCCAGGCGAACATTACATTAAATTAAATGAATGGATGAAAAGGAAACTTAAATCAAACCAAACCAGAAAACTGTTTCTTGACAATTTCAGAGGAAAACAGGCATATATGCAGCAAGATTTCAGTAAATATTAAAAACAAGAAAAAAAATGGTTTCATGTGAGGAGATGAAATTATCATCTTCATCCTTTTAGATTTTTTCCAATATTTGGGGCAACATTTCATGCAACAAACTTCAGGTAACATTTAAATATATTTAAAATCATAGGATGTTTATTAATAAACACATTATGCATGTTATAGACTGCATATAAAAGTCTGTTAAAATCTACAGACTATGATGGTTTAAAGTAACATTTAGACTGACAATGTATTTATCTATTTTTTCAAACGTAATCAAGAATGGAAGACATTCTAAGTCAGATGAGCTACCAGCCACAGTGGGCTCTTCTTTTCTCAGTCCAAGTCTACATTTGCAACAGGCAGGTATTTGATTTTCTTATGACAATCTTATAAACCGAAATTCTTTTTCAGAAGCTCTGATATTAGATGTACAATTTCACTGAACAGTGAACACTATGCATTTTCCATAAATCAATCTCCTAATTAAAAATATTTACACGAAACTGTATTCATTTACAGAGTTTCCATTACCTGTGTTCAAAACTGTTGCTTGGGGAAGCATGAACGTGTAAGATTGCTCATGAGTCTGTCTTACCTCACATAAGCTTCAGTGAGTTTTGTTCCATCTCTTTTTAAAATTGTTTTTAAAATTACGTGTCTGAAAAAAGTAAAGAAAATAAATTGAAAAATGGCAACTTTCTATTCATATGTAGTTCTGCACAAACCAAAATCAGACTGCATTTCTAGTAGCTCAGAAGTAATTTTTTACTGTGGTTTGTAACCTCACATAGGCACTACATTGAAATACTTTCTTATCAAACTTTATGCATTAATTGCAAGTGTTGATGGATTTATACCAGTTTTTTCTTTAAAAACATTGACTTGTCAGCATTGGTCTTTAAAGAAAAAAGCAAACAAACATGTATTCCAAAGGGATAGGAAAGCAAAAAAATAGTATTAATTATTATATAAACTTTGTGGAGAGACATGAGAAAAGAATGGGGAAACAGCTATTTGTTCTATCAACCTTGAATGTCTCCTTAGTTTTATGACAATCTCCTCTAAGTCTATTCTTCATGAAAATCTTATTTTTGACATATAGACCTGAGGTGGGAAGAGAAGTTACAAATAATCCTTTATATTTGAGAAATAAATTCCCAGATATATCTCCAAAAGACTTAATTCTTGCAAGCCTTCATAGCTGGGATGCCAGCAGATCTTTCCTTTGTGCTTTTACCTACCAGGACAAGAAAGTCAGAATCCAACCAGGTACTCTCCCATCTTCCTATCTGTATTTATCTTTTATCATTAACTTACAATGAGAATAAATAACTTGGGGGTAGGTAATTAATTTTCTTCTGTGTTTGCTTAATGTCTATAACAATAGTATTCTCACCTTCAAGTTGCCATATGCTATTTAAAAAAACCCCAAAAATCAATAAATCAGAACAATGGAAAGGGATGGATATTAATTGTGTTCAATAAAAAAGGAATTATGCGACAGTGCTGTATTTCTAGATGACAACCATAGCTTCCAGCTCCCCTCCATTTCTGATTTTCATTCACAGGAGGATTGCATGGAGCACTGGAGTGTCAGTTACAGTATGAAGCAATCTGAAGCACAGTGCTTTTGATGGTTTAAAGAAGGAGGTTTTGTGAGATCTCCCTAAAAGATATAATTATGTTTTCATATATTTTCCAGGATACAGTAAGATGGGTGGTTGGTTTCACTCCCACATCCTGTGAGCTCTGATCATGGTGATTTTTGTCCTATTTGTTATTCCATCATAGATGACCCTTTAAGCACACTACACACAGATCTGAATGAAAAGCACTTCTGCATATGCAGCTGTGACCAGTAAAAATGATCTAGGCATGTTTGTTTCTTTATAAATGAGGTAGCTGCTACACTTACCTCTGAGAAAAGACCTGAACTCTGGTGCACTGTTCTTTCCCATCCCAAATACCTTTCCAGATACCACATTTTTAAGGAACACTGAATTCTCCACAGATTCTGGGAAAGAAGAGAGAATGGCAGTTTTGATTAAATGTTATGTCCTATACATTTCTATTGGGTTATTGTGCATTTATATGTAAAATGAGGCACTGAAGCATGCGATAGACAACTACTTTAAATGCATTTCAATTAATCAACATAGCACTAAATTTTTCTTTGCTTATGTATTTTTTTCCTAAATCTCATAGGGAAACTTGTTTTATCAAGAGACTAACCGAACTAAAATAAAATAAATACACTGTTTCAAGAAAATTAATTTAATTTCACATATATTCCTTTGGAGACTATTGTGCTGTAATGATTTATGAAAAACTCCTTCCATATTTATATGCCACACCCTAGGTATGATGACATAGTTAAAAAATAATATGATATGCTTGATTACAGAGGCCCACCAGCTCTGTGTGTGTTACAGTTATGGATCTGGTTTGACCATTACACAGCAAATACTAACATCTGGAAACTCGGAGTTCAAAGGTTATTTTTCTCATAAATCTGAACAGTAATAAACATAAATCTGAACTCAAAAAAACCTGATGCTGACCTTCAGTTTAACAAATTCCTACTGTTAATACTGTATTATAAAAGACAGGGTATCTCTTTTCTTGGCTTTGTTTAATTTTGATTTTATTGAACATTTTAATCAATTACCATAGAGAGAGGCATTTAAAAATAACCTGCCCTTGAGATTATGATGCAGAAACTTAAACAGATAGATTACTAATGTTTAACATACTTGCATATGTTAAACTTTGTCATTAAAAAAGCAAAATCTTTTATGATTGCCTATGAAGCTCCTGACTTGTTAGATAATTCCTGCAAATTCTTTTTTCCTTTTTTGTTGTTGCTGTTGTCTTTCTCATTCTGCATATTCCTCTTCCCAGTATATTACAGTTTCATTCCTCCTGGGCTTATAGTGCCTGAAGGAAGACACTATAAAAAAGTACATTAACGTGAATTAATTTTGTGTTCTAGATCATGCCTTCAGGCTATGGGGATGTGCTGTAGATGAAATTATTTCCTTCACACTCCTGCACAGCTGTCCATTTTGTAGCTCTGGATTATGTCCGTGTGCTCATATTACCTCTGCTCAGACAAACAGATGTGGTGGGCATTGCACATATACCTCAATTCTCCAGGCAGCGACTAAGATCTGTACATTTCCCCTCTACACACGTTATAGGAACTATATTCTCTCAGGGATGTGATAAAGCCCAGCAGCTATTGCTGACACTACATATACTGACAGGTAGTCTGGGAATTCCTGGATTCAAATACTTCATGAACATAAGTTCCCTCCTTTTCCCTTCCTTCAATTCAGCAGTAAATTCTTGCCTGAAGTCTGACTTTATTTGTACCACTTTCTTTCACGTCCTTCTTAAGTGTGGACCCTCAGTAAGACCTTCTCACTATTTAACAATGGGAACAGAAAATCAAGGAAAGTGTCCATAATCACAGGGCTAAGCTAGAAAACTATTCCTTACACAATGTCTGGTTTGAGAGGTAGTAATGAGCTTTGGGACGATCGGCTGGGAATGACCAATAAGCTTGGTTTCTTATTTCCACATGCTCTCTTGCCTGTAGATTGTAAATAACCCTGAAATCACATATTCAAGTGGGAATTATGTGGAAATGAGAACTATCATATAGTCCATTTAATCCTCATTTTAATGAGGCATACATATAATTGCATTGACATTAGAACATTACATTTGCTGCATGGAGAAATGATTGATTGCTGGGTCATGTTAACTTGCCTCCCTACCAAAAACAATTAAAATAAACGGAAATAAAAACAGAGGAGTTCATTAGTTAATATCTGTATTTATTTCTTTTGAGTAGAAAGAGGGTTTTCCATAAGTACTTTCAAAGAAAAAAGTATTTTGGAATGTCAAAGTGTTAAATACAGATCCACATGAGAAATGAAAACTGTTTTTAGGATCTGAATTTGAAATTCAAATCAAAAAGATGAACAGAATTTTTTTAGAAAATGTTTAAAAGCGCATGTTGGATTGAAATAATTATGTGCTTTAACCCGTCTTTGACTCCTGTTTTACATTGTTGAATGGCAACTCCCTTGGAAAGAAGAGTTTAGAACTGTAGCGCTGACTTAAACTTCATTACATCTGTGATAACAGAAAGGCAACCTCATTTAGTAAGTTTGACAGTATGATTTCAGTATGTTTTGAAACCTTTTTCTTTTGACATGTACTTTCCCTGGCTGAAAAAAGATGTGCTAAGATTAATGAACAGCTGTATATTTTTTTTAAACATGTACCAGGTGTCTGTCGCTTAACATTTGTCAGTCTTCCATCATTATCTGTGAACAAATGTTCCTAATTAACTGGAGCAGGAGGTGCTGGGACAACACAAGGGTGAGCTGTATCAGGGATACTGTCAGCTTCATTTGTTACAAAGCCAAATATCTGATGTATTTTAGATCTGAAATTTTATATTCTATCATGGTATCTTCTGATGGCAATCCTTCATGGCCTGACCTCAGAGACTGTCGTAACTAAACCTACAGGAATACTGGAAGTGCTCCACGGACATGGTAATTGTCTGAGTTTTTCATGTTGGAAAGTCACATGGTAATAGATAAATATTTTTGATGTACTGTCCTTGTAATTTATTCTTTTCAAGGTCAGCTGAAATTTAAATAGTCAGTAACTAGCCATTTGATTGTTTGTTTTGGGAAAAAACCCTAAGTATAATCCTATAATTCAGAGGTGTCCTGGTTCCAGCCAGAATGGAGGATGGCCAGGACCTGGAGGTTATTCTACACTGCCTCATATGTTTTTCCAAGGATGGGGGTAAGGGCTCTCTCCTGGTCAGTGAGCAAGGTGGAGGGAGCAGTCAGGAAATGTTGTTTTCCTCTGTTATTGACATTATTGTTATCTCTGTTGTTTTTCTTATTCCATTCCTGTTTCCAGCTAATAATTCTTCTCTCAACCTGTGATATTTAGCTTTTGTGCCTCCAATTCTCCTCTGCAGGGGCACAGGGAGAGGGAGGGGTGGGTGAGAGAGCAGCACATGATTTGGAGCGCTTCAGTGGGAGCACTAAAATGGGGAGTAGCGTTCCTAAGGCACAACAAGTGGCTTTTAAGCATGGCAAAAATACTGCTTCTGAAAGTTACTAAAAAGGTAATTAAGAAAAGCAAGTTCATTGTAGGTAGACTTGTGCTGGCAGTGTTAGGGTCTGAAAGTGTGAGTGAAAATAGTTTGTATGGGAGGCAGCAGAATGAAAAAGACCAAAAGGAAATCATGAATTTTAACCTTACACTAAGGCAAGAAAAACAGCAACAGCTGTTCTTAAAAAAAAAAAAAGCCACAAATTATGGCCAGACCTGTCTTGATTTATTTTTAATTTAACACCTTTTTACCTCACTTTGCAACATATTGATGTTTGATGCTGTATAAAAGTTGTTTCTTTGTGCAAAAGAATAATAATAAAAAAATGTATCTAATGACAAAACTATATAATATGTAAACTGTTTCCATTGTTAATGGATTCATTGTTAATTGTTTCATTGCAGATCTACACACATGAATACCTTCTAAGCATTAGTCACAGATAATGGATGTCTTTTTTAATAATTTTGAAATATTTTCATTATGAATAAAATAAAGCTCACTTCATTTGTTATATCTCTGCAATCAAGGTGCAGTCCATATTTTTCAAGCTTGAATTTTATCATTTTAAACAACTGACTTTACTGAATTTTCTTCAACCTGTCTCTCATGCCCAATTGTACCCATGAATTGATGGTATTGTATGACTCTCAAATCATACAACTTTTTAATTTTTTTAAACTCGTTTCCAAGGTCTGTATTTACTAATAGAGAATATAAAACTTGTGAAGCACAAAATATTTTGAACTGCAAAATGATGATCTCCAGGGGTGCCTCCCAACTGTAACTATTCTGTGATTTTATGATTTATTCTCTTGAAGGTGATCTTAACACATTTGACTAATAATAGAATTAATCTATTATTTTGATCAGTAACCCCTAAAAACCAAGTTAAATAGTAATTGTTTTCCTAAATAACATAATTTTAATGTCAGTAATTATAAACCTTGCATTTATATATCATATTATTGAAGACTTTATGAGATAAAGAATGGTTGAAGAAGATTTGAATGATCTTTGAACATGAAAGAAGTATTTAAGAGCCAAATCAACTGGTGTCTTCTATGGTAAAAATTTGAAGATGTCCTGATTTCAGCCAATACTATTTCCATATTCACAAAATCTATCTTTAGTATATCTAATATTGGAGCCCTGATGTCAGACAGGTATACCTTGTGATAACTGTGTTGCATACTACATATGTTCCTTTTCATCATTGCCGCTGATGAGACAAAGAAACATAATTTTCTGAGAAATATTTCTATGTTGATTCCTACCCTTAGGAGAACTTCACACTACTTTTTGCAAAGTCAGTTAAATCTTGTCTTTTCAATCTTTCTACAAAGCTAAATATTTATGTTCTAACCTGTGTTGCCTATGACCCCTGTTTTTCTTGACAGTCATTGTTAAATACTGCCAATGTGCCTACAGCATGAGTTTTAATATTACTCTGTTGCAGGGTTGTTAAGCCTCTTGTCCTTGGCCCAATCCCCTCACCTGCTTGGTTTCTAGAGTGTTTCCCAAATTTACCTTCTAATCTATTTCAAGATCTTCAAAATACCTTGAGGATGCAAGTGACAATGCCAATGAGTTGCCATTATGAGCTACTGAGGCTGATCTTTTCTTCAAATAAAAGCACTTATTAAAGTAAAAGTGTAACGACTTCCATTCCCTAACTTAGATGTGACATAAGAACCATATTTTTTTCTCAACTAAAGCATGTTCTAGGATATCTGTCTTAAAAGAAAACTTACCTTCATATGTGGGTTTTTTAAAAATGATTGAGAATATCTTCTCTTTCTGTCATCAGATCTTTGATATTTACATTAACTTTTTAATGAAAATATTTCATATATATATATTTCTAAAAATATAATTTAGCTTCAATTTTGGATGTTTTTTTCTTCCTCCTCCATCCCTTCAAAGGAAAGTGACTGTGAGCTGTCCAAGCATACATCGGTAAGACCTTTAAATCACATGACAATTTCAAAGAAATTTGATGAAAAGATGGGAGTATCAGAGATTATTTGGTTTCTACAGCCTTTTGAAATATCAGTACTGAGTAAAAGTAAATGAAAGGCTGAATTCAGTCTTCAGGAATTCTGCTTGGCAATCAGAAACTGAGTTTGTACAGTGCATACATAGCTCCAAATACCTGCAGCCTACAGTGTCTGCTATCTGTAGTCAAGTCTTTGGGGGAATTTTAGCATTTACTGGGATTAGAGATTATAACTACTCTGACACTGAGCTTTTCCAAATGGTTTGAATGTTTTCAAGAACCTCTGTATAATTTTCTTCCCCAAGCTTGCAAACTCACTCAAAATCATGATGCTTGCTATCAAGAATGAATACAAAATGCTTCCACTAAGCCACTCAGCTATCAATCTGCTGGTAAAATCTGTGAGCTCCAAGCACGACAGGAAAGGCTGTTGAAACTATTAAGGCAAAGCTAAGAAGAAAAGCATTGCTTCATAGCATGTGGTATGAGAAAACTGAGGGAATGAGTAAGAAGACAAATGAGGAATAATAAGTGTAAAGGAATATTATGGTAAGATAGGTTTTTTGTGTGTGTATATATACACATTCTAATTTATTATTTTGTAGCTCACAAATACTGTCTTGATGCTACATAGAGTACAAATATTTGTTTAACACCACAGAAAATGGGAATATCAGAAACAAGAAGCTGTTTTTTCAGGGTATGAAATTAATGTACAATATTTAATATACTGCCAGTCTAGATATAGTGATGGATTGATTCAATTTGTTGAACTAGAAATATGTGAGTCAATACACACAATGCAAAATGTCTTTGAAAATCCCCTAGGAGTTTGTGAACTACTACAGACTGCACTTCAGGGAAATGACTGATGAATCTGTAAGTAAAAAGTGAGTTATTGTTTTAGATCCTATGAGGAGACAATACTAGGATTCAAAAAATTCCATTTTCAAAGTGTGGGCCCTGCATTTCTGCTCATTATTAGTGTAACTTGATAGAAGCAAGAAAAAAAAAAAAGCATAGTGAAGCTGTCCACAGTTATCCACTCATTTGTGAGTGGTAGAATGAATATGTTTACTCAGTTTGTTCTCCTGTTTTCTTATCAAAGTAAAATATAACAACACCTTTAACTAGAAACTTTCCTAAAAATTTTCCTAAAATTTTAAATGAAGTAAAGCTTAAATTTGACAAAATCTGATGAAGTTGGTGAAATTATACTGGCTTGAATGAGCGACCTGGCTTTGGGTGTTCACTTCTCTTTCTTTCCTTATTCTAATATTGTCTTGCAATCACTTTTAAATCAGTTACATTTTGCCTACAGTAGAGTTGTATAGCTTTTTTCAGCTTCAACTGAAGCTTCCAAAAAGCATTAAATCTTAAGTTTTCCTTTTAGAATAATATTCTAAAGTTGCATTCTAAGTTTCATTAGTTGCTACTGGAAATCCAAGACACTATGTTATTACATTCAATTTATAAAGAAAAACCCAACGATTTTAACAATTTCTCCAGTAATAACTAAGTGCAAACTTTTCCTCATATATTTTGCAAAGTGCTTTTAAAATTTATTAGTAAAAATCTCCCTGAATAAACCACAAAGAAAATAACACAGCAATAATAACAATGAATCCTGACAGGGTTTTACATAAATAATAAACCCCAGAAGAAGAATGTAGTATTATGGAGCACATGCATTTTGCAGAAAGCACACACTGTGTGATGTTACCTGACAATGTAAAGAGATTTACAATGAAAAATATGAATAGAAATTTGTAAGGCAATCCACTGAGAGAATATTGAATGCAAAAAACTACATAAAAATGCTATTAAGAGAAAAAGAAGTCTGCCACTGACTTCATATGAACTAGCTGGACCTAGATATTGCATCTTATTTCCAAAAGGATTGCTAAATATCAGCAGTGTTGGGGACTAACTTAAAAATTCTCATCCTGGGTTGGTCAATGTTTCCCTCATTTAGACTTGGACTATGTGTGAAAATAAACATGTGAACTTTAGGAAAAAGTGGAACTTGATGAACATAGTCATCAAGATGAACATGATTTGATTTTATTACAATGCAGAAACCAAAACATATTAAGGATTTAAATGAATGTTTGCCTTACTGTAATAGAGGGTCAAATCTACCCACACTGCCTCTTAATTTCAATTATTCTATATTTTAGAAATTGTAGCACTACAGACACAGCTGTAAGCAAATTCCTGTAACATAAATTATTCCTTCTATGGGAAATATTTTAATATTACCCACTGTATGAATCAATGACATTTGTTTCCTAATATTATTAACTAATTATATTATTAACTAATATATTTAAGCAAACATGTGAATGTTATTCCTTTAGATTCATAGAATTTTGTTATTTGTAGTTTTTCACTGAAATTATTACAGGTTTCCATTAAAAGAAATGGTATGATTTTAATTTCTAGTCATATTTTATAAAGTTATGCTTGTTTTCCTATGCTATATTTTTTCCTCAGATTTTTTATTCCCTTTTGAAATTTCTATAATGTTGTATGGTTAGTAAAAATCACATCAACACAGAACCTGAATGTTCCAAGTCCTTCAATAACACAAGTGTTTCAGTTTTCACCTTATACATGAATCACAGATGCTCTCAGGACCTTTACAGAAAATCGTTACACTTACATTACTTGTCATGCATTGTGAGTTTTATGAACATTCTAGAGTAGTTTTGGTGACATTAAATGGTTTGTTTTGAATTAAAGCTAAGTTTTTGTCATATTTTATAGATGCTCTCAGACTGTCTCTGTAATATCCTGGAGATTTGTTATTGAGGTTGATGTTACTTTGAATTGAATCTTTTGGTTTTAGCAGTTGATTTTGTCTTCCAACTTAAAAAAAAAAAAAAGACCTGATAAGCATGCACATCCTGCTTAACTTCTTGGAAGACTTTATTACTTTATATTACTTAATAATTCCATTGCATCTCCTGGAATTTGCGAAGAGAAATAAAAATGCCCCAAATTAGTTCCAGTCCTTTTCCTTTCCTTCCCTGGATTAGATGAGTCAGCATAAAAACAACTCTCAAAAGAACTGTTGGTTTACAGTTCAACAAAATCCATTTTTATTTTTGACCACTATTCAACATCATTTCAAATACACAAAGAATGGGAACAACACGACATGAGTTGCTCACATGGCAGACCTTCTTTGAGTGAGTCACAGAAACATCAACTGTGATTGCCCATTTCTGGTCAGTGCCCAAAGAGGGCCTGATCACAGCAAGAATTAATAGAAATTAGATCCTGTTAAGAAGAGAAGATCATGTTACCTCACATTCATCATTTTGATTATTGAAAGAGTATGCTGCTGAATCTAAGCAGTACACTTTCTTAGATCCTTTTCACTCTTTCATGGATGCAGCAGTTCCCATGAAAATGTGAAATTCCCGCACATTTTAAAGAGAGAAACACAACAATGACTTGATTTTATACACATTTTTTAATTTCTGTTTGTATACCTGTAACATATCACTAAATATGGATGACGGTCCATTTGGTGAGGCATTCTGTATATCGATACTTTTATATATATAAGTATGTGCTATGTTTTTAAAGAATACGCACAGAATCTTGGAGACATAACACAAGATGCATCCTGTTTCTAAAAGGTACCTCAAACACTGAAAGTAAAACCTTTTCCAAAGAGCAGCTGAAAACCTAGTTTTAATTTAAGGTGCAACCTCTAGAATGGGCTTTCATCATACATTATAAGCCAGTTGGCATTACACAGGAACTGCCTGACCAAAATGCCTTGACATATTTACTTACTGTCATCGTGGTGGCAAGCCTTCCATCTAATGTATTCCAAATTTATCTAAAAATGTCTATAGAAGAGATTACTCTACACGCATCTACCACAATCTGTATACAATCCAGCCTATTTTATACTGATTGCCTCTATTACCATAACAAGAATAAATAGTTTTAATTAATATTCTGCAGCAATGTTATTATACAAATATTTTTACTTAATCCTTTAATAAAAATCACAAATGCAGACTAACCGAAGTAAGGTAACAAAGAACAAAATATGTTATTTAAGTGAAACTTAGAGAAGGAAGAAGGTACTACAACTTTGCAGCGGTAATGAGGAAAAACAGATGATCAAGTCTTGTGGCAGCTGTGCACTCCAGATAATATACTACAGAGATGGATGAATGAGCTCATAATCATCGGTCTAGAGAGAAAAATATGTGCTCACCCCAGGGACATTTATGTCATATACTTTCATAAAACAGGAAAGAGTCTAGACAAATAGTTATATGAAAGGATCTCCATTCAGAAAATTTACATGAAAGATATTATTAGAAAACAAAGGTAGCTGATACTTTTCATGTAAATCTGGTTCATATCATGTTATTAACAGTAATAATGTTCTATATGTTGTGCATACAAAGTGTCATTCTTCTGCTATGCATAGAATTTTGAGGCTGTGCCATAATCACCTAGGAAATTCACATCTGCCAGTGCTGTATGAAATACAAAAATCTATATGAGTAGCTAACCTCTTTCTACATTTGCATTTTCAAAGCTATAGAGACTATAATGTGCGGTTTCCAGTTCTTAAGACTTAGAAAAAAAGATATATTAAATCTCCCATGTGGTAAAATTATCAAACAAAACCAGGGAATAACGAGGCTGCACCTTCATTTCCTTGAAGGATCCTACTTAAAAGTTGCACCAGATTTATTCCTCAGGAAATTGAAATTCTAGTATATTTGATCTGTTGATTGGTCGGTCAAGGAATAAACACACCCCATCGGCAAATGAAGTTGATCTACTATGACATTTCTTGCAAGGGGATCTCAAAGCATGACTTCAGTGGTGGATAAAACTGAAGGTAGCCTGTCATGGATTGAGTGCATGGATTAACTGCAGCTGGAGCTGGTGAGCATTTATTCCGATAATGTAGCTGTGTTTCAAAACTGCTGACTCATGGAAGCATAACTTTTCCCAGGGTTAGGTTAGGGTTAATGGTGGTGTTAGGGTACTTCTCTCAGTCTTAGGGTACAATGTCCAATTTGATAGCAGACTGCAAGGCATGAGGCAGACTATATCAATACATTCCAATCTGGGATACCACATTTAGGCCTAAGCTTCTGCTTTTCCTGTTTCTGGTTGGAGGTTTGGATTTGCTCCTGCTTCACATGCTAACCAACGAAACTTGAGGTGTAGCTTATTTTGGGCCGGTTTCAAACCCTTTCTTTTGTTAAATGCATTTATTTTTGCATTAAAAAATGAAATAATTTAATGAGAATTATGTCTGTATTACCTCTTGTTTAAGTCACTTTCATAAGAGAAGAATTTCACTTCAGTTTTACTAGTCATACTCTTGTGCCACCACATGTCCTTAACTGCCCCCTAAATAAACTCCCCCAAAAACTTCATCACAAAAAATTTTGCAGATCAGCTAAGTTCAATAGTGACTGGAATGTTTTCACATTATGAAGAAAACATTTCTGAAAAAGGGGTTCTACCTTTGACATCAGGGTTCAATGGAAGGAAAGGAAATCCTGAAAAGCTTTCTCAGGAGGGATCTCTTCTCAGCTGAAATATAAAAAAGATTTTGCAAGTTCATCTTGCTTCAGAGCTTTTTTATGTTTTTATTTGATATTGTAGATAACATTTCCAAAATAAAATTGTTCTCTCAATAGGTAATAGAAATGTTTAATCCCAGATTCTTCTAACAGTCTCATGGCTGATTCAATTGATTTCATATTGTATATTTAGCTTTATATTCTATTCAGAATATATATGGATTTATATTGTATTTAAAATTGTGATTGTACTATTTTTGCAATAGAATCAGAAAATAAATGCCAAAACCCCTGAAATTCTCAGTTGAGCACAGTTAAACAAATAGACCAAGAAATAGCTTCAAGATAACAGTTCTGTTTGAAAACAATAAGACCAGAAAACCCATATCAAACACTTCACATTTCCCAGCTCAAGGAATACAGCTTCTGTTACCTGAAAGGTTGAAATGTGATTTCATATATAACAATTAATTAGTACTTTAGAGCCAGAAAAACTTGGGGGAAAATTTTAGCACAACTCTGAATAGGGGCATTTAATTTGCCCATTATTTTTATCTGCATTGATGATAGAAATGAAACATAAATTTAATACTTGCCATTTAATATATCTTCCTACTAAAAATATAACTAAATAAATTCTAGCTTGGCCATTAGGCAGTTGAGAACTGAAAGGTTAATGGCAGCATGAGGTAATTTACTGTGACCTAATCTGTATTACATCTGTATCTGTTACTTTTTCCAGTCATCAATATTTGATGCTTTGCATAACTGTCAAAAAGCCCCATAGCTGAAATAATTTTACAAATTTTACCAGAAATGCATGATTCAGGTTGTCAAGTAAATTTGGAGCTCAGTATGTGGAGTGCATTGAGAAGAATTTCTTCCCCTACCTGTGTAGCCAAAGAAAACCAATACATTAATTATGTTTGAAATTTTGCATTCAAATGATTGACAATCTTCTGATAGGCCATAGTAAGAAAATACAGATTCAGTAGCCTGTTTTCAGCAGCCTATTTGTTTGATAAAGACTTTAGTCTAGCATCTTACTGTTTCTACCAAAGAACATAGGTTCTCAGTGTCTGGAGGTACTAGATAATTTTTGTGATGGTTTTTGTGACTCGATGGTGCATGGATTTCTGTGCTTCATTGTTGTCTGGTTATCAAGTTTAGTCCACCAGAACTAAATCGAAAGTTTAGATGACTTTGGGGCCTCTGTCCTTGTTGAAATGCAGCTGCATTCTACTAGTCAAATGTCTGAAATTCTAGGAATACAAACATTTTTCTGAGATGGAACATAGTTTCGTGGAAATTGTATTTTTATTAGTTAGTGGTCCTTTTCTACCCATGGATGCAAGAGGGTGTGCTATTCTGCTGAGGCACCTTATAATTTGGTAGAGTAGGAAAGGATTAATTTTGGAATACCTCAAATGAATATCCTAAAACCAGACAGGTAAATCAAATTTTTTTTTTCCTCAGGTATCTTTGCTTTGTGTTTTTTGGTGTGTTTATTTGCTGCTTTTTGGTGTGATTTTTTTGTTTTGTTTAATTTTGAATTTGTCTTTTTTCTTGAGAATCGACATTTTCCTCAGAACTTGTCAACTTTACAAAAAAATTCCTAAGTAATTTTGATATTATAGAAAGCATAAACAAGTTATACCCTCAAAATACATACATTTTTCACTGGTTTTGGTTGGTTGGTTTTATTGGGATTTTTTAGCTATGAAGGACTTATTTTCTAGAAAACATTGTATGGTGTCAATCTTTCAATCTTGGGTATGTAGATTGAAGCAATCTGTGGCAGTGACTGGAGACAATTTTTTTTTTTAATTTTTTTTGTTTGTTTTTCTTTGAAGCATAGATTTCCTTCATAAGAATTTATTATTATTGGAAAAGACACTAACCTTAACATTTTATATGACTAGAGTTTGAACATTTCATGTCTCATAAACTATACATGCTTATCAGACATGTCTATACCATGAAGTGCAGTAATGAGAAGAACTCACAGAGTTATCTCTCAGTGAGACAGCTGGAAGCTCTACACCTGAATTAGCACATTGTATTTGGGCTTCTGTTGTGAGCTGAAGTAAATAAGCCCAGGTGGACCTGAAACTTACTCAGACTAAACGTGGGTACCTTTGTCTAGTTATGCACAGAATCAGACCAGTATGCAGATCACTAAGTATTGATCAACTTGGAAATACCAAAAATAATTTTTTAAACTATAATTTTAGTTGGAGAGCTAGGATATCTTTGTTATGATAATATTTGTAGAACCTGATACCCTGAAACAGGATGAAGGTAGGTAAAAATGTCACAGACCCTCCCCATTAGAAGTTAGCTAGATAGCTAAGGAAAAATCTGCTGTTTCTGAGTGCTTTAGTTAAACTCACTGATGAACATCTGGTGCTGATCTTGGACTGAATGATGGAGGGAAAACAGAGACAGCAGAGTAAAGACAGGACTTTATTGATGACAAGGTGTTAGCAAAGAAAATGATTACAGAACCTAAGTTGGTTTAATTTACCATGACAAGAGGAGATTTCAAGACAGACAGCTAACTTTATTTTAAAATCACAGTAAATTAACTTGCTCTATCTTCAAAATAAATGGTACTTTGGCATTAAGCAGGATTACTGATCACAGCCCATGAGAATTCATATAAAGACACATATATGTCCAGTCTTAATAAAGTCTGAGGTTAAATGAAATTCTGGCAGGCAGAATTTGATAATGACAAATCTACTGAAAGCATAAAATGAATATGAAGCCTTATTGCCAGAATGTCAAAGGGATAAGACATGTCCTGAAAGGGTATCCATAAAGATACAATAATTCTAAAATAGAAAATATATGCTAAATGTAGTACTATTATTATTATTATTATTATTATATTTAATTTTTTTTTCACACTGGCGTATTTTAGGTGTGTAACTGTATAACTGTATACAGTTGTTAGATTTATTGGTTAAAATAGTATTGCCTGACAGGTTAAAAAGAACTTTAATCCAAACTATGCATTATCTGTCTCAGCTAAACTTGTATTTAACTCAAAGTCTTGGAAATGTAAACTTGACAAATACTTAATTATGTGAAATATATGAAGACTAGGCATTGCAAAAAGTGAGTGAGAATGAATTGAACATTTAATGAATAAATTGGTTTGTACCAATTTCTAGCAGTGTGGCTTGCAGAGATCTTAAAAAATGAATGCTTGCTAAGATATTAAAACTACAAGACTATGTGGTTTCCTAAGGAAAAAAAATGCATTAAATATGAATTGCAGCTAACAAAGATTTTGTTGTTGGTTTGGTGTTTGTTTTCTGGTTTTTTTGGGGGTTTTGGGGGAGCTAGGGGTGAGACACAGAGGTTATGGATGATTCTGTTATTCCCTGCAGCTCTTAGAATCAACCTTCTATTAAAGTTGAAATTTGTATGCACTATAGATTGAAATTTAATTCCACATGGTGTAATTTTCCTGTAAAAAAGGTTGATCGCTCAAATTGCTCAGTAAGCAGGGGGAAGTAAAACATCTGTTATTTATTTGAATTAATATGTGTTTATTAAATAACACTGCCAGTACGTTTGACACCATTCACTAGACAACAGATCTAAGAGTCAAACTGGTGCAAGGCAATTCAACAGGAAAAATTTTCAATCTGTTTGCAAAAATTAATTCAAAGATTGATTCTTCAGCTGAGTGAAAATTTTACATGAAAAATGTTTAATTAGTATCTCTTTATTCATACATTCTGACAGTATTAGAATTTAGTTAGAGGACATATGAACAAATTTGAAGAACCTTCCTAAAGGGGTTTGAACTTAAAAATCTAAACTCTACTGCAGTCAAATCCTACTTGGTAATGGGGGTTTTCTTGTTTCCTGCCTACTTGTACTGATTTTGAACCGAGTTATTCATTTTTAAGTGGCAACTGAGCATTATTTCTTCTTAAGAAAGTTGTTTTAAACATTAAATTTAAAAAAAGCTAATGAATGAGAGCATAGACTGTAGTTGTTCTTTCCTTGATGTAAAGTGTAAAAAAAAAATATTTTTCAGGTGGTACTCAAAATAAGGAAGTGTTGAAATGATCTTGGAATTGGTCCAATTAAAAAAAGACTGAGAAGAAGATAACTGATTCCAGTTATACCTTCCAGCTATGCTTCCTTTCTGACTCAAAAATAAAAGTAGTGTGTAACAATTCAGTCAAAACATAATAAACCTAAAACCTCCCAGAGATTAAAGTATTAAAAAAAAAAATAAATGCAAACAGCCATTACAGCCTGTTCTGTCTTCAAATACCTTATGATTTTACTGGAGTGTTGATAAAAAAAGTTTATAAAAACAGTATACCACCTACATCAGACACGGCCATAAACAATTTGTGCTTGGGTCAGGCACCACGTCTCCAGAAGAGCTCCCTCTCTATTAATATTAAAAGAAGAAGAGACAGCTGTGACTGTTCAGTCTAAACTACCATGGAAAACAGAAACAGCACTATATAGAAAGAGACAGTTGAGTGAATAACTTGCTGTAAATTATGTATATGATTAAGTTAGTCCTTTATTCTCCTTGTGGCTTCTCTATAAATTGTGATTTCCTCCCATTTATTTTTCATTATATTTCACTCTGTAAATATCATCAAAAAGTCTTATTCAATGTATTTACACAGATTATTGAAATACAATCAGTGTTGTTTCTATATTTTCCACATGACTCAAGGGGATTTTATTCCTTTCATTCTTGCTGTCTTCATTTCAGGGATAACAAGCAGTAGATGATACAGCTCTCCGTACAAGTCTCCCAATTTGTGCTTCCCTAAAAGGAAAGTTGGGTGGAAATACATTTCCTTTTTTAGTGAACTTAAGCTTACTGACTATGGGCTTGTTTTTCTTAGTTACTCAGGGAAGAAATCCACCAATCATCCAGAGACCCATGTATCATAGAATACAAGTTACTGTTATTTTCTCCTTACTGTCTATGTTTGGTGGTTCTGCATGGTTGGCCTTCATATTTATCCAGTTTCCCATTTCTTCCCCAGAGAGAAGATAAATATTTCAAATCAAGAGGCCTTAAAACTCTTGGCTCCAAGTGTTTTAAGGAGCTGGCTAAGACTACATAAGGGCAGGTTGCTCTCATTTTTCTATTGTTCTTGGTGACTCCAAATAGTGCTGGACAAGTATACGGCTCGTTCTTAAAAAATGAGAAGGCTTGAGCTGATATAAATAAATCCTGGCTAATAAATGAAAAAAGGTAATAAAATTCACAGGTAAAGGAAGAGTTACAGTAGAGCACCATAAAGAAAATAGTCCACTATGTGTGTGTGCTTTATTTTCCTGGAGTAAACACTCCTTAATCACCAGTAAGACATGCCCTCAGTTGATTAAGAATGGCTTGCCAACGATCAACTAGTTGATGAAGTGTTTTATTTAACAGTACATCTTATAGCTGTCTCCATGGAAAATTGTACCTGGCCAACATTAAAATTTTCATAATTACTTGGAGTGAATATAACACTAGTCAAAAAGGGTAAAAAACCCATTAAAATGTGCAGAACAGTCTCAGGCATATATGCACAATGGTGTAGGTGAAACACAAACAAGGTAAGTAGGGATATAGAGATGGAGACAAGAACATACAGACCTGAATAGCCTAATGACTTTAGTTCAATCTCCTAAAAGTATCTAAATTGAAAAAATCTTTTCAGATAATGTATTGAGTTTGCACTCCAGGTGTTTTGTAAGGGAAGGGGAGGGGGTGCTAGGGGGGTGGCTTCTGTGAGAAGCTGGTAGAAGCTTCCCCCTTGTCCAGCAGAGCCAATGACAGATGACTCTGGGATGGACCCACTGCTGGTCAAGGCCAAGCCCATCAGCGATGGCAGTAATGCCTCTCTGATAATATATTTAAGAAGGAAAAAAAAAGTGACTGCGGCCAGAGAAGTGAGGAGCGTGAATATATGAGAGAATCAGCTCTGCAGGCACAAAGGCCAGTTTAGAAGGAGGTGGTTCTCAAGGTGCCACAGCAAACATTCCCTTGCAGCCTGTGGTGAAGACTGTGGTGAGGCAGCTGTGCCCCTGCAGCCCATGGAGGTCCATGGGGAAGCAGAGATCCACCTGCAGCCTGTGGAGGAGCCCCTTGCCAGAGCAGGTGGATGCAAGAATGGAGGTTGTGATCCCATGAGGAGTCTGCACTGGAGCAGCCTCCTGGAAGGACCTGTGCATCTGTGGAGAATGGAGCCCATGCTAGAGAAAGTTTGCTAGCTGGAGTGAGCAGTGAGGGCTGGGGCAGTCTATTTTTGAAGGGCTGCACCTTGTGGGAGGGACCCACACTGGGGCAGGGGAGGCAGTCCTCTTGAGGAGGAATCAGCAGCAGAAACAATGTATGATGAACTGACTGTAATCCCCATTTCCTGTCTCCCTGTGCTGCTGCATGGAGAAGAGAGCAGAGAATCAGAAATAAAGTTAAACCCAGGTGGGGTGTGGTTAAGACTTGTTTTTCTTCTCATTATGCTGCTCTGATTTTGACTGGCAATAAATTCAACTAGAAGGCAAGTTGTGGAACTAGAGGTGTAGAGGGGAAGCCACACAAGGAGAGGCTGAGATCACTTGGCTTGTTCAGCCTAGAGAAGAGGAAACTGAGGGGAGACTTCTTGGTGGTCTTAAAACTTCCTTGTGAGGGGAAGAGAATGAGTGGACACTGATCTCTTCTCTGTAGTGACCAGTGACAGGTCCCAAGGGATTGGCCTGAAGTTGTGTCATGGGAGGTTTAGTTTGGATAACAGGAAAAGTTCTTCACCCGGAGGTGAATGGTGCCCAAGGAAGTGGTCACAGCACCAAGCCTGCCCCAGGGTTCAAGAAACATTTGAAAAACACTCTTAGGCCCATGGTGTGATTCTTGGGGTCTTGCACAGGGCCAAGAACTGGACTTCGATGATCTTAATGTGTCACTTCCAACTCATGATATTCTATAATTCTAACTAATTTCTCCAAGTCTGTTCTGCCTGTGACAGTACTGAGTGACGTCTCCCTCTCATTTTCTCAATTCATGAACTTTTCCTCATGTGTTATCCCCCCTGCCTAGTTGAGGAGGGGAGTGATAAAGTAGCTTTGGTAGGTATCTGGACTCAAAAAAAAAAAAAAAAAAGCAGGTCAGGCCAGAAGGCTTGAGACTAGAGCCTGGAAACTTGAAACATGAAGGTTATAAAGGATCAGTAGTTGATCTTGGGCTCCTAAGGCAATGGTATGGGAAAAAACCCCAACATTGTGACAGTTAATTATATATACAGGAATATAGCTAATAAAGGGAGAAAGTGCAAGGAAATTAAGTTAAAAAATTCTTATTTTGAGGTCTCTTTGAAGAAGACGGTTGATATTTTTTAAGCAAGTTATTCTTTGGTCCACAAATAACAGGTTCAACATAAAGGGTTGAACTCATACTGTTGGCTAAAGAGAGATCAAGATTTGACATTGTGAGCCTTTCCAATTTTTGGAGAAAGTCAGATCAAAATCAAGAGGTAGAAAGTAAAGGTAAGTAATAATAGTGCAAAAAAATCTGATCAGAACAGATATCATGCAATATTGGATGCAAAACAATAGGAATTAAGAGAAAGATAATTTCAATGGTTTCTGAAACTGTTCCTTAGAGACATAAATGGCTAACTACATCTCTAATATACCCAAGTTGTATATTCATTTATTTGAACCTAAACAGTTTTTTATCCAAATTGAAAAATCTTGTTCTTTATCAGCAAGTATTTTGTTTTGCATTATTCAGGGAGTTGTAAGGAAAAAGCAGTGTTTGCTGGGTAACAGTGATGAATATAAGTAGATGCAGTAGTTACTCTGAAGTTTGATGACTCTTATAAAATAATGAACAATGTCCATGTCACATGTCATGCTTTAAATAATTGATTGCTTAATAGCATTTTGATGGGAATGCAGTTCCCAAAGAGGATCCTTGATTGCATTTTAGTGTTGACAAGTAATAGTGGGGGACATATCTCCATAGATTTATGTATTCATTTCAACTCAGATATGTTTGAAATACTTGGCTAAAGAAAAGTAAGAAAGACATTTTGAAAATCCAGTTTTATATGTTACCTTATTGCATCATTTTTTCTTTCGAAAGTTATTGGCATGTACTAAATGCAAGACTAGATAATTTTAATGAATACCTTTACTTCAGATGGTTAACTATACTTTCTTGTTTTCTCTTTCAGTGTTTCGTTTTCAAGAAAAAGATAGGTGTACAGAAAAAAAAAAGAACAAGAATAGGCTGCAAAATTTTTAACTGCAGTAGAGATACATTTTTTTCTAATTTCTTAAGTAGTAGTGGATTTTGTTTGTTTAAGGGCATGACACTCAATTTAAGAGACCTTCATGAGAAATTAATATTTCAGTCATTTCAATGTAATACAGTCATCAGACTGTATAAAAAGCATTCATTAAGTACATCTTTTTTCCTCTCATTTTTCTTCTTTTCACATGCCACAATTCATCTAATATATTAGCTTCCCATATCAGCAAAACACTCCTGAAGATTCTCTTCTTAACAGATCTTTCAAACCCTCATAATTCAATTACTCTTCACAAAAGAGTGGGAGGTTATGAATCTGCATTTATTAAATTGCGTAACAGGCATCTGGAACATCATTAAAATGAAACTCTACAGAAGGGGTCTATTTTCTGAAAGGATATAAAATTTTACAATGTAATGCAAGTCAGTCAAAGGAAAAAGAAAACAAATACAAGATGAAAAATTATTGATTTTCTGGTTTGAATCAAGTAATATTAATTAAACAAGTTTTAAATTCAGTGATAAAAATACTGAACTGCTATTATTTTCTTACACTTTTAAACTTTTATTTTCTACACTATTTTTAAGCTGTTTTCCCTGCATCAGCTGAGGTAAATCGTGCATATGGAAGTGTAGAGGAGACATTCAGACAGAAGCCTGGAGTATATATATTCACACAAATATGCGTTGGATAATTTTGCAGTATAATTTCCTTAATCTGCATTTTTATTTATTTCTTGTTGGCAATACATTATGCCATGATGCCTAGAGTTCTGTATTTGAAATCAATCATAAGTTTCCTGTTCCAAAATATAGTACAAACCAAACAGAACTTGAAAATGACCCTAGGGTGCTGGTGGAAGGAGAGTGGAGGAGGAAAAATTGTCATGTGTCATGCCTTGTAGTGGTCCTTGAGGAAACTGCCTCTTAAGTCTGTAGTGAGAGGAAATAACCATTACCAACAGCAGTGGATGTTTGGAGAGGATCACTCTGGGGGAAACCTACAGGCTTTAAATAGCCATAAAAGATTGCTGTTCTCATTAGAAATAGATGTGAAAATACAGAAATGATTCATTGCCACCATGGTACCGCAGGTGGGGTTTGCCAATAAAATTCTTAGAAATAACAGAATCTTCTACACTCCACTCTGAAACAGAATTTTAACACATCCCATTTAAAATGTTAAAGTTCTACTTGTTTATTTTTCTCCTTTCCCATGAAATTTCTTTCATGGATTTGTTAAGAATTTTGGCATACAGTGAGAACTATTGTGAATTCGTTGCTCATTGAAGATTCAGTGTATTTTTGCTGGTTTTTCTTGTCAAGAGTTTTTCCTTGTCTTCCAAGAGCTGTAGTTTGAAAAGCAGAAATGGAAATAAATAGAAATAAAATGAAAATTATTTGAACTGAAAATTTTAGATGTTGAAAGAAATAGATATAAAATCATTAAGCTCTATACAAACCAAGATAGAAGCTAAGTTTCTCATTATTTATTTTGAAAATCATTTTTTATCTGGAAAATAAGTCATATATTCAGACAACATTGGCAAGCCTTTCGTGATGGGATGGTGAGTTTTTCTCTACCTTATTTTTTATATGGAAAGTGAAATGCAGTATATATGAAGATGTAAGATCAAAGTGATCTGTGCCTGAGGGGAAAAAATGTTATCTTTTCAGTGATCATTACAAAGGCTACAGAATACCCTAATTCAAAACCATTTATAATATAACCAAATGTCCCTAAGAAATGATCACTCTTTTTCAAAGTGATTCATAAAACTATAACATGTGTAAGTTTGGGGGAAAAAAGGCCTCATACCAAAAAACTTAACATACAACCAAACTGAATCATATTTTAAAACTTCAAATGGTACTTTCAGTACCCCTGTTTCAATGAGCTGCTTCCAGGAAGAGAGAAAAGAGTGCATTTTTCTGTGTTCTAGATGCCTGATGTGTTCCTGGAATATAAATTTGTATTCACTTCTCAGTTGGCAATTATTTGATTATTCATTCCTGACAATGAATAAGATCAAAACTACATCAACCTGTGATACATTCAGCTGGAGAATACAAATTTTCAAAAAAGATGGGTGAAGCCAGGTTTCCAAATATTTTTTTAGACAGTGACATATGGGTTTTAATACTTACAAGAACTTAGAATTCAGCAACATCCTGCAAGAATTTATGGGAGCTGTTAAATGCTCAGCATTTTGGAAAATCTGACTTACAAATTGCATGTCTAAATTTGGTTCTGAAGCTTATTTTAAGTCAGTGATTAAGAAAAAGTTGATGACTGATATGTTGCATTGCGGAGATATATATTTCATCCCTAATTTCCCCAAACTAATTATTTCAGGTTTCTTATTCTCTTTCCTGATGTTATTGTGAAGAAAGGTTTTACCACTCCCCTTAGTACTTGAAATATTTGAAGGGAAAGCAAAAAATAAGTTGAGCTTCCAAACAAAAGAATGTCCATTCATTTATAAGGAATCTCAGATGCCAGATTTGCAGTCATATTCCGTCTTACCATCATAGTGTATATCATTGGCTTAATCTTGTCGAGCTAACAACTCCAGAAGGTGTTAAGTACTTTTTGCCCTTGTGATATCAATAGGACTTGGCATAAGTAAGGAGCTTTTCAAATATATCATGAGCATGAAAGCTGTACCTAGATATTTCAACAGAAGTTTGGTGCTTTACTTCAAATTTTCAGACTTTGGCTGGATTTTTTCCCTGAAAAATAAAAGGTGTGCCTAAATCATATGCACAATTCATGCTGGAGTGCCTCCTAATATACATCAGGACACCGAACCACTGTCCATGACGATTTATTAATTGTTATTCAATTTGATTTTGTGAAAACAAACTAACACTGGAGTATTGTGCTCTAAAGAAAGTATTGAGGGGAAATGGGAAGAAATTACACTGAGCAGTGCTCTGGGAAATGAGGAAGAGGCAAGCAGAGCTTCCTATACTGATCTTTGAAATGCAGAAGCCAGTAATGCAACATTCCAAAGCTGCTGAACCTAAACTGGGTGGAAAGAAGTTTCATTCTTAGCAAGACATTGCCATCTACCTGCAGGACTGATAGCACTAGTACCTTAATTCCACAATTAGTTCAAGAGTTAGCTTCCTATTGACTGGCAGCATGAAAGCAGGAGCTTTAGAAAACCCCAACACTGCCTGATCAGGCGTCACAACTGAGTCTGCTAGGACTGGCTCTGTGAGGACTGGTTCCACCTTTCTCCTTCGAAAAAATTCAAACTCGAGTCTTTTAACACAGTTATATTAATCTTGAGTAATGGGAAAACCTTAAGGAGAATCATAGAGGAAGAAATATGTCTTTAACAGAGTGGGAATTCTTTTCGCACCTATCACAGACTGACTTTTCTCATCACTAGGCCATCTTCGTAGCCATGAAGGTAGAGAAGAAGCTTTTCATATCTGAATTCAAATCTTCCTTATGTACCTGTGTACTCAGTTGAAAATCATGACTTTATGATTGGCAGTTATTGTAAAATATGACAAAAAAGAGTTTAAAAGGGACCCCTGTGCTAGGCTGTTGTCCATTATTGTCAGCTGTGCTACATTTGTGCAAGAATTCCTTACTGTATGAGAGGATTCCAGCTGAAAGTTTCAGCATTGTTTCAAAGCAAATCTCTGGACCATCTCCATTTCCTGTGCTGTGGTTTCCCTAGTAAGTGCGTTACTTGGTTCTCCTTCTGAGGCGAACGAGAACATGTGATCCACGAAGCGCACATAAGGATGTGGACAGGCTGGCCATAAGAATCGACTAGAGACAGCTTTATGATGGGTTTTGCTTCTAAAAAGCCCTGGCCACTCACTGTTTTCCTGTATAGACATGCTACAATTGACCTGTAGTACTTGCTTTTTGTCCATCTAAAAGAAACAGTGGTTAAGCTCTTCTGAGACTGCTCTTCTCTATGCCTTCATTTAACCCTGATGGGGACTGTTCTCGTTTCCTTTATTTCTCTTTCCATTAGCTCTCTGGGATGTGTGTGCATAAGAGCGAGCCTTTCTGCTTTCGAGTACAAATTAAGGAAGACTGCTACCTCCAATTTAACAATGTATTGGATTTAAAGTTAATGGAAAAAAATAAGCAACCCAAAGTAAAACTATTTAACTATGAGAAACATGAACAATTTCACTAGTGTTTTGACCTTCTCTGGACAGTTATAAGTGTTCATTATTTTCACCCATACCATCTCCATTGGCATAATACAATGAGATGTACTAAAAGGGGAATTGTTCATGTTCAAAATAGTCAAAAGCATAAACACTAAATGAACCATGTGTGTCTCTGGTTTTTTTGTGCTTACATATGTGAGTGGCTTATCTAGAATTATAAAATCTCTGCTGAGAAAAATTGATCCCGCATAAGGGTTGTAAGTTGTTGGAAATTATTGCATTTAAGGAAATAATAAAACTAAAGGGTTAGGTTGTAATTCATGTTTTTGATATCCATTATTTAAATGTATATACTATACCCTCTTCAGTGCAAAGCAGACATTTTCTGATTTTAAATGAGAGGTATGGCATCCTCAGAAGACTAGATAATAAATACAAAATGAAGGAAAAAAATCCTCATTTATTTGTCTCTGCATTCATAAAGACTGTTAATTATTTTAGACAAAATCCTCGACATTTTTCTATATTATACTGCTCTTAATATGTTGTTAGTAAAAAACACCACACACAACAAAGCAAAAAATCTACACAAGAAAATAAAATACTTTTGGATAACAAATCTGAAGAAAATTTCATAAACTTAAACTATCCAGTCAAAATATCCTCTGAGAAAAATAGATAATTATTATTGCAAAAAGACTCAAACACTTGAGAGCATCAGAAAAATTCCGAAAATTATTTAAGTTCTGGAGCTAGACATGTCTAAGAATAGAATGAGAAGACCAAGCTATGGTATTATGGTTTTTAATAAATGGTCTGGAGAGCACTGAAGTAGGTACCAAATTCACATGAACTATTCATAGTAGAACTGAGCCTATAAGGACTGTTACCGTAGCTAAAATTCTTGTTTGGCTACAGTACTCCAGAGAAAACAGATAGACCAAGAAGGAATCTTGACACAGAAATCCCCCACCTTGTCCTTAGCAGGACTGAAAAAAAATTACCAGCAGAAGGCGTGGTAACAACAAAAATATTTGGTATTTGTATTATTCATTTCTTGTAAATAGCCTCTTTCAAAGACATCAGAATCTTCAACAGGAAGATAAAATATTCCTAACACTTCTTAAAAAGACTGAATCAAAAGTAAATTTGGGACGAACACTCTTAGCTGTGCAACTCCAAGATGAAAGACACTTTCAAATCAATTATGAAAGAGTAGCCAAAAATTCAGGTTTGTTTTTTTTTTTAAATTTAAAATGAATAGGGCTTTGTATGTTGTTATATTAATAGTAATAGATTTACTGAATCAGGGGATGCTTCACAGTTAACATGATTTTTGAGATCTCCAGTTATTGATAAGGAAGTCACAAGGAATTACTGCTGCTGTGATGAAAAAAAATGGAAAAATACCTTGGATAAGATGACTGAGCACAGTAAGATCTAACTTCCTTTTTCCCCCCTGACAGAACTGAAATATAGCCTACACAGGTTTGTGAGGAGGTACAGTACTGTGTCTCTCTACAGGGAGACATTGAATTCTGTAAGTATATGGGAAAATAGAAGACTTCTTTAGCCCTTTGGATTCTCAGGAAATTAATTGGACAATTTCCAAATGCTTTTTTATGTATTTAAAACCAGTAGCAATGGGCTACTGTTTTGGCATGCTGGCATAGCTCATGAGCGCATTGATTCAGGATGAGGTGATATTGTTGATTTAGCTCCTTTCAGAGAATCATCTGTTTTGTTTTAATAAGGTACAAGAGATATTTACTGACAATTGCATTAACATTACACATTAAAGCAGGGTGCCAGCAATATAGCTGGAGCTTAATATTTTATTTTTAAACATTGTAAACCTGAAAACAGTAAATGTAGGATAACACAGATCAATCTTTGAAAAAAGAATTTTCATCAGGGTAGAAGAAAGCGTGTTTGATTTTTAACAGTTTATAGTACATGTTGCAACAATGGGAGTCATGATTTGCTAATTCTTCTTACAAAAATGGAAATTATTACCTTGAATATATTATCTTTATAACACAAAATGGAATTGCTTCTATTTTGATGTACAGAGATTTTTCCAGAATGAAATACCCTGTGCAAAAGGACTCAGAGAAAGTTTCTCATAAAATGAGATTCTTAACATTCATATTTAACATTCTGCATTTAATTGATCTGCTATCCATCTGAAGTATTTTAATTCCGTTTATTTAATATTTGCATATAATAAATTTCCATATGTTTCTAACTTGAATTCTTCCCTTGAAAACTTTGTATTTTTACCCTATGCCCATTTTTTCCACCAAATTTTCTGAAAAATATGAAAATGGTGAAATTAACCTTTCATGCTCAAAATATGATCCCCCATCCCTGGAAGCATTCAAGTTCAAGCTGGATCTAGTGGATCAACCTGACAAGCGAAACACATTCCTGCTTATGGCAGGAGTGTTAGAGTAGGTGATCTTCAGAGGTCCCTTCCAACCCAAATCCCTTAATGTTCATCTGACACTGACACTGCCTTTCTGAATTTCAATAATCCTATTTCCATTGTGTGTCTTGAAGAAGAGAGTACAACAAAGTTGCAACAAGGAGCAGATGAGGGAATGCAATTTAACACACCAGTATCATGTTGTTGTTTGATGGATAACACTGAAATTGTGAAAGAGAGCCTGAACCACAGCTGCTTTATTAAGTAATTTCTGATTGCAACCACAGGAAGCCAAACAGCAAGCAATCACTCTGCCAGTCTGCAGTTTCAAATTTTCTTTATTACTGTACTTAGAAATTTACATTAGCAGCCAAAATTTACCAAAACTTCTGGAAACACTCCCATTCAAGCTGCTTCTATGGGAAAGAAATTTCAGCCTTCAAACTAACCATCAGGATTTGATTTTCTATATGCATAATTTGTCATTTTGCCAGAAATATATATTATAAAGGTATCCGAGGTAATACTTATTGAATGGTGTGTGTAGATTGGAAAGCAGGAAAATAAAGGAGTTTATTTATTGCACCCTAGTTCTACACAATGCAAAGTCATATAAACACTACTGCACATCTTGTGGTGGGCAGCCATCCAAAAAAAGTGGATGTCAACTAAAGTTGGTAAAGGGAGTTTTGGCGAGCAGAAGTGCAGTGACATGTCAGAATGCTCTTTGCTTAGCCTTTGCATGAGGCTGGTGATGTCTGCTCTTATGAGCACAGGAATCTTGGTGCTTGCTTGCACAAGCAAAGCACAGAATTGTGTGTGCAAAGCACAGAATTTTCTGCCTTTTGTTTACTTTTTGTTTTCTTTTGCATGAGTCTTCTCCACAGGTTTGATTCTTGGTGGGTTTTTTTGTTTTGGTTGGCTGTTTAGGTTGTTTTCCTTTTTTCTTTTTTTCTTTTTTTTTTTTTTTTAATGAAAGCTGGTCTTATGGTCAATATCTCTTGTGAGCTTGATCTCAGGTCTTCACTGACCTATAAAATTTGCTAAGATTTGCAATAAAGTAGCAAGATTTAGTAACTATGGAGGTCATCTAGCTCCTTGTTTTATTTGAAGGGGGACTGTTGCCAATGTCAGGCCAGGTCAGCAATGCCTGTGTGTAGCAGAGCATTGAAAATTTCCAAGAACTGAAGTCCCTTGATCCCCCTAAGCAACAAGTTCCAGTCCCAGAGGGGCTGTCAATCACTGGCACACCGGACACAATACTGCACACCCCAGCCCTGGAGCCCCTAACCCAGCTCCTGAGTGGCCAAATGGATGGGAGTCCCACCTAGGGGAAGGGCCCAGGAGAGCCAAACAGTATTTAAGCCAAAGCACAAGGTGAGCACATCTTGACCCTACCTTCACTTGGATTTTATGTCAGCTGGAATACCACTGGTCCCTGACAGCACCTGATGTCCAGCACAGGCTTCCCATGGGATCACAGCCTCCTTTCAGGCATGCACTCACTCTGATGTGGATCTCCTCCAGGGAATGCAGGTGGATCTCTGCGCTCCCATTGACTTCCATGGGCTGCAGGGGCACAGCTGCTTCACCACAGTCTTCACCACAGGCTGCAGGGGAATCTCAGCTCTGGCTCCTGGAGCACCATCCTCTCCCTCCTCTTCACTGACCTTAGTGTCTGCAGAGTTGTTCCTTTCACATATTCTCTGTCCACAATTACATCTGCACATTAAACTTTATTTCCCTTCTTACATACGTTACCACAGAGGCATTGCTATCATCCCTGATGGGCTTAGCCCTGGCTAGCAGTGCATCCATCCCGTAGCCAGATGCCATTGGCCCTGACAGACACGAGGGAAGCTTCTGGCAGCTTCTCACAGAAATCACCCTTACAGCCCTCCTGCTACCAAAATCTGGTTGTGCAAACCCAATAAAATCTCTTACCAGTAGTGACACTATTTGGTTTTCAGTTCCTAGTCTGTAAAAATGTGCAGGATTTTCCATCATAGTTTCTGACTTTGAACTTTGTCTTAACACAAATCAAGAAGGCTTTATTGACCCCAGTTCTCAATTTTTTTAATTCCCTCTGGACTGAAATTCTGTGCCAACATCTCCTCTCAGTTTATAGTCATCTACTAATTTGCGTGTAGGTACACTCCATGCTGTTACCTGAGTGATGAAGATGTTGAATACATATGGGGCACAAAATTGGCCTCTGGAAAGCTCTGATTGCAGCAGGCTGTCAGCCAAAATCAAGCCAATAATCACTACTATTTGTGCCTGGTGGTACAGCCAATTTTCAATTAATCTAGTAGTTCATTTTTCCAAAGCCAGGTCTGTGTATTCTCAGTTTTCAAATGGGAATGCTGTTAAAGCTTTACTAACAACAAGGTAGAGTATGTCCACCAGTGTCTCCTCATCAAAAAAATAATTTGTTTCATAGCAGAAAGTTTTTGTGTTTTTCAAGCTCTTTGTAAATCTGTGCCAACTACTGCAGAAACACTTATCCTTCATGTTCTTGGAACAGAGCCTAAGAGTAAATGCTTTGTGATCTTTTTAGAGGCTGACATGATACTGATCAGTTCATTTCTTGGATCCACATGGGCTAATTTGCCTTTTCTAAAGGCAAAATGGTCATAATATTAGACTCCTTTTTTCCTAATTTTTACTAGTCAGGCACTTTCCCATCACCACCATAGTTCTTCATAGATGACAGACAGTTGAATTCAAAAGTCACAGCAGCCTGCTCTTTCAGCCTTCTTGTATGAAACCCATTTTGTTCCAGAGATTTGAATGTATCCAGTGTGCCTGAGTCTGTTGCGTCCCTGCTGTTTATTGCCCCATGCCTTTCTATCTTTTCCCAGCTCTCTCCTCTGTAAAAATGGATTGTTAATAATCTCAGAGTCTTGAATAGCTACTATTTCACTACTTCCTTCTGTGAACCTCTCATGGCTTTTGAGACTCTTGAATCAGAAAATGTCAGGTAAATGTCTCTAAAGAGAGTACTTAACTGGATCCAAATATATCAGTCCTGCTACTACCTGCTACAGGCACATTTTCTGTTAGTCTCACTCAGAAAAGGAAACTGTAGATCTCCAATGTGGTATAGGCAAGACATGAAAGAACAGGAAGGTGCCAAAATCCATTTTCTTAGGATAACAGCTGTTTTTCATCCAACGAATTTGTTAGTGTTGCACAGGGGAATGGTATATCTGAATAATCATCAAAAGTCAGCAGTTGTTTTGCTATGAGAAGGACTTCTCTTATTTTCAGAAAGTTTATCTGAATAATCATCAAAAGTCAGCAGTTGTTTTGCTATGAGAAGGACTTCTCTTATTTTCAGAAAGTATTTACATTTGGACTAATTTTGGTTTATAATTAATGTGTTTATTTCAAGCTTGGCATCAATGGAATTTAATGGGCGGAAAAGAAGCAGAAAATACTTTTACAGGCTTGAATCTGTATCATTGATTAGAAGGACATGGGCAATAAAGAGAAATAGGAATGGTCTTTTCCAAAGATGAAACTATTGTCTTTAGTGAAACTTCTAACAGGCATAACACACCAGATAATAGCTGTAAGCATATAGCAAATGACTGTTCTGGTCTCTGCTACAGATATGTACATTAACACATGGAAGGCCCTTCAAGATGGATATATATTTGCTGAATCAGTGCACTGAATTCTATGGAATGTCATATTGTCATCATTAGTGATTGCTTTACATAAATACTGAAAATCAGAAAATCAAATTTCCATTTCTTGTCATACTTCAAATTGTCATTAGAGCTGCTCATTTTAATTCAGAAAATACATCATATACAACTTCCAAGAAATAGAAGGCTCATTACTAAGTTCTCATTGTGTCAGATATCTTTCTGTCTTTGGTAACTCAGCCTTATTTAAGCATATAACAAACAAGAAAATTATTTTAAAATGAGAATTCAGACAGAGGAAGGAAATGATTGTAAAATGTGAAACAGCAAATAGGAAATACTGAGAGTGGAAATAGAAGGCAGTACAATAACACTATGGCAAATTAGAAGTTATTTCAGTGGCTCTTCTCTCATTGTCATATTAAGATTCATGGGGTTTACTAACAAATTGATTATTCTCTACCCAAATCTCCTCCCTCTCCTTCCTACTCAATGCATATACAGGAAACAGAATTTAATTTAATTCTGTTTTAAAGAGATGAAGATCATTTATAAATTAAACTTGGTGGTAATTTGGCTTCACCCTAGAGAATATGCATCAGGAAAGTATATTTGCTGGATTTTGTTTTCTATAACTGATCATAAATACTGAGCTTTCATCTCAAACTCTGAAAATTTGCTAGAAATAAGTTGAAAGGCATCTTAGAAGTTATAAATAAAGGCAGCCAAGTAATTTACAAAATCACTGTATCTACTTCTGAAAAAACATGATTTCTTCCACTTTTTAGAAGTTGATTATAAAAGTAATATTAATTTTATTTATTATTCTATTGTAAATTTTGAACATGATAATTAAAACACAGTAATTGAGTTTCAGATCACTGTTAACAAATGGTTGTTAACATCATAAAGCATTATATATTCAAACTGTTCAAGTTTTTTGAAAAAAAGGTCACTAAGTGTGGCATAATTTCCACTGTCTTCAAAAGGCCATAGCTTTGCAATGCATAGTACAGTATTTACAATAAGGTGAAATAGAGACAGTTGCACATTTTGCATTGTCATACCACTTGATACTATTGCTAAGGGGAGACCTTGCAGCAGTCATTGTAGCACTGAATCTTTTACAGAGTGAAGAAAATTGATCAGAGATATCAGCAAAACAACATCAGAAAATTTTATAAACTGCTACAGGTTTTCCTTCTTACATGACATAGGTGTTTCCAAAGGTACCAAAGGTTTCATTGGTGGAAAATAATAGGTTTCTATAGGGTTTTTTTGCCTGAGTACAGAGTTTAAATGTAATATGTCAAAGTGCTGTGAAGTGATTGTGTGCGCATGGCTGGTTGTAGCTGTGAAGAATGCAGACTCTTGCCTGGATTGCTTAATTGCCTCTGTCAAGAACCTGGGAGATTTGGGATTATTACTATCCCATACATTGTGTCATTTCACATAAATTATAATTTCTCTGGTATGAGCCACCAAGTGTGCAAACTTGAAATTCACTTTCCAGGAGTACCAGTGCCACAGTTCATCCAGCCCTAGAAATTATGCAGCTCACTTTATAATGGTAGGTAATTGGAGTGGAGAGAAAATACTTCTTGCTTTCTTGGGAAGCAAACCTATTTCAGTTCAAGGATGAATTTCAATACAATAATTTCATTACTGTGCTTCCTAGATGAAATAGTAATTTGTTAGAGGATTAAATAATATTTAGCATATGACATGGAATGTATTGGTATAAATAGAATGCCAGGAACTGAATCATAGTGTTGTGCAATGTAAACTTTGTGTGTAGACAATGCAGTGAGATTAGTTTAAATGTAATGATTCAGGCTGTGGACACATCTACATTATGTAACATTCATGTATGTTGTAAGCAGTAGTTCAGAGGTGTATTTGTCACAAAGGCACTTTGTTATTAGTCACCTAAGATGAGGTATACATGAAATCAGATTTGGCTTAGTTCTAATCACTGCTTTCAAAAGTGGTTTTAAAATGTCCCTGTCAGAGTTCCTTTTCTGCATTAGAAAAGTTATGAGCTTTGGACTGGAGTAAATGAATGTTGGTGAAATGTTAAAAGGAAATATGACTTTGCAGTCTGTATAGACAATGGAGAATTTGTGTTGATACAAAACTTATAAGAACAGGGCCATATTAGAACATGCCCAGAAGTTTATCTAGTCCAGTATTAAATGTTAGGAACAAATTGGTAGTGAATACATTCGGTATGATCCCCTAGTGATACTTCCCCAAATAAATCCTTTCAGAAATCTGCAGTTAATCTACAGTTTTAGTATTTTCTGAGCTAAAGACTGTATCTTCGTGTTTAACTGTATTTGAGAATTTTCTTCCATGAATATTCCTAATCCTACCTAAATCCATGTTTTGGCATTTACAATATCCTATGAAAAAGACTTCCATAGTTTTATCATATCTTGCACTTGCTTTTGTTTATTTTAAAAGTGCTATTTAATAATACTCAGCCTAATTTATATTTATAGAAGATTATGATGAATATCAAGTCATCCAATCCAAATTACTTCATAGTCAAGAATAATAAAGAGCTCTTGCATTAATTTTGTAGTAACAGATTTTGTATAGTAAGTGCCAAGTTCTGACAAGGTAAAATGATGCTCTTTGTTGCTAAAAATTGTAATTCATACAGCTGCCATTTTTAGCAGCTTTGCTTATTGAAACTGTTAGAAATGTAAGGGCAGGGGAGCATCTGTCCTTTAAAATCTCAAGACAGGTATACGTCAAATGAATGGGAATTAAATTTTGTAGTCAAGAAGATTTCCCAAGAAACTAATTCTAAGATTCCATGTCTGCTAATAGTTCTATTTATACATATTATCCCAAGTCTCTTAAAAGGAAAAGGAAAAAAAAAAAGGCAAACCCAAACAATTCTTTGAGGAGGGTGTAAAAAATGTTCCTTTAGCACTGAGGGACCATTTGTCATTGTGTTGTAGAAGATCCTTCTTTCTTGCCCTTTCTGTGTTGCAAAACAGAGGATTTGTATTTGTAAAAATTATACAGCTTAAGTTAATTACCAGAAATAATCTAAACCAGATTTCAGTCACAGAATGGGGAAGGTTGAAGGGACCACAATGGGTCATCTGGTCCAACCTCTCTATTCGAGCAGGGTCACCGTAGAGCACATGGCACAGGATTGCATCCAGATGCTTCTTGAATATCTGCAGTGAGGGAGACTCCACAACTCCCTGGGCAATCTGTTCCAGTACTCGCTCACCCACACAGTAAGGAAGTTCTTCCTCATTTCCAGGTGGAACTTCCTGTGCATCAGTTTCTGCCTGCTGCCTCTTATACTGTTGCTTGGAACCAGCAAGAAAAGACTGCCTTCATTTTGGGAAGAGTCTGTTTCCAACAATTTGTGGAAGAGGAGCATATCAACAGAAGATACTAATCAGCACTCAGCATCCAGTGTTGATAGGATAGGACATGCAGGACAGCCAGAGGCACTGTGAAAGGGACCAAATGGGAATAGTGGAGCTGGTCCTACAACAGCAAAGGTATATCAGGGAGTATGGTTTCCAACAGAATATACATTGACACCCCTTCCCCACCCCCCCCACCCCAGGATGACCTGGCTTTGACCAAAACACAACTCCCGAGGAAGGGCAAGGTTGACAGGTGCCAGGTTGCCAGAGGTGCCTGTAGTTGCTCCTGCCCCAGGCATGACACCTGTGCCTTGTACACCCTAACAGAGCCTCAGGGCTGTCAAGAGAAAGAGCTGTGGGAGAAGATGAGTACACGGTGTAACATCAGGGAGGACAAGAAAGACACAGAAAAGATCTCTGCAGAGACCTTGCAGGTGCAACTGCACCCCCCCCAAATCCATATTACATGGAAAGACAGATGGCTTAAGGTTATATTTAAATGACATGATATAGATTCACCAGATGATGGGGGCCTTAAATGGAGATTCAGAAGAGAAGAGCGCATAAAGTACATGGATAAGTGGAAGAATGGTGTGGAATATGAGGCTCTCATGGACAGCATGATGTGGGAGGCTATCACACTTCCCCAAACAAAGCTGTGCATCTGTGTGCTTGTCTTAAGCACCTGTTCATGAATATGTGCATCACTGAAAACAAAGAAATAAAATCAGATGTTCTTGTGCACTCAGAAATATATAATCTTACTGAGATCACAGAGACGTGGCAGTACATTAATAGATATGGGTTTTTTGGGAAAGGCAGGCCAGGAAGACAGGATGATTTTGGAGAAGCACTTGACTGTGTAGAGTTTTGCTCTGGGAGGAGTGACAAGATAGCTGGAATCAGACAGGTTAAAGAGTGGAAACCAACAAGAGAGAAACACCGAACATTCTCTACAGAGGACCTGAACAAGAGGAGGAAACAAATGAAGACTGCTTTACATATCACAGAGGAAGAAGCCTCATGGTTAAAGTCCATGGTACTCATGAGAAATTTTATCTTGGTATCTACTCGACATGCAGGGTAAATGCAAGGAAACAGGAGTTTGGCAAGCTAGGGTACATGCTCTGCAGGACCTGCTGTTCATAAACCAGGAAAAAGTAGTCAGGATTTTGGAGACTGATGGAAGCCTCCATTGTGTTTATGATGTTAAAATTTAAAATTCCGAGAGACAGAGCTAAGGGCTGGACAGAGTCCTAGGTAACCTGCCCTAGCTGATCTTGCTTCAGCAGGAGAGGTTAGACTTGACAATGTAAAGACATCACCACAAACCTCGGACTGTGATTCCATGAAAACGAATAGCAGCCCTTGTCTTCAGGAGAGCTGAACCATGCTTTTTCATGGAAATACAGGAGACTCTCCTAGGAGGTAGCTCTGAAGAACAAAAAGGCCCAGCAGAGTTGGATGACCCTCAAGAATCATCTCTCCAGGGCACCCTTTTGTACAGGAAGGCAAACAAGTGTGGACTAAGAGAAAATTCTGAGCTGCAGCAATTTCAAACTACTTTTGAATACACAATTTGTGAGACAGTTACATGACAATGGGACCCTAATGAGACAATATAGCAAGCCAAGACTTCTGAAGAGGTTGTCTTATGTTGCTAGAGGTGCTCTCCATCGGAAAATGGGTGATGTTATTTAATGTCTTTCACTAACAGGTAGAATGACTAGATGAAAAGTACCTTCAGTAAGTTTACGGAGGACCCCAAATGGGGAAATTGATATGCTGGAGGGAGTGGTGACCATCCAAAGGGATTTCAATGTAGAAAAAATGGACTAACAGACACCTCATGAAATTTAATGATTATTGGAGTGGAACAAACCCTTGTAAGAGAACGACTGGGCCTAAGAGGCTTGAAAGCAGCTTTGAGGGAAAGGCTTTGAAAGTCCAGCTGGCCACGAGTTGATCCTGAGTCAGCAGTGCGCCCTTGCGGCTGTGAGGGATAACTGTGCACTGAGCAGCTTCAGTGAGAGCATCAACAACAAGGTTAAGGAAGGGATTATCCCCAGAGAGATCATCCACATCTATTTGGCATCTGAAACCAGGTTCGAGTGCTGCATTGAAATTTAGGCTCCCTAGTATGAGAAAGGCATTTGCAAACTGGAGACTTACTAGTAGAGCTACAAAGAGAGCTGGAGAATGGAACTTTAGAATCGTTCAGGTTGGAAAAGACCTTTAAGACCATCAAGTTCAATCATTAACCCAGCACTAAATCCATCACTAAACCACGTCCCTCAGCGCTATATCCACACTTCTCTTAAATACCTCCAGGGATGATGACCCAACCACTTCCCTTGACAGCCTGTTCCAGTGCCTGTTAACAGTCTAGTGGCAAAATCTAATCCTAATAGCAAAATTATACCTTTTCTGGCACAACTTGAGGCTGCTTGCTCTCATCCTATCTCTTGTTACCTGGGAAAAAAGACTGATACCCACCTTTTTACAGCCTCTGTTCAGATAGTTATAGAGGGGAATTTACTAATTTCGAAGTAGTTAATATGCCTTCTGAGAAGAGCCTGAGAAAAGAGGTGATTTTTTCTTTTTTCTTTTCAGTCTGAGGAGGTACGGTTAGTGCAGTCTTGCCGCTGCATTCAACTACTTAATAGATTGTTTTAAAGAAGATGAAGACATGTTCCTCTCAGAAGTACACAGAGAAAATACAACATTGGGCAAGATCCTGAGCTGTCTGATCAAACATTAAACTTAGTCCTGATTTCAGTGGGGCCTTGGATCAGATGGGCTCCAGCGATAGCTTCCAATCTAATTTATTCAGTGATTTTAAATTATAGAAAACAATATCTATTGAACAGATCTTCAGTTTCAATGATTCCTGTTTCAGCAATAAGGGCAGAGAAGTTAACATTTAAGAACACAAAGAATGTTAGGAACTTTTTCTTTCTTTCCTCATGTTTTTGCTTCTAGACTTTTCCAGCTGTGATTTTATGTGCTTATCTAGAGGTTTCAGCTCTCTTAAACCATACTATGCATAAAATTCTGAGAGTTAAATTTCTATTTCATAAAGGAAATTGTGTTCCTTGGAGGGTCAGTTCTACTGAATATCTCTAAACTCACATAAAATACATGTCTGCAAAATGGAGCTTTTTAAAGCTTTAGATCTGTATGCATTGTCTAGCTGAACTTGGCACAGCTTACACCTCATAAAACCATAACAGTGTTATTTCATTTTTTCCTATGCAGTATGTGTGAATGTGTTCTATTTCTTGGTAAAATTCTATTTTTCCATTCTGCTCCATGGGACATGACTGTGGAATAAATATTAGCTTAAATGTACAATGTAAAGGAGAAGTCGATAAAAACAGACTAGCAACAAACTATAATAATCACTGTAATGTGTTTTATGCATTCAAATTGCTTCTAGTTTATCAGCCACTGAACTTATGGATAAAACAATATCTGCTGTTTTCAGTGTTGTACTCTATCTGCAGGTATTGCTCAGATGAACATACACTGAAGAACGGACAGTTCATAGAATGAGAATCTGCACATAAAAGAATCTCAGAATTCCTCTTGCCATTTAACCATATAACGATTAACAATTAATCAATATTCAGAATATTGGTTAAAATCAAGGCTAAGCTGGACTCTCTCTTTTCTGGTGAACATTATAATTGCACTAGCAATACAGAACTAAGAGCATGCATTAAATGCTCTCTGTGATGACAGCATATATAATTATACCAAAGAAGACTTAAATTCTCAGGCATGTAATTGCCTAAACCCTACTTTTGTGCTATCTGAACTTGAGAGAGTTATGGCAAGAGAAAAATCTTCACGTCTTTCAGGCTGTGCAACTATCTCTGAGTCCTGCTTCTACACACAGCCCTAGAACTTCCAGGTAGTGATTATTTTAGATGTTTGTCATGAAAGGAAAGACATGTATTCTTTCACATTTATTTCTCCTTATATTTACTTTCTGCTTCTGCCCTTAATATTCACTTCCCTCCCTGCTTTTTTCCTAGTATCGTATTATCTAGCTCAAGTTTGGTTTTGGTTTTGGTTTTGTTTTTAATAGGAAAACATACAATAAAACATGCTTCAATTCCTTTAATCTTTATTGAACTAAGAGAAAGGGAGGAGAAAGGCAAGTGATTGATGTGTTAACATTCATTTAGTATCCAGATCATTACTATTAAATGAGTTTTAAAAAGACAAAATCCAGGGCCTTAAGAACTTAGATATTAAAATGGAGAAAATATACATAATAATATATACCACTGTCATGTAAAAAATAAAAAAAAAAATTAAAATGGTTTCTATATTGTCATCACAAAAAATGGAACCAGGACTTTATGCTTTTGCAAGAACAATATATGCAAATGTTATTAAATTTAGCTCTTGAAGAAAGGTAATAGCTATGATTATATAGCATAAATACCACCTTCATTGATACAACGCTGTAATAAGATACATTTCACAACACACACAGTGACCATATTCTAAAATCTAAACAGCATCACTGAACAGTGAAAATTTGTTTGGTACTTAGTAGATGGGAAAACAATTCTCGTTAGGAATTCTGCCAGATGTATCTGTGATTACTTCATTGTGAATTGTTTGGAGAAGAAATCTTCTCATAATTTATGAATTTATTGATCCAGAAAATTTCATTTCAGGTCTTTTGTCATGGCTGTTTTAACAATTGGAATTAACTCCATGTCAATGTTTTCACAACCTGGATGTGATTTAATTTACATTATACTAAGCTTTACAAGATTACATTGACCAAATACGTACTTTACATCCATACCTCCAGAATTAGTGAAAATGCAGCCCTTAGAGTCTTTCTTCCTGTTGTAGCTTTCCATAGAAACAAAAACAAAGATGGGAAAATATGCTAGGAATAAGAAAAATGAAGTGAGAGTGATGTGATAGAGTATAAATGAGTGAAGGGGAAAAAAGGTTATGGGGGTGGGGGAATGCAGCATTCAGCTAAAAAGAAAAGTGATATAATTTATAATATATAATTAACCTCTGGAATTCCTTCCTTCAGGAGGAATGGCACAGCCTATTAGAGAGGCTGAGACGGTAGCTGACTTTAAATGAATCAGACATTTACGTGAGCCATGGGACCATCCACAAAATTAACCATTGGCTATTCTTTTCTTTATATTATTATTCTGACAGAGTTTCAGTGATTCTGAGCATAAGCAGTCATCCAAGAGCAAGAGTTAAATAATGCATTTCTTCTGAGGAAAGGTTATTCTTTTTCTTCACATTTTCTCAGACTTTCCCTTAAAGCATGCAGTAGTGACCACTTGCAGAGAGGGGATATTGGAATTTTCAGACTCACCGAACGTCTCAGTTTTGATAGTTTTTCTTGTTATATGACATATTTTCCATAAATAACCCAAGAATGGTTTATATTTACATGGTAAAAACACCATGCAAACTCTAGTCACGTCAGTTACTGCATTTGTAAAAACAGTCTGCATATCTAATAGGTAAAAAGAACTCTGCAGAGCTAATAGTTCACATACCAATACTCTGGAGATGTGCTTTGCTGTGAGTAGCTCCTTAGGTGAAAAGTCACATTGTGCAGGGTGAAAAGGTCACCTGGGTCTGGAAACATCTGTGTAAATTATTTCATGAATACTCTCCTGGCATGAGATAATGAAAGACTCCAGCAACTCCCTGTAACAGATAGGAAACCAATTTGAGTAAAAGCCGCACGTGGAACTGAACTCTGACAGGCGCATGTTTTATTACAGACAGCCTTCTCTAGTTATTTTTATACAGCATAGTAGTAACAGGAAAAGGAAAGGAAAGAAAAGATTTGAGATGTGTAGCACGCAGGTTTTAAGTGATGCCGTTGGAATTCTTTTCATTATCAGCCTAGAAGTGAGTGAAGAGAGATGGAAGTGGAGTAAGAATTCAAAGTCTGAAAAGTGCACCAGAACTTGGTAGGTCAAACCACATTTAGCAAACATTAAAATTATTTGCCCAACCCCTGATCCATACTCCTTAGTGGCCAGAGGTGTCCCTAGAGCACTTGCAGCACCATGTAGTGCCTCTCCACCCCTCTGAGCCACTGCAAGCAAAAGGGAAAGCAAAAGGGCTGCTGTATGGAGTGGTAAAGAGATGCTGGTGTCAATGTCTCAGGCTACAAGGTCAAACAAGCTTCCAGACTGCACTCCACAGCTTCTGCCCACTGCTTTCAGATAGCAATATAATAAAATTTCACCCACCTACACCACACTTTTTTTCTGAGTAAGTGACTTGACTTCTGTTATTATCAATGGAAGGAAAGTTACTGTTAGAGTGATATCTGTTTCAGTTAAATACATAAATCTAAACCAGGTCAGATGATTCACCATGCAGAAAAGCATTTTTTTTTTCTCCATTGACTATAAAAGTGTTCTAAACAGCTAACTCAGAGTCCCCTTAAGGTACTGGAAGGCTGCAATTAGGTTTCCCCAAAACCTTCACTTCTCCAGAATAGGAGAAATGTAACAAATTACACTGGACAAATGAGAGGGATAGCGGCTTTTTTCCTGTCTGAGAATACAGTCTACAAGGTGCTAGATTGATTAGAGTCCAAGTATATTTTTCCTTTTGAGAACAGGCCTTTGTTTATGCAGTGGAGCTAGTTATTACTATTAGTATTCTACTGATCAGTGGTCCAGTGAGAAAACTCCTCTTTCCATTTACATGTGAGAAGGTATTTTTCTGAAAGACTTTGTTGTAAGGACTAGTATGTTTTCTCTTGCTGCTCTCTTTCAGAAGATTTCTTTACAAGTCCTATGATAAAGCCTTGATTTTATTATCAATAAAACAGGGATATCAATATTTCCTTTCTTAAAACACTTAGTTATTGTGCTATATTGAAATACTACACTATAGTATAATGTAGTGATAATAAACTTGGAGTTTAAAACATTCATCAATATAATCTATCCATCCAATTCATACTGGTGTTTCTCAAGATGATAAACTCTGCAGATGGAAAACAATTAGTCCAGAACATTAAATAATTTCACCTAGCTCTTGATTACATGTTTACTCTGAGGGCTTTAACAGAGCTAATTACGAACAGGAAAAATCTCTAAGGGATCTCAAAGGTCTAACTTGAAATAATGTACCAATCAGCTCTTGTTCTCTAAAAAACATACTCATCAAAGGGGTATTTTCCTTATGTTTAATTAATTGATATGAAAATGAATTCAACAATAAGAGTAAGAATAGCAACAATGAAATAAAAAAACTCTTTGTTATTGCAAATAATTTTGGTAATATCATGAAATAATTTTGCTATTGTCATATTTTGTTAGTCTCTGAACAGCCTCATGACAACAGTCATGAGCTGTGATCATAGTCACTTTGGAAGAATATAGGGGACTGACCCCATCACCAGCTCATTAGGAAAGGACTAACTTGGTCTTCCTTTCCCACTGTCTTTTGATGGATACCAATACATTGTTTTCTAGTCCACTGCAGAATTGAATGAGCCAGTCCCATTTAGAAACTCCTTCTTCTTCTTCATGACAATTCTTATTAGAAGAAATGTGATAAAACCTCAGAAACCCTCCTAAGAACTCATAAAATACAGCCTGATTTTTGTTGATAATCCTATGACTGCTGCAAACTAACCTGTTTCAAATGTGAGAAAGTAAGACTAAATCTAACAATCTCTTTAGGGATTAAACCACAGCTCTCCAACTACATTTTGCTAAGGATGTTACCCACTCCACTAGTGGCTGCTGCTTTCATTCTAGCCCTGCTACATGAAATTATGAATTTCCACATTGCAGTGATCTCAGTTCCATCATGAACAATTGAAATGTGTTCAGACTGGGGCTTGATAATTTCCCATACCAGCAAAAAGCCAAGGAACAAACTGTTTCCCATGAGATAAAAGTCCTTATTTTGTAGCAAGGGAGGTCTTCAGGAATGTAAGAATAATTACATACTGGAGATGTTGAAATTTCTAGCACTAGAAACATTAGAAGCAGGGTATAAAACTATCTGACAACCACAACTTAGTTAAAATAAATTTTGTCTTTGGAGATATTTGAAAAATTCACAGCTTCTTCCAACAACCTTTTCTATCATTCTGTGATTGAGAAGTAGCCAGACTTTGATATTTAAGAAGGTTTCAGTCTAAAATACCTTAAACCATAGGATCCCAATATCTTACATTTTAAGATAAAGTGTACACTAATATTATTGCATATAATCTTTTTTAAGTGCAAGGAAAATAATATCCCAAAAATGAGTGAAATTATAATTCTTATTCTCTTATCACTGAAGAGATAGTATGAGTATTAATACTGAGATTTGCAAGCAACACTTCTTGGATTTATGTGATTTTGAAAAACTTCATTAACGTTCATGGGCACTGACTGATTTAAAACTCATCCAGACATAATGTATCTTCTATGACATAATATGACATGTGACTGTAATAACAGCTGTGTGACATTAATCTGTCCAATATGCAGTTGCCACATCAGCCTTTTCATGGACAAAAGCTTCTGCGGTGTTATTTGACTGTGGTACTGATAGGAATCTGTTGTCCTCTTTTGGCCACTTTTGTCGTTGTTCCACATTCTCACAGATTTGATATAATATTAAAAATGTCATTTATAAAGTTCTTTTCTTCCTTTGCCCTTTCAAAACACTAAGACATGACCAGCATGATAAAAAATAACTAAATAAAAATTTTCTAACTTTGGGAGGAAGGAGAAATCTGTGTTCATGTGAGGTAAACAGAATGACAAGATAATCCAGAAAATAATGTGAGGGAGAACAAAGAGATGAAAGACCAGGTAAACTAAAACAGGAACAGCCCTCATATTATACACACACACACACACACACACACACACACACATATATATATGCATAACCAAAGTTTTACAATATTTAGTCATTTCATAAAGTCACCATAGCAGGAATTAAGAGATAGCAGGCTTTTTCTGGGATAGAGTTAATTTTCTTCCCAGTTGCTGGTACAGTGCTCTATTTTGGATTTATTTTGGGGATAATGTTGATGCCACACTGATCGTAGAATTGTTTAGGTTGGGAAAGATCTTTAAGATTATTGAGTTCAGCCTTGGTTGTATGTTTGTGTTGTTGCTTGGTACTGCTTAGCCTTTTCAATTTCCATGCTTTCAGTGAGAAAGTGCACAGCTAGGACAGATGACCCAAATTGGCCAAAGGGATATTCCAAACTGTAGAACTTCATGTGCAATGTAGAAATAGGAGGGTTGATCACTGCTCAGGAAAGGACTGGATCAGCAAGTGGTGAGCAGCTGTATTGTGCCTCACTATTCCTGTCCCTCTTTCTGTTATCTCCCTTTACATTATTAATATTATTGTCGTTATTATTACTACTACTACTACTACTATTATTATTATTATTATTATTATTATTATTATTATTATTTTCTCTCAACCCATGGGTTTTACCTTTTTCAGATTCTTCTCCCCATCCCACCAGGGGCAGGCAGGACTGAGTGATCTGTATGATCTCAGAAAGCAAAGGGTCAGTAAAAAGAAACACAGACTATTTTTTTTCATGTTTCTATTTTTAAGCTGAACCTATGATTATCTGAAGTTAGACTCATAATCTTGAATGGTTGAAATTGGCAGTGATTTCAACATAGAAATCTTTCCAATTTTTAAAGTAATATTCTGGTTTCCAAAGTGTTTTTCCAGACAGCCTGTTTTGATCTTTAGTCAAACTGTTTATTTACTCATCTACTTCACTGTAGTGTATAAACAGTAGTGAAATATGTCACAAATGTTTTCTCATTTCTTTGTTTTTGTGTATGATCAGATTGTTAGGTTTTTGTAAAGAATAATATTACCTGTGCTCATTTTCTTAATAGATTATCATAATTGCTGTGTGAGAATGGGTGAATTTCAAGAGATTTAGATGTTCTGTTGCTGTAAACGTATTATAAATCTGCACTTTTGGTTACTTAAAACATGTTTATGCTTATCTTATGAACCCTTGGCCAGCTGAAATTTATCTTTGAAAAAAATTGCCCATCCACTAAACCTTTCCTTGTTCTTGATGCACCCTAATTTCCTCACTTTGGTGAAAACATGTTCTAGTTTAATGAAAACTATCACATTGCAGTGGGACACTTGCACATACATGGCATCTAAATGTATGAAAGTGATGGGAGACAAGACACGTTTTTCTTCTCGTTCCCCCCATATCCAAGATGCTGAAAGAATCAAGTGAGGAAGCCGCACCATGTGAGGTGTGGCATTTTGTGTTCAGGTGATAATTATCATGGTGAGGATACTATAACAGTCTCGAGAAACTAGACATTTTACAGCAAAATAAAACAGAGAAATTTAAATCACTTTCAGGAATGGTCTAGACATCAGGATATTAAGAGTATGTATGGAATTAGTTGCTTAGACAGAGCTTGATCATAGCTGTATGCAAAAGGTAATATTTTAAGGCAGTTTGAGACAGTTAATAACAGACGAAAGCACAGGATTTTTGCCTTATTTTGACTTGTAATATTTCCTTTTCTTTCAGGTTATCCTATTCATTAACTACAGCAATAGATTCTCAATTGACCTGCACACCATAGCTATACCATACTATGACAGGGAGCAAAAGATTGTTTCTAAATAACTATGAAGTGTCAACAGTGTTAATTAGAGTCAACCGACAATAATATTCTTCTATTTATGAAATCAGACATGACTGTTCTGTGCAGGAATCTCCAGGAAGATATATCTATCCATTAAGTTTTGCAATACTTCATAGGGTTTAATTAATACTTAATTAATCTTATTTTATTCAACAAAAATAGTGAAAAATATTTTAAAAACCCCAACCATGAAAGAATGTATTCCTGAAGAAATAACAAATGGTTCAGCTCATTAACTGACTTCTCATGCATTTTCCATAATAAATCATTGTCAGCAGATTCTTTTTCTTCTGCCAACAAATAGATTAAAGTTAGAAAGGACAGTTTACATTTAAACAGCACACTATTAACAGCTACATTTAGCTTGTTACAAAAAATGGGAATGGGGAGGTAGAAATAGAAGACAGGAAAACGCTGAACTGTTTAATCTCTTGGCTTTCTTCAGTAAGCGCTTCCATCAACTGAAAATAATATCTCTGTTTATACTTAATTTCATTGAACTATATGTGACATTAAGTGGTTAGCACTATATGAAACCTTGTGTTCAATGATGTAATTTTCAAAAAAAGACCTTTACTTTCTTAAAAAAATAACTATGAAATCTTTACTCTAAAAATGGGGTCATAAAGTCAGAGGATCTTAGTTTGGGAGTGTGCAATTATCAGTAGAATACAGTATTAAAAATGGGATTTTATACACTACGAAGTCAGCAATGTAATGTCAAGTCTTGTTCTAATGAACACTTACTTTTAGTTTAAATTGATAATATATTAATAGGGCATGTTGTATCTTCAGTGTCATTTATAATTTAAGAAACTAATGGCATGTTGCAGAAGTAGTCATAAATGGCAAACTATTTTCTTGTCTAGATTTTATTTCCTGATTTCATCATAAAACAAAGCTACTTTAAAAAAATACGATAAAAATACATTTTTTTGGTGCTAGGCTAAGAGGCTAAGACATAAAAGAATAATATGCACAATGTAAATTTAAAAAAATTTTCCAAAATGCGAAATTTTTACATTGCATTATGCAGTAAGGGAAGTTACTGAGCAGAACAGCTTGCCAGAACTAGCCAGCAAGTAGAAAACAACTGTCCTCATTGGTATAGGGGTGCAGGGTTTCTATTTTTTTTATGATATTTGTAATAAACTGGAGTTTTTTCCTTTTTGTGTAAGTGTGTGTCTGTGTGTCCGTGAGAAATATTTTTTCTTTTGAGACTCAGTCTCAAGGGAAGAACATGTTGCAGCATGCGGATAGTCTTTCTCTTAGACTAACACATTGGTTGTTATCTTTGCACTGGGTTTTCTTGTTGTAAACACACGGAATTAGATCCTTATGTTCGGTGGGAATACAGATTCTCTAGCAGTTTCAGTAATCAAAATCTGATGGACCAAGGCACTGAGTACATATGCACTGAAAGTACTGACAGAGACGCTGGGACCTGGGAACCTGAGAGCCAGAAACACCTTTGAAAATTTCAGCTGCCCTCTCCAAAGTGCACCCAGGGTACATAGAAATCTCTGATATCCTGAGATATCACTGAGAAGGGCAAACACAACTGTAATAGCAACTTGTTGTCTGAGAAGATGGAAAACAGTCTAGGAAAAAAAAAGAGTTTGAAAGTACAGGAAATAGCACTTCTTATTACAGGTGTCACAGGTGAAAAATAGGAATTAATGGCATTGAAGTAGGCTGCTCAAAGTCGGATGTCCTACATCTTTGTATGACTCCATGTTATAAGAGGGACTTATTTTTTTTCCAAATGGAGCCTCTCTCTCTCTTTTCTCTCTCTCTCTCATACTTTTCCATTCCTATGTAGTCTCTGTCCTGCAGAACCACTGGAAGGGACCTTGGACTCCCATTGGGGTCACCTGGCTAACTTGACTATCGCAGGAATCACATCTGAGATGACAGTCTGCCCCATATCTTATTGGTCCTTCTTTGGGCCCACTCTTGGGTCACTTTGTCCTTCCACTGCTTGGATGAGTGGGTCCCCATTTGGGATCCATCTGTACCCTTTGGCATGGTTTTGCCCCTTCTGAAATCTCTCTAAACAAACCCCAAACCCCTGAACTCAGAACTATAAACTAAAACTATGCTATCCAAGTTTGATCACTCAGGAGTAGCCTGACATTTGAAAGTTTTAAGTAAGTAAAGTAGCTTCTGTAAAAATGATTTAATAAATGTTATCTTAACAAACAATATTGCCTAGATTTTTAAATGTATGCCAGAGAAAGGAAATGAAGGCAAAACATAGGTTGGGGGTTTTATATATATTTTTTTGGTCAAGGAAACTTATTTTCCATTCAGTTGAGTGAAGTAAAAATGGAAAAAAAGTCATCACAGTACTTTGCTCCATAGCATTCAATACTCTATTCAATTCATAGCTTTTGCTCCATGCCCCATAGCATTCAATACTCTATATGAAAGTTAAAGTGACAGCATTTTCACAGACAAGGATGTAAGAAACACTAAAAACATTTGCTTCCATCTGTATATCAGTATTTAAGCAACAGCTCAGAAGTTATAATGACCTGCATTCAATCAAACTCCCTTGACCTAGTATGAAAGGTATCAAAGCAAAATTGAGACCCTCTGTTGAAGTAAAAGAAATGTTAAAACCAGGTACTGCAGTTAAAAGCCCGTAGTAGGTCCCAAGCATATCTGAGAAACTTCAGACTTGCACTTACTTATTTGAGATGAGGATCTGAGACACTTAAATGATTGCAGGAGCAAATTTCAGAAGTATTAGGTCAAAAGTTAAATGTTTTGAATCTAAAATTGCTTCTTAGATCTTTGGTACTGTTACAAAAAACTAGGATTCTTTGTAGAGCAGTGGAACTTATCCTAGGTGTTAGGTTTTGCTTGAACTTAATGTAAATTCCTCTGCATCTGAGCATAAACTAGGAACCCAATCTAATAGAAAAAATCTGTTGGCTTTTTTCTTTTCTTGCCTTTTTATTTTTTTCTGTAACAATGTCACTACTTTTTGTATTGACTAAATTCAAAACCAGAAAAAAGTCAGTGCTCAAGCTGGTTAGACCAAAACAGCAAATTTATATTTTAATTAAGAAAATAAATGCCAAGACATGAAAACCAGGGGGAAAAAAAAAATATATGAAAGGAGAATAAGTTGCACAACAGCAATTACCAAGACATTCTTACTCAAGGTGAAAAGACTTATGCAATGAAGATGCTTAGTTTATGTGAAACTAGTTTTAAATACACCTCCCATATGCTGTCTTCAGAAATGCCTGGGAAAATGGTTTGATTTAATTGGGGGAAAGCTGAGAGAGTGATGAGCATGTAAATGAACTAACATCAATCTCAAGTTTGGAGGAACTTAATGTTTTCACTACAAGTACTATTCTGTGAAGAATTTTTTCTCTTAAAAACCTGTAAAACAGATCCATATCATTACTTTACTGTGCCTGCTATGTTTTTTTTCCAACTCCCAGTATATACTTTTTCATAGCTTTTTATCTGCCCTTCCTCCTTTAATCTCATTTTTCCCTAGAAAAGAACAAGTCCAATCACTCAAGCCTGAGCTGGCATTTCAAGCCCAGAATTTTCAAGTGGCTTAAAAATTTAAAATTAATTTGCCCATCTTTATCTAGCAGAAGCATTTTTCAGTATTCCATTAGCTATTTCCCTCCACTTCCAAATTTATTCTATTTTCAATACTGTAGTAATTCCTACCAGCAATTAGAATCTTACTGACACTGACTGGGTGTTTGAGTGAATCAACAACAAGCCTTGTCTTTACTCTAAAAATCTTTAATAAAAAATTGGCCAAATTTCCATTTGGATGCAAAGATTTAATATTATAATAAAACATTACAGTATTGGCTGAAATAAATATTGTAACTTCCAAAATTTTTGCTTTGTCATGTAACCTTTTCTTTTAGGGTCCTTTCAGTCTTCATGATTTTCTCTGATTTAAATGAAACAGTGAATTATGTTGACTGAACCAAAGACTTCAGTATTTTGGGTCTTCTTTGCATCATAAGACGTTAATTGGTGGATTTTTTTCTTCCTGAAGCTGAAATGTTACGTAACTGAGCTGGCAGAAAAACCTAAGGGAAGTGACTCAGCCACAAAAATGGAAGGTAATAATAGACTTAGTTTATGGCACTTTATGTCCAAAATGTATTTAATATGTACACCACAGAACATAACATTTTGCAACAATTAAAGTGTATATTCCTGTTTCTAAACTCAAGGATTAATTTCTTTCTATCCATGTTTCTGATTATAAATATAGAGACATTTTTTATACACACAAGCATATATAAACCATAAAATTATTTAATCCATTATAAACTGGAGATTTAGGAGTGTTTTGGGATACATCTGTTAAGTAGAGACAGTTTATCTGAGCTGCCAACTATCAAATTTCTGGAAAAAAGAGTAACAGGCCTATGAAGACGTGGCTTTAAAAAAGAACCCAAATCACTCCTATTTTGATGCTAATAGTTAAGTGAACTTCCCAGGTATTATTACCAGACTATTTTACCTGTTTTTGTATGGAAACAATGCTTATGCAGTCATGTTATTCTTAAAGTGTGCATTCAGTAAAGTGTGAACCTTTCTGCCGGTTTCAGTTCCCATGTGGGAGAGAGGTGGAAATTTCAAACATAAAGAAAATCTTGCAAGTTTTGGGAACTAGAAAACTAAATAAAGGAAAGAAACCTTATTAAGACTCCCACAGTGGGGAAAAACTGTAGCATGAGCTGACACTGGGGAGTTCACATATGTGGCAGCTAGAGACCTATGTGGGAAAATTTTAAACTGAAATTCATATCGTATTAGAATCTCACCAAATAATTTCATCCAAAAATAATTTATCCAAGGAAATAATTTTTAATTCATTGATAGAATAATTTTTAAAACAAGGTTTAGACTCAGATTATATTATTTTGATTGGCATTTATGCTTTTTATCAGTTTATTATGTAAAAATATTTAGTTCTCAGCATTTTATTTTTTTCCCCTTTCATTATTCTTCATTTCTATCCCATATCTTTACTTTTTGCCTCCTAATATTGCATGAGACATCTTTATCTGTTCTAGGTGGAAAAAGTCCTCCCACCCCTAGGCTAGAAGGAGTTGTTTTTAGGTTCAGTGGCTATAAAACTCTGTTGAAACCTCCATGACCTATTCAGTGACTGCGTGTAGGGTCATATGACTGGAGAGACAACAGGAGTAAGCTTATCAAGTTTTTGTTAGTGGGGACTGGGCAGAGTCAGAAAATCTTTTCAGGAGCGCTTAGCTTCCCTTTCTGCCCGGTATAGTGCCCCACATATTACCCCTTCTCCAAACTTGAAAAAATAACACTATTAAGATACTTTTCACAAGGCTTCAAATACATGGGACCTGCTTCTTATTTCAGTGCATTGTAATGAAAATTTCTAGGTCTCAGAGGGCACCAAAAGGCCATTTGTGTGACGAACCTCTCTCGGGACCTGCCTACAGATTTGTGGGCTGCATGTAAGCTAAGGCCTCAACAGCCTCACCCTCCCAAGTGATGCTCTAAGTACACATGTTCTGCTGCCTACTGTTCTGCCCTCCTGACTGGGCTCGTAGGATGGAGGTTGGACTTAGCTTCTGTGTAGCCTTATCTCTACTCCTGCCTCCAGCCCAGTCTCCTGCCATCTTTCGCTGGTCTTCCTGGATAGGCTGAATCGTAGCCTTGTCTTGTCTCCATCCTGGTTCCTGGCTCATATTCATCTGAGAGCAGTCCCATTCCTGCTGCTCCCTGACAGCTGGAATCGCTTTTCTGAAAAAAATTATTTTAAAATTAAACATACATCAATTAAATACCCAAGCATACTTTTTTTTGTAAATCTGTTAATGCTAGTAGCAGTTTCACGGAAATATTTAGTATAAGGTATTTATAATATTTAGTATTAAGTATTAAAAGAAATAATTAGTGGGTATGTATTCTGGGGTTTTAGTTTTTTATGTTATTGAAATACTCTAATTGATGGCAATGGAGAAAAAGCAACTGTTCTAACTATGAACTTTTCCTATATCTGTAATGAAGCTTTAAAACAGCCAAGCAGATTGCTTGTGTAAGTGTACTGAATAAAATCATCAGTATCTGCTAGGATAAGCCTCTCCTAACATCTGTCCAAGAAACAGTACAATATCATTTAGAAATAAAGTGCTAATCTAGTGCAATATTTATTTTCACATGGCGTCTGACATATAGTTCTGTCATCAAGAAAAATGGGTATCAAAATACGAGAATTCATATATGACTCAGTTTGGCTTATTTAAACTTCAGGTTGATTAATATGTGAATGTGAAAATGAGATATTCAAAGTGATTGATACAGTGGGTTCCATGAAAAATTCAACAAAGTTTCCTCTAGGAGCCTCATTATTTTCCAGTATCTAGAAGAATATAATCCTTAATAAGAAAGGTGAATAAAGTTTCAACTTTTTTCCGTTTTACTTTCAGGGGAGCTAAGATGAAATTGAGACTGGGTCTCATTTCTGCCAGGATTACAGCATCATTAGGAGTCTGTCTGTTAGTTATAGGCCCACTGACTCAGACATCCTGCTGTCTGTATCAGACCAAATTGTTTGGGACCTAAATCTACAATCTAGGTTAGAAATCAGTCTTCTACAGGTTATGTAAGTGAGAAAACAAAGTGTCACATGACCAGGGCCAGAGTCACTGGGATACCCACATTAAGAATAAGCAAATATTTGAAAATCAAGTTTATATTTACTGCTTGCCATGGTCTTGTTCTCGACTCTCCCCCTTCCCCAATTTCTTCTTTTCAATTTAAACTGTCTTCACTTGGCTAGGATGGGAAGCAGAAGTGCTGAAATATCTAATCTTGTAAATCTTCCAGCCCAGCTGTGGAGAATCAAGTGGCTTTAGACAGTTGGAACACAGTTCAAAAGAGCATCCACAGTTTTTGGTGTTTTTCCAAGTGTTGGGAAACTTTCTGGTTTACCCATCACTCCTTGTAACGTATTAGAAAGTAAACACACTCTGTCAATGCATAAAAATTATATGAAAGTAAGCCTGTTTCTGACCTGCTGTCCACTTGTAGGCATGACTCTGACTGGCTTCAATGGCAGTTTCACACAGGCAATGACTTCGTGATCAGACATCTGTACTGCAAACGAGATAATATGTATTAATGTGTGTGTTTTCTCTCTGGAACCAATTACAAGTGAGAAAAGAAAACTGTGAATATAATAACTTTCCCATGAACTGAAACTGTATAACTGCTTCATCCATCTATGCAATGCAATTCTAGAAGTAAGCATAGCAGAAGAAATGCAAAATTAAAAGGTTTGGTCAAATGAAGCATACCCTTTGTCATATGATACTTGAAGCTAGTGGAAGGGGAAAAGGGTACAAAAAGCTGCTAGTTCCTTCAGCCACAGAATCTGGTAGAGGATCTGAGAATGCTCTTAGACTGCCCTAGAAACAAGGTGTAAGAATGACTACTGAGTTTGTGAAAAACAGACAGACTTTCCTCTGGTGAAGTGGGAGAACAATTACTTCTTTCATCCTCATATTATGCATGTAATGAAAACACCAAGAAAGATGATTGTTACGGGTGCTATGGCTCTATGATGCGGTGCAAAAGTGAGGTACTCTTTTTTGCATATGTTTTCTCCAATTTCATACGCGATGTCGCATCTCAATCATATCACCCCGCCTCACGCGTGTATTCTGAAAGCAGACTTGAGCCTCTTTGCGTTCCATTATTTGCCTGCACATGGAAATTCAAGAAGGAATTGCAAGTAGAAGGAATTGCAAGTAGGAATTGTAGTGATTCAGTTTCTGTTCTTAAGTATTTCTGTTCAAAGCTAATTCCAAGTTTCTTCATGAAATCTTACTAAATACAAAGGTTTGACAAGTCATACTGCTGATGTTTTGAACAACATAATAGGTTTTAATACCAAATGTAATTAAAAAATAACAGTTTAAAAATAGCTTAATCTGCTCAATAAGGTACAGAATGATTCACATATGGAAACACTTTTTTTTACTCTTAAGCATAAAGTAGAATTATAGAAATAGTATTTTCTTGCTATTAAATTTACTTCTCTTTCTTTTCAAAATGTGTTCCTATTTGATAAATTCTTATCTATGAGGTGGTTGAAAGAAACTTTTCCTTTGCTAGACCTGAAATGTGTTTGAGGTTGTCTGAATTTAAATTTAGGTAACCCTTTACAGTAGTTTATATTGAAATTAAACTCCAGTGCAGTAAAAAAGAGCACTTCTCCTTGAAACTGAAACCATGTTTGCACACTAGACAGCTGATATTTGGATCAAAGGGTGCACAGTCTTAGTCCTGTTCACAAAGTTACAAAGTGCAAAGTTAGATGGTATTTCAATTTTTTTGTCCTCAAATACGTGCATTACAGCTTACCGATAAAGACATGTCAGAAGGTAAAAAGTGATATAAAATATGTTTTACAAAGATGCTTGGATTGCCAGGCTTTCATAGTATATTACTAAGTAATTGAAACAAATCATTAAATGGATCAGAAGCTAAGCCTGTGGGAAGGGAGAGATGTTGGCACAGATAGTTACTATAATTTAATTCTGTTGAAGTATTTTATAGAACTTGCAAGTGACATTTATAATCAGGGACAAATTTACAGACTGAGAGTCTTATTTCGAGTGTATTGATTAACTTTCAGTAGAGTATATATAAAGTATTTACAGTTTGAACATGATCTGTTAACCTGGAATATTGGTTAAAAGGATGAGACACTTCAAACTGACTTATTTCCATAGCTGATATATTTATAGAATATCATGACATAAAGATAACTTGGCTCATCTGTGGTTAATTTTCTGATGTAGTTAACCAGCTGTAGAGGACAATATTGTTCAGTGATGACACTTAGGATGGCACCTCTTTTTGGCTATTGGGAGTCAGTTTTATTGTTGCTGTTGCACTATTCATCCAGATCAGCTTGACTCTTCTGTCTTGCATAAGCCAAAACATGTATAAATCTGCGAGTGTATTTTGTTTTTATGTTGCACTTTTATTTTTAACTCCTTCTATGTATTCCCAGAAAAATAAGACTGTAAACACTGAGATATTTCCCTGCTCTGCTCCCTGTGTATATGCCTGTCTATGCAATTACTTACCTTAGATTTCCTGAAGAAGAAGCATCCAGAACTCTTAACTTCAGCTGTGGTTTTGTAATCCTTAATCACATATACTACAGTGATTTTTTTTAAAGGAAAACAGAGAACCTAGTGTAATTGATTTTTTATCAATTATACTATTAATTTTTTCTTTTCTTGTGTATGTTTTCATATTTGAAATTAATTTCATGTTTAATCATATATATGAATACGTAAGACAGGATGGATATTTTCAAACTAGTTTAAAAAGAGATTTAGAAGACAAAAGCATATCTTGAAATTCCATTATGCTTTTTTATAGATGTTTTTCAGGTTTGAATTGAACTTTTAGACCAGAATGTATTTATGAAAAAAAATAAATTAAATTGCATTGTTTGATGCTCATTGCAGAAGCTAAGCTAATATTCTAATAAAAAGTGAAAACATGCCTGTTTTTAAAGTAATCAGTTTTGAAATGTATTTTGCTGGTTTTGGTTAATAAAATGGTGTTGCTTGCAGTAAACAGCAAAAAGTAGCTAGGAAAGGCAGTCTATGAACTTCTCATAAATGCAGTGTCTAATGAACTCAATTTTAATTTCATTATAGCCTATGAAACAGACCAATATTCTCTTTTCTACAAGACAAAATTAAGGCATGTTGATTATTATATAGAACCATAATCTCAATGAAAGACTAAATTTTCTTCCATTTAGAATCAAAACAAAACCAAATGCCTTTCCAGTTGAGTAAGATATAGAACTGTTTCAACAGTTCAGAACACTCCTTCTGGATTTGAATGTAAATGTATCAAGGCACAGAAATATTATTAGCAACAGAAAAATTATTATTTTTCAAGAACCAACTGAAACTATAGAATAATACAAGTATCAGTGGAGGTGAATTACTTCCGGGTCACTTCCCAGAAGAAATATTCAGATAGTTTTTATTCTTCAATGAAAATTATCAGTCCATTAATATTGAATGATTACCTGGAAACACATCTGTCATGTTTATACTTTCACTTAAAGGAGTTAAGCTCTTGTGTGGGGGATACACCACAGCACAGTTGGTAATTGACTGCTCAGGATGCTTCTGGAAATATGCAGAGACATGGCTTGAGCCTGCATCTCTGGCCCTCTGTGTGTACCTGTAGCTCCTACCTTTTCCTCTGGCTGTTGTGATTCTAGGACAAACTTTTATGAATGCCTCCTGTTGAAGCATTTTTGTTGACATTAATAATTAAATGTTCAGTAGACCTCAATGATTTTGGTTGACTTTGGGTTGGGCTATAGAGTATTCAGTTATATTCTTTCTAAACAGTATGCACAAAACCCCCAAAAACTAAAAGGCTCAGGAATATTGTGCCTGATTAGATGATTTCCTGTACTGATTCAGAATTAGAGAAATTTAAAATTATAAATAATGTATTAAAGTTTCTGTGTGTACATACTTATGTACTTAAGAACAGATAGGATAAAAGTAGTTCTCATGTAAGATAAATACTGCTGTGCATAACCTGCCATATCTTAAGAAAATACCACTTTTTTTTACCTCCTGACCTTTCCCTCACCTCTGGATTTCTCTGCACTGTTTTCTCTTTTCCACCCGAGTAAACCTTTAGCTTTTTCTGCCTTTAAAGCACTCTTCTCAAACTTGCAAAGCAGGTGGTTAATCTCAGAGTGAGATGTGTTTTCAGCTTCTTTACACAAAGTAAGATTCAGTTTCTTTTAGCGGTTTTACAGGATTAAAAGCTCCCAGCTTTGGAAACTGCTCCAAAAGTGAGCTAAATGAGAAAACAGCACAAGGTAACTCAGTGGATTTATCTAAGGAGCTTTCGTCCTTTGAAAGGATTTAATTTTACTTCAAGCATAAATGAGAACTCTTTGAGACATCCAAGGTCCCAGGGGAGCAGAAAAACTAGAGACTAAAACTAATATATCTTTTGATACTGTTGGCAATGTCTGCAAGAACAATGCCAGGAATGATTGTGTTTGGAGACTGAATCAACATTTCATCACGAGAAAGACTTGCAGTTTATTGGTATTGTGCTTCTAGGGAGTCACAGCTAAAACTATAACATTATGTTGTAATTAGCCAAGGAATAAATACACTATCAGTCTATCTTGTTTCACATGTTTTCATCTAAACTAAGTATTATTCATTAAATTAAAAGTAATGAATTAAGTAATGGGCTGCTATAACAATTATTTTCATTTCAAAGCAGGGCAGGTGCACCCCTACCTTACCCTTAAAAGTAAGAGCCGTGTCATCTAATAGACTGGTTTTGGTGTATCTTTTATAAGTAGGTTAGTAGGCTGCTGTTGCATTCACTTCCAGTAGACAAGACTTTTTTGCTTCTGGAATCTCATTTTCTTATAATCAGAAATTAATTTAAGAAAGGTCTTTGACAGAGGAAACATCTGAAAGCATTCATTTATCTTGCTCTGAATTCTATGACAGAGATTGAACATATCTTAAGAAGGCCAGACTCAACAAGATGATAGTATGTTTCTATAGCTAAGCTTTTGACATATTGTTGACAGGACACAGAGTACACAGTCCCCAGGAGTCCACTTTGCAATAGGAATTGCAGGGAGCTCTAATGTGGAGATAAGACACAGAAGTGTTCATGCTTTCTAATTTGAAATTATTTTTCTTCGGAAGCCTGTGAAATGAGAGGCAGATTTTTATCTTTTGTTACAGTCAGAATCTTCCAAATATCAGTTTGAACTCTTTAGCGGTGTCTTTCATTCTCCTTATATGCAGTAGAATGAACATCTTACCGAGCTCTGCTTTCATCCACACAAACAAAATGTTTTTCATAATTCATTTCAGCAGCTCTGCTTCTTTTTTTTTTCCTGAAACTTTTCATTATAGAAAAGTTAGAAAATAATGAGAAGAAAAAGGGGAAATGTTACAGATTCTAACAGGTAAATTTAATCATTTATTAAAAACGTCTATGACCACAGAATAATATCTGACTGTCCAGAAATATTTTGCCCATGTTCAAATGCAGGTGAATATCCAAATAATTTAGGAAGTTCATTCCTAGATTATTTTGCTAGTAGTGGCATCAATGAAATGAAGACTAAGAGGAATGACGCAAGAATGTAATTTCATTTTTGTGATGACAGAAGATATATATGCTAGTTAGACAAAACCATGAAGAATTATTAAGCTGAATAACCAAACATTCAGTCTAATTTAAGACTTATCAATTCAAGCAAGTAGGACTTGGGAGTTTTTTGCCTTCAAAATGCCAGCCTTCTAGAAATGAAGGGAAATTTTTACTAACTCCACTGAATCAATTGGTTTGAGAAGATTAGAGAATTAAATTAAGATAGGAATTTATTTAAAGCATTAATGATAAAAGAATAATTAGAACTGGAATCTCAGGCAAAGGGGATATACTGTAGAACAGGACTTCAGAAAGGATATTAAAAACCAGCAAAAAAGAGTCTATCTTAGAAGTCAAGGAGTTTAGAGGAGCAAGACCCTGAAGAAAAAATTAAAAGCAAAACCTCCATAACTATTGAGATTGCAAGAGCAAGAAAACTAAAGTGAAACAGCAGAGCATTACAGGAAAAAGTGGATATAAATGATAAGCTGTCAGTGCTCCTAGAAAGAGATTAATACATCGTGAAAGGTTTGTAGGGAAATGTCCATCATTACTGTGGACAAAAGTGAAGAATTGAAACATATATGTAACAGAAAAAACTCAAAAAGATAGTGTGCTCATGCTATTAAAGTCAAGTAATCTACATCAGAGAATTTCCAAGAATTATGAGAGAAATTTGCAAGTATATAATATCTGGAAAATTGATTTAATCCATGTCTAAACATAACAGTCTTGCTCTCTGACTATAAATGAGAAACAATGGAGGAAGTGGGTTGAAAGGAACAATTTGCCAGATCTTAATATCATATATTCCTTAATAATGAAAAAACGTAAGTAAATTGAGATAAAAATGCAAGTTTAATTTACAAATCTAAATGAAGCACAGAAAACATTTTTCATTGAAGAAAAGGAGCACAATAGAAGAACTGATGAGAAAACAATTTTCCAAATCAGGTTTCTATTGTACAATCTGGTCCTTTTAGCAAAGTACCAAAAATGAGTGGGCAATTTACATCAGCAAAAGCTTATCAGCAGCTTTTACAAAACAAGTGGCAGTGGAAGATTAAATAAGGATGGGAAACATCCAACACTTTGAAAATAATGTATATTTTTTGCTAGCTGAGGATGTCTATGTTAGTGCTGTAAATCAAAAAGAAAAAAAATGGTGTTGATATTCAGACTGGGTATAAAAATGTGACCACTTTATTGAGTGATTATTCAACTTTGATAAATGTAATAAAGGAATTAGAATTGATTATTTTCCTTATGTGATAAATTGAACTCTGCCATCTAAATAACTTCTTTAGCTTAGGAAAGCATGGCTAAGTTGTCTTATGTATCTAACACAAGGAAACATTACTTGTGACTTGGGCACTGTACAGTACAATTAATAAATTACACTACATGAAGTTCAGGTGGATTGGATGGTCCCTCTTCATGTCTATACTTCAATTTTGGTCAGAAGATGTCAGATCCAAGACAGCAAATCTTCTTATGGAAACATTCTGAAGTCAGCCTGTTTGGTTTGGTTTTGGTTTTGTTGTTTGTTTGGGGTTTTTTTTCCTGGAAATGTCTTAAAGCTATGATGAATTTATTTTACTTTATTATGCTTCTCAAGTGAGTATGACATCAAGAGGTAAGTTTTTAGATCCCTTACACAGAAGGCCCGTACTTTAAGTTTCTCTTTCTCCTGATCTGAGCTTGACTTCTTTCACTTGCCAGGTTAAGTGTAAAGCATCAGGCTGTTGGCTGTTAAAGGTAATTTTACATCTTACTCCGTGCACAGATATTGGAATTGGAATTGAATGGAAAAAGCAGGCAAACAAAATTTAGGTAGTTTTAATTTTGCTTCCAGACAGAACAGAAAAAATAATGTTTAGGCTGGATTATCGGTCAGATCTTACTACAATTTTTTCTCTCAATCATTTGCTCTAGTTAAAAATTATAGTATGGCTCATTTTCTACACTCCTCTTTTAGTATAAGCTTAAGTCCTTTCTGAAGGATAGAATATGATGTTTAGCTTTTTTATTCACACAGCGTATTTCGAGCAGTATGTCTAATAAAGACATATCCTCTCCTGGTCATCTGGTCTATTTAGATAGTGGTAGTTCATTAAATTGATGCTGGGAAAACCTGTGCCATTGGGACTATTTTCTATTCCTGGGCAGGGATTTAGTGCCTGCTCACAATTTTTCTGTTAATTAAGATCCATATCTAAGCCCAAATGAATTGTTAATAAAGAACTGCTTACTTGGTATGAGGAGGGAAAACAGAGAAAAGAAAGAGAAAGAACAGAATACTCTGTACCAAAGCAAACTGTAAATATAAGAAAAGGATTTAAACAGTTTTGTCATTGGATGTCTTTACCTTGACTAGAACTGCTGGTTTGGTTAAATAAGAAAAAAAAGAAACAAGTAAAACATCTTGTATTAAGCATGCTCTGATGGAAATGTTTGCCTTCCAGCACCCAGATAAGTAACTCTGAATGCTTAAAAGCTGATCTCTTTTCTCACATCTAATACAAACTTGGTACATTTGGATTAAAAAACCCAACAGACAACTATTTATTGACATTTCAGTGGGATGACAAACCTATCAGCACCTTTTGTTTGTTTCAGTGTAAAAATTCTGTTAATATCTTCTTTTGAATATTTTTGTGATTAATTTCTATATGAAGAAGTTTGAAAGAATACACTTGGGCTTTTTGGTAGGACTTCATTAAGTACTGAGACTTTCAACTGCTACGGGAACTCTCTGATTTGATGAAACAAAAAATTTCTGTCTAATGTCTTCTAGAGATAGATGTTACCACCAGGGGAATAATAAGACTCATTTGACAAAAACTGTTTGTTACATCTGTACTGTGGTGCCACTGCGGTCAAGTCCTGGATTGAGACTTGTCTGTTCTTGAGCATCTGAACTTCTCCTGTGCTCAAGTGTTCAGCTTCAAGGTTCAGCTGAGTCCTCTTGCACATCAGAGGCAGAGCATGATGCAATATGGAAGGAGGGAGTTTATGAATCTCCCAATCCAACAGTACAAATAGAGTTCTGCATCGCGCCCAGGGACCAGACACACCAACATAAATGCTCAGTAGTGTTTCTGAAGAAGTAGCTCCAGTCTGTCAGGTGTTCTGTCTTGCAAAGGGACAGAAACAAAAAGGAAGTGCAAAAAAAAACAAACAAAAAGAACAGAGCAGCCTGCACACCAGTAACTGTCTAGAAAACAAGAACAAATGTCCTGAAAAATAGAAAAATGTCTCAAAGGAGTGAATATTTTTTAATTAGCTACTAAGAAAATACAAGAAAATTTATTTTTCTCTTCTCATTCATTCTTCCACAGAGACCATTTTCTCTTGCAAAAAAGCTCTACTGCTATTATTTAGAGACTTCTACTCTTCATATTTTTATCCTGTAATGACCTTGCAGTATTCTTTTAGGATCTCATTATCATGAATATCACATTTTGTTTCTCTAGTTCCTGTTCTGGTTATTTGTCTCAATATCCCCCTGTGCGTGAAATTCTCCGATTACCTCAATTCTATACATTGCAATTTTTAAATTAGCTGATGGAAAGATTTCACTGACTGCACATGAACTGTTTAGTATTGGATATAGTGATTTTTTTTTTAAGCGCAGCCTCATGCAGGACATTTAGCAAATATATTTTCTCATCTGGAATAAAGCTAATGTGATTAATACCATCTGTACTGGCTCAGGTGAGTGCCATAATTTATTTATTTAATTTTTTTATGAAGATGGATCTCTTTTCCAAATATCACATCAGCCCAAGTCATGTCTTTGGGATCTTTTAAGCAGATGTTAAGGTAATGAAAACCTGCTTTCTGTGCTGCCAGCTCTGCACAGATGCTGTGGACAACTACTTTGGGAGTAGACAAAAAAAGTCCTCCAAACTGCTGAAAAATCAAATCTATAGCGCAGTGAGGAGTCAAAACTTCACAGGATAACTGTTAAAATAGCATGTGTAAGAGGTTCAGGAAACACGGGCAGGTAGACTATAGTATTCTTCTCTTCTATTGACTTCTAAAATCTTTCTTCTGATCCCTGCCTCTGAAGTTTCCCACTGATTAACAAATGAATGAAGTGTTTTTAGTAAGCAGCAGACTAAATTCCAGATTGCAAACCCATGGAAACTCTATATCTACTTGTTTTATTTTTTTTCTCCCATCTCTAGTCCATGATCTCTTTTAGCAAAGAGCTGTGAATTTGTAGTCTTTGTTGTTTATGGCTGTTTCCTACAAACTTCATTCCAAGCAACTCATTGCTTCTTGAAGAAGGACATTCCATTTCAGCAGCTGGAGCAGACTGCACTCTCTGCAATCAAAGATAACTTACCACTGTACCGCATTCAGGTGTTTCATATTAGACAAAAGCAAAGAAACATGAACCATAGATTCGGTATATGTGATCAGCGTCCCACAAAATTGCTGAGTGCGATACAAAATTCTTTGCTATAGCAACCCGAAGAGATGGTCCCTTGAAGATTTGTGGTTTGATATAGTGTTAATAGCAAACAAAAGAACCTTTGTAGGCATAAAAATTACTTACTGTGTGAAACTGATCTGAAATTCTGAAAAAATGATGAAGTAGTGCAAAGGTCTAAGCAGGTCTAAAAGCTGTTTCACTCATTCTTTACAGCAATGGTTTACTGGAAGTGTTTTTTCACTATAAATGTGTAATAATCACAAAAGCGTTTTTCTGTGCAACTCTGGTGCTGATATATTGTGCCTTTTGTAATCAGGAATGTTACATGTACATATTGGTAGCAATTTGGCTAATAAGGTCCAAAGTAAAGAAGAATTTCTATAGAAAACACAGCTCTTTAATATAAAGAGAAGGAAAAAAATCAGCAAAACAACACAGAAGGAAAAAAAGAGGCCAGTTCAACTTTCTATGAATACATACTGAATTATATAAATATTTTAAAATTAATTTTAGGGAACAAAATGGATGAAAAGACAGTCAACATGATAAACAGTCCTTAGGAAAAAATGTCATTTTCCTTAAACTCTTTACAGAGACCATATTGGCTTTACATACTAGCATCATGTAAGCTGCTGGGTAACATGGATGTCGCTTGTGGCACAAGGTGTACACAGAATGAATTCCTAATGCCAACAGCCTCACCTGAACCAGCTAGAGTTCAGTGTGACAGAAACGCTCAGTTCAGGGGCGGGATGAATCAAGGAACTGAATAAAGGTCACTTGGGCAGGTAAAGGCCCAGAACACAGAGTAACTGAACATGTCTCTGCTTCAGCTGTTGTGGTTCAAACAGGGAGCTGGAGTGACAGATGTGTCTCCAGGATCTGGAGTGACTGTGTCACACAGAGACCAGTGATAGTCAGAAAGGCTCCCTCTTTTGGAGCTACGTATTAGAAACATGTATGAGCTGCAAGGTTCACAGGGAATGTGGTCCGTTTCTTTGTCAGGCTGAATATAAAGCACACTGCGCCTTTCATTTGTCCATTAAAAACACAGAAGTTCCTTTAAAAACATAAATCTGCTAGGAATCTGTTTTTCCATGTACTTGTAATAGAAATGATGTTTGTCTACAAAATAGAGGGATTATGTTACTCAGAAATTCAAAAAAAGTTGAAGCTTTTTCATCAGGTCAGAATTATGGCATTCTTATCCCAATAATTCAGTTGTATACATTATCCTCCCTGCTGTTCAGTGACAAGAATCATGTTCTGAAGCAGTTAGAAACTGGTAACACTGCAAACTTTTGACCTTAATTCACAAGTAAGCCACTGAGCCACAGCCTAATCAATTGCAAGTTTCACGGCACTTATGTCTCATATTAAATGTAACTTGCCATTGGGAAGAGGCAGGATAAGGGAGGTCAGAATTGATAGTTTGGGTTGATTTTTTTTTTTTAAATGCCTGTGGTGACTGTGATAATGCAAAGTGCTGTTTCAGGTAACTGTTCAAAGAGATTAAACTCAGGCAGAGGGAACATCCTTATGCCACTGCATAGTACTTCAGTATATTTCTGTCAGAACATAGTGATGGATAGGCTCGTTGCTGAACACAATTCACTTTAAAATGGTTTTGCATTGAAAAAAGGTTCAAAATTTTCAGCTGCTGCCCTAATATCCTATGAGAAGAAAAATTTAGCACCTTCTGTCACCTCATGTATAACTCTAAGCACAGGAACTTGGTAAAAGCATTTCCATGACTGACATCTTCTTTTGGATTCAAGGCTCTGTATCCGAGTCCAGACGGGATATAGCCTCTATAATGACATCCAATTAGTGGTTGCAATTCTTCCATGTGTTGAATCTGATGCAGGCTTGTTTGCACTGTTCTGGAATGGTGTGTATTCCAAGTATGTACTGTGCTGGAACGGTTTTGTGCTTTTGGCTGTGGAGATTCTGCACTTGTTAGAACAGGGGATATACTGTAATTAGAGGTCTTCCCTTTTACTGAGTAGAAAATAGTGTATGCATTAACATTCTAACCAAGAGACATTCTTGCTTTTACTCCAAATCTAGAGCAGATGCACGTGAAACATGACATTCCCCGCTCAGAATAATTCTCGTGAAACCTCATCAGGAATAATGTACTGTACTTGAATATATTATACTTGGAGCTCCATCATCCTAAGATTATAGTAAAGAGCATGTAATACACATCTAGATAGCCACTGGAGATAATCTATTCCACATTCAAGAGTTTTGTTATGTTTATAAAGGCAAAATTTTCAGGTCAAGACTGAGTAAAAAATCCTAGGAATTTTTGTCCATCTTGAAACAATTTAATGGCCCTGATTCTTTAAAGGTGCCAACTTGAAAGGTCTCTCAGTATATATCCCATAAAAATGAGCACCTAAAGCCACTTGAAAAAAACTCGACGTTGGACCCGAAAGTGTAAAATTTTGTTTAACTCAGATGACAAACAGAAAAAAATATAAACAGTCAGGCAATAATGACTGTCTTAATAAATACTTACTTGTTCAGATATTTCACATGTCTAAGTATTGATGTTTCTATTTTGTAAAATACACTGGACAGTATTGTAAAGATACAGTAACATAATCAACTTTGATATGTGTAAATGATATTTGAATATTATTATTTTAATTTAGTTCTTTATTTTCTCATAAAATGTGCTTTAATGCAGATTTTTTGCCTCACTTCCACTGGCTTTTGCTCATTTTCAAAGGGTGAAGAGTCAGAAAAGAGAAAAATTCTAAGGGGAAAAAAAGCAAATATGCAAACCCATTCATGAAATATTGAGAACTATTAAAGACTTTCTGAAGGGACCTGGGAAAAAAGCCTTTAGTTCCAACTAAAAAATTACATCATTGAAACAATATTGCAGAAACTGGTTTAAACCTCTTTATAGCTCCTTCCCATTTAGAATAAAACAATATTTAATGTAATTTAATTTCTTGCACTCAAGTCTATCCTGCTAGTTGTGAAGGTCTCAGCCACAAGTAGAAGCCCCTCTATGGCTCCTATTGAAAACGAAAATTTCATTGAAAATGAAAATTTGTTAAAGTAAGTATTAATCTATAGTTGTGGATACTCATTAGAAGTAAATTAAGTTAAGTTCCTTTTAAGTAACTTTAAAACTGAATAAGAATATGATGTAGGTAGTTAATTGACTTTAAGCTACTCTGAAATTCATTAATTTTTGTGACTAATTCTGTTTAAACAATCGTCATGAAAAATATCAGGATGCAACTAAGTCTGCTATTGTCTTTGAATGTCAGTAATTTCAGCTACTACATGGAGAAAAATTCAAATTCTTGTCAGGACAAAGCTTTGCAGTGGATAGCTCTGCAGTCACAAAACACATAGTACATACTGAAAAGTGGATAAAGTGTATTTTGACTTTGAAGAACGTAATATATTCCTGATAATGTAATTTTTCATTTTTATATGTGTATATATATTTGAAGAGCATAAATATCACTGTATCCAGCTAATGGAATACATGCACATGGTCACAGTGTTTTTTTTTCAGAGAACCGAGGCTGACATCAGTGGTGACAACATGGTGATTCCGTAGGAATGTGATTTATGAGCCTGTGGTACATGAATTCTAAGGGCAGTTGATTCAGCTGTTGTCTGAGAAGATTTATCCCACAGTAGGACAGGTGGCCTCTGAACTCCCATCCTTTAACAGCTTGTGCTCGAGAAGGATATTTTTCAAGTGCACCTGCACATAAGCCCTAATTCAAAAGGCATGCTGAGCTGCTGCATTGCTTGATAGATGCTGTTTGTGTTTCCTCCTTTGTTACTTTTGAATTAACAAGGGTTTGGTACTGCAGGTATTTGCAGATACGTTTTGCTGATTCCTTTCTTCCTTCAAAAGGAAGTGTCTTTCTACAATGACCAGACATAGAGCATATAATCTTCACACCAGCTCAACCTATACTAAAACAAGAGGTAATACACCCAGAGGAAACTACAGAAGGGGTTGCATATTTGACTAAAACTGTACGAAAAGGAGACTTCCAACCTCAAAACCAAATAAAGCCAAACATCATTACTCCAACCAATTCCAAAACCAGGGGAGGGCAGTGGAGGAGGAGGAAGCACTTCTCCCAACCCCAGAGCTGATTGACCCTGGAGAATACTCTAATGCATGTGGTGTTGGGCTGCAAGTGGTATCCCTGGGCTATGTTCCTCTTGACCAATTTAGTTCAGAGCTATAGGTAGAATTCATCTGTATATGAGAGAAAGATATGTAAAAATGACAGTTGAATATGATGCGAGGTCTTTTTCTAGCTGGAAAGCATACAGAGCACAACAACTATATTGCTAAGGAAGAAAGCAAGAGGGACGCAGAACAGGGGAGATAAAATAGGGAAAGTGAAACTTCTACTTTACACTCCCTTTAATGAATTCTTTTGTTTACAGAACAGCTGAGATTAATGTTTGATGAACTAAATATGAAATGCAATATGTGCAGAATTTCTATCTGATTTTCTGCCTATCAAGCACAAAAAATCACAACAAACTCATCTCTTTTTAAAACATCACGCATTAATTGAAATGGTATTGTAGGTGATGGGGCAGAAAGGGTGAATTAATGTCATTCTTTTCTTTGTCAAAATCAACACAAAAAACTCTGAAAAAGACCTTACAGTTTTTAAGCAGAGTGGACCTACCTTGTTGACTTCTATAGTCTGTAAAAGGAAACAAATAGGCAGTTAGCTTGAAAGATGTCTTTGGCTCATTTTCAGAAAAACATGTAATTGCATAAGAAGATCATGGATTGAGTCCTGTAAACCTGTGACAGACAGTATAGAGAGCAGAACCAAGCTGCTGTTCAGATTTCCCCCTTTTTTTTTTTCTTCAATGACTTTATGGCTTTAACAACCAGTATTTCAACTTGCTTTTTAAGATGTTGTGTACAGAGGTGAAAAATAAATTATTCCAAACAGAGAGAATGCTTTACCAGAATTAATATGTTTAACAAGATGAGAGTCTGTGAAAACACTCAGCATGTAGTGGTCAAAACCAAAATCCTTGTATTTGCCCTAATGTATTGCACACAGTAAACCAATGTTGGTATTTAACAGCTGAAGACACATTTTGTGCAGTACTGAGTATTGACAGAAGGGTCAGAAAGGATTTCACCTCAGACAATGAGTCCATGCCCACAGTAGGAGGCACCAGGTGTGCCCAGGAATGCTCAGTGTTTCTGGGGCCAGCTGGCCAGGAGTAGCCAGCCCATCATGGTACAAATAAACTGCCCTGGCCTTTACCCCAGTGTCAGTGCATCCAAACTGCTTGCTGGGAATGGCCTTTGCAATGGAGCTGTGTTTGGCAGCTGCTTGGAAGACAATGGCTGACATGGGCCAGAAGTCTGTCAAGGACAATGCCATTCATTTAAGACTACAGATGGTCATATTCCAGTGGTAGATGACATTTCTAGCCACTATTTAATTCATTAGTACAAATGCAGCCTCTAGGTCTCTACCCATAATCCACTACTCAATATCAGAATTTTCCATCAGACCAGCTATACAGAAGAGATGCTGGGTTCCTAAAGCTATTTCTATAAAACAGTATATTTGTCTTGGAAAAGCAAAAGAACATGCAGATATCTTTTTTTTGGTTAGATTTAGAATCTAATTTTCAGTAAAGAATATATGTGGATATTCCACTGTATCTGCAAGGATTATTATATTTTTGTTGTCCCTGTTAATGTTTCTTTTCTAAAAATTCAAAATGCTTTTTTTTCCCCAAAATATTCTTTCTACCCTAAAAAGTAAAAATCTCTGTAAAGCATATTTATGTGAAATATTGAATACAGAAACACACACAGAGCCCAGCCCATACACACACCTGCATGTAGACATTTTCTGTAAGTGAAAAGTATTTTTTACTACTGACAATAATGGTGAGAGATTTTGCACTTCTCTGTTGGGTTGTTTTTTTTTGTTTGTTTGTTTGTTTTTTTAATGGGACCTGTGCCAAAATATTACTCCTTCAGTTCCTTTCTTCACTGTACACCCATGTTGCCTCAATCTCAGGAATTTACTGCACATTTTGTGGATTTTTTTCTATAATCTTTAATTTTATCATGCAGTAATCACTTAAAATAAACCTTTAAAAATTTTTTCTATTTCATTAATGGAAAATTTCCAAAGGATAAAAAACCTCACTTCTGTTTTAGATACAATAAACTTAATAGTGAATGTAAGAAATAAAATTTTAAAACATTTTTAAAGTCTATAAAATTATATATGAGAAAAATAGGGAGGAATTTATCTATAAATATTCTTTTTATGAAATAATTTTACTTTAAAATTACTGAAAGGTGTTCCTTTCTTCATTTGTAAAAGTGGTCATATTCTTATGTTCTATCACAAGTGCTGTTAACATCTTCAAATCCTGAATTTTTATTTTTATGATGTTACTCTAATTCATGTGAATAGCAATGCTTCTGTTTCTGTTTGTGTCATGGATTTAAGGACAACAAAATTAATCAAGTTCCAATCAGTTAAAATTACAACAATGTTGTAGATCTTTCTTATACATTTCAGTAAAGTGAGAACAGGATAATTTGGATAATTAACACAACTTTCTGGGTTTTTACCTACACAAATAATGTGAATCAGTGCTTTATGGACATTAGTATTTGGAATGCTTTCTTAGCTATAAAATCTATCAGATAATTCTGACTCTTTGATGTGTATTGCATTGGCTAACCAAATAATGCACAATTCAATAAACACTGTACAGAGTTTTCACAGTTCTAAATTGTCTTGTGTGAGGAAAGTAATTATTTTTTTCAAATTTTAACATATGTTGTTTTTCAAAATGTTTAAGCAGCAAGCTGAGATGTGAATGTATCATCCATATAACTTATATAGTGTGGTGTACTAAGGAATGAATGGTACATTATTCTGGGTGTATAAAAAATAACACTTTGTGGTTCTGATATAGACCTACATGAAGGCAGTAGATACTTGTTAGTGTGGCATTTCAAAAGATTTCTGTGCTTTCTTTAACCTAAATTTAATTATATGTGAGAAGTAATTAACTTCTTATTCTTCAAACCGTTAAAATTCTTTGAAACAAAAAAGTCAATATAACTGTTTTAGGCATTATTTACTGTTTTACTCTGCTTGTCATTATGGTTCAAGTGTTAGAATTTTACACAATGGAAATATATCAAAATAAAGCAACAGAGGGTCAGAGTACCAAAGCACTATGTAAAACAAGCAAGCTCCAAGTTAAATATCTCTCAATAGTTAGCACAGAAGTTCTTAACCTTTGGAATCTGAAATTATGACAGTTAACATTTTTGGGGGGCTTAATATATGTTTGGCAACAGAATGGCCTATTTTCATAGCATCCCTACTGCAAAATATATGCCTGTGGTGTTTTTGGTCCGAATCCAGACTTCAGATTTCATGATTCAACTTTCAACACCTCTCAATGTAATAAATCATAATAGGCAGTGAGGAATTTACTTATAATTCATGAAACCAAAACCCTAACTCATGGAGACACCACAGAAATCTGAAGTTTCCACATCTGAGGAGCAAAACAAATATTTTTTAGATTGCAAATTCATGTTAGCAAATGGTATGTTAGTTACACTAAAGCAAAAAAGCCTTGTTGTACAATGAAGTCCATTGAGCTCTTTCACTATGGCTAAATTTGGCAGGTTAATATAAAACAGTGAAGATTCAATGTGAAAAAGTCTAAAATTACTCAAAATCTCAAAATTAATACAAACATGCACCACAGGACTGTTTTGGGAAATTAAAACCAACTTTTAAAGATTAGACTTTCTGAAGATATAATGTGGAAAATTACTTAAATGAAATACCTTTTGTCATCAAAAGGAAAGTGTTTTTTTTAGTCTCAAAAATATTGGTTCAAAGAGGGGGAAAATTAAGACAAGAAAACAGATTTTTTGTTGCAGAGGATGAGAATCCAAACAAAAGATGCAATGTGTAGTATCTCCTTGCCCTAGTTCAGTGTGTGAAGTGCTGGAAATCACAGAAGGGTGAAGTTACTGTTGCAAAAGTAACTTTTGCTATTTTGGCAGCACAAATCATTTGGGAGATTGAGGGGGACAAGTTGCATGGAAAATCATTGCCTTTTTTCAACATTAAAATCTTACCCATCAGAGGACATATTCAATAGCAGTAAAGGAAGGAAAATGGTTTGTACAGGGTCTCAGGAGAAGAGATGCTAGGTGGGGGTTCATGATCCAGATGCAAACTATTAAATATTTTAGTTAGAAGGTCTTTTTGGAGTGATGTCTGAAAGATACAGAAGAAACAGGAAGCTGTAACTTAGCATTTAATGTTTAGAGATAAACCTCTTTTAGGACGTAAAGAGGTAGTTTACTGGTACTAATGTGAATGTAAACAGCTGGAGAATGAATTATAAATAATTGTGGTTTTATGGCTTTTTGACTAAGAGGTACTTAGTTGTAGCAAGCACAAAGATGTGAAAACAATTATTAAATGGAGACTGAATTAAATAAATAAGGAACACTGTACATTATACAGCTTAGAAAGTAGAAAAGGAGAGCTTCTCAGGCATAGTAAAGGACAAACCAAACAATAATTACACAGTATTCAGCAGACAAACCTCTCTATTTAAATCTTTGAAAAGACATATGAAAAACATTTTTACAGTGACATATTGTTTATTCTTACTCATAATTATACTTCTCATTTATGTAAGTCAGTAGGCATCAGAAATATGCCTGTGTTGGGATAACACCTACAAGAGGAACGAAAGATATTTAATTGAAAGCTGTCCCCCAGGGATGGGTATTTTCATAAGGAGCTTCCACTGAAAAACAAAGTAAGAAGGCACATTTACTTCTTCTGTACCTTACCTTCCATGTAGCTGCAAGTTGGAAAATGACAAAGCTGTCAGGTGAAAGTACCACACAGTTGCACTTCCTCTTACAATAAAATTCTTCCCAAATAACCCTCTCACCCTGAACAAAACCTTTTTGTGTGGGATCAAACTAAATCTCTGAAAGGGCTCAGCTGCGAACTTGAGATAAGAAAAAGATGGTACTATTGTCCGAGTGTTATCTCAGACCTAGGGCGAGGTTAACAAGCTGGGGGAGAAGAATCTATCACTGATAATGGACATAAAGAATGCAGAATTTATGGGTCACAAGGAAAGCCAGCTCAGCAACTGTGCTGAAAACAGCTTGGACTGGGTAAGAGGGAACTCCAGCAAGGGGAAATAGTGACCAACTCACAGCCCACTGACCCAAGAAACCCACTGAAGCAAGAGAAAGAATGGGCATGGGGCTAATTAGCTTTAGAAGAGAGGGGATCATTTAACCAACAGAATAAGAGAACAGTGTAGCCAATATGCATTAATTCCTTTTTTTTGCTAAAATGCATAAATAGTGGAAAACTTGAGCAACCCTGGGATCACCACCACTGAGAAGCCCAGGGTGAAGAAGAACCAAAAGAATTCTGCTGGATCTCTGGGTGGTGACTATCTTCTGTTTGACATCTCAATCTCTCTCTCTCTCTTTCACTCCCCCCCCACCCCCTTTTTTATTTCTTTCTCTCTACCTCACATTTATTATTAAATAAAAATCCATATTATTGACTTCAGCATATGGTCAAGTTGGCACCATAATTTGGGCAGAGGCATCTCTCACTAATCAAATCTTATCACTGGGTCAGGTGACCCCAAAGGATCTCTGATTCTACCCACATGACTGAGAAAAAAACCCCACAATCTTTTTTTTGCATTTATAGGAAATCAGGTTTTGTATTTACAGGAAGGGTGTTATTCATAGAGCTTTTGTTCTTGTTTTGCAGTTTACAAAGAGCTGAGGCCACCCTCTATTTTACATATTTTCTGGTTTTAGCCTTGTCATGAAACTATAAGTTTAATAAACAATGTAGAGTCCTTCTTGAAATTTAATATCTTGGCAGCTTTTGATGTGGATATGAGAAGTTACAGTGTTTTATGTACAGTTTCATAGAAAACAGCCATTTTTCTTCTACAAAAAAATTACTGATGCCTTAATAAAAGCAGGCAAGATTTTAATCTAAATTTCGTACAAATTTTGCATACAATTTACAAGAGGGATGAAACTCTGAGAGAGCACACATGCCTCTTTTACATCCTTTATTATCCTGGTAATCTTTGACATTTTTTTTTCTTATTATATTTCTGTATTTCTGCAGAGTGTATTTTTATCCTTCTAGAAAGTACTGCATTTGATGGCTGATGTTTGGAGACAGCAGTACCTAGGCCTTTAAATGTACAAACAGATATATAGGTCACATATTAAAAGAATATTGCCTCATAACTCAGGTATTTGAAGACGAAGTGAGGAAAGAAAATAATAATCCTCAAGTACCAGTCAAAATTAATTAAAATCCCAAAATCTTACACTTATTTGAGACTTTCACTATCTTTGATTATTTGCTAATTTGTCCATAACAAAATATAACTATAAGAGGAACAATAATGTGAAAAGATTTTGAAAGCTAACCTTGTGACCTTGAAGGAAGAAGATTTCTCCATAACAAAGACTGAAGGCAAGGCTTAAAAAGAATAAAAGAATAAAGGAGAATAAAGAGCATAAGAGAACAAAAAGTAAACTGACATTTGAGGAACCACGATTAACCAAACTAAATTTGGTTAAAACCCTTTTTTTTTTTTTTAGTTCACAAAGTAGTGTTGAAAATTATTAATGTCCAAAGCCAACACTATAAAAGTAAATTTGTCAAGGATATTATCATTATTGCTTTTATGTCACAAGCAAATAAATGTGGGAAAAAAATGAGACATTGTCAAGCCACAGCCATGCAACCTGAAATCTGACAGGCAACTAAACACTGACTGCAGTGACAGAACCATGTTCAGCAATGAGAGATGAAAAGCTAAGACCAACTCCACCAGTATACCCAAATTTTACATGGTTTGGGTAATTTATGAGCATTAGTAAGCTAGTCCTACTCCAGCCTCAATATCTTTCACTCCAAATCTAATTACTTGAGACAAACTTTGGGAAAAGTGAACACAGGTCTTTGCTGGGAGTGGCTGTTGGGGACTTTGCCCTCCTCTCTGGAAGGAATGGGATGCGGAAGCTTCCTTCCACAACATTGGTGAGCTCTGCCTGGGTTTCCCTCCACACATTTCCTTCACACAAGCTGCTTCCCACACATCTGTTGCCCTCAAAGCCTGGAACAGCTTCCCCCAGTCTCAGAGGAAGCAAAAGGACACTGTTTGCTTTGCACTCATCTTGTGAGAGGTTTGTCACAGTCCACCGTAAGGTATTCACAGGGTTTTAGTTAAATTGGGCTGGGTGATAGGCACCTGGCAGAAGGACAGCACTTAAAGAAAGGTAGGACCAGGTGAAGCCCAGGTGAGTCCCGAGCACCTGCACTCGGGAGTCCAAATGGCCAGAGAAAGCCTGTGGCTATTGTCAGTAATGACAGAGTAATGTTCACTGGGGCTACAGGCAAAATAATAATCACACTGTGAAAGTACTGTATTGGAGCTATGGTTGATTCACTTTGAATGAAGACATAGAAGTTAATATTAGTACTCATTTTGATGCAGTTTAAATTACAATTTGAGTCATGTGGGAACTTCACAATTAGCAGTAGAGACTTGAAACACAAGAAATAAAATAAAAGTAAGCTTGGTTTCTTTCTAAATGTGAAGGAACCATGAAGAGATTTGAAACCATTTCTGTAACAACTTTTCATTAAAATCCTTATTTAACAGGATTAAAATTCTTCTTTTCCTGTCCCTCCAGAGTAGGTATAATAGTTAATATTCTGAACTGTGCTAAATGCTATTTAGAGGGAAAAACACCTAAGTCTTCAAATTGCTTTTCTGGGAGAGAAGGTTTACCAAATTTACCATACCACTGAGGCCTAGTGGAAGCCTACCGTAACTGCCTGTGATTTTGTCAAGTGGATACTAGCTCCCCAGGAGGCAATAGATTTAGAAAGCTGGAGAGGAGCAGCTACTTTTCAGTGCAGTGGAAGTCAGGCTGATTAAGGATAAAAGAACTACAAGAGAAATCAGACTCTGAGATTGATTGCTGACATTGATGCAAAACATCCAATATATAAAGTTAAAAAAAGCCTTCTGAAAATAACTAAGATGCATTAATTCTAGAAAGTGATTAACTTGAAATGGCAGAATTAACAACTCATTTGCATCCACCTTTAAGAAAATTAATTACATAATGGATCCCACCAGAGCCAACATAAATTTACTCTTTGAAAAACAAAAATATGTTAGATTTTAGTGAGTTATACTTTAAATGCCAAGACCCCTATTTCTTTCTCATTGTTGGATTCTCCTGACTATTGAAAATTAACTACTACTTATCTAAATATAAATCAGTGGAAAAGATGGGACAAGAAATCTCTTTTTGAGGTCCTGAATGTTTCTGTGCTTGGAATCTAGGAAGCAAGTATCAGGTACCTAAGAAAATTTTTCAATAGCCCTTTTTAGACACAATATGGCACCCAATCTGTTCTTTAGCTATTGCTGAAAAAAGACATACCTTTATGTAATGCACCCTTGTGCAAAAACCTCGGAGACTCTTCAGGTGCCTAAATTGGCTCTAGAGAACTACTTTTAAGCAGACGAATTGTCATCTATGTGTTCAGGCCAGACACACAGAAAAAGTCATATATGGTTGTGTCTGAAAATATCAGTTCCATGTGTTTTAAAAGGCACCTGGGCTACTACCCTTGATGTAGATGTGTACACTGAACCTTTGTTTTGATGTCCTTTAGCAGATTGAGGTCTTATGTCCTGTAGATCATTCTGAAGAGATGCAGTTTTAGTGACCATTCAAGAGCTCCTGTAGGATATTTAAGTGTGTATCTAATGGGGGTGTTATATTTTGAGTCCTATGAAAGATTCATTGTGGATCCTATGAAAAATTCATGGCATTTTAAGTGTTTTATGCGTTTGTAAAAGTGGGACACAAAAAAACCCCTAACCAACCAAACAAAAACCAACTAAGCAAGAAAAAAACAAAAGAAAACAAAAAACCAAGCCTCCCCAAACTTGTTATTGCATGATTTTAGGAACCCTCATTATAATTGAAATAGAATTGGTTTAAGATGAGAGAAATTCACAGTTTTTGGGAAATCTCTTTGGCCAGCAAAAGCTTTTTAGCAACAAGTGTGAAAAGTTATTCCCTCTTTTTTAAAGTAAAAATAATTCCATTGTTAATGTGTCTGAACCAAAGGTAGCTTACATATATAATTTACTATAATTTAATTAGTTAAACTTTTGAAGTGTGCGAAGCAAATTTAGAATACCACTATAACTCAATTGCTGATACATTTCTGGACATTTAATGTAATTATTAAATTGTTCTTAGTTTAACTAATGACAAATGGTCACATACAAGTGAGTTTTCCATAAAAAAAGAGGTCTTCAGATCTCACTGTGAGAATAAGTTTATAAAGTGTAGTCTACTTAAAGTTTGGGTGGGGGTTATACCTTTTCTCTTTATAGACAACACTACTTTTTTCATCTTTGAGTCAATGTGAACAGGACACAGGAAGCTTTATCAGCCTGTTGAACAGCTATTGCTGAAGCAGCACAAACAGAGGAGAAAGACAGCCTTTCAGCAACCTACGAAGATAATTAAGAAAGAAACTTGCCCAAACAATTATATGGGACCCTATAGTAATGCTTGCAGCCACAGCCTGGGTGTAAAACATTTTCTTGTGTGTTTAAATGTAAACTCTAAGAGAAGCCAAGAACAGTCTTCTGTACTTTCTGCTTAAGTAAATAGAAAAGAATACAGGTTTGCAGAATACAAAACCTTCCTAGACACAAGAAACAGGGGCAGATATTTGTCAGGGCCTCGCGTGAACAGAGAGGCCTTAATTTCCCTGAGTACCCCCAACCCTTCTCCTGGTCCCAGGATCTCCGTTTCAGCTCAGCTCTGAGCAGAGCCTTTGCTGCCTTCAGCCCCTAGGCTGATCCACATTGCATCAGCTGCAATCCTCTCTTCATCTCCTGCTCATTGGGCTCCCAGCTTGGACCCTGGAGCAATGATGGGCTTGATTTACCCCTTCACCCTTTTTGGGTCTGTCATTAAATGCTATTGCCAGTCCCTGGCCCTGCTGGTGGCTCTCAGGCCTTGCGGGACCACGTTGTGATAGAGGAGGCACAGCCTGTGCACAGAAGGACCTTGTTTCCTGCCTCATTTCCCCCTTGAAGCAGACCTGCACACACTGAACGAGGAGAAAACTATATAAATAGTTTAGGATAATTAAACTATTTATATAATAAATTATATAAATAGTCTAATCATCCTAAACTGCTCTTGTTTATTGACAACACTTCGTTCCAATGTTTTGCTGATATAACATTTTGCTGATAATTATACATATGCAACAGAATCAAGGGTATCATAGGATCTTTGAAAAACCCTCACACATTTTTGTCCCTTTTCTGCTCTGACTCCCAAGGATATCATTATGACCAGTGTAACAGGCAGAGGGATGACTGTACAGAGTAGTAGAGCCAGAACCTTAAATGTACAAGGCTATCACAACAGCTGAAGCACGACATGCAGACCTCAGCTATTCCAGCTTATGCACAGGATCATGACCCTGAGTTTCAAAGAAAAGCAATTCTGTTGTGTCACAGTAGAAACACACAATTAACTCAACAGATTTAATCAAATCAGAAAACTTGGACAATTACTGCATTTAAGTAGGCCAACGTAACTCATGAGTTTGTCTTAGGCCTGATGAAAACTTGCCTGCGTAAGGTCTTTCACGAAGATTTTAATTAACAACAGGTTGTGGTTAGATGCATAGACATTGAATTAATGGTAAGTAAAATCGCTAAAATATCAAAAGTTAGTGATGAAAACACAATTTCTACAAATAAAAGTATACATGAACAATTTAACATTGGTTGCTGGAAAACTATAATCTCTTGTCTTGATCATTAGACTTCCTTCACATATTTCAGTCATATCCAGATTTTTGTACCGTAACAAAGTATAAAGGGGTCTTTTAAATGTGGATGATTTTCTTATACCTTTTTGATGGGAATAAAGTCCAAATGTATAACAGTGTGAACAATGGGAGGTATTTAGACATTTGTAAGGACTTATAGATGAAAACAGGAATTTTTTAAAGTAATTTTTTTAGTTTAGAATTTGACAAATCTCATGAGCCATAGTTACAACTGGGAGGGCCTCTCCATTTGCCATTTGACATAATAGGAAAGGTGCTGTTGTACATATCTTTATTTTGTAAATATCTCTGCTTATCTTTGTGATCCACTCCTGTTGCATAAAATTAATAAGGGTTAGCCCTTAGAAACATCCACTGGTAAATCCTATACCTATCAAGAGTAAATTACTGAACACGTAACATTAAATGTGGCCTCTAAAGGTCATCTGATCTGAACATCCAGTCTCCACTATCAATGCCTTGGTTTTTATCCCCTTTCTAAATTTTAATTTAAATAAAACTATCGAGGAGTGTAGTATATTCCATAGGGTTTGCATCCAAACAGCCTTTTATGTATACAAAATCAGGACTCCTTCACCCTGAATAAATTCTATACCTAATGTGAGACTCCTAGTCCTAGGTGTATTTGGAGAGGTGTTTAGTTCTGAAGACCCAATTAAAGCTGTAATCTTGAGACATTTCAACCCTAAGACTCAGGAAAAAAGAAAAATGTTTGATGGTGCTTTGGGCCCATCTTTGGTTTTGCTGATTTATACATTACTCCTATTTTGGCAAATGTTCTGAGCAGTAATGGAAAGATTGGGAATTACATGTAAATTTCAAATACCAAGGGACAGGCTTGGAATAGATGCTTTGCTTATGGTTCCTGAGCAATTGCCAAAGATAATATGTTATGGGTTTCTCAAGCCAAAAAAAGAAAGAGGACAGTGGGAAGTGAAACGTACAGAGTAAATTAGTGTGAGAGATGATTTCTGCTTGAGTGCTAGTTTCAGGGATACCTTGAGTCCCTGAACTCTGGGCACAGCAGGAATACACACAGAAGTGAAACTGCTGAAAACCACTTATGCAGAATTATTGATTTCATGGAAAAACAACCCACATAGTTATGAAGAAAATAAGCTGAGAATTTAACATTTGGGCATTTTGCCTCACCGTACTTGCCATATACTAAGCCACGTAGAATTTTGGGAAAGAATCTGACATGATATTTTGTTCTTAATTTTATTTTTAAAAAACGAGGCAGAAAGATTTCTGGTGTCATGTATATGCAATGGGCTGCTTTTCTTTAGCCATCTGTTGTAGGGAAAATGATATTTTGCTCTTCCGCTGTATGTGAGAATTTGTGGCAAATTCTCCTTGCCACCTTCCTATGTGAATCAATTAAAAGCATTGTTAGAATAGGCTGATGATCCATCAACCTCCAGAGTGGCAACAGCCATAGGATCTACATCAATTCCCACTACTGGGATGCTTGCCTGAACCCCAGACCAAATAACTTCAGACTGAAAGGGAGTAAATATATATATAGTCCTTACAGCAGTAAGCTAGAGCACAGTAAACTGTGCACTTAAGGAAGAAAATCCCAGTTTTTGCATCTAATTCCACTGCACATATCTATCAAGGATCCTACTTTTTTTTCAGTAAGCTAGTAGTACATGTACTGAACCAATGAGAATTTTTTTAATTGAAAACTGAGTAGCTTTTCTTTTGAACATAGGGATATTCTTATTTCAAGAAAATATTTTCATAGGAGCAGTTTGGGAGACTACTACAAAATTTAGTGATACCAGTTAAAGTCCCACCACGGATGATGACAGATTTTGGAACAGGTTTCTACCCTCTTAATCCATAAAATGCAAAAAAAGAAAAAAAAAAAAAAAAAAAAAAAAAAAAAAAAAAAAAAAAGGGGGGGGGATTGCTTTTGGAAGAATTTGCACCAAAAGTAAGTTTTTTTTAAGTTTTAAATTTCCATGTTTTCAGATTTAGCTTCCCCTCCCCCCTCCTCTGGAAGTCAAGCTGGAAGAAAATTTGGAGCTTCTGGCAATCTTGAAGCATACAGTCCTTCATTGAAATACATCCTCCTGGCTGCTTTAACAGCAATGAAACCGTAAGAATATCTTATTCAGTGAAGAGAATTTTTTTCAGTCGAGAGAGAGGCACAGTTGGCTTGCAGTCTTTGAGTAGACCTGCTGAAAACCCAGGTGCTTGTGATTCTTTAAATGCCATGAAAGCTTCTTCCCCACCCATGCTGTCAAAACCAAATGACCCTCCAAAGAAGCCCAATCTACTCTATGATTTAAGCAAAACATTTAAGCCCCAAAACTGATGCATTTGCCTGGAGGAGTTACACTAGAACATTTTCAAGCAACCCCACTCAGAATCAATCAGACTGTCATGTCAAGAAAATTGTCAGAAAATGAGAAATGTATCTATGAGTAAATACAGCTGTTATTTCTCAAAAGACATCCATAATACATAAGATTTTTTATGTCTTTTTGTCTCTACTGATTTTAACAGTGGTTGGAGGCTATTTTTCAAAATGTAAGCATTATTGTACTTGTAGAGATCAGAAAAGCAGAGTATACATCTGTTCTTATATTGCATTTGACCTTTTTGGCCAAAATAATTAGATTGTCAACATTAAAAACATCTTGATCAAAGTTTAGGAGCATACAGAAATACTAGGTATTGCTGACAGTTCAAGATCCTTTATCAACCAACAAAAATGGCATTATGCTCCCTGAAATGTTATTAAAGTAAAATACACAGTTGACTTTTCTGAATAAAATTTTCCACATCAATATTGAAGTTTCCCTAGTCAGGTGCTAGGATGATTAATAACTGAAATGCCTATCTGTCTTCAGGGTTTTTTTATCTCACAGGCTGTGTCTCTCAAAAATATTGGTATGAAAGATGCCCTCTAATTGAAAGAATTGGGCAACTACTTTAAAGTTTAAGTAAATGTGCCCTTTTTATTATTTATTTTCAATACCACATTCACAAACTAATTATTGAGGTAATGTTTTTAAAAATAATTTTAAAACCATGGAACATGCTGAAAACATTTTAGCAAAGTCTAGCATAGTAACAGACATTAATATATGAAGCCTGCAAGTTTCCTTTAATTCTATTTTATCCACTTACCTTTTATACTATTTAAAAAAGATATTACATTGAAAGTTAGAGTGACATTATTCTGTTACAATTGTAAACCTATTAAAATCCATTTTTTCCTTATACTTTCTGACATAACACACTTTGCTGAGCTTCCAATTTTGACTGGGTTTTTTGTTATAACCTTAACATTAACTTGTACTTTGAAAAGTTTAATTGTTTTATGCAAAGAAAATAACCTCCACTGGGAGAGGCAGTCATGTAATGCAGTGAAGACCTGGATTTTCATTCCAATAATTTAATTGTATCTACAAATTCAGCCAAAAGTGAACACTCTGTGGAATTAATGAATCTATTTTTATATTAGACCTACTTATTTGGTGTTCAGGGCTGGTCATATTTTCATTGAACTTTTGATCTGGATTTAGAAAGCACTGAAAACATTTGTAATGCCAGATAACAGGCTCAATCTATCAACTTACTAATACAGTATGGAAAGGACTTTACAAAATTGTTATATCTCTATTTCTGGAGTGCAATGCCATTACTTCTGTCAAATTGCATATCACTTGAATAAAAGGTGATTTAAAGCATCTATATTAATATTAATCTGATTGAAGTACACAGACTAGGGGAACCTTCAAAGGCTTAGTAAAATAGCTTTCATCTCAAATAAGTCTGTGGCACAGAATGTTTTCTGTAAACAGGTTTTGTGGTTTTTTATAGCTTTCAGGTAACAGACATTAGTGAGTAGCATGTAACCACATCAAGAGTAACTTACCGTAAATAAAAAAAGTTACAGCAAAATACCACGTAAGAATACATGAACAGTTTGATCTCTATTTGATCACATAAAAAGCCCTCATGTGGGTGAATATCAACATATTTGTTTAATACGACTGAGGAAAGCATAGAAATAAAATGTTTCTACTGCTGAAAATTACATTGTCTTTAATCTTTAAGTGAAATATATTTTATTCATTTTTACACAAATCTAAGACGATATTTTGAAAATTGACAGTGCAGAGCAGCCCATATTTAGGAAGGGAACCCTGCCTGAAGGCAGGATTTCTAAATCTCTATTTATCTGATTATTTGCTATATGTTGAAATAGCTGGTTGCTTGACAGTGGAAGAGGCTGGTTGTGAAGCAGCTCCGGAGGTCATATGGCTCTGTACCTTTTGCCTCAGGGTGTATGTACACTGAAGGACAAAGGACTTGAGTTGGATCCAACTGGAGTTGCTCAGGAACTGGAGAAAGTGTAAGAGAGCAATACAGTTCAGAATATTGCTGAGAATCAGATCATTAGTGCCGCCTTCAGATGGAGTCAATTTGCCTGGCTGCTAACTACCAGGCTAATCCAGTTTTACTGACGCCCATAGTTGTACTCATATCCTTGACTTCCCTGGGTAAATATGCCAGTAGAGCAGGTAATCTTTACCATAACACTGAATTTGTTCAGTACAGATAGGGCCAAAAGAGTGATTTTAAGAAAAAACTTATGAACTTTGATTTGTCGCTAAAAGTGAATTAAAGAACCAATTAAATGTCCTGAGATTAAGGAACAAAATTATTTCCTTTTCAAGGAAAAACTACTACTATAAAGCAGCTCATGCCACCAAAGTCTCAGCAGTGGGGCAGTTCAGGAGAATTAATTTCTTTGGAATAGGTAAGGTACCAGTTGTTACATCAAATGCTTATTTTCACTGAAATGAAGTGAAAAAGCTGAGATATTTGAGACAAAAAAATAAACCTGTTCTGAGTTTATGCTAAAATGCCTCCAATAATCATGTGTCGTAAGGGAACTAGACCCATGCAGTAACATTACTCAAAAAAGAAGAGGGTATCAATGTCCATGAGATGTCATGAGATCCCACCTCGAATACTGAGTACAGTGCTGGTGACCCTAACTTAAGAAGGACATGGAACCATTGGAACAAGTCCAGAGGAGGGCCACAAAGTAGAAAGGAGGGCCGGAGCACCTTCCATATGAAGACAGGCTGAGGAAGTTGGGATTGCTCAGCCCAGAGAAGAGAAGGCTGCATGGACACCTCTTTGCAACATTCCAGTACTTGAAGGGGGCCTAGAGGGGGGCCAGAGGGGGATTCTTTGTCAGGAAATACAGTGATAGGACAAGGAGCAATGGGTACAAATAGAAAGAGGGGAAATTTAGGTTAGATATTAGGAAAAAATTCTTTACTGTGAGGGTGGTGAGACACTGGAACAGGTTGTCTAGGGAGGTTGTAGATGTCCCAGCCCAAATCCAGTTTGGATAAAGCCTTCACCAGCCTGGGCTGGTGGGAGGCGTCACTGCCCATGGCAGGGGGTCAGGAATTAGGTGATCTTTAAGGCCCCTTCCAGCCCTTAGCATTTTGTGATTCTATGATCCCACAGATCTGTGCTCAATTCTGTATGAAATAAACACTATTGATAATAATTTTAAACAATAGTGCAAAATGACTGTCACTTGTAAAGTCTCTTGAAATTTTTAGTCTTTCCTGTTTTGTCTGGTATGGGGAGTTGTTTGTTTTTAATTGAGATGTACTCCTTCTCTATTAGAGCACTTTCCTCATATCTGTCTTTTTCTTGATGTTTTTATAATCCCCATAAACTAAAAACAGGTTAAAAAAAAAATCAGAACACCCCCCTCCCAAGACTCCATTTCTCCTGTGATCCCTCAGTATGTAAGCAAGAGCAATTTTTTATCTCATTTACGTGATGTGTGCTTTAAGTTTGGGTCTTTACATAGATAATAAGGCCCTTTTGGCATTTTTCTGCTAGGGACACTAATTATGGTGAAATTCCCAACTCTTTGAAGTATCTCCCTAAGGATACAAATCCATCTTGTGTTAATAGGGTTTTAAACTTTATGGTTAATACTGTTTTCTTAGATTTCCTAAGGAGCTTTCAGGTAAATCTTACTGGCAGCAGATTGTTGCATGAACTGTAGATAAGCACTTTACAAAGACTGTACTCATAAACCATAAGTAGTTGTTTAGATCTCATGTCAATATACACTATTTGGCCAGTTACATTTTAAGCTGAAACCCTGTAACCAAAGCCCATTAAAAAAAAAAAATCCATTCCTGTCAGCTACTTTGTTAACATAGGTTGAGTGGGATAATTTGCACTCATTCTACTAAATAAAAATATGGGAAATGTATGATCTGATCCACTCAAAACTGCAGAAGTATGGTGAGGTCAGCAAACTCAATTTTTACCATAGCTATACAATGAGGGACAGTCTTCAATCATCTTGTTAGACACCAATGACAATTTAACTGAGAATAACCATTTTACCATTGTTAAAAACTAATTGTACTATTTTGATTCATGTGTAACTCCCAGCAATTAAATTCTTCCAGGCTGTGGCTCAAAGAGAATCAAATGTCTCCTGGATTCCTTTGCAGTACCTCTACATTATGTAGCTTTACAGGAGAAGAAACTGATCTGCAGAAAGACTGATATGATCAGGACTTGGAATAAATGAAGAAATGTAAATTTTTATTGCTAGACTTAATTCAGTCATGTTTTTCCTGCCTCCTGTAATCAAAGAGTTTCTTCCACTTACTGTGTAATACAGAACAAATCTCTTATACAATCACCTCATCTATGCTTTCTCACTGATTACTCTGTACTTCCATCTGTTGAAAAGATATAAATATTACAATCCTGTATTTGCCTTGGAACTTATTAATATTCTTCCACAACTCACTGGAAGTTTAAAAAACCTATCTTTTTTTTGCTTTTTTTAAACCTGTATTTTCCCCAGTCCTCCATATATTTCTGTGAAGGCAGATCTCTGGAGAAATCAATCAGCTTAAGAGTGGAACAAGTTCTCTGCGTATTGTAAATTTTTAGTGTTCAGGACATTGACTGTGATAACATGTTTATGATTGGTTTAATTTGTTTCTTGTTTAGTCACTTGCTATTTAAATTTTGTAGAGACGTGCTATTGAATTTGGGAAACTGAGATGAGATTGGGTCAGCTTTAAGAATTTTCTGACCTTTAAGAGGAGCTTGACACACATCCTTTTCTTTATCTGAGCTTTTAAGACATTCATAAAAGAACTAGGGAAGGAAAAGGGGTTAGGAGAAGGCCATGAAGACCCAAGTCTGAAATGCAATAAAAAGGTAAGGAAGTGAATGAATAAACTGTTCCTGAATTCTCCTGTCTGCCATAAATTGTCTATTTCCCATTTGCTGATGTGGAGTAGTTCACAATTTTAAAAGCTCCCAACATGTGAAAAAAAATTAAGATAACAGACCATTCCTAGTTCTTCAGAAGGACATAGTAATAAATAATCACAGGTTCAAGTAGCACAATTCATGCTCAAATTTGATTGCGTGGTTTACGTTCCTTTGATGATTTTAAACTGATTTAGTTAATGGTCAGTATTAAATATAAAAAAACAATTTTTGACTCATGAGCTTGGTGATTTTGGAATTGTGCTCTGTAGTCTATTAAAAGTAATTTTAAAATAAAGTCTTTTGTCTGTTATCTTGGATTTGCTTTATATCCTAAAACACTTGATAAATGTTTGGAGTTATTATTTTAATAAATTAGAAAATCACCTCACAAAGTAATAGCATTCTCATTACAACAAATTGATAGTAGCGGTCAAGCATGTAAGATACAAACAATAGTGTCTATTCAGACATTAATATAGTATCTGTTAAGGCAGTTGTCAGTAGTGTCTGTCTCAAGCTTTGCCTGAAGAAAATACCATTGTACACAGCTGTAAAGACTATGACAGCCTGTGTAAAAGTAATATATATTCCTAAAAAAAAAAGTAAACTGTGTAATATATTTCAGTTATGAAATTATCTGCTTAACTTGGGCTGCACCATAATAAAGCATTGCTTAAAAGGCTATTAAGTAAGAAAATTTTCTTTATGCACCATGTGTCCAATATTTAGGCTAGTCTAAGTACTAGGATACTTGCCCGTATTGATGAAGGCAGTTTCTCTGATTCTTTATCTGTCAGATTAATACTTAGCATTTTATACATTTAATAATATATAAATGTATAATATTATATAAATTCCACATTTTCATGGGTTTGTGAAACAGATGCTCTCCTATGTGGAAACTGACCAATTGTGCACAATTTAAAGAAGATAAGTTAAGATCATAGTATTTGCTACTTTTGTTCTCAGTGATGCTGGGGTGAGGAACAAGAGACTTAATTGGTACAGACCTTTGCAAAATTACATTTGTTAATGTTATACTCAGTTTGACCTGTTTACAATGAACTGCTGCCTTTGTATGCTGCCTCGTTATATGGGGAGATTATTGATGGTGAAAAGGGTTTATCAGCATATCTGTACCTAAAATATGTGATCAGAGTTTAAAATATCAGTTCAATTCTATTTCATTTAACAAATGAAAACTTTGTGTCACCTTAATTCTAAAGTAATGCTTGTTTAAATAATAAAATTATAACACAGTTTTAGAAATATAGACTATCATAAAATAGATTTTCTAAACATGAATAATGTCATTGGTAGTTAATGATTGTAAATTCAGTTCTCAATTTTTATTCTATCTGCCCAAAAATGGAGAAATACAGGCCAAATGTGGATGGACTGAATAGGTTCAGAATAGTATTTTAAATAAACTCATTAAACTACAAATTCTGTGGGATGTCTTATTCACTTTTCTGTTTTGGAAGTGAAGAATAGGGAAGTTGAGTTAAAATGGCACTAATCAGGGTGTAAGCAGGGCTTCTTTATGCAGTCTTTGACTTTGCAAAATCTGTATGGAATCCCAGTGGGTCTTCTAAGGCAAGGCACCCTCATCCAGAAAAATTTAAACCAGAGAGTTCTTGAAAGAGGAGAGAAATTAATGTTCTCAGTGACACATATAGTTACCTTTCAACATATCGAAGGTTTGTTTCTATCCCTACAATTACGTCATTCTTCTAAGAATAAAATTTTGCCACCATTCTTGGATTTCCAGCATTACAGTCTAAAACAACTGATGTAATTTCTGTTGGATACATTCTTTGTTTCACAGAGAAGACCACAGAGGAATCATCTGGCAATCAGTAGAATATATCTTGTCTTTGTGTTTGCTGAATCAAGAAAAAGCCCTATTGCGTACTTCAAGCTCAACACGCTTTACTGATATAACACTTCCTGTACTCAGATAAGAACACTTTTTCTGCACAGAGGAATAATTCACAAGCTCACCATTCTCATTTCTGTTGGCTGTTGTCATATGGCAACCTGGGACAAATGATGAAAATATAAAAGGAACACCCAAGCAGATCTCAGCTGCTAAACAGTTCTAAGGAGTTCATTCAGTTTTCATAGCAGCTTTGTAGAAGTGGGTGATACAAAGGGTAACTGTTTTGTTCATGTTGATATAATTATGAGAGACTGACATTGATTCCTCACTCCATGCACAGCAGTATCACTGTGTTTTGTCTGCGTTTCCCATTGTGAAAATCTTTGTGTTTGAGGATTTTTTTCCACATCAAAAAGAGTTCACAGAATGCTTCATGTGGTTTATCAATAAAAGCTGCAATCTATGAGGTTTTATTTTACAAATTTGTAGTAAAAAGACATTAATCAAGATATAAATAATGAAATCTGCATCTGCTGTTTAGCAAAAATATTTATTTATACTCCCTCAATTAAGAACAAAACTCACAATTTGAGGAATCTATCTGGGTAAAGAAGAACATAATTTTACAATGTAATGAAAATAATGTTCTTATTAAGGACAAACTCATTACTGTGAAGGTGCTGATTGACGCCACAAGCCTTGATCCTCTACTAAGCATTTCCAAATATTCAGCTCATTATTATCCTTCCAAAAGAAGAAATCTTACTGTGTTAATCAGTTCACTTTTAAAATATGACTTCTTCTAAAAACAAGAAGCAAAGAAAACACCCTATTAGTAAGACAAAAAAATGGAGTGAGGGTTTTATTCTCTTGAGTGACACAAACACACAGCTTTAAAGGTATGTCCATGGGTTCTGGATGCCTGCTCCTTAGAATCTTTGTTGAACATTGTATGATGTTGATTGGCCTGCAAGGGTGGTCTTTTATCTTTTGACAAATACTCTTCAGTGATTTCTTTTCTTTTAATTGTTTCCTTACTGATCACCCTGCCAGCCATTTATTTATTTTAACTTCTTTTCCCTCATGTGATAACATTTTCATTTTTAGGGACAATGGGACAGACAATGTAAATTATTTCTTTTACAGAGGGGATAATGTTACTTTAAAAAACCCCAACAAAACAAAACAGAACAAAACCCAGAACACAACCTTCTCTAAATTTTCCTCTCCAGCTCTGTCCATAGTCACTAACTGGCCATGACTGTGTTATTCTTACAGAGGTTCCTTGTTTCTGTAATTCTAGATTTGTTATTGCTTTACTTTTTCTATTGAAACATCTTTCCAAAAATTTATAAAGTGTTCATTCATTAGTCTTCAGTTTTTCTTTGGGGGAGTTTTCCGTTGATGTTGGCTCTGCATAAGCCTTTATAAAATTTTCTTCGAGTATCATGAGTACCATCACTGCTCACAGCCCAGCTGACTGCCATTTCATTGCAGTTCCTTTTCCTACATGAGAAAAGTTATTCAGTCTCTCAACACCTGACTAAATGGCACAAGCACCTAGGAGAGATCAAGTTTTAAACAGCGATGTGCTGTTAATTATTCTAAGAAGTAGACTTTCCACATCATAGATTCCTGTAAGCCTTTTGTAATTTTCAAGGAACAGTTCTTATTCCTTGGCTTGTCTAGAAATTGGCTGATGAGTTTGCTGCACTGTTGGCCATAGAACTGCTTCTGAGACCATCTTGAGGCCAGGTTGATGTGGGGCTGGTGTGTCATCCTTATATCATCCTGAATGATTTTTCTTTCTGGTAATATTGTAATCTGAGGAATTTCTACATAGTTTTATATGGGCAATTAAGGCCCTATACAAATTCCATGAATGAGATAGCACCCAGTTTGAAGTGTAGATCTAACTTGATACAGATAAACTATTCCTTGCTCTTTGGTTAGTTTCTTTGATTTTCTTGGGGTTTTTTTTCTTCCCACTATAATAGAAAAACTAAATCCATGTAGTCGGTAAGTAACATAGCTGATGATTTCTTCCCAAAGATTGTAGCAGATAAAATTCTCTTTCTTTGTAGTGTTAAATGTACTTGGAAAAGACTCACAAAAACATATCTACAAACACAATATTGACTTTTTTTTTTTCTTTTCAGAAATCTCATTCAGTTTTTCATGAATAATACTGGAAAGAGATATGCCAAGCTAACAGAAAATATTTCAAATAACCAGCAGGCATCACATAAAGATAGGCAACGAATGACAAACAGGTTGTCTTTTTTCTATCAAGAATTATACTATCTCTCTACATGAACCTCTTTAACACTCAGAATCCTAATTATTTTTGATTTTTATATTCCTGTGGTACTGAGTTTAGTCTACTTACTGTGAATTAGTACATTGATTATTTATGCACCACTGATCTTCTCAAATCACCTTTTTTAATAGCACAGAATCATAGAAAATCCCAAGTCAGAAGGGACCCATAAGGATTATTGAGTCCAACTCCCTGCTCCTTGCAGAACTGCTTAAAATAAACCTTATGGCTGAGTGTCATCCAGCATCAGTATGGTATTTACAGTTCTCAGTTCGCAGCAGAATGTTTCCCCTGATGAACAGCATTAAATTCCTTTTGTTTCTCTTTCTTTTCTTCCCTCCTGTGAAGTACGTTAGTAAAAGTATTAACATTTTAAGATGAAAAATTAGTCACTGATTTGTATTGACAAGAGTATAGATAAGACTGCACAATACTTATTCCTGTGTGGCCTGACTGTAAGTGGGTCATGACAGTGTCTGAGGAGCAATTCCGTAACCTGAGAATGAAGTATCTATAAAAACCCACTTAGGCAGAAGTGGTTTTCCACCTGAACAGGCTGTTTTGTTTTGCTAGTATAATGTAACTACCAAACCACAATACAGCAGAAGTTCTAAAATAGTTGTGCTCCACTTGAGCATTGCTAATGACATAAACACCTCTGGTTTTGTCCCAGCACAGACATCTTTGCATCCTGCAGTAGAGTTTAGCTGAGAAATGCCCATAGGATTTGAGTACTATATTTCTGGTGTCATTCAATTCTGTCTTTGTAAATGTCCTGCTAAGACACTAAGTAAGAACTGATGACACATTTACCCACAAAGTTTTAGTAACAAAGTGCTGCAATGCCCAACTCTTTAGTGCCTTGCCTCTAAAAATAGGCACTTAAATTCCCTATTGTTTTGCATTTTGTTATATGTTCTCGATTATATTGGAAGGAACTGAGGAAGTCACACACTTTCTAGGAAATATTTATTGCTAGATAGTAAGGAAGATGTACTTTTACGTTCTTCTCTCCTTTTGGAAGTTTTTTCTTTTTATAAACATGGGTGCTTAAGTTATAGCTTGAGTGGAAAGCATGTTTATGTTTCCTTTCTAGGTTTAGCTCTGACCACCTTTTAGAACACAGCAAGATTAAGGGAATTGAATTGGCATCTGTTAAAGGGTTTATTCAGTTGTAAATAAACAAACAGCAGCAAGATACTTGGACATACAGCAACAAAAAAACCCAGCTAACCAAAACAAAAAAAAACCACCTAAATCCTGGAAGTATGTCTTTACTTAGGATTGAAGAATTAAAAAATATTATTTCCAACAGAAAATGACATAGCTGAGCTCTGTGGATTACATATGATGACTATTTCAGTAGTTTCAACATTACTGATCATGACTGAAAGCTGAAAACAAACTATGACAAAATTAACTGCAAGCTGTTCCAGCCTTAAGAGCAGCAATGAGACAAAGAAGGATTTTCTTTTCTTGCATATAGTAACTCACTCTAAAATTACACAGAGCTGACACAGAGTAAAGAGAAAGAATATTTTATATAAGAAACAGAGAAAGAAAAGCACAGTTGAGAGAACTGTAGTTTGTGTGACTTGTTTCCAGAACATTTGGCATTATTTTTTGGCATTATTAAGAAGCAGTAATGTAACTTGAACTGCTACATGCAGTGAGGGGTATGCGACTATTAACAACAAATACCTCCTTAAATATGTCTTATGGTGGAAATATTTTTATTTATTGCTGACATCATTGACAATGTTTTCAATTGAAAATGTTAATTAAATAATATCAACAGTTATCAAACTGTTGTCCAGAAACAGTGTTTTGGCAACATTAAGAAATGTTTTAAAGGACACAATTTCTGTACTTGTCACACTAATTGCATCCTATTTGGGCTGTCTGTCATAGAGTTATCTCCCAAATTATGTAGTAATGAAAGATTAGCAGTCTTTTAAATTTTTTTTCCCTTTTTAAAACTGTGTAAAATCATGGGTCAGGCAAAGTTTAAGGATTGCTTGAAGTGCTACTACAAATTTAAATGATCTGACTTTCCAAAGCTTGCCTGGCTCTAAGTCCCATATACATTCTGCTCCCTGATGTAGATTTTTCCCTGTATGTTTACTTTCTAGTTAAAAATAAGCAATATATTAAGCTATTATTTTTAATGGAAGCTATTATAGCTTTGGAACTTAGGGGAAATTAAATGCATAATTTCACCTGTGCAGATAATACAAGCAAATCATGCCACTCCTTGAAAAAGCAGTTACAAATTATTACCAATTTAGGGCCAGTGAAGGAGCTACTTAATGTTGACTTCTGCTGTTTGTAAAAGCCAACAAAATATATCAAGTTTATAGGGGGTTATTATGGATCATTGTTGGTAGTAAAAAGTCAAGTCTTTACTTTTAAATTTCTGGCACAATTGTTTCACAATCTGCAACTTAGTAAAAGCAACTGTTTTGTTTCACAAAAGCAACTTAGCTTTTTTTACACTGGACCACTCCTAACAGCTGCTGACACTGTCCTCAATATGATGCAAATTAAGCTAACGTCTCAACGACATATTTCTGAAACCAGTCCTAGAAGAAAAAAAATCTAATTTCAGATATTTTCTAAATTCCAGAATGTGATATTTGCTGATAATTTATCCACAGTATACGTATTTGCATATGTATATATATGTACACATATATATACTGCCAGATTCCTGGTTAAATCACATTAATTTTGTCCAGATTAAAAATAATAATAATAAAAAAAAAGTTAAGAAAAAAGCCAAACAAAAAACTTCAAAGAAATATAGATATATCAACCTAAGATATCTAGACAAAGTAGGTTATAAGTGGGCCATCCTAAATCCAGACCACAAGAGTAGTGCCCTCTCTGTTTCATTCAAATTCTGCATTAACTATTTGTATTTATACCTATTTGACTCTGTAGTAACTTGGAACTGAGGAAAAATGTTCTCAAAACTGGTTAGGAGATACTAGCAAAGTGTACCAGCCTTACCACACAGACACTCCAGGAGACTGGTAAAGAAAAAACAAACCCAAGCATACCAATTGAAAGGCATTCTTTGCATAAAGCTGAAGTTTCTGCACAGAACTGAATCTTTGAACAAGGTGGTTTATCATTGTCCATATGTTGAAGGGCACTCGCAAAGTTTTCTCAGGCTGGGTGGGGTGAAACTTCCTGCACATCTTCACAGGGCCTGCTGCTCCTGTCCTAAACTGCATGCAAAGCACCTGAGTGATCATTCCTGAGCCCACAGGAACAGCTCCTACTGACTATTTACAAGTACCTCATCTGTGCTTCAGACTAAATGAGCTTAGTTATATCACCCGAATGAAAAATTAATTTATTGTTTAAAAATGAGTCAGGCATATAAATAATGTAAACATAAACACGATTCTCTTTCTGTGCTTTGTCTTTTGTTTCCCTCTAAATGCCTTATTTCTGTCATTCATTAAATAACAATAACTGAAAATTAATTTCATATCAGCAAGCATTTGGATGGGAAAACCTTTATTGTCTGGTGCTAAATAAGGTTATTAAGGCATCAAATAAGCTGGCTTTCTTCCCACTTTTTGGTGAACAGATGCACAGAACAAGGGAAACAAAATACATAAATTAGCATATCAGATGTTAATTTTTTTTGTAGCCTAAAATTCCATAGATATGTGTTTTATGCAATACTGAACTTTTGGAGCTGAGGGGAGAGGATAATTTTTTTGGTTGGTTGGTTGGTTGGTTGGTTGATTTTTTTTGAGCCTAGATAATTAAACAGAAAAAGTTATAATGCCTCTATGACCCTTGCAACATTTGGAATTATGTGTAGAAGAAATTAACAAATACGACATCAAATTTATTTTGATATGTAAAGCAAAGAAAATTTCTAAAGTATTTCCTTGTGTTTGATAACGTTAATTACACAAAAGAAAACCCAGTCTCCATAGGGTACTATTTTTAGTGCATTCCCATTGATACGAATGAGGCTAGAAGAAGTAGAAGTAGAATATAATTCAATAGCTCAAGGGCCAGGGTCATACACCTGGGGACTAAGAACAGTTTCTACTAGAAACTGAGATCTTATCATTTGGAAAGAGAGGAAGACAAAAGCCTCAGATTATTAGGTGACCATGAACCATCAGTGCACTATGTCTGGAAAAAATGCAAATTTGATATTGTAAAGTACATCAAACATGGAGTTTTTTGAGCAGTGATAAGATTTTCATGTTACTGTGATAGACATTGATGAAGCATATACAGGAGTGATCAGAGGAATAAGGATGAAGTAATAGAGAATGATTTGGAATAAAGTTGCTTAAAATTTTGCTCTCCAGTGGGAAATAAAAAAGAGTGACAAGGCCGAATTTGAAAGTTTTTCCTGAGAGCTTACCTTCACACATCTAAATGGATCATGCAAGTGTGATCTTCGATGGAATGAGACTACAAGGACACTGAATGTTTGCTACTGTGGTTGTCTTTGTTTCTACACAGAACTAAGAAGTACAGAAATAGACTGAGACAAACAGTATTCCTGCATAACTTAGATATCATATAGAATTCTTTATTCATGACAGAATTTTATGTGGGAGTTATCAAAGAAGCAGATGTTCTGAAGATTAGCAAGGGCCACTGGAAACAGTCACTTCATAATAATTCCTATGACAGAACATGTACACAGACTTATCATTAAAGAACCCAGCAAACTATGCATACTGGCTCCAAAACTGAGACAGTATTTTCCAGTTCATATATTAGTAGGGATACAAATTGTCCTGTGGAAAAAAACAAATCTTAAAGGTAGAAAAAGAGGTACAGAACACAGACAGAAAGAGTAGTACAGAAGAGAAAGAATAGAAAAAATAGTATTTTTCTTCAGACAAGGTAAATTTTTTTTTTTTTTGGTTACATAATGTACAGGACACTTATCTGAAATAACGGAATCAGTTAATTTTCTTTCAGTAAAAAAAAATTTAAGCCAAGATTGCCGTGTTTCCAGCCCTCTCAAAAATCTTTTAAAAAGCTGTCATGTATCCATGCAATATTCATGTAACAAACTAGGGATACATGTGGTTAAGGCACTCTGGGATGTGCTCAAATGCAGAAGAAATTCCTTTTCCACTTCTCTTAAATAAAAAACTTATGTGAAAAGAGTAGAAAATTACTTTCTTCTTATATGAGGGGAAAAAATGTACAGCTCACCTCTCCTGCCCAGAGAAGTTGTGGATGTCCCATCCCTGGAAGTGTTCAAGGCCAGGTAGGATGGAGCTCTGAGTAACCTGATCTAATGAAAGGTGTCCTTTCCCACAGCAGAGGGGTTGATCTTTAAGATGCCTGCCAACCCAAGACATTCTGTGATTCTATGATTCCTTTGATCTTATTGCGAAATTTCTAAAAGTAGAAATTAATGTCAAAAAGTGGTTTGTTGTTGGGTTTTTTAATCCCATCTTGAAAATATTTCTTCCTTCCATTGGAAAAGAAAAACAAACCCATAACAATGGAAGTGTTTCTAGTTGTACATATTCTAGACTGAAATGTATTTTTGACATCTTGGTTTTGTTACAAATATATAAACTTAGAAACTAAAAATGTCAGAAGCTGAGGAGAGGACAGAGCAAATAAAAACAAACTGAGGAATCTATTGTCCCAGACTGAATGTCCAATACGAAACATATTCTGGAAACAGCTACAAAGAGAATGTTTAGCTGTGGAAAAAATTTGCAACCTTATGAAATATAAATACTGTGCTAAAAAAGTATAATCTGGTTCACATCTAATACTGGAAGCTGTACAGACACAGTAGATGACTATGAATTCAAGGAATCTGGGCTACTGATAGGCCTGTGGTGGGCTCACCCCAGCTGGGATCCAAATGCCCACCAAAGCAACTCTATCCCTCCCCTTCTCAGCTGAGTAGAGGATAGAAAATGCAAGAAAAGGCTCCTTGGTCAAGACAGAGAAAAATCACTCACTGTTGTGGTCAACACAGATTCAATGAGGGGAAATTAAGTGAATTTATTAGCAACCGAATCATAGTAGGATAATGAAAAGTGAAACCAAATCTTGAAAGTAGCTTCACTGATCCAGCGTGGGTCTCCCACAGGATTACAGGTCCTGCCCACAAACCTGCAGGCTTCTCATGGGGTCACAGCCTCCTTTGGGCCTCCACCTGCTCTGGCATGGAGTCCTTCACGGGCTGCAGGTGGGTATTTTCTTCCCCATGGACCTCCACGGAATACAGAGAGGCAGCTGCCTCACCACAGTCTGCATCGTGGACTGCTGGGCAATCTCTGTCCTGGTACCTGGAGCACCTCATCCTCCTCCTTCGCTGCCCTTGGTGTTAGATGGGCTGCTGCTCGCACATATTCTCTCTTCTCTCTTCTCTAGCTGCAATTGCTTCAAGAATGTCTTTCTTCTTCTTAAATAAATATCTCAGAGGTGCTACCAGTGTCACTGATGGGCTCAGCCTTGGCCAGCAGGGCCGTCTTGGAGCCAGCTGGCTCTGACTCTGTGAGACATGGGGGAGGTTTCCAACAGCTTGTCACAGAGAGCCCCCTGAAGCCCCACTCGAAGACCCTCCACTACCAAAATCTTACCATGCAAAACCATATAAGGCCATGCATGAAAAACAGGCTATGAAAAACGTACTGAGAAGGACATGTTTTCGGCTGATGTTTCTAGGAAATATGTTTGTTTGCCACAAATGCTAAACAAAAAAGATTCAAGACTGTTGGGGAATCTCAGCACAGTATATGGCAATCTCCCTGGCAGCCCCCAAAGAGATCAGAAAGCTGAGTTGTCAAGAGACTGACTTTCTTCTGGCACTGTCAGTTCAGCACAATACAGCTTGTAGTCCTTTACAGATGCTGATGGTGTGGATATTGAGAGTTGCTTGCCAGCAAAGATACAAGGCTGCCATGGAAAAAAGAAGGGCAGACTTAACACAGAAATAAAGTAAGCAATTATCTGGGAGAATAACATCCTCTCTGAGAAGGAATCCTGGATCTGCTACCTTCCTAATAATGGCAGAGCAAAGGAGGTGAGGCCACTTTCAGCTCCTGACATACATAAAGCCACAGACCTACAGGAAAGTACCCCTAGCACAAGGTGTAGGACCATCTCTTCTCCTGCCTTTCATACATGTGACCATCCCTCCATCTTTAGTCCCATGAAACACAGTAAGTGAAAGCTGGTATAGCAGCTGAAAATGTTCTCCCTTCAGTCTGCACTGTGCCCATTTTTTTGCAGAATTTTTTTCCCTCTTGAAGAAGGAATATATGGGTTCAAAATCCTTTAGCTGAGAAAGTAGTCTTCAGAATTTCAGAAATACACATCTAATAGGAGAGGTTAAAATTTATTTCTTTTACTACAGTAAGTTATTTCTGAATAATAGGATATCAGATCAAGCTGTCAAAAAGATATCCCCTTTAAAAATAATTTCTTCTAATTGGTAAGATTTTTGTTGCTCTATGGTGCTTATTTTTTCCACTCAGGTTATAAGCAATGCCAGTAGTCCTTCCACGTGCTGCAAGATTTGGCTGAGAGAAGGAAAATTTCTTACAATTGTAAACAAGGGGTAATGATAAGAAAAGCTGTCCAGCTGCATGAAGCAATTAGGTCATAACATGTTGGAGTGCACATTTCAGTGACAAGTACTAAAGCAATACTTCTTTCCCCTGATAAAGTAGGAAAGAAGTTTATTATGTTAACCCCGTGTGTGCATTGCTGCTGTCTCTGCTACTGATAATGTTACTTTAATACTCTTTTGAGTGGAAGGGTCTTTTTAAAGTGCTTTACAGATAGATTGAGTCAATTAAATCCACGTTTCTGATTAATAAATCATTGTAAAAACCTCTTGTTATTCTCTGGTTTACTGGTATAGTTCAGAACAAAAAATATAATCTTTGATTTGCAAATATGAGTTGGTAGCTATTTCTATCAGCTAAATAACTATTTTCATCTTGCACTCTGCTTATAATTAATGTTCAAAAGAAAATGAGAAAACCCATCTGAATGTCAGAAATGATCATTTAGATATAAGTGCTCCCCGGTCTGTTGCCAAACATTTGGAAAAATTAACGAAAACAGTAATACCTTGCTCTACTGGGAAAGTGGGTCTTTTTATCTTGAATTATAAGCTTATCTCAGTCATAAACTTAGATTCTATTTTGTAAGCAACAACAAAGTTTAATGGAGAATTCAAAATAAAAATTAATGATTTGAGAAGGAAAGAAGAATTTATTGGACTGAATTTGGTAAAAACCCTGCAGTTTTGGCTCCATAGATAGACTGTAAAATAAGAAGTTTGTTTATATAAAATAGAATAAAATGTAAACCAAGAGGAACTAAAATTCTGCATGGTATATACAAATACACTTCAAGACAGTGATATATCTAATTGATACCTGCAGGAAGTACTTTTAGGATAATTTGAATCATAGATGGAACAGTTCTATCAAGTTATCATGCAGTTCATCTTATTACTAATGAAGAATTTTGTTTTGATGCAGTCAGCATTACATAGGGTCTCTATCAGTTCATTAGCTCATTTTACTCATATACTTTGAGAAAACCAGACCCTGTCAACCCACCATTACTCTGATGTGTTGCATAGGAAACTATCTGTGAACAATCGTATTCATTAAAATGGTCTTATAACCTGATGGTTTCAATTGCTGCAAAGCTGCAGGGTGTTCCTGCTTACTGTATTGGCACTGTATGCATGAATGACACTGAAAATATCAGATATTTCTAGTACAGGCATTTATTCCATACTGATAAGGTACTCCAAGACAAGATCATGATCCAGGGAACTATCCACTTTTAACTGAAGAAACCTCACTCTTGTATGCTGTTTCTAGCATCAATTTATATCCAGACAGAATAGATACAAAGCAAGATTACTGTAGAACACAAGTTCAGTCTATCCCTTGGAGAATAAGAAACTCTCTGGCTCTGCAGCTTCCAGTGTTGTTCACACACTCACAGAACTGAATGAGAAATTTGGGCTGTTTTAATTTTTCAAGCAGTGACCCTTTTACCTCTTTTCAGTACTATTCTTGATTTTCTTCCACTTGCCAAATCCTTCTCACTCCTCTACGGAAGATAATCACAGGAGATTTTAGTAATACAATGGTATTGTAGGTTGTGCAACTGTAATGAAATCATTTCCATTTCATTAGTGGGTAATTTTAAAAAGAATGTAGGTTTTTTCCTCTTCATTCAAAGAATATGGAAAATTTGCATGATTAATTTGGAAATTTTTTTCCAGCTTTTTGCCTGGTTTGTGTTCTGTCCATGCTGAGTGCTCTTGTTGAGACCTCTCAACATCTACAGAGCATGAGGGGAATTTAATATTATTTTTAAAAGATGACATTTAAATGAATATTATTCCATTTGCTGTTACCTTAAAATTTTCTGCATTTGGAACCATTAAGTCCCTATCATGTTTTTTGCGTGTACCTCAAAAATCTTCTGGCCCAAACTTTTCATAAACTTATTTCTATAGAATCGCATGGCAATCTCAACATACAAACTTTTTATTTTCATCCTTCCTCATTTGTCATTAGGTAAAAAAGATTGAAAGATGTGATCACTCTAAGCCTCAAGTCACCTCACCTTGTCTGCTTTAGTCACTGTGATTCACAATGTATTCACAATCCTACTGCACAGTATAACACATATGTTATTAGGTGACAGTATTTTATATTTAAATTTATTTCCTTTATTATTTATTTAATTACAAGTTATTTCATCCACTATGTCTATCCTGTTCAGCCACTACATGCCTGAGGAACTTCAGAATTTGAATAACAGGAAAATAGCAAATACTGACAGCAGCATTTGCAGCCAAGCTACAAATTATAGTGAATAAAAACAACCTAAGTGAAGAACCTTTCAAAAACAAGTGGCAACAGGATGGCAGATTGTGGGGTGGTTAGTAGTGTAAAGTAGGTATTAAATTATCCTCAGATCTGAAGAGTCTCTGAATAATTTAGAATATCTGCTTTGGGCAGATGCTCAAACCATGAACTTGTCTGATCATTTGGATTCTATGTTGCCTATGAAAATTTTATACAATGTTTCAGTCTCAGAGAATACTTTTTGATATTTATTGTGTATTTCTTTATGCCCCCAATACTGTCCAAGCAGGTTATTTTTCACCAGATGACATGCAGTGCAAGAGCAAGGTGTTGTATTTATTTTGTAATGAAACAATGGTCGTAGCTATCAGCAGCATTATGGGAAATATTTCGGCTTAATCATTTGAGTTTCAGGGTTTAGGGATCTCTGGGTTTAGAGACAGCAGGAGCTCTGTTTCTTGACAGGTGTCTTCATTGTTCTAGCAATGTACAAATAAGATATATTTGCATTTTATCTAATGCAAATAGTTATTCAAATAGTTTCACATTAGGACTATTGAGCATACAAAATCTATATGAATTCTGCAGTAGTTATCCATTTTTCAGCCTATGTATGGTACAATGAAATAATTCTGTACTAGTGTTTTTCTAAATTAACAGAAGTTGGTGATTTGCTATAACACAGTTATCCCCTTCTTTTTGGTAAGAGCTAGCAACTGAATTAAAAATTAAAATTTTATTTAAATACTAAAAATAGGTGAAGATACTTTTATGGATTTTGATGTGAAGGAATAGGGGAAATGGTTTAAACTAAACAGAAAAGAGTAGCTCTTAAATTCCTGATTCTTTAAGACACTTTAAAAGATTCCTTTAATTAAATGGATGTAACATAATAGTCCTAAACTTATTCAGTGCAAGAACTTTTAGTAATGTGAGAAAAAAAAGTTTTGGTTAATCCCACACAAGTAATTTTAAAAAATTGAGGAGTCTGGGCCCGTTTCACTGCTTCATAGTTCTGCTTCTAAACTGATACCTTAAACCACAATACTTGAAGAAACAATGAATCGACTGGATTCTTTTATGCATCCTGAACTGTTTTATTATTATTATTATTATTATTATTATTATTATTATTATTATTATTATGTTTGGATTTAGGCTTGCCTAATTTTATTTTTTTTTAAAGCAAACCCAGAAACTGAAGTTACTGGTAAACTTTTAAACTGTTTCCTGGGGTGATTCTTGCAGTATGTTAGAATTATTATCACTGAAGTGTATATTGGTGTGTTTGTCAAAAACGTGATGGTGAGCACCACCCTCTTCAGGTAGTTGTCAGTGAAGGAAAAATTAAAAAAAAACCCATGTTTCTGTTGCTTCCAGACAATTTCCAAAGATGTCCTCAGTATGTGAAGGTCGATATTTGCCTTCACGGAGCAGCAGCAGCAGGAAAATTGAAAGCAGGAATGACATAAATAGGTAGAGATTATGCCAGTTAGTAAGGTTTTTCCTTTTTATAATTAATATTATTAAAACCGAAGATAATTGAAAAACGAAATAGATTTTAAAGTCACCAGTTCCACTTTGGAAAGAAAATATAAAGATTCTGGTTTGTTTGCTGCCTGAGACAGATTTTTCCTCCATAATTTGACATTTATTACCTTTCGAATTTGAATCTCTTTGATTTTCCTTAAAGAGGTACAAATGCAAATAAAACCAGGAATATCTACATTTAAAAGCTCTTACATTTCAGGATAAACTATGTCTAAATAATCAGTAAAGATAGTAAGAACAAGTTGATGCCTGAATTTTAAGATCCGTTAAATTGTCAAATGTTCTATATTTAGGTGTATCATTTTTTAATCTCTGAAAGTGTTTCCATACTTTCAATACCAAACTTCTTTAGCAAGCACTTCTTGAATTGACCTCACATAATGATTGTGTTGACAAGCTACTTTTTTTCACTAGATTGGCAGATACTTGTAAAAGTTTTCAGGTTTTTTTCAGTTATTTGTTTTATTCTTTTACAACCTAGTTTCCAAATATCCAGTCTTCAAATTAAGTATGCTTTGTGAATAACCTAATGTGGCCTGCTAACAAATCAAAGTTTAAACTCTTCCAGAGTTTGCTGAGTCTTTATGAAGGAAGTAAAGTCTTTATGAATCTGTCCTTCGACAGATAGGAAGGAATTTAGGAGCTGTATTAATAGTGGTGAAATATCATTATGTGAGCCATAACATGTAAAGTTCCATTAGGTAATATGCATCTTAATAATATTAAGCATTTTAGCATAATATTAAGCATAATTCAAAACTATTGGCACATAATGCTTCTTAGAAATAATAATCTAGTTTTTGTCAAATAATAGCGTTGGTAATACCAGTTGATGCAATTCTCTATTGTTAAAAATTATTTTATTTTATTTTATGCTTTTGTTCAAGTAATGGTGCAAAGTTGGTTAATAAGTAGTTTTAGGCACTAACCATACTTTGGCGTTGCCTTAGCAGTGAAAGAGGAACTTCTTTGGATGACTTCAGCCTTTGCTGGTTTCCAAATGATCCAGTTGGCACATGGTAATTTGTGTTGGGAAGTTAAAATCAGCAGATTATGATGCAAGTCATCCAATTTCCCTGTATACTATTGGTTATGAGGAACTAGTATCACTTAAGCTCTCCATGAGCCACTTACACAGCCTGTTGGATACAAGCACTCCATCTTAAACTAGTTATTCCTGCTGAAAAAATTAAATGTTTTTTAAATTGCACCACATTTATTTCATTATATGATAAGAATTCCATTTTATGTTCTTGCACCTCTTGGAAGTATGGTCATAAGATATTTGTATATATTTGTTGTTCCACATAACAAAAGCCACATAAATGTAATGGTGAAGGAAGTAATAAATCTACCTGAGTTTATGGCTTGGCCCTGTTCAAGTAGCAAAGTTAATACAAAAGATTTCTTCAAGCATGAAAAGGATAAAATGCGATAAAACTAAAATAGCTAAGTGAACCTAGAGGAAAAATGTATCATTGCCTGTTAATTTTAGACAACATATTTTTCCATAAACACCATCACTGGGGGTTAATACTTATTGTTTTTTGAAAGCAATTATTCTACTGTGCAGTACATTACACTGCAGAAAAACTGCACCAATAAACAGGAATAATAACAATTCTTTAAAGTGTCCCCAGTGTGCTGTGATGTATCTATTGCTAACTCACATATTAAATCTAAACTGTTCAACAAACACTAGAGAATGTATCTGCAGGGCTTAATCCAGCTTTTCTCATGTAACATTCTTAATAGTAAAAAATTGGCTGCAACAGTACAGTATCAACAGCAACTCTCACAAAGTTTATTTAAATTTTCAGGAAACAATTTTAGAAACTAAGCTTTTATTGAAAAATCAGATACACGACTGAATAATAAAGCATCATAAAATAGAACTGTTGGCCTTTGTCTTGCAAACTATTTTGTATTGGTGCCACTGGGTCATCTGAACTAGGCAGTCTTCAAATTCAGACTTTCATTCTAGACCATGAAAAATATTACACTATTTAAATCTGTTATTAAAGTAAGTGCTTTATCTTTAATAATCACATACTGTAAAATAAACTTTCTGGAACTCATTTGCCTCTTTGGCTATTATAAATTATTTCCCTTCATTGTTAAGAGGAGAGATCTGTGTTTTCCATGATGTCTGAAGAAGAGGGAGGACTGTTTCCTCTTTGATGATTTTGGATTTCTATACAATGGTTCAAGCATTATCTCTGCAGTGGATAGATTTAAAAAAACAAAACATCTCCACAAATTCTAAGATTCCTCTAATGATTTCAATATGATCAAAGTACATATGAATTTTGCTTACTGCATTGGACTAGGCTTGACAAACAGCCAATAATTTGCCATCATTTAAGTGAAGAAATTTTTCCTAATATCCAGTCTGAACCTTCCATGACACAACTTGAGGCACTTTCCTCTTTTCTTATAATTTGTTACTTGGGAGAAGAGACTGACACCAGGTTACAATCTCCTTTCTGGTGCTTGTAGAGAACATTTTGGTCTCCCTTCAGGCTGGTTTTCTCCAGGCTAAACAGCCCCAGCTTCCTCAGCTGCTCTTCATGAGATTTGTGTTTTGCTGCTTCTGGCCCCAGCCAGGTCTCATCCACTGCTCTCATGTTTGCTGGTGGCTCCTGACAGCTCTGATGGCTCCTCCTGAGGCTCTCCCAGTTCAGGAAATTCCCTGTGTGCACCGTGCTGGAATGCTCTGCTGCTGATCATGCCAGCACCAGAGGCACTCGCCTTGGCTGCTGATGTAATAAACGCATTTATGTAGTCCGATGTAGTAAACCTATTTATAACTGCAGAGACGTTCATCAGGGTTCAGAATTAATGCAGTATTCTGCTGTTTGCTATAATCTAGCACCTTTGAGAGATTATGTCGGAAACTGAGCATATCCTGAAATTGCTACCTGTCCACAGGAGTTAGAAGTGTTCAGAAATGTTGCACAGAAAGTTCTGGTCTGGGTTTTTTGTTTTATTTTTCCTTTTTGTATATGTGTTTTATGAAAAGCCAATGGCTCAACAAAAATAAAGAAAATGCTGTGTGGCAAAGAATTAATCAATATAATGTTCTTAAGCAACCTTACCTCACTTTTCAATTGCTGTTTTAGGTATTCTTATACCATTACTGCCTGTAGTTGTTTAGGTCTTTCCATATATAAGATTTCCACTCCTGAATTATATCAAATATTTGCGTGCTTGCATTTTACCTGCATGGGCAAAAATTGTCAATAAATAATTGTCAATAAAATGTTAACTAATCTTTGTTTAAGCAATATGATTTATGATCCAAATTGTAATGCTAAAATGCTCTGAAAGCTGCATATTTTGGTCAGAAAGAATCTATTCAATAGTAACTTTCCTCCTAGGCTGAAATTCCAAAAGCATCTCACACTATCAAGAAAAAGATGCCCAGTGAAAGTCTTTCTTAGGGATATTTTCCAGACAATTCAATTTGTATTTCATGAATCTATTTCCAATCTCTTTTTATAACTCTTGACCAACCTCTAGGGATCTCATTAATAATTACATATTAGTTAAAATATTAGTAATATTAATTACATATTAGAAAATCTACCTCCTTTTTTAAAACTTACTAAAGTTAAAACATATGATTGTAAAGTCAGAATTCTTGGGGTGTATGAATTTACAGAAGGAATCTGTTGCAAGTTCAAAGCTATATATAGTGTAGAAGAAAACAAAATTTGATATTTATTATTATAAATCTTCAAAAACCCTGACCGAGGCTGTGAGTAGTATTATATGCAACTACATCACAACAATAAAATAATAAAAAATAATTTTGCCAAATTATTTCTATTGACATTTTAATCTCAAAATTATGTGACAAATTGCTTCATATAAAATACTCCAATTTGTATCACTTCTGACTTTTCATATGCTTTTGCTTGTAATTCCCTGCTGCTATACTATGCATGGGCTTATGTCACATCAAATTAAAAGAACTGGAAAATTGCCCTTTGTATGACTTTAATTTCTGCTCAGATCTCCAATTAGTTATATGTTATTTACATGAGGCCTGAAGCAAAGCCACTTTCAGTTAGTAAGAGCTGACATTACTAAGAAAAATGGTTATAGATTAAGGTTTTAGTGTTTAGGTTAACCCTAGGTAGAGTCGGAAATCAATTACCAAGTGTGCTTATGGTTGATATGAAGGAAAAAAGAAATCCCACCTTTGAGCTATATTTTAAAAGTCACATTTCTTTCTCAAGCAGTATTATTTGATGTTAATTTGCAATTTTGTTATAGCAGTAGGCTTGAGGATCTCATAGAATAACACAGATTACTAAATACAAGTTACATAATATTTCTAGATATATCAAGGGGCAAATCAGAAGTTTAGTTTGTGTCAGTACTAAATATAGCTACTACTTCTATTTGCACAAAAAAAAAGAGATTTTTGTCAGCATTGCTGTATCCGTCTTACAAAAATTCTCATAGGTTTTGAAAAACAGCTTTCTGTGATAAGGAATAAAGCAGTAATAGCACAATAGCACAATCTATGAGGGCAAGATTGGTCTCTTATTCACAGAGTGATTTCAAATTGCCAGAAGGCACTGCCTGCTGTAAAGTGTCTTTGTGGGGAACATCTTCAGCAAAATTGAATAATAATGTTTCTGTGGGCCTTAAGCATTTTGTGCAGGATGTGTGTTTTCCTGAACTCATTTCATTTTCATAATCATCAAAAAGTGTCTCAATACTGCAAAACCATTCTCTTTTGTACAAATGATCCTGGACACCTCCTGGGAAACGTTTCTTTATACAGAAAGCCCCATTCAAGTAAGGAATCTAAGAAGAATAAGTCCGACATTTTCATATTTTATTCTGATTTCTGTTCTGAAAAGCTTGAAAAGTATGAGAATGAACAATCTGGGCACATATAGATTTCTGTGATTAGGCACTTTCTATATACTTTTCAACTTCTATTCCTTAATCCTGTTAAACATTATTTGCACAGTAGGTACTTACTGAGAGTAGCTTTCATTTTAGCTGGAGATTTCTCCAGGGAAAGCTCTGAAAACCTGAAACTCCATTAATACCATTTTTTATTTTGTACTTCTCAGCCTATGAAGTAGATTGAAAAAAGCATCTTTTAATGCACTCATTTTGAATACAAATCTTTTCATCCCTGCCATGAGCATTCATTCTGTTTCATTTGATAGACCTTTAAAATATTATTCAGAAATTTTGGAATTAGCAGGCAACTGTGTTTGTAGAATCGAAGAACCTCTTGGTTATCTCAAAGGAAGATATGAATTAAACTTTATTTAACATTTTGCATGCAATACATTGCATTAAATATTCATCATGTTTGTCAAAGGCAAAGAGGAAAAAGAGGGTAATATCTTTTAAGAAAATCTCTTAACAGATTTCTGAAGTATTCAGCCACAGTTGGATTTTTGCTTCTCTGACTTCAGTTGTCTTCTTGCTTCTACCTTCATGAGGTGGGTGAGCACACATGGAGGTTTGGTTTGCCTTGCAAAACAGTGTCTTCTAGGTTATGGAAAGCCAACTTACAGAAAAGAAAAAAGTAAAAAAAGGAATATCTTGTTTCAGGGAGGAGAAGTTGTCCAGAAAATGAGGTAGGCTAAAGAAAATGTAGCTATAAAGCACAGGACCATTTAGCAAGACTTTTTTTTCCCTGCTTGGTCTTACATAGAAGATAGAAAGAACCAAAGACAGAATTAACTATTCCATGCTTTGTACCTTCTTTCCTTCAAATAGAACTTGCATTTAGGTAGATTGTCGAGTTGCAACATAGTAATAATGAGCTACTTAAATGAAAAGGATTGTGTGAAAAGTGATAATTTTTACAAAGGAACACCAGCAATATTTGAATTTTCACCATGTGGTTTAATTGCAGTGTGGAAGAAGACAGAATTTTTTCAAAAGACAGGTGGGTTTTTTTATAAATCAACCTAAAAAAAAGGGTAAGAAATCTTGTGCAAAAAAAGGAAAAAGGAAAGGCTTTACCTTAAGGTACTTGATTTAAGCCTAGAACTTGAGACTTGAACACCCCATATTGCAGGTAACATTTTCTACTGTCAAGTGGTAAACTCATAGTTTCCTATTTTATGAAGAGCTCTATATTGTGAAGAATGGTCACAAATCTGTCTCCTAAATCCCTGACTATTAGGATATTTAGACAACTTTTTTTTTTTAATGTAAGCCTTCCTGACTTTTTTCTTACTACTTTTTTGAACAAATTAATATTTTCTAGTGGAACTGCACTTCATAGAAAAAATCTAATTCACTCTATAAATAAGATAGATAAGAACTAATTATAAACTGTAAATTTGCATGACAGAAACATAAATCATATCCTTAGGGAAATTACAGATTCTATGTCTGTTTCTAAAGATCTGAGAGCCAGTGTTTAGGAGAACTCTGTCTCTTGCAATGTATATGTACCAATGGACTGCTCCCAGCAACCCCCATTTCCAAATATTGCAGAAGTTTTACAGCGATAGTCTTTTAAAGTCTCTAGCTTCATCTTTACAGGCTTTGAAGGAGAGTTGAGAAACTGAACAACTTCATCTTCTACAAATAGCAAGTTAGGGGATCCATAACCAAGCTCAGGATAGTAATAAATTGCAGCTGTCCTTACGGCATACAAAGGATGAGCATTTCTAGAAATTCCTTGTCTAGCAAAGATTGACAACAAAGTGACACTAGGAGTACACTTGAGGTACAGGTCAGCAGTCTGGGACAGCGCTGCAAGTCATATCTGATTACATCAGGGCTCTGCTTGAAACTAAGCAAAAGCAATAAATAGGTCGTAATATTCTGTCACCTGAATCCTTCAAGCAGTTTAAATAACTCTCCGTAATCTTCTAGAATACTAGTACGAATAAATTGGTTTTCTTAAATACACCAAGGGCTTCCTTTTCTCTTGTCAGGAAATCTGGTGCAACAACACTGGACAGATTACCATTGGGCGAGAAAGATTGTGCTTTGGTAAGAGAAGGACAGTAAAGGTGGGACTTCATTTGTAACAGTTTCATGTATGTCGACTATGACAGAAAAATTCCAGGCCATACAATATATGCAAAGATTTAGTGAATATTGGATATTCTTAAGGCTAACCCGTGGAATTACTGTAAGGCAATTCAAATGCTAAAAATTAAATGAAACAGATTTAAGGTGTGTTAAGGGAGTTTTAGGCTCGAATTACCAAAAAAAAAAAAAAAAAAAAAAAAAAAAAAAAAAAAAAAAAAGAGAGAAAAAAAAAGAGAAAAAAGAAGAGAAAAAGATTAATTAAAAAAATGAGGAGCCCCAGAATATATTGTAATTATTGGAAGTTTTAAGAACAAGTTGGGCAACCACCCATCGGGAATTGTGTAAATCTTGTCACTTCTTCCTGAGATACAAAGGTAACATGAAGTATCTTTCCTTTTTTTTTTGTGATTCTGTGTTCCTTCATAATTTCTATGTTATATGACCCTTGAAAAATTCAGATAACATATGTGATTCAAGGAGTGAAGTATTATTATTTCTGTGCATAAAATCTCTTTGAATAAAGGTCTCTCTCCTGTGGGACGATCATATTTTTGAGACTAATTCCTTTGCATAGCAAATGTAGGTGCAGTTTTCTTTGAAATTCATGTCTGGACTAGATCAACTGCATGTATTACACCTTGCAAGACAAAGAGCATTAGATAAGCATGAAGAATTTGATTTGAAATAAAAAGTTGGATCTCTTATTGAGTGAAAAAAGAAAAATGCCTTATTTGTTCTTAGTGATTCTGCTGAGGGCACTCTGGGGCTTTTACAGCATGACTGCAATCAGAGCAGTGCCCTAAAAATCATTGTTCAATCAAATGCAGAAGCATATAATAACCATAATTTAATATAAAATAGGTCTTATGTTTTCACCAGGAAGCCTATTTTTAGTGCACATTTTTGCCTCTAATTTATAATCTTTTTAGTATCAATTCTTTAGTTGAAAATTGCAAGCTCTCTGCAGCCCGCAGACTATACACAGTGACAATTTAGCAACCATAATTGGGGGAATACATTAGTACAAACACATGAATAGCGAAGGTGGAGGAAAGAGAGACAGGAAGCAGAAAGAAAAGCATCAATAACAAGTTAAATACATGTAAATTAACTTCACTCACATTTTCATAAAGAAACAAATATATCCACTTTCTATGCCTATTGTGATGTTCTACTTTCTCAACATTTTCTATTTTACATTGATTTTAGTATAGTAGTACCTGCCTCACACTTTTCTGTACTGCTCTAGTACAGAAATTCCTTGGAGACAGAATAAGAATCAGTAGATAAGCTTTTAATTATGGTTTCTTTTTCACACCTCTTTTCTGGACCAATATCAAACTTTATACTTTATAGTGCTTTATCTGAACTGGTCAAGCTCCTGTGGTAAACCAATCATAATTATTCCTATTTCTCCTGTTGGAACCATATTCCAGAACATTATCTGTTCAATACATATAAATTATCCCTACAGCTTTTATACTTTACATTTAACTTACTCATTTTGACACTAATTTTTCTTGCCTCAAATTTGTTAGCTTCTTTTTCTTTTCACTGTTTATCCTAATTGACTTATTTTTTGAGATCATATATTATTATAAGTTTTTACATTTATGTCATTCTATTAATCAACTGAAAACTTTCTAAAGATATATATGGTAGAATGGCTGCTTTGCAGTTCTGTTCTGGATACAGTATCTAGATGTTATTCTATCTCATAATTAATACAATGAAGATCCTTCTAAATGACATTGGTATTTAAAGATCAGTATTTAATTGACAGACATCAGAGAAATTACCAGCTAAAGTCACACACGATTGTTCACAGCAAAACATATTTGGATACTCTTAATGCCCTTAATAGAATGCCACGAAGTTTTCCCTCTTAAATAGCTGAGACTAGAGAATTACTCTCAGATTAACTTTTTTATCTCAATGTCCCAAATGACATAACATTGAAATGTAAAGAAAAATTATGATCTATTAATTTGATACTAATAAGAGAAATCAGCCCCAAGTAGTCCCTAGCTTCTATCTTGATCAATTCTCTAGACAATGAAATAGTTCAAAATGACATTCTATCATGATTTCAAAATAAGCATTTAAAATAAGAGAAATAGTTATCTTTCAGTGAAATTTACCTGGATATATGAAACATACAATTTCTTTCACAAAAGCATAACAAATGTTTTTCTTTTACAATACATAGTCATTAAAAAGATTATTTTGAGGATGATAATTCTATTTTAATTTATTATACCCTGATCTATGTATGCTATGTATATATGTATGTATACATAGAGATAATTCAGGCCCAATGTGTGTCTGTATATACACAAACTTTTTTTCTCTCTAATTTACTCTAATTGCAAATTGCAATACACAATCACTTTTCTGCTCTTGTTGTACCTGAGTTTTTGAAGAATGGATATGAATGTGAAAATAAATAACTATTAGGGTTTTCAGACCTTTGTTTAACAGGACAGTGAAGGTTACAGAACAAAAAAATTCATTGTTATGCCCTTCATAACAGGAAAAAGGTGTTGACTTTCATCTTCAGATGTTAGAATAAGCTTACATTGACTTTAATCGCAGAAGTTCTCATATACATTCTATATTTTAGTGTTAAGACAGAAGCTCAAAACTTAAAGAAGAGGTTTTAATGCATCTGGCAGCATAAACACTGCTTTTCTGTTTTCTTAAAACCAAGTACCTTGCAAAATTTTTTTGGTTGAGCGTAGTAGTTCAAAGTACTTTGTGTATTTTTGCAATAAGTATGAATCTGAATATCCATCTGTAAGCAAACTGAGAAACTTGTGATCTTCTAGGCATGATATAGGTTTGGATAGACAAGGAAAACAACACAAACATGCAAATGAGTCTCTTTAGCAGTATTTCAGTATTGCTGTTACAGAGATGGTTTATACTGGTTTTGAGGATTTAACATTTTTTGTCTCTGATTTTTCTTGTAAACAACCTGAATTTGGCCAGACAGCAAAACTCATCTGCTCTTTTAGTTGATTAAGAGATGAGCCCTTGCCATTTTATCCGCTTAATGTCAGTCTTATGACATCACAACATACCCTAACAGGAAAGACAAAGGGTGTGCTGGCTAAATCTAGGTGTAACATAGGATTTTCCTCCCCAGAAAAACAGGACACTGAGCTTCACAGTGATCCCACATGAAAGCATCATTCATTGGTGGATATCACAGTCAGCCTTCAGTCTGGTCACAAGATTGTCCTAAATTAGAGTGGCTTTCCCCCAACCAGTTGCATATAGGTTAGACACAAGATAGTAGATGGATAATGGACAAGCAGTGGTAGTATGTGATAAGGATGAATTAATTTGCTTCTAACACATGAAGATCCTGAAGACCCTATAGCTTTGGCAGTTCAAAACTACTCATTCGGTGATTGTGCCTTGCTAGAAGAATGCCTAAATGCCATTAGTAATGGATTTTCAAAACTGTCATCTTTAACTGTGTTCTCTTGCTGCTCTAGCCTTTGTAAAGCTTGTAGGAAAGGAACAGATACTAGCTGCTGTGCTGATAATATCCTTGGGGCTTCCTGAAAGTTTAAAAATTTATGTTCAAACACTAGCTGTGCTTTGTTCTAAACCAGGAGTGTAATAATTGAAATGACAAAGTTGCAATTTGGTTGGTGATGCAGCTTCAAAATAAAATCCCCATCCAGTATGCCTACTATGTTTAAACAACTGAGTTTGTGAAGCAAGCACAGCATCTCTCACGAAGGTAAGCATCCTTGCTGCGCTTTCAGCAGCATGCAGGTCCCAGTTTAGCTTCTTGGTGCAAAATACAAATGAAAGATATCTATCTTGAGAAAGAAGTCCCTCAACTGTAAGGGATTTTTGAAAAATATGAATGAAGATCATGGTTCGATGACTTTTAGAATCACTGCAGCAGCTAAAAACACCCTGCCTCAGGCATAATGCATACATTCTAGTATAAGCTGTAAAAACTCTAAGAAAAAAAACCAAAACAGAACTGTCAACATTGCCCAAATCCAACACAGATACACAAGGATAACACCAGACAAGATACTTCTCTGCTCTAATTTTGCAATGTTTTTCCTTTGCATTTTCTGCTCTGTTGCTGTGAAAAAACATTACTGAAATGCCTTTAAAGCCAAACAACTGACACTTTTCACCTCAGAAAAAGTTAAAAAAAAGAAGAATAAAATAGCTCTTCTTTTACGCTTGTAGATTTCTGCTTAGTTTTCCTGCTGTCTGCAGGTCATCTGCAATGGTAATCCAGAGCACTAACCAGCCAGTGTGAGCAAAAATGGCAAAACCCACCAGGTTTTGTAGCCGGTAGTTATTGTCTAATTTTCCATATAAGCCAAAAAAAGGCTAATGTTCTGAGAAGGAGGAAGGAAATTGAAAGCTGTATTTTTGGTCAGCTTCTTGATTAACTTTACAGCTTCTTAACCCATGCCTGCTCTTCTGAAGTGCTGTCTTTCCTAGCTCTTGAGGTTAAGAAAATATCTGCAGTTCTGTAAATTTCATTTTGCTTTGCCTTGGAAACAGAAGTCTGGAGGGTACTAAGTTAATATGAAATAAATCAAATCAAGAAGCTGATTAATTTTGTGATCAAGATGAAATTGAAAGAAATTAAACATTCTGAGGCAATGTTAGTTTTCAGCATTCACAGCTGCCAGGGTTCTCCAGTCAATTCCATCTGTCTGTAACAAACAACCAGTTTTCCAAAATGATAAATCATATTTAAAAACTAAATTATTGTAAGAAATAAATCCACACAGACATACATAATAATTGCCTGAATAGGAGCATTAGGTACTATAGATCAATTTATTAGCAATAAATGTGTCCGAGCCTAATAAAAAATAGATGTTGAATTGCATAGAAGACACAGTTGGTCATAACATTCATTTTTATAATGTATAGTTTTTACAGGATGGCACTAGGGACTCTCTCATGTTGCTTGCACATGCACCCTTGTGTTACTTGTTCTACAAGAAGTTTATTATAACCAATCTAAGCCATGCCAAAAGAAAGAAGATGTACAATGTATTAGGTAACACAGGAGACCGGAAATGAGGAAAGCTTAGGTTAATGGATCACGTTCTGCAGAATTTGTGTGTGATCTTGCTGAGTTGAGCAACCCACATGAATTTATTTCCAGATTTGTAAAATGGAAATTATGTTTGTCTAGTAAACAGAAAGTTGTGAAACTCAGTCTAATCATATTTTTCAAGAATCTTTACGGTCTTGTGTACCAGATACTGTATTATTTATTGTGTTCCCTCATCTTTTATATAAAACAAAGTTTGAAATGCGAAAGAGTGCAACTTAGATGCTAGGATGTATAGTATGCTGATTAAATTAATGTTAAATCAAAAGTGTTTGTCTGATATTTATTATGCCAGGACCAAAACTACTTGGAAAATTTCTGTTGGAATATTTTTCAGTGAGAAATGTCAACAAAGTTGATGTTTTAAGTCTGCAATTTTGAAGTATTTGCGCTTTGTTTTTTTTTTTTTTTTTTTTTGGTCATGAAAATAAAAATTACTTGCACAGAGGTAGTGAGCTAATAGGGACCAGAAGTACTTTTTTCTGCCAGTGAGGCTTTCAGCAATTTCACTTGCCACCCATAAAACTGGCAGGAATTTTAGGCAGGAAGCAAGCCAAAATATTTCTCTTTATCTTAGTCCAATCCCAAATTTTCCTGGGAATCCCTTTGCTCATAAAAGTTGTATTTTTAGTTTTTAATCCTGAAGTGGGATGACAAAGATTTCCATTATTTTAGAGGGATATTTTGAATTTTCATTTTCTGTTATACAAAAACCCATTAGGCAAGTAATAGACTTAGATATTTCTCAACATCATGCTACTCCACAATACAGTGTATGTCATTGAAGAGCCTTGATTTAACAGGATAAACAAATTGATACCTCTATGGAAAAAAGGCAGCAGCTCAGTAGTGACTTACCAGCAACTCCAAGCACTTCCTGTGCGTCTGACTTCTTCAATGTATGAATTTCAGTTGCACCAGATCAGAAATGTAAAGTGTATTTTAATATTCCCAGTCACAACAAATTCTGCTGTCTCTAGTATCTGTTCAATATCCTGAAACTTTTTTAAAATAGGGGAAAATGTAGGTTAGAATGTGACAGGATATTACTCAGAAAACATTCACTAATTCATCTTCTTCCGGCTCACATTACATTGATGTAATTCCTCTAGGAAATGTTGCTGCAAAAAGTTCTGTGATATATTGTGTAATTGTTCTTTACTTTCACAATATTTCTATTTCTAAGACTGGAAGGATGGCAAGAAAGAGGGCATCTTCTAGTAGTTTCACCCTTGGATTCATGAGACAATTTTAAAATTATTTTTAAAATACTTAAATCCATAAAAAATTTTGCACTGAAACCTTATGACAAGGAACTACATTTGTAGCAAATGCATAGTGTTTTATGGAGAAACCAAAAGAATGTTCAATTGCAGAAGATCTTAAAAAGATTAGTTTATTTTTTCAAATACTGTACCATCAAGGATACAAGTTCTTCCACAGCCAAACTTCTAACAAGTTATGTTGCTATACTAAAGAATTTCAGTTCAATTTTCCAGCAGGCACACATACACATTGCATTTTTCAAACTGCAACATTGAACTCCGAACTCATTATGAGATCAAATCTCATCTGGAAAATGCACCTTTGTCATTACAGCTGGGTACTTGAAGTTTCTATTCTGTTGATAGGTACTCGAAGAAAGTAATTCCCCTCAATCAGGCATGAGGCTCCTTGTCATTAAAAATGAGAGGTAAATTCTTAGGTTGATGGAATATGTAAAGGAATAGGAGATAATGGGAGATGAGGACAGGAAGAAAACTGTAAAAAGTTTTGGCCACGTGGCAAATGCTTTGTACTTACATTCTTGCATTTGCTTTCTGCTACTGCTCCAAATGAACCTCTTTTGTCTTTCTTATCCCCAGTATTCAGATGCTTTGAGAAGGTTTTACTGCAAACTAAACATTGAACATTACAGCTGCAAAATCCAGGTGCTCTGCTGTGATACACATTTTTCTAGCAGCAGCATCTGGATGCTTGGCTGGCTGCACCATGGAAAGCACTGGCTCTAACATTGCTTGTATTGGCATCCAAGGAAATTGCCTAAGGATCAGTCTGCTGTGGGGCTGGCTGGGATATGCTGCCCAGCTGGAGGCCATAGTCCTTTGATAGGCCTGTCATTGTCAAGAATTTGATCAAGTTTATATACTTAAGAAAAAAGTCCTCTTTAAATTTCTCATGATCTCTTCCACATGTAAAGACTTATTACAGTATGAAGGAGCTTGTACAAAATCACTGAGCTGAGATATAAGGAAATTTTAAGGACCCACTACTTTGGCCAGCTCTTTCACAATCCATATACTATGGAATATGCTGTAGAAAACTGCATTTCTGTGTTGTGTCAACCTTCTATTCCAAAATAAACCATTACGAGATAACTGATTTACATTAAGATATTTTAATCTGAAATGTAAATAACCTCCACAAAAAAACCACCAAAAAGTCCTTGACTTGTTAAATGAAATAACCTGATGAATAAGTTTGGCAGAGTCTTTCAAACACACCTCTTACGGCCATACCGACTGAAGACTGAAAATATTTCCTTTCACTTAGACACTCAAGAATACAGACAAGAAGTTCAGGGAACCTCTGGTAAAGACATGAAAGTAATTGTGAAATTAAGAGGATTCATAATATTGGATCTGTGCATGCAATAAGACTGGAAAAGAATTTCTTCTCTTTAATCACTAATAAATTTTTAGAATTTATTTTTGTCTGTTTTCTTTTTCAAATTAAAGACACTCAATAACAAAAAAGACCAAACAATAGTCTTTAATCCAGAGTGAGTGCACAACTCAGAGCTCTTCTATGTACAGAGGAAATACTGGCAAAACAGCTGTGTGGATATGATTAATGAGTATGTATATGCTTGTTTCCTTCCTCCAATGATTGTTAATATTTCTTAGTTTCTCCACATGTCTTCTTTCACCTTGTACAGCTGGAAATACCTTTTGCATCACCCTAAATCCAGCAAAGAGACGCATCAAATACTCACAGTTCTACATCAATGATTTGGAAACTCTCCATAAATCCTTTGTGATGGCAGAGAAAAGGGAGCAGAGATCATTTGAATGCTCTACTGCTGTTTGCCAGCATCCCAGTTTCATGTAGCCAGCAAGGACAATATAGTGAGCCTAATTTTAAATTACAAAATTCATAAATATGCAAAAATATCTTGCTCTGCATATGTAGAGGCTAGTAAAGGTATTTTCTTTACAGTAAAACTTCTTTTCCTTCTCCTGGAAAATGTTTTGTTATTATGACAGGGAATGACACAGAAAAAAAAGTCACTGCCTAAAGGTGATTCCTTTGGCTTTGTTTGTTGAAAAACTCCATGCAGATCAGACAGACCTCCTGTTAGGTCCAATATTGTTATGAGTTGGAGAGGAGCAACATCATGTGCAAGTTGCCAGACCAGATTTATAAACAATTCAAGTTATGGCTGACTGCTTCTGTAGCAAATAGCTAGGAAGAGGTGCATACAGTACCTACCAAAAAAATGGTTAATGTTAGGGCATTCCTGGTCTGGAATTTTGTATTTGCTGAAAATAGACAGTTTTTCATTTAGTTCACACATTCACATTGTCACTTCTTTTCCTTTGCATTTCTGTGATAAAAACACCATAAAAAGAGGCAGACTCTGTATTCAAGACCTCTGAATACATAGTCAGGGCATATAGATTTCTCCATTAACTACATCTATCTCTTAAATTCCTAACCAAATTTACATGCTGTAATTCTCTAGATAGAAAAGGTGTACTTCTTGAGACATTTCAGTATCTGGGATATCTGCTGGTGGTCTGAATGTGGTCATAACATCCATTAATTTCTTCTTAACGCTGAAGAAAGAAACTGCACTTGTTACATTAAAGGCATTCTAAGACACTTGGTGCCATGACATTCTCTGATGAACCTATAAAATATTTCATTAGTGTTTTCCTGATAGATTATCATATAGAAGTTACAAATATATATATATATTATGTATTATACATATATATACATAACATATAATAATATATTACATGTGCATATATATATTATGCATTATAATATTAGTCATTATTTCTCCATCTCTTTCTGAATATACATTGAACTTCTCAGGTGAATTGAAGTCCACTCACCACTGCTCGTGGTCTCTTTGATTAGGCTACCATGTGATAGCCAGAATACTGTTACATTTTCGTCATGTTAGTTGAAACTTCTTTGAACTCAGGAAGCAGGGGAGCCAAGAACAAGGGTTTTTTTCCATAGATTCGTATTCCTGAAACATTCAATTGGGAAACACATTCAATGGTTTAATGGTGCAGTTGGTTGCCCAGAAAGAGCCCACCCCCCACAGTTTGATGGAGTTTCAGAGCTGTGTGAGCAGCTGTACTGCTTCCAGTGGTTTCAGGATACATGTACCTTCAGCAAGGAAGTGCAGCTGGGAATAAAATGGCATCATGTAAAGACAGTCCCTTTAACACCTTGAGGTCCTGGATCTAAGCCTGCTGAGGCAGTGCTCCAACACAGGCTCATCGCAAGCTGACCCTCTAAGGTGCGTAGCCAGTCAGGTTCCCAGGGAATCTGTCTTTCACACTGATCTCTTGTGACCATTAGGGCAGAAGGAGTGTCATGGCACTTCCCAGGTGGCATTCTGGTGCAGTGCTACAGATCAGCTGAAACCCCACCCTGGCAAGCCCACAGTCTTGCTTTAATGAGCTACTTCTTCCAAATGTGGGTAAAATAAAGCAGAAACCCAAGCAACTCTGCAGGAGCCAGGCTAAGTCTGGCATGACTATTGCTGACATAAAGTTAAAAATCTTGCCTCACCAAAACAGGTTTTTTGCAGACGCACAGAGAACAGGAGTTCTCCATATAGCTCTTTCCAGTAGCCACATAAAATTTTCTATTGCTAATGGTCTCTGCCACACAATTACAGGCCAGCTCTTCCAGGGATTGCTTGGCACACTGCAATTTGAGGGACAAAGGCATGCCAGGAGCTATTTGAACAGTTTAATTCAGTGGTGTAATTCCAGTACATGGCAATGATACCCACTGCTGCTTAAAGTACTACTATAGATGCTACGTTTTCTAGATTTAGTCATTAACCCAACTCCATATTATTCAGGTTAGTGGAAAGTTGATGGCAATCCACATTAGGCACTAAATACTACCTCCATATGGCAATATCTCATTGTGCTATCTTGTTTCTGTATAAATTTTAAGAAATGTTTACTTTAGGTCAAATATATTTTGCAGAATTCTGCCGGGATAATGGAATTAGAGAGCTCTAGTTAAAAAAAAAAATTGAAGGATCTTGTCTATATCTCTTGTTGATAGAAAATGCTCCTTTTACTGAAGTAGCAGAGATATCATCAGTAGCTACATTAAAATACTTTATCGTTTCAGTGTGCTCTACAGAAATACTTGCAAATAGAATTCAGCAGCTTTGCTAACATGTAAGGTTGCAGCTGTCTTTTTCCTTCTTTTTCTGTAGAGTTGAAGAAACAATATGATAACACCTTTTCTGATGTAATCCTTTGACACTTAATCTTTTACTGTTTAGATACACATATTTTTCTGTTATGCTAATTCAGTATGATAGTAATGGGGAAGGAATGTAAGATCTGAATGGTGCTGGTACTTCACTGCCTAGCTCCTTGTAATTAAAGAGAAAAAAGACTGCTTTTCCTATCCAATTTGACAGGACTTATGCAAATTCTGTGCTCGGCATTCAGTCCATCAGACATGCAAGACTGCTGCAGAATTTCAAATGGATTTTGTACAACACTTTTTGCCTTCTTTTTTTATTAACATGGAATTTTAATAAAGAATCATTTCTTGAATGTTTATCAATAACAAGAGCTTAAAAAACACCATATACTGCAAATTTTTTTTTTTAAATAGACATTGGGCTAAATTTGATATAATACACAATGTAAAAGTTGTGTCCAAGACAGTAAAGTTTTACTGACTATAATAAGAACTTCTCTATTAATTCTTCTGCAATCTATGGGATTAAAGAACATGAATTTATATTAGGTTTAGTGAATTACTGGTGCAAATTCCTGGCTTCTCTAAAATCATGCATTTGCAGATCAATGATAAAATAACAAACCATCTGTTCTACTAGAAATCTTTTTTCTGTGTCTTGTTTTGATTTCTATGTTCATAGTACGTTAGAAACTTGGCAGTTGTAGACACTTGGAAATTATCTGCAGGAAAATGCAATAATACATCTTTATTGATTTCCAATGAAAAAGTTGTGTAATCTCCCTCTGAACTTTATCCAAGAAAGTTATCTGGCTGGGGTTTGATTCACATCCTTTAATGTATTTTTGTTGTTGTTGTTATTGATGTTGTTGTTTTCTTTGACTGTATTTTTCAGGGTTTTTTTTTGTTTTAGAAATGAGATCCAATTTTAAAAATCCTTCCTCATAGAATAATTTTGCAAATGCATACCAAAAAATTCCTTGGACCTTCAATAGAAAATTATAGTGTTGTGTCAGCATTGTGTTCCTCATTCTGGCAGCTTTTATCAGGACTTCTGTTTAAAAGAACCCTCTATATCTCAGTGGGTGAATTGTTCTAACAAGTAGGTGTAAATTAACACAACAACAGAGGCATTTACTATGTGCACAGGTACCTATACAGATTATACATTCATGGAATATTGAAATTCAAAGAAAAACAGTGGAAAGAAATTTCCAAAAAGCACAAATGACACCATGCCTATGTACATAACGTGCATCTGGCTCAGTGGTAGTGACAGCTCTTAGAACATTTGCTGGATTCAATTTTAATAAAATAATATTTTTTCATTTGCTTTTGCTGCAGAAAATTTTGAGAAAATTATCAATAATATGTAGAAAGATGGGAAGGCAGTTGGGGATTTGCTGTATAATAAACCACTTATAACAGATGCCACTCACCCCAGGGAAACAGTGTATGAACTAGAGGACATGATAGGAGAGATTCTACTGTGAGGATGCAAACCTTAAAATCCTTCAAAGTATGAAATTCCCATAGACTCAAATCTTAGTTCCATGTGTGTAGAAACTGCCAGGACTGGTTCTCTCTTCTAAAACATATTAGATCCAAAGAAAAATTTTGCATGTCATTTTTGCATGGAAACAGAATAGTCATTTTCATGGCTGTCGGATATGAAACAAGTTCCGACTTACACTGGGTGGTTGGGGGTGTGAGGGTGGTGGAATTAAATAAGGAAATAAAATCTTATCTGATGGAAGATTCAGTTTGTAAAAGGGTCAGTCCTTTATATTTAACCTACAAAAAATGAAGGCAGAATACTTTATCATTATAACAATTCTATAGAAAAAATACCTGTTTCTTACTTTAAGGTCTCCCATACTAAGAAGAAGAAACTTTCTGGAGTTGATAGTTTAAAAGCTAGAGCTATTAAAAAGCATAATTTAGTGAAGGGAATGGTAATTCCTTAACAGTTTTCCTGTAAGGGATCATGTTTTCTGCTGGACTGTACAGCTAGGGTAATTAATTAACATTATCAAGAATAAAAATTAATAGATTAGTAAGGCATCAACATTTATCTTACAAATTGACATAAATTGTAAAGTTTCCATGATGGTGTAAATCTTCATATTTTCCTTTTGTCATGGATGGAATCATGCACTTTACCTGAAGAGGAAAGCAACAAAATACATTTTCAATACAGTAAAAGTCAATGGTAAACACAACACTGGTTTATTTGATGGCAAGATACACTTGATTGTTTACTGTGTAGAAGACAGGGTCAGACAGAATTGTCAGGGAGACTCTCCCATTCAGTCATGAGGTACAAAAACGGTGAAAGGACCCCTTGTTTTCTAAACTCCTTCTCAAAGAGGAGTCTAGGTGTGACTGGATCCATTCCTAGTCCCAGGTTTGGTCAATGGTTTATGACTAAAGGATTATATATGTGCAATCAATCCTTTATACCACCTAGATAAGGTTTTAAAACTGACAATCTCTTGCAGCAAGGAATTTCTCAACCTCAAGGAATAACCTGGACGGATATCCCTATTCAAGGGGGGGTCATGGCATGCAGGATCTTGGGGAGAAGAAGAGGGGAATCAAACCACCACACTGTTCTAAATGCATAGCTGTACTTGAGATTTTCAGTTTTCTGTAAGTCATTAGATATTGACAGAAGCAGTATGGCTGAACTGGCAAAAGCAGAGTATGAACTGACTTAAAACAGTGACATAATTTGAAAACCTGCATTTGATTTACAGCAACTTTCATAAAATATACAGAACTTGCCTTATCTTCTGCACTTAGAAGCATTTTGGTGACTTTATATCAAGCATGTAAAAATAAAATCCCTTTTAAAGAACTTTTCAGGATTGAATTAAGCAGATTTTCTATCACTGCCTTGAAAAAACTGCAGGAGAGAAAGTTGAGCTTGTATAAACAAATGAGTATCTTAAGCCCCAAATATATAATAGTCTTCTTACAGACAATGAATTCGTGACAAAGGATCATCACCCTCTGCTGCCTGTGGAACAAGATGTGGATATTTGCTTTTAAAGTTAATCAGCTGAATTACTGAGTTTATCTGACTGTCAGGAGATTTCTGACCTTGATAGAAGTGATCTAATTCAGTGCCTGTTTTTTAAGGCTTCAGCTATGAATGGGTAGCAGAAGAAGAAAAAGCATGGCTCCTGGCAGCCATGGAGGAAGCAGGGCCTGTTAAAGGTCTGGGGTTCTGACCTGCTCGTTTTGAGAGCAGGTCAAAATCACTGAGATCCTAAAAGCTCAGATTAGAGGTTTTGGCAGGATTTTGCACACTGTTGTTTGGCAAGGCCATTTCCTCGTGGTGCTGCCCTTTCATGCAACAAAGCAGGCAAGAAAAGAAAGTGGCAGTGTCCTCAGAGATGGATATATTTGGACAAAAGCCTCTGAAAGACTTTGAATGTGCTTCTGGAAGTAATCCAGTGAAGTCAAAAGGGTATAAAAATCAGTGCCAGCCTTTATCTTTGTGAGTTTGCCAGTTTCAGTGGTTTTGGTCTGCTGCTATTGCTCCTTACACTGTTAGCTAGAGGAAAGCACATGCCCTAAAAGTTAAATTATATTATTTCTCATCCTTGTCATTCCAAAACTTCCAGTGCAATGTTCATATAAGGATCAACATTATTTTCCTCTTTTTGATTTGTTTTGTGTTTTCTTAAAATTGAGGAATTTGTGTTTAGCCTCCACTTATGGTCAAGGTGATAAGACGTGTGATGGGACTTCTATGCTACATGGGAGGGACTCTGTTAGGAAACGGAGAACATCCTCAAAACTTATAATTTGAAAAAATAGATAGTGGTAGAATGATATCAGAGTGACACATATTAAATAGATACAAAAAAACCCCAAAATACTTTTATCACACCTTCTGAACAGAAAACTATTCCTGAATCTGTTTATTTCCCAAAGAATGTCTGTAACTTTTAAAAAAGTCTATAATTTTAAAAACCCACCTTCCTTTAAATTTTCTTGGCAGCACTGTGTTTTAAGCATGTAATTTTCTTCCTTCCCAACAAAGTAAGCAGAACATTTTCAAAAATGCATTTTTCCTTGCAAAACCAGAATAATTAGATGTCTGCATGCCTATATTTGCATGTAAATGTATGTATATTCTCAAAACAAAGATGCTGGCTGCCTAGTAATGTCCTAGGCTTCAGCAAAGCAGCCCAGTTGTTCATATTTGTAAAAGGGTTGCAAGATTGGATTTGGGGCATTCCAAAGCCCTGGCATCTTTTGAAAAAAAATGACAACATTTTTCTGGTAAAATAAAAGGCCTTTCCTCTCACTCAGCCACTACTCGTACATGTCTGTCCATAATCTTAATAAAAGAAGATATCTGTGATTTTTTTTCCGGTAACAATGTTACTATGATCGTTTTCTGAATCCATATTCTCCATTTTTCTTTATAGTCTCAGCTCATTTGATCTATATAACACTGATCTAGCATAAAAATAATCAAGTGCAGAGTTTAGATTTAATCTCTTTTTTTTTGTTCAGAAGGCCCTACATTTTCCTTCTCATTTTTCAGAAAAGACATTCACTCAATCTGTGTTAAGAAATTTTAATTTAAATATTTACATTACAGTTTTAAAAGATAGCTTATTTTGATTCCTTTTTAGAAAAGCATTACCTCCTACATTTATCCCTGAGGGGAAAAAATATTACATCTTTTGTCAATTTATTTTTATTCCTAAGTGTTACTGTAGAAGTGTCAAAATAATTAGGTCAAGTGGTGGTAATAAGCCAAACAGAAATAAACAACTCATATTGTGACTTGCCATAAGATTATTCAACTGCAGTTTGCCGTTTAAATTTTGCTAAATTTATGACAGCCAGTTTAGCACATGGAAGGCAAGAACAGATTTCATTTTATGTAATATATTCATTAGAGATTTCTGTCTTTAAGAAGATATCAAATCATTAGCCCCATACTCTCTCCTGCTCTTTCCTAAAGCAGCTGAGGAGGAAATCTGTTTAACCTCAGCACCCTCTGAAAATTAAACAGAAAAAAATGGTGTTGGAATGACTACAAATTTGAAATTACCCTGGTCATAGGGCAATTTTTATTAACCAGATGGGGAAATACTATCAGCTAAATTATACAGTTTCATTGGCATGTATGTTTTTTGCAAGATAATTCTTCATATTTGCACCATTTACTATAAACAATCTACTTCTAAATGTCTTTCTAGTAATACATGTAGACATAGAGACATACTTGTCTGTAAACACACAGGTATGTGTTTGGCTCGTATTTTTACTTTAAATGGCACAAAATTTAGGGAACATGAATCACATTAATGAAGGCTATTGTTACACCTCCACATTTTTGACAGGTACCAATATTAAAGAAATTTCATCAGTCTCTAATTTCAAGCTGTGTTCAAGTAGGAAATAGATACTAGGAATGTCATCCTCACTGATGAAGTCCTGAAAGTCCTTCTCAGACTGGATAAAGAAAAGACAAAGACAGGCAATTTCTTGCTTTGAATAGGAAAGCTTGATCTTGGTATTTGAGAATCAGAAATAAAGGACAGGTAGAAAATTTTTATCCTTAGTGCCTCAGATCTACACTTTGCAGGGGTTTTGTCCTGTTACCAGATGTCTGGCTTGAGGTGGATGATAACATAAGTCCTATGCCAAACCATTAGCATCAAGATGAATTTCTTTCTATTAGTGCCAACAGATTTTGGATCAAAATGCACCAGAGTCAGCACTGCAGACACTCCACATAATTTTCCTTCACCTCTTTTTAGAGGATGCTGCAGGTACCCTAAGACACTGTAACTGGGATCTATGCTCAGAAAACTCTATAAGAGACTACTTTTCCCCCACATCAGCTTTATAGAATCACAGAATATGCTGAGTTGCAAGTGACCCACAAGGACCATCAAGTCCAACTCCCATGCACAGCACCATCCCTAAGAGTGACACCATGTGCCAGAGAGCACTATCCAAACACTTCTTGAATTCTGTCAGACTTTATACTCAGAAGAATTTCTGAACACAGGGTATTTTGGAAAATGTGGCCTCCTCTTTCTGGAGTGAGGGGAGACATTCAGAAGCACCTACAGGTATGCCTGCAGGAGGAGGTAAATATCACACAGCAGACATATAATTGCAGATTTACCTGCGCCTGAGAATTCTGAAAGTTATTCGCATAGACTTTGCAAGATTTATTCTCTTTTTGGAGCTCTATACTTGGCAAGGACTGGTGGTGTAACAGAGATGGGGGAAAAGCAGGCCTTCAAGAAACTACTTCCGTTCCTGGAACGAAAGGGAAAACTTCTTCAAGAGTTGTGAGATATCCACCTCTTTCAAGGACATGGTTGGAACATTGCATGTTTCAGGTGTAAACTTGGTAAGGGATGCTTGCTCCGAGTCAAATTATCTTAGAAGGGACAGTGAGGCACCAGAGGTGATCTAAGCAAGATCTAACAGTCAAAAGATTTTATAACAGTAAGTAAAACATAATGGCACATTATTAAAAAATAGGAAGCTCAAAGTTTAATTTTGACATTGTTTTTCATTCTTTAAAATGACAACCCACAAATATAATGTCATAGAGTCAGGCTGGAATCAGATTGCCTTGGAATCAGACTACCCTGGGGAGGATTTCTGTCTCTTAGATGAAAATAAAGATTTTCAATGTTTTATTTTGATATAGGCAATCTAGAAGATGGACAAAAGTGGCATATGAGTCACTCCTAATTAATGCAAACAGAAGCTTTGTCTCATTTGAGGAATGGAATGAAAATGGCAGAATTGTCCTTATTTCAACTGAATCAGCTCACTAGCTTCTGAACCATACAAACAAGTGTGTTTTTTCTAACTCCAAAGCATGTGTCTGTCCTTCTCTGATCACAAAAAGGAGGTCCAGCGGGGTGCCTTCCCCAGCTGACTCATTCACCAGCCGTGTCAGAAGTTGTCTTCCACACACTCCAGGAACCACCTAGACTGTTTCACCTCTGCTGGCCTTGTATTTTCAGCAGATGTGTGGCAAGTTGAAATCCCCCATGAGAAAAAGGGCTAAGGTTTGTGAGACTAGTCTCAGCTGCTTGTAGAAGATACCATCTGCCTCTTTATCCCAGAGAAGGGGTCTGTAACAGACTCCCAGCAGGATGTGTGCCTTGTCGTCCTTCCTCTGATTCTAACCCATAAACGCTGTCCATGGACGTTGCTCTCATGGGAGCTGGTGGCTCCTGATGGCTCCCTTGGCTCCCCCGAGGCTTCCCGGCTCAGGAACCACTCCTGTGCACTGCACCAAGCAATTCCTTCAGAATACAATAAGAGTTTTTTCCTTAAATTGGCAGTTTCAGTCATAGTCATAACAGATTATAATAGAATTTAGGGATGTGTTGAGATTAGTGAATTTAGTGGCTGTGAGATAAGTAGTTTCAGGAATCTAAATTTCTGCTTTGTGTTCATTTGTGGCTCTATAATATGCATGTATTTTATGAAAAAGGTATTACTACTACCGAAATTGTTGTCAAGTTTGAGAATTGTCAGCTTCACCACAGAACATTTTCTTACAATATTTTCACCTTAATTCTTGTTAAATTTGACATGTTTCAACTAGGTTAGAAGCCTGCACTTTAGAGGAAAAAGCAGTCATTGTCCTTCTTTTTATCAATGCTTCCCAACAACACTGATGTGCCATAATGTTGCACATTATGCAAATACACCCATTTGTTTTCAAGGTCCCTTTGCACTTTACAAATTGTTGTGAATCCTCTACTTGAATATCAAGTAAAGGTTACTTTACACATTACGGTACTTGGTAACACATGTACTTTTATTTGTATCTATTGAGATGATCTTTTTTTTCTGTAAGTTTAATAATCTTTAGACAGCTTCTAAATTTGTATCTTTAATTGTGGAAAAAATGTACATTTAATTTTATAGATATTAATATTATATTTCTGCAGATGTCTACCAGGAATTCAAGCCCTTTTAAAAAAATTACATCTGAGAAATTCAAATCACACTTGATATATGACTATTTATTCAAGTATTCATTACCTCATCCAAAAAAAGGCATTTGTTAGAATATAGCTATTCAAAGTGGAGCTTTTAGCATGACACAAGTTTCCATTAACATGCCAAACCTCAAGAGGAGTGAAGTTGAAGCTTTCTGTTCATATATCATGCCAGAAAAATACCACAAATCATCAGTACAGTTATTTCACATTACTTGTAGAAAAACTCTACTCTTTTTGACTTCTTTCCATATAATGAGACTCAAGTGGTGAGTAGGTTTAGTAGGATGCGGCTTTGTTTTGCTAATTGATGGAAAACCCATGAGCTAGAGAAGAGAGATATAGTTCATTACATTTACACTCTCCCTGGCAGCTGAATGCAGCCAGGGCTAGCTTAGAGTAGTTCTGAGGCTGCTCTATTGCTTCGGAGTCCCAGGCTGACCCAAGAAACAGGAGACAGAAAACCAGATTTGCTCCACGCAGATTCTCTAAGGTAACTCCATATAGCTGAGAGGTTATCTCGTATCTTAGATATATGAATCATGCCAGTGATAAGAAACAGACAAGCACCTAACCTCTCTGCAAATCAAAAGAGAGTTGCAAAATGTTATTGATTATTTTCAGGATGTTGAACTCGGGTTTCAATGATGGCGGCAAATTCAAAAGACTTATTCTGCACTCACTAGACAGAGAAATTTTAACTCACATGCCCATGTGACAGTGTTCTACTGTACAGTCTATCTACTAATGTGATGCACATAAACTCTCCTTTTTTATCTAAATTTGTCAAAAAGTTTGATACATGTGACTCACTTCTGGGTCTTGATTAAGAACTTACAATGCTGATCTGCCTTTTTTGGAACCAAACTGCTGTGCTAAGATTCCAGGTACTGAAGGATACAGGAGTAAGTGTGAAATTTTCTCAGTGTATATCTCCTGTCGAAACCTGTTGTAGTAGAAATAGAAATGCATCAATAAAAATCAGAAGAGCTACAAGATGGTTTCTGTGCTTATTTTTCATTGTGACACTGGAGTGAATGGTGACCTTACAAGAGTATAGACAGATAGATACTTATGAATTCCTTATCTTGGCTGCCAATAAAAAATGACTGGGAGCAGCAACCTAAAAACTCATCACCAAAAAAAAAAAAAAAAAAAAGAAAGCTGAATGTTGTTTAAAAAAGTGAAAAATAAATCAATATGAAATTTTATATCTTTCCTGGTGTATTTTTAAAGGAATATATCCTTTTTACAGTAAGCCATATAGGAAAATTAGACTGCACTATTTTTTAAAATAACTCTTTGCAGAAGGAATTGTAGCAGTGAAATGGATATTTAATGAACAGTTCTGAGAGTGAATGCAGGTCATATAAAACTAGGCAAAGGTTTTGTCAAACATGTCAACTCCATGTTATTTCTGGATTTACAGAGTTTGAGTGCTGTTCTGGGTTTCTAAAGCTGAAAAATTTAAAAGAAAAAATATTTTACAGCTGATTCATAGAATATCTTTAAGGTGTCCATTGTTATTGCTAAGGGTTTGATTCATAGATTCTTCACAAATTCACTATGAAAAGCTGTTTAGAGCAGGATAGGTGATATCAATCATCCAGTATCTTAGATTAGATAAATCTAGGTGTGCAGTAAGAAAAGGAGAATACAGCTCTGAGAAGACCGCAACAAAGTCATTGGGAATAAGTTGCAGCTTTCAGGTTTAATTTTCAGGAAGTTTTTAGAAGTTGTTTAGAGTTGTTTATAACTACACAAATGAAAATTCTATGAACATTCACAGATTCAGGACTTGGTTGGACTTGCACTTTTATTCTGCTTGACCTTCAATCCACATCTAAGTCTTTTTCCTTCAAGCTAAAAATTATTTAGCAATAATATTCTTGTGCTAATGAAAAAAAAAATTGTCCTCTAGTAATAATCTCCCAACTAAATTCTTCATGTTTACTTTAGACAAAAAGATACAAATATGAAATCAATATAGTGTTTCAGAGAAAGAGGAAGAGAAAAAACTGTTAGGGGATGATACTTCTTTTCTGCCTATGGATGTATCTTTTAACATTTAAACGCTGAGCAAAGTCAAAAAACCTTTTTTCCCCTGCAGTTGTACAAACAAATAGATCCCACTACTTAGTTCTCTGTATTTATAATAAATTATTCATATGATCACCAGTAAGCTCTATTTAAACCTTAAAAAAATTGAAGCAATTCACATACTCCTTCACTTCTACCCTCTCTCCCAGGTATTAATAAGCTGATGATCACGTATATCATGAATGCAATCTACTTAATGAATTACATAAAGCAGCCAAAAAAGAAAAAAAAAATCAGCTAATTTAGGCCAAAAAACCTCAGTGAAAATAACAGAATTGTAGCTAAGTGATCAAGCCACTTTTATAGAATAGACAGTTTCACTTTGTTGTTTAAAATTTGAGACTTTTAAGAATTTAAACATGAAAAAAAAGACAGATGGATTGTGTGCTTGTCCATTTATTCTGATTTGTGATAGCTACTAAACAGATTCAATAAAACTCAGATAAATAAATCTCATGTTGTAGAAGCTGACACAGGATTGAACAAACACACTCCACCTCCAAAGCCCATCAACGCTCTGGACTTAACACGAGCTTCCACAATGCAGAAATCAGATGGAGAGTTGCTGAAATAGGCCTGGAGATATTTTCTGTGTTAGATTTGTTGCAATCATTATGTTATGATTTCGTAAATTCTGTAGCTAACAATAGAAGCCTAATTTTTTGCAGTTTCCTATTATATAGGATTCCTCTAACTCCAGAGCAATGACTTATACTCATTGACATACAGACTCATAACTGAACTCTTTTGGAACTTTTTTAATAGGCTTTCTGCTTAATTTTCTTTTTTATTTTTCAATTGCTTATGTATCCTGCATATTGGCTATATAATACCAGTTTTTCTACAGAGTTTTTTCCTTTTTTTTTTTAAATAGTTAACATCGAATATTTCTCTTAAAAGAAAATTAATGTAGGAATCTAGCTTTCAAGTCCCTGTCCAATAAAATATACATGTGAATTACATCATAATGAAGCAAAAATTATTAAAGTACCAGGGAGAATTCAGAAGAAAAAGTAGAATGAACGTCTTTGACTACATGACTTTATGGAATAAAAACTACAGGTCAAAATTAAATAAAAATGAGTTCTGAGACAAATGAATCACAAATGTGCCAGGAACTTTTCTGTAAGCATTATCACTGGGAATTCAGGGTTAGAATTGCATAGCTGTAAAAAAGAGATACCTCAGGTTTCATTTTCTAAAATGCCTTTTCTCTGAAAGGGCAAAAGCAATTTCTGCTTGTATTATTATAGTAGCATTAAAAAACCCTAACATGCTTAGGCAATAACATTTGTGAATAGAAGACAGCATGGGATTATTCAGTTATTATAAAGAGTGAGAGATGGAGGAAAAAAAGTAAATCCATTCTAACACACATTAACCTCAAAGGGCATGTCTGCCTCTGCTGAAACACGTCATGGACTACTTTTCGGTTAGAGTCTGTCCCATAGGAAGGATGCTACTACTCACTGTCTGAGAAATATCTCTAAAGAAATCTTTAATATTTTCTGCAAATGGAGAAATGCAATCTGGGAAAAGCAGGGGGATGTTCTATTTTTACTCTTCCAAGCCACTCATTGCCATAGACTGCGGCATTCACTTTCACATTAAAACATCTAAACCCATTTGTTCTCATGTGAATATGAACTACATGTGAACTAAGTATCTTTTGCATATATTCAAGATAGATTTAGTTAGTGAAGTTGACAGACCCTGCAGAATGGCTCCACTGATAAAAGAAACTTCCTACAGGCTTACACTAATGATCCACTTATCCCACTGCTCTGGCCATGGTGGGTGTACTTGTTCAAGCTCATAGGGGAGTGTGGCACTTTCTGTAGCATAGAAGTCTGGCAGCTTTTTGTTTGAAGTCCATTGCTCTTCTATGCCCCTGTAACTCTCTAGTATTACGGGTTTTAGTGGGTACATCCCTGCCTAATCTTTTACTATCTTCTGTTGGACATAGTGCCCTTGAATTTACTCAGTGGGTGTGAGAGTCACCCTATTATGAACAGTGCAATTCTGATGCCACCGTTCAGGCTCTAAGGCCACATGAGATGCCTTAAAATGCCACATTTTCTTGTGCTGCTCCAGCCTACCCTGGTCTCATGTGGGACCTCTGCCAAGTATAATCCCATGTGAAGAATTAATTGACCCTGTGAGCATCTGAAATGGCATCAACACCTCTGAGAGATCAGTGCACGGTGAGAGCTTAAGAACATGGCTCAATCATAGATACATTTACGCAGACATCCGTGTTCAACTGTCATTATTTCCAATCCACTGACACCCCACCATCTGACATACATAATCCTCCATCAAATATAATAGCTCTGTAACTAGTCTGCAAAACAGCAGATTATTTTTCATTTTCTCAGTTGTCAGAGGTAGTCCGAAAGTGAGAATTTACAAATCTGTGGGACATTCATGTGGGACATTCAGTACATTTGCATGTACTGAAATAGTCCTGAAATGGAGTGAAAGTTCATACTGCAGCAATATTTTTTGTTGTTTTCAATTGCCAATGAAAGTTATTCCAATGACAGAATATAAAAAATATAGAAAGAATATTACACTACAACTGGACTGGCTTTTAAGCCACTCTCATCAAAGTCAGTCTCTGCTAAGATAGACTTCTTCATGGGAATTGCAGTTTTTATTACTAAGTGCTTTCTTCTTCATTTATGAAACTGACTTCCTGTTTGCATCACAATTCCCTCCTATACTTACTTACAGCTGTGTGAGTCCCAAAATACCCTAGGCCATTCTGTCAGAAACAAAAAGGACTGCTGTGTCACAAAATATATAGGCTAACCAAGGAGTCTATTTTTCAGGAGAAAATAAGAGTTTGGTCTATGATTACTATGTAGTCACAGACAGGAGAGGGAAATGAGATTAGTTTTTAAACCAATGTTTTTGAGCCCAAAGAATTCTCAAAAATATTTTTATTTCAAGTTCACCCAATTTAGAACTAAAGATAGAAGTGGAAAGCACCTAACAAAAAACAATAAAGAAGGTCTCTTATTCTCCTTGAAAAATGTTAATTTTCTGAAAACTGTATTTCTGCTACATAATCTTTGACCCTAGTAATCAGTATTCTGTTAGTCTGAAAGTTGTGGGAGTCGAACACTTCTGCTAAAGGATTATGAGCCCAAGAATATTAACTATATGCTTCAGTAACTATGGAAATGTGTTTATATCCACTGAAATTATGTGATTAAAAATTGGGCTTTCAGGATAAAAATTCTGATTTTTTTTGCTGAACTTATCATTTGTTCAAGAAAGGAATAAAGCCTTCACTATATATATATATAATATTTAGGATGAAACAAAAGATACTTTGTTTACTTTTACTTGTTTACTTTGTTTACATGTCCAGACATTTAATTTATAGTTCATCATTTAAAAGAATGACTGGGTTCTAATAATGGTCAAATTTATAAGAAGAGCAAGACTTTAATTTTCCTTCTTACTTAAACTATGCTTTTGTCATTAATGTATTTGATGTTCCTATTTGCATGTCTTCAGATGCAGCTCAGGATCCAAGATGAGATAAAGACTGGATCTGCCTGTCTTTGTTGAGAGCTCAGCATTAAGTGAATTTGTATTCTGACCACCAAGTCTGGAGTTCCCTATAGGTCAAATATTTAACACACTGAACCATTGGGAAATGAAATAAACTTATGCTGAAAGGGGAATAATATGCAGACTTTAAAATTTGGCTGTCAGTTACATTTTTATGAAGTAAAAAATAAACATGAGTGTACAAGTGATTTTGAACAAGCTAGAAGTAAATTATGTACTGAAGTACAGAAACAGAAGACAACTATCTAATTTTCTGAGTAAGATACCTATAAAAAGTGAACCACCTCTCAATTCCTTGTAATTTCTCTATGCTTGTATATAATGATGTGTTACTATTCCAGGAAAGAATAAAAAATAGCTTCAGCTGTCTGCATAAGAGAAAAAGACTTTAAGAAACTCTTCCTTTAAAAGACACAGTAATGCTTATGAAGTACTTCTAAACATGAACCATCTGGTTACTTTAACAATTTGGAGGTAATTTTTATTTTAGCACAGTAAGCTCAGAATTAACTGTTCTGATCATTATTGATAAAAGCAGCTTGTGCTATTATTTGCATAATTTCAAAACAAGCTCCATTCTTTAAGTAATCATTATTCTTTTAACTAAAAGTACTATAATTCAGAGGTGTTAACTAGTTCAATAGGCAGACTTGACTATTATAAAGATATGTAACATTTATTTAAGTGCATTCATGTATCCACCCAAACCCATGAAGTAGTCACATGTCATATTTTACAAATGAAGGACTATATGCCTTCTTTAAGAAATTTAAGGAAAACTGAAATGTCTCCTTTTTTTACTGTCCTTGGTACCCATCCAAATTCCTTGGTTATTCAGGATCTAATCTTGCAAAGGGAAGTTTATGGACATGGATTCTCATTAACTTCAAAGGGATTTTGGAAAGACACAAGATAATTGTTTTCTAGGACTGTCAACCTAAAGGTCATTGGAGTCAAAGTGTCAGAAAGAATCATTGAAAATGATCCAGATTTACCCCAGAGAATATGTTTATAGAGTTAGACTTCAGCTGGTATCTAAGTCTCATCTCTGCACATTTTAACAAGTAGGGTTTAAAAAGAATTCCAGCACAGTTCATCTTTTCTTAATAAAATTGATTCATTTATTTTAAGTCCTAGCCAGGGCAGTTAGAGTAGCTAATTTGAAGATAAATCTCACTTTTAAGGAAAGATTTGACCCTTGGATGCACACATGCAACTTTCATTACATTAATGGAAGCCACATTCGTACATCCAAGCAAAATTTGCTCCTTAGAAAAAAAGATGTAAAATAAGCAGATAATTAAATGCATCAGTGCACTCAGGGAAGCTAATTGCATAGGAGGGATTTGCATTGGGGTGTATCTTTAAATGCTGAGGAAGGAAACTTGAAATAATACCTATAAAACTCACTAGCTCATAAGATCTAGAACCTTCAAAATATAAAGTGAATTTTACTGACATCCAAATGGATGATTTTAAAAACAAAACAAAATCAAACAAGAAAAAATCAACCACCCAACTAGAATTTCTAGATTCTTTTGTTTTCCATGTAAAAGAAGAAATGTAAAAACATGGGAGGGGGACAACCTTTTATTTTTAGAGACATGGTCAAGAATACAAAACACTACAAAAATACTAAATAACTTTTCTTAAATCATGTTAATATTGCATTTACTCATACCACTTATTTCTTTCTGCAAGGAGTAGAGAATTATCACACAAAGGTCTACCTTGTGTTAAGTTCTGCACAGAAAAATACAGATTATTTGTTGCAATAAAAACAACCTGACATGAGATAAAATGAGCTTACCACAAGAGAAGAAAAAGTGTTTTCACCCATGCAGTGCAAAAGTACGGGAAATTATACTGATTGTCTCAAAATGCTCTGACTTTTCAGATTGGTACTCTTGTTTTCACGCATAATACTGAAAGCAAGGAAGTTTTCCTGTTTTTTCCAGGTTAATCCTTCATAGTCTTTTAATGCTGTTTTTACCAGTCCCCTTCTATAATGCCACTGATCTACATCTCTTCAGCTGGGCATCCATTATTAAGTGAAGAAATTACTCCCTTTCTTCTGGGATTTTTGCCAAGGTAGACAAGCTGACTTTGCTCAACAGAAGCCAAAAGAAAATGAGAAAGAAAAGGCAACCACCAGATTGTTTAAAAAAAGAAAAAAAGGGGGTGGGGGGGGGAAGGAGAAAAATAAAAAGAGAGAGAGATGAGATTATGACATTTGTATTATTTTCATTTCTTGGCTTTTAGCCAGTAGACTACCTTGTCATTAAACTAACACAGAGTACATTGTATACTAGTAGAAACCGATAAGGATGTGTATCTTCCCCATGAGTTTTTTCCAAGTTTCTTCTAATGTAAGCTCTAGTATGACCTTCCCCTCAGAGCACAAAGTTTATTAGTGACACCTCTGAACTTCTCTCTTGTGACATCTAAAGCACAATGAGAATGACCAACATCAGGAGCTAGACCACTTAGGTTTTCAATGCTTTCAATGAATAGCAAAGCCATTGCATTGCATACATTTTCCGATCACCCCCAGTTTCTAGTAATTTTTATTTTAATTAGATTTAGTCACAAGTGTGATTTTGGTGGTGTATTTAAATTAATTAATTGCTCGCCAGTCTGCATACTGTTGAACACCTTTCACCCTTTTACAAAGGTATTTTTTCAGGGAGGTGCTCTGAGGTATCCGCCTGAATAATCTAAGACTGCAAATTATTAGTCGGAAAGTGCTCTCAGAAAGAGCGGCTTTATTCATTGCTGTGTTCCTGTATCTTATAAGAGAATCTCAAAGTTTGCTGTAAGAAAATCTTTTCACTTCAGGAAAAAACTCAGTTACAGTTAGCAGGTTTGATTGAGACCCTAGAGGTTCTCCTTTCTGTCTTTCCCCACATTATGTCTTTTACAGACAGTTAAAAACACTCTCTAGGCGTCTTGAAGAAGGTCATCCAAGTGGTCAGACATAGTAAATATACCAGACCTAGCTTTCTGAAATCCAGTCTGATGGGAATAAATTTTTTATCCCATTTTTACCTCATCCTGTTATACAGTTAGTAAAACAGATGCCTTAAAACCAAACAGCATTTCTAGCAAGTTCTTTTTTAGTACTTCATATTCTCCAGGGGTCTCTAATCCAAAATCTTGGTCTAGGATAATTTTGAACACTGGGAAGTTTGGGAAAAACTTTCCTGTAAAAAAATCCAGACCATTTCTCATTTAGAAAAAGAGTTCTGAAGTGATTGAAAGGATTTTTAATAGTTTTGGTTTGGGTTTGGGCTTTTTGTTTGTTTTGTTTGGGGTTTTTTTTGCAAGCTTGTCTTAAATTGTTTATTTAATTTCTCTATTCTTCTTGATATGTTCCAAATTTTTATAAAAAACATATGGAAAAAATAGGGGCAGTGGGTAGAAAATAACTGTGTGGCAGAACAGAGAGAAAACGTGTGATAATTCAATAAATAAAATGTTTAACTTATATAATAGTCTTGAAATATTCTCCAATAAATTCAGTGTGATGAACTTGATCTTCATGTGTGAGTAACTAAAATGATGGTTAAACCTCGGTCAGTGCTTCATTAGCTGTAAAGAAGTCCTACATTGTAATTTATTATCATTTATATAGTACAGCCCTCAACATCTGAAGTGAGATAAAAAACGTCTTGGCTAGCTTAGGGCTTCTGCACAGAGTTTCAAAATATTCAGCAGTATTAAAAAGTTTAATGTCTTGAAATACAATAAAATACTATAAAATTATTTGCTTATAAGTATCTGTTTATATAAACATGTATAAACAAACATTTGTGTTCTTTAACTTGTGTTTTCTGTATCAAGAAACTTCAAAAATCTTAAAGCAGGATTTAACTAGACACATAAACATCTGGTCTCTCAACTTAAACAATGTAGAGATCGGGGTCAATAGCAGATTTTGGCCTAGGCTTTTCCTGAAGATACAGATGCCAAAAAATTAGAAAGTTGTGTTTTTTGTCATTTGCAGGTGTGAAAAATTTAATGCAAGTAACTATGGCAATTGAATAAATAACAGAAAAAATATGATAAAAGTGTAGTACTGGGAGTTGTGATTGGTAGCCTGCCAAAAGAGTTCCCCTTATTTAGACAGAGAATTTTTATTCTTGTCCAAAATTATAATGCAAGTACCTCTTGTAGATCTATGAATATAATTAATTCTCACAGAAAAAAAACCAACAAGAGCCAACACAAATATACTTAAAGAGATAAGTCTATAGATTTCCTGCATGATTTTGCATACATCGTTGTTTTAGGAAAGAAGACAAGTGAGATCAGCCCTTCCTTTGAAATGTCACTCTTACACATCCTTCAAAATATGCCCTTTAGGGCTAATGAGTTCAGAAGACATTTTGATCTCCTCACATATACCTTGAGACACTTTCAAAACTAAAGGCGTAGCATTGCAAAGTCATGCCAGGTAGCCAAATAATCAATATTTCCTTCCGTCCTGAGCTAGTCTGCCATCACCATGCAGTGATTAAAATGCTACACCTCTCCTTTGTCAGAGGAAGGGTTGTCAGTTTGTTTATGGTGCAAGCTGTGTGTTTTCTGTCCCAGGGAAAGGCCATCTCCTGAGGTACTTGATTGTTTCAGATTTTGAGGGTAGAGAATCTCACTGATACTCGATGACTGAGCCCTAGAAGTAGTACAATGAAAAGCCCATTACAGATGGAAATATCTCCACATAACTCTGCTGTTGTTGTTTTGCACCAGGATAGAATAAAATGACACAGATTGACAGCATATTGGTTTAGAATTTGAGTTTCCTGCTTTTTAAAATCTTTTTCTTCAGAAGACACAAATTTAAATGCTTTCTGTTAATTATAATTTCAAAATGATACACATGAGTAATTCATCCCAATAGAAGCACTGCAAGTTTAAGTAAATTGTACTGCAACTGGTGCTGACTAAATGCAAAGAGGAGATGATAAAGGACATGCTCTTTTTTCAAGTCAGTTTTTTAGTATGGGTATTATAATATTACCATGCATGAACATACTTAACCCACGATGTTAACACTTTGTAGTGCTTTTGTCACTAGAAAAGTGATCTATTGATAACAAAATTGCCAGAAACTTATTATACGTGAATTTAAACAGAATTTAACTGCTATTTCAATTTACAGAAAGTTTTCTTGAATATGAATGGCTGTTACATATCACAGTCTCACACATGGTTTTCTGAATCCAGCTCATTTACAAAAATTTTCTAGTGTCAATTCAGAGAAATGTTTGAAGAAGGATTTCTACTAACAGCTGTTGGAAACAGATATGCTCATTCAGGAGAATCACATGTCTAACTATAATTGACAAAGCTGTATGACATTAGTATAAGGACCTGCACTCATTATTTATTTATTTGTTTTAAATTTTTCTTATCATACCAAACAAAGCTTTTAATCTGAAACTTTCTGGAACCAAAATTTGTTTTTCCTGGTTTTTTTATTTTACTCTTGCATTAAATGTTACTAAAATAGCAAGCCAGAAGGGTGAAACTGAAGAAAAGCATTTTAATTGCCCTGTAATATATATTTGTAAATTGCAATCAAATTCTTTTGCTTTGGGTTTTACTAAGGGGTTATTTTTCAGAAACTTTTTTTATTCAGAATTCTCCCTAAATTTATGAACTCTACAAAATTTATGAACTTTACAAAATGACCTTTTGCCCTAATAACAGTTTAAGGCTAGCATTTTTAACCATACAATATAATGAATATTATGGTTTGCCAAAACAAAAAAGTAATTTATTAGTGACAAAATAAAAACCAGGTTACAAAAGAGAAAACAGAAAGTTGCTAACAGAGAAGAAGGTACCTCTTTTTTTTAATATACATACTTATGTTTCTTTTGTATAGGTTGTTTTGCTTGGAGACAGTTTAATAGCTTGGGAATTTCTTTTTATTTCAAGCAGAAAAAGTTAAGCCACCATCTCATTATTATCTGTTAACCACAAAGTACCTTATCTATTTCTTAGTTATATGTAGCCCACCTGTTTGATTCAGGCAAAATTCCCACTCAAGTTAGAAATTTTCATATGTTAGGGACTTTGTGACTTGGCCTTCATTGCCAGCCCAAATTAATATTTATGATAGCTTCTGATTTCTCAGTCTTGCCCTTCTGCACAAGAGGGTGGGGAGTGTTTAGGTTACCCAAGGGGTTGATTATATACAAAAGCTGCTCTCGGATATGAACAATGGCTCACATTTCGTAATACAATCACACTCTAACTCCTAATGTAACCCTGTTAATACCTTGTCCACCCTGTTTTAACACTGCTTCCACTGGACAGACCAGTAAAATACATCGATGTGTTTAGATGGAACCTGTTTCCTGTTGTTAGTGTGGCTACGCTGAACACGTCTCTGAAGATACACATTGCAGCCATCTTATATCCCATGATGTCATAGTATAAAATCTTATAAATCAAAACACAGGAATATTTAAGTTACCACTTTGGAGGGGCCAAAGAGCTAGTGTACAAGAAAACTCACGTAATTCATCTATTCAAGAGGCAGGAGGTGAGAAGAGGATCCGGAGCAGACACATAAAGGGTGTCAGGAACTCAGCAAGCACCATCACAGTTACAACAAAAGATCAATTTACAAAGAATCAAAGCTAGTTAGTGGAAAAAGCAGCTGCAGAACAGCTGGATTTACAGTGCTGAGGCATGTCATTTAACACTGAAATGGGAAGAAGCTGGGCAAATTCATCCCTCTGAAAGCGAGGGAGTGTTTCCTAGACAAGAAATGTTTATTTAGCAATTACATGGGGATATCTTTATTGATGAATGTTAACATTAACTTTATATTTGTATTTACTTTAACCAGTAAACTAGGAGAACTATCTGTACACAATATAAAGTGACTTTAAGACTTCATTTAAAGGAATTTGCATGCTAGTCTGGAAACTATCAGAACAAATTTGTCAAATAACATAACTTCCCTGTTTCTTGATGGCAAAATGAACAGATCATTGCTAATAAACCTGCAGCTGTCATTAGAAAAACCCAAGTATCTTTGTGGTTTAATAGTGCAAAATGTGCAAGTAATTTATATTTTATTTGTCCACTTTGATTATCCAGCCTTGCAACTTTTGGCTAAATTAAACCATTCCTCTATTTCGTTATTACTACCACAATTTTTCAATACATCCCTTTCAATGATTATGTCAGTCTGCTGATTAAAAAAAAACAGCAGAAAAAGAAAGCAGCAGAAACAAAGTCTGCAGGGAAAATATAAGCAGGAGAAAAGAAAACAAGGCAGTTATGAACACTGTAAATTGTACATTAAACCAAAAGAGAGATTTCAAATACAATTTTAGAGATATTATCTTCAAAACAAAAGCAAAAAAGTGAACCCACAACACAATTAACTTTATATAAACCGAAATAAAAAGGAAAGGAAACTATATTTGTGAAGGATCTCAGTGCAAATCAGTGAAACTACAATGTGGTTTCATAATCTTTTTTTGTTTCTTGAGAGTTTCAAGTAAATTGGAACTTCTTGAGAGTAGAAAACTTAATTTGGAGGCAGAAACAAAAGTAAAATATCTGATTCATTGACTGGGTAAGCAACAATAGTCATAAACGGGGGAAAAAATAAAAGAAATGTTCGGATCAGCAGGGTAGGGGACTTGTTGGCCCTTTCTTCATCTCTGGGTGACTTGTATATATTGTGGAGACAGGTGCCTGGCTTCAACTGCTTCACTTTTGGGCTTGCAGGTGATGGTTCAGGTCACATACTAAAAAACAGGGCAGCACTAATGGACCTATAAAATCTGTTAAATGGAAAAAATTGAGATAAAAATGCACATATATTTTTTGATCCAGTCCATCAAAGCATTTAGAATAGTAGCCTCTGACTTTTAACAAGTCACATTTCTAGATTATCGTATTTTTTATATTACTTTTCAGTACCAGGCATGATTTTCTTCTCATGGAAAGCAGGAAACTCAGGACTATTGTTACACAATTTTCCACCCAAACATCATGTCCTTCCTGTGCCCTCTGTATGTTTGAAGGCAGGTTCTGTAGTCAATGTTTCAGCATTCATAACCTGTGCAGTCCTGGAAGAACTACTGAACAACCAAACAAAGCAGAAAATGCACAGAAATCAGTAATCAGAAAGGGTGGAAAAAAACCCCAAAAAGTTTCAGAGAGAGAATGCACATTCAAGAAGATGCTGGTACTTTGACACACAACAGATATCTCTGCAAAAGGGAAGGGCTAGGCACTCATTTGAATGATTCTTTCAGCCTCGGCTCCAGACTAACAACCACGCTCTTTGTATCTGTTGAACCTATAACTCCTGCGTTTGTATCGGCAAAACCTTCTCTTAAAGGGCATTCAGAGCACCAGCTTAAGGGGTTAGCAAATTCAAGTATATATATCAATCAGTCTTCTGTACCTTGTGATCACTCAGCAATAGGTATAATTTCTGTTCACCTAACCAGTGACCTGATGACATATGAAATACAAATAACTGGTGGCCAACGTAGCATCTTGTTTTATATCAGCCTGTGGCAAGAGAAAGGCTTGGACTTCCACATAATGAGAATGAAAACAGCAACTGGAGATTGTAAAAGCTGCCAAATCTCTACCTTCCTGCTGTCAGGAATCAGCTGATGTTGCTTTTTTAAGCTTCCAGGCCATCTGCTTGCTTGCTTTGCATTTTCTCCCAGGTGTCAGCATACCAGTTTTAGAGCTATATTTAAAGTGACACCAAAAATTATTCTAAATTTTCTTTTATTGAAGATTCAGATCAAGGCTATCATGATCAGTTTACTATCTTCTGACATATCAGTGTAATGCATTGCTATGGGGTTACCTAATCTAATCAATCATGTTCACCTGTCATTTAAAATGGCACTTCATCAGTATGGCTGCTAATCTACGGTCAACAATGGTTTCATCCACATTGGAGAAGACAATACTTTAGACAGACTCCTGCTCATTGTCCTGTGCTCCCTGTGAACTGAAAATGTACCTATTCTTTATCAGATTTGGAAAATACATGAGGTATTTTGATTTGTGGCATGGAAGAAAAGGGTGATGATGACCAAAGGCATTGTAAATCATTAACACAGTCAATCACACCTTGTCAATTTGACATTTTACTAGTATGATCTAAGTTGAACAACCAGATATCTTTGCATTTGGGGTGCATGACAGATAAAACATAATTTTTTTATTTTTTTTTTCTTTCTCGGTGTTATCAAAAGTTTTTGTCAAGCATACTAAAGCTTTTAAAATCTGAAAACCTGGAAAATTATTTTAGGTTTCATATATATAGGGAAGTTATATAGACTTGAATTATGTCAGTTAAATTATTCTGGTGACATGTGATTTTAAGCTATTATTTCTCTTAAGAACATTCTTATTCCAGGCTAAAGTGGCTGATGTCACCTATGTTTAAGCTTAGCCAAAAAGTTACACACCATTTAGTATAAATATGAATCCACCTATTAAGCCTTACTGAATCTGACTGGCATGAAAGATCTTTTTATCAACATGGACATGCTTTACTCTCCTTCTGGAGGCTTTGACTCTAATGGATTTTATCAAAATCTTACTTTTCCATTAATGCAGCTTTTCTGGTTTGGTGGCAAGATACACTCTGTCACTCCATTGAAGTCACCTGTCAACTTGCTTTTTTTTTTAATCACCATTGTCTCTTCAATAATATAGCTGACAGTTGGCAAATTTATCTACTGAAACATTTTGATGACCATTGACATGACTGTGTAGAAGAACACTCTATAATTAATCAGTCAGTAACAATAAAGATGTTTTTTATAGCTACCAGATGTATCTGTTAAAATGCATCCAGACTCTTTAGTAACAAACTGAAGTTTGAATTCGTGTTTTCCTTTAATATCATCAAGTATTTTGCAAAATTATATTAAATATAAAAGACAGTAATAGTCTTTTGAGGTAAAATATGGGTGATTGCAGTGTAATTTACAATGTGTTCAAAACATGCATCTCAAGTTTTGCCAATATGGCACCTATATTCAAAAAAAAATAGAAGCACATCCCATAAAAATTGCAATTTCAGTGCATTTACCAAAGCAAAACTCATACTGATTGCAGTTTTGCAAGTCTTTTATTAATCTAAATTTTCAGGCTATCAACAGTTAATCTAATACAGACAAATCTGTTAAATATTAAGCCTAAGAAAATATATTTCCTTCATGACAAATAATGCTGATTTTACATTTTACCTTGCAAAGAAGGGAGGTTAGTTTTTCTGCTTTAGCCGTATGTACAACTAGGAAATTAAAAGCTGTACTCCCTGCTCCAGGATTATACTGGGGTTTAAGCTTCCAAAAGATTCTTTAAACTCATCTAATTTTTCTTCATTTTAAACCATCATGTCAGTGCTTCAGTATGATGTGTATTATTTTGTGAAAAGTCTGTAAAAATAATCACATAGGGAATTATCTTTCCAGTAGCTTATAAAATTCCTGAAAAAGAACACTCCTCTGATTTTCATTATCAAGCTGTTTGCTTTCAAAACTGAGCATACATTAGCATGTAAAAATGAAACTGAGTTTTTCATAGAGCTTGAAGTATATACGTACATTTTTCTTTTAATGAGCATGAAAGCACCAGAAGTGGCACACAAACTTGCTGCTTGTAATATAACCTCTTAAAGTATTTTCCCCACATGGATGCCTGTGTTGGAAGAAGATCTAACAAAAGTGTGTTGATATCTGTTTATCATAAACAGATGTTGAGGATCTGCCCCTGGTCTTATTAGTGCCATTTCTACAATGGGTGATAGAAACTATTAGCCCAGTCTTTGAATATCAAGTGTCATAATAATACATCCACTTTTTTTCGGAAGGATATCGAACATTATATAGACAGATGAGCAACAGAGATCTTCTGAGGGAGAAATTTGTTTTCCTGATATGCTGGTCTGTCTTGGAACTGGTTTGCTTTAACAAAATATAAATACAACATGGAAGGTTAGTGGTTTGGAGTATGAGTTTCTGTCTTAATTTTTTCTTCGTAATAAATCTCCATAAATGTTACAGCTCACTTAATACTAGATGCAGGCCAGAAAATCTTCCAAAAGAGATTATTAACTATCATCACATTTTTCCTATGCTTTAATAAACTCTAATCTCCTTAAATCATAATGCATTAAAAAAGTAGTAATGACAAAAGAAGGTATCAGAAGCAGAAAATTCCTCATCTTAGCATGAAAGAAGGACAACATGCCTCCCAGTGAGGACAACGTATAATAAATATCCCTCTGAATATTAGCAAAAAGTGAATAAAAATAAAACAGGTATAGTAGCACCAGCACATGTGTGCATGTGTCTGTGTGTGTGTGTGTATATCTAGGTACATAAGATACACATACATTAATATTTATTGTAGTAAAGTATTATGCATGGTGTTTGTTTGTAGATTAAAGATTGTCTGGTATAATTAAAGACACTGACTATACATACTTCAATAACTATGTTAGTTATGGAAAACATATGGGATCAATGGTAGTTGATTGATGGAATAGTTGCAGGTTCAAGTAATTTTTTTTCTTTCTGTTTTACTTTGAAAATAATTTAAAAAATAATTGTGTTAGTTATGAATATATTTCTATTCCATTTATCCTGCATTTGTGTGAATACATTTCTACAGAACAATAATTAAGTTTACATTCTATGTCCTAAGAATCAGTCTCTTTTTATGATAGAACTTAGAAAAGTGGAGTAAGTTAATGCACTAGAGACATGTCAAATGATTACATTATATACAGGCCTTAATTAAATTCAAATATGTTTAAAATCCTTTCTTTTCCAAGAGCAAATATGGAGATAAGGAACCAAATGAAAAATATCACAAAATATGCATGTAAATTGTCCCCTAATATATGAATTGAGATGGTAAGCTTGAATTCAGAAAAAGGCCAGTCCAATGTTGGATAGAAGGCTAGATCTTAAATTAGTGCATGTAAGTTAGGCATATTTTTTAATACAAGGAAAAAAAATACTCCAATCTTCACTTCTCCTTGGCATTATCTGGAACATATGTGAACCAGTTTTCAGAATGCATGTCATCCTCACATATATAATATTTTTAGTGCTATTTTTGAAAGGATGTGTAGAGTTGCTGTCATGAAATCACTGAAATTAGAAATCGAACCAAGCAATGGAATGCACAGTCATTCATTTCCTTGAAGAACGGTGGCTAAGAGAGACATCTCTGCCTTTTCCCTGACTGGAATGTGTGTGTATACCACCAACATAAACCTCTGGCTCCTTCATGAAATAAAATTGTATGAACTTCCTGATCAATAGACTTAAGAGGACATACTGAGTGCTTCTCCTTAACAACAGACTTATGAAACTAAATAGGTCTTAAATGTGGTTTTCTTTTTTCCACTGGAGCATTTAAATTTGTCCACCTTGGCAAAGCAGGGTTTTTGGAAGAGGAAAATATTCTTACAACTGAAGTGCTCTATTTTTATCTCATTTTTAATTGATGTGAAATATTTAAAATTGAAACATAAAAAGTTTCACATACATAAAAAATCCTATATGATATCACGTCCTATATTGTATCTGATATTCAGTGATATCTGATAAAATATCAAATAGTTATGTCTTGATTTTTCTTAGGAAGTTTCTATTCCTGATGCAAATCAACTGTTTTAGGCTGTGTTTTCCATTTATTCTCTTAGCATGAGGTGTTTAATCTCCAGTAGTTTACAACTATGCTCTGTGTGCCTCACAGAACTTTTCAATCACCTGTTTACACCATTTTTGATACTTTATCTGATTTTAGGAACCCTAAGGTTCAAACAAACAAACAAAAACAACACAAGAAACCCACCCCAAACCCCTATAATCATTTGGATCTTCTGCACAGAGTAACACTCATGGGGGTTAGAATACAAACAGTATGACTGTTGTTCTAATAGCAACAAGGGTTTTGACTCGATGTATTTTGCAGTAGACTTACTAATCTTTTTTTTCTTTACATGTTTATTTCTACTCGAGCAAATGATTCAGGAAGCTTTACATTGTCTGAATTCCATGTAGTATTTCTGGAAGTTTGTACATGCACACTATATCTATCCACTGTGGAGACGAGAAAGATAAACTGATTTTTAATCTGAATGAGCTCCAGAGTTATCAAAATTAACAATGTTTTCACTCTTTTATTATGAAAGTATGGATTTCCTTCCTGAAGAATGGCTGTTCTGTGTTTTTTAAATACCATTTGGTAAATTATGCATAAGCACTTAAGCTTCTGTAAAATATTTAGAAGTCTTGATGACATCCACTGTACAAATGACTACTTCTTATCAGGTGCAAATTCAGGCCAACAGTTACTTCAACACTAGGTGAAATACCAGTTTCATCACAAAGCACTATAATATGTGTGTATATATCTATATATATATATTTATATATAAAATCACTAAATGTGTATAAAGTTTGATTGATTACAGCTAAAGCCACTGTTTTCTTAAAGGCAAAACTATAACCATGAGATGACAGCATTTAAAATATGTAGCAAAAGAAATAGTCCATGAATTTAAAACCTGCTATTCTCCTAATTCATTAAAATATAGTTTTTGTGGGGATTCATTCTTTCAAAGGAACAAATGAAACAGAATTAAGTCATAGATCTTTTTACCTTATAGGATATGAACTTTGTCTCCAAAACAAGGACAACTTCCATAGATTTTATAATTTTAACAATTAAAATATTTTTGTATAAACCATATGTTTTTTTGGCTACTGCATAAGATAATGCTCTATGATGCTGCGAGAAAAACATCTTCCTAGATTCTTTCAACATGGCCAAAACACAGTGATTAAATAAAATCTTCCCTTAGTCCTTGCCCTATCAGATGATGTCCAGGATGTTTTGTAACACCCTGTACATGAAGTTCCTGTCGCTAAGTGTAGGATGGGGCAGTTTCCGAAATATCCCAAGTGTGCATCAGGAAGACAAAAATGTCTGGAAAACTCAAAACTCTTAGTTTGTTGATGATGGTAAGAAGATACTTGCTATAAGAGGGAAATATTTCCTTGAGCACTTCAGACTGTACTTCCTCTCTAGGGGGGCTCCTGACTTTCCAGGTACTGCTGCTCAGATCCAAGGTTTCAAGGAGTGAGCTGGAGAGGTGCATGCCCTCCCTCAGGGCCAGCCACATGGAGCTTTAGGATGTAACCACAGACACCCATTCTTCTCTTGCAATACTCAGATTTGTTTTGTGAAGAATGGTCTGCATCTCGCTAAAAATTCTGTGCCTCAAGCTCTGTACTTTATTTCATCATGTTAATGAGCTAGCACTATGTTATCGTGATATATAGTCACTGAACTATTTAATTTGCCAAGTCTACCTCTGAAATAATTATTACACATTCTGTTGTGCTAACCTTTATTTTAGTGAGGGAATGAACATGGTGGAAAGCTAATGAAGAAACCTGATAGAGATCACAATCTTTCTTTTTAGTATGATGATTTAGCAGTAATGGCGTGCAATTTGACAAGAACAAATACCAGATTCTGCACCCAGGACAGAATAACATTGGACATGACTATAAATTGAAACAGGAGTAACTGGAGAGCAGACCTGTAGAAAAGGATATGGGGAGGTGTAACCTTCAATTAGATTCTGGACCAGTTATGCATTTACTAAAGCAGCCAAGGTAAAGATTAGGTTCCATTTCTTCTTGACTGGGGTTTATCACCTGAATATTTTTAGCTGTAAGATTTTAAAAAAACAGATATAATTCAGATTAAATATTGAAAGACTATTATGAAGGGAAAACTTCATGAAAAAAGCTATTTTTTCCTGAGAAAATACATTGAATATAACAGAAAACTGAAGGTATTTTCTATGGAGTTGACAATCATAATAGGTAATGAGAGGCTATAGAAAATGGAATGGGAAAAGTAAATAATTTGGATATTTCAATGGAAAATAGACAGTTTTCAGCTTTAAATGATTTCTAAACACCTTATATAAAAGACAACAAAACAAGAAATATCTGCTCTTGTATTCCAGAAGATTTTTGACTTTTAAATGAAACATTGCAACAGTATCTGAAAATCTATTTACATGTATTTGTGGATTTCAAAAGACAAAAGACAATGTCATTATAAGCCTTAATACAAAGGGCTTTGGAATAAATGCAAGAACAAAAGAAAAGGAAGAATTCAACAAAATGTAAATCCAGGGTTAGGACATGTAATTCTTTTGGTAAAAAAAATTAGAAATCTTTGTGGTAATCCATTAATATTTTGAAATTATGTTTGGTTAGAAGAATGTTTTTTCTCTAGATTAAAATCCCGTCAGGGCTTTCAGTGTTGTAATTTGCCTAGATGCCTAGATCCAGCTTGTCAAGTTTCATTTGCTTGCAAGGAGAAACTAAATTTGTCATCCATCTGAAACAACTAACTGGTGAGAAGCAGCCCAATTTAATGGAAGGATAGAGGGCAGGAAATCTGAAGAACAAAGAAAAAAAAACCATTCCCCTTCCTTTAGCAAGACTGCTTCCTCCTCAACAGACCTGACCTGTCAAAAGGCTTTTATAGCATAACCTTTGGCAATAGACAGAACATAAACTTATAAAAGCCTCCCATATAAGCAAGTAGAAAACTGAAAAAACCACAGTTTGATTATGTTTTTTTCTCAAAAAATAGAAATCATGTAAAAAAAGAAAGTATCTTTCTGGGATTTTGGTTTTGTTGTTTTCTGATTTTACTTGTACTTTTTGTTCTCTTTCAGGATAGAAAACAAAGCAAAAGCAAAGAAAGAAACAAAACTCCCAGCAAAACCACTAGTGACCATGTCCTACATATTTTCTTTTCTGAGAAAAGACTGGTATTTTACGTGCACTTCTTTTTTTCTCTCTCTTTTTTTTTTTTTTTTTTTTGTTATTATCAATTGTAGTTATAAAAATGCACTGGAGAGAAGATAGCACTTACTGATACTTAGAACCAAAACGAGACACTTACAATGAAAAGGATAGCCACTGTTGCAACAACTTTGTAATCATAGTGTCCTTGCCTCAGATTAGATGCTTTCTCTTCATCTTAAAGTGAAATAATCTTCGCCACAGCTCTTGTGCTTCTTTTTATGTTTGAGAGATATGTGAACATACTCTGTACTTTAGTGCACCATATTATATTTGCCATTCTTAACGTCTTGCAGAGATTTGTCTCCATTTCCCAAGGCTCTTAGAAGAATCTTAGTGTATTCAGCTCATCTTCATATCAGAGCCACTTTATGTTTTGAATCATCTGTGTATTCTTACAGATTTTCTTTTCCCCCTGCAGTATCCATTTTGAAGATATAACCCCAGTGAATTTTCCCTGTGGATTGGGCCTGAATTTTCAGATATGTCATTTGCTCAGCTGAGTGTCCCTACATACACAGAGTTGACTACACCGCTGCAATAATATCTCAATCTGATATAGAAAATAAAAACTAATCCAAAAATAATGAAGTATAATATAATAAAAAATTGGCATAACAATTCAAAATATTCTAACATGGGCAAGTTTTCTATGCAAAATATTTAACAAAAAAAATTAATAATATAATAGAAGGTATGCACTGGGTATTTCCATCATGCTTACATTGGTCAAAAGTGTTCATTTCCAAAAGGAAGTAATATAGACTGTATAAATTCCTGGGATGCTACATACATGGTAGTGACATTATAAAATGACTTGAACATTGTGCTAATAACACCAAGATTGTGGGTTTGATCCCCCTTTGGGCCATTCACTTAAGAGGTGGACTTGATGATCCATGTTGGGTGCCTCCAACTCAGAATATTCTGTGATTCTGTGACTTACCAGAGATATGACTGTGACACATCAGACACGCCTAATTCATGAAATCGCTTAGGAATGGTACATGTAAAACTAGCTGGAGACAATTCCATAAAGGATACTTGTTCCATTCACAAAGTTACATGCCAAAAGACAGTGAGAAATGATCAAACTGTTGGTGAATATTTGTCATAATATGCAGTTCCTTTGTATGTTGCTCCCATACCAGATCTCTTCTTGGCTCCTTATTGAGGTGTGAATACTCAGTTTTGATGAATAGACACTTTCATCCAATGTTTTTGGTCGCTTCATGCTGAAGTGAAATGCGTGACTGAACATTTGCAAGATTTGGCATCAAGAATATAAAGGTCTCCCTGTGCAATAGACTAAGATACATGAAACACAGATGACATAATTCTTGAACTTCCAGCCAGTTTCCAGATAAATCTTGTGGAACACATCCAGGAAGTGAGTGCCTATGATCAGCTAAATATTCTTTCTTGCCAGTGTTTTCTCTCTGACTATAAAACTGGCAGAGAACCAAGAAGTCTTGATGTGATTTTCATGTCAGGTGAAGAGGAATAAATAGACTGTTTAAATGTTTGAGTCAAAGGGCATTATAATGATATTTAAGCAGACTATCTGAACTGTACCATTTTGCTCCAACTAGTAGAATGTTATCCTGTATCTTGAAAAGACACAAAATATCATCCAGGAACTAGAGGCACTGATGTACACATAGAACCTGTTAGGGTCTTAATCTCTGAAGAACATAACCACAGGTTGGAAGATGTCATTTTTACTGGGTAATTAGTGATGAACTTATTACTAACAAACTCCTCTGCGAAGGGCAGTTAGAACCAATCTATAGAGTTTTTTCAGCAAGAGAACTCTTTTAATTTTGCGTGAAAAATTAAAAGTGCAGAATTAGAATGGTGTTTTAAACTGATATAAAATGCAACTGCTGCTAAAAGTGACAGTTCCACCCTTGTTTCCTTATTTTCATTCTTTGCTCAGTATAGCATGATTCCAGGGAGAGGGGATACAGCTCCTTAATCCCACTGTATTCTTCTCAAGTGGTAGAAGGAGAAAAAAAGGTATTCTCAACCACATCAGAAAGGTGACCTATCTTAATCTGTGGCTCCAAGATTACTAGAGGATGCACAGAAAAGTGAGAACAGATAGATGGGGACAGAAAAAGAATGGAATAAAATCTTTCAGCTGCAGTAATTTTTAATGTCATAAACAAACTTCCCTGTTTTAGGTCATACTTCCCATGAAAAAATTGGGTGATGAATTTACTCTGTCATTCTTCTCCTGTACTTTTCTTATATAACATAGACTTGTGAACACTGCGATTGGTCCTAGTAGTAATGTAGTTACCAGTTTTAAGAGACAATTATATTTAGGCCTGAAGCTTGTAAATACAACACCCCAAACAAAGAAAAAAGCATGAGTAATTCAACTTTGCATTTAATATAACAATTTAATTAACAGCTCATGACATTTTCTATTTTCACAGTTCACAGTAGCCAGCTGTAAGAACAAATAAAACACCATTATGTTGCCAAGGATTCCGCATCAGTGAATTTTGTCTATGCCTCGAATTTTGTCTGTGCCCTTGCACTTAAAATGAGACAAGTATACACATAAAATGATCTGTTACCAAATTTTTTACCAACGCTTAATGGATGCTGTTCAATGCAATAAAGAATGGTAAAAGAGCTTCTTTAGTCTTTCTTCTTAAGCTTCTTTACATATTCTGATCTGTTACCCTTAATGTTCTCGGAAACATCACTGATTCCTATGATAGGACTGGAAAGGACATTAAGCTCTCATCTTGTTCAGGTGAGCTGAGTTTTTTTAAGCATCATTAGTATCATGTCTGGATACTAAGCAAGTAAATAGAAGCTTTCTAGTACGTGCTTATCTCACCATCTAAAAAAACCAGCTTTCAATAAAAGAAGTCTCAGAAAGTTAAACCTGGCCCCTGTGTCTCACAAAGGTCACAAGAACACTTTTTTACTGACACCATGTGAGAGCACTTTAAAATAAATGTCTTCTCTATTTTCTTCTCTAAACTGAAACTAATGCCTTTATTCCAACTTTTTTTACTGAGCCTTGTTGTTTAAAACTTTCGGCTCTTCTCTCAAAACTTTCCTATTTTTTTAAATATCTGTGAACCATTAAGGGTCAAAACTAGACATCTGTGACATGTGACAAAATTTGGAGACCTCTCTCTGCACATTCATATTCTCCAGTAGCATTAAGAAGTTTATTTCGTGTATCATACTGGTGTTTCTTTAATTGATATTTAGGTAGATATTTTCCCTTCTTTGTATTAGTTAATTCAAATTCATATTCTTAAATATAGCTCCTTAAATTCTCCTTTATATTGTTCTTTTATTTGAAGGCTAAATTTGACAAGATCATATTATGATTTTGTGTTCCAAATAGCTTGCAGCACTTCTAAAACCAGCCTGGTTTATACACAAAGGTATAATTTTCTGTCTGCTTCAACAACTATGGCATTTTACAAAAATGTTGACCTGAGCACGACCTAAAATACATCTGCACTTTTCCTGTCCTCCTACTGTGCTTGTGAATGACAGACTTAACTGTCCTCTTTTTTATTTCAGATTTAGTACAAATCTTGACTATCCTTTACATCATGTCAGTGGTTGGATGGAAGTCTGGAGTTTCACATTGAAAATTCTTGAAAAGTCATTAGCCATTTTCTACTGTTACTACTTCTTTATGATTTTATTTATGGCAAATTGTTTAATAACTTCTTCCAGAAATATTGTAGGAGACAAAGTTATGCAAATTGGTTTGTTACTTCTAGTGTTCGTCCTTGTTCCTTTGTTTATCACTTTCTCTTTCCTGTGAAGGTGGAAGCATGAAGATTTTGAATATTTCAAACATTTTATATCATTTGTTACTACTTAATCATCACAGTAGTTAATGAACTTTCATATCCCTTTGCTTTTATCATCCTTCTAACATATAAGTAGTATTATTTCCTGGTTATTATTGTATTCTCTACTAACTGAAGCTTATATTGCATTTCAGGGTTTCTGGTTTTGTCTGTGTACTTATTCTATTTCCTGGTCAATTTGCCTAATTTCTACTTTTGTCTCATGCCATTTTGATTTTTCAGGTCATTTAACAGCTCCTGATGCCGCCATAATTTAGTAAAATTATGTATGAAAACAGATCTATTAAAAAACTGCTATTAAAGTAGCAGAATTTAAAAACCCACATACTTAGGGATTTTTAATAATTCACCTTTTTATTTTTATTGCAATATATTAATGGATTTGAATTTGTTTTTTACATCTGTTAAAGCTATTTTTAGATTGCACTGGCTTGTAGAACAGACATAAAACATATCCCGAGGTTTCTTATATGCTGACATGAACAGCATTGTTAATATCTAACCTTCCTCAGGATAACATCTGTCCCATGACAGGTTCCCAAGTTAATGAAGATGATGATAGCAGCTTTTCCCTCCATGACAGCTACAGGTGGTGAGTCTCATCTCCTTACTGCAGCTGAGGCTGCCAGTGCAAGTACCCCAGCAGAAAACAGCTGGGTAAATATGTAGACGTTACGGTTCCCAGACACTTCAGACCTGTGTCACGGAACATAAGTTGTAAGTGAGAGACTGTTTCTGCCAAAGATATATTTCTTTTTTCCCCCGGCTTTGAGTAAAAATTTTAAAATGTCACAGTGAAAGAGTGCATACTTCCTATTACTAGACGTTCAACTCCTTACTTAGTTGCTTCATATATACTTTGGAAAAGGACTGCAGAAGAATTATTCCATTAGAGTGATGCAAATTAAATGTAACTTTGCTAAAGTAAATGGGGCCATGGCAAGGCAAAGCCAGTGTAACTATGGAAATCAGGCATCAGTCAGTGCTTTTTTATTATCAATTAACGTAAAGGGGAAAAAAATGAATGAATACTTCCATAAACTTAACTTTTATTCATTCTGAAACTAAACAAACTCTTCAGAAAAAGTTTTAAAGGCATGGAAAGGAACCTACATACAAGATTCAACAATGCAATTAAAAAACCAGTAGGTTTCAAATGAAGACCATCTCAAAGGAAAATCTTTTTTCTATACTTTTTATTATGCACATGAAAATGTAGTATTTCTCTGAAAAAGTTGAGGTGAAAAAAATGGGGTTTATGTGTTTGTATCTATAAGTTGGAGGAAATGATGAAAGAACACAGACGATTCTCCTTGAAAGTCCTTATCTTATTCCTGAATTACTAGCAAGTCCATGAAAATCTGTGTTGGATGGACTTTTTTATAGAACTAAAGACTGATTTATTTTTGTGTGAAAGAGGATTTTGATACGTTGCCAATTTGTTTATTCCACATTTAGACAGTGAAACATAGAAGAGTGGAAAGCTACGTGGCCCAGAAGACTCAGCTGGTTAGGAAAAAAGAAAGATTTTCACTTTGACAAGGCAGCTCGTGCTGTCAATGGTAGCTGGCAAGAGGACGTAGCATTCATTGAGAAAATTACAGTGGAAAGAGCAGCTGGTTTTATAAAGCAATTAAAGAAATTTCATAGTGAGTGTCAGCTTCCTTATCACAGGAAAATAATTTTCTCACCTACAAGCACAGTATTTTCAAGATCAGGTGTAAAATTTTATGTTTTACATTTGCTTTTAATGTAAGTTTTGAACAAAGTTAATATAAAATAAAAAATTTCATCAATTAATTATGGAAATATAGATCTTTTACACAGAAAGTATTCAGACAGAGGTACTAGTATTTCCAAGTAAATACATTTTAGGATATATGTTACTTATGGGCTTATTTAAAATTTCTATGAAAAATTAATTTCTACATTTCTAGTTTATGAAAAACATTTTCATACAACATTGAAAATTTTTAGACACAGTAAATCCTTTTGAATGCCTGACCTTTTTGTATGAAAATCCATCTTCTAAAAACAAATAAGACAAAGGTAAGCTGTTGTCTGTAACATGAAAAATAGCAAAAGGTAGCTTGCTACTTTGCAGTTGTACAAGATGTGATCTGATCTAAAGCAGTGATTTCCAACTAAAAAACATTTCTCATTTGTCAGTTTTCTTGACATTATTTGCTGTTGCTACTCCTCTGTGTACGCTGTGTGCTGTTCTTCTACAGGGAAATGACCTCCAGCATTCCCAGAGAAATGAGGAGATGTGGCACAAGAAGGCAGCAGTGAGGGAATGTGTGCAGTTCATATCTAAATATAAACTGGGTTGGAAGACAAAGGACAAGATTACATTTCTGAAGCTGGAAAAATACATTGAAAGGTTGAAAGCAATGTACTACTTATGTACACTGGGTGAAACTACTTTGTCAATGGAATTACTGAATCAGGTACATTTCTGTCCTAATTTCATATTTATTTGGTACTGTTTCATCAAGTGTGATGGATCAATATAGGGCGTTATCAGGAAATTAAGGCAGGCCAAACTGAGAGTAAATTTTAGGCTAAAGGTGATGGCTCCCTTAGGTTTAAAGTGATGGTTCCCCATCTGCTTGTTTTGCTGCTGTAATTTATGCCTAATTGTTCTCTTTCAAAGCAAAACACTTTCCTGATGGAACTGCCAACTCTTAACTTCTATATTTACCATTTTCTATTTTTATTTTTTTGAGTGTTCAAACTCATTCATGTAGACACTATAATATGAATTCCGCTTTTTTTTAATGGGCTTTCCCCACCCCTGATGGATCAAGACAATCACTTCAACTAAGGACATCTACAGTCAAATCTTGTTGCTTGATCTGTGAGTGGTAATATCTTTCCACTGTTATCTTTTCTTTCTTTCTCTCTTTCTTCTCCTAACTTCTTCTCCAAATATTTTGTAAGCCAGACTAAAAAATTCCAATCAATGCCTTAGTGAGTGCCTTATTGTGTCTGGATAAACTGAAGTTGGTTAAGTTAAAGTTTGTCTAGTGCCCTACTTGGAATGCTGTTTTAAAATTTGCCACCTTATTCTACCTTAATGTTGGGAAGTTGTAAGTAAAAGTTTGTTATTGAACCTCCTGAAAATGTTGTTTCTTCTGTGCACTGCCCAGAGTGAATTAAAGTACTTCTCCCTAAACCCACTGAGCAGACCGGGATATAATGTGTTCTTAAAAATCTTAGATAAAAACACCCCAAAACAAGATCCAACATAGTTTTATTAATGGTTTACCATCTAAAATATACATGAAACACCAAAGACACAAAAATATAGCTAAGATGTCCTCCAAATGCACAGCTATCAAAATCACTACCCATCATAGAAGCTAGATTTTTTATGTTGCCTGGGTCAATGCGAAGTACACCAACACATTCAAATCACTTAGCCTTTAGCAAATGGGGGATGGGGGGTGGGGGGTGGGGGGAACAAGTCTCCCTTATTTAGCTTCATGAGAAAAAAAACCAAACCAATATTTTTCTTATATTTTTCTATCATTACTGCATGTTCTTTCAATAATATCTTTTAAATTTTTGTAGCTCAGTGTTAAATTTACTCTGATCACAGTCAGGCATCAAAGCAAATCTAGCCTAATCCTAGCTTCCACCAATGTCAGCAAGAAGGAATAAGGGTACAAAGACTTCAAAGCTGCTCAGGTGTACATTGGATGAAAGGAAATTAATCAACCTTCACACATATTTTGATCTACAGCTCAAAGTTTAAAATATATTCTTCCGTGAGTTAGAATTGAAAGAAATGTACGTCGATATAAATTACTTGAAATTTTCTCAGCAAATAACTGAACAGGTATTTTGCACAAATATGGGGTTTTTTTCTCTTTGTTTTTCTTTCTGTATTTATATATGTGTATAGGGGAATCCATAATATTAAATAAATCTCAAATTCTACCTGTGTGTGGTTGTTGACATTAAACCACCTGTGGATATTTTTAAATGGAATTATTCTCTGAATTCTCCTTGGTTAGTAAAAATGTACTTAAAATTCTTGTTATCGCCCTGTTATACACACATCACACATCCCTCCATACTTGTAATTTCTTTTTTTCTAGAGGTCAAAGTATTTAAATGCCACTAAAATATTTTTTGCTTTTATCTTAAAAGAGAGGTGTTGAAAATTGTGCATGAAAACTTAATCTTCCAAGTAGACTGAAATTTGTTCTTCTAAATTCATCAGGTTCTGAAGTATAGTTATTTGAACGGTTAACCTTTTGAGATTTTGCCCTTGTGAATTGAAATGCCCTTTATTTCATCATTAAATAGAGCTTCATAATAAATATAAAAGCATAAAAAAATCTCTCTATTGCGATTGACCACAATATAGTTCTATGAAAGAAAAGTAAATGCTTTTTTCTCTGTCAAAGTTTCATCTTGATGAGAACAAACCTTTTTACATATCTTCTCTAAGCTCCAGTTTCTCAGATTTTTTTATCTAAAATACTGACCCATTATTACTACATAAACATTGCTTATGTAAAAGAATTATTTAATCCAAGTTTGTCACAACAACTGAGAAGAAAAAAACACAGAGAAAGTTGTGATAATTGTCCCTTAAGCTTGAAGTCTTGCTTGTCTGTTGGGCAGAATTCTCTTCAGCTCTATGGTATCTGTTGTACTTTATTTGTCAATTCAGTTAGTGTATGATTTTTGTCACCCCAGTACAATATTGAAGACGGATTTATCTAATTAATTCCAAAAGAGCTTGGAATTCATCTGGGGTACTGATCAAAAGGGATTGTAGGTAGTATGAAAATAGATATCTGGGGACAAGGCCTTCCTACTTGCTTTCTAATTTAGCCTTTCTTCTTCCTCCTCTTTCCTGGTGGTCAGCTGCATGCTGTGCAGCCGCCTTCCTTACATGTGCACAGATGCTTTTCAAGTGGTTTACACAGCATATGCTCTCATTTGAGGTTTCCAAGAAATTTTGCCTGAAAAATGGAATCAACTCACTTGGGATTTCTGTCGAACAAAACCAAAAAACCCAGGAGAAAACGATTTTCATTAGGAGATCATGAGAATTTGTCATGACAAAAAATCTGAAGGCAGATGTCTTGGGTTTGGGGTGTACAATTCCAGTGGAAGAAACTGTGCAGATCAAAATGCAGGAGTGTATTTTCACAACAGACTTATGTTAACTGTGTATTATGTTCAACACAAAAAATGATTTAATTAGTTTTTTTTACATGTGTAGAAGCAACAGTCATGAAAGAACATTTATAATGTGCATTGCAAATTGTTAGCTTTTGCTCATATTTTCTGTCACCCTCAGAGAACTTTCTGAATTCCATAATGATATTGTTCCCAATGAAGGGAATATTTTTAATCTCTTTGATCCAGAGTTCAGAAAAGACAATAGAAGTCTCAGTACAGCAACACTTTCCATACAGGAAAAAGTGACATACTGCATATATGCTTTTTCAAAAGGTAAAATCTGTCTGTGATAATTTTCATAAAACAGCACAGGCAAGGATAAAAATACACAGATATTTAACTGTGGTTTAGTAGAATATTTTATTCTTTAATAATACAATTCTCTCTTTGCTGTTTATTTAATACTTCTTCAAGATTTTCAGATAAATTAGATAATTATGGAATAGAAGGAGCAAATCAGTGTGGCATTTTTCATGTCATGATATGATGTTAGTAATTTCCCCTAGACAGATGATGATTCTGATTAATTTCCTTTGAACTATAGATAAGCAAGCACTAATTATTGCTGATTTTTAATGATTACAAAACTAATCTTCTGAGTGAGGATTTTGTAAATACTCCATCCAGAAAAAAAGTTCTGACTTTTTCTTACCAGTTTAGTGAATATACAGTATGGTTTATGTTGTTAGAAGAAAAATGTTCATTGAAATCACCATTGTTATGAATTGCACTAGATTTTCCCATCCATGAGCAGATATTCATGTTTGAATGACATTAATATGTGTTAGAAATAAGGACACCCACGTGGCAGTTAATGGGATACAATATCTTGAAACTGTGAGCTGTCATTTCTGCTTGTTCTAAATGGTTACACATCTTTGTCTGATACATGCACAAAATAAGAACAGACAACACCTCACCAAGTAATGTATCGTCAAATAAACCTTAAAGAAAATTAAAAGTACGTATAATTTATTTTTCTAACTGGAGTGAAGCAGTAGCCTTGTAACACACCCCACACACCCTCCCCCACAAATCAGCGACTGTCCTACTCTCTTGCCTGCAACTAAGGGAAAGAGAAAATCTCATATTTTCACATGCATTGAGGTCTTTAATATTATCCGAAACAGTACCAAGCTGTTGAATAATGTTGTGAATATTCTCTTAACATTTTTCTTATGTGGGTATTTCCTCACCTAAGTTAACCATGTTTCCCATGCTCACTCACATTTTGTCTGCTGCTTGTCGACACTGGGACAGATGCAAATGTTCCTGGTGTCCTCTGCTAAATGACTCTCTGGGGTGACAGTCGATCAATAATTTGGCCTTTAGATCCCCTCTTCAAAAAACTCAAAGGAGCTAGTGACTGTTACATCTACTTTTTTTTTCCATCAAAGCCCTGTGGATTAAATTAGATACTTCTCATCTGCTGTTTCATTTCATTTAGAGTTTTATATTTCCTTTAAAACTTCCCTTTTATTCTGTTGCACATTTAATCAAATGCAGCTAAAACAACAAAGCAGACCTGATTAATTTATTGTTGCCACACAAGAACTGGAAACAGCTTGTGGGCAATGCGTTTTTATCTCTTATGGTTAATAAAGCATTCATACAGTGATGTATTTATTTAACCTCACACATGTTGTTGAGCAACCTTATTTACAGTATGCAGAGTTCCTTTTCTGAGATACCATAGAGCAAGCACACTTTTAAGATGCTACAGAAGGGTTTAGACATGTGACTCCCATAAAGATAAGTCAGAGTTTTGTGAATATCCATGCAAACTTCTAAAATCACGCCTTTATTTGATTTGTTACTGCAAAAACTTAATTGTTGAGATAACATTTTAAAAGAAATAAGTTGCTGATCTATTTTGGTTTAAAGTTTATGTTTGATTTTTTGATTTACTGAAACTGATTTACTGGAAACCTGCTCTGGAAAAAATTATTCCTCCAAAATAGTAAGTTATAGTGTTGAGTGATAACTTCTAGTTTGTCTTTATGACTTCCTTCAGCAAGCAACATTTTTAGTTGCAATTATTTCTCATAATTGAATAACAGATTATAATGACATAATCAAAGCCTGTCCTCAACTTTCCAGAAGTCCTTTCCTTTTAGGTCATACCCTTAAGCAGGCAAGAATCCAAGATACTGTTGAAAAATATACCAGGTTTTTTGTTTGGTTTTTTTTTTAGTACAACTTCAGTCAGGGATTTTTGTTCACCTTTACCCCAGGAAAAGGAATTTTAAGTTTCTTTTCCAGGCATTGTTCCACCAGGTGGGGTCTGATGAACTCAACATCTCAAGAGACTGGGAGAAGCACAAAAGAAAAGGAGCATCAAGATAAGGATCATCAGCTCCAAACCTCACCCCTGGCCTGGTAAGAGACACCTGGTCTGGGGAAAGAGAGATAAGAATGAGGACCTAATTAGCATCAGAGGCAAAGGAATCTGGATCCAATAGGAAACCGAAACTGCACAACTTGGATCCAATGAACATTGAACCAATGAATTTCTATGGGTTTTGACAGAATAAAGTTTGGGGAAAATCTAGAACAAGTCATGTGACACAGAATGATTCTCTCTGCATGCTCGGGCTATGTATGGATGAAATTATTTCTGTTGCACATCCTGGCCAGAACAACATCCTGTCCAGAAATAAAGCAACGCCTTGACTCTAACACTAACATGTTGTTGGAGGGTTTTTGTTTCTCCCGTAGTTTTGGTGACAATACTATTCTGAGATGCTATGATTATTAATGTTTTAAGAAAACCAACCAATCTGAGATTTTCTCAAACTGAAACCGTAGAATTGGCTCCTGTCTATATGGTTCCTTGTTTGACTCTTACTTACCTTTTCAACAGCAAAAAGTAGCTATTTAATTTGACATGAAGTAATAATTTTCTGTACTAAAGCTACTAGACAATTTTCCCATTCCTTCTAAATTTATGCTAATTTCATCATTGTGAAATCTCGTTTATATAGATCTTTGCCCATCACCTGAAGTTACCTAGACAGTAAGACAAATGTTCTTCTATAAAATCTCGGATAAAATTACCAGATTCATTAATATCACTCTAATCTTTAGATATTTCAAAATGGTCCATCAGAGCATCATTTTTCTCTCTCAAAGTGTCTCGCTCAGGCATGTTAACTTTTACATGTAGGTACTTATGCCTATATTCAATGTCTGAGTTTAGATTATTTTCTTTAAAAAATTGAAAATAAAAAGAAAAAAAAAAGGGAAAAAAAGGGAAAAAGAGCAGTAGTTTCCTCTGCCTGTAGAATCCAAAGGTAATTTCAAAGTGTTGGAGGAGGGACACCCACTTTCTCAGATTTTCTTTGGAAAAAACCAATCTGAAATATCACAGAGATGGCTAACATCCCAAAACCCCAGAATTCTTCCAAAACAAGGTACATGGCATAAGAACATGCTTCATGGAACAAGAAACATCATTGTAGCAATAAGCAAAAATTAATGTAGATTTTTACAAGATCTTCAGTCTCTGTCCTGGAAAAAAAAAAAAAAAAAGAAAAGGCTTATTGATATTTAAATCAACATGTGCAAATGCTGTAACAGCCTTTGTAGCTCCAAGGTTAGAAAGGGTTACATCTGTATCTATGAATGATAACAAGCAGTGAAACCTGAGACTGAAAGTATATTCACGTTCTATGAATGTGTCACCAAAACTGCGGGAAAAACAAAAACCCTCCAGCAACATTTTTCACGTTAGAGAGTCAAGGCATTACTTTGTTATCTGCCAGGCTGTTGCTCTGGCCAGGATGTACCACAGAAATCATCTCATCCACACATAGCCCAGGTGTGCAGAGAGAATCATTCCATGACACACCGATTTTACAGGATTTTCCCCCGAATTTTATACAGTCAAAACCCATAGCGATGCATTGTTTCAAAGTTCATTGGTCCACAGTTGAGCAAATCCCTGTGTTGAGTTTGCCATTGGATCTGAATCTCCTCACCCCCGATATTAATTAGGTCTTCTTTCTTATCTCTCTTTTCTCCCGGTTTGGAGTTGATGTTCTGTTAATGTCCGCTGATGGAGTAACCCAAAAGATATGTTGAGCTCATCACACCTCACCTGGTGGAATAATTCCCTGGAAAGAAACTTAAAATTCCTTTTCCTGGGGTAAAGACAAACAGAGCTTTTGACTAAAGTTACATAAAATTTTTAAACAGGTATATTTTCCAACAAATGTTCAAGGAGGAAAAAGAAATTATTTTAATCCCTTCTGACAGCCGTAACCATAAAAGAGGACTATGTAACAACTACAGAAACAAAAAGAAGTGTCCGACTGAAACAGAGAAGTTCAGGTTCTCTGAGCCAGTGTTCAGCACCCAAAGACAGGGGAACTCTGCAGCAAAGCGGAGTTAACAAGTAGTAAATGGCCCATCGAAAACTAACTAGGGCAATACCCATCTCAGTGTGGGTCATTCAACACAGCTACAAGTGAAAGTGAAATGTATTTTTCTGAGTAATTGTTCCCAAAGAGAAAATGTGAGGTAGAAATTTGAAAGTCGGATGAAGAATGAACAGGAGGAAAATCATAACTTCTCTCCTGATGGAACGATGGAATTTTTCTCCCTTCTCCTTTTTTATTTTATTTTTATTTATTTTTGTTTTATTCTTAGGTTACCAACATGCAAATATATAATATTTCTTTAAGTATATATGGGCTCTTAATTTCGAAAGTGGATGATTTGGATTTTGTTGTTTTTTTCCCACAGAACATCACAGAGCAATAAACCTTTTTCCTATTTGTCTTTTTTTTTCTTTTTTCCCTCTCTTTTTTCATCTTCTTTTTATTTCCTTTTTTTTCTTTTTTTCTTTTTTTAAAATTTCTACACGGCTACAGCACAGATACCTAAGTGGGCCTAACTAGTCAAGTGTTCAAAAATTTATTTTGAAAACAGCTTTATTTGACGGAGCCAATTTGCTTTACATATTAAGAAATGTTTTGTTATTTCATCTGTTCTTCATGACAAAATGAATAGAGGAAATAAAGTGTCCTATTTATTGACCATGGTTGCTGTAGCTCCTGCTAGTTTATTTGCAGTGCTTATGATACTTTCAAACATCAGTATCCAGCATTTTTTTCTATAGTTTTAAAAATAGTTTCAGTTTTCGTCAATGCGCCTGCTTGGCACAGAAATAAAAGTTTTTACTTTTTAAACTAGTGTATCTTCTTTGAAGTAGCACGCAATTATTAAAACAGACTTTATTAAGGAGTAATTTCCCAAAACAATTGCGCAACCCCCAGCAAGCAGAAAACCAGTAAATGCAATATTCTAACAGCTCTTATGAATATTTACTGATCTGTGAAACCATCCAGGGGAAGGAAAGTAACACTGAGAATTTCTGACTTTCTTACATGACAAACAGTCAACGGTCTGTAAGCCTGATCTGCAGCAAATAAAGTAAAATGGGCAACGCAAACACCCCATGTTTCTGTGCAGCACAGCTTATATAATCGACTTTAAATCGTTAATTGTAGGCCACATTAGCAGAGTGCCACTATACTAGGAAGGGTCTAATGGGTGTACAGTTTAACTGAAGATAAACTATCAGGGAGGTTTGTGCCTCAGCACTTTCTACTTCAGATGAACTCTTCACCATGTGCTAACTAAGAAAGTGATAGGACAGAGACTGACTTTCATCAGGATTATCAATACGGAAAGATGCGGCTGATGAGATACTGAAAATGTGATCAGAGTTTTCTCTATTCTCTCAGGAGATTTTGTCTAATTAAAGACAGGAAAGATGCACCTTCAAAATAGGTTTACTGCTTTTTAATGTTGACAAATGAAGGAACAGAATACATAAATTCTTATTCTTAACTCACCTACAACCTTTGGTTTACGAGAAATGCCTTAGTTTCTCATCTCTCTGACCTGCTGCCTACACTGTGAGCCTAAAAGGAAAATAAGACTCAGTGGTTCCCTCTGCCACACAGGATGAGTTTGAATCGCTCTGACGCCAGTGTAGCAGATTAACACAGAACACACTTTATATATTGGAGAAGGTGCAGGAAAAGAAATGAAAATCAAATTGAATTATTTAAGCCTAAATTCAGGAAGTAAAAAGATCTTATGATTCAATTGCTTCTGATTGCAGGTAGCTCAGTTTGAGAGCATTAAATAATTTGTAGTTGTGGTTACTCCCTGTCACAAGTTAGGATGGAATATGCTTGAAAAATGCCAGTTATCCTAAATTATTTTCCTCCATTCAACCACAGAAAAATCATCTCTGCCTTTTTTTATAGAGAGTTTAGGTGGTAAAGGAGGGAGTCTTTTAAAATTACTCTTTCAATCTTTCTTGCAAAATATTTTTGGTTATTTGTGAAACTTGAATACATCAAGGTGTTCATTGACAACTAACAGCTTTCTTGTGTCTGCACAAAGAGTTACAGTGCAGTTGCACGGCTGGGGTTGATGGAAGTTCAGTCAAATTCATGTTTGAAAGCAGAGGAGAGAGTTCCAGACTTTAAATGTGAAAAACAGCAGAACATGTGCAGTTTAGTCCAGAGTATAAGAAATAGAATCATTTCCCTCTTGTCCCCACTTGCTTGAGAAAGTGCAGATGTAAATTACATCGAAGTGGGGGGAGAAAAAGGTTGGGGACAAAGTAGAATTAATGACCATGCAGAATATTCTCAGATAAATGGACACCCACCTTTTATGATTTTGTTTTTAAAGAAAGAAAAGTGGTGTTTATTTGAAGTAGAGCTGAGAGAGCACCTAGTGTGCAAACTTATTTAAAACAATCTATAATGAAAAAGTTCTTTGGAGATGGCCAAGGCCTGCAAATCTTGAATGAAATGGATTGTAGTAAATGGAAACTTTTAAGTAAAGGGGAACAAATTATACCACTATCAGAAATCCTAGTAAAACAATAAATCAGATGGAAATTGTTAAGAAGCCCAAATGTCTCAGTCATGTTTGGTTGTCTGTGAGGTTTGGGATTACACTGGGAAAGGGAATAAAATGAGGATTTTAGGTGAAAGGTTTTTGGAAAGGAGAGGATTGCAGACACCACCAAAAGGAAACTATCTTCCAAAGAAAATTCACATTTTCAGGCACACCTGCTGTTCTTCATGGAAGTAATATCTCCATCCTTGCTAATGGAAACCTGTAGTATTTGTAGTCAATCTTTGAGTTGTTGTATGGGAGTACAACTCTGTCATAGCCCACCCTGTGCAGACACTGCACTCAATGGCCATTCTTTTCCAAGGTAAAATCCTGAAGGAGTTTCAATCTCTCTGAGTTTTCAGGCTTGCAGAAGAAGATTATCCTGTATATTATGCCTCCTAATCCTTTCTTAACCTTCCTTTTCTCTTCAGCAAATGACAAAATCAATTGCATCTTCCTTTATTTTCCCCCATCTAATAAAGCAAAAGCCCTTTCAGCAATGATTAACAGAAGTGCTCAATGCTGGTCATTCCTCTGATCTTGTTACAGCATTTAGTGCTATGAGGCAATAAGCAAAGTATGCAAAACCTGTCAGGGTCACAGCCAAGAGAGTTGTGAGTGAAGGTGGGATAATTGAATCTTTTTAGTACCCAGCTTAGTCTAACTTCAAAACCACACTACCCAGCTGCAGATTAGTGAAAAAATTCAATCCATTCTGCTGCTGGGCTAGAGAATGGAGTCAGATAAAATACGGTGGGCTACCTGACGGAGTAAATCATACACAAGAAGGCTAACAGCTGTAGTTCAGCCACCTATGATTCTGAGAGTGAACACAGCCTGAATTTGGATTGCATCTCTCCTTCTGCTTGTACTGGAAAACATCAAAGCCCTTTTTAAAGGGCCCTGGAGTCATGTGATGTGCAAGGTATCACTGAGTTGGGAAAGAAACCCAGGCAGGCTAAGCACAGATGTCTGCATGCTTGATGACACTTGACAGGTTAATACACCCAGTTTTGCCTCTCACATGTGTCTCAACAGAATCAATGGATAATAATATAAGTAAGAAAAAGTTGAAAGTAGACGTTTGGTTTCTCTTCCACATGGCTATTGTGGAAGATTTGATGCCAGAAAAAGATAACTTTCTCATTTTTTCTTTAACAGATTGCAACAGAAAGTTTCAAACTCTCATCCCTATTTTTCTTCTTTCACTTCCCACTGTGATTCCTGTGACCCTCTTAGAAACTTCTGTTCATTTCTCATTGTTCCAGAGCTTCCAGTGTCTTTGCTTTTGATATCAGCTTTCCCAGACACGGATAAAATGGTTTTCGAAATTCAAGTCTGCCTCATCCACTGCTTTTGTATCTATTTTTTGTATCAAGGTTCTTTTGCCTTTGAACCTTCTCATTGTACAAAAAATTTATTCCTTCATTCACCCTGATCCCCATACATATTCCCAGTAGGTTGCTTCCCAGCTTCATAACTTTCATTCAGATGTATTTATATAATTTTTTTCTTCAGTTGTATTTCTTAATTTCTTTTGCTATCACTCTAACCATCAAATGAAGACATACTCTTCATATAAAAAAATGTCATCTTCCTGCTCTCTGTCTAAAGCATCTTGAAGACACTTTTTTTATCCAACTAGAAATTGTGTATTATTTCTCACCTAGATTACATTAAAAGGTTGGAGAAAGGAAGTCTTCAGTAACGGCTTCAATATCGAAAACACTGATGGACTAATTTTAACAAAGGACAGAAAGACTGCTCATAGCAGAGTGACCAGTTCACATGTAGGCATTAATGATGACTAGTTGCAGTCAGGAACTCCTCTTTAGTGTTGATATTCAGGTCTAGATTTTGTTATGAGGGAACGTTGGTCTTCATAAGGACCACATTTACCATCATGTATTGTAAAATCCTGGTTCTGACATTTCCAGTTGCAAAGCTCAATCAGTTAAATTATATCTTGTAACTAGTGTCACAGTAAAAAGAATCCAGTAGTGCATATTAATCTTCAAAGCTCCATGTGCTCTCTGTTATGTGTCATTATGTCAAAAGGTAATAAATCTTACAATAGTAATGTAGTAGTGGATATAGTAGCAATGCAGTATTCTTAGGCTCTTAATGGATAGATGTGCAAAAGGTTATTCTATTTTAATCATCATATATTTGATTTTTGAATTCTGAATCTTAAGAGATAATGTGTAAATTTTGCAAGTATTAATTTTTGTTATTTTTTTTCTGACGTGCTACCCAGGTATTTTTGGATGATAAATCACAGATTTTTTTTAGTAGCCAATAGTTGTTGTAGGAAATGTACATTTGTAGTTGTTGAATTGTTGAATTGTGTTGAAGTGAAATTTTACAAGAACCAGTATTAGCACTAGTTGTTATAGACTGCAAGAATCATTGTCTACCTTATAGTGAAATCTGCATTTTATCCCTGTTTCCTTTTGTTGACTTCAAGCCAATTTCCTAGGCATTTACTTCTTCCATGACAGCAGCTCTGGGTATGTTTCTGCCACAAGTGCAGCAGTTCTTCATGTGCCACTCATGTCCCACTTGTATGCCAGCAGTGGGAAACAAGTTCAAGACTTTTCTATAGCAATTTGTGACTGCACAAATACTTTGCATAGCAATAAGCCCATTGAGGTATAAAACCCTCTGGTATACTTCAATGTTTTGCTAGTGTGATTTCAATGATGAGTGTCTCATGTGGTTCATTCCATTTAGAGGTTGAATCAGCTGTAAAAATAATAGTAAAAAATTCTTTTGTTTCTGTGTAGAAAGTTTGTGCTCATAAATTCTAAAGCCTGTTTGATAACTTTTTTTAAACACTATTCTTAAAAGCTGTTGGTGACTGGTCACATTATTCAAGTATTTTTTAAATTGTAAGTCTGAAATTTACAATTGTCATTTAATCTATTTGCAAACTACTTTGTTGTTATACTGACACTGGAAGTGTTTTTTAGATCCAAACCTATGTCTGGCATTGTTTTTTCCTTCTGATTTCCATATGAGTTGACTTTAACTTGTTGATTTTAAACTATAAGGATGATTCACGGCAGGATGTTCCAGAACCACAAAGTAACATGACTTTCATGTCACAATTTCATCTTCAGATGAGAATTTATGAGAAATTTGGGATTTTGGTTAATGTTCCTAAAGGACAAAGCAGCATGTTTCTATTCCTACTTTGGTAGACGTTCATAAGAAGCAGAGCATACATTACAGATTCAGTGTCTGTTCAGATTTATCCTTAAGGATTATAAATCTGCTGGCATGGCAATATTATAGTCATTAGATAAATAAAAGATATAGCAAAGGACTAGTAGATATTAGTCATAAAACTACTAATGCTAAAAATAGTGAGCAGTGTCAATTACCATTACAATCAGGGATGCAGAAGTGTTACAATGGCAGATGCAATAGGAAAATACTAAGTAAGCTTTTTTGTATCTCTTGGGATGAGGCCCATTGGGTTTCTAGACAGTTATTAAAATGACTAACTTTGAAAATTGCAGCAATTCAAGAAAAATTTTCTATTCTCTGCAAAATGCAGAAGAGAAAATGACTTGCAGTCATGCTCTGCCCTCTGTTTTTGATCAAAATTCTGTATGAATTTCACGTGTATTTTATTTTGATGCTCTATTAGTTGCTTATGGTGATTCGCCAGAGAAATGGGTGATTATAAGACATAAAGAACTTTTTTCTTAAGTGTGGTAGTGTTTGGATTTAAGCTACATTTATAATTTTAGACTTCTAACAGACTAAAATGAGAGACTAGAATAGAAGATAAACATATAAAATACTTTCTAAAATTAATTTTATTATATAGAGTCATTAAAGCGTAATAGTTACTAAGCCCTGGCCTTGGAAGTAAGCTCACCAATTACATCTTAATAGTACAGTAGGAGAACTGAGTGCAATTCTGTTCTATAATCAGAAATGTAATTTAAAAGGGATTAAGACTGGTGTGATATTCACTCAATGCAAGGAAAGCAAAGAAAAGCAAGCCAAAAGAAAGCTCTTAACCGTAAACTTAAAACCCACACAGCAAGTTTCCACTAATACAGAGTGCTTCAGCATATTCACGTATTCACCATCAGGCAATAAAACATACCCTATGTAATATATAAATCTTTAGTAGGGTCTGCCTTCCACTCACAAGGCATTACTAAAAACCTGACCTCAACTTCCATTAAAGAAGCATTTCTACACCTGAGTATAATTAAGACTGGAATATAAAGTTCCTTTTTCTCCTAAAGCATTTTTAAGGAATAAACCTGACTGTTTTGTGGAACAGACATTTCAATATTTAAACTTGCATTTTATAATCTATTATAATATGAAAGAACAGAAGTATTTAAAATTAAATCAAAATCATGGCTTTCCACCTTGTTTTTTTTCTGAGAATGAATAGATTAAGTGTGGAATATACTTCAAGAGATTCATTCGCCCTAGTTCAAGGCAGGGTTATAAAGACTAAGACCATTTGCAACAAGCCTATACACTCTGTAATTGCCATTAAAAAAATCTGTTCTTGTGTTTCTTATAGAAATGTCTTTCTAACATTTGACCCCAGTTTGCTTCAACCCAGGAGATTTATTATTTTTTGTCGTATTCATAGGTAGCTCACAACTAACGAGAATGAGACTATTCATGAGGTAAGAAGTCACATAAGAAATGACAACAAAAATGAGAAGGATTAGTTTAGGCTGCATCTGAAGTTATAAACATAGGGATTGTTGTGTGAAATAGATCCCCTCTAAATTATCTAAATCTCAAATCTGAAAATCGACTCACATTGAGGCAGAGTGTCATAGGGTTTGTTTTGGCTCCAGCACAGATTTGAGATGTACCCTCTAGTGTGCTGCTAGGAAGAAAGAAAACATGGAATTGAAATTTCTCATTGTTTATAGTGATGAAGCTGATACGTATTTTTTAAAAATTTTTGACAATCAAGTTCCTTAGAATTTCCAGACCTACCTGGTACGGTGAAATTCTATATTTTCAACACTCTGAAATGCACCTAAACTCAGGACATCTTAGAAGATTTAAGAGTAAATAAAATTAATCTGATTAAGGATGTTTAGTGCATTGTTTTAACTTTCTCTTTGACAGATGTTGTGTGCTACATTAACCATCTCTATTACCCAAAATGGCTTAAGTGTTTTCTTAACATTTTAAGTGACTGAAATACTTTCATAATATACCGGAGGCTTGGAATAGCATGCTTGATTTCAAGTTTTTAGGGATAAACACAAATAATGATTATAAATTATAAAACCACCATATGACACCACGTTTATCTGCAACAGCAAAACAATATTTTATGCAAGTATGTCTTTGTGGTTTGGCTTGAGACCTAGTTAAGCAATTGGTAAATGTGTCTCTTGGAACTAGTTCTTGGCCTTGAATGCAGATTACTTGCTTCACAAAATTAAGATTTCCTGCTGGGAAATTTGGTAGTTTCAAATGTGCTTTGCCACCTTAATGGCTATTGACTTACACTCAGAGGAGAAGCAAAAGCGTCCATGATCCAATGTACTGTATATAATATAGGGCAAGGGGCAAGCTTTGGAAGGCCATATACACCTCTGAAATTAGTGAATTTAAGTAATTCAGAAGGCCAAAATTAGATGAACAGGAGATAAACTGTACTGATGAATGCTTTGCTCTTTAGGAAGTAAATTGTTAGTTTTAGTAGAAATGAAACTAAAGATTGCTATAATTTTAGCTATTACTTCTGGATACTGCCATCAGATTTAAATGTACTGTAGCATGAATTCCAGAACAGGATCCAAAGATTTGATACCCCCTCTTCTATTACCTTTTTCTCTATGACTTTTGGTAAATCACTTATCCATCCAAAGGTGTGAGAAAAAGTGCTTTTATCTATGGCATGACGTTTGAGGCAACTTGCTAAAATTTACTAGCATGGAAAAAACCAAAAATGTAATGTTAATGGTGGTTTATAAATGCCTCCAAAAATACAGTTCTTTGAAAGATATGTTCTAAGATTCTCAGTTTTTAACAATTTTATACTTAACCATTTTATAGATGGGTGTGTCAGAGGCTGTAAAATTTGTTTCAGAAAGATTGGTTTGTTATCTGTAAATATTTATTATTTCTGTTGTACCTTATGTCGTAGAGTTGCCAAACATTCATATAGTGGGAAGGGCATGGATTTCTGCTACATAAAATATGTGCCTGTCCAAACACATTTAAGAATGTTCAACTAGTTTGAATCTGTTAAAATCACTTTTTCTTTCATTCTGCTATATTTGTTGTACTAATAAGAAAGTTTCTATTCACCACCACAATTGCTGATGGTATGAAATATAGCTTCCTAAAAAGTATACAATGGAGTATTTTGTTTCAGCATCTGTTACATGTCAGTGCAGAATTTGAAGGGTACAAGATTGTGTAATCTTTCCTTGCAGAAGACATCAGTCATGAAGAAGTGAGACAGAGTTAAAGAGTTAGCCTTTCTTGGCTTGCATTGCATCTAATTCAGGCATGCATGACCCATTGCCATCATTGTTGTACTTATGCCAGCTGGTTCTGATTATTAAGAAAAGCAGCTTTGCGTGCTGAACATATAACAATAAACTATTGTCATATGAATGGAGCACTTTTGCTTCTAAGGGGTATAAATATCCACATAATGAAAATAAGGTGACTCCAACTTCACATGTCACAGAGAACAAATAATAGCTCATCAAGCATACTACAAATGGAACTTGGATGTGGAAGGTACCCTTACCAGGATCAGTGTCATTTTCTTCCCTGTATTTGGAGTGGGACATGGGAGGGGTAACAGTTTTACAGTTCTTATTCTTCTCAAATGAGTTAATTCCAAGAACAGATACTTTCGAATAACTAAGGGGAAATTTTTGTCACACTATATGTTCATACCCTGTCCTGATGTCAGATATGATGAGTTATATTTCCCATCACCTCCTCACAGATTTTAAACCAGACACCATGAAAATCCTGGGTTCCTAGCAAATAATAAACTCTTTTAATATTTCCATGAGGGAATAATAAAATCAAGTATGTATAAAAACATACCCTTTAGCATATGAAAGCATAGAAGCATGTGAACTTATACAATAACCAGTAGATACCTCATTCTGAGTACATTCACATATTGACACAACAACGCATGCCAAAGAAAACTCTCATGAAGCCTGGAACTCAATAAGACAGTGTAATAAAATCTAGGATACAACTTCCTGAAGTGGGGTCAAAATCATCATTTTCTGCTAGGAATTGCTCTGAAAGGGTAAAATCCCTGGAAAAGATGACTAGATATCTAAAAAATAAAGTAAAAACAAACTTCATTTGGCATATGGCATTTGGCATTTGGCACATGCAAGACATAGGTAGAGGTGTAAGTTTTCTAAAACTGAAAAGAACGGGAAAATGTACAAAGATTTTGCAGTGTACTGAAAAAACATTAACAATCCATTTTGCAAAGTGCATATTCAGTTTCTCATATTTCTGTAGTATTTTTGGCTGCACAGATTTTTTGGCTGTATTTATAGAATTCATAACTGAAACAAAGGTTTATTAAATGTTTCAGAAAAGAAAAAGAATCTAATTATTGTTAATGTGATATTGATCATTTAAGTCAACATTACTGCAAAAATTGCGAAGTGATCCAGTATCTGCTCACAATTCTGACACCAATTGTTTCCACAGAGTGAATTAATCCTATAAATTTATAGCCAAGATGAACACAACATAAGCCAGAGGAAGAAGTGAATGAAGGAAACTTAAAGCTCATTTACATATTCCCATGATTGTATGATATTCTCCTGGCTGAAAACTTTATCCAGAATTAGGAGGTCTGTATGACCAGAGACACACCAGATAAATGGCTCTTCTCTAACCTATAGCTGACTCTTCCAGCAAGAGTCCCAGAGCTCAGGGATTGATGTAACGTCCCTTAACCTAAGCTTCACTGCACAACTAAAGATCCTTTCAGTTATTCTGAGGTTATCAGATTTCTGGGGCCAGGAAGAACTGTCATAATGATCTTGTTGTCCATGGAAGCTACATAGTTTCATTCACTGATTCCTGTAACAACCCAAGGATTTTATGTTTGAGCTAGAGCATTTCAAAAACAATAGTGTTGATTGAGACTCAGAATTATATGAACTCATAGATAGAAGAGGAATCAAAGACTGAAAGAGAGGTATAATGAGCCCTTGGTTATCTGTCCCAGTAGTGGTTTCATGGATTTCTTCTCTGCACCTTCTAAGACAGAAGAACAATATGTGACCCTTTTCCCACAGTAATTTGAATGCCCATGATAACAGTGTGTTCCAGTAACAGCACTTAGGTCCACTTTATCCACAGATTAGTAACTTCCTGGATATTTTGCTCAGACTATCAGGTAGAGGTTGCTCAGGCAGTAAGCACATTCCTCAAACTTATCAGGTAGATAATTTTAAAGCAAAATTGTCGTTAAATGCCTCATGACACAGGGGTAACAGGCAAGAAGGAACCATAAAGACACTTGCAGACAGTTTTTCAAGGTTCAGCAGGTCATTCCTCTTGTCTTCTCAATCCACCAGGTTTGAGTCCAGTCCCAGGTAGCATCTGCATAAGAAGTTTTGTGGCTCACTAGATAATTCCTTGGAATTACAGGGCCTGTTAGAAGAAGCAGCTCACTGTACAGCAACCTTGCCACAGGTGTGTCCTAATGTCTCTCTAGGAACAAGTCCTGCTGCTCATCCTCTTCCTGACTGAAACATCTGGGAAACAAGGAAAAGGAAGGGGAAGGGGAAGGGAAAGGGGAAACAGAAAAATGAAAGAAAAAAAGAATGAGAAAAATAAAAAGAAAAAAGAGAAAGGGAGGAGGGGAATTGAAAAACAATGCAAAAATCAATAGTTACCCCTGTAAAATTCAGGAAAACTTCTGCCACCAGAGATACAAGTCATTCCTCAGGCAAAACTCCTTCAGAGAAGTAGGTGTTTTGCCTTTCTTTTACTTCCCTCTCCTTTTCCTTCCTGTTTTCTTGATAGAGGGTAAACTATAAATCGCCTATTTAGTATAAAAGTAATTACAGCATTTAGCCTTTGACTTTCTAACTTAAACTGCCAGTTGTGTCCCAGATTATTTTTTTTTTCTGAAAGAAAGAGACACAGCCTCATAGGGAAAAAAAGTAGTATGAGAAAGGGCAGCACAGGTTTTCACATTCCATTTGCATGTGCATCACATGAGCTGCATATATAACACTGCTGACACTGCCAATGAGAATTTTAAAGAGGATTTTCAGGTTACTGAGTGTCTGGCCTCACCTTCAGGACTCACAGCCACAGTGAGATCAGTAAGAATTGTGCCATGGAATTTAATTCTGTCTCAGTTTCTTTTGATAAAGCCACCGAAGCTGCTCATTATGGGAAAAAACAATTAACCACATGCAAAACCTTTAAGATGGCTGTTGTTAAGTTTGTGGCAAAAAGAGAAGTGGAGGATTTACACCTGTCTTTGTGCTAGGAGGTATAGCCAGTAGGTTATTTGGGTTCCTCTTTAAGGTCTTGCTAAGGCTCCTCAGCTGTTTCATCATGATCAAGAAACGGTAGAAATGTTTGCTCTTAAGTGAAAATGTCATTGCTACTCTGAGTAATATATCAGGGCGTTGGCTAAGAAGTGAGAGACCTTGGTTCTCATTTCATCTTCAGTCTCACACAACTGAAGACTGCCTTGCAAGCTGTGCAGTCGCCTTCTGCAGTGCACTAAAAAGAGCAGGCATCAGCAGAAGAGCAAATGAAGAAGGGACCCTTGTGGCTAAACCACTAATTGCAGAGTATGAGCTCCTGCTTCCAAAATTACTCCTGTTTTTTAATGAATGTTTATGGGGAAGAAGTACTTCAAGGAGCAGGAGCTACAACCTCAGATGTTCCCCCATCCCACCCCCATGAAATGAGGGAGACCTTTTCCAAATTCCCCTATCCCCATCAGCATTTCAGTCCTAGCTCTGCAGTGGCCACCCTTTGACCAGCAGCAGAATGCTTTTACTCCCAGCCCACACAAACTCAGCATCCTCACAGCATGATGCCTGAGGACAGCCATGTCCTGAAATCCCCGGGGAATGTCCTGGAGAAATCCCCAGGAAAATCCTCCTATGTACCACAGATCAATTCAATGCCATTAACACCTGTACTCAGTACTGTATCATAACCCGCAGGTGAGTAAAGGAGAGAGAAGACTCTTTTTTGAGAGCTATAATGTCTTTAAACAGTCAACTAGGTATTTCTAGAAATCCTGTCTTAATTAAAAAAAGATTTTTAATGTCTTTTACTCAGTTCAGTGTAAGAACTTCATTGCCTTGAATTTCAGTATCTCCTGAAGATGCTGGCTTAAACATTTTTAAAACACAGTTCCACATAAGAAGCAGGAACAGCTTCCCTCCAAATACTTTCAAATAATCCATAACCTCTGACAAGCTAGGAGAATTTAATTTAACTATGTTTTTGTCCTCTTTTCTTTTTCTTTATGTAAAAGCATTTTAAAATGATCATGTGTCACACTATCAATATTATTAAAACATCTTCATCAGACAAGCTAAAAATTTAATTAGAAAATACAGAACCCTGAAACAACCAGAAACTTTGTAGATTATATATCTATGTTTTTTTTTAAAGAATTTTGCTTCATTTAGAAATCCTTTTGTAATTTTTGTATTTTAAATAGTTACTCAAAACAAACAATGAGAAAACAACATATAGAGCAGCTGGACATTCTATATTCTCCGTGAAAATTGTGTGCTTTTATTGTCTACTGCTTTTATAATGTAATGCAACTGTGACACAGGATATCTATTATCAAGACAAAGTAAAAACTCAGAGAAAAAGTTGCCTTGTATTCTCTCAAGTTTATCTCCAGGAAGTGATTTTGAAACCCTTGGGACGGAACTAAGCAGAAAGACACAGTTAGCACAGCTAATTCAGCTCAACAGAAACACAAACGTGGTTTTAGCAATGTCTCATTGATGTTTAGAGGGACTAAGAAGACTTGGTTTGAGCCAAAGGCCACTGGAATCATATAAAGAGTTTTATCAACTCTGACTTTCAAAACAGGCTTGTAAGGGACAAACCACAGGGAAAACTGTAGAGATATGCCAAACAATAGATAAAGTACAGGAGGCACACCTGGAGGCTTTTTTTGCTCTTTCTAAAAACACAAGAACAAAAGAAGTTTAGGTTAAATTGAGAGACAGCTTAAAAGCATTTTAAGAGGTGTTCTCATTAATTTAGAGAACTGATAAATTAAGGTCCATTGAAGCCAAGATACACTATTCAAAATGAAAAGGAAAACAAAAAGAAGAAAAAGATCAGACAGTTACATTTAAGCAGTTTATTTTCTGCAATCTGTCAATGTGTTCTTTCAATTCAGAATAAATAATCACCTAGTCTGAAGACTTTCTATCATTTGCTTACTTTGATTATAAGGCCAAATGAAGATTGCAATTGTCTTTCATTTACTAAGATTATCTGTCAGCCTAACATACACAACTACCCTTTTTTCAACCTCTTATCTACAAATAATATCTAAAATTGCCCCAAAGTCTCTTTATATACTCTAGACTGCAGTCTATGTGATCATTTTATACGAATCTAATTAGCTCAATGTGTCCAAAAAAGATAGTGCCTTCACATTGAATACATAGGGAATCAGTTGTTGATATGAGCTCTTGGCGTCTTATATGAGATACAGAAGAAGACAGCTGGTCTGGAGTATCATAAACTGCCCCCACCACAAACTCATGCATTTTTCTGGCAAGGGAAAATTGCTGTTTTCTCTTTCAGACCTATTTATATGCAGCAATTTGCATGACTTCAAATACCAGCCTAGAAGTAGTCTGTTTTCAGTTAAAACACATAATTAATATTTCTATCATTCAAAAAATTATGGAAACCCAGTTTTTAAAAAAGAAATAGTTTAGTGTAATAAACCCCTAAGAAGACAGTGATATTTAATTTCTGCTTTTCCTCTAACTCTTCTTTTGCTCTTGGTGGTGGTTTACTTTCAAAGGGAATGGAAAAAGAGACTAAGAATTTAAGGGTGATAACGAATCAAGAAACTACAGAGAATGAAACTGAATCTTTGCCAGAATGTTGAAGTGAGACAGATGTAGCACCTTTATAGCAATAAAATTCATTAAAATATAACAAACAAACCAACGTATGCAAAAATGGAAGACCTAACTTAAAGAAGCTGGCAGTTCTGAATGTAGGACATTGGAGAGTTAAAGACAGAAATGTCTTTAAGAAAATTAAAATTAAATTTTAAAAAAGGCTTATAGAAAACTAGGTAAACAGGTATATTCCCCAAGGGAACACAGACAAAGGAAGAATTGAGAATAAAAACAGCATCAGAGATATTTATATCAGTAGCTAAACAGGTGTGCTAAGACATTAAGTAACAACATTTCATGCGGTTTCGTCATTCCATCCACCTTCACTGACAGCTTGAAAGATGTAACTGCAGTATGGCCATACTTATGTATGTAAATATGCATATTTACCTCTGAAATCTCATGTTGTGCTTGTGTCTAATTTCTCTTTGCATAAAGCAGATAACGGTTAATGAATCTAGAGTTATAAGAGAATTAATTGAGAGTTAATTTGAGAATATAAACATTCACATTTTTCCCACATATGCAGAGGGGTAAGAAAGGAAAAAGAAAGGAACCTAAACTGTAAGTTTTCATGCAGAAATGAACACATTAAAAGGGCTTGTTGAACAAGGCTTCTTTTCTTGTATTTTACTCTGATGGGTTTTTTGAAGTGACATAGCTGACTATGTATGTTTCAAGTTGTGCTGACACAGCTTCTTTTCTCAAGCTCTCTTGCCCAGAAAAAAGCTTCTTTGGAAAAATCCTCTTAGACCTTTCAAAACCCCCAAGAGTTTGCCTGTAAGAAGGACATTCAAAAAATCTCAGACCTAACTGCCTCATTTCGAATAAAAAAATGCAAACAAAAAACAAAACCAAAAAACCTACCACAATTGTTACTTATTGCAAAAATGCTTAGGTACAGATACTTTTCATAAGTTCAAGATGGTACATGTTTATTGGAAGGTTGGGGTTTTAACCCATCTGTAAAATGTCAGTTTTAGGGGGAGTTAACCTGTGGATGCTTTGGTTTTGACACCATATCTCCATTTTTTAGTAAACATACCAAGAGAGGTGTTACCCCATATGGTCCATATTGCTTTGACTGAAGAAATCTGGTGTTACTGTCTGAAGCTTGTGTAAAAGCTCAAAATTGCAGCACAAGTACGCATAGAGTACCCTAAAAACTGATTCAGGACTAATTTCACTGTTACAGATGACAATTAGGGTCAATATAGCCCTCTTAAAGTGGAGAAAGACACTGTCTTGCAAGAGATGTGTAACTGTACTATAAATCATTGGACATAACTGGCAAGATATGCCAATTTAGGTTTTTGAACCTGAGTGGAAAAAATAAATATTCAAATGTAATAAACAGGTTAAAAAAAAAAACAAAAAAACCAAAAGAAATTCTTTTTTAAGGTAATTTCAAAAACTGAAACTCCATTTTTTAATACCAAGTGTGAGCATATTATTTTCTTTTTAACTGTAGATATTGCCATTAATATTGTACGGAAATGAATGCTGATATTTTTTGGAAGGTAAAATGTGCCAGCAGGTAACAAAATCTGAATTTAAGTATTAAGATCTGTAAACATTTCTCTTATCAAATGCATAATATTCTATTATAGCTTCAAAAAGTTTTTCCTTTTATTTATCTTTTCTTCCTGAGAGCAGTGCAGCATAAGCTAGTTTACTGATTTCTATATTGGAAATATTTTAGCGAAAAATAAATACCTTGGAGTTTATTATGAATTACCCTAACTTATCATCATAGAAATGCTGGGTGTTGTACCAAAAATAAAAGACACAAAATGCTAAAAATGAACACTGATTTAGCCGCATAAAGTCACAGAGAGTGGGAAGTGGGCCAAAAAAAGTTCCATGGAACAAAATGACTGTATGTAATTTTCTGTAATAACTATAACAATAAAAATATTCTAATTAATAAGGAAATAAAACAGGAAAAACTCCTAGCAAAAAAACCCATGCATTTTTTGACATGAAGAGGCATGGCACAATTTAAAAAATCCTTGTTACAAAAATAACAAGATTTAAACATTCTTTTTACATAAATTAGAACCTTGTCTTTCACACACTGACTTGGGAGCTTCTTTTTAGAGCTATGTATATTTTTTGCTTTGCTGGAATGTGTCCTTGATAATAACTCTTTCAGAAGTATAAATTGATAAATTTTGGCATAGTTATTTTTCTTGGCAGGATTCTCCAATAATGAAATAAAAAAAAAAGAAGTTTCTCTGCATGTGTATGATGGTATGTCTTGATAACAATACTGGCAAATGTGCATCAAAGGAAAGAACATGTCATCCTGGATCTGTTCCGACACTCCAAATGATTTCTGGAAGCCAGTTTTAAGTCTCTGTTATTTTTGCTGTTAAGTAGAGGTGCCATTGAAAAAGAAATGTCAAGTCCCTCAGGCCAAAAGCAGAAAAGCTATACAATGCCTGTCCTGTTTGTGAACTCCGGCAAAGACCAATTAAGCCTTCAAGCAATATCTTGTATGTTTCCCCAGATGTAAAGGACTTTATTGTATATCTGAAGTTTTCTTGCTTTTTCTCTTTCCTTTCTTTCTTTTTCCTGCTAAAATAATTAGATCTTGGGAGACAGAGGAGGAAGTCCATACTTTCCTTTGGCAATCTTGATTCCCTCCTTACATTTTCATGTAGTGGAAACACATTATAGGACTACTACCTCAAGAAATCATATTGGAATATTTATAGTTTCCAAAGACAATGTAAATAAATGCAAATACCTGGTTTCAGCAGGGTCAGTCCAGACTGCGAGAGAACAGATGGAGAGAACCCTGCCCAGAAGGACTTGGGGGTGCTGGTGGGTGAGAGGCTGGACAGGACCCAGCAGTGTTCGCTCACAGCCCAGAAACCAAACATGTCCTGGGCTGCATCCAAAGCAGGGTGGGCAGCAGGGTGAGGGAGGGGATTCTGTCCCCCTGTTCTCCTCTGGTGAGACCCCACCTGCAGTGCTGCATCAGCTCTGGGGTCCCAGCACAGGAAGGACATTGACCCGCTGGAGGGAGTCCTGATGAGGCCACCAAGATGATTAAAGGGGTGGAGCACCTCTCCTACAAGGAAAGGCAGAGAGAATTGTGATCGGCCTGAAAAGACACAGAGAGAGAGAGAGAGAGAGAGAGAGAGAGAGAGAGGGAGAGAGAGAGAGAGAGGGAGAGAGCGAGAAGAGGCTTCAGGGTGGTCTATTTGTCCAGTACCTGAAGAGAGCCTACAAGAAAGAGAGAGACTATTTACAAGATCATGTAGTGACAAGGGGGAATGGTTCCAAGCTCAAAGAGTAAGTTTAGATTATATATTAGGAAGAAATTCTTTACTGTGAGCGTGATGTGGCACTGGAAGAGGTTGCCCAGGGAAGTTCCATCCCTGGAAAAGTTCAAGGCCAGGTTAGATGTGGCTCTGAGCAACCTGGTCTAGTGAAATGTGTCTCTGCTCATGACAGGCACCATCAGCTAGATGGTGTTGAAGGTCCCGTCAAACACAAGCCATTCTAGGGTCCTGTGATTCTATGAAAGGTAAGTAGCATTATCATTTTGAACTGTGAGCTAAGAAGGTTCTGCAAGCTGGGTAAGAACACAGCCTTCAGGTTTTATCTGGTCCTTGGTTGAACAAAGGTTTTAAGAAAAGCCCAATTATAACAAGAGATGGTGTACATTTGATCTGATAATATTTCTTAGAATTTGAGTCAGTCTTGAACATGTATCTTAGAATGCCAGGAAGAGCACAGTGTCCCAAGCTGGGTTAACTTTTATTGAGGAAGAGAGCTTAACTCCACACAACAGCCTTTTAGAGAAGATATGAAAAGTGATAATTTGGTTCACATAAACCTTAAAATGTAGCAACATTCATTTAGCCATAGTCTTTAGAATAGAGAAACACCATTATTTGTGGTTAGGTTTCTTTTCTTTAAGAGATGGCTTTTCTTCTACCAATTTTGCTTCCTGGTACTATTTGAATATCGAAAACAGAACAGACTCTTCAATTTTCTCTTTGTATAGGAATAGCGCACCAGACACCTATATCTATGGAAAAATGCTTTGTTCACTGCATCCCTTATATTCAGCCTTCATTATCCGACTGAGTCTTCCTTCCTCAAATATCTCCAATTTTCTTTTTCTTTTCTAGAACCAGCATGTGTAACTCTTCTTCTCAACTTCATGCTGCTAAAAAAATCATTCTCTTTTTGCGGTTGGTGTTTGTGCATTTTTTTCCATCCATGTTTTGATGCTGCTTTCTTTAATTTGGTGGTTTCTTTTTTTTTTCTTTTCTTTTTTTTTTTTTTTTCCCAGATGCCCTTTTTTAATTTTAAGTGTTTGGAAATGAAAAAAAAAAAAAAAAAAAGAGAACTGTAATTATGTTGCAGGCCAAACGCACCATGAACTGTCCAGAATAAACAGGGATGAACACTGCGTAACACAGAGCCTGCCAAACTGAAGCCACAAATCTTTTTTTTTTAGTACTAAATGTAGCATAAATGTTAAATTTTCCTTCGCATAACTCTGATGAGAACAGATGATGACCCACAGAATCCTGAACATCTATAGTGGAAGCAAGTTCAAGTACAAAACAGCTAAATTTGGATGTTTGTATGGGACTGTATATCGAAAAATATTTCTGTGTTGACATATGCCGACAGGTACAGTGAGGGTGACATATCTGCCAAGTTGATATTTACTTTCAGTTTAGCCAGTTTGCTGTGAATTCTATTGTCAGCTTTGAAATACTGAAGCTCCATGAGATGAACTGCAGCCCAACTTCTTTTGCATATGGACCAGTGCACTAAGCAAGAAACAATATGATGCTTTCCACATTAGTCTCAGTTGTCAGTGCCAGAGACTTTTAAACATTTCAGTGATGATCAATACAAGAAGCTTGGTAGCAGTGTACAGTTCACAGAAAAAGGACCACAGCATTTCATCATATGTGCCTGTATAGGTAAATAATTCCTATGCCCATTTACTCCTTGTATTTCTTAATAAAATCTCAGGACCAACCCCCTTAAGTATGAATTTTTAACCAAAAAATATTTACCAATTAAAAAAATTAATAATAGCAAATTCAAGTATGTGATCATTTTTCATAGTTTTTCAATTCAGACATTTGAATTTCATATCTGGTACCTCTATAATTTTGATATTAGGCCTTCATGTTGCTTTTTAGCCTCACAGTATATTTATTCTAAGAAAGTCTATTATTAAGTCATTAATTGTTGGAGAGAATTAAATTGAAGGAAAAACTTCAGTCTCTTCATTAAAAAACATTTTGCATCATAGCAAATAAGGACTTCAGAGTGGAGGAACTATAACACTGACTGTGTATTGGGGTTGTGATCACGAAAGGCTTTTTTCGATATTGTATGTCTTTAAGAGGTTAAATTACTTTTTCTTTGTTTAGCAAAGATTTGTTTTGAGAAACTTTTTAAAGCTGTATTTTTTGCAGATATTGATTAGCATTATTAAGAAGCGAAGCCAGATGGCATTTGCCGGTCTCTTAGAGTTTATGTTTCCATTCCACAGAAATGAATACATTACAGAAAAGAGCATAAAAATGTACAATAACAAAATCTGAGAATTTAAAAAAAAATCTAAAAAAAAAATCAGATATATTATATTACTGATGTCAAATAAACAGTCACTTTGTGCAAGATCAAAACACTTAAATAATTTGTCCTAAATGCCTGCAAAGTCTCAGGCAAAATAAATGTCCTGGCTAACTACAGAAATGTTATTTCTGAGACCTTAAAAAAGGACTTCTTAGGCAATATTTGTTCCATTCTCTGAAAGATGTTACAGGTAATCGTGTGTACAAGACCTATTTTCCCTAAAATGACTATATTTTTACAACAAAATAAGACAACAGGCCAAGGTTTAAGTTAGGTAAGAGAGTAAAAGGATAGGAGCAGGATATGCAGGTTGTGAAACTTTTTTAGATGAGCCCACAAGCCTTCATCTGTGCTGTGTGTCTCTCTTGTCCCTAAAAGCCAGTCAAGTCAGAATCAAATTTTAAAAAAACCAAAAAACAACACCAACAAAAAAACCCCAGCTCAATAGAGTCAAATTTTTAACTACAGGTAAACTGAAAAATCAATAAAACCCAAACCTGCATATGGACTATTAGTTATTATTAAGCAATTGCTTCACTGAAAAAAAAAATAAATTAAGACAGGCTTGCTCTATTAGAATCTGGTCTCAGACAAGCTAGGGATTGAAAAGACATTTAGGAAAACAAAAATACTTATGTGAGCTAGTGTTCTGCAAAAGGTCATCACTTAATGAACACGATTCTTTTCTGAACTAATTTTGTGCTCTTGATCACCTCACATTGGAAATCCTTAACTGAAAATATATGAAGGACTGTGGTTTTCAAGTCAACAGTGAAAGCACAGTTTCATTCCTCGCTTTTTGATATAAGGTCTAATTAATTTATACCTGTCATAACATTAAAATCTATTATTTATTGAAAATCCTCTGTAATTAGGCACTATTTTGAATGTCAGAAAAAATTAATTTCTTTTAACATTTTATAATTAAAGTTGTGATGTCCAGTGTAATGCCTAGAAATAAGATGTCCTTTGAGCTTGTAAAACAAAATCTTTCTTTCTTACCCTCTGGAGGGAAATAACTTTGAAGCAATGCACTCTCTGGTTATCAGTAGCTGACATATTGCAAGCTCTTAAAAAAATCCCGTGAGATGCTGCAGTGTTATTCATTAGACAGGTACTTTTTCTAAATTTTTGTCTGCTCATGTTTACCCTGAATTACACTATTGTCACACCTGCAGTGCAATTTTACATTTGTTGCCCAGATCCTCTTCACCTTGAACCCACACTAGAGAAAATTCAACCACAGAACATGGAAAGTTCCAGTGTGAATGAAAAATTGCAGTGTGATATAATATCTACAGATGCTAGAAAACATTCTTCTATGTATGATTTCTCTTACTCTTTGAACAGTTTTGTTTTCAAACAGCTTCTTCGTAATATATTAATCAATGATTTTGCTACGCTTTTCAATTTTTCCAAGCACCCTTATTTTTGTAAATAGACAACTGACTTTAGAACAAAGTCAGTCATTTTTGCACTTTACACGTAAGTGTTCTACAGAGGTGGAGTGTAAAATTCGGAAAACTGGATTTTGAATTAAACACATACATTTTTCATCTAGATGCGTAAAACCTTATTGTGAATATCTTAAGGGTGTGTACAATGCTTGGTTTTCATTTATGTGGGTCATAAATAGCAGGCAGAAACTTTTATGAAAACATGTTGATCACTGTGTCTGAACAGAACAATCCTTGAAAATGTTTTCTTGTGCATCACAGGAACATAACTCCTGCAATCTTCAAAGAAATGTAAGCAAAGGGAAGATAATAATCCATCAGAAAACCCCAGCTGCCAGGGGTAAAATCAGTGAGCTCGTGCCCTTGTGACAGAACACATTTTGAAAGTGACCTGTTCTAAGAAAGCACATTAAACGTAGTAATTCTTTTTTACCTTCCTGTCAATTAAATGGTGACAATCTCACAGTGATCTTGTTTGGTACAGTGACAAAGAATGCTTTCTAAAATTCCCTAGGCTTCCTCTGGAAAAATAACCTCACAAATTCTGACAGGAATTGCATGTGCACAATCATTTAAATTGCGCAAACTATTTCTCACACAGAGCATGTGCATAACGCAATCCATGTTAAAAGTCTGAGAACAGAGATCATGAGTTACTGTGGTCCCCAGTTATATGCTCTTAAATTCCAATTCTAACAGCTCAAGAGGTTTTTTTCTTTGTTTCTTGTGTTCCTTGTGGAGGTCCCTTGAGCAATTCCAAAGAGATAGCTTATAAGCTGTTAGTGTTTCAGCATTAAAGCTTCAGTTTGTAACACAACACTTACTGCTTTCTTACGCTGAGCAAAGATGAGAGGCCACAGTCTACTCAGGGTTCGATTCCCAGTTGTGTCTTTGGAACACCTCATTGCAAGCTGAGTAGCTGCTTCTGCAGTGCCACTGGTAGTGAGTGGGGATTTGCAACTAAAATACAGCATCTGATGCACTGTTGGGCAATGGAGAATGGAAGGCAAAGATGCAGATTGTGACTCTTTAAAGCAATTCATTATCACTTACGTGTCTCGTGGAGATACCAAAATAAATGAAACTGTTTTCAGACAAACACAGTGTGGATAAATGTGCTTAAAGTATTAGATGAGGCTAGGTATTATTATCCTGTGAAACTCAAAAATCTGCAAATGCATTCGAGTAAACACTTTTATACCCAGCCAGCCTCAAGCAAATACTTAGACACTTCAGCTTTAGGGTTTTAAATAAGTATTTTAAAGTTATGCATTTTCATTACTATTTGTTAGGGGAAAAAACGAAATGGGAGAACATTTGAAAAGATAAGGAATTGTGGGCTAAGCAAGATTAAACCCTGAATTCAGTTTCAACACAATAGAAACAATATAAACCAGAGGCAGCTATGCCTAAGCATAAGAAAAAACCCAGTATATTTAAAAAAAAATCATAAGATGGTAAGATGGTTAAAATTCTTACCAATTTCATGTTTGTCTAGAATGCAACAATCTGAAGAGAAAACTTTGCAAATCAAAAGATCTTCAGATATTCCAGCTCCTATGTATACTATAACTGTGTCCAAGGTTCCAAGGAATAAAAAGAAATGCTTAAATGCAAAGTTTAAACACTTTATTTTAATACGCCCTTATGTGCAAAAAGGTTTAAAGAGTTTTATATAACATTTCAAAAATTAAATCTAAGAGTTTTTAACCACTTTGCATTCTGTCTTTCTTTAATGTAATCAATCATATATGCCTTTTTCTTAGTTGAAACAGTAAAAAACTCCAAACATCAATACAGATAAATAGTTAATGATGTCACTTTAGGTGTACTGGGATGACTAAATTAACTGATGAAGCCTAAGAAACACAAGCAGCTGAAGACACAGGTAGCATTGGGGATGGGAATCCTACTGTTGCTTATGAGAAGGAATACAAAACTTCAATATCTTGCTCCAATTATTCAGGATATAACAAACTTCTCTGACCTCTCTTCTGATCTACACACTGGCTTTCCATGAAATCACAGTCTTCATCTCTTTGTCCTCCAAAGCAGCTTAAAATACATTTTAAAAGATTTAGAAGTGAAAACCACAAGAGGTGTTTTGATTTCTGTGGAAAATTGAACTCTCTGTGGTATGTATCACAGTCATCTGTGGTAGACAACATCTGTTACAGGTTTAACTGAGTGTAAAATAGATATTCCATTCCCCCATCCTCGCCTCCGTTCTTACCGCTCTTGCATCCAGCCAACACCCACAAGTAGACACAGACACACACAGAGCATCTCTTGCTCCTGCATTAAGGGGAAAGCATGTTGCTCCAGGATTATTAAAACATAAGTTTCAGCAACATGCATACTTAAAAAAATAATTTGTTACAGGCTCTTTAGAAGGAATAGGCAGAACTGAAGAGGCAGAGGGGTGACGCTGTATATAATGGAAGTGCTAGAACATGTGGAGCTCACAGTTGGCAATGGCACAGTTGAGAGCCTCTGGGTAAGAACCAAGGGACAAACAAATAATGCAAATGTCACAGTGGGAGTCTGCTATAGATCTTCCAGACAGGATGATGAAGTCAATGAATTATTCTTTGAGGAGCTACAGGACACTTCAAAGTCATCTGCCCTCGCCCTTATCGAGGACTTCAACTTGCCAGAAATTAGCTGGGAGCATGATACAGGTGGTACAACCCAGGCTAGGAGACTCCTAAAAACCCTAGATGACAACATTATGGAACAGACCCTGAGGGAATTGACTCAGAAAGTAGCCCTTCTTGGTCTACTGCTTCTCAACAGGGTGTATCTCATGAGTCAAGTAGAGATTGGTGGCTATCTTGGCCACAGCAACCACAAAGTGATCAGGTTTAAAATCTCTGTTGACAGGAGAAAAAGCGCCAGTGAAACTTTGGCCGTGGACATGGACATGAGGAGAATTGACTTCAGGCTGCTCAGGGAATTAGAGAGTAAGGTCTCCTGGGAAAATGTTTTTGCAGGTGCTGGGATCCATCAGTGCTGGTCACCTTTTAAACATCACCTCCGCAGGGCACAGGAACAGGAAATTCCCAAATGCTGGAGGTCCAGCAGATGAGACAGAAGGCAGGCTTGGCTGAACAGGGATTTCTCTTGGAAATAAGGCAAAAAATGAAAATGTATGCCCAGTGGAATCAAGGTCAGGTGACATGAGAAGAATACAGAGATGCTCCTTGCCACTGTAAGGAGAAAATTCATGCTGCTAAAGCTCAATAGGAGATGAAACTGGCTGAAGGCACTGGAAAATAACGTTGGCCTGTAATGGGTGAGGATCACAGGTGAGGATGACAGGATTACAGGTCTCCTCACAAGCAGGGAAAGAGGCAAGGCAGAGATATTTTACTCATTCTTTGCCTCTGTCTTCAACACTGATGACCCCAAGGGTGTCTCAGTGCCCTGAGCTGGAGGACCGTAACTATGAGAATGATAAACTCCCACTTGACCCTGAAATTATGCAGGATCTGCTGCTCCAGCTGCATTCCCATAAATCTATGGGGTCTCATGGGATTCATTGGAGAATCCTCAAAGAGCTGGCCGATGCCATTGCAAAGCCTCTCCTGATGATTTTTTAGTGGTCTTGGGAATCTGGAGAGGTCCAAGCTGGCTGGAAGCTGGCAAACGTTGTCTCAGTTTGCAAGAAGGGCAGGAAGGAGGACCTACATAAACATAGGTGAGTATAAAATACACTCTAGAAACACCCACACTGCTCATCCTTCTCTCTCGGGAGGGAATAAACAACGTGTGACATTCACTAACAGTGCAACCCAATATGCTCTTGCAAAATGCTGGTGAACACTATAAGAAAACTGATATGAAAGAGGTAACAAAGATAGTCTGCTTTTTAGAAAAGTTCTGGAAGCTCATCAAATAAAAATTCTAGGTCCATAAACACTGTCAAATCGTATACCACATGGCTGTAAACTGTAAGACAGCTCCTTTCAATTTCTAAATGTTACTCGAAGGAGCAACTATTACAGACAATTTACATTTCTGGGTTGTGAGTGAAGTAATGTGCTGGCATTTCTTCTGGAAGCTGAAATACTGCACCTTTACAAGCCTTCTAATAACTCAACTGGATGAACAACAGATATGTAGTAACTAGGAATATTTGTGTGAAACCTCCACAGCCATGGCTTAAAAATACTGAGAGAGCTGCCAGCTGGATGAGAAGAAACGAAAACCAACACAGCATTGTAAAACCTACACTATAATTTACATAAAGAAAATACATTTTAAGACTTTGAAAAAAAGGAATGACTGTCAGGTGGCTTATTTTAAAAAACCCAAACCCAACGAAGCAAAAAAAATTCTGTGTGTGTCCTCTGGACATCAGAAGAGTGGGCAGAGAGAGCTATGAACACTAATTCAATAATTTAAATCGGAATAAGAGCAGCTGAAAGAAGGGATCACTGGAACAATTTATTGAAGATACATAATACATGTTGAATGTAACAATGAAGACCTCAACTATTATTATGCAAAAATGCACTTAAATTATCATTATTTTACTTATAAAATGCATGGAAATATGTGTTTAATGAAACATCTACAGTAACCTTCTAATTTCTGCAGCACCCTTTCTGATACAATTAATTACCAAAGATGTATTTCTAAAATATGTAGCAGAATCTCTTCCTTGTTATACATACCACATCATTAATATTTCCCATTTTACTATAGGAAGTGCTGTGACAATTCTGTCAAGATTATTTTGGATTATCATATATGGTATTTCTGTATATTTTGAAAAATATTTGTCCATTTGCAATCAAACAACTGACTAAACCATATCTTGTATGTTGTTCAGAAAATACAGTGCAATTTAGAGCCAGAGGAAAAATTAAATTCAAAAATACCTTTCTATTTTTAACTTTACTGCTACAAATTTGGCAAAATAAGGCACCAAGAAGAAAAAAAGAAAAGAGGAACTGAAAAAAAAATCTATTTCTGACTCGCAGTATCAAGACATGGAGGAATTGTTTAAGTAAAGCAGATGTGTAATTTTACAAAATTGTAATGGCTAATCATCCTGCCTATTTCCTTTTGAAGAAATTTCTGTTTCAAGAAAGAAACTATATTGCTTAGGAAAAATGGCAGGCAATATGGTGGAAGTTAAAAGCTCAAACTGCATTAGTGGCAAGTGACAGTATAGAAAAGAAAACTCAGAGATGCTTAGCACCCATGCTAGATCATTTTTCTAACCACTGTGATCTTCAGAATTACCTATTTACAGAATTTTCTTTGTAGACTTTTCTTGAGGGCTTTTTATATTGCCAAGACAACTGGAATTATCTTATTGTCCAATCCAGTTTGCTAAAGTACGATGAGGTGCCATAACTACTTTTTGCTCAAGAATTAACTGATGTCACCTCAGTGCTCCTATAAAATGCATAGTTAGAGAATGTAAAAATCTAAACCATAATTCTTCTAATCTTGAGGGTTTTTTTTGTAAAACACTCAGTGATTAACATGCTTCTTAAAGGCTTGGGTCTTCAACCCACAGTTAAGTCTTCTGGGAACATCTATGCTCTCTGTCATTTGAGGCTCATTCCAGACCTGTTTTAAGTAAACAAAGAGTTTAGTATACTGTAATAAAGCACAGAAATATTCATGCTAGTCCAGATTCCTGGAGAAAACCTGTTACCTTGAGCTCATCTACTTAGCTCTTTCTTAGCATATGCTGTCTGTTATGTAGATCTTCCCATGGGAAACAACAAAAATTACATTACACATGGCTTTTTCTGACACTTCTTCCCCATTTTACCACATAACAGTTTTCTTAACAGCTTAATATACCTTGGTTATATTTTTATTCTCCCTAATTTAATCTGAATTTCTCTCCATTTTATTTTTCCCTCCAAAAGGTAATCATCACTCTGAATCATCACGTCTTCCCTCTGTTCTAATAGTTTAAACAAGAATGTCATTTTATCATGAAAGCACTTTGCTAATATAAATCAAAACAGCTGGGAAATTGGAAGCTCTAAGGAGGAAAAGAGCACAGGGTACTTCAGAAAACCCAGGCAAGCCTCTGGAACACAGTTTCTAATCATATCTTTCCATTACGGCCATATTACCAATCAGATTAAGTGTCTTTCCACTTCTGGAAAGCAATTAACTCTGAATGTATATCACCTCACAATTACTGACTCATAACACAATGCAAATTTCATCTCCTATTCCAGACCAGTCCCCTGATTGGGAATTCTTGAGCAGATTTTATGCACCAGTTTGGATGGATACCTTCAATTGCTTCCTATTACATTGAGATGTAATTTACTGCAGAGGAATACAAGTGTGTTTTAAGATCTTCATAGCTTCTCTGCCCTAACACCATTCAATAACAGCTAAATGTAGTCACATTCAGATGTTCAGTAGCAGTTTGCATGATGCCAATACCCAAGAAACATTAGCCTCCCCTTTAATTAATTGACATCAGTAAACTGTCTTGAAGCTCTGGGTGACTGAATATAGGTTTTATTCTGTGAATAATGGACTCAATTTCTCAATCCTAAACTACCGGAAAAATCTAAATTAAGGTGTTTATCTTGTTTTCTTTTGTCAGGTCAATATGTATGACCATGTTTCTCTTCCTCCAGCATTCACCTTTTTCTCTGTACAGATTAGAGGTCTTATGAGTCTGTCTAGAGCTGCTTTTTTTCTCCATGCAGCTTTCTTTTCAGAAGGGACTTGGAGATGTCTTAAGGCAGCTTTCACTGTAGATTATCTTCTGAGTCATCCAGTTCTGTGTTCTGCACAGATGTTGGATTGAAATTGTTCCAAAAATTGTTTGAACATATATAGCTTAGGGGAAAAAAGTAAAAAGATAACTGTATTTGTTGTTTTTTTTAGTAAATGTAACTATTTATCATATAAGTTTTGATTTTTATGCAACAGATAGACCCTGGATATTAAACCTTCCCTACTGTTGGAAAATATTTATCTCATGGTTTCTTTTTTAACAACACAGTCTTTAAGTAAAAAAAGCAGAAATTTATGCCATATCATCTATGAAATTAAAAAATTTATTTTAAGCTGTTGACTGGTGTCATGGAGCTTTTTACTACTAGCAAAGTATCCACCCTATAGAGAGCTATTCAGTCTGTTAAGAAGTAGTTAATTTTCTGCAGTCTTCATTTTAATCATTGTTTGCTAAGGAGAGTTACCATCATTTGTGACCTTATTGTCATGAATTTACAAAACCAAACCCATTTGTGCATAACTAAATTCTCCCTTGTGAACACATAATTAGTGGTGGTTGGAAACTGGAGTTATGAAACCATGAGGCATTCAAACATCTCAAAATTTCATGCAGAAGTCAACTTTGTTTTTTTCTTCCTTCTAAAAATAGCAAAACAGTTGTCATTTTCTTTTAATCAACATGTAACTGTTCCACTTACAGAAACTTTTTAGGTATTCCTATAGAGGAATTTCTATAACATCCCTCTGGACTCAAAACCTGTGAACCACAAAAAGGGGACATGGGACAGAGAGGAGTTGGACACAAATGAGGACAGTGAGGGATGTCCATGAGACTGCCAGTCTGGTGAGTTCCACAACTGATTTGTTTTTCTGGGCCTCTCACTTTAGAGAGAAATCTCCCAGCTCTGAGAAGTATTTTCTAGCCGATGACCCATGAAAACTGGCAGGTGCCCATAAAAATTTGGGTTTGCCAAATCAACACTTTCCAAAAAGAAACTGTTTAAAAAAAGAATCCTAACCATCTGCCATCCTTTTTTGCAAAGAGTTTTCATTTACTTAAGCCTCAAAAATGTAAAATAAAAAAGAAAGCCCTTTATCTTGAGGCTTAAAATTCATTTAGTCTTGTCTTGTTTGTTTGTTTGTTTGTTTGAAGTTTTTTCTCTAAGTCAAATAACTGCACATTTTTGTTCCCTGCCTGGAGCAGACTTCTAGAGCTAAATGTTTCAAAATAATATGATTTATATCCATACAGTCAGATGCACGTGCAACATCTCAGTATAAAAATATCAGTGAATTGTAAGCACAGGTTAATAAAGACGAGGAAATCACCTCTGTTGCTCTGGAAACACTAGAGTGATTTCATTTGGTATTCAAGGGAATAATATATATATACATATATCAGAAGTGGTTTGAGCCATAGAGATTTATTTTGTGGATCAATAATGTGTAGGATGTTTTCCATTTCACAGAAGAATTGTGCATGATCTTCCCATTTGCAATCAGTTACATTTGAAAGGCCAAGGCAGTGTCAGTAGAATAGTAATCTCATCTTATCCAAGATTCGAAAGAAAGAAAGAAAGAAAGAGAAAGAGAGAAAGAGAAAGAGAGAAAGAAAAACAAAAACAAACAAACAAACAAAAAAGTAGAAAACTTTTCCTGAGGGGAGTAATTCATCACATACATAGATATTTGGCGATACAACCAGTCTCAAGCTTCAGGTGTGTGGGACTGGAATTAATAGAACTACAGCAACAGCATGAAATGCACAGTATCTGAGATAATCAGTGGTTTCCTGTTTTTTATTTACTCGGTAAAACTCTTAACTCCTGGAACTAACAATTGGAAGCTACATCAATAGAAATATTTCACAGTAAGTAGATTCATTCCAAAAAATAATAAAAACAGGCAACAAATTATTGAATTTTGTTGAATGTTTTCTTTCAGAGCATTAGCATGGTAGTTACAACTGTAAAGATCTGAGCAGAGACACTCTGTACTTAGGGTCAACAATAAATATAGTGATAAGGCCTGTATAATTGAGGATCAACATTTTAGATTCTCTCTAAAGATAAAATAAGTCAAGGTTTTTATGAGAAAAAGATTTAGTAGAACATGCATCACTTGTGTCAATTCAATTGTCTAATAAAGTGTTCATTTATCTTTTTGTTTATTCCGAACTTCTTGTTTGCTTGTTTTATAGGACTGTTGTTTTATAGGTCTGTCATTAAAAACAGTGTTACATTTGTTACATGCTAAACAGATGTTAATTTCTGCTCCTAGTAAAACTCAGACACCTGGAGACCAGTAAACGAGCTTTAGGCGGCTGAAAAAGAAGGAAGAGCGATGTGTGAAACCTAAATTGTGTTTCTTGTCACCTTCAGCTCTCTGGAGTCTTGAAAGGCTACCAGAATTGTATTTCTATACCAGAACTTAGTGGACAATGAAATTATCGGACTAATTTCATATTTTCATAATTGGTTTGCTTTCTCTCAAGTAAAACACTCAAACTGTTGTAGCTGGATCAAGAACAGATCTTTAGGTGAAACTAAAGCACATATCATCAAATCTTAACTGGCTGTAGGAAGCTCAGGTAGATGATTCTTTGAAAACAACAGCCCTAACCACAAATGGTTAGGGCACCTGAACTTTTCACAGACTGTGTAAGGCTTAGTTTGCCAGCACACGTTCATCCTGTTCCTGGGACTGTCTCAAATTTATTCCCCCACTTTCTGCCATAGTCCTCCGTGTACAGCAGCAACTGTGCCCTGCCACTTAGACCTGAGAAACTGGTCTTGGCAAACTCAGGGGTTTTTATTTTAGGTAATGTATAAAGGTATAAAATGTTGTAGAGGTTTCCTGGTTTTTTTAGTTTTTATGTGAAATCACACTGAAGAAGCAATGATCTCAAAATAAAACATGCATAGACTTTCAAATAATCTTTCAGAGTGATGCTTACATGAAGATTACTCCTTATAAACTGCAAAGTAGACAACTTTAAAGTTTTTTGATAGTATGGCCATGATCACTCGGAGCTCATTTTGGAAACACTGTGATGAATGCTTCTCGGGATTGATCATGTTTCGAAGAACTGCTATATTTAGAACAGCCAAAAGTAGCAACTTAAAAACATGCTCACCTTTAAATTGCTATTATTGCATTTGTAGTACAATATAAGGTAAATATCTTGTCTCTTAATCACAATATCTTAAAGTAAAATGAAAGGACTCTTCACCACTCATTCAAAGAAGAAATCATGAGCATGTTCACAGAAAACCATTTTCTCAGTGTTTAAAATACTTTTAACACATTTCAGTAAAATTTTGTTCATGAAGTCAGGGTAGGACAGTTTTTTATTTTGGTTTTATTTTCTTTTATCTTTGTTTGTTTTGCTTGCTATATTGGTTTGTTGGTTATTTGTGCTCTTTTTTTTTCTCTTGCTAGACAGTGAGTTTAAGATCACAATTAGAAAATGCCACTTTCTGAAGTGCATAAATACTAAGATACCTTAGAAGGGTGTCAGTAAGTTGTCAAATACAGGGATGGTATTATGTAAATGTGATAGATCACAACTCAGCTGTTGCAAGTTCATAATTCCACTGTTTTCCAGGACCCACTAAGTCACCTATTTACATGAATTAGGAGTTAAATATCACAGATGTTCCATATAGCAATTTTAACAGTATTATAGAAATATGATATGCAGTCTACTAATTGCTGGCAGTTCAAGCAATCTGTTAATTATAACAGTAATCCTTAACATAGATACTGGTTGGCACTGGGTTCAATCTTACATTTTGAAAAGTGGGGGAAGTATCAGCACCAGCTGCATGATCCAGAATTGCTGTGAGCAGTCAGCCAACTTCTTGACTTATATAGGACTACATTTTGTTGATCACTGTCCTGCTTGGAATTGCTAAAATAAATTATGCTTAGAGTCACCATCACCCTAAGTGACAGTAAGCCTGAGTAGTCCTAAAACTGCTCTTTTTGTTGGTAAGTTTTGAACTCAGAATTGAAGATCCCACGTTAGGAAAGCTTGCACTGACTTGGGAGTTTGTTGACGTACCTCTCCTTTTGCCAAGATTTTTTTAACTGAAAGTCAATTTTCTGTCTCAGTACACTAAAACAACAAAACCCTGATTTATTTCCCAGAAACTGGAGTTTGGCAATAAAACAAAGCTGATAAGATTAAGCGTTACTCCGGATGATGGCCACAAAAATAAATAAACATAATAAATAACATAAACAGTTCAGGATTTGTTGAAGACTATACCAAAAAGAGATGATGTTGCTAAAAAAAGGTTTTCTTAAGACTTCAAAAACTGAGCAGATTGCAGTTTCTCCAAGTAATCAGATCTAGAAATCAGCTCCCAGGGTAAAAATATAATGCTGAAAGATAATAGACTGTGAAGCCAAGATGTAGGGAAAAATTAATGTAGAAAGCAACCAAATGTAGGATACCAATTACCTGCAGAGTGCATTTCTTACATTTATAGAGGAAAAAAATTGGAAATTATTAGTCAGGAATTGAAACAGAAAACCAGAAGAAGAAACAAGGAGTGAAACAGAGTACAATCACAAGATTAATTTAAAATATAAACATTTCTTGGATTGCTGAATGTAAGCATATTTCATACCCAAATGTCCCAACATCTCTTAAGATACTGCTGTATTGCATGGGTTTCATTTCACATGTACATAGTAGTCAGTGAATAACATTTAGAATGCTAATGGCATACTAATGAATTCCATTGGAAGTACGTCGACTTTATTTGAAGTGCAAAAAATTAAATATTTGGTAAGTGTATTTCATACTATGTGATATCAAATTACTTTCTGCATATGCTAAAGATACTTAAAGAATTGTTTATCATATCACTTTGTATTGATCTAGTTCAAAGTGAAGCATTTAGAAAAAACGGAAATGTTATTCAGTGAGCAAATAATTGATAAACTTCTAGTTCTGGTGGTTTTCCGTGGTTTGTTTTCTCATTGGAAACTGAAGAAAAATAGGGAAGAAAAAAAAGGACAAGCAAACCGCACCCCCAAAGTCAAGTAAGCAAGCAAGCAAGCTAAACTCTCCCCCAAACACTACCTAATTTGTGCTTAGCTGCAATATTAGGAAATTCGAGGAAATGCATATAAGCAAGTGGAACAAGTGAAGGAAAAATTTCTGTCCATGTTATTTAACTAGATGTGTCACAGGTTTATAGGTTCGCGTCGTTTTCCTGCTACAAAAAAACAAGTATAACACAAAGAAAATATATTACCAGATAAAAAAGTCTATTGTGACATTCTAAATTTATTTTTTTCCAATAGATTAATAAAACGTTACTTAAGCTAGTGGTCTCTACTAGGTTGGGAAAAGATTTAGGACTGACCTATGTTAACTGTTCAATTTAAGTATCATATGAGTTTTTAGTCATTTTAGTCAGGAAAAACCCAACCGGTGTATATGCAAGTTAAGATGATTTCCACAGTCAAGAAATAAATGGCGTAGTATTCATGACAGTTTCCAAATGGAAAAAACAAAATACATTGACCAAAAGGATTGCAGCTTTTTCTACAAATGTAGCAAATATTCATTTATTCAAAGTCACATCATTCACTTTCTATTTTATAAGCAAAATTTAGTTTCATTGTAATTTCTTCAGGAATAATGTTCAGTGCAACATTGTTCCAAGGAATCCACCAATTTTCAATTGCCTATTTTCTGGATACAGCATCTGTTAAGTCTCTGGGATGCCAGGATCAAAACCATGCAGGGACTTGGGCTCAGAAGCCAGAAGCTCCACTGTCCCCAAATCCCAGGTTTCCACTCCAAATGTCAAATGGTACTTGGTACTACTAAATTTGGAGATCTGAAAATCCTTGTGGGGATCCAAGAGTTCCTTGTCAGTAGTGTTGAGACGTTTCAATCCTAACTAGAAGTTTAGGGGTTATGTCTTAAAAATCATAGAACAAAGCCTAAGAATTAAGATTTTAAGGTGGTTTAATTAAGATTATTTCTATGCAAACAAGTTTGAATTACTCTTTAATGAAATATTTGCCTTCCATAATTAACTTTTTTTTTTTTTTAAATAGGTCAATTCTTCTGGCTTTTTAGTAACTTTTATTTCCCATGCAATGAAAGTTTTGAGTTTTGTTTTGTTTTGAATTTTGTTTTTTCTGATCTGAATGCATAAACAGATTTATATACAAAGAGTGAAATATGTAACAAAGTAGAGTCCTTACTACTGGTAAAGTTGAATGACACCTTTAACAAGAATAAATAGTTTCTCAAGTATTTAGCAATTAAATAATTCAATTTCAATGTACTTATAGGATCAAGAGACTTCACTATGTGCAAACAAATGGAAGTTTTGCCTCCTAAACCTGAAAATTTTTTCTTCAAAATTTGTTGCCAACATCAGATCAAATTCAATTCTTTTATTGAAACTAGCATGTAAAATTTGTCACTCCTCTGAGGACAGACTTTGATCAATATAAAAAACCTTGAACTTGACATTCTTTGACAGGAGAAGGAAAAATAAAAAATAATGCTTTTTAAAATGTGTTATAGATTGATAGAGAAGTTCATGAGTGTTTCGGAGGCTTAGATACAGCTTTAGTCTTCAAGTAAGAGGTGTTTTACGTTTTAGAAACCTGCGATCAGCTCACACTTGATGGATCGATGGAATAGAATCAGAAATGGCTGATGGAGCAACAGACAATTTGTATAAGCCTACAGTTCATTAACCTGGCAATGGTATTTTAGCTGAATTAATGAGAGAAGGAAGCAAAGTATTAATAAATGTATGTACATGCATTGCAAGGACTGTTCAACAAAAATAAATCCCCCAAAATATAACACTGAGTTTTTAACTGGTTCTTCACTAGGGAAAAGCCAGGAAAGGAGAAATAGAATCCGTCAGTCATTAAAATGGAAGGCATATAGCACTGTGGCTGTCTGGAGATGAAATTGGATTACTCTGTCTGGACTCTTCAGATTCCTTTTCATTCCACAAAGCAAATTGCTTTGCCGTAACTTTGTATTAAAGAGGAAAGGATTCATCTGGCATAGGTAGTGCTAAAGGCTTATTAAGAACCGTACACTGCATCTGCCACTGAACCCTCTGCATTGGAATACCAGCTCTTGTAAAATGCTGGATTCATTTTCCAAATATTTAATAAAGTTTAACTCTGCTCGTTTACAGCTCCTTTATTTTCTATGCTGTGGAATTCTTTGCACTATTGCTTTTAATTTTTTTTTTTAATTTCCTTCACTTTTTCCATTTTATTGACAGCTGCTATATTTTTACTGCAGGCAAAAAAAGACAGTAACTGCAAATTATTGCATTTAAAATAGAATATTGTAAAAGAACATTAAGCTATTTCAAGCCTGCTTTTTGCTCTGTAGTTATCCAATAAACTGAAACCCCCTAACATTATTCATAACTGCACTGTCATTTTATCTATTCAAGGGTAAATGCTGACACATTATTAGTAAAAATTGCTACCATATACATGAATTCCAAATGCAAGATAATATATCCAATGAGGATCTTTAGCAAGTAGGAGGGCTCATATTATTTTCTCTTTAGCTCTTTTTCTAAAATGATGTATCTGTCTTCCTCTTTTCACGTTATAAGGACTATCGTCATTTTTATTCTTTACTAGTTCACTGCTCTAACTGGGTCATCTTTGAGCATATTAATTTCAAGAGGTGATAAAATATTTTATTGCTTCTTAACTCAAGAACTCAAGATGTTTACTAGAGTTCCCCTGTGGTATGCAGGAAGAAAAGAAGAACTCCATAGTGAAGTTTATTATAGATAATCAAAATATGTGGCTTTCAAAAGACAATTTCTGTGTGGGAAGAGAATTCGTAGAGGTCTTACCCGTATTCAAAAAAGAAAAAAAGAAGAATGTTTTTGAAACATTTGATAATATGAGGTGATCACTTGGAAAATTTCTCTTTTCAAGCTCATTTCATGATTCTCTTTCTCCACAGTGATACCAAAAAAAAAAAAAAAAGTAAAAAAAGAAAAGTAAAATCTGAATTTAAGTATCCATGTTACCTACTCTGTAGTAGTTTGATTCATGTATCCTTATCACAGTGAAGGATCTGTCTTGGTATTAACAAAAAAACAGCAAATGTACTTGCATTTTCCTTTGTTCAAAAGCCTTTAATACATATTGACAGTTCCTATACAGATTAAACATAAATGTCATTGAATATGAAAAAAAAGAAGAAAATTTCTCAGAGTAGATAACAGGTGCTTAATCTGTAGGACCCAAAATTAAGGTCTTCTAAGAAATTAATTAACCTTCCACAAAATTTTAATTTTAAGAACATTACAATATCTTTCATGAAGAAGTTCCTAACCTGTTTACTACTTAGAATTTTAATTCATTTTTTAACATATATCAGATGTCACACTAAGTGCAGGCAGTTCTTCAAGAGAATATTTTTTTCACTGGAAAGAGATTTTATACTCTTTTGAAAGTGTGAAAAGACATATAACTCCCATAACTTAAAATTTAGATTTTATGCCACTAAGCTATCTTCAAAATACAGACATATTCCATGTATGCATTTAATTCCCTTGTAAAAATAAAAATATATTTTGATATTGGAGGATTTTTTTCTTGTAGAAATAACTTGTAGTGTTGAAATTCATCTTTTTATTATTCTAAAATGTATTTTAAAATGTCTAATGATGAAGATATCTCCAAGAAGTAAGTATTTAAATATTTTCTTCAGTTGAATCTTTTAAATGAATATTATTCATCCACTTATAAATATGTCACATCAGCATTTTGAATTTTGAATATTTCCAATGGGTAGATAGCAAGAAACAAAACAATATTTTTTTCCTTCCTATGAGCAATGATCCAGCTCTTTCCAGCCCTTATCTGACCTAATACAAAACTATGAGAAGAAAGAATTCGTATTTTTTATATTTGTTCACAACTCAGCACTATAATTTAAAGTCCTGCCATCTGTCACCTGCAGTCTTTACTTTTATTTCAGATTTACTTCTATTTTAATAATTTGAGTACTGAGGAGGACTGAGGTGAGAATTACCCTCAGAAAACCAAATGAAGAAAGTCTCTAACTGGCTGATATCTCCCAGTAAGGTGTTATAGTTTGAAGCCTGACACAGTTTCAGCCTCCAATCCACTTTCATGTGTCCCAGATTTATTTTGTTTAGTCCTCATTTTTACCTTTAACCCATTTATTATCTTGTTATAATTCAAGTACCTTGGTGAAGCTGAAGAACATCTCCAAAATGTTCTTATCTTTATCAGCTGGATTTGCAATCTTGTCAAAAAGCAGCACCACCTCTTTAAGAACTCATTTCCATGGGGCTCAAGATACCCTGATGATTCCAGCTGGAGTGAATGTGTTTACACCAATCCTGCCAAACAACAGGCAATCAGCAGCCCATCACTGAAACAGACCATGAAATAGAAATGTGCTCAGCTGCTGCTTCCTACCGACTTCCTACTGCTTAGGGCATCCCACAGCCAGAGCCAACCAGCATGAAAATAATTAAATCTGAGTATGTGATGAGTCCCACGAGAAAGCTGGGGACATGGCACGAGCCCTACTTGAAAAGCACTTGGGGTGATAGACAGAAAGAAGAAAAAAGGTTGAAGAAAAGCTGTCAGGCCATTAAGTTTCAGTATTAAAGACTTAATGTATAATGTACTTTAATACCATCTGGACATTCATTTCTACATTTTCTGAACTAACAACAGCTAAATAAAGTTAAACTTTCTGTTCCAGAGTTCAAAAAGGGGCCATGCTGAAAATCAAAGGCTTTACTGTATTTCACAGAAAAGTCACATATTTTTACACCAAATCTCTCATGACATATATGACACATATGTCATAACATATGCAGAGTAACTGCAGAGAGAGATAATATCTCATATTAAACCAAAACCTATAGCTAGAGGAAACAGGCGCACAAACAGGACACATAAGCCTTTCTACTGAATGAAGTGTAGGCAACGAAAAAATGCATGTTGGAACATACAGAGCAGCTGCTTCTGCCAATACACCAGAGCGTGGAGAGTGGGCTGGGACCACTGACAGTCCACTGGCTTGCAATCAGAACACTGTGGAGGTATTTGCTCTGATCTACAGGCAGGAAAGTGCTTCCAGTCTCTGTATTTGTGTGTGTGGCCCCCATGCAAGATACTGTGCAACTGTGAGTTAACAACCTGACAATGCTTTTTCTATTTTATTTTTACATTTAAAGTTGATATGACCAAATGATTCCCTGTATATAAAGACTGATTAGGACTATCAGTATTAGTAGTACTGATGATATAATAAGGGGTTTTTTATGTGGACGTAACTGATAGATATATCACACTACTTCAACACACATCTTGTGTCTCTGGTCCATAGTCTTTGCTAGTTTTGTACATCATTCTCTGTAGAATTTCACTGCTCTCAGCAGTTGTTCATGGCAGTCATGGAGAGTATAGAAACACCTCTATGTGAAACTCCAGAACCAACTGAAACAGTGGCTCAGAGAGGAGCCATCTTCTTTTGGAATCCTGTACATCTCATAAGGAGTTAAAGAACTATCCAAAGACTTTGGTACAGAGTTCACTGCCTCTATGCCCTTATAATAAATCCGCTTGACCTACTACAATGTCTCCCTTTTTCTATCTGATAGACATGTTACAGAAGCCTAACTCCTGTCAGAAATCCCTGTAGATTGGAGCGTCTCCTATCATGACTTTATCTTTTCTAGATGGTAAACTTGGGTTTCAAGTATATTTCAAAGAATTTCCATGGCTTTGGATATAGGCCAATTTGGCAAGATATTTCTGTAGATCTAATACAGTGAAAAAATATCAGCTCTTTGAGGTCATTGCCAGCTGACTTAACTTATAGCAACCTTTAGGTCACAGGAGAAAACATCCTGGAGCCAGGTGGATTGAGATCAGAAGGGCACAAAGGCCATCTTACACATCTCTTCCTAAGCTGCAGTTTGTAGACCTCAGAAAAATGTAGCTGACAGCTAAGAAATTCATGGATTTCTTACCATCTCAGCCAAAATGAGGCCACATTTTTGGGAGGGCTATGAGAATCACGTTGCAAAGTTTTATTGCCGCAATTTACAAGGTGCCTTCACAGCAAGGGCAGCCTAAGGATGATGACTCAGCTTGGGACAGATGTGAGAGACCTGGAAACAAAGAGCTATTCCAGAAAAAAGGGCATGTGGAATATTCCTAGCATATGTTTCACGAAACCCCATGTCTGCTTCAGTGATGGGTAAATGAGGAAAATAAAGTGGGAAGGGTGGGAAAGAAAAACGGAGCTCTGTGCAGGTGCTAAAATGAAGCCTGAGGCAAGGAAACCTGGGAGTCCTTGTTGCCATTCTTGTTCTTTTCTCAACACACTGACATACCATCTGTCCTCAAGGAAATTATTTATCTTAATTTCAACAAGGAAATGGAAATCCTAACCACAGAGATGGTGCTGGGGACGGGAAGCAGACTGTAAGGCATATTTCTGGGTGAGCAGGTGTCAATACTGTCACTCTTCTAAGAGAGTGAACTGAAGTCTGTACTAAATGCTCTGCTAAAGTGATTTTGCTGATTGCAAAGGTTCAACAACCATAAATTATGCCCTGGAGAAAGAGTAGTTAATTTACTCAATTAATTCTTAGCAATTATTCTAGGGTCTGTCCACCTTTCAAAGACATTTGTAACTAAGCAGATGAATGAAGCATAGGTAAGACCTGTGAGACTTAAAATTAAAAAAACAAGGGTGTTGCCTATTTTGGAAAAAATCTAGTACTGAAAAAATTGTAGATTATTTGAATCTCCATGGTTAGTGTTACTGGTATGGTACTACTGCCTCCACCTGTGTTTCCTGTGGTACTGGTCAAGTTATCAATCACCTGGCTGATATGCTATTTCTATGTTATTTCCACTCCTTTCTTGGCCACAGCTTTTTTATACACTTAATATTTCTTCACACACCAAAACTTCAGCAAAATTTAATACACCACGGGCAGGACACCTCATACTATTTTTTCCCCTGCAATATAATTGTACTAGAAAATGTATATAGTTTAATGTAATTTATTGTCTGCTAACAGAAGAGGAATTTTTGTAAAAGGGTGATAAAGCATCAGTCAATCAGATCTTTCTGATGTGCAAATTTCTATGAACACGTGTTAGAAATAAGTATGCATCTTGGTAAGAAAAATGATAGGCACCGTTTTTATCTGATTGATACTTGAACAAACAATGGGCTGAATGAAATTTTTCCTAGTGAATTGAACTTCAAACAGTTCATGGTGAGTAAGAAGTGTTTTATGACTGACTAATTAACAAGAATTGAAAGTGAAAATATATCATTGTTCTCAGAGTAATCCTGCTGGGAAACTTTCAATTAACTAAGCCTTGCAAGCGTGCTTTTCTAATTGATAGTGGGTAGGCTGAATCTTGTATGAGGCATTATTTTTAACTGGAATTGCCTACGAGTGAAGCGATTTATGGAGTGCTCAACAGAAATTATATAGATCTGTTTTTTGCACTGGGGAACAACGGATCCAAAGACAAAGATATCTAATCAGACTGAACTTTTTAGAGCATAACCTGATAGAATATTTAAAGCAGCTATAATACAGATAACATTAGAGCTACCCAGAAATTTTTAAAGGAACAAATTTTATGAGGTCCAGTGATCCTGTAAAAAAAAAAGGATATGAGTACTATCAACAAGGCAATATGCCAACAGTATTTATATTTGACTTGTGTAAGAGAAGATGATTTGTGTAAGAATAGATGAACATCACACCGGGAGAGAGGAGAGACAGCAGATCATGTTGCTTTTTTCTGAATGTTGCTTTTTGACTATAGTAATCTGAACATTACACCCCATCAGCTATGTGTTTGCACAGAATGCAGCCAGAAGCTTTGGTTTGTGTGTGTTTATAAAATTGACAATGCTTTGTTGCAGGGTTTTTTTCCCCTGAAGGTGTTGTGTGGAAAACAACTTCCAGATTTTCCAGCAGCCTAAAGCACAGCATGTTTATAACCTTCTTTTAATAAAGACATCTGGGAACTTGAATATACTACTCAGCTGGAAAGCATTCACCCTAAGTCAAGGCTATATCTACCAATGAGATAAGCATCCAGTCCGACACTGCAGATCATACACGGGAATGTCTGCCAATGCACTGGTCTACTGTTCAAGTCCTTTTGCACTGGTCTTTCTTATAGTTCAGAAGATTTTGTTATTGACTTGTCTGATGTCAGTTTTCCAAAACACTTTTGACATTCAGTGTAAGGACAGTATTCAAATGTCAGTCATGATATCTTCAGCAGATGGCTGAAATATTTTTGCAACAAGAGAGTCACTAATTGGCAGTGGGTGTTCGCTCCTTACAGAAATTGGTCCCAAGCGAGATAATCTGGTGAAAAGAACTCTGTAAATTCATAGATAAGATGTAGTTGAACTGAAATATAGAGTAACTGTTTTGGAATCCATTAAAACAATTTAACCCTCAGGATGGCAGAGGTAAAATGCGAGATTTTTCTATTCACTGATTAAGAACTTTGACTGTTTTAACCTTATCCCAATTGAAACAGATACCATGCTGGGCACATTAATTAGTGAACAACTCAGGTCTTCAGTTTAGAAATTGTACCACCACTTTGAGAGTGACTTACTTTTAATTGAACCCTCTCTTCTTAGTTGTTACCTACTCACATGAAAGGGAAATGTGACTAGAAATTGTAAAAAAAAGGTTAAAATATCCATGTATGATATATTATGCAATTGGATGAAATTACTTTATTTATTATATTTCTAGTTCTGGTGTTTCATTTATAATTTGGATTTAAATGAATTAGGATAAAAATACAAAAACCTCAATTGCCAAGATTTAATGTCAGAATGTCAGACTGAAATGGTCCATACAAAATGGTATTTTTTTGACTAGTTTTAAAATCAGTAGATGAGAAAAATCAAGAAAAACTCATTTATTTAAAGTGATTAATGCAGAATGTTCAGAGCAGACTTTTTAAACTCACGAGATAAAACCTGTGTTCTGGGATTGAAAACTTTGCTATTTAGCTCCCCTTGCCCTTCTTGATGGCTGACAACATTACCTTCCTTATCACTACTTTTCACACTCTGTATATATTTTCTGATTCTTTCTTTCTGTTATCTCAAATACAGGTCCATGTCCACTTCTTGCACGACAATGTTTTTAAGATCAGACCTTCTTCCTTTTAAACACATTTCCAAAAATGTGCCCAGTGAAGAGGTTTAATCTAGATGAGATGACCAGATGAATGTGTTACAGAGTAGTAGCAAATATTTTGGTGTCATTCAGGCTTTTAAAAAGTCAGAAATTGAAGTCAGACATTATAAAGGTGGAGCAATAATGTAACGCAAAAGCAATAGACTCTCTTCTGATGACACTAAGAAACTCCATTTCAAAGATGCCAACCCTAGTAAAACTGCATTCTTTTGCTTGGCAATCCAGGCTGTAACTATTACAGCACTATAAAATGCTTTGAACTCTTACTGGGTTGAAGTCTTTTAAAGGTCTACATTTCCAAAGGGCAAAGAGATAAAGTTTCCATTAGCCAGTCATGGACTTTTGCATTTTCAAAGCAAGGAAACAAAGCTTAAGCTAAACTTCTGTCTACAGCCACAATATTTTTATACAGATGGTGAGGCTTTTTTCAATCTGGTGTGGAAATATGTGCAGATAACAAAAAAAAAGTCATCTTGTAACTATGTAAAAGAATTACAGAGACTAGGGTTCTCTTTTGTTTTACATCACATCTGGATTTTCATTCATGAATTAACAAATCTAGTATATTTCATTCTTTTAACAGCTAAAATTGTCTATAATTTCTTGGGTCAAAGCACGCTAAAATAAATGACACTTTTAAATAAAAGGAGGTGATTTTACTCTCTTATCTTTTGATAAGAAGTCATTTGACTCACTTGTTAAAAATACATTGACTACATAAGCTGATAAATCCTAAAAATATCTAGATAAGATATAGATTACTTATTAAAGTTGGAATTTAAAAAAAGTTGAAAGTTCACTTCATACACAGTGAAATTCTAAATTCCAAATTATCCTTTGATTCAGAACTTGGACATGAGTTCTACATTAAGAATACAGTGAGAGCAATCCTTCCATACTGTTCTGAAAGTCCTGTAAAAGCCAGAAATTTCAAAGCGAATGGCAAAAAATCCCCCACTCAAACCAAACAACTCCATTTTTATTTTTAAAAAAATGCAATAGTATTTTTGAAATTAGGGAGACAGTTGGTCATGTTCTCTTCTGAGTTTGAAGTGAAGTGGGATCTGGTAGGGATTTGGCAATGGTGAATTGCCAAAACCATTTCAGTTGTATATGTGATCATGGAAATTCAGTTTTCTGGCTTTAAGCAGTAGAAGAGCAATTGCAATTATGAATGCTGTTTCTGATTTAAAGTCTTAAAGAGGCTGGGATCTAGGAGGCAGTCAAAGATGGAAAGCACTGGTGATTCTTCACCCCATTTCTAGTTGATTTAATGCAAGGATTTGGTGACATCTTCCTTCCTTTCTTTCCTAGCCACCCTACCCTTATGCCTTTCTTTTTGCTTGAGAAACTGCTAGATGCAATGTTTTTCTTCATTTATAGTCTTAGGAAAAACGTGATTCATGCTCACTCTTTTCCCTTCCCACCATACGTCTTTTAACAGACCCTTGATCTATTCAAGATCTTCTATATCCTTCTATTTATCTTATTTTTTTACCTGTTTCTCTGAGTCATTAAGATTTGCATTCTTAGAAATTTTATCACCAGAAATCTTCCCTGTGCTGCTTTTGGACCACTGCCTTTTACTTTTATTAACTATAACTAATGGGAAGGAAATGTCTTGATTTTGGACCATATTTTCTCTTTCTTTGGCTTTGTCCAGTTTGTTCTTTTCAAAGAAAGCAAAATGTTCATTTTTTTCCTTTCATGCAGAAGAAAAGGAGATAAAAAAGGACGCACTCCAAACCTTCAGATGGATTTCACAAAAAAAAAAAAAAGGGCCACGTTTTGAAAGAAAGGACCTAAAATATTTTTGGAACACAATCTGTGGAAGAATGTTTAATAATAAATGATGAGAATTATAACTCCAAGGAAATTCTGGTGATCCTGAAAAATATAGATTAATAATATGCCAAACATTGACAAGGTGCATGGCAACTTAACAGGAAATGAGCAATAAGAACTGTGATTTATACTAGAGATTTTGTCCTTAAGACAATCCTATCTATTTTTTATACATATGATATTTGTAGAGAAGATTCTTCCACATAGTCAAAAGAATTGTAATCACAATAAACACTAGCAATTAATTACTGCAGGGAATAAACTGAAAAGATACAGAATTTTATTATGCATGCTTTTTCAATATATGTTTATTATGTGCAAAAATGATACAGCATTACATATATTATGTTTTGAAACTACTAACTCTTTGCTAGTCACTGTAATAACTCCTGGGAAGGCCAGTGTTAGTTAACAATTCTGTATGAGGAAAGACTACATTTTGAAGAGTCAAGGAAGAAGAGCAAAGAAACCTCCTTTAATACTTTGTCATACATTTGTGTAGCAATGATTCGTCACATTGCATTCTCTTAGCCCCGGTGCGAAGATTCCTCTCTCTTTTTCTCATTTACAGAATTAATACAAAGGCTGTATATAGTTCCACATAGAGGAACCAATTATAACATAGCTTCTTAATATGCTGGCTTCGGCAGTGGAGAAAAGTAGAGAAATTCTGGACCCTTCCCTTCATTCTGGACACGAATTTCAACATCTGCTTTACATTCCACCAGGACTGTTTTCATAGCTGTTTGAAGTAGATTGCTGAAATTATCTGGATTAAAAGCAGTCTTAAGGGATAGTTAGCATATAGTAGAAATGCTGTAGGATCCAGATAGTTTGTAATTTAAAGATTTAAAGTCTGTGCATAGTTTTCCTAAATCACTACACCAATCTTCTTCTCTTTATGATTTTATAAGTATTCAGTTGGCCGCTGTCTTACTGTGTATTGGAATATGGTGTTCTGACTTCAGTGGAAGAGTATCATAGTGCAGAAGTCATCCCCCAAAAGCAGCAGTAGGTTAGCTCAAAATTAGAACGTGTTTTACACAGAGATAATCTCCTGACTTCTGTGCAGCATGAAGAAAGCAGGATACACGCAGTTTTGTGCAGCAGTGGAGCCAAGGCATTTCACAAGCCTAGCACGAAGGATTAGGCTAATCCCCTGGCTGCCCTGGAAGGTGTTCCTCGGAGTTAACAACTGTGGGATAGCACACGGGCTCAGGGCAGCGCACCTGCCAGTGCACCACAGCTCATGGGCTCAGGGATCTGCTCAAATTCTTGAAAACTCTGCCTTGTAGTCTTGTCTACTTGGGTGGCTACATGGATACAATTTGGACAAATATTTTGTCTTGTTCATTCAGTCTTCATAAAGAGACTCATTATTAGCCCCCTTTTAAACTGAAAAATACAGTTATCTTGTTTACACAGCTGCCAAAGCTAATTCCCTATGGACCTAGGTTTCCCTAGGGACTTTTTTCTCCATTCTGTTGCTGCCTACTCTGTTACAGCGCAACTTTAGTATGAGGCAAGTGTTAATGCTCCTATTAAGGAGTTCTAGTTACTTTGTTCTGTTAAAATCAAAGATGGAGCCAGCATCTGAAAGGCATAAAAAACTTTACTGGTAGAAGGTTTAGCTTTGTGTGTGTATTTGTGTGTGTGTGTAGTCACTCTTATTAAATGACTGAAAGAATGATCTTTAATTTCTCACTAAATCAAAATGAGTTGGAAATGCAGAAGAAAGAGATTTTCATGACGTGAGAAGCACTGATATCATAGTAAAATTCTAGGTATTCCAAATTTCGTCCAATATCAGTCCTGTTCATATTATAGCAGAATGAGTTCTCCTGTCTAATGAAAAGATATTGACAAGATTAGAACAGAAAACATCCACTTTGATTTTATATTTTCTAATCTGTTGTCTGAAACCAAACAAGCATGACAGATGGTTAACCTAAGTTCAGCAATGTCAAAGGAAAAAGTTCAATTTGAAATGAATCAATGTGTGATCAGAATTTATATTAATATGTAACTCACAGTGATTACCTTTTTTTTTTTTTTTGGTGTGGGGGGAAGAGTGCTATAATTAAACTAATTTTCTAATTTCAAATTAGTTTAGAAGCTCCCTGGGAATTAAATTGATTTGCTCTTTACTTTAAGCTATCTCACTTATTTTGGCTGGTAACATCACTTTTGTCAGTATTAATTGCACCTAACACATGAATATTAGCATATGCTATTATTCTACCTCTGTGCCAAAGTGTGAAGAAAATACCTAAAATGTCCAAGCAATAATCACATATTTTACACATTAAAAATGTTGATACTTAAATAGCATTGAACTGATTGCACTGGGTCTGGCTGGGTTAACTTTCTTCACATCAGCCCATAGGGTGCTATGCTTTGCATTTCTGACTAAACCAGGGCTGGTATCACACCAAAATCTCAGTTATTAGTGAGGAGTCCTTACACAGACTGGACGATTTCTTTTTCTGATTCTACATGCAGGGACCCCAGCCCTGCCTAGAGAGTGGAGGCAAGAAACAGCCTGGAAAGCTGGGATAAGGGAGAGGGGAGGGAGGCACGGAATTGCCTTACAAAGTGGCCTTTGCTTGGGGGCTGGCTGGCCATTCGTCTGCTTGTGAGAGGCGCTGAACGATTGCTTTTGAAAGTGCTTTCCCCTCTATTCTTTGCTCAGTAAATAGTCTTTATCTGAATCCATGAGTTTTCTTACTTTTACTTTTCCTATTCTTTACCCCATCCCATGGCAGGCAGGGGTATGTCAGACATTGAGTGAGTGACTTTGTGTGTGCCTAATTTCTGGGCCAGCTAAACCCACCACACTGATCTGTATTTCCTTCTGTGTTAATTTTGTCATTCCAAGCAGTCATATTAACATTAAATTAACATACAAAATATTTACACAGTGGAAGCAACAAGATACAATCTGAAAGATCTATTGAAGTCAATACTCCTAAACTCACTTCAAAATAAAGCTCTGTTCATTATAATAACCAGAGCTGGACTGGTTTTAGCAAGTACAAAACAAGAGATAAATCAATCTCATCTCTTGAAAGTAGCTCCTCTTTTTATCTCTAGATACCCTCCTATATTAAATACCTATCTCAATAGAAGGAAATAATATGCAATGGAATAGGTATTTTAACATTACTCAAATCCTAATATTGTCAGGCATTTGCTTTGCATGAATCATAAAGCATTGATTTCAGCTTACTGTGATTTAACTTCTGTCTTAACAGAGCACTTAACTCTAAATAGCCTATTACTTTATACTTATCTGGCGTCTTTGGGGAAGATATCAATGTAACATCAAGCAATAGAAAAAAAAAGCATTTAAATATATCACAAAATTGTTTCTACAATTGTAATTTCTACCATTACTCCAAGTAAAAAAAAAAATCCCTTAGTTTACAGGTCAACCCAGAAAATATGCAGGTTCTTACTCATTATTCTTACTCATCTTACTCATATTTAATCATGCTGTACTAAATGCATTAGACAACATAAGAAATAATTTTCTCCTAGATATTTCTCTTTTGTTTTATTTAAATGCTGGCTTTAAGATAAATAGCAAACAATCAGTAGCACTTCAGAGGTATATCTTTGATTGCGGATAAATCCAATCCAATATTCATAATGTTGAAATCTCAAAACTCTATTTTCAATAGCATATTCACTGGCATGCTGAGTCTTTTTTATGCTGAAAAGAAGTATTTGCTGAAAAGAATTATTCAGAAATAAACTGCATTTTAGAATCTTGCAGCCTAAATCATTGAAAGGATTAGGAACTACTATGATTATATTAGAAACATTTTAAAAATCAAAATAAATTATGATATTTCTAGATTTACCTGGAAACATGAATCACATTCTTAAAAGGGCAATAATTATATTCATGTTAGGCCAAGAAACTGAATCAGAATGGCATATCCAGTCCTCCAGCTCTCTGACAGCTTTCAGAGTAGATTCAAAATTTTTCTTGCTGACCTTTTATTTTGGCTTGAGACCCAGCTACAGCTCTTTCCAAAATCTATTTAATGCAGGAAAGAGAGTGAAGGTCGTTTCTAGATTGACAAAATCATGACTCTTGGGTGAATGAGTCACACAGAAGTACCTCTGGACTCTCTGTCTTGCTAAGCTCTCAGGCTGATGAAGCAAGGGCTGATTTGTAAACCATCATAAGATTTTGTTGAAAAACAATTAAGGCAAAACAGATGCTTGGAGCTCCTCAAGAGCTCTGGAGCAGCTAAGTCATGAAGATCATCATATTATGGTCAACAAATATTTAACCAGAATTATTTCCAAAACACCTGGATACTGCTACATGTAAATCTGATACATTGTTCATGCTAGCTGGAAACAAGTAATACATCACCTTTCCCTGGTCAACCTCATATCCCAAATCACTGAGGAGTCATACATCTCTAATCAATACTGGCAAAAATTTATGAAGTTTTGAGTTATCAGCTCTCTGGGATTTCTGTCAGTTGCAAACCAGAAACTAATGCAATGATCTCTTCACTATTATCCCAAAGCATTTGTATCTCCCACAGTGATTCTGTTCAGCTGTGGGTTATTCCTGAGGACCAAGATCCATCTGATTAAAGCTGATCAAGAAGGCCTAAAGATCGTCTGCATTATGGGAAATTATTCCTTAAATTCATTAAGTAATGTTCCTGTTCTACTCAGCACTGGTGAAAATATCCAATAGAATGTTCTGCTTCAGGAAACAAATATCAGAAAGCTGTTTATCAACTGTGGGCATCTTTGGAGAATAATGTAGGAAATATGATCAGTGAGGGAAGACTGAAGAATTTGCAGCTCACAATCCATAGAAAATGAAAGAATATTCAACAGCTGTACTCAAATTTTTGTGCCAACCATTTCCCAATGGCAAGAATAATTGTTTCCCTTGTTTACTGAGCAGACAGACTCTTGCTAAGCAGAGATAATAAATTGAGTAGGGGATTTACAAAGCAATTTCAAATATTAGAATTTTTCTAAAGTTAAAAATAACTAATTCTTAGTATAATTCTGCCTCCACTGTTGGGGTTATGTATTAGCCAGGCAAGTACTTGCATGTATGAACCCTTGAGGTTTCTTTTAACCTTATTTTCTAACTGTTACAATAGTGAAAATAGATTAAGGCTTTATTTCAGGAGCTTCTTAAATTGTAGTTTCATGATAAAAAGAAACTATCTAAATATTATACTTTTCTCTAAAGTCAACTACAGCCTAATGATACCAGTAATAGCTATAATTTCCATAGCTCAAAGAGAACCAAAAAAGGAGAAAATAGTTTCTCATTTAAGTATTTTCTAAGATTGCTAGTTCTGTTTTCTCACAGAACTGTTTTCTGTACTGCTTAATACATAATTCAACAGTGTTATTCTTTGTCACAATAACTGAAGATATTGTTTAGTTAAACTAGGAAATCAATCCTTATCATGAAACATTTTTATAAACAGGTCATATACAGAAGAAAAGGGAAAAAGCAGGCAAACATGACTAAAAGGACAAAAGAATGGTTACTAGGATTGATGACAATTTATATGGCCTTACTCTCAAGAAAGTACTTTGAAAATATCTTAAATCTGAGCAGTTTTTACCCTTAGGCTGAAGAAAATAGAGTTCACATTGAATAAATCAGTATTTTCATTTGGGTCAGAAGTGCATTCCCAAATGTGCCCACATAGCATCCCTTTGCTCATATCATTGAATAGTCTCAGAACATGCAAACTCGATTGTCTCAGGTGTAACTGAACCATTTCTGTACTCTGTGTCTCACTGATCTGTGCTGCTGTGCCTAATGGTTGTTCAGTTCATGGGCCTAAATTGGAGCTGGTCAAAGGTAAATATCATAATGAGCATATAACAAATTTGAGATTCTCAAGAGTAGGTGTTTTACTCAGCAAGTTGGCTCTTATTTCCTCATACTTCTTTCTTGTGTGGATGCACATCCAGAATCCTTCCTTAGGAGGTATGGTTTGGCCAGGTGGCCTTCACCATGGTTATGGCCTTACATTCCTCTGTTGATCCTTTTTCTTGCTTTAGCTTACCATACATTCCATGCAGAGCCCAGTGTGTCCATGATCAAGCAGCATCAGGTTGTTCGTCTTCAGGCATGGTGAAAAAAGTGGGGGAAGCAGCAAACACACAGACTCTGAGAGAAAACTTAGCTGCTTTTTGGTTTTTCGTTTGTGTTTTTCATTTTTAAAATATAGAGCCATTGTAAAGTTAGGAAAAGTCAAAATGGGAAGGAAAGCAGAACACAACCTTCCATTTCTTCCAGTGGTATTGATCCAGTGTCATTTTATATGGCACCCTCTGGGACCTGACAGCACTATATTCCAGCTCCAATAGTGCTGATGATGTCAAGATGTTAATACTTCATGGGGCCACAGTCCTTCATTGCATCACCTTGGGAATGGAAAACACTATGAGCATTTGAGTATTAGGAGATGGACCTTGTAAATTCTTCATTAAAAGCAGGAATATTAACAACTTTAATATATTTATGCATATATATATTATAATCTAAATTCTATCTTAACATAGTAACTTTATTAAGAATTTATGCAATTTTGATTCATAACCTCAGAAATAATAATCTCTCATAAGGATTTCCTCCTTCTTTCCCTCCTACTTTCCTATGTCTCCTCCTCCCTCATTATTCTTTGTTTCCTGCATTCTTTATCTCCTTTCTCACAACAATATAACCAAAAAGAGTCTTTATTGTTTTAATTTCTGTAGTGGACTATCAAGGAAACATTGGACCATGGCTTTCTAAATGTGCTTATGTTCACTAGCAGGTTCAGAAATGCTGAACATCCCAGAGAAGACTTGACCAAATACAGTCAGGTTGAATACAAATCTGAATAGTTCCAGTCTGTGAGCTGTTAGGCCAAAATCTCAAATATCCAAAGCTCAGTTACTATTTAATTTACTTTACTTTTTATGATTTTGGGTTTGTTTGATTGGTTGGGGTTTGGTGATTTTGTTTGTGTTTGGTTTGGTTTGGTTTGGTTTGGTTTGGTTTGGTTTGGTTTGGTTCGGTTCGGTTTGGTTTGGTTTGGTTGGCTGGTTTTTGGGGTTTTTTTGTTTGCTTGCTTGTTTGTTTGTTTGTTTTCTGTTTTTTGGTTTGGGGTTTTTTTTCCAAAATATTAATGGAAGAAAATAAAATAATCTGATTGCACTGTTCCGGGGGGAGTGGGGAGAAAAATAGAAAAAAAGAAAATTACTTCTCCCTTTAAAGTCCACAAAAACTATTATTACTTGCAAAGTTGTCTCTCATAATTGCATATTCATTTTCTGAGAGCTGTAATACCCCTTCTCAGCAGACAGCTGAAAGCATCCTAGATAACACAAAATGTTTGCTGTTATTAAAGCCATCATGGATCCTCTGGCTGCTGATATTACACATTTTTTAATCAGCCTTAAAATGCCAAATGGTTTTTTATGTGCAGAGACCATACTGGAGCAGGTGCCTGGCAGGAACTCCAGCCTGGAGGAGGAACTCCTGCAGAAGCAGCTTTTCTGGCAGGGACTGTGACCCCCATGGGTCCCCACAGAGTTAGCAGTCTGTTCCTGAACTACTGCACCCCATGGAAAAGACCCACACTTGTGAAATTACTGAAGAATTATGCCCCATGAGAGGGACTCCTCACTGACGCTGGATTAGAGCAGGAGGAGGAAGGAGCAACAGAAGTGAATCTCTGTGAAATGCCTGCAACCCCTATTCCCTGGTTCTGTACACTGCTCAGGGGAAGGACAAAGAGAAGGGAAGGGCAGGGGAAAAATGTTTTTCAATTGCTTTTGCTTCTCTTTATCCTACTCTGTTACAACTAATTAATAATATATTCAATTAATTTCCCCAAGTCAATTTGTCTTTCCCGTGACAGCAATAGGTAAGTGATTACCCTGAATTTATCTCAACCCATGAACTTCTCATTGTATTTTCTCCCCTTCTGCTGAGAAGGCATGAAAATGCAGTTTGATGCATGCAGCCAGGCAAGTTAAATGCACCACAACCAGAAAGGTTTTCGATTCTCTATTTGCTATGTGCTGCTGTCAATTAAAAATGTAAAATTCTTCAGAAGTTCTACCTGAAGCTTCCAGAGCATAGGATAGATTGCCTTTAAGAAGTCCCCACATTCCTTACTGAGAAAAAAACCTAATAAACCTCAAAACAAACATGAACTTTAATATGGTGATAGAGAAGAAGGAGCAAAAATAAATTATTGAAGTATTACTTTCCAACTGGAAACTCTTCAAAGTTTAGTCCACTGAATGACAGGCAATGAGATGGGGGAGAAAGAGCTGAGACTGAAGAACATGTTAAAGTGAGAAAGAAAAGCACTTTGAGATTGTGTCGTCGGGGGGGAGGGAAGGAAGTACTTATGTTTTGATTTGAAAAAGAATGGAAAAAAACCTCTGTTTAGGGAAACAAGAATGGAATGGCTGAGAAATAACATGAACAAGTGTGTGAGAAACACACATAACCTTGCAGAAACATGGGAAACATTAAGACTCTAAGGCTGATGAGAGAAGGAACAAGTGGGAGGAACGTGAATAAGCCAGAGAAGCCAACCATTTTAGTATCAGCATTTATTCTGATTTTACATTACATGCTGTGATCACAATTGTGAATTTAAAATTTGGTAACTATTATGATTTTTTTAAAGCAGCATTATCATGATACAATGATAAACAACAGGAATGACCTTAGGTTATTAGAAAGAAATAGTTTAAATATTATTGACATTTGATTTCTTGGCACTAAACATCGTAATGCTGCAAAATCTTGCAGAAAAGGAGATCTGGTACTACATATTTCTAAACTTGAAGAAGAGGAAGCATGTAAACTATTCATACTTAAAATACAAGCAAATCAAGCAATTTTCATATATGTACAGGGATTTGAAATAAGAAAAGGAATCCACTATCTTTTAGATTTCATTCCTCAGAAAAGTTGCAAGAAAGTGCATAAATAATTAATTGGATGTTCCTTGTGATTGTATGATGCTTTCATAAAACACATTATGCAGTCTCTACTACAGGTAGAGATGAAAGAAGGTCCATCTCAAGATATTTTGAAAAAATTTACTTGTAAGAGTTAAATTTGCTACTTTTTCAGGAAACTTATCACTATCATGGTTACAATATCCCTCCTAGACTGTCTTCTTGTCATGCCTACCTGGCTCCATAGTGACTAAATTTGCTCAAGGAAGTGCCAATTTCCCTTCCTTCAGAGCCCTGCCCTGTGGCAGTTGAAGGTGCCAGAACATGGCAAACATCTGGCCATCCATCATGCTGATCCCATTCCAAATGTGATGTATATTAGGCTGGTTAACAAACCAGATGTAATCTGTCCCTGGGATTTTCACATAGATTATATTGGTTACATTGGAGCAGTGGTAACAGAAAAAATGTCCCTAATAGAAACCTAAGCTGAAAATAACAGTGTTATGTGGGTTGAAAGATTTTCAGTGCAGATTTTTAAGAAAGATTATGCGGATTTGGAGAGGCAGGGGGAAAGTATTTGTGTTGGAGGAAAGCATTTCTTAGTTAATGAGCTGAAAAATGAAATATTCTAGCTAACTACCCAATTCCATACAAATTTTGCAAAAACTGTAGGCTTTCTTCCTGTTTTCTTTGCTCCCAGAACCTTAGCTGGACTGGTTTTCCCATAATATAGAACTGCCAAGGAAGCTTAAAATGAATCCTCTATTGACAAGTTTAGTTAGAACTATTACTGACAAAAAAATATGTGGTCTTTTTAAAAAAAATTTTGAAACTTGCTGAGAAATTTTTTCCTGAGTCAGGCAGGAAAAGGTCAAGAATTGAGAATCCACATCTCCATCACTGGCAAAATAGCTCTGTAAGTGGACAAAATTTGGAAAGTTGTTTGCTTTTTTTTGGCTAGTTTTTTTGTCAGGAGCTGAAGATGTTTATTGTTTAGTAACAATTTGAAATTTCATGAACAGCTTTTAATGCATTTTAACCATTTTAAAAATTGATTTAATAGTTTCTGATTTGTGTGGGAGACTAAAATCTCTGCAGAGCTCACTAGCTTCTAATAATGCTTGTTCTGTTAACCATAAATTATATAGCTAAACTGTGCAATCCTAACCATGTAGTTCTGATACTGCTCCAGCTAATGAAATCTCTCAGCATGCATCTCTGAGCAGAGCATCTTCTTCTAACAGGGAAAGGTGTATTTCCCTCCAACACCACCTGCAGTCGTATTCAGTCACAGTTAATGAACAGCTACATTTGTCACTATGCAGCAGCTTCTTATTTCTTCCTTGCCTCACAATTTCCATCTCGGAAGATAGGTTATATTTCTTTCAGCTATTTATTTTAATGGCTGTCTTTAAGTGCTTTGGTAGCTTCCTTAGGCTCTATCTGTAATCAGTGAAGAAAGGTTGCTCCAGAGATTTGAACGGGAGTATTCTTATCAGGTGCTGTTCAAAATGCTCTGGGTGAACCCTCTTCACTCTGCTGTGGAAACTGAGCGGGATGAATGCCCTGGAGAATAAAATGTTGTTATCAGTCTATTATCAAGCAATTTGCTTGAAGTTTGTTTGTTCCACCATCCCATCTTGAAAATCAGTTTGGAGGTTTGGTTTGTTTCTTGCTTTTGTTTTTTGTCTCCCAGCTATCTCTTCTGCTTTCAGTACTTCTGCTTCTTTGCAAAATGATTTGTCTGATCACATTTTTCCTTTAACTCATGTTCTGTGCTAGTAAATCATTTTGAGACCACCTTTGTTACAACAGTATGAGAACTGTTACGGCAAACATCCAGTTACAGCTATGTCAGAAAGCAAGCAAAATCATGCCCCTGATCCTAGTCACACTCTCAGTCTAAATTGCTTTCTTGAACTTGCCTTCAAGATCTTAGGTCCCAAACAGAGAAACACTGGCAAGAAGACCTAAAAAGTTTACCTTTGGGTTGGGTTTGGGCTTTTTTTAGGATGAGACACTGGAAAAGATAATTCCAGTTTCATTTGATTCTTATAACACTGAATATTATTATTTAGATCCTAAAGGATGGGATGCCATGCAGAGGGATCTAGACAGGCTCAAGAAGCATGATCATGGGAATCTCATGCAATCTAACAAGACTAAGTTCAAGGTGCTGCCCCTGGGTCGGGGCAAGCCCCGCTACCAACACAGGCTGGGGGATGAAGAGATGGAGAACAGCCAGGCCCAGGATTTGGGGGTGCTGGTGGGTGAGAGGCTGGACATGACGCAGCAGTGTGTTGTCTGGTAGTAATTTCTGCTTTTTCTGTATTGCTACTTTCCTATATGAAGGTTATCTCCTGTATATTTTCTAGGAAGAAAATAATTTACTTTTTGTTAATATGTTTCATATTTCCCTATCTATTTGTATCTAGCAAAAATCAAACTTACTAGAAAGGGAGATTTTACCAGGTATTTCACATCAAATGTCACACTAAACCAAATTTGTCTACTATGCTCTCCTCAGCTTCCTTCTGGTTTTTCCTTTCCTTGTTCATTTTCCATCTCTTCTGGTTTCTTTGCATCTAAAAAGGTCTCACATTTTTCAAGACCCTCTCCCATGGATTTAGTTAGTCATGTATGAATCTTAAAAAGAAAAGAGAAATCATTTTGGGGTTTTTTATACATCACTGATAGTCACTCTTAGGCCACATCTGTAGACTGTTCAAATGTAGCAAAATTAGAGGAAGGTTTTATAATGCATTTGTATGTTACTTACTGAGGAAAATTTTACCCAATATTATCTTGGAGGCTTTAGTGCCCTCTAGTGTGCCAGAGTTCTATTTTTTTTTTCCACTAGTTCCAAATACATAGAAGAAAAAACTAAGTAATAGTTAGGGATCTAAACAGTGTCCAGGAAGGACAGGGGGTACAGTAGTAATCATGTGGCACAGTTATTCAAAACCACATGAGTGCTCATGAATTAAAGAGGCACTTTCCCACATATTACTTTTGGATGGCAGAGGCCTTGGCACATTTACTCTTACTAGGAAACAGTAGTCTCTGTGGGAGAGGTTGAGAGGTGCCTCACAAACCTGGGAAAATGATTTGGCATATTCTTTTTGGCACCCCACTACCTGGAAGGGAAAATATTGCGACATTCTCAGTACCACAAACATTGCTTTGAATTGTTGCAGCTTTCTTTCATGCTGTTCACATGATGTCTGGAGGATGAGTTCAACAAGCATTTTAGAATTTTTTGTGTTAGCATCAGAGACTGAGGGGAAGCAAAGAGGGACTGCTACAGATTAAAACAATATGGAAAGGAAGTAGACTCACTGTGAAAGAAAGATGAAAAACCAGAAAAATAAAACATCTTTTAAAGGAAGGGAGTTAATTCTATTACCTACTGCCTTAGGATTAAAAGATTTTATGCAGTGAATGGAAAAGAAATTCACATTTCACATTTATTCCCATTTGCTGTTTATGCACTGGGTTACTGCTGCAAATCCTTTTTGTTACATATAGCCTTTGTAAATTTTGTCAAACTCTGCTGTGTTGAATATTACATGTATGCCTTTCTTTGGACTTTATAACACCATCAGTTAGCATAGGGGCTTTGCATTGTGATGCTTCCAAGATTTCTCATTTTAGAGGTAACTTTGACTGCAAAAAGAGTTTTGAAGGACTATTATTATCATTATTATTATCATTATAATTATTATTACTACTATTATAATCTTTCTTAATTTTGATTTATATGATTATATTATTGTTAGAATTTTCCTCCTAGAACCCTCTTCCCTAACTCCATTATTAATTTTCTTCAAATCATTCACAGCTACTCAATTGATTCTCTGAGTTCTTTTGTTTAGTTAGACTTTCTTTTTGAATGCAAACATTCTGGTGATGGTATACAATTTAGATAATTAAATTATATTTCTCTCAGCCTGGAGGTTTCAGCTTTCTATTGCTCACCAGCACAAGTACAAAAGTCTTACATTCACTTTTTTAGCATTGATATTTTTGATGAATGACAGTTCAAACATTTGAAACTGCTGAATGTAGATTCTCAGCTTTCATGAGTTAACACAGTTGCTTGGTTTAGATGTATAGGTTGAAATCAGAATTTATTTAATTTCAGATTAATGCAAGCTGAGTTTTATCAAGAAACTGATGAGGAAATTTACCTAATATGCAATATGGTTTTTGTCCTGTGTGTATCTGTGATGCTGCACACAAAGTCTTCAGCATGACTTCGAGCTGGCTATCCAAATGTTATTGAACAGGAGAAAATGGAAAAGAAAATTAAAAAAAATGGAAAGTGGAGGGAAGGGGAGGAGAGGGGAAGGGAGGAGAGAGGAGGAAAGGGGAAGGAGCTGTATAAAGCTTACAATTCCAAAACAGTGTCAGTAGTTTTACACTGTCTCCTTCCTGGAAGCAAGAACTATAACTGTTTTGTGTAACAATAACTAGATTTGTGCAAACTAGTGTATATGGCATCAGCACCTACTTTAAAGGTATGCAATAGCTTTCTGTCTTGTTGCCAAAGCTGTGCTAAAGACCTCCTTTGAGCTCACCACTCAGTACACAGCTGAGGAAAATGTCTCTTGTTTATGTGTATTTCTTTGTAAGATTTATTTTCAGTTCTTCATTGTTCCTACTTTGTGGTATCTAATTTAATGCACTAGAGCTTCCCTGAGTACCATCTGATGGATTTCATTGCTGCTTTTGCAAGACAGTGTGCCAGAAAAAAACATCTGGTTTTAAATGGCGGTGAATTAAGCCAACTCTCTGATCTGAGTCCTGGGAGGCTTAAACATACAGCAGACAAGCCCTTTCCTTTTATGTATGTAGTGCAAAAGACATCTCTGTTTATTATTCGCTTTAGAAAAGCTATCAAAGTGTAAACAGAAAGTGTAATAAAATATTTTTTTAAAAAGCAACAAAATATCCAAATGTCACAAAAGCTCTTAATAACCCAGTGGTGACAGGAACCATTTGTCGTATTACCAGGAAGTCCTGTACCATGTACTTCAGCAACAGCACAGTTTCCATGTGGCAGCAATGGTAACAGCACTCTGTAATTTGTCTAACCCATGTTGTATTTATACACTGCAAAAGTAGCAAAATACTTGAGCCCCCAGTGTTTACAGAACCTGGAAGGTGCCTATAAGGCCATGTGAATTTTACCTTACCTTTTAAAATCAAGTGTGAGATCAGTTTATTCCATATATAAAAGGTTTTATGAGCATAGATCTGCAGCTCTGCATTTTTTGCCTCCCTATATGGCTGCTTGCAAGTGCTCCACAAAAGGGGTTCAACACTGGTTTTGGTCTAAATGCTTCAGACACTTCTTAGGAAATCTTGAAGGAATCAGCACAGTGGGGTAATCTTATCCTAGGACCAAAGTTAAGGCCTTTCTTTTTTTTCTTTCCACTCCCTTCCTCTCCTCCTGGAAAGCTAGAAAGAGTTGGATTTGTGACGGAAAATCAGTTTAGGAGGCTGCAAATATTACTTTGAGAAGCATTGCATTAAGAAAAATATGACAAGTGAGGCAAGGCTGAGATTGCATTTTTTGGAAAATATATTCTGGTGATTGTGTTAGAGAGATTTTAATGTGAAAGTATAGAATTACTATTCTAAAATGGGCAGTAAAAATAAATAAAAGAGGTTATAAATACAAGAGGCTTTGCTTGAATTTGCCACTACCACTGGAAATGAGAGAAACAAACAGACTTTTCAGAAGGTTAGTTTCCCTACAACTCTGATCTACATAGACATTTGAGTCTATTACAATGTTTTGAATAACTTTGTGGTCTTGTACAGTTGAGTAGGTACACTACTCTGAAAGAGATTATGAAGCTCATAAGAGAACTTTACAATACCCATTATCATAAAGGAAATTTTTCATTGGTAAATGTGTATTATAGGACACAAGAAGTTCCCCAACAGGCTGACTAATATAAAAAAAATGCTACTCTTACAAAACAAACCAACCAAACCAAACAGCCAAACAAGAAAACAAACAAACAAGCAAGGATACTTCCCCGCCCCCCTCTTCCCCCCACCTTCTTAAATATCTTATCACAGAGGCCTTACTACCTTCTCTGATGGGCTTGGCCTTGGCAGCAGTGGGTCTGTCCTGGAGGCCTCTGGCATTGGCTCTGCCAGACATATGGTGAGCTTCTGGCAGTTTCTCACAGAAGCCAACCCTATTAGCCCCACACACACCAAAACCTGGTCATGCAAACCCAATACACACTTCAAATGTTAAGCCAGCATTTGTTAAGGTGAGTCACAAAATTATACTGGGATTTTTTATTCTCCCACTACCTTTATGTATGTGGAGAGAGAGCAAATTGTCCATAGCAAAAACCTAGCATTTTAAAGAAAATACTTCTGGTTTGAGAATATGTATATGGTCCTGCTTAGCAGCACAGTTGTTTAGAATCTTCTTCCAGATTTATGTCTTCTAAAGACTGGAAGGGTAATGGACTTATATGATCCTTCTTGTTTTTAGATTTTTGAGTAAAAACTCTGTGGGAGACAATGACTAGTTCTGCATTGAATGCTGTGGGTTTAGTGACATCCAACAATGTACTTGTGGAGTAACTCCACTAAAGTCATTATGTAAAGCCCACATGAGATAGATCTGCACATTTTGAAGTGTTATTTTTCTATTATTCTGTTAAAGTTATAGTTTTATGCAGACTAATTTTTGACAAGAAAATCCACACAGCCTTCTTTAATTACTTTGCTCCATACTCTGCAACAGAGAAAATGAGAACAAGTAGAAGTAACAATCAGGCATTTATGCCAATTCAGAGTGGCTAAGATACTAAGATCAGTACCTTGCTGACTAGGATACAGAGAAACCAATTTGTTCAAAATCCTGACTATTCCAGCTTTATTTATACTGCTTTAACTGCACTGTGCAGATTCATTGATATTTTGTGCTGTGATACATTTCTCCACTCCATGAAGAAAATTTTTCACCTACCCAAACTAATGGACTAGTAAATATTGTTAATGGTTGTTTACATTCCCCATTGTAAAGTAACTGAAACTTACTAGTTAATATGAAAAACAAAGATTAAAACCACAGACAGTAAAACATTTGATTGACCCTTTTGCCAATCTGTAAATGTTTTCTTCTTGCTGCTTTAAAAAGAAATCTGAGGCAAAAAGTTTTTCCAATCAGTGTTCGAGCTTTTCCCACATTTGTTCAGTTTTTGACTTTGGCTATTGAGCATTTTTCTAGGCTTAATTGCTGCAAAAATTTGATAATTAGTTGACAAAGACAGTTTATGAAATACATAATTTGGAGTCAGAAGTGTGAATTTTCATAGGACTGTATGAATGTGAGCAAAAAGCCACAAAAATACATAAGTGATCTGTCTGATTACTACTGTCAATACTTGAATATCAGATTCTCAATATAAAACATGCAAGACCTTGTTTTCCCCATCCCTGTTCCCTAAATTCTGGGAAAGGTTGAAGGCAGAATGGGACTGGTTGGGTGTATGAGAAAACTTGCAATACACACTTGGATTTGCGGGCAATTCAAGACAGACATTTTCCTTGGGTATGGCTGTTCTGCATTCCTTCAAACTATCCACACCATCCCAGAGGGTAGAGTAGCCCTCTGAGTCTGAGAGGAAGAATGGAACATTGTTTTCCGATGAAATCAAATATAAAAGTAATCTGAGATTCCTAAGACAAAAGCTGCTTACAACATCATTTGAGTATAATATATATCTATATGCTTTTGCCTATGTAGTCTTGTGGCAAGCAGATATATATCATATTTCAATGTGAAAAAACCCTATTTGAATAAAAGGTAGTTGTTTCCTAAATTTGTCTGGGCATAGAAACCACCAAATCAAACAAACTTTTCAGTTCAGATATTTCTACCATCCATCTCTGTTAATCTTTGAAAAACATAATATTAATTTCATTGTCTCCATCATTCAGACTGGGTAAATAGAACAATATTTTGGCTATGCCTTTCATTTTTGCAATGCTACATAATAGTACCTAGTGGGGCTGTAAGTCAATCACAATACAGCAAGAGATCAGCAATGGATGCTTCAGAAAGGCACAAAACTTGTTCTGTGCTGACTTGCTGTGTTCCCTGCTAACATAGAGGCAAATACAGAAAAGAGGAAAAGCAAAGTTGAAAATTATATTATGTAGAGGGTCAAAGTAGTTCTCCTTGGCCGTGGTAAGAGGTAAATTTCAGTTAAATTTTGTTTTTATTATTTTTTAATTATCCTAACAGATAGAGGACACTAGATATCTTTGGATGTCTAAAATCAGAGCAGATCTTAGTAAGTGACTTTTGACATGTTCTTATAGAAGAAGGATAAGAACTAATGGTGGATTCAATTTACCTGTCTGCCAGGGGCTCACCAAACCACTCTTACACTCTGCCTCCTTAACAGGGGAGAAAATACAACAGAAGTCTCATAAATTAAAATAATGACATGGGGATAATTTCCTTATTAATGTCACGGGCAAAACAGACTTAGGGAAGATGAATTTACTTTATTGCCAATTATGTGTAACAGAGCATGAAAAAGGCGAATAGGAACAACTCGGAAAACACCTTCCTTCTACGCATCCCTTTTTCTCAGACTCAACTCTGCTACGAATATTTCCACCTTCTCCCCTCCATCAGTGTAGGGAGATAGGGAATGAAGGTTTCAGTCAGTTCATAACGATTCATGTTTGCCATTTTTTCCGGTTTCGCCTGATCCATCATCGATTTCCTCTCATTGAGTGCAGTTCTTCAGTAACTTCTCTGGTCTGGGTTCTTTCCATGGGGTGCAGTCCTTCAGGAACACTGCTCCAGCATGGTTTTTCCAAACAGCTCACAGTTCTGCCAGGACCCTCCTTGCTCCAGCATGGTGTCTCCACATGCTGCATCTTCTTTCAGCTTATATCCACCTGCTCCATCTGGCGTGGGGCCCTCCACGGGCTGTGGTTGGATGTCTGCTCCACCATGGACCTCCATGGGCTACAGGAAGACAGCCTTCATCACCATGATCTTCTCCACAGGTCTGGTCTGGCGACTGGAGCCCCTCCTTTCCCTCTTCTTCACTGACCTTGGTGGCTGCAGAGTTGTTCCTCTTACATTTTCTCGCTCCTCTTTCCCAGAGGCTATTGTGCAGCGTTTTTTACTCTTTCTCAAATATGTTAGGACAGAGTTGGAACCAATATGTACAAATGTAAAAAAACACATACACGCCTATAAAAACTAGTTCTTTGTTGGGCAAGTTGTAGGTGATAGATTCATTTTGTTTGTTCAGCACAGTGAAGTGGATCTTTTAAACTCAAAACTTTTTCTCACAAATGGATATTTTAAACTCAAAATTGTCTAGAAATCTCTAAATACAGTTTTCTTCTTCATTTGCACTCTGTAAAAATTGTTATCCAACGCATGGCTCTTTCAACCCAGTCTGAACTCCCAATGCTGTTTGTGTATTCTCACATTTAAAATCTTCATGCTAGTAACATCCTGTTCCTTTTTATTGCCTGTAATATTTATCCTGAATTAAGTATTTATCCTAAATTAAGCCAGGTCAAAGAAGCTCATAGAAATTCTGTTAGCTTTTAATATGAAAGTGCTGAGGGATTGAAAAATATTACTTTCACTAAAAACAGACTTGTAGAGTTTTGTAAGAGTTAATTTTGAACAGTTTAGTCTTTCTTTCTTTTTTAAAGTCATTTATAAGTACTAAAGATAGCCTTACTGATCTTTCATGATACTCTAAGTCTACAGAACTGAAAAACAGAATGATGATACAAATATTGAGGAAGAAAAAAATCAATGGTTAAATAATTTTGTTTACATAACTATTAAGCTTTCCTGAAACCCAGCCATCTGGGAGAGGTCTTCAGAAGTCACCATTACCAACCATTTGTGGGTTTGTATCCCCACAACAGAGTATTCAGGGATTAGGTGATAAATCACCATGTTATCGAGTTTGGTAGTGCAGGGCAAGAGCAAGGAAGAAGGTGTCTGAAGGCCCAGGGGTGAATTTCTACTCAACAGATATTCTGTTGAGGAAGGAAGATGTATGTTCCAAAGCTACATTCATCTCAGGGAAAAACAAGCCTAAGGATAGGCTTTGTCAAAAGAATATGTTCCATCCCCTGAGGAGGTGTGTGAAAAATCTTGAGAGTTAGCTAAATGTGACAACCTTCTAAACTGAAGAGAGCACAGGAAAAATATAAAGCCAAAAAGCACATTACTAGATATAACAGCATGTAGTAGCAATTGGCCTGTATTATTGTTAAATATAATGAATATTTTGCCATTTTTTTTAAAATTAGGATTTCTTTTGCAACCTTTACATTGGCATTTATCTAATGATAAGTGATTTAGGGGTTACTGGTAAAATTCAATCTTTCACATTTTTTGGGCATCAGGAATCCTCAAATAGAGAATGGCACGAAATGAACATTCTACAGAAGTTAACATTATTTTTTCTATAAATTTCTAGGCAAGAGTATCTTGAAATCTGGGTGGAATGATAAAAAGACGTGAAATAGAAAATACTGCTCAATCTTTTTTGTCTATTTATTTGTGTGAGGCTCTTTGTGGGTTTTGAGGGGGGTTGGCTGGTTGGTTGTTTGGTTGGTTTGGTTTGATTTGGTTGGTTGGTTGGTTTGTTTGGTTGTTTTAATAATTGAAGAACAATACAACTCTAATAACTGAACAAAAGCAAAAGATCATGGAACCAATACCTCCTCATTTTATAAAAACCAGCAAAATTCAAGGTATCTCAACACCATTTACAGAAAGGATCTAATAGGAATGGAATTTAATCATTCAGGAACACAGGCAGACACCAGGAAACAGGAAATACATAAACCACAAAAAAGGTAGAAAAAAATGGCTTCAATCCATGCCCTGATTTCTATTCCTCTAAGAACTCACAGAACTTCAGTTACTGTAGTCGGAAATGAAGCTCTGCTGTCATTCTTTTTTGGACTTAACTGGTGGCAAAATCTCTCATATAGAAATCTGCTCCTTCCTTGAAGAAATTCACTGATGTCTAGACTGTAGATTTTGGAGAAAAAGATAAAATTATTATGTCTCTCCCCCTGTAATTTTACTGTCTTTAGAGATTTTTCTCCATGTCCTTTTCACAAGGGAAGTAGGTGAACTACTCCTCTCTTGTATTGAGTTAGAAGAGACTGAGCTACAATTTCTTTCATTTCCAGTCATTTCCTCAGGTTATTTCAGAAATCCCTTAGAGCAGAATTCAATATAGTTACACTTGTTTAATTCAAACATTCATATATGTGTAACTCAATTTTATGAAGCTTATTTTTCAACAAAGTTCAATAATTGTTTTCAAATTAGTAAACTCTTTTTGAAAGATGCAAAATATTAATATGAATCATAATAAAAACCTAAACTGGATACATCACAATAAAAATTCATTAAGCCAAGCATAAGCAAGGATTTCTAAAAAATCTGCTAACTATGTAAATATTTGTATTTTTCTTTTGATATTTGAGCTTTAGGGTTTTAAAAATGTGTCTGCCATATGTCCTTTTTCAAAAGAATTCAAAAAGAATTCGAAAGCAGAAATTCCCACGCTATAACATCTCTCCTGATGGTAATGTGCTAATAGAAAACACTAAAAGAATCCTGTTATGAACAATGACATAACATGTTGTATATTTTTTAGCTGTTTTAAAACTATCCTTAATCAGTAACAATACTTGGTACGGAACTGTAAGGCTTTGTTTCACAGTAATATATAACACAGTGGAAATCGTGCTGGAAATTACAGTGTGGTGTCCTACTGAGAAACTGAAGTAGTGAAACTGTCTTGAAAGACTCATAACAGAGACTGATGATCTGAGATAGAGTTTTATGCTATGAAGGGAATATGAATAAATGCTGTTGCCTGTTGTAGCAAAGACAGAAAAGTCTGATCCAAGATATCTTTGCTAGTCCCATGCTAATAAAATAGTTCCAAGTATCCTACATAAAAAGCAGTATCTGATAAAAAGCATGGCTAAAAGTTGTCTTTTAGGACATTTTCATCCCAGTTACTGTACTAAGATGTTCATAAAGCTCGGAGATCTAATTATCTGGATATTACTATACAGTGGGTCTTTGGGAGTTCATCCATCCCTTCTGCCAGATCCTATCAACTGTGACAGTACTTTCTGCAATCTGGGTAAGCCCATGGAAAAGACCACCCACTTATCCCATACAGGCCAAAGAACAAGTTTCTGACAAATCTACTGTTAATGACTCATCAAATTTTACTGATTTACCTAAACCCAAGTTTTAATATTCCACCTGCAGTACCACATTCCTTATCTCATGTAAATTAAGGAAATGTTTGATAACAAAGTATTCATAACTGTACTATTCATGTATTCACCTTTCACATTATTGTATTCATAAATGTAATCACCTGAAGGATAGAACTATAGATAAAATTACATGTGAGTTTAAAAATGAACACAAAATGAAATTTTTCTGTCAGTTTCAAGTCTGCCTTTTAAGTTGTATGGCTGCTGGTGGGAGGGGAGGGAGCTGGCATCCAGAGAAGTAACTTTGCTTATCCTGAATGATGGCTATATCTCAGAGCATCCTTCTAACTCATAGGCACTTTTGCTGCACTATAGCAAGTATTTGGGAGGAAAAAAATTATTTCATAAAAGATTAGTCACAGCTATAATTCAGAAGTATATGGGTTATATGTTTTCAATTACTGGAGGGCTTAGTTATCAAATCACTCTTCTTGGCTTTGCTGAGAAATATTTTATGATGCTTCTTTGTTTCCAGCTGATAAGCTAGCAGCTTCTTGTGGCTGCAGGAAAGATTCCAATGACTACTTCATCTATATTAAACCATTTTTCATGGAGACTTAATGGATTAGACTTTTTTCCTGCCTGTGTGTAAATTTAATACTTACTGTTTAAGAAATGCACTAAAAACAAAGTATTTATGCCAAATAATAGCAAATAATTTTGAAAATAGAGATGTGTTAGGAAAAAAATAGCTACAGTGATATCAGTTGTATCTAGTAATTCACTAAAAATGTTTCAAATATGAGAATATAAGTGTCATTTTCATTTATCAGTTTCCCTTTGGAAAATATTATTTGTATGCCTGTTTCTTCATTTTTATTAGACATGTAGGATTCCAGAACAATTAATATGAAGAGGACTTTTTCTTTCCTTTTTTGTTTGTTTTGTTACCAAGATTAATATAAATTCTTTCAAGAAATATCAAGGCATGTATGCAAATATTTTATTTAAAAATGCTTCTCTGTAGAGAGTATTCTAAACCAATGTTTCACAGCATGGTTCCTGTTAATCACAGACTTGTAGAGGATGCACCAAGGACCTATGATAAACTGAGGCTTGATTCTAATGGATCAAAAAGACCTTTTCTTTGTTTTAGATACATCCCTCAATACCATCAAAATCAAAGTATCATAAATATAAAAGCATGAATCTTTAAAAACACTCAGAGTTAATATTTAAGGGCTGCATTTTCTCATATAATAAAATAATATATATTTCATGAAAAATGGAAAGCAATCACTAAAACAAATGCAATTAAACAGTTAAATGTTTAGCTGATTGAAGATAGTGGAGTGAAACATATGATACCATGGAGCTGATAAAGAAAAAATATCTTCTCCATGGAACAGCTAGGAAAAAAGATTGTTTCCTTTTGCATGACAAATATATTCATTGTCTCCCTTGAGTCCTACAGCAAACTAATGGACTATAATGAATGGCCATTGCACATACCTATTCCATATGAAGAAAAAAAAAAAATTAATTGATTTTATTTCCAAAAGGCTTCACGACAGTTGTGCAGACCAGAATGTATAATTAATGAAGAACATGCTGATGAGTTCAGCAAGATCTGCAGAAACATCTCTGCAATATCTTAAGAACTTGACAAATAGCATCAAATGAAAACATTCCAATTAACCTGAAACTGAGCATTATGTCATCCTTCTCCTCATTACCATGAGAAACACAACCACAGCTATCAAAAATAAAAAATAAAAAATTTACCTTTCATTCAACAAGACTGCATTTTCACTTCTTAATAGTTAATAATGGGTCTAAAATACTTGTAACCATGTTGAATTTTTTATGATGAAAAAGGATGTTTGTAACTATCGTGTCTTTCCCTGTCCCAAAGCCACGTTGACAACACCCAAAATCATCTCTAGCAGCTTTTAGAATTTCAGTAAAGCACTTAACAATTTTACTGAAAATTAATACTGAAATGGCACTGTTATACTTGCCTCCAGCTATATGCATTATATGCAGTATGCATAGTGCTTAAACTATGTGCAGTAAGTATAGTGACTGGAGACAGAGAAAACACTTTTCCTTGAAATTGTTTCTCTACACAAAGTTGTAGGGCCTCTTTTGTCCCTACCTCCAAGACGAATACATCTATATGAAGATTTATAGAAGCACCAAATTAGGTGCTTCTATAAATAATTTAGGGTAACAAGGAATAAAACCTGTCAGAATCTGTGTCCCCAACTCTGCAGCAAGTAGATAATAAGCTGCCCTAATTAGGCAAGTAAGTCTTGGTGGACACATCCTAGAAAAAAAGCAGTGAATTTTTAATTAGATTTCTAGTGCCATATCAGAGCACCATCATGGAGGCAGAAGCACCTCATTAGCAAACATAGGCATTCTGCTAGGCATGTGTTAATCCTGGCTTCATGTTGATGTTTTTCTATAGAATTAGCCACAAACTTCCTTGTTGGATCTTACTGTGTGTCCAGTCTGTTCTCTGTCACATCACCCTGTGATTGCAGAACAGAGACCCTCCCCACAACGACCCATGGCTGTTGCTGAAACCTATGCAAGAGTCACATAACAGGCCAGATTTTGAATCTTGCACAGATGTTTACAGCTGTTGGTTTCCTTCTCCATTTTTTTTCTCTCCTGTTATGCAGCAACATGAAATACATCATTAAATATTTCCTTTCCTGCTAGTGGTTTGGCCATAAGAGCATGTGCACAGATGTGTCACCTCTGTCCTGGTCTGTATGGTGAGCTATTCGTATGCTCTACAGGTAACTGTTAGGGACCTGTGTAACAGGTGGCAGCATTCTGAATAAGTATACTCAGAAGTGGAAGGTTTGCTTAGAGTAGTTTCAATCACATTCATATGGGAAGCTTCGAGGTTCAGATAGAAAAAGCCAGCATAATAAGCCATGATTCTAAATTACAGTATTATACAAAATGTATATAATACCCTGCAAACAGCAGAGAAAACAGTGCCATGTGGTATTTAAGCTGAGAGTGTAAATGAAAGATTTTGTGCCATGTAACCACTGATAGGGGATCTCTGTTCAAACATTCATATATGAATCCAAAGAGCCCATTTGAAACATTTATTTTAGCAGTACGAACACATTACCAAACTAAATCAGCCTAATACCACAATGTAATAAGCAGTTTGACCCCTTTCAAGATTGATTATTTGCATGAAGTAGGTTTCCATCTTCTGTATGTTGGAAGAGTATCAGCATCTAAACAAAACCCGACACAGAGTGATCCCTGTTTCATATTTTGAAGCATTTCATTACAGCAAACGCAGAAGCTCTCAACTGGATCAAATTATGATTTGCATTGTAGAAAGCCAGTTAGACATTGACCAAATTCTTTCCCTAAGCAGGGCAAGAAAATGAAAAAGTTCTAGACACTGCACTTATATTACAGAACTCTCTTCTGTCTACTGAATAACTGTGAGAGCACTGGTTCAACATTTTGGATGAATACTTTATCTCACAGAGAAGGGATATAAGCCAAGTGCTGGAAATTCACCAAATCCTATGCCAAGAGAAGAACATATTGTGTGACACTGAAGAAAAGAAAAGATGGCTAGGCTTTGGGATAATGGTCAATTAACTTTTTCCACAGCAGTTAGAACAGGAAGGGAAAATGTATTGAACCTGTCATAATTGGCAACTTCTGCATGACACATGCAACATGTATTTCAGGCAGAGTTCTGCTATTCTTCTAGAGAGACCAAATATTAAGCTGTTTTAGCACAAGTAAATGGTTATTTTGCACTTTAGCAAGAGCAGAAATGTTTTAATAGGATGAGAGTGCTGCAGAGTTTCATACATTCTCCCTCACTGCTAAAAGAAAGTATTTGAAAACCAGAAAGTGTGACTGATGGTAAAAAATAGACTGGTATTGACCACTGTATTAGATTTCATAACCTGACAGAAATTCAGACAGAAAGTAATTTGTGAAGAATGTGAGAGAGATTATTGGTAGCTTTGTTTTTACATGCGTGGTGTGCTAAAACCTGGTTTCCTGACAATATCTTAAGAATGATAATTGCATTGCTGACCCTTGTTTTTCTCTTACGGCTCTAACATTCCATTTTTTAGCTTAGAACAACAGTACTACTTCTAATGTGTTACAAAATACTCATGAATATTTACACAGATTCTTCTGAGCAACCAAATATTCTGTGAGCATGAGACTATGAGCAGTTAAAGATAGAGGCTATGATTCCACTCACCCTTTTCATAGACACAATAAAACTTCCAACCACAGCAAGAAGCAGATGAAAAAGATTCTGTGAGTATATTATATAATAAAAACAGAGCTTTCTGCTCATAAACTCTTTTCAAGCCAATTCTGATTAGAAGTTTTCATTTTGTTCTGTACAGATGCCTGCAATAAATGGCCTAAAGTGATTTCAATTGGGTATTGATTGTTTACTTCAGCCAAAAAGTATTAAATATTTAATATCTCTGATAAATCATTGAAACATTATATATTTATATATATATACATATATATACACACACATATATGTATACATATATATACATCCACCAAATAGCTGGTAGCAATGTAATTAATGAAGATGGCAATGCATTATCAACATTTCACCAATCATTTCAAAGAAATAAGTATACTTTTTTAATGATTGTATGAAAAAGAATGTGCTGGTTTGATGGAGTTTTTTTCTTTAACACTGTAAGGGTCCAATCCTTTTGGTTAAAAAGAATAGAAAACTGTGAAGTCTGGTTCTAATCTTTTTTGTATGCTCAAAATTTCTGTCTGAAGACACAACCCAAACTGAAAATGATAAAAATCTGTCTGTTCCAGCTTGGAGGAAAGACAGTCTGAGAGACCAAAGTAAAATCTCATGCTCTTTTGTTAACCTACAGCCAAAATAAAATTGTCCATGCAGGTCCCAGAACACTGAATGTCCACACTGCACAGTGAGGCGTCAAGCTGAAATACCAAGTTAAGAGCCCAAAAGCAAGATAGCGCTATCAGCACAATGCTGGTACAGCTGCACAGGACTGGCAACGTTGTCTTCAGCCTTCCAATTATCTCATTCAAAGATGTATCTGGCCATGGTGTGACAATATGTTAAACTGTCTGCATGGTTTCTGGTGACAGATCAAAAATAGTGTGGCTAAATTATGTAGAGAGCCAGTCCAGATTGCTTCTATTCTGCTGTTTTCAGATATGTTCAAGCACCCTGATGAATTGTTTTTATCAGTAGCTTCATGACAAATGAAGCTTCGTCTGTTCTCCTGCATGGAACATAAAAACCCCATAAAGGTTGGCATAAACTGGAAATAAGTATTCTGGCTAACTTGACAAAATAAAAGTGTTTGCCCAAGCCCACTTGGAGAAAATTGGTTCTTCAGTTCTTCCTGTAGCACACAGACCTGATGGGGGACACATGACCTGTTTGATGTGTAATATAGACATAAAGAAAAAACCAGCAAACTAAAACCACAGAGAACTGCACACTTCCTTCCTTCCTTGGAATCCAGTGGATTGCTTACAAGTGCCCTCTGTTGCTGTTACACAGATCAGAAAAGAGAGACTGTGATTGTATTACACTGAGCAATGACTAACATGACTGATAAGAGAATAATAAACACAAGTGTTTATAACAACTTCTAAATTGCCAACATCTGGGTCTTTTTCCCACTACTTTGTATTTAATGTTTTATATTTCCTACCTTGAAAACAAGTGAAGATTTAACAAGCTCATATTTCATTACATTTTTTGTTTGTATTTACTTTTATAAAAAGTTCAATCAATTATGAATAGTGAATAAATGATTAAATATGCATAGTCTTCTCATGAATGATACATAAGAACTAAATTTGTCAGATAAACTGTTCCTAAAAATATTTTGCTCATCTCTAAGAAAAAAAATAACAAATATAATAAAAAGTAGACTGTAGTTTTGCCTTTTTTATGTTTTACTAAAATATTATCAGAATAGAGTGCTGCAGAGTTTTTTGGCAAGTATCCCTTAACATCTTGAGGATTTCATTTCTTGTGTGTAGAGTCAGTAGGCTGGTAAGAAGAGACAAGTAGATGTAGCCCGACTGAGGCAGTTGCAGTCCTTAAAGTAGGGCTTTGCCCTGTTAACTGGTCCAAAAATAAAAATCTAAATAATTAAAAAATGTTTGGGGGGTTTCTCATTTATTGTCTCTCGATGATTTCCATACCACCTCTGCTCAGTTCTCAGTTTAAATGTAAAAAAGCTGCGGTATTTCCCTCTAACTATTCCATTCTCAAACTCATCCTAGACTCTGGAAGTGAAGCTGGCTTTTCTCTGGCTCACATGTCTCCTACAAAGACCCTGCAATCTGACTGTTAGGAATTTGGTTGATGAGGTGCCAGCTGGAACCTAGCCTGGTTCATTCCCTGAGAGATGCGTTGGTTCTGCAGAGCAACAAAAGGCAAAAGTAGCAGCAATTTTCTCTAGCAAAGAGGCTGAACACATCAACAGTTAAAGTATCGTGTGTCTCAGAAGAGCTTTGTTACCTTCAAGACTCCGCTGCTCTAGGTTGCTTGTCACCTTGGACAAATCACTCCACTTGTCCTTGCTGTCTTTACTACATCCATAAAAAGAAATTCTCTGTCAAGCAGATGATCTGAAATAGGGCAAAGACCGCATAATAATTGCTTGATATAAAGGTATTTAGGAAAGGGATAACTATATGCAACCTAGTCTTCTTTTAAATTAAAGAAACATGAATACAAATATTTAAGGATAGAATACATCTGCATGTATTTCTTATAAATCACACACTAACTCCCACTGGGAGAAAAGGAACACTTAAATAGCTAATCACCCTGATATCAATCCAATTAACATAGAGACCCTGAGGACAGGTAATGTCATTATGAGTTGCCTACCATTTTTAAAAACATTGTTGTAGAAGTTACTAGAGCAAACCAAAATAACTGAAATTTTATATTCTATAGAAAGTTATTTGACGATTAATACTGTAAAATATCCTAGTTGGAACTGATTTAAAATCAGATAAAAGATTAAACTGAGGAGAAAAAAACCAACAAAACCCAAATAAAATAAAAAAAAAAATAAAAAAAAAAAAAATAGAAAAAGAAAGAAGAAAAAGGAAAAAAAAAAGAAGATATGGAATTGAAAACCAAAGAAGACAAATGCCTGTTGATATGCTTGTACACTGGGCAGCAATGCTTATATACTTTTTGCACACACTATGCTAATTCATAAAAAGCCACTTCCTGGCTCACGGAGTAAGAATAGACAAAAAATATTTCACAGTTTCTTTGTACTTAGATGTCTTATACCTTTCTTCATCATGTGATTAAAGGAAATTACATATAAACTCTCTGCTGAAATCTTTGAACCAATAAATTTCTAATTTTCTTCATGACTTAGTCTATTTTTGTGTTGCCCACTGTGGTTCCGGTAAGACACTGTTGATACACTTGCCAAAGACATGCACAAACAAATGACAAACACTTGCCAGGTGAGAGTAGACAGGATGAGACCAAAAACTATCATCTCGCACTATCATCACTAGCACCTCGAATTTTTCTAATGTTACTTTGATACAGAAAGAAAACTGATGTTTGCAATGGCCATTTTACAAAGTTGCAGGTTTTTTGAGCAGAGAAAGCTAAAGCCCCAATGGGGAGCATCTGTTGATGAATATTGGAGGGCAGAACACACATTTAAGGACCTGCTTTACAAGAGCAGGATAATATATTTTTTGAGGCTTCATTTATGTGCTCAGGAAGGAAGCTCTCAAAGACGATCGTTTATTAAAAGTCTGATTCTAGAATACTCCAAAAGGAATGAAATCATTTGGACAAAAACTGCTCTTCACAACTCTAGCGTGTAATTTGCCTCATACAAAGGAAGATTCTTCCTCATTTTAGTTCCATGCAATTTCATCAAAGGTGAGAACACAGGGGGCAGGTACCACGTAGTCTGAAAGAGGAAACATGTATTTCAGGACATAATAGCCTGAGTGTTTTCCTTAGCTGGTCCAAACTAATGATTGACATTACTTCATTACTCGCCAGTGAATTTAATTCACAAAGGTCAGGAACTTTCTGCTGCCTGGAAAAGATTGAATAAGAATTAAAATGTTAAGGAAAAATAAGAGGTTCAGTTTGTTTCAGGTTTTTATTTGTTTGTTTTTTATGTAGAAGATCTAAACCACTTTAATGATGTCCTTTTGTTTTACAGCATTTTATTCTCATTCTCAGCTCCTGGCTGATGGAAGTAATAGTTTTCTGTTGACTTTTGTTTTCACCATTCTGCTGAGCTTCTGTAAGTTTCTAGTACTTCTGTCAGGGATTACATATACACCCCACCTAAACTGCACTTGCCAATTTGTTATGCCATTGAAGGTTTTATATAAAAAAAAAAAAGAAAAAAGAAAAAAAAAAAGGATGCACATGAAAAATTTACCAACCTACTTTAAAAACAAACTATTGAAAATAACTGGACAGAGCATAAAACTAAATCTGCTATTTCTCTCTTGAAAGAATTTGCTCTCACATATTCAGAACTTTATAAACAGCTACTTTTTCCTAGTAATTATTCAACTCCTTCTTTCCTATCTTTATCTTACTCTTTCACTTCTAATTTCATACCAGCTCATCAGAAGTGATTTCTTCAGAGAGGCTATAGAACTATAAACCATTATTATAATTCCTTGTAAAGAGATCCTAAGGATAAATGTTTATTCATATTCCCCATTAATGTCTTGATTAAAAAAAAGTAAAAAAGCTGTGAATTCTTTAGATGCTCTTCTGTGACACAAAGGTTGCAAAGCCATTGCGCAAAAATAAATAGCCTATATCGCTGTAACAGCAAGAGACATATTGTTACAAAGGTCATTTTATATCATTCTTACTCTTCCATGGCTGTCAAAATCTCAGTACCTCTCACATTTGACAAAAGGAGAACACTTAAACTAGGGTGGTGAAATATGGAAGGAAGTGTCTGTGCTGTTCAAAATTGAACCAAACATGTCTTTACTCCAAGGAGACAAGTGTGTAAGTGCCTGGGTGAATGCCAGTGCATTGTAAAGGTCAGCATTTCCAAGGAAACAAACGTCTTTGACAGAAGTTTAGGCTTGGTTTGTGAGTGAAAAAAGCAGAAAATACTCATGGTTTCTTTAAAAGTTTATCTACAGTGAAAAAAAATTACTAAAGATCATCAGTCTCTGAGCTAGAAGAGGTATGTCTGACAAGCCTATATGGAAAAGAACAGCTCCTTGTAGGTTTAAATTCAGATTTTAAAATAATGCAGCTCCATTTGAAGACAAGGTACCTGAGTGAACTTGTCTTTGCAGGATAGACTTATGCTACTCATCCAGCTAACTCATTCAGCCACTCCTGACTCACTGCAGACACAAGGGAGGTACATAAATATTCATTTCTGCCTTTCCTTGGCTAGTCCAGGCAGAACAATCTCAGATCACCCCACACCTACTGGTGTAGGTACAGCCTTAGAAGAAAATTCTCAAGTTCCTTGCTATCCATGAACTCTGTAAAGTAGTTGGAAAATTGTTCTGGAATGGTTGTACTCTCCAATTAAGTCCTTTTTTCCCATGGTATTGCTGTGGCATAGCAAGGAAAAGGAACATCTCCCCTATGGGAGTGAAGAAAGGTGTAGCAGAATGCAAATTGCCTTCTCAAGCCAAGAACACAAGCAGAAAACAGGAACTGCTCTAGGCTTTTCACAGGACTTTATTCTAAAAATGAAAATTAGCATGTGCATAAATGGTTCAATAAACGAAACATAAGGAAAATAATATATTAAAAAGCATATCTGAAGATTTACAATGGAAACTGGGATGAGTTTTAAAAAGTAATTATACTGTACTTGTTGAGTAATTCTGAATTCACAAGGTGACTAATAGCAGATACTTGTTATTAGCATTACAGTTTAAATAACATAAACTGTAGTACTGTTTTTGCCCTCCTTTTTTAACATAAGCAATACAGTTTACAAAAAATTATAATAAGAAATTTGTACTCTTATTGCAATGCTAAACATCACAATAATACATATTTTAAACAAAGTTGATTCCTTATAATGACTTTCAGCCTTTATCGTTATTTCCAGTAAGTCAGAGACTCAGAAACAAAGTACACTCTGGGGGCAATCATGCACAAACATGGCATTTGTTCTTCAGCTAAATACAATCTCTGCCTGCCTCCTTGTTACCTTTGAGATATAAATCCTCGCGAGGCCTCAGTCAGATGCAGCAATGTTCCAATAAGTCAATCTAGTGGGATGCCTGTTCTGATTATCCCAATTCATCTTCAGTGAAAGCTGCTGATATATGCATGTAATAATAAACCAGCAGGGAGCATTGAAGCAAATCTAGCTTTTATATAATTAGACATTTGCTATAAAGAACTGCAGAGTTATATAATCATCCTAGTAGACAGAAACTAAGCTTTACTTTTTTTGCTACTGAAGCATGGATAATTTGTCATCCATTTAATCCACTGTTTTCAACAGATTTATTCCTTTGCACTGCTGACTATATATGAAGATACCAATAATCAAAGCTTATAGAATTCAAACAACCATGATAAGATTTAAACATATTTAGGTCTGTCTTTCTAGGTAGGTGAAATTGGTGATAAGATAAAATCTGTTCATATAATTTATTCTAGCTGCTTAGATGGAGAAAGCCATAATAGCAGAAGTTGTTTATGTGATATAAATATCCTAATGAATATACAGTTGTTTCCAGGAAAACATTTTGTAAGTCAAGTCCCTAACCAGTATTGCCACACTGACAAGCATTTCTAGTTCAAATGTGGTCACAGTCTTAGCCACTGCACTTTTTCCAGAAAAACACAATTTTCAGGGGAAAATGAAAACCCAGCATGTGGATTACCAGTAGTAAGAGTATCAAAACTCCCAAGTAATTAAGGGAAATGAGTGAAAAAACCCTTTATGGTTAGTAGACACCAACTCCCCTGCTAAGTCTGAGAAACTGAAAACATTCAAGAAATAAAGAATAAAAGATGCTTCCCTGAAAAACTGAGAAGTTTTTCAAGAGATGTTCATCACTATAGATTGTGAGGAATTGGTGTCAAACATCATTGTTTTCTAAGAGAAAATTCACTTTTAGGGTCTGTGTATCTGCAGAGAGATGAACAGCTTCCAGAGTTTTGAATCATAAAAGAAACATATCCCAAAAGGAGAAATTTTATATACCTACCTCCCATTGATTCCAAATCATGCAACACAAGTTACCACATTCAAAAAATATTTTCTCTGTTTTACAAACCATCACAGCATTATTAAAATTATTTTGATTTAAGCTAATCACCATCTGGTTCTCCTTTATGGCAACATCTACTGGAGTGCAAATATAGGCAGGATTTACTGGCATAATAAGTAACCATAGTGAGGAGAGAAGTCCTCCCCACAACTAACCTGCAGTGTAAGACAGTGTAGACAGTGTGTCATCTGCATTTATTTAGAGGATAAATTTGCTAATCCCTATTAGTACTGTATGCCCTGAAAATAATTTTTTTTAATTGCCTTTTTCTCTTTGCTTTTTTTTTTGGGTCTATGTCAGCTTCTTCAGCAGCACTCTGCCTTTATCTGTTCTTTGGGATCACATCTCAGGAGATTTTCCTACTAACGTGCTACCTTTCAGCTAGAGTCTGACAGGAGGACACTAGTGACCATTTAAGGAAATACCAAAATCCATATATAGTCACATTTGGTCACTGAGAATATAGTGATCAATAAAATTAGAATTATTTAAAAATATAGAACTTTTTCCCCTTATTGCCCACAATGCATTTTCTATTCCACGGTTAAAATATTTATGTTGTTGTTCATCAGCTGGATTCATCTTTGGACATGGGTACCTGATTGTCCTTTGGCTCTTAAGCGCCTGCAATTGCACCTTACTGCATTCTTTTCCTCCATTTAATGCAAAGAGAATAACCACTTACATGTCTCAATGATAGAACATTACAAAACGACCATGGGTTGCGAGAGAGAACATATTGGATTTCACTGGAATGACTGAACAACTCTGCTCTTTAATTGTCCCTAGAAGCTATTTTTCATCGCTCACAGAAGACCTAAAATCAATGGATATTTTAATGAAATGTAAAAATGTGTCAAATAAATATAAGCATGCAGCATAACATCTATGATAACACTAATATGTCTCTTGCAATAAGCTGTGCAGCAAACTCCGTTTAGAAATTACCAGATGAATCACAAATCCTGATAGAAAACGCACAGAAGAATAGACAATTTTACTAATTTGGGGGGGGGTGTTTTTCTTTGCAGATACTATGCCAGATTCCAACCGTCAAAAATTTTTAGTAGCAAAAAGGATGCAAAGATAATATGAGAAAAAAATCTGTTTTGCAATATCCTTTACCTTTTAAATAAACAAAGATAAAAAATTATAAAATATCACTGATTTTGGCTTCTGTCTGATAATATGGAACAGCCCAGAACAGAATAGGGAAAAGATTAAAAACATAGGAATTAAGAATTAGGGTTTTGCAGCTCAGTTGTCTCTATGTCGAAAACATATCTGTGTGCTCGTGTAAGGAAGTCAAATGGACATATATGCCTATTTATCTCTGTATTGATGAAATTTGTTCAATATGAAGCCATAAATACTTGTTTGTACAAAATCTCGTTGTAAAAATAAGATGTAAGCTCTTACTGTTCAATGTAATTCCATGTTTTCATAATGTAACAGAGATGACAAATTTGCCAGCTCTTTAGAGAACCAAAATCTGTTTTCTGATATCAGAAGAGACTTACAGAAGAGCAAAATTGTTTTCTCATTGTTAAACCCACATGTCAAATTACAAATGTCTACGTGTAAATATGTGACCAACCAATAGAAAATACTGCAAACCTTCAGGAAATTTTGTTAATTTATTCAACAAATTGTAGTTTATATGACTTCCTATCATGTCTTTGACTCCCTGTCCTTACTATACAAACACTGCAGGATATTTTATAAAAGAATCTAAAGATACTTTTATGCTGTAGGACTATCTTTTAATTTACCTTTCTTTTAAGGTTTCTGGGGAAATCTTCACTTAGAAAAGAGAAGGACACACTGCTTGCTATTACAATTGAAGGGAAAACAGTTTTTCAGAGCAATTGCATTACATGCTTTTAACCTAAGATTGTGAAATAGCACATAAAAAGTTCCATTTCAAGATATGATAGCTGCTCATTGCTATTTAGTTTATGACACAGTATGTGTAAAATTCTTACAGACAGTTTAATCCTGGCTGAATCACATACGTGTGAAATGATATGTAGGGAGCACATGTAAATAATGATGATATCATAGATGTATCCTCTATTATATTATAGATAGTTTTCCTCTGTCTTTACACAATTGCATATATAAAAGGAATGCAGAATTTTTCTCAGCTAAGGAAAGTTGATATTCTGACACCTTTGCTGGTGGAAAGCATCTGCACTTCCATCCAAAAGCTTCGAATCATCACAACCTCCAAAAATCTTGTTAAATTCAGGAACATTCTGACAAGAAAACTTAAAAATGCACCTACACACAGTAAAGGTTTATGGCATCATTCATATCCAATTTCTCTATACTCAAAAAAAGGGTGTATTTTTTTCTTTATTCTAAAATTAAGTTAATTAAATTTAAAATTCTAGGCAGTGTTCATTATACTAAATTAAAAAAATATATACACCTTTTTCATCAATGAAACAGAAAATAGCAAGTAGAATAGGATATTGATTTTCATATAGTGTATTACTGAAATAACTAGTTTTGCAAATGTCTTTTTCACTCATAAAGTAGAGAAGAAGAGCCTCCAGAAACGAAGGAGAAGTAAGGGTGATAGCAAGGCCTCCTCAACATGGAACACAATCCTCCTGTAGGTGAACAGGTCTGGTCTGGTGATGATGACCAGGGTTGGTCACAGTCCATCCAGCCAGGCACGTCTGTGTTGGGAATGAAGGTCCCAGGTCAAGCTGGGGAGCTCCTCCAGCAAGGAGAGGCCACAGTCAGGGATGGGCAAGACAGGGACATAGGCAAAACTGTGACTTAATTTGGACAGGGTCTGGTCCAAACATCCAGGCAAGGGAATGCTCAATTCATCCCTTCTTACTGCTTCTTTGCTCTCCAGAGATCTATTGTAAGATTACATCGCTGCACCACGTCAGAGCAAACTTTGAACAGGGACAGCTAAATCCCTGAGGGCTGTTTGGAGGTTGCAAAGGCTGAGTGCAAAGAGAAATATTTCAGGACAGCAAGATCCTGCTGCACTCGGGGCCCTGAGAAAGAGAATGACCTAGAGAGAAAAAGCAAGAAATTTGTTTGAGATGTCACTGAGATATCCTAGCAACAGTCCGAACTGGCGGCTGTAAACAACGGGTTCAGATGAGGGATATTTATTAAAACCAGAGTGTGACTCTGAGTCCGGGAGATTTTGAGTAATAACATTTGACTTCTGGGGAAAAAATACTCTGCAGATTTCTAGCTAAATACTCCCCATGGACAATTTCCACGATGTGCTGCTGTTGTACTCCATGAGAAGTATACTTCCGTCAGCTTCCACCACTTCTCTCTACAGCTTGTGATTCCTGACAGAGCTATACCTCCAGCCACGGATTTGCTGTGTCTGCTGAACTGCTGAAGGCTGCCACAGATATCTCCAGACATGATGCTTTAGCAGAAACATTGTTTACAATCAAAAGCCAGCATACAGAGGAAGGTACATGTGAACTATAGCTCTCCTGAGAAACAAGAAATCAATCCTAATCAAGTTGTTGTCTGAGAAATAGGCTTTTGTTGCTATGGTTTTGAATAAGTAAGAGGCATTTTTATTAAGCATATTTTTTTAAACAGGTCTTCATTTCTCTCATAAAATTTCTTTCTTCTTCCTTTTACACGAGCATAATATGCATGTGCAACCCCCTAGACAAAATATTGTTTTCCTTTAGAAGACATTTTATGAGCTGATTTTTCAGGTGATTCTTAAAATAAATAACTTATTTAATTTCTGCCTATTATTGCAACAATTTTTTTTACCTCTGTTTAAAATGTAGCAGAAAAGAGCTAGCATTGATGTATGTGGGGTGGGACAGAACTACGGCTACTCCTGTGCCAGGGAAGAAGTCACAGTAGATTGGCATAGTGTGAAGACAACCTGGTAAGTGTCTGCAGGACCTGTCAAGCTTTGCCCTTGCAAGAGTACTGTATGTTTGTGGAAATTTTTCAGTATAAAATGAAGAACAGAATCATAGAATCGAATCATAGAATGGTTAGTGTTGGAAGAGTCCTTAAAAATCACATAGTCATAGAATGATTTATGTTGGAAAACACTCCTAAGATCACTGAGTCCAGCCATCAAACCAGCACTGCCAAGTCCACTACTAAACCATCCCATCTTGTTCCCTCGCACCCTCCCTCCCTCCATTGTGGGCAGGGACCCCTTCGACTAGACTAGGCTGCCCAGGGTCCCATCCATCAAGGACTCATCAAGATAGTAATTGAGTAGTGTTGGCAATATACAGCTTGATTTCCAATTTCTGTAAGTCTATCTCACATTAATAGTAATCATTTAAATATTGTCAAAACCCAATGTATTATTATTAGGTAAGCTTCCTTCAGTTTCAAGATAACTCTAAACTATCTTTTGGAAGAAGAGATAAACGCCGAAAGAATTATGATATCAGTTATGTGACTTTTTTCACGTGGGGGAAGAGTCATGACTGATATCATCTAAACACTGTTTAAATTTGCTTTGCTGAACTTGAACCACTCAAGTTAATAATTCCATGAAGAATGACTGTGCCTCAGGCTGAAATGTCTTTGAAAATGCCACTTAAAACAATTCAGATGTTTCTGAGAACAAGATCAGAGAAGAAAAATCTATTGTTTTGCCCTTACTGAAAACATCAATGCAATTGTTTGTGAAGATACTGTACCATGTCTCTGTTTGAGAGCATAAACTGGAACTTCAGCCTTACCCTAATGAAAAAAACTTAAATTTGAATCAATTATTTATCTCTGAAAATCTCTGGATTTTCTAAGATTTTCAGTATGAATGGGTAGACTTCGACAGTTGAACAACCAAAGGATTTACACTTTTTTTAAGGTCCATTCCAGATAATAAGATTCTAAACAGTTATATAGATAAAATTCTTCCTCTTATATTTAAGTAGCTATTATGGCTCCAGAAACACAGAATGTGAGCTCTGGATATAAGTAAAGAGTTGAACTATAATGTAAGGAAATATGACTTAAATTAAGAGATTTAAGTTAAGGTTCCACAGGTATGAGTAACTATGGAGTTAACTGTCTTGAAGATCAATGAGTACTAAATGATAATTTTTCTTGTTTAATGTTATGGTTTACTTGATTATGCTCATAGTAATACAGTAAAATATCAGCATGCTATACATATGCACACAGACACACATGCACACACGCACAAGAATTTTAATGTTGTTATTATTGGTTGCAAAATGCAAAACAAGAATAACTTGCATCTTTATGGCAGAGAGAAAAGCAGCAACAACTGGCTTACCTATACAAACAAAGGAATGAGATGAAAAGCAGCTAACAGGAAGGAAGAAAGAAAACTCAATTTGATTTTGTAATCTTTCTCTTCAACATTTCTCTTGGAAATGAAGAGTAGACCAGAGTTCTTTTTTTTGCACTAAAATATCAGTTGTAAAATTTTGACCCCAGTCAAAAATCTTTTCTTTTGTTCTGCCAGCTAATAATACAGCAAGAAAGCATAGCAATTAACTGAATTTTAGTCTCTTAGTAAAAAAGAGACATTCTAATAGTCTGAAAATTAGGGTCACCAATTGAAAAAGGAGCTGATTTCCCTTAATTTTTACTGTTTCATCAAACCTTTATTCAGATTTAGCAGTGTTTGTCTTTCCTACTCATTTATTGTTTTAATCCTCTATTTTTCTCTCTTTTCACTCTAGCCAAGCTTTCAGACAGAGGTAATTAAAAAAAAAAAAAAAAAAAAAAGTTTAATTTTTTCTCTGCACCATCCAGTCATTATGAGTTTCTGAAAGGCAGGTCCTACTGACCAACCTGATCTCATTCTATGACAAGTTGACCTGTTTAGTGAATGTGGGAAGGACTGTGGATGCTGTCTACTTGAAGCTTCAGTAAAGAATTTGACACTGTCTTCCACAGCATTCTCCAGAAGAAACCAGCTGCTCATGGCTTGGACAGCTGCACTCTTCACTGGGTAAAAAACTGGTGAGATGGCTGGGCTCAGGAAATGGTGGTGAATGGTGACACATCAGTTAGTGACCAGTGGTGTACCCCAGAGCTCAGTACTGGCACAAGATTTGCTTAATATTTTTACCAGTTTTTCTGCATGAGGGGATCAAGGGTACCCTGAATCTTTTGACAGATTACACCATGTTGGGTGAGACTGTTGATCTGCAAAGACTGTAAGCTGGGTCTAGGGAGGCTGGATTGATGGGCCAAGGCCAGTTGTAAGAGGTTCAACAAGGCCAAGTGCCAAATCCTGCACTTGGATCACAACAGCTGCAAGCAGCACTAGAGGCTGGGAGTCAGAGTGGCTGGAAAGCAGCCCAGATGAGAAGGACATGGGGATGCTGGTCGACAGCAGCTGTGCATGAGCCAGCTGTGCCCTGGTGGCCAAGAAGGCCAATGGCATCCTGGCCTGGATCAGCAGCAGTGTGACCAGCAGGACCAGGGCAGGGATTGTCCCCCTGTACTCAGCACTGGTGAGGCCACAGCTCAAGTCCTGTGTCCAGTTCTGGGCTCCTTTGCAGGAGAAATTGAGGTTGCTGGAGCATGTCCAAAGAAGGGCAATGAAGCTGATGGAGGACCTGGAGCACAAGTCTTATGAGGAACTGCTGTGGGAACTGGAGTTTTTTAGTCTGGGAAAGAGAGAAGACCTTATCACTCTCTTGAACTACCTGAAAGGAGGTTTTAGACAGGTGGATGCTGGCCTCCTCTCCCAAGTAACAAGAGGTGGGATGAGAGGAAGTGGCCTCAAGTTCCCCAAGGGGAGGTTTAGATTGGATATTTGGGACAATTTCTTCATGGGAAGGGCTGTCAAGATCTAGAACAGGGTGCCCATGGAAGTGGTGGAGTCACCATCCTTGGAGGTATTTCGAAGACACGTAGGTGTGGCACTTAGGGACTTGGTTCCATAGTGGACTGGGCAGTGCTGGGTTAAGAGTTGGATTTGATAATCGTAAAGGTCTTTCCCAAATGAAATATTTCTATGATTCTATAATTCTGTGAAATCTTTAAAGAATTTGGCATTTTGCTAACTTGTTAATTTTAAATTATTCCTATTCTTTTTCACTTATTATTTTTCTATAATCTATTCATCATTTTGTTGTTTTACTCTCACTGTATTTTTATTCTACTAGATATAATAATTCTTCTCTAAAATCTTTTCTTGCTGTTTCATTTTCTAACAGAGCCACAATTGAATCAATACCTGAGGGATATTTGAAATTATATTAAAAATTGCAATATTACATAGTCCATTTACCAAGAAAAAAAAATTAATGCAGTTTAATTTCCTTTATATTTTCTAGCCTTTTCTTTCTTTTGCTTTATTTTTGGAGCATAAATCTTGGATAGCTCCACAGAATGCAGGATTCATAGGACATATGATTTTTGTCACAGCAGGACCTACGCCTATTTAGGATTATGAACATATATCTTAATAGCAAGATATTCAGTGGAAAAATTTATTTTGTGTGGTCTAATTTTTCATGTGTCCTGCCCAAAGCATTTCAGAGGTTTGACATTAAATTATGTGGCTACTCATAAAATGGTCTACCCTTGAACTTTCATCAGAAGGGTTGAAAAAATTGAGAAGCTAAAGGGATAGTTATACAGCACTTTTTAATGTATCTTAATTTTCCTTTTCCAGTCAATGTGAAAGAATATGAGGCCTACGAGATGAATAACCTGGCAATCTGAACATAAGGTTCATTATGAAGCACAGAACTGCCTGTTCTTTCACATTTATCTTTAGATACCCCTCATAAGAACAAAATGGTTCTTGTTATTCATGAGACTTAACTTGGCCCTCAAAGGACTATAATGGCTACACCACTTTTCCTGTTGTATTTGCATACATTTAAGGTATGTTAAAAATCATCCCATGCAAAATTATGTTGCCATATATTTTGCTGAAAAAAGTTCCATCTGACATTACTATGCCAACAATATTCGGGATATGGACTCATATAAATCAACAGAAAATAATCTTTATTACATTAATTAATCTTGCTGCTGATGACAATGATGAGGAGATGAAAAAAACCCCAACTTTTGTCTTTTAATCCTTTGTCTATGTTAGTGGTAGACTTCAATACAAAAGCAGTTCTTGCAGTACAGATAATCCCTAGAGGAGCTTTCCACAGCTTCATGCATAGACACATTTTTATTAATGAACCCATTGATTTCTAGTTTGTAAGTACCACGTGCCTAGATCCACAGTTCTGCGAGAATGCATTTGAAATATGTGAGATTCAGAGACAGTCAGACAGCTCTTTCAAGTGATTATAAATTAGGGGTAACTTTACTTGCCTGAAAAATATATCAGGATAGATGTTAACAAGGCAACACAGACAGCCACCATTCCGTTTTATGTACCACCTGGGAGGAGCCACTGAAGCAAGGACAATAGTATGACAGTTGAGTGCTGTTTTGGGGGTTCACCAAAATGCCACTTTACATACCTCTTCATCTGTCACTCACTCAATCCATCATTTATACAAATTCATTATTCAGATTCCATCACTGAATATAAGCATGATTGAATTTAATATATATAAAATGAATTCTTATTATAGTTGCATCAGGCATAAGAACAGTTAGATCAAATGAAGGGATTCACCATGTGAAGGTTTTAGGGCACAATTCATCTGAGATTTAGATGTGAATTTTCAGAGTTAATCAGACAAGTCAAAGTGCCTTTATCACTTCATTGGCCATGGAGCCAGTCTTGAGTATATGGCCTTGAAGAAGATCATTTATCCCACATAAAAGTACTGGGATTTATCTAGTTTGTTGTGGGTTTCTCACAGGAATATTGAAACATCTGAAATTATCCTCTTTGATATTTTTTAGTCTGTGGAGATGTTGTCATATTCAAATGCATCTACTGTGCAAAGAATTTCATTCTAAAGTAGATGCTTATATTTAATCAAATTTAGCCTTAAACAAAAATGTAGATATGCAAAAGTAGGTGAGATAAATCCCACCAGGGACTTACATCATTTTCTAACCATAGAGGACATTACATGAGGACATGGGATAGTCAGTATTCTCATATCTGAAAGATGTCTAAGAAATATTTCTTCATTTCAATGACCAGCAGTTGTGGTCTGGGAGAGAATAGATGTCCAGTTAACAGAAAAATCCTGTCAAAATGTTTGAAATTACATGTGAATTTTATTTGGTATTTAACTAATAAGCATTTAATTGTTTGAATTCACTAAAATTCTTTGTTAAACATACATTTTCACACATTGAAAAGAGTAAAAGACTGGATAATAGGTTATCTTTCTCCTGATTAAAACAAAAATATTTTCTTAGGACTGTAATGAAAAGAAGGTGAGATCATTTGACAAACAATTTTCTACTAAATTACATTGATGAAAAATTTATGTACCAATTTAGGTAGTTTTAACAGTAGAAGCAGATCTCATTTAATGAAGCTAGAACACAGAATCGACTAAGACTTTTAAAATGCACTTTATTCCAGTGAAGGCCATTACCAAATTGAAAGTAATGGGAGATCATTTATGAGATAGATTTTTTCTTTCTTATACTGAAGACTAGGCTGACACCAAAAACCCCATGTAAACTATCTTAAAAACTGTTCCATTTTGAAGTGACTGAAAATTTTAATCAGAGAACATTATTTATTTAAAATCAGAATATTTGTTGCTTTGTTTTTTATTGGAACCTCTGTTTTCAGTGAATGTTCATGGAAAATAAGATATTTGTTATTAACATAAGTAGTGTAATTTGTATTCTAAATGATAAATTCACTTTTGTCCTTTAACCAAAGGGATACTTAACTCTGACTGACCTATTATATACATGAATGGTCAAATCATTTATCTGCTTGCTTACACTGTTATTTTATATTTCTCATTAAAAATTCATTATTGATTAGATCAGTGGAACTGATTTTATTACTAGACGGTTAAAGCATTTACAGCAGACATTTCAAGATCCACTGCAAATTTATTGTAGACAATTAAGATGAACCTAGTTGCAAGGCTGAAACTTATAGCTGAATAATTAGAGCGCCCATCTTCAAACCAAAAAAAATTCTATGTCACTTACAGTGTCAGTGACCGACTAAATTCTGTTCTCATGTAGAATTCATTCTTTTTTTTCAGTTCCAGCAAGTTTTGTAAGTAAAACTATCTCCCAGCCCACTCAGGTCAAAATTTTAATGTTTTGATTTGGAATGAGTTCTACATGAAACTGCAGAAAAGCTAATTCAGGCACGGTAGAGCACTCAAGTATGTTCCTCCTAGTTGTCAGAATGCATAGAAAATTAAGTACTTTTACAATTTTACTGGTTTTTGTTTCAGTTTCTGCACCCCTCAGTATTATCACTTGCAATTACAGTGGGGATGTTCCCATGAGAAATATCAGAAATCTCTCACAGGAATCCAAAACTCTTGCAGCAAGGATGATTTTTGCATTGAAATTAACTCGTGGAAAATTGCATGGTTTTGCACGTTTCAAACAGAAACATGAATGCTTTTCAGGAAAAGAAAATTCCAATTACCCAAAGTAACTCTGGAGCATGTCCATTTGCACCTTGCTTCATTTACATATTTCCACAGAAAACTTAATAAACGACTACTACACAGAGAGGACAGGTCTGTCATCACAGAAATATGATAAAGAAACCACTAGCATTAACAACAAATATATTGACTGAGACTTTCATAATTTTCAGACTTGGATATGCAACATCACATCATTTATACGCAAAATAGGCCCAGCCCAGTGTTATGGATGGAAATGCAAAATCACATCTTTCTGTGACAGAATTTTCCTGGTGGATAGAAAGTAGGAAACTAATCCACACTACTGGCCTTTGATAACCAGTCTGAAGGAGTAAGGAACCTAGTGCTAGTGCCAGTGACCAAAGTTTACAGTTTGAAAAATGCATCCTTCCTTCATACGTAGCAAGCAGAGAAGCTTGTCCACTTTTTCAATTTGCTATATTACCATCACTGTGCCTTTATATCCCTAGACATATCTTGTTGATCATAATCCTGTGAAAATAGTTAAGATGCAATGCATGTCCTCTCCTGAATTTAAGAGCAACCATGTGCGTTTTTCTTTATGCAGCTTGTGTAAGGTATGGGCAAAATTATTATGTCTTTTCTTCTCTCCCTCTTCCTAGAGTGTAATATCCATAATACAAAGAAGAAGAACTAATCTTTTACCACACAACTCCTAAGTATTTTGCCAATATAATTAGGCTGGCATTAAACCATATTATTTGCAATGGTTTGGCAAGCACAAGAAATTAAACTGGCCAAAATGTAAAATGTTGTGATAATTATATCTATTGCATGGTTTTCGCAGGATAAGAAGCTGATAAAGACACATTCCCTTTCTTATGCTGATATAACAGAAGAAGCTTCTAAGTTAGCTCTACTATAACAGTCAGTGAGGAAAGAAATCTCCTTCTCAAAGGAAAAAGGAAATGTTTCAAAGCAGACACTATTCCTTTCAGTGAGTTGGATTTCAGTGTCCAAGTCTAATACAATATACATCTCAATGAGGCAGCTGTAGATCAGGTAGGATATTTCCTTGGAAAGGCACTCATGTATGTTGAGAAATTACCACTATTCCACCACGGAAGGAAGGAAACAAGAAAGGAAAGGAGAGAGGTTTGGAGGGAGAGAGGGAGGCTTTGTTACAAACACAATAATTTTATCTGTAAAAACACACATATTTTTCATATATCTCAGAGAGTCCAAGGTACTCCAAACTATTTTTGAGAAAAAAAGGTTCTCTCCTCCTCTTTTTTTTCAAGGAAAATATCCCACAGAGGATATTTTTAGTGTCCTACTATTCATCTTAACCTTTAGAGGTGCTTACACTCCTTTAGTGACCCCACTTAACCAGCTTTCTAACTCATGTCTCGTCCTGATACCTCCTGCAAAAAGCAGTTGGCGGATTCATTTGCACAGTAATAAATGCTGTCTCCAAGCCTGCGAGAAACTGATTGAAAGAGATTACCTCCCAACAGTGCTTGTTAGCCATGATTGACATATCAATATGAGACACACTTTTATTTTGAACCCTGTTCACCCTCAATTTCAGACAGAAAGGCATTTTAAAGGCATTGAAAAGAACTAATATAAATCCTTTCTTTAAAGATTGCTATGAGTCTTCATATGTCTCAGCATTGTAATTTTCCCCTCATTTATCTCTTTTTTTTCTAGAAATCAGTATGTAATGGAGAAACATGTCCTATTATTCCCAAGCTTGCTCCATCCTGAAGGATGTTTGAACTGCCCTTTTAAAAAGAGCAAAGCTAGGGTTTGTTGTTGTCAGTTTTCTTTTAAGGCACCAAGTTCAGAATCCATCCAAGTATTGATCAGTCAACAAATGAAATATGTGAGACAGGGTGATTACCCAATTCATTTTAGTATTGCTTGACAGATGACACTGATAAATAAGCCAAACAGAACAAAGGTACAGGCAACTATTCAGTCTAAAGTCTGTGTAATATGATGACCCTATTTTATTTGAGAAATTTACTTAACACCTTCACTGACATAGCCTTACAATGAAGGGTTGTCTTTCAAATAGCCCAGCTTGTTTACTAGCTGGCAACTATGCAGTGTATTTTGGAAGTAGGATTAGTGATCTTGGTGACAGCTCTGTATTATATAAATTACCATACCCACAGCCAGAAAGAAGTCTGCACTTTCAGCTGAAAATTATTGACAATTTCAGCTTAAAGGCTAAAGCTGAGAAGGCTCCACTTCTGTGACAAGTTCCTGCAAAGTGAGCACTTTGCTCATTACCAATTTCTGATCCTGAAAACCCATTAACTACCAGCACTAGGGGGAAAAAGAAAGTGCCTTGAGTGCCTTGTAAAATGTTACAGGTGTAGTCATGTGAATCAGAGTTAACATTTAAAACAGCCAGAATACATGTGCAGGAGGAGCTGGGGAATTCCCACTTCACTCATCTTACACTTATGTACAAAGGGTAAGATCCAAACTTCTCACTCAGTTGCCACCTAATTCGAGACAAACTCCAGGTACTTCAGGCTTTCTCCCTTCCATTTTGAAAGCCAGCCAGCCAGAATGGCTGTCACTCTCAAAAGAATTATTGGTTTTCATGACCTCTGAAACAGAAGCTACTGGTCCCACTGGTGCTTTATCTAATGGTAGAGTTCATAGCAAATGTTTACCCCAGACTGCAGAAGTGTGAGCTTCTGTTTCCCAGGAGGTTTCCTTCAGCTCTCTGATAGAGGCTGTGCAGGGCAAAAAAGCAGAGCAAAGTTTGAGTCCTGTGCTGGAATTATTCCTTAGAATAACTGCAGATCTGGTAGATCTTTCCTTGGAACATTCATCTACTTCACTCTAAGACCTGGTTCCTGTTCAGGGAAATGTTTATGTGACTTTTTCCAACCACTATTTAGTGGAAAATGCACAGTCCCTGAATCATGCCTGGAAAGCTCCCTAATAGCTGGAAGGCCAATCCCCAGCCACTCATATACGAACTCTTGCTGCTTTTTTGTCTCTTCTCTCTAGTCTAGTACAGTATAGATTTTTGACACATAGCGAAATAAATTAAACAAAAGGGAAGTGGTCTCCTTTTATCCACAGTCTAGTGGCCACATGACCCTCCAAAGGGGTGGGAGTTTGAGTACCCTCTGGCAGAAAAGACATTGAGCCCAAAGGTGCCAGGCAGTAAGAGTATTCAACCCAGTATCTAAAAAATCTACATTAAAGAAAACAGCAGAACTTCCCATTGTAACTACACTTGGGGAATGGGATTAATTAAAAAAATATTTGCTTTGGTTCAGGTGACCATTATCAGAGCTTGAATTTTGATTGTGGAATGGAAGAATGTGGATATACTATCGTAGTATAGTAACTACATCCAGACATCCCTACCCCATATGGGGTCTGCCTAAGGTGGAGTTAACTTTCCCCCCAACACTGTGGCATTCCCTCACTGTGCTGTGTTTTGATTCTACCTTTGCTTTTGCTTTATTAAATTGCCTTTATCTTGACCCACGAAGGGTTTTTCCATCTTATTTTTTGCCTCCTTCCCAGATGAGAAGCACTGTGGACACACGGCATCCAACCAAGATCAACCCACCATACCTTTCCCCAAAATAAACAAACAAAAAAAAACCACAACAAAAAGAGAGAGGAAGTGTGTGAGAAATTGAAATTAACTGCTGCTCTTTTTCTTTAGCGTAAAAAAATCTCAGGAAAAAAAAATCATTACTCAGACTATAGGAAAAAATGAGTTAAGGAAACATTTTATTCAGTGGGAGACTATTTCATCAGTAGGCCAGAGAAAATCAAGTATATATTGACCCAGCTGCTACTGAAGCCTGGAAGCTTTTTGAATATTTCCTACAATTACACAAATCTCATCTGAGGAACTACAGATTTGAAAGTAAGAGCTAAATCCTCTAAAGAATATTTCCCCAGAGGCATTTACTTCTAACGGAAATTATTCCTTCAGATGCTTGAGTTAGTTTACTCCAGAGAAGTTTGTTTTTTTGGACAAACTGAATTCTGCAGAATAAAAAATGTTGCTAACCACAGGTAGTAGTTACTATTATTTCATAGCCTTTCCACTTTTTCAGGACATTCATTTCCATGATTCTGAGATCTGATAAATTGTATTCCATAGAAGCAGCAAAACTTTCAAAAAAACAGCCACACAGAGACTGAAATTGCTCAGATGCAGACAAAATAAATCCTCCTTGCAAAAATAATTAAAATGGGTCTGCACACAGCTGCATGTGAGTGATTCTGCTTAGAAAGTATAGGTTTATCTCCAGGGGAAAATAGGTCTCACAGGTTTGCTGCTCCTGATTTAGATACTCTGTTCCAGATCCGTAGCTCTTCTATATTCTGGTATATGATTTATGTATATTCACTGATACTTTTCCTTAAGTAATTTAAAACATAACCATAGAACTGTACTTGCCAAAAAGACTGTTACAGTATAACAAGGAAGGCTGGAACACATTTTCTGAAAAGTGGATTAATGAAGAGTGAATGAGGATGTCTGCATGCAGATGCATCAGAAGGAATGGGATAAGGCTCAGGGCTTATTAACAGGAATGGGGCTCTCTAAATGGCCTCTGTTAATGGCTACCAGATCAGCTATCTGCTATCCATCATCAGGATCCCAGCAGGAGAAGGCATATCTGTAACTGGCCTCTAGTCCCCATCCTAGGAAAACCTTGGAGACATGACTCCTCATGAGGACTTGACAGCTTATGTTCCTTTTCCACCATGTCTTCACAATGGATCCTGGAGTTCACACCTGGATTGGTCTCAAGGTACCTGGCTGCTGGACAGGCTCCTCAGGCTGTGCACATCCTGGTGGTTCTGAGTATGAGACTGTGAGAGAGTGAGAGTAGCTGAGGGAAAGTTTTAAATAAAATCACCTCATGCTCCTAATAACATCTGGCAGGGATATTTCCTACTGTGCAGGTACATGGTGGCAATAGTATTACCTACAAACACTGTGGCGCATAATTGTGCTAAGGTGTTATAAATCACAAACACGAGGAGGCTTCAAAAAGCTTTTGGCTAAACAGAGCACTTGACATCAATTCCTCAACTGTATGGGAGCAAATCCAGCTCTGCAGAAAGGCCTGCAATCTTCTTCCAGTAAAGACGGAAAGGTGTTCCTTCCTGATAAACCAAGAACTAAAGGACTGTGAAATATACAATTGGGAAAAATGCACTGGGAAAATAAAAATACTAAAGTAAAAGAATTATACTAACAGTTGAACTATAGATAACTTTCTGTTCAACATTCATACACTTTCAACCAATATTCTGAACAATTTTGCATTATAATTTAAGGATTTTTAAAAAGATAAACCCTACAAACAAGAATTTCAAGAGGGAGAGGTTATGCAATACAGAAAAGGACACCTGCTAGGGAACCTGTGTTAGAGAGAACTAGAGCTGATTCCTCTAGTTTCAAATCTTAACTCACAAAAACTTTGCCTGTTCCTAAGCAGAAGAGATTCCATAAAAGCATAAGGATTTCTTTCCCCAGGGTCCTCATGTACTTTCCTTGAAGACATTTATACCAAAGATGTCCCAAGTGTTATTTCTTTGGGGAAGTGATGGCTATAGCATTTGGAGTTTTCCACACCTAGTTGGTCAAATAAATTTTATATTATTGAGAAATGCTGATCATCTTTAATGCAAATGCTTCTTTGCAGTCGTTGAAATATTTTTATTAAATTAAGATATGCTAATGCCAGATTTGTAACACTATAACAGAAATAATTTTTTTCTGCATGCAGGAAAACCCTTTTATTGAAACATTTTCAAGATCAATTTCAATGTCTGAAACAAAATCAAGATGTTGTTCAAACCTTTTTATTTTTCAGCTTTCATGAATAAGAAATATTTAGAAAAACCTGTTAGGCTGCTGCTAGGGTTTGAACTTTTTTTGACGCTCCAGCCATATTGCCAGCAGAGCATTAAATCTTAAATAATCTTTCTAATGCTAACACAGAATATCTTCATTTTAAAAAAATTATTAAGGACATTTAACATTGTAATTTTTGAAACCATTTAGCACACATACTAGGCACTAAAAAAGAAAAATCAGAATATACTCAGAGACAGGCCATCTGAAAACCTAATCCATACAAATGCTTCTCTCTCACAACAAACAGGAAAAGAAAGATCAACTCTGGTATGATAGAAAAGATTTTATGTTCCTTCCACCATTTCATTTCTTGGTGAATGTCTTCTTCAGTGTAATTCAGGCCATAATGTATTATAAAGGTATCTGACACAGATTTGAGAAGAATCCTAGTTCTTAAAAAAATATTAGCCCGGCACAGCCCAAAGAAATGCGAGTGAGTCCTTGTGAATAAAGAAGGAAAATTATTTAATCATCTAAGAGCAACTTTGTGGTGTTCTTGACATTAATAAGTCTGGGGACAGAACCACCCCTATCGAATGAATACATACATGTCTTAACACTGTAAAAGTTAATACATTTCAGGAAGATACCAAGAATCCTTAAACAACCTGCTCATTGAAGGTAGGTGAGACAGTAAGATCAAAATCAAATTCTTGTCATATCCAGACAGACAAATATTGCAAGACTGATTTCGTTGGTATGTTGGTTAGGTTTTTATCATTGGTGTTTCTTTTTTTTTTTTCTTTTTTCCTGCTTATTCAAATTCTAGTTTTCTCCCAGGAATAGTTATTATCACTTTTATAGGTCTTGAATTACTTTTTGAAGTTTAATATTTTTTTTTAAGTGTAAGTTAAAACAACTTAATAAACATATATAAAACCTATGAGAATTTTTGAGAGTATTTTAATTAGCCTGGTCACACATGTTTCTGCAATGAGAATAATCTTGAGCTCTCATTTAGATGTATGAAAAAAAGAGAGTATTTGAAAAGCCTTTTCTAGGAATGTTACTTGTAAGCTAATAAATGGGGCAACAAAAATAGTAGAAAGAAAAATTTGGACAGGCATTGAAAAGTCCTAAAGATGGTTATAGGATTGCCGTATGTGGTGTTTGGGTCAGTTTGTTTCAGATGGTCGGGATGGAGATGAGAGATCTCTGGAGTCAGGTCTTTGAGCATGAGGTTTATTGTGAAAGGGCGTGGATGTAGGGGACCTGCCAGGAGCTGCAAGACGCAGCTCGGAGCAGGTCAGAGAGGTAAGAGACAGAGATGTAAAGAAGAATACAGAATACAGAACACCGTGGGTGCCGTTTACAATACAATAAATCAACTTCTGTGCTGAATATTCTAATTTTCACTAACCCATCTAGAACAGGCTACAAATCCTACAACATTTACATATAGCCTATGAGAGTCACTGTATCACCATATGGCGTTATATTTTAAACCCTAAAAACTGTTTTTTTGGAACCTCTGCTAAGTTGGTGGGGTCTGCTCTGACCCTTGGACCTGCCTGCAAGCAGAGGGTATTGTTTAATCAAAAGGGGGATTGTTTAATCAAAAAGGGTGGATTACCTTCAGTGGCCATGCCATTGTTTTCCAGTTATTTAGTAACTGGGGTTTGGTATCTCAAAGCTTGTCTTCATTTCAATCTCACTTATAGTTTCCATATTCTCAGCATCTTTTGCCAGGTAATATTTATAAGGCTTTCCTATTTCATCCCCCCCAACAATGGTTATTCTTCTGATCATCTGACACTGAAAAAAATATTTATAGCAGAGAAAAGAAGGGAAAATAAATTATGTTTTCCTTAGCTGAAATATAGGCTTATTCAAACAAGGACATGAAATTTAAAATTGCAAAGAAAATCTGTCAATACATATTTTGTTCAGATTACTGAAATCTCAGAATGTCTTTTAGTAATTATGGAGCCTCAGGTCTGCAATAACTCTGAAAGGATGTCTGCCATAATTAAATCTTGTATGCTCTGGGATTTCTTACATCAGGACCATGAGATAGATACATATGTAAAATGCAGAAGGGACAAAAGAGGTCATAGTGAGATAGGTGTCACAGATTTATATTCTTACATCAGGGAATGGAAAAGAAATGCCAATTTTGTGTGATCTGAATGTTTAAAAAAATTCTAGTTTTAATTTAATTATGTTAAAATGCAGTTTTCTATATCAGCTAATTCATTATTTTTCCCCTCGTTTTCCAGCACATTTCCTTCTCAGACAATGACAAATTATGTCCTCCAATGTAGGAGTTGAATGATTGTGGAAACCTATTCTTTCAGTAACAGTTTGATATTTGAGAATAGGGGATAAATATTTGCATTTAGGTGATTGATAAGCTGTCTGTATAAGTCGCTGGATTGGTAAACACTTACTGAGTTTTCCAAAAATTACACAAAAGAACATGTAACTTCAGGAATTTCCTTCCTGGTTCTTAAATGAAGTAACACAGAGTCATAGAGTCGTTAAGGTTGGAAAGACCTCCAAGGCTATCAAGTCCAATGTGAAGTCCTCTCCACAAACATTGCTACTCTCTAATAATGTATTTATTATATTAATAGTATATTATTTCATATTTATATATTTATATTGCTTTACGTGGCGGAAGTTTGGGACATGAGGAGGGTTTTTGGAATTATTTTGTTTTAAGGTTTAAAGTGCTTGGTGTGAAGCATATAATTCTCTACCCCTCCCTCTTTCCCTCTTTCCCTCTTTCCCTCTTTCCCTCTTTCCCTCTTTTCTCTTTCTTTCTTTCTTTCTTTCTTTCTTTCTTTCTTTCTTTCTTTCTTTCTTTCTTTCTTTCTTTCTTTCTTTCTTTCTCTTTCTGTCATGGATCAAAAAGAGAGCTGAAGAATCTTTTTAATAGTTTCAACTTTAGATAAATTTATCTGGAAACCTTATAACATTAGAAAAAGACTGACTTGAGTGACATTTCAAATGAGGATAGTTAAATCCATCCCAATAAGTAGCGGGAAAAAATTTAATATTTTTTTCTTCAACCCCATTGTGCAAATATCTGACATGCTTCACTTAAGCAAAATTGCATGAACTTGGATGTCTGCCTTTCCCAGTATGTCCAATGCAAATGAGGTGAGAAGAGGAGGTGAGGGAATTCCCTGGTGTAATATATATTTTATGAAGGTATTGAATTTTTTTCTTTGGGTTTAAAAAATGTTTTTCTTAGCTTGAAGAGCTTCTTCTTGGGTGAGGGAAGAGAGGAGAGGAGTAGGATACACTGCACACTGATAGACTGATTATTTTAGATGAAGGAAGTTCTGTACCATGTAGACCAGTATTTTATTACTTGCTCTGTAGTAGAGCCCAGAGGTCCAGTCAAGGATCAGAGGCCCATTTTTGTAATGAATAAAAAGACAATCAAGATTGTTTCCAAAAGCAAGTAAAGACTTTTCCAGTTGTTATTGGCAAAAGTCAACTTCTGTGTTTCCAAAATAATAAAATTCAATGTTACTTCAGTGCATATTACCTAGATCCAAGAGGTCAATAAGATTCAGGTTACTGGGAAAAAAACCCTTTTGGCTTACAACTAAATAGTTTCATAGTATCTAAATTCCCATTGATGCTGCCTTCAACTTACTACCTGTTTCTGATTTTTGCTATTTGTATTTGTGACAGTAGATAGAAAGATATAAAGTGCAATTTAAAGCAACATTTGGGGATGGGCTCTTCTCTTATTTGAATTCTTGAAGAGACTCAATATTATTAGACAGTGCATCAGTGAAAACATTCCAAAATTAAATAATCATATTGTTCTTTATATTCATTTGTCACTAGAATTTCTCTGTATGCAGTACCTTAATCCATTTGAAAATTATAGTGGACTCTTTTCTGACTGAAACAGAGTTAGTTCTCAAAACTTATCATAAAAGGCTTCATAGCACATTGTAAGAAACTGGATAAATTCATCCATGATTCATATTCTTTGATGTTATGACACTATAAGGAAAAGCTTTTTGGACGCAAATAGATGTAAAAACCTAGCATAACTGAGAAAAGTCATCATGGGATGCTTGTAGTCACAGTCTGGCTCCACTAACCCACTTTGCCTCACTCAAAATCTACCTGGATTAACTTCTCTGTCTAGAACTTTACACTGACAACCCCTAATTTGTGTTAGAGGTGGTTTTTCATACGAACATTCAACTCCCAATATTCTTAATTTGTAGGAAATTTCTGTTGCATGCAATTGTTTTTCAGAATTGATGGCTCCCCAGGGGAATGAAATAAAGAAATTCACATTCATCATATATATGTGTGTGTGTGTGTGCATATATATACATATATATATATACACACACACACATACATATATATGTATATACATATATATATATAAATAAATAAATAAATAAATAAATAAATAAATAAATATCCTCCTAAGATCCCCTAATATTTATCTATGGCATTTCTCCATAAAATACATTGTCAACAGTATTCTGCTTCTGAAGTGCTGTCTTTAAACTTGACCTTGTTGCTGATTTATGTATTGTACTTGTACACTGAGGAGAGAAAATGCTTCAAATATTAAAGGAGAAATTAACTTTAAACATATGCCAAGCACTCTCCTATTTCTTTGGAAGCTTACACCACCTCTCTATACTTCTCTAATTGCTTGGTAATTCATGGCATGCTAATAGACTATCAATCTGATTACAGAACCCTTTGAACTATCATTGGTGATCATACTGGAATGTCTCCACATTTTTTCTTAGAGAGTAAATTAAGTTCCAATTATAAACTTACAATGTAACATTGTGTAAATCTTTTACTTATAATGCAGTCCTTTCTGCTACTTTTTGGTTTATTAGCATTTCATAGGGATCAGAGAAGACATGTAACTTGAACTATCAGTTTTAGAGGTCGCTGCATTAGCACTTGATTTCCGTAGGAAAAATAGAGCCATTGAAAAGCTCCTGTGCTCATACATTCTTAAGTTAATATAACACAGAATTGGTAAAAACATTAAAAATCAAGCGAGGGAAATAAAGACTGCATGAGAATATTTATTCTGATGTATGGTGTTTTTCACTACTTATGACAGTTCAGACAGTAGTCAGGTATTTGTGAAAATGTTCGTGAACTTTCAGATGTTTGCCAAGACTTATGCTGCCATAAATATACACTATCATCTTTCCATTTGTGCATTATTTCAAGTTATTGGTGACGTAATTCAGGCAGGCACGACTACCAGGTTACTTAGAAACCTGCCCTACCACAGAGCCCATAAACAGCATGTGGAGAAGAACTATTGTAAACTTTTATTAAGCAGTTTGCATCCTGAAAATCATGAGTTCATACTTTTCAGTAAATAGCTGGTATGATGTAAGGAACTGAACTTATGTTTTGAACATCTTGCAAATATATGTTTAAAAAAATCCTGCACATAATACTTTCAGTAACCGATTCAGAGAGATTTTTTCTAATAAATTTCTATGTATTTTCAACATAGTAGTCACACAGGACTCTACTGGATATGGAAACTCTGTGGAACAAATTAATCTTGGCATACTTATACTTGATATGAAACTGATGCAAAGAAATTAATTCATTTCACTTTCACTAGAAAATCACTCTAAATTTATGAAGCTCACATATAAGTATTTGAAATAAACACAACAAAATAAAATCTCTGTTTTGATAGTAATTTGTGTCTGACAAATTTCCTGCTTGTTACGATTAAAGTCTTTTCCCTGGGAACCTTACTTATTAGTTCCCTGAGCAGCCTGAAGTCTGCTCTCCCCAGGTCCAGGATTGAAGTTTCAGTGACATTTTTTCTCCTGTCAACTGAGATTTTAAGTTCAGTCACTTAGTGGTCGCTATGGCCAAGACAGCTGCCAGTCTCCACTTTGCTCATGAGGTCCACTCCGTTGACAAGCAGCAGATCAAGGAGGGCATCTTTCCTACTCAACTCCCTTAGTACCTGTACAATGAAATTGTCATCCAGGTGTTTTAGGATTCTTCTGGATCTTGGCCAGCTGTGTGGTGTTCCCAATCAACACCTGGCCAAGTTGAAGATCCCCATAAGGACAAGGGTGGTTCATTTGGGTGTGTCGATTAGTTGCTCAAAGAATAATTCACTGGCATCATCATCCTGCCTAGGTAGTCTGTTATAGACTCCCACAATGGCATTTGCATTATTTCTTTGTCCCTTAATCCTTACTCAGAGGAGTGTCATGCCATTCCCAACAGTAAGCCTTATATTCCAGACTCTCCGTTACACACATATAATGCCAGAGAAGGCCACGATGCAAGAGATAAGCTCTATTGCTCTAGGTGGCCCCTCTAATCCAGAGGGACCTTCATTCACTTCATCAGTTGAGTGTCCTTCCAGATCCAGGGCCTCATGCCTGTTGTAAAGCGTGTCAGTCCTATTTATTTCACATTTTTACGAGGAGGAGGAGACTTCCTCCACGTGTGCCTAGTGACCAGCCTCCAGACCTCACGTTCAGCAGACCTTTCAATAACTACTTGGCAGGGTTCTGAGGTCACATGCATCCCCACTTCAGTGGAGGTTTGAGACTCCTGAGACTTCAGCACCATCAATCTCTCTGTCTGTGAAGGTTGTGCACTTCCTCACCGAGCTCCTTCCCCTGCTGACACAGCTCATCGACAGCAGCACACCTTCTGCAAAGGGAATGATTGTCAGCCCATTCGCATAGAGGATCCTGTGGTTCTGTGAAGTGTGAAGAATCTACATTTTACTCGTGAAGGTGGTGAGAGAATTCTGCTGTTTGTGTTGGTCCTGGCACAGACTTATTATTTGCAAGAAATAGACATAAAAAGGGGATTGCAGAGGGATTCCAGGTGTAAATCTGCTACTAAAGCTGTAGAGGGTATCTCCTCTGCCACAAGAATGCAGGTGGATATAAGGGTTAATAAATGTTCTAGTCAGATACTCTTACATATTGTCTAATTCCCTGCTCTCAAATCCTGAAGTGTAAATTTAGATTATAACTTCTCATTGACTTTGAGATTTTCCAAGAGCAAATAACCATTGCAAATTTCAGCAAACTCAAAGCTTCTAAAGCATTTGGAATAGGAGCTATGAATTTGCCTGCAGTGTGCACCATTTGCTAAATCTTATTAAATTAGAATTTAAAAAAAAAGAAAAAAGAAAAAAAAAGAAAAAGCTGTGGGGAGGAATTGATTTTAAACTGTACTGTCAGCATGGCTTGTTTATAAGCTATTAGCAAGAAATTGCAACAAGAAGAACATAGCTGATTTGGTTAACAATTACCCTCACAAACTTATCAACTTTCTGTCCTCATAACATGAAACTGAGCTCATTAAACGCGCTCTCAATTAACAATTACTCATACTGTCAGCTGATGGTATTAAACTGTGGCAAGAGAGATTGAATAATTAGCTCATTTTAAAGGAAAAATGGAGAATGAATTCTTAGGCTGTACACAATTCTAATTTATAGCAAAGCAAGAGACAGCAAAGAAGCTGAACCAAGTGAATTCCTGAGATAAGGCAGCTCCTCATATAGGACCACAACATCAAAAGGCACAGGAGAACTTTCCAGATAGGAGGAAGAAAGAGGTTCACTTACGTGTGCAGGCTTTGAAGTTTTACAGGTAGATTTAGTTCTTAAATCTGTTAGCAACTTAATTCATTAGTTCCAGTGGGATTTTGCAACTGAACTTAGAGCTTCTTGGATCAGATCCTATTTATGCACTTTTTTTCTGTCTTTTCCATACTCTCAAAGGGGTTTCCCCTTGATATTTTTGGCATCTATGTTACTACTTATTTGTCTCAATCAGCCTTTTTTCTGTCAGGTTTGAAATGTTTGGTCATAAATATTGTTTATTTTATCCATCAAATCTTGACCTTATGAAAAGTTCATTCCTCTTTTCCTTTAGCATCAGTAATAAGTTGTCTGTTGAAGTTTCCCCTTAGCCACCCATTATTCGCTCAAACCTTGCCTTGTTTTCTAAGTAAGGAGAGAAGATATAAAATCATTAACCATTCAGTAAATATCAGGCATATGTAGTGTGTATAGTGCTTCAGGTGTATATTATTTTAACCCTGCCTTTTGATTTTCTGGCTGGCAAAATCACTTTCAGGGCAAGTGAATTTATTTCCTGCAGTTCCCAAAATTGATTGTTACGCAGAAAAACAAGTTCATTGATTTCTTCCATTGCTTTTCTTAATGAAACTTGAAATGAAAACATAGATGTCAACTCTTTAAATTTCCAAGGGAAAAGTCCAATTATTTTAATGTTGTCAATTCATAATAAATTTTGAAGTAACTTCTTAATGATATGACTGAGATGTGTAAGAAACTTCCAGTCTTCAATATCAGAAAAATGGAGAATTTCAACAACTTACTTCTTCCTCATTTAAAAAAAAAAAAAAAAAAAAAAAAAAAAGAGGGAGAGAGGGAGAGAAATCCAAGGGTTCCAAAATATTTTGTGGAAAATATATTTTATACCATTTATTCTGAACTACTGAAATCACAATTTACAAAACACAAATGAATCAGATTAATTTTCTACTGCTGAAAATTAATGATGAATAACATTACTATACAGAAAATTATTTTGGGGATAGCTTCAAACAGCATGAAAGTTGTGACTCAAGGAACTGTTGCATTGTCTTGCAAGATTTTAACTTGCAAACAATGAAACTATCCTCCATTAAGTTTTCCTGAAAGAGAAAAATATTCTGGTTGACAAACTGGTGTTCCATTTGTTCCGTATTTAAAATCTAAATACAAAAGTTAATTTTATGGTAAAACAAAATAAGGCCATACATGATACTTATTAAAGAGTTCTATGGTTGTTTTCACACAAAGATGGATTTCTAAGGAGACAAAGATAAAAGTCTTAATTAAACCATTTCTAAGGTTCTCCAGAGTCAGCCCTTTCATAATGTTGTTCTCATTTTTCTTAATATCCTTTAGTTCCACACTAGGCAGTGGCTTCTGTCCTTAATGTTGTATTTTTCACTTCCTTCCTTGCTACATGTATATGTATTTCTCCTTTTGGATCCTATAGGCTGTCACAATTAGCAGCAAAATGTTGATATTTCCAGATATGGCAGAGAAAATTGGCTAAATTATATCAGCAGTCTTTTTTTTTTAAGTTCTTCTTGTGTGGTCTCTCCCGAGACAAGCATCTGAATGATGATTCTGATAACCTAGAGGATGGCATCTGGCTAGATGACTTTAAAGGTGCCTTCCAACCCCAACTATTCTGTGCTTCTGAGATCTTACATGCACACTCCTCAAAGACAAATTCTGAGTTTGCCTGTAGTTGCATGATAATCAAATTCATTAATTATCTTGTTTCTGACACAATTTAGCACTTCAAAATTCTTTTCTTCTAGGGACTTGCTGCAATACTTGCTATCAAGGAATGTTACACTTTTCAGACATGAGAAATAAACTTAAGCATGCTGGTAATTTCTATTTAAAGGAGTCAATGACAGAGGGCAGACAGTTCTTTCCCACAGTCATGCTCAATTAGAAAACCTGAGCAGAGAAGCCTGCTTTCTTGAACACAGTGAAAATGAAAAGAAAAAAAAGTCTCAGCCTCAGCTTTAGAGTTCTGAGCCTCATGTTAACCAGTACTTGATCCGAATCTCTGGTTTATGGCTTCTTTTTTAGGAGCAGACTAAAGATGTCTTCTCTGGGTTTTCCTGAAATTCTGATTTTTTCGTGCGTGTTTTCTTTTACACAGGTCTGAAGAAGACTTCTAAACAATCTCTGTCCCTACATTTTCCTTGTTATGGGAACTTTTAAAATAAATTTGATTTACCCTTAAAACTGAGTCTCCAGGAATCTCACATTTACCTATGGATCTCACCTGTACTTCAGTACAGGCAAGTACACACATGGCTTTAGTACTAGACAATGGAGAAATTACATGGGACTTTCACACCACCTGCTTGTGATAAATCTGGCAATTCTCTGTCAGACTGTTTTTCCTTATAAGTGAAGACATTTAACAGATCTTTCAAAGACAAAATGCATTTATAATGTATTGACAGGTCATGGACCTTCCTGGTCTCTCTGTGTGATAACATCCAAAAAAGCTGTAATTGTAGCTTTTGTCTTGGTGTGGCTAACACTGGACCAATAAGTTTGTCTCCATCTTTCACATTGACATTGGTCATCTCTCTTATGTCAGCATTCAAAGCTTCCAGGTCACTGAAAACCTGTTCCTATGGTGCTTAAAGATGTTATATGAAGAAATAAAAAGTTTGGCAAGGGTGCTAGAAAATCCATCTGCAGAAAGATGAAAAAAGACTAATGTCGTAAATGTTTACTGAAGTAGACCGTTGTTTTGAGATGTCTGGGAGGTTATACCTGGTAATCAAGAAAATGTGAATGAGCATTAACAAAACTATTCACTGAACTCTGCACAAGTCATATATCAAATATATCAAAATATCACTCTACATCTGACAGTGTAAGGAAACTGGATTCCCAAGTAGTTCAACATGTTTTCTAATAAATAAGGTATCTGAGTATTCCCAATGGAAAAGTACAACTCCAATCCCCCCCTATGGTTTATCTCTTCGTGAAGTAAAATTTCTCCTAATGAAAGGAAGTATTGTTCCTAGTTTACTATGTCTGACATCAGAATTTAAATAATTTAAATTAAGGGATTGGCAGAGAAGTTTTAAAACCCAAAAACAACATGAAATGCAGTAAACAATGAATAATAAAAAATTTATCTCAGTGGCTTTTTAAAAGCAGGCTGTTATTTTCAGAAAACTGCATCAATAAAAATGAGAAATTGTGGCCACTGCAAGCATTGAAAACATTTGCACGCAGGCCTTAAATAAAAATCATGCAACTATTTAATAACTTAAACATTAATGGAAAGATGGCAGTATCATAAGAAAGGAATTCACAGAGTTTAACTCCCCAAAACCAATGCATTACTATTTTATTTTCCTGCATGGTAAAGCAGCTTATTATGTTGTCATAGTCAAAATCCCAATCTTTGTTGTGAAAATCCAAATAATAAGTATCCTACTAACAGCTTTTGATAGTTTGTATAGTGACAATTATAGAGCTGCAAAGAATCAAAATGTATCCTATAAATGGTAAAATTATCCAGACTAGTCTTTACGAGCTAACATTTCAAAGCTATTGCACTGATAATTGTCTCAATAGCATAGAAACAGCTGCTGGAAGCCTGAGATTTTCCTAGTGTATATTAAATATTAGTAAGAAAAGTGACATTAAAACTCAAAATCATTGTGTTTAAAAATATGCTTTCATAAGTTATGTATGTAGTTTTCCTGCACTGGGTCCTCTTCACAGAACAACTTGAAAATATCTTTATCTGGTTGCTATGCATAATTTCCTAACTGTTCAGTTCAAACATATATTTAATTTTAATTTGTTACATAGTTCTCATGTACATCAATTCCTTTTTCTACTCCAGGCCTATACAGTAGATAGATTATTGGTTATGTTCTCATCTTTCCAGCTCCTAAAATTGTATGTGTTAAAAGCAGTCTGAAGATAGAGTCATAACTTATCATTACCTAATCTATCATGAATTCAAGTGACAATAATATTAATCTTTAATGAAATTTTTAAAGTCATGTCTTGCTAAGAGTTCTCTTTCCATGTATTCTTTGCTACAGATACCTGATGGATGAATTCAAACTTAAATAAGAAGACCTGCTTGTTACCCTCCACTATCCTGCCATACTGCCCTGTGTAGACAGCTCTAACAGATCTTCCGTGAGGAGTGTTGAGGCATGGTGTCCTAGACTATTGTGCCTCCTCAACATCAAACCTGGGCTTCCGAGGCCCTGTGTGTCTCCAAACACCCTGACAGCTGCTGCCCTGTGCCAGGAGCACGGACAGACAAAAATCTCTCTTGATAATTGTGGTGATGACATCCTATTGCTTCTGCCACGTTTTTTTGCCTGAGCCTTATGTGATGTGCACTGTTGCAGGGTTTCAGCTCACACATCCTTTCAGCCTGCATATCGAGCTCACTGTGTGAGCTTGCTGTGACAGGCAGAGCTTGTGATGAGGGAGAAATGAGGGGAGGAATAAAAGGTGTCAGAATACCTAAGCAAATTGTCACATCACTGCGGATCAGTGTCAGCAAAGGCACCACGTTATCACCTTTGGAGAGGTCTGCCAGCCATATATCCACCTAGCAACAGTGAATGTCCTTTACAGGATATAAACAGTATTATAACACTCTGAAGCATAAATAAATCAGAGCTTCAGATGCATATAGTACATATTTCCTCCAGTGAAAATCCCCCAGACTTTCAATGTTATTGCAGATAGTGAGGCTAACAATCACCAGGGCAAATTCAGTACACAAACATCAGTTCTACTCTCCATGTGTATGATGCCCACCTCCTTTGCAAGCTTGCGTTACGAATGGAGACAGGAGCTTAGATAAATCTCTGCCTTTTGCCCCGGCCTTTGGCAGCAGGCAGTAGCTCTTATTGGGGTGTCCAGGGCCCCAAGACCCGGTCTTGTTCACAAGTTCTTTAATAATGGCCGATTAGGTCTAATATGACATAAACTATCATTTATTAGACACAGAAAATAACAGATATAAGACTTGGGACAAAACTACATACTACACAGGAATAAAATAAAATAAAATAAAATAAAATAAAATAAAATAAAATAAAACAAAATAAATACTATTAGAGAGAATTCAGTGCACATAAAGATACCTGTTATTGCAGCTATCAAGAAATAATATAACTTAGGAACCAAAGTATTTTACCAATAACAGTTTTCTGGTGGAGTATACCTCAGAATCCTTTCACTCAATTCCCAGGAAAGTAACCAGCAGAGCCTGCATCCAGACTCCGGGGAGAAGCTTTTGCACATTTCCAGAGTGTATGTAGGAGACTTTTGCCTCTGTGATGATCTGTGTGTCTTTCATAGTGTAAAAGTGTGTCTTTTGGACACATACTTATTTCTTTTCATCTCTTTCCACACCTGCTCTCCATACCAGGATGTGGATTCTGGGTCGGAGGCTCCAGACTCTCAGGCACCAAGACATAACCCCTTGCTGGGCTTTTTACCCAGCCTGAGTTATCTATGCACCAGCCATGAGGTAGTGGGAGAGGGGGAGGACGTCCTGCCACACCTTGTCAACCTGTTGATTATATGAACATATTTCTCCCATTTCTGCATTAATTGCTCATAATTTATTTCTGTCATAACCGCTCCTACTTTCAGCCAACTTTTCCATTCAGGTCCTGCTGTTACACTGCGTGCAGCTTTACTTAGAAAACTCATAGGACATTCAACCTCACCAAAACTAAGGGAATCTGCATGTCTACCATTAAAGGAGATTTCCTCAAAGGCAAATTTCAAGGACCTGTGGGACATGTTATGCCTTACAGACCCAATCACCATTCAGTGTGGATAGAGATAAGTCAGAATGCAATGACTTATGGTGTACTTGGACTGGGATAGCTCTTGGAAACAGCCTACACAAACACCGACCTGGCCTGTCACCGCCACAGAAAATGAGAGGCAATCTCCTTAGTTGCAATAAACACACTATCAGTCTAAATCTCACAATCAGTCTAAAACTCACAAGCATAAGGTAAAATCATTTCCAGAGAAGAACAGGGTACAGGGAACATCTGTTAATTAACCAGCCCACAGATTTCATTAACAAGATGAGTGAATTAAGTGTACTTTCCAGGTGTGCAATCAGATGCTCATTCTACAGAAGGCAGAATTTTAGAGAAAATGCTATAGCTGCAAGCAGAGAAAGAGAGAGGAGGAGAGGGACAGAGAAGCATGCTGCAAGGGCAATGCTACTTTCTATCAATTTTACTGGCACCTCGTTAATTTTATTAATTTGTTAGGATTTTTGTTTTGCTTTTTTATCTTTGCTTAATAAATTGTGTTAACTTGATGAATGCAAGAGGCAAATTCCACACTTTTTTACAAATCGTCACTTTCCTCACAACTCAAAAAATACTTCAAATCCAGAACTAAATTAGGAAAACCATAACTGGAGAAGGTCACAGATTCTGCAATAATCTGCAATAATCAGAAATGTCTGCCCATTTGGACTAGCGAACTTAGGTCAAGGAAACAGGAACAACTTTACTCATGACACAGGGTACTTAAAATTACACACAGAAATAAGCAAAGAGAATAGCACTTATTTCAACAAAAGGAGAAAATAGAGAAAAATGATGGTAGACTTGCACTTACATTAGAACTATTTTTCTAGCACTCATGGAGAAGTAGACATAAAGATGCATTCTATTCACTATAGAATCACATGTGAAATATCCAGTGTTTAAAAGAAGAAAGATAATACTAATGGGTAAGACTTCTACACTATGGGAATCACAGGAAACTAAAGACTGTTTCCAACCATTATTACAGTTTTCCTAGAGGAGTCAGCATTGTGATATTTGTCCAAGACATCTGTAATAAAGTAGATGGCCAGAAGCTGTACCTAATCTGCAGGTAGCATTCACACAGCTTCCAGCTAATTATACCTCTTTCCCTTCCCCCACTCTGTCCTGTCGGTTCAAAGCAATTAATGTAATTGGGTGGAAAGGAGTGATTTGTAAAGGATTTGTTTCACTCTCTGTATCGAGACAGAGCTGAAAAAAGTTAATCTCCAGAAAACAGATTGACAGCAATTATGTCAAAATCTCAGGAGGCAAAAAAATGATAAGACTGATTTAGACAAAGGATGTTCTATCATAGGTGAAAATATATTGTCAAGTAACATATAACATTAGTATAATGGGATAGGAAAGAGGAGAAAATCTGCAATATATGAACAAAGAGATCCTAGTCATTCAGGCTCAAAATATTTAATAACCAGTCAGTAAAATGCTCTGAGGATCACTTTGATGCTCTAGTTAAGACTCTCATTAATCTTTAAACATGAGTCATTCTAAAACAATAAAAATAATGAAAAAAATATTGATCCAGGTCAAAAACTTGTCCTGTCAGAAATAGATACCCAAGGTCAAGAATTGTCCTTTATAGAGGGAGACATCCCACATCCAGAATGCTAGTAGTAAAACCACCACAGATAAAACCCAGGTTTACAGAAACAGAGCAGTGAAGAGTACAATGTACTCGATCAATGAATTGTGGAGCCTCTGTAATTCTTCAAATCATTTGCCAAGACCCTAAAAAGAATCTTGTAATCAGAACAGAAAAGAAAGTTGGGTTCAGTGCCATAAGCCACAAAGGTCTCCATTCATGAGCAGTGGGATACTGTCCTCTGGCAGCCAAGAAACAATTCCCTGTCACACATGTACTACTATTAAATAAAAAATTAAAGAAATCCCATGAATGTTTACATGTCAAGAGAGTGATAATCAATTTAAAGATTGTCTTCAGTGGGCACAGATGCAGTCTTCTGTTTTTATTCTGTGACAACAATATTGTCTAGTCTACTGAAGTTTAATGTAACGTCTAAAACTTAGATGATGACCTCTTCCCCACTGTATCTCATCTAAAGCCCATCTATCTGCAGAGGCCATATGCAGATGACAGATGGAAAGGTAAGGTGACATATCTGTATTTTAGGTAACCATAGTGTAAAAAGCATTCACACCAGCTGCTCTCCACAGTTGGCTGGCTCCACAGTTACCTAAATTCAATCTGCAAAACCTACTTGATGGACATTTCCTGTTCAGTTGTTCTAGCCAGAGAATTTTTTCACTTCACTTATCCTTATGTCTAAACTCCATCAAGGTTCTCAGTAACCACAGGGGTGCCTAGAGTCCATCTAGTCTTCTTTTATGGTGCATTATCTGATCAGAGCGCTAGCATACATACCATGTATGTATACATGTACATTATATAAAATGCATATATACATATACTTGCATGCACTTTAGGTATATTGAAGAATATAATTAAAGAATATGCTATAACTTAATTTCATTTGCAAGAAAGATGCAAAAACAGTATATTATTCATTGCTGCAGTAGGATTTATGTCTTTGAAAACACAGTGGTCTCAAACACAAGAAAAAGCTGTATATTAAAAGTTCAATGCAGACTATTGGAGAAAGCATAAGACACAACCAGCATTCTGAACCTACTTATATTTACAGTCACAGCAAATTCAAATACAGTGCTGCTTTCTTGTTGAAAAAATAATTTAGTGCGAAAAACATAAAGAACTCCAAGTTCTTTCAACACAAAGAAACTATACAACTTCTTCCTCAGTTTTCACAGGTGGAATTAATTATTTGGGTTTGTGTTTTGGATATACAAGTCTTTCTTATGTTTTATCAACAAAGAATGAAATTTAACTTTAAACCTTGGCATTTATTTTTACAATATTTGCACAACTTAAGCTTTTGTTAAATACTCTATTCTTACTCCAAAGCCTTGAAACACAATCTTTCTTGAAGGAAATTATCTGACTAGCTAATAATTTTATGGCTGGTATTCATATTGATAAAATATATGAGAAAATGAATTTCCAATTAATATAAAGGTAAAATTCAGCTCATAAATATAACAATATTCTAACTGTATTCTTGAGAACCTTTTAACACATAACAGGAAAATAAAAGTAAATAATTGGTAAATTATTATTATTATTATTATTATTATTGGTAAATAATGGTTCAGGTGGCAGTCTTGACAGATTTCTACGGAACACATAAAAATGTAAATAAATCTAGCTTTTCTTTCTCAGTTGCTTTAACAAATATAAAGCTTGGCTTTTCTTTTCTTGAAACAAACATTAATATGTTTCTTTAGTATTTGGAACAGGACTGCAAGTCTGGACATGTTTTATGTGGCAGAAATAAGGAAGAGGTACCCGTATATGATAGCTAAAATATAATATGCAAGTACTCTGTTGTTTTTCTCTATTTTCTCTGCAACTACAAAGTAAATAAATACATAATTTAAAATTTTTATAAGAGCAGTCATGTTATAAAATAATGCACTAATAGTTCTTGTCATTGGTCATGACTTACTGCATGTTCCATAGAGATCTTCAGTATTTACTTGATCTAACTTGGTGAAAAACAAATGAATAGTCACAAACTGATAGTCCTGTAAGTCCCATGTATTACATGCCATGGCAAATATTCTTTAGGAGTATTTGTTCAATAGCTCTAGTTGTTTCTGAAAATTTAAATAGGTTCCTATGCATCCAATTAAACTGAGAAGGAGCAGCTATGTTGGAGCGCAAAATAAATTTAATATCTTTAATTGCTTGGCACATTAGGTGAGAGGAACAAAATCAAAATGAGCTATTGCTTAAATCAGTTCCATTTTTGCTTTAACTTGGTCTGCATCTGGACAATTCTTAAGTTCCTTGATACTCTGGTTCTGCTCCAGTTAGATGTTCTCTCTTGACTCAGGAAGACATAAGCTTGGTTGAAAATTATTCATACATTGCAGAGTTTCCATCCAGCCTATATATTTTATTACAGTGTATTTTTATATATATACTTCAGCACTACCAACTAGCAGCCTGATACTAGGTTTTTCAAGTGGTATTGCAACATACACAGATGCCTTAAAATTGTCTCCTTCCATAAGAAAACTATCACTCTGTGATTCATTGCAAAATCAGAAGGGAAGGATAAACATGTGGGAGAACAGGAAGGGTGCAACCCACAGCCTTTCCAGATCCCATAATAAAATTCACTTCTGAGGGATGTAATACGTCAGAGAATTTTATATATTATATATTATATGCATATATAAAATATATACATATATAAGTGACACTTGAAAGCAGAAATTAGATGTCAAACCATAAAATATGTCTGAAAATATTTGTGCTTATGGATCACCACTTTATAAAGGAAAGGGATGTACAGAGAACTTGATACATCATGTCCTTGCTCAGCACCAGATTCTTAAAGAAGCAGCAAGCTGCATTTATGTTTCCCATTTCAGACATCTGAAAATCATACAGCTGAGGTGAATACCTCTTTTCAACTTCAGTGGAGAGATAAGTTTTTAAGGTTAATCACTTCCTTTTCTTTAAGTGTCTGTGTCTCTTTATTAATAACAGAGGAATCACAAAAGGAGTTATTTAGGTTTATACTTTCAGACAAATGAAGTTCCTGTCAATGTATCCCACAGAGTGACAATTTAGTGCTCTGCTGTGCCCAGTTAACAATCAGCTGATCAAGAGCACTTTTCAGGATTAAGTTTAAAATTTCTTTCTTCTTAGTACCAGTTTTACTAACCAGCAGACAAAAAGAAAACCATACTTTCATTCCTATCTGAATTGTCTCTAAATGAATAGCATTATCCCAAAGGGAATGTAAACCTTGAAAGAAATGTTATTATGCAAAATATCAAACTCAGAATATGCAACTGGATTTCAAAATGTACAGCCAGCTCCTAGTAATTCCTATTCTATTTCTTAACAAGACTAGCAACAGTCTAAAGCAATACAAGCACATAGAACAGGAAGTAGGTGATCTGAAATAAACTCTCAGCAAGTCAAATAAATACAAATTTGCCCTGTAAATAAAAGTAATATTATGATGTATGAAATGAAAACAGAAGAGGAAGAGGAGGAAGAGGAAGAACAATAGGAAGAGGAAGAGGAAGAAGAAGAAGAAGAAGAAGAAGAAGAGAAGAAGAAGAAGAAGAAGAGGAGAAGAAGAAGAAGAAGAAGAAGAAGAAGAAGAGGAGGAGAAGAAGAAAAGAAGAAGAAGAGAAGGAGAAGGAGAAGGAGAAGGAGAAGGAGAAGGAGAAGGAGAAGGAGAAGGAGAAGGAGAAGGAGAAGGAGAAGGAGAAGGAGAAGGAGAAGGAGAAGGAGAAGAGAAGGCGAAGGAGAAGAAGAAGAGAAGGAGAAGAAGAAGAATGGATATTGGGATGTAGTTCTGCATCTGGTAGTTGAGCTTTGAGCCAGTTTGCTTTTGGATTCAGTGAGAGCACTCAAAGGCCCAGCTGAAATTTCTCTTACTAACGAAATCTTAACTTTTTTACATATAGCTGTTCAAGATTACAAGATCAGCTTCAATAGGACTCTGCAAATGAAAACTTGTGGGAAAGCTGAACTCTTCCTCCTACTTAAAATTCACAATTCTGTTTGCCTTATATGGAATCTTGCAATAAGAGTTGAAAACCATTGCAATACAATTCTGTTGAATAAAGTAATTTTTTGTTAAATAAAGGTAAACATAGATTATGCCTACAGTTTTAGGTGGCATGATTTTGGTGTTTTCTGAGTAATTATTACAAAAATACCTAAAATTGTTTATTCTGGAGGGGGAAAAATTATGACTATGCATTCACTAAAGCTAATCAGTTCATTAGGATGATTGAAAATCTCAGAGGAAAGAAAGAAATTCATTCTTTCCTAGGATTCCATGTCACATTAGAATCCTTGAAATAATTTGGAACTATTAGCACTTTAATTTCTATCTAAACAAATTGTCCTAATGAATTGTTAACACAATCAACAGGATGAAGCACTAATAAACTTGGAAAAATTATTAGAATAACATGGTTTATTATATTCTAGGCATTACATCTGTCAGCTGGACCAAACTTTATCCCAGAAATACCCTTCCAGGTCTGTGAAACCTCAATTTGATCCATGGTCTTGGGGGTTTTTTCAAGTTTGCTTAGGACATTTACATGACCACAACTTCCCACCTTCTTCTCCTAACTATAAAATGATGAGACTAGTTTCATTTCATTCTTCAACAATTATCTGCATTACATCACATAAAAAGACCATTAATTTTGAAAAGTTATGTCCTGATTAGGATACCAATTAAAGACTGCAAAGTCTATAAAGTCCATTTTCATGCGATTCTAGTGAAGATTAAGTGAGCAATACTCAAGACTGAAGAAGATATTGACTTTGCAACTTTTCCAACCCAAAAAATTTCAATGAAAGTTAGTATCTTTAGGGATGACATATTTAATTCCAAATTTAATAATATTGTAATGAGTGGGAATGAGATCATGTGTTTGTAGTTTGTGAAAAGTTTTGAGATCAAGCTTGCAAAACATAAGAAATTCGTTCCAATGGTATGCAGGGAGTTTGTGAAAAGTTTGAGAAATCTGTGCCTTAATCAAGGACTCTGTTAAGGCAAATCTGTGTTAACAAGTGTTTCTAAAGGGCTTTTAAATGAAGAATTACTAGTGAGATGGATGGTTTAGCTGTCAAGGCTTCATTGCTCCTCAGTTCCAAACAGGCACCGAGATAATCAAAATCTAATTTTCCTTCCTGAGAAATTAAGGGGTTTTTTCATACCTCCGGTATAGTTTCAGTCAAAATGTCTATTTTGTGAAGATCACCTTGGTGGTCTGTGAGTCTTCTCTTAACACTGGCTCTGGCCTGGACTGCAGGACATCTCTGCAGTTCCCATGGCCCCATCTGCAGCCTGCCTGTAGGTCAAGATGGGAGCTGGAGGACAGCCACGAAAGGAGGGAGCTGCACTGTGGCAAACGGGGTCTTATAAAGCTGAGACAAACAATCATAGCTACTTCCAAGGTGATTTAAGGAACAACTTAAACATTCATGGCGTGTGATTCTAATAATGGGCTCTACACTCACAGAAAGGGAAAAAACCTCAAAAGCATTGAAGACATGACAAAAGAAATTACAAATTACAACTACAGTCTTTCTTAAGGTGACAAGGCATATTCAGGGTATTTATTTGCTTTTTAAAAATATTGGTAATGAGGAATTTCTGATTCTTCCAGAACGTATTTAGAAAGATGAGTTCAATTAGCTACAAAAAAATCCTTAGAGATACAGTTCTGACCACAGAAAACAAACCTTTGTATAAACAAGTTCTGACATTTACCGACTCTGCTATAATAAATTCACTAAGGGAAAGCATATACTTTCTTAAGAAAACACAAGCCCATTGTTTTTTTCTTAATCATACCTGACATCCTCCCCTCCAAGACATATTTTTCTACTACAGTGCAAGTATCCCATCCAACAGAGATCAATTTGTGCCAAGTTAATACTTGCATAATGGGTAGAAAAATACAAACCTACAACATTTTTCAATAATAAGCCAGGCACATGTGAGAAGAATGCAATTTTTTTTTTTTTTAAATTAGCTTTGGCTAACTTGAGTATTTTTCCCCTGACTGTACGTCATCATTCCTGGTTTTTTCCAAACATGAACTCTTTTTCTGTCTTGTTAATTCAATATATTTAATTGTAAGTAGTTTGCATATGGCGAACTAAAATACTATTGCTCAAGCTTTTAAATATTGCTTTGAGTTGCATTTGGATGGGTAGGAACTTGGACAAAAACTCAGATTCTATTTTTTGCTAAACATACCACAACTTCATGGATCAGACTGAGTCATCCAAAGATCATATTTTATATGCACAAAACCATGGTAGTGTTAACCATATATGTTCACTAGACAAAACGCTTTGTGCGTTTCACAAAAAATAAAAACTGTAAGTCATTTTAACTACCTTAACTGTCAAAACTCAATCATTTACAGAAAGTCATAGATAACAGCTCCAGACATATGTATATTTAAAATTAGTGTAAGATCCATCAAGAGTACAGCATTGCATCTACTTTTTAGTAGCTGTCCTCTTTTTTTTTCATGCTGCTCTTCATAAGAATGTAACATTAATTTAGTCCCATATTAAAAAAATCCCAAAATAGTCTCAGTTTTTTTTAAAGTTTCAGATGCAAAATACAGCTTGCAAAGGAATATTGACATCTTTGGTCATGCAAGCCTTGGATGTAACATATGCTGCAGCTCTGAACGATCATGCTCTCCCTTTGTTCAAAATGAAACTGTGCAGAATGGAAATTTCTTCACCAAGTTCTGACCAGGAATTACAGGATCTTCTGATCTTCTGATACGTGAAATGCCTGTACCATGACACAAATCCAAGTTGTACTGCATGTTCTAGAGACATTCCCTTTTTCTCCAACTGCAACTGGTGGTCAGGGTTCTTCTACAAATTTGGGCATATTCTACTTCTCTGCAGACAGCGACACCACCATTTGCAGTTCTGAAATACTCCCTTCTGAACTGTTTTGTATGAAACACTAAACACAGAGAGTTGTCCCCAAATTTGAAAAGATTCTTAAAGGACTTCTGTTCTCTTTAGTGGAATGAAACAACACCTTACCACAGGCTTCTTAAAATAGATTATAATGTTACTTTCTAATTCTGCACTCTCTATTCAGCTAAATGACTTCCACGACATTCAAAACTGTTTTAGAGCTGCTACACTTTTTCATACAGTCAATGTACATAGATTGGAATCTTGACATGCTTGGTTTGGTTTAGTTTTTATACACCAGACACAATTCATGAACATTAGAGATTACAGTTTTAGAAAGAAATCACTTTGTATGTTCTATTAACCCTATACCAGTGTGATATCCTCATTTATACTTTCTAGCTAACCTCTAGAAGTACAGTCTTTATATTTAACTTCTAAAATGTAGTCCTTCAATATTCTGTCTTGAACTTCAAAAGTAATAAAGACGTTCCCACATGTCTAATTCTTAACTCCAGGATGGTACTTTCAGATTCTATATTGTTAACGTGCTTAGCTGGAATTAATTAGAAGAACAAACTAGTTAATGGCTCAATCAGATTTTAGAAAAACTCATCTAAGTAATAAAGCTATATCTACCTATGACTTCGCATCTTATTCTGATCATCTGGGAGCAATCCTGTGCAATGTACTCTGGGATGACCATCTTTGAGCAGGGAAGATGGAACAGATGATCCCTTCCAACCTTACTTATTCTGTGATTCTATGATTATGAAGACTGCCTAAATAAACAAAAAAACCCCAAAAAGTAATTCTTAGAAGTTGGGAGTAAAGACTCTTTCATAGCTAGAAGGAGTCCTTTTCAAAGAAGTGGCACAGAATGACCTTTTTTTTGTGTGAAAGACCCAGCAATAGATTCCATTTCCACACCAGGTCTCTCAGCATTTCACAAAAGCAATTCTGTGCTGTGAAGTTCATAAAAAGGAGTCAAAGCTTCTGCTGAAGTTTTTCACAAGTTTATTTTTTAAACTGATAAACAAACATAATGCATATTACTCAGTGATGTGCATCTATCCACTGAATTAGATGTTCCTTGCAGTACCAATGAATATATATGAATATATATGAATATATATGAATATATATCTATGAGAAGAAGCTGGCAGTAAGAAGACCTCATTATTCCAGTTCAACCTTTTAATTTTTGAACGGAAAACTTCTGGTTATTTTTCTGGAACTTTGCTGGTTTTCTTTCTTTCTTACGTGTGTGTAAACCAGCAGGATCTCATGCAATACTGCATCACACCCATGGAAAACCAGTGAAAATAGGAGAATAAGACAGGTCTACAATTTAAAATAACAGCATGTAGTCTGCAGTCTCTGGGGAGGAAAAATCCCAAAATATACATTGTCAAAGGAAAAGAAGGAGTAAGACTGGCTGATAAACTATGTTGCAAAAAACTATGCCCTGTGGAAAATGGAAGATCTTTTATGTCGTCTAGCCAAAAACAGTAGAAATAATGAGGAATGAGTGAGGAGAGGCATTGAGAGTAAGGTTTCTATAAAAATAATAATCTATGAATTTCTACAATAAAATTTAAAAGCACAAAGGAAATCTGGAAAATCTTCTCCAAAAGTACTGGGTGTGTATATGCTTATTTGAAAGTAAATTCAAAATAGGCCACAAAAGCCATTGTGTCTGGACAAAAAGATGGAACTCCCAAAGAACTAATTATATGAGGTTTCTTGAGAATCTCCTCCCACGTATCATTCTTAAATAATGATGGCTTTCAAACTTCAATTATTCAGAGCTCTTCCCTTATTCTAAATACTTGACAGTCAGAACAGGCTCTTTATGCAGTGCTGGAAAGACAAGAAATATCTTAACATTCTTGTCTCTTCTTACAGATCTGTTTACTCAGGAACTTTCCAAACGTTGATTTTACCCTTTTGAGCAATCTGCCCCTCAGACTCTTCTGCGAATTAGCAATGCCAAAGAGCAGACTGTGAACTCACCTCTGATCATCATGACAATCTTGTTTCATTAGTGACTGATTGGTGCTGAACTGCAATAAATCTAAGTGCCCAGTCTTTAAGACAATTGTCCTCAGGAGAAGGGTCAGGGCAGGGGACAGGGCAATACACTTTCTCTGGAATGCTAAAAGACTGCCACTTTCTTCTGAAGAGATTTAGTGTAGACATTCACAATTCTAGCAAGAAGCACATGATTTCAATGTGCAGGAATCTTGAAATACATTTCTAAACCCACCAATGAACTACTAAAAAGAAATACGTTTAAAATTATGTTAATGTTCTGTTCTACCTGTATCTCAAACATGAGATATTCTCAAACCTAAATAGTTGCTGTCCTTTCTGGAACTCTGTCAGCTTGAGTGATCTTATCAGTATCTTCTGGGCATCAACATCTATGTTATGAACAGTGACTGGGATCTTTCTTAATGAAGACCAGTAGTACTAACATACTGCTCCAATTTAATTTGAATTAAAATATTTTAATTTAACTAATTACTATAATTTTATTAATTGAATTAATTTAATTTCATTTACTTAATTTTTAATTAAATGCATTTCATTCTATTATTACAGGATAAATATATGGAACGTTTTCCTTGACCAACAAAATTATCAAGCATTAAAGCTTCTCTTTTGTGTCAGTGGCTAAACATGCTCTCACTGGTGGCAGCCCTTTTCACTGAGGGTAAAAACTACCAGAAACTGTTGCAGAGCCTGAACATAAAATGTCATTGCATGCAGGCAGATTCCTGATTATATTATAAACAATAAAGATGGAATAGGAGTGAGTGCTGCAAATTTTTCCTTATGCATATGAATCCTTTCAAACATCCAGTAGATTAAGCAATTTGGACCTGGGGTTGAATTCCTTACGTCATAAGGCTGCTGAGAGCTTCTGAAATGTATAAATGTACAAATGAAATTTGCATGGGAATCATGGTGTAGTGGAACATACACAGAAAGCACAACATGTCCGGGAAGTCTCATTTACAAAGGCAGAATTTCAAAGACAAAAACATGTGAGAAATTCATTTCATCTAGACTTGACAGGAATATTATAATTCGCCTAAAGTAAGACACTGACAACAATGGTAGAGCTGGCCAGTGCTTACCCTAAGTCAAGGACTTTTCAGTTTTTCATGCTTGACAAGTGAGGATGTGCACAAGAAGCCAGGAGGGAGCACAGACAGGACAGCTGGCCTGAACTAGGATATTCCATATCATTGAACATCGTGTTCGATGTATGGACTGTGGGGAGTTGGCCAGGAGGGGCTGAGGACACTCTTTGAGGATGCATAGGTCAGCAGGTGGTGAGCAGTGATATGGTATGTCACTGTTTATTTTCTTTCCTTGTGTTTTATTTCTCTATCTGTGTTTTAAAATCTCTGTTTTCATTACAATAGCAATTATTATTTCAATTAGTAAACCGTTCTTATTGCAACCCATGGGTTTTACTTTCTTCAAGCTCTCCTCCTCATCCCACCAGAGTGGAGTGTTGTGAGCAAGTGGCTTTGTGATGCTTAATTGCCAGCTTGGGTTAAACTATGACAAATTCATTGTCCTTTATCAAACTTGGGAAACAGAAGGTCTGAGGCAAGACACAACAGTGATTACTTGTGACTAAAAGAACAAATTGATCAATTTAATTCAGAGCAGAAATGAATAAGACATGAGGGATAGGTTAACAGTTTACAAAAATATATAACATAAAAACAATAAATCAGAGATTTCTACTTATCTGTTCCTTCAGTAAACTGTGAAGGTGTAAACTTGAAATCTGGTAAGAATTTTTTTATTTCATATAAGGAAAGCTGGAGATAGCTGGGCCTGTTCAGCCTGGTGAAGAGATTACTGAGGGGAGATCTTATCAAAGCATATATATATCTTACAGGCAGGTGACAAGAGGATGGGGTCAGACTTTTTTCAGTGTTGCCCTGCAACAGGACAAAGGGAAGCAGAAACAAACTGAAACACAGGATGCTCCTGAATACAAGGAAAATATTCTGAGGGTGAGAGAGCACTGGAGCAGGTTGCCCACAGAGGTTGTGGGGCGTCCCCTTCTCTGTAGATATTAAAAACCTTCCTGGACACAATCCTGTGCAACCTGTTCCAGGTGAATCTACTTTAGTGAGGGTGAGGGGAGAGTGGGAGGTTGTACACCAACCATTCCCCCCCCCGGCTCTTCTGTGATTCAGTGTTTCTGTGATTCTATACAATTAATCTAAAGTTCTGAAGTGGCCACAAAATAGCCACAAGTATCTCAGAAACTATAATAATAGGAGATTGTTAAACTGACATACTGAGATTGTAGAGTGAAACAAGTCCTCCTTATATTCTTCAACAGAGAAGTTAGTTCCTGATATTTTCTTCCTTAAACTAGTTTTTGTGTCTCATTTCTACCTAAAAATACCCACAGATGTATGAGATCAGTAACTCTTCCTCCATTTTCCAACATTCAAGAAAACATTTCTAAAAGTTCAGTGAGAAGTCCAAGAGAAAGGTTGACTCCTACAAATACATACCACAGTGCATGATAGTGACTACGGTAAATACTAACTCACATTTACTTAAGTGAATTTTTCATAGAATTAGTATTTTACCAGGTGTGTAAATTGGACAAACAGAAAAATAAGGCTTACAAAATTAGTAACTTAATGTGGAAACATGGAGTTTATTGCAAATTGTAACAAATATGTTTATGTTTAAAATTCAAAGTCTTTCTTGGGTTGAAGTTTGATAACTCAGCTGTGGAAAATTCAACCTGACTTTTGACCTCCTGTGTTTTACTTTAAACTCAAGTCTCAATTTATTTCCTTCTAAAAGAAAATTCCTTAAAAAAAAAAAAAACAGGATCACAGACACAGAATTTCTGGCAAATAATCTGACTCAATTTTTTATAAAACACTTATACTATTTTTTAAAAAAATCTTATATAAAAAATAAGTCTTTATTAATTAAAATTTAATCTAAATCTGTTTTAGATTAACTCCACACAGATCATTTCTTTATTTTTTTCCCCCTCTCTTGATATTTATTTCATTTTCCACCTTTAACTTAATGGAAAAAGAAAGTTTTTCATATAGTGACGCTTTCAACCTCTGCTGGAAGGTCACCTTGTACTACACTATTCCCCAAATACTCATTAACGATGTCAAGTTTTCTGCCAGCTGAAGTAAATATATTCTAATTTATTTGTACTTGACAGTATGCTTCACACTGATAGACAGCTAGTTGAGAAACATAAAAGCGTTGTGAAGAAAAAGTTGAGAACTCTTTTTTCCATTGCTTAGGGACTTAAAAATGATACAACTATACATAAATAACAATTTTGTCTTTTAGTTCAGTAAGCTGATATGGTTTATAACTCATTTGACTTGCAGTATAAAGTTCCAGATTACAACAGTGAATCTGAAAAAAATCTAAAGAAGATTGCTCTGATTACAGAAAGACTTCAGGAAAACAGAAGGAATATAAGTTTTTCTGCTCCCTATGGAACATGGAGGTATGGAAAGGCTTGAAACAAAACAACCAAATGTCAAGCTTTCAGGTTCTTACTTCTTATGTTACATTCCAGAGTTTAAAAAAAACCCAAAGCAACAAACAAAAAACAAGCCCTGTTAAAGGAAACCTTAAATCTTGTCTTAATTTTTTTTCCCTTTATACATATAAAGAGCTTTGTCTGGAAGCTGTTAAAGATCTTCCGTAACCATTCACATATTTTGTCCAATATATTTACTTGGATCCAAGACAAAGCAGATTCAATTTTAAAAAGTTGAATATAGGGCTTTATTGTAAATCAGACTATTTATTTGATACATGGAAATATCTTTCATGTTGGTATGATTATCTGTATGTGTTGTGGTTGCATATTTATCACTGCTGCCTTATAAAACACTTATTTAATTTAAGCTTCAAATTTATAATATATCATAAATATTCTTTCCAATCCAAAAGAACAGAGCAATTTTATCTCGTAGAAGAAATCTTTTTCATTAGAAACATGACTTTTTATTATATTACTAAAATTATTTTGAATTCAGTACTATTTGTTATATTGAGCAATCTGTAATTATCTCCCTGATTAATTTAAAAAGCAATTAGATTTTTTCCCTCTTTGTAATAGAAAAGAAAAAAGCAGGTTTGAATTAGTTATTCATTTGTGGAGAGAAAACAGATGGGAAGTACATAAAGCAACTTGAAATCATTTTACTTATTAGCTCTGGTGGAGTCTGCCATTTTAGAATAATATCAGGTATTAATACTGGTTTAGGTGCTGATCCTGTAAACACTGATCTGGATAAAGAATTCCATATTTTGGCTGATAAGAGTAAAAGCTGATATAGGGCAAACAAAAAAATTAACAAATATAGAGATGTATAACCAGAAAATTATCCTTAGTAATGTGGTTCAGCTTACAACTTTTATAAATTATCTAAAAGGTAAGCTAACACAGAAAAGTGTGTGGGTTGAGTTACAAGAGGAGCACAAGTGCTGTTTCTTTATATAGCACTGAGGATAACATAGAAATAAACTCAGGACAGACTGAAAATATACAGCCAAGGAAGGTCAGTAGATGCAAAAAAAAGGTGTGGGCCATTTCCCTGCTCAGATATTGAAGACAACAATGTAGAATATCATAAACTGAGGACAAAAAAGTAAAAAATTGGCTACGATAGAAATGCAGCAATATCACATCTCCCATATTGTTTCTGCAAAACAGTCGATCCACTTGAGAGAGTCAATTCATAGAAATCCATGCTGTATATATAAATTTCCTCTATGATGTGCAAGAAGAGAAAGATATCTCAGCACGAGAATCAAATATCCCCAAAACTCAAAAAGAGCTCTCCTATAAGCAGTAGAGACTTAAATAATATGGAGAAGATGGAGAAAATGGTGAACCATAAATCCAGGTTTTTGGCATAGTACCTTCAGAAAGATCCTAGAAGTTCTGGAACTTCTCCATCAGCAATAGTGAATTTGAATACATTTATAAGTAACAGTTTGGTCCTTACATATTCATCTGAAAAATGAGGATTGAGGTCCCTCCCCTTACACTGTGTTGCAGTGCATCTAACTCCGTGCTTTAAGGAAGAGTTGGCCCAGGGGTTTGCCAGCTCCATCCCTCTCCAACGCAGCTGAACCACAGAGACAGATGCCCAAAAAAGAATTTCCCTCTATTCAAATATGAAGTCAGTATGAATGTAGGAGACAGTCACACCTTAGTGCCCAGGCCTTTTCTCCTTTTCTGCAGCAGTCTTCCTCCCTCTCATCATTCTTCAAGTTAGAATACAATGAGACTTAGAACAAATGTGGAAGTGGGGTCAGATCAGAAAAAGGGTAAACAGCTCTTTCTCCTTCTCCTGCTTGGTTAGCCAGTGTTTGTCTTGATGTCATGTCTGGCAGAGGCAAGAAAAGCCAGAAGTTTGGTAATGTAGATACTCAATATCTCCATTTCAAGAGGTTTTCTGATAGTACCCTGGACTTTATTAAGCTAGATATCCATTACCGATGAGAGTTTGAAGCATATTTCAGGAAATGCTTGGAGCACTAGGAGTGTTCCAGGAAAATGTTAACTGAGAAGCCATTACCTAACCTGGACCCAGGCTGACTATGACTGCCAACAAGCTGAGCTATGATGTGAAGCTCCAAAGCCTCACACTGTAGAGCTTTGGCAACTGAACCCTGCTTTCAACAAAATTGGGCTGTTTTATTAAACTAAATTTGTAAGAAGTACTGCTTTTATTCCTGTTCCCTTGGGAGTAGCCTAGCAATTTACGCTGGAGCCCACCACAGGAGGTATCCTTTACCCACCCACTGAAGAACTCTATAGGGTACAGGAGGTTATGGTGTTTCCTTCTCCTTCCTGAAGTCATTCAGAACCTTAACAGTTATGGGAGAGTTTAAACCACACTGATGTAAAAGTTCAAAACAGATAACTTGACAGGTTTTGGGGGTAAAGTATCTTTTTTTCCATGCAAGTGTGGGTCAGAAGTCTTGGCTTTTGTGGCTGAGAAACCTGTTTGAATTATCAAAAATCTGCAGTCAATATTATAAACTTCTCTTAATTTAAAATTATATCTCTAGTTTATCTCTCCTTTCAGCCTAACTCAGACTTCTTCGGGCTATCAGCTGTGTCTCACTAGGGGAAGCAGAAGTTTTCAAAATGGTAATCCAGGCTCCACAGATGCACAGACGTGCTAAACATTCTTCAATCCAGCTGCAGACAGGCAATCCAAAAGAGGAACAGGAACATCCAGAGAAAGTCAGTGTGACAGGGTAGAGCCATGGCATACCAGATGCCCCAATAATTACTAAGACAGTTTTAAGTTTTGTTTAGTCAATATTATACCAGGAAGAGTTTAAGGGAATGCTTTGAAAGAGGCATGAACTTTTGTAAAAAAATTTTTTGTTTCCTTTCTTATATAAGAAATTGTCATGGCAAATCTGCAAATTATCTTCTTCCCTGCTTAGGAAGCAAAAAATGAAGCAGGTGATTGACTATTTCAGCCATCCCCTAATAGCTTAACTCTTCTTTAATTATACCCATTGATTCACTTCAAAAAACCCCAAACCTGGGGTCGAGCCCAAACTAAATCATCACAAAAATCAAATGCTGAAAAGTATGACTAGAACAGATGTGACTGAAGGCATCACAGTTTGAGAACAGCCAAAGAGTTATTGGTTTAATAAAAATGAACACAGAATAAAACCCGGAAAACTTTACAAGAATTTGAATGAACAGAATTAATAATTGCAAGTCTGCTAAAAGTAAAAATGTGATATAAAACTTGTGATATAAACCAAGTGAAGGTAGAAATTTTAAAAAAACAAGTCAAGGGGTTAATTTTGGTGCTTTTTTGTTTTTTAATTTGTAGGGTACCTTATAAAAATTCTAAATGAAACTCATACTGCAATTTGCATGATGTTTCATTTTGCCAACAATGTTGTGATTCCATATGTGTTGGCAAGTGTATATTTCTCTTTGCCTAGTCCCCTGCCCGACTGTCTCCCTCCTCCTTCCTCCACCCTGAAAATAACAAATAATTCAATACTGAAGGTTTTCTTTTATACAGGGTAATGTAATACAATATGTTTATTGTATTTCAGTAAAATATAACAACCACATTTTCTTCTTCCCTGAGAAATCTTCCCATCATGTGCCATAATCTCAGTCCTGTAATTTCTTCCCATAAAATTCCCTGGGATTTCTGCATGCAGAAACTTGCACCGTCATGCATGGAAGTCTTATGCTCAAGCAACCTCCAGGTAAAGTATGGCATCAGCATTCACAGTGCTGTTCCAGGCATAAGTGCATCGCTGCAATCTGCTGTTAAGGTTCAAGAGAAGGTTTCCCACGGGCTGAAATTTGGCATGCAGCACCTCAATTTATGAGCACATTTTAGATGTGTGAGTAGTCACTGTATCATTTGGGTAGCCAAGAGTAAACCAGATGAAAGTATCAGTTTTACAGATGACACTTAAACAAAACTCAGTAGATGAAACAAAATGTTAGCAAAGTAGATGTTGAGTATCTCCAAAAATAAAAAGTAAAAATAAAGAAGAGCATAAATCTTCAATGTGCTTTTGTTATTCAAAATCCTAGCTTGGATTTGAAGAACTAGGTTCTAGTTTGTTGCCAGGGAAAATCCATGAGGGAGAGAAGTATATGTCAAAACTTGTTACTTGTTTTTTCCTAAAAAAAGTAGTTCTTTACTCACAGAATTTCTGAATTCCCCTCTGCCAAACTCTCTTGATTAGGCATGTCTTTCACTTAGACTACTGTGCAAGGTCATAAAGACTTCTAATCCTTACCTCTATCACAGTGTTTCTGAAGTCATTGTACACGATCAAGATGAAGTGGATTGGATGTTTTGGATCAGGGCACATGGGGTAGATGGGGCAATATATTTGCTCTTCTGTGCTCAGCAAATCTCTCAAAGCAAAAGCTGAAAGTTATTCAGTAATAATCCTCACATAGCGAGATACCCTTTCTACAAACTATGCCTAACAGGTTAATGCAGAAATTATTATGTGAACAACTTTCTTTTGAAACTTGGATAGAGTAGGGCAATCAGTTTGGCAGATCATACTAATCATATTTAGGGCAAAGCAATCAGTCTGTGTGTGCTGTATGTGACAGGTTTGGTCACCCATGTTTGCTCATCCAGTACCCCAGTTTATTCAGATCACAGAACCTATTGAAGCAGGGCACATCTGATCTCTAGTGTGCATACCTTGATTTTACTCCCATGGAAACTCAGATCTGATAAAGAAGGGAAGGACCACAAACCTCAGTCTTAACTTCTAATGTAATCAGCTTACAGATCAGCCATATATATGCCCAGGAACTGAGAGGTACACCTGAGGTCCCACAGTACACAGGACTAATAAGCTGGTTGACAGATTGATCTGATTTATTTCTTCATTGACATTCTTATTTCTATATTTTGTCATAAGCATACACTTCAAGGATGCAGGCATTTTGATGTCACAGTTTGCAACACAGTTAAAAGCAAAAGAAAAAATTTTAAATGGCAGAAACTGAAATGTTATTGCTCATCCTGCCATTTAATTTCTAAATTTATGTCGTTAACCACAAACTTATTTTTTGCTATTAATCTTGGCCATTTGTTCATTTGGAAAATGGAACATATGGTTTGACACATGTGGTTATTCCTGTGTTAATGAAATCAGATACCTTTGCAAATGAGATGTGGCAGGGAAAAGAAATCTGTGTAATAGTGGAGATGTTTGAGGGAAGTCTTCTGTTTGCCCTAATAACTACTAGTCTATCATATGTCAGTCACTTCTACTTACATCCACTCAAGGAAAGGTGCAGGAATTCATTATTAAAGCCATGTCCCAACACTACCATATGCAAAATGTTTTCATGTGCAACTCAATCCAGGTGGGAAAAATAGTCTTTTTATACTAAATTACAAAATAATCAGCTAAAGATCTTTACAGTTCTACTGACACAAGTAGCTGTTTATAATATATCAGGATAGAAATTATCAGAGATATTTCAATTTTTTTCTTGCACAAATAATGTAACTTTCATCATTTTGTAAATAGAATGTGTTTTGGATTTCTTTTTTCAGGTAAACATATTTCAAAAGCTGAAGGACTTTGGTGTAGGTTTAAAATTTAGTTTAAAATCATAAAAATTTAATTAAAAGCTTCAATATGACCAAAACGTGCTGATTTCATGGACCTGAACATTTTTGGGTTTTAACATGATTTGCAGGACTTTTAAAAATGTTTCTTGTTGCTTTGAAATAAGAAAAGACGTAAAAACCACGGAAAATTTCTTGAAATGGAAAATCTGGTTCTTGCTCAGTATACTCTAATTCCTGTTCATCTAAATCCTGTTGGTTTTCAAAATGCAAGTTAATTAAGTTTCTTTGTCCCATAAACGTCTTCAATGACTTCACATTTTTCTTCAGAATATTCTTGATCTCTGCCACAGCCATCCAGTGCTAGCTTTGGGTTTTATTGAGGCTTTCAGCCTCTTCAGAAGTCATACAAAGGGAGCTGTCTCTGTTTGCCAGATGGGGTTATAACACTAGGCAAAAGAAAAAGCAGAATAAGAGGCAATCTAACTCCCACCCACTTTTTCTACAGTCTCAACTACTAAAAGCATTTCATCTCTCAGTCACGAGGTAAAGGAGAAAATAACTACCTCACTTTATTTCCCTATTTGTCACAGATATGCAACGATGTTTTGGAAGAGAAAGAAAAAGTATTTCAAGGGAGAAAGATAAGCAACAATTAAAAGGGAAGGAGGAAAGGAAGGAAAATGGAGGAAGAATACACTGTAAGAGTGAAAAGTCTTATGCTAACGTAGCTACCATGAAAAACATTAATGTGAACAAAAAGAAACAGCAATCTTTAAACTCTGACTTGAAACTGTACTTGTAATTTGTTATTCTTTACTCAGTAAAAGTGCCGTGTCATCCTAGGTTCATTGAATCCTACGGTCATTGTTTACAAGTAAACTGAACATCCTTGACCACAGAGATTTACTGAAGAGATGAAATATCAACAGATCATTCATTAGATGAAGTGTGAAAAGTTCAACAGATACTACGACATTTAATGTTTCTGAAAAAGTATCATATGTAAAACAGAACGTATTTTAATATAATTTTAAAATCTGTGTAGTTGAAAACCTGTTGTATCACACTTTTCAGTGTACAGTCTGTCCAGTTTTGAAAAAAATCCCCAACTAATATTTACTATCATTTAGGGGTTTTACAACAGATTAAAACCTACAGACCTTAGTAAACTTGCTTACAAATATGTAGGAAATGGAATATGGAATTGTTGTTGGTTACTTTCGATGTTTTTCTTTACATGGGTAGAATGTTTTTGCAAAATAACAGAAAGCCCCGAAGCTTGTGCTGCAGCATGTTATTAAAAATGTGGGCTTGCTTGCCTTGTTTATATTAGGTAGTCTTTTCTGTCTGCTAAATGAGAAATGGATGAAACAACTTTCAGTGTTTATTATGGCAAGAAAGAGCAGTAATTAGACCTGCTGGATTTTCTACTGTGTGCTCATCAATCCAGCGGCGCCACTCCTGAGCAGCTGCTATTAGCCAAGGAAAGGTTTTGTAATGTTCGTGTCTCCAGTTTGTATCCTGAGGTTTACCGCAATCTGTAGTGTCATCCTCTACAGACTGAGCTGTGCTGGAGGTACCAGAAGGCTTTCATGACTGTGCATATTCAGCAGCAGTATGTAACTAATAAAGAGTAAGTTATTTTGCTGGTGGCTTTTTTTCTGTTTTTCAGCTAAGAATAAGTAAAGATTTTTTCCTAAAACTTTACAAACTTTAATGTCTTCATAACTCATTGTATTTCTATTTTCTCCAGGGGATAAATAAGTTACCAAAAAAAAGTACATGAAAGTAGAGACAATCTTGTGAACAGTCATCATTACAAGAAAATCTAAATCAAATTACAGAAGTGCTTACAGGACAATCCAAATAGGAATGCTAACACTTGGCATTTTAGAAGACGTCAATAAGACGTTCAGACAAACCTAACAGAACTGTGAATAGCAAAATGCAGGAGATATTTGGCATGATCCCTTTCACATACAAAGCACAATCTGTCTTGCAAACACCTGCACTGGCAGGTGAATTACACTTCTTTTTTTCTTATATTTAGCTACCTTCTTTAGAGTTGCCCTTTACATTTCTGAGGAAAATAGTGACTCTGAAGACATGTAGCCTTCCTGAGGATTTGCTCAATCCTCAGTTTGTATTGGGATTTTTTCAAATTTCATCTAGTCATTACAACATTTACAGTATAATAAAGGAAGCCCCATTTTATTGTATTTCCCTTTTTTTTAAGGTTACCACCAATACAATTCCAGCCAAATATTATTGCAACTTTTTAGTCTTCTTTAGCCCTTGCCTTTTTTTTCCAAATCTCCCATTATTTTTTGTGATTTATGTATTTAGAAGTATATCTTTGTGCTTTGGAGAAGAATAGTAACAAAAGGACCAAGTTCCATGCATGAAAATCAAAGATAAACTTTCATGCATTCTCTATTGCTTAAATTGCATAATGCACTGAATATGATCAGATGATAAGGCAAAGTTTTTAGGCCTTTTTGGCTAGATATCAGACACTTCTTGGTCGTACAAATGACTGCCCTCTGCCACCTTCAAAAAATATTGGTTTTTTGTAAAGATCTAGTAGACCACAGAACACATTCTGGATCTTCTACGGGGAATTGAAATCTTTATTTTACAACAGGTGATCTTAGAAATGCCTGAAACAAGCACAGATGCTATATCACAGAAAAAGAGAAAGACACATAAATCACTGAGAAGGAGGTAGAGGGCAACCCATTTATACCAGGAACAGGAACATACAGAGCAGAGAGAAAGAATTTACAAATTAAAAATTACCTAAGAATCAAAAGCTGACTCCTCAGGAGGACGGAAAAATGTAAGGAGCTGCCGGAAACTCTGAAAAGGTTTCAGTATGTTCTGCTCTGCAGTGCTCATGATGGCTGTAAAGATTTTAGAATACTTGGTAGAGTAAAAAAAAAAAAAACCAACAAAAGCAGTCAACAGTTATTTTTAGTCCAGCTAAGGAAGTTGTATTGCTTGAGGTCAGTGGATATGTAATTGTTTAAGAATGTTTCTAGAAGGTATTTTTGAATTTCCTCTTATACATTGTTATTTAGTACATCTTAACTTACCTTAAAAATGTGGCTTTGTTTATAATTATTATTTTTGTTTTACTAGTTGATTAGCAAAACCTCTGTTTTCCAATCAGTCCCTCAGAGCTCAATTTGTTTTTACATGCCAGATCCATAAACAAATTGATATCTTATGACATCATGAATGTATTTTCAAAATGAAATAATAAAACTCAAAGCAGAAGATCAGCTTTTCTGTTTATATACTCTGTTTATTATTTGATCTATTGTTTTAATGTTTCCTTTCCGATTCATTAACATCAGTCTTTACTCACCTTCATGTTAGGCCCAATTCCTGGCTTACTTGTCCACTTTTTTTTTTAATTCCTTGTTCTTTCTCTGGTTAGTGCTTCCTCAGCTCAGTTAATTAATAGCCTTCCCATGAATGCCTCACACAGCTCTTAAAACACAGGCAGTTAACTTTCACAAAATTTGCAAACTTTTCTCTTTGTGATCTGTACTTCTCCTTTACTGTTCCTGTGTCTCTGTGAATACCATGGGATGTTTGAGGAATACTATTAGTATTAGTATGAGTATTACTTTATGTAATTTACAGAGTGTGACGCAGAACAAAATCACATTTTTGGCTGAAATGCAAAAAAATCCCTGATATAAAATTATAGAACAAAAGGATAAAAAGAGAAAAAAAATTAGAAAGCTTTCCTCAAATAGTCTCATATTGGGTAAAACATCACATAACTAAGAAATGATTAATAAATAAACGTTTTTATTTGCAAGTTTCAAAATATTGTAAGACAATTTATCAAATGCAATTGCGAGTAGTAGAGTCAGGACTATTTTAAATGATACAGAAAAAATTTTAAGTCACTTTTATAAGTTTCTTTTGTAATTATTACCTATGAAAATATTATATTCTTTCTTTGGCTACTTATAAAAATATACAAAACTGCCTGAAATAGCTCATGACATAGTAATTAGTTGAAATGTAAGCAATTACAGTGACTGTTTTCTGTCATAACAGTGTTCAGTAACAAAAGTGGCTAGAAAAAATTCAACTTTCCTTCATATTCAATGTAGAGTACTATAAAATACATGAAAAAACACCTTCTAAGGAAAAATGTTTTATCCTGAAATGTAGTTTGGGATGTATTGCTCTTCACAAAGAATAAAACCCAAACATTTTGGTAAATCTTTAGCATGCTAAGAAGTAAAGGTTATCTAAAGTAATACAGATAACTTTTGAATTTTTTACCAAGTATTTGCACTTTTTTAGTAAGAATGCAGTGTTCACTAATAGCAAAAAAAATTTGTTTTGATAAAATATTAAGCAAAAACAGCCAAAGACTAGAAAAGGCAACATCTTCTTTTAATATTTAATGTTAAGAGACTCTTGACAGATAGAGAGATAGAACTTTTAATAATATTTAACACTTCAAGACCTTTCAGCAGCTAGAAAAGAAATTTAGACTACAGAGCTGGACAGTAACTGGAGAATTCCTTCTGTGGCATTTCATGTTAAAATTGTTCAGTGACTGAAAAATAACTTAGAAAATACCATTAAAGCCTAAACAGCATGAACAGTATGCAAAATACTATGCATTCCCTATCTTTTCATTCCTCTATCTCTGCCTGATAGAACGTTTTCCTGATAGCATTCACTGTAGTCTTCCTCTGCTCCTTCATTTACCCTGAAGTCACTGCTCAGTGTCCCCTTCTCACTGCTGGCTTTTCAACCTCCCCAACCTACCACCACTCAGTATTTCAAGGAGATGGCACTTTTCAGACTCTATTCTTGAGAAAAGTGCTTCTTTAATGAGATTTTCTTTTAACTCAGGAAAGACATTAACGGAGAAGGTCACAGGTGCTGTATATGAATGCTTGGATGTCAGATCTTTGCGGCCAACAGTCAATCACACGCAGCAGTAAGACGGGAGTGTAACTTTTTAAGTGCTTTTGCATGTAACATTCTGGGCATTCATCCTTTAATGTTTCATAAATTGATATCCCACCCCATTTTTCACAAAATTTAATCATCTTTTAACATTTGAATTTTAAGCTTTTAGACAAAACAGAAAGTGTCAGTTTTTACCTGTCCAAGGTATTAGTACAGTCTGGGCTTATTACAACTATTCAAATACTTTTCATATAAGTGAAAATTATCTTCTGATTAATTATTTTTCCCTGAATCGATCATGGTCTGCTGACAAAGGCTTCTGCAACTTAGTGGGCTCTTTTTCAAGATGTAATATGAAGGTTTTCTCCAAAACTGTAAGGAAAACACGTATAATTCCTTTTCTGTCTGGTCCAAATCTTGAGCAACCTGAAATAAATTACCCCTGCCTTGAGCAAGAGGTAGAAGCAGACAACTTCCAGAGCTCGCTACCAACCTGTATGAATTTATGTCTATCCATAATGTTAAACACATACATGTTATGTCCACAGATAATACATCATGCTTGAAGCACAGAAGAGAAATAGTTAAGACACTGATGGGCAGAATTGCTACATAAAAATACAATTACTTCTTAGAGTAAATTTGTCTGAGAAGCCCACAGCAAGGGGTGCATCAGCAGCCAGAAATGAAAGACATAAGAAAAAGGAACTTTATTTCAGTCATCAAGCAGCTGGTTTAAACTGCTGCGAATTTCGTGGCTAACAATTAAGAGATGTACTTTAAAAATAGTTTTTATTACAAAACAATTTTTAACCACAGGGTTTGAAGAAATGAACCAAAATGGGTTTGTGAGTTTTTGGATACATTTGATTAATCCTCAACTACCCAGCTGAGGATAAATCCTACCCCTTCTCACAGTCAAAATCCATCAGGTTGTGCCAAAGGCTATCGACATAGATGAAATAATATAGCAGTAGGTATCAAAGATGTGTGCACTGTTAGATTGCATCTAGCTCAAGGTAAATATTCTGTGAAATATGTCATCAAGAAGGTGGTGTAAAAATAGGGGTTAGGTTTAAAGACTCTTTTATACAGAGGCATCCAGGATTTTATGTTTTGGCGGGGAGCGGGTGCGTGGGGTGATGTTGTCTCCAAAGAGAGGCAGGGACATGTAGCAAAACTGGCAATAAGCTTTTCTGTTGCACACTTGGCTGTGAACATTTTTTGTTAGAGCCTTTATGTTTTCAATTTTTTTCATACATCCCCATGTAAACAGGAGCCCAGCTCTTTTTTTTTTTCTTTTTTTTTTTTTTTTTAAATATTATCTTTATATTTTCTTCTGGATTTTCAGGGGTGTAATGTTTTAACTGCAAACTCCTCTGACCACACCAGTTCTGTAAATCACTCCTGGTCTGTACCTGATGCAGGGTTTAAACACTGAAGAAAAATTTGAATTTTTGAAAACTGTAACTGCCTGCTGATCTTGGCTAAAACTGCTGGAAAATTCCAAAGGCACATCACCAGCAGAGAGTATGTCTTGCAGGACAAGATTTCAAATCCTTTTATAATTAAATCTAATGATTCCATATGCAATGGGGTAGATCACAATCAGGTGCAGGATTTCACTTCTTCACAGGAACCCAAAATGCAGGGATTTAAAGAAGCACCTACCTCATAGCATTGCTTGCTTGGTTGCTTGTTTTTTTAAAGTTGGATTAGTCAGCATTCTTATTTTCATCATTTTCCAATGCCAGGCATTTGGTTTACTTTTTGTGGGCTTAGATAGATACTCTCCTTGGGAAGATGCTGCCCCAGGTACTAATTAGAAGATCTGTGAGTGGGTAGTTTTGCTGCTTATTCATAAAGAGTATTTTTCTTCTGTAAAACTGTATTGCTTTTGTTTTCAGTTTGATGAATGCATTTTTTTCTGCATAGCTACATGATTTTTCTGTTAATTTCACTGCTCATAACATTTTTGCACCATGGTCCCCATCTCCTTGTTTAGTGGGGAAAGGAATATTCTCATCTTACTGATATCTCTCCAGCTCTGTGCTTCTACCTGACATGGTCTCCTGGTAATGAACACGCAAAGCATACGAATCTAAACATCAGTGTTGCAATTTGGCACCTACTGACCTCTGTGGCAAAAATTGCTTCATCTGGATGAGAATTTGAGCCTTCTTTCAACAAGTTATTTTTTTCTGATAGTTTTTATGAGGTAATTTAACATTTTACTGAAACCTATATAAACCGCTTTTATTGTAACATCCTCTATCCTTACCTATCACCCACGTTTTTTTGGCACTTGTTTTTTGAGTGACTGACTTCTTTGCTTTATATACAGTCTTGCATCCAGTGGTTTTCTGTTGAAATGTTCTGGGAGAAAAAGCTTGTCACAATCTATCCAAAAATGCGATTTCACAATCTGGGTCTCTGACTTTTAGACAGAGACTTTCACATACATGTCTCTCTGGGTGTTAGAAAAGAGCCCTCTCTAAAAGTCACAAGGGGATACTTACAGGAATTTAATTTTGTCCTTAGTTTTCCTCAAGCTGAACACAAAGGCATTTCCAGGCACAAATTCAGCAAGATGAAAGCAACCCAAAAAACAAAACAGATTACAGAGACAGTCACATTTCAACACCTGTTTTTTTTTCACCCAACCTCTAAACACCAAGGAAAGGGAATACACCAGTACCCATCAATACATATAAGAGCCAGGATTTGTTTCCCATAAGCATGTTTTCAATTTTCTGCTGGTCTGCATCATTATCAGCAGTCAATCTATCCAACAAATCCAGTGTATAGCTGAATGATCCCCATTTTCTTCTGGTTGGGTCACTGAGGAATTAGTGGTTAATTTCTTCCATTTTCCGTATGATTTTTACCACTATTTAATCTGCCGATTAAATTTTGTTCTATCTGTTCCTTAGTTCAGGGGGATTTAATGGTAATGTGCTGCAAGGTAAACATGTAATTACTGTGAACATTTCCCAACAGAAATGTGTCATCAGTCTGATGCAGCCTTTTAAGTCCCAATGCACAAAACAACTTCTTCCTTTGTAAGGAAGGAAATCATGATGAATTTGAAATGTCATTTTATGTCTATTTTTCTGCTGAGTTAACAGTTTCATAGGAAACAGGTTTTCAGCTATGCTTTCCCAGGAGCCAAAGCATATTTTAAAAAATGCAACTGTGGTGAAGGACCATGAAGTTCATATTGTTTTATTCTCCTAACCTCATTGTTACAGTTATTAAGGCCAGAGGAATGATATCATCTGCATAACACAGAAAACATATTTTAACCTAATTCTGAGTTCAGGTTTTCTCTCCGAAAACAGATGTAATGGCTCCATTCACAAATGCAGTCAAGAATGAAGTATGAGAATGAATGCAGGAATTATATAAAAAGTCAGGATATCTTGCCTTCACAACTATAAATGGCAAGTCAAAGTTAGAAATTAATGCATCCTATCCTTGAAAGTTATGCGTTCTATTCTAAAATGCTAAAATTATCCTTCTTGGGTATCCTCAGAGTATGGTTTCCCCTAACCATCAAACTTAGTAGAGAAAGAATAGACATAAAAAAATGTTTCATAAAATTGCTGAAGTAGATAATTAACTCTGTCCACTAGGGATGCTGTGGTTTGAAACGTATGACAGATTTATACAATTTTTCTTAAAGACCGTAAGTGGTGTATAATTAATTGAAAACTTATTCAAAAGTATGAGGGGGAAAAGAACCCAAACAAAGGGATTGCTGTGAGAAAACTTGACAGAAGTAAAAACTGAAGAATTTCTTCTTCAGTTCCAGTCAAAAGCACATATTTTGTTCAGACAGCAAGACACTTCAGCATTCTTTGTACTTTTAGAGAGCTGTTCAGAATGCAATTGAGACAGAATATATTGGAAATCAATGTGAAGTATTACTTATCTTCTTTGATGGGAAATAGGAGTTAGCCTCAATTTTCATCTCTTCATTCCATCTACTTTATCTAAGAAGGAAGGTTGTGATGAATGAAGTGATGTGCATCAGCTGTTCTTTGGTCATATTCTGCAGGTCTTCTGCAAAAAAACACATAAAACAGCACATATTTTTTCTATGACATTGAATTCTGATGAATTAAATTTGATGCAACCAGAAGCTTTTGTTCTCCAATAAATATCCTTATGGTGTAACAAATTAGAAGTTCTCTGACTATATGGAGAGGGGGATTATTCACTTACCATCACATATTTTAGCTCAATCCAGATGGTTTCAAGCTAATCATATCAGTCTGATGAATTCGGGAAAAATGAGTAAATTCCTTCCTAAATGTTTTGCTTTTTGGAATATATAGATATTTTTAACTCTTCAGCAATGTTAAAAAAATATCACTTTAGTTTTCAGTTATTTATCAGATAGCTTTGTAGCTGCTCCTAAAAAAACACCTTTCTCTCTTTTGAAAACAAAAATTTTCTCTGCAATTGCAGAGAACATAATTAGAGAATCATCCACAAGTTCAAAATGCAACTCGTACTACATTTGAAATGCTATTACTTCAGTGCTGATTACAGGGTTCAGAACATGTGTACAGGAATTTAAATCCGACCACAAAAGCTCTGAGCTGATGCATTCTTTTCAGCAGAGTTTGGGAAACTAAGCCATGTGGTAGGACACTAATTACACATATTTCTTTTAAAATTTTCTTTCTGCCATAAATAGCAGAACCTAGTAGATGTTTTTTATTAGACCATTTTGGTTTTACCATTTAGCTGCTGTGACAATCCAAGAAACGGACAGAAGTTGCAGTTAGTGTGTGTTACACATTGTTTATTTTGGATAGGACTAGAGAAAGGAAATCATTGTTATTTATGTTACTCAACAACTAAAGAGCCCAGATCTTGGGTAAGGATCCTACAATGTTAGATAATGCCTGCACTCAAATGAGTAGAGAGGAGAGGAGTTCCTGTATAAATAATAGTATTCCCATCCTGTATAAATAATAGTATCTTAAACTGTAATGTTAAAACAAATAAGATATTACATATTCCAGTATGAATCTCAGAATATATATTTTATGACTTTGAAAACTTTCTATAACATTTTCTTATAAAATGTAAACATACAGAAATAGCTCTAGAAACAAAGGATTCTGCATCTTTACTCCATTTAGGATTAAAATAAATTAGTTAAAATATGCAAAATAATATCATGTGCAGAGAAGGCAATACTATAAAAGTTATTATATTCGTATTTTTCTGGTTTAAATTATTTAAAACAAGGTTTTTACAATTTATCCTCTTATGTTTTGTAGTGGTTGGATGTTTCTTTCTTTTCTAATCTCACCCTGTGATCTTTTTGAAATATTTAGTATTTTTCACTTCATGCTACAGCCCTCTAACTTCTTTAGTGGAACTACCTGGGGTCTTCTAACTCTCCCTGACTCATTCACGAGCTTGAGGAAACTAAAGCACAGACAAAAGGCATCTCGCTTTGGTGGCCTGGCAGCATTTTTCAGGCTGTCTTTCATCACTTCTGGATTGTGCCATGATTTAGGACAGTATGATGATTAACAGTACAAGCAGCTGCCAGGCCAGTCTTCTCTCCTCCCTGATTAGCCAGCTGCTGTCCTTTCTGAGTTACTGATCATACTCCCAGCCAACTATCTTAAATTTTCACACAATGTTTATATTCCCTGGAAGTCTATAATCATCTTCTTATCTTCCCCCTAACATCTTCCTAATGCCAAGCTGCTGTTTTCTAGCTTATCACCTTCCAATCAAACTATTCTTGCACACCATCCCATCTGTTGCCTTTCTGTTACAAAATTTGGTATTTGAGAAGGTTTGGAGGAGCCTACAGCTCCTGCATTATTGAGCGAATCTCCCTCTAACTTCAGAAACATTGGCTCAGGTTTCTGGCCCAGATTCAGATCCTCTCAGAGGTTTTAAGCAGTGTTCATAAATGTGAGGGAGGTGGTTTGAAATGAGGCTTGTGAAAAGAAAAATAAAGAGGTGGAGAAGAAAGACCTGGTTCCAGCCTCTTTTTAAAAGTCAGTGTTTAAATGTATCAGATATTTACTGGAAAATAGATGGGGTTTTTGGAGCAGGTTTTACACATAATTCCACATATGAAATTATGCTATATTCTGGTCCTTGTGAGCATTCCAACAGTGACACTTATACTTCATTGAAAATTGAGCTTTGTGGGATACAGCACAGTACAGAAGGTGAGGAGAAGGCAGAGCCAATGCACAAATCTCAAGTGAGCCTCCTAGCTTTTTCACTATAATACATAATTCTGAAAAGAACGGCAAGCATATAAGAGCATGCTTCAGTGTTTCACTAGCATTATTTTAGAATTTGCTGTCATCCTAATAATGGGTAAAATTACTTTGGTAAAAGATCTGAATATTCTTGTAATTCTTTAGGTGGTGAATGATGTTGCATGCAGCTGGTGGCCAGTCACTGGTGGTGTCCCCCAGTGATCAGTGCTGGGCCCAATCCTGATTAACATCTTTATTGACAATCTAGATGAGGGGATTGAGTCTACCGTTAACAAATTTGCAGATGACACCAAGTTGGGTGTAAGATTTTTATTCTTGACACTTTCTTTATTCAGTTTTAGTAAGTCAATATCTTTTTTCAGCTGGTCATTAAACTTTTTTTCCATTACCACTGATGCATTTTCAAAACATATATTTGCTACTTGTTTCTCTTGGGATTAATTTCCTGTAAGCTTTCATAAAACCATCCTGATTTCTCCTTTAAAAAATCCTCTTTAAAACCCTTCCCTTTTTGGAATAGAAGATATCTGAAAATTATTACCTCAGTCCAAGTTCATGCTATGCCTACTTGGACATTGGCCAGGCCAGCCAGCACTTCCTTACTGTTTTCCTGCTTGTCTTTTCATATCAGATGAATGTCTCTTGTCCCCTTCCAAGACCTTTTACACACACACACACACACACACACACACACACACACACACACACACGCAAATGTGCACTCCAATTACAATCACTGTAGCAGAACAATCACTGTTAGAGAACATATTTACTCTGTTTCCAGAACACTTAGCCTGGTCTCTAGCCATGGGCCGCCATTCATCTCCAGGAATAGCAATAGTCAGGTCAAAAGAATCTCAGTTCTTGTGCTTTTCTATTAGACCATGTTGTAAGAGAGATGAGAGGCAAAACTAGACCATCCCTTAAAGGTCCCACTAAAAATATGATTATTAAGTAATAGCACTAATTACATGGTCTCGTTCTAAAGAATGGCATTGCTATAGTGCACTTCCAGTAATCACAGGCTTGAAAGCCTTTTTTCCTTTAAGCCTAAATGCAAGTTTTGATTGCTGGATAGATCTGTGCCATACAAAAGTTTTGTAAACAAGCAATTTTCTGAAGCAGTTGTGAAATTCTCTATGGAGCTTCCTGGCTCAAACTATACACTAACTGGAGAAAGAGATATCACATCTTATGACATAGTTCTTATGGTGAAGCACATTTTCTGAGAGGAGTCAGGCTTGGTTTTGCCTCTGTAAAGAAATTGGATATGTTATATGCAGGTTTACCCCAGGATCTTCTTTGACTTGCGTGGCTTTAGACATCTTATACCACCTATCAGAAAGACAAAGTGAGACTTAGAGATTCTGTATGTGCTGTAAGGCCATATGTACAGCTGCATGTAAAACTGTATGTGTATCTAAGGATTCTTCTTCCTGGAATACTGAAAAATCTAGAGGGGATAAAACCGTGAAGATTTGTAGCACAGCATAACGTGTACGCATATCTTATGGCAACAGGATAAGGATGCAAGGAGTGCATAATATTTAACTAATTACAAGATCATAAATTGTGCATACTCATTTGAGGAAGGATGTTTCAATTTAGACACAAAAGTGACTATGGTCATCTCCTTTGTGACAATAGGACTTTCTAGACCAATGCTTAATTTTTGCAACATATTAATCCTGTTGCTTCATCCTAGGTGACCTTTTGTCCTGTAGTATGAATTTGAAGCTTTAGTACACATTATTGAAATAAAATTATCTAGAGAAAACCAATATGCCTAGGGAAGAGGGATGTTTGTTTTAAAAACAGGTAGAGATGTTAAAGTTTATCTTAAGTGAACAACATTCTTGATTTTCTTTCCCTATAAAATTGAATTTCCTCATGGATGTAAGAGATTTTTGCATTTACACTAAATTGTAAAACACAGCATCAGTTGAATGTCTTCTTTCATCCAGATGCCACACATTAAAACTTGAAAGGTTTTTCTGTAACAAAATTAGGACGCACAGTGGGAATCACTTCAAAGTCATAAATCTGTTTATAAGTTGGAATATTAAAAATATATAATCATGTCATGTCAGTTATATAAAATAAAAAAATCCAACAGATATTACCTTTATTGATGGTAGGAGTGGTAATGGCAAAAAGATTTTTTTTTAAATTTGGTGCCTCAGGGAAATACTTTTCATAGTTTCTATTAAATACTGCCTAGTTTTAGTTATCTGTCCTTGATTCCAAGATTAATAGGTTTGCCAGCCTTTCAATAGTATGTTCTGAAAAGGTGAAGAGACCAAGACAATCAGTAGTACCTTCTCCTTAATTCTTTTTGTCACTGAATATTCAGAAACTGATACAGACTTAGTCAACTGGCAATAGAATGAGTCAAATACATTTATTTCAAGTATTAGAGTGGTATTTGATAATCCATCTTTTACTTAAATTAAAGCTAGGTGTCTAAACTTCTGCCCATCAAATGCATATCAATATCTCTATTTTCTAAAATGAAAACAATAATACCAGCAAGCATTTTTATTGGTCTAAATGCAGTAAATGCAAGTCTCCCTTTAATGTGACTCAGAATACATACTTCAGTTACAATTGGACTTCCAAACTCAGATTCAATAAGAGTCTATGTAGTGATTTTCTAGTTTTTATTCAGGACCTGGGCCTATGACATCAGAGGTTGGATTTGCAAGCTTGAGCATTTTTGGCTCAATTGTCTTCTACCAGTAGGTGTCTTGCAGTTCAAAAAGCTATACCAGGACTCTTGCGCTTTGATCATAAACACCTCAGCACAGAAAGGGAGCAAAGTAGAATGTGCTTTGATTAGAATATGTTCCAAAAGAAGAAATATTTTAAAAGCTGAAATTCTGCAAGTGTTATTTTGCCATAAGCTCTTGTATGGAAAACTAATCAAAAGGATCTTGGAATATAGCATGCTTTCATGCTGGTCCCAAGGAAAAGGGATCAGATTAATTACAAAGATTTACTAGGCAGTGGAATGCCTGCAGAGCATAGTGAAACGCTGCACACAGACAGCAAACAGCCCTTCAGTGAGCCAGCTCAGAGACTGGATATGTACTCTCCACTCAGGCAAAAGCACTGCTCTGTGCAGAGCAGTGGTGCTCCAGACATGAGCTGATTCCAGAAGTTAAGATTTCTCAGGCACAGGGGAAGGTGTCACTGTGCTTGGAACTGGCTGAAAACCCACTGAACCATTCTTCTGACTGAAATGTGTTTCATTTCAATTGAACATTTTTAATGTGTGAATATTTTGGTTTTGTAAAAGAGAAAATAATGTAATAAATGTTAAAATTATTTTTTGCTGTTGCTCATTTAGTCATTTCCTGCCTGTATTGGTCTGAAATTTTGCTCAGTAAACAAAAAATATTTAATCATAGTGGTTTACATTTTCTTTTTACTTTATAGTTTCTGGATTTTGACCTATTAATTCTCTGATGGTTATGATGCTTAAAAGACAGGCTACCTGAACAGAGGCCAAGACAAAATAGGAGTACAAAAGCAGACAATTTATTCAAGGTCTGCAAAGGCCTTGAAGATACATACGGGCAAGCAAAGTCCCCCGTTGGGGACGACACCCAAATTGGATGCTGGTTTACGAGCCCTTCACCTTTTATAAGTTCTGTCCCATCAGCATATTGGCCTTTAATTCTCCAATTGCACCCTCAGGTGATGATATTAACCACCCCTGGCCTGCTCCCCACATCTCACAGTTGTTTACATATTTTCGGGGCCTAGGGCAATGAATAAGTCCTTGAATCTCTATTCAGAGAGCCTTGTTTGGCCAAAGGTGCTGGGAACAGAGGATTTTAGCACTTTGTAAGAAGCACAGAACTACACCAAGTTACAGATATATGAAGAGTAGAAAACTAGAAATTAATAAGGCATCAGTTAGCTCTCTGAATGGGATCAGTTTGCACAGTGTAGTGTGGAAGATACAGTGTGGGAAGATACCCTAGTTCACAGAAAACAAGGAATATAACTCCAAAATTTAAATTCTATGAGTCCATAAGATTTAACATTCATTAACATGTCTTTGATTTTTAGAACAAAAAGACTTTTTAGACTTTTGAAAATTTGACCTTTCAAAATTTTTCATTGTGTACAAAATGTCACTTATCCCAATATAAGAACACATCCTGAAATGTTTTGCATGTCCAGTGGATTAAAAATTTGAATTCATTCTCTCTCATTTGACATATAGGATTAGAAATAATTCAAGCATTTCCCACTGTACTTCTAAACACTTTTGCTTAAAAGTTTTAAAATGTCACAAGAAATGTCACATTTGTATTATCTTTACTGAAAACTGAGCATAAGAACACCAAGGTACAACAATTTAGGTTTCATTACATGTTCCAATACTGTTAGTCATGAAAATACTTTTTTCACAGATGATATATAAAGCTGCCAGGACAATTCAATAAAGAAATTTGAAAGTATCTGGTCAATAGAGTAAGTCCCCTGCTAAAGCATGATGGATGTTATTTATCCACAAAATGCAAGGATGTATGAAATTTCTGTCATAAAAATCAACCTGGAGTGACTTAAACTAAAAGTATCTTTCCTTAGTATATCCAAATCATCATAATCAGTTTCACAAGTCTCCTGAAATGTAATTGTTGATGACATATCTTATTTTTGTGGAAAATTATGCTGCTTAAGGACAATTTATTTCTAGATGTGAAGTGCACTACTGCAAAAGCACCGGTGGTGCAGCCACCGTCTCTGTAATTATTCACGAGGTGATCTGGATGTGCATAAGCAAGCATTAAAGACCACTGTATCATTGTGTAAATGCCTCCTTTACAAAAATTGATTTAGATAATGCAGAGCCTCCAGCTTATATGGAGCACTAACACATGTCTCCCTATATATTGTAATATATACTTAGAAAGGCATACCATTTATTGGAACATCAAATATAACAGTTCCCATTTTTATGGACTGCAACTAAAGCCTTTTCCAACCTGCTTCCTCACAATTCTAATTTCCTTCCTAGAATTTATTTTTTAAAGAATTTGAAAAGAGCAAAAAAAGATTATGTGACTTCTGCTGGTCTTGGGAACCAAGGACTGTGTGTTGATCTGTACTACATTTGACTTGGAAGTTACAACACAGATATACAGAATGGCAAAAACATCTGTGTTTCATTCAACATCTTGCAATGACCTCTTCTGAGCAAGTCAGGCTTTAAAAGGGACAATAACAGGAAATACTGACACTTTTCTGATAATGTCCTAGCCTATGGTGATGTGTGACTCATGATTTCTCTTAGCAAGATGTAGTAATTGGGGTTTAATAACCTTTGATTAGTTTATCTTTCATAAGATTTGCCTCATCGATTTTTGGACCTAAATCAAACCTTCAATTATAACATTGCATACAGAGTATTTGCCTTGAAGCTGGATGACAACTTTTAAGAATACCTTAACTTTTGTATTGGTAATTGTTAATCTGTATATAAATATGTGTTTATATTTATTTAGGATGTTCTCTTCCCTCCACTACAGGTTGCTTTAATTATAAGCCTGCCCATTAATGTACAAATCATTTCTAAGCCTGCCTGATCCCACATTTTTTTTTGCACTTCCTCTCTATGGGCCCCTCCCTATGTGTTCAGAGAACAGAGTAATAGTATTCTATGACTACTCAGAGTACCTTTAGTACTTCCTCAGTTATATTATTGTCATTCTCTCTACTGCCCTCAATCTCCACAGAAAATCTGCTAATAAAGACTTTATTTTCACCCACGAAAAATCGCTGCTGAGGACCATGGTACTCTTTTTCCTTAGTCTATTCATTCAAAGAAAATAGTTGCTTACTATATACAGAATGCTAATAAATCCCATCTCATTGCACAACCACCTTCTCTTGTTCTGGAAAATGTTTTTTACCACTCTTGAAGGCATTATCATCAGTTGTTAGTGGAAAGCAAATGATGCATTAAGACATTGCCAGAAACAATTGTAAGGAAAACAAGACTGAACTACTTCCATTTCTTTGATCAGCAGCAAAAGTAAATAAGAAACTACAGACTTGTGTTGCTAAAAACACCATCTTCTGAAAATGTGGAAACTCAGAACTAGGAACATCAATTGCTGTAAACTTCCCATAGAATATGTGATAGACAACAGCATGCTCTGTCTTCTTTCTTTATATCTGATTTAAATCTACCCTCCTTCAGTTTAAGCCATTGCCTCTTGTCCTGTCACTGCATGCCTTGGTAAAAAGTCGTTCTCCGTCTTTCTTCTAAGCTCCTTTTACACAGTAAAAGACCATAAGGTCTCCCCAGATCCTTCTCTTCTTCGGGCTGAGCAACCTCCACACTCTTGGCCTTTCTTTTCGGGAGAAGCGCTCCTCTGACCTGCTCTAACAGGGTTGCATCCTCCTAATGTTGTGGGCCCCAAAAGTGGATGCAGCACTCCAGGTAGGGTCTCAAAAGAGAGCAGCAGAGGGACAGAACCACCTCCATCGGTCTGTTCTTTATACGCAGCCCAGCATACTACTGGCTTTCTGGACTGCAAACACATTGCTAGTTCCTGTCCAGTTTTTTGTCCATCCAATATTCCCAAGTTCTTCTCTGCAGGGCTTCTCTCAATCGCTTCATACCCCAGTCTCTAATAGTATTGGGAATTGCCTTAATCCAGGGGCAGGACCTTACACTTGGCCTTGTTGAATGTCATGAGATTAAACAGAAAGCAAATCCTAGATGTGCAAGTACAGTGAGGTAGCCTGAACAAAGTGCTTGGTTACCACCTTTGTTAATAAAAGCTTCTGCAGTAAAGCTTTAACAAAAAAAGTCAGAACCAGATAATCAGAACTTTGGGTAAATGCTTCTTATGTAAATTATTTACATAAAATATTTAATAGATGTTAACAGCAGCTCTAATAAGACCAAGAGGTATAATTAAACCACTCAGGCTTGGCAGAAAGTAGTCAGCCAGCTGTTAAAAAAAAATAAAATAAGCCTCTCACAGGAAAATGAAAAGAATACCTGCAGTTATATGCAGCCACGTTAAGGATGAAAAAAGATTGTGGAGAACTTAGAAGAGTCATCAGCCATCAGTCCCAGAATCTTGCAGCTTCTAGCAAGTTTTGTCTTCAGAATGGATGGAGATCCTTCAGCAGATGACATTTCCTGAAGTGTCTCAGGGAGGCTATTTCAAAAATACTGCAAAGGCATCTGCTTGTTGCATTTAAAAAAGACCTATATTTTATATTTATTTTGCTTGTAATCCTTCACCTCTGATGTTGTATCTAAAGACTTCTCTTGCAAAATAAATCCTTTTTGTTTTACTATTAAGTTTGTCTGATGTGATGAATCACTGTGAATCAGCACCGGGTGATTCAGAGGCTATGCCCTGTACAGCTGCAGGAAATTGTAATCAAAGAAGCCAGCTTGATTGGACCTTGCAGAGATGTACCCATGTACATATATGAAGATCCAAAAGGTAGATGGTTATTAATTAGGTAATGACTCTCAAAGTTTTAGGGCTGTTTGGGGGGTGGGGGGGAGGAACTTCTTGGGTTTCTTTTAACATTTTGTGGCAGGGAGTTTTATCTTTGCCTCCTTGCTGAGGTGGGTTATTGGTTTTTTGTTGCTGTTTGTTGGTTGTTTTTTTTTTTTTTATTAACTTGGGAGGGAGGGTAGCTCAGGATGAATCACAGTAATGTAAACTTCAGTGATCAGAATAAATGGGTTTGATATTTACATGAAGTGGCATGTTATGGCTAGGTAACCAAGTAGGAAAAACAGGCAGGCAAAACTGAGAATAAGCACTCTTGGGGCGTAAAGTGTCAAGTTTGAATTAGAATCTTCTTCTTCTGAGCACACTCCATTGATACTGGTAGAAAAAATGTGAGACACTAATGGTGCTAAATTCAACAGAGCAGTTGAGGTGAGGGTGTTTTGCATAAAGTCTGAATAACATGTATTTCTCTTGTACACAAAACTGTTTGTATGTCCTTGAAAAAACATTTAATGTTTGCTTAAATCAGCTGAGTGAGAAGGGCCAAGACCAAGGGTCAAAGGCAAACCCAGTGACTACTACAGACCTGTTTGCTGTGACTGGTACAGGTGATACTTTCTGACTCTGTTAGCTGAAGGATGTGACACTCCTGTGTTACCTCTCCACTAAGCTTCCAATAGATCATTACTCATAAATAAGCCTTTTAGGCTGATTTTGAAGGGAATCCAAGGTAGTCCCACAGATAATTTCTTGAATGTGCTATGTCTAGGCTTCAGAGGGAAATAGGTATAAGAATCCCCCCACAACTGATTAACTCAGCAGAACTAACATCCTTCTGCTTCTATTTCTTTTTGTTGACACTACAAAAAAGTGTAGATGGATGCTGTGTAAGATGTTTCGTCTGCTCAGATTCAAGAATCCCATTGCAACAAGCCAATCCACAAAGTGTTTATTATAGCGTGCTCATGCACCCTCTGCAACAGCATTCATGAGTCTTGCTTTTTTAATCCATGCATGGTATTATTCCTGTGTGTAAATGTTTCTTATCAAATCCAGATGTTGCACAATCTCCTTTCATAAACTTGCCAAGACATCTGATGCTAGAGCTGTGATGGCATCCATCCTCAGTGCACAAACACATCAATACCTTGTTCTCCTAATCACATCTAGTTAAGCACCTTTTCAACTCACATTCATACCAAACCAACTTCTACAAAGCAGTAACTTTGAGATCCCCTTTCTCTTTGCTATCGACCTTGCTGCAGCACATCAAACATATATGGCTTGGCAATGGGGAATGACTTGGGCAGACAGAAATTAGGCTGGTAAGGGTGGGTAGTCCTGACACAAAGTTTCAGCAGTGTAAAGCCTGGGGGTGCCCTGTGTACCCTGGTAGCATGTCCTTTGTGTGCTGTGGGAAGAATGATCAAGTACAGTGACTTGAAGTCAGATTTTAGACAGCTGTTCAAAGAGAATGTTCTCACGGCTCTGGTGTTTTACCTCCTTGGAATCAGTGAAGTTAGAACACTGCTGGATTTACTCATGGTGACTTGAATCTTGAAGTGTTTAAGAATATTTCTCTTAAGTAGTAAATTCATTTAATAAATAATAGCGACAAACCAGCTACACTTTCCTCAGTACAAAGCAGATATTTATGCCCTCTTTAATAAATGTTACATCACTGGTGAACAGCAAAAAATAAAAGTTCCTATGAAAAACAAAATAGTGTTTTTCCTTTTTTATATGAAACTCTAATACTGCATTTCTGGCACAATAAGATGCTGTTCAAAGAAAATTAACTGCACTTCCTGTATCACTTTGTCGCTCAGAAATCTGCCCTTGAGCAAGAGCTTTTTTTTTTCCAATTCTTTAGTCTAAATGGAATCCAGAACAACCAGCAAAGAACAGGCAATACTGTTCTGCAGGAATGTAACATAGTTAGTTTCTCATCTCTGCTGGAACTCCTTACTAAACTTCAAACTCCAGTTTTCACATTATCCAGATTTTTTTCTTCTTTAATATTTTTACTGCCTTTTCCATTGAACTCTCTCTTGCTGAGATGTTAGATCATTCCTTCACTGAGAGTCTCTGGTTAATGCTTCTGTTTATCTTTCTGTCCATCAAGCTATACATTTGTGGTTATGCAATATATAGAAACATGCCAAAGAGTTTTCAGCTTGAGTTCTTATGTAATATATTGCATTTGTACATTTTATGTGGTTTTTATTACCTTAAGACAGCATGAAGCAAATGAGTGGTTACAGGTAGAACTTTTAGTCTGATGAACTATAGACTATCACTTCTTTCTGAAGATCTTTTGTCCCTAGTCATCTTGAAGAAATGCTTGGATGCCTTTTTATTTGCAGGTGTTGACAGTGGGACAGCTGTTTACATACCTGCTATGGTTTATATTTTCTGTTTAGTACACAGATACTTCTAGAAAGTACATGAATGAGAAGAAAGCAAAGCCACAGAAAAGTGAGCTTAATACTATTTTATACCCTAACCTCACATGGATACCCTCAGGAGTAAAAATATCATTCCTCTGTGTAATCTGTGTAATTGCACACCTTCCATCAGACGAAATATAGAGGCAAAGTGATTAACTCATATTTTATATTATATTGCATGTTTTACAAAGATCAGTTATTAAATAACCTTCTGAAATACATCTCTTAGTGTGAAAACAGATATTGTTTTATTTATTTAGCATCTGTTGGCCTGTGAACTAAGACCTGTACAAGTCCTTATTCTCAAACTACATTTGCCCTTATGAAATTACTGTAAGTCTGACAACACTAAAGGAAAAGAATTGCACATGTGATTATTTATTCTCTTAATTTAGAACATGTATATCAGCAGAATAATGTAAATTTTACATAATTCTTAATAATGATATAAGAACCAGATTTAGGCAAGTCAATAAAATGTAAATGTTTATTAAATAGTGTAAATCAGTAATAAAAATGTGCAAGTCTCAGGATTTCAGCTAAAAAAACTGAGAAATTGAACAAGTTCAAATGTCTGTCTACAGGGTATAATTTCATTACTTGCAGACTTTTATAAACTCAACCTCTTGCAAAAAAACTAGAGTTAATTGGAAAGTAGAGATGGAGCAGGTTCCCCGTAAGCATATTTTGCTCTTTCCTCTACAATTTTTAAAGGGGTTTTTTTGTTTGTTTGGGTTGGGTTTGGGGGGTTTTTTGTTGTTTTTTGGGGTTTTTTGGTCAAACCTAAAAACCCAAACACTGATTTTTCTTCATTAGGAAACTGAAATAGAAAATTGTGGATATGTTGGCTAAAGTCAGCATTTTTGCCAAAATCATGTGTTGGTCAAAAGAGTTTTTGAGGAAATTATATGCTCTTTTCACTTAATTAAAAATTAATTCATCTATTGAAAAAATATTGATAGAAAATATTTCTTAGCACCAATAATAAGCCAAATACTGTGTGATTTAGGCTGTCCATCCAAAGGAGCTACCACTTATTCATCTTTCTGCCATCGAACATAGTTTTAAAAGGATTTAATGACAGTGGTGGCCAGGACAATAAATTTTCATACTCTGCAATTATATTCTGAATTTTTAAAGAGCCTTTGACCCCCTTTCCCCTTATTTCTTCACAGCTGAAACACTTTGGGGGAAATACGGGTTCAAAAAGAAGGGGAGGAAAAAAACCAAGTTATTATATTGAAATTTTTGATTGCACACAAACACCAATTTCATGTTTCATTTTGTTTAAAAGTAAATACTATAAGTAAATACTTTATCTTCAAAAACAAAGAGATTTCTCAAGTTTTAGGTTATGTAGTTATCTGAAGTCCACAGAAGAAGTCTGCATTGGCTGAAGCCTGTACTTTGCAGCTATAAAAGATGTAATGATTTAATTTAGTTCTTTCTTAAATAAGAATTTAAAAGCCACCAGTAACCCAGTTTATGAAAGTACAAATATTAAATCCTACCATTAAAAAAACCAACAACCTTTCCTGTTTTGACCTTGAGAAACATTTCACTGTGTGGTCTGGACAGGTACTTCTGATCAAATTATAATGATGCGTCAGATTTCATCTCTGCCTTGTGTTGTGAATAGGGAAGGCAATTAATGTGGAATCAATTTGGGAGTCATCCTGTATAAAGCAATGTACTTTATTATTACAGGAGGCTGCAAAAGATAGGGAGTAATGTAATGATTTGTTACCAACATACGTTTTTCCACTCTTCCTCATGGCATGAAGACTGGATAAATCATGTTTCCATACCTAAGCAATATAACTTTAATGTTTACTGTAGTTTTGGGAACACCTGTGCACCAACATCGTCATGCCAATAAAGATGAAAGATCAAAATGCTTAAATAATTCACCTGTTTTACATCAGACAGAGACAGATTCTGACAATACAAAACAAGCTAAAATACACAGAATATAGAGGCAAACAGGAATTTCCTGTGAAAGTCACTGAATACTCCAGATGTCATTGTGTAATTATAATCTGAAAAAGAACAGGGATCACTTTAACGTCCTGTAAAATAAATTGGAATCTTTCCTTTGAACATTTCACTCTGTCCCATGCTGCACAATGTGTATTCACCATTGCATTGCCAGGTTCAGTTTTAAAAGCCGTATCCTTTTCAAATGGTGTGAAACTGAAATGTTAAAGTAAATATAGTATTGTGTTATGTGCAGAAGAAAAGCTTATTAGACTTCAGAAAGAGTTAATAAAATTCAATCTTGAAACAGAAAATAGATTTGCAAAACAGAAATGTGAGATAAGACTTTTGTCTCAATCAAAAGGACTTTTCAAAAAAGTGTGAAATGTAACAGGGAACAAGGTTACATTTTTGTCTCATTTTTAACTGCTTGGGAAAAAGAGTACTAGAGCCAAAATGTTGCCTTTAATGTTATTTTCAATATTCCATCATGATTTTTATCAGTCATCCCCCTTTTTAACAAGGCCTTTTTTCTCTTTCCATGTTGGGGCCAATCTTACAACAGAGCAAAACAGATCTTCATTTCCTCTTTCATTTTTAACAAAGTCAAATGGTGAGAAGAAACATACCACTCTGAGACTGATATGTTCCCAACCTGTCTTTTCTCTTTTGTAAAATGAGATGTCAATAAAACCCTAAATAATTTCAAAGTGTTAGTTACAGAAAATCAAGCTATCTTAGGTGCTGAACATAATAGGAAAATCACAAGCCATGTTTTAAAAATCATCGGTTTTCAACTGGTTTTATGAGGACTAGGCTAGGAAGGTGAAAATAAAACAAAGTATGATTGAAAAAAAAAGAAAAATATTTGAAGGAATACTTCTTTAGTATGGGGGGAAAAGCTACAACAATAAAAACCATGGCTTTTTAATAAGTGTGGGGGAGGTACTTGCAAGTACTTGAAAAGAATCAGAAAATGAGAAATCACAGGGCGAAAAAAGTTTAAAAGGTGAAAATAATGAAATGTAAATAAATGAAACATAAATCAGAACCAGACTGGCTAGAATAAATTGAGCAGAATTTACAAGGGAAGAAAGAAATAAAAAGAAGCAGATTTACTTCAGAACTAAACGCCCTTCAAAGAAATCCAAAATGTATAAGAAAGTTGACCTATGTGAAATGATGTGCAGTTAAAACTGGAAACATAATTAAAAGTAAAGTGGTTGGAAATATTATTATGAACAAAAACCTGAATACTTAAAAACTGAGAAGTAAAGAATAAAAATTAATACTGCTGACTGAAATATAAAACTCAAAGTAAATAAAATAGAATTTAATTCAGTGTGCAAAAATAATACAACACAAAAATCTGCAAGACTTGAGTTTGTTCATTTTTAAAACACACCCCAATGGAAGAGACTTGAACTTCATTATAAATATACAAATCAAAATGGGAAGCCATTCTTTTCCACAGGCAAAACCAAAAGCTGTCACTTTTAATTTGCAGCACAGTTAAGTTTTGTGTTTTTTCTTACAGTTTCTCAACATAGAAGTCGAAAACACACTAAAAACACAGAGCACTTATTTTAATTTTACTGACATTACATTGGCAAATACATATCCTGAAATAAGCTAAGATAATATTCCTTATTCCCTGATAATGGGTAATAGCAGGGCTGATATCTTTGACTCTCTTGACTGACAAGTGGCTATTACTGGACACAGAAGCTTGTTCATCCAAAAGCTGATTTCTTTGCATGCATTTTATACCAAAGGACAAAATTAATATTTTGTTCAATGAGAGGAAGGATAAGTGATAAAAATCAAGTTGGTATCAACTTTCCTGAATTCCTGTGAAAGTTGCTATCAAATTTCCTTAACTGACCACATAGTCAGGATCAAGTACATCTTTGTTTTATGTACTGTTGTACACTACTTAATGTAGGAACTTGTTCTTTTTCTGTATTCACGCTGAGCTCTGAAGATTGCATATCTTTCCAAAGGTTCCTGTAGAGAAAGTGTAGGCATTTAACTCATCAGAGACTTAAAGGTAATCTGGTATCTGGGTCTTAAATGACCTTTCTTTTCATTTAAGCTCTCTACTAACTTCAATTTGAAATCTGTGAAAAATAAGAAACTTCAGTGTGAGTCTGGTGAAATGAGGCTGCCAGAGTATGTTTCAGATATCTATACTTATTCTGGTTTTAAATATCTAAATTTGCTAATAAGTTTTTATTCATAGTATTGCCTTGAATTTACTGCCTATATTAAGTATCTCTACAATAAGTAGTTCTACTTCTTGTTCCAGTGTAATTTTCAGGTTATAGTATATGGATCAGAACTAAGGAAAATCAACACTTCTGAAGTTAAAATACCATGTCACCTTCATTTTCTTTAAAAACCCTTTAAGAATACAGCATGAAGTTATTTTGATCCACATTTACAGTAAGTATGCATGTGAGAAGGAGACTTTCAAGACATAAAAACTTATTAATGAGTATTATATTTCCTAAAATTGGAATAATAATGTACCATTCTCTTTTTGCATAGAGTATTTTATTTCAAAGTATTACCTTTGGGTATGATTATAGAATCAACCCCACCAGTTTTAAAGTTGCTTTTAAAACTCGTCTTGATGGCAATAACAGTGATTCCTTTGAAAACTCTGAAATGTATGGAACAAACAGCTATTTGAAAAGATATCTTTAAAAGGGAAAGATTCCCTAATCCAATATGGAACAGAGAATATCTACTCTCCATACTATAGAAATATTTTCTAAATTCACATAAACAAATCGGAAATGAAACTGTTCTTTATGATTGTATCCTTAAATGTATAATAGCATATTCAAGGCTGGCATTGAGCAGCAGAATTACAGAAGTGAACGTTGCCTGATGATTTGGCTGATGCTTTTGTACTTCTTTCCTATTCTCTGCAGGTCAGCTGGCACAAGGACTCATGATGAAGAAAAATGGTACTGTCTCATTTCGTTGAAAAAGATAAATGTCAAGGACACCCTACATTGGTATTGCAAATCCTTCATGATTCACAGCCTGACATATAGGGTCACAGGCCTGTCAAAGCAATGGGAGCATTGACACAGTAACAGGTTAAGAGAAGATGATTTTTACAATGAGGGAAAGGAAGGATGGACAACTGTTAGTTTAGCCAAAGGCTATACTGCTGCAGATTCTTGGACAAAATCCTACAAAATATATTCCACAAGATAAGAGCTTAGGTGTCAGAATCATTAAACCTTTTCTTGGTTTCTTTTTGCCATACTCCTATTATTTCGACGGTGCCAGCGCTGTTGGGTTTTGACCAATTCATACAATTCTGTGTTGCTAAGTAAGACCCTTCATTGGAAAAGGAAGGGAGTGTTTACTATGGACATTATGCAGCCTCCTCTGCCTCCAGCACAGTTTCTGAAAATGAACTTTTCCTGAGGAGAGGAGGGGAGGGGGAAAAAAAAGGAAATAAACATTCTTTGCTTTTCTGTCTATTCTAGCTGGACCAGAGAGGATGTTTGTAGTTTCAAACAATTAATGAGTCTCCCAGTAAGAATATGTCCCTACACTTCAGCATAAATTTCAATATTGTGTTTTGTTATCCACAGTAAGTTAAATTGTCTGCATCAAATGTTATTATGTTGTATGAAAAACTGTCTGAAGAAACATTATCAAAGTTTTATGAGAAAAGGTATTAAAGTTCCAGAAAGAAGATTAGCTGCTTCATGCCACAAAACAGATGTGTGATTTGGAAGTTTTAAATACAGTTATTAGTTACCTAGGGAAAAGAAGCAGATATGAATACAATGTGCATTTGTAATTAAGCTGAGGACAGTTAAAGAATAAGAATAAAGTATACAAAGGAATCTAGTCAATATGTATGTGGTTAATGATTTTTAGTATGTTTACTGAGAGAAAGCATGAAATTGTTCTTCATTTAATTTGTAGATTACACAAAAGGAGTAAGAGTATTTGTATTCAATTCATGTGGCAGGGATTGGCAGCAGGGGAGCTGCTGGGGTGGCTTCCATGAGATCAGATCAGCTTAACCCACGGCAGTCTTTTCTGGTGTCACAGGTGGGCTCCGGAGGAATTTGAGAAAAGGACAATAACCAAGAGAGGTAATGGGCAAATCATGACCTGAATGTTACCAGAAAGAGGAATATTTGTGAGGAATGTTTTGCAGTTGTAACATGCTGTAGGGACAAAGGGTGTGGTGTTCACATGCTGTCCACTGGTGTTGGTGCAGTCATGATATCAGTTTGACTTTGGTGGACAATTCTGTTTGTCAATGCATGTGAGGTTTGTGTAGACTGTGTGATGAATGCATATTCTAATGATAATTTTCAAATATGTGTTTCATGGAGGTGAGGGGTGGATGTCTGGGGGGCAGATGAGCCAGTGCAGGCAGAATAGATGTAACCTGAAGGAAGCTGCAGCCTGTAGGGGACCCACACCAGAGCAGCTCTGGAAGAGCTGTAGCCCATGGGAAGGACCTGTGCTGAAGAAGTTCATGAAGGATTGTATCCCATGGGAGGGACCCCCCAATGGAGCAGGAGGAGGAAGGAGAAGCAAACCTGAAGAATTATGAACTGACTGCAACCCCATTCCCCAACACCCTGCCCCACTCAGGGGTGGCAGGGCAGAGGTAGAGGAGTCAGGAGAATTAGAGCCTTGGAAGAAGTGCAAGTGGTGAGAAGGTGAGTTTAGTTTTCGTTTTGTTTCTCTCTATCCTACTCTGTTTTTAATTGAAAATAAACTAAATTAGTCTTCCTCAATTTTTATCTCTTTTGCTTGCGACAGGAATTGGTGACAGATCTCACTCACTCAACCCATGAGCTTTTCATCTTATACTGTTCCCTTGTCCTGCCAAGGAGCAGAAGAGACAAAGTGTCTGGGTGGTCACCTGAGAGCCAGCCAAGGTCAACGCACTGCAGTACTGAACAATGAAAGGGTAGTCTCTTAGCAGTATCCATGTTCTGTGCAAAGTTTGTGCAGTTACAAACAAATTCAATAAGCTACACAAAGTGGAGGGCAATTTTTAAAAAGTAGTAACAAGAAAAAGGAACTGAGACAATCAGCTGAAGGATAATTGGTTGAATTGCTTTCTGGTAAGCGCAATTTTTGGGAATGTCATGGTGAATTTCTTATGTGTAACTACAGCATAAGGATTGGAAGGTGCAAGTGTAGATACTATGATTTCCTACTGCCTTTCTCTGCATGGCATTTCTGAAATAATTTTTTGATGATGATGTCCACAGCTGGTGTTTATTCAAGAGAAGAATAAGGCAATTGCATTTCTTTCTGTAAGTATGGAATAAAGGTAAAGGTAAGTGTGGAATAAATTTCTTAAAGTATGGACATCTTTAACAGGCAGAAATTTCACAGTATGCAGTGGCTGGAGGCTTATATAAGAAAAATTCAGGCAAATATTGAGGAATACATTTTTAACACACAGTCGCTAGCCTTCGTAATAGTTTTTCTAGTGAAGCATTGAATTTTATATCATCTTCAGTCTTTAAATAAAGGCTAGATCATTTTTCTAAAAAATCTCTAGCTTGGAAGTTGCAGAGTGGATACATCACTTACTGGTTTAGAGTCTACGGCTCCTACAAGCAGGTCAAACGACGATGATTCCTTGTAGAGTTAAAATCTGCGTTACTTCTTAAGAGGGATATTAAACGTGAGTGATAGGTTGGAAAGGCAATTGCCAAGAACAACAAGGAAAGTTAGGCACAAATTTAGTGAAGTGCTTGTAGAGCTGAAAAAGGCAAACAAAGACTTGTTTTATAAACATAAAAGTCTGCATCCAAAAAATGTGTGGATTCAATGCATGACTAGTAATTTCCTTTTAAGGCATCTTACTATGGGTTTTATCTTGTAAGACAAACTGGAAAATTTTGGAGAAAATCAACAGGTCTATAGGATAGAGTTTCTTTTTTATTGTAGATGTATTTAATTGTGTACGTTTAACGTCTGAATTGTAACATTTTTGTCAATAGGTACAAATGACAAGGAAAGCAAAGAAAACATGGTGCAGGATGTTCCATTCTGCATATTTGCCCCTACACAAACTTGGTTTAAAAGTAGAATCACTAGCATTTCATCACATCCAGATATTTGATGTTTTCTGTTTTCATAACTCAAGTGACATTTTCTGGAGAAACAGCTCTAGAATAGGGTGAAGCCAGATGCTTATCACAAATCATATTGCATATACAGCTCCAGATCATTTGTTATGTCTATAGCCGCATACCTCCGTTCAGGTGAAGCTTTCACTTATTTTTTTGAGGTGTTCTTGGAATGCTTGGAGAACTAGAAATTACTCATAAATGTATCCAGCTTGAAACAACTAGCATAGCATTGGCCTCTGAAGTTTTCGACAACAAGAAGCTGACTTTTATGCAGTTGCTGACTGCAGAAGAAAAAAACAGCAAAGATAAGGTACATACCATTAAACATGGAGCAAAGTTACAATTAAGCAAATAACTGAAACAGACTGTTATGGCTGACACCATGCACATGATTTTTTTGCTTTCCAGTCTGTGTGTTTTACCAGAGTAACCATATGCTTTTATTATATTCACAATAATGTTTTGCTCCAGAAAATAGGAGTGATTAATGATTGATTTGCCATTGCTCTATATTTTACCATGTGGTTCTTGCTATGCTTCAATTTACATGCAAGCTCTCTTGCCAACACCTTTGCTCTACATCCCTCCAATATCTCTTTTACGCAGTAAGAATAGCAAGGAAAATTGCCAAAGGAAGGCCAAACTTTTCATACAGCACCTGTGCACACTAGAGCTGCCCATCCCTAGTCTTTCAGAGGGCAGACCAAGTTGATCAGGATGGTCCCTTTTCTTTTAATGACAATGTGTCTCGTGGAGAAACAATGTTTGAAGTTTGACCTCCTGCACTTCCTTGTCTGACAAATAGAAAACAGAGTTTTTCAAAGTTCATAAGAGGGCTGTTCAGATTTTGGAGTCAGATATAGAGCAAGTTATTTGGTGTGAAGTCCATTTTCTGTTCTGGTTTGATTCTTTCCCCTGGCGTTAGCAGCCTACCTGGTCTAGCCAACTCTGTTCTCTCCTTTTCTGGATGGCATTCATAGGCAGCTCATTTTTCACTTCCACACTGGAACAGAGTTTTCCTGGAGCAGTTCTTCTTTCTCAGAATTGAGGATGACAGCTCAAATGTTCTTAGAGCCTTTGCTAAATGGATTTTGGATGGTCTCTCAAGAAGAGGCAGAGCTGGATACTGATCAGGATGTCTTGCTGTACTAAACTAAGATGCATGGGTGCAGCAACCTTAACCTTTTTTTCATTTTCTCCTTGACTGCAGGGAAAAGGTATTGTGCTAAACCACAGAAATGTAGACTCAAATACAGGCAGAGTTTGGAATAATTTTATTATAAGTATCCTTTGATTCTTTCTCTTCTTGTGGGGCTCACCAGTTCACTAACTAACTAACTAACTAACTCTTAACTAACCTGGCATGGTTAGTTAATCCCCATCCCTGAACGCCTGAGAATATAAGAATCGCTTTAAACAAGTAGAACTGATGTTTTCCTTGTGCTATAGGTGGAGTGGCAGCCACTGACGCATTCCAATATTATATCATGCTTCTAGACAGTGCCTTACCTTGTATAGCACATTCATCAAGCATAATCCTACATCATGAAATATTTTAGTATTCATATTATATATCAGCTGATTTCCACTATCTTTTACCCTTCAAAAAAATTAGAAATCTCGTACATACATGATTACCCAGGTTGCTGGGTGTTGACTATGCCTGAGTCACTGGAAGAAAGTATATCGCTACTCGTGAAATTTTAAAAGATACACCAGGGTTCCCATTGTGTGGTTTTATGGAAATATGATGCATTCAATTGCTGTGCTTCAAGTTATCTGTTATTTGGTTCCTGTTTCACAATGAGGATAAAGAGTACTTTCCAAGTACAAGAACAGCCAATTTTTATATCAAATAATTCAACTCCATCCACAAAAACAAAATGCTATTTCTATAGAAAAGTTGTAAAACAGATCACATGGCTGATTTAGGAAGATTGAGCTTTGCTCATAGTAAAATATGACTAGCTGGTAAGTGTGCATTTCTTTTCAGTAGCAGAGATAATGAAATTTCTTCCTGGCTTATACTTGTGGATTGAAACAAATAGGTGAACAATTCTCAAGGCAGGAGTGTTTTTCAGCTTTAGAAAGATGTCTCCCTTCATATTTTAAAATTAAATTTATTTTCTGTATAGGGAGAAAAGAAATTGAAGTTCTATAAAAAACCGGCTTATTCTGCATTTTGAGGGTTTTCTGTAGTCCCGTGTTACTAGACAGAATGAAAAACACCAGCACCACATGTAATTTTTCTCTGCTTATTTGGCTGGCAGTACTGTACATTTTCAGCAGCTACATGGCTACCCTGTGCTGTGTCTTTTTGTGTCCATGAGTTGTATGTTTCCAAAGCTCAGAAGTGTGATTCAAAGAAACTATGAAAATGTACAGGCAGCAGAAATGACAACCTACAATATCTTCTGTGGTTCACAATGGATCTGAGCCATGACTTTTGACTCCCCTTAATTTGTGTGGGTGGTCACTTGACAAGTTATCTGCAGGGATTTTACTAATACACTGATACTTTTATTTGAAGTCCAAGCCTATCAGTTAGAATGAAATCATGCTGAAGAACAAACACATTTTACGAGGACAGTGAAAACTTTCTTTGAAATTAAACTTAGCCTCATGAAATCCACTGCTCTGGCAAGCATCTCCAAGTGGATGACCTATCCATCACCAGCAGTTTCTGTAGTGGGTTAAGGAAAACTATCAACAAAACACCTCATTCCCATGAGCATCAGAACATCCCTGCTGCCAAAAATAGCCTCATTTTTATGACTCTATAACCTGCCAGCATCTAAATGTTGACTATTAGCCACAACACTATGGAGAAAACAACTGCTTTGATTTTGTGAGCTGAGTACTCACAGATCCCCATTACACAATAGTCCTAATAATAAATCCAGGTCTCATATGGCCTGGATTTCTAGGAAGAGCTGCCATGTACGTTAGCTACAGAGGTGTTTTACTTAATGCAAAAGTCACCAAGACTGCTTGTAGCAGTCTACGCATGGTAGAGTTTTCCTAAAAAAGCTAAATATATCCTCCCATTAGAAGTAAAATCAGGTGTTAATAAAAGGTTTCGACATGTGCTGTTCTCACCCTATTTCTTTGATTTTCAATTTTTTTAAACCAGAAATAACTGGGGAAAATGTGATATTTTCAAGAAAATTTGAGTACCAAATAAGCATCTTTCTCCCACAAAGAATTTCCAAGCAATTATCAGCTTCAGCTTGTCAACTTCACAAAATGATTACAAAATCTGGAACCCTCCTTGAAACCTGCACATAAACCACTCTTTGTGTCCTGCAGTTCTCTGGGTGAAAGCAGCACTGCCTGTATTCCCCTCTCTGTGGCGTGACTGAATCAAGCCTGAACTAAGAGTGCCAAATTACGGTGTTGAACTTCTTGAGAAGAGCACCAGCTCATGTCCCTGCTGGATGCTTTTTCAAATTCCGTTCTTGGGGGGGGCAGCATTATATATTGTGCTGTCTAACCCACTTCATATTTGATTACCTCAAGGCTGTATCCATAAAGCTGAAATTCTATGCACAACACTGTATTGAATGGGCTGGAAGAACACTCATGACTACATTTGGAAATGAAATGGGTAGACACTCTGCCCAGGATATAGTGGTATATCCTGCCATAATGGAGGAAATGTAATAGAATGCCACAGAAAACTCTCAGGCATTTCTGTCATTGAGAAGAATGGTTTTCATGAGGATTGACCAGTCTATCTATCTCTGTACCAATCCATATTTCTGTCTTCGTTAATCTATTTCACAAGAGATATGCAGTGTTTCCCCAGATGTGTTGAACAGATTAGAATCCCTGCTCTTATCAGCAAATATTTTGACCGAAAGCACTTTAACAGTGTACAATGAAGGACTCACAAGAAATTTAAATCTACATTTGTTTATAAATCTCTCAATCTCAGATGCATTTTACTATTTTGTTTTGAATTTGTGAGCAAATTTTTGACTGAGAAGTTAAAATTTACCTGGATCTCATTCTGCCTAGGGGAGGCATTATTTTATTATTTTGCAGATCACGTCTTTATTATTGTTACTACAGTGATCATAATGGTTGTACTATTTCCCTCCCAATGTAGTGATATATTGGTACAAAATTGAATCAGTAGATCAATGACTCTTGCCTTTAAAAAGATGATTTCTGTCCTGACTAGCCACAGCCTAAATAAAAAGGAAAGTGAAATTATTTATGAACCCAGCTATAAAAGTGCAAAGCCAGCTTCCTTCAGAGGAAGCACGTGCATATATTTATGTCTCCAAGTGGCCCCAGCACATGTGGCTTAAGATACAAGCGACCTCAGCAGTATCTCAGTTCCCAGGCGATGAAAAATCTATGCTTTGGCTAAGTTAGATGGTGGTGATTGGTTTTGGTGGAAAGAAAAATCGAGGTATTCTCCACTGCTGGTGGAGCTGCCTGAGTCTAACATTGACTGCAAGAGACATAGGACTTTATCAGTGCTAATCCAATATAACTTTCCTTCACTAGAGTGCAGCTAGAATTCCTTATGCCCCTTTATAAGAAACTCAATATAAAATTAGAAAACTTTTATTAACTAGAAAAAGAATATTCACTCTCCTATTTTGACTGTCTTCAATGTAACAGTGAAAAAATTATTGTTATGGGAATTTAAGGTAAGAGTGGCAACATATTCAGACTTTATGCAGAAAATGACAGGTAGAAGAGAGGCGAATAAAATGAAATCACACAAGAAATCTCTGTCAAAGGTTTAAAACTGCTATTCCCTGATGCATAACTCTGTACTTGGATTTTGAGAAATTCTCTCCTGTCAGATATTTAGAGCGATCATTTGTCGACACTTGTTGCATATGCAGAACAGGCTTCAAGCTCACGTTGTGTACCTGCCCTGACATTCCTTGGTGCTCAGCTGTCCTGTGTCACAGCTCCACATGTGCCTTGTCCATGCAGCACCTGCTGCCACACAATCTCATTCTCCCAAAGCACACTCATGTGCTATGTATAACTGTACATCATCAGGAAATGTCAACATGCGTTTGAATTTTCTACTTCTAAAGCAAAAATCCCCAGTTAATTTTTTTCCATCTTAAAAAAGAGTAAGAGGAAGAAAAGATAGCTAAACCCCCCAATTAAACTAGGGAACTGCCTGCTCCTTCTGTTAGTTCAAAAAAAGCTGTAAAAAAGACAAGCTATGATAAACACACTTCCCAAGGGTTTTAGGGCTAGTCAGCTCTGCACTAGGCATGTGAAATTATATCAGTATCCAGTGCCTCCTAATCCCACAAAATAAATTTGAAAGTAAGACACTTTTCTTTTTTCATCTTCATAAGGAAAGTGTCAGCTTCTTTCTCTCCTTTTCAGTGAGTGTGATCTGATCTTTGTTTCTAAATCTATCACAAACTTAATTTGTGGCCTTTCTAGTATTTTTCTTCCCTGCACAATGGAGATCAAACATCTTATTTCCTGGGAGTTCTGTGCAAGTATAGATTTAAACTAAAACATAAGAAAAAAGATAGAAAGCATACATCATGGGTCTCACAGTTCTGGAAAGGGGCTAAAATTATCTAAATTGTTCTTGCATTCCTATTGGCTTAAAGTATTGGACAGTGAGTGTTATCATAATATCAGCAAAGAGGGAAGTCCTGTGTAGATAGTGCACAGCCTGTGCCTGTCGTTCCCAGCAGCAACAACCCAACCCATTCCCAATTGCTGACAGTGTCCTGCCTACTCATTACAAAGATGACAATCTCACAGCTTTGGTAACAAACCTGCCTCACTGGAATCAATTCCCAAATTTTTAATTATTTTTTTTTTTATGAAAATACAGGGACAAAGAGTTTAAAGGTGGGGAAATATCCCATATACAGCCACCTACAAGCATGCTCTTCGCTCGCATGAAAGATATTCTCTTAGCAAAGGATTTTTTTGCAATTCAAATAAGTATTTTTCATAGCACCTATCAATGAGTTGAACTCTCTCCTTCATGTGGAAAGGAAGCACTTGCCAGCTCAGAAGAATTCTTTCCAGTACTGGTGATGATGCAGGTATATTAGTTCAAGACTAGACTGTCAATGTAAATTAGGAGCCAGAGCACTGAAAATGAAAAGGATACTGGCACACACTGCACAGTTTGGCACAGTTATGCGACGTGTGAGTCAGGATGTGTGGTACATGAAAGATCCAAAAATCAAAATCTTCATTCCTAATGGTTGCATAGGGACATGTCTTCAAAGGGCTAAGCTCTACGACATCAGTTACAGTAAACAGAAGTTTAAAGCTTAAATCTTCTCTCTTACTTTCAAGACTTTCCTCACTGTAGCATGACTTTCCTCATACAGAGCATGAAATATCATATTTTACCCTTAAAACCTGAAGTCAAAAAAATGAGGGATTAATCCATTTGGTTTATGATGCACCACATGACTCAACTCCTTATCATCATAAAAACAAAAAAAAGATGAAGAGAGGCATTATTTTCTCAGTTTTGGAGGGGTTTAGTTGTGTATTTTGTCTTTCAAGAAAGGAAGATGAAGAGGAATATAACTGAGCATAACACCTAGTGTCTCATTTTGTTGCTGTTGCATTTTTCTCCCCATTTTAACAATTGTGATAAATCTTCTGGGGTCAGGGAGATACAGACTGGGGCAACAGTGATGCTACCCCACAGGTTTGCTTCTGTCCAAAAGGGCAATTGTGAGACTGTTCGAGCCCTCTGAGACCTGACTCTTGTTCTATTTGCATTGAAGAATTATATCTATGTCTCGCTAAAGATGAGTACTCATTTGACCTTTCTCAGTAAAACACTGCCTTGAGGGAACAGTAGGTATCTCCCACGGAGTATGTTTATCAATACTACTGTCTGTCAGTACCTTGCCTGAAGCAAAGCCCAGTTTTCTTCATTTCTATGCACAGCCTTAAAATCTGTTACACCACATGCTGAATTTCTGGAGTGTTTTGCCTGGGCAGCAGTCAAAACTTCATATATGTCTGTAAATGTGCAAGGAGTCAGATCTCAGATCTGTCTTTGGACACATTTGCAGTCTTTAAAGAAATGGTTTTTCATAGCTAAGTAATGATATACTGTTAAATAAAATTAGCTATTCAGTATTATGACTGTGATGATGAAAGGTCAACAGCACACTCAATCACACTTCAAGACAAGGAAATTTCCTGAGTCAGTGCAGAAGCAGTAAGCAAGAAGAGTTAAAAACTATGAGTGGCAAGTTATTATATTCACTTTGAAGACAAGATACAGCACTAACATTTCCCTCACAATTTTTTCCAGAGATTATTAAGGTGCTTTAATAAGAATGTGCTTTATGAATTCAATACCTATTGTGAAAGTTCATGTACACATAAGACAGGATTTTTAATGATACAGGGGATTTGAGAATTGCTCCTTCTAGCCCAAAATTTAGATTATCCAGTCATACATCTCTGTCTTGGTCTAATGCTATGTGATTGAGCAGATATAATAATTTCATTACTACTAAGAGAGAGAAGTCCACCCCTTATCCCACTCCAACAGTCTATTCCTTTCCTGACTGTACAGCACCTCCTCCCTCCTGCATCTATGCTTGCACTCATTTTGTCCTCTGATGAATCAGTTTGAGTCACAACTTAAGAAAAAAAAATAATTGGAATAAAAAGTGAAGCAGTTTGCTGGGCTAATGAATTGGATCTGTCCATGAAGGTCTGATGAATATGAAAGCGGGCAGGAGTGAGAGAAGGAAGATTGAAAAAAATCTCCTCCTCCTCCTCTTCACCAAATTGCTAGATTTGTTCAGTTGCTTGTTCAGCACATCCCACAACAGGTGCTTCAGCTAAGAATGGTTTGAAGTGTCAGAGAATGAGAATTAGATCCCCGTGTCCTTTACACAGACAATACGAAGAGATGCAGGATGTGTACACAGCCAGTGTGATCTGCACCAGACTCCTTCTGACCTGTGCAGAACAGGCACAAGGGTTTTCTGTCCAGCACAGCAGTACAGATTCAGCTTCTCTGCATTCAAACTGCAAACACAATTAAGAAAACAAATGTAGATAATTCAACAGTGGTTTTTATGTGTGTGTGATAAATGCCATTAGGCTGCTTTTGCAAACTCCAGATACTTCAACAAACTATTGTGTCCTGAAGACTGCTGATTCGGAAAGGGGTAAAAGACATATATGGAAGGATACAAAACATAGTCCCTGAAAAAGAGAAGAAAAAGGCTGTGTAACGAGCTTAAGAGCTCTGATTCAGTTTGTTCTGTTAGTTTTTAATGATTGTTATAATGTCATGATTTAGTGCCACCGGTGTTTTTTATATGGCTATGTGGTCTCTACTCCATGTGTTGTCTAATTTTCTGCCACCTGACAACTGTAAACTATGTAAAACCCTTAAGAGACTGGATACTTTTGCAATTGTTTATTTGTTCATATTCATAGAGAGTACTGAATATTTCTAAAGCTGAAAGCAAAATTCCGCATTTCTTTCTTTGGCGGCAGTGCAGGTTTAAGCAATTTCTGCTCTCAGCCCTTCCTTCCTGTCTCCACACCACCACATCCATTGTGCCAGCACAGCTGTTTGTGCAGCTTGTGGTGAAAATGGGAACCATCTGAGAAATCCTGGGGCAGCAGAGAGGAATTAAAATCAAAAGGAAGCTTACAACAACGTGTGAATTAAGATGTATGAGAGGCTGACCTTACGTTGTGACATCTACGAGGTCTATGGAGGCCTTGTTAAGTTGACCCTAAAGGATCTGAGGTTTGGGGAAAATTTTAGTTTCTTATGAAATTTCAAAATATGTCTAAAGAACCCTCTTATTTATCTAATTCAAAACCTCCTTTTCTATCTAGTGACCTTACTTTCAGGCCTTTGCTGCTTTGAAGATTAGTTATGGAGCAATATGAAACTTATTTTATAATAAACCTTCCTGAGGAGTTAAGCAGACCTTTGAATGTCAACTGTACCATCCCCTTTTTGCTCTTCTCTCAGAAAGGTGAATTGCAGCTAGATATATGTTTATGTATACTTATAGGTACAGGGAATGTGCACATATTTTTGTAACATTTTTGAAAGCCTCTCTATTTGTGTGTGTGTGTGTGTGTGTGTGTGAAGTAAGCAGTTTTTCTGGTTTTGTTGCCTATGGGAAGGCAGAACATTCATGATACCTTCATTAAATGCAATATCCATGTAGTTACGTGGATATCCATGTAATTATAATCCACGCAATAAACAGTTTTATTCAAAATACTTTATACTTGAACAGAGCTGAACACTTCATCCCTGTAGCGACCCACAGACATTGATATCTCACCTGTCTATTTGGCAGTTTCTCCAGTGTATCTCAGCTCCTCCTTTTTTTGGTAACAAGGGGTTCTGTCATTCTTAAGTCTCACACCAAATGCTGCCCATTTATAGGCATATAATTTTGGAACACTTCACTGTCCATCTGTGTTGCACATGGGAGGCTGGGTATCTGGTTTCCATTCCGGGGACCAGGCAGTAAAATGCATATCATTTAGGTGCTTTGAGATTTTGACTATTTTCAAGTCTGTGAATAATCGTTGGAACTATTCATATCCTTGATACTAGGCAAATGCCCAAGAGATTTACTAAAATGTTAAATCACAGTAACACAGTGATCTCCAACTCAGAGCTTTTAGTCACAAACTCATTTTTCTTCACCTCATAGTCTCATACATTGAGTTTTCTGGGCTTTTAACAAATTATTTTTCGCCTTAAACCTTAAATACATGCCAGAATTTCACTGCTATTTTACCCTGATAGTTTTGTCTTCAAAACAGACAGCTAAAATGCAATAATTTTGGAAGGCTGTTTTTCCTTAACATCTTTCCCCAGAACATCTCAAAATGCCTTATGAAAAATAATCAAGCTCTTCAGTATGTCAGAGACACTTGAGTACTTGAAGGGAAATTAATTCTGGCACAGCTCAAGTCTTTTTTCACAGCCCAGCATTCTCCTGTCCTGAGTCATTCCTCCTCTCCTTCTCCTCCTATGTTAACAAAACTTCAACTACCTTTGATTCATACCTCTATTTAACAGCTATATCTTACTGCAGACTATTTCTTCTAAAGGCTTGATTACACCATACTTCACACAGCCATCAAAATCTGTTTTCCTTCTGATGTCCTTTTTTTTATTCCCCATACCCCTTTATCTTTCTGATCACCTACTATCTGTTCAATTTACACTTTGTCATTTATTGAATGAGTCTTATTTCCTCAGTATCTTTTTCCTTCTTTTAATGTGTTCCATTTCAGTTCCACCCGCTTTCATCAATCTTTTGACATGTTTCTTAATTCTTATTTGCAGGATTGCAAACCTGACTCTTTCTTTGCATGTGTTTCCTTTTTGCTTGAATCAAAAATCTGAAAATCAACTAGACTGGCCTTGAAGGAAATTTCTTTTGCCTTTTCACACCATTCTTCTTTTCAAAAATCAGTTGAACTTCTTTCAGTTAGAAGAGTATCTCCTATCTTTGAACTTCTAGTGTTGGAAAACACATTCTTCTTTTTCCACCTGTTGAGTTTGGGTTGGACATGAAAGATTAAGAGGGCATCACAAAACCAAAAAATGACATGGGACTGGATAAAAAGGGAGAATGTCTACATCTGTTTTTTTTTACTGTATATATTCTTTATCTTAACACCCTAATTTAAAGACAATGTCATGGGAGCACTTAATGCCATTCTGTATACTTCATTGGGAAAAAATCAACGAAGACATGTATTAATGCTGATTTCAGACAAGTGTCTTGGCTAATATTTTTCACTCATTTAGTAGAATACAGTATAAATGGAAGACATGGTGGTTCTGCCACAGCTAGTGAGAAACACTTAACACCTTCCTTACCAAAAGGGTTGAACAGATGACCAAAGCATGTTTACTTGCTGTACTACATTTAAAACAGTACCAGATATTCCAGTAGCTGCTTTCATCAGAAGAAATGTTGCAGGCTGAAGTCACTCCTTTGGCTGCTGCCCCTTGTCACCGTTCCTTGCTACTTGCCCCAACAACTTTCATCTACCTCCTGGCAACTTTAAGCATTTACTGAAGATGGCAGTGAGAAGCATTGAAGTTTTTAATATAATTATTAGTGTTAGTAGTAATATTAGTCACGGATTCACTTATTTCACTAATTTGTCAAATAATTGATTTGCTAATTTAAGAAATAAGAATAGCAAGTATTAGGATGTTTAAAAAAATTTTTAAAAGGATGTTAGAAAATACTGATTTCAAAATATTGATTCAAGAAGCTACTGCCTGCTCTCAAGACCCAAAATTGTGCTACTTGGCAATTGGATACTGACAGCTTGTTTTTGCGTTCGATAGCATTAAAGATTTGGGAGTTTTGAAAATAAAAACCCAAACATGTATGAAAGCTGCTGAAGGTACAGATTAGTAAAGTACTGAGCTTTAGCAACACCATGATCATTCCGAAGAGTCTTGTCTTGAGAGAGAATAAAACTAATTATTCTGCCCTTTCAAATCTCCTGAACCGACACGAAACATAAGCACCATCCAGTGGCAAGGCACATAAATTACAGCTTGTATTTAGACTTACTCCTTTTTCCTCTAACCACAAAATCTAACTAGGCATTTAGATGTTTATATTAAATTTCCTGCACTTTTAAAAAATTCCCGTAACTATATTTCTGCTAATTTCTCAAAGCGGTAGAAGAGAAAGCCTTTTGTTGAATACTCTGCATTTCAGCTAACCAGAGTATTTTAGTCTTCTGTGGTAATAATAAAGTCAAGTATTTTCAGAGAATCTAAAATTCTTTTGCAAACACATCCTATTTTCTCTGTTACTGCTATCACAATCGTAACTGAATCCTCCCTAGTGTGACAAGACCAGCAGCATAAAGATTCATCAACTAACCTGTATCTACTGCTTCCTGAGAGCAGGGTTATGATCAACTTTTTTTTCCCTTTTTCATTCTTGCATCTTTTTTTATTTCCTTATTCTTTTTCTTCACTCCATGATACTCTGTAAGGTATCATTAAAATCTTGATCCATCAAAAAAGACTAAGAACAGGCATCAAGACTGTATGTCTATCTTATACTTCATTGGAGAACCTCCACTGAAGAGTGCGGAGGTAATGGCATGGCCTTGATTTGTACCACACTGATGGTGACTGATTCTTTTAAATTTCTGCAGCAAAATCAGACCACCACAAGAATATTGATTAGAGAAACCTTAGGCCTTCTGCAATGATTATATTGGAAATCTATTTTTACCTTCTGCATGGATGATTTTGTTCTTAGGCTATTTCTGACTCTGTAAGACTCAATTAGGATTTTCTTTAATTTTAAGCATGACTTACTTTTGCAATGATCTTTTCCTTAAACCACTCCCCCCGGCCAATTAATTGTAGCTATGACTGACAGGACACACAGGCATTCTGGCTTTTAAGTAGATAAATATGAAACCTCTCTCTTCTGCCCTCTTCTGTTACTACTTTGATCCCAAATTTGAAGTACCAAAGCAGTGTAAATTTGCTTGGCTTTAACAAAAAGTACATACAATTTCTTACTTTGCTTCAGCAGTTCTTTCATTAATATGTAAGAAACCGGATGTTGCACTGTATAGTAATTACCTTTAGGTTTTTTAAACCTTCAGATCTAGCTAATCTTTTTTTACCAGTCCTGCTTCTTTAGGCTGGGCAGACTGTGCCTTTTTAAGATTATCATACTAAACCAGGCTAAAGAACTTCTGCACTGAAGCGTGTTCAATCATAGCTATTATCAAATTATGAATCAAACATCTGACAGTAAACAGGACATAGATTCTGGGCTTTCTCAAGACTGAAACAATTCATGAAGCCGAGGTAAGACGTGTTAACTGGTGTTAATAGGAAGCAACCAATTGAGAAGTAGTGGTTTAAATGCGTGGAAAATCTTAATACTCATTAAAAGTGTTCAAGTTAGGAGCAAAAGAGTAGACATATATTCTCCAGCAGTCCGCAAAAGTAGCATTAGCCCTCTTTGCGATGCATTAAACAGAAGTAGCTATTGCACTCTAATAGTAAGATGTTGCTCACATTCATTTTAAGAGCTCTTCTGTAGCAGCAAACATGTGACCACAACTTCACATTGAAAACTAGGGTCTATATAAGTAAAAGCATGTGTCACCACAGGTCACTTGTCTGTAAGAACAGGATTCCGCACTCTGCGGACTGGGCACAGAGGGACGCATGGCAACTACTCCAAAGTGACTTCAGAAGCCTGATGTGGTATGATGGTAGAAATTTGCTGCTGCTCTGCCACAGCAGGAATATTTTGTACATCCTTGCTCTGTGTCTCTAAAGGTGATCCATTACATCCATACCAATATTGCCAATTCATCAGTTATAAAAGAACAACCTGCTTCAATTATGCCAACTCTACCCCACATGTTCCAATACATGCATTTTAGAGAACTGTTTTAAATGTTTTCTCATGTGCACAATTTCTATCACACATAAAATAAGCTGATAATTAAATATAGCTTTTTTTTCAACTAATGCTACTAGTTGAACTTTTAGACGATTGGAAATTATTTCAAAAGCCCTCAGGTTAGAAGTGGAAAATTATCAGGGATTATTCTCCTGTGACAAAAGTTACCCATAAGGTATTTTATCAAGTTGCTAAAGTGCTTTGGTTTAAGATTTTGCTCCTTTCCATTTATTTGACATAGCTTTTCCACACTGGCATGCTCAAAACTGTACTCTTGAGACACAGAGCTTCAGAGCTGCATTTACCTCAAATGAATTAATCTGGTTCTTTGATGCTGGGACAATGTGAGTAGGTTCTGCCCTTTGCTTATTACAGGTAGCAAAGTCAGAATTTATGCCTAACTTTAAAACACTTTAAGGGAAGGAGTAGATCAGGTACTAGCTTTCAGAGTATCCTGCCAGTTTACAGTGCTACATCAGCTTCTGTATTCACAGTAAATGTCCCTGTCCAATAGTTTATTAAGATGACTGATTTAGCAATTTTTGTTTTCAAGATTTTTTAGCAACTCTATTGGTCTGGTAAATGTCATTCTTTCAGATGGTCCAGAGGAGGAAAAAGCAGGCTGTTTTATGATAAGTGTAGTAGGATATCACAGAGAAATACCTTATCAATCTCTTTATTTGTAGGTTAAAATGTAATGCCATACAGTTCTTAACAATTACTGACTGAAAAAAATTATCTGCAAAAAACAGAAGTAAAACTGAAGGAGACTAATTAAAAAAGCCATCTTGCTTCAATTTTTGAAATGATTACATACAGAATAATATACATATTTACATTACAAGTATATTATATAAATATAATATATATGTAATCTTGTAACCACAATAAATATCAAGGTCTTTTTTAGGCACACAGCATAGAAAAAAATGCAGAATCTGCACAATCCTTAAGATTCTTGGAGTGACTCACTCTAACATTGTTTTCACACTGAAAAAGCAAATATTTTACACAAAATATACAGCCACAGTTTATGCAGTCCCCAGTGAACAGGGAATCTTTGATCGCCTTCCTATAAGTCTACTCCTTGATTTTCTAGTACTATTGCTCTATACAGCTATTACATAAGAAAATAGTTTGCAGGTTTGTTTTTTACTCAGCTAATAGCCTAAGTAATTATCAGTGCTAATAAAATAAGTACAGCATATCTACATAAGATATATACAGGTGTTTACACAAACACGGGTTTGGTGAACTACTACTGAGCTCACCATTAATACTTGGGAATTAACCTGAAATTCAGCAGAAAAAAAGGATATTCAATGATATCACCTCAGAAATATTTTATGATTTGAGTAAGACCTGGGCTTCAGAAATAGAAAGCTTTAAATTTAGAAATTAAGAAATCAAATTCTCTGCTATGCTGGCAGCTGTAGGCTGCCATTGAATTTGAATATGTTTCCTTCAGTGCAAATAAAAACTCAGAGTATTAATCCACAGGGAGTTTCCTCAACCAGTACGTACAGCCATGACATTTTAAAGACTGTCGCTGTGGAGCACCTGAGATCACACCCTAGTAAGTGAAGCTGACCACTTCTTGTAGGAGGGCTGTGATCAGTGAGAGCAGAAAAACACAGCACTTTTTTTTCTGTAGTTACAAATCAGACTCTGGCATGTCAGGCATATCTGCCATCAGGTACCCAATACCATAACGTCCGTTTGGAGCAGTGTCCAGAGTTGGTGATCCAGTCTGCTTTCGATAGATGTTTTTGCCGAAATTTGGAGACGGCACTTCACTTGGACTCTTTCCATGAATCAGACTTGTATTATCTCCCTCCAGATTAACAGGTTCCTTTATTATCCGACCTCTTTTGTAGGATACAGATGCCAAACTACCAGAACTGTCATCAATAAGGTTGCAACGGCGCACCATGTAGACTATTGGGACTGGCAGTATGGCCAAGATGATCAAAGATATACAGACAATCATTCCCCATGTTGGATAGCTGTGGAACTCTTCTGTAGCCTGAGAAACACGATAGAAAAACTATTAATACATCTTTACCAGAAAAATAACATTAACCTGCAGTCCTCACTGAGGTCTGTAGTTTTCAAACACATACCTTTTTGTTACCCTGCACCCTCAATGTGGGCACCACTACAGATCTCAAATTTAAACAGCCATGGAGATGTAGGATTGCTGTCTTTCTGCCAGTGAGCAGGACTGAAACACTGTTGAACAGTTTCTGAAATGTTCAGAGCACTCCAGCAGCACACAAATCAAGATGTTCACATTAGGCTTTCTGTTATGTTTCTCTGTGGTTGTGCCCTGATCACTTAAAGGATATCCAGAATAGACAAGTGCGCAGTGGTATCTGTAACTGTGCCTGGAAAATTAGCCCTTGTTCTGTAGGCTAATAGCTGGTCTCGACAGGGACCATCTCAGTTATTGCACTTTGCATAAATTTCATGTAAACTATAATGCATTTACTGGGGCATTGACTACACCCCACACCTCCACTGCATCCATACATTGCTGGTCAATAGGCTCCACTTGCCTAATTTTGTGTGGAAAGGAATGGCATGTTTGGTATTCTAAGGTATTTCTCGTTCTAATTTTTGAGGACAGGAATCAAATGTAACAAGAGCATTTTTCTAAGAATCATGCAGTTGTTGGATAAAGGCAGGCACCTATCAGAAGTAAAGCTAACCTCTTGTATTTACCTGTCCATGCTGCAATTTCCCCCACGGCTAATTTGGACAATTTCCCCAAGATTAAATTCTCTGACATTTTATTCTTCCTCCATTTTCCAAAAAAAAAAAAAAAAAAAGCCTGTAGAAATAGCTGAGGGCTCAAGAGCCTACAACTAGCAGAATTCTCAGGAGTTACCTTGATTGAATCTCTTTTTGAAGCCAATACTCAGAACTAACTTGCTGCTCACCCTGACAAGTTCTTACCAGAGACATGTTTTAATACATCTGATACCTTCATTGTGATATGTGTTCCCAAAGGGTAGAAGTTATGCCATGGCTAAATCTCAATATTTAATTCCACACAAAAAACCTGATGTGATATCTGAAATGATTTATGCAGTTATCACCTGACTGTTCTGCAGTAAAATAAGGCTTAATGAATGTGAACAACCTCTCCCAACTTTAAGAGTTTCTTCATCATACTTCAACAAACTAAAAGTTACACAAAGCATAAAGGGTTGTGTCGATTATATTTTACAGCAGAACTACTCTAAAATTAAAAAACTGTTGGTTTTACATCAAAGTTACTTGAGATAAAAGCAACCATGTCAATATTTACACTGATTTTGAATTTCTGATTGCAATTTTTTTGTCTGTTCATGTATTTCTCAAGTGCTTCAGAAACGATCACTATGATGATGATGGTATCATACATACATACAAACCATACATATACACATACATACTATGTACATACCGTATCTTCAATCCAAGCATTGTAACCAGGAGGACTTAATCCCATTTGGACAATGCTAGCTACCAGCAAACACAGCAACACAAATGGTGAAACATACTTCCACATGTAGTAATAATACTGGCTTGGAGAAAACCCCAGCATATCCTTCAGGTCCTCCATAAATCTGTGAAGGGATTAAAAGGTTATCATTAGTGCAGACACTGAGATTTTGACGGCTATAATCGATACATAGCACCTAACCTGAGGGAATCAACACCCTGGAAAAAAGGTGTATCGAGAAATAGCTGCAGTTTAAATTACTTGATGGGCTGAAAAATTGAGCTTATATTACCAGTTCAGAACAGATTAACAAAAGGAATTGCTGCACAATACAGTGACTTATTAAGTTGCTTGCTGGACTGTGCTGGAAGAAATTTAAACTCACCTTTCTTTTATAAGATTCTTTTTTACATTCTCTTATATTGTCTACTGTGTTGTTTATCAGCATATCTTACAGATTCTGCAATATTAATTTTGAACCTACACGTGTTGCAGTCTAAAAAACCAACTTTATGCATAAGACATGGTTTGCATCATATAAGCTCCTGAAATAAAACTTTGCCAAGCTATAAAACTGCCTCCTTATTATGTTCCTCAATATTATGAGTTATGACATGAACAAAACTCCTATTTTTGTACTGAGAATGGAGTACATGGTTCCAGAGCCAGCAGAAACAGAGAATGCTTTTAGAAATAATTCGTTTGGACTGTGCACAAGCAACGATTGTTTTAACTCCCTTGTGGTCCCATTCCCTATTGAAATCTCCAAAAACCTCTTAGAGCAGTATGTTTTCAAAGCAGTTACACATGTGAAGCTTCTGTCATGTAAACTTTCAGAAAAAAATTTTAACTGCACAGCTTGAATCATTCTATTGTTTGTTTACACTGAAATAAAACACATCATTAAAAAGAAGCTGAATTTACAAATGGATTGTGCCCTCTATAGATAGCCTTCTATTTCTACAGTTCTTCTTCCAGTTGAAAATGGATCAGTTATCTTTCATGTCTTCCATTGTCTCCATCCTACTTATCCTCTTCTAAAAGTCTCCTTTAGCTCAGGCTCCTTTTAGCACTGATTCCAGAAGAGGAGATTTTCCTTCTTGGCTACAGACATTCACACATTGTCTCTTTTCTATCCCTTTGGATGCTATGTTTTGGTTTTTTACTATCCGATGAAAGATTTTATGTCTAGTAAGACATATGTGCATCTACAAGGAACTTTCATCTACAAGGAACCCTTGGTACTATCACAGCCAATGGCAACCTGAGGCTGTTGATCCTGACACTTTTTGCAAACAAAAGTGCTATGTTCCTGAAGGATATTCTGGAGAAATACACATCAGAAGAAATACTAGGAATACTCCAGAGGGAATACTCGGGTGGCCATTATGAATGAGAAACTTGGCTGGTAACTTTTCACTGTATTCTGAACCCCTTCTGAAAACATGAATCACCTGCACTCTGAGTCATAAGCAAAGGATTACCATATCTTAGCTATGCCTAAGCATCACCTTCCTCACAGGTAAGCTGCTGACTTTTGGCATGTCTACCTCCATTCACAGCAGAGCACTACCTGACTTGGATGTTACCAACCTTATAACCAGGCTATCTGTTTCATCTTTTCTTTGCATGTGTAAAATAATCTACATGGTGCTTTTATATCTAAGTGATCGATTATAGGATTATACATGTGATCCAAGTTGGAATTCTCCCTTAATGAGCAAGTAGACCAAGCACTACTTCCATAGACCAGAAACATTGTCTGGAAACCATTAAATTTTCTTCTTACAGTTTTGTTTCATTGTGAAAAAGGACTGGCTGATTACTCAGATCAAACAAGTGAAAAGTCAAATGAAATCCCACCCATCCTATGTCACAGTTTTTTCTCCATGCAAAGGAATCATATATGTTTTAATTACTTCAACATATTAGTTCAGCATGCTCTGTTTGGCTTGTGGATGGCACACATTATTTTTGATTCAAACTCTTCTATTCCTTAAGTCTGGTACATACTGATCACACTTACTGAACACATTCTGCTGATTTTGGTTATAAAATGAATTTTAAAAAAGGAAAAAAACACAGAGGGACTTGATGGTCTTTCCCGTTCACCCATCCCCAATACGTCACTTCATTATCAACTGCGCTGCTTCCAGGTAAGCTTTGACCCTGTTTTTGCTATCATTTCCTCCCTCACACTACTGCAAAGAACAATTGATTGCTACAACACCCCAAACTAAGTCTAGTTCATAAAATGAAATTTCTTTCTCTTTACTGCCATTTGAGTTTGCTTTGTTCCTTTCTCAGGTTGCCTGGAATACTGTATTGAAATACTCATCCTCATCTGCTGTTTAGACCATGGTTAGTCATGAAATCTTTCTCTTGATGTCTTTGTGGATACAAATTCCCTATACTTTCATATCCAGCCTCCTTTCTAACTCTCTAATTTTGTCACTTTAACTGTATTCTCCTGTTTTTGGACCTGTTACAATCATTCTTTTGTGTTTCAGTACACTGTCCTGATATAGTATATTTTGCTCCAAACCTGTTCTTAATAACAGACTAGATTCTTGACCAGATTGACACACTTTATATGTACTTGTATTTGTGTATATCACAAATACTTCACACAATATAATTAAAATAGTGATAGTTATTGCAATGGTAAGTGCTGATATGGACAGGGAGATACGTGTCCTTCACTTACTTGTCTATTCCATAAATTCGGATGACTGCAATATTCTCCAAAATGACCACGATAAGCAGGGGCAGAGTAGCTGAGTAGTCATCAAACATCGTCACAAAATAATTTCCAGAGCGCTGTACAAAAATCAGGCCAATAAAAAATGCTACCAAGCAGCAGATGACTGGAATAAAGGACAGAAATATGAGCCATAATTACAACAAAGTTCCTTAGACAAAGAGGAACTAACGCATTATTTCATATAAGTAAAGTTGATAACATTTTACTTTTTAGGCTGTCACAATTTTAAGAATATTAGGAATACTACCTCTTTCCTACAAAATGGAAAAGTTACGAAATTAGAATTGCTAGAATTGCCATATAACAGCAGTCCTGATTATGCAGCAGAGATTAGTCAAGTGACTATTTCTTACTAAATGTAATGTGAATGCAATGGTAAAATCAATTGGTTTTACCAAAACACCATACATCATGTTAACTGGCCGCCAGTTCACTTTTTGGAATTCAGAAGTGAAAAGAACTTAGAAGTGAAAATACAGGGAAAAAAATAAAGTGAAAAAGTTTCAAACTATGATTCCTAAAAATACAAAGGCTGAATGGACTTCTTCTAGAAGATCACTCATGGCTTGAAGTTCTATTAGGATCTGTCTAAATATATTTGTCCATGAAGCAAAATTTCTGTCTCTTCTTTAGGAACAACCCAAAATATACTTATTGAAAGGCTGATCCTGCATTACGGATCTCATTGTAATTTTCTCCTACTAAATTTGTCAGTAACAGGACTTAATGCCTAAGTAGACATAAAGTAAGTCAAATTTCAATAAACTGTGAAATCGATTGTAGGCTGAGAATCAGTACAACTGATTCTTCCAGAAAAGTGCCCTTTTTTTTCTCCTCACAGGGAACACAGGCTAAGTACTACAAAATTAAGTGAAAATAATCTGGGGCAAAATATAAAATATCTTTACAGAATACACCCATTGCATGAATCCAAGATAATCAATTATTATTGATTATAGTACTGAAAGTAAGACAATGACACTGTTTCAAATACTGTGGTAGAAGACTAATCACTTTTTTGAACCTTGTGAGAACTATGACTATAATGACCTTCTGAACTTTCTGCCACTCTGCATGGGGCATGACATTGTTGAATGCAAAATAAGCATTGGAGTTGGTTTCCCTTAACTCAAAAAGGATTTAGTTGGAACCAAAGAGTTGCAAATGTGCTTACAATTCTGTAAAACTGGAAAGTTTTGTCCTGTAAGCACAAAACCTATGGCAGCCATAATCCTTGTTAAATGCCACCAATACTGTATGAAAAATGATCCAGATATGTCATTTTTATAACTTAATTATAAAAGCACCACATCAAGTTGTAATCTTTTGAGTACAACTGAGTTGAGCTAAAAGCATTCATGCACACCACTAACAAAGTTAAAAGAGAAAGGCAGTTCTTGAATACTCCTTTGTCTTGACTTTTTTTTTTTTTTTGGCCAAACAGAGTAACAAGGAATTACTGTAAAATGCTCCATTACGACTGTGTAATGACTACATATCATGGTATTTCATACATACTTAGGAAGAATAACAGATTTCTAATTGTTGCACTGGTTATTCAACAAGAATTTAAGACTTCATTAAAAAAAAAAAAAAAAAAACCAAAAAGACCATCAAGTACTAAAAACACTTCAAAAAAAACCAGTTGATTTATCTTTTTGAAAAATTTGATTTTTTTATCTATCAAATATTACTTAAATATTAAGTAAGATAAGGAAAGTGGTTGGGAAAAAAACAGTGCTTTGCTGCATCAGGGGTTAACTCTTATAAAATGTATTATTATTGCTCTCACAGAGTTCATTATTTCCTTTCATAGAGTTAGAAAATGTAAAAGCACCTTTTCTACTTTTTTATTTTCTATCCCACCTTTCACAGGCATTGATATGAAATCTGAATTTGTGTGTAACACACCAAGACCCTTGCAGCTGTCCTGAAGGTTTTCAGAAACCCAACTTTTGCACTTTTGGTGGTGTTTTATATAAAAACCAGAAATCCCGACAAATCAGAGGTACATGAACATGCTACACCTAAAATAACTTTGGGCATTTAAATAATTTTAAAAACCCCCGAACAAAACAAGTAGACATCTTGTTTAAGACTTTATAAATGCTCAACAGAGAAAAACATGTTTCTCTAGAGAATAACTGTACTGATTTTGGCATAATAAAAATTTCATCATAAATTTTCATTTGGCCTACTTAGGAATAATTTGTAGCAATTTGCAATGTATTTTCATTCCTTCCTTTTCCCTTGTTTCTCTGATGTCTGACACAGGCTGGAATGGAAAGTATTCTGGAAGGGCCCAAAAGGACTGACCATACAGAAATTTGTAACAAAAATTAGTCCTCCATTAAAATTTAAGTTTTAGGGTGTTTATGCTACTATAACATTCAGGAAAAGGTTTTACTGGCAGATGTTAATGTGCCTATGCATGGAAGTACAGTCTGGAATACAGTGATTTACTGCTCTGTGAAATGCTCTGCTCTGTAAAATGCTCTGTAAACTTTCTTGTCAAATTAAAAGAAAGACTTCATACTCTCAAAAAAAAAAAACTTAGCCTACTGCTCTATGGAGAAAAGAAAGTTTGTGTAACTCACCAGTAAGAATTTCTTTCCTGACTTTGAAGGTATCAACAATGGGTGTGATAATGCCTTCAATGGTTCCAAACATACTTCCAAGTCCCAAATTTACTAACATGAGAAAGAACATGACTGACCAGAAGGGAGAAGCAGGGAAGTGGGTCATCGCTTCTGTAAATGCAATAAAAGCTAAACCGGTTCCTTGAACAGCCTGTCAGTGAGGAAAAAATATTATGCCATTATTCATGAATTTGTTTTTTGGTGTTTTGGTAGTGCGACAGTCTGACAGTCTGACTTCGTGTTCATACAATATCATTATCACATCTTCAAGGCAGAGTGGGAAGTTGCTATCTAATATGCAATTCTTCCAATTACTTAATACTATTTACTGAAACATGAAAATTTGTTAGTCGATTGACATTAACACAAATCTTTCATAAAATCATAGACTACTAGGTATGAAGGTATCTCAAGGACCATCTAGTCCAAACTTTCTTAGAAAACAGTCTAGAAAAGATGGCCCAGCACCCTGTCCAGCTGAACCTTGGAAGTGTCCAATATTGTGGAAACCAACACTTTCATGGAGAGATTAGTCCAGTGGCTGATTGCTCTCATTATAAAAAATTTTCCCCTTGCGTCCAATCAGAACTTCTTTCTCTCTTTCATTGATAATTTTGTATGAGAGCTACTATATAGGACTACTACAAAATACACTCTGTCTTCTCCAATAAGCATATATAGGACATCATTTCTATTCTTTTGTTTCAAATTTAAATGGCAGGAATAGTGTAGAAACTTTTAAAGTCTAAGTCACCAATTTTATATTTTATCTTCAGATGCTGGTGCAATTATGTAGAGATCAATGTTTCAATCTTCAATTCCCTCTCTAAGGCTAGAAAACTGTAATTTCTATTACAGATTGGGCTTATTGTAAGATTTCAAAACAGGATGATATTCATTAAGCAACTACCTAATAAGTAAGACTAATTTTTTATTTTCAGTGAAGTAGAATTTACATCTAATAATTGTATCTTAACATTAGAATACATTGCAGTCCAAGACATTGAATAGGTAACACCTCTGTTTAGTCTTTGGAAAAACCCTCATGCTCAATTCTTCTAAAAAACAGAGCTTTAAAAACTTATCAGCTGCTGAGAAGAATGATATAATGATCAAAATATATTATAAATCAGTGAAGACTATATAATGACATCAGACCCAGAAGTCCCCAAATGAGATGGAATGCAACCATGTTTTCATCCAGGTCTTTACAGGTGCACAGCTCACAGGTACACTGTACTGATACTCTGTATAGGTACACTTCACCATTTATTTCTGGCTTACAAATATTCATCTGTTCATAATCTCTGTATTCCAGATTTAATAATCTCACCTTGTTAAGTTCATCTTCAATTTGACAAGATTTCAGACCAAGAGAACCAAACTCTTCTTCTTTAACTTTCTGTATAATATCATAAACCAAATTGTAATCTTCTGCTGTAATGCTTGAAAAATTGATATGATGTGGGATCATATCCTGGCTCAGATTGCCCATTTTCAAAAGTTTTAAAATCTTCTCTGAATTTCTGTAAAACATAATAAAACAGAGAGATCAAACTCAGGGATCTGTGTTATTCCACAAATGAAATAAACCATAAAAATAATTTTATAAAAGAAATGGATATTCATACTGGATAACACATTTTTCATTTATGATATTGGCTTTGAAGCCCAGAACTGCAAACACCACCAATGTTGCCAGCACAGAAGTGAAAAAATTGATGAAGGACACCAGAACAGCATCAAAATGGCAGTTGTTGTCTCTCTTGTTGTAGCTTGAAAAGGCAATGACTCCACCAAATCCAAGCCCTAAGGCAAAGAACACCTGAGTAGCAGCTTCTCTCCAGACCTTGGGCTCCAGCATTATTTCAAGCTGTTTGAAATTAGATATAATATATGTCAGCTATAAAATGCATTTCTATTATACGAAAAAAAAACAACAGAAAAAAGTCAGGAAGACAACCTACATCATAAAATGCTAATACTCCACTACAAACATATTTTCATTATGATAAAATGAAAGCTGAATGCAACACCTAAAGTTGGCAAACTTAAGGGCCAGAATTTCTATTTATTTTATATTATCTAAATATCAAAGAAAAACATGCTATACAGTATGTTCCCAACAACAAGACACTACTGGAGCTACGTAACTGAAACAGCAGCTAGTTATACTGAGAAATAAGAGAGAACTTATTTTTTTACAGTATTAACTGTCTTTTATTTACAGTATCTGTATTGAGCTCTGTTAGACTTAAAGATGTATCTTAGGATGATCAACCCACTTAATACATGCAATGAGTATGATTAAAATTGCTTTGCTCTTACTTTTCAAACAAACAAGAAAAAGGTGAACATGAGATATACATGCTTATATGGAATTGTATTACATGCAAATATGTAAAGCAAAATGAAATATATTAAGTGAATGCTGGCCACCACAGGCTGTATAGTCCATGAGTCAAATCTCTTAAGTCAGATGCCTTGAACTTAACCCTGTGTTAAATGGGTCATGTATTTCAGGGGCAACTAAGCCTTTTATCCAAAAATTTAATGGTATTGCTCACTCAGATCAACTGTATTGCTCCTTCAAAAAAATAACTTTGTTACAAAGTTATGGGTCATCATCTGTCTATCTCAAATTCTTCTAGATACTGAATCACAAAAAAGAAGTAAAGAAGAACATGTCAAATTTAAACATTAGATTTTCTCAAGTTGATTCAGGGCCTCCATTAATGCGTGTGATTTTTATTTTTTTAAGCCCTAGGTTTATTCATATAAGTAAAACTAAAAAGCATCAGCATAGATGCCAGAATTATTAGACTGACTGTCTTATTCTGAGGAGAAATAAATCTGCTATTGTTATAACATTTTGAATAAAATGTCAGTTTCCCATGAAGATATAATATTTATTACAGATAGTAGCAGATAGCTTCTTTATTCATTTATATATATCCATGAAATACAATACAATTGAAAAAAGAAAAGGTGTTTGTGGCAATAAAGATATTCCTGACTCACATTTTGATTATAATTACAATGCACAAGTAGCTATTGCCCATAGTTCTACCTCTGCATCACACTGTCATGCCACAGCTTTCCCACCAGAAGGAGCCGGAGGAACGTCCTTCACTTTTACCAAATCTGTAAATGTTTGACATAACAAAACCTCGCTTTCCACAACGTATCGTTTGGCACCATCAAAAGTAATGCGTTCTTGGACACACATCGCCTGGATTTCCAAAATAAACTTGCAATTGTTTTGCTATTGTATTTCCTGGGAAATTTTGAAGGCTCTGTCCTTCAGCTTCCTACAATCCTATAGTTTAACTGCAGTAGTTGATTCAAGTGGGCTTTTCACACACCTTTCTTTAGGTTTTTCATTAAGTTTCTTATTTAGACTTTCTGCTTTGCTCAAAAATCATGCCAAAAAGAGAAATTCTCCCCCTCTACGTTAGTACTGAGCTCTCCCACCTGCAGCAATGCATGCCAGTCCTCTCCCATGCTGGCATAACTTCTGGGAATTTGCTGCAATCGTCTGTGCTCAAAATGTGGTCATTTGCTCAGCTAATTGGGCTGAAAAGACGTTTCTCCCTCCCCTCTCACATCTGTCTACCTGGATAATTTTCATGCTACATTGGTTTAGCACTCCTTCTAATAGTCTGGCTGCCCAAATAAAGTGTTAGCATAGCGGACTGAATGAAAAAAGTGGGAGTTGTCTGAATTTCTTCAGGTAGTCTCATATGAACCTAGAGTCCAAATTAGTGCTCAAGTACAAAAAATTACAATGTAAATATTTATTAATATTTTTAATATTAATAAAAATATTTTTAATATTTTTTAAGGTTTACATTCATATATACATGTGATATAGAGCTTTCCTAACTTCAAATTTAAGCCACAACTTAAATTTTGATACAGAACTAGAAACTGGCAGAATAAATTAAGAACATTTTTTCTTTTGATGTCATTTATCTGAACAGTTGAAGCAATTGTATAATTAAGTAAAACATAACTATAAAGTAAGCATCAGCTGCAACTTATTTTAAGTCTAACTCAGATGAAGTAGTGAATACTGAAGAGGTGTTGGTATCCAAGGGGAGTTTTTATATTTATTTTCCCTCAGAATCTAGTGGTACTTCTCCAGTCAAAGAAAATATTAACACTGTGGTTGAGAAACCAGATTATATCTAAAAGAGGTCTCTATTTCACCTCTGCTCCAGACTTTCTCTTGATAGTAGGCATTACATTTTTCTTTTCCTCGGGTGTTCCAAATTTGCCTGAGCAGCCTGCAAGGTCCTGCACAACAATGACCCTCTAAAGCGGTGACAGTGAGTGAAGTGGAACATGACTGCATCAATGTGAGAGCTAACAAAGGTCATTTTTACAGGATGACAGTTCTCCAGACTCAAAACACCTGGAATTAAAACAACTGACAACAGCCTGTCATCTGGCATTAGCCACTATGTGCATTGATTTTGATTATTTTATAATTTAGCTTTCATTTTTGAAATGATAGTCCTGTTCTTCTTAACTGTACTGTGAAGTGGACTTGTTGGAAAGTCCATTTCCCAATGCAATATGAAGCCCAGCATTATGCATCCCTGAGTATGGCTCTGACTACTCAAACATGCTGTTCCTATAGTACAGACATAGTTGCAAGCATTTGAGATAGGTGTGGGTAGAATTCAGATCTTCAAGCTAAACAATGATTCATAACATCCCTTATCACCTCCATACTTAGAAAATCTAAAGCTGTGTAAGGCACGTTCCTAGCAAAAATACTGGCAGCAAAAAATATAAGCTTAGAACTGCTGCTATCTTGGCATGTCGTAAGAAAATTGGTAAGGAAAGCTGAGTGGTGAGTACTTACACTACTTTACTATTAAATACAGGTCTCCTGTACTGTGGGCTACTATGTAAACAGCTTTAATTTATTTTTAAAAAGGAAGAAAAAAATTTTTTTCTTCAAAAGCGATAATTATGTATGCCATGACAGCTCAAAGTCATTGACATCCCAGAACTAGACATTTCAATAATAGAGAATGGCAAGATTGAAGATTCACTTCTCTTTTCAGTATTTAAAGCTCTCTAGAGAATTTAGAATCCTCTAAATAGGACTTTCAGTTGCTTAGCTTTGTAGAGGCAGATAACTCTGAGAATCCTCACCTAGGGAAAGTAACTCTGCAGACCCTTGGAACACTTAGAGCCTTTGGACTTTAGGGCTTGGTATTGTGCCACTGAGGTAAACAATGATTTTGCAGTTTAAGCAAACAGAAATACAGCCAAATGTACTATGAAGACAATAAGCTTGAATGAAAGCATTCATAAATGGTCAAATTACCACTGAAACTTTAATACTCTGCTAACAAAAATTAAGTACATACCTTAGGGGTGAACATGTGACGAATTCCATCCACTGACCCATTAAGGAGCAGTCCTCTGATCAGAAAGCATAAAAGTACCACATATGGAAAAAGGGAACTAAAATACATGATCTGAAATATAAGAAGGTAAGAAAAAAATTTAACATGACATTTTACATGGACTTTCTTTTCAACAGCTTCATTCACTACTCAGTATCCTTAGGATATACGACTGAATTGATAATCATATGCTCTAAGAAATATGCAGAACACTTCCCATTCCCCTTGTCTCTGCAGAAGAAAGCAAAATCACATGACTGTAAAAGAAACAGAATTCTATACTGTACAAAAACAATACAACTGCCTGATGTATTTATCAGTAACTGATAAAGAACCACTGGACTTCCAGGGAAATTCAGTATGAATTTAATGAGATGACAACAAAGACAGAAGTTAACTGTTTCAGAAATGCTTCTCTTTACAAAAGCACTTTGACTGGGTATGGTAAAGTTATGTAGCATGAATAGAAACTCATTTTGTCTTCAGAAGGAAAGGCACAAGAATCAATAGAAAGTACATAACCAACAAATTCAATCACTAAGCAATGCTTACTGGCAAAACTACAAAAACTACTAATCAAATCTGATCTTTCATTACCCATCACTGAAAAGACAATTTATTCTGTAAAGTTTAGAAAATGATTCACTAGTTAAACTTTCTACTTGTTTCTTTAACTGAAATACTCTAAGGAGATCACAGAAACCTCCATGTCAGTGCCAAATTTTTAATAGCAAAGAATTTTGCTATTGGAACAAATTATTTTTCCTCTGAACAACCCACCGAGATCAACAGATCTAGCAAATCTTTCACCAGCCAATCCAGCTGGCTGCATGAAAAGGAAAGAACACAAGGTAACAGTACTCAGATGCAAAGGGATGGTAAGTCATTAGTCAAAAGAAGCAATCCAGAACCCTGGAAAGCAGCTGTGTTAATGACAGAAGCAGGCATAGGTGGGTGCACGGCAGTCAGACTGTGAGTACACATGGAAACTTACTTCCTTAGACACTCAAAACACACAGACTTATGCTGCACAATAAAGCTGAGGTACAGTTACTTGCAACAATTATGCTGATGAGAAGCAAAATGATTCTTCTTCATTTCTCACTCAATTCCCACTAAATTACTACCATTTCCAATAAAATTGCTAGAATTTTAATGCTTAACGTTTCTCTGCTTGAGATTATACAAACACAGGGGTGAGTCATAGCACTTAACCTGCTCCCACAGATCTCATGAGAGTAAACAGAGGGTTTGGTGAACAGAAATGTCCTGAAATGCTTCAAAGTAAAACAATGTCATGCAGGTAAACAGTATACTCACTTTGCCTGAAGACTGAATGCCTTTGATCATGGCTAAGCATACCATGACCCAGGCAGCCAGCAAGCAGATAGTCATCTTCCAATTTAAACCCCCACTCTCTGACAGAGAACTGGAAATATTCAGTGCTTCTCTGTACCAGTAATAAGTGGTTGCAGAACTTTTTTCACACTCTGGCTCCACAACTGTCAAAGAGACATTAGCAAGTAAAGAATGGGTTCAGGAGAGATATTTTATAACAGTGTTCTACCACTTCTCAATATTTCTAATTGTGCCATCATCATTTATTAAGAAACTAAACTCACAAAACAGTCTTAAGACATTGTCTAAAAGAAAAACTGACTACTATCATTGAAAGCTTCTGGGTATATCTTTTTAAATGCCCTTTTGGGATAATGTATTCCTCTGCATTATGGTTAATCCTACTCCAAGGCAGAATTTATTTCTCACTTCAGAACTAAATAGTAGGCAGGCTTAGATGAAGACATACATTCCATTTATCACACATAAGATTACATTATCTGCATATGATAATGAACACAAATTTGAAGACATATGGAAAACAAATCTTTGATTATGTCTGCTTTGATAGGACACTCAAATAAACAGGGACTTAATTACTATTACAAACAAAAATAATAACATAATTATACCAAAGGGATGAAAAAAGGAAATAAATGGTTCCTACACAGATATGCTTAATGAAAGTTGCTATGTATGTTCCAGAAGTGATTCTTTTGATTACACTATAATTCTGTTATACTGATTTTACCAGTTTAAGAAATTGTGTATATCTAGACATATAACACATAAATAGAAAGATTTCTTCACAGAAAATAATTATTTAAGTTCTTTATAAATTATTTAGACCTGATGATTAATCATATATGTAAGCTAGGTCCTGAGCCAAGATAATTAATGGAAAAAAAGGAAAAAATATACTAATTTAAAGAAACCTAACAGATGCCAGATCTTCACTGAAAGAACCTATTAAAAATTGTACGGTATTATCATATATAATAGTATTCTTTTTCAAGCTTAATTCAGATGGCCTCTGCTGAAGTTAGGCTGACACACTGTATCTTAATATTTAGGCAGGATAAGAGTACATAAACAATCACTGCTGCTCAATTAATGGACAATAGCTTGTGGAATACAGTCAATTTGACTGTGTGTCAACATTCACAAGTACTGACTATTTCTGTATAATAACTGAAGCAAACAACTCTGGAAAAGACACTATAAAAAGGTACAACTTTTCAAATGTCCCTGATCATTCTTTATTCAACTGGTAAATAAATCCACAAAAGATAATTAAAGAAATTAGGATCTGAAATAAAAGGAAACAAAGAAATAAATAATTCATATTTAAATCACAACAATAAGACAAAATGTGTAACTGTTACAAGATAACCAAACCCAAGGGATAAGGAACTTTTCATGCTGTTTTAAATATGTCCATAAGAGATCATCTCATTACAGCAAAAATACAGTGACCAATTATCTAATTTCTATTAATTTACAAAGAAAACAGTGCTTTTATCACTTGCATTTACAGTTTTCCATTTTTTTCTTTGTTAGTAATGCAACAACTTTTTGCCAGGAAGTATCCTACTAATTGAAATGTAAAAATACCTTTCTTCCACCTTCGTTTTTCACCAAGAATAAAAAGCAGTATCAACATCAGAAAAAAAGAAATCAGATTACTTTTCTCCAACACCCTAAATCACATGCTCCTAATTTCATCACTCTTTAAAATTCTGTTGACATTGAGGCTTCTTTCCAAATACAGTATATTTATCTTAAATTAAGCTTCTGTTGTCATTTTTTCAAGTATTATAATGTGACATCTTATTAAGATAGAAAACCAGTTTTGCATACAACACTTTTGCACACAAATACCTTTCTGAATTGTATTTTTTCCCTTTTTTGTTTGAAAATGTCAAATTTTATACGATTTTTAAGAACCTTATATTAACATAGACTTACAGGTATGAGACGCATTTTTAACTAAAGGACATTGGTCCCACGGTAACGGATGCTGAAAAGACTGGGAAAAGTAAAACAGACTCCATCCAATAATGACATTGTAGTACAGAGCCACAAAGAAACACACCTAGTAAAAAGGAAAAAGAGAAAAAGGAAAAGGTTACATATATAAAATAAATTAAGAAATCCCTGCTGAACTTTTGCACATTTCTGAACATCAGCCAATAAACCAAAGTTTAATTCACCTAAGTTGGAATTAGAGAATGACTTGTTTCAATAAAGTACCTGACATTTTCTAAATTTTCATTTTTCTCCATATTTATCATGTTATACCTATACTTTCACAGGCATTTTTCCTCCAGAAGATTACTCTGTTCCATAGCTCCTAATTCCAAAAGAATCACAAAATATAAATTGACTGATTTAACTGACACATAAATATCAACATTTTTAATGGATCAATTCAAGTTTTAAGACTTTCAAAACATTATGAACTGACTTTGATACCCAGCTATAAATCAGTGGCCTTTCCTCATAGCAAAACAGGAAATCTAAATCATAATACATAAAAGCAAATGATACAATGTCAAAAAACTTACTACACAGCTTGCAAATCCAATTCCTCCAAGTTTGGGGCTGATATAATTCCATACACCAATACTCCCTCGGCGGATCCTCTGTCCAACAGCAAGTTCCAAGAAAAAGAGTGGAATCCCTATTATCAGTAGCAAGATTAAGTATGGCACAAGATAGGCACCTATGGGAACAAAGTATAAATCAGAATAAATGGAAAAGTCAGAACTTGACTGAACAAATGTGAAAACTTCTAATAGCTTCAAGTTTGAAATAGTGTCCTTTGTTGCACAGCTTTTTTGATCACATGCAAGAGTGCTTTTACCTGAAACTTGGTCATAAGTCATGTAGGGTATCAAAAACCCAGCGACACCTAATTCATAAAGCACTGTAACAATTTTCAGGAAAGCCTTACTGAAAGCAAGATACTATTGAAACAAGTTGCTTAGTTGCTTGAAATTTTGGATAGTCAATCAAACTCTTTAGAAATATAGAATCATCAGGAGCCGAGTCAACATTTCTTAAAATACCTTACAGATTGACTTGGAAGAGAGCAGCAAGGCTGAATATAAAGGACTTATAGAAAGCACTCTGTATACAACATTCTGAGCTTCAATCATAAATGGTTTCAGAAGATAACTCTTGATTTCTCCATTTTTCAGATGCTGAAAAAGCTGTAATGACACTACCCAGCTAAGCAAGAAAACTGTACCAGCCTGTTGCTACAAGGCTCCAGACCAAAAATAGAAACATGAGGTGGAAGTGAAATGGAGCATTGTAGATCCATATCTTGCAGTGCTCACCAACTCTCTTCTTTGAGGCCTATTTGAAAATGCAACTGTCACTTCACCTTTGCATAAACACATATACAAAAAACAATTTCTCTTTTTTAAGGTCTTATTCCAGGGAACTGATCATTCACAATTCTAACTTAAGGATGTATCTCCCTTTATTTCAGTAAGTCTGATTGCAAGCAAACATATCCATACACAAAGGGCAAGTTCCAAGCCTAACTTCCTCCTTGATGTTTTAGAGTATGTAGTACCAGACCTAACAACACATCTAGGCATCAGCAATAAGCAATGTGGCACCTGACTTTGTGTGGCTCTTATGCTGAAATATAGGCTACTGTGCTGGCCAATTAACTCAAAGGAATTAGAACTTCTGTTTGAAACTATTGTAAAGCTAAGGAAAAGCATTTGAGAGGTGCAGACTGCAGCATGTTGAAGGAAGCTACAAAGCAAAGATCTGAAGACCTCAGAAGCTTAGATTCAGAGCTGCTGACTTGTATAATCAGTCTCTTCATCTCTGCAAGGAGAGAGAAGCTGAGCAAAGTTCAGAAACCAATTTGGCATTTACCCTCAACTCCAGCTAAGTCCTACTTCAAGTTTCTTCATCCAGGGACAACTTTCTGGGGCTTTTTTAGGAGTTTATCATAATACACTGGCATTTTCATATCCTTAGCGGGCAGCTTATCTCATGGAATATGGTTTATTTTAGAAAAGCTAAACTTTCCTAGGCTGTGTAGGAGGTCTCAGAAGTTCTGGTAGCATTCATTCCTGTTTAGGTCCACTTGCTATTTTGCTCCTCATGAAGTACACACTAATTGCACATCCCTTTCCATTACAAAGACATTAATCAAGAAGTAACTGCAGTCTTGAGTCCAGGACTAGCGGGGAAAAAGAACTTTCTATTATGAAAAGAGACAAAAGGAAATATATATGAGGAAAACTGAGGAACAGAGCAACAACCACATTCAAAAATGAGGGGGACTACCTGTCTTATGATCGTATAACACAAAAACCATTAAATAGCTCTGATTTACCCTCAAAATTTCCGCAAGATAGAATTCACATTGCAAGTGAGAAGTTTTGACGTCACAATCTTTAAAAATTTGGTCATACAATTCATTGAAAGCCAACAGTACATAGATATTATATCACATAATGCTACTGTAAATGATACCTTAGATCTTAATTAGACAGGTGTAGCATAGCTGAGCAGAGACAAACCTATACAGCTCAAACAAATTGGGGCCTAGTGACTTACCCTGTATCCCACTGGATGACTGTACTAGAGCAGGAACTGAACCCAGCTCTTCAGTGTCCCAGTCCACAACCTTAATCACAAGGCTGCAAAGTTAAGCACATGTTTAAAGACTGGGCTGATGTGGGTGTTTTATGGTGCAGTATCAATGTAAATTGCAAGATTTATCAGTTAGATTCTACCAGATGAGTTACATAAATGTGGCGTTAAATCCACATAACATTAGACATGACAACCCTGTAGCACAGGTAGCCAGAGAGCAGAGCTCATCTCTATATGCAAGGCTCATGCAAGGCACCTGAAGTGTTGCTCTTCTGATTATTCAAACCTGCTAGGCTTCCTTCTGACCTTGTTCCTCCCCCTGAAACAGGACATAATGGAAAATTGTGCATGTATGAGTTACAGTATGACAGAGCTTGGACGGAGCCGGACTATACAATTGTACCACAGCTGCCAAGGGCTATAGTCAACCTGAAACCACAGCATCTCTGGGCAAGTATTTTGCTGAAGTTTTCCCTTGAAGCTAGACATACTTCAAAGAACTCAAAGACATCTTCACTTCATCCTAAAAAAGAATTACTATGGAAACATCTCAGCATGTCTCTTATTTGCCAGTGCATGAAAACATGGGTCCTTGCAGTTAGAATATTGGATAAGGACCATTCTTATTTGAATTTGAAAAATAATTTGGCCTTAAACAGCATCCAACAATCGTCTGCTACATCTACTAGCTAAGCTGCTTCCTGAGTACTACAATTCTGTGTAGTTCAGAATCCCCAGGTCTCCTTTCTACATTTATAAAATTATTTTACTTGTGAAGTCACTTTTTCTTTTTTTGCATATTTTGGTCTTGGCTTTCATATTAAAAAACTCATCTCAATAAGGAAAAAACCAAAATCCTCATCCTTCTTCAATGACAAATGAATGACAAAGATACAAGAGATTTCATGAAAATTTCATGATAGTAAAGACTGTGCACAGCACTCATTTGATTTCTTAATTTTTTTATTTACTCAAGCACCAGAATGGGATAGTTGGTAAATTATCTCTCTTGAGATTACAATAAACACTGCATTTGGCAACATTATCAATAGAAGTGGAATAATGACATTGGTTTTGATTTAAGCTCTTAGAAATGTTAAAAAAAAATAAAATTACATAATTCAAAGTGATTAAAGAGTTGAAAAATACTTTCAAAAGCAATAACACAACACAACATAACCATTACCATCTTGATACTACAGAAGAATTTTCTTCTGCTAGCAATTCTTGATGTAACCTGAAAAACTTATTAACTTTCCACATTTGTCTCAGCTGCTGCTGTGCTAGATTTTAATTAAGTGTCCCATGTCTGATTTAATTGTTATTCAATCAAGGTGAAATTTACCACTGTCTTGAACAGAGACCCCGGCTCTTATTGCTTACTAGACACTTACTAATAGAATGCAAGCAAGGAGGTAATATTCAAATGAAAATCAACTTATTTTCAATGTCAAATGCTAAAATTTTAATTGTTATGACAAGTGAGCAACAAAACACTGTAAGTTAACAGTATACTAAGATTCAGTATGTGACATTATTTACCACTACAAAATAGAAACTGCTTTCATCAGGAAAACTCTGATAAATGGTTTTATGTTTTATCTGTAGGTTTATAGTCTATCCTACTGGTAGGATAGTCTTCCTGTGACAAGTTTCATTTTAAGTATGTTCAGGTGTGCCTGTTTACAAAATTGTCCTTAAAGGGTGAAAATCCCCTTAGTCAATAAGCTTCAATGAAAGATTACACTTGCAAAATAAAAACAGGACATTTTCAGTACACTAAAGCACAAGTAAATTTTGAGTCTGATAATACAGAACTCACAAAAATTCTATTGAAGTCATCAGTGAACTCAAGGCACTGAATATAAATAATTGATCCATAGCTACATAATAAAGCCTCTGAATCCATACTCAGGTGTTGGAATATAAAGGAATACTTGCTTTGTTCCCATTTCTCTTGTATTAGACAACCAGGCTGTAGCTCCTAACAACTACTCAGTCTTTAACAGTTTATATACTTTTTCCTCTGCTGTTCTCCACTACAACTGCCGTGCTTTTTTGTTAGACCACAGATATGTCAATCTGCTGGTATTTCAGTAAAAAATTCAGACTTCTTAACTGTAAAAACTCACAATGTGACTCTACCCAGGTCAATCTTTTCAAAATATAATGACAATATCATCTGCTACAATTTTTCCTATTTTGCTCACAGCTTTTATCTGTAAATGTTTAGTAGTTCTTTTGACTTTTTACATCACAGAGATATTAAAAAAGACCTACCTTAAAAGAAAAATCAGCCAAACTAAATTAATGCTCACAAAAATGCAACACAAAATCTTTGGGCATGCAGTACCTTGTAGATTCCTCACTTTTCTTTACAGTAACACTCATTTTAGCAGAACAGCTAATTTAATTTGCTTTTGTTACTTCTAATTACATAGAAGTATCATTATACTTTTACTAATCCTAAGGTAAAATGACAACCAAACAAAATGAACTTTAAATATTTTCTTTGTTTGAAAATAGTGACAGGTGTGCAAGCTGTCTTCCAGATGACAGCAATGAGAGGCAGGAAAATATAAGTCTAGTTTGTCACGATTTATTAGCCTCTCAGCAAGACTGGGTAGACCTGAGCAGTTTATTTTTAAGGCTATCAACCATAGGAAGCTGAGGCAGCTCTGAACCTATGTTATGCTAACAGAGATCATGAAATTGTTATATAGGAACTGTGCTTATCTGAACAAACACACATATTCACCTTCATGTAGTAAAGGAGTAACAAACAAATTGTATAGTGCAAAAATTATAAACTGAGCAAACTCAGCTCCAGTGCAAATTGCTTTTATCAAGAATCATGGATGAAACAGCTTTTTTATATTAGGCCGTAAAGAGCGGAAGAGGTGCCCTAAGTGCCAAAACGGGTCTGGGAATTACCTGCCAGGGGTAAGAGGGGCCTGTGGTGAGGAGAGATCTACAGTCAGTTCCTCAAAACTTTACTGAGCATCTTCAGCCCCTCTTTCGCAGAGCCTACAACTCCTTTGGGACCTCCCACTCAAAGTCAAGAAAACCAGCACCCAGAAGGCTCTCAGTCTCCTCCCACAACTCTGTTTTCCACTCAATACATTTTACTACAACCCCAATCTGGATCCAAGTACATCCCAGCTGCATACCAGCCTTTTCTGTCACCTCTCCCAACAAACATTTTTCTGGGAATGAGACAAGTGTGAAAGTCAGCAAAGAGCTACCAGATATTACTCTAAATATTTATGAGTTGGTATGAATTAAAGCAACAGGAGTAACTGTTAAATAATCACAAGAAATAAATTGAAGGAAGTTGGTTTTGTGGTACAGACCTCACCCAGAAACACAGATTGCAAAGATAGCCACAGATGTCCAAATTGTCACTGAAGGGTAGTGCTACTCAAGTTACTTTTAAAGATGGTATCACAGGTATCTCACTGAAGCAGTAAAGAGCTCTGAATCATGTCAGGAGTGTTATCATACCACAGGCCACAGCCATAAACAAACAAAATCTCTATAGAAATCATGGCAGGAAACACCCAATTTTTTCTCTGCAAAATCCTTAAATACCTGTTTGGGCTAACCTCACTGAATTTTATCTATGTTTATTTTGTTACAGATGTTTAAAAATAAGACAAAACCGGAGTTTACTACACAGTTAGAATTTACCTTTTACTGGTGGCCTTAGAATAAAATGTTGTAAGAAAGCTGTGAAGGAAACTAGTGAGTAACTATGGTTTTTACTTCTTTTTGGTTTAAATTGGAACTGGATTTATTGGTTTACCACTTTTTAATATACTCCCCTCACCTAATGGTATTTTCCAGATATAAGTTCCTTAAACATAGGGAAGAAAATGAAAGATATTTGGTCTAAACTGAAGGTAGAGACTTAGTCATAAACTTCACTGAAACACTTCTACTGAAAATACACAGAAAGGCTGCTTACCTTATATCAAGAGACTTCAACAGGTATTTATGGTAAAGCTTTATCAGCAGTAGATTACAGAACAGTTCTGACACTGATATTTACAATAGGTTACATAAAATCACTCTAATTTTACCTAGAATAAAACTTATCTGAAATAATAAGTGTAGCAGAAAAAAAGAACGTAATAGAAAATGTATGCAGATTTTTTTTACCATGCGTGTGAAGTGTTCACTCCCTCCCCTTATTTTTATGTGCTTGTGAGATTTATCTGTCCATATGCACACAGGCACCAATGTACTTCACACGTTTCAAAGTTTTGCATCACCTTCTCCATCTTTTATTATGATTAACTTGAAAACCAAGCAAGCTTCAGCTCTAATGATCAATTCCTTTTCTCTGTTGTTCAGAAGGTTGTCATTTGCTAAAATGGTGCAAAATTATTGTTAAAAGCCAAATACACCCTTGTCTCAGCATGTGCAGAAAATATTGTATCTCCACAGATTACGTTATACATCCAACTTCCTGCAATCACAGCACAGGAGAAAACATTTAACTTCAGATAGAAGTGACACCATAGCTACTTCTTCAAGTTTGATTAATGATCCTTGAAGGTTGGCTGGTTCACTGTTATGGGGGTTTTTGGGTTTTTTTTCTGAAATGTGAAATTATTAACTAATTTAATACATTTATATTTGACCTGAATTATATTTACCCTCACTGACTGACTAACTTTAAAAGTGCCTGATGGCATGAAACCAACAGTCTAAGGAGGCCAGTAATGGATCCCTTCTTTTGGTTTAAAGGACAATCCAAGTGGCTTGCAAAATTACTAACTACATTAGACACAGACTTTCAAAGAGATACAGCTGCACAAAATAAACTGCTGTAATGCATTATCCTTGAGATTACATCTTAACACCATACTTTAAATCAATCATTTAATGACTTTCTCTCCAGAATAAAATAGAAAAAAAATAAAATTCAATCATAGAAAAAAAAAATCCGTAAATAGATATAAAAGAATTTAGACTTTATCCTGAAGAGAAAATATCTGAAAGCAAAAACTTAATTTGTACTGCTTGAACTGAAACAAATAAAGAATTACACTTTTATTATATTCTAGGCTCATTTCTATACTCATCAATTACATCAGTTGTATTATTCAGCTTTTAAAATCCAGCAGGACAAAAATGTTGTTCATCATTTTCTGTACACATTCACTTTCTGTATCATAAAAAGTGACAGGTTTGGTTTGAATTCAACTTAGTAATTAGCTACAACAGGGTGTGGATTAACGTAGTGTATTTTTGTACAGTATAGCATTGGATAAAACACTAATCGTGCATTCACAGAGGAAGAAAAGTATCCAGCTTCATACTTCAAACTGCATACAAGACCACAGATGGTCAATTAAAAAACAGCTTGGTGTTACTTTTTCAAATGAAAGGTACTGTCTTATTTAGGAAAATAGTAAACTGTCTAACAGCACAAAACGAGATGCAGCCCCTTAATGTAGTGATTTCAATTATTCATCATCAGTAAAAAACAAAACAAACAAAAAAACCCCCAAAACAAAACAAAACAAACAAACAAACAAAAAAAAAAAAAAAAAAAACACAAAAAAAAAAAAAAAAACCAAAAAAAAAAAAAAAACCAACAATTTTTCCCTCCTAGAGTATTTTGAAGTTCTTGCCAAAAGTAAATCATGATCAAATGGCCAGGAGCTAAAAGCAACTAGAAAGTAAAGATGTGAAGCTTAGTCTAAATACTAAAAGACCAAATGCTGCTTAGGTTTTTAAAGTGGATGTAGTTTTAATGCCTTGATTTATTGTCCAAGTACTATAAAGAACACTTTAGCACAACAACCAGGTCCTAAACGATGCAACCCTCCATAATTATGTGTTTTGGTTAGCCACTGGTTTGACCAGTGGTTAAGGTTGTATCAAGAGCTTTCTACCCTAAAATGAGGAAATGGCATCTTAGAAGAATCTGATATTTACTTAAACAAATGCATCTTTCTAAGTAAAGAGAATGTGGGTTTTTCCCCTTAGGCTCTGGCAAAAATTAAAAGAAAAACCAGATATGCAGGAGCAGGTTTTACTGTGCCTATCTCTGCTAACTTTGAAATCTGAAAGGTTAGCATCATCATTCAGGTACAACTAGCTGTACCACAAAACTTACCTCCACCATTCTTCTGACACAGATATGGGAATCGCCACACATTCCCCAATCCCACAGAAAATCCAACTTGTGCCAGAATATATTGGAGTTTGCTGTTCCAAGCAGGTCTTTCATCTTCTACATCTGAGCCTTCTTCAACATCTACATCTTTTTCTTCCTGATCATCAACCATAAGTTCACTCTTCTTGAAGGCTTCATCTGAAGAGTCCTCATTAGAGAGCAGGTCCTTGACTGACTCAATGACCTCATCATCCAGCTCTCTTTTCACTACCTTGCTGTTCTTAGGCATTTGTAATTTGAGACAAAAAGTAAGGAAACGACGTTCAGCTGAGACAGATGGACAAACACTGAAGTAAACTCTCCCTCTGCTTGGGCAAAAATATTGAATAAAAAGACTGAAGATGGTGCCTGATGAGTCCTTGATACCAGAGAATCAAGTGTAAGGACTTCTGTTTCTGAATGCTTGTTCTACTGAAAGTATCTGTGAAAAAAAGATTTAAAATTATATTATATTATTATGCAGAAGAAACTTAATTTTGAAATCATGTGCTTTGTTCTACCCATTTCTGATTATCTCAGTGATTTGACAACAGGAGAAAACAAAAAGAAAGGGATGTTAAACCACTTTCAAACTCTAGGGAGTAAGTCCACTGCTTGGTCTTAAAGATTTTTATAAAATACATTTCATTCACTTGCTAAGGGTTTTGTTTTGGTTTAGTTCCTAAAGACTGATAGGCTAATTGCTCATATTTTGATATCATAACAAGATTCTTCTTATCAGGCATAAAAGGGTATACACCTTACATAAAATTTAGGAGCCCAACTCCATTACTTCCTGACTTAACAGCTGTACTTGAATTTATTAAAAGTACATTTTAACCAAAGTAAATTAAGTTTTTCAGACCATTCCAGAAAGTCATACAGCAATTAAAATTTTTATATAGAGGATGCACCTAGTAGTTCAAAAGCAATGGTGACTTTTTTTCTTGTTATTCTTCATCATGGAACATATAATCACAGCCATAGTTTGAAAGGAGAGATGCTCATCTCTTATGAGCTTTGATGTTTTAAGTATTTTTAATTATTTCCTATTTCTAAGAAACTATCTGAAATATCTCAAAAGCCAAACCCATTTAAAAAGCCTCCTGTTTCTAGTGTGTATCTACAGAAACCAAAATGCCCGAGTTTGAATACATGTTTTTCTTAAACACAACAAATCATTTAAAAAGAGACAGACTTGCTTGCAGCTGCCATACAAAAGGTAACTATAAGATTTTGGGGAGGAATGTTTTTCAATAAATTCTTCACTAATCACATGGGATAAAACTAGTGTGTGCAAAGCCATCTGCACAATTAAGAGTCTTAAAAGGGATTTAGATTATGTGTTAAGCTTCATGAAAGCCCTAAAGAGGGTTTCTGTAAAGAATACACAAGAAGTCTAATCAAGAACTGCTAACTTATGAGAATCAGAAATTACTTCAGGAAACATGAGACCTTACAGCTTTTTGCTTATGGACTTGCTGCAACATCTGGTCCACGGTGTGAAGGCTGCATCATGTCCTGACAAAATCCCATGCAGCAGAGAACTGCAAGGTACTGTTCACAGTCACTGAGATCAAGCACCTCACGGCTGCTTCTGTGATAGACCCAAAGGAAAGATGCTAAGCCAAGGGAATCCAGCCCCCGGCTTATCAACATGAGACTTCACAGCACCAGAAATAAAACCTCTGCCACCACAAGTACTATCACCAGCCTCCTAGCCAACAGGGCAATTACCTTTTCTAGTAATTTCCAAGCATTTGGAGGTTGAACTTCACTCCAGTTGCCTACTGAACTCTACTGTAACCTCTTTTTATTGATTCCCTAGACTCAGGTCACTGTCTTCTCACTTTCCCTTCTGTTACTGCCTCCTCTCAGCAACTCTAGCACTGGCAGTCAGCCCAATTTTTTTAAGCATAGTAGAGCCTACTTGGCTTGTGATCTACTTCATGTTCCCCACTGTCACTGAAGGGTTCAGGATCCTATAAACCCTCCTTCTGACATGCAGTGGAACTAGCACCAGGCTTTGCTTTGACTGATACCAGTTCTTTTAAAAAAAATTTTAAAAAAAATTAAGTGTATGAGCTATACAGAGAATGGTAGAATAGGGAAAGAGTTGTTTATACAAGAGAGAAATCCTAATACTCTATCCTGTATATCTGGGCTAAATGAATGTCTGTGTGGGCCTCTTTTCATCTGTTCTGTCTTTTGCACCGTGAAGTCTTCAAAGGACTACACCCTCTCCTAGTTCATACATGATTCAGTGGCTCTTAGTTCTGACTGAGATACCTATGTAGAACCAAAATGCAAACTTAATGTGTTAAGTTGAAGCATTTAAGCAGTCCTAATGGAGCTTTGGGACTACAAGCCACAGCATCTGGTACTTCAAACACTACTTTTAGTCACATTTCAAACTTTTTTTCCCTTTTGTTCCACTGATGTAAATTAGAGAGCAGCTTCTCAGTTCCAGTAATTAGTAATAAATTCAGGGATTACATTAAAATGAAACAGCTGCACATGTGAAACTACATCAGTATTTGTCTGTAGCTCTGAAATCCTTCTCTAACTGTAATAAGCAAAAGAGATTTTCAGTCAGAAAGACACAAGTCATCCATCAGTATTTACTGAAATGTTTTAAAAGGTCATACCTGTTTTAATTATTTTAGATACAGTAACTTGCAGGGCAGCAATACGATTTATCTGGAGCTCTCACTGATGAGTCAATTCCAACAAAAATTGCATCATTCTGTCCTGTCATGCGTTAAACATTGCACTGCTACACTTCAGGATAAACTAGGCTTGATCCTTATACTGCTCACACAGTATCATATTAATTTCCCTTCTATCAAGCTTTCATATTACTTTCCCTTTCATTAACCTTCCATTGAGCAGTATGTTATCTATAGAACTATCACTGTATAGACTTGCAACATTTGCAGGGCTTGAGAAAATGTGGGAGGCATGCTCAGCAGTCTGGTGCATGGCTCTAACAGTACTAATTGATTCTAATTCAAAACATTCTCATTGGCCAGACTGCACCAAGGAAGGAGGACAGTCCTTCCGGACACATCACAAATCCAAAGGTGGTCTCCAACTGTCAGATTCAACAACACTTCTCTGTATTCAAGAAGCTGGTACTAAACCAAATAAGGATTCCTGTCTCAAGAGATACTACATCAGGTGCAAATGTCTGAAGTGTGTTCCCAGCTGGCTTGTGCCAGGAGGCTGCTGTTCTGTGCCCAGCACTCCCACAACACAGTCAGTGACATGCACAGAAGCCTCTCTTTGATGCAGAACAAACCTGCACAGAACAAACCTGCACAGAACACTGACATCAAACTACTCAGCTTGAGCTAGGTCTAGATATAAATGCACTCGAGTGAAGTCTGAATAGGGAGAAACAGAGTAAAGTAACTCACCAGCACTGTTTAGCTAAACACAAACCACTGAACAAGCTTTCTTTTCTTTATCTTTTTTTTTTTTCCTCATCAGAGTATTGAACTTAAGCACTTCACCACATAAAATGCTATTCTATGTTCCCACATCATTTGGATGTAGGCTGGTATTGAAGTTCATCAGCATTAAACTAGGAAATATCACACCAAATTCAGTTAAACATCTTCTCCAGTTAGCTCTACTACTAGTTACCTTCCATACTGCCTTGTACAGAAATACAGCACCATGCGATGAGACAGTTTCTCCTAAGTATAATTTAAAAATCTACGTAAGAAATTAGGACTCCAAGTCCTAAATCTTGTCAGTTATTTTAAAAAAATTACTATGCTATTACCAGCACCTTGGATTAAATGTAAAATGTCTAAAATATAATTTAGCCTTATTAAAGCTGTTTATTTGCAGGTTGGATTTTTTTTTTCTGTCTTGGATCTAGATCATGGAATTTGATCAACTGATTTAGTTCTGGTTTCCAGGCAGCTTCTCATCCTTTTCATAACTCAAATGAGGTAACCTGTCAGATGAAAACACTGAAGAGAAATTTTTATTATCACATTTACTGAAGAATATAATATTTCTCTGGACTTTGCCACAACTGAAATGAGCAAATAAGGATGGTAGCCCTTTTCTTATGTAAAATTCCATTTGTAAAAAAATCTAAAATTATTCTTAAACTGACCTGACAAGTGTCTGTATTGTTTGAGGGAATTTACTAGAATGGAAATTGATGAACAGTACATGGTTCAGTTAAAATAACATTTATAAAATTATTCTGTCACTGAAATAACAACAATCAATAATCTGAGTCAGCATAAACAAGCTTTTGGAAAAAACTTACTAAATCAAACATATGAGCTAGATTTTAATTATGTCTTGCTTGTCCTTGATATGCCAAAATCTATTTCTTTCGCATACTGAAAGATAAAACGGTGAGTCTTTTTAAACTTTTTTGATATCAAGCAAACTGCAGACCCCAACTTTCTCACTCAGAACACAGTGGGAATTCTGTTATTTTTTTCCTATGGAAAAAGAATCAAGTCTTAAGGCAGCAGCACGCAGAAGTAAAGTAACCTGATTAGACTGCCACATTACTAGCAGATTAAGCAATAATAATCCCTTGCAACAGGGAATTCAGACCCAAATTAGCTCCCTGGGAGATCCAGGCTCGCTATAGAACTTTTACTTCAGCTTCAGGCCCGCATTCAGAAATGCTGGCACGGGGAGATAAGACTTGCAATGCCTCCACTGATGAAACTTGTAAGCATTTGCAGTAAGACCCAAAAGAACTTCATTAGTCGAAGCACCAAAAGGCACACTGAAAAACCTTGCCACATGTCCTTTTCTCACAATCCTTTTTTGTATGGAATGCTTAGTAAGGGAGCTGTACTGGTTCTGTTCAACACTGCGCTCCTCTTCAGCACCGCACTGGAAATGTTTCTTACGTCGGGCTCCTTCTGATGCATCTCTATCACACACAGCTGCATGCCAATCAATATATAGACACCTACGAGAAGAACACTGTACTTCTGGTTCTCTCAGCTGTGCAATACCAATAAACAATTAAAAGTTATGAGGCTGGAGATTTTCCCAACATGTACAGAAAAACAGGCACAAAAAACCCTCATGGATTTGAAAGTATAATGAGTACAGCTGCCCCATGTTCTTGGAAATTCAGCACAAGTCTCTATAAAAAGCCATTTGTAAGGCAATTTCATATTTAAAACATCCCACAATACTACTGCAACAACTGATATAACTAAATATTAACGAACTTCTAGCAATGCTTTTCCAACATAAATTAGAAGACAGTAATTCTTACATTGTGTTTCTTCTTAAAACCAGCACTCCCCTCTCAAAAGGAAAGCCAAAAATATTCTTTTCTAACACAGTGTATTTTTTCTTTTATAGTCTTATTTTACACCTGATGAAAAAACAGCAATTTGGCAAAATTATTTACATTTCATTTTTAATGCATTACAAATAATCCTCAAATCTTCATGGATTTGAGGGACAGGAAAAAAGGGAGAAAAAAATTAAAATCATGTGTTCATATTTCACAAAACATTATCAAGAAAGTCCAGACAGAAAATAACTTTCTAGAAAGCTACAGTGACATCATTAAAAAAACCAAAAAACACAACAAAAACAAAAACAAACAAAAAAAATGGATACCTTTTTAAGTTCAATGTTTGCCATTGAAAGAATTAAAAAGATCAGCATTCCATTCTTCAGAGCACTGTGTTCTTCCCTGAGGAAGGAGTTACATACCAACATGCTGCTGGGAGGGTGGCAAAATGCAATAAAAGGCTGCAGCCAGCTCACATTACTATAATCTCAGCTTTGAAAGTAGATTCAGGCTGTGTGGTGTACCAGTCCAGTACCACAACCTTACATCGTATGCTCCTGCTCACCAAATCTTCACCTTGACTCCCAGTGAAGAAACAAGTATGATTAATCGCAGGACATGGAACTAGGAGTCAGGATTCTCATCACGGCACATATTCATAAAAGATCTTTATTGATATTCATGTCAAATGCTTCAGTCTGTATGAAATCACTGGAGGAGAATTGTATGCAAAAGTGAAGAAGAGGAGCCTTTTCCACCAAAAGGAGATGTACAAAATGCATCTCAAACACGACTCTATGAGCTAGGAAGAAGAAAGCATGATGGGAACAACCAATACAGAAAACAAAAACCAAAGTTTTAGGACCAAAGGACTGCTGTGAGTCTGCAAAAAGGGAATCTGTGCAGACAGGATGAGGGGAATACATAGTGACCATCATATTTGAGTGAAAAAGAGAGGAAGAAGACTGCAGGAGCAAACCAGGCTTCACTGGAGTACCGTGACTGTGAAGAATGGCTATCGCTGGGGGAATCTGTGTACAGATAATTATTTCAGGAAGAGTTACACTGTGTTACAGTACTCATTTCACAGGCTGAATTACTGCTGCAATGCAGCATTGTGTTCTTTGGCGGAAATAGGAATACACTCCATAGCCTTTTTGCCTAGTCAAGCCCATTTCTATGTGCTGAAGCAACCATTGTGCTGCTCTTCAGCGTGAACTACATGATCTAGCATTTTTCCCTACCTAGTTAAATACAGCCTTTCAGTCAGCTATAGATTCAAGAGGTGGCCAACTCAATTGCAATTGAAGATAATTATATTCTATACAATTATACTTGCATTAGCATGTCTCAGAAAACATCACTGAAGAACGTAGAGAAATCTGTTATACATACATGACACTTATAAAATAAGAGCTCTGTGGGCTACAGGAGACTTAAACGCAATATAAAAAGTTTTTATTCTGGTGTCTACAATGAAATAATTTATCCTTTAGGAAAACTATTTAAAAACACAAGACTAAATTCACACCTGCTGCAGATACAGGCAGTTATACACACTTCAGTGACACTGCATCTGTTTCGTATTGCTGGGAAATTCGTTCTCTGTTCCTACAAAATTTTGTTCCTGGCTTTATCCTACAACAAAACCCTGCACAGACTCAAATGCAGACAATTTCTGGTCCAGATTAACCTCCTTAAATTTTAGTTACAGGAGAATACTTTGTACTATTGTAAAACAAATGCAATAAATTCACAAGAACAGCAAAGTTTCTTTCTCAGGATTGTTCATTACCAATAGACTTGATCTTAACAGCTTGTATGACTACTTCCAAATCACAAGCCAAACAGAAATATCTAGAGACAGAACGTTACAGCCTAGAGCTCTTAAATGTCATTATTTTCTTTTCATTGCACATAATCTCTAAAAAACCTTTTTTGCCTTACTGTAGTTTCTCACTTCTGCTTTCACACATTTCTCAGTATTTTCTTCTCACAAATCAACTTCACTGAAATACTTCACAGTCTTACAGGATGAGCTAACTGTAACCTCCTATTCAAATGGAGAAAATGTGTCACTTATTCAGCAGTCTTTTCTTATATGTACTTTATTGAAGGAACAAATGCAGTAGTTACCAGTCCTCCAAGTGAAGTAACCTCAGCAATTATGAAAAAATTCCGTCCCTGGTTGGTTGAACTCAAAAGGTGTAACTACTGGCAACTTGAAACAAAATCTCCATATTTTAAGTTCATCATATCAGATACAAGAGAACCATGTGTTTATTGTACAACTTTATCACACCTCTCAGAAGTGATATGATATAAAAGTATATTTAATATCTCAATAAAGTACTATAGTTATTTAAGTTGCGAAATCAATTACTGAAAATTAGATATTACCTGATACATAGTTGCCCCGAGACCCTAATTCTCTGACCTCTGTGCTTTAGAATGGATCAACAAGGAAATCAAGTTGTCTTTGGTAAGAATTTATGTGATTAATTCTCCCTCTTTTTCATAATACAAGCAAGAACTGATTGATCATATGTGTTAGAGGAAATCTTACTTCTCCTCACATCTGATTATTTAATGTCATTATATGAATCATGCCCTCAAGTTATGTTACAATAAATCCCTATGTCTTTAAAATAATTAACACCAATTTCACTATAGAAAATCAAACACTGTAAATGTCATATTACAGTCTTCATCCCTTCTCCATTTTGGCTTAAGGAGAGCATGCTGAATTATTAATAATGCAGTACACATTTCTGACACTTGAAATGCAGAAATAGTTTGCCAGCAGCAAGAAACTATTTTCCCAAAGTGGGAAATAGACTACTAGCATCAAGACTCAAGACACTATTGTCCACAGAGTTACACAAACTTTTTCTTTGCTTTCTCCCATACAAACAAGGAATCCCAAGTCTCAAGAGTGAAGGATAAGAATGCAGAACTCTGTTTCAGCATAGGCTTACAGGAAGCTCAGTCCAGTTATTGCCATTGCCCAATTCAACCACTTTGGCATTTACCATTGCATTTTCACATTCCTTTGTAACCAGCTTGCCAGGATTTGTGCTTCCAGCTACTCAGTAAAACAGCATTTGGTTGTCATTTGTCAATGATACTTTTTTCCTAAATTATTTGAATATATTTCCTGAGTAATGGCAAGGCTACGTTGAATCAAGTTTCAAGGACAAGTGCAGTTGGCCAAGTTTTATCAGACACCTGCTGATACATCGAAGTTATTCTGCAACTGAGAATTCAGAGATCTTTAAAGTCATATGGAAAAGTTGCTACCATTGCTATGCTGATCTATAAAATTCAGGACTGAAAACTGCTCTTCCAAAATCAACAGGTATCTTGTCTTTTAATTACAAACATTACTCCTTGAGATGAGTGAAACAGCACAATGGAAAGTAGGTGCGAAACAGGTAAATAGGTCCTTAATGTTGTGTACACTTCTGGTACACTACCCTAGAGAATTAAAAAAAAAAAAAAATCCAAAAGCATTCTACCACTAATACTTCCAAGTGATGTAATTCCTCTCCACTTGAGCAACTACGCCAATAGACATTAACAACACAATTTATGTCAAAAGGAATGGCTGTAATTAGTAGACTGTGTTCATGAATAACCTGTGATTTTTTTTTCTGACAAATTCAGCATTTTAAAAGTTTTGTGCATACCAGCTTTCGCAATATGAAAAGAAAAAGATAACTGCAAAAATGGCAAGACATGAAAGGTCAACAGGAATCGGATTATGCTGTAAAACTAGTTTCAAGATGCCTTGATAGTTTCACACACTCAGCTTTCAGTACTGGTTACACATCTGAACAGCTACGAAATGGTTTGGTTTTTCACACACAGATCAAAACCAATGGGATTTTTTGTTCTTGAGTCTGAAGTACAGAGCTGAGCCCAAAGGGAGTGTCTGATACGCACTGAATGTAGGCTGTGTATGGTTATCTTAATATGGGGTATGTGTAAACAAAAATCTTGCATATTAGCCAAAATGAAATTAAGCAATCTTTCCTAAGTATATTTCATAGCTTCCTTTCTAATGTGATGCTGATAATGGGAAATATGCTGGTAAATAGAAAGAAACTGAGTATGTTGTCATCGTTTTCTAATCAAATGGAGTAAGCTGACTGCATAATACATCCAGAGTACATTTATATGACATCAGATAACAAAAATCTTTACTTCATTTATACTTTTCTTTGGAGGAAGGAAATTGAGTCCATATCCTACGGTATGCCACAGTGACACACTGATGGTGACATACTATTTAAAAATTATTAGGCTTATCTCAGAAAACAACACTACAGCAGTGAGCTTGTTATATAGCAATATCATACTGAAAATAAAATGGTTGATGATGATGTGGTCTTTTACAAATAAAACGATGTGCAATTTACTTAAATAGATGAAATCCTATCACAACCCTCATGCGTGTCAGGTCGGTGTGACTGTGCAGACATATTTCAATCATCTAATTTACTTCCACAACAAAAGCAAAGCCTTGAGAAGAAATTCCAGTTTGCTCTAACACTAGCAAAATCAGAACAAAACCAGGAAATATGGGCAAAGGAAAATAGGATTAATGAGCAAATCGAAGAGAAAAAGAATCACTAGGAGAAAACTGTAGGTATGAATCTACCCTGTGGATAAGCCGTAGTACACGGCGGGCTGCAACCATCCAAATCCCGCACAGAAAATAAATCCAAGGGGCACAAAGGTTGGGAGAAGGTGCCCATTACCATACCCACCCAAACATGGCTGACACCGGGGCGCAGCAGCCCCCGGCCGCGGGGATTGCCCCCGCCTTCGAGGGGCGAGAGCCGCGGGTGGCGCGGCGCGGGAGGCACCGTGCGGCCCCGCCGGGCGACGCCCACGCTCCGCAGCAACAATGCAGCGCCCGGGCCCGGCCCTCGCCCCGCTGCGCCTCTGCCCGCGGCACATGGTGGGGATGGAGCCCGCGGGCCGCTCCCGGTGCCGCCCGGCTCCCTCGGCAGCCGGCTCGCCCTGCTCTTCCCGACCCCAGCGCATCCCCGCGCTGCTCCCGGGATGGAGACAGCCCGCTCCCCCGCTCTGTCCGGAACACGCGCTGCACAGGCATCGGAGATTTTTTACGCAACACACGGGAGATGAATGAAATTTCTTTCACTCGGAAAAAGATATAAGTTCCTCACCCTTCCCGGCAGCAATAATAATAACGCTAATTAAAACAGCCCTGTACATCCTTTTAACGTACCGCCGAGTTAAAACATATGGGCGGCTTCTAGCCGGAGCTCGCTATTGTCTCCCGAGGGGCCGGCTCTCTCCCCGCCAGCGAGGGGCTGGCGCCAGGGCGAAGGCAGCCTCCCCGGGTGGGCTGGAGGTACCCCCTGACCCGCAGGAAGGCGCACACGGGGCGGAAAGGAACCCCCCACACATCCTGCCCCTTCCCGCCCGGCGACACGGGCGACGCGGCCGCGCTCCCCCCGCGGCCCCAGCCGCACGGCAGGGCTGGGAAAGCGCGGGCCGCCCCGCGCACCCACGCTCAGCGCCGTGCCGTGCCGTGCCTTGCCTTACCTCCGCCCGCGGCGCGCCAGATGCGGAAAGGGGGGGCCGGGTGCCCCCGCGGGCGCGGATGGCGAGCGGGGCCGTGCGGGCGCGGGGCTCAGCGGCGGGCAGGCGGCGGCAGCCACATGTGCCCAGCCCTCACTGCGGCGGCGTTTAAAGACAGACATAAAAGCGGCGGGGGGAGAGGAAAGGGGAGGGCAGCGCCGGGCCGGGGGAGCCGCACCTCCTGACGCAGAGAGGAGTGCCCACCCACCCCCCGGCCTGCAGCAGCATCTCCCTGCCGGAGGCGGCGGGAGGAGGTAGACGCGGCAGAGAGAGGAGGAGGGAGGGGCTGCCGTCCCCGCCGCCGCGCCAAAATCCCCGCGGCCACGCTCTGACACCGCGGGTGCCGCGTTTGTATCCTCATCTGCATCCCCTGCCGCCTCCGCCCCCGCACGTACTGGTGGCGGTCCCCGGTCCCTTGTGCCGCTCACACGGGCTGCGAGTGGCCCGCGCTGGGCTTCCCTGCTCGTGGGGGAGCGGGGAACGCGCTGGGTGTGGCCTCCGGGGCGGCCTGGAGGCGGGGCGTAGGCACACAGGTGGGAGCTCCCTTGGGGACACGGTTTGCCAAAAGAAGGGGGTGAGTGGGAATGAGGCGCGTGGGACCGAGGAAGGAAGAGATGTCGGTCGGAGGCAGAGGGCGGCCGCAGAGAGTACACCTGCGTGCTTGGGGCCGGGAGGCGGCTGGGAGCGAACTTGGGGGCTGAAGGGATGGAGAGAGACCGTGAGAAGAACGGAAGGCACCGACCATCCCCGAGGTGATGGTGCACAGGTCTTGTAGCCCAGACTCCTACAGTTGCTTCAGTCGCAGGAAGGTGATTTTTCGCTTCAACGCCTCCGCAAAACATTCTGTCATTAAGTGTTCACTGCCCTTCTGTCAGTTTTTTTCTCTGCTTGCATTTTTTCTTGGGGGGGGGGGGGGATTAAAAAAAAAAAAAAACAACAACAAAAACAAAAAACCAAAAGGCAGTTCTATCCTGCCTAGGATTGTAGTGAAGAGTAAAGATGAGGAAGTGAGCTGTTCAAAGGCGCGGCAGCCTGATGGGAGAGGCACATTGGCTTTGCTGAAGACAAGAACGATCGAATGGAGAGTGAACTGGTTTTAATGTTCACTGTGTGAACAATTATTGCATCAGCTTCAATCTTACCACATGCCGAATAGAAATACATAACGTTATTACACCACATGAATCAAGGAGAGATTTTCCTTCAAAGAATAGGGAAGATAGTCTGCCTAGATGATTTGCATTTCCTTCTTATTTTACTGAGAAACCTGCGATACAAACCACATTTCATTTCTGCTTCGTTATTAAAAGTAATTCATCACAGCATTGTGCATTTCTTGCTATTGGTGCTAGTTCACTTAACTAATAATTCCCGTAATATATTTCAATTATGTAGAAAAACAGCAGTGTAGACAATAGATTTTGTACTTACTGATTGAGTATTGTTTGGAACTCAGTAAAAATGAACTTGCCTTGAGTAAGTTTCTAACTGTGAACTAAACTTCTTCCATAGTAAGTACTAATAAGAGGAAGAATTTACGCTTTCATTTGCCAGATCATGAGCGATACTTTTATTTAGTAAATTAACTAGTAATGTTATCAGATGACTGCATAGTTAATTGAAACAGAAAGAGGTAATTTCTGGATCCCTTTAAATTCTGTGTACTCTTAATGGTGAGCTTTGATCTGAGTTAGGGAGCTACAGACACATACACAAACACACAGAAAGCCTCATTTGCTGGTCAGACTCTCCAAGTGTCTCTGCTTGTGACTCAGGAGGTTTGAGGATAGAGAGAAAAAATCTAAGTGGAAAGCAAGAAATGCCAGCAAGAAAAAAATCATTATCCTAAAAAGCAAAGTCCAAATGCTGATGTGCAAAAGCTCTACAATGTCAAACCTTTAGAGAATAAAATACGCACAAGGAGAGAGAATGACTGGAATAAAAGCAGTTATGCCAATTTTATTTTCCTGCTAGGTTATGCCATCTTGTTGCTTGCATAGAGATTTTAAACACTGTGAGATGGAAGAGACCCACAAAGATCATCAAAGTCTAGCTCCTGCAGACTCTAGTCCTCCAAGTCTGGCTCTGCACAGGACAACCCTTCACACACCATGTGCCTCAGAGCATTGTTTGAACACTTCTTGAACTCAGTCAGGCTTGGTGCTGTGACCTCTTCCCTGGGGATTCTGTTCCAGTGCCGAACCGCCCTCTGGGTGGAAAACCTTCTCCTAATATCCAACCTAAACCTCCTCTGACACTACTTCAGCCCATTCCCTTGGGTCCTGTCACTGTCACCACAGAGAAGAGATCAGTGCCTGCCCCTCCTCTTCCCCTCACAAGGAAGTTAACTGCAGTGAGGTCTCCCCTCAGTCTCCTCCAGGCTGAACAGACCAAGTGACCTCAGCTGCTCCTCATGTGACTTCCCCTCCCGACGCCGTCCTCATGTCCTTTTTCCAGACACTCTCTAATAGTCTTTCCTGTATTGTGGCACCCAAAACTGCCCCCAGCACTCGAGGTGAGGCCGCCCCAGTGCAGAGCAGAGCAGCGCAGGACAATCCCCTCCTTTGCCCGGCTGGCGATGCTGTGCCTGATGCCCCTCAGGACAGGGTTGGCCCTCCTGGCTGCCAGGGCACTGCTGACTCGTGTTCAACTTGCCACTGCCCAGGACCCCCGGGTCCCTTTCTGTGGCACTGCTTTCCAGTGTCTAATTCCACAGTCTGTCTGTATATCCAGGGTTGCCCCTTCCCAGGTGCAGAATCTTACGCTGGGGCCTTTTGCGTGCAAGTATCATTAATATTCTCAGTGCATACTAATGACACCTTTTCACATGGGAAATTAGATAGTATTGCATTTTACACCTTCTGAATCTGTCACTTTTGTTAATTTTCTCTCTTTGTCTCAATTTTAGCTCAGCATTGAATTTTTGCTTAAGCTGTTTCACTCCAGAATATGGTGGATTGTAAACTGAGCTATGTCAGTAATTACCAACTATACTAGTTTGCATAGGAAGCAGCCATTCCTATTTTTCCCATATTTTTCAAAAAGCTTCATCATCTAGTAATTCTACATCACTTATGATCCTTTTCAACATAATTTTTTTTATTTTTATTTTATTAAAGGTAACCTCTTTGTTTAAGAATTGTAGAAATCTATTCAAGGAAATAAAAATATGCCTTTTCTCCAAAAAAAGCAGAAGTGTTAATTTAAAAAAGCAAAACAGAGAATAAAGATGTTTTATATAAATTGCCTATTATCACTGATTTCATGATTACAAACATGTTGAGTAAGTTCAGCTGAACAGAACAGAACCACTGACAAGTCACTGTGACTTCTTATTGCTGCATCATTCTGCCTGCTCTTAGTTCTCTAGGAGATGGCATCTGGTCAAGATTCTGAAGGAGATTCTGCCTTATTGCTCAAGACACAAATTATCCCTTTGGACACAGCAAGCATAGTAAGCATGGATTTCCTCATTGCAGCACCTGTTTTTGTGTTCTGGAGACATTGAGAAAGGCACGTTATTCTCCCCAGTCTAGGGCAAATCAGAGCACATTGCAGGCATTGGGCCAGTACAGAGATTAAAATACTCAGTTCCTGGAACACTGTCAGTTGATGGTACGGCTGGTTACGTTTTGAGAAGTGTGTTTGAAGTTTAATTTTCACTAAATTGAAAGTTTAGGTGTAATTAATGGAATGGTATAGTGACTACCATTTCTTCAGCAGAATAAATTAAATATGTATCTTATCTTACTCAGAGAAGAAAGAATTAGCATTGAAAATACTCAGATAGATACAAAGTATCATGTAAAGTAGAAGTGTAGCCATAAACAAGAATTTTGGTTTTGAAAGTAATACAGAGCCTACTGCTTACTAAGGAGTGCTTCCATGTGTCATGTTCATCTATATAACACATTATGAGAATCTGAGAAGCTATACTCTCCACTGAAATCCAGTGCTTACCATAAAATCATAACAATAAAATCATACCCAGGGGAAGTTCTTTCTGATTCCCAAAATTCACTGAGACTAAAAGAAAAAGATTATAGCAGCTCAAAACTGGATGAGTTAAAAATAATTTCCTCTCATGATGTGTTGTATCTGAGACGATGCATTTTCCAGAAAATTGTTGGGGATGTATTTTTTAATATAAATTAATACTTTTATGATAGAATTAAACAAATAGAAACTATTATTTCAATTACTGCAATTCAGAATACAATGTAAATAACAGAATCTAATATTAAGAAAAAAGAAGAACATTTATTTTCAGAAATCCTCTAAATGCTTCTGCAGATTTAATCAGTGATAAATTAATTCTTGTGGCAGCAAGGAATAAAAAGCATAGGATATTGAATTGCAAGCCATCCATGAGGGATACTTAAATGTATTTAGGCACGTAAATGAACGTGCTGTTTAATATAGTGTGTTTGAGACCATCAAAGGAACCTCTAGAAACTGTGCAAAGGCACATGGAAAATAAGGAGGTGATTGGTAATGACCAACCATGGACATGTTGGAGCGAGTCCAGAGGAGGGCCGTGAAGATGATCAGAGGGATGGAGCACCTCTCCTATGAAGACAAACTGAGAGAGTTGGGGTTTTTCAGCCTGGAGAAGAGAAGGCTCCAGTAAGAGCTTATAACACCTTCCAGCAAGTAAGGAGAGCGTACAAGGGAGCTGGAGAGGGACTTGACGTGAGGGCTTGTAGTGATGGAGCAAGAGGTAGTGGTAAGCTGGGAGAGAGTAGGTTTAGGTTAGATAATAGGACAAAATTCTTTACTATGATGGTGATGAGGCACTGAGACAGGTTGCCCAGAGAGGTTGTGGACTCCCTGTCCTTGGAAGTGTTTAAGGCCAGGTTGGACAGGGATTTGAGCAAACTGGCTTTGTGGAAGGTGTCCCAACCCATGGCAGGAGGGTTGGAGCTAGATCCTTAAGATCCTGTAACCCAAACCATTCTATGGTTCTGTGGTTCTGTGAATGCACTTTTGTTTAGACTGTTCTCCATGGCCTCCACAACATAAGGAAGTGAACAAATCCTCTACTCCAGAAAACAGAAGAAAAAAAAAGTCACAGCCGTGGATGTCACTACTATAGCTGTCCTGATGCAATAGTTACTTCGAAAATTAAGAAGCCAGTGGTTTACTGAGTTGTTTTCTTTACACCAGAAGTAGATCTGTGTTGCAACACAGCATTCAAAAAACAAAACATTTTTATGGAAGTCTAATGCTTTCAACTTGTCATATACTCAGCTTTAGCACATTTTAAATTAATATAAACCATTAGTGTAAATCTATATACACACACACATAAGCATCGCATAATACTCCAACCTACAGCCAAACATAGTGATCTGTTCATAGATGTACTATATCTTGAATGAAGATAAAATGATAAGATGTCAGGAAGTTTGTTCATTTTTTTAAAGCTTGCAGAGTAGTCATCTAAAAATTATTTTTGCATGTAGAACAGTATGCCACATTTTGAGTATTGCACTGAGGTCTCAGTTCAGAATGGCCTTCATGTTAAGTTCCTGCCTAAAAGTGCACGTGATATTCAGAACTGTTCCTTATGTTTGAGCTAGGTAATCTATTTTAAATACAAAGTTTTCCTATGCTTTGGGGTTTTTTATCATCTCATAATGAGGTGAGCCCGAATGGAATCCTAGCGTCCTCAAAATGAATTCTAAAATTCATGGATCTAGGGTAACGTGACCTGTGTTAATCTGTACATTGCATGAAGAAAAGTATCTTAAAGAAAAGTTGCGAAATGTCTCAGACTGTCTTGTGCTGTGTGATTTCAGAGCAAGCCAGTTTGCCAGTATATTTTAACATATGTCCTGTGAGGACAGGCTTCTGGGCTGAGAAAATCCAAGCATATTTCTTAATCCCAGGACTGGCAAGGGCAAATGTAAGTCTCTACTCATGTATGCAATCCTGTGTGTCATCACTGCCCACAGAAGTGATCGTTCTCTACTTGCAGCCTAATAACTGGGTTATTTCATAATAATATGAAATCCATGTTAAATTTTGCCCGTGTCTTACACATCCTGTGTCATATTTAGTTGCTGATGGGCAAGAGTGGAAATTACTTTTTTTCTTCTGCATGGAATTTTCTTTAAAATCTGTGGTACAGGGCATTGGTATATTCCATATGTGTCAAGCTGAAGCCCTTATGAATCAACAACAGCTTGTCCCTTGTGTCAAAAGTCACAAGCAATTTGTGTGAAATAATTTCATTTTAATACATGATAGTCATAAAGCAAATCTGAGGATATATAAGCTTATAGTACATTAGTAGAATTAGAATTTAATTGTTGGCCATGAATTAAGGCCAGGGAGTGAGGACCAGGATGTGTGTTTCATTCACAGGACTGAGAGACTGGAGGGGACAACTGACATTAGCAAATATAGTTCTGTGATATCCTAGTTAACCTACCTGTATAAACCTGTCCCTAAATTTATCATGTTCAGTCTTAAAACTACTTAGGTTTCACCACTGCATCTTGTTGAAGTTTCTCTAGAACTTCCCTCCTGTGATGGTTTGAATTCTTCTTTGAGCAGTCACAGCCTATTCATTATTATTTGCTCTTGTGCCAAAAGGTTTTTAAACTGCTTTCTCTCTTTCTGTTTTGTGTATCAATATGTATTTACGAAGGGTAGCTCTATCATTCCCTCCCTTTGTTTTAGCAGTGTATAAAATGGAGAGTTTTTAGAGCAATGAAAGATGATACAAAACTATCCTCATGCATATTAGTCATGCACATCGTGAAAAGATATTAGCTTGAGTCTTAAAAGGATCAGGCATGTGACAGTTTACTCCAATATTGTAATAGGGAAGTGTTATTCCTTAGTTAATCTATTACGTCTGTGTGAAACCACCAGTAGCTCCCGTGTAGCCCAGCACTGTGCCCATGTAGCACACGTTGTTTTCAGTTAAATACAGGAGCAGAACAAAGGTCCAGCTGGATGGGTATTTCTCTTCAGCAGTACTATATGCTAGAGGTTTACAGAAAAGCATTAGGAACAGTGTAGGTATGAATTCTGGTATTATATCAAATGTTCAATAAATTTCAGACATTTCTTATAATTAAAATAAAATGTTAGTTTATTCAATAAAAATGTGAAGCCAATATGCATGAATTGTCCTTGGCAAATCCATACAGAGTTTACCACTTTTTATTTCTCTTTGATTATTTTTTCTTTCAATTTAATTGAAAAATCTGCATATAGTTGAAGTCAAATGAGTAGTCTCACTGTTTACCTTAAATATATTTTTTCCAGACATATTTACAATCTTAATTTATTCATTTTCAAAAATTGCTAAGGAAATCCTTAGAAACATGTATTAGAATCTATCATGCATAGTACTTCTTATTATTCTGGGATGGAAATAATTTGGCTTTTTCCTCCCTCAACTGTCTCCAACCACACAGAAATGGAATTTTTATTGTTGAGATTTGCTCAATTTTAATCATTCTCATTAGCAAAGCTGCCTTTGCCACCAAGAGTTACATCACCAATTTCGCTTGAAGACTCTAGCAAGCCATCTAAATTTTTGCATATTTTACTTAGGGAGATTCTGTACTTTCTTATTGTGTAAGTCGACAAACTTCTGTAGTATGTTTCCTAACTTCTTACTCCTAGTTCCTCTGAAATCAAAAATGTTAGTTACAGAATTACTTAACTGTTTATGTAGTTGAACTAGGTTGTGGTTACTAAACTCTTCTGTCGTTTATTTCCCTTATAATTCACTTTTTCCCCAAAAAAGTTAATATTAACCTATTATTCTTCATGATGTATTTATAAATAAAAGAAATCTACCATCTGTCCTGCTCAGGCATAGTTGCTGTCGACAGTAGTATTGCCTCTCCCAACTGTCTGTAGTTGCTACCTTTATTCCACAGGCCTCAGAAATATTTATCTTGCCAGTAACATTATTTTCTTCATATTAGTGTCATGTTCTGAGGACCTTCAGACATTCATGTTCTATGCCATTATAACAAACCAACCAACCAACCAACCAACCAACCAACCAACCAACAAAACCCCAGAGAAAACCATACCAATTTTCCACTACCACTCCAACAAGTTACTTTAGCCAAAACAGATACTTCATGCTCAGTTCTGATCTAATTAAAACTTGCATCAGTAGCTTCCAGAAACTACGTATCACCTTTAACTTTTGCTCTTTTCCTTATCTTACACCAGCAGTTCTAGCTTTCATTTTACTTACAGAGTTCTTTGCGTTAATGTGAAGACGTTAGTTATTTTCTCTTGAGTTCATCCAATTTCCTAGCTGAATTAGACAATCTTCTGTTTTATATCCCTGACTTCTGCACTTGACACTCTCATGACTGTTCACTTTCTCGTAGACTACTATTCTTCATTTTCTGTACCTTTTTTTTTTACTACTCCATTTATCAAATTTTCTCTTCTTTATAAATGCAAATAGACTGATTATCTGAGATGCTCCAGTTTAAAAAAAAAAACAAAAACCTGAGGGACAAGCTTTGATCTTAGACCCCTGGACTTACTTGCATGCTTAGACTCCATGCTTAGACTCCATCCATTGAGAAGACTCTTTTTGTGCAAATACCTCCCTGAAGCTGGACATCTCTCCTAAATCTTCGGTTCAGCCTCATTATCTAGATCTGAATCTGCAAAGAACTGCTGCCTGCAGGCTCCACTTCTAAAGGGTTTATAATCCCAAATACCAATTTTAATAATCGTAGTGAGTTTTTGTTGTCTTGCTTAAAAGCCCTGAGACTCCATTTGTTGTCAGGCTCCTGCTAGGGGGACTATTGGTTTAGTAATACTTTTTTTCTTCAATGACTTCCCATTTGAATGAATTTTGCCCATGTCTACTATTTATTCATGGTTTTCAGTGGAAATCAGGAAGTTGTTTGGCTGCACATGAAGAGCAGTCAATAGTTTTTTTGCATTTTAATACTTTTCAGTCCACAGTCAGTATCATAAATCTTTATTGTGTCTGAATCTGCTCAGTGGGCAGGCCTCTCAATTCTTAATTTTTAACCACAAAGACCCAATCCTTTTGATGTCTTAGTGAACATGAGACTCTCTCCCATCTGTTCTATTCCTTTCTGAGGATCATTCTGCCTTCTAGACATGCTTATGTTTCCTATGTATCATCCTTTAATTTCTTTTTATCTGGTTCGTGATGGTATCTTCTCTTCCTCAAATTTTACTACTGAGATGAGCTTTCCCTCTTTTCTATGCCACCCCCTCTTATTTTGGCAGAAATAAGGATACATTACTTCTACTGATCTGCAAAGGTACTTTGCATTTTCCAGCAAATTCCCAGTCCTTCTGAACGGTGTTAATTTAAAAAAAAAAATTAAAAATTACCTTATCTCCATTACTATTGGCTTAATCACTTTCCTGTGTATCTTTCAAACAAGCATTTTAGTATTTTAGTCTTTCAATTCCCATGTGTTTCACATAGTGTTAATCACATTGGCTGTTTTAAAATCCCAACTAATAAAGTACTGATTTACATTCTGCTAATTAATTAAAGGTTTGGAGTAAGTAGCATCAAAACTATTTTATTTACCTAAAAGTTGGGCTTGATATTTTCATTTTTATTTCATTATTTCCATTGGCCTACAAGAACAATATTGAAAATAAAGGGTTTATTCAGACTTTTTTTTCTCTAAACTACTAGAAAAATTCAAGTGCCATTAAATATTCATATAAAGGATCTGAGTTTTATATTTTATCTTTTTGTTTTAAACTCTTTCTTAGAAGAAGTTACATTCTAAAGACTGTGACACTGATTAATTTAGAAGTGTTTTTTTAGTGGGAAAGGCCATAAAACTACTCAATCATTAATTTTTCAATTAAGAAAGGTAGTTGCTGCAGCTATGCAGAAGCTAAGGCTATTTGCATGTGGTCATAAAGACCTATTTTATGCTTTAGTATTTCATTCCTTTATGGAGTAGTACTTTATTTCTTTAACAGATTAACATCATGCCTTTACAAGGGAAAATGTAATCAGTAATATAATGCAAGATTATTTCTCCATTATTTAAATAAATTTGTATTAACTCTTTAACATGTAAGTGTGAGTTCTAACATTGAGAATATGTCATATCTTTAAAAACTCCTGATTTTGGTAGTCGTTTTTTCAGTTTTGTGAATTACAATGAATCATACTCAGTATTAATTTTTTTTAAATTATGTTTTCTTTCATTGTGTTAATTATGATATGTAAATTTTAGACTAAGTTCAAATTTGCAATGGGGCCTTCATCTAGTTTGGACTAGAAAAATCAGTAATTCCTTCAATTATCAAACTAGCTCACTAATGAAAATCAGCTGCATTTTTTTTTTTTTTGTTAAGTTTGGTTTTAGGGGGTTTGGTTGGTTGGTTGGTTTTGCTATAACAAATGCAAAAATACATATTAGTGCATCACAATTACTTCACAGACAGGATTTACCTAACACTGTGTGAGCCATCCCAACATTATTATCCCACACAGGTGGGATGTGATAGGTTTGTTTGTGGATACCTGTTCTGTCCAGCAGCTGAAAAGAAGGCAAAACCTTAATTTTATCCAGATTTCTAATTGTGAGGCAGCTGAAAAAAATCCATTCCTCACCCAGGCATTTTACATAGGTACAGACTGAGATCCCAAGTCATTAAATTGTTCTCATTATGACAGAAATATCTAGACATGGGTTTGAAATTCAAGCTAACTGAAGTTGTACACTTTGAGTAAATCCATATTATTACAATTTGTGATGAGGAAAGGTTTTAAAATAACAGAGTGTTTGAATGACAGTTTACTGCTAGGCTATGTGAAAATGCTGGTTTGAAAATAACAGGCTTTAGAAAAACTGACTTTGGATTCTAGATATTATTTTACATCCTCTGTATTACAATAATATGATTATTAGATAAAAACTATTATGATTCAATTTGGGCATAAAACTTCCTCAAAATACATTTTTCTGAATATACATTTACAAATGCTGGAAATCTTTAACTCTTATTTGCCTGAAAATAAAAGAAACACTATTTTCTGTACACAGAAATCAAAATAGGCAATATTTACACTGATGATATTGTAGGATGTTTTCTTTACAGAGTACGCTAATTTGATTTCCCCTTACTGCCAGACAAATGATATCTCAAGGAATTTATATTGTTTTGGTGAGACTTTGCTTTGAAATGATAACTAGACTTTGAAGAGTCATTTCAACAACACAGTTTAAACTTTCAAAATGAGAGACATTCAGCTATACAGGGCTTGTGACTCAAAAGCAAACCTTAAATGCAATTTTCAGAGGTGATAGTGAAATTTGTAGGGACTGGGGTGCCAGACCAGGGTTTGGAGTCTGTGGAGACCTTGATGGGTTAGTTCTTCTTCCCAGGGCTGTTGCTTTAGCCTGTGCACTACTCTGTACCTGAGAGCAGTATGGGGTATTCTACTGTGGAATTGAAATCACAAAATAATGAGAAGAAAATTAGCCTAATTCTCTGTACATGTGCTTTTCTTATCATAGTGTCTGGTTTACGCTGTTCAGGGCTAGGACAGCTGGGATTGATCCCGCTCTTACTGAGGTCAATGGCAAAACTGGCATGGTAAGTAACAATTAGAGTTTCCCAATCCTTGACAACGTTAAAGTACACACGAACAAAAGCTTTACTTTGCTGCAGGTATGAACTAGCAAGAAATAACTCCCCAGAGTAAGAGAAGTAGGCAGGAATGTGCACCACAGCCATGTGTGCCTCAGGGCAGACAGACACAGCACTTGTAAGCTCTGCTGCTTTGTGCACCAGACTTGCTTTAAGCCAAAAGCTCTCAGGAAGTCAGCGCATGGAACCAAAATTTCAAGTGGTAACTGATTGAGAAAGTTTGGCGTGGGTGATGTCTGTCTTAGGTGAAGTATGTGATTAAAAAGACAGAAAGCTTCCTTATATTTACACATTTTGTTCACAAAAATGGTATGTCCAAAGTAATGAATCTCTTGCAAATATGTACAAAGAGGTAATTAATCCGGGATGCATTACATGAAAGCACCAATTAGAAAGCTGATTTTCCTGGTCTCTTATCTTTAAAAAGCAATGATCCTACTTGAACATGACAAATGCGGACAAGACCCTGAAAAACAAGCCTTGTCTACTTCGTAGCGCTGATACCATTGTTTAATCAATGAAAAGGATGGATTTTATTTCAAAAAGTGAGAATATATTACTGATTTCCTAAGGGATCCCAGTGAAAAAGCATGCATATAATATTATTTTACCTGTAAATGTAAACAGAATACAAACAATTAAACTTTAGTTCTAAATTATGAGAAATGCTTATTCATATTGGGGGCAGAGAGTTTCAAACATATTTATCCAATAGAACTGATAAATTCTACTAAATTCAACTGAGTATTTTTCCAGCTGTTTTACAGAGGATTATGTATTTACAAAAGCTTTTCATAAATCTGTCAAAATCTGGAAAAAAGTTAATAGAGAACAGAGTGTCTTGCTGAACAAATAAGCTAATTTATATGCCAGAAGGTGGGAGGATGAGGTTTGGTACATACTTCATGGTGGCAAGCTTGAGCGTTGTGCAATTTTGGCAGCCAGATTCATATACACATAAGGAGCATGGCGCTTGCTGGAGGATTAGCACAAATCATGGATTTGGAGAAGCAGCAGCACCAAGGGTTCCGTTCAGCATTTAGTGAAAGAGCTAAGAGTGGACTGTGATGAATAAGGCTATTTAGTTTAGGGAGTACAGTTCTTCAAAGATATATTTATGTGTTTGCACCTTTGTGTAAGTGTAAGGTGCCATGTTTCAGCTTTTATTCATCAATAGATATTACATGCTCATTTGGGGATTTTAGAAAACCGAGAATTGTTAAAAATGTAAAGATAAAACCTTAAAAATCTTAGATCATTTAAAACAGTCATTATTTCAGCCTGATTACTTTCTGCATCAGTAGAATATTTACGTATTTGAAAATTAAACCTTGTATTTCAAAGAGCAAATTATCTGCTGTATAAATACCTTAGGCCAGCTCTCTTGTTCATGTGGTTTGAATTTGGCTAGTTACAGTACATACTTGAGGGATTGGCATTAAAAACTAAAATGGGGTTAGAGGAGGGAAAGGTGATTTCAGCCATTTTAGCTTTGCATATTTAGAAAACATATAAAAAATAGAAAGACAAGCAGATATTCTTGTTTACTCTTTGTAGTGATTTATCAGAATTTATGTTTGGTTTCTTTAGAATTTTCTCTCTCATAACTGAGCTAAAACACTGTAATCTCTTGTATATCATCTCCTTTGATGTGAGAAATAGAAGGATTATAAATCACAAAATTCCTGCATACAGAATCTACTAAGTCCTTTGGAAAAATTGTGTAAATAATTTGCATACACCACTGTGCAACTCTAACTGAAACAGCTTTTGTTCTAGGAAGAAAAAAGAGAGAGCACTGAGTACCTCACACCAGCCAAAGGAGGATTGCTATTTTGTGCAGAATGCCTGGTGGGAAACAGTTAGCTATAGTTTTTACACAGGTTAGCAGGTAAAGCGAAAAATAGAAGGAAAGTGATGTTATGAAATACTTCTGTATAAACTAAAACACCTGTGGTTCATATTCGAGTTCATTGAAAACAAATGAGCTAGTAAACATGTAGTATTTTAATTTAGCAAATGAACTTTGCTTTATGATGGGGGAAGAAAGAGTATGGCTATACACTTGTGGTACTTGGATAGTGATGGTATTATCATCATATCATTTGTTTCTTTATTGCAAGTCTGACAGGAATAAGATCAATCATCCTACAAATGATGGACTAACATGAAAACAGCTTCAAAATGTAACTCTTTTTGACCAACAGGTGTTCTTATCGGGCAGTGCTTATAAAAGTATACATATTTTTTCTGGAGCTGACATATATTCTCTCTCTGTAAGAATGCATACATAAACTGTTCACCTATATGTACACCTGTACATACACATTTTTGGATATATGTACACGTGGATATCTGTGTGTGGGTGGGTGGGTATGTATGTATGTATATATACATACATTAACCTGTGGATAAATCATATATTAGAGAGAGAGAGAATGAGAGAAAGGGGGTGAGGGAGGGAGAGAGGGAGCGTGGGAGAGACAGATGCATATCCATCTGTCAGGTCCACCAACTCCCACAACTCAGCATTGCTTGCTTGTGAAGACTGGGGCCAACAAACTGCTGTTCCTAAGCACAGTGTGGATTTGCTTCAGGAATTGTGTGCTGACATTCAGTGGTGACAGGAGACCAGTCAGCCCTGCCAGTGGGAGCAGGGGAGAGAGTTAGTCCAAGGGTGGCATCAAATCTGGAGCTCTGTGTCTTCTGGATGAGCACCTTTCCATCCATAACTACAGCGATCCTGGAGAGACAGTCCCTCCAAAAAGGGGCATCAAGATAAAGTAGTTCATGATAGAAATGCTATATGCTTGCCGTATCTGTGTGAGTGTATTCTCGTGTAAATTACTTAAAAATAGCTCAAAGGAGGGTGATGGTAAAACAACATGTGGAAAATCTACTTTATTGATGTATTTGCTTATTTTATTTGACTGGCTTAATTCAGCAGCTAATGCCAGTTTCTGGACCATATATTGGATGGCATTATGCCTGTTGCATATAATCAAAAGAATGATATCCTGCCAGCTTCCCAGTTGTAAGCCATAAAATTTGTCCTCTGGCTACACAAATCTCAAATTTAGAATGTTGCCATAACTTGAAAATATGCAGAAATTATTTACTTTCTGCATCTTGTTAGACTAAATATAAACTGTACCATTTACTGTTCATTATCCAGTTACTTCTTTTCCCGAGGAGTAGAAGAAAGTCATTCTGAAAGCCATTGGGGATGAGGATCAGTGCCAAATGAAATCTGAAATAAAATCATCTGAAACAAGCGTCAGTGGTACATTCCTCTGTCATGTTTTGGTATATAGATCATAATCCTTTCCCTTAGGATATAACCCTGTTCTCCTGATAATAGGTATTTGCTTCTGGCTATGATTTTTAAAATCGTAAGTAAGTAAGTTGCTTCAAAGCATGATTTTTATCAGTCTGAAATGGAGCCATGCTTCTGAATTACAGATATACTTTAAAATTTCTTGCCTTTCACCTTAGTGACAGATACTCAGATTCCCTAGTATATGGACACAGACTACTTTTTTTCTACGTATGAGAAAGTACATCCTGGTGGGTTTTTTGTTGTTTTCATACTCCACATTTCTTGCTTTATTATCTGAGAAGCAGAGTTTTTGGGTGATATATCATTTTAGATGATAGCATACAGAGTACACTAACTCACCCCATTGGACAAAATATACTTTTTTGTCATATCTCGGATGTAACAGCGATAATAGTAAAGTGAAAATATTGCTCAACTCCTTTTTTAAGATTGCTGAATTGTCCAATAAGCTAAAAGCAGTTGCATATATGATTAATAATGGGCACAAGTTTCTGACCACAGGAACTTCTGAATTTTCATCTATTGTAACCATTAATTTCAATATTAATTCAGCATTCAGGGTATGGGGAGTAGGAAACATTTTATATGTCAGCTTGAATATACTATATTTTCTTCTTATATCATTCAATTGTTTTTTCTTCTCTCTTATTTTTAAGTTGACCACTGAGTTATGAAATGGAAAAATATACTGCAAATACATACTGAAAAAATGGACAGTGAGGGACTGTCTTAGGGCTACAGCTCTCTGGGATGAACAAAGCAATCCACAACATGATGGGCAAACCTTGAAAGCATAGACTCTATGCAAAGGATTTTGTGCCTGATAATTTCGCATTTATTCTACAATAAAACAGTTACTACTCAGAGCTTAGTTTTATTCTCTTCTGTGAGTGACAGTATTGGGGGAATAGAAAAGCACCAACCAAGCGGATACATCATCCTGTGGACAGCTGTAAGATAACCAGAAAGAAGGTCCAGAATTTAATTTTCAGCTGCCAGGTTCAAGATCCTTAGCAAGGGTTCTGGCAGGATACACCCGTTCTGCAGTGCCATGATAGCAAGTAAAAGGTTCCCTTTCTGGTACCAAGGAAGGCAGTCACCTTCCTTGGTACCAGAAAATGTTCTGTTTTCTCACCACTGGCTCATAGCATGTCTTTAGTGATCAGTTTATGGTGGGCAAATTCACAAGTGCTCTGTGCTTTGGTTGTTTTTTTTTTTCTTTTTCTGCTTTAATATCTTGTTGGGAATATTTCATCATGTTCAAAGCTCTGGGCAACATCACATGTTACTCTGCATGTCTTAGCCTGGCTGAAAGAGCTTTTTGTCTACATTTTTTCCCTCCCAGCTAAGGGAAATTGCCATTCCCCTTCTTTTCCATAACTGAAGGTTTGTTTATGCTTGGCTGGTGCTGTGCATTTTGGTAGCAAGAGTAAACTGGTTTCTTATACTGCTCCATTAGTACTGGTAGAAAACCAGATGGATGTATATTCCTCCTGTCTTGTCCTCCTCTCTTTCCTTCTTTTTTCTCTGCTTATTACCCAATTTGTTTTTCAAAGACCTATCTTGATGTTCAGCCTCTGATGTTCAAATCAAAATGAGTACTTACAGCACTTTCTGCTAAATGCAGGATACTAAATGTGTATTGAGAAATGATGCCCAAAATGTTACTAGAATAAAATTCACAAGTTTAAGAGGCTTGTAGAGAGGGAGAGATCTGAGGTCTAGAAATAAAACAAAACCATGTCATCCTGATTTTTTCACACTGGTTTGACAGTATAGAAATTCTGCTTTTTAAATTCCACTTTTAAAATGCTGTGGAGGAACAGCACCCTTGTTCCTCGTGACTCTGATTTGCCTTTTGCACCGCGATTCACGGCACTGCGGCTGTGGATGTGATCGTCCGCCGGCCCACGGTCACCCGTGGCACGGTCCCTGCAGGCAAACTGGTCAAGGGCAAGTGGGGCAACTGCTGTGACTCACCTGCCTCCAGCAGGGAGTTTGCCACTGTGGTCTGCTCCTCTGTTTGCACACGTGTCTGTACACACTCTCGGGCATGCCCTCCTTTTCTTACTCAGAGAGATTTCCCTAGCAAGGTGATGATAGTAAATATGAAAAACAAACCTCAACACACAGCCTGAAATGTGCCACTTCTAGCCCATTTACAACATGCCAGCACTCACTCTGAGTAGTATTGCTTTGTAGTGAAACATTTGAAGTATAACCTGAGAAGATAATTAAGAAATAACGTAGGTTTTTTCTTTAGCTTTCCTTGACATATTTTCTTTACAAGACTCCATTCAGCTTTAATTAAGTTTTGCTTTGAGGTCCTGAACCTGGAACAATGCATTTTTATTTTCCTTGTAATATAAACTTTACCTTGCAGGTAAAAAAAGGTGTAGTCATGGAGCTATAATCATCAGATCATAGAATGAAAGGATACACAGGATGAAAAATAAAATCCTTGAATTAATTATCATTTTATGAGTTTCAGGTACATGTGAAATATCAAATTAATATGGCCTTGTTCTATTCTTATTAGGTGTTAGAAGAGTATTAAGTGAGAAAATGTAAGTCATGTTCAGTTTAAGAGCTCTTCAAATGAGGAGGATGTTGGAAAGTGATTAAGGGCTGGGCCCAGAAATCTTCACCAGCTTTAATAGTTTAAATTAACATAAGCCATAGGTTTGGGGGGTTTAACCTGAAGAATAAAATTCTACATCAAACAAAACACCCTTTTAAACTGAAATATCTTGTCTTCAAAGTTACTTTTCTATCTCGGATATGAGCACTATCATTTCTAATCTTTCCTTTCAATGTAGGATTACAAAGCCTATACTTCTTATTATCCAATTCTGTGTGAGAGAGGCAATAGAAACAAGTGAACTAGTCAGTCAAAAGTAGATGCAGTTACAGATCTGAAAGATCACAGAGCATGAAAAATTAGTAATAAGGAACACACTTTCTTGTATATTAAACAGGCAAATCATTATCATTTGTACTATATATGCATGTCAAGCATTTTAAAGACAGTATCTAAATTGTAAACTAATAGCGATCATGAAATGTGTTAAGCATTTCCTATAGAGTTTTATTTTTTGAGTCACAACAGTATTAACTTCTTTCATTGTTCCAACCAAACAAATGTGAGTTTTCAACAATCACAGAGTAGTTCAGTCTAGGTAAGAGAATCAGAGCTAAAGGTTTCATCTATTCTAAATTCCTCTGTTGAAAATGCAAATAAGGAAGTATGTCACTGCACATGGTAAGAAACTCAAACTAATTTTGTAGTTTTTCTACTGCAGGTATTATAGATGGCTTTGCCACGTAATTTCTAGAACATTTGATGTCCCATTAGCATCCTATTACTAAAACAAAAAATGTGAACAAATACTGATCATGCCAAAAAATAAAAAGACAAACAACTAAATAGGCACTTGAAGGGCTGCAGAAATGTGAAAATCAACACCAGTTTCAGAGAATAGCCTGACACATTCCAAATAATCTCCTTTTCAGTTGTGCAGCTGAGACTTATGTGCTTTAATAACTACAGCAAGAAAGGCAGAGAGAAATTCTGATTTGAGATCAACTCATTTTTGGAACTCTGCTCCACAAGGTAAAAATTGGTAAGAGAAAGAAATCCAAAGAGCACAATCCAAATATATATTTATAGACAGTATTACTTCTTCAATGTAATTTTGATTTCATCTTAAAAACCCTAGGTCTAAGACAGCTATTTTGTCAGAGACAATGACATGAACTTAACTTCATGGTCTTTCATTCTGTCAGTCATGAGCTTAGCTTCAGATCCACCATCCAAATTTCTCTGCCAGTGCAGGAGCTTGCTAGAGCTTCTTTTTTAAGAGGAAAGTAGAGATTGTGGAACAAGGTAAGTGTTTGGAAAAAAAAAAATGGCAAGTTCACAGAAACAGAGTGAAACAGTAATGCAGTGTTTTATCTGGCCAGCTATAGAGATATCAAGAATCTTGCTGACAGGTTAACGAGGCCTATATTAATATGCATGTATGACTGCATGATAGTTTTTTAACTGTTAGAGCTATTCCACAGTTGAATGAAGATAAATATTCATCTATTGCATGTTTTTTCCTCTGTGAAGGTAGGCAACTATGCTGGCACTAACTTTAACAGTTAAACTCATCCTCCTCTTCACTCCTCCAATCTCACTTGGCTTCCTAATGTGGCTGACAAAACTTACTCTGAAGTGAACATTAGAATAACATTAGTCACGTTTTGAGTCAGGGTTTAGTATTGTGTTGATTAGTACAAGAAAATTATGCTTTTATTTGCTTTTTCTTGGTTTGTGTTTTGTTATTTGAGTAATTGCTTTGTTAAAGACCATTTGAAATCCACAGTTTTCAGACTTGTTTGACAATATTTGTCTTCTAATTACAAACTGGAGATACATTAGACTGAGGAAAAAATAATCTGCTCTCCCTCCTTTTTATGACCAAAACCCTAGCTAGTGCATTTCTTTCAACAAGGTAATTTCCATTCCAAATAAGAAAAGCCAGCAACATCTCTGGCCGCATTATGTCAACATGTAAATCCCAAGCAAACATCAGGATGTGATAAATCAGCACCTTTTAAAGCAGATTTCTTCAGTGTAGCCCATGCCCCTTGACTTTCTTCTTTGCTAAATCGTGAGGCACTGTACACTCTGCTCTGTGCTGGTCACTTACTCAGGGGACCCTGGGCAGCTGGGAAGCAGCACCATAGCTCCGAACACCTCCTTGACCTCTTTCAGGATGCTACTGATCAGGTCCATCTGGACCATGAGAGTGCAAAAGTACTGAATCTTGCAAAGTCCTGGACAATATCTGTATTGGCATCTGAAGAAGGCTAAGTTCTATTTCCCCTTCTTTGTTCATAGCCATTACTATGAAGGGCAGTCAACACAATCCACACATTTGCTCAGCAGCCCTGCTATCCTTTTAGCAAAGTGCTTTTCAGTTCACAACTTCCTCTAGAACTCGCTGCAAAGGTGGCATGTGCATAAAGTGGAAATGGTAATTTGGAGACACCTGGTGAGGAAAGGGCCATGGTAAAGCAGTGCGCTTTTCCACAAAGCAGCATGAGCACAAATTGTAGGACATTTTATAAAATGGCAGCAGATGTTTATCTTGACTTCACAGACTAAGGTGGTCTTTTCCCCTAGCCATATAAAATTAATATTAATCCCCAGAATGTGACATCAAATGGTACAAATTAATATGACCTTCTACACAGAGTTGAAGAAAAAGGACTGTCTTTCAAAGTATTCATGCAAAGAGAAGATGGGTTATTTTACTACCAGTATCATGCAGGTTCTTGTCCTGTTAAAATATTTTTATTACTACTAATTACTTATGTTCTAAGGGGAAAACAATGGTTTCTCTGTTCATTCTTAGACTATTTCACACTGCCAGAGTGCACATGAGCCAGCTTGTATTTCTTAAACCAAGTAAGTTGTAGTCTTAATGGTATTTAATGTGAAAGACAGTGAAGATTTGACCAGTTCTATGTGTTTTGCTCTGTAAGAAATTTGCCTTATAACATTTGAAATTTGTTATTTATACATTTCATGTAGTCATAATAACAGATTTATATTCTTCTACATATTTTAGATCCTTTTCAATAGGCTAATAAAGCTAGATTTAGAGGTGTTAAACTTTCTCCACAAGGACCTAGGAATTTCTGAAATCAGTTTCATTTGGTTAAAGTGATAATAGAAATTACATTTTGAAACTAGATGTGCAGCTTTCAATTAGAGATAACTGAGATTAGGGGCAAAGACAAAATCTAGAATGCTTGCACACTCCTCTCCTTCTGCCATCTGTGTTCTTGAATATCAGACCTTGCTCTCAGTCCCTCAGTGTTTTTTTGTTGAATGTTAGGGACTTTCTCAGTGACACCACCTCTGCTCTTGTCCCTAGAAGCACAAACTGGCAAGACTGAAGTCTGTCTGTCCTTGCAGCCCACTGCACTCTCTTTAGTCTCTAAGTGAGACTGAGCAGCTCTCACTGTTGCCTTTTCCCCTCTATAGTTTCCATAGGAAAGATGCAACATCCCTCCAGCCATCCCACTTGATTGCATCTTGTGTAAGTAAGGCCTCTTCAAACCAAGACAGAACAGCCAAAGTTTTGCCTTATTATTGTTATCATTATCATTATCATTATCATTATTATCATTATTACCTGTATTTACTGGTAATTTTTACTTTGTTATGACTTAAAAATAAGTGTTGGTCTCATTGTGCTAAACACTGCACGAACATAACTGATGACAAAGTGTGTGTCCCTAAATGCTTTCAGTCTGAAGGACAGGACATAAATAGCAGATGAAACAATCAAATCAACTGGACAAAACTGAGAGAAAACATGCCAAAAAAAAAATTTAAATCCACGGTTTAATACATTCTGCATCACAGCCACAATTTTCCCATCTGTTTCTGGCTGATAACAGACTGAGAGGTACCATTTCCCCTGTTACTGCTTAATTTAGTAAAATGTTATTTTAGTTAAAAAGATGTTGCCTGTCTGTGGGGCATTAGTGGAATGAATGCAAGTGAATACAATGCTTAAGAGGTTTTGGCCTCCCAATTATTCCAAAGGAAAATAAATGCAGTAAGCATCAAAGTGATTCTTTGCTGTCCTATGCTGTCAACAGAACTGGTAGTTCTAATAACAGGCAAATCAAAGAAACAAGTACTTCTCAGTCTTTCAGCCTTTCTGTGTGTAATCCCACCAAAGTCAAGAGTTGTACAGGATTGGATCCAGCCATAAGCGGTTGAAAATTAAAGTTTCAATTCAGGAAATGGATGTAAGTAAACCAAATCAAAGTGTAAAGAAGGGAGAGGTTTCTTTTTCCTTTAACTTTTCAGATGGAGGAAAAAATCTTTTAAAAGGTACCATCCAGCAAAAGTAAATCTAAGCAACTTTTGCTTAGAATAGATAGATACATATTATATTCAAAACCCTCTTATCAATCTTTTAATATCTTCCCATAATTTTTTCATCAGCAGAAGCCAGCAACTTATGACCATTGTAATTATGATTCACAATAATTGTGTTATCTTAAAGAATTTTGTCAAAATTTTGAAAGGATAGGAAGCTAATAGAAAAATTAAAGGCATTATTTCTGTATTTATTTACCTTAGAAAAAAAGATGAATTTTGATGTGGTAACAACATCTAGACAATTTTCCTATCTAGACAATATGCCAATGAAAGAGATGGGATGTGGAGAATTCATTTGTGTCTTGTTTAGTTTCATAAGCAATATTTAAAGGTTCAATTGTATTTATCAAACTGATTCTTCATTGATTTTTCCTTCTGCCATGCAGGTTATTGACTTATTTGTTCTACTGAAAATTGTCTGTCAGCTGTTCGATTTAGCCACCTGACTTTTCAAAAACTTAATTAGGAAGTAAACGTTTCATCCTGGGTTTCATCCATGTGAGAACTTCTGGCAGAGGCAGAGGTCCATCTGGAGCAAGTGCTGTTTGCTACGTGAGCCTATATCCAAGCCTGGGTGCACTGTGTTCCTGTGCTGCAACTGAAATTCTTCCCTCAACCAGCTCATGTAAAGGTAATTCAAGCTCCTCTGTCTCACCTTGTGATCCATAACATGATAATTATAATATATTGCACTATATTTAGGTACAATAATTTATCTACCTCTCAGAGGACTAGGTTGCTTTTGTGGTCCTTTCATAGGTAAGAGGGAAAATGTATAATCCCATCCAGTAATGAATTTAAAAGCAAACGAATTTTCTGGCTGCATTTTGAAGTGTCGTCACTTTTTCTTTTCTTTCTTTGATCTGATCAATAGTCTTCGATTTGCCAGTCAGGCCATTTCGTACTTGGCTGCTAATTTAGAAACTTCCGGAAATAGAATTTTTCACCTTCACTTTTCTATTTAACACATTCCAAGCATCATTTCTCAGGGAACATGAAAGATAATTTCTTTCTCATCACAAAAGAAAACAAAATTTCTAGTTATTTTCAAAACTATTTTGAAAGTTTGGAAGCTGGCTGCAATTTTTGACTGACAGTCTTTCTTTCTCTTTGATGGTTGGTTTGAGGGTGTTACTCATTTTTTTTTTCTCTTAGAAGCCCTAAAACTGATTATAGCTCAAGCTGTTGAGACAAAGTGACTTTGAAAGATTAATTTGATGTCTTATTATTTCTTTAGTATCCTATAACTAACCTGTGTTGTTAAAGAATTCTAAAGAAATCTAAGACATAGATTACCCAATATACTGAATACCATAAACTACAGCCACAGGAGAGATAGGAAAAAATTATGCTCTTTTCTTTATCTAATTTATTTTTGCTTTTGAATATAAGCAGAGTGAAGATTTTTGTAGTTCATAAATAATCACAATCTTTAGTGCTAATTTTTTACAAGATTTTGGTCCCACTACCAGAAAAACAGGATAGAAATCATAAAGTAAATAAATATCAGAACATCTGACAAAAAATCATCTGTTAGAATGTTATGAGAAGACAAATAGTAAAAGATGTAATAGTGATAGAAGGAAAGGAAAATCAGGAATTAAAAAAGTGAACTAAAACACTAAGAGAAGGAAATAATGGTACAAGAATAAACTTGCCTGTAATTTCTTCTCAGTCTTGGCTTACAATTTTGAGGTAGACAGAGACTGTTTTTAAACACTGTTTAAAATATAATCATTTAAATATCTCAGATGATGGTCTCAGCGGAAAATAAGATTATCATATACCATTTCACACATCAACTACTAATTTCCAATTCAATATAAATCTTCTAGTTTGGAATGATTCACTAATCTTAAAAGACCTTAAGTAGAGATTCACATTGAATTAAACAAGCATACAATTTAATTCCAGTTCCTGTTTCCTTTTATATGTGCTATTAACCTGTCCTTACATTTTAGTAGATTTGACTGTGTTACTAAATGTCTTTTCTTTTGTTGGTAAAATATAAAGGTACCCATATATTACTTTTTCCTATATGTATTTTCTTGAGGAATAAGTGAAACTACATTTTAATGAGAAATTCGTTGTGAATTGGTCAACATTTGCATTTATACTTCTGCTATCTCTTTCTCCTATATGCTTATATGGAACTTGTTTTTAGCTGTAGTTCAGAAGTCATTTAATTCTATAGAGCACATCATACTTTAAAGACAACAAAATGAGAATATGTAGTTACACAGTTTATCCAAACTGTAAGTAAAAGGAAGTCTGATGAGTTGTTTTAAATACATTACATCTTCTGTCAAGGCAAAGAAATATGAATTTTTTTTGGTATTAAATTATTTTGACCTTACTGGAATCTTTATTCCTACTAATAATCATAATCCTTTTAAATTGCATGACACTATTGCATATGGTAAATAATGTCCTTTTCACAGAAATGTATACTGAAGTCTACAACACCTAATTGTGAGGCAAAATTAATAGCTGTAACCAGTAGCAATATTTCAGCCTCTTGTCAGCTTGTAGCTGATTAAATATTAATTCTTATGTCTATCACAGAGAATTGAGATTACTGAGCTGCTACACTTACCAGGTATTATCAGCTACTAAATATTTAATAAAAAATGATGTAGCAAATCACTGCTCTTAGGTGCTGTTGTGGGTTGTGGCTTTTTTGGGCATTGCATATCATCGTGTCTATTCTGCTCTTGGCTAGTAGGATACTTGCTGCTCCTAAAGAAGGCAAGAAGTTCCACACTAGGACATGTGCAATCCACAGAATGCTGCCACTTCACACTAAACCGTGGGTATGGCTGCATTGCTCAGGCAGCTGCTTTTGAATTGCCACAAAAGATAATCTGATGTATTATAGAAAGGTGAAATTGGTGGTGGTTTACCTTAAGATGTCAGGCTGTAATCTACTGTGGTCTATCTGGATTTAAACTGAAAAAAATTAGGTTTAGATTCTACACTGAGGATGGTGAGGCACTGGAACAGGCTGCCCAGAGATATTGTGAATGCCCCATCACAGGAATAATTCAAGGCCAGGTTGGATGGTTTTCAGCAACCTGGTCTAGTGGAAAGTGTCCCTGCCCATGGCAGGGGGCTTGAAAGCAGGTAATCTTTAAGGTCCCTTCCAACCCAAACCATTCAATGGTTCAATGATTTCAGAAGCAGCTGAGCAGCCCCAGCAGCTGTCTGGTACCTGACAGGAGCACAGAGAGGCAGGTCAGTCCCAAAGCTTCCAACATAGAAGACAAAGACCAGAAGCTGGGAGGATGTCTGGGACTGCCACACTCTTCTGTGGAAATATATATTTGCTATGTCCTTTCACCATTCACCAGACAGCCACTTTTAGCTACTTTTGGAGGGATGTTACCTACGCTACCTACGCTTCTGTTGCCTACTCTTCCAGGTGTCATCAGGGGACTGCACCAATACATCTACTCCCACAAGGTACTGCAGGCATAGGGTTAATATTAAGCTTGACTCTTGGGAACTGAAAGCTGTAGGAAATTACTTTCTGTGACCTGAAGACCTTGATGTTTTAATTACAATCCTTCTAATTACTACTCTCATGCTGACTGTAACATGAGTCACATGTCTCTCTTATCATTTAGCCTCTGTTAACTCTATTCTGCCTCTCTGCACACTGTCATTTCTGTGTGCTAACTTATGTGATGCCAGTGATTTCATATACTGATTAACTGAATTACTTATTGAATGGAGACATCTTTTTTTCCGGTTATTTTTCCTTTTTCTGAAGCCTGCAGCCAAGACAAAGAAAGGCTGCTATGTTCCATGAACCACACAGATGGTACACATGGTGGTCTCTGAAATGATATTCAAGTACAATTGAATCCTTGAAGAATCTTTAAGCTCTTTCTCAATCAAGAAATATCTTTCAGATTAGGGTAATATGTTGCTGGGCTTTTTTTAATTTTACTTGTTCTAGCCTTATTTCTAAAAGTGACCAGTCTTCTGCAATTCTAGTATTTTTGGTAGTTTATTTTAAAGGATTGCAAATATTAGTGTTTGTTGAGCATATTTTCTGTGAAAATCAGGTCCCTTTGAAAATTTAATCTATCTGTGTTATTTTTCTAGTAGCTTCACATCTCAAGAAGTCATGGGAAAAATAATCATCCCCTGGCTGGCGCTGTGTGAGGTAACCATTCTTTGGCAAAGAAAAGCTTAGGTATGTATAATTTCTCTACCCCAGATGAAATCAGCACATCTTCCTATCTGTTACATGTGCCTCGTTTTCCACATTTAGTCCCACATAAACTATAGAGATCTCTATGTTGCAGATATCTGGATAGACCATTTTAAAGGCTGTACGTCTCTTTTTTGTAGGCTGACACTAGAGCATGGTTTTGTTTTGTTTTGTTTTGTTTTGTTTTGTTTTGTTTTGTTTTGTTTTGTTTTGTTTTGTTTGTAGAGACATACCGTATATTGATTATTGTGAAAGCACTCATTCTTGCAGAACTACCTTTCTCTTCTAGTTAATTACTCTGATTAGCCATTAAGTATTCAGAAGAGCATGTATCCCTTGACAATCTGCATGTAATGTCAACTGCATGTGACTTTGTTTCTGAGCTGAACTAACTATAAAGAAAATTGTCCATGTCTATAGGTTTTTATCTGCTGGTACTGCTATATCTCTCCTCCACAGAAAGGCAGCATTTCAGCTATGAGAAATGGCTTGTATACACATGATTTTGTTTTTGAATTCATCACTCTACAATGAAAACTGAATCCAAAGTGTTTTAAAGTCATCCTAAATACATACATACATACATACATACTACAGCTAGATAGATGATAGATAACTCAAAGCAAAACAAAAAAACCCCAACCCTTTTGCTGAATCAAAAGTGTTTATCACCTGCAAAAAAATTAATAATGCACAAATTCAAATCTTCATTTCCTGTATGTATGTTTGCATGTTGCCATTTCCTGAAGAAACACTTATCTTTTCTATCATCTCATGAACCATCAGTCCTTTAAAAAGAAATCCTCTTCTCTGTAAAATTCTGCATAATTGCATTCATATAAATATGGTTTTGCCATTTTTTTCTAGTTATGATCATTCATTATATTAAAATATTGGTGTGAATATTCAACTTTCTGTGTTTCAGAGGAGACATTATTTGAAAGTATATACAGAGCAGGATTTGAGGCCCAGAATCATCACAGTGCTCCAGCTGCTTACTGCTATAGGAAATGATGGGAAGGAGATGGCATGTAGTAATACATATGGAGTTTGGCCTCCCTTTTGTTCTCTTCTTGTAAAATTAGATGAAGGTAAATTGTGTTTGATAAATTACAATTTTAATCCCATTTTTAAATGAAAAACCTAGATCTATAGAAAATTTAAGTGTTGTCCAAAATACCATATAAATTTTCCAGCTTTTCTGCTACAGAAAAATTTGAAAAGGTGACCCAAAAAAAGCTGAAAAGCAAATACTGAAGTACAAAATGGAAGATACGCTCTAAAATTAATTGTATTTTTTGGGGGGCTGGTTATTTGTTTTCAAATATTTGGGACATTTTATCATTTTTGCAATGGAACTATTTCTGTTTATGGGAATATAAACAGTCCTGATTTCTACCTGGACTGACATGCAGGAAAAGGTACATATATATATGCAATATATACTCTGCTCACATATGTTTTTAACATATCCATCTTATCATAAATATTGTGTTGTATTTAATTTCAGATTTGTTTTTAGTTTTCACACAAGCACGTTCCAAGATCTAACTTGTTTCCATCACCTTCCCACCATAAAAAAATCTGACCCTAACAGAGCTTTCAGGAGCCTGTTCCTCTACTGTAGAACTAAACAGCTCCTTTGGTGCATCCTTCTGCTAAAATAATATATGAGCTCAAAATAAAGCTTTTATTACAGATATATAAGTTCATTAAAATGGTGTCATCTCTGTATCACCCACAAAATGTTTATTCCTTTGTTATGTCTCCATGACTCATGCTGAATTGTGTATTACCCCTCAGTGAGTTCTATGGCAACCCCTTGGCACCTTGCAGAAAGAAGCGATTTAAAGATGCATAAAATATTTTTAAATGTCTGCAGTTCTGATTTTCTTAATGTTTGTACCAAAATGGATGTCATTTACAAGCTATGAAGTGCAGTGACTTGGCAAGAAACAGGCCAGAATTCACTCTTAGTTACCTGTGTTAATAGATCTTTTGGTGTTTCCAGGGCTCTGTTGATGCATGTATGAACACAAGCAGATACACATAATTTTAAAAACTGCCAGGCTGTTCTGTTTTCCCCCTACATGTTTAAAGATAACCTAGGTTTCTCTTTACTCAGCAAGTTGGAATTGATTCACATGCGCTTCAGTTTGGTTTGTGTTGAGGAATCCAGAAAAGCTAATTAGTTTTTCAAGAGATTGTTTGAACAGAGGTTCATGAGACTTCATCCAAATATTTCTTGGAGGTTTTTAGAACCACCAGGAAACTTTTTTTGTAGGTTGACTACAATTTTTAATGAAGGCTTGACACACATGAGGCTACTTGGTTAGCCTTTTTCAGAGAGAATGCCACTGAATTCCTACAGACATTTTATTCACTTTTTGTTAATGTTTAGAAAAGGCATGCTAAAGGCTGTTGTTTAAGTGGTGCAGTGTTAGGGAGAGGGGAAGAGGATGGTGGGGAGGGAGTGTTGGTTTGTTCTGGTTTTTGATTTTCCATTGCTGATATGTAGTCCTTTTCAATATTGCTGAGAAGCAGTATTTATATTGTGAAACAGTTCTGAGGCAAGTATTTTTAGATCTCCAAGCAAATTGTGTATGAAGGCACACTTGGCTGAGTACTACAGCATAGGTATCTGTTTTGCTTCAAGATAAATATGTATTGTATTTCATTTTGCCCTTTTTTCCCCCTCAGAACTTGTTTGTTGAGGTTTCTCACTTCTGTTTTGTGTTTTGGTGCAAGAATAGGAACCAAGACAACAAGAATTAGGTTTTCCTAGCCCACTCACATATGGAAACTAAGAAGTCCAGGCCAGGGCAATGCTGTGCTGGCATGGACCAGTACTCTACTGGGGAACAGTAACATGCACTATGGAGGCAGGTTGCAACAGGCAGTTCAGTGATTTCAGAATTTGGTTTAACTTAGCCTGCCTGAATTCTTCCTCATAATCCTGGACTTGTTGAATTGTATAATTATTGACTGCAGTGAGAACTTGTTCAGTGCCAGGATTTGTCACAGTAGCTGCATTATCTCTTTGTTACTCTTTTCTTTCAGGAAGTGACCTAAATACAAAGTAATATTCATGTGCCACTCACTCACTTTCCATAGTAAATGTCTGCTGACTTCCCAAAAATATTTACACAGATCTGTGGCCTAACATGTGGATTAAAGGTACAAAAGATAATTGTGATTAATTACAATACATTATTGGTGCATGAAGACACATGTTCAGGTAAATTTGCCTGCCAAAATAATTGAATGCTTCTTCTGTTATGAATTTCTAATTGAACATAATTTTCATCATCTTTATATGTCTACAGTTCTTGACAAGTTGCAGCTATACTTGTACATATAACATAGAAATGTATATTACTTTAAAATTAACTCAGCATAATGGTATAAATTTTATTCCATTGCTTGATGTCAAGATGGCAAGAAGCTGAACCTTTTTCATCCATAAATACTCTGAGTACCTTAAAAAATCTTATGGATAAATCCCTTTCATCATACTTCCTCTTAAAAAAAGCTATATCTACCCAAATGCTAAAACAATTAAATGCAGAAGAAAAGTTAATCCTCTTGTTGCAAACTTAAAAACGAATCTGTATTTTGTTGAGCTGGCAGAGAACATCCAGCTTTCAGGGATAGAAATGTTCTCTGTTATACTGACAGTCCATTACAATCCCCATTCTATCACATTCTTTTCCTCTGCTCAGAAACATGATACAAATGTTATTGTCTCAAGCTGTGTTTATGACATAAGCTGTGGCAGAAAAGTTAGTTGTTTTAATTTTTGGAGGGAGGAGGGGGTGTCTTTTACAAAAATGTTAGAATTGATCCATGAGCCATCACGGTTTAAGTGGATTTTTCACCACAAACTTATTTCATTTAGGGAACTCTTATAACAATAGCAGAAAAAGCTTGGGTTTGGGGTGGTGGCTTTTTTGGAGGGTTTGTTTGTTTGTTTTTTGCTGTAGTGAATACAGATTTTAATGTTACAGTACAGCTCTCATGTCCATTCCAGACATCACTGTATTCTGATGCATTGTGCAGGTATAAAATGATAAAGTCAAGAATACACTTTGAGTGCTTTTCCAGTAAGGTTGCTTCAGTGAAGCACTATTTCCCTTGCAGATTCAGTGGCTGGATTACTATTGACTAGTACCCTGAAGCATTCACATACATTAGGTGAGAAAATATAAACTCTGTGAAGTTCACTGGAGGCAGAAGTCTTGCTAAGCTGGACACTCCCTTTTTACGCTAAAGAAACCTTTGTAGATGGTAGGAACCTCTAGCCACTCGGGATCTCATTTGCCAGGAGAAAAGCCCATGGTGACTATACCTACCTTGTAGTGAGCAGTCAAGACGTTAGAGGAGGCTTCTCACTTTCTTGGGATGTGAGAGGCCTGACTTGTAAATACTACAAAACCTACAAGACAAGCTACATCTCCCCTGGCAGTAGAAATTACAGAACTTTTGTTTTACAGATGGTTTTCCTAAATTTTGTGGTTCTGTATTCTTTAGTAAGTACACTTAATGTCACTTAGAAGACTGCTACTTTTAGATATCAATAGTGTTATTTAATGTCTAAAGTGTTTGCATTTTTCAATAATATGATGAACTAAGAATGCATTTGCAGCCTATGCTGTGAATTATGCTATCACATGTGTAGAGTATCTCACTCTTTAGGGGACATCTATAATTCGAAGGTGCTTATTAGTTCTTCCAGCCGTTTGGGGTCATAAGTTGGACATGAATTGTTTGTTCCCTTTTGAGTGTTTTGAGCACAGTATTTTTGTCATACTGGACTCTCTTAATTCTTTCTTTTCTTTCCCCCGCAATACCAAGAGTTAAACATTCTCAGACAGTGTGTCCACAGAAAAATATCATTATTTAGCAGATTTTTTTTAAGTGCTCTCCTAAGGTCATCTTAATAATTCATCATCTGCAGCGTGGATATTCACATGATGTTCAACCTTCCTCTGAGAGACCACAATTTAATCTCTCTCATTTGTTCCTCTGTGCCATTTTAAAGTATTTATCTTGTATGGTCATACAAGAAGGTGGAACATATGTGATACTTTAGTAATCTTGGAGAATGAATAACAAAAAGATTCATACTCTTTGGAACTGCATTTGAAAGATAGAGAAATAAAACTTTTCTATCAGTGTCCTACTGTTTAATCTATGGCAATGAAACTATTTTCCTGGAGAAAAGGAGAAGGGGCAGACAATGATCTCTTTTCTGTGGTGACCGGGAACAGGACCCGAAGGAAGTTGTGTCAGGGGAGGTTTAGGTTGGATATTAGAAAAAAGTTTTTCACCCAGAGTGTGGTTGGGCACTGGAACAGGCTCCCCAGGGAAGAGGTCACAGCACAAAGCCTGACTGAGTTCAAAAAGAGTTTGGACAATGCTCTTGGGCACATGGTGTGATTCTTGGGGATGGTGCTGTGCAGGGCTGGGAGTTGGACACAATGATTTTTCTGGCTCCCTTCCAACTCAGCTCTTTCTGTGATTCTCATTTAAAATATATGTAGAAGTGTTTATATATTCTCACTAATCTTCTTAGATAAACATTTCTTCTTTCTAAGTTCTGCTGATGCATTTATCATCCAGTGAAATGGCCCAGGCAGAGGGACCCAAGAGCAGGACACAATTCCTCAATCTAGAAAAAATCCCTGTGGTTGTATCCTGGAGAAAGGAGAGGATTTATAATGTAGATGGTAGATAAGTTTCTTCTGCAGTTGGTGATCAGTTGCCGTATTTTAAAGGAAAGGAAAAAAAAAAGAAAAGAAGATACAACCTAAATGGTAAAAGAGAACTCATGATAAATATATCCAGACAGTCTTTGTTTTCAAATCCAGATACAACTTCCAGGATATTTTACGCTGCCTCTTTTAAGAAGAGATTTACAGTTAGTAAAAATGAAATCCAATTGTATCAAAAGATTTATTTTTAATACTTAGCCAATATAAACTATTTCTGTCAGGTCTCTTTGTACAGCCTGAGCAGCTCAGACATAACCACAAAAAATCCCTTTTGGAGACTAATTTATAATCTGGTCTGGTGTGTGCATATGTGTCTGTCAAAGGATATTTGTCACCTGATTACCAGGTTTCGACAATAGACTAACAGTAATGTTTTCAGTTCTGTCTTGAAACCTCCAGACACATTTTTATGTCAACATTATTTTGCCATAAACTTTGTAAAATGAAGAAAGAAAGCAGAACAAAAACCAAACAAACAAACAGAAAAAAAGATTTATGAATCTGAGTTGTCTCAAGGCTTCTCAATAATGAGGGCAAAAGAATTTCATCACTGCATAAACGAGGGACCAGGATGAGGATGCATATGCCATGGCAAGGAAAGGAAATATCGAAGGGCAGGAATAGGAGTAGGCTTCAATATACTGCCCTTGGAAGCATGGGAATGTTGGACTGGATGACTTCAAAAAAATCCCCCTCCTCTGCTCTGGCAAGTTTCTTCAGCAATTTTCCGTCCCATTTCCTCCTTTCATAGCTTAGACAACAAGAAAAGTAGAAGTAAAAATGATTTTGTGCCAGTTACAGTAAATGCTGATCGTGTTAAAATTTAAAAAATAAAAAAAAAGTAAAATTCCCAAAGACTATATCAGAAAATAAGTTAGGAAATCTGCGTTCTGAATTATTCCCAGGGAAAGGAAGATCTTTTGGTCTTGCCTCACTCCCACTGAACTCAAATGGCAAAATTCCCATTGGATTCAAGGGAAATAGTTGCAGAGCCTATTTCATGAGACAAGTGGGTTGTACTGAAATTTCATTATGAATTTACAAACGTAACTCCAAAAATTAGTTCTGCTATTGCAGATTGTGAGGTTATCTAAAAGCTCAGAAAGTCGATAATAAGGGGTTATTGAAAATATCTGAATAAGATAGGTTAATGACCATGAAATATTACTCATATGCTCAGGAGCAAAGAAATGCATCAGTGTTGTAATTATTAAGAGATACAGGAAATATCAAATATATAGTATAGGTGATGTATAACAAAATGTTCCTCTATCTTCTCTCAATAATAGGATTAGATAATATCAAACAAAGATAGCCTTCAGAGAGCTCTCTAGCAATAGTGAAAGGTCATTTGAACTTTGCGCAATATGGAGAAAACAGAGACCCACTGATCTTTAACTTTTTCCCCCCCCAGAACCTGGTAAAAAAGATCACTGTATGCAGGCTCTCTATGAAACAATTTTCTGACAAAACAACTGCCTTTGCCTAGCTTTAACCTGGTTACTGATCCAGGCTTTCTAAGCCAAAGGTTTTATACAGTCAGTGGAAACACCAATTCTGAAGCTTATTTTACCTTATACTTCCCTACCAACAACTGTATCTGAGTAATCACATTCCAAAACAGGAGTGTGATTTACTTCTCAAAATGGATTTTGAATTTTGGGAAATTCAATTATTTTTAAAAACAGGTTGGGGGACCCCAAAACTTGTGTTGTCAGCCAAGCAAAGGTAAAGATTCTCTAGTTAAGAGGAAAACTAGATCACATCCATGTACTCATCTTCTTATTGAGAAGACTTTTTTGACTCTGAAGAGAGAGGAATGTAGGAAGTCAATACATGTGTCCCCCTCCTTCATTTCTATGGGGAAGAGAGGAGAGGAGACAGCTCTTTTTCTCTCCCTTCTCTTGAACCAAGCAGTTCTTTTGTCTTCCCGGTCCATAAAGAAATTCATGCCTTCTAATGAAGTGCACAGACTTACCCAAAAATAGCTCAGCAGTTTCATACCTAACAGTTGCTGCAAGTATATACTGAAAGCAACAATTACAGGAAACACGTATTTTCATATCCCAAAACTCAACTATTAAGTGACTCTGCTTGAGTCAACAAGGAATTTTTTCCTCAGGGCCATCAGGATTTAGAGGACCCAAGCAAAATCTAGTGGAATCTCCTGTTCACAAGGGACTTCAGTTTAACTCTTAAATTTAAACTCTTAGTGTTCAAATGAGTTAGAATTTAAGGGAAAAAAGGTCTTGCATTCCTTGGCTAAAGGATTTTCTTCAGAATCTCTTTGTCTTTCCTGTTAAAACATTCATAGGCAAGCCTCATTTTTCTTCTACAACTAGAAATAGCAAAAGTAATAATGAATCTGACCAGGGTCTGCCAGCAAGCCTGGTCTACATGAAGCTTTCATACAGTGATTAGGATTTTTGACTCCTTCCTTTGATCTCTAGTCTTGCCCTTGGCAGTTGAACTATTGCCAAATGGACCTTGACAGCACTTCATGTCCACTCTCTGCTCATATGCTCAGGCTTCTGTGAAACTGTGTCATAATTAAATCTGTCTCCATCAACAGTCATAAGAGATTTTCTTAGGCTGTGGGGCAGGATGAAACATTTCTGTCTGTTTATATAATAAACACTGTTTGAAATTAGAAGTCTCGAAGATTTCCCTTTCTCTTGCTTATACAGAATCTTAAATTCACCATAAAATGAAAGAGAAGATAGAAGGTATGGATCAAAATTAATACAACAGCAACAAATAAAAGGAATGTACAGAAAATTAAGGTCAAATCTTAGTTCTGTTAGAGTTAAAAGCAAAGCATCTGACTGTCACAGCTGAGTTCATTTTGATTAAAATACTATTAGTTAAAATGCAATTTATGAATCTGTACATTTGTAAGGTTTGGGATCTTTTGTCTCTAGAGGTAATTTTTCTTGGGGTCAACAGCTGAACAAAGGATCCAATTAATTCCAATGTGTAACCTGAGCAATCAATTACTGTTTTCATCTACAAAGTAATGACCGTCTCAAGTAGTACGATGTCATACATACCCATTTCCATCTTTATCAAAAATCATATTTTTCCTCTGCTTTTTATTTCTTTATTTCTTCTTTCCTCTTTCTTGCACACAAGATATAATTGGTAATACTCATAGGGTAGTTTTAATTTAATTACAACTAATGTTTTGTCTGTCTTCAGTCTCTCCAAGTGCTATCAGTCTGCAGTTCTTAGTAGTATATTTTCCTGAATCAGGTTTTGCAAAAAAGATAATTCTACACTTTTGCTTTATCCTTATGCTTTAGGATGGCATATATATTTTTTTCTTCAGCTTTGAACATAAAAACTCTTAGAGCTACACTGAACTCATTACTTTGGAACAGAGCAAGTGCCCATCACAGATCTCAAAATTAGGATTTTATGTTATCAGAGTAGAAAATTCTTAATTCACTTTACCCATGGACTTTTATTACAGAGATAACACATTCATTTGAAAATCTTCACCACTGCCACATGCGTCTCATCTCCAGGCTGCATTGTTGTAAACCATTATATCTCTGGTTGTAGCTGGGATCAGGGCAGAGCTCCAGCTGGGTAGGATGGGGCAGGCAGCTCCTCAATTAAGTGAGTCACTACATTTACCTCTAATTCATCCATCAGGTCCTAATCACTTCCCATTCTCTGTTCAAGAAGTTGCATTGCTCAACTTCCTAACAAGTTCAAGAATGTATCAACACTTTTCCTCCAGCAACTGTATTTCCAGATTTGCAGCACATTTCATGATTCTGGAAGGAATGAAATCTGTGTTTGGAGAGAATTTGAGGATGGGAGGTGGGGAGGTGGATTGTGTTATAATGAATGAGTACTTTCCTTTGTCTCCATTTAATGAGGAATAGTTTTACAATTATGACCTTGTATCGATGATGGGGGTCGGGGCTTGTAATTCTGTTCTTTCTGATTCAGATTATAAAGTTAGTTCCCAAGTTCCTCAGGCTACATAAATACTTCATTTTGAGAAGGATACTGTTCATAGGATACTGAGATGGAAGGCTTTGAAGATGATTTAGGGAATGAATGGAACATCTTTCTTACCAGAAAAAGCAGAGGGAGCTGGGCTTGTTCAGTAGCGAGAAGAGGTGATTGAGAGGGGACCTCATCAATGTCCATGAGTATCTGAAGGGAGGATGTCAGAGGATGTTTCCAGGCTCTTCTTGGAGGTGCCCAGCAGTAGGACAAGAGGCAATGGGCAGAAACTGATGCACAAAAGTTCCACCTGAATATGAGGAAGAACTTCTTTACTGTGCAGGTGACCATGCACTGGAACAGTTTGCCCAGAGGGGCTGTGGAGTCTCCCTTACTGGAGATATTCCAGAACTGTCTGAACACAATCCTGTGCCATGTCCTCTAGGATGACCCTGCCTGAGCAGGGAGGTTGGACCAGATGACTCCCTGCAGTCCCTTCCAACCTTACACATTCTGTGATTCTGTGAAACTATTTGAATGCTGGAAAATTTGGGTTGTGCTAATACAGAACAAAAATAACATTCTGCCTTTCCCTGAGTCTTTAACTGGGTTATAAAACTTGCATTTCAAGGGCTCTGGAAAATATTTCACTCACTTCTTTATCAAAAGGGCATCTTGATGGAGAAATGGAATTATTTGCATGAAATGAAACATGAAAGAACACTAAAAAAATGGGCTTCTGAATGTAAAGTTCATTATGTGTGGTTAGTTATGGACAGTGGATTTTTTTCTACATCGTGTTCTCTTTTTATTGGAAGCTTGCTGAGTGAATTGTAATTATAATGGAGAGAAATAGCTTTCACATGCCCTGGCATGCAGCAGAAATGATCAAAAAGACTCAAATTTAACCCACAGAGTTTCTGTATTTTGGAGAGCAATTATTTTAATAGCTGATTCTTGTTTGTTTGTTTTCCAAATCTGGGCTTATGGCTTAATTCAGAGACTCTGAAACTATTTAACAATTTCCCACATTTGTCTTGAATGAAGGAAAGAGAATTCCTCTTTATACATTTCTTGCCCTCAGGTAAGTATACATATCCTGTGTAGTTCAACTGCAGAAATAATAGAGGGGATGTTTTCACACATGAAATGAGATGACTGTAACATTTCAGTTAATATTTCAGTGTGAAGAGTCCTCTACTTTTCTGCCACCCAGTCTTATCTGTAGCCACTGGTAAGAAGTACAGCCTCAAATCCATACTGACATTTCAATCTAGGCATTTTGAAAAGACAGTGTATAGGGTTTTTTTAATGATGATTTATTAGGTGTGATGAATTGTGATGAGCTGTCCAGTTGATTTGATAAGCATTTCTTGAAAGGCAAGATTTCATATTCAGACCATGCTTATATTTCTTGAAATTAGATCATAACTTATAAAAATATTTCATATTCACTCCCCACAGAAAAGATTAAATACTTCTGGTCTCTGTATTGTTCTAAGGCTTCCAGCATTCCATGTTTAATCTCTTAATTGAAACTTCATAAACCCAGCTGCCAGCAGCCCCTACTATCCCCAGTCTGGGTTAGACCCTTTTGCCCTCCATAAGAACTAGATCTTCTGGGACCCCCATACCAGAAGTCACCTGCTGGGATCTCTTTAAGTGTCTACAGATTTTCTAAAAGTTGGTGAACCTGAAGATATTTCGAATAAAGCATTTCAAATGAGCCACTATTAACAAATGAAATCTGATTTATTTAATTTTTTTTAGAAAATCTGTAACCAATTAAAAAAGTACACATAAATATTTACTGATATATCAGATTGCTGGATTTTACTTATGGTCTTATGCCTTTGTGTGGAAAACAAGAATGTAAATCTGAAAATCATATTCTTTTCCAACAATACTCACTGTAATTTTCATGGTAGTGACAGAAGTTCATCTCAGAACTGGGTCTTGTATTTCTGCCAATGCACAGCATGCTTGACCTGCAAAGCCCTTGCTATTCCAGAACTAAGCCTTGCCTGAGCGAACTCTGACAGTCACGCAGATTATGACAGTGTGGATCTGTAGCCAGTTTACAGAAAGTAACATCAAGAAATTAATTTCCTCTTGTGACTTATAGCAATCCTACAGCTAAGATAGCAGAGAGACATAACTTAGTGTTCCCCAACCTATAACACCATTGTCTCTCTGGTGTTCAGCTGGCTGCAATTTTGAAATTAATACACAAAAAATATAATTTGATGCATAAGCCAATGTGAGATACCTTCACAGCATGAATGAATACATTCAAAATAGGACAATAAAATTTGATTAGTTGGTTACCCCTTCCTTTTAGTCAGTCATATTTGATGCAGCTGCTATGCAAGCATATCTCATTAACAAGGAAAATATAATTGAAGTTTTGACTGGCATTGGTACGGTTCTTGGGAGATCATGTGGTTTTGACATCAGCTTAAGCAATTCAAGGAGAGGCCACCTGAAACTCTGGTATGTCAGAGCTGGCCACGTGAGGCACGGTGAGCTCTCGCCTGGCACGCTGTTGCCCAGAGCAGCAGGGAGGCATGTGATGGCTCTGTGTGTGACAGCCAGCCAGCAACAGGGAGAGCTCAGCCTTGAAAGACAGGGTCGAAATATTGGTTTGGACAGCTGGAGAGTTTCCCAGTGTCTTGCACTAATAAGGTGGATTGATAATTCTGGTGGAAAAGATGACAGGTATAAAAAAAAAACAACCCTAAGAGCAGAAGTTCCAATTAATTTTCTAGTGTATTTTCAAGAATTATTTACTAAAAAAGAAAAAAATCAAGCAGGTGCCCTTATCTAACATTAGAAACATTAGCATGGGTTTGATTTCTTTATCTTAGGCTACTATAGCAAAATGTAAGAAAAAAGAATGACCAAGATATTTAACAGAGAAATCATCACATATTTAGTAAGGAAATTAAAGAATGAAGTAGATGTATAAAGCTTTAAGAAGAAAAGGTAAGGTTTATTCATTTTTCAGTGTCCTTGTATCCCCATGCACTAAAATAATGATAAAACAAAGAACAATGCTGAGAAATAGTGCTTATAGGCTTCAAATCAATATATCCAGATAATAAATTTGCATTAGCTCACTGTACATGCCATACATCCACAGCTTGACAAAATGGCATGCTCCTGGCATATGCCAGAAACTCAAAATCATCAATTTCATTTCTTGTTCATCTTAATTGTGGTAGGTCTTTAGAAGCAGTGTGTGTGCAGCAAGTTAAAAATCTATAATTAAAATATTGTTCTATCAGAAAATTCCACACATGGTATTTTTATGAGGCATCTTTTGCAATATTACAAGTCAGAGTAGTCACACAAGCTGGAATGTTTTTCCATGTTGTATGTTTCACTGTTTCAATTTTTTGGACTCATATTTGAATTTTTTAATACATTTTTTAAAGTTATATTTTGATAATATATTACTTTTGATCCTAGTTCAAAATACTTTTTAGATGTTTGAGTAACTTCTAAATAATTTTGAAATTTCATTTCATATAAGGTAATTCTTTTTCTAAACATGTAAATAAGATTGCCAAACATCTGCAGAAATTCTATTCCTTTTCTGCTCATAATCATGCTTGCAGCAAAAATTTACTCGTTAAGTTATAAATCAGAATAATATGTTTTCTTTTTGCTCTATTCTTTCTAAAAATTTATATATTTGACAGAAATAGTTAACCCTACACCTCTGCAGTTCTTATGAGTATATGCTAGTAAGTATATGTTACAGCAATTAATTATAGACTGCGTTCAAACAGCAAGAGAAGAAAAATCATTCAGATGTCCGATGGCACTTTAATTCTCTGAAGGATTTTATTGGAGCAACTTTAGGTTTTTGTATTCATCAGAGCCATATTTCTAATAGTAACAACTTCTTTGTTATACTTCAAATATTTTATTTTAAAATGGAAACATTTCCTGAGGAAATGCCCTTTTTTGACATAAATGTCTTTTGCAAGAGCAGAATTAAATGCAAATCCTAGAAACCAATGGTACCTGACCATTACTCTGTACAAGTATTCAACAACCTGATTCAATCCTCAACAGGATCTTCCCATCCAATATAGTAGAGGACTTAAGTGGGCAGATCTGAGATGCCTAAGCCAAAAAAATCCCCTTATACTCCCCACTCGATGATGTCTAAACCTTAGGGCTGTTAAGATCAGTTGGTTCCTCCCTGATTGATTTTAAGGTCCTCTAAGCTCTTAAAATTTTGTTTAAGTGCATGCCCAGGGCTTCCCCAGCCCCGGGAGATCCTTATCTCCCGCCTAAACCTGATGCAGATGTGGAAAAAAGGCATTTCTCTGCCAGTCTCCTGTATGGTCTGACACAGGCTGACACAACCTCACAAAAATGTTGTGGCTGCTTTCTTCCCACTTGCAGATGAGGGGAAATGTGGTAGCCACAGAGATTCAAACATTCAACCAGGAAAGAGACACTCTGGATTGAGTTCTCTCCTTCGCCCGAGGGACTCAAACTGCAATAACCTACCTCCCAGGAGAGTCATGTAAGAACTAAGGTGTAGGTTATTTGAGGGAACAGAAGCAAAGCAGGTATGTGAAGAGGTGTTCTTGGCATATTCTGGCTGCATTTTACTTCCAAGGGTTAAAAAAAGAAGGCAGATGAGTTTATGGGTTCTTTATCTGAGCAAAGCAAGTCTGTGTTGTGTTTGATATAAGGTACAGAAACAGTCTTTGGAGAAGGGACCTGGGAAATCTTCCAGCACTTTTCAACTCCTGGCCATCAGCTTGTGGCACCAAGCCCTTCTTTCACTTGCCTCATGAATTTCAGTGCTGACACACTGAAACAGGGACAGGGACAGCGAAATGGGATCTAACCATGTATAATAATCATTGTTCACTGAATGCATGGCCTTGCTGCCTTATGAACCTCTATGGCATTGAACCTCTCTTAGGGAAATTTTGAGCCCAAACAGGTAACGCTTTCTAAAAGACATGTAAAATAACAACTTCTCCATCTTTCTTCTTTCTCTCCCCACTACTCTCTCTCTCTCTTCCCCTCTCTTTTTTCCTAAAGAATAGTAAGCCCTACAGCCAAATAGGCTGGATAGAATTTTCTGCCACCATTTGTATGTACTCACCTGGACCTTTTGAAAATAAAGTATTCTTATGGAGGAACTATTCTTCAGCAAACCACTATTTCAAATGTACTATTCCTCAGTGTGCTATGCAGACTTACCCTTTTCCAGTGTCTTTTCCTTTCTGGACCCTATTTTGAAACAGCCAATTCTCCTCTTCCTCTTCATTGGAAGCCTAAGTGCCTCACTCAAAACTTAATTTCCACCAGGAAAAATTTGCCTAAAACATAATTAAGCATGCATATTTTTAGCTATTAAACACAGGCCTTCATTAAATGAAGAGAGTCAAGAAATGGAAAGAACCTGGCTTAATGCTCAAAGCATGTAAGTAATTAGAAAAAAACACCCCCAAAATATTATTTCACATCAAAGCTAAATATTTGTGATAGGAAAAGACTTGCATTACTTTCTAAATTAGATAGCTTTCTCAAAAAGCTTGCCTTCTTGGAGCCGTCATTACTGTAAGTCAATTGTGAGAGAAATTTGGATGCTGCACATCCAGCCAGTTACACTCAAAAGGATAGTTAGAGTGAAAGTGAGATACCAGTTTGAAATAGAATTATTATGGTTTTTTTCCCCCTCCACATTCACTCAGTACCATAATATTAAGCAGTTTAATTCTGTGAATCTTTGTGTATCTCATATCAATATTACTCTCATGATTGTTTGCAGAGCAGCAAAGAGGGAGTCTAGAATGTTTTAATTTTAATTTACCATTACCACTTTTGATAACATTTTCCCTGCTTCATAGCATCACATAACTGGGATATTCATCACAGGAGAAAAACAGAATATGATTATAATAAGTCCAAGAGTTATAAAAGTTGTTCACAGTTTAGTGCTAAGAAGCTGAATTAATTTCACTGGTACCAAATTTCCATGGATAACAACAGGTTTAGACCTATATATATATACATAGGTATATGAATGAGCACACAGGGAGATGAACATATAAGTACCTATTCCATACAAAGAAATATAACAAAAGGATTGTGACAAGTACACTTTTTTACATGATGAGTAGTTTCTTCATGCATTTCTGTTTGTATATCTTCATATCCTTAAATAAAGTCTTATCAGTTAGGTTCATATAAACAAAATTTTGGTCAACACCCAAATTTATTATTGAATAATAATACTTTTGGCTTACCTTGTTTAAGTAGCATCATGTACCTTTGGATTGTTGTTTTCCTGAAAAATAATGTTTGTAATGAATAAACAAGAACCAAAGATATTTGAAGACACTACTGCTAGGCAGAATGACATCATTAAATCTTCTATTGTTTACCGTAGTTTATTGGAAAACCTACAGATAAAATAATTTACAAGGAAAGAACCTGAACATTCCCTGACATGCATTCTGAGTATCTTTCTCATAGCTTAGGAATTTTAAATTGTAGGGGATCCAGTCCAAACAATATAACATAATTGTGATATTTATTTATATAGGCAAAGTGCAAGTTAGTAGACTTTGAGAATATAATCTTAAGAGTTGATACTTAGGGCCAACTTATGCCAAATTTTTGGAGGGGCTTAAGAAGTAGATTTACAGTAAAGTATAAATTAATAAAAAAGTAAAGCTAGAAAAGAACTTGACACCCAGAATTCTAATTTCATTTCAGATTTTCTACATCTTCTCTAAGTACACAAGATTCAGTATCAAAAAGCCTTGATTTTGTTCTAAATTCTACAAATTATTCCCAAATATGTGTAACGTAAGAAATTACCAAAATGGAAAAAACATTTTCCTTAACCTGTTCTGATAACATTTCAGTGTCCTCTAAAGCTCTTCAATGCTTTTGGAGATGCAGCAGAATTCACAGGCTGAGAAGAGAGTTAAAGCAGTTCAAACACCTGGACTTCAACAAAGCATTTGGCACTGTTTGCCACAGCCTCCTCTGGCTGGCAAGATACAGACTGGACAGGTGGTCAGCAGGATGGATTGGACACTGACCCACAGGCTGAAGTCAGAGGTGCTGATTGATACTTTTTACTCTTGCTGGTAACCTGTCACACACAGGCTCCCACTGGGATCAATACTTGTACCTGCCCTATCCAACACCTTCATCAATGAGCTGGATGATAGGTTTGAAAGCACCCTCACTAAGTTAGCTGGTGACACCAACATGTGTAGAGTATTTTTTGCTAAGAAGTTCAATTTCTTATTGTAAGAGTTCTGTAGAGTACTTTTTATGTTGTCTTTGTGTCCAGCTACTTCTTTAAATGCTATTAGTTCATCACTACTGAGTAGTAAAGATGCTACCCATATCCAGTCTAATTTTCAGATTTTGATGTTGCATAAACTCTGCTCAGCAGTGGTTGAGGAAGGGAGGAACAAAGAAAGCAGTTGTGTTTAATTTTTTCACAGGTATTGTCTGATGGTTTTGTACTAGGGCTTAATATTTAATCTGAATCAGAAATTATGGAGCCAATTTTCCTATGTAATTTTGTATGAGGATTGGATTCTTTGGTGTCTACTTAGGAGTGAATGTAGAGTTTAGAGAAGAAACTTTCCTCTGTGAAAGTTGTTTATTTTCAGAAAAGTTCAATTTCTATGAATATAACAGTTTTGAGACTTCTGTTTTACTTTCATATTTAGTACTTAGGAATGGATTCAAAACAAAGGAACATGACTCCACAAGAACTCACAAATTATGGCTTTACAGAACTTTTTCTTGAGGCAGTTGAAATCCCATTGGAGTGACAATAGAAGAAATATAGAAATACTTTTTCATAACTATTACTTTCATTGTTAAATATATAATTTTTATAAAACAGTTAATTTTTTAAAATGTGATCTATCCATAAATGTTGCCAGCAGTCAAACTCAAATCTTCAGAAAGACATTATATCTGATTAGGAATCAGTGCTGTATAAGATGTTCTTTTATTTATGGATGACCTGGAGAGTTCTCCTAGTGAGAATCACTTCTCACCATGCAGGAGCTGCAAATTGTATTTGAAATTAATATTTCTGATTAAAATTGGCACTTCTGAGCCTCCTGTTGGCTAACTCCTGTTTGCTTAAGCAGCTACCTTATTTCAGTTGAAAATGTCCTCAGCAGACACACTTTCAAGTTCTGTGCTTCACGCTGCTCTACTGTTGCAGGAGGAATCTCAAACACTTATCCCAGACACAGCCATCAGGCTAAGGAGGTGCATTGAGTATTTTCCCTGCCATTTTTGCAACTGCTGTGCTGAGAGAGTAGCCAATGTGGTACTGAAAATTTCTGCTTTCCTCTCAATCAGTGTCATTTACGATTCTTTTGATTACCTGCTGTTGTACTACTTCCTTATGGCCACCGGCCTTCCCTGTTCCAGCCCTACTATTTTAACTCGTGACACCATTCTGATACATTTCTGCAATTTCCTAGAAGTGTTTTAGGATACAGCGGAGGCCAGGCAGAGAGGTCAGTTCCATGCTTCTCATTCTGTGAATATAAATACATTTCTATATCAAATGCACATGAATAATCAAAATGAAAAAAAATTAATCAGTTTTTAAATCCATTTTAAGTGTTTCAAGTTTGTACTACATCTGCATTCAGCTTCTAACTTGTGGTGCTCTTGACTGACATTTTTACTTTTGAAACACTTGTTTTCTAAGTCAAAGCAATCACTTTTCCAAAGTAAAAAGTGTAAAAGAAATTTGGCAAAAAATATTATTTTGAAGTTTCCTTGGTCCAGCTTTTGTTTTGTTTTGTTTTTTCAATCTTTTATGTTTTGCTTCAGCTGGAGAACTGTATATGACTTTGTGTCAGTGAATCTTTGCAATATCCTCTCAGAAACATTTTTAGCATTACCATTTTCTGGCCTGACATAGCGCCAGAATTTTCATTATGATTCTAAAGCAACACTGTCCTTTTATCAATATCCTTCATATCATCTTGAAAAGGAGAGAAATAATACTCCTTAAAGCTTACTTTGTGATTTAGTGATTGATAAGATTATTTGTACTCAAAAAGAACAAAGTTTAGCTACAAAGTCATTTTTCAATAGGACAAAAAGATACCCACTATACATCTTCTTCTGCTACATTAGTATAGAGGTGTAATTAAGTGGCTTCATGAAACTCATTTCCATAGCCATTTTGCAGAAACCCAATTTCAGTAAGCTGCAGCTTACTTACAGATTCATTCAAGTAGCTTTGCCTCAAGAGTGACCTCAGAACATTTGGATTGCCTGGCATCACAAAAATAAACATCAAGTATACAGAATAAATGATGCTTTCTGTGTGTTGCAGCAGAACAACAGTGAAAAGCTGCACCCCTAAAGCACCTGCTCCTTTACAACAGAAGTCATATTTCATAGAGCCAGTGCTTTAATTGCCCGGATATCATGCAAAGGTGGTCATTTCCCCTTGGAGCCATTTGTCAAATGAATAAGCATAGCTGATCAGATCAGTAATTTTTCCACTGACTGCTCAGGTTTTCCCACAGCTGTGGGATACCAGCAGCTGTGTGCATAAAGGTGTATTACAGAGATTGCTAGTTAAGATAGGTGTGCTCACTCCTAAAATGGGGTATTTTTGTTCACTGTGTAATTGTCTAGAATAAAACACCAGAGAACTAGCAAGTAAACGTAGAGATTTCAAATGCTTAGAGTGATACATTTTCTTGGATAGATACAGATTGTTGCAGTGTAGGTCTGGCTCTTTGCCATGTGCTGTGTCCTGGGCAACAGTAGCCCGAAATACTGATGTATAACCAACTGCTGAAATTGTTCTCGAGTCTGTGACAGAGAAACACTTGTTGCTCCCAAGGAAGTGCTGATAAAGGGTTGGCATGAACTATATATCTGACAAAGCATAGTAACATTCAGCTCCTGCATCAGTGCCTTAGACCAAGTCCACACTCAAAAATTTGATGCACAGTGGAGAATCTGATGGACAGCCATGAGTGAGAGAAGCTCATAGGGAAGGTACAACTACAAGAGCATAGCTAGGCATTAATTGTTTGTTCACAAGGACAGTTCTGAAATACTGGGTCGTTAGAGAGGGGAAAGAATTGCACATTACTCATGTTGAACTGCGGCATTTAATGCTAAATTGAAAAAATAGAATGTGGTTCTGACTGTTTCTGAAAGATGGGTTTAAGGTGTGCATGAAGTTTCTGTTGTTCTTGAGAAGTCTCAGAATTTCTTTGATAAATTAAAAGTACCACATAAAACACCTTTCATTTTCACCTGTATCTGTGAGAGAACAGTAAAAAGACTGAGAGGGAAAATAGTCTGCAGTGATTGAGACATTATTGGAAACACATTACAAGGCTAAGAAATATAAACAATTGTAAAATTATCTTTATTGCTTGAAATTTTGTCACCTTCGAGAAAAAAGTCCATTGTAATTTGACATGTATTAAGTCTGATTTTTTTCTTTCATTTTTAAAGCTTCTCTGTAAGACAATAGACTCTTTTTCCAGTCTTTATTACAGCCATTATTACATGACATTAAGAAGATACTTGTGATATAGGTGTAATAGTTTTAGAACAGTTTATTTGCTTTCCCCAATATTTGAAGTATTTGAAAAGCCATGGTTTAAAATCACAAATGCCTCCTAAGCCAGAATTTCTTTCAAGTTAAGGATGAATTTAAGATAAGTTTGTGATGATACGTCCTTCTTTTTTTTTTTTTTTTTTTTTTTTTTTTTTTTTTTTTTAAATAGGATTTCAGAAACACCTTGGACAAAGCCACTTACAAGATATTAGGAGCTTACTGCAGAAACCTAGCATGAACATTTTCCGTGTGGCACTACTTTTAGCTTTGAATATTAATGGTTTTCACATTTCTTTTTATTTCTCATATATACTGCACTTTCCATCTTTGTAACATTCATTGCAAATAGAGAGGATATAGTCCTGGAATTGACTTTCAGGACTATTGATATCATCCCCTGAGTATAACTACCATTTTAATATTTTCTTTTTTTCCCCCCATGAAATGAAATCCCTAATTTTATTTTTCAGCCCCAATGAGTCTTTCTCCTTTTATGGGCACATGAATATTACCCATTGTCTTACACAGAGGACACCAGCCTATATTTGCAGGTAAAGGCAGGAAACACTTGATTCTTTTCCAATTGAATGCACCAGTCACTACAGCTCAGTCAAGACCTTTAGATTTGGTAAATAAGGCTCACCAAACATATATACTTGTGCTGTATATTTCTTCCTGAAGTAAAGGGAAGTGAGAACATGAATTCAACTCAAAATTTTTTATTTCACTTCCAATATATTCTGTCTCATTACTGGTTATAGCTAAATATTCAAGCTACCATTGAACTATGCATCTTTGGACTAAGGGTCATGTCTTCCTGTGGTTTCATTACACAAACTCACAGCAGTCAAATCCAATAATCCTCTATGGATGACAAGGCAATTGATAATATATGTTGCTGGATATACTTCCAGTCCTTGCAGAAAAATATCTGCTTTTGCATAACATTTTTCTGCATTTGTGTGTGCAATGAAGTAATTTTGAACACACTCAAAGAAATCTTTCTGTCATTCAGAAAGAATGATTTTATTTAAAATAAGCCCATAGGCATTCTGAAAGTGTTGGTTTAAGAAAGCTTTCATTAGGAAAAGGAAATTTTACCACTACATTTCTTTTAGTAATTGATTCAGAAGAGTTCTGTAATTAGGATAATGAATAATGTTTTCTTATACTTTTTTCCTGTAAATATGGTGAAGAATACATCACAAAAATGATATGCAAATTCTAGCACAAATTGAATTCATTGATTTAAAATGTGATCTATTCTGTTGGAAGTAATTACTATTGCTGCTGGAAGAAATTACCCTGATACTTAAGGTAGCAGAGAATAAAGAATATATCTCCATCTCTGCTCTGGGTTACAGAGGCACTTGTGGTTTTCTGCTCCCTGCTGCAGCTGAAGTGTACAGGACAGCCTCCAAAGGGGACCAGGAAGGGTGCTGGTCCCAGATTCCATATCCCCTTCCCTGCTGAGTCTGCTTGGAGGACAGGCATGTGCAACAGACCGTGGGACAGCTGCCAACGCCTCAGTAACTCCAGCATGAAGGCGATGATATCTGACCTGATTTCTGCTGCTGTAGCCATGGGGCAAAGAGGTCATGGCTGAGGACAGGGATGAGCACCAGGGAGCTGCCTTGTAAGACCGAGCTTGTTACAATAACAGATATTTTTCTTCCGATTTTGCAGAATTTCCCCTAAGAGTGGCAAGCATTTTCCACTTCTCCCAATCTGTCCATTTCTCCTTTTTTCTGAGACAGTAAAGTACTGTAGCAGTGACAAATTCTCCCTGTTTCTTGAAATTTTAGTTTGGCTGGCAGCCTGTTGTTCCATCATCTCCATGTTGGAGGTTCCCATGCCTTATTGCCAATTTCATGTATTTACTATTTTTTTTAGTTTTTTCTCCAAAATTATATGATTCAGTGAGAATTTAAACTTTTTTTTTTTTTTTAATCTTGTGAGCATCAAGTCAGACAAATGATATTTTCAGGCCTTACTCATGATTTCCATATGCTTGGTGACAGCAAAATTAACCTCCCTTGCCACCTTACCCACTTCCTGATCAACTGCATCAGCAGAACAAGAGAGACAGAGATGTAATGCTCCTATTACCCCTAGACCCAGCATTATCTGTGCTGTCTTGCAGGGCCAAAGTGAGGTCCAATTTTTTTTCCTGGTCCCAAGTGAGTACAGATTTCCCAAAATGGAGGTTACCTTTAAAACATGAGCAGAGGCAGAGAATACCCTTTAGTAAGAGATTCTTGAAACTATTGAGCATTCCTGCCTTATCTTTACAGGGACAGCTCCTGCTTCAGAAACTATACAGCTCTATGCTATACTTTCTTAGTGAATAATAGTTTTTCCTCAGACACCTGCTACAGATAAAAAACTGCAATAAAGTTAGAATTTGTTCCTATACCTCAAAACTGTGACTCCTCACAGTTAAGTATTTAAAACTACAAGCAAGAAAGTTAAATAGCCAGTTGGGAGGCTGAGTTTTATTTTTTACCTTATTTAACGCTATCAGAATGTACTTTCTTCCTTTTGGGAGACAGTGCTTCTGAATCCTTTCCTAAAGGTTATTACCTCTGCCCTTCTGTCAAAGATGAAACAGAAATTGCTCCTCCCTTCCAAAATCCAGCTGTAGATGGTGATAATTCGGTGGTTTGAGCATTTAGACTCACTTGCCTGAGGGTTGGCTTATAACCTACCAATCCTACAGCTGCACCTGGGCCCTGCCCGCCACACATTAAGTTTCCAAGAGTGTGCAAGAGGGCAAACTTCACCTCTGCCTTGGGGATAGGAACGCTGTGAAACAAAATGACACAATATTCAGGGTGCACAACCAGGAGACAAGGGAAAGCTGTTACACCTACTTGTTTGCTTCCTCCTACTGTGGTATCTTATTCCAGAAGTGTGCACCACCTCTGTGTACTCAAATGCATAAAGAACTGCTGCTGCTCTTCTGCTCCTTTCTTTCATAAAGAGAAAATACAAAATTAGCCATTCAAGGTGCTCAGACTTCTTCAGCTGAAAATGAGTTCATTTTTTATCCTTCCCTTCCCCTGTTTTAACTCTGTTGCTCTGGATTGCATGTCACTACCTCTGAATTCAGTCTGAGATTATTTCTTCCCTTCCATTTCAGATGCCATTCTGTCATGGTAAGAGAGGATGTAAAGAAGAGAAAGGAGAAAGTTACTTCTTTGGTGCAAAAAAACCCCAAACCTATGACCTCAGTGCTTTTCTCTGTCCCATTTTTGCAGAGCTCCATTCCCTGGCCTGTCTCCAGGATATCCAAATGCAAGCACCCGAAAGTCCTTCCCATGCTGGATGACGGTGCAGATGCGCCCAAAAATGTCCTTGTCTTGATTCCCACGTGGTCCATGAGAGTTAACTGGATAACTGGTTAGGGTAGGGTTAAACCAGGCTAATGGACAAGACATCCCTGGTGAATTCTGCTCAAGCTTAGACACAGGCAACAGTCTGAGATTTGGTCATGGGGATGGATGCACCTCATGAGACACAGTAAAATAAATGAAAGTAAGAAGGATTTTTCAGACCCATGGCTTTAGTTTTCCATACTGGCTATGCTTGACTTTTCCCCCTGATATTAACTTTAGCTATAGATTCTATCTGTTTAAAGTTTGTATTATACGTTATTTTTTAACCTGACGGTACTCAGCTGATCCTGTAAGCCTGGTTATTGCTTGATCTCTTCAAAAGAACAACATTTTTCCTTTACTTGCAGGTATTATCATTGTCAAATATTAAATTATATGCTGAACCATTGTGGAACAACATGTCCCATAACATGTTTGTCAGTGGCTGTATTTAGCTGGTTTGGCTATTGTATTTTTACAAATAAATTACATATCCTAGTTCTTTTTAACTGAAAATATTTGAATTTAAATTAAGCCTTATTGATCTACTCTGTGTATAGATAAGAAGAGGCTTCCAAAACACCTTTCAAAAAACAACAGAAAATGCAGTAAGGAGAATGGCATTCATTCTTTCAAGAGTATGAATAGCATCAGCTAGTAAAGCTATGAGCCCCCTATTTGGCTTTCAAAAATAAATCCAGTATTTGTTTTGATCATTCAAATCAATTGGAAATAAATTTGTGGTGGAATTTTAGAAAAGTATTTTAGGGAGGAAAAGGTGATATTCAATATTTTCACAATTTTGTTTTTAGCTTTACTTCTCAGGATTTGTCTCCATGAGATGTCACAATTTCTGGGTTTCAACTTGTTTTGAATCCATTTAAGATATGTAACACTACTGAAATCAAAAGCAGAAGTTTTCCCCAGCTAAATAAGGGCTGTGATTCCCCAGTCAGCTATTTATGTCCTTACCTTACATGTTCTTAGTTAAGCATAAATTTTATCCTCAACTCCTAAACATGAGGAAGTTTTTTTTGACCTGTGATCTGATGGTGAGTAGCATCCAGTGGCAGGACTGTGGCAGAAGAATTCAGAGAATAATGTCCATGCAAACATGTTTTAAATGTGTTTTACAAACACCTGGGTGTTTATCAGGACTGCCAGGAGAACTTCAGCTTATTATTTCATATTTCAGGGACCTTAAGAATTTAAAATTTTTCAGTATATAGCCAGAGATAAATGAAACTTGCAGGTTTAATGACTAAGCAGTTTGTGGGAGAAAAAAATCTTGCTCACTGTCAGCAGATCTCTCCATCAGTCATTAAAAAATATCAGGAACCAAGGGCTTCACTATACCACTGGGGAGATAAGTCATATGCTCAGGTTCAACAGAATGTAGCAGAGATTCAATCTTGTGTTTGTACATAGGATGGGATGCAAATTCATTTCCAAGTGATTTCTAGAAAAGCTTAAATTCTTTAAGGGGCCTTTATTGGCAAAGAATCAACAGTACTGTGGCAAGTCATCCATGAAAGAGAAATCAAATAGAAATGCAGGAATCCTAAACCTTTGCATTACCGAGCGTGGAAGAAAAACTGTGTTCTCTTTGCAAAAAAAGACTTGAAGTTAGAACAGAAATATAAAATATTTCTCTGTTAAGCAGGAAGCTTGGGCTGAATGTGGCCTCAATTATTTCAGTGGAGTTGACCTTCTCATCCTGGAGTTTCAATGTGTTTCTGTAGTTGCTCATGCAAGAAAATCGTTGGGAGATGCTGTTAGTCAGCTGCCCTTAAGGCTGGTTTATAATTACTGAAGACAATTACAAGATATGTCAAACTATTATGTGATGTTATCTGAACAGGTTAAAACTCATTAGAAACCACATAAAATCTTTTTTCATTAATGCCATGAAACAGTCCAGTACCTCATTTTTGTGTCATAGGCAAATTTCTCTGCTTTTAGGAACACAGGCTCCCATGTACAGTATTGGCCTGAAATTGTGGCCAAGTGGACTAAATATCAATTCAAAATCATTACATTTGGGTTATAATTTCTTTCCCTACCACTAAAGTGTAGGTTAAGGAGCAAGCTCTTCACAGGGATGGTCTGAATCTCTTTTGCTTCTTCGCTCCCTGTTCAAACCTGCTTGCTCTTGTGCCACATTGCTTGCTGTGCTCTGCCAGCTGCACAGTCTCTTGCATAATGTACCCATGGTCTGAGTCTGTGTGTGATCTTACAGAAATAATTTACACTTTCAGAAATACAGTTGATAGTCATCAGGGAGTGCAGGGAATTTTTTTTCTTAATGTGTATTTACAATTTGTCTGCAAGTTTGGTCTTTGTAGATGACTATTGAGTGCTTAGTGGGACTGACCTTCCACCATAGCTCAATAAACTGTCCTGTTGAGTTAGTTGCTGGCTGATGACTTTTCTCACATTTGGAAGTTCTACTTCACACAGATTTCACAGATGTTTTCTTTCATTTTGCATGAAGTAAAAGTTGGTAGGTTAAATACATTTATTTGTTTGTTTTACGGAAGAGCATGCTTAAGTACATTTAGATATCAAAGAAAAAATAAATCTTTCTAGGTGAAAAAATTACAAATAGATGTCTCCATTTCTTAAGCCAAGAATTTAAAAAAAATTAAAACTCCAGTCATGCCATGAATTACAATAAAGAAGCTGCAGGTACAGAGATAAGAAATAAAATATTAACTCACCTTTGATTTGGGAAATATTTTTGCTAATATACCACTTGACACACTCAAGTAAGTGAGGCAAAAAAAACCTAAGTAAGCTCATAGGACTCCATTAGCTCTACAAGTCTTAGACATGAGATTGTATCAATAAACAGGTTTTAACAGTAAAATTTCAACAGGATTACAGTTCCTGTGTCTCTTAGATAATCTTGAGTGCTTGCTTTATCTTCACCTTGGATTAGGTAAGTAGAAAGCAAAAAAAAGTGTTTTCAATTTCTGCCTCAAAAATGGCAGAGCTGAGCTGCAGCTTTCCATTTCCTTCATGAAAATGGAGGATAACAGGAGAAAGGTTGGAAAGTAACTCTGTGTCAGGGTCTTTCTGGAATCATATGTTTTTCTGGCTGTGGAGAAAAAAAAATCTGTGTAAGAATTAAGAAAAAGTCCAGAAAACTTCAAAAATGGGGTTGAAGTTTTTCTGATTTGAACCAAATCTGGCCACTATTTATGGAATCATTCTAACAGGGTTAGCTGATATATAAAAGAGTTTCCCAGCACGTCAGTGTTCATACTTCCAGAGGAGTTCTCATGACACAGCCATCGTCTAGAAAAATTCTGCAAACTTAACTAGCTATGATAATCCTAAAAAGTTGCATTTTAGACAGCTAGCTGACCCAGTTCTCCCATATTTGAGGTGAACTTGTAAAAAATGCTAATAATTTCTATGAAACATAAGGTCAGAAATCTGACTGGAACTATGAAAAGGCAAAAGTTCAGATTTTCAAATCAGTGCCTGGGTTAGTTAAACATTCAGATCTCCCTCACTGTAATACTTTGTCAGCAATAACTCAGGGATATTGAAATCAATAAGGTCTACTGAAAAAGTTCTTTAAAGGCACTTTTGCATAAAAAAGCAAGAATAAACAGCCAGACAGCTAAAAAGCCTAGAGATTCCAACCAGGAACCATAAAATTATCTCAGCATTTTCTCCACTGTACTATATCTGACAGTAGATACTTCAGAAGAAGTATTTTATTTTCTGTACCTTCATAAACTGCTTTTTTTTCTCTGCCAGATGCTAATGAAAATGTCTACAGTCATGTACCCTAACAATACAGTAGCAAAATACATTTGGTAGAAATACCTTGCGAATATAAACAGAAATGCTATCCAAACTTGTGTCTTTTTAGACTAGAATTACTATTGATTGTATAAGCTTTGTGGAAATCTGTGGATGAAGCTGTCTGGCCCTTGTCTGGATTTAACTGGCTTCAACAAAAGAGCTGAACACCTTTCTCACTGCTAGAGAGCAGAAGCACTGATTGTTGCTAATAAGAGCAGACACAGCTTGCTGATAGCTGGATGTTAGGCAGCTTCATTTCAATTTTATGAATTACTTTATTGTGATCCTAGCACATGAATTTTGACTTTTACCATGGGACAACCTGACCCGAGTAGCCTTTCTGGCAACAATGAAACTATTATTATTACAGTAGTGCCCAGTGACTCCCAACAAAGACCACTAACCAAATATACAGAGCTAAAAAGAAAGCCAGATATCCAAAGGACATAAAATTTCAAATAACTAAGTCATATGCAGACAAATAGGAAGTGTTTCCATTTGGGGAATTTGGAACAATAAGAGATGAAAAGACTTGCCAACAGCGGGCCAGTATGTCAATGGCAGAAAAAAAAACAAACCTAGAATTTCTGAGTCTGTCTATTGTCCTAAGTGCAACACTTCAGAGCTGATTTACACAGTTTATTTCTAAATCAAGATTCAGCTAAGGGTGGTCTCAACTTTTTTAGATTAAACTTCTCCTTTCTATTTATATTTCTCATAATCCTCACAGTAGTTCATCCAATATATACATAACCCATTTGGTATATTTCATGATCTACTTTACAGGAAATACAGTCTCATTTCAATTTGACCATGAACAAATATTCATCTCTTCTTATGAAGAGAGCAAAGGGAATACATCTCTTCAGTTCATTAGATATGTCTTGTCTCTAAAAAGCTGGAGAAAGCTTTATTATTCAGGTTTTGTTCTTGCTCACATTACTTTCCAACTTGAGGAACACCACTAAACTTGGTGGAGCAAGATGTGTCTGAACTGGTGTGAGGAAAATAAGAACCTGGCCTTTCTCTTCCTGAAGAATTCCTCTTTGGCTTTTAGAGCTATAAAGGACACAATGAAATGCCTACAATGCAAATAAGCCAGTTACAACATTATTTGAAAGACATATAATTTTATATTCATGATGCACCTAAAATCAATATGACTTTGGGGGAGAGGATGTTGAAAAGGCTATAAATAAATACAAAGAAACATTCCAGTGGTTCTTTTCATGTTTGCAGTGTCATGTCAACACACTAAATACATTGATTTTATGATATGTTGATTTTATAATATGATCTTAGATTTTTACATTTGTGCTTATTATTTCTGTAAAACATAATAAATATAGGCAGAAAAAAAGATCACTATTTGGAGGTTTTCAGCTAGTGCATTGAAGAAAGAATCACTAAGAAATCTATTATCTTTAGCAGTGACATGACACAGTGCTTTGTAAAGAGAATAGCAGTGACTCTGTTATTTGCTTTTATGTCATTAATTTTAGTTTCTCTAAAATATAACTACTTTCTAATATACGGATCAGACTCTTGGCTAGTGTAAATTTCCACAGATTATCTACCTTCCTGGGTTTATGTCAAGTATTTGAAAATTATTAGTGCACAAAGCTATCTGTCAGAAGTAATGAAAAAGAATAGTTTTCTTTCTAGTAAAGGAAAGTATTATTAGTATTTCAAGCAGTTCCATACAGTCATCACCAGCGTGATGAGTGTGGGACTCACACCATGTTGAGGTGTAGGGCGGCGTATGGAAGCGTGCTAGCAGTCTAACTTTTCAGCAAAGGAAGTAAGCTGGTTTCACAGAAATATTAAAAGTGTATCTAATCCACCCAAACATATGAAACATTGCTCTGATAATGACTGAATGGAATTACTTATGAATAAGAGCATGATGGATGTGACATGAGAACAGGTACCAGCCCAGGGATATTGGAGGTAGTGAAGGTTGTAACAGTCATGCTGATGAAATAATTCAGCATTGACTCTTGTTCAGACTCAAGAACCATTAAGAAACGCTTCATTTACTTTGTGCAACAATTTTTTTTCCCTGAAACTGTAGCTATTAAATGAAGCAATGCTTTGCCAAGCTGTGCTACAGATTTTGAAGAACCACAGTCAGTTTCAATGTAGCCATTCAAGTAAATGGGTGTTGCCATTGACAGTCAGACTAGAATGATGCTCAAGACCACACACATTCTCAGTTCATGGTGTTTACAAGCACCATAGTGTCTAAGAATCGTGTTGTACTGGACTTCAATACTTTATGTTAACATCTACAATCTGTATTAAAATAGGACAGAGATATTAAACTTGATATTAAACCAGATAGTAAGCTTGTGACTTCCGTGGTACTGGGAAAGTGTGGAATTACAGGCAGAGCTCTATGTAGGACTAGGTAGGCTGCCCATGGAAGTGGCTGTCACCAACCCTAAAGTAATTTAAAATCCATGTAGATGTTGCACTCCGGCATATGGTTTAGTGGTGGGCTTGTCAGTGCTCAGTTAATGATGTGACTCAATGATCCAAAGGTATTTTGCAATCTAAAAATATTCAGTTACACTGTGATTCTAAGTCTCAAAAAAGTGTAAACCATTGGTGTTTATTTTGTAGAGTGAAGAGGATAGGGGGTGCACCGTCGAGCTATCTGGGACATCATCATATTCTTTATTCTACAGTCAGCAAGAAGGTGAGAGGTACCCTTCCCTCACTTCCCGTGGACATCATAAATGCCTAATATTAACAACATGTTCCTCCTTTTGCCTACCCTGAGAGGCCCTTTCAATTTGCCCTGCACTTCATGATCTCTGGGCACAGTGGGATGGAATTTCATTTGGGTAAAATTATATTAATTTTATAGTTACTTCCCAATAGTTCAATATTTTGACATTGCCAATGCATAAGAACACTGATTTTTATTTTCACACAAAAATATTTTAGAAGGTCATTTTTGGAGCCTCAAATTCCAATAAGTTTCAGGGGAAAAAATTCATGTCTTTATTTGTCTTTATTTGGTTGATCTAGAAATATTGACATTAAATATTTGGAAATTCTTTATTTAATTTAATATTTTAAAAAAATAATGTAGTTAAAAATAGTTCAGGCTGGGAAAAACTGAACTTTAAAAATGTATTGTTCCCATCACTACATGATGGGAATCTAGCTGGGAAGTTTTTTTTAGAAATATGAAATATACAGATCATTCTAATCACCTTATTGTCATAAGGGATAAATACCATAAGATTGTGATCAAAGCATTATACAAGACTGTCTGTATTTGAATTTAGCATAACTGAGGCTTAAGAATGGTCATTAAAGAAAGAAAGGTCACCTTTTATTTTGAAACATCATTAGATCTCTGGGATCATATGTTAGTGTCACTACATCTGCTAAAGCAAAAAGGGTATTATTTACGGTACTCCTTTTGGAAGTCTAGATATTTTTATAAGAATGGAGAACAGGAACTTGGCTAATGATTCTTAAAAGATCTAGCAAGCTTGACATTTTAAAGAAAAAAAAAAAAGCTGTTCTCATCTTACTTTTCTCCTTTACATTTTTGTGCTAGGTATTGCTTTTTTGGGGGGTCTTTTTGTTTGTTTCTTTGTTTTTTGTGGTAGTGGGGTTTGTTTGATTGTTTGTTTGTGTTTTGGTTATTGCATGATAGTTTCCTGACTGGTAGTACCCTTTGAATAAAAAGTGGCTTCAAATTGTCATTACAAAGAGTCATCCTAGACAAACTATTTCTTTGATCTGTCCTGTTCTTTTGAGTTTGGATCCTCAAATTCTTGGAAATCATACCTGAAATTACCCAAATGTTCTAGCCCAAACTAGTATCTAAAATACAAAACCTCTTCACCTCTTCCTCATGACTTTTATACTGAAGTAGCTCTATCAATAGTGTTATGGGAGCTTCCCATTCAGAACATACACATGACATGCACAGAACTGACATTGATTACATTAGCTTTGGACAAGTACCAAACACAAATTACAAATGTCCTGTGGGAACTGCAGATTCTGTTCCCTCAGGAACTGAGCAGTATGAGGGATGTAATTGCAAACCAAATAACTATAATTTTTATTTCTTTCAGAATACGAAAACAAAATATCAGGTGGCATTCACACCACTGTTTTTCTAGGGCTGCCTAGCCACATAGACAGGAATATAGTTAATTTGTGCCTAACTTGTCCAAAAATTTTCTGGGAGCTTCAATGACTATGCAACTTCAAAGTGCCTGCTATATTGCTACATGTCAGCTCGCTTGTACCTGTAGTTCTATAAAAATTCAAGTCTAAACTGAGCAGTGTAGGATTTATTCAGAGCCACCTGAACTCTTATGAAGCCCCCTGGAGAATTCTCCAAACATTGGTCACAGTGAACACCATTTATTTATTTGATGGCACCATGACTATTTATTTGATGTAATACTGACACCGATCCCATTCCTGTATATTATCTTAGTGTTATAATAACTGGAGAATCAATTACAGAGATAGGCAACATCTTTTCAGTCTCATCCTTCTCAAAAGGTTGAAACTGTTTAAAAATTTCAAGTCATGAGACATTGAGAATGCACTGAGAGTAAGATTCAGTGTCTTTTTACTGAAGATTAACCATTGTGCATCCAGGCACATAACAGGGTGGGCAGATATTAAGAAAGCAAGAGGAAGCCTTATTTTAACATAGGGTTTAGAACACCTTATGTCCAGAGAGGAAGAATAGAAATTCCAACCCCTCAACATATATATATTTTACACTGGACAAGTGTTGGCTAAAAAAAACCCAACAAACAAACAAACAAACAAACAATCTACAGAATCCGAAACCAAAATAAGCAGCCAAAACAAATTAAAAAACCAACCAAACAAAAACCGAAACAAATTGCTATTTTTTTGCAGAATTATTTTTTGGACCTCTCAAAACCTTGGATCAGTTCCTCACGGAGCTGCCTGGCTAGCAGTGCCAGTGTCCAGCCAGTTATGGGAGTAAGTCTAAGGACATGAGGGCAGTGGGACCACACTGTAGCAGAAGAGTGCTTCAAAGCCAAATGCAAGTGCTGTGCAACCACGGTCTCTGTTTTCTCCCTATTTACTTTGTATAGAGACTTTATGCAGTTATGATTTCCACCTGCACACGTGCACTAATAATTCCTTTAAGGACATCTCCTAATTTTGATGACACAACTTCTAACTCAGCTGAACTGGATCCATTCATTGCCTTACAGAGCTTTAACAGAGCTATTGAGAGCTGTTTCCCTCACCATTACTTTGAAGCATGTGCTCCCAACACCATTTCTCTGGTAGTGCAGTACCATGTGGCTATTAGCTTCAGACTTATTTAATATGTTTTTAAGTGTGGGCTATGTATAAGGTGTGTGTTTATATAATTCTGCTAATCTTATGCTTATTTTTTCTACTTCCTGTATTATTCTTAAGCTCCCTGTGTCCTCTAGTGGCTACCTATCAGAATTGCACAAATTGGCAAAAATACTTATTTCCTTGTTATTTGTACAAATAAGAGATACTTATTTGTATCTCAAAACATTAAAAAGAATAACTAACTTTCCATCTTATAAATATTGTCCTGTATTCATACTTATTCCTTTTTTACTAGATTTTACATTAATAGTGATATTTTTATAGCTATTCCTGGTAAGCATCCAGCAGTATGCGTGGCAATATTGACAATTTTTCTTATAATTTTCTTGTACACACACATTTGTCTATTATCTAGTTAACTGTGTGCTTGCTGGAGATTTTAGCAGCCATTATGAATTGTGAATGGTGATACAGGTCTTGGCAGGTACTGTGGAATATTTCCCTATGAACAGAGTCACATTGTTCTCTCACTTGGGCATGCCAAATTGTCGCTCAAGACATTAAAAGTTGCTTCTGTCCATCCTAAAATATTATTTCTATACAAAGTACAGTACATTTTTTAAGAATTTGGATTTTAGCCTACTGTGAAAAGCCAATATGTGAACACATAACTGGGAACTGTTCTATAAAAAAGATACATTAGGAACAAATGCAAATTTCACATGTAACTGTATTTGGGGCCTTCTAAATTCTTGACTATATAGTATTAAAATGAGATCCAGTTCAGTTAGTGTTAACATTTCAAGCCATAAAAACTACAAGTTACGGTAACTAGGCTCCCACTCAAACCAGAAGAATAATGGTACTTCTAAGAGGATGTCATTCTATAACTCTTATCTAGGAAAAATATGAATTGCTACTCTACAGAAGTACCTTACACTTCACACGCACTAGAATACTTGTCCAACTTTACATGGCTGCACTTACCCAGATAATCTCATCCTTAATATCCTTTTAAAACTGGGGGAATGACCAATTATTTTAAGTGTAACAAACCTCTGAGACATGAATAGGTATTTATAGATTTGGATGTAATTTACTGTGCTAGAATAGTGAAGCACCCTCCCATGTGGAGTGAATAGAAGTATTTGTATATTTTCAGAAGCTACTTCACACTAACTGAAGTATTCTATACTTCCCAAAATGTAGCTCTAGAAGGGAAGGAGGCACTCCACTGTATTTGAAGTTCTCTAAATAAAAAATTCAACCTGTGGCAGGTACTTGAAGTGGAATTACTTTCATTCTAAATAAAAAGAAGGTACCAAATGTATAAGTATCAGAAAATTGATTTCTAAAAGGGAAGTTTTAGAGAAAAAATAAACAATGCTACCACATATGCTTGCAATACCACATCTTCCTCAGCTCTCAAGATGTTTCATTGATTAGAGAATAAAGAATATTTTAAGGTTTCAAGCTCATCCACTTTAAACCACTAAAGCCATTTGATTAAATAAATGAGACATTGAGTGAGAACAAAACATGTCAACTACAACACTCCTTGTAAAAGAGCTGAGGAGTCCAATATTTAGAAGACTCAGTGAAATTTCATGAGATTAAATTACACAACAAACAAGGACAAAATAAAGAAGAACTGGAAGGAAAAGTAAAGGCTTAAAGAAGCAACATTTAGTAAATTGTTTCTTGACCAAATCTGACAAAGAGTTCCTTCTGTTTCAAAGTGTAGTGCAGTATATAGTACTATTTGCATCACTTTGAAAAAGTTGATCCAGACACTCGGGAAACTAATATTCAGCTTATCAGGAAGATTTGATAAGCAGCTAGTAAATAGCATAGTACTTCAAACTTTAATACACAAAATTTTGCAGCATACTACCATAACCATAGTTAAAAAAACAAAACTCAAACATATAAAAGCCCAAATGTTAATATGATCATGATTACAGTAAGTAGAGCCTGATCCAAATTTTAGTGGAAGTAATTTCACAGACTGTCACAAGAATGGATCAGAGAATTTTTGCACCACAACAATACTCTGGAGAGTTCACGATTCCTTTGGCCAAATATTATTCTTTCTGACTTTCGTAAGTAGTCGATGAGTAAGTGTAATCAAAAAAATCTGAGGAAGGAAAAAGAGTGAGTTAAAAACAATAAAGAAATTGTTCAAACTCGCTCATGACTGAGCCAATCTGAGTACTAACTGAGCTCCTATGAATGACAATGCAGAGGATGTAAAGGAGAACGATCAGGATGTGTCTGAAGACATAAGCTGAATTTTCTGCATTGGTATAGACTTGCTGTGAGACCTCCAGCAAATCACTTGGGTCCACATTCACATAAGAATCCTGAAATCTCTTTCAAGTAACACATAATTCAGTTAAGTGTTAAATGTTTCAGTACCCTATGAGTCCAAATATGGATTCAATGGTCTTAAAGGTCTTTTCCAAACTAAATGAATCTATGAGTCTTGATCTTAGCTCTTGAATGGGGATAATAGTTTGCCATCTGACAAGAATGTGTCAGAGATAGAACACTGAGGACCATTAGACAATCATGTTCTGTGCTAGTGAGGATTAGGTGAGTGTGAAAAAGAAACTCTTTCATTATTGAACAGGCTCATTCCATAGGCAGAATATTTTTACTACATGCATCTATGTGAAATTACTACATAGGAAGAGGTAAAACAGGCCATGCTTTTAATTCTCTGAGAAAAAATACACTAATTTCATATTCAACGTCACAATTTTGGGTATTATTAAAAATCCTTCTGCCTGCTTTCTGCCTACCTTCAGGCTGTCTGTGGAGTGAACAATCAATTCTGTTTGGCATTATTCATAGGATTTTGTTTAGATATTGAAAGCTCTATTCCTTTTTGCCAAATAAAATTTTCTCACAGATATGTGGAAGGAGAGATTTCATTGTTCTGTCTTGTTTGATTTAGCACACTCATGGAGTAGGTTCTGTACAAAGAGAGGACAAAAGATATCTTTTGGTCCAGAGATTTCATGTGCTCCTTAACCACTTCCAGATCTTGAAATGCTGTTTATTTTCAGAAGTCTGGTCAATCACTTCATTCTACAGACTTTGGGCAACATAATCTCTGATGGTGTTTGAATAGATCAAACTAGATCAAAATAGATCAATGATTGTTGGTAAACAGTGCTTGTTCTTACTTCTAATTAAAATTGATGGAAATATTTTAAAATTTCTGGAGAGTGTGCCAAAGCCAAATGGGACTGGACGGATTTTTACTCCCAGTAAAAATATCAGTATTTTTGGAATTTTTTTGCTTAGAAGTAGTCTTACCTGTGTAGTTAGTCGGCTGGTAGTAACTATGGTTAAGGTAAGAACTATGATTTCAAACAATGTATTTAAATTTTCTTCATATCCCTAAGCAAGTACATATGAAGAGATGTCAAGAAAAATCATGTCAACTTTGGAACTTATATTGCATCTTTATAAGAACATACTTTTAAAATATATGGAATAGAACTTTCTGCATGGTATGATATGTTATGGTATTTACTTGCCAGAAAGCAAGTATGGCAGTAATGTCTCTTGTGGAATGTTAGCTATAGCATTTTTTAAATTATCTGAACTAAACAGATTGTTCTTAAGGAAATCTGATATTTTTGTATGGAAATGTTCCAGAGCTTCTGACTTAATCAAAATGGAATTTGCTTTTGTGTGAGTTTAACTGAGAGATTAACTTCAAATAAAGCTCCAAAGAATATTTTCAAGTTTTCAGTGATTCTTATGAACTATGCATCCTGAAATAGATGTGCATATTTTCCAGGTTACAATCTATGCTTATTATATTGCTTTTTAAAATAATTGTCAAAATATTATGTAGATAAAAATAGGTACAAATACAATAAAATATATACATAAGTGTTTTCTATACTTCAAAGTGATTTTTTAATAATGACAAGGGTTTGTAGAAACAGGGAGAAATTCCAAACCGGTGAGCAAAAGAAGACAATAGCAGACGTCACTGGACAGCTTCCCATTATTTACTGTTCTGCATTGTCAAGAAATAACATTTGCCAGCTGTATTTTTGTCCTCTTTGGGTGGTCCTAGTAACACCTCAGGGTTTATAGAAGAGGATAATATATATCACTTTTTTCCAGCTCGGGTGGTGATATCAGGTGGTGGAGGCAAACTGGTCCCTTGATATTAAGACACATAAACTATTACATGAACTGGTCTCACAAAACACGTCATATTTCAGTGTCTTGCTCATTCCACTTATTCTGTAAAATATTGGAGATGCTCTGGAAACAGATCATACAAACAGGTGGAGACATTGCTCACAATAACAAGTGTAAAATCAACTGGATACTTTTTATATACTGCTGCTTTCCATTGTCATCATTGATTTGCACTGCATGGGTTTATGTCAATATGCTTCTTAAACCACTCCTAAATTTCCCTGTGATATTGATCAGGCACAGCTCCTGTTTTATTGAAGCAACCTTAATTTAGAACTGTCTATATGACTGACAGCTAACAAGTAAAAACCAAGGCTTCAGGGTGAGCAGAGACCGAACAATGAATATTATTAAAACTTTGGCATCTGTAAGCCACATCTTGAAGGTAAATATATTTTGTACATCTTTTTCTAAAGTGCATTTAGTAGTAAAAGTTACATTCTTCAACAATTTTTTTTTATTTCTTGTCATACTGTATGTTGAATCCCTTGGGACATCACAAAATCATTTCTTCAGACTGTGTTTTTTGAATGAACATGGGAACTGAGTACTGTTTTTCTTCAGTTTGTTCCTTTCCCACTGTGTGGCATTGTATCTTCCAGAGTATTCCATCTACAACAGAAATCAAAATCATATAACTCCAACACCATAAAGACTGTTGACACAGGAATTTTCACCCAAAAGAGAGCTAATTATTAGTTAGTTGATTAAATTAGTTGGATATTTTCCCTCTGTATACAGTACAGAAATGTTTCTGCAGGAGATGGTTCACTGTTATATATGTATCATTTCCCATGATATGCACTGGATAGTACAGACAACAGCAACATGATCTTATAATATACTTTTGAAAGAACTGAATGGAGCTCTGGTGTCCCAGGTACAGAAATGACATTGCCTTGTTAGTGAGTCCAGAGGAGGCCACCAAGATGATCAGAGGGATGGAGTACCACTCCTACGAGGAAAGGATGAGAGAATTTTGACTGTTCAACCTGGAGAAGAGAAGGCTTCAGAGTGACCTAGTTGTGACCTTCCAGGACCTGAAAGGAGCCTACATGAAAGATCAAGAGAGATTTTTCACAACATGTAGTGACAGGGCATGGGGGAATGGCTTCAAACTGAAAGTGAATAGGTTTAGATTAGATTAGAAAAATATCCTTTACTTTGAGGCAGTGAAACAGATTGCCCAGGGAAGTTTTGGATGCCCCATCCCTGAAAGTGTTCAAGGCCAGGATGGAGCTCTGAGAAACCTGGTCTAGTGAAAAGTGTCCCTGCCCATGGCAGAAGGGTTGGAACCAGATGATGTTGCAGGTGTCTTCCAACTCAAGCCCTTCTATGATTCTATGAACTTCTTTTATACTCTTAATTATTCTAGAAGACATCTAAATAGAAAAAGAAAATAATTACAAATCCAGATTAAAGCAAAACATTTTTACTCTAAGCCTTTGCCTTACAAAGTATTTTCAGTGTAGAAATTGTGTGTAAACAGTAAGCTAGACTAGGCTAAATATTATTGAAAAAAGCACAAATGAATGTGGTTTCATAATGAATGCAAAAGGGGGTAACTTTAATAAAACACATAACAAATAAAAGCACAGAAACTCTGTTTTACTTGAATGTAGAAACTTCAATAAGGACCAAATTTTGAAAACATTTATTTATTCCTTTGTTCCTTCTAACATCATACTGGCAAAAATTCTCCCCTTGTAGTGAGAGATCTTTAGCAAGTCTCCCTATTCCAACTCGTTTCAGTAGCAATTGGTCCCTCTTGAATACACAGCTCAAACATGGAGGACAGAGCAAACATTGTGCCCTGTACAAATGGATTATCACCCGGTTCTTCCTGATAACCTACTTCAACACCAGTAAAACAAAAGCAAACTAAACTAGCAAACAGCTTGGAGAATGGAATTCTTTTCATGCAGGAAATTCTAGGACATTTTCATTCTGAATCAGGATGAATCTGCAGAAATATTTGAATCGTTTTGTGGGATGAAAATGTTCCATATTTCAGTTCAGAGATGCTAAACAAAACTAGGTGATATTCATGTTTTGAAGAGTCAATTCAATATATACTACTTCTAAAATCTGAAAATTAAATAAGCTGGCAAAAGCTGTCCTTTCCCTGTATAAATATTGCATTTCAACAACTCCATGGGTTTAGCTAAAATATTCACCAGCTTTAAACAGTACATTAAATAACGCCAAGAATATATAAAATATTATTAATGATCTTCAGTTTTTTGTTTTTCTCAGGGCAGAGGCCAAGGAGTCCAGCAGCTGGGTGGGAGGTGAGTCTGTGCTCCTACAACAGTTCAATAAAACTGCAGTCAAGTATACCAGCACATAGTCTAGCTGCACCATTGACATAATGGGGTCACCGTTAATCACTTGAGAAATCATGAATGCAATGAATGGATTTTCAAAGCACAGATTTTAAAAATACATTACAAATGCATTTGTAATCTTGAGACTAGACACATATGCTTTGTGAGTTATCTGGAATCATAAATTATCCTCAGCGCTCATTAAAAGTGATGTAACTCACCTCCGTAAGAAGTCATATTAAGGGACCCACAGCTGATCTATAGAAGCATATTAAAACATACTAAGTGCTTAAACTTCAGTGTTTGTAATTAAAAGCTCACAATGTAGAATTAATTTGAAAGTGGATAGCAGATTGCTGGTCAAAAACATTGCTAACAACTTCCAAAATAATTGACACCATCCAAATGCTTTAAAGGACTTTTCTAAAAAAGTAAACAAATTTCCTGCTGTCAGGTCACAGAAAATATTTTGATTAATAATTAAATATGTGTATTGAAAGTACTAATTTGCAAGCTCATTTTAATCTTTAAGCACTGTTTCTGAGAGTCTCAGTGAAAAACTTATTCAAATGTTCTCGCAGTAGGAGCTCTACTTTGACCTCATAACATCTCTGCTTAGTTCACATCAGCCTTGAGACCCAAGCAGATCAAGTGCTTTATGTCATCTAGCACTGTAAAAAATACTAGGACTCCCATCAATTTTTTCAGCTGCAGGAAGTTTTTCAGCTTTCAGTGACCAGAGCCCTCTGCTCCTACAAGAAATGAGAAATTCTTCAAAAGTTTACTCTCATCAATAGTGACCCATATAACAGCAAGGAATCTGCCAACCCACATCAGATAACAGCAGGAGATCTTGAACAATTAATCCTTTCCTAAATGAGATTTTTTTTTTTTTGTTAACTATGTTCTGATTGGTATACACATTTCTGGTTGATGCAGTATTTTTACAGGTAACATTTTTTGGGGTATTTTCCTTACGTTATGCTGCACAGCATTCAAAATGTTCCACACAGGCTCCTACTCAGCCAGACTCTCATTCCCATATTCAGAAATAAAATCATCAATTCTGTTGTTCCATTGATTGTGGATCAGTTAATAAATATTTATAGTGCTCGATATATGCATATTGGTGAGAGTGTGGATGGATAGTACAATCCTTGATCTTTTACTGATATTCAGGCTCTTCAAGGATTACTTGCAAGCAGCAGCATTCTAATCAATTTGATAAATACAATCTAAGACATCATAGCCATTGCAATAGGAAAGTTGAAAACTGAAGGGAAGGATAAATGAAGTGACCCAAATCACATACATAACACAGGCAGGCACAAGGTGATTAGCCCAAATGGAGCTAGAAGAGCCAGGGAACACTTTAGTTCCATCTGATCTGTCCTGAAATACTAAATCCTACTTCTCATACTTTTAATAAGCACAGCACCATATAAAATAAGCACAAAACAAAAATTTATTCTAGACCTAATGTGATACAAACTTTTGTGAGTACCACAGAATCTGGCCAGGACTTGTACTGCTGCAGCCCCTACGGCTAGGGGAATTAACGGCTCATATTGGCCCTAGATTAGGGATCTTTGCTGAGACTGTTAAAATATACCGTCAACAGTAATTGCAGTGGACAAGCTGATCACAAAGAGTCTGATTAGAGAGAGTGTAGCAGGGAACGTATGCAGAGGAGAAATCCTAGGCCACTGAAAGGTTTCATTACAAAGCAATAAAAAATTAGGCTTCTCCAACTCATTTCCCTTGCTATAGCCATCCTAAAGAAAAAACTCAAAAGCTTGCACAGTAAATGATGATGTAACCACCATTTATTATACTTAAGCAATGCTTAATTAAGGTTGAGATCAAGTGCAATTATAGTTGATATGAAATAAATTTAACTTCAAGTTTTCAATCAATTTTTCTAGCATGAAGAGGTGCCTCCAGAATGTATTATTCCTGACAGTTTAAATCTTTCAATATGTAAAACCATCATATAAACCAGGGATGACCCCATCATTATAAATCAACACTTAATGAAGAAATTTGATGATACAGATGCACTTTGAAGGACTAAAATTAATTTATTTGTGCTGTACTCTGCCTGAATAGGAACAAGCTTTGGAGAGCTGTATGAACTTTATGAGAACACTGTCATTGGAGGTTTTCTTAAACCATAGATTTTGAAATTATGGAATAGAGAAGTGTCCAGGCTGGTATTGATTCTGTACAGATTACTTTCCACATAACACTGTGAGAACCGCTCAAGCTATTGCAGTTGCTATATGTAGAAGAAGAAATGATTGAATAAAGCTTCAAAGTGGAACAGTTACTAGGGATAACAGTTATGTTGGTATTTATTGTTGCTTGCTGTTGTCCATATTGAAGATACATGTTCCTTAGGTTAGATCTCTGCTTGTACCTAAACTACAGGTTCAATCAATAAAGTTAGCAATTCCTTAGTATACTTTGCACGCCGCGATACCAATAACTCCAACTATCAATGGCACAGGAGGCTACTGCTGTCACCTGCTAACAGACACAGCTAAGCATCTAATGCTTCCTCCCACCCCTGCTGATACCCAGGAAAGGAGGAATTCTTGAGTAATCCCTCAATGAGGAATAAAGCTGTCCCTTCCACTGCCGATTCCACATTCCTGAATAGGAAGAATATGGTTTTTTGCAGGGGAGAAATTGGAAATATATTAACACGCACTTCCACTTACTTCATTGGAAAAACAAATTTATACGCACAATATCTAGATACTGTGGTACTAGATGATTCCATAGAAGTTGGAAACAACTTCTTTTTCTTTCATCACCTAAAAAAATGTGAGGGAAACACTGCATGCCTAGGCAGTAGCAGGAAGCAAGAAGGAACAAGGTTCCTGGTTATAGCATCTGGGCTCCACTCTTTGCTGTAAAAATTTATATTTGTAGTGCTTAACAAATGAATTAATAGCACAGTTTTCTGCTTCAGCCTTCACACACTCTAAAACAGATCTCTCTAAAGGGGTGACAATAAACAAAAGATGGAGGAAAAAATTTATCGAAATGATCATAAGAGTGTATAGTTACAGTGCAATTTTTCCAAAATTAAGGTGGTTTTCCCTTAAGAAAAAAGCAGGAATTGTATATTAACAGAGTCTTCAGTTTAGTCTAATTAGGAGTTAGCTTTTTAATCATATTTTGATATTTCAATATTGTAGCCATACTGTAGCTACCTGTGCCTTCAAGATGATATATTCTGGAGCAGACTTTTCTTTATTTTTTCATCACATACTAATTATTTTAAAACATCTATGTTAATAAACACAATGGTCAAAATATTTGCTGCATAAAACGGCAAGTATTTTGTCATTGAAAACTTTCATGCGGTGATATGGAAAGATCTTCAATTGTGTTGAGATTTCATTTGAACCAGGACTTTATCTAAATATGTCTTTCTATCAGCAAAGGTGTATGTGGAAATCGCATCAAGACAGGATCACATTCTTCATGCACGCAAAATTCCCTTCCATTTTACTAGAAAGTTGGAGGCTGACTTCCGCTAACTGTAACTAGTAGACATTTGATTTCCACAACACTCCCAGGAATCCCATGCCTGATGTACAAGTAATAACACATCCAATGCCAAGTCTTCTACAAGAAAGATATGTCACTAGCTGGTTCTTGCCTGAAGAAACTGCAACACAGTGAATTTGTACTGCTACTTATTTTCCTTTTATTTTTATGAGACTTCCACATACACAATTTATTCCAGAAAAATAATTATATCTTTGCAATGCCATTACAGAAAGGAAGGAAATAACAGAATGATAAAAGGATACTATTATTATTATTATTATTAATACTTATATTCACAGAAAGAAAGATTTTTTTTATAAATTTAGACAGTGGTGATAACATATGAGATGTAAACAGAAAATTCTCAATTGAACAATATCAACCACTCACAATGAAATCAGTGAACAATTACAATTTAAGTTTACAGATTTTTTCTGTTTGCCAAGAATTATTAACACATGATACAGGGATATAGATATATATAATTTCTCAATAAATTAAAGAGTCAGTGCTGTCCTCCCTCTTTGTGACTGGCCACTTTCTCTTTTGCATTTCAACCATTTGTGCATAGATATGGAAAGTAGCAGTGGTTTTCATTACCTCCAGCCCAAACACTTTCTCCCAGAATTACTGCATCGGATGGTTCCTATGCCATTAGTTTGGAACTGACGCTTCCTAACACAGCCAAGGCAGTCTACTCTTAAAGAGCATGTATGTTGTTATGCGTCTAAAAACTTACTTTACGGTGAAAAAAAAAAAAGAATAGACACTTTGGGGAAAAGGAAAATCCATATGGAGGGGCCCACACTCTTATTCATTACATCCAAATATTCACATAAAGGATCTATTATCTTGTCAAATGCAGGTTAAATGCAGTGTGGTAAATTACATAAAGAAGAGATGAATAGAGCTGATTTATTTTTCAGTGATTCATCTATAAGCTGTCTACCAAGAGAAAGAAATAAATCAATTGCATAAATTATAGTAATATATAAATTGTAGGTATAGTAATATGTTTCCTCCTATTTTGATAATCATACTATCTAATGATGGAAAACATACTCATGAGAAAAAAACCTTGCAACCATGCAGCTCAATCCAATGCTGCCACCTTGTGAAAAAGAAAATCTATTACCGCTTCTGTCAATTACGTAGAACCATACAACCATAAAATGGTTTGCGTTGGAAGGGACATTAGAGATCATCTACTTCCAACACCCCTGCCACGGGCAGGATCACCTGCCACTCGACCAGGTTGCTCAAATGTTTCAATGAAGTTTCACTTTATTTCATTACTTGATTTCTCATTTCATTTCATGAAATGAAGAATTTTCAAAATTACATCTTGCGATTTATATTAAATGTCCCTCTCATTGGCAAATTTTTTTGCTAAACACAGGACATGGTCTTTATTCACCATGAGCACAGCATAACTCCATTACAAAACAAGTATCAAGTGCACATTCAATCAACGAATTCAGACTCAAACACATTGAGAAGTTCACCAGTGACATGATTCTGTAAAATGGTGGATTTCAAATGGATGCATTTCCATTGTTTCAATATTTAAATATCTTGCTTGCCCATAACACTGGTGAGAAAACTCTAAGCAGTTGCCCTTGAAGTGAATACTTAGTGCTTAACATCCCTAAATCTCCCAGAAAGGTACTCAGCTTATTCTAAGGACATTAGGTGGGAAAACCCCTACCATTTGTGGCAGATCCTTCCCATTGCTCCCAAGATGCACATTTTCTATGTAAAATCTGACTTGACCTTTTTGCCCTAATTTTTTGTTATATCTGTTTTTGCATCTTGTTATTCCTCCTCAGACTTGGGGTTAGATGCATTCCCTATAAACACACTGTAATGATATTATCTGCACCCTGCCTGCTCTGTATCATTTTTCCTAAACTGAATTCTAGTGAAACTCTAATTCTCCAAGTGGACATTTTCTCCAGCTTTTAAAAACCAGAGAGGGACTTTTACACAGACAGACAGTGATGGGACAAGGGGGACTGGTTTAAAAATAGAAGAGGGGAAACTTAGATTGGTGTGCTTTCATTTTTCTTGACTCTGGAGTTCTCTGGGCAAACAAGAATGGAAGCAAACCCACAGGGTTTTAATCCACGTTTACTGTGGTTTTGGTATGCTTTTTTTTTTTCCCCCCTGGTTAATTACCTCTTGCAATTTATTGTGAACACTTAATTCCAGTCTATGACTCCAAAAAAACCCCAAACACATATCAAAAACAAAATTAAAAAAAGAAGCCAAAACCCAAAGAAAAATATCCCCCCAAACCAAATAAAAAGAAAACCCCCCAAAAACACCCCCTCCAAAAAACCCCAAGGCAAAAAACCCAACAAAAAAACCCACAAAAAACCAACCAACCAACCAAACAAACAAACGCAAAAAACCCAAAATCCCCAACAAAACAAAAAATCCAAGCAAGCAAGCAACCAAAAACCAAGCAAAAGCAAACAAAAAAAAAAACCCAAACAAAAAACCCCAAAACACCAAACCCACAAAACACCAATATTAAACAAAAAAACCCCCACGAAACTGAAAAAGCAAAACACCGAAAACACGAAAAACGTGCTCCGAGGCTCTGCGTCACACGCTATGGGCACCGCCTAACATCGCAGGAACGCGAAGCCGCAGCTCGTGGCGAACTTTTGGCTCCTCCCGCTCGCCGTCCGAGCCGCTGTTCCGCGTTGCCATGGTGAGGCTCCTGCTGTAGCAGCGTGGTGCGGGGCTCTCGTCCTCCCCACGGAGCTCCCGACCGTCCGCTGTTGGCGGATGCGGAATTTCAGGGCGGAGGGGCGGCCGACATCCAGAGACGGCCAGAAAGGCGGGGGCTGCGTGAGGAGCTTGAGTGAACGACAGGTGAGTGGGTACATGAAGCAGCCGGAGGGAGCGGAGGACAGCGCGTGCTCTGAGCAGTGGACTACAGCTCCCAGCATGCAAAGGGGCGGCGCCGCGGGCCTGTCAGGGAGCGGGGTGGGTGGGTCTGCCTCCGGCCGCGATGCCTTTCGGGAGGTGTAGTTTTGTTTCAGGCTGTGTTGAAAGGTTTTGTGTTTTTTTGTTGGGTTTTTTTGTAGCTTTCAAAACAGATAAGACGCTGTCGGAAGTAGAATGTCAGAAGATACTGAAGGAATTGAAAAAGAAATAGAGATTAAATTAGGCAGAATCAGTGTTTCTTCCTTCGAAGCGGATGATCTCGACACAGAGATATCAGACGAGCCCTTGAGTGACAGTGAGACAGTAAGTGTTCAATGAGCTGAAACTGCTTCTATTTCTCCTTGAAAGTAGTATGGGCATTGGAAAGCCCATTTGATGAGTGAATATTTTCCTGACATAACTAACCTGAGGATTTCTTCTGAAAAGTACTGTTGGTAGTATTGCTTCAGGTAAAATGTAAACTCCAGTGGTGACAAGACAATAAGAGAAATGAATATCTGCATTCTGCTTGAGAAGACCAGATCTGGAGATTTTGTTTTAGAATCTTCTGAAGTTGGAAGATTTGATGAGGTAGATTAAATCTGGATGAATGAAGCGATGATTCTTCACTAAAATCTGTAAATACAGATTTAAACAAATCTTACAAGAGACTGGCTTATGAGATTCCTTATAAGATTTTCAGATATTAATTTCACATAAATAGGTGCTTCAAGTCCTCTTTCTTAGATGACTTCTTATTTTGGGGAGTGATTTTCCTCTGAAATAAAATCAGCTATTTGGGTCCTTTTCTGCCATTTTAATCTTTCAGACTCATAGCAAAGGGATTGGCTTGTGGGATATTAGGGTAGATAATATTGATCATATGTGATCATAAATCATGTTTGATATGACATAGACAAAGGCATCAGTGATAAGTGTGGTTGCACTCACATACTGAATGTCAGCAATGTCTATCACAATTGGCACATCTGAGAGAAGGCAGACCATTTTCCCAAAATCTTGATGTTAAAGACAATCTTTTGAATAGAAAGTTTCTATATAGAAATATATAGAAATATAGAAAATACAGAAAATTGAAACATTGGTTTTACATGCATACGTTAAACATTAGTAAATTTAAAATAAATTTATTTTTAAAGAGTCTAGACATTTTAAAAAGAAAGATCCTGTGCATCATAGGTATTTGCTAATTTTTATCTTATCCTTTTTCTTTTGTTTCTTTGTCCTACACAATTATAAACACAATAATGAATTGAAATGTGTTTCTGAAGATAGTGCAAGATACATTGCTAAAATTTGATTAGAATTTAATTAAAAATAGAATTTTTAATTGTTCAGTGGGTGGTATGACAATGAGAACAGTGTAGGAATTTGAAAAATTTTAGTGGGAATTGCTATTAAAGCTCCCTCGATGCTTTATAGGTGAAGCCAAAACAAGTCTTTATTCTTATGTGTCAAGTGTTTACCTCTTTTCAAGCCTGTGAGATGAAAATGTAGAATATATGTCAAAGGTTGTTTGTTTTCTAGATTTCGGGTGACTTACCAGAAGCAGTTCTCTCCTATTTAAACTTTATCAAGAGCAGCAACGAAGATGCTGAAAAGCTTATACTGCAAGATGAGCAAAATACAAGTAAGCAGCAATCACAGTTAAAATGTTTGTACACCTCCTATTGCCAGTGGAAGTTAGACTAACAAACATTAGTAAAATAATGCAAACTTTTTAGTAGAGCAACCAGTGAAACCTATTCCATCAGTTTCTGAAAGCATGCTGAAAATCTCTAGGAATAAAACCATGCTGTGCTATCTTCTAGGATTAACATCTGAGAAGAAATTAAACTTTTCTACAAACTCATCTAATGCTAAAGAAGGCAAGTTGTGAGATCACTCTCTGAGACAGGGCCCAGGCCAGACTCTTCATGAAAATCTAAAATGAAGTCAGTAGGAGCTGAAATGCAGAGTTCAGATACAATTGATTCCCCTAGGGTATGTTAAAAGTCTGTCTGCAGAGATGCCCAAGCTAGCATTGGATGAAATGACCTTTAATTGGGAAAAAAAAAATTTTGGTGTCACCTGTGTGACTGGAGCCAAGCTCCTAGTTTATATGCCAGAGACCTGGCACTGTCTGTTCCATCATCGCAATAGTCTTGCTGAACTGAAGTTCAATACAGACTACAGATTTTGATCTCTGAGGAACATTCCTTTTCATCCTTTTTTTGTAGTGCAAACTTAGTCTTTTTCATTGTTTTTCTAGTTCTTTGTCAATTTTTGACCTATCTGATGCAAATCTACTGTATTTTTCTGTACAGAAAATGTTGTGCTGTGCTCCATGATGTGGAATTCTCTTTCATATTTACTATCACTGTATTCTTACAGTATTATTGTGTGTGTTTGTGTTACACATATTTTCTGCTTTTATTGTAGATAAAGGATTTCCATACATATATAAGTAAAACTGGGGGAGAAGGAAAGGGGAAAAAAACCCCTTATTGTAATTAAAACAAATTGGGTAGATAAGCAGTATAGGCCAAAACTGAGCACTGGTAAGGGATTTTCTGTCTGTGAACTAAATTATATATTTATTTTTATTTAGGTGACATTTATGAAGTAGTTTCTTGCCATACTTCTGAATCAAATGAAGATCCAGAACAATTTAAAGAAAAGGTATTTTTTATTTATACAATATTTATAGTGGACAAAATTCTATTAAATAATCTAGATAACTTACACTTGCTTTCGTGGGCTCCTAAGGAGACCTATAAATGTGTTCAGTTTAATTTCTGATTAATTATCCATAAGGTATTAAGATGAGTTTGTATATGCAATTCTTTAGAATTAGGACTTCAACTGTAATATACCATGTCTACAAGCTTTAAAATTTGAAATTAATTCTCTGTATCAGTACTTGAGCACTTTTAAGTTTCTCTAATCTTATTTTTTTATGATGATCAGGAAGATGTGCTACTATCTTGTTCTTAATATATTCCATTATTTTATAAAAAAAAATAGCATAGTAATCTCTGTACTTTTCAGAGACAAATTAAGAGTTATGAACATGAGTACTTCTATATTTTCATAGGATTTGACTGAATAGCTCACTGAAGTTCTTAGAATAACATAAAACTGTATTGTATTTAATCACTTTTAATTTGTTGCCTGGCTTTTATTAGTGAGCACTCTTGCAAACATGATTTTTTGTTCTCAGAAGACCATTGTTTAGAACAGCACAATTACTTCATGTGACTTCAGCTGCATTACAAATATTAATATATATGCCCGAAGCATGTGATGAACAGACGATAAATGAGCAGGAATAGATTACTTGCCAGTAAAGAACAATGAAATAAATATAGCAATCCTTGTGCCCATAGTATTATTTTGAAATAGACTTCTTAAAAATTTACTCTGTAACTAGTTCTTCCCCAGTGTGCATAACAATATTAATGCATATAGTGCTTGGTTTCACAGAAAGTAAAATAAATCCCAAATACAAAACATTCATTTGTCCAAGTCAAAATATTAAATACATTTTTAAAACACATAGAAATATTATGAATTTTGAGAAATACTACAATATTTGTTACTCTAGAAAACAATGTTTTGACTGATATGTTTGTGTTATTCAATGTATAAGGATTCCAGTCAGTAGTAAGTTTCATATTGTTGTACTTGTCATATGATAAAAAGTTTATCCCTGTTCTGGGAAATTTTTATAATGTTCTGCTTTTCAGTTTTATTTCTTGCTTTTTTAATAAAAATTTTAAACTATGTTAGATACTGCTTGAAGTTGAAAATGAAGACTTGCAGATCACTACAACACCTGGTCATACTCAGCCCGTCTGTGGTGAAGTGGTCCCTGATGACCACCTTCTTACAGGTAAGCAAGCAGAGTATTCATTTGGTTGAGTTGATCTTTACCATATCTTTAACTATTTCTGCTTTTTGGTTGCCATAAATATCATAGCATTCTTTTTAAGGAATTTCACATTACAGTAAACAGCAGGGCTTGATACTTGATGAATTGAACATGAACAAACATGTGTGCTTTTATCTCATTTCAAGATCATAAAGTCATCATAGAAATTAATATCAAAGAATACGATCCAAAAATTATTCCAATAATTACGAATACAAATGGAAGCCAGCAGGCACTGAGAAGGCTGTGCTTTGGCCACAGCTGCTTCTTTTTTTTTCTTTTTTTTTTGGTAGTCATATTGACTTTAGAATAAGCATAGTAGTTTCAGACTCAGTAAGTGTGCAGAATAATAACAAGATGCCTCTGATGGAAAGGGCTTGTGCTGTAGTTCTGATTTTCTTGGGGATATATATTGCTGGCTGTCTCAGCATAGGATCCTTTTCTTGTCAAATTCCTTAAGACTGTTAAATGTTCCCCAGTGCTTATTAGGAAATTAAATAAAATGTTTGCTTGGTTGATTAATAGCTGGTCTTGAAATGAGCATAAGCCTTGCCCATCGTGAAGTAGAAGAAAAGTGTAGAGCAGCAGTTGAGCTTGAAGATGAGAAAAGGCAAAAGTGGAAAGCTGAGAGAGAATCACAGGAAAAACAGAATGAAGAGGAACATACAAGAAGGATGCAGCATCTGGAGCAATTTGAGGCTGAAAGAATAAAATTAGATCTTTTAAATAAGGTAATAAATGATCTTGAAGCTAATCTGTTCTCATCTAGACTATCTGAATTCAAGCTTTAATGTGAAAAAGAGACTACTATCTCAAACTGTATGACTGTCCCAAACCCTGTCTACTTGTGTTATCAGTGAGTTGTAAAACATATTTAAGTATAATCCATTGGTTTTTATGCATTTACTGATTTAATCAATGGTGAATGAATTTCCTATGCTAAATAGTAAATTATTCTTTAAGCTTTGCCTTTATGAAGTTTTTACATTATGAAAACAGCCAAAGTACTGGAAATGAGAGTTGTGCTGAATTAATCATAAATGAAAAACTGGTCCCTGTGCCACAATAGAAAACTACTTGTGTAGTTTGAACCTCCCATCCCAATTTCACATTTTGATGTTAAAATCTTAATGGAAGTAATCAGAACCAAAATCATTCAGTTCAGTGATGCTGGTGCTGTTCTTCATCCAGGTAAAAGTTACAATACTTCCTTTCCTTATCTTTATCTGGGAAACTTACTCAGGCTTCATCTACTGAGTTCTGCCACAACATGACCCAACACATTGACTGTTTGCACTCTCAGATTATCTAGTCGTGTTTTGCTATAGTGTGGGGTGAATAATGAAGGATAAAAGCGAGTAAGAAAACGAAGAAATGTAACTTTCAGATATTATACTTGTGAGAATTTTATTATTTAGCCTAAATAAGTGTGTTTTGAGAGGTGCATTAACGCTGCATTTTCAATTAACTAATTTGTGGCTTTCTGAAAAGGTGGGCACCTTGGCACCAGCAAGGTAATTCAAGTCAAAAAAAGTAAGGAAGGGCTTGGTAAATGCAAAGGCCTTTGATCTCTGAGGGCCAGTTCAGTGACTTGCTACAGCTTTTTCCGAAGGTCTCAAAACTGATAGGCCTTCTTGGTTCTTTGCTGTCACAAATAATTTCTAGATGTAGGATGGCTTTCTCTAGAGAAAGAGGGGTGTGGCCACATTTAGGCACTTTGATACCACTGTTGCTGGAGTGCTTTTTTTGGAAGTGGTAGAATCTAACTTCCCCCATTGCTGAGTGATCTAGTCTCCTGTTATCTGAACAGCATGCTTCTAAATGTCCGTGAAAAGCAGTGCTGAGACACCTGGCAGACTTTAGGATCCAAGCTGGAAGTGCTAGTTTGTTTATTTTAATTCCTTCATATCCTCCATATTTGATTTGGCTGATGTATCTTGGTTCCAGTTTTGTGGTTCTGGATCAGCCTGTTTTTTAGTTACTGTCTGCTAACTTTCAGTCTGGTTGAGACATATTTTCTGATTGAGGTTATATTGGGCAGGGAGGGAAACGCTATTTATTTGCAAATAGTGAGAAAGTAGATTTGAACTTTCATTTTCCATTGAGAAGCAATTTCAGTCAGAAAATTTCTTTAGCTTTACTGAACAAAATTCCCCTTTGAAAGATGTTCATATTATCACTACATACCAGTGCAATTTTAGGGAGATTGTTCATGCTACAGTTCAGATATATTTGTTTTCTGCCTGTACTTTGAACAGTTTTGTGACTAGTTTTCATCTTCAATAGTAGTACAGATCTTGGAGAAGAAGGTGGCAGTTATTTGGGTCAGTACCAAGATGCTGACTTGCTGAAGGTATGCATCTCTCAGTACGTGACCAAATCTATATTATTGATGCAAGTGTCCAGTGGTTTATTTTGATCCACACACAGGTCAGTTTCTCATTTAAATTCAGGCACTCACAAAATTGGATTGTTGGAAAGTCAAGAAGATGGGCGAGATTGGAGAGAGGGTGTTTTGTGTTGTTCCAGGTTTTTTACAATATTCATTTAAGTTAATTTCTTGTGCAGGAACGCCAGGCTGCAATAGAAGATGAGTTACAGAAAGAAGAGAAAGCTTGGAGAGACAAAATGAGGCAACATGAGGTAAGGGTGTACAAAGAGCTTCTGTGAAAAGTCTGTGAAGTTACTGTTATATATCTGAGAATAAATGTTATCCTGGAACAGTTAATATACTAGATTCTGTTTATTAATGATAAACATGTGCCAATACCTGTCCCATTTTAAAAGTGATTGAAGTCTATCCTAATTGTCTTGGCCTAGGAATTGAACATGAAGCTACAGTTGCAAATTGAAGAGGAGAAAAAGGCTTTGGAAGAGCAGAAAGAAAAAGAAAGACAACTGGCTGAACTACAGAATATAGCAGCTGTGAAAATCCAAGCTAGATTTAGATCATTTTTAGTTCATAAAAAATACACTCCTGTCTTAAAAAGGAAATATGAAATGAGAAAGAAGCAGAAAATACTAGAGGAAATAGAGAGGGAAATGAAAGAAAGGGAGGAAAAACTAAAGAGGCAGATGGAAGAATATAGGTTAAAGAGAGAAGAGGAAAGAAAGAGACAAGTAGAACGTGAAAGACAAGAATATTTGAAACAGGTGAAAAGGCTAGAGGAATATGAGAAAAAGAAAGAAAGTCTGAGACTGGAAAGAGAAAAACAACTGCAAATAAGAAGAGAAGAACAAAGAAAATTAGAACAAAAAAGAGCAAAAGCTGTGATGATCGAAAATATAGAAAATAACATAGAAAACATAAAAAAGGATAAGACAGAAAATACGAAAGTAATAAGAGAAGAGAAGGAGGAAGTAAATGAACAAGTAGAGGAAGAAAAAAGAACAAAAGCTGTGATGAGTGAAAATGTAGAAAATAACATAGAAAACATAAAAATAGATAATAAGAGAGAAAATATGAAAGTAATAAGAGAAGAGAAGGAGGAACTAAATAAACAAGTAGAGGAACAAAAAGAAAAACATGTTGAAATGATGGATGAAACAAATAATTGGATGATTCCAGCAGAAAGAAATTTGACACCAAATGTGCTAGGCTCTGAGGAGGAACACACTTCTCAAGTGAATAATGAGAACTTACACATTAATTCAGTAACCCAGGGGGGAGAAAATTACTCACAAACTAGTTATCTTGATAAAGCTCCAAACAGTTATGTTTCAAAGGATGAATCTCTTAACTTTGGTGCTACTGCCGGGGTAGAAAATAAGGCAAACAGCATATGCAGCAGTCCACCAAATGTCCAGCCAAATGCTAGTAATAGAGAAGATAAAGACCGATTTTCTCAGTATGAAACAATGAAGAAAACTGTATTTCTAATGGAAAATGCTAAGGAAGAAATCAGAGACACCTGGGACAGTATTCAAGATGTAGCAGATTCTTCTAGTAAAGTAATTTTACCTGATGATATTGAAAGGAAGAGAGTAAACTGGATGAACTCATGTAAATCTTGGTCTAAAATATATGAAGAAAACCAAAGAAAGCAAGCAACTATAAGAAAACAACTAAGGAAAAGTTCTGGTAACAAGATGCCTCCACTTAGTACAGAAAAAATAATTCATAGTGGCCCTTGGAGTACCTTGCAGCAGGTAACTGTCTGAAAGTTTGAGAATGAAATGGGAAGACATACTCTTACGTTTTCCCTTTTTTTTCTGATTTGCTGTGTCAGCAGAATGATGTTTTGGAAGAGAAGTAGATTATTGTTGAGCAGGATACATATCTCGTCATAGTTCCTTTGCCCAGTTGCAGAATAACGGCAATGACTATGACATTTGAACTCATGTGAGTGTTGTGGAGCAGACTGTTGTGTTATTAGTCTTCAGATGATTGATAGTATTAACCCTTTAAAAGGCAAGAGCTCTTATTTTCTGCTAAATTAACAAAGTTTTGCCTTTGTAGAAAGGCCCACATTTCAGCTCCTGCTCAACTAGACTCTTGAGAGTTTTGAGAATAGTCTCTTCTAGAAGCAAGACATTACTGATCAGCTTGTAGATAGTGTTTTGCCAAAAAGGATGTCTCCTGGTTGCCAGGACTGATTTTTCTTACCATGTACTAATTTATTGCTGTATGCTTGCTCTGTGCTCTCATCTTGGTATGCATTCCGAGATGACATACTAGACTATACACACTTCTAGTCTGACCTATTTTTGTCTCTTCATCTACACTCATTGTTTGTGATACTGTGACTATTGATCTTACGCTAACTTCTCCCATTCAACAAGTCAAACCTATCATTGTCATTCTTTTCTATATGAAAATATTAACATTAGTTGCTTGCATTTTCTGAACCATTCGTAGATTGTATTTTTGTTCTCTTTTTCATTTTAAAGAAAATTACCATAATACAATGTTGTACAATGAATGCTCAACATAAAAAACATTAGTTTTATTTATCAATACATGCATGTAGGTCACAACACTTACGCTTGAAGATTTACCAGCTTGTAGCCTCTCAACCTTGTCTGAGTGTTCAAATCTTCAAGTTTTGACTCTGAGGCGCTGTGGACTGGTTGCACTGGAAGGATTAAGTAGCTGCAAAGACCTGAAGTATATCAATGTGGAGGTACCACGCATATTTGATTCTTTGTTATAACATGGGGAGAATTGCCAGTTTTGCTACTTAGTTGATTATGTAGTTGTGTCCAACTGAATATATAACTTTTTAGCCTTAGGATCATAGGAATAGCAACAAAATACTCCCAAATGTGAATGAAGTTATACCAGCAGATTTACAGTGCAAATAACAAAAAAACCCATGCTGCAAATGATTCAACGTGTGCTAAGAAAATGTTAGTCGAAGTTTAACATTACTGTGACACAGTGATAGATCTTTGTTACCTCAGTCTCTGATTGATGAGTGGGCAGATGCTGTTCACCATAGCAGGTGCTTAGCTTGAGCAAGAATAGGTAGAAGGAAGAGTCCTTTGCAACATACACCTTGAATGTTAATTAAAATTAGTAACATATATGCTCAAGGGATAGTACAGTGCATTACGCTAGAGGCCTAATGTTTAGGTATTCGCTACTGCTCAGTGTCTTACATAGCTCTGTTTAATGGCTAGAGAAAACTTTTTCTCTGCAATACATCTTTGTTCCAGAACTTGACAATTTATGTGAAACAGCTTTGTTCACATTTTTAATTTCATGTGTTTCAACAAAACCATTTTCAAGAACAAAAGGCTAAGCACAGCAAATGGTGAAATAGAAATCTGAGGAAGCATTATTAAAATGGCCTGAGGAAGGGAATGTTAAAAAAGCAGGATCCCTTGGAGGAAGAATATTAACTTAGAACAGTGTTAATGTTTGTGACCAAAGTACCTCTAAATGCAGACTTTTGCTATTAGTAGATAGGATTCCAGCAAAATTACAGCTGTCTTCATTATCATCTAGTAAATATGATGGGTTTTATGCAGTTTTTAGTTCAGTCATCTGGGGTTTGGGGAGATAGGAAAGCCTATGTGGAAGAGACTACTCTGTTCTTAACTTTTTTTACACTTTTTTGTTTCAACTTTGGGCATTTTCATAGCCAGAATGAGGTTCAAGATATATTCTTGTTCTATTTCAGCAGGACACAAAAAGCTGTTTCTTGGACTCATAATTATTTTTTCCTAATGGACAATAGAGATGCCCTAACTCCCAGCTAAGAGTTTAGGATAAAAATAAGCAATGAAGGCAATCTGCCATGTTTTAACTTAGTTCTGCTATTTCACTTCGGATGCTATATAATATTCTCATTTTCTTTTATTGCAGGAAAACAACATTCAGGTAATTGACTGTGAAAATCTGGAAAAGCTCTGTATTCTCATTGTGAATAAGAACCATCTTTCATCAGTTTGCGGCTTAGATGGATGCAAAAACCTCCAAAATCTTGAACTTTCCTACAATAGAATCACTCGAATTGGTAAGAAAATTATTCCAATTTGTGTAACAATATTTATGCAGTTTATAGTCAGAATTGTACACCCCTTGGATTTAGAGCCAGTCGACTGCTAAGCCAAAGGAGACAGACTTAGGAAAAACCTGCATCTTAAGGCATGGCTTAGCTACTGCCATGTGTTCCATGTAGCAGGTCATATAACTATTGTCAGCCAAAGAGAATTAAAATCTTTCTGGAAAGGCCACTAATGTTATCTGCACTAAGTCAGCTGGAGTACGTGAGTAGCCTGAGTTCAGTTTATTTACAGACATAATGAAAGTAAAGCCTAGCTGTGCAACTGCAGAGAATTCCAGTGTGTTTCTGACTGATACAGTAAGTAGTTATACAGAAATTGTATTGTCTGTCTTGAGTCTGCTGGACAATCGGAAAATAATTTAAAACAATTATTAAGCTCATAGAAGAAACACATTCACATAAGACTTTTATATAAGAAATAGTTTCCACTGTTAAATAAGACTGTTAAATAACAGTATGAACATGGATAATGCAGTTCCATTATAAATGACAATGTGTAGCAAACAGAAAATGGGAAAACTTTAAAAATCCATAGATGTAGAGATTTTGATGCTGATATTATCAATACTTTTTGATAATATGTGAAAATGTTAGTATTAATGAAGAAACTTTTTAATACCTGAGAATAAAAGTGCTGGGAAGTCAATGTTTACCATAAAAGTGTGTCAGTACCCTATTGAGGAACAGTAGCATAAAGTGGTTTAAAAGTTTCATCTGTATCATTGTGGCAAATAATGCTTGATAATATTCTTATTCAGGTTGATCTCATTTGATAAAAATGTCTTCAAGATTACTGTAAGAATGACATCATATTAGTGGATGACATTTAAGAATGTGGCATCCGTTTGGAGTGTAGGAACTTTGTACAGAGAAAGTGGGGTCAAATTCTCTTGTACTTTCTGTTTTGTGCTGTGCACTGCTACAGTTACTGAGTCTCTAATGAATTTAACTGGGTAAATAAAAGTTTACCAAAAAAAATCTTTAAATGTGTTTTTTTTCCCTCTCCAGAATTGCTTTGAGGATGTTTGGTTAAAACAGATGCTTAATACAGGATTTATTTCATACCATAACAGATTGGTTGTGAGCAGTTACACAGAATATATAAAAATGGATTTGTGGGTTTTAAAATGTTAGCATATCCCTCCTATCTGTAAATCCTACAGGATGTCCCTTAGCAATTTTGGAAACTGCAGTACTGTGCAGTAAAGCTTATTTATGTTTGTAATAATTAAGTTTTAATGACTTATTGTAGGAAGTTTTTGGCATATTATGATTTCTCTTTTTATTCTTTTCTCCTCTCATTGAAATATAGCATCAGTAGGGGAAAAATTAGAGTTGCCAAAAACCCCTTAAAAATAGCAGTAAGGGAAATAGTCTCAATTACACTCCTCCCCTTAAGAATACATGATCACAAAATAAATGTTTTTGACAGTAATACACCGAAGTTCAGTGCATATGTTTGTATTTTGAGAATGAATGCTTTGTTTAAAAATTTTCATACACAAGTATAATTTTGACTTTACTCCTTGAATATGCTACTGTAGGGTGTCTATATTGCCATAGAATGCTCACTAAAATCCTGGTAGCTTGAAGAATAGTAATGCATAACCATTGCTGCTTTCCATCTACTCTTTTTTAAGACAGCACAGAGATGATTTTTTTTTTTTTAATCAGACACATTTCAGTTTTGGTTTTGTTGTTTGAGGGTGTTGTATTTTTTTTTTTTTCATCTTTATGTTCACTGTTAGCTTTCGCTCTGTTGTTATTTGTTGTGCACAAAAATGATTGCAGAACTACATCAATAGCTAGGAGAGCTAGCAGACTCCAGCTGCACTTTGCAAATTGCTAAGACTAGTTATATAAAGGTTCTGCTTGAACCTTGCTGAAACCATGTATTTGTCAACAAAATGCTTTTCCCATGGCTGCTATAACTTTAGTTGCATCGTATGTTGTTGTGTCATATGTAAAACAGAAAATATCTTCTGTAAATGTGCAGAAGACTTTCATGCTTTTATTTAATTTTGCATGCAGGCAGAAGAAACATTAAAATATCCTCTGTTTGTATTACATTATTCTCTCGTGTACGTGTTTCTGTTGGACTGTATTTGATAATTCCAGAATAGACTTTGATCCTGTTGTATGTAGCCTTGAATGTTCTGAATCACATTCAGGTGACCAGGAGTAAAAAAAGATGCTTTGTGCAGCATGCAGAATAGGAAATTTCCAGATTCTCTATTACCTCCTTGCCCTTTCTTTCAGTGTGTGCAGTCTCTCCTCTCTGTCTCACTCCAGACTCATACAGTGCTTTTAAAGTTTCCAGTACTGCTATACTGGTAACTGAAAAGTGGAGATTTAAGAGCTGCTCTTAGGAGGAATTCTTGGGAGCCAACACATGAAAACATGGAAGTGTTATTGAGACCAGTAGATGGTGCTGGTTCCTTTTTAATTTTTATCCAAGCACAAAAAGTACAGAGCAGGATCTTGCAGTCAGAGTAGTATGTCATGGGCATGTTTGAAATTTTTCAGAATAATTAAAGGTTTGTATATCTATTTGCTAAAACACAGTTTTGAAGTTGCATTAAGGGACATGTATGTTATATTTAAGATACCACTTTAATGTCAGACAACTGCGTTCTTTTCACTAGGTGCTTTCCATTTTTAAACTAAAATTATTTGAAAGCCTATATTGGGGATTTTTTCAAACGTACTGCTAGTTTTGGTATTTAATTTTTTGCTTCAATTTTCTCCTTATCATTTGTTTTCATTTTTAAGTCCTCTTCTGTATTCTCAGTACTCTGTGGTGCAAACTGATCTCTGGTTTCATAATCTAGTTTGTTTTCAAAGGACAGTTACAAAGAGATTCACTATTGTAAAGCTCATCCAACTTCCTCTGGGAAACTCATGAAATTTTAGGTAAGATAGCAATGAGACAAAGTGTTCCCTCAAATAATCCAAAATTAAATACATTAACTAATAATCCTAAATGATCTAAGAATGCGTGAAATAGAAGTAAAATCAGAAATTCCTTATTTTGTGTGTGTCTTGTAAAGGATATCCCTTCAAAGCAGTTTTTTACTGCAGAGATACAAAAAAGCTGCTTGCACCTGTAGCAAGTTAGATGCATTGGTGCCATTGTGTGTAAGACCATGGGAAGACAGTGTGATTTTTGCTGTTGTAAGAGGATGATTGGGTAACATTCTGTGAAAGAAACAAATGCTGATGGGAACTTTAAACTTTGCATTTTTTTGTGTGTAGAGATCGCATACTCTTTAAAGTAGATGGCAGGAGTAAAGTAGATGGCAGGAGTAAATTTCTTGGGTGTAATTGCTATAGTAGTATAGCTTTACTCCTAAAGACACTAAATTTTCTTTTTAAATTTCTTCATTAAAAATATTTTTATGTAATTCCTTAAACAAGACTAATTAAATAATAGAGGTGGTACTGGCCTAAGTTTTAACACAGTTTTTTCTATTCTTGATGATACATTAACAAAAAAAACCATTTAAAAATGAAATAATAAAAATTAACTTTTAGTCATAGTGTTTTCATTCTGATGGATGATTTTATGAGGGCTGTTAGCATTTCATAGAGTTCAGAGCAGTTGTAAAGTGGTTAAAGCATAGTAAGTACAGTTTATCACTAAAAGAATGTTCTCTTCCAGCAGAAGTACCAAATGTTAACAGGATCAGGAATTTTTGAACCATATGCACTGTATATCTGATGGGGTCAAAATACAGTAATTCTTTTTAAACCTTATACAGAACTACTATTAATTGTTTCTCCAGATAATATACAGAAAGTTCAAAGTTTTCTTGTACTTGAAAGACAAGAAGTTTTTATTTAATTGTGTCTTAAATCTTGAATTTTCAGGTGGTCTGGAGTCACTGAAAAATCTTCAACAACTAATTGTGGACCATAATCAATTAATCAGCACAAAAGGTCTTTGTGAGGCACCTACCCTCATTCACCTAGACTGCTCTTTCAATCATCTCACACAAGTTGAAGGCATTGAGAATTGTGGCCTACTTCAGGTTCTGAAGTTGCAAGGCAATAATCTCCAGGAGGTACAAGCTTTGAATTTAGTGGCTGTTGCGCATACATCTTTGCTAACCATCATATTTTGCAGCATTCTGAGTATGTGCTCTTTGATTGGTGTGCGATGTTTCATGCTCTTATGTAAGTTTGGGTTTTTTTCCGTATCAGAGGGAGATTTATCAAAGATACAAATGGCTATCAGTTAATGATTTTCTTACTCCTAGGTCCTTGGAAAATTGGACTCTCAGTGATTGTGGTTCCTCCTTCATTTATAGCATCTACTCTTCAGTTTGTATTATATGAGTCTGATTTTGTTTAAAACGTAACAAAAGATTAATATTACTTATAGGTAATGCTATAGTAGTAAGATAATTATATCAGGCTGGTAATAATGATATAATTGTCATCACATGTAAGTAATTATTTATTATTGTTCCTTGTATGTAATAATAATATCATTTTTATCACCCTGATGATAATCATGCTTATGTGATGTATTTTGGTTCTCCAAAACTTGAAATTTATGCTGTAGCATTTACAGTAGGAAAGTTGTTTGCTAACTGTATGCTTAATCACATTTACTGACAATTATTCTCTTATGAATTCAAGAGATGAAAAGCATTGTCAATAAGCAGCAAATAATTGCATGAATGAAAGACTGTGACTCTTGGGCTCTTGACTTTTTTTCCCCTCTTTAATTATTTATATTGACTATTCAGGTGTGGTAGAAGACATTAAAAAGTATTTACCACCTGATATGTAGAGATTATGTGTGACAACTAGTACATACATAATAAGGAAATGATGCATGTATCTGAAATGTGAGTTTTGCTTGTATTTAGTAATGATTTATGAAAAGCATCTGGTAAGCATACCATTGTTGTTTCTCTAATTTATATTAATCTTAAATAACCATCTCTCTTCTATTTAGCTTCCAAGACTGGAAAATCATGTTCTCCTAAGAGAACTATATTTGGATGACAATAGCATTTCTGCTATGAGAATGCTTTCTTTGTATTGGTTGCCTCTATTGCAGATTCTTTTGCTGTCTCAAAATAGGTAAGTAAGAAACAGTCTTCCACTTACAGAACTGATACAGAGGAATTTACTAACATAACACTTGTTTGAAAAGTATAACTCCCTGTATGGTTGAAATTTCACTACCTTTTTGGGATATTCTTTAAAAATAAAAATATGTGGTTGGCATGTAATTATATTGGTTACCTCTAGCTAAGAAAATTTGAAACAGCATTAACTATGCAAATTAGTTTTTTTCTTTTAGATGTTATGTGAAAATAATTCTTGAGCATTGTGGCATTATTAAAACCATGGTGGATTTTTTTCTTTCTTTAACAATTGTTTCTAGAGTATGTCTGTCAAACTTCATATTTCACAGCTAGCTTATTCAAAACAGACTTTGAAGGCTAAGTTAAGTGCTAGTACAGAGTTAGAAAGGACAAATAAGAATGTTTTTTATTTTACATACATATGTTAATACCCTCCAAAACAAGTATATTTGCTTTAATTTTTCACTCTTATGGTTCTGTTTAAAAGATATAAAATAAAAAAGGATGAAGACAATCATCATAAAACTGGGTCATGCACTCAAGTACTCTGTAATTAGTTTTCTGTTTGCTTCCTAAATTAATCTATACATTTTTAGAGGTAGAATGATCAGATATACTGGATTAAAAATCTTTATTTTCCCCATCCCTCTTTTTCTCAATTTAAATTCTGCTAAAAAGGATATGAAACATTAATTAGAATTTGCAATATATTAGTAGGAAAATTAATTTAATATTAATATCCATTATTTTTCTGTACTGTGATCATTTTGTTCTGAATAAGACTGATCTCAGCTAAACAAACAGAATACTGCATACCATATATAGAAATACACTCTGAACTAATTACTTTACTCTCCTGTTAGTGCAGAGATGTTTTTAAAGGGTGATTCATCTGCCATTTTTAGCTGTTTGCTTTGAGACTAATCATAGCTTACAAGTGCCTGTTAATCTTCATTGACTAGAAAAAAATCAAAATGACCATCTCATGTATATGCCTGCATCTGAACAGAAGAATCTCATCCTAGGTGACATATAGCTCAGCAGAGCTAATTGTGTTTGGGAGCCTGTGGGAAAAAGGTTAAGACTGAGTCCTGTTATCATAAGCAATGTCCCTCATGGAAAATTAATGTTGTTTGAGTATATACAACGTATATTTTTTATATAACTTTTCAGACTGTTTTCGTATTTTGTCTAGTGAAGTACTATTCATGGAGACTCTTGGATGTAAATATGACACCTGCAGAATCTAATCATCAAGTTCAGGCCTGGGCTTCTAGGGTTTGGGGTTTCTTGTTCTCTTATTAGTTCTGGAGTTTGGAGAAATTTCTTCCTGCCTGGGATTAAACAAGCACATTATTTGTTAAGCGTTAGATTTTGAGTCACACTGCTTGATTTAATTCGTGTTCTTTGTTACTTTTTTTTCCTTGTCCCATTTAGCTTTTTTGTAGAACACACAAGAATATGGCTTTATATTCTTGTAGCTACCTCTTCTTCCTGCAGTGTAGCTACCCTGTGTTTAGTAAAGTGTTTGCAAAACTCCTTGAATATCTCATGTGCCTGCTAGGGACTTGTGAACATGGTCTCAGGCACATCTTGGATGCAGCCTCTGGATTTAGTTTGTGCAGGACTGGCCGTGGAGCTGTATCTTAAGTCACTTGCCTATCCCATCATCTTACAGCTTTTAATGTCCATTGTAGTGCTTGCTCTGGTTTTCCAGTAGCCAAGCTGAGACGCAGTGTTTGGTCTGCTGAGCTTCTTTTGCTGAGCTGTGAGAAAGCACATATATTTGTATCAATGGACTGGATGTGCTGAAAATAAACACCTTCCTCCCAAACAATTCCCCTTCTTTCCTTGATGTATCTGTAGCTTATGGCAAATCTTTGTGACAAACAGGACAAGATAGTCTTAAATTCATATTAAAAGCCTCAAAATTCCTGACATTTCAGTAGCCTGCTCTGTTACACTCACTTTATGTACACTTATAAGCAGCTCCATATGTGTGTGCTATAGCATAAGTAACTTGATGTTCTATAGAAACAGTGAATGTAATGGAGTAAGCTGTTGAAAGAAAAGCTGTTTCTTTACTTTTATCCTACAGCCAGTGCAATTTTGTGAATTTTTTCCAAGTCTGCACTGAGTGCCATTTCCTTTTTACTGATTACAGGAAGCCAATATAATGATAATGCTATGAATCAGTATTCTTTCTGAAAGTGAAGTACTGTGAAAAGAAAATTCTTATACTAATTTACAGGACATTTTTATTCCTGAGATGCTTTGTCTGCATCGCAAACCAGAAACTGTCAAAGATAAAACTTCAAAAATTAATTGTTTTAAATTGTTTTAAAGCTACAGTCTAACAATGAATTAAAATAGGCAGTGATTCACTCCTTCAAATATAAAAATGACAGCTATTTCACCACTGGCTGCTTTTATTAAGTGTTTTATTGTGGCTTTCACATACAAAATGTATTCTTGGTCAGTGTGCAACTGATTGACCAAAGACAGTGATGACTATCCTCTTGACTTGGTTACTGCAGAATTGGGACTATGAAGATCTTTGCTCTGTTTTATAGCAGCTGAGGACACAACTGTTGTTAGTTTAAAAAAGGGACATTTTCTTTTTTTTTGCTGTTGTGGATAAATATTTAGATGTAGGAGGGAAAAACCTTGTCCCTGTGTAAAATTAATAAATTTTTAATATGTGTTAAGAGTTCATGTGGCATTTATATTTACATGTAATCCCATTTAATTATGTAACTTGTTAATGCCTTTTTCATTTAAAAGTTTTACCGTGAGACACTAAAACAATGTGGTTTTCAGGTAGCCAATTTTTTTCCGACTTCAAAATAGGCAAAATCCCTCCTAACATTTCTTTTTTAATGCAGTATTAATATGACAAAGTTCTTATTTTTGCTATTTCTTGCTTTTCACTAAGATAACCTAAGTGAGATAGATAAAAATTTAATATTTATAAAAATGCAATCATCTGCAAAAGTTCTTTTTCTTTTGGGAAACTGGTTTGGCCAGAATCAAATATGTTGTGAACATGTTGCTGTCATGGTTTTACATGTGGATGCATACTATTCCTAGAAGGCTTATATTAGAAATGCTAAAAAGTTAGTTCAGTTCTTTCTTAGCGTGCATGGTCTCTCTACTTAAATACATATGGTATCTGTGTTTGTAACTAAATTTCTCATATATGAGCATTGAGCTCATTGCAAGGCATGATGTTTTGAGAATTTGACCATTTTTCCATAATTATCAGGATGAATCTTAATGTCATTGGATGTTGAAATGTCAGTCATTAAAAAAGCTATACCTATGTATAATGTTTTTCTCCATCCTATCCTTATCATACCAGATTTTTTTAAAATCATTTTCAATAATTCTTTGCTGATGAAAAATTCATCTCTCAGTATGTGGCATCGTGGGTAATGTACTTGAAGTACTGCCTGCCAGAGTATTCAAGAAGCAAAGTGGCTGACAGATTTTCTATAATCCATGTATTTGCTGCCCCTAAATATGGTGATTATTGCAAACTAAACTGTCTTTAATTTAAGGAATGAAAAAGAAATGTGGACTTTACTTAAAGTTCTAGATTAAGATAAATTTATTTTAGTTATTTTGCCCTCCTTCCTGCTAGCCGGTCATTTACATCGATGATAATTTTTCTAGAGAAAAGCAGTTGCACAGCAGGATTTAGGCCATCTTGTGCTATTCATGTTCAGAAACACAATCTTTATTTTCTCTGATGCATACTTGCAACTATTCTTAAATCTTGTTTTCTGACATAGCCACATAAACTACATAAACTCTATCTCTGACCTGCTCTGCTAGAGCCTTAAATGGGAGCAGAAAAAGGAAGCTATAGCTTGCTTTTTTGTGAATATCTTTTACTTTTGTGTCTTCTTTGTAATTTATATCTCTCTTATGCCCAGGGCTAATGTGACAAGGTCAAGTAGTATTAAGTTTTCAGTAATGTCCTTTGTCTTTCTGGTTTGAATTTTCTTAGGAAAAAAATTAACAAAGAATGTCGGTAAAGGGAAAGCTATAGAATGTCGGAGAAATGTTTTAACTCTCATAATGCCAACGGCAGGCAAGGACAGTCCAGTAGACAATTTCTAATTCACCACAGCATATGCTGATAAAGATCCAGAGAACTCGCTATAAATAAAAACCCTACATTATCTTTTGTCCCTTATGCAAAGTGTGACATTTGTTTTCCTAGATATTTCTGAATATATGAATCTATAGTCCGACTCATGGATTTTCAGTTCTTGCAGCCATACTGTTAGCCAGTAATATCTATGATGATATTTGCTAAGAATATTAAATATATTTATGTACTATTGGTTGATGATGAGAAACTAAAATGCTGAAATTGTAGTACTATGCACAGATCTACGCATAAAGCTTAATGCTTTTTAGAGTCAATACTTGTTCATATTTCTTTGATTCCATAGAAAACTTCCATGGCAGGAAGATAGTAGAACTAAGTAGGACTAGAACTAGGACAACTTAACAATGTAGTTCAAAAAAGAAATGGAATTATAGTGGCCCATTCACAATTGACTTTATATCTGTTTCTCTGAATTTACTCTTAAAATGTTATGTTGGCATGTAGAAATACGTGTCAACTGAATGTGGAAATGATTTTCTTTTCCTGTTTTGAATTTGGTTGTGTTTTCAGTAAGACTAAATAATCTACAACTAACATTTAGTCCATAATTAGTGTACCAAAGTAAAATTCAGCTCCGCCTTTTAGTTGTAAAGCCTGTGCTGGAAGCACAACATAGTCATACATTTCAGCAACAAAGACGCATTTTTGCCTCTGAACAATTTTGAGTGTGCTTCATTGTTTTGTAATGTCATGTTTCTGACAAAAAGAATTCTGATTAATACCTTTCAAAGGCACTGTACCTTCAGAAAATACTACTTTCTGTGAAAATTAGCAGCCATTTCTGTTACTGTTGCCTTGTTTTGCTTGGGCCTTGCTCTTACAGGGATGAAACATGTTACTTAAGCATGTATTTCTTTAAAAAGGATATAGTTGATATAGTATGTGCTCATATAGAAACATTCTAGATTTAGTCGATAATTGGTATTCTTTGCATCTTGATTTTTACCTTTTCCTGCGTCTTTCATATTGAACGTGAACAAAGATAAACTTTGTTCTGAAAGTTGATATTTGGCAATAGCCTGGCAGCTGAACGAACCATTTAACATTCATTCTTGCATGAATGCAAGTTTGTAAGTAAAGAAACATGAATAACACCTTTAGTAGTAGCAACACATGTCTTACAGTCCAAAGCCCTTTGTATAGATTAATGTCAGCTCAGTTTCTTTAAATTTACTGTTCAATACTGCAAACAAGAATTTTGCCCTTAGTACAGCTTTTCTGCTTTATTGTTCAGGAAAAGCTCTAATAATGAAAAAGAGCAATTCCATAACCAATCCCATAACTGTCTCAGTAAACAGCACCTATTTGTCACCGTCTGAGAGAAGCAGTGAGACAGAGCAAATACTAAAAATATATTACGGGACAGTGCAGCCTTGATGTGTTGAAAAATACATCCATGACAATGATTATGCTAGTTTTAGGATCTAGGAAGTAATGTGCTGATTGGATAAGAGAAACAGCCTGATATGAAGTTTGAGCAATGAAAAATGAGGGAAGAGGAGAGAAGGCAAGCAGATTTTATTTTTTCTCCAGAATCAGGACCTTCTATTAGTACCATTCTAGTTACGGTGCCTAAGGAAAAGCCAGCTGAATTGTGTAAATTTTACAAGATTTCAGATCTTCTGCACTAAATTCAGGGAACAGAATGAAATATTTACCAGGTAAAAAAATATTAATGACAAAATATTAAAAACTGAGCTGCTGAGATAACTAATACTTTCAAGTTAAAATTTCATTAATTAGTTCCAGCACTTCGGATAGATAAATGGACATTTTCTTATGTAAAATCAGTAAATTGTCATAACTGGAAAAGATTCCTTTCTGTTTATGAACTGCTGTTTTATTTAATTTTAAAAAATGTTTTCTTTTTTTTCTTAGATTGACTGAGCTTGTGCCTTTAAATTCATTTGTATCTTTGGAAAAGCTAGATATCAAAAATAACTGCTTGTCAGGTGAGTTGTGTCAAAAAAAAAAATTCAAAATCCCATTCAAATAACTCCTTAGTCAAGTTATAAACTGATTTGAATGGGACTGTTCCCATATATTTATAAGAGACGTTTATACGGAAAATATACAAATATTTTCCAAACATGAATGTTACAGATATTAATTAAAACTATGCTGTATAGATAACAGTATTGCTTGTAGGACTTCATGATGTTGGTACATTTTATTTTCATGTAAGAATTAATGAGAAATAAGATGGTTCTGCATTCAGACTTAATAATATTGTGTTTTCTTTCTACTGTACTACAGACCTTAAAGATGTCTTTACATGGTTAAGTGGCTGCCACAAACTAAAGGAGTTGTCATTGGGTGGAAATCCTCTTCTCCAAGAAAAGAACTGGAGGTAAGAAAAATAATGTATTTCGCTAAATCAAAAAAACAAAATTAGACAACAGATTGTTCTATGTGTCTACTAGTTAAATAGTAGAATCGCTTCCACATGTCGTATGAACATTATGGCTGCTGTGACAGGTTCACATTGCACATAGCTAGAGAAGGGGTAGTGTCAATTAGAAAAAGAATAAGTTAGAATGAATGGATGATTCTTCCTTAGTAGTTGAAAATTAGCCTTTTCTATGGTTCTTCAAATTCCTTATCTTTACATCAAAAATTTATAGCTCTTATAATTATGAAAGAGATGTAAGAGTCATGCTGTCATTTGCCCTTCAGTGGTGTATAATACTGAAATAATGATCTGAAAAATCAAAGATCTAGTCCTAGAGACTATGATATGTCTCTATATAATAAATGAGTAGGGTAGAAAACAAACTTGACATATGAAATTATATGCATTTACCATAATCCCTGAAATGAGTAGTTATATAGGTTTGTAAACCACAGGAGTAGAATTGTACATTTTTAGGTTTTTTGTATCATTTTTTACATATTAGATATAATAATTGAGGTGTGGCCTCACTAGTGCCGACTACAGGGGGATGATCACTGCCCTAGTCCTGCTGGCCACACTTAAACCTAAAAACCAAAACCACCCTTACATTATATCTTCCATCTGAAGATTTTCGTACAAATTTATGATAAGTAATCAAAAGAAAAATCTCCAACTACTTCAAACTTTTAATTACAAGTGTTTGAGTAGTTTAAAGGATGGCTGAGCAAGTGCATTCTTGATTGGTTTGTTTGATTTTTTAATGAATAGGCTTACTTGCACTCCTATGGTTCCTGCAGGTAAATTCATTCATAAAATTCTCTGACTGTGAAAATAGTTTAAATTTCTATTTCCATTGTTTGAATTCCCACTATTTTACAAAACTAACTGTTATTTCACTTGTAACCTGGAGGGAGAAGTTTTCTGAATTTCAATTTAACTATGAGAACTGACACTTTAGATTGCTTAAACCAATAGAGCTTTTATGATTAGACAAGAGATTCATTTGTCTAAAGGATTTAAAGTATGGGATACTATGAAATATGGATTTGCTGAATACAGCATTGACTGTAACTTCAGACAATATGTTCCAGTGAACTTTACATAACCCCTTGATACCAACAAAGGAATTAGTTGTAAAATTTCCCAATCGGTTTTGTACTTTCATGTCCAGCCAGCGATAACACCAACAAAAGTGAAGTAGTAAGAAATCTCTTTCTAAAAATTAAACCCTGGGATCAGTCTGAGCACTCCTAGGGGAATATGTTTCAATGCTGTAATGATTAATAGAGCCTCTTAAGTGACAGAATATTCACCAGGAAGTTTTCACTAAATGAAATATTGACTCAGCCCTTCACCATGAGAAACCCAGCTGGAAAAACGAGTGTGGAGATCCAAGCTCTAAGACACAATACTTCCATCATTGATCAAGTTTGATATGTCACTGTTTTGGTGTATCACTATTCAACATCAACTTTGCTAATTTCTCTGTATGTGTTTGGGAACTGTTGATCTAAACCCATAATTTTATTCCAAATGTACTTCAGACAGACTTAGCCTTCATTAATGGGCAGTAGCGAAGGAGAGTTTTCTATTTGCAAAAACCGATACTCTATTCCGTTATTTGGAATATTATAATGTAGTCATTGATGTAGTCATGACTACATATAATGTAGTCTTTGATTTTAAACAGTGTATGTTGTCTGATCTGAGTAGTAGTCCCTTACCTTCAAAGGGAATAGTCAGGGCATTCTAAAATTTTGAAAACAATACTATCTTTTTTGATAGTAGGGGGATTTACAGCCTACAGTTAGTATTCTTTCAAGAGTTTGTAAGTGTTACTTAAAACTAAATTATTGAAAATACTGAGTGTTGGTGTATTGATTTAAATAATTTTGCAGTTTTCAAACTTTCAACAACTTTGGTCTGGTACATGAAATATATGAAGCAAGGTTGCAGTACCAGCTTCCCCAGTTTCCACCTCACAATAACATAAACCAGATCACATTGATAATACCTTTTTTTTTTTTTTGGGTAGGTAAGTTTCTCATACATATTTTTTCTTACATGAGTGGCCCCAGCTATCCTTTTTATAGCAAAGAAGTGTCATCTTTACTCTCATTCCTTTCATTGATGTGAATTCAGTATTTCAAAAGTAGATTTTTTTTCCTGTCAGTCATACTGCATGTCAGAATAAATGATATATGCAAATGGCAAATGGAGTAGAATTGGCAAAGTTTAGTCTTTTGTGCAGTTCTAAAATTTAAATTTTTTTATGTGTCAGCAAAATCAGTACTGTATCTTAATCCTATGACTTAGTTTGCTATGTTGCCTCAAATCAAATACAAATCAAATACATTACAAATCAATGTACAAACCAAATACATTACAGGTGCCTATGCACAAGCGTATCAAATTTCCCTGTTAAGGTTTGTGTAGGTAAAAGTCTAGCTCTAGTGCTTTGTTGCCATTTACTTTCTTGGTTTCGGTATTTCAGAAGTGCTCTTTATACCAACAAATTATTAAGAAGTCTTGCCATGTTCTGTGTTTAATTCTTTATTTTATTCTTTAAGTATAGATTTTTAGTTAATATGTTAACATATGAAATAAGGACAAATACATACAAATATTTAGAGTACTGTCTTCATGTTCTGTATTATTATATGATTATATCAATAAAATGGGTGGTTTAGCATAAGGATTTTTTCGAAGAACTAATTATGAGGGTTTTTTTCCTAAGGTTTTCCTTGTTGGAAGTCCTTCCTAATTTACAGTTTCTTGATGGTGAAATCTTAACCCATCATACTTTACCCACAACTGAAAGAATCAAGGCATCAGAATTAGGAGCTTTTCAGGAAATTTGTCAAGCTCAAATTGAAGAAAATATTCAACTGGAAAAAAAGGCTGCTGAATTGGAGTATGTATTTATGTGGTTATAAATTGCATTCAGAAATATTTTTTCATGTATTGTTATTGAAGTTCTTGTTGACTTATGAATTTTACTTAGGTTTTTTTCCTGGAAATGTATTAGGATAAGAAAGAGATTGGAATCATTGACTTCAGTGCAAAGTCTGTTTTAGACAGATATTAAGTTGTGAGGGTCTTGAGTTTTGTTTAAGTTTGAGAAAACAGGTTGTTCAAAACCTGCAGTTAGTAGTAGCTGAATGAGTTCATATATGCCACCATAGTACAGTGCCTAAATCCTGAAAGCTGAATAATCATATTAACATGATTTTCAACTAACTTAATCAAATCTAATTTGGCTATTGGTGCAATATGCTCTATTTTTCTTTCTGCACTTTTTTCCCATGCGTATGTTATTCACATTCAAATAATTGCAAAAGATTTGACCTCTTTTCTCTTAAGGTAGAGAATCAGATGGATCTGTTTACAGGTCTTTAATTTTGTCATAGTTGCTACCTCTATCACTATTGCCATGGTTTGCTGTCCAGTAACTTCAGCTTAGACCATGCAAGTGGTAATTTATCACTTTCAAATGCTATGTTTTAATTGTTTTGTAATATCTAAATATCTCAAACTTCTCATTTCAGCACTTGGTGATATTGCATGGTTTTTTGTTTCATAGTTCCTTTTCATTTTATAACAAGTTCCTTATAGTCCTTTGAATATCCAACTTACGTTTTAATTTTTGGAAAGGTAGTTTTTTTGATTCTGCCAGGTACTGAACATTATCCCAGAGCAGGTGAAGCATGTGGTGTTTTACAGTGTTTTAGTCTGAACTTTGCCTTGCATGCTCTGTTGGTTCAGGAAAAGTATGCACTTTTTTTCCAGAATCTAGCTATTTTTTGTTTCCATGTAAGCCTGTATATGCCTGGCATCTTGTTACTACCTAACAGATTATTACATTGTTGTACTATTGCAGATTTTACTAAGCTGCAATAAAGTCTTCAAAGCTCAGAACGAGATTAATTTGAAAAGAGGTTCGTATTAGTAATTAGATTGAAATTAGTTGGGAGAAATTATATAATGCAGTTCTCTATGACAGATATAATGTGTAGGTGGCTCCTAAAAGTCATATGTGTCTCCATTAAACCATCAAGATAGGTCTTCTCCACTTCTGTGATTTTTGGCTTCTGGTTTTCAAGTGGGAAGCTGATACTTCCTAATCTATTTACCATTCTGAAATGGTGTTCTTTCCTTCCTTTTTCATAAAAGAAAATAAAGCTCTCCTCTTTTATGATTGAGAAGTTTTTTCTGTGTCTGATATTTAGGACCCGTTTCATCATTATCCTTTTCCAGAAAATGTGCCAGTTTATAATTAGGGTATGACTTGTGAGCAAACTGTAGTAGAATCTAAGGACCTAACTTTCATATACATTTCTACAGAATGGTAAAAAATGGGAGGGAAGATTATATTCCTAAAATTTAACAGGTTTTTTTATTCTGCATGAATGGACATAAGAAAGATAAATAACAAACTTGTTGGGTAGTCAGGCTTAGACCATCTGTTAATTATGAACAGTTAGTGGCTCATGCTTCTTTCTGGAAGCTGATTTGGACTTCTAACATGTTTTATCAAAGACTGGGAGCAGGAGATGGAGTGCACCCTTACTGTGCTTGCAGATCACAAATACTCAAAAGGCAATTGTTGGCATGCCTGAGGGGAGTCAGACATCAGCAAGATGGGAGGACAGGTCAACAGGAACCTTGTAAATTCAACAAGGACAAGTGCAAAGTTCTTTATGTAGGAAGGAGATAAAGAAAGGAGGCCTTCTGCCCACTCCCAGGCTACTTACTGAGTGGAAGAGAGAAGGCCTTTGACTCTGTCCAAGCAGTTCTCAGCAAAACATTAGTTTTTATCAATACAATTTCAGTCACAAATCTAAACCACAACACTATATGGGGTACTGTAATAGGAATTAATTCATTCCAGCCAGAGACAGTACAACCGGACATAAGGAAAATAATTTTCAGCGTGGGACAGTGATGAATTGCAATAGGCTGCCCAGAGTAGTTGTGCAGTCTTGTTTTTGGAGGCTTTCAAGACCTGACTAGATAAAGATCTGAGCAGCCCTGTCTCATCTGAGAGTTAACCCAGCTTTGAAGCCGAAGGTTGGACTAGAGACCTGAGCTTCCTTCAATTGAGAATTTTTCTATGATTCTATGTAAATTTTATTTGAAAGAGCCTGCAGATGTTTGAGAAGAACAGTAGTGGAAAGACGTGATTATGTAAACATCTCTTCTTTTCTGAATGTATAGTTTGGGTGGAAGGAGGGCAGGGAGTGGACAGGAGGGAGGGTTGTGGATTTTTTAAGATTTTGAGAATTCATTCATGATCTTTTAAATTAGTAAATTTGACATCATTGAAGTATCTTGTATCAAATTTAGTCTTAAAATGAATTTCTTGTGTGTTAAAGCCATCTTTTATTTTGACTGAAGTAAAATTTATGGATGACTTGAAAACTGTTGAAAACTGCAGTTCATGGAAGGAATTCTAAACAACTTGTTTGTATATAAGCCTTTGTGGCATAGCTATTGTATATACATACTGCAATACTTTGACTGAATTAATGTGACATTGCTAAAGAGCAGGCCAACAATAGAGCAAACTTCTATCTGTTTCACATCTTGCTAAGTTACGAGCCCCTGTAGGTGCGACCTCAAGTATGTAAGCTGCCAAAAGTAATCACTGCTTGCTTCCCTAATCTCTTTCATACACCACTGCTGCCCAGTTAAATTCTCTGTGCTGTTTCTTCCCTAAACTTCTCTGTTGTTGCCGTTTAAAATTGAATTTCTCTATTTTAATAAATGTTTTCTGTCACATAATCTTTAGATGACTTGTAATGAGTAATCACGTTAAAAAATATGACACCTGGGCTGCAGCAATTTGTTTTCAGCCATCAGTTGTGCAGTTGTCTGGCTAGTGGAACTTGAACTTTATAAATACTGTACCTATATCATAGTGAAAATGACAGGAATTTCATAAATGGTATTGCAAGGAAAGAATATGTCAACAGTGACCTGTTTCATGTATTTGTTAAGCTGCAGCTGGGCATCAGTAATGATACTTAGGAAAGTTTCCCTGAAGTCATTAGATTTTACCCCACACTATTGCAAACAAAAGCAATAAATTCAAATAGTACACCTCATAAGTTGAGGTGTACTATTTGAATATTCCATGTATTATAATTGTGAAAATCACAGTATAGCCACAGAGGGAAAAATGTGATATTAAGCAAGGTTTTAACTAGCACACAAACTAGCATGTGAAGGGGTAGAATATTGGTTGTGATTTAGCTGCAAGGGCCAGGAGAAAATTGCCATTCCTGATCAGAACTGGCTTGTTTAGCCTCTGAGAGATTTGTTCTGACTTTTCCAGATTTACTGTCTCATTCTGACAAAATGATTCCCTTTGAATAACTAGGCAGCCATTGCAGGTGTAATTGCAGTAGAAAATTCTGTACAAAATGTGTCAGCTCTACAAGCAAGCCTCTGCCACCATTTTAAATTTCTTAAGTAGCAACATTTTTGCTGATTTAAATTCCACTGGAAGGCCTTTAAGGATGAATAATTTTCCTTTTCTCTATCTGTTAAGTCAGCCTATGCATGGATCCTTACACTTTGTAGGTGCTGCCAGTGGGGTTTACTCCTCCCCACTTCTACTCCTCCCTTGCCAAACACTGCATGGAAATTGAGCAGGGTTTGGCCTTAATTAATCAGGACAGTGATGGATACACTTTGTGGATTGATGTGAGAACTGAAGTTGTAACAGTCATTAATAAAATGCCTGACTTAAATTTCCAAATAGATTAAAATCTGATTCTAATACTCTTATCTTTACTCAAAGTCTCTGGAAAATGCTAGAACAAATAGAGAGGTGTCTGGTAAAAAAAAAAAAAAAGCTACAGGTAGCTTTTTGCTCTTAGTGTTTTTTGGTGAAAATAATAACTTGGTCTTTAGTATCAGGGCTGCTAGTCTAGCACATTTGTACAGTACTACAAGACTCAACCCATGTTCTTCTGGCTTATTATACCCCTTTCTCCAACTGCAAAAATTGCGCGTCCTGTGCGGTTATGCTAAAATTTGCATATGGCATAAATCACTTTCACTTGTTATGATCAAAACAAAGCTGTGGATAGCCAGGCAGTGACAGAACATGAAGGAATGTGCTGGTCAAAGCTGGAAGCCATAAAATTTTTTCTGTAGAGAGGCCACCATATTCATCTACATTTCGTTGCATACTAAGCAGCCAGACTCTATGGATACTACTGCTTCTATAGGATAATTCAATTTTTTGTTTTGTCTAGATGCCAATTTATGCTTAAAACCTTGGTCATATCATAACCAAGAAGTAATTCCAGATATAGTGTGACCAGACCCCTTGACTAATAATACTGGAAAAGGTTTGAAAGGCAAACAATAAATTTACATTAATTGAAAAGGAAATATTGTGGTATCAAAAGTCTTAATATTGTCATATTTCTTTTTCTTCTCTCTTTCCTTTTATGGTTTTGTTTGTTTTTTTTACCATTAAAGAAGTAAACCAGTCCTGCATATTTTCCACTGCAGCAGCTTCCTTTCTGTGATTTGAATAAGCCATCTTCAGGTGCATGTCTCTGGTATCAAGACTGCAGTGCTGTTGAGATGCTGAGAAAGCTGCAATGCATTGATAGGATACCTGATATCCCTGTTCACTTCAGGGAGCCACCAAGCTGACTGCCACCAAGTACTCATGCCCCATCCTAAAAGTCGTTGTCTGTGCGTTGGAGCTTTACCTTCGCAGGAGATCCTCAAACACAGTTACCAAGCCACTTCACTGCACATGAGTCTCTGAGACTTCAGCTTCCTTTTCAGTTTCTTTCAACTTAAGCCAATCTGATTGCCTAAACCGAAAAGCTACTGATACAGAGGGCAGCCTAAAAATCCTACAAAATCAAAATATAGTTAAGGATTGTCAGGGAATGTATGGGAGAGGGTGCATGCCCACAATGACTAGATGGTATTTAACAGCCGCTGCTTGGAAAAACTGCCCCAAAAGCAGCCTCTAGGAAAAAACTAACACATGATCCCTGGTGACCACAAAATTACTCCCTGCCTGAATTTTCACTTGCCATCAGACTCCCCTCCCATTTCTGCTTGACATATTCATAGCCACTGGAAGGATGAAACAGCTGCTTGAGATACCCCTTCACCTATTAAAGGAGAGGATTCACTGTTACGGTGATTTGTTTTCTTTCTTTCTGTTTTTTTTTTTTGACAGTGAACAAAGATAGTCAGGATATGCTTTTCATGCAAAAGGTTATTTTCCCCAATCTATAAAACATTCTGGGGGTTTCTGCAATATTTTAATTTCCATAAACAAATAAGCCAACAAAATAAAGCAAAGGAAAAGAAGAGTGGGAGTGGATTTTTTATTTCTATTTTTTCTTTTTTTTTTGCATTCTCACCATATTATTTTTTGCAGAAATTTGGTAATGATCTTGTACCAGACTTACGTTTTTAAAATACTTGAACTAATTCAATGTATTTAACTAATGCTTTAAGTATTTTCTGTTAAAGAAATTGCTATTCTTACTAGGTAGTATGTTAGATCCTTGAACAAATATATAGATTGGTTTAAATATTTTTAGGACTTGTCATATGAGTGGAACTAGCAGGAGTAGGGGTAATGTTGTGTGCTGGACAATCAAATATACAGCTATTGCACAGTGAGTTTTGTCCTTAAGCCGTGTGGGTCAGTTTAGCCATTCAGATTTTGTCCAGTAGCACTGAAGTTACGCTAGCAGATGAAGAGTTGGAATCTTTTTTACTCTTGTAAGATCTGATTGATTATGTTCTTAAAAATCTAAAATGTTCTTAGTTGAACTTCACTAGAGGATATAATGGTAAAGAGTCCCCAGCATAACCTTATAAAAACTTCACCTTTTGAGAATGATGAACACGAAGGAAAATTCCATTATTCTAACTATAATTTTAGGACCTAATTTTTCAGACTAACAAGAAAATAGAGTTTGTTTCTACTTTTTCTCTGACTTTGTATTCCTCTGAAATTAGCACCAGATTACGGATCTCTGCCCCTTTCTATACTATTAAAGAAAAATGTTTTCAGGATTCCAGAAGTATCTGCTACCTAATAAAATGGGCAAACACCATCCAAAGTACAGACAGCTGTCTGAATCTGTAACAATTAGTTCATATTTACCCTTACTTATCCTCATCATTTAGACAATATAGCACAAAGAACTAATGAGAGCCAGACTTTGTAGATTAGCGGTGCTTCAGTCTAGCACTTTCCCTTATGTTGATAAAAACATCTGTACTTAAAAGTTTATGTTTTCCCAAATTTTCTTCAGACATTGTGGTTTGTTGGTTTGACTCTAAGTTTGGGTTTTGTTGCTTTAGTTCTTATCTAAATTTTAAAATTACTGTTATTTTCATATTAGCTTTCATAGTTCCCACATAAAATTAGATTATTAAGGCAAAATTGTCTCAAATCCTCTAAGACTTTTGGCTTCACTTGCCACTAATCACACAGAAAATTAATAGTGAAATGCATGCCCCAATGCCTTTTCAAAAAAGACTGGAAACTTGTTTTTTTTAGAAAAAGTCAGAGTAAAATAAGAAATCTGTGTGATTTTATTTTAAGTATGTCCAGAAAAAGACAAATTCTGTGAAGATTTATAAATACTGAAACTGGATTTCCAATCAGAGTAATTGCTGTTTGCTGTAAGAGTATGGAAACATGTAAGAATACTTGACAATACAGGCTGTTTTAGAAAATAATAGAGGGATTTTTTTTTTAAGCATTCTAACAGTCAGATATGTAAAAACATTTTTGTCTTTTTTTTTTTTTTTTCAGAATTGCCTCTTCTATTGATTCTGCACTGGGACAGTGCTGGTATTTTAATCAGTTGATGAAACTTAGTATTAAACATCGATATGCGCATGAGTACGGTGAACTAAACATTACTGACAGAGATGGACCAGAAGCACTTCAAAATCATTTAAAGCAAACATCCACTGGCTGCCTACAGGAAAATAACCTCTTTATCATGGGTGTGACAGAAAATAAACAGGTCTTGTTGGATCCTTCCAAAAGATGGATTACTACTGGTGATATTCAGGCCACATTCATTAACTCCTCCATACCTGTGCAGCAGAAGGAAAATAGAAGAGATCAGAGAGTGAAGCAGAAGAGCACTGAATCTTGTATTAATTACAGTGGGGAGAGCAAAGGCAACAATAACATGTCAGGCCAACTCACATTGCAACAGTCAGTGATAGTACCAAGTGATATGGGAAGAAATCTCCAGCACTTTGGGAGTGATACAGAAAGGTAAGACAGACGTCAGGTTGCTTTCAAACAGATTATACAGATATACAATAGGAGTGAGGACTTCTTGTTTAAAACAGGCACAGAACTTGTAAGATAAGATTTTTAAGATTAGACAATGAAGAGTTATATTAAGATGTTGCACACTAGGCTTCCATATTAACAATTAAGAATCCTTCATAGTATTCTCCCAGTTGGTATATTAGGATATAGATATTTATGTACTTCAAATATGGTTAAGACACCAATTCAATGACACATACAGAGTTAGTAATGCAAATGCTGAATGTTTTGCAGAAACTTTGGAGGAGATTAGCTAGAAACTGTAAGTGTAAGGCTTTTTTGCCACATTATTAATTCAACATTCAAGATTCATCTGTGTAGACTTTTACAGTCAGTACCGTTTAGCAGGCAAGAGGAAAAATTGCTTAAATCTACCATCCTATTCCCTTGATTTAGGCCAGTCTCCTGCTGTTGTGATGAAGAGCTAATGGCCTGCCCTGCTTTTGGTACTCCTCCAACATGCCTTAACCTGCTTATTGAAAGTAGAGGCAGGGGTGAAAGGCCAGTTCAACTTCTGTGCCCCAAATTTTCTCCTACGTGAAACAGACTGGTTTATTACGTCTTTGGAATGTGTTTGCTGCTGTTTGTATGGTTCTGGATGTATGGTCAGGGGAAACAGAAGCTGATTTTTTTGCACTTAATCATCAATAACTGAGTTAAAATTTCGTAAGAATTCAGTTTCAAAAATAGATGTCTTGAGAACACTATAAAAAGCAAGCAGGGTGGGTGTGCTTTTTTGAGCTGTTTAGAGTAAATAGGAAACAGGGCTTAGTAGGTACACAAGACGCTAATAATTTGTCATAAATTTTATGATTAAGGAAGACCATGCAATTCATGACCACTTCTCAGCAAGCTGAAAGCAAGAATACAGTAGTCTATTGCAGAAGATGAATACTTCAAAAAATTTTGAAATAGTTCATTTAGTTTTTAGTTAATCTTTTAAATGAATTCTGTAAGTGTGTTTTTGGAGAGTTCTCTTCAAAACAGAATGCAAACCATTTTTTCTGTTTGTATTGACCTCTGAAGTGTAGATAGTAAAGTCATAATGCGGAGCTGATGTTATACTTTTTCTCAATCAGTATAAATTAGTTGAACATATATTCAGAAATCTGAATCACCGAACAGATCTAAATAGTCTGTAGATAGTGCTTGTTAAAAAATGAGCAAGTTAGAAAATGTACACCTATAACCAGTGATCAGTACCTTAAATTACAAAGCAAGCAAAAGGTGAAATTGCACTTTCTGTGTTTTTCCTGACTGCTGCATTGGAAATATCGGTTTCATGCAGTTTTCAGTATTTCTACCTCTTTAGTGCTTGCTGTTTGTTTCTTTGGGGGATTTTTGTTGGGTTTTCTTTTAATTTTTTTTTAATATGATCTGTGGAAATAAGTAGATCCCTCCAATAGTTTATTCAGTCATTGTTATATGACTTCTGCTCCTAATCTTTCCTTTGAGGACTCTTCCTCTACAATGATTATATATGGAACAGCTTGGCAGAGATTAGTTCTTAGATAATGTGGTTTCAGAAGATATGTGATGTGAATATCCTCCAGTGTTTCTGAACATATATGTCCCATCTGGATTGTAATTCCTTGTTTAGTGGCAGAGCTTTTCATTTGTCTCAAAGCACAGTGCTATGTTTTATGGTTGAAGTTTGGCAGATATGATAATCCAGTTGTATTGGTGAGGCTCTGTGAGTCATAAAGGTGTTTATTTCTCCATGAGACTACACATGGCAGCATCCTTGATCCAGTCTTTTTGGCGACAGTACCATGCTCGGAGGAAAAATGACTGCAACAACAGAGAGACTCCTCACTTTATAGAACCTTTGAGACAGAAACATGAAGCTGCCACAGTAATCCAGGTTGGTTTATGGTGTTCTCTTTACTTATTTTGTAAGTCTAATAAGAAAAAAAATCATACTAATTTTGTGTACTTATCTTCTCTGTATTTTTGCTTATTATTTTATTAATAGTTACGTAATTAAACATTTTGTATTTAATCAGCATATGCTTGATGTTTCTAAAAGAGATACTTCTTTACAAAAAGTCATATAGAAACATAAAAGTATTTTTCCTTTTTTCACTAAGTATTTCCCTGAATTATTTTTACTTGATTTAATTCTAATATTATGCTTGAGAGATACTGTGCCTGTGTTATTACTGGGATATATGTCTATGCCATGAAACTGATAGATGCTGTGTAATTAATATGTCATGTCTGATATCTATGCGACTAACTAATCTTCCTGTCTCTTCTATCCTACCTATCCATTTCTTTCCTTCTCTTCCTTTCGCCAAAACCCAGGATTCCTTTATCTGTACTGTCCTTGGGAAGGGACCATGGCGTAGGCTGTCCTATGGCAGATACTGAGCTAATAACAGTTAAACAGAATGGATTACGACGTGCAAGAGTTGAAGTCCATACCTTGACTCTGTTTAGTTTGGTAACCAGATATAGTATTTGCCTGCCAAGTTGCCATGGTTCATGGGGATTTTTTCTACATTTTGAAGCAAATCAATGCTGTTGATTTCATATTTCAAGTTAGCTTGGAAACATTCCATAGTGTAAGTCTTATATAAAAATTTCAAAAGTGACAAAGTGATTTTGAGGCAAAAATTTGTTATTGGAGTATAATATGTAGCTAGCATATTAACAATTGATTTCCATAAACTTATTTAATCCATTTCTGAACTTGGTTATGTATCTGACCTCTACTATGTATTAAAGCAGTGAGTTTAACAAATTTATATAGTGATTAATATGTGCTTCCTTTTATTTGTTTCAAACATGGTAATTCCCAAAGTGAGTATGAAAATAAAAGTATTTTATTATTTATCTTCTGTGCTTATTACAGATTTTTAGATCTTTCATACATCCACCATTACATCCACTTTTGTAAATCAAATTTTAGTCTGTTTAGTCTCTTTTCTTATTACTCTGGAATTTTTTTTGTCCCTCTCTGAACCTTTGCCACAATCTGTTACAATCTTTTTTGGAGAAGCAACAAGAACTGAATTCCATGGGCAGATATAGAATGAGTTTGTACAGTAAGAAAATTTTTATCTTCTTTCTTAAAAACTACTAACATGTAATTTTTCTTTTTGATCATGGCTAAGCACTGACCTGGTGCTTCCATAGATCTGTGTTAGCAGCTGCCTTACATTTTAGCCTTCTGTGTATATCCAATTAGGGTTGCTTTTCTCCTTTGAATCTGTAAAAACTAATTATCTTTTTTGAATGAAATGTATTTTTCATTTGATCACTCAGTAATATCAGGATATTTTATCTGGATGCTTATGAAGGCCTGTAGGGAAGAAAAACAACAATGAAATTATAAGAAAGCAGTTCTAAAATATTTAATAATTTCATAATAATCAGCAATTATGTGTGTAAAATAGCAACATTTTCAATAATTTATGTGGTTAGCAAACTTTTTCTAAAAATTAATAATTTAAATGTTAAGCCAGAATATGAGATTTACCTTCCCTGTCTTAGTGCCTTCGTTGCAAAGGCATTAAAGGTGTACAAAACTGCTTCTTTCACAGCAGTGAGAGTTTTTTGCATGGTGTTTTAAACACTTGGGACATCTTGAATTCTGATGATGTCAAATACAGACTTGGAGGAAAATATCTGTCTTGAATATAGTTTTCTTAATTCCATCTATCTCATTTTGATCTCTGAAATGTTTTTGCTGGATATGATTCTACGCTTGGCATGTGTTCCTAACACCCTTCATCATTTTCTAGCACTTTAATTCCTAATGTGCTTCTTTTTCTTAGAGATGATTATGCTTGCTGGTAGTATTTTTTTAAAATAAAGATCTTAGACAGTTAAGAAAGAGTAACTGACCTAGGTCAATTACATGAGATGTCTCCAAGAATTGCTACTTGTAAACTATAAGACATTTAGTACAACTGTATTTTTATTCTCAGTAATTTGAAAGTTGACACTCAGGTTTTCCTTATGTAGCCTTTCCTTTCAGTTTATAATAGTCCCTGAAGGAATTGTCAAATAATTAATTAGTTGACCCAGGTTTGTAGTTGAGGGAGTTGCAGGATTCCTTTCTGCTTACTTGTGGAGAGCCTCTTGAGTACTCTAAGCTTTAGACATATGCTGGCATTTAATTTGTCTTGTAGTTTTAAATGTCACATAAAGTTCAAAAAACAGATCATTGAGCTATTAAACAAAGGCCCAAGATGTTTTATCTTCCTAATGGGATAACACAGAGAATCTGGATTTTGGTTTGATCTATGGCTATGTATAACATGCTTTAAATTTTTTGTTTAGGCATTTTGGAAGGGTTTTCTTTTGCGAAAGAAACTGGCCAGTGCTCTTGCAGATGTTAAAAGTGATGAAGTGGAGGATGAATATGAAGAAATAAATGTGGATGCTTTCACGTTTTCTGAAGTAAGCACAGTAATTAGCATAAAATCTTCACTATTTTTCCTAAGCAATCATGTAGGTGTTGGAAATAAAAGAAATTGAAAGTACTACCAGGGCTAGAATTGACATGTTGGATGTCCAGATATAAAGAAGCATTTCTTATATATAGCTGATTTAAATGTACTTGTCTTGGATTAATTGCTTCCTTCTCTTTGAGATGCTCTGGTAGTTACTGTGCTGTTAATGTCACACCTACTGTAGAACCCCACATATTTTTACAGCTAAAGGGCAATCAAATGAGAAGAAGGAAACAGTTCTTCTTGTTTCAAAATTTTTGTCTTTTTAGTATTTTAGCATCAAATTATAGTGTCAGTAATATTTTAATGTGTACTTTGTTCATTTTCATGATAGAGTGAGAACAATATAGAAAATACTGCCACACTGAATGTCAGCTATATTCCAGTAAAAAGAGCATATTCCCAAAGCAAGAGGTGAAGCAGGCTTATTATTTTATATGTAGTGTGCTAAAAAGATCACAAGTTTAAATACGGTAGTAAATTACAGAGAGAAGTACAGTTAAATCACAAAAAATCCCCAAACCCCACAACTAGCAGTTCTGTTATGCACAATAACCAGAAATTATTGCTAGTTTTTTTTACAGGTTATATAGAGTTAAAGATGCTCTTTCAGTTTCAAAAGAATTGAAATTGGATCAGAAGTTTCCATTCTAAGAAATAAAAGTAGGCTCCGGAGGAATTGGAGGAATAACATCACATTCAAAACTGAATGTAGCTACACTTAGGTAAAAAATAAAATTGTCTATGGGATCTATATTGCCATTCAGTAAACAAGAAAAAAATTCTTTAAAGAAATTTTATCTTTTTAGCCTCAAAAGACAGTCTACATGGGAAGTTCTAGACCCAGTATGCATAGTAAGTAGTAAGGCAGCTGTTGATGGCTCACCTATATATTTGTCTGGAGAACTGCTTTCTCTACTTGTTCACATTCATTGGCTGCCTTCTTTATTTTTTTTTAATGCTTTCAGGTAAAGCAGCAATGTGGCCATTTGAGACCTAAGAGGATATGACTAAGATTTTTTTCATGAACCCTTGTCTCTGAATGTGCTTATTCAGCTGCTGTGTCTTTGCAAGAGCCATTTATCAATATTCCACTGTAATTTTGCAAAAGAGATTGATGCAATAGCCCTGCTACTGGCAGGACTAGGTCCCATTTATAATCAGATGTTTGTACAGATCATAGAGAGTTACAAAATCAAGTATGTTGTTGGTTGGTGCAGTGCAGTTTACAGTTGATCAGTCTTTGGTCATCTGATATCAGGCTTCTTTTGGCAGCTCCTCCCCATAGAAAATAGCTGGGCTTTCTATTAAATTAATGCCAATGATTTGAGGACTTAGGGTAATTTTATTTTTTTCTTCTTTTCGGCAACTATTTTAAGGTACACTTTCAGAATTACTGCTTTTTTTAAGAGCATGCAAAAGGTTTGAGGTAGAAGTCAAGAATCATTTGATAGACGGGCAACGTGTGTGTGTAAACATAGAGATCTGGCTTAAATTTTAGGATTTTTTTCATTTTAATTTGAAATACATATACAAAACAGTTTCATTAGTTGATGTTCTCTGATCCCTGGCTTCTTTCTAAAATAATAAAAAGCAGAACATTGAAGGTTTTATTTCTTCACACAGGAAGGAAGTATCTGTTCATATATTAAAGAAGGAAAATATCCTGTTTTGAATTACTCAGCCAGTAGGCCAGAGTCTTACACACAGTAATTCAGTTGAGCAATTCTTGTTTCTTTCTGTCTGGCCCAAATAACCCTGTCATGTTTGGTTTTTGGGTTCTTTTAATTGCTTTACTGAAAACGACATAGACAATTTTGTTCCATCTGTCTGTCAACAAGACATTCACATTTGGGCAGGTGTTCCTGAGAAAAAGAAGGGGTGGAGAAGGCAGGAAAAAGAAGCCCCGCTCATTTCCCAGAGGGTATTGTACTGTATCACAATCTGGTTTAGCCACATTTTTTTTTTTTAACCCAAATTATTCTTGAGTTTATCAGGAATGAAATAAAATATGGGTTTAGGGAAAAATTCTCAGGAAGTGTTTAGGTTCAGATGATGACAGGTGAACCATGAGCTGGCATTTTAATTTGCACACCAAATTAAAACTCAAGGCTCAAAGGCTGAACTGGGAACTGATGTCAAATAAATTACTCAAGGCCTTAGCTTCTTGTGATGAAAAATATAACAACATCTCTTTTCTACAGAGGAGCGTATATGATAAATTTACAACACAGACATGTATATGTCTGTGAAGGATATTCTTTTTTCAGTGAATATTTCAATGTTTGACATTGATGTAACTAGGATTATACCCTGCAATATTTTTTCATATTTTTTCTTTCCTTTTTTTCCGAGTGTATATCTTGCCTGCGCTGAAGAGTTTGTGAGAAATGTGTGGTGTAACTATACCAGGCACGCACTCTGCTCTGTCTAGCGGACTTGCTACTCAGTACTAGGTTGCCTGTTTCCATGTGTCTGGAGCTGTTTCATACTCTGCAGTTGGGTAATACCAAATCAGGTGGGCTTCCTGCTTCTGGAGAAACAAGCAGCAGAAACTTGGAACAATCTATACTTCCTATTCCTTCCTTTCTGGTCTCAGTGTTTGTAGCAAAGTGCTGAAGCAGAGCCAAATAATGACACATGGTATCAGTGGCTATCTGTTGTGTCTCAAACAAGTGTGTAGGGAGGAGTACATATTGCTGGGCTAAGAGATCCCATATGCTAGGGTTTGAAAGAAGAGAAAAATATTTGGACACCATTTTGTACTGCAGATTTCACTGTTGTGTAGGGCGAGTGAAATGAGAGAGAAGGGCAGAAAAATCTTTCCTTATTGCAAACTGATACAAATGTATTATATCTCGTCTAAAAGCTTTTTTAATAGTTCCCTGTTTTGTGTTGTGGTCATTGTTTATGTTTTTCTGATACTGTTATGTAGATTTCAGTCACAATTATTTTATTCACTATTATCTAACATTCTACAAAATCGCTACTGTGCAAGCACCTATTTAAACCATTTGTAAGTATCGCAGTGCAATAAGTCACTAGGCGTCAGTCTTCATGATAAAAAATGTTTAATACCTTCATTATAAACTCAGTGTACCCAGTGTTCCATGGAAGGTGAGGCTGTGAAACAGCATGGGGGAAACCCTAGTCTCTGACAAAGATCTTCATTTATGCCCATTGAAAAATAGTGTATTTTTAGTACAAATTTAACACCATATCACATGAAAAATGGATTGCATGTGATTGCGGTAGGGGAATGGCCTTTATCTTTCTAACAATAGCATGAATATTAGTCATTTCACCTGAACCATTGCTGGTACCTTTTTGTATTCATATCAGCTCCCATACATTGCCAAAGACATTCAGGGGCAGTAGTGTTTTGTGTCTGTTTGATTGTGCAATGTCAAACAGGCTGTCTCAGATGACATGAAAGATCTGGCCAACAGATGTTTCAGAAAGTATGAGCCTGGCATTTAGTGATATCTTCACGTCTTTCATGTGGACTTTGGAAAATTCCAGCCTACATGCTCCAAAAGGCTGATCTTAAGGCAACCTTTCATCAGCAGTCCATCCATGTAGCAAATGATCTACAAGGCAGAGCTCGCTTTACCTCTGGTGGATGAAATCTGACAGCACATTTGCTTGACACAGCTCTTCCTTTCTGTACCATCTTCTAAATATCAGTATTGTTGTTTTCTTGATGTGAGCCAAATGCAAAATTGGCTTGCCAAGGTGTCAGAAAGCTGAATAAATGGAATATGATGAGTTTTTAGACAATTCTTTACCCTGAACAATGACCATTGAATAAATTACTGTTTTCCTATACTGAATAAACATATGGACACATGTTATTTTCATCAAGAGAAGAATCAATATTGATGATTACATGGCACACAAAGTAAGTACTCTATTTTAAAAACTTCATTTTTAGTTTAATTTAAATCACTCTAGTTGTACTTTTTAAAAAAAAAAGTCACTTTGTAAGTTGCAATCAAGTTAAAAAGAAATCTGTCACTGCTTTGTTCATCAAATGAGATAACACCGTTGCCCTAAGGCAGTGTTGTTCTTTTTCTGAGCTTGATTATGTAGATCTTTTAAATTCCAGTAATTTTGACAGCTTTTGAAATTATTGTCCGGGAGTTTCCTTTCTTTTTTTTTTTTGCATATCTACACTCAGACACATAGCCATTCCTAATTTTTTGCTTGCCTTCTACAGCAGGTAGGTATCCATTTTCTTTTTCTTTTTTTTTCATTTTTTCTTTTCTGAGGGGTGGGAAGAATAAGAACTAGCTCATGCATGCTAACTCTTAACAAGTAAACAGTTATTAGAACAACCATTTCTTCCTATCTCCCATCTTTACTACTCTTATCACATCTAAACTAGACCCATATGATGTGTTTTGTTTTCTTTTCTGGTAATCCTTCATAGCGTGGTTTGTCTTAGACTGGGAGCTTATGATTGTGAGCTTGTGACAGTGATGGCTGTTTTCTGGCTAGTGCCAGGAAATAAGTGTAGCCCATGGATTAGAAGGTCCCCATAACATTTCTTATATCTTGACACTCATGTATGTCTAGCTTCTGCAATTGCTTATAAATGTCCGGTCAGCATCCAGCTTTTCTGTATTGTATGCTGCAGAGAATAGGATCCTTTTTTCATCCAATTTCACAGAAGTTACGGTGTTGTAGAAAAGCAAAAAAGTGTCTGTTGAAAATTTTAGTAGGCCCATCCCCTTATTTTAAAAAGGGGGAAAGAAACCTCTTTCCTAAGTAAAGTATCAGAGGATCAGTCTTTTTTCCATGGGTGTTTATTAGTAGTCTCTTGATATGTTCCTGTTGCTTCAGCTGATGTGTTAATGAATTGCATACTATTCATCATCTGTGGCATCAGCAGATGCATAAAAACACCTCTTTCAGCACTGCTGCTTATCTTGTTTTCTAGTTGTTTCATGGATATTCTGGTCTTAGAAGTAGGTTGTTGCAGTCAGTACCTGAAAAAATAAATGCTACCATAGCTACTAAAGGCTGTTGCTAACACTCCAACTTCACAGCTCCTGAGAATGTGCTCTGGTTGCTTTCTGGCCTTCCACCATGAGATCTCAGTTCTTCCTGAAATGCTGATAATTTTTAAACAGATCCTATCTTCATGGCTTATTTCTATCCAGTTCTTGGTTAAATAGCCAGATTCAAATGAATACTTCCCAAAGGAAAGCCTACTAGTGATGCATGGCCCTACAGATATCATTTGGAACCTATACATAGCAAATGGTATAGTATTTTTCTAAACTACATTTAGCTTATATGACCAAAGTATAGTGATACCATTAATTATTCTTCCTAGTCTTATTCTCTAAAGGCAAAGTCAAGCATCAAAACTGAATAAGCAAGGCAAGCAATGGGAAAATGTATCAAAGTGAAAAAAAAAAATTAGTTCTTTGATGTTTCTACTCACTGCTGTAGCCTCAAATGAAAACTGTTCTAAGCGGAAAGCATCATTTTAAATGGAAGCAATAATACAATCATAAGTTCTTCTCAATCTGCATCTGGAGTCTCTTGAAAGCTGAGCTAAGTCACACTAATCATTGAATATATCTTCCCTAAGTTCTTTAATTTTTGTGTAGTCTTGAAATGGATGTTTTGGTATAGATATAGGTTTAAAATATCTAGTTAAATGTCTAATATTTAGTTTGTCCAGATACATTGACTTCCATTGAAAAAGATTTTTTAGTAATCCCTGTTTACAAATTCCAGGAGCTAACCTATTTGATTTGTCTGTACTCTGTGAAAGAAGCCATTGATGCAGTGAATATTGTTATTGAGTTAAATTGCAGTTCTTATGGAGCAACCAAAGAGGAACGTGAGATGTCAGCTTCTGTGATCCTTCAGACTTAAATCTCTACATGTCTCATTGCCTGGAGCCTGAAATCCTTTCGTTTTAGAATAAAGCAGATATTATCCAATTGCAGCACAGCTTAACTCCCCTGAACATAACGCAAGTCCAAGGGAACAGATAGGATGCTTCCAAGGGGGTTGAACAAGCTGCCTGATGTCATTTTGAGGTCACTCTCTATCATTGAAAGATCAGAGCAACTTGGGAGGTTACTGGTGACTCGAAAAGGGCAGACATCACACCCATCTTCAGAAAATTCAGGAAGAAGATGCAGGAAACTAGAATCTATCAACATTATCTCACTTTATGGGAATGCTTGGAGTAAATGCATTCAGAAGCCATTTCTACACTCATGAAAGAAGGTGATTGTGAGAATCCAGCGTGGGTCTACCAAGGATAGGTCACCGTCCTTGTTTTCTGTCATGAGGTGACAGAATATTGCTTGCCTTTATTTTAGCAAGGCTGCAGACTCTCTTCCAGTCTTATTTCCAAAATTTATTTAGGTATAGGCTGGAAAAGTAGACAGTAAGGTCACTGGCAAGTTGACTGCACTGCCAGGCTCACATAGTTGTGTTTTGTGTTGCAAAATCCAACCTATGGACAGTAATTAATGGCACCCATCATGCATGGTAGGGGGACGAAATTAGTAAAAGATGTAATTAGCAACCTGTATGATGGAACAGAGTGCAATCCCAGGTGTGCAGATGACACTGTATTGAGGGCAGTGGTTTTTGTGCTGGAGGATCAGGCTGTTCTTTAGAGCAGCCTGCACAGGCTAGATAAACAGGCTGACCAGAGGCTTATAGTGCTCAACAAGAGCAAGTGCAAAGTCCAGTAGATGGGCAATACTATTGGCTAGGGTCTGACTTTCTAGGAAGCAGTCCCACAGGAAAGGATCTGTGGTCATAATGGACTTCACATGCAATTCTTTAGTTTTTAACAGTGTAAACAAAGAGTGACAAAAATAACCCAAACACCTCATATGCTATAACACCATTTTAATTAGCTAAAAACTTTTAAACAATATGTCTAGTTTGTCCTTGAATAGAGTGGCCTAAGAAATCCTAAATTCTAAATACTGTCCGAGTACTTACTCTAGTATTTTTTTTTTGCATGAAAAATACTTAAAAACTTAATTTTGATATGGAAATAAGAGTAGCTATTGATCATTTAATAAACCAGGGAAACATCCCAAACAATCGGCTTCTGAACCTCTTGAACTTTCCGAAGAGTATCATTACATATCCCGAAAGATTTAAGATGTTGAGAATACAGGTATGAATGAACAAATTTCAACTTGCAGATTCATTTGTGGATAATTTATTTCAAATAGAAGAGACAGTGCTGGAGACATATAAGGAGGACGATATCAGTGAAGCTGAGAGATGATTTAGGCATACTTCTTTAGAATTAAGCATTTTGTGGTGTAATTAGAGGCTTGTTAACATAAATTTTTAAAAAATCTGCTTATAACTTAGCCCTTCTTTACTCTTGAGCTTCCAAATTCTTTTTTGTTTTTGTTTCTGAAATAGGGTCTTTTAAGCAAAAAGGAAAAGTTGTCTTGAAATTGAATCAAATCTCTCATGTGACTTTGAAACATCTTAAAGGTTAAATGACTATAAACTTGTGACTTGTCTATTTTTTATTACCCTGTGCTTCTGCATGGCATCCTTTCTTTAGACAAAATTGCAAGCTGAAGCACAGCTTTCTTATATATTGTGTTTTCGTATTCGTTACCTAAGCTTAATAGAACATTTTGGGTTATGATCCTTCAAAATTGTGTATTCTTTGAATGCACAGTATTTAAGGGGTAGAGTTGAGGGGTTGCGTGGCTGTTTTGGTTTTTTAAGTTTTTAATTCACTGCCCCTTGAAAGTTTTGTTTCTTTATTTTCACGGAAGTAGAAAAATTTGGGAAAATGTTTATAGACACATAGGAGCAAAAATTTGTGTCATGTTCCAGAGTCAGAGTGAGGAAGTTCTGAAGGTTCTTGTCATTTTAATGGGGAAAGACTCTATCTGGGGTCTTAGACCCATTTTGAGGGGTGGCCTGAAGGTTCCATGAGCTTGATGTTTATTGAGATGGGTGGGGGTTCACATCTCAAAGGATTTTTGAAGCCTATTTCTGATGCTCACTTGTACCATGTCTAACCTCTGAAGTTGAGGTTACCATTTACCTATCTGTATTTTTTATTCCTATATTCAAAGAAAGGACACAGAGCTTCCTTTGAACACTGTCAGGCTTAAGACCAAAATGCATTTTTAGAAAAGTTTAGGTCTCATAGGTCATGAATGACTGACATGAAGTACAATAAGATTCAGACTTTTGGATAATTAATTATGTATGTAGACATTCAACTTTTTATTTGAACGAAAACTTTTGTGGTCCTTGAAATTTTCATTGTTCATTTACTTTTCCACAATAAATTATTTTCATAATTTTAATCACATTTGTGTATAGCAAACACATAGGTACATGTATTAAGTATAAATATATGTATATGCATTAGAATTTTAGAGAATATCTAGTTTTCTAAGCTTATTACACAGTCAGGAAAAATTACATTTGCAGGACACATTCCACAATAAAATTTTCTTAAATGTTTTTATTAACAGGATGTGATTTTTCCAGTAAGCATCAATATATCCTCAGAAATGGACAACTATCCTTGTCTTCTGATTTTCCTACAAGAATGTACTCTAATAATTAACCCGTTTTTTAAGTCTATAAAATCTCTTGGGATCAATTAATCATTGCAATGTTTCTCTGGAATTCGTGTGATACTCACTACTTTTTTTTGGCTTGAAACTTTGTTTGGTTTTAGCAGTCATAAGAATGCAGCTGTACCCAGATTTCTTTTCTAATGTATATATATATTGTCTTATATAAAAACAGGGTTGAAAAAGAAGCATTGCCAAAGGTTAAAATAACCTTTATTAGGGTGCTAACCTATTTATCTTCAGTGGATAAAATACTGGAAGACAACCTCAGAGAAAAGGACTATTTCTCCTACTGCTTGCTGTTCAGAGATTTATTTTCTGTAAAATGTATATCCACTAAACTATCTAATAAAAAAGATTTCATCTTTTTTTTTATAATATTGTTCAATGCATTTACATATAAATTTAAAATGGAAGAGTTTAGACTAAATTTTTGTAGTACTGGAAGTGGAATAATAATACAGCTAATAGAAGATTCAGTTAGGGATGTTCGTATCTGAAACTTTCGTAGCTTTGGAAGTTATTTATAAAGTCTGGGTCTGAACTGATGTTCAACTTCCTAACATTGAACTAAGCTTTACACATGAACTTGAGTTTCGCAGAAAAGCTAGTCCAGAGAGTAATCTGATTCCTCAAAGGACTGGATGAAAGAAAAGGCTAAATACACAAATATATTCAGATCTTTAATTTCAAAGGAAGTTTTCCATCACAGTCTATCAACAATATACAAAGGAGCATAGAAAAGTGATCTGGTTCTTCTATAGGTTTCAGCTATAAGAGCTAAAAATTTGTGAGTTCTTAAGATGTTTGTTAAAATTTATTTAGGATTTTAGAGAACAAATTCACAGTAAATTCTCAGGCCTTGACAGACATGAAGTTTAGTTTAAAAAGAAATGAAATGTGTTATCCTGGACTAGCATGATACTTAAATGAAATATCCTACAGAGTGAAATATGTTTGCCAGGAACCAAGAGAGAAAGTTACAGCTTTCTGCCAGATGAAAGACAGTTCAGTGGGATGGCTGTGAGTATCCAGAGGGTTAACCTTCAGCGTATGATCCTTCTGCCTCACCATGCCCCCTCCCAGTCCAAGCAGGTATTTAACCTACAGTATGTTTAACACCAGGAAAAGTAGTTCTTTGTGTGGAATGTATTGCCCAAAAAGAATTTTTATCAGCTTATTTGAAATAGTCATAGAATGATGTTGAAGATTCTGCCTTTCATTTGTCTTTGTTTTTAACTTTTTTATTGTCCTTCAGTGAACAAGACTTTAACTGCACTATTCAAATGTACTCACTAAAAACTAGAAATCAAGGATATCAATAAGCTGAAGAACTTTATTCAAATTTGTATTCAGTGGAGAAGACTAATGGAAAGATTCATTCTGATTTGTTTATTTACTCTAATTACATCATATTCTTATTGAAAACAAATTTGAATGTGGAGAGGGAAGATACTTTGTAAAATGTGGTTGAAATAGAATCAGTCCTCCTAAGAATGACACTAATGGCCTACCTCACAGAGGGGAGCAGAAGTACAGAAAAACATGCTGGATAAAACCAGGCAGGTGAACTGGATGAAGGGTGAATCTTTTTTTAAAAGCAGAGAATTCCACACACTGTTTCTATGAAATTGTAATGTGGAAATACTGTTTCTAACAGAAGATCCTTTTTCTTATTCCCCTGCCATTCTTCCTGTTATGTTGCAATGATCAGGAGCTAGTCATTACTCTGAGTTCACAGTGTTTTGGATGTTAGTTTTCTTCTGCTTGTCTATATTCTCTTGGGTAATTTACTTGTTTTTATCTTAAAATATCATATAAATAAGTGCACTACATAAATATAAATAGAAAGTTTTTTCTGACTAAACTGTTGCTGTCCTGAAAACAATATGAATGAGTCAATGAGGAAATGAGAGAAGTAATGAAAGAAGTATAAAGAGTTCACTTTCCCTAATTGTCAAAGATAGTTTCACAGTTTCCTTAGGCGATTCTGAGGTCTATCATGTTTGGAAACCTGGGGTAGCTTCAGCTCCCATGATGCCCTTTTGAAGTTAGTCTACACTGCTTCAGCAGTTATATCCTATGAGTGGTGTACATGATTTGAATTCTTTCTGATTTGACATAGAGATAACGTGGCAAATGCACTGACTAGATAGTTATGTTTGTCATTTGAAATTAGATTACTGTTTTAAGGTGAGCAATATTTCCCTAGATTTTAGCAGAAAGTCCTTAAACCACCAGCTTCCAAGGTCTGAAAGAATATACTAAAGAAAGGATTGTCCTTGGCATGTCTGGTGTTTCTCATCCTTTCCATAAGCAACTGCTGCTGAGCTCTTCTGGAAGCAGAGTATTGATGTGGATGGGTGTTCGGTCTGACCAGAACAGGGCTGCTGGATGTCAAATGCTGGCCTTTCTTTTCAGTCTGTATTGTTAATGCCTTTTTGCATCCTCTGCTTCAAACCATAGTACAGTTTCAGGAATTGGTTTGGTTTCTATTATACTCTTGTGATCTTCCTTGATCTCAGAGAGATGAAAGGCAATATGTGATGGTGTTATTCACGGTTTGGACAGTTACTTGTAGAAGTGCTTCAAAGCTGAGTATAGGTTTGACACTGTCCTGAGAACTACATTTTGCTCATGGTAAAAATATGACTCAGAACAGCCTTAATTACATGTATAGTCATGATATTTTATAAACGATTATTTAGCTCCAGAATGTAATCCAGAGCATATAAAAGATACCTAGGATTAGATTGTTTAAATAATGTTTACACTAAAACTTGACTTTTCAGCAGTGTATTCAGACCCAATTAAAGTTAGCAGAACCATTCTCACTCACTTTGCTGCTTGTAGGATTGAATTCTGTTTCTGAGACTACAGAAGTTTTATGTTTGACGTAAATAATCATTAAATTTTGCAAAGGAAGCAATAGAGTAAATACTTGAAAATGGAAGCAATAACAAAATGAATAAGACTATATATAACATGCCATGAAAAAAAATCTGCAAGACTCCAGAATTTATTAATGAGCTGAAAAATCAAAGGAGGTACCCTGTAGGTGTAGTCTCTCAAAGGATAAAAAATGCATTGTGAATCAGTATAAAAAGTTCTTGATCCTAATGGATAAATGGAAACAGCTAATAATATGAAAGCTTTATTAATAAAATTCAGAAAGAAAACCCCAGCCCCAAACAGATTCACACCTCCTTCTTCTTGAAGAGTGATATCATGGATAATTGTATTGAGTTTAAAAATTTCAAAATTTGTTTCCAACAGGTTAGCAAAAAATAGGTGTAACAAAAAATAAAAAGGTCTATGTATGTTTTGTGTGTGTGTGAAACTTGAAAATTAAAGTAGTTAATACAATATTTTTGAAACAAACACTCGAAATAAAGTATGGAGAATAAAAATGCATAAAAGATATCTTCAGATGAGCTAATATGTGTTAAATCAACTGTATGTGATTTACACATCTGTGTAAAGCCACACTGTATACCCCAGTATTTAGGAAATTCCTTTATTTGGCTTTAGAAATAAATATAAGTATAGTATGCATGTAGCTGTTTATGTAGGCCATACAATCAAAAACTGTCATTTTATTTGCTTTGTAATTCATCTCAGATTGTTGGTTTTTTCTCTTAGTGAACAGTATCAGTACAAACAGATCTAGTTTTTAGCCTTAGGTGTTGGTAAATCTGTCATAAACTTTTCATTAGGACAGTTTATAGGGGAGCACTAAGCTGTGGAAATGTCCAGGGAAAACATAGTGGAGGGGCATATTTGAAAATCAGTTATGTGTTTATTTTTGTGGACAAAACAAATATAATGGTGGTATATTTTTATAATGTGCTGTACATTCAGAGGAGTACCAGATGTGCTTAATGATAAATCAGTCATCTTTTTTTTTTTTGTCTTCCATATTTATACCTTTGATTCACACTTTCATATTTTTACTGATGTTTCTTTTCAACACTTAGGACACTGAAATACATCTTATAGGCTACAAAAGAAATAAAAACACTAGTAATATTAAGTTAATTAAGGGCAAATACAGGGCTAAGAAATATTAGTGAGAAAAGTTTCAACATAGATATTAAGAGTAAAGAACTTTAATTGGGTTACGGTACAACTATAGAGCAAAAGGATTCAATCAGTGTACTGTTAAGTGATTCTTGTTCCAAAAAATTGTCTACACCTTTGGAGTGTTATTTTTCATGGGGATTTTTGTTTCGGTTTGGCTCTTTGTTTGTTTGTTTGTTTGTTGAGTGGGGAGGATTTTTTGGGTTTTTTTGTTTGTTTTTTTGTTTGTTTGTTTGGGTTTTTTTTAAATGTTACATACTATTTCATCAGAGAGGTGGAAATTCAAATAGCCAGCAGGCAGGCTTGGCCTGAAATCTGACATTAGACCTTGGATAATATTCACTGCTACTGTTAGACATTTAAGTGCTCAGGTAAATAATGGACACATCATTGTACAAACCAATTAAGTTGATTGACATTTAAATTTTACAAGAAGTGAAAATCTACCTCTCTCCCACCTGTACTGATTCTTTTGCAAATAGAGGAGGAAAAAAGTATTTCCAAAATTTTCTATTTTCATATACCTGTATATACCAGCACTGTTGACTGGATTGTATGCCAGACTTGGAAAATAAGTGAAAAATTCTCATCTGAAAAGCTAAAAATATGATTTGCATAGTGCAATTGAGAAGTAAATTTAAAGAGCAGAAGGAGGAATAATATCTATTTTCATTGAAAGTTTTCAGTCAAATTTTGTACCTTTTTCATAGCTTTTTTTTTGACCATTCTGCCCATAGCCCCCAGGCAATTGTAAAATTTGGAGTGGTGTGGCTTTGTCTCTGCTGAAATACTCACTTGTCAGTCTTCTGTGTTCAAATTGTACCAATTTCACATATTTAATTGATCACCTTAGGGATTTGATTTACTGCAGTCTGCTTTCTGGAACAGATTTTTTTAAATGAAAATTGTGTGAATCAACCCCTCAGTGGTTATCAGCGTAAGAGTAATAACATCACTGGGGAGAGATAAATTAGTGGGTTGTAGATAACTGTGAAAGTTAAAGAATGTGATACATTTTATTTGTTGCATGCCTCTGCAGTTTATTTACATAGTTTTCTTAACATATACAACTACCTGAGAGAGGAGGTATAATAAAATGCATAATGTTATTTATTTATCATTAAATGATATGTTGAGAAGAGGAAGAGTGGTAAAGAGACATTATCTGTTAATAAGGAAGGCACAGAATTTTTCCAGATTTATTAAATAAAAGAATGAAACCCAAAATGTACTGTAATCAAGTAACAGGGAATTCCAGAAGCAGGGAATCAATCAGATGTAGGAATTCATTCCTTTTAAGACATGAAAATAAAATAAAAAATTATTATTTTTCAAAGCTTAATCAGAATGGAAGCAGAAAGAGTGATCTAAGAGCCACCAAATTGTGTGACCAGTACCTGAAATAACCGGAAGTTACAGAAGTAACCTTTCAAAATACCTGGAATATGATTTTTTTATCTCTCGGAATTTCAAAGGATTTGGAAGATCTTCCTGTTCACCAATCTAAAGCCATACAAAGTCCTGTTTACAAAAAGTATACAGTAAGGGATCCAAACTTGGGATAATTTCTCAGGGCCAGAAATCAGAACAAACTGAAATATTTTATGAATGGGAGAAAGGTAGTCCAGTTTTATAAATCAGACATTTTTGAAAGAATGAACCCCAGGCTCTTTGCCGTTGATATAAGAAGAACCTGAATGATTGAGCCCTGTAAGTCAAGCCAAATTCTTCAGTGATATTTACTTACTGTGTGGGAGTGATTTGCTTCTCTCACTTATCAGGGTATATTGAAAGAACATGTGGTAAAAAACCTCAAGGACCTATAAGAAAAACAAGTCATATACAGGTTGGGTTTGAAACAATGTCTAGATTTTGTTTTTATGAAAGAAAAGTGAATTCTGCCTTAAAGTGCTAGAGACACCAGTTACCAACTAATTCTCTCACGCTTCTTCATTCCAACAATTATTTTAGTTTCCCATTTATTCTGGTACATCAAAAATAAAAATGCTTAATTGAAGCAAAAAGAACATACAATATTTACTTTTTAAAAACCAAATTTCGATGAGAGTTAGTCACCAATTCAGTTCAACAAAAGCAAGTTTGACAGAGTTAGGCACCTACATCTGGACATAAAATACTCAATTAGTCAAAAATAGTGCAGAAAGCTCTTCATGTTCCTTATGCTTTTAAATATTGTAGGTCTGTATTTTTTCAAAGCTTGGCGGTCTTTTATAAAACTTAGGTTTACTAACAATGTTGGAATAAAATTACAGGAATTTGAGAAGGAGGCGATGCATCTTATTTACAAAACAAAACCAAAACCCAAAAAGGGCCCCCACAACCCACAAATACTGTTGGTCTGATTTGTTTAAAATAAAACAGTACAGCACAGCATCTCCAAAGGTGCTTTGAGTGTGATTGATCTGCAGGTGGCAGTTCTGATATACAACTCGAAAACATGTACAAACTATGTAAGACAATTTAAAAGAGACTTCACGAAAATTATCAAAACTAAACTGATTTTATCAGTGCACTATTTGACTTTGCTCATTCATGCAGGCTTCATTAGAGGAGGAATGGCTAACTCTAGATTCCACCCGTTTCCCTTCAAAAACACTCCTGCTCTCAAACCAGCTGCACTGGCCAAAGGTAACATGTCACAGAAACAACTTAGTCTTCAGTCTTTATTCATTCCTTAAGGATATGCTATTCTGGGATGATTAATATGACAATTTAGTGACTTAAAAACACAATTACTTTTAGAAGTCTCAGACTTCCTCCTCATCTCCAGATGCAATTTTTCTTTTAGATTTTCTTTCATTCGCTTAATTTTTTCTTTATTTTGGATTTATTTCAACACTTTACTTCACAGTAGCAGAAAAAAAGATGATGTGCTTCATCTGCACATTTGGCAATGGATTAAAAATTGCTAGTTGACAAACTACTTAAAAATACTAAGATCTGCATTATATGACAACAGCTGAATGTTTTCAGAACAGCTAAAGGTCATCGAACTGTAATGTCTGCTAGATATTTGATGAACTTTGAAGTTTTGGCTTTTTGTTTTTGTAGGGTTTTCTATTCTTATTACAAGCATAATATTACTAATGTTTTGTTTCCTACAATTAAGAGAAAGGAGTCTTATAATTGTATAATTTATTATCTTTGGGGACGTTAAATGTAACTAAAGTCACCTTTTTGTCCTGTTTAAAAATAAGGTCTGTAATGGGCATATCACCATTAAGAATCCTTTTAGTTATAGTTATAAAGTCTGCAAACCCTGGTGCAGGTTTTCCTGCATATTTAAACTCAGACTTAGAGGGACCATCAGCTGCATTCCTTTTCTTTCTCTTAGGAGTTTTCTAGGCCTTCAGATTCCAGTGAACATTCAAATAGTTTGCCATTGTCACCACAAGAAGTTTGGCAATGTGCTACCAGACCACATTCATACTCAGCAGAAAATATCGATTTTCATAGCAGGTAAGTTAAATTATGTTTTTTAAAATTATGTTTAGTTCATTTGAATTTGACAAAAATTACAAACAGAAGAGGCTATTTTCTGATGCTTTTGTTACTTTTGGTTTATGTGGTATTACTGGAGTTAAAATGTATTTACTTGCTAAAACCAAATATATTAAATTCAATTGTTATTTTTCACTGACTACCACAATTAAGAATATAAGACTATATATGTGTAGTTTTATTTGTTTAGGTTTGACTATAAATCATAAAACTTCAATTTTTTCACATATGTTATGAAATAAATGTTGAAATAGAGATTTTTGAGACTAGATAAAGATTAAAAGGGATTTCTTACACAGCTGCATTCTGTGAAAGGACTGAAATATGCTTCAAGTAATTGAAATGTAAACATTTCAAATTGATGGCAGACTTTTATTACTCTCCAAGATAAAACCTTCTTGGAGTATTAAAACAGACTTTTTTTGTACCATTTCCAAGCTTCAAAAGTGCCTTTAAAAGGCACAAACAAGTTGCAGAATAACAAAGGCTGCAAAATAGTCACCCCAGACCCTTTCTTATTTACTTACCTTTCAATACTGCTCTTATACTTTGTTTCCAGGTCTCGGAAGGAAACAATGTCACGGCTTTCTAACAGGAAGGAAAAAAAGAAATTTTTATCTATGTCTGAAAAAGAAGAGAAAATTTCAGAAGAATGGTATGTTAAGGTCTTTTGCTTGCACAGTGACTTCCAGGAATAGGTAGAGTATAGTTGGCTGTTGCTGCTTGCTTTTTTTAAGTTCCACCTTTGAAGAATGTCTGTTTTCTACCAAAGTAAAAATTACTGTAATTACTTTTATGTCTGGGAAACTATCTTAAAAGTTGCAATAATGTAATGTTAAGATAAGAATTGTAGCTATCTCTGTAATTTGGAAAGTTTCATACCATGGATCAGTACTACACGCCAGTATTCTTTTTGAAAAGTGTATTATACAATAATATGCAGCTGGTGTAACATAATATATGTGAAATATTTAGTAAGTTATTTTCTTCCCTTAGGGGCTTTAAGGATATTTCTACTGCACAGCTAATGCTGAAGAGGGCCCATAAAATGAAACCTAAAAAACACAGTAATGCAGGTTTAGGTAAGTCATCAGTTAAAATAAAGGTTACATTGATGTAATTTTTCCATTTTTAAAATAGTGTCTCCCTGTTAAAAACTTTGCTTGTATATCATTAAACATTAATTTGAATAAACGTAGAGTGTGATTCAGTAAAAATATCTCAGTTTAAATCAATATATTTAGATTTTTAAAACCATTCTACTGGTTTTGAAGTTGAATATTTGACTGCTATGGTAAACAGAAATTTTATTTCTTCCTGTTCATGTATCTCTTTTTCTAGATGTGGAATTTATATTTCTGCATTTTGTGCTTCCTGTATTTTCTTCTTAGGAAAATCTTAGGTTAAAATTATTGACATTTTCAAGAACTGATATGAAAAAACCAGTTTGATATATATGAAATTAAATCATTAATTTTTTAAAATTATATATTTACTGTGGAAATAAATAAAGCTTATCCAGCTTCTCATCCAATTGTCCTCTGATTCTTCTCAGGTACTTCTAATGTCAGTGAACATTTCTTAGAATCATTAATTGTTATTTCGATATGCTAATAGAAATGTTGCTGGAATATATTAATAAACATATTAGTCATATTCTGATAGTATAAGAAACATTTAAACATTTAAGAGCCTAGTTGACAACAGGACATTAAGTGGTCTTCAGAAAATGCACCCTTATTTACATATATTTTGTATCACAAGTGACACTCTTCTGCATAACTGCAAAACTCTTTGGCATTAAGTGTTGAAAATATTGAAAGATGTTTTGATTTCTGAAGAGAAAAAAATTAGCCTACAGATGTATTTAAGTGAAATGTTTCTCTGTATAATTTTTTCTGCTTTAAATACCATGCCTATGACTAAGACTAAAGATGACAAAAATTATTTGTAGTTTAAAAAAATAGTGAAAGAGGAAGTAGACAAAAAGACTTGTAATCAGCAAATCATACTTTGTGGAAAAGAGAGTGTATGGATAAGAGTTTGAAGTTATTATATTGAAGTCATAGCTTTCCATGGTGCCCTACCATGTTACCTTAATTTAAAAAAACAGTAATAAGTATCTGTTGTGCAGCTGAGTTTTTTTATATATATTTCAGTTTGTGGCCTCTGTATAATTTTTCAATGAATAAAACTTAATGGGTTATATCTTCTTTTCTCCATATGCTGTCTGTCTTACATTAGTAATTAATCCAGTCATAAATGTCTGATTGAGCATATCAAATTTGCTATCCTATTTTTGTTGTAGTTCTAATGGATTTCTCGGATATGTTTATGTTCTCTTTGTTCAGATCATTCAATATGATGTATGGGTGTTGAGCTTTTTAATGTAACACTTGGAATATTCTCAAAGTATATTGCTAGTTCTAAAAAATTGAAAAAACTTTTGCCCAATGTTTTTATAGTTTCAAATTTTCTCCTCTTGACACTACCTCATATAGAATTTTTTTGTCTTTCTGACTATTGCATCAAGCACAAAAATAACCTGTGTCTATAATTGGCCTGTATGGAGTTCTCTGTCAGTCATTAAAATCACATAATTTTTTTCATATGAACAGAAAGCATAGTTTCCAAAACCAAAAAATGTGACTGAAAATATTTCACTCCATCCCTTTTCAGTAAAACCATTATCAAACTGACTATTCTTTCTCATGCAGCATACTGACAGTCAGTCCTTCCTTGGTCAGCAAGGACAAAATGGATATTATAAATCAAAACAAGTATTTTTATATTAGACTGATCATAGAGCTCAGATCTTTTACTAAAAAAAAATGTCCTGATCAAATATTCTCCATGTGAGAAGAATCCCCACATATATAATTATGTTTTCTGTCAGCTATGTCCTCTGAAATTGGTGAGAGTAAATGAGGGTCTTTTTGAGAGTCTGGTAGAACAGAGGGACTTTTCAGCATTTAAATTAGAGTAGATACACCTTATCCTGGGGCTAGTCAGCTCCAGATCAGGAAACTGTAACCAGAGCCATTAGGCTGCCAGTATCTTTCTTGGATCTCTGTGTGGTACAGCTCATGCTAGGTTACTTTTAGCAATTTCAGTGTAACTAGGGAGAGAGAGTTCACAGTCTTAGGCAATTGCTTTGAATTTAACCCTACTGAAGCAGGAATTCCAAAAGAGACTTTATTCCTTCTAATATTTAAAAGCAGATTTAAATTAATCTGAAAAAGTAGACGTCAATATTATCTTTTAATGTTTCTATAGAAGTTACCATCCTATTGCCTTCATCTCCAGTGAAACGAGGTTCATTTATCTTGTACTTACTGATGCTGCATATGGAAGGTTGTAGGATTTAGTTTTAGCAATACTATTTCTGTTCTTTCTTTTGAATTTCCAGGTCTTCAGTGTTATAATTACAACTGTTTCCTTTTTAGCTTTCTAATTCAAAGTAGTTGAATGTATGTGAACTACAAGAAAATAATTTTGTTTCTGACAAATATCCATACTCACTAGAAAGTAAGTAATGAGCATCCATTTAGAGGTGGGTATTGTAAGGTATAAAGAAGCAATTTTTTATGTTCTATCTACTTACACATCTGACTTCTAAGCAAAACTTTAAGTTTTGAGAAAATGCAAAGCAACAACAACTGTAAATGTTCTAGATAAATTATTAGCTAATCACATTAACTGACAGTTTTTATGGTGATATTTCAGTATAATCCCAAATGTCTTGTATATGCTATTGATCATTCCATGTAAGGATCTCATTACTTTCAGGTAATGATAAGGTACTAATGGATCTTCTAGGAACAAATTAGCTCTCTTTCTGCTTCCATATGCTATCAAACTCCTTTGCCTTAGACCTGAGATTCAAAAATGCAAAATGTTAACTCAGCTTGCATTCAGAGAGTTTTACAGTTGCTCTTTAATATTGTCAGTCTGCTGGATTGGAACCTGGACTGGACAGCCCTGAACAGCTTTGATTCTTAACATACTCAGGTGTGGAAATTTATTCCTTTTTCTTTTCCGTCCAAAACACGTCTTCTACTAGTGCAACAGTGATGGTATCCATTTGATAATTATAGAAGTCCACATCTGAGTTAGTCATCTGCATTGTTTTATGGAAAGAAATTTTCTCTTAAAACATAATTCAAAAACAGGCTACTTGAGTCTCACTGTAAAAGCATTTGTAGTTCTCCATTGCCTAGACACAAAACCTAGAGTGACTTGCTGAAGTACAGAGTTAAACCTTAGATCTATAGAAGTAACTGAGAAGTATCTTACCTCATATGTCTGGCCACAAACCTTCTCAGTAAAGATAAAACTATGGAAAATGCTAGCAAGTGCACTGAGTCTAGTGGTTTGTATTACAAGGGAGAGCTTAAAGTAGCATAGCCTTAGACAGTGATTCAGACAAGGTTTATATTGCAGCAGACCAGTCCCACCATCTAATGGCCTTAAGGCTTGTGTGTCCTAATCCACTACTGTTACGTGTGCTTGTTTATGTAGTTGAAGAAAGCTGTGGCCTGTATTTTAACGATGCCAAATGTATGCTGTGTCTACTTCAACCATTTTTACTATGCAGTAAGATAATACAAAAAGCATGGGCAAGAAACCAGAAAATTTGCAGCCAAGTAAAACTGGCATAATGTCAGAAATATTCCTGTTTACCTGGGTGCATAACATTCTATAGAAATTCTAGTTCAAAATCTAAATACAGCAGACATTATTGTGCCTCACTGTGCTTAAATATTAAGTGACTGTGACTCATAACAATCCTAGCTTCCTAAAGATGTCTTGGCACAATAGTACCAAATTTCTTTCTTAATTTGGAATTTCCTTGGTTCTGTGGATTTTATATTAGCCTCTCATAGTAACTTCTTTTAAGATGGCTGAAAGCTTGTCTCTCCTACACTGGTGTATTACTTCTTGTTTAACCTTTTCCTCTACAAAAGAAGTTCTCCTGTCAATGGATCAGGCCCAGCCAGCATGGGTTTGGAAAAAGCGGGTCCTGCTTTGACCAACCTGATCTCATTTTATGACCAGGGGACTTACCTGTTGGATGAGGGAAAGGCCATGGATATTGTCTGCCTGGAGTTCAGTAAAGCCTTTAATACTTCCTCCCACAACATTCTCCTGGAGAAGCTGGCTTGGACAGGTGCACTCTTTGCTGGATTAAAAACTGGCTGGATGGCCATGCCCGCAGAGTGGTAGTGAATGATACTCCATCCAGGTGGCAGCTGGTCACTAGTGGGGTTCCCCAGAGCTCTGTATTAGGGCTGGGCTGTTCAGTATCTTAATCTATGATCTGAAGGAGGGGACTGAAGTAAACTTGCAGATGACATTAAATTTATCTGCAGGAGGGCAGGAGCTCTTTGCAGAGGGTTATGGGCAGGCTGGATTGATGCGCCAAGGCTAATTACGTGAGGTTCAACGAGGTGAAGTGCCAGTGCCCTTGGATCACAACACCGCCGGGCAGTGCTGCAGGTTTAGGAAACAGTGTCTGGAGAGTAGCCCAAAGGAAAAAGATTTTTGATGTTGGTTGACAGCCAGCTGAACATGATCCAGCAGTGCCCAGGTGGCCAAGAAGGGCAATGGCATCCTGGCTTGTATCAGCAATAGTGTGGCCAGCAGGAACAGGGAAGGGATTGGCCCCCTATACTCGGCAGTGGGGAGGCCACACTTCAAATCCTGTGTCCAATTGTGGGCCAAACACTACAAAAAAGACGTGGAGTTCTGGAGAGTGTCCAGAGAAGGGCAACAAGGCTGGTGATGGGTCTGGAGCACAAGTCCTATGAGGAGCGGCTGAGGGAGCTGGGGTCGTTTAACCTGGAGGAGGGGAGCCTTAGGAGTGACCTTATCTTCTCTACAACTCCCTATAAGGAGGTTGTCGCCAGGTGGGGGTCAGTCTCTTCTCCCAAGCAACCAGCAATAGGACAGGAGGAAATGGCCTCAAGCAGTGCCAGGGGAGGTTCAGGCTGAATTTTTTCACTGAAAGTGTAGTTAAGCATTGGAACAGGCTGCCCAGGGAGATGATGGAGTCACCATCCCTGGAAACATTCAAGAAATGACTGGATGTGGCACTTAGTGCTGTGCTTTAGTTGTCATGATGTTTGGTCAAAGGTTGGACTTGATGATCTTGGAGGTCTTTTCCAACCTTAATGATTCTATGATTCTATGGTAATACTTGATACCACATAGGTAGGGAAAAAAAGAAGGTGAAAAGCAGCTGAAGTGGACCTTGATCACTAGAACCAGAACAGAGCGATAAAGACATTTCATAGAGGTCAGCAAATATTTTTTAGTTCAAATTTAGAATTTTAGATGGCAGTGAAATACTAATTAAAAAATGAAATAAAAACCAATAAAAAACTCAACCTACCTTCCTCAAACCCACAACTCCAAAAGAGATGATCTGACTTAACAGTCAGAATAAAAATTTGGGGCATATTATTACCCATTACATGAATGACCACTGATCTGTATTTTCTTTGTAACAGAAAAAAGGCTACTTCTGTTGTGATTGTGAGATTGAGATACGTGTACCAGTATCATCTGGGAACTCCAGCCATGGATGAGTTGGAGTTCTAACTGCTGTGCCATTATGGAACAAAATCTGGTCTTTCTTCCAAATGAATTTACATTATAGATAAGGATCTGTTACTGTGTGCTGCTTTGTCTTATCATCTCTTTAAAGTTGTCACAATATGTTTATGTTTTCCTAATTACAGATGTTGCACAACAAAAATGAATGGCTAACATTTTGATTTTTCAGTTTCACATATTAATGAGAAGTTTGGAAATGGGGTGCCAGATCAGGCCGTAACTATTCCTTCCATATTGTTTTCATAACATGCCTTGTGTTTGTCCAACTTAACTTCTATATTTGGAAGCAGCCAAGGAATGTGCGTTAAATTACCTCCCTGGTTTCTAGATTGTGAGCACAGATCATCATCTAATAAGCTACATTTAAATGAGTATGTCAGAATCCAAGAAGATATTTGTATGATTTTGAGCTATTGGACTCTTTCACAGTTCTCTGTGTGAAATCTAAAACATGATTGCTTGTCATCAAAGCATATATGCAATTCATTTCCCTAGCTCACTCAGAGACTGAAAAGCACTAGTATTATGAAGTAATCTATGTAATATTGCCTACATTTGGGACTAGATAAAGAAAAGGACTCATTTTTAATAACAAAAGAGCTGTAGGCAATGGTTGAGGTGATCCAGGTAGGTACAAATTCAAGTAGTCTGGCACTGTGTTAAATCCATGTAGATTCTTTAAGTTATTTTGCAAAGATTTAAAGATAAATCTTCTGATAGGAATCTCTTAGAAGAACAATTTCCATTATTTACCCTTCTTCACAGTTCATGGAAGACTTTACTACTGATATCTTTGTGCACAAATAAATGTTTGAGAAGTCTAACTTGTGACTAATAACTTTGTGTGACTTCACCAAAAATTCCAGTCCTTTATTTCTAGAAATAAGAAAACCAACAAACAAAAAGCTATTTACTTTGCTGCAGTATAATCGTGGTCTTATAAATTCTCTCAATAAAAACTAATAAGGACATGTAACAAACTCAAAGTGAAGCACCAGACATAACTAGTCATTTCAATGTATTCTGTCTGAATGCTCTTTGAGTCTTTCCTGCTCTCTCTGTTCTGGCAGTGTCTCACATATTCATTTTTGCTACACTTGCATTCTTTCTGAAAATGTAAATCCTTCCCTTGCCATTTCCACTTTCTTGATAAGCTCCATTGCTTTTTTTCTCGTTACTAATTTCTACCCTTTTCAGGCAGTTTTAAATCACCTTTGTAGACAAACAACTTCGGCCTCATGGCTTCTCAGATATTCCTGAAAATGGATATATCTGCTTGGGCTAGTCTTCTTTAACCATGTAAAGCATATTTTTTTTATCTGGCATTCTGTTACTCATGTTACCTTTCTCAGTGGCATCCCTACAAAACTCTATATACTTATGCTCATCATTGTGTACCTGCTTTTATTTCTATATTCTTTTCAGTCTCTATTTTTTTTTTTAATATATCGCTGGTTTATTCTGCATTGTGCCCAGAATTTTCACATTCCTTCCAATGCACTGTTTCCCATAAACTCTTACTTTCCTCCTATGCCAAGCAAAAAATTCTTCCTTCACATCAGAAATAACATGTGAAAATCACCTCTCCTGATTTGTGTGGTTTTTGCATCAGTTTAGCTTTTGTTAATTAAACTTTTTTTTTTTTTTTTTTTTTTTTTTAACCAGTCTAGGAATGGTCTTACCTTGATTTGTATACAATTCTCTGCTCATCTTTGCTTCTTTGCAAATTTTAAAAGTAACAGTTAAGGAACTAATCAAGATTTCATACTTCAGCATATAGATGAGTCTATAGACTTTTGGCAGTATTTTTTAATTTTAATTAGGATGGGACATGAAGGAAGACTAGCTTATTATCTACAAGTATAGCCTAAAAAATAAGCTGCCTCCCGTTAACATTTTTTAGGTGTAAATGTCTTGATTTAGACTGGTGAATAATGCCGGACCAAAGGCTTTAGAAACACTGCTTGACATGTACCCTGTTAATATTTCTGCTTTAATATCAAGCTTTAAAACCAGATTCTTAAAAAATCTTTTCTGCCAATATATGCTTCAGAGTTTATTTTAAATTTGGAAATGAGTGAGCTAAAAGATTAACAGTGTTAAAATCTTGCAAAACAATGACTTTGATTCTCAGTTGCATGTGTATTTATATGGCTTTATTTTAGAAAGTGTAATCCTTTGTGAATATAAAACCTACTTTTAAAGGTATTTTCATTTATTAAGTGGCTAAAAGGTGAAAAACTGCTTGAAGGAATGAATGAGCCAGGTCTGACCTTTGATTTTAACTTGTTCTTGTCATCTAGACCCAGCTGTGCGCCTGGCGTTGTTCAAAAACAATGAAAATAAACATCTCCCTGTGAAACCACCAAGGAAGACACAGCCTATAAATGCTGGATACTTTGAAGGTATGAACAAGTATTTCATTCTATGCATATAAGCATATATATCTTGCAATGTCTTTTAAACAGGCCTACTTGAAATATAAAACTATATGCACAAATAGAAGAAGGCAGAAGTTTTAGGGCCTTATCTGTTCCTGGATATCTCAAGTTACAGAAGTGAAATATTTCAATTTCAATTCATTGTGGAGAGCAGGAGGTGCTCCTAGAGCTTAATTCATAGTGAGATGGAGCCTAACTTATTTGTTTATTGTTTTATTATTAAATCTTCATCATAAAAATATGTCAAAGCATGTCACAAAGATATAAAATACAAAGTACTAGAATAAAACTTTATAAATGAAGTATCACTTCAAGTTCTTAATTTAATTGCCACCTTTTTTGAAGCTAGCCACTAACTCCTAAAACTCCTTGGCATATTTTTTGGAAGGTACTTTCATAAATATTTCCCAAAAATCTGCCCTTTGACAGAACGCAAGGAAAGAAGATTCAACTTGTAAATATAAAATTCATTTTCCACAAATATTTAAATACTGATACAACTGTTTCACTGTTGAAATTCATGTTAAAATTCTCCTTGGTTTTTATATAATTAGAATAAGGCCAAGTCAATTTAAATGCCCTTGTTATAAGAAGGTAATCATCTCCAGAGATGGGTATTTTATATTGTTTTGATTCCTTTTCAATTCAATGGTGTACTCAGAAAGTGTTCACCTTTACCTTTTTATCTTTTTCAAAGACAAAGTCATATGCTATCTGATCTATTCCCAATTTCACAAAGTAAAATTACAAATTATACTGTATTAACATTTACTGTATCAGGATAAAAATTAGAACATGTCAGAGAGAGGTGTGAAATTAATCTGAATATACCCGAACTGCGGTTCCGTCAATTAACCTAGCTGTATGGAAGCCTAGATTTGCCTCACATTCATGAGTCCATGCTCAGATTTGTTGGGAAGCAATTCTTGGTGAATTCTGAAGAGGAAATATTTTTGCACTATTATTTGCCTTGGATCCAAGCATGACTTTACCTTGACTATAGAGAGTCTGTATATACTACACCTGACTGAGCATTGCCAGTATCTCATATATGTTTCTGTGGCATATGCTTATCTATGTCAGAGTGCATCATATGCTGGGGAAACAGGACATGCAGGCTGCCTGTGAAAAAGTGAATGTCCAGGACTAGAGACAATGGTCGAAATGTTCAAAACCATGTCAGAGATATGCCTGATTACAGGTTCGGTACCCTAAAGTCAGTGTAGGTTTAGCCTAGCTTACCTGCCACCAGTTTATCTGTTCCTGCCTGGAAACCTTTCCCTTTGTTTTGAAAAGCTGATGCACACATTCTAAACATTACTGAAATTACTTTTTGAATTTATGGAGAGAAGGTACTGCAGCAGATTAGATATCAAAAGGCAAGCATAGTGGTGGTGCTCTTAATTAGCTATCATTTCAAGAGCCATTGTACTCCTCTGGCCAGCTAATAAACAGACTTTTTTCACCACTCGTTGGTGCTCGCATGCAGTCTGCTGAGCCTTCAAGAAGACAAATGATACTTTTCCACTTGACCAGAATATAAAGTTGTCCTTCTACCAGAGGCATTGCTACTTCAGACATTATGTCCAGAAAATTCTAGGCTGTGAATTAGAAGCAGAGTGCAATACAGAGCATTTATTTATGTGTATGTGAGGTATCATCAGATAGAACTTAAAGTTTCTAAATTTAGAATTAGTAACACTTTGCACGTGCATAATAACTTCACAGAGTTGTGTTATTAGTGATGTCTTCCCTTGTTTCCCATTTCCCCTCTCACCTTTTGAGTGTTTCTTCCTCTTTTGCCTGGAATAGATTTCTTTGGGTCTGTTCTCTTATTGGAGTTCTTTCTGTAACAAGAATGTGGAATATTTTCACTGTGTATCCATAAATCTTTTGGTCATTGTATTTTCAGTCGAGAGAACACAGACCTGTCCTTTGCATAGTGGAAATAAACTTCCTCCATTCAAGTCCTTTAACCATCACAGACTCGTAGTGAGTCCTTGGGTAGAAAATTTGAACTCCAAACCATCTTCTTCATAAACAACTAAGTTTAAAAAAAAAAAAAAAGGACATTCTATATATTCCTTCTTTATTTCTTTAAATTGAGAAATGGAGGGGAGAGGCCATAGCATCAGCAGCAAAACAGCAAGTACACATGTGTTATCTGTTAAATAACAGAATCACTTCTTTTGAAAGGGGATGCCCTAGGAAGTGAAACAATTAGAACAGTTTTACATTTTCAAACTGGAACACATCATGGTAATGAATATTTAAGAAGAAATCTAGTTAAAATGTAGGATGAATGTCTTTTGTCTTCATCATGGTTTTGTGTGTGAGTACAAATAAGACAAAAAAGGAATAAAAGCATAAGAGGTATGGAAATAAAGAGTGAAAGTGAATGAGTTCAATATCTGATGCTTTTGAGTTCCTGAGATTCTTATTCTGTCATAATTTTCCTTCTTCTTTTCTTGCTACAAAATTTTTGATAAGCTGATATGCAATACATTGATAACAAATTTTGAAAACTTGTGCATAGGATAATGCACACATCTCTAAGTTGACATACACATTGTAGGAAAATACATTTTCAAAATTTGAGTTATTCTTAAATATTCAAAATTTATTAATGAATTTTTATTAAATTTTGGATGAGTCATCATGCTTTACTCACTGATGTTAGACAAATCCCCACCAGGTGCCATTATTTCCCATTTGTATCATGGTAGCACACAGAAGTTAGTCAGAAATAAACCCCTTTGTAATACACATATCATGCCAACAGTATGAGGAAATATTGTTCTCACAGAAGAGCTTGCCATTTAAAAATACAAGCAGCATGTGAAGGCACAAACCATGGGAATGTGATCCAATGCATTGTTGCATATGTATGTGTATGTGTCCATACATTTACATACAATAGATGTGTCTATACTCACACAAATGTATAAGCATATACCATGAGTATAAGTAGGTATAATAATTCAATCAGCATAGCACTGTAGGACTTTTTATTTGTGTATTTTGAAAGGAAAGTAATTTATGAACAATTACTGTCTGGTGTAATTACTAGTATCAACATGCGTTTTGTAATTCTGATACTTTCTGTCAGATGCAGTTTCAAATTAATTTAGTGCATGTAGTCATTGTATAATACAGTTTCATTAAAACTATTATTTAAGTAAATAATATATTTGAATCTTTATTATATATTGTGATAATAATATCTTACTTAACTTGAGTGGGTTGTAAAGTAAGCCTCAGAATATGCAAGTGTAAATATGTATTTACTGTTTCTCGTAACAAACTATACACTGATCAAAAACCTGAAGACAGATGAAAGCCTGACTTAAAGTACTCCTGATGATTTGCCGGACATTTCCTGGGATTGTGTCTATTACATTCATTTATTTGGTGTGATAAGGTTATGCTTCCGTCATGGCTGTTGAGTTTCATTTAGTGTCAGGTATCTGACAAACAAAATATGCCTTCTTTAATGAATATTCTGGTTCAATGAATATTCTCGGAGATATTTTTGTGGTTTGTAGATGGTGACATTTCAACGATCTCAAAATTCTTGAAACTTTATAAAGGAACACAGATAATTGTCATAATACCATAATTTGCATCAAAGCATATTTTTTAGAAGGCTTTATGGCAGCTTGTACTCTTTTTGTCTGGAGGCTATTTCATTTTTTAATTTAATGTAAAATAGTCTTGACTGTTTTGGGTAAAGTACATCAGGAACTGAAGGAAGAATCTATCCTTGACTCCTCTTGGGAAGTTCCAATTAGTCCTGGCTGAACATGTAACATAGCATCTCTGCCATCTGTGGATCTGTAATTACAGGATCTGTAATTTCATTTACATAGAGGAAGGATACTTTTCTAGCCAACAGTGTGAATGCTTAGTCCCAGTACAGCAGCTGAAAACTAAAGAATGAGCCCTAAGGCTAGCACATTGTTTTGCTACGAGCTTTGCAAACACTATGTGTCTTTTTGGGTCCTCTTTAATCCAGCTACCTCAATAGTTTTAGTGGGTTATCCAAATAATTTTTGTTCAGTGGAATGGGAAGCTGAATTCCAATCTGTAGAGCAAGTTGGAAGAATGCAGTAGATCAGCTGAAAATCCATTCAAACTATCCAAGTATTCTTTCACAAAATTTCATAGACTGTGCTCTGTTTAATTTTGTAGGTTAGGTGATTTATTGGCATATATATTATATTTATATTTTTATATTTTTAGTCATATACGTATCCAGAAGTGACATATCTATACCACACACTACAAAGTGAAAACAGTGCAATGTGACTTCACCTAAAAATGTGCACAATGATTTATGCCTGGAAGTTTAACTATATTGAAAGTGCACTGGGCTGTGTTGACAAGATACGTTTGCTGTAGTTCAGGAACCTGTAGTTCCAATTGACAGTACTGTATTTCCTGTCATTTTATGCTCATGGTGACTAAAGAAAATGTAACGGGTATAATGTTAGGACCTACTTCACCAATACAAATTTGATAATTAATAGATTGTGCTTTCTCAGGTGACTTTAAATTATGGCAATATTTATTTATTTCTGTTGAAATTGTCAGTAGAAATAGCATTTATTTTTCAAGAATGAGAAGTAAAATCAACTTATGATTATGTCATGAGATTGGAAGATAAATATCAAGGAATCCACTTAGTCATCTGTTTTCCTGCTTTCTAATAGTTCATAATTATGAACCTCCTTGTAGTCTCAAGTGAAAAATATTGCAAAACATTCTTATAGATTGTTATTACTAGTGATAATTGAAAGTGCACATGTCAGACTTTGGGAAGTTGGAATTTAAGATTAGCTATTCATTAATTCTGTGAGTTCATTAAAATATTGTTGCTAATGACCAATATAGTTTCTTAGATTTTCTGTATTATAAAATATGAATACATTGAAAAAAAAGTATGTGTGATATTTAATAGAATTTATATTGATTCAAATCACTGATGTTTGACAAATCACATCTGCATGACAGTTAAGAGAAGGTACTGAGGCTGGAATGCTAATATTCATCTTTATATGGGCTTTAAATGTTTTGTTATTTGTTATTTAAGAGCATTTTAAAAGTCATTGAACTATAAGTGATAATTTGTGTTAGCTGTTTTCCCCTTTTAGAAATTAGCTATTTTCAATGGAGAAATATTAATGGCATCAACTCCCAGGAATCACAGCTTTTGTAAACATCAGTTTCTAAAGTAAGTCATCTTTTATTGATCTGCTGTCTCACGAGGATAACCACATTTGAAATCTGGCCTTGCTGCAATTCTACTAGTTGAATTGCCATGTTTACAGTAAAATGCAACTATTACATACCTCCCAGCCTCTAAATTTGTATGCCACATTAGGGAAGCAGTTTCTAATACATACTGTACTGACAAAAATGACAAAATAATACATTTTCAGAGAATATAAGATCTGTCCTGAAATGTAATGAAAATGTGTTACAGAAACTTGTAGTGCAGAAGGGGGTCTATCTTTTAAAACCATAATTCTATGGCTTTGTTTCTTATTATTTAGTTTGAGCTCACACAACAGAACTCTCGCATTGAAATATTTTCTCATTTTAAGGAATTAATGGCTCTCCACCAGCCCTTCGACATGTAAAATGAGTAGGTTACTTGTGTCCAGTACATCCAAAAAGAGCCAGGATAAAATAAACATAAGGAGTTGGATATCTTGGAAAAAATCTGTCATGGGTTTGGGTTAATCATCTCCAGAAGAAATTCAACTTGATGCCTGAAATGTAAGACTTCTTGGAGAAAGCAGTAAAGCCTGAGGCAGTGTTGATCTGAAGGAGTGCTCTCCATGGGTCAGAGCTGCTCTGCTGGCAGAGTGCAAACCCAGTTCACAACAGCGGCACGCTGAAAACTTGTAAAGGACTGCAGGGGCCTTACAGTGCACGCACTCAAGCTTCAGTTACATAGTTCTAGTGGTCCAGTTTCTTATTATAAAATAAAACTGAAAAATAAAATCTGTGCCTAATTTTCTAGCCTCCTGTCTGTCAATGATAGTGTAGGATTTTTTCAATATTCGTGGAATGAAGCAATCCTGAAATTATGTTTAAAAATAAATATGTAAAACATAATTTATATGTGTTTATGCAGTGCACTTCAGTGTCTGATCTAGACATATGACATTTTTATTAATATTCTTGCTTTTCACATTCAATTGCCAAAAAAAAAAAAAAAAAAAAAAAAAAAAAAAAAAAAATTCTATTTGCCTGAAGTTCCTGAACAGGAGGTACTTGCCATAGATACATACCAACTAATATTATGAATTCTCATTGTGGTTCTAGTCTTCAGGGTTCCTCTATTCATATGTGCAAGGCTTCTGGCCACATATTTCACCTGCCTGTTTGCTATCTTTGTTCCTGACACTGCTGTTTTGCAGACTGTTGTAATTTGTGGGGGCATAAGGATTTTATTATTGCATGAGATTTAAATGTGGTCTGTAAGTTACAGAGGGTGTTTGTTTGTTCCAAAAAACTTCCAAAACTATGATTTTATACAATGTGTGGCCAGTTACCTGTACTTTCATAACATACTAATTTACCAGTTTTTACCAACCTAAAAGGAACTTCACACAAGGAAAAAAAAAACCTCTCTGCTCTTTTGCTAATAACTACCCAGTGATGACTTCAGTAGGAAAGTTTTCACTCAAAATATCATCAGAGGTTGAAAACTATTTTTTCTCATTGTTGAATAAGATGATGTAATAGTTCAGATAGTTTTATTTGCATCTCCTGACATTCTTTCTTTTTTCTCCTTTTCTTGGTATTTTATGTCCAAAATCTTTGTAGTGTGATATCTGCATCTCAGCCAATGTATTTGTAAACAAGTTGATTCCACATTCAGATCCACAGCTTTTAATACTGCATAAGGCAATAATTTTAGATGAATAGATCTCTGAGTACCGAAGCATTTCAAATCCTTTTTCATTTGACCATTCAGTGACCTGATAACTATTTCCTGTCCCTAAGTAAGGTCATGACCCAGGTCTTAGAGTGCAAAAGACAGATAATTTTAGCAACAAGTTAAATCCAAATGGATTTGGTTGGAGGGGGTAAGGGCGAATAGGTTTGGCTAAATTCCTTTAAAATAAAGTGTTACAAAACTTGGATTTAGCATGTCCTGTTAAAAGTAATTGTTGAATTTGTTGCTGTCTTGTTTGGATGCCTGGGGACTGTGGTCAATATTGGGGTGGTTTGTTTATTTGCTTTGTTTTTACTGAACAGTACCCAATACATTTTTTTAAACTTCAAAAAAACAGTTGCTGATGAAGAGGTCATTAAAAGTGCATATTTAGATATGCTCAAAGTGTTTTCCAAAGTGAGTGTTTCAAGCACTAAGATCATATTGCTATGTAAATGGGTTTTTAACATAGGCCACAGACTCAAAGTGTCATGAATGTTACAGTTCAAAAATATTCCTCTTGCAAAAGAATTTCCATTTGGTATGATGCTATGAATAAGGAATATAATGCAGTCTTAGAAATATTTTATAGACACAAATCTTGCTTAAATTGTAATCCATGGCACATTTTAAATCACAATTAAAGGAATGTTTCCTGTAGCTATAGATTTTAATAGCAGCGTTATTCTAAGCACTTTCAGAGATGAAGTAAAGGAAGGCCTTCACACCAGAGCTTTTTATTAATTTGAAAATATAATTTATTAAAGTTTGCTTTAAAGAAATTTCTTTTTTTCCTATTCTATAATGGGAACTATGATGTTATGGGGAATTAGTATTATCAATGAGGTCAGAGATCTACAGCATTCCAAAGAGGCCATTTTCACAAGTTTAATATTAAACACACATTGAATTATCTTTCTGTTTTTATAACTAATAATGTTGTTATTCAGATACATCATATGTTTTGGTAATGTGCAACATTTTTCAAGCAAAATATCAAAACAATACCCTAGGATTGAAATACAGGTATTTAAAATTTTATGCTGTACAATACTAACTCTTATAGCAAAGTTCTATACTTTTTACAGATTTCATGTAATCCAGAATTGAATATATGGTGGATCTATGTGATTTGACAAGGAATTGCAAATAACTCAAGTATTTTAATGAAAATGTACAATGAAATGTAATGAAATGTACCCTGTGCAGTGGTATCTGTGTAATTTTTATGGTATGTTATTTCTGTAATGTACATTTTTCAACTTCATAACTTTGCATTTTAATTCTTAACAAAACATGTTAATGATTGCTTGAAGCTCATAGGTTTGTGCTGCTTTGATGTATGCACTGCATATATTTTATCTGGCTTGTGAGTATTAAAAAAGTAGAAATACTGAATTTTGCAGTTATATATCTTTTTCTCATATTGGTAAGAAAGGCTGCATTTAGATATAATGTTTTTGAATAAAATTTAGTTTACATGACATTCTAGAATATTTCTTTCTTTGCAGGTTTATTGTCAGGTTACTAATCCAACATGGTTGTAATTTCATATATTACCACATTTGTAGTATCTTTTAGATAACCGAGTCCAGACAATGACATAAAGAAATTCAAGTATCCAGACAAAAGAGCTTCACTTTCACCGTCATCATTAAACAAATACATTATGAACAACTGTAATTTTTTAATGTCTTCTAAACGGACTTTGAGTATAAGGCTTACTAAGACCCCGACTGTGGAAAGACATTTCCCTAAAGCACATGCATACTTTTTGTTTTCTGATAAGATGCAAGCTCAGCAGTTGTCTCTTATAAAGAGACCAGTGATATCTGTTGTCAAAGGTAGAATCTGACTTTTAGAAAGGAGGAATTTAAATTCTACTTTTTTTTTAAGCTAAATGTACTGAGTATTTTCTTTAGTACCTGATGTATATTTTGTAATTGAGAAATTAGCAGTGAATGTAAAAAGAAAGGAACCTATGTGCTAGTAAGCCAGAAAGTTCTGATTTAACCTACCAATGACCTGGCTTTGTTTGTTCAGATGACAGTTCTAAAAGTGTGCAGAGAATATTCCCTTTTAATACAGTTATTTGCCGCAAGCCGTGACCTCACTGCCTGTCGGGGAGCAGGTCTGAATTGGCCCTTTCTCTGATATCGTGACATTGCTTCTGTTGCCTCGATTGTGACCTCTGATTGCATGATACCCCTGAGAGTTCAATTTAATAAGCGTGACTCCTGACTCTTAGCCAGGTCTGCCTTCTTAGGTTTTGTCAGACTCTACTTGTAGTCTGGTCTACATATGCTAAAACATTGCATAGGCTGTCATCCTACTATGTGAGTTGTGTGCACTGTATTCAAAATTCTCTTTCAAATGTCTTCCATTTATTACAAATGGAAATGCCTCTAAAATCTTACTTGGAATAAATTTTATAAGTTGCTTCTTTTGCATTTATGGCTGCTTGGGATTTTTGGTTTTAAACCTTTGTACAAATAGCTACTACTATTTCATTAAATTGCTAAGCATGTGTGTTATCCATGCGTCATAATAATTTCTTGCTTCCAAATTGTACTTCCCCTGTGAGAGTGTTATATATTTTTATGACTTTCCATCCCATAAGTTTGTTCATTGTAGAAATATTAGGGGCAAATCCCTTTTTCTCATTGTGTAATTAGTACAGTCACACAAGACAGTAGTGATGAGCACCCAGGGCACTGTAAGATGTAGTTACCCAGGACCAGTCAGGTGAAAGCTGAAGAATCTGTTTGGAATCCAGGAGAAGGTGAGTACAATTAAGACTTTTAAAATACCATTGAAAATAAGTTATCTTGCGTTTAGTGATAATTTTGCTACATCATTGCATTCTTTTCTCCTGTTTTCCTCCTCCTCTAGCCAGAATGCTGAAGAAGAGTCTATTCTGAGACCTGGATGCCTTGAGGGTGATGATGCTATTCAGATACTTCTCCAGTTTTAGTACCCCTTGATGCATTCACTGAACCAGGATATGGAGAAGTTGCAAGATTGAAAGAAAGTTTCAAGAACTGTGACACAAGTTACAGACGAGTCTCTGTATTTCCTTACATGCATTTTCTGTATTGTCATTGCAGATATGTACCCATTTTTCTAGCCTCTGTATCAGTACTCCTAACTTAGTGTTTCTAAACAATTTATTTGTCTTTTCAGAAGAGCAGGAAAATCTTGCTAAACAAAATAATGCTCTGTGTTAATTTTGTAGTTACATTAAAAATTTTTCTGCAAACGTTGCCATTTAATACTTCTTTATTTCTTCAACTGCTTTAAATAATTCTGTTAACCTTTTCAATCATTACTTTTTATTAAAATTGTTTATTTTGTATGAAAACTATATTAGGATCTTCCTTATAAAACAAGTTTATATAAAGTAGATAGTGGTATTTTCTTGTTACACTCAAACTTGACAATGAAATGCTGTTCCTTCTTCATGACAGTGACTGTTACAGTAGAAGTAAAATCAAGTAAAATCTCAGTTTGGCCAGGTCTTTTGGTTTTTGGGGGTTTTTTTAAGACAGATTCTCATGTAAGATCATACAATTTAAATAACTCAGTTTAGTGCATAAGATTTTAAAAGTCATAGTATAATCATCTGTTTCCTTTTTCTGAAGTAAATAGTATAAGATTAGCTAATGAATTTCCTTAATCTCAAGTGAGAGTTTGCCTACCTAATTGAAATTTATGGGATTTCACTCCTTTCTGGATCAGACCTTAATGCTCTGTAAATTCCTGTGCTATTTGCAGAAGATTAGATCATCAACTGCAAACAAGCAAAGTTACAAGTGAACAACTCTTAACCTGTTGTTATATACCTGGTAAAACAAATTACACTTTTAAATTAATTAGTTATGGCTGTCTTAAAAGTTATTGCAAATATAAACAGAATGCACATGAGGCAAATTCTCTTATTTGGAATCATCGTGGTATTTAAGTTGTTCTCTCCTCTTCAAATGTATTTTATATATTTTATATGTATATAGAAATATATATGTAAAGGGAGTGGGTTGGAGAGTTGGTATCAAGTTTAGATAAAAAGTTTAGTAAAAAGAAACTAATTTAAATACACCTACAATAAGATAAACTGTTTAAACTTAAGATTAAGGACAGTTAAATTATGTTCACAAATAGAACTGGGGGGTTTGTGTTCATTTTCCCACTAAAAATAATTTTAATAAAGTTCTAAACAAAATTCTATTAAAAACAGGAGTCAGGGCTAATTTATTCCTTTTTCAATTGATCATTCAGCTCTGGTAAATCATTCAAACCTTTTCTGCATGGATAGAAAGAACCTGTGTCTTGTAACTATAACTGATCTGAAATCAATATAATTAAGTCAGTTCCATACCTGGGAATACACTTGAATATATATTGGTTTCTCTATAATTACATACAGTGTTTCAATTCCTGTTTGTCTTCATGTATTTACCAGCTGAAAATTACAGTTCAGTTAGTGAAGAAATCTATAAAAATACTAAGCTCTTTGAGACATATGTATTGAGAATTAACCTGGGGCAACTCCCAGGCAAATTGTGGTTTTCTTTTGCTTTTTTTACCTGACCTTCATTACAAATGGAAGTTATTTTTTTTAGTAGATCTATATGACACTGGAATTTCATATTGTTTATTGTTTTCCATGATGCATCAACCAATTAAGTATAACTTAATAAGAAGAATTAGTACTTTTATGTCTGTATTTATTTTTAGATGCTCATAAGTTTCGTCATTATGATTGTTTTTAAGCTAGCTATAAATATATAAGATTTGCACATAATTGGGGATTAACTCATTTTAGATGTAGAGTCTTAAGAAAGGAAAAAGACTCAGAATCTGAGACTTTTTTCCATTCAATTCAATGAACATTAAATCAAGTCTTGTTTATACAGTGTTTGGCCTAATGATAGGCCTGATCTTCAGTGTTACCTCTTGGTTTTGCTATGAAGTAAATGAAATAGCAGCCTTGCACTCAGTGTACACTTTGTGTGTGCATTTGACAATGTAGAATAGTTCTGCTGTTGCACATTAGTGTGCTGACAGAGCTGTGAATTGTTTTCACAGTATGTTCATCAAATGCCAACAGGTATTTCAAGGCAACTTCAGAAATTAAGCCAGAAATGGTTTTGCTCAAACAAAATAAAACCATTTAAAATTGAAAAATACATAAGATTTTGATCTAGCATACATGCATACATATATATATATATATAAAATTAAATATATGATATAGATAGAATAGATAATCAATCCAGAGGCATTCATAACTAAACTATGTATTGACATTAGTACAATAATTTTGTTATTTCACTTTCAGTGTTACTCTGCATTAAGTACCAATCATGCATGGTACTTGTGCACATCATGTGTATTGATGAATGAGTTCTTAAAACAAGTTCTTCTATTATTCAGATAGCTTTCCAGAAAATATGTTTATTCTCAAGAGTAAACATATAAAAGACTTTTTAAAATGAAAATTATGAAGCTGTGACACAAAATTACGTGCTTTAATTACTTTTTCATAACAAGTATGAGACAATTATTAACATGGTGTAAGTCAGATTTACTGTCTAACTTCATGCTTCCCCCGAGTAATGATGGATTTTCTGTTTCTTTTTAATACATGGCATATGTATCTTCTTGTCAGATAGAAGCCTTAAATTTTTATTTTGAACGAAAGTTTTGTTGGGTTTGAATTTTTCAGTACTTTCCTGTACTTTTAAGTTCTTCACTACAAACAAAACCTACCTTAACAGTTGTCACACTCAATAAAGTTGATTGTATTGTCTAGTTTTTGCCCTCTTTATAGTGAACAACATAGTAGTTAGACCTCCTGCATGCTTACAGAATGTTCCTTTGTACTTGTTATTTTGAGAATTCCTTTGGAAGATCTTATGTCTTAAATAATTTTACTTGGTTTATTGAATTTAGAGAAAGGTATTCCTCTGTTTTGGACTACATATAAAGTGATAATCTCTTCTTGCTTGGAAATACTGTTTCATTACTAAGCAACTAAACACTTGTGTTGAAATTCATGATTGCTTCTGTCATTTAATTTTATGAAGGGGGAATGGATAAAAGTAAAATTTATCAAAATATTCTGTAACAAAGAGGGGGTTTATGTTATTCATTTCTTATTTTCCTCCTCAAGAGTATAAAATCCCCTTTTGAGTAAAGAACATCCATCATTAGGGGGTTTATTGATTCCCAAAGTTTATGAGAAAAACTAGAGATAGGGTCTACCCTAGGCAGATTTGGAATTTGGGACAAAAATTATGTGAGAGTGTAAGCAGTAAGGATGAACAAAATAGGCTCAATCTACTTCCATCTTATTTATACCTTACATTTACTAATTAATAACTCAGCATTGAAATTCTGAACATACTATTTCAAAATATTTTTTTATTCCTCTTGATTTCTTTGATTCTTCAAGAGCTTTGTCTATCCAAAGAACTCTTGGTAACTCTTGGCTGTACTCCAGCTTTACTTCTCAGCAGTGCTGTTGATGAAATTTGCCTGTGCAGAGTGGCAGAAGCGGATACTATATAGACTGCAGAACACTCTGTTCATAGAAGACTACACAAAATGATATTATGAAAGTATAGTGTAGCACTGTAAAGTCTTTTGTGTTCTTTTTGAATTTGTAAACACCTGAGTAGATTCTGAAGCATGCTGATTGCAGGAACTCTTCTCAGGAACTCTTCTCTTTCTCTCCATGTGGGTAGACTATCACCTCTGTCGTTTCTTCATATTTGTACAGTTGAGCTTTGTTTTTGGCAGGGATGGCTTTTTTTGGTTTTTTTTGGTTTTTTTTTCAAGAACCAGCTCAGTTTTTCAAACATGAAGCAGTCATAAATTAGCAAAAAAAGTGAAATGAACAATTGCCTGTGTGGCAGCTTCCTACACATACCAGGTTAAATAGTTTTTTAGGTTTATACATAGCTCAGAAAAGTGTCATATGTTATAGGAAATATCACAATATGAAACTGCTATTGTTATGAAGGAAATAGTGGAAGATAAATAAGAAATGGCATTTAACGAAAATGGAGGAGTACAGGAAGTGATAACAACCCATAAAAGTTGCAAAAGTTGGTCAGATTGGAAGGATCAGTGTTTAATGATGCCTTGATATCATTGCTAGGAAAATGAACCTTATGAAACAATTCAAATGGAAATGTACCATGTTACAAGAAAAGACATGCGCATTTTAATATGGAGTGGTAGTTTGCAATGTATTTGTGTGATCGGAGGGTTGCAATAGAAGAATAGAAGTAATCATGAGATATTGGAAGAACTTCTTTGACAGTATTGTGACATGAATAGAGGGAAATAACTTTAAATTAAGTGTTTTAAAAGTAACCTCTGAGGATGAAATAAGACTTAGATTTGTCTCAGTGGGGGAAAAGGAACAAATTGAGTTTAAACAGTAAGCTAGGGACTGATAAAAGTGGTGTATTCTGCAGGGGCAGGAACAAGTAGCAAAATAGAAAAAAATGGGAAGGTACAAGTATGAAATCTGTTTTCCTTGAATTGAGAGGTGAAATTTGTACGTTTTCAGTGGTTTAGGAATCCCAACTAAAGGATTCAGCTTTTGCATAATCTAATAATAAGACATCAAAGAGAGAACACAGAAAGCACAGTCTGAAATATGATAACCGCTGAAACAGAATTAACTAGTTGGTGAAGGCATTAGAGAAGAAAAGGAGGTTTGTAGATGGAATAATAATAATATAGTATACCTTATTTGTAGTTTGAAAAAAATACAAAATACATGTTAAAAAGGGAAAAGGGGCATAAGTTTTCAGGAAAAAAACCCTTTTTCTTTTCCTTTCACTACCTACTTATATAATTTTTGAAAGACATTCTCTTGCACAGTGATCAGTGCTCCCGTGTTCAAAACTCCTTATTGATTGGTAATGGATAAAGTATTTGATAAAGCATTTTTAAGCATCAAAAAGTTGTCGGTCATAACCTGATGTGGTATTCCTGTGATGAAATTCTATTTAATCTTTTATTCAGAAATTATCTCGCTCAGACACTACTTTAAAATTTTTATTTCATTCATTTTGGTCCTAAAGATGGAAGTCAATTTAGTCAAAAGTCAATCAGATGAAAAAATATTTCTAAAATTAACTAATATGTCACAAAAAATGTTTTTAAGGTAGAAATGTATGTACCCCATTATCTGAAAATTCCAGACTTGAATTGTAGATAAACTTTATCTGGAGGTGCTATAATTTTCAGTAAGAAGAGCTCTGTATCGATTGCTGCCGTTTGATGCTGTCAACTGTCTGGAAGTCATAAATATATTGCTATTATAAATGTATTCACAGAATACCTTGTAAGCGTGCTAAAGACCACTAAATACCATTCTTTTTCCAAAACAATTTGGGCCTGATGTGATTACCATGTAATGGATGGGAGTATTTAGTGACTCCTGACAAAGTACACTGCTGACAAATGTGTTAAGTTCTCTGTGGAAGAAAATAAATTCATCTCATTTCTCTTACATTCTAGTATAAGGGTGGGCTTGAGGGGTAAAGGTCAGTGGCAGTTTTAGTTTTTTAATTATTGTTGTTTTCCTGTTTCCAAATACTTCACTTTTTTGCCTCAATAGCAAGAACAACTCATGTCATTCTTACTTTCTGTTCTGTGTATATTATACAGACTGTGACAGAAATAAGGCTTTTTGTTGTTGTTGTAACATGGAAAAATGAGATTAAAAGTTGGATTTTAGATTTGGTATTTCAAGGTAATTTATTAATGTGTATTATACACATAGCATAATTGTATAGAAGACAGTAGAAATTATAAATCCTCACAGGGCATATATAATTTTAATTTTCAATATGAATTTTTCATTAGATTTTGTGCATTTATATGCATACTTACACACATGCCCTCATAATATATATTGCTGACCAGTAATTTTTGCCAGAATACTGACAGAGAAGAAAAATTTAATGTATTAATAGCATAGACAATAGTTTTGTACCCAAGCTCAGCTACTTAATTCCTATATTAAAAACACCATTTCCAGAATACATATTGAGAAAATTAACTCTGGTCACAGGTTTTTTTTATTAAGGGAGGAAAACTTAGAATACTGAAGAATTTCCAAGTCCTTCTTTCACACTTCAGGTCTTAGGTTTCTTAGTCTTTTATTTGTATTGTACTCTGTATGAAGCAAGGTTTGAAGTGATTTAAATCACCTTCCAAACAGAAGATCTGAAAGGTTCAATACAGTGCAGACTGCTCCATATATTTCTTTATCAAGAAGCATGAGATATTAAAGTTAGACCTCTTATCTTCCCATCATCAGCAAAGAGATTTGAAAAAAAATTCCTGTGTTGAATCAGGCTCTTTAGCATCCTCTTGCATATAAATTGATGAAGAATAACTAACTATAAATTGATGGAGTAACTACCTGTCATTTAAAACAACCAGGATTGGTGTTTTCCAGGCACAGATCTTGAAGTCACCCTGAATGTAGATATTGTGTAGCCATTGTCCTTCCTTTTGTATGCTGGCTTGTTAACAACGCTTGTCCTAGCGCAGGGGAGCATGGGTTCAGGTCCCCCTTATCCTGATGAGATTTCAATCTCCAGCTTCCACATGCCAAGCTATTCCCTTGGCTGTGTTTCAGTCCTCTTTAACCGTGACAGCTACAGCTGAGGGCACGAGATGCATCTGTCTTGAAGGAAAACCTATAAGAAGAAAATTGACTCTATGTAGAACTTAGGGCACTTCACCTGAAGTAGTTCACAGATTCTTTGCCTTTTTCCTTTAGCTCACTTAACAGATTATACAGGGATAGTCTAATTTAAAGTACATAAATAGCATCCTTATTTTAAACTGAATGTGAGTCATACTGTCTCAGAGCACGCCAGCAAACAGATTATGAAGGATGACATTTTGCTGGATCCCAAAGTTCGGGTTCTTACAGGTTTGCATGAGGATTTGGTGACCCAGAAAAGAATTTATTACTTTCCTGTAATACTCAGTTCCAAAGATATTTCAGATGCCCAGGCTTTTGTAAGTTTTCTCTATTTAGATGCTCAAATTTTGTAGGAAATTGCCAGTAGGTGGCCCTGACAGCTGCATTGTATCTGGCCTAAATGCACAGGATCTGTGTGGATGATTATTTGGCAACACCTAAAAATCATTACTGTATTAATTATTTTAATGCCAAGTGTAAGACAATGCCAACTGTAAGAAAATTCCAATCTTAATTTATTAACGTGTGTGTCATGTGAAAAAAAAGTCTAAAAGATTGAAATCTTAGAAGCGATAATCTAATGAGGGTATGATACTTTAAATACCTCTGAAATTAATTTGGGTTTTGATACTTTCTTTGATGTATTTATATTTTCTTTGATAGTCAGAGTTGTCCGCATTTAACAATTAAAGACTATGGGTCTGATCCATTTCAAAGATGCAGAAAGCTTACAGTTCTTTGGAACTTCTATGAGTGTTAATACTTCTACAAAATCAGGTCCAGGTTTTCAAAAAACACATAGCCCTAATTTAAGAAAGCTATCAAGCGAAAGCATGTTAATGATACTGATACACCAGTTTCTTGAACGCATGATGTGCATAAGTGGAATGGAAAAGTAATACTGCAGTGTTTTAATTCATAAGGTAGATATTTTTTGTAAGAATTTAAAAGTGAGATATTACTTTTAAAAAGTAAGAATATGGGTGGGTTCCAAATGAGGAAATAGAGTACAGTTTTCTGCAACATCATAAACAAATTGAAGAGTATCTGCCCATTTGAGAAAAAAAACCACTGTTAACACTAATATGGAACAAGAATACTCTGTCTAATAGCATATATAATTTTTAGGCAGAAAACCCTATTGCATACACTTTTTTCTTAGTCACTTTTGTTTCAATCATGTTTCAATTATTACCGCACAAAAATAAAAATAAATTAAAATAAAATTTTATTAAATAAACCCAGTTGTGTTTCAAACATAATTCAATCAAAAACTGAAAATGCAACTAAGGAAAATTATTAAAAATAATTTTGGAAAATAAATTACCAAGTTAAAAGTATTAATTTTTTTTATATGCTATATTATAGCTTATTGTACATTCATTTTTTTCAACCGTTGCTGACACACAGACTCAGACATGAACTTCTAGTACTGGTTTATGCCCTGTATTGATTTCCCTTTTAATCGAGAAAAACATAAAAACACTTTAGTCAATGCATTAATTAAATATATTTAATTATTTAATTAATTTAATTAATCTTCAGATTAAATAGATTTAATTAGTCAATTAAATATATTTAATCTGGAGATTAACTATAATTTCTTGGGTGATTATTCCTCATTGTAGAGCATATGTAGGAGGCTTAATCTTACTCTTTGAAGTAACTCACAGTGTGTCTTACTCTTGTTATAAATCAGCATCTATCTTCAAATGAAGAGCTGTAAAGATACCAGTGTAATTGTATACTTGAAGTATATAAATATTAAATATGTAAAGGTTAGAAAACTGTACTCCTGAACAGGGAAGGCTGTATCATAAATTTAGAAAAAAAGAAATAATTCACACTTTAATAAAGGAAGCTGATGAACAATGTAATTATGAGTCTTAATATTTGGCACTGATTGAGTAATTCACTGCCTGACTTTTGTAGTCAGCCCTCACACCCTCATTTGTATAGATACAGTGACTGTCTGTCCAACATTTTCATCTTCTGTCTTCTTAAGGAGGTAAATCAGAGTTCTTTACACCAATTAAGGATATATTCTTCTGCTGAAGTGCTAGTCTGTGAAGGACATAATAGCAAGACATATATGAATTCATATTCTGGACCAGGACCTTGCCTTGAACACATTCAGCCTAAGGAATGGATTTGGTTTGAAAAGAGATTTCCTATACTAAAACAAATAAGCAAGAGAGATTTGTATTTCAGACTATGAAATAAGTAGCTATGATACTTTAATCTAGAGCTAAAAGTTGAAAGCAATGAGCTCACTGCAAGTCACGTAAAATGCCCGTGAGGAACCATATTTTGCAGCTTATGCAAAGTAAATTATAAGTTTAAAAAATACTTCTGGTAATGTACCAAACCTCTTAAAAGGTGAATCGGTAAATATCCTATAATTTTAGTTTATGTTGTCAAAATATGAATGAAAGCTATGGCACTTCTGATATCTCCATTCCCCTCACCCCGCCACCGTTTTGCAATTACTGAAAGTTAAATCACCCTTGGTGAGTAAATGGACTTGATGTTAAGTGAGGTTACCTGTGGTCTTTGCTGGTTCAAGTGCCCCTGCAGGTTACAAAAAAATTTCTAGTAGCTGCTGAATTCACCTATCAGTGAGGAAAGAAGAATCTTTGAAAGAAGAGGAATAATTAGCAACAGGGATGATAACTCAGTGTTATCTGAAATTACGTCAAAGAGAAAAATGAAAAACTTTGGTACAAAAAACAAAAATTCAAATGTCTCATAAAAGCCCTGAGTTGAAGGTGCTGAAAAGATATAATGTATGAGGTTGATGTATGAGGGCCGAAAATAAAAAATTATTCTAATCCATGAATGTCGTCATGCAGGCTCTTCCAGTTCCGGCATCCTCTTCCTCACGCTTCTAAACATGTCTGTTATTCAGCAGAATGGTCCAAAAACTGAAGGATCTCAAGATTTGTACTTTTTTTTCACTGTCTCACTATTTTATTCTCTGTCTTTAGATGTGTTTTGTGATCCAAAAGTAGGCAGTGGTTTCTGAAAAACAATATCATAGATGCTTTGGAATCTGAATCAGAAATTGCCATTAAATGTCTTAAATGTCTTAATAAATCATATCAGTAAAAGACAGATCAGAGTAATAAAATTGCCATGCGTCCATTCTTGCATATAATGGTGATTTTTTTTTTTAACCTTATAGATTGCTAAGTAAAATTTTAAGTATAAATTATTGTATGTTTTAAATTATGGAAATAGGACAGTAAGCAGCATTCATGGCAACTATGACAATTTATGTATAATATATACTTCTGTATGAATATCATAATAAAGGATAGATTCATTTCCCAATAAAATGAATTTATTCAGAAGGCCAGTATTGGATCCCAAAAGAAAAAATAAACCACAAAATTAATACTAGTGTGAAAGTATTTCTTAAATATATCTGAAGAAATTTAAAATAGTTGGACTCTTTGTATGAAAATGAGTTGCCTTTTTTCTTTTCCCAAAAGCCATAGGATCCAAGTTTATCTAGGGGATCTTAAAGAGCATATATTTTAAAATAATGATGTAAGACAGGAGTATCTCTCTTCCTCCCCAGGTAAAAACTTTTCTCAGCTGGATACTACTTTAGATGAGAAATTACAGAGAAAAGACTTCACATACCAATGGGTTCATGGACAGCTTTTGGATTATGAAGCAGCCAGTTCCAGAAATACGAAGTGGTGAGGTCATCGCCTTTAAATTAGATTTTTTTTATTTTAAATTTGTCTTGTAAAGTGAAACCTAAGTTAATAGCTCTAAAACAAACATGACTTTGCAGCTAGCTGACAGTACACCATATATCCGGGCCCCAAATATGGCACCCTTTAGAACTGGTTTAGTAGTCATTGTATCGATACTTCTTCCACATTGAAAATGAAATTAGAAAATGTTCAGAACCTTGTCATAAGTAACTACATAGTTTTACTTTAGCAATGCAGTGGTTTTTAGACTGTGAAGAGTGTAGGGAAGAAGTGCTTATTCATCATATATTTTATAACATTATTTATATATATTATGGTTTTATGTAATTAAATCAACTGTAACATTACCTATATTGTTAGATTTGATTAAGGAACTAAAAAAATACATTTTATAAACTAGGTATTATGTATTTATATTTTGTCTTCAAAACATAAATCCAACATCTTTATGCTACACTGTACTAAAATGGTGTAAACATGTTCCTTCTGTATTCAGTTATGGTTATTAAACAGGTAAAATGTCAATACAATTAAGGGAAAGGTTAATATTCCCTAAACTAACATGAAAACATAGTAAGTATATTTTGTTCATAAATTCAATATAAGGCATTGGTATCTTAATGAAGTCATTAGTAGACACGATGCCAAGCATCTGTAATAAAACCAAACAAAGTGTCACTAGGCAAGCAGTGTGTTTAGTATATGAATTTTATCATTATTTTCATTTAAAATTTATTTAATTTATAATTAATTGTACTGCAAATAGGTCTGTTTTGTATAGGAAAATATGCCACATATCTGGCTTGTATCAATGTCTGTAGAAACTATATGAAAAACTTGTTCCTTAGGAAATATTTATCTGGCTTTCCAGAAATATTTATCTTTCAGTCATGATCCATAATGGAGAAGTACTCAAAGTGTTTGTTTAAGATAACTTCCATGACTTTTAATTTGAATGAAAACACTGGAATAAAACATGTAATGATGTTTGAAAGTAAGAAGACACCGAAATTTATGAAAGAGTTCTCTTAAATATTATTGTGCTACCTCTGCAGGTGTATGCTATGCTGTAGTATTTGTACTGACTTTTGAAGATCATGATATTATTTTTTAATGTGTCAAAAGTCCAACTGATCTCCACTCGAACTTCTTTGGTAGACAGTTTGGAACAGCTGATACATTTATTCATCTGAAAATAACTTTATTCCTACAAAAAGTATTATGAAAATTGGCTTTCCTACAATTTATCTCAACACGTACAAAAAAGTCATGCATGGTTGTATTTATTGACATTTATATTTTAACTTAATACTCTATAATTTGAATAAACAACTGTTAATTATTTTTTAAATCTTAAGTACAAAAAATTTAATACTAATTACTGCAATACTTTATCAGTTAATATTAATTGCTATGATGCATCTTATTAATGTAATTATTTTAAGCAGAATTGTTTCCTGAAAAGTTTCTGTGCAGGTGTTTTAGTGAACCCAGTACAGTGGGAGTTACTGAAATTTCTGTTCTACATTTTTCCCAGCTCTCGTTTTTTGCCTGAGTTAGATCCTGCAATATGTGATGATAGACAAGTACAACTTGTGGTAAGAACTTGTTTCTTTGTGGGATTTTGCAGAATTCAGGTATTTCCAATCCATACCTAGTGAAAAAACAGGAGAATTTTTTTATTAATATAAATCTGTAAGTTATTTCTATTTGGCAATCAAGTCATCCCCTGATGGAGATCAGAAGAAAATATTTTAGCACAATACCCCATGTATGTACATAAGGTTATAGTTTCGTGATCTGACACCGAGTTTGTTTTTAAGACATGAAATGCCACTGTGTGTTTTTTAAAGCTACTATTTTTTAAAAAAACTGAAAAAAAAAAAGTTTCAGTACCAACCACATTATTTATTGAAAACATGTATTCTTGTCAATTGAACAACTTAAAATATTCTCTAATTCTGTATATCACATAACTAAATCATTGTAATATGCCTTCAATATCATTTATTGAAATACAGTAAGTTGGAATTGTATATTAATATGGTGATGACATTATGAAAAACATTGCATGAAATCAGACTTATTCCTACAATTTCTTTTTTATATTTTTTTACATCTTAAAATGCCCTCTGCTCTTTTCATGATTGACTCATTTTGCAGCATTTAAAAAATACTGTATTTTCTGAAACAGGTAGTCATGGAAGTTGGCAGGAGTGGAAATATGAGCAATTTAACAATTTGAAGATTTGCAAAATTGAAAAACTGTGTCCGAGATACCCAAAAAATTCCTCTAATAGCAAGCAGTTGTGATGCCTACTCACTCCATTTAGATATATACACTTTACATTTTAATGCCAAATTAGCAATGTTGTTATTGATACAGTTTTGTACCATTTTTTAAAAATGGGGCAAAAATTTAGAAGCTATACAAAATCAGTGTTTTATACTCATATGCGTGATGCAATATGTTGCATAAAAAGCATTTTCCAGTTAGATGATGTGTCATATGCCTAATTTAGTTCTCTGAGCAACCTTGCCCCTTTCTAGCCTCTTCCTTCTTTAGCTTCACAACCTATGCAATTTGTGTGTTTTGGAAATTATTCCATAAACTCTTCTAAAATTCATCTTCGAAAAAAAATTCTTTTAAGACAGATTTTGTCAAATATTTTCCTCTGGCAAGTGTGCCCAATTCTTAGGTTCTTCTAAAATTTAAGGGGCTGAAATCATGAACCAAATGACTGTTGTGGGGTTTGATTTCAGCAGTACCAATAGTTATTTGTTAGGTGGTGTCTAAGGGAGTAATTGATCTAATTTGAGCAAATCATAATTAAATAATGTTATCTAAATTACATATTATGTAATTATTGGTGAGCATATGTGCACATAGGTAGATAGTATGTTATTTACACTAAGCGGTTCTGTCCACAAAATACTGCTGCAATCCCACAATAGTATTATGTGGTGTGCCCACATAACTGGCAAAGTTATGGAATTGTCACAGCCTGTGCCACATAATAACATAGCTGTTCCACATGAATGAAATACAGAGAAAAATGCAGTACCGGCTTCAAAAAATTGAAAATGGAATAAAATGTATCTCTAATGCAGAAAGCAGTATTGTATAGGCGGTGAAATAATGATGTGGTTTGTACACACAGATGGCTGGAGAATTTTGGTTTTAAAATTTATGTGGGTTCTCTTTTAAAGGTTGAAATGTGAACATACTCCTACTGTTTTTGTACAGTAGCTTAGCTAAAAGCTATGAAATCATAAAAATCAAGTTAACAGCTGCAATGATTATAAAAAAATTCTTATAAACTGAAAGAAAGTGGAAAAGATATATTAAAAGTGACAGAGAGAGGGATAGAAGAGGAAAGCATTCCTGGGCATTTCCAGTAGTTTATTCCTATGTCATATGCTCGATCATGAAGTTTTCTGATGTGCTGGACAATCCCTGCTTTTTATGTGTTCCATAAGCCTGCATTCTCAAAGTACTAGATTCATATAGTTTTCTAAATGGTTATTTGTGCACAGCCCAGTAATTGAAGACTTGCTTTTTCATGGATACAAAATGGCATTTCAATGGTTACATATTAACAATAAAGTCTTCTCACTGGGGATTATTGCTATCTAGTAACCTGCAGTAAATCTTTGATGAGTTTTCTCACTAGTAATACCATAGAAGTGCTTAGGAAAGCATGCTAACTTACAGTTTAAACTATTTAAAATTAATAGTTTAATTAATCTGCTAGTGGTAATGCTCTGATTTTGTGGAATACCAAGTCGGATAGACTTACGGATTCTTTTCATATGAAGTTGAAGTTACCTACAGGGTTAACCTCTTCACTATTATCAGTATCTCCAAATCTTGTAGCCATAACTTGAATTTAAAAGCACCTTTTATCTCTGAAGGTTACAGAACATCTTGATAATTTTACATAGAAATAGACAAATATACGAACGCAGGGCTTTGTTCAAGGCAAAGATTCCTCCTCATTGAAATTAATTTCCAATTAACTAGTAAAAAAGGTTTGTATTAATAAAATCAACAGCATAAAATCTGAAGAGCTAACTGTGGTGATCACTAGAGATGGAAGTCCAATACTACAGCCTGTGAAAAACTGTACCAGTATCTTAAATTTCTTCCAAATTTTGGTTCTAAGCCATAAATTAATAAGGAAAGGTTTTAATTAGTTTCAGAGGATATTCAGTCAGCCTCTTCAAAAAGCCTAAATTAAGTTTTCTCCAGTGATTAATACAACCTTAAATATTACTCTGACTCTAATTGGGTGAAAACACTTACCTTTATTTGAAATAAAATAACAAATATTTTACATCAGAGATCAAGACAACCCTATTAAAATCTAGCATATAACCCTGAATATTATTGTCTGCAAGATGATGAAGCCTTAGTTTCTATGATGATAGGGATTGGATAATAATACCATGGAATGGCTAGCTGTATAAAATTCTGTGGTCTCCTGTGTCTTTGGGAATTGGAACATTAGAAAACTTTTGCTGTGTGTTGAAACAGATTAGATAGAAATAAGAATGATTAGTTCCATTGGTTTGAATCTCTTTCAGCATCTCAATCATTGCATTATTTCTAATAATGAAAGACTAAAGGCTTTCAATGTAAAGATTTTGAACAGAGGAAGCTCTCACAAGCTTAAAGCAACTGTAAATATTAAGGGGAAAAATATAAATAATTGGCAGGTTAAAACGTTATTTTTTTCAAAGTTTCTTGACACTGCTATGGAAGAGAAAATAAAATATTGATGTTAACAGCAATAATAAAGACTTCTAGCTGTGCAAAGCAAACCTTTAAAATCCTGGTCATTAAATATATAAAAGGTAAGCATCAGAAAATATGGGATAAACTTTCTATGGGGACACAAAGAGTATGCAATCACAAAGGAAGAGTGTAAAATCTCTGTATCTTTGGAGTTGTTGGTTTGAAAATGTATGGACTTTTTAATGAATTTTACATTAAACAGTGACTGAGTAAAGACAAGGAAATGAAACAGGTCTCCATTTCATCTGAGTTCTCTAAGTTAGACTGGACTACAAAGCCTGTCTGCATTGGTGCAGTGCTGCTTTTGGTACAGTGAGCTAGTTTGAACAGGAAGTCTGGAAATCGTCTCCTCCAGAATAGCCCACAACTTCATAGTAATGGCACTTTCCTGAGAAAAAGGGAGCTGTGGGCTTCAGCCCCCTGAGGAAAGAGTTGAGACCCAGTCTCTCGATACCTGTTTGAGCAGTCTTCCTACTACAATGTTATGCAAAAGTTTGATGACATTACCACTAGCAGAGTCTTTCCTTTTCTGTAGTTCGTTCATTTTTATATTAAAAAAAAAAAACAAACAAACAAAACCTCTACTCAGTTAGACACTGAGCTTCTGAAAGATACCTAGCTCTTCAGCCCAGAGAGGAAAGACTTAATCTGCTTTTCTCCACTTCACTTCTGAAGGTCCAGAAACTAGAAAAGTATATATCCTTATGTTCAGTACTTCCAGCTGACTGACTACACTGGGGATTTTGTAGGCTGTTCATCAGCAGTGTCTGGTTTTTCCCCATCATTGTTACTAGCCCTCAGTATCTGGTTATTGTTAGAGGCTGCTTTTGGTGCTGAATAGGTTTTCATTACCTTCTTTGGTAAATGTGAAGTTGTTACTGCAAAAATAACGGTCTGCAATTTGCAGTGGGTGGTATCTTCCAGGTCTGTGTTTAAACTTTGCCCTACATGTTCCCAAAACAGCATTAATAAAATGAAATATGATTTTCATTTTTAATTTTTCATATTTGTGTGCAGGTAACATGCCTCATGCCAAAACATACCATCACTGGATGTTATAAGTTTATAATTAATATAATGCTCTTGCCTAAAGTATAATTAAAATGCTGTCTGATGGTTATGGTTAATTAGCAAACAACTAAAAGATTAAATTACTTACTGGGGCCATGACTGATTGAAGTGATATGTGTCCTGGATAAAGCATAAATATTGCAGGAAATAATCCAATATGACATCTCTGACATTCAACTATAACTGAAATTATAGACTGGTCAGTAAATGATCTTAAGCTGTTTAAGGTTTCATCAGCCCTCTGCAAGATTGATTTTCTTCAAAATTACTGTACTAAAATGTTTTCTTTTGTTGTTGCATTGACTCAGATCACAAACCACAATTTTAAGATCGGCTCTTATTTACAAAAATGCTTTGACATAGTGCATTTGTTCAGCCTAGGCAACAAAAAAGGATTGTGGTATCATTTTAAAGAAGGTTGTTTGACAGACCCTGTTTGTTTATTTGGAGTAATGTGAGCTACATTCAGAAAATGTTATATTTTGTTTCATGATTGTGTACATTCTCTCCCACTGCTTCCAGGCAAGCCCTGTAAGCAGAGAAGACATGGATTTAGACCTTGTTTCCATGGCCAGTGGAAGTGCTTTGACTGAGAACAGAGAAAAAAATACGCCGCCACACAGACACTCAGCAAGATCCTCAAGTAAGTTATGTTTTTTTCAATATTAGTATTAAAGATCACTTTAAAATGCTAGGTACAACTGAGCATGCTTGGAATCCTAGTAGCACATGTTGCTTATCTTTCTGTTCTTTATTGTATAAAGCCTTTCCATCCATTTACTACACTTCTGTTTAAATACTTTGATATCAATAGACATTCCTCCTGTGATTTTAATGGGAATTTCCCTGTGATGTACTCTAGGTCTTCTCATGTCTGAGTCCTTAGAAGATTTTCTTTTCCCTAAATTATGAAAAAGATTTTTTTGAATCTTCCTCTTAATTTTTTTTCCATGAGAGCTTTGAAAAATGCATGTTTTGTTACCTGAATACCAGAACACATATCACAAACCAAGGCACAGATTTCTGTGCAGTCGATTACCTCTAATGCTGTCATATATGATCCCATGGAACTTATTACAGCTCAATAGTAGAGGACCCTTTTAAAGCCTTATATTTTTACCACTCTAATACCTCAGAAGGCAACAAAAGAATCTATATATAGAAAAAATAATTCTTGGATGTCATTATAGAATTTTAAGTTTCATGTCTTATTTTGTGTAATATAACTGAAGAAATATTAATATATTTCTGATAATATGACATATTTTCCTATTTCTGTACAGCATCTTTTTCAAATAAAAAATCTATAAACTTCTAAAAAGCACATTACAGAAAATAAAAGCTGTATTAAATAACTTAGGCAAAACTATCAAAATTCCTAAAACTTTTTAAGTTGTGAAGTTTCTTGAAATGTTGTCAAAATAGAAATCAGGTATTTCATATAATTAATATATATAAGTTGCTGGATTTACTTTTTGATTATGCTTTCATATATGCTGAATTTTCACTTTCGATGAAAAATAAATTAAAATTCAAGAAAAACATATAAGAATACTTGAAGTCTCTATTTTTCTGACATAATTTGCAAAGGCTTTAGAATAATGATTTATTTACATTAGCTCTCTACAAACAAAAAATAATAGTGATTCAATATGTTTGTGCTTATTAATTTGATTTACATTCCTAAAATTAGATTAGACAAAATTTCTCATCCTAGTCTAAGTTAATTGTACCAATGGAGAAAGAACATAATTCTGTCTTTGTGCCTGCCATCTTAGAAAAGAATGAATTCTGTCCTCAGTTTTCTTGTTTCTCTCCATTGGCTAGCAACGCAGCCACACCATTTATAGTAGATGAGATTCCTAACTGCTAAGATCCTGAATTTAGGTGAGATAACTCTAAACAACTCATGTCAATGGCAAAATTATCATTATATTAATATATCCAGAATAGAATGTCTGCATATCTTGAATAATTGAGTTAAATAGTATGCACTGCATTCATATTAGTGTATAACTGCTGTTTAGACTGTAACCTATGTTGTAACTCCATCCAAAAATAAATTAAAGTGAACTCTTTTGACATGTCGAACTTGCGTGTGTGGAGCTTGGGAACAGGTTTTTTCCTTTGGGAAAGAAAAGTGTCATTGCATTATACCTTCAATAAAGAGAGATAAGGAACAGAGCAGGAAAGAGCAACCAACTGGCAGAGTCATAAATGTGGAGGGGTGGGGGTAGAGAAAGAAAGAGTTTACAATGTCTGCTAATATAGATACACTTTCATAAAATAACACATCTTCTACACCATACCTACCTATTTGTTCTTCTTTAAGTAGTCCAGGAACTAAGGAAAAAAAAAACCAACCCAGGTCTTATGTCTTTTTACATGTTCCTGCATATGTGTCTGTATAAATTCTATCATCATGGATTTAAGAAATTAAACAGTGATGATACATTCAACTTTATTGCTTATGGTATATAAAACCAGACGTTACTGTCACCTTTGTACATTTCATATGTTTGCCGAAGACTGTTGCTTTTCAATGATCAAAAATAAATTATTAGCCCCATGGTATCCTTAATCTGAAAACATTATAAATTTGCCTTTACTGAGAAAGTATTTGTTATAAAATGCTTTCCTGTTGTATAGTGTCTCTTGGTTTTGCCTTCTAAAATATTACATGAAGATGCCTAGGAATTATTTCAGTGATTTAGTAGGTGTGTTCCCTTTGAGTTAACCTGCAGTTGTATTACAGATTATTATAAAGATGCTGTGACCTTAGAGGTGCTTTCATTTCAATAAATTATTAAATCAAGTTTTTGTACCATTTTTTCAGGAGATCTCAACCTCAGTAGTTTGATAAGCTTTGATTAATAAAATGTTACTAAGTTCACATTCCAACGTCCATAGGTTTCATTGTTGCTCAGAATTCAATTATTGTTAGGAATCAAGAGCTATTATTTGGTAGTATCATATATGTTCCTTATATATAACTTATAATCTAGAAATTGTATCGATAAATTTTTGAGATCCTACAGGCTGAAAAGTAAAGTCTAGAAATGAAAGATAATGGATTCTTAAGTATATTTACTAAAAATAACCACTCTCAAATTTATGTGGTACTAAAATAAAATGCTTTTTATATGTACTACAGGGAAATGCATGAATGATCATGTCTTTGTTAAAACAAAACATACAACACTTCAAAGTTATTATCCTTTAATTCACAGGGGATTTTAGAAACGCTAAGTCAAGATTTTAATAAGTATTTTTGGGAACTTCCCACCTTTTATGTTGTTTCTATAGATCTTTTTTTTCCAAAAGCAGGTTCTTTGAATTCTGGATTAAATAATTTTAAGTTTTTTATAAGCCAAATCTACTATTTTTTCTGAAAAATTTGGATGGGAAAGATTAATCCTAAAATAACTTAATTCTGTTCCTTGACAATGCAAAATTAATTAATAAAATAAATGCTTTTAACATATTATATCTCAGTTTAAGGAAGGCATTTGTTTACTTTAAAATATTTGATTTGGTTCCCTGTTACATGTTCAAAGGGAAGAATAACTGTTCATTAAATTGCCCCAATATTAAAAAAATAAAGCTTAAAAAAGATGTAAAACCTAAAGACAGAGTAGCCATTGTTCAGTTCGACTTATTAGTTATCTAATTTAGGACCTTGCTTCAGTTAGTGTCCAGTACGTTATGTTCTAGAAATCATAGCTATTGCTTTATGCTTCCTAGTAACTATTTTTTCTTTTCTATCTCTTGAGGTTATTTTTTTTCAGTGTGGCTGGTGGGGGGTGGTGGTGTGCTGTGTGTCCATGCTTACCTGACCATTCTTTATCATTTTTATTAACTCTATAAACATTGACGTGAATTTCTGGTTGTATTTATTTTTTTAATACTTTCCTGAACACGTACTGTAGTCAGCATTAAGTTGCAAGATGGGCATAGAAATTCTTTGGAAGAACTAGAAGTTAAGCATTTTTTAATACCTAGCTAGACAATATGGTCTTTTGTATATCCCGATACCCAATTTGTGAGTAGGCTATGACAATCATCACAAGACACTTTCTATCATCCTTATCTGTTTCTGGCCAACCAGTGTTGGACTTTTAGATGAGTCCCCTACATATTTACATTGTCTAACTGTCATCACAATTCCATGGTTTCCTTTTCTCTGCAAATTTAAGCTTCATTTTCGTTATATTTGCCTTGGGAACTGCAATCTTCTGACTGGAATTTGAAAGTGAAATGCAATGGGACCTGTGTCTCTAACTGTTATTTAAAGTGCTGCCCAGAATTCTTAATTCTTCTTCTCCCTGAATTCTAGCTTTTCAGGGAGCCTCTGATATCAGTAAAACACTGCTTTCCAGAAAAAAAAAATTAAATAAATTAGGACCTGAACCTTATAATTCCTTTATCACCCTTATTTCAAAAAATGGATTAATGTATATCTCTACTAAAAAACTTTTATCAGCTCTATTTCTCAAATAAATTCAACCTTTACTGTTTTTTTAGACTGTGAAATCAAAGTAATGAAGTTTAATTGTGCATTTCTTAGAGTGAAAAGTCTTCCAACTCAGAACAAAAAACACAATAACTTTTATTTCTCTTTTTTTTTACATCTTACTCTTTTTTTTTTGCTCTTGACAGAGCCCCCCACCATGATTATTTTTGCCTCCCTTTCTTAAGGAGAGTTCTTAGAAAGTCTTCAACTTTTTTATAAGCAGTATATGGTACAGGTTCACTTTCAAAAATTCATGCTTTCCTGTACCTTTCTTCTTAGCATCACTATTGACTGTATATTCTAGTTCAAGGACTGCTGTCTTTCATTTAGGATTTGTAAACTCTCTCTGTGTAGCAAGCATTTCATTTTTAAGTTCTCTATGAATTTACTTATGTTTTACCAGGGGGTTTCTTGTGAATATTTCTTTTCTTCTTTCTTTTTTTCTTTTTTTTTTTTTTAAGTGGAGGTACATACATATTTTTTGATGTGTTAGTTAACTATCAAACAACATATACCTAATCTTTTTGAGCAGACTACAGAATGACATTTTACAAGATGCTGATTAATTCACTTTGCAGTTGCATATTAAAAAAAAATACCTAAATGCAAATTTTTAAAGGCGTGTAGAACTTGTTTTCATTGAGTTTAACAGGCTGGGGAGAAAAAATGATACATGATCTCATGTTGTTTCGTCATCTCTATTTTCAATTATGAAAATAATTCAAGAACAGATACACAGAGGCATTTTCTAAATTTTAGGTGCTTAATTTTACAGACTGATAGTCTTCTACTAGGGTTTGGGAGTTCTTCACTGTGGGGGTGTTTTGGGCTTTTTTAAAGAGACACCAGGGTTTTTAAAAAAAAAAAAAGAGAGAGACAAAAATCAATTTTGAGACATTGGTTTATAGTACACTTGGATATTCACTTAGAACCATGGAACCATTAGACTAACGATAAGGATGTCCTTATTATTTTAGCAAATAATAACAAATTTATGTTTCCTTTGCTGTGGGATGTTTGTTAAGTAGATTCAAAAATATTTCTCAAGTCAGTGCACTGAAAGGTCCAGTAATTTATGTTGGGCTACTTCAGATTGTTGCACTGGATGGTAAAGATGTGTCTATAAGATCTTCTTTCCCAAGGCTGTCTTTCTTTCCTTGTTTTTTTCCTTTTAATTTGCCTCTTTTTAATTGCTGCTTTTTCTATACCTGTGTTCTGTAATCCTTTCTTTTTCTATGAACAATTCTTGTTTCTGTCCTCCAATTTATTGCAGTGTAAGCTTTCTCTCCCATCCACTCTTCCTTCCCAAATACTCCATGAAGTCATCTGTTCGTTTCTACAGACCCTGGTCTCTCACTCCCTGTTTCTTTTTGTATCCAGATTATTCCTGGCAGTATTCAGATTCATCTTCTTCTAGTTTAGACCTCCTCCAAATCTGACCTGGTTTAGTGTTCTGTTTAGGCAGGTCTTGAGTCCAGTCTCTTAATGTACTTATTCTTTGTGTTCTTTCTTATCATTACCATCACTTATTTAATTATGTAAATTCTGAGAGTTAGAAACCATCTAGTGCCCCATAATCAAACTTCTTTATTCTTACACAGTTCCCCTTTGCCAATTCACAATATTCTTCTTCCCCATGTTTTGGTCTCTGCTCTGTGTCAGTATCTTTGTCAAGCCATTCTAGTCTCTTGTGCCAGCTGTGCCAGGGCACTGCTTACCAAGTTAGCTTTACTGTCTCTCACCTTGATTCTGAGTCAGCCTCATTTTTGTCTCTTTGATTTTAGTTCCAGCCCTTTGCCTCTTCTCAGTCTTCTTCCTATAGGAACTTTGATTCCTACCCTCCTTGTGGTTCCTGTAGCTATTCTCCATCTGCCACAGACAGCATGAAACAAGCAGGCTTTTAAGTTCCCTGACTTAACGTGATCTTCAACATTATCTTTAGGAATAGTCTTGCTTAGCTCCATGTCATATCATGGTAAAGCACGTTTCCATACTGACTGGTATTTTAGTGCATATAACCCAAAAGATCAAGAATTCATTCTCTGATCATGGAAAAACTTCAGTTTGTTCATACTTGATCCAAATCTGGACATATCCTAAAAGGAAGGCTCTGTTGTTTGGTGGATTTCAGGTCTCCTCTGCAAAGGGCAACATAAGTATTTTACATATTTTCTCAGAAGTGACTAACCTTTCAGAAAACTTCAGGCAAACACTCCATTTCATCGTAGATGGTCAAAACTGGGGAAATAGATAATGAGCTGAAACTCAAAATAAGTATTGAACTTTAAGAACCAGTGGTGCTGAAAGTCTTGTTTGTAGTTAGAAAAGAGTTGTATTTCACAGAAATGTATTTGGAACACTATGTTTATTTTGTCAATTTTAAGTGTGTGGAATGACAGTTAATAAATGTTTATAAATTATTCTTGTAAATGGTTATCTCTCTCAACTCCATGTGACTGAGTCACATTTTAGAGTTCAGATTATTTGAGTATGTCATTGTCAGCATAATTTAGTTAGAAGAGAATCAATGCTTGGTAAAAAAATAAATTTAAGTTGGTTGTTTCTATAAAATTTTGGAACTTGTCTCTAGTCCTACCTACATGAAGTCAATCAGATTTACAAATAAAATTCACCATTTACTTACCAAAAAAAAAAAAAAGAAAAAAAAGAGCATATTCTTTCTTCAAATCTTCATACGAAAACGAGATATATTGTTACATATCATGTGGGATTTCATATAAGTTGCTCCCCGCACTATTCAATAGTATTTAAATACAGTTTTGGAATGAAAAATATAATGTAAAATCACAACACAATAATTTTTATGCAAACAATGCAACTAAAAAAAAATCCAAGTTCAACATTATAATGAAGTTAATTTTTCTGATATTGTACCATTTACCTTTTTCACAGACCTGCTGAACCTACCTTCTTTCCAGAGCTTAAATTGATGTTAATGCTTTGCTGCTAAGGATTCGTTCTGGTCACTTTCATTAAAATGTTGAGGTTTTTTTCTCCATGCCTTCTTATGGTGTATTTGCTTATAAGTAATACAGTATGGTAAGGACTTTGAAATAAATTATATCTCCAGACACACAATTTTAAGTGGATCGATAAATGTCCTATGACGTCTACTATGCATCATAAAATTTCTATCATAACCTTTTTAACAAAGCTTTTCTTCTTGGACACTAGGAATTTCATTCAAAGCATTTTACATATTGCATTACTTATCAAAACAGAGGATATGTAAACCTTGACATTTGTTAAAAGACCCAGGCTTTAACACAAAAAAGACCAGAACAAATCAATAGCAGAAAACAGATTAAAGAACCAAAAAGTGACTGCTTAGACACAGAGGCATGTGAAGTTACCCCAAGACAAGCTTTCAGCACATATTCTAAAGAAATAGCTTTTTGATATATACAGGCATCTGAAAGTCTCTCAGACCATACTGGAGCTTCATATAGTAAATTGTTACTTGTAAATAAATGTACAGTAAATAACTTTTACAGCCTGTCTTCCAAAGCCTGCTTTGGGATAGGAGAAATCAAATTGCTTTTCTTGGCTAAGATTTGTTCCCACATCAGTGGGTATTAGAATAACCATGTACCATGTTAAATTATACTTAATATACTTGCCAGGTTCTATTTAATTCTAGTACAAGTAATGGTAATAATAATAATAGTTGTTTTTATTGTCAAAAATATCAGTACTCTATATAGTAAACCAAATGTACTTGTTCTAATTTATATTTCGTAAACATATTAGTTTATATTTAATATATATCTAATTTCTATTTAGTAAAGATACTTAAGATAGTACTTGAAACTATGTGAATCTTTCTGTTGTTGCCCTTGAGTAAGGCCCACTACAAATACACTTAAGGAACATAACATGAAATAAATGTAATAAACATATTGTGATTATGCTTACAATTACTCATGAATCACAAATGCACATGTGTGTTTGTGTATGTATGCATATTAATGAAATATATGCCTTACAGATCTCTTTATCTTTATAGTAAAATATGACTGTAAATGTCACCTTTATTTTACTAATTTAAAAACTATGATAGTTGTAATTTGATTCAGTCATATGCTGTCATGTGAACCATTTGTTTGCAGGACACTGCAGTTTAGGGGAAAGTGGAGATATTGCAAATCCAAGCTTGCTGTAAAAAGTGTTCACATCATTAGAAATGCTGTAAAAGAAATATATAATGTCTCTCAAAAAAGCCCCCAGACGACACACATAAGTGAAACAAATATATAATAAGGGTTCAGCTGCCTATTCATTTTTGGGGGGTTTCGGTAAGTTTGATTTCTTGGGAGTTTTTTGTGGGTTTTTTTTGTTTGTTTGCTTTTTGTTGGGTTTTTTGGTTGGTTTTTTTGTTGTTTTTGGGGGGTTTTTTGGTTGTTGGGTGGGTTTTTTTGTTTGTTTTTTGGATTTTTTTTTTCTTTTTTGAGAAACAAGGCTGTCTTTTCAAGGAACATTTCTAGGTTCAGTCTGCTAATTCAATGTGCCATTATCATCCCTTACCACACTCTCTTGTCTTCTCTCATCCCCTTGATCTCAACAAAATTCTAACCTCCATTGCTAATAGAAGTGTCTTTATTGAATATCTCTGAAGGGAAAAAAAATTGCCTGTTTGAAAATTAGAATCAGAAGATCTGTTGTAAACACAGGTATTGACAACAAAGTCACTGAGTTTTTTTTAGTTTATGTGCAATTTTTTTTTTACTTCTTGCAAGATTCTGCCTAGATGCTTACTTTAAACTTAAGTGCAAAACTGCTTTTCCTTGAGCACATGTGAAATACTCATAACTAGATCTTCACTGGAATAGCAAAGGACATGAAGAAAAAGCAAGCGTAGTAATTTATGGGCATATGTATGATCAATCAGGTAAGTCCTGTATTTGTAACGCATTCCATTCATTATTGGATTATCATTATTGGATTAGATATTAGGAAATTTTTTTACACTGGAGAGGTGGTCAAGCATTAAAGTAGGCTGACCAGAGAAGTGGTGGAATCACTGTCCCTGAAAATGTTCAATAAACTTGTGGATGTGTTGCTTAGAGACATGGTTTAGTGGTGGACTTGGCAGTGCTGAGTTGGTGGTTGGACTCCATGATCTTAGAGGTCCTTTCCATCCTTTATGAATCTATGATTCTATTCTTACGTTTTCATTTTCCTTTCTGCTTGGTCTTGCATTAAACTCTAGGAGAAAGAGCTGCAGCAAAAACCTTTCTCATATTTGATTAGTACCTTCATTGTAAATGAGGTTTCTTTGCTTTATGACAAAATTTTTCAATCACAGGTAATATTTAAGCCACTAGAGGTCTGTAAGTGTAACATCTGAGAAGTAGCTATGATACAAATAGGAGTAAGCAAACTGCACTGTGCTGGTATGACTTAACTGTGCTTACAAATTCTTCTTCAGAGAATAGGCTGTTGATTCTGCATGCCAGCTCTGTCTTTCATCACTCCAGTTAGACCAAGAACTGGAACAGCAGCGTTGATAATAATATCCATCTTAGACCAAGAACTGGAACAGCAGTGTTGATAATAACATCCATCTCTTAGTATTAGTTAGTAGATATCAAAAGTGCTTTATCAGAACCACACAAACATAATTATGCCCATTTCAAAAGCAGAAAGATGGGACATACAAAGGGAATGATTTACTGTGATTTACAACAAACCTGTCTGTAGATATTTCATTCCAAATTAGTTGACCATTCTCTACAATGGCTTTATTTTCTTTGGCTGAAAGTGCTGAGAACTGTGTAAAGGATGGAAAGAAAGAATACAGAGTTAGTCTGTGCTTCAATTCAGTTTGCCTAGGTCACAATTGTATAATGAAGTTTAAAGCAGACCCTACAAAGTTGAATGAGACTAGAGACCCATGACTGTCAGACTTCGGGAGACCCTCTGATTTGTTAAACCTTCATTCAAGGGAGTAGAGAACCTACACCTTTGGAGTATCTGGGATTTAGTGAAAATACCTTCCAGCTGGTGAAGTTATCCTGCACTATTACTGCAAATCCTGAGCAATGGTTCTCACAGACATCGAAAATATTTTTTGCCAGACAGTCTATATGCACTCACGATTTATTACAGTCCTTGATCAAAGCATTTGACTGTTCTACCCTCTAAATAATGTGTAAATAAGTTAAAAAAATTAATTTGTGAACTTTTGACTCTGATGTTTAGACAAGCAGAATTCATGCTATGATAGATGCAGCTGTTATTCTGCCAAAGTAAAGGGATGTGTTAGTAATTTATGAAGACTTTTCACAAATTTCTTGCAGCAAATTACAGCAGGTCTTTAGGGATTTTTAATGGAAAAATAATATACATTTTGTACTCATGTAAGAACAATTTATCCCTTCCAATGCATTGCATGTAGTTATAAGTGGAGAGCCAAAGAGTCTACATGTACAGATTTCTGAAATCCATCATGAAAATACTATTTAGGAGTGCACATAGGTTCATAAACAAGTGAGGGTGTTAGTACAGAAATAATCCAGATCAGGCAGTCAGGATGAGGTTGATTGACCATCTTGCTATACTATATTGACCTTATCACTACAAGACTAGTTTTCAAATTCATTATTGATAGGCTCTTCCTAGAATTTGGTCTTATTCTGTTTTGAAAATAATGTAATAAAATGTATTTTTGTCGAAATATAGAAAAAAATAGCTGGTATATCTTGTTTACGTATATTATTGATACCATGTTGAGGAGGAGTGCATAGGAAAAGCATAAGTTAGGTCCGATTTTGTTTTCCACTTTGAATGTGCAATGGCTATTTCCTTTTTGTTTTTATTTTAACAAAGAACATACTCCAGTCTTAATTATTTTTGTTGTTTAACAATGTTTTCAATTTCAGAAAATATTTCTTTAAATTAAAGGCATGCAATTTAAAAAATATTATTACCATGTTAGATTTATTTTGAAGTTTCGCTAATTAACCACTTAATTTACTAATTTTAGGGTTTCAGCCTTCAGTGAATATGTTATGGTTCCCAGGCAAAATAATAAATGGAAAGTTTGCTGCTTGATTAAATATTTTCTTTGCTCTTTAACAAAAGCCTTCCTGTACTAGAGAGATCCGCTACCATTTGAGGTGTTAATTAAAATAATCTAAAGCCAAGGAAACTGGGAATGTTGTCAAGGCAAGACATCAGAATTCTAAATCTTTAGGAGATACATCTAAAGTAAATTATATATTTTAAGAAAAAACAACTGACTACATATGTAGAGGCATAAGAACATGAATGGAGATAATGTTTAAAAATACTTGAAAGCTCTTGATTACCAAAAGAAAGAACTGTTTAGTAAGATACACTTGCAATAATTTAAGAATTCATAAGAAAGAGAACTGTAGGTTGGGAAAACCTCTTGACATTTTAATCTAGCAGGCTACAGAAAAGCATCCATGGGAAAACAAAGAAACTCTTACTCTTTGAACTTTATAGCTATGTTGTATATATTGGTACATGGAATGATATTCAGTCATATGATTTAAACTTTGTTCTACTTTTTTGGCATTATGTATTGTGAGAAATTTAATTTTGCTATTGAGAAGTACTAAACATTTAAAATATCAAAAATACTAAAAATATGTTTAATAATATTTTCCGTTGATGAGCGGCAAAAAGTTGTTGATAAAATATGTATTTGATAAGCTAACGTGCTAATTATATATATGTATATATATACGCACACATATATACACACACACACATAAACTACTATATTGTGAACATCATATCGTTCTCTTGCAAAGTTTGGGTTATCTTCCATAGATGTTTTCTTTCTTACAGATGCCAAAGAAAGCTATTTCCAGGTGTAAGGTGTTCATTTATGTTAAATAAATATCATGCCTTTGGTCATGCCTACTGGTTATTTTATTTAAATAATTGTCTTAAGAGTTTTGTAGAAACTGTTGTCCAAATTACTCAAGCATCTGTATGCATGATAATGAAAGTGATTGTTTCACATATTCCTATGTATTCTTACATTTTTCTGTGGCACTATCCAGCATCTAAGTTTAAGTATTCCTGAGCTTTGAACAAAATAAATCGCTCTTTTATTTGGTCTAATGTAGTAACACAATAACTTGTTAATTAGATATATCTTCTGAACTAGTTCTTCATCCAGTTGAAGGATGAGTTTCTGTGTCAAAAACATTGAGTATCTCTATAAGTGTTTAAGTTCAGAGTGGACAGATAATGGCACTTCTAAAAATACGATAATTTTGTGTAGTAATTTTACTGTCTTTTTGGAAAAGGAGGTTTTTTGTTTTTTTTTAAGTACTACCTTGTAAAAATACTTGTATTACTTCTAAAAGGTGAGCAATACATAACTGTAAGAATTGTGTGCTGTCAAATTAGACATAAAAATATTATTGTGTTAAAAAGATTATAGTACAATGAAATTTATGGAGTTTTGGCTGGTTGGTTTTTAATTTCTCATCTGTTTTACTGTTTAGAAAAGAATATTTCTACTCCAGAAAAATCACGTTTGGGTCCATCTCATAAAGAGCGGATATCATTTCGAGACCATCCAGTGCAGCTAAGTGGAGGATGGGGAGCAGGCAAAAAAAGACAAAAGCTTAAAAATGTTAGCTGAATATTGGAGATAACTAGTTCATTTAATCAAATATGGAGAGCATATGGAGAGCTGTTTCTTTTTAAACCTCTGAATATCAATTCCTGGATTTTCATTTATTACAAATAAACCAGTTTCAGTTAACTACTTTTGACTTATTTTATTGTACATGGTTGCAGCGGTTTGGGTTTTGTGGGATTTTTTCGTCAAAGTATTTTATACCTGTCAGAAGTTATCATAGTTTGTGTTTTCAATTGCTTATATGTTCATGTGGTATAGAATGCAGAACTGATTAACTCTGGGAGTTTTGTTGTACAGTGACTAAGTTTAGGCTTGCATATAAGAACTGGGTGAGAAGTCCAAATGCAATAAGGGTTCATGTTTATGTGATGTATGTCACTTATTGAAACACAGAATTCTCACTTCCTCATGAAATAAAATACATGCTTGCAAACTGTGTTGTGAGCTGTAACAGCCATGGATGCCATTCTTAGAGAAGTCTGTTTAAAATATTCTCCTGAAGCAGTAAAAGCTCTCAGCAATCTACAAATGTTGGACATGAACTTTTCTTTTTTTAGGAATATGAGTAGTCCTCCTACTCAAAGTCTAGTAGTTCTAGATCTTTCATCATAAATTATTGTCAAAATATGATAAAGGAACCTCTTACATACTTTCAAATGCTTCTAATTGTTTCCTAGAGGATTAAAAAAAAAAAATTAGAAGATTCCCATTTTGTTCTGGGACAATGTAAAATTAGATCTACATGTCACTGTTAACCCAACTTAATTTTTTTCTCATAGATGGTCGCCTTCAGACCCATATGTAAACATTTTGTGGTGCAAGGAGATCTCTAAGAAAAAAGAAAAAAAGAAAAGAAATACTATTTCAACTGCTCGTGGTTATCTAACTCATTAGTTCCAGTCAATGCTTTGTCCACTAGTATACAGGACAGAAAACGTTCCTTGATTTCAAAGCATAAACTTATTTTAATGCTTTCTTCTTTGAGAGTACAAGCTGTTAGTTGGATCTAGAGAAGGGTGTCCTTAGTATGCCCTTGTGTGTTTTTGTAAGCCCCAGACCCCTATAGATGGGGAAAGAGATGGAGAGGGTAACGGGACTGAAACTTCAGTGAGTAAAGGACATAAATTCTTGCATTGGGGCTGTTTTTAAAATGTACTTAAATTAACATGTGACATTATTTTGTAACGTGCTTTCTATGCTAACATACACATCTAACTATGGATTAAAAGTATTTATCTCCATTTTTGTGAATACTCACATTCATTTTCAGATAAAAAGATGGCTGCTCTCTTCACTCAGAAAACCTCCAGTAAATAATTTTGCTTGTTTGAACCACTGTTCTGCTTTTATTATCACTTCACTTTTGAAAGTTACTGCACTTTATTTCAGAAAGATTTCTTTACTTTTTCTGGGGAATTACGGTCAGTGAAGGTTGCTTGACCTGACTGTAGAAATGCTGGGGTTGCCAACAGGATATAAAATGGCAGTAGATGTTTATCTTACCTAGTTAGTTTCCAAATGGATGAAGTTAGTGTTCAGCTTGATTTCAGGATCTGCAATATAGTGACTTTTAAATGTCACTAACAAATACTGAAGCTTTTGTGATTTTGCTTTTAACATCAAGGTTATACATGTTATAGGAAAAACTTTGTTATTTATAAATGTTTGCCACTAGAGCTGGCAGTGTGTGTAGCCACTGTTACAGGTGTTAACTGGAAATCAAAATAGAAAACCAAGCAGTTCATAGTTTAACACTTCTTGCAGATTGTCCCCTCTGTTTGTCTACAGTATCCATAATATGCTGCTCATCACCAGAGCTGTAAATAAGGGATATGTGAGATTCAGGAATAAGGTGGAGCCACCAACATACCTTGGTGTTCATAGTCACACCTTACAGTATGTAAGGTCATGTAACACCAGTGATACACGTGGTGGATATTTGTGACATGAATTTTTCAAGCCCTACTCTGCAAGCAGTTTCATGCTCTTTTTGTGTCTTTTGGGTATTTTCATTTAGTTTTCTCTTTTCCATTTCCTCCCCCCCCCCCCCTTCTTTGTCCCCTCCATGCCTACTCCCTGATGCAGTAATTCCTATTTAGGACAAGAACATATTCTTAAAAGTAAATTTCTCTGGCAATCTATTCTGGTGCTGGAGTGTCTGTGAGTCAGTAACAGTCCAGCAAATCTTACATCACAGAACCTTGAAACAGCATTCCTAGATGCACTACTGCCTCTGCAGTGCTTCAGACTTCTTCCAGGCTCACTAGCATCATTCCCTCGATCCTTTTTTCTGTTCGCAGGAGATCCTTTAACACGAAGGAGGAGAGACTTCATATGAATAAGTTCTTCTAAAAAAGCTTCCTTGTATGTACGAAGCTTGAGCCTCAGAAATGTAGAAAAGCATTCATTTGAAACAAAGAAGTAAACAACAAGGTGCATTTATGCATTGAGCCTTTGACGGGTGTTGCTCACCAAAACAAATCGAAGAGCTTTCTAGGAGCTCTCCTGAACAGATTCCTGGGCTGTCTTTCCCTGTACAACTTACCTGAAGGTATTCACAGCAGTTCTTTAAACCCTCTGTTGTTTGAACCCAGGCATTAGGAGAAACACCTGCAGCAACAGAGGAAAAAAAAAAAAAAAAAAAGCTGCCCAAAATGCATTGTGTGAATGTTAACGAGGTGCTAATGGTTGTCAAATCACCAACACCTGAATGACAAAAGACTGAAGAAATGTTTCTCACTGAATAATGGACAGATTTACCTACTTACCTACTTCTGACACAGTAACCATGCTGGTTAAAAGATTATTGCTCAAATGCATTTTGTACTTTAAGGGATATGTAAATCGCCAATGTATATAGCATAGACGTTGCTTTGGTGCAGGGTGAGTTGGTGTTACATTTTGACTTAGTAAATCATTATCATTAATTATTGAAAATCCTGTTATTCAAACATGCATTCATTAAAGGTGTGTCCACTGCACATAGTGTTTACATTTTTCAAAAACTTACCACAGGTGGCATCCAAATCTGGCCTCAGACACACGGCTGCAAAACCGCTCTTGGTCTTCCTTTACAACTGTTAAAAGCACCACGAGGAATATATTGGATTAATATCTCTTTGATTTTAATTTCAGATTCTCATGATAACAGCAATATGTGTTTATGAAGGTATAGTCTTTCCTTAATATGTACTGAAATTACTTCTGTTAGCACTGATGGAAGCCAGACTAATATTTTGGGATACTGTGCGATCTTAATATGCTTTTCTTTAGTCAGAAAAACACATATGAGAAGTAGCTATTACCACATGGTCCCAAAAAAGCAGGAATGGAACTCTTAATTATATTATAAAAGACTGAGTAGCCTGATATTACATCTGAGATCCAAGCAGTCTGTACTAGCTGGAGAAAAAACCAACCAAAGAAACCAACCCCCAGCAACTTGGGGTTTTTATGTTTTGTTTATTTCTCTCTACAGTCATAAGTGAAAAACAAATTAACTAATTTGATTTTTATAAGAGTTATGAAATAGTTGTGTTTGAATGTTAGTCTGTCAGTCACTTGACACCATTTTTAGAGCCTGTGTGAGAAATGTATATCTATACATTCATATACACTTTCATGTATACTTTTGCATATACTTTCATATATATATGTCTAGATCTTGATACAGATATAGATGACAGTGGGATGTCATCTGATCATGGATGTAGCTGTGGTTTAATAGAAATGGGACACCACTTTCTTATCACAGGAAGTCAAAAAAATATGCCAAGAGTAGGGAAGGAGACAGGAGTGGCCTGCGATTAACAGTACACATAAACTAAAGTAGGGTTGAGTCTTCTGGAGAATTGTTTTCCTGGATTTCAAGGTAGATGATGGACAGAAAAATGCTGACCACATGCTCTTGGCTATATCCTGAAGACACTTTCTGGGCGCCAAGTTGTGCTGAAGGTTTGTTAGCAACAAAATACCTATTGGAGAGATGTTCATGAAGTTCCATGATGTCAAATGAAGAGGGAGTGTGTTTTCAAAGAGGTATTTAGTAGAAATATTGTGTAACTGCCCCAGACTGGTCACCCTTATAAGGACTAGAAGTAGAAATTAATGACACTATGAGTTACACTGTTATTTACAAGTCATTTAGACAATTGGATTGTCCTTTATGAGCACTTCCTCCATTATTTTGGTGACAGATGCTGAAAAGAAATGTTAGTACATACCTAACTAGCTGTCACGGGTTAGCATTTGTTCCTCCCCTGGTCTTCATTTGAATGTTAAATAGATTTGTTTGGAGGTAGTAACCTTTTCTTAGTTTCTTAGTTGGTTGATTGCTACTTATATAGCGTCTTTTTTTTCCATAAAGTGTTAAATAAGCCAGATACCTAGGATGATATAAAATTACTTCTGACTGAGATGCAATTGATAACTCTTTAACAATAAAGCAGGTGAGATCATTTTATGTTGGTAACAACCAATGCTAATTTCACAAAGTTAAGAAGTGGTAATAACCACATATTTGTTAATAGCTAAAGGTTGGGTTTTCTTTATTCCTAACTTACTCATTTGTTAAATTACACTTACACAAAAAAAAAAACAAAAACAAAAAAAAAAAAAAAAAAACCAAACCCAGAGGTTAGCAATTTTTTCTTTTTTTTTCTTATTTCTTTTTTCTTTTTTTTTTTTTTTTTTGAGGCACTACTTCAGTCCTGAATGCAAATAAGCACTACCAAGTAGCTGAGCCACAGTCAAGGTGTTCCACATATATCCTGAGATGGAAGACAACTTTTTAGGAGAGACAGCTATAACTAGTTAAGATCTAATAAAGGATAAATGCCTGTATTTCAAAACAGCTCAGTTTTCTGTCCTTATGAGCCATGGTCTAAAAAAAAAGGGAACGTACACAAATAAAATGGGCTGTATATTCCTGCTACATTCCAATCATGAGATGAGGGCTGTCCCATCCAAACAGTGTGAGTTTTGTCACCGTTACCGGGTAGGGGAGGTTCGGGAGGTTATTCATTGCAAGAACACAGGTCAGCCCTAAACTTCACTCGTCTATCTAATTCGTTGCCGTTCGTGCGATTAAATACAGTTCTGCAGCAATTTTTCTTTAAATGACTACGTTCTTTACATGAAAAAAAAAAAAAAAGGCATTGCTGCGGAATTTAAAAAGCAAAAGCACGCTAGGCGAGAAGAGAATAAAAGCATCGGCCTCGCAGTCTCAAGAAGTGATAGTTTCTGATGGCCTTTTCTCTCCCCCCGCAGTTTAGTCTCAATTTGCAGGTTCTGTGCGAGGTGCGGCTGCTGCCGGTGCCAGTTCGGAGCGGCGGCGCGCCCCCCGCTCCGGAGCGACACCGAGGGGCTGTGCCCGGGAAACCCGCACGGATCCTGCCTTCCATTCCACGAGCGACAGCTTCGTTCTTCAGTGCGGGTCCAGCCCCATGGATTTCTGTGCGACATTTGACCGAAAATATAATGCATTTTTTAAAAGCATCAAACAAACAAAACAAAAAATAGCAAAGAGCTGCATTTTACACAGCCTCTTCACGTTTGTGCCGTTTTCATTCGCATTTAATTGCAACTCGGGAAGTTGTTGCCTTCATGTGAAGTGCAGTCTGGCCGTGTGCCGGGTTAAGATCAGAGCCTCGGCCAGGGCGATGTGGGAAGGACTTGTCCCTCCTTTGGAGAGATGCGCTGGCTGTGGTGGCAAATGGTCGAAGTGGGGGACCTGCTTTCACCCGGCGGGCACCTCCTGCCCTGCGAACAGGAGGCGAGATAAGGATTCAAGCTTACACAGTTCTGCTTTATCTGATTACTTGATAACGTGAAACATTTTGTGCCTTGCCGCAGCACAAATACGAACACAAATATGAGAATTTACTGCTGGGTCACGTCATCTCCCCACCCATTTCTGCCTGATGCCCTCTAGAAAGAGGCAGCACACAAACGGACTAGGAAAAATGTCTCTCATGGTGACATATGCCAGGTACGGGTTTTGTCAGGAAAAGTGAAATATTTCGAGGCAATTTGTAATACAGTGGATTAATTTGGATTGCCCAGGGTAGAAACAAAAAGAAGACTGTCTATAACCAAAGACTGGGGGCTGGCTTTATTTGCCAATATCAATATTTATGTGGAAAGCTTAAAATATGTTGTTTTTCCAAGAGCTGAAGTTTTAAAAGGGGGGGGGGGGTGGGGGGGTGGAAGGAGGAGAAGGAGGCCGGTGAATGAAATATTAGCAGCATATCGGTTAACCACTAAGTTCTTTTTTGTATCCATCTAGGCGTTTCTGGTAAGAAGGGCAGAGAGTCTAAAGGCTCGGGGATAGATGCTCCTTAATACACGCTAGCGTTGCAAAAGATGCAGGCACCTCTCAGCAACTGACAAAATAAGGCTGAGACTGTACAGAGGTGGTGCTGAAAGACTGGAATAAAATTGCTCTGTGGCTTTCAGCATCGCTGAATTACACATTTTTAATCGCATCTAGCACACATCGCATTGGGGGGGAAAATGCAAAAAGCAAGGGTTCTTTCAAACGAGGTAGCCTTGAAAACCGGCAGTCCTTGTCAAAGCAGCTCAATGCATCCATTTGTTAGTACCTCCAACTTGAACAGGGATTTATTTCTTAGACCCTGCCCCTTCTGTCTCACACCTTCCTTTACCTTCGTGCTTAGAAACCACAATGTCGACCCATATTTCATGCCTTAGAAGAAATCAATTCATCTGGGATGACAAGGCAGCCCCCCACACGCACTCTTCAGGCCTCTCGATGCATTCAGAGCCTCGGGTCGCTCCGGTAATGTAGCCCTTATATTTTCGGAATTGTTCCAGTACTAATCAAGCTGCCATCAGGAAAGACTGGGTGATTGCAAAGGGAAATTTTGCTTCTGGTTTACTCCCTTTCAGAGGTGCGCTAGTGCCTAGTGCCCTACAGCCCAGCGTTGGTTCGCGATGGGGTAGCAAAAGGCATAATTTAGACACAATTGTTCGCTTAAAACTTGCTATCACCTCCTTTGGGGTACTGCCCGCTCCTTAGAAATAAATTCCAGGGGTAAGGGTGGGAGGAGAAGCAAACGTTCACCCGTAACTTACTGCAAAACCTAACAGCGAGCTTTTTCACCTCTGGATTTTCCTTCTAAGGCGACTGTTTCTGTGATATGAAGAACGGTGTTTGTCTTTTGCCTTGCGAGTATGTCTATAATTCGTTGGAAAGCTTGGCAGAGGGGGAGGGGGCGAGGATTTGGCTTCTGAAAAGCCGCTCCGGCTGCTGGAGCCCGGCTCGGCCGAAGCTGCCGGAAGGTTTGTCCCCCGGTGAGGGCGGGGGGACAGCCACCTCCTCCGGGGCTGCAGACAGAGCAACTCTGTGCTCGCCTTACCTAACATCCCGAGTGGAAAGTCAGATCCTATTCTTAGTCGAAGTGTGGCGGGGGGGATTGGGGGGGAATAAACATGTATATCGGACCCGAGAAACATCTTTAGGAGCAGATCTCTTATTTCTGGTGGTGCCAAAGTGAACGAGGCTTTGAGTCCCACGACCAAACTTTCAAATCCTTTCTAAATTTGATAAAGGGCTACAATAGCAGTCCGATGAAGCACAGATTAAATTCGTGTAGGATTTGTTTTTATAGCACATATGTAAGTAGGATTCATTATAATTTGAACTAGATCAAGATAAGAGATTAATGCATTTATAGAGCATCTCTGCTGAGATTTCCTATGGGGCTAAGATTAAATCAACACACTAAATATTATCTAATTCCATTTTGTGTTTTAAAAAACCCCAAAAACGTTAGATGGTTTAAGAAGAGTCACTACCTGTTGCAAGAAGAAAATTGCCGAGGTTTGTCCAGCCCTGACCGCAATCCTGCTTTCCTAACTGAGGACATTGCCATTCACCAATTTCTCGTCTGCCCCCTGAATATGCCTTTGAGACACATGGAATCTTCATTTTATCTGTGCAGGTGTCATACAGGAAATCTCCCAAACAGCTGAGGTACTGTCAAAGCGCCAAACTGCAGGAACCGTGAAATGGTTGCTGTCGTTACGTTCGGGTTGTTTTGTGGACTAGACGTGGAAGCGTCTGCACCTCGAGCCTGGCTGGGGAAGTGGGAAAGGCTCCAGGCTCGGGCCCAGCTTAATGAGAGGTGACACCACTTTCCCTGTGCGAGGTGAGAGGGGCTCAATAGACTCGTCCGCTGCCCACGCGGGATTAACATTAAATTACCAAGTAGAAGAGTAGTCGATTTGCTCCTACACTTTCACTGATCTCTGAAACTACAGATCCCAGGTTTCTGGTAAAGTCACTCTAAACAGTGTCAATTAAACATTTCCTCTCCGAACGGAAAATCTTAAAGCTACCCACGTACACCAGAACCGATTTGTGTTTATTTGCTCAGGTGAACAAAACCTGCCTGTTAGGAAGAAAGTTCGTTAAAGGGGGCTTGGATCGGGACCTTTTGCAGCCTGGCTGCGGAAATCCGAAACACAATCTTTATTTTCAGGGATTAAAATAGTGATGCTTCACATACGTTTTAAAAAAAAAAAAAAAAAAAAAAAAAAAAAGGAAAATCAAACAGTCCCCTAAACTCAACTTCTTTCGGTGTTCATTGAGAGGCAATACACTTCTTTTTGCTGGCAGTAAGAATATTTCACATGATTCTTCTCACAGACAGGATGTCTGGAAAATTATTACTAGGCAAACTAGGTTTTGAATATGTAATTTGGAATTTGCCACATTCCACTGGGAAGGAGATATGGAGCGAGTCGCAGGAGTCGCAGTGTCTTTTTACGCCTTTTTTCGCCTCCGCAGGTCAGGTCGGTTCCCAGGAGCGAGTGGCAGAGACCTAGGAGCTGGTTTCTCAGAGGGTCTCTCTGGAGCCTTCGCCCATCTCATGCAATAAAATCTCCGTGTCTGAACGTGAAATGAGCTGCTAGGTAAAGCCTCAGCAAAAAAACCAGAAGGCTTGGGCTTGTGGAAACACTGAACCATTCGAGCACCTGTTTATCGAGATAGTTCTCTTCCTGTTTCACGCACCCTCCTTCTCCCTGGCGGCTATTTGGGTGCTTGATCCCATTCAAGAAAACGTATGGCTTCATTTCTTCCCCTATAACCATCCCTCAGCCGCCCCTCACTGCGGGGCCACCCCTCCCGCGGGAGCACCCAGCCCTTATCTTCATCACTTCACCTTCCATTTTCCCAGACAACTGAAATGTTGGAAGGAATTGAATAATACTCCCAAAATTCGTTTAGCCGAGTCCCAGGTAGCGCGAATTTCCTTCCTTAAATAAGTCAATCCTAAAATAAATTTCGTGTGTAACTTTTCTGGAAAGAAGTGTTGGTGTAAAACAGATTAAAAAAGAAAAGTCTTCTTTCTGTCCTGACATCCATAGTTAAAAACCGATATTAGAAATGGGGACGAGGGACGGAAGGGGATGGGGATTCCTGGACATTTGAAAGGGAGATCACTGCCCGTATTGATGCCGTTCTCATTTTTTTAAACAAAGGCAAGGGTGTGAGGAGATCCCTCCAGCACGCAGTAGCTCTGTTCCGTCTGGAAACTGTCATCCCGAGCAGCCGCGGCAGCAACGGCTGCGGACCCAGAAAAGGATCGTGTGGGTCCGGCACCGCAGTCGCACATTTCTCTTCCTAAATTCTTTGACTGCTCGGCAGCGAGACGTTTGAAATTTATGCGGGATCCTCATTCCTACACTTGGTAGAACTTCTGTTCTCAGGAAGGAAAGGAATGCAAGGACGGCGGGGGTAGGGCAGCCTGCCGTGCCCGCAGGAGAGCCCAGCGGTACCGCCGAGCGCCCCGCGGTGTGCGCGCCCGGCTCGTCCCAGCGGACAGGCTTCCCCCGAGGAGCTCCTATGCACTGCAGGGGCGAGCTCCTTCACACCACCTCCGGTCACGAAACGTCTCTCCATCACACATAACACCCTTTCACAGAAGGTTTAGGAGATATTCCATCTCTGGAAACACAGCGGCACATCTGCATGCGGCTCTTAATAACTGGGTTGCCTGGCGGAGGGAGTAGGTCCCTGAAGAAAGATGCTTTTCAAAGCTGTCTCACCTCAGCAAAGAATTTTTTTTTGCCTTTGCCGACTTCTCCCCCGGGATCTGTCCAACCCCTCTCAAATAGTTTTAGCCCGCTGAAATCAGCTTTCTGTTTTCAAGCTTTTAAGGAGAAAGAATGACATACGTGGCGCCAATTCTCCCCTAGGTTACATCTCTCCTTCTCTTTGAAGTCCGCCGGGTTGCATAGAGGTAAATGAGAGCAGAATTTGGTCCCTGAAGCTAACAGTGATGTGGAATCACTCTCATTTTTATTTATTTATTTTTTATTTCCTGTCGAGGAAGGACGGATTTTAAGACCCGGTTGTAGTTGTAATCGTGCTCTATATTTAATACTCAGATGTTGTAAACGCATATATATATATAAATGTGGGCGCTAATCTCGACGGGGAGCGCTTCGCAAAGACGGCGCGATTAAGGGAGACGAGTCCCCGCTGGGGAAGAAGATGCTGCAGGAGAGTCGTGTTTTCTCAGCGGAACAGGGGTGAAGAGCACAGAGGACGCTGCAGCCCATCCCTAGTTCGGCCCCCATACGAGGCCGGCGCTTCTTCGGCCCCGTGGGTCAGCCGCCGCCGCCGGGGTGGCCCGATCCTCCCGGGAGGGAAGGGGTGTAGAGGCTGCCGGGGTGCGGAGCAGCTCGGCGGGGAGCGAGGGCTGTCGCCGCCGAGGCGGCTCCTCGCCGCCAGCGGGACAAGCGCATCCCCGCGGACGGGCAACCGCGCTCCCTCCAGCCTCGCTAGAACGAGCCCCGCTGCTGCTGGCAGCTCTTGGGGGGTTTACGGTCATAGGAGATGCTCCTTGTCCTCTGCTTTCCTGGAGTTTAATAGCTGTCTTTAAAGAGGGACGTTTATTGGGATAAAAGTGGATTGCAGGCTGCAAAAACGTTGCATGTGTCTTTCATTTAAAAGACATCCAGAGCTCCATTTTTTTCCCTCTCCCCGTCTCTCTCTCTCTCTTCCCCCAGCCACCCCCCCCCCCCCGCCCTTTTTCCCCCCTTTCCCCAAGGCATTTAGTGCTTTTAAGGCACAGTTATAAACACGCTGCCGAAGTGCCAGCACACGGAGATGCGGGGGCAGGGAGAGGATCTATTTCCCCGGGTCCGGAGCAGGCGTTGTTCCAGAAGGTGCAAGGAGGAAACGTGTCATTTTTCATGAGAAATCCGGGCACGGGAACTGCTCCTGGAGCGGCCCCTGGGGCAGGGTCCAGCCCCTCTCCCGGGGCAGACAGCGAGCTGGCCCCTGCCGCACCTAGCCGCGCACGGCGGGCACGGCTCTCCCTCTGCGCCCCTTCCACTTCTCCCGGAGGCTTACGGACACCGCTTCCACCTCTCCCTCCGCACCAAAGCGGCACCCCCACACCACAAAAAAAACCCGTCCCACCCCAAGTCTCCGAGCACCACCTCTGCGCTCTGTCACGGCTGGGCTCCCGCAGCCCCAGCTCGGTGGTGGCGGCAGGTAGCGCTGGCAATTGGGACGGAGGTGTCGGGGTAGCATCCTGGTCCTAACAGATGACACGGAAGGGCAGGTTGGGCGTGTGGCGGATGGTGCCCACAGCTACCCGACAGTGGCTGTAAAAAGCATCTCTCAGCTACCCCTTTCTCCGGGAAAATGCCAAATTAGAGGCCAACTGAAGAAGGAAGGGAAGCTACTGGTCGGGAAATATGCTGGACCCGAACTGGCCTTCCCTTCACCTTTGACAGGGTTCACAGGAAAGGTCTCTAAGCTGCTCCACAGCCCCGACTGGCCAGTCTGCACTGCACTGATACTTCAGCCACTCATTAAAGCCTCGCTTCTTCTCCCCTCCCCACCCCAGCTGGGGAAGGGCCCACCGAATCGGGTTCTAAAATAGCCTCAGTAGAAAAGACAAGGCCCACGATGCTGAAATACTCATCTGAAATGATTATAATCTCGGGTTTACTTTACTTCATCAAGTACTCCTTTCACGAGGAAGCACGGAAGCTCTTTTCTGTAATTCGTACCCTTTTGAAATAGTCCACTATCTCGCCTGTGTTTTAAATCTTGTCAATGTGCGAAATGAGAAAGGAATTCAACACTTCAAAGCTCACACTTTGGGTGAAAACTACCCGCTTTTCCAATATCTGTAGGAATGCATTCGTATATGGCTAATTTCAATTTCTTTTTATTACTTAAGACTTAAAAAAAACCCCAAGACACTTTTAGTAACGTTTAGAAATGGTATTGTTTTTTAAGGATAGCATTTCGGGAGATTTAAAATAAAGGTCCGTTTTAACCGCTTTGCACACACACACTCCCCAAACACATACACAGAAGCAGACTGGTTGAGATCTGTTTCATAGCAGACAAATTCTCTTTTAGGCCAGTTTCTGATGCGAGAGAGTTCTAGTTTTAAGCTTCTCTGTTTTCCATTCCCTCTACACAAACAACTGCCGATAACATTTCTTTGTCTGTAGAGTTAAACAGAGAAAACTCTTCTGAGCTGTTTAATAAAGAAGGAACACCGGTTCTTAATTTTACAGCTTCAGAGAACAGGACTGCAACTACCGACATATCAGTCAAATCGATTAAAGAAGATCCTTTACTTGAGGGTATGTGCCCCTGAAATTACCTCGCTCTAAGCCTCTCAGGGAGCTGGGAGGAGAGGGAGGGAAGCAAGGGATTACTCTTTCCAGGATCCCTGGAGAAAAGTGAATAGGTTGCAGAGGGGAAATGTCCTTTTTATTTGTCCTCCCTCCCTCCCTTCCTCCCTCCCTGCCTTTCTCCCCTCACCCTCCCCGAATGCTTGTGTGTGTCTGTCTGAAACAGATCTGTCTGTCGAAAACGGGCCTGGAACTCCCTCCTGTGTTGGGATTAGGTCTTGGGGGACCTGGGGTGGAGTTAGTCTGCTTGCTTATTTTCATATTCATTAGAAATGGGAGGTTGCACGAGAAGTCCTGCTGAGCTTCAAGATATAAGAGCAACTTCGGGTTCCCCTTTCAAGACAAGACAAATCAAAGGCTCAGAGGCAAAACAGCTCCCTAAGCACTGAACGCCTCTTCCTCCCTCCTTCCTTCCCTGCCATCCACTCACTCTCTTTCCCTTGCTCACAGTCCAGCCTCTGTCTAGGGAAGAAGCTCTCAAGCAGCCTTAGATGATTATGGATTTTCTGAGCGAGAAGTTTGCCCTGAAGAGCCAGCCGAGCAAGAACAGTGACTTTTACATGGGAGCAGGAGGCAGTTTGGAGCACGTTATGGAAACTTTGGACAATGAGTCCTTTTATAGCAAAACGTCAGGCAGCAAATGCGTGCAGGCCTTCAACCCTCTGCAAAGAGCTGAGCATCATGTGAGGCTGGAGAGGACATCACCCTGCCAGGACAACAACGGTGAGTCGTCATCCTAGGGTTATTCTCCCTCCTGGAGATATACGGGGGAGGCCAGGGATTCTCCCGCCCGGGGAGACCAAAGGCAGCTGTGCAGCCTTTGGATGTGGGCATGCAAGGGGCTGTCAGATCGTAGGAAAATAACAATAACAGTAACAATACTAATAATATTACTGCTACTACTACTAAAAAACAAAAAAACAACCAAAAAAATAAACGCAAAACTCCGGGAGAAGGCAACTGCCTGCTTTGAAGAGCTCTTTTCCTGTCAGTGCAGCCCTCCGGCTGTTGCCTTCCGTAGCGGCCCCGGTCCGGGTCCCCGGCTGGCCGAGGTACACAGCGCCGGGCACGCCGGCACAGCCCGCCCGCCCCGGGGCTGCCCGCCCGGGACACCGCCGCGCCGGCGGGACCTGGAGGGGGCTGCAGGGCACGGCCGCCCCCGGCACCTCTCGGCACCCCCCGCCAGCCCCGGCACCCCCAGCCACCCGCGGCACCCCCCGGCAGCTCCCCGGGCGCTCCCGCCCTCGCTGCGAGCGGCGGCGATTTCGCCCAGCAAAGCCCCGGGAAAAAGCATCGCCGGTGTCGGTGTCGGAGTGACCCCGGACACGGCCGGCTCTCCCGTGCCGATCCGGGGGGGAGCGGAAAGTCGCTTGGTCATATTAGGTTCCTTCAAATATCGTCCTGCGGCTGCAGCGCGGTTCTCTCCGCCGCGCTACGAAATGATGCGTAAAGGTGATTCTTCCGAAAACGACGTCTGTCATCCAAACAACAGTGTTAAACATTCTATCAATTGTTAAAATGTTCTAGCCTATCGGCAAGGAGAATGGGAACTATTTTATTTTTAAAACATTTGAAATTTTCCCCATTATTCCAACATGACGAAAATTGCCATAGAAAAAAAAAATTAAAAAAATAATTTCCTAGAAGCATTGGAAAATATGGTTAAGGTCAGCTGCAATAAGAAGACAAACAATATCATACTTTTTTAATGTCATATAGTCATTGAAGTAAATATTTTTTAAAAAAATATTTAAATTTGTGCAAAAGAAATTGTAAGAATTATTGATAGATTTCTTCAAGTGTAATTTAAGAGAGAAAAACTTAAAGAAAATTTATTTCTACATTGGCTTTTTTTTTTTTTTAATTGGCTAATTTAATGTGTGCCTCGAGGGCATTTGGGCATTTCCTATCTGTGTATGTGTTGATGGTAAGTATCCAAAAAGTGTGTCTCAGTACAATCAGCTCGAATTGAAAGAAAAGAAGCTACTGAGAATGTGAGAAAATTTGAAAGCAAGCTTCTTATAATATGGTACATGCCGTCTTTGTAAATTTTAATTTCTCTAGAGTTTCAATATTTTTTAACCTTTTTTTTAGAAAAGAATTTAAAAAAAAAAAATCTATAACTGATCTCATTACTTTTCCAGTGGTGTGAGATAAGTAAAAAATATTGAAAATGGGAAATATTTTCATTTCCTATTAAGAAGCTACTGCGGAATATTTCTTACCTCTGCCGCTCATGCTTTATCTAAAGACCAATAGTTCCTGCAATCCTTATACAAAGTATATGAAATTATCTCTTTTAATAAGTTAACATTTTGGAGAAATGCTCTGTATTTTGTAACCATAACAAACCTAATTGGAAACCATTCCACTTCACAAATCCAAAAGAAGGTATATGGAATTTATTGAGTTTTTAAATTGAAGTTAATATTTGGTTTCATTTGCTTCTTGATTTGCCAGTTTACCACTATTTAGTTTACTTCACTGTTAGTTTGTATTTTCATAGAAATAGAGGTTTTTACATTTTCTTCCAAGTTTAAAGGCACATTCGGCAATAGCTTTGTGCCTCTTCTATGAAAATCTGTTTTGGGCTAAGATTCCTTATCTGTACAACTCTAGTTGACGCTGATTTCATGGATTGTTAGCTACTTTAGCGGCACTTGTGGCAGAGTGAAAACGTCCAAGTACTCATGTACAGTCTCCTTACTCTGTAAATTTTCAGATGATTTTCAGACACAATTTCAGATAAATCTGTATTTTCAGATACAATTCTCAGTTAAAATTCAGTGTAATTTAGCACTTGTATTCTGTCTGTAGTTAACATCACAAATTCCTCTTCCATGATCTCGTATAGAAATAACCCAGCCACGATAGAATCTTGTTCCCTGTGAAACTGCTTCATATGAACTCCTGAACCTAAACACTTCCTCTTCCCCCTTGATCATTTATTAACTAGCTGTTAACCCACCTTGTATACAGTGAACTACGGGATTACTAAAGTGGAAGGACAGCCTCTTCACACAGAGCTGAGCAGGCCCATGGACAATTGCAACAATCTCAGGATGTCTCCAGTGAAAGGGATGCAGGAGAAGGGGGACCTGGATGAACTTGGTGATAAGTGTGACAGCAATGTCTCCAGCAGTAAGAAGAGGAGACACAGAACAACTTTCACCAGTTTGCAGCTGGAGGAACTCGAGAAAGTATTCCAGAAAACTCACTACCCCGATGTCTATGTGAGAGAACAGCTAGCTCTAAGAACAGAGCTCACTGAGGCCAGAGTCCAGGTAGGAACCAAACTTCAGCATTTCTATGACAAATTGTGCATTGTAAGAATGAGCAAATGACACTCTTGGGGATTGTGCAAAAGCCCATAAAGCTAAAGTAAACAGCCCGTTTAGCTTCATTTCTTTATGGATATGAGCTGTTATGTTGCAGTACTAAAATAATTTGTTATTTTTTTAAATAGCTTGTGTTGCAGTTCTGAACCCTTGTTTAAAGAATGAGAAAACAGCATCAATAGTAAAGCTGTCTTGATCTCCTGTAGAATTTCAGGCAGTGAAAATGTAAAATGTTGCATTTAAAGATCCCACTAAAGACTTGTTGCCTGTAGCTCAGACTGATGACATTGCAGAACTCAGATGGAGAGGATTCTGTGTGTGTTACAGCATGAAAAATATAGTCTAAAAAGTAATCAAATTCCTTGTTTCTGTCCAAAGATTGTGTAGTGAAACTGCAAATACATAAATGTGTATAAATATCTATATATATATATCTATATTTATATAGATATATGTGTGTGTGTGTGTTTGTGCCTGTATAAAACAAGGACATAGTCCTTTCATGTCTGCTGAATGGAATGATCTTAGAAATCACAAAATTAGGAGGTACATTTGCCTGTTTTTAAACTTTCATAACTGATGAAAAATGTTATTCTAATTTTTGGAATGAAATGTACTGTTGACCGCTTAGTACATTGCTTGAGTGTCTTAGCTGTGTACAAATGTGATTCATTCAGTATGTGCTCACATAGTAATCTCAATAATATTTATGGCCTTTGATGTGCAATGGTGAGAAAAGAAGCTAAATATCCAGGAAATGCAGCCTTTCCCTTGTTTAGAGGTCTTCTGTTAGAAAAGTGTGCGAGCCACATTTTGCAATTTTATCTTCATTTTATATATTTTCCCTGTTCTGGTAATAATCATTATTTCAATTTAGAGAATTGCAGTCCTGTTGATTCTTACAGACTGGGATTAATTTTTTAAATTTAGTGACTTGAATATGATAACAACTTCACAACTTGTAATTAAACACATACTCACACACGCATATAGAGAAATAGACGTCAGTGCACATGCATACAAACTGAAATTAAATCAGAAACACTTTCAGAAACAAAGTTAGCAAATTAATTTTATAAAGAAGTGTTCTTTTCATGTCTATTCAACCAGACATCATATTCGCTGTTGTCATTAGAAAATAGAGTCCAAAACTGTGTGTTCAGTTACACCAATGCGATATCAGCATTGGAATCAGCTGAAGGAATTTATTCCAATGGCTTTTAACTCCTCAGGCTCTGCACAATCCCTCTCCTTCTGAATTTGGTACAGCTTTCCAAGTATGACTTCCATTCACTAGGATTTAGTCTTGATTTAAAAAAGAAGGTAGCATAATGTTAAAACACTGTTCTAACAAACGCATAATTGTGAGATATAGAGAACTACTTCAAGAACAAATTAGTAGTGAGAACAGGGAGGGCAGAATTGAAATAAAGTGTGTCAACTGACTTTTAATCACATTTTTTTCATAAGATTTAGAGGCTTCATATGGTAAGACTATTAAAAAGAAGACAGTAAATATAAAAAATATGACCTATATCAGAGTATCTATTTCTATTTTATTTAAACAAGTTCTTCCCTTTCTTAAAAGATAACCGATCTTTGCATTTCTCATATGCTAAATATGAAAGGACGTTGATCATTTCTATCCAGAGTAGCAAGAGTATTCCATCACAAGATTAAGCAATTTGCAAGGCCTTACGTCATTAAAGGCAAGCATCTGGCAATTCAAGGATAACAAGCAGCAGATTTCTACATTGCTTTGTGGAGGCAAATGGTTACTTTATCTCTGCCAAGAGTAAGTTTCTAGTAAAGTGGTGTAAACAGAAACATTTTGGGGGATTGTCAAAGGAAAAAAAAAGTGCTTTTTCTCATTTAGTTCTATGAATTCAAGCAAATTGTTTGATTTAGTGTAGCAGAGTGATCAGCTGGATACCTTACCCACAGTTCCCTTCACCACCATTTCATCAACATCCAATTTAATATTTGTCCTGCACACATGCAGAGAGAGCCAACCTGAACCTAATTTATCTAAGTTGCTCTCTTTCCTGCTTCATGTCAGTCCAGTAATTGGTACCCATTTTAAGGAGATTATCAAGGTCTTTTTTCAAGGAAAGAGCTTCATGACTAAATTTCCTTATCGTGTCCTTGATGCCTCCTGTGGAGACAGGAGATCTTTTTTGCCTTCCCTTTTCTTTTTGCTGACCCTCAGGCACCATAAATAACACAAATTTACCACCAAGTCCCTAACAGTATATACTCAGGAGTTGTATGCATGAGCCATTCTTTGATTGCTGAATACTTTTTAAAAGATTGCACATACTAGATCTGCAACAAGTCTTTGGGAATCAAAATGAGCACAGTTATGCCCTGGTTGCTTAAGCAGTATCAAGAGACAATTGAGTTCTCCAAAGATCAGTGAAAGAATGGAATTATAAACCAGTGTTATTTTAAATATCCTACAATATGGGATCAGAAAATATCCCTCAAAACACAGGAAGTGTCTATACAAAAACTCACTATTTATGTATGTATATATCATTATGAATACATGATCAATTTAGCAGGAAGACTAACCAATGTCATTGTTTCCTTAAAAAAACCGTTTGTGTTAGTAGTGTGATTTCTTAAAGAAGTCTCATTGAGCTTGCTTATACCAGAACAATAAATACTAGTTGGATATTACTTTTATACAGTGTTACTTTTCTTAGCAATCCCTTAACTCATCAGCATAATTTGTAATCAGTCCAAATTAAACTGACAGAAAGAAAAAAAAAATTATGAAAACCATGGGACAATTAGAGTTACCAGTAACAGAAAGAAATGGGCATATAATAGGTTTTTGCTACAACACTTGATGCTGAAAAACTTACAGAACAGTCCAAGGGGTATAAATTTAAGCATAAAATCGAAACTATTTCATAGTCTAAAGTGCCATTCTTTTGTTTTCCCTTATAAGAAATGGATATTACCTAACACCAATGTGGAAAAAAAATCGCAATAGTTCAAAAACTGTTTGTGACATGGTGACTTTTTATTATCTTCCTGGCCTTTTAGCCTTCCTTATAGGAACTTTTTCTGCTGTGCTGACTGCAATCCTTATGCCAGTTTTTCCTGCCTTTGTATTACTGCGCTTAGTAAAGATTATGTACACGTCTAGGAGGTAGATCATGGGTAATCATAGCAAGACAGTGGGCGTTCGAATTTAAGTGAAAGTTTCCTTGTGATTTTACTTGCTATAGGCTGATTTGTATCAGGTTGGGGATTTTTGTTTGGTTGGCTTTGGGTTTTTTTGAGTTAATAGAATGTAAACAATATGTACTTCTAAAATAGACAGGAATAACTTAAGCAGGTCTGACATTGACAAAATTGAAACGATAAGAAATTAATTTTCAGGTGGAGAACTTCTCTTTTGTAGATAAACAGAAATGTTCAAAGCCACTGTCCAAAATCTCTTGTTTTTTTCCTAAAACACTTCACACAGTATGCAATTTAGTTTACACTGATGACTGTTTCCCTGCATACTGTAGGTTTGGTTCCAGAATCGAAGAGCAAAATGGAGGAAAAGAGAACGCTATGGTCAGATCCAGCAAGCTAAGAGCCACTTTGCTGCCACCTATGATATATCTGTTCTTCCAAGGACTGACAGCTACCCTCAGGTATGGTAAAGACCAAGCAGTACTTTGGTTCTACGTTTGGCAGAGCCATCTTAACATCTCTGGTCTTGAATACTTTGTTAAGATGAAGCATAAACGATATGATCTCTAGACAACTTCCTTCTGATGTATTAAGCATGCATAATTTCTTTATGGACCTCAACAGACCATTAAATAGAACAAGTCTTCTACTGGCCTGAAACCATAATATAGCCATGTAGAATCAGAACTGAAGGTCTATGGCTGGGAGAGAGAGGCATATGGACTAGGCAGCTGTCTCAGACAGTTGTAGGTGGTTTAATTTGTTTTTTTCTTTCTTTTTCAGTTCTCTATTAGTAAATAGTAAGGTATATTGTGTAATAAGATTGTAATCTTCTGTCTCTGTTCTCCAGTCCTTTGGTTCACTGCTTTACCTCACTCTGCTTTTGTTTTTCTGCTTGCTTGTTTTAGCACATTGAATGCTTTTATTCTGAAGCCGTTGTTTTTCATGTCTCTGGCTTCACACTGCTTTTACCACAAAATTAATTTAAAAAAAGCACCATACAAAGCAAAAATCATGGTTCCCTTGCACTAATGGCCTTCTGGTGCTCTTTTGCTCCGTTAGGTAACGGGGTCTCTGCCAACCTTAAGAATATACTTATATTCTATGTGAGTCTGCTTTGGTCATGCTCTAAATTGGCTGAATGAAGAGTTCCTCAGGATTAGGGAAGATTGGCTGGATATTGACCCAGCAGAGAAGGGCGAGTGAGTGCTGATTGACAGCAGCTCAACATGAGCCAGCAGTGCCCAGGTATCCAAGAAGCCCAATGGCATCCTGGCCTCGATCAACAATAGTGCAGGACCAGGGCAGGGATTGCCCCCCTGTGCTTGGCTGTGGTGACACCGCACCTCAAATCCTGTGTCCAGTTCTGGACCCCTCATTGCAAGAAGGACATTGAGGTGCTGGAGCATGTCCAGAGAAGGGCAATGGAACAGGTGAAGGGTCTGGAGAAGGGTCTTATGAGGAGCAGCTGAGGGAGCTCGGAGTGTTTAGCCTGGAGAAAAGGAGACTCAGGAGCGACATCAACACTCCCTACAACTGCCTGAAAGGAGCTCGTAGGAAGATGGGCCTTGGTCTCTTCTCACAGGGAGCAAGCGACAGGTCAAGAGGACAAAACCTCAAGCTGAGGCAGGGGAGGTTCATGTCAAACATCAGGAAGAATTTTTTCACTGAAAGGGTGGTTAAGCTTTGGAGTGGTGGAGTCCCCATCCCTGGAAGTGTTCAAGGAATGACTAGAAATGGCAATTAGTGCTATGCTTTAGTTGGCATGGCAGTGTTTATTCAAATGTTGGATGTGATGATCTTGGAGGTCTTTTCCACCCTTAATGATTCTATGATTCTGTGAATGTGATTAGCTGTGAATCTCATGTGTCATTTACTCAGCTTAACGGGCTTTACCTCTGAAGAGGTTGCATGTTATGAGGTTTGGTGCCTGGGCCAGAGTTGGTTTGTGTTCCAGCAGCTCAGAACATGGGCACAACCATTTCAGCTGTGATGGCACCTCTAAGTCTGTCTGGTTTTATTGGATAATGGAAGAGTGCAACAACCCAAGTCACATTAGCAACCGCTGCATGACAGACTCTGTGTTTAAGCAGGTGGACACAATCTTAGGTAGTCCCAGGTGGATTCACAAAGACATAGATGCATGTTCACTCACAAATATCACTCAAGGTGGTCAGCATTCTTTTGAAGGTCTTTCTGACTTACCTATAGCATCACAACAAATGATACAAGGAATAGTGTTTAAGCTTTGGGATTTCTAGACTAAATTTTATGTCTGCAAGCTCATTGTGTATTTTTACTAGAATTTAATCTACAAATTTTCCCAACTGACCAAGATTTCATTAGCATAAGATAATGGAATAATGTAAGTCATTGGTAAGCACTTAAAATGATTGTCCTAAAATTAATGTTTTTCCAAAATCCTGCGTTTAAAAATTATAATATAAGCTATAAAATTCTAAACCAAATTAATGTATCTATTTTCTACATTCTGACTGTTAAAAAGATTAATTCTCTGCATTTCTGTTTACATTTTTGTCAAAAAATATCTCCTAGACTGACAACACAACTAAGTTTCAGCCTGACAAATGTATCCATCATTAATTCATAGATTCTTTAAAACAGAAGATTGAAATGCCATAATCTTACATCAAGTATCTCTAGAATGTGTAGAAGTACAAAATGTATATTCATTCACAAACACAAATACGACCTGCTCCCCTACAACCACAAACTAACATTGCACATGAACAGACAGGCACAAATGTGTAATTGAGTTTGGTCACCTGCATGAAAAAGCTGTGTTGTACTGTTCTGTACTCCAAGAACAGGAGCAAGGAGCTAAATAAAGGTGTGACCCCACTTTGCGTTGGCTATTTCAGCTGAGGGTTGCATGCATTGCTAGGCTACATGATAAAAACCAGGTAGCCCACTCCTCAGAGAAGAAGTTGGCTGCTTTTCTGTATACTGGAATATGAGTAGGTATCCAGGTAATTATCACAGAACATTTAATAAAAATTCATGTTCTTGTTAACCTGGTGGCATAGTTTTCACATTCTTAAATCCTCACTTTCAGCAAAACCACATCTCTATCATACACATAACATTTCCAATAGAATGCCTGAGACAATGAAAATCATGTTCAAAAACATGACTACTAACACCACTGCATCCAAATCTTTTGAACTAGATATTCATTTTTAAGTACCTCACTTATGGAAAATAAATATACAATGTCTGACTGGCTACAAATTCATCTGTCTATCCCACAATTCAGGCAGAAAAGGTATTTAAAATTGTTATCTGCATGTTTCATTCTGATGTTATAGATTGATTTCCCTAACAATTCCATTATTTCATTGTACTTAATGTAAGACAAGAAATCAAATAGCCTTTTATTCTTTACTTTTATTCCCACACTTCCACCTGCATACAAACACTTCTCTTGTGACAATGAAATAAGCAAATACTAGAAAAGCTTTGACATGCTTTTGAGTAAATAGTTTTTCTTGTGGATTGTGGAACACAGGCCACTAGAGCTTATTTAAGAAGCCTTTATCAACATGGGGAAAAACAGATTCCCTGTTGCTGGAAAAAAATATAGGTTGACTGTTGAAAAAAGATGAAGTCAAGCTGAGATGTTTACAGCTCTGTGGCAGAAACAACAGGAACCAATGTGAATTTCTGGTGTGCATTATAAGAATTTGCAGCCTGAAGATTTTTTGTTTTGAGTCCAACCATGGATATGTTGAGAAAACACATATTGGTTGCATGCCAGCAGAAGTCTCTTGCAGTCAACAGAGGGTGTCGTGGAGACTTCTGCTTAGTCTCTTCACCAATTATCTTCATCAAACACAAATTAAGAACATAATGCTGCTATGCATTGTGTGACTATATAAACCTAAAAGGTTTTCCTGTGAGAAAATAATTATTCCAACTTATTTCAGGCAGAAGCTTGGCTCTGAATCAGAGAAAGGTTGAGGAAGTGACCTCTGGAGGAGGTCTGGTCCAACACCTGTCTCTATAATTCAGTCTAATTTTGCTATTAAATTCCACATCTTTATCTTCACAATAATAACAATTTAGAATTTTTTTTTGGTAGTTCATAATTGTTTGCTTTGCTCTTTCAGTCTAACCTTAATTATTTTTATGGGATGTTGACTTTAGATGTTGCTTTTTTTTTTTCCAAAAAAATTGCTTATCTACCTGCCAAGAAGTTAAATACCTCCTAAACTGGCCAAATTCTGCATGCACATATTTTCCATTAACATTACTGTCAAAACTTGGATTAAGAGGAGGGAAGTTTGTGCAATATTCCAGCACAATCATCTGTTATTCTCATGTTTTTTCAAGGCTTTAACAACATTATGCTGAAAATCTGATCAATTAAATTTTTTATTTCTAAAGCATAAGGTGTAAAATAAGTAAGACGATCTCTAAAAATTTTTTTTGTTCTGATACTTGGTTCAGCTGCAATCATCTGTCGTTATCTTACATGGATCTATAGATGATATGTTGGAAGAGGAACAATAAAAAGCCTCTAGCTATGTCCTTCTCTTATCTTCTGACTCCTTCTGTCCTCATATGTTAGTGGGAAGGCTACTGTCACAAAGGGTACTTGATCTCATCAGATTCAATGCTTACCTATGAGAAGCAGCAAGAAAACCTGAGACAAAATTTCATTCTACCCTCTCCTTATTTACACACACAAGAGCCTATACTGCTATTACACAGACTTCCAACTTTCCCTGTATTAATCAAATTTATAAAGATAATATCTTTATAAATAAGTGCATCAGTATGAAAATAAACATTAAATTGTGTCATTGAAAAGCAGATGAAAAAGGGCAACATTTTTCCCCCACTTAGGCTCTTTCCTTACTTTGCATCTTTCCTCCTTCCTTCTTGTTCTTTGAATCATGTTCATTTGTTGTAATTTTTCTTCTAAGTTCTTTTAAAAGCATTCATTTTGTCACACCATTCTACTTTCCCTCTTAGTATTATGTGTAAAATATTTGGGATTTTTTAAGTTTTCTTGAAAATGCAGTCAAGATTGGATAAGATTGCATTTAATTTTTTGTTTCAGTTGAAAAAAACCCTCTCTAGTGCAGGTCAGAAGAAAAACTTTTTAGAAGTATGGGAACAGGAGTGATATAGAAGGTGTAGAAAGAAAGGAAAATGTTGAAATCTCAGAAATAGAAGGAAGAGGCTGAAGTTTGCATTCCATCCACCAGAACGATAAATCAAATTAATATGTTGAACAACATGGCATCACATGATGTGTTGGCAATCAAAGAGAGTAGAAGTGGTGTCAGTATACATGTGTTAAGTACTAAGCCCTTGGATCATCATTATACTTTTCACTAGCCTTAGTACATATGGCTAATCCTCATTACCAATAATCAAAGTTATATGCTCCAATTAAATGTTCATATGGAATATATTAGACACCACATGTTATATGACTTAAAATTTCTTTTAACTGTAGTAGACATATAAACGACAGTTAATCACAATAGTTCATTAAGGCTATGGGTACACTGATGAAGCAGGAGTAGATGCGGCAGACATATCTGAGCTAGCTTCAAAGAAGTTTTATCACTCACTCACGCTGTCTAGAGGTGACAGCACGGAGCTCAGGCTGTGCCACCACCTGGCTGGTGTGTGTCTTGCTGCATGCGTGCTCATTTGCCTTGCTGTGGCTGATCCTCCAACAAGAGTGACACGTCTAATTTTTCTGTGGTGTCTGTTCCACGCAAAGTAGCTTATGCACTGCACTTTCATTTTTTCTTGGTAATAAACCACGACTGTATGTGATCCTTCTCATGGACTTGACATTCAGTTTGTTGCTCTATGGTTTTTTTGGTTTTTTTTGGTGTGAAACATGTATTTCTCTAAGTGTGTGAGTGACTTTACCAAGGCTTAATTATAAGATAAATTTATTTTTTTTCTGAGATCCACAAATTTTTTAATAGCATTTTTCAAAGTATGAAATTTTGCCTTTTACTGTATCATAGAGATGAAACATAATTATTCCTTAGTGTGACTGGCCCTGAGATTGAAGTAGGGAGAATTTACAGTTTACAAAACATCCTGTACAAGAATGACAGCTTGATGACTTTTCAAATCCTCATTAATTTGAAGCTTAACAAACTGGATTAAGTGTGGAATCTAATGATCAGATTTTTATTTTGTTCACCATGTGAGCCTAAATGTGAGCTGAAGGGGTCTATCACATATTTTGGAGCTGTATCACTACCATGGCTCTACACACAGCACTACAAGCATTTTATTTATATCTTCAAATGGTGTGCTGCATCTTTCTCTTACATACCTGAGCCCAACACAGTACAGGTGATCTTCCCATTTGCACTTGGTGCAACAGCTCCTGCAAAATGATCACAAATTACACTGAGAAGTGTTCTGTCTAGATATGAATGTAAAAATACAGAGTGGTGAAATTTTGGGACTAGTTTGGCCCATAGAAATGAATTAATCCCTGTAGCTGGAGCTACTCAAAACCTGGCTGGATGGGGCTTGAGCAACCTTATCTAAATTCAAGTGTAGCTGTAAGCAAGAGTTTAGAAAAATAATTCCAGAGGCTCTTTTCAGTTTAAACTATTCTGAGAATCTACAAACTTGGGAAGTACGAAGGAAGGCGAATTTCTACCCATATTTTGGATGTTCTAAAGAGGCACCCAGAAGAGAAAATGTGGAAAGTGACAGACCAAATTAATTATGCTGATAGATGCAAGTTGTGATCTAGCAGTTTTGAGGAGTTGAACAGCTATTGCATTTAATCTGCCTAAAGTAGCTCCTTGTGCTAGCACAGATTTGATATCTGGCAGTGAAAGGTCTGTTGTTTTACACCAGAGGAGTGACAAAAATTTACCAAATCTGTCTAACATTCACATGTTTTCTACAATTACATAAATCCTTAACTGTTCTGTTAGTGCCACTCTTGTTTCCCTTGCAGTGACCAGGAGCAACCTGAAGAGAGTAAATCTGTAGTGTCAAATTACTTACTAGAGTAATTGTAATAACGGTCAACATACATAACATTCATTATGTAACATAATAAGACCATCTTTTAATATCTAGAGATCTTAAAGGAGATTAGCATTTTGTCTCGCACTTGAAGCACTAAAGCACACGTGTGCTCAAACAGAAGCTGTGTGTGCTCATATGTGTGTCTGCTGGGGGTAGACTCTAGTCTGGATGGGCAGGTGACTGAAATAACATGAGTCAGGGGATTTGGTGATGGGAGAGCCAAAGCTAGGGAAGTGATAGTAAAACTCCCAGAAAACTTTGAGATTTGAGTTTGTGGGATATCTCCAGGTGCTGCATAAGGAGCTTGAAAGTTTACAAGAAAAGAAGCAATGACACCAAATGGAATGACCAATTACCTCAGCTCATTTTCCTCTGCAGTGTCTAACAGGAGGTCATGTGCTTAGGAAATTGTATCATAGCTGTGTTAACAACCACAACTCTCCAGTTATGTTCTTGTCACAGCTATGAAATCCTATTTCTTTTTCTATCAGGAAGGGTGTGTGTGCATGTGTATGTGTGTATAAAACATACAGTAGGTAAATATATTGAAGGGCTCTGGTAATTTCATGGTAACCACAAGAGCAAAGCTCAAGTTGTTTGTGATGTTAACAGAAACCAGAGATGTGCTGTATGTATGGCCTCATTCACAGTCTCTGAATTGCCTTTTATACAGTTCATGGATCACACAAGACTTTAAGAGGAAAAATATTTTCTTTAAATTCATGTACATAATGTCGCTTTTCCTTCTAACATACCAGAAGAAGGTCTGATAATTTTGACTTATTGTGAAACATTACTGTATTTATTTTTAATACAGGAATACCTTCTGCACCCAAATTTCACTACAAGATATGTATGTTGTAAATCCTTGTAAAGAAATGAAAATTAAATATCAAATGCGAAGTCACTCAACTAACTAAAATGAATATAAAATTGATATGACTGAAACATTCTTTTGGAAAGTGTAACTGCCTCATGAGGGAAGATGTAAAGCTTTCTTAGGATCTTGTGGCATTCCTGAAGTTAAGTTTACTTAAGTTAATTTGGATTCCTTTCTCTAAGGAAGAAATCTAGGGCACTCCTTTGAAAGTTTTAAGAATTAATAGCTTGTTTACGTATTTATTGAACGAGACATTGGCATATTTTAGGATTTGCAGCTGAATTTTATTCTCATTTACACCTGTTCAGTCTCACTGAAGCTAAATTGAAAGTGATTTGTTGAGGATAAAAATATCAGTAAAATTGGTGGTACTAAACTTAGTTTACTGCAAACCAAACTACTAGAAACATGGAAAGAAAGAGTGATTTTGTGATTCCTCCAGACCACATTGGTTATTGGGCACTTTCAATCTGAGCCTCTGAACCTTTTGAAGATTTCCCATCATGACTGTATTAAAGGCAAACTTGTGCATGTTCATATTTAAATAGATTTTTTTTGGAAATTCTTCCCATAATTATATCTCTGCAGCCTGGGTGACTGCAGCATTTGGCATAACATTTCTTAGAAAGAAATTACAGTAGGTCAGATAAATGAGACTTTGTTGTGTGTGAGTTAGTTTTGGAGATTATGAGCTCTTTCAGAAATATCTCATGTATTAGACACTACACAGATTAACTTGTCACTCCCTGGGGAAATTTGTCTGATTATAAGTCAAAACTGGCTCAGGTAGGTTAATTAAGGAGTAATAAGGCAGCTGGGGATCATGTCAAACTGTAGACAGTCTCCCATGGGCTGATGTTTGAGTCTTCTAAAAACTGATTATGGGACGAGGGAACTGGAAAGCTCTGAAACTTTTATTAGATTTCCTCATGTGGACTTCAGGAAGCCCACAAGAAGGAGGAAAAATCTCCCATATCCTTCCTCAGGCACCTTACTCACTCCACGGCCTGTCAGCAGACCACCTAAAATATGCAGGAGCAGAAGCCTGAGGTGTGCCCAGCTCTGTGTGTGTGTGTACGTGGAAAGGCAAGTCACATCCACGAGCGTGTGTGGAACCACACGTGTGACTGCACGGCTCTGTAAACTAGATGAGCGCACCAAGAGTTTGGGGAGATGTGTTGCTACCATGACTCTTCTCCAGGCTTTTGCAGGAGACAAAAATGGAGCATTACTGGATCTTCTTTTTGCTGCTGGAATTTCCAAGGAGCCCATATTGGTTTGTCAGCTCCTGATGACCTTGCTAATAGAACTGTTTAAAGTATTAACTTCTAAAATAAGACTATTTAGTCCTTCCTATCTGCAACAGATCTCAGCTAGATGAGTTCAGCGAACCATAATTCTAGCTTTAGCTTGTTGGTGGTTGGGTGAGTATATGCTGTTGCAAAGTGATAGGACAAGGGGAGAAAACACAACTCATCAGCATTAGAAGCATGTTTTCATTCTCTGTGTGTGTGTATGTGTGTGTCATAATTCATTACTTCCCCTGACCTCTACTTTGACAGGAAAAAATCACTCAGCCAGAGAGATAACCTTCATATCTTAAAGTCAAAATTCCTTTGTCTGTGGATTTGGAATGTAAATGTAAAATTAAGTTTGAAGTGGGAACTCGCTTTACAGCACTAACTGAAGAGTAATTGAGTTACTCCAACATATCTCAGAGAACAAAGACATGTGAGCTCAATGGCAGTGCATTAGAGCAAGGATACACTGAACAGACAACAGATTTTTAGAATGAAGACAAATTTAGCAAAGGAAAACAAATAGGAAAGATACAGTTTCTGACTGACAAGATCTGTACTGTGAATGGGGGTTGAAAATCTCTTGGCTGATGTTATTTGTACATTAAAAAAAATCGACATTCAGGAAAGGTACATAGGTAAAAGTAGAGAAGACATACAAAGCTGTGTATTTGTGTCATGTTGTGTGCAAATGAGAAATGACTGAGGAAGTTTGAGTATGCCATAAATTATATCATATACATGTAGTATTGATAGAGACAGAGAGAGTAGGGAGTTTGAAAAACCACAAGGGCAGTTGTTGAGTGTGATGTTTGATCAAATCAGAGTGAATGGAGCAGGAATGAAAGACCATTTAATCTGAGATAACAAGAGCTGACTTATGTTAAGTCTTGAAAGTCTTCCCGTCTGTTCATCTAGTAACAAACAAGTGAAAAATACCTATCCATAAATAGCATCTCTACATAGATGGGAGAAGGCCTGAGACTCAGAATAAAGCTAGAAGTGACTGCCAAGTATAGAAAGGATTGTAGATCAAAGTTTGAATACATGGAATACTCCAGACATCACTGGTAACCACAAAGTTTGTGTCCTAGTCTGTCATGCAACATTTTCCAGGGATGCACAGTGCAGCCTGTTAAGGCTGAATGCTGAAACAGAAATGCCCTCAAAGTATAATTTCACCTAAAAACATCATGAAAAGAAATTTTATCCCAAATCTATTTTGAAACAAACTTAAGAAAAAGTCCTGAATGTATTATCAGTAATTCCTGTGTTTTATTGTTTCATTTGTTTTAAAGTATTAAGCAAGGCTTCTCATTATTAAATTTTGCAAATACTTGGGCTTTGTCACTTGAGAAATCCAGACTGGTTTGTTTTGTTCACCCTTTTCTAGTCTTTCCTATCATTACAGTTGTAGGAATTCTAATTCCTAATGAGGAATTCTATTGAGGAGAACCATTTATGGTGAAAACATCTGTGATCTTGTACACTCTTTTGACACCTTTTCTCTGATGTAATTTGTGTGTTTCCATTAATTTTATTGACTGGCTGGGCTGATGGCATCCTGAAGTTCAACAGTAGGCATCACATATGGAGCCACAGAGCAAATGGATGACAAAGTAAGGAACATAACTCATCAGCCCTTGCTCTTAAGTGAACGATTTCATATTTTGACTCATGTGATCATATTATTTTCTAACATGATTGCAGAGAACTTGTTAAGTACTTGTTGCTTGTTTCAGAGAAGAACTAATTATGTGTGAAGTAAAGCAAACCAAGCATTGCAGAAAACAAGAGATGAACTACCTACATTTAATTGTATTCATTTTATATGTTCCAGATTCAGAACAATCTGTGGGCAGGGAATGCGGCTAGCGGTTCTGTGGTTACCTCCTGCATGCTGCCACGAGACACGTCCTCCTGTATGACACCCTACTCCCATTCACCCCGGACAGATTCTGGCTACACAGGCTTTTCAAACCACCAGAATCAGTTCAGCCACGTGCCCCTCAATAATTTTTTCACTGACTCATTGCTTTCTGGGGCAACTAATGGACACGCTTTTGAAACCAAGCCAGAGTTTGAAAGGAGGTCCTCCAGCATTGCAGTTCTACGGATGAAAGCCAAAGAGCATGCTGCCAATATTTCTTGGGCCATGTAATATAGCAGTACCCTCTCTCAAACTTTTTTTTTTTGGTAATAGCAAACTAAAACAATTTTTATTTCCCATATTTAAAGGGAACAACAATAAGCTGCTGTGTGTGGAATGCTAGAAATCACAATATACACAATGTCTGCTTAAAGAAATGCAATATAATATTTAACAATAAACCAAGAATAAACCAAATAGATTTACCGTGCATCAAGCTCAACAAGCCCTCTTTGTTTTGATTTTTATATATAAGTATGTTTTGTTGTACCAGTTGATGAAATATGATTATAGAACCTGAAAAAAAAAATAAAACTACTAAGCAAATGTGTCTACTCCATGGTTTTTAGCAGTCCTGTATAAAAAAATCCTTGCTTTACAAATGAATACTTCATAAGGGAACAGCTCTGTAAAGGATAATAAATTTATTATACTAAACCCATGATGTAAATCTCTAAGCACTCAAAGAAGGAAATATATGACCATTCATGTTATAGGTAGAATTTGTAGACTGAGTTCTCTCAGCACTGTACTGCTGCTCTAAGCCGGCTCTGCTGTTCTGCTAAATGCATGTTGAGCTTGTTGAACCTATACCAATAAGCAATTAATGTAATAAGAATAGAAAGTACTACTTTATCTTATGGACCTAAGTGTATTCCTGTTAAAGATAATGAGATTTTTTTGGGTCAAATATAACACTAGAAGTGGGATCACAGTGTTTAATAGAGTTTTCAAAGATGTGCAGAGATTATGCATCAACTAGTGTGTTTAAATTAAATCTTAAAGGTTGCAGATAGAGTGTCGTGAAACTTAGGTGACTAAAAGACAGCATGGAATAGCATTCTTAAACTTCTAGCAGAATACAGATTAGGGAAAAAAACCCAAATAACACAACAGTGAAGTCTTGCTTCCAGTACAGTCCATCTTACTGGGTTTTGTTACTCTGCAGTCAAATTCAAACAAAAAACTGTACAACAAGGCTTGCCAGTTTCGGTTTGTAACTGATCTTAAGATGTTATTACAGTACAGTTCATTTCATTTTAGTTACATTTTGTTGATATTTTGCTTATATACTTTCCAGAGCATAAGACTGGTTTGCTACCTTTAAAGTAGATAGGAAAAATCTTTTAGACTGCAATGGCAGCAGGATTTGGCTCTCAGCTCCCAGCCTATCACAAAGGAATTAAAATGTCAGCAGACTTTCTGACATTTCTGGTGGAAAAAAATAGAGGAGAAGAAAAATACTTTACATCTGGAGAATTGCTATCTGCTTTGATTTACTTCTCCTCCCTTTCCCCTGTCACATTCCAAGCTCCTTCAGATGAGTGAAATGTCAGCCGCTTTGAAAGCAACAGTCAGTCTCTCAGGTTCATAAAGACAAAGTAAATTAATTGAAATAAAGAAGGACTTGCATGGCTGTGATTAGAACAGGATACAACTCTCTGGGCACCCCCTGCTCATTCTTGCTTTTCTCTCTGGCCATTAGTTAGGAACAGAGGGAGGATGGGGGAAGAAGGGAAAATCCGGGAGGCACATTTCATCACAGCAACAGCAGAACTATGAGTACTCACAAAAACAAACACACAGGAATCCCCAGATTTTCTCCGCTCCCACTCAGGAGGGCTAAACCTGAAACAAAATAGGAGATGGACTCATTTGGTAGCCTTTCAAAGAAACAAACAAAGTTAACTTTGAAACCATCAGAATCAATGGAAAACATGATTTTTACAGCAGATTCTTACACAGCTGAAAGGAAAGTTGTCCTAATTCCCACTATTAATAAACTCAAATTTTAACACATACATATACTCCAATTTGTGGTTTCCTGATTTGATTCTCCTTCTAAAAATTAGCTTCAACTTTGGCCTGAGGAGCTGGAAAAGAGTATTCTGGCTAGAAGTTGTCTTTTCCATTTTTTATGGTCTGTTTAGATGGCAGTAAAACTAGCCTTATGACTTAAAGCAAAGAAAAAGTATTTTATTGGTACAGGTAGAGACATTAAATTTGTTTAGACATTTTGCCACATGCAGAAGGATGAAAGTGGTTGAAATACAAGGGATTTCTTTAGCAAACTGTTTTCAGTTCAAAAAATTGTTTTCCTTTTTTTTTTTAATATGTATATATTTTATTCAGTTTCCACATAATAATTTTTTAAAGTATAGTGTTTAGAACATGCCAAAGTGATCTCCAGAATTTTTTTAGGGCATCATTAGCAGACAAAGAAGGAAAAGTTTAGCTGGCAATCTCCAATCCATTTTTATTGTTGCCTCTTTCAATTTATTTATTTTCATAGCAGAATTTGTTATTGTTGTCTTTTGAAATTCCCCTCCAAACAATTTGTGCAAGGTTTATTGTCAGGAGCAAAATGTAAGAATTCCTAGGAATTTATAACAATTGAAGATTACTTAGGGAAAATAAACATCCATTTTCAAAATATTACAACAATTTTAGATGCTTGAAGCTTCCAAAATCAAAGTGGAAAAACAAAAAAGACCATGTGATCTTCCTGTTAATTTTAATTAAGTGAAAGGGGTGTAATTCTAATTAATTCTTCATCCTCACGTCCAGCAATGGAATTATTTGTTACACGTTGCTAGCATAACTTTATACATTAAATAAATAGGTATTCAACCCTTCATTAAACCTGAGGTGTGATAAGTTGCAGGCCCACATTAAGCCTGTCGTGCTCTTGCATCAGCCTCGTCTCAAAGAATGAATGATAGCCTGTTGGTTGCAGCGTTTCATTTAGCTAATGAAAAAGTATCTTCGTGTTAGATGTCAAGTACTACAACAGGGTCACATTCTGCCAGTTTTATTTAGGAGTGCTTTACTCCATGAGTAGTTGCATTGATGGCAGTGAGGCTACTCACATAGGCCAAATTGTGAATCACTTGTAAATGTTTATTCACAATGGCCCCATTCATGCAAAAAAAGCCTCTCAGCACAACATGAGTAATCGGTTCATAATCAGGCCCAGCTTAAGGTACTATTCCGCTCTAGTAAGGATGGCAGAATCTGGCCCACGCTGGCTTAAAGCCAGACTCAGATTTTTTAACCAAGATGAGTAGCTCCTTATTCCACAAATAGTGCGAAAAGACCCAACAGGGCTATTTGTAGTGTTCTCTTTTTCTAAGAAAATTCTAGAAAAGAGGCATCTCAGTATATGTAAATAATTTAGATAAGTTTCTATCAAAGGTAAATGATATTATTTTCTATTGGATGATACTCCCACATCTGACAGGACTTGTGTTCTTGTGCTTTGATTTTATCACTTAATGATTTCTTCTCATGAGCAACTGATTTTTTCACTGCTTCTTGAACATATGGAAAATGCACTAAAAACAAAAGGAGGTGATTTACATAGCCTTCCTGCCAAGTATGTTAACTAATGTTTGAGATATGTGATCATTCATACTGTGCTGAGAAGTAAATTTATAGAACTTTTGGGCAAAGAGCCCCTACCCTGTTAAAAGAGAAAGTGAAATATTGTTCTAGTTATTGATGTATTGTTTTTCTCCTATGATTGATTCATCAACATTTTGAAAATCTTAAGCCTGTGTTTTAACAAATTTTGGAACAAATGTAAATTTACCTATGAAATGTAAATTTATTTCTGAGTTTTACAGACTCATAAGTGATGGACAACACTGCATTTAGCAGCTAAAGGTACAGTCTTCTTACAGTCAAGTTGGTCAGAAAAGTTTGACAAAAATTATTTCTACCTACAGTTTAACTGACAGTGTTACACACCATGGGAACATATCAATGAAAGCATCTTTTGTTGCTGAGAATAAGTTGAAATGACCTATATTTCTCACTTCACCTCTTTACTGTCATAAAGTTCTGCACAGTGAAGTGTTGAAAAAATCCAGTTCAGTATGAGAAAAGGCATTTTATTTTGATTGTAAACTTTATGGTAAATATGAAAAATTTAGCAAAAATAACCTGTCTTGTGCATTTAATAATGAGATAGTTTAGCATGACAGAAGTTATTTTGTTTTCAAACAATAAAACATTACAGATTTTTTTTTCAAAATGACAAAGGTTGTTTCATTGATAGATTTCTAAATATCAGTGCTATTTAGAAATCAGAGTTAAATCAGGCTGTTTGGATTTAGAACCCATTAAAACCACGTCACTTCTTAGCTTCAAAATATTTTCAGCGGAAGTTCTTACTGTAACAAAGATTTTTTCCCTTCCTTCCCCTTAGTAGTTTAACCCCTGCCAGCAGCCAAGCCCCATGCAGCTGCTCGCTCACTCCCACACCAGAGAGAATGGGGAGAGAATCGGAAGGTGAAAGCTGGAAAACTCATGGATTGAGACAAAGACAGTTTATTAAGGAAATCAAACGTCACACACACAAGCAGAGCAAACCAAGGAATCAATTCACGGCTTGCCATGGGCAGGAAGGTGTTCAGCCATCTCCAGGAGAGCAGGGCCCCATCACACGTAACGGTGACCTGGGAAGACAAATTCCATCCCTCCAAATGTCTCCCCCATTCTGCCTTCTTCCTCCCACTTTATACACTGAGCATGATGCCATATGGTCTGGAATGTCCCTTTGGTCAGCTGGGGTCACCTATCCAGGCTGTGCTTCCTCCTAACCTCCCAGGCACCCTCAACTTACATGCCAATGTAGCAGTATGAAAAGCAAAAAAGGCCTTGGCTCTGTGTAAGCACTGCTCAGTAATAACAAAAACATCTCTATGTTATCAGCTCTACTCAGCACAAATCCAAAGATTTCATAATTTTTTTCACTGCGTTTTTGAGGCAGCATGAGGACAGAACATTAAAGCACAGCAATGGTTAGAACAGTGAGTCCACTAAGTTCCTGAAGCACAGCCATTCTCATTTGCACCACAGGCTCATTAAAACTTGTATGGCTGTGGCATGCAAATGAAGGAATATATCACGACACTATCACATAAAATATATTTAAGATATTGGCCTGTTCCTGCCAGTTATTTTTACCCTGTTTAAATAACAACAGAAAAATTATGTAGTTCCTTATCAAATCTGTTCAAACTGTCCACACAAGATATATAATATAAGGAAAAAAGCCAAAAGCAAGTAAGTGAATCTTCAAAATCCATTCTCTTCTCAAAGAACAGGGGTTTGTTAGCCCTTATACTTGTGAGGCCTCGCACTCAAAAGCTCAACTTCAGCTTGACTCATGCTGCCCAACTTCATTACAGTGATTATTCCCATAGGATTAACTGGACTAATAAATACATCAGAGTATAGGAAATAATATTGGTTAAAGTAATTGATGTTAGCATGAAAAACATAATTTGAAAAAGTGTAGGTTATAGGATCAGGTCAAAAATCGTAATTTCTGACTAGCTTATAGAGTGGAACTTGATGGTTCACAAGATGCTGTTACAGGAGTGCTTTTCTATGCTCCAGTTCTGACTATGGCAACCCTCCATGGCCTAATAGCTGGCGGCTTCATCTCTCAGAAGCTGATGCAATGATGGTTTTTGCATTCTTTAATTATGAAAAATAATTGAAATAGGCTTGATCCTCCGTGCCTTGTACTCCTCTGTGTACTAACCAGAGTTTACTTTAGTTTCACTGCCATTAGAGTGAGGCAAAGTCTTCTGCTGTAATCCAGTAGTTGCAAAAGATTACATTTTTGATACCATTATTGCTTTGTGAATGAGCAATTTATTGATATGGAGAGGCATGACTAAGTTGTGTAAAGCCTTTTTTTGATTAAAACCCAAAACCTTAATATGCTTGGTTTTGGTTGAATACAGTCTGATTATAACTAACAAAATGCTTGTAGGCAGGATAAACTCCTAGTTAACACTTTCATAATATTTTTCTCCATCTGAGAGGAAAAGGGCATCCTTAAAATGAAGCTTTGTCAAACAGCATGCTCAAAGACAGACAGAACTATCTGAATCTTTGTAAGACTCTATTTACTCAGGTGTGTTTACTAAAATGATTTTGGCTTAATCATTAAAAATGGAAAACAGCTGAGACCTTTAATGGACAATAACAATATAAAACATGTTAATTGTATTTTTTTTTCAAAGTAATATTAGGGGAACAACTCTGCTTCTTGTGTCCTAGGAATGATTTTCCTCATTTCTTGTTATAAACATTTTAGTACATAATGAAATACATATTTATATATGGAAAGACCTGTCAGATATTACTTAAACACATAGGGTAAATAAAACACTAAATTATTTTGGAGGTCTTTAAGAGAAAGGTCTGGATAGAGATCAGAGTTAGTGAGTATTATTTAGCAAATGCTTAAGTGGTATATACAATGAGAGAAGAGGAAAATACACTCATTGTTGGGAGTTTATTGAATATTTTGAGCCAGAAAACTCAGTGTTGGCAAGGAGGGATGAAATTTTCTTTACTCAAAAATCTCCTTATGATCAAATTCTAATTGAAGTTAACAGGAATCTTGCCAGTGATCTCACTTGGGAGTAGGATATGATTCCTAATAAACACATAATAGATTTACTATGATAAATTGAATTGTCCTGGAAAAACATTACTTAGTTTATATGAATAGTATTTTTTATTAAGGTAGTCCATTCAGCTATTTTTAAAACACGGAAATTTATTAAATCAGTGGTTTACATCTGATTTACTACAATGGTTTCCATATTTGTGTCGGATTTTTTTTAATAGACTTAGAGACAAGGATAGACTGAGCAATGCTTTTTGGTTTTACGGAGATGTGTTCTAAGAGGACTGTTAGTTTTAGTGTGAAAACACTTCTATGCATATGCTAAATCACTAGTGCAGAGGCATTAACCCTTGTATGAAAGAATTGGACTAATTCGCCTTTGGAGTTTAGGCAAATAATGTAACTGAGATAAACAGAGTCACTTACATGTCCACATTTATCTACACTTTCTATTTATACTGTTAAATGCTTAAAACAACACTGACCCATAAATTTGCCTTTTTGTTCTCATTCTTTTGGCAGTGTTTCCTACAAGCTGCACTTTTAGAGTGCAGTTTGGTCTTGTCTCAAATAAATAAGAGCTGTGGAAGGAAAGAGCTGCAGCTACAAAGTAGTTCTAACCCATTAAATGCAGATGGCCCACAGGGGGTTTAATCATAAGAGAGAGAACACACATCATGCTGAAATATAGAGCTGTTTTCTATCACTTGTTACCATTTGAATGTCTGTCCCAGGAAAGTGAATTCAATATATCTTCCTGGCCATCAGTTGCCCTCTGAATACTCCTTCTCTCTCTGATGTAGCTAGATTTCCCTTTAGAACATACAGAGATGAATGAGCTCTTACCACACGTAGAAGTGAAAGAAAACATTTCTTTCTTCACCAGAACAGATGAGATTCATCATTAAGAGAATGGATTTGACCTTGTCAAGTGGACCAAAGCAATTTATAAACAAACTCCTACAGGGGAGGCTACTTTTGGCCAAGTACTATATTAGCAGTGTTTTACTTATGCCCGCTGCTACCTTACAATAACTTCACAAACAGGCTGACTTCCTGAAATATAGAGTGCTGAGAGAGATCACAGATGTACCTAGAAACACTGGGATAGCATAGGGTTACTTCCCTCCCTAGAGGCTGCATAGAAATATGTCCACCCACCCTACTTTCTCATTCTTGGCAGAAGTTGCTGATCACTACCCAAATTAAATCTTCATTTCAAGTTTAGATATGTATCAAAGAACATATTTATGCATCAATTTTCCACTGTTACATTGTTGTTTGTGTCAGCAGCACCCGTATGGATGATAGTGTCCAATATGAAACTGAATGGCCTCTACCTCTCAGAGCACTTAGTAGAATAACAAAAGCAATTCAGAATGGGTCAATTTTATTTCCAGTATCAGAAAAGGAATATAAAGAATCAATAGTTTGCTACAAAGTTACTTAGAGCAGATGATACTCCTACTAATACCAATAACTTTTCTTCCTTTAATAGGATATGTAAACTGCTGGTGGGAATTTTATCTCTCCTCCTCCCAAGTCAGTGCCACATATGCTTTTTATGTGAGAGCAGTATTTTAGACATAACAAAAGCACAATGGCTCAATTTTTTTGTTCTTTTCAATGATCATAAGGAAGGAAGAAAAAATGAGGACATTCAGTGGCTCAAAGATAAGCCTGCTGTATGGAAAGAGAAGACTATGTGCAAGTCTGAAGGATGGTTGAATGATAAACTGGAAAAAAGACTTAGTAGGTATGTAAACTACATGCATAATTGATAAAGAAGTTTGTACTCTGACTTCTAGGACATACCTCCCCATTTATATCAATCTTAGTCATGCCAGCAGAGCTGATAGTGTTATAATCTCCTCTATGGCTACAAAAAGAGAATCATGGAACATTTGCAGAAGGGGATTGACCGGAATATTATGGGGTTTTGACTCACTTTTCTTGTGGTATGCATCCAAACAGAGATGCAGTTGCAGATGCAGTTACTTCCTCAAAGTCTACAGTAATAAGTCTGTGTAAGTGATAATGTTTTATTTTACTTTTTGTTGATATTGCCTTAGAATCATAGTTAGGGTTGATGACAGTGAGAAGGAGATCTTTCTTCTCATACTTAGAAGTTTAATAGACTATATGTGGTGTACTTCAAGCCATGAAATTTCCCAAAGCTTCCAGGAGCCTCCATCATTTATGAGCCTTATGTGAATAGCCAAGAACTTGAAACATATTTTAGCTCAGAAGAAATCTATGCTGTCCAAGTCTTGCCTGCTTCATCACAGAAGCTCTTTATTGTTCAAAACCCAAGACCACAGTCTTGTTCCATTGCCAGTCTATGCTTTGTTGCCAGGAGATAACAATTCTGACCCTCTTGAGGTCAGAACAATGAAAAGAATTTCCCAAGTCCTTAAAAGGCACGATATTGCATATATTCATAGCTGCCTAGCAGATTTATGCCTTATTCTTCTGTAGGGCAAGTTCTCAAGGTCTTCTGCTATGAGGTTGAGAAAAGAGGAAAGGCCACTTGCTTGCTTCTCATAGCAATTATTCATTATTCATTCACCTCTGTGTGTGTGTATATGAGAGGTGTTTCTGGGTCAGACATGGAGATGAGGGACTCAGTTCTGTTGTTAATATCCCTAGTTTTATAATAATAATTTCCTCCACTCTGATTTACAGAGGTGTAAGGAAGAACCTTGGGCCCTGTACTCAGTATACTGAAAGTGAAAATATACAATTTACAGAAAAAGGGAAGGATTGTAACAAAGGACCAATGACAGAGTACTACCATGTAACTCTTTATCTTGACTCACATTTTTATAAGCATGCATCTGTTTACACTCTCTAAGAGGAAGATCAAAGTTCACAGAGAATTTTTATTACCCTGGGAAGAAATTTATCTCTTTTAAAAAGAAGAAAACATGGTTTATTATCTGCCTTAAATGAAACAAAAACAAATCTGTCCCTCTCTCTACTTCAGCACCAGGCAGTAAGCATCCAAGATGGGTGACACTGAGTGAAAGGTCTCAAAATTTCTCCAAAAACACTTATTCGTCCTGAAATCAACCCTCACAGTTTTGATCTGCCTGAAAATTCACTAGGATGTTTACAGAGATGATATTTTGCTGTGTAACTTGGTCCTGTGGATTAATGGGGTAATCACATTTCTATTGTCCTTTAGCTTTATTGATTCTTCTGGAAACCACAGTCCAGGATAATAAGGGCTATTTTCCATTTATTCTGTGTGTCAGTGTTCAGATGGGGGTCCTTGGGAAGCTGTCAGAGGCAAGAATTCTGTAAACTGCAATAGCTTGCCGCAGAAGACATTTTATTTATTTTTACTTCTCCACCTCCATTCCTTTTTGGCATCCAATATGCATATTTAAAGTGTTGCTGCTACTTTCCAGTTTGACTTCAGAGCTCTTTGTTTTTATATAAAATAGTTCTGTTGCATTCCTGTAGCATGTCAAAGCAAAATCAAGCTTGCTTTAACTCTTCAGGGCTTTATACATCTCTGCTTTCCTTTCGTTAATCTGCAAGCTGGCTGTCAACTATTGTCTCTGTTTCATCAATGTTAGCAAAGTGGTTGCATGGCAACTTCAATGCTCCTTTTCCATAGCCCTGTTAGAGTACTAAAGCCCTCCAGTGCAATGATCTGTCTAACTCAACAATGAGTTAGTTAAATTGTCTTCCTTGGTTTTGTAGGATGCTATGGATTTGTACAAAAGTGATCTGGTGTCATTTATTTTCCTGAATGTTTAGCTTGTGACATCTCAAAGCAGAAACTGTCCACAGTTTGATGCAGAATGATTGGTAAAAACAATTATGTAAAATAATTGTTGTAGGTCAACAGATTTATGACTTCCTCTCAGTTTCCTGACTTTTAGATCTCATTCTGAAGAAAACTTCCATAATCACTTCCCATTTGATATCCTCCATGTATTCAACTACCTGGCTGTCAGAAACTAGTCTTCTTTAATACTATGCTGACTCAATTTTCTTTCTCAACTGCATCCCTCTTTTCATTGTTCTACACCTTTTTTCTTCTTGCAGCCTTGATAGAGTTTTCATGTATTGGGAAACATATTTTTCCACTTAAATGTGAGCATTTTGTGTTGTTGCTGATGCTGTCTCATACGTGATTCATACTCAAAGACTTTTTCTATTCAATGTTTACCACAGAAGTGCTGTCAGCATGTAGCTTTTACTAGTACCAAATTCTGGTTGCAAATGCATTGGTAGTGGGAAAATCATGGTAGAAGCCAATTAATCACAGGTTGTATATTTTCCCCTGTGAATCCTGGAGGAGAAGCTATTGACATCTCACTGGGTCTGGTTAGTTATTTACCAGCTGCCCTTCTGCAAAGTTCAGGGGGCATGGGGAAACAATGCTTGATTCCTTCATCATTGCAGAAGTATCTCCTGAGGAAATCCTTTATATGCTGCTTTGACTGACAGACACATGAAAAAAAAGATTATATGCTAAATATGGTGGAAAGAGAAGAACTATATGAAATACATGCTGTCAGATGGCGAAGTTTTTTATTTTTAAATATGTTATTCATATAGAACAGATTGCTTTTGCATGTCACAGAACATAACAGATTTTCTGTTAGCTTTAGTAGTCATATATCATTTTGCCTTTTCTTTGAATTTTAAGTTCCCAGTTATAACATTTCTTCTGACTTATTCCACAGATACTTTAACCTGTTTTGTCCTCTCACCTTTCTAAATGAAGAATACAAATAAGTTTTTCCAATGTGGAATTAGAAGCCCTCCTCTCTATACTTGACCTATTTTTGTTCCTTCTTCCTTGAGAATTTGCCCAATGGGTTTTTCTTTGCTTAGATCATAGGAGGTAAGAAGTGGCTTTTTAGCTCCTGGCACAGGACTTAAACTGAAGCAGAAGAACCTTTCTTCAATACTGAAAACCTCATTAGGAGGCATGATGGAGCTATCATTTAACTCAAGGCCATCAAAGGGAATTATACTACATGAAGTATTACAATACATGAATTTTTGTTCCAATAAATGCTCGAAGAATATGGCAAATATTGCTGGAACAGGATGGGGACTTCCTAAGATGAGACTCTGCTTACTAGATGATAAAAATAATTCTCACTCATGTTTGCTCTCCTTTTACCCTTGCATGGTGATTTCTTAAACTTCAGCAGATGGTAATAGAAGGACATATCTCCCTAAAATATCTGACAACTTGTTGAAAGGATGTTTGGGTAAAAATTACTACAATTTTTCAAGTAGAAGATGAAGCTGAGCCTGCTCTCATGAAAAGGGGAGTTTACTGATAATTCTACCTGTGTGAGATGATTTGCATAGCAGAGACGACCCTGAATGTCTCAAAAGCCTGTGTTTTCCATATGTGCATTACACAGGATTTAATATTTATTACCATATTTACAAAACAGTGTTACCCTGGTTTAGGATATCCAGGCTGCATTTTTGTATTACACTATTCAAAGACAACTTAATACGGTATGTTGTTGACATATTCCAAATATACAGACATATGTTTTATCCATCATAAAATGTTTATGTTTGAATTTCTCTATGTATGTTTTAAACAGTAAGTACAATCCTTTGCAGAAAGTTTTATGAAAGATATTAAAATGCAGAAATTGAAGCTATGTGGCTTTTTCAAGATAGGAGATATTTACAGTAAACTGTTGTTCAGACAAAACCACATGAATCTGAAACATTTAGAAGCCTGGGATTTGTATTCAATTTCAGAAAATTATTTTCATTTTTGACTTTGTCTTCCTTAAGAATATGGTTTCTATTTTTCAGGTTCTGAAGTGGCTTCGGATCAGTGGTGTAAGTAGCTGCAAGTTCTGGATGGAAGCAGTGACTCATTGGTAGTTGGAACTTGCTTTGATGAGAACACTTGGTGCATATTATTATGCATATTTTAATGTCATAGTGTTGATTCTCAAACTTGAGTACCAATTGAGGGAACACCAAGATCAGAGAGGGAGGAGGAAGAGTGTATGGGCATGGAGATTCTCTGGGGACCAGAGCAGGTATCCATTGCAATCTATGCAGTGAACTGGGCAGAGTTACTGAAGGAACTAAACTCGTGGAGAGTCCATGCTGGAGCAGGGTAGAGGTGTGATAGGGAAGGAGCAGAAGAGAGGAATTGTTACGTATTGATCCTCATCTCGTCATCCACCCTGTGTCGCTTTTGGGCTGTATAGAGGAGTTGGGAGTGAAGGAGCAAAGCTGAACCTGGGAGACTGGGGAGGAAAGTTGCTTTAATATTTGCCTTTACTTCACATTGCCTTAATCTATTTTAACTGAAAAAATTTTAAATTTAAATTAGTCTTCCCCAAGCTGAGCCAGTTTTGCCTGGCACAGTAATTGGTAAATGACCTACCTGTCTTTATCTCCATGTGCAAGTTTTCTAATCCTGGTTTCTCCTCACTTTGTGCTGGGATGGCGAGTCACTGAGCAGCTGGGTGGGAATTTGGCCCTTAACTAACATTAACTACAACACTACAAAAATCAAATTGCTTCTGGGTCTGAAAAAATTTGGTCTAAGACAAGTACTGCAGTCACCAAACTCAAGATTTCAAGGGATTAAAAAATCTGCCACTGCCCATGACAAATCTGTTTCACTTGTCAGTTTTTTCCACTATGAAACATATTTTCATTGTTTCTCAAAAAAGTTCACCAGTCCCAATTTGAAAAAAAAATGCCTAGCAATTTGATAGGGTAGTTTACTCTTCCATTATTACTTTGATGACCACATCTAATACCCATTTATGGTGTGTTGGAAGGAAAACAGGTTTCACAAGTCTGAGTCAGAGTTTAAAGAAAAGGTCTTTCTTATTTGTGTTTAATATCACATCTCTGAAAGATCATCTCCCAATTTTACTCATTCACGTTTGTTTACAAAACATTAGAAACCACTGAAAGAAATTATGACTATTTACATTGCAAAGGACTCATATAGTGAGAAATTAAACAAGTTCAAAAAGTTACAAGGGTGAGAATACTGCAGAACCAGGTCTTTGGTGAGTAAATGGCACTATTTTAAATACCCCATTAGACATAAATAGCAGTATAGTATTATCTCAGGAGCAGCTGAACAAAAATACAGCCAAGTAAATATTATAAGTAGCAAAAAATGCACTGTAAAAACATATCAATCATGCAAGAGAGAGTGCTAAGAATTATTCCTTTCATGGATGTTATTTTCTGCCCTATTTCTACCTGCTAAGCATTTTCTGTGTATCCCAGCCCCTTGTGGGTGAGAAGATATGTAAAGGATGTTTTCCTGATTCATTAGCAAGTGCAAAGGGTCAAAGGTGAGTTATGTAATGCCTTCTAACTCCTGTGATGGTTATTCCACAGAGATGGACCCATCTACTGCTGCTAACCTCTTCTGCAGGAAATGAGTGTGGAAAGATCAGGAAGCAGCAATATTCTATATTGATATATAAAGTATTTCTGCACAGGAAATTTTCATATTAATGGAAAGTGATAGCCTCAGACAGTAAACATAGATATTAAAGAAAATTACTAACCAGCATTTTTCCCTTCACTGGCTTTAGAGGAAGCCTAGGAAAGTTGGCCTTGCCCATCTGAAGTTAGTTTTATGAAAGGAATGGTTTTATTGATGCCTTCCCACTGATTTACTAGGCAGAAGGAATCTTTCTGGCTTTAAGTCATGAGAATGACAGGTGATTTCAAGAGTGACTACTGGTATCAATTAAAGCATCCCTAGGTTTGCAGTGGCTTTCTGCAGCCCATCCCAAGATGATTCTGGACGGTAAGGCAATAAGGTGAATTCTGTGCCATCTCTGTCTGAGTGTGCAGTCATTGCTCCTGTTGGAGCTTAATTCTCCAAACCTTTGCTAGAGTCAGAGCAAGTCTGGTGCTGTTCACCCCACACAAAACTGCCTTCTCTGGACCTTTCTGTTGTGGTCCTGCCCCCTCTGTTTTGTGGAGCCACACACATAGACTGAGATGAGAAACTAGAAAGGAAATAAGGAGGCTTCCGCAGCTCTGCACATATATAATATATCCCACAAAAGTTATGGGAGTTAGGTGGTTAAAGCTCCTAAGGGTCTTTATATTCTTCTATATTGAGCAAGTTCTCTTCCCCCTATCCATAAAGGGGAAGGGAAACCCCTCAAGAGAGGTCATCTGTGATGTTCATTATCTCTGAAATGCAACTATTTTAACTATTTTATAAATCAGGTTCAAACAATTTGGAGTACACAAATATATGCAAACTTCTGAGGGCAAGTATGTGGAAAGGTTCCTCCCTCTTCCTACTTCCTTCTCCCTCCCCACAAGCAAGGCTTGCAGATGTTTTCTTCTGCTCTTTATTCTTTTGTTCCTGTTTGGCTGTGACCCTTACTCCCAACTGATTCTTTTTTGTCAAACTTTGTTTTTTCCTGAGCCTTTGATCCTGCGCTTTGACTCTTGCAATAATGAACATGACACCATAATTTTGCTAGATTCATTTTATGATTCTTTACCTCTCAGAGTCCCCACAAACAATAGCATACACTTGTTTTGTCAGTGTCCTGTAAAAAAAGAGGGGGTCTTACAAAAACTACCACCTCGCCTGAGGACAGGTGAAATATAACCTTTCATATGTAGACGGAATACTGAGGATTATGCACAGTAATTTTACATTTGATTATCCAGACCATCTTTGTTTATATATCTTCAGTTTACTAGCTAGGGGAAACCAGTCAAAGGTTAAAAAACGTGCTAGTAGAACCAAGTACAGCTGACACATAGCAGACAAGAGGCACTGGGTCAGGAACAGCAGTTTATTGTTCTCAGAAAGAAACATTGCCTTATGCCAAAACTGTAGATACTCTTAAGTCTTCTGATGACTTTTTTCCCTGCTTTTTTTTGCTCAGACATCTCAGTTTGACCAAGAAACTGGGAGAAAGCGGATCTCTGTCTGCTTCAAGGAAAATAAATGTACCTACACGGAAAAAGTTCTAGCTGCAGTTTGAGTTTCAGTCATATAGAAGATGAAATATGCTGTGAGAAAATAGTAAACAGGAATCCAGACCAAGCAATCTAGACATTGTTAGCAAACTAGAAAGGTTTTCCTCCCTGAAATTGTGATTCAGATATATATATTGAGTAACACACATGATTAACAGTAATTATAGAAGGTACAGCTTAACAAAATTTGCAAGTATGTCTTTTCATACACCTCCTTTCGGCTGCTCCAGTGATTTACTACAATCTTACCGTGCCTCGCCTTTGAAGTGAGGTGACTCTCCAGTCAACAGAAAGCTGATCAAGGAGGCTGTCTCTCCTTTGCAACAACAGTTGAGGAAGTTATTTAAGGTCAGCTCCATACAGATCCTCAGACCATTTTAATTTATGTCATAAGCAGGCAGGCCCCAAGCTGTGTTCAGATGATCAGAAGCAGCAGTAATAACTTGGAAACAACATTTTTTTTATCAAGTCTATGTGTTAAATACAACTCAGCTGGAACAGAGGGAATCAAATGCAACTTTTAAAATTTGATTGAGTGAAATCAGCAATCTATATGAAGAGAGGGAGGTAAGGGAGATGATAAAGGTTTAGACAGTAAATGCCCAAAGAGTTCTTTTCCTACTTTTTTTTTTTCTTAGATAAGTATTTATTTTAAAGCAAAAATACAGTTTATATGTGATAAAATCCATAAGAAAAAAGATCAGTAAAGAAAGTTAAGTAAGTTAAGTATAAAGGACAGAAGGGAACAGAAAGGAGAGAAGGGAACAAGGGTCTTTGGATTCTATCCATCTTCATAAAATACCTTCTCATGAAATAACCCCCAAAATGTGAAAGCAACACTAGGAGGAAAAAAAAAGTCCCTTAGGATCAAGTCCATATAAAGAAACATATCTTTGGCAGACAGTAAATCAAAATTGCCCAACATGGTTCACTCCAATACTAGTTGTCTACAAAGTTGCCTGGAATCAAAGGAAATGCTGGAGAAATCTGTACTTTCAGAGCTCACTTTGTTGCATCCAGCTGAGTCCCGGACAATTTGTTCCTCTCTCTCTGCCCCATAACCATGGCAAGTGACATGCCCAGCTATCAGTGCTGGGAAAGATATCTGGTGCTTCATTGTCTGGAGATTGTCTCTGTGTAATTTCATATTTGTGTTTCCCTGATATATGCAACAGAAAACACAGTAATACTTCTTGCAGAGCTGCTGGCAGGAAACACAGATTTATACACACATACACACACATGTAAGATTTATACATAAGTATATATAAAAATATATGTATTTGACCATATAAAAACCCCAAACCCCAAACAACCAAAAAAACCCCTGCTGGTAAATTGGCTGAAAGCAGACAATCCTGGGTAGCATTACAGCAAGATTTTTGCTGGGTAACAAATTCAAGAGGCATGTATACTTAAATCATGATGTTGAACCATTTCCATACTATAGGACAAACACACGTTTCTGTTAAAGTGCTAAAGTAGCCAAGATATGGATATAGTTTAGAACTTCTCCAAAATTTAGAAATATTCTGAAACTTTATGCAGAAAGTGACATAAAGCAATTGGAGACAAGAGCAATTAAAGCCTAATATTTGTAAATAAACCTCATGAAAATGTAGGCATATTCTGTTTTGTGATTACTTTTTTCATAAAGAAGAAATTGTCTAAGTACTTACATAGGTTAGTGCCAGACATTTAGTAGGCCACAGATTTATTCTTCTATTGCACCCTAGAAACAAATTTTAAAAGTCTTAAATTCAAGAATATGGAATAGAATATCCTTGAAATTTTCAATGTTCCTTAATAGAGATATGTGTATAAGATGTATACAGAACAGACAAGATTAAATCCTGAAATCAAAGACAAACATCCCCCAAATCCTAACATATTTATTCTTTTTCTGTGTCATCTTTGCTATTCTATATGTTTAAATTGTTTTCCACAAGCCAAATGCAAAAGGTTTTGCATTTCTCCTCTACTTACGATGATTTGTTGTCAAGCCCCAAAATTAATTGTCATGTTATTAGTTGCAGATTTATAGCTCAATCAGCATTGTAATAGCCTCTTCTTTTATAGGTGTTCTTTCTTTGAACATTATAAAATATCTGTTACCTCTTTCCTTTTTTTTTTGTTTTTTGGTTAGAACATTTTTCAAAGTTTACTAACTTTTCTTTAAGACCAACAGAACATGGATTGCATTTCACTGCTTAGCTTACATGGTGCACAAACCACTTGGCAAGATACTGTCTTGAAAGGGATTTTCTAGGTATGATCACACTTTCAGTGCTCAGCTGTGAAACAACTATCATTATTTGAAGTGCTTTAGTTCAGAGATAACAGCTGGTGAAGAGGCATGTTAGGGCTATTTCTCAAACAGTTCTCTCCTCAAGCTCTACAGTTTGATGGTGTAATAAATCCAGCTTTCTGAGCTCTTGGGTAAAAACCACCATGGTCACACAATGCAAAATATTTCTTCGATGTAAAGTTAGATGATTACTTTAAACTTAATGGATCACTCGAATAAAAGAGGTTTTCTTCTACTTTTTATTTTTCCTTACAGGTACCCGTTAAGGTTACTTTGTACTGCCTGGTTCATACCAGCAATGTATAAAACATAGCAACTTTGCCTGTGTGAATGCAGGATCTCCCACTGAAACACTACACCTTACTTGGTCTAAGATCACACCAAGGTAAATGACACATAATAATGCCACATTTTAGATTTTTCCCTTATTTTTATGATTATGTTATAAATATTGCCATTATTTCTAATTAGTCTTATCTAGATAGATTTTGTTCAGACACTTCCTGTGTGACAACAGCATATTTATTAGTATCCTGGAATTACACTGGAGCACTTAGGGTTAGATTTAGAAGACCAGACTTCTTGGTCTGAGCTTCAATAGACTCGAGGCATTTGGTAGAGGTCAGACAATCTTGTAACACTTGTTCATCTCTAATTTACACCTACCTGCTCTGAGTGTTGATTTTTAAAAAAAAAAGTAAAAAACTTACATGCTTCTATTCAAGACTGCAATCCATGATTTTCCTATTTTGGAGAGAGTATTAGAGGCCCAGTATATAAGTTTAAAACAACAAGATGGATTGACGATCTAACTTTTACATGGAGCGCTTATGAGATTGTCACCTTTGTGAGCAGAGGTGAAATAAAGCTCATCCAGTGCTGAAGTAAAGTGGAAATTCCAACCCTAGAAAAACAATCTGGAGCTTACGCTTCTCTTGACTTGTGTCTGGTACACCCATTAAACTTCTCACTAGTTATTAGAAAAGTAACTTCAGACTGATTTTTTTTCTTTCTTTAAAAAAAGTGCTATGATTGCAATTACCTCAAATGAATATTGCAAATTGTGTTTTTCAATTCTATATTCTTAACAGATCAGACTTTTGTGTTACTGTTTTTTTTTTCTTTCTCACTGCTAATGCAAGTGTAGGTTAGAAAGCGAGGAGGAAATGCAGGCAAGATTTTGCCTTTTTCTTGGTATGAAGAATGCAGGTATGAAAAGTAGTGTTTGTTGCGGGATGCTTCTAGGTTCACTTTAATATCCAATAACTTCAATGGACAGAATTTAGCCCTGTCTTCTCACACGGATAGTATGAATTTGGTACCACATATGTATGCACCCTTAAAACTTCACAAAGCTGAAGGGATGCTTTTGTGAATTGCCATTTTAGATATAAACAAAAATTGTAGCTCCTGATCATCATAAAGCAAGGGTTGATAAAAGTAAACCAGTCACAGTCATCACTCTGGAGAGACTTGGTTGGCTCATTGAGCAGCTAATGAAAACGACAGATAATATATTTTTTAATGAAATGTCTGAATCTAGCATTTAACCATAGAGATGGTCTTATATGTAACCGCCCCCCCTCCCCAGTTTATATGTTAGCAGAAACTATTATCTTTAGAACAATTAGGAACAATAAGCTGGAGCAAAGAAAAATATTTTGTACCAAAGATGACACCTGAAACAGAACCCCTAAATGACCGGTGGTGTGCATGAAGTGGTGTAATTCCAGCATGAGTCTCTGGTTTCACTTCAGAATAAGTAAACATTAGTATTTCTGATCTTTGACATTTTCTGAAAGATGGGAGAAACCACAACATTCATCCCAGGAATGCATTGTTGGTGACACACTGATGCTCCAGGACCAGCCAAACTGCTTCATGAAAGGCAAAAGGCTGTGCCAGTCAGGCTGCATTTTGAATTCTTGCTGTATCTGAGCAGAGAGTGATGGATGAGCTGTGTGCAAGAAATGGCATAAACACCTCTTAAAAAACCACAGCTGCACTTACATCAGTCCTAAAAGGCAAACCAAAGGGGGAGAAATCAGGAAAAATTGAAGAAAAATTGATTCATTTATATTTACAGAGGAAACACTTAATTTTCAAACACATACAGAATGCTAAAGTAAAGTACAAAGTAGTTGATGTCCCTCTTTATTTTTGCAATATCGATGAATTATTTCAATGTCTCTTTCTCATTGTTACCTTACTCCTGCTGTGAATGTATTTTCTATTTAGATTTCAATGGAACAGTGAAGTTGGGATCAGGATTCTTTTCTCCTTGGTCCCATATAGAAGAGAAATGTTCGTGTTCTAAAGCTCTTACACTCAAAGAGCTCAATCCTACAACTGGTAATGCACAAGCAAAGAGACGTAGCTGCTGGGGATAGTAACACAATCTCAAACATCATGGTTTTTTTAACTGAAACCCATGAATTTTCATTGCCTCAAGCATAATTGTAAGTTGCAGCTATCTTTTCACACATTCTATTTCACTAGCTAGAAATAAAAATATTTTTAACAAGACAAATAGCAACTGGAACACTTTTCTTATGGATGCGACAGATTTTTGAATGCACTACTAAAAGCTGCTACAAGTCAGATAGAGGTCTCAGATTTTGGACCAGTTAGAGGATGACTTTCTATTACCTGTCTTTTTGCAATCATGCTAATCAGCAGAGGTGAAATCTGGCTTTAAGATATACACATCTGTTTACCAAGAGAAGGAATGAAAGGAGAAGTGACAATTCCAGAGTTTAATTCATTAATATCTTTGTATGCATTTCAAGGTATTTGGAAGCATAATTTTCAAAGCTATCAGACAAAATAAAAAATTTTGATTTTTTAAAGCTTCTCTAATGGTTCTTGTCATTGAGTTGGTTCCAGAGATGAAAATACATTTTTTAGTATACATTTCTAATTACCCAAGATACATGGACCACCAAACCGCAATATAATAACCCAGAAATTCCCCCACAATTTTACTGTATTATTAGTGTTTTGGTCCTTGGTAGAGTTTGGATTGCTGTGGAAAAGCTCATGCACTTCTGTTTCTGAGTTGAAGTGGGTTTGTGACAACAAGACTGGAATATGCTGACTCCCGGGTTACTGCTGCCTGCGTTAGACTAAAAAATTCTATAATATTTCTGAATTATTTTTTCAGTAAATGACGCAGCAGCTATAGTCCCTTCCCACTGATTAGCATCAGAATTCTATGCAAAGCTGTAGGAAACCCAAGGAGAAACATATCCTCTCAGAGGATGCTTGAAGGATGGATGAAATACCTGTTAACTTTCTTTTCAGTATGTTCATATTTATGAACTCTTTTTCTTGAGCATAGTTGTGCGTCACAGATAGAGAGAGCAATAAAGATAATATGTAATTATTATCATGATTTTCTTCTTTCTATCACTGTTTTGGATTATTTTTACACACTCTAGTATTTATATAGGTGCAACTAAAGAAAAATGTGTTGCTTCAATACATATACAGTAAATGCTCTAAATATCCCACATCTGTGATGCTTATTTTTAGTTAAAAATTTACCTGAAATTGTCTTATTTTACAGATTAATTATAGCTATTGGATGAGTTTCTTCTGTGGAACATTCTGTTTACTTAGTTAAAATTCATCGCTTTTTAACCCACTTGTTTCTGTACCGGGAATTGAGGTACACCCACCCACACCCAAACATACATGCACTACAAAAAGACAGAGGTTTTCATTTCATGTGCAGAAACATCCATCTCACTAGCTGTAGAAGGAAAGGGAACTCTCTCAGGAGTTCATTCCAAATGCAATGTCAAGTTTACAATAAACAGAATAATTGCACTGTTTACAGGATTTATTTTATTACTATCCTTGTGATTGCAGCAATTGTAAATAAATCTGCTCCTTGCCACAAATTTATTTTGCTTTCCAGAAAGAAGGACAGATTTGCTTCCTTTGTCTGCAATTGTAATAGTGGACAATATATGTTCGTATTTAGTTTTCTTTAGCCAATGTAAGCCAGACAGCCAGGCAGCTGTTGATCTTAAAGGATTATCACAGAACAAGTTCACTTAGCTTTAGATAGTAATTTATCATTTGTGGCAAAATTCTGATTGTGTTTTTAAAACAGTTGCATTTTTAAAATGGCAACTCCAAAGTATATACAATATATGAAAAATTATATACTCTTCCATGAGAAACAGCACTAGTTCATGGTGACCTCCTCTGAGCACTCAGTGAAGCCATCAAAGTAAACTTGTGCTCAAATCAGCCATACAGCAATTGAACAAAAAAGATTAAAATGTGCTGGCAAGAAAGCAGATTTTCTCCTGGAACTTTTGGTTGCCTTGACTCAGCCAGCTTGGTTTTGCACCATCTCTTCCCCTAAAAACTGGAGGTAAGATTAACCTGTGTAGTGCCTGAAGGACCTCTCCAGGACCCTTGGTGGCTTTTGGATATCATCAATATAATTGTATTTTTTAAAGAGTCTGATTCAAATTAATTGAATTCAAATATGAGTTAACCTATACATAAATGTACCACTAATGTAAGCAGACATACAATCTACTTAATGAATTGATATACTGTGCTCCTTTTGTAGTCAGTTCTTTAGGTAGTAGTTGCTCAGGTGGGATTTACTGTTGCTTCATCCTATAGTGTCAGCAGATTGCACAGTACTACTGAGAAACCATCTCAGTGCAGGACAGACTGTCAGAGCAGAAAGAGAAAGACAGCTGCACCCTGATTACCGCTGTCCTCCTGGAGAGCAGAGGGACAACAAAGAAATGTTCCTCCCTTGAGTCAGGTTTGTCTACACTTGGCTTCCTGATACCTTTAGCAATTAATGTATTCTGAAGCAGTACGAGAATTTCCAAGTACAGAACAAGGGCAAAAGCCTCATGTTAGTTCATTGGAAATGCATAAAGATGCCATGTCATAATAGGGACATGTCCAAACTGAAAAATGAAAAGAAAAATGGATATGGAGATTGTAATAGTTTCAAGATGCAGAGAGAAGCTTCTTATTTCAACTTACATAAAAACTAGGGATCTTTAGAGTTTCCTTCCCCAGAGAAAATTTTTTACTTGAAAATTTAGTAGCAATCACATACCCATTTTAATTAAACTCTTGAGAAGTTTAAAACTCTTCAAAGATTTTTTGTTATTAATTTTTAAAATTTGAGCCAAAAATATTTTATTGTGACACTTTCACTTTATTGGTCTGTAAGAAACTAGACTCTTGCTGGAATCTAGTCTAACATGATATAAAGTGTTTTTAAATGGTATCTATCTAGTCATAAAACAGTCATAAAAATGAGTGCAAAAAGGCAGAAAAAAATCGAAAAAGGGTAGCTAGATTTTTTACATTTTAAATTGAAATTACTAAATATACAGAATGACAAGCATTTGGTTTTCAATAATTGGTCTTTCTTGTGTACAGAAAATGTGAGCCATGTTCTTATTCTGCCACATCTACATACCCCTCAGTCCATGTGTCTCAAGGAGTTACAAGCGTTTGTCACCACTTTCTTCTGAAAAGCCTTTACAAATAAACCATTTGGGTTTTTTTCACTATTAGATAATGGGTAAATCCTGTGGCATTTTGCCAGTAAGCAACACAGGACATCATTAGCAGAGGAAAAGAGTCAGCAATAAAATCAACTGGACATTAAGCTCATTCACAAAACTTAAGTCCCTGTTGAGTGCGGTGTTAAACATGCTTGATTGTTTCATTCAATACTACAGCCATTGATGGGGTCCCAGAACCCTAGTTAAGTTTTTATAAGGCTTTTCACTAGAGAACTTCACTAGAGAACATAATTGTTATTTCCACATACCTACATTCAATTTTCAGGGATTACTTTTAAGTGTGAATTCTCAGGTATTTCTTCCAGCTGCCTCCTGTCAACTTGTAATCCCATATACGGAGCTCAGCCCCTGCAGGGTAGGCACTTGATCCTAGGGTCAAAGGTCCTTTAACTCTTGACTAATGCACCTCATTAGAAGAGGAAAGCAGAATGTCTCCAGTAATTCAAATGTCATGAGAAGTAACAGAACTCTATATTTTTAATTGTGTTAAACAGGATTGTTTTATTTTGGACACAATAAAAGAAAAGAAGCTGAAGGTTTCCCATTTATAACCACTGGAAACACTGCCCAATTTTTTGTGCACCCATGTGTGGTGCAGGAGCGTGTAACTAAGCTGGAACGAAATTAATTAATGGTTTAATCATGTGCAGTATCCTTTTTATTGTGGTAGGAGGCTGGTCATAAATTCATAACTATTCATTACTCAAGTATTTGGACTAAAATGAACATACCAGTTAAATCTTAGTACTTTATGCATGGTCGGTATGTTAAGTAATGGTTTTATCCTGTGCTGAAAAAATAATCACCTCATAAAAAGCAGGTTTTGATTAAGCAATGAAACTGCAACTTAAGTTCACCTGAATCCCGAAGCAAATGTAAGCTACTGCATTTTCTACATAAGCTTTTCTATGGGTTAACTGTAGTTACAAAAATTTTCCCTTTGCATTAGAAGTTGAATGCAGTTATTTCCATTTTAATGTTTGTATTTTGAAGGCTTTTTTACTTTGAGATCAGCAGTTCCAGCTATTTTTAATCCTTACATTCTAAAGGAGCTTTGCAAGGTAATTATGTAAGCTAACTTGTTTGTAAAATTCAAACTGCATTTATTCAATTAAAGAGCTTCATTTATTGCAGTAAGACATCTTACACCTTGGCATCCAAATAAGTTAAAAGAAAGAAATGCCAGTTATAGTTTTATACCAACTATTTCTTGAAAAAGCAAAACATTTTGTATATTAATTGAATGGAGATAGGGAACATGAAATCTTGATGTCGCCAAAGCCAAAACCACTTTTATATTAATTTCAAAACGTGAATTGTCCCTAGAGTTTGTTTCATCAGACTTCTGCCTGACAAGCATTTTGGGACTACATGTAGGGTTTTCTGACATTTCCAGGCATTTTCTGGAATACAGGCAAGGTATTTTAAGGTAAGGTGATTTTAATCATTAGAGGAAATAATAACACAGGAGTAGGTGTGATGAAATTATCTCTGGTTTTATATGATGATTAAAAGTGATTTTCACATAATATTTTGATGTCAGAAAAATCCTGACACTTTTTCTATGGGTAGTCAATTTTAATGTAATGGTGAAATATAAATGTGAGAGAGCAAACTTTCTTTTATTGAATTAACTGGTAAATTTGAAAACAGTTGAACAGTTCAGGCTCACAAGTCTGTCTTTGTCTTGAGACTGTCACAGTTATAACAGCAGTACTTCTATGCCTAACTTAATGTCTCCCATTCTGAATAAAATGGGATTGCACACTGTTTTAGAAATGTGTTAGCAGGTATTTTTATTATCAGTTAATGGCACATCTTGATGATTTGTTTGCAACATGTTAGGTTTGATACCATAATGAGTAATATATGTATTATTTTACCTTCTCCTACATTTAAAAGACTACATGAATCAATGTTTTATTCCATCTGGAGACAGAGGAATTACACAGCGAATTGTCTTTGATTTTTTTTGTGTATGTGTGTGTTAACAAAAAAACACCAGGCAAGCCTCCACCTCCTCAAAAAATCAACTTTCCTGAACAGAATGGGTGCTGTCCAATCAGGTATTTTCCCTACCTACATCTCTTACAGCTAACACCCCTGTTGAAAAAAGTTTACTGTTGAGGTCCATTTTCAAGCCAAAAGCCAGGTGTTTTGGCTGTGCAACATTTTATTTCAGGCTTTATTTCAGAGTGTATAACCATGATTTTCTATCCAAGTTCAAAACCCATCTCATAAACGGTGTGTGCACTGACTATTTCCTGCTAAAACCGCTTGGCTCACACCATTCACTCCTCTTAAGCAATCTTCCACTTGTGTCTTTCTTCTAGCAACCTCTTTAAATGAAAATCAGTAACAGCTCTCCAGCTCAGGGAGGCTAAATCATCCTGTAACAATAACATGGTTTAATTTAGACTGCAGCAGTGAGAGCAGAGTTACTGGACAAACTCATGTTTGTTTCACCAGTACGTATTATTTCAAAGTGTCATTTACTACAGCTGTAAAATCTAGCCTTCTGGTTTGTAAAAGTTGTATTAAACCCATCCTGCTCATTGAAGAAAAACAGTTACATCTGAGGTAGCTTTCACTACCGAATTGTTTTGTGCATCTATTTTCCTGCTGGCTGTGGTTAGCTGCTATGATTCCCCCGATAAATCAGCAAAACAGCCTTGCTGGCTCTCGGCCCTCAATTAAATCTCTTACCTATCCTAGCCTTGTATTTAGTTTTACTCACTAATCTACACACAAAAATCTCAAAATTGTCAGAAGAGGAACTTTTCTCAAACAGTTTTATTGATGGTTATTGGTTACAGCTCGATATGCATATTTGGAGAGATTTACCTATGTATGCTTAACAGACCCATTTGTAAATCATAGAATCATAGAGAAGTTTGGGCTGGAAGGGACCTTAAAGATCATGCAGTTCCAACATCCCTGACATGGGCAGAGATACCTTCAACTACACCAGGTTGCTCATATATTCCACACAAGTACTTGTGTCCTCAGGATTTAGTAATGTTACATCTCTAATGGGGCCCAAAGAAAACAAAAATTTCTCCATTTTATTTCACTGGGCTTCCCATCAAATTCACACTGCTGCTGGTCCTGTTCCTTAACTGGAGCACTGCTGAGAAGCTGACAGCTGACCACATGTAGCAAAAAGCTAAAGGGCCACTTTAGCCTGGTGGTGTTTTTCTGCCTCTCCCATGGTGCTTGCAAGCCAACTCTGTTTATGATGAGTTAATTGTTTCCCTTGTCTGTTTCTCAAGAAGCACCAAAGATTTTGCATAATAATGGTATTCTGTTCTGTTCAAGTTGCTCACACAAGGAAAAGAAAATACCTTTCTATGGAGGCTACAGATGTGAAAGCAGAGGAGAATTTGCCAGGAAAATAGATTGGAAACATACTTGGGTTAACAGAAAACTTTCCCTCCCTCAAAGATGTTGAAAGGCGCACATCTCTATTTCCATTACTGTGTTGAGAAAAGGTTTATAGAAAAAATAGTTAAGAAGCTAAAATCTCAATATGAATGCAAAAGCTATATATTTCATATTGCTACTGTTCTGCATCTGCAGGTTCCCTCTTATGTGTCCTGTCTTATGGACAATATGTATGCTTTTGATTTAAGAACCAATAACATTTTAAACTCTGACATTAAAGGAGACAAAAAAATAGGAAAAAAGGGAGAAGAAAGAAGTGGAGAAATGATTGAATTACATAGAACATATTTTTCTTTTAAAATGCAGTAAAAGATTCAACAGTTTAAATTGCTCAGGGCTGATCACATTTCTTTCAGAAGGTGCTCTGTATCTTGGGGCCAGTTTATGTATCAAATACTGCTGATAATTCAGCAGATGCTTTTTTTTATTGAAAGTCACAGAAAAGAGTTGCAATAAAACCTGCATTAACAGCCAGAGCTGAAACTGAGGGTGCCTTGTGATTTATGCACTTTCCTTTGGTTTTGATCTTTTGGTGAATGTGACTTGCCACATTGTATACTCTGTTGGGATTTTCTCCCTCACCACTCATTACTATGCTCTCACTGTCAATCTGATCATGCAGTGTCATGTGATTCAGGGAAAAGAAAATAATCTACTAGCAGTCAGCTCTGTATGATTTTGCACTTTTTTTGGCTAGGGCTCTGATTCAAAATGAGAGCAGATGAGTGAGAGGACACTAGTTGTTTTTAATGGGCTTTGGATCAAGCTATGAATGCTTTTTTTTGGCACACCATTTTAGGTTATTCTGTGCATGTAAATGATCTTTTAAAATGCTCTCATTTCTACACAAAGATAGTCTCAGCAAATAAAATAAATCCACAGTTTATCTATTGTTTAGAATGGACAAGAGGATTTTTTTCATAACTTTAAGGAATATTATTCCTTAGGAACTACCTTATTCCAGAGACGGCAACATATGTAGGATTCTTCAAGTACAATCCCTAGTTCCTATTTGCATTTAAAACCCTGTGCAAGTTTCTGCTTTTTCACATTTGCCTCATGAAAATAACTTGGGATAAGAATAATTTTTCAAATGTTATTAATAGATAAAAAGTAATCCAAGGATAAATACTTCCAGACTGCAGCTACTGTGTGTATCTAGGCTAGACATACATATCTCAGTGTTTTGTTTTCTCAGTCTGACTAATTGTCTTTGTCTTTAATGACTCTCCTTTAAATGTCTGCTTTATGTTTCACAAATACTTAATCATTGCTTTTCTTCATGTGTTTATTGATAAAGTTTAAATGTGCTCATATGAACCAAAATGACATTAGCTGAGGAAAAGTTGGACAAAAATCATTTTTTTCTGTCATTCAAATAAAATCTTTTCTCCTACCTGCACCAAACCAAAACGACTATGCCTTTACTCCTTTGCTGTCAATACATGAAGAAAACAGTGTGGAAATGGGAATTGATACAGCCAGCATAAAATATACTTAAAAGGTGTCCACAGGAGAAAACATCACTGCTCAGGACCCCATCCTGGCCTGTATGAATTGTACCAAGACCAGTAAGCCTACTCATGCAAGTAAACATTGCACACGTGTTTAAAACTAGGAAAATAGTGTCTCATAGATGGAAGCTCTTATACTCTAATGAAACACCTTTGAGTATGATATAATGTCAATGGAACAGCATGTGGCTTTGGTACATATAAAAGCAATTATGGAAGTAATATTACAGGCTGACTTGCCTTTTTCCTTTAGTTTCAGGGTTTCAGACTCCCTAAGAGCTGAGTCAGAATGGTAGCACTTTCCTTCTTGTCATCATCTCACAATAAAACTTTCCATTCTTTTAATTGCTCAGAAGCCCTTCAGATATGTCATTGATACTTATATTACAAGCATATACATTAGCTAATATTTTACAATTTACTCTGGGTTGTTTTGTTTTGTATTTTAGAAATTTTAGATAGCCTGGGATAGTTTAAATAATAGTGATTTGGTTTCTGGTTATTTATTGACTTTTCCCACATGATGCATCTTGAAACGATGGTATAGCACATGTCCACTTTTCAGAGAAGTCCAAAAATATAGTGTCAGATGATGAATACAAAGAATATGTTACGTTGACCGTATTGGCCAGTGATAACCTGCTCCATCTGTCTTGCCTCTGACATGTTAGCTGGACAGGGTAGAAATGAAGCAGTCTCTAAAAACAGAAGTCATTATGAGAAGAAACAGCAGCCTAGCAGCAATCAGGTATTCTACTGAAAAGTTCAAAAGATCATATTTGCTTTTTCTTCTTTTACCTGCTTTAATGTTCATTATCACAGCAAACACGATATTTCCTTAGTGAATTATAGAGGATGACTCAGTCTTTCTAAACTTCAGCAGTGAAGTGTTGTTGGTTAAGAATCTTGAAGCCCAGTTGGGCTTGTCTCTTCCTTCTGTTTTTGTAGCTCGGGGCTTGAACCCTGATAAACTCTGGCAGAGTTATGCTTCAACACTTCATACCTATCCTCCTGATATATCTTTAGGGTGAGTTACCCTACAGCTAAAGAAAGTTTTCTACCTTCCTTTTCCTTTTAAACAACTTTGAATATGTCAAACCCATTAATATAAAAATAATCTGATTTGTATACTACATTATGCCATTTGTTATATTGTGCTGTATGTCAGCTACATGCTCACAAATGCACGTATGGATATAGTCAGCTAAGGATTAATATAATTTGTGCATTCATGTACAGGAAGTATTAATTTTTTTAATGCTTTGTGATGTAGATGATACAGATCTTTGCACATGGCATACTACACTGCCTAAGAAAAGACAAGCTTCTCTGTCACAAATGCTTACAAAAATGTATTTTACATCTAGTGTTCTTATAGAGATGGAAACGCAGTCTGAACCCATTGTTTTATTTGAAATCTTCATATTGTTACTTCACGTCACGCTTTTTGGCTACTGACTAGATGAAGTGAGAATTTGAAACAGCAGAGTAACTGCTTGAGTACTTCAGAACTTAGCATAAAAATCCAGGGTGGGGGAAGAGGGAAATGTCAAAAGAAAAATTAAATCTATTTTACATGCCAACTGTTGACCACTTATTCATATCATGCTGGGTTTTTAAGTGGTTTTCTCTTTTGGTTACACAATAAACCCACTCCATGTTTAAAAGGACTATAACCTTCATTTCATGGAGAAAAGTCTCCTGTGAATAATGAATTTTACCTCTTTTCCAACTTAATTTAAAATTTTTACTTCCTTCTTCAAATGATATTGAACTTTAATGCAATAATTGGTGGTCTGTGACACTTTTACTGAGCTGAATACAATTCCAACTCTGCTATCGTGCTTTTGTAGCTTTCCTAGAGCATCCTGTGAAAAGAGCAGGAAGATTTGGGGTAGAGGCTTCTATTTATTCAGATGTACTTGGTTTAGTTCCTCATCCTTCTGGTTTGAAAGTTAGCACTAGCACAGTAGATGGAAGCTTTCTGGAAAATTCCTGTAAGCTCCTAAAAGCCATAATTACAGCCTTACAATATCCCAATCTGTGGGAAATATCAGACACAGCTACTGCGAAGTAGTCATTATGATGTCGCTTTTTAAACAGAAGCATGACAATTCATTTGCTAATATGTAGTTCTGTTCACAGCCAAGGTCCCTGGTATCGCCCTTCCCAAAGATCTGGGGATGCCCAGGGAGTCCCCAGAAGCAAAATGTAAGAGGTTCAAGGACACAGACCAAACAGTGCTTCTGATACCCATAGAGAAAATGAAGTAATTTTCCAGCCGTAGTCAGTCATCTCTGCCACTTTTATCAGTGGTCTCTTGAAGACCTCAATAAGGTCTTAATAATGGTGCAAGTATTGTATAACAGCTTTTACTGGCCTCCTGTGCTGCATTTCTTTCTTAGTATGAGCTCTGTTTGCTTAAGGACTGCCTACCCATGAATGTTAATCATTTGTGATCACATAACACCATCCCCCAAAATGTGTGTCTAAAATTAAACTACAGATGGTGTTCACAAAGGTTAACCTTAGCCTGGGGTGCCAAATCCCCTCAGAATCCCTCCATAGTCAATGGGAAAAGGAAATGTCTCCTTTAACACAGTATTCCTCAGTCTGTGCTCTGGGAACCAGTAGTGATCTGGAAGACATCTGATGTTAGTTCATGAAAATGTTGGAAGCATTTAACCTTCCCCTGCAGAAAACACCTCCAAACTATATACAGAAATTCCTACGTATGCACACAAGCAAACAATCAGTTTGGGAGATTTTAAAAGTAATAAACAAAGCTTGAAAGGGCATTTGGCTGTAAATGAAAACCATTATGACAACACTTCATAACAGTACTTTTTTTTTTTTTTTAAGGTTTGGTAGAATTTCAATTTGAAAAAGAAAAGAATTGAAGCTAATTTTTGAGTCTTTCCCAGGTGACTGCACAAAAGTGTTAAGGAAACACACTTGTCTTGGGTTAGACTTGGTTGTTCTAAAAGCCCTTACATTTTGAAATAACAAAATGTGAAAAGTGATGTCCATGGGGTAGTACATCCAGCATGGTACACTCAGTCATCATTTCTTGAAAGTTCATTCATTGTATATTAGCATTACGTCATCTCTTCCTGAAGTATGGTGGAAGAAGGTATTAAACACCAAAAGAATTCAACAAATTCATTTTAAACTGAGTGATTTGAATCTTTATTTTTTAAGAAAGAAACTTATTGATGTTAGATTTCAATGAAAAGAATTGAAATCAGAAGCATTATTGAAGTCAGTCTTATGCCATGTCATATAAAATTATTCTAAATTGCAGCTAGTAAAAATAAAATCTTGTAAGTGAATGGTTTCATTTGTTAATTTGACTAAAGATTTTGCTAATTACAAGAGCTTTATGATTATTTGTTTCAAGTAGAATTAATTCCCGTGTGGACAGCATCATAAGGATTTCTGTCTAACAGATGGGCTTCTTGTGCTTTTAATTCCTTTGAGAAATCTTAGCTTTTTGGTGTATGAGACAAAGAAGGAACCATTGTAAAGGTCTTTTTTTGTGCAACTCTTTTCTATTGTGAGCTGCATAAGGGACCAAATCTGATACTGTATTCAGTGAAGAGACTAGGTGAAAAAACACCAATGCTTTCAGTCTGTACCTTTGGGAGTTCATAATATTTTCTAATTTTATAATTACATACATTTACTCCATTTTGCTCAGGTTTGTACTCTGACAGCAAATTATAGTAATTTAGACTCTGATAAATCATAAATCTCATAATAGTAAAGAGTTTGTTGCAAACAACCTGTGGCTGGATTTTGATCCCATTCCAAAAGTGGCTCCTTGGGACATTTGTTTCTCTTCATTTGAACTATGCCAATTCATCTCATGAAGTGTATTGTTTATATGTCTCAAGAGATCTCCCACCATAAACTTTCTGAATACTTACAGTTCCAGAGAAAAGCGTAGTAGACAAGATAATCTTCGTTTGAACAAAATAGAATCTAATACAAGGCTTGATGTCTCCAAATTTCTAGATTTTCTCAAAGATGGGTAAGGTTTGTAAATAATAGACTAAACACCAATTCTAAGGGACAGAGAATTGGTGGCACAATAAACTGGCAAAAATTTTGCATGTCAATTTTAAGGAACTATCTGACCAGAACTGTAGCCTAGAAATACATTAACAATTGTAGCATGCAAATCATTGAATCAAATGATATGTAGAATCAAATGATACAAATCACATCCCAGGATGCCTGATTTTCCAGATCATTCACATTTTGGAGTACTCTGTGGCTGTTTGCTAGAGAGCAAGCCCAGAAAGGACATTTCAGGGGAATTCTTGGGGGCAAGTGAGGGCAATGACTTCACAACTGACTTCTGTCCCAGCATGGAGTGCTGCTGTTAGCTGAGGACTGCACCAAACCCAGGAGTTGTAAACATGTGCTCACTGCCTATGGGTAACTGCAAAGAATGAGATACAAAGTACAGATTTGTGAAGTCCCATTTGTGAAGCCTCCTCCATTTGAAGGTGTTTAAATGCCTTATTTCTGCATAGGGTACTAGTAAGAGTCCCTGACATAGTTTTGTCTATCCAAAACAAAATAATCTTGGAAGTGGTGAAAAGGTAATCCTTTCAGAAAAGAGTAGGGGAAGCAAAAATTTGAAACTAGCACTTATTTTTTAAAGGGTTGACCAAAATTCAGTAATTTTTCAATATGATTTCATTAATGTGTTTACTGTCATTTGTGAACTGAATATGAAACCACAATTTTTAATGAGCATTTTTCAAGCCATGAGAGAAAAATCAAATATAGCCTCATCTAGTTTCTTTATGTAATTTAAAACAATGTTACATTTTTGAAAAAAAATGCAATTAAATGGTTGTGAGTACATATCTATAACAGAAATACATATGGAAATACATATGCATATAGGCCTTACTGAAAGCTTGCAGGAGAATGAAAATGCCATTTGGTAAATGATGATAGTTCTAAGAACAAACTCTCAGTCATTCTATATACTCCACAAATAAAATGGCTAGGATTGGGTAAGTTTTGTCTTCGTTCAGTCAAGACATTTTGTTTGGATTTGTCTTGCATGTTCCATCACAAGATAGAAATTTTCAACATGAAGATTACTCAAACATAAAAAAAATGGTCCTGAGAAAAGTCTAGACGATTTTGACAAAATTATTTATATATTTTGCTCGATATGTATGTTCAACAAAATTAGCACAATTCTGTGAAGCATTTTTATTCCAAAGATGCATTTTTTAAACGTGAAAAGGTCTAATCAATTCTTAACTTATGGGTTTTAAGAGACAATTACTACTTTCCTCCAAGATTCTACACTTAATATTTACAGAGTAATTATTATCATGAGAAAAATTACCTCCTAAATAAGAATTTGCTTCCAAACACACTGAACATGACTGCTGAGCAAGTGAGCCACTGTGGAAAGAAAGGGTATTATCAGAGAAATGAGATGAAGAGATTTTACAGATTCACCTGCATGACAGAGTGAAGCACTGTCTAGAATTATGTGATTTAGTTCTCAATGAGAAGCAGGGAAATGAAAAAATGTTTCTTTGAAAAATTCCCAACTGGTTCTACAATGAAGTCAAACAGTTCACTTATCATAATGCTATTATAGTACCCCCTTTTAAATAAAGATTAATAGCAACACGTTGCATTTTTTTCCCTAAAGATAAAGATTTCCATTTAATAAGCTTACCATGAATTATATCCTCAATGCAGCCATTTTCCCCATCTCTTGTAAAAATATCCATCCTTATTGGCTTTCAGTTGTAATCCAGGGCAATGTCTCTCTTGCATACTGCGTGCATTTTTCACAAACATGTCAACATAACACTCCTCAAGAAGGACATTGTTTACTTTGGATAAACCTGCCTCATGGAGGATAAAACCATTCTTTGTGAACACTTATGAAGGACAAGAGTGTGTATGCTATTTATGAAATGTTTCATTATACAGTATGTGGTTTCCATTATATAAATAATTCTTTCCCCCTCTTCTACTTCTCTGTGGGAATATTGAATAAATAATTAAAGGGGGAAAAAAAGAGGAGGAAGAAATAAGTATAAACAACTTGAAAGATGATTCATAAGTTGAGTTATGTTAATTGTATTTCCTACTGAGACATCAAAGTACATTTGGTAACATGAAATATATGCACCTTTCCAAGATTTTATATTTTGGCTCTCTTAAGGGTGCTGATTATTATCCACAATAACTTCATGAAAAATATCTCCAAAAGCTTTGTTTACTGTTTATTTTCCCAGAGTAAGACATCACTTATAATCTCATATTTTAAAGGCTTAGTTCTTTGCTTTTTTTACAGCGAGACACACTGCCTAGTCCACAGTCAGAGTATAGAAGTGTTTATCACAGTCACGTAACTTTTCTTCTTATTGCCTTTAAGAAACTCATTGGCCACAAGAGAGAAAAAAACCACCCAAAACCACTAAAAAAACCCCACAAGGCTGGCAGACCACTAATAAAAATGACTGCATTTTGGCTACCCTCTTTGAGAATTATTACACACCAGAATAGTTGGGGTTTATTTATATTCCAGTAATATCTGGAGACCCTGATCGTAGATTCACAGTAATATTTTGTGAAGTGAGTAAGTAATGCAGCTGCTACCAGCCATAAAAGAGCAAAAGCAACAATTCCACAGTTTAGTTCTGTAAGTCCAAATTTCAGGTACTTGAAGTCCAGCTCAGTTGTTTTGTTGCCCTGGCAGACTTTGGTTGCCTATGTTTCTGCTGCTGGATGTTCGCAGAACTTCCCCAGCCTTTCCAGAGGTGATCATTCACACAGAGATACACCAGGAGTCATGACACCGAATTTCTGTCACCTATACATCTTGGTAGGCCTGCTCTGAGACACAGTTCTTATGAAATACGAGAAGCACTCCTATCAAATCTGGATAGACTAGAACCAAAACTCAGAAAGCAACATCCTCCTGCAGCTTCCTACAATAGTGAAAAGATGGAAAAGGCAGGAAATTGACTATTATGCATAAAGCAGCCATTATCTTAGTCTTATACAAAAATACTTTGAAAGACAGAAGCCTCTGAAAAATCATCAAGCATCTGAAAAATCATCAAAAAAATCATCATCATGGAATACACTTTCTAATTTTTTGCACCTCTTCCCTAGAATAGGGAATGAACTTGGATTGCATTTGCTGAAGCTGGCTGGAAAAGAATGACAGAAATATTTTGAGGTTTTAACCATAGGCATTTTGTTTTTCTGGGTTTTTTTGTTCTACGTGAAGACATCTCAAAAGAGAGAATTTCCAAAGTAAAGAAGGGGAGAGGAAGCCAGTAAACACCCACCTGATTTGTAGCACATTCATTAATGCTTGTGGTCTAACATTATGTGGTTCAGAGCAATGAATATGTCTGCTGTGTGGCATGGAGTTCTCCAAAAAACCAGTTAATGAATATTTAATGAGGGCAAAATAGTTTCAATGGGAGTACTTTAAAGACCAAGCAACTTGCTAAGCCAGGGTGAAGTAATATACTAGGGAAGAGGGAAAGGTTTCACATCAAAGTCATCACTCAGTCTGTGTTTTTCTCTAGAATATTAAGTTTCAAAAAATGCACAAACCTGGCTCTTCAGGAAAACTTCTCTAACCTCAAGGAGTACTGGCTATTCTAAGATCTCATTCATACTTTCTGGCTTCCATCTAAAGTTACAAGTGACATTGCTAAGAAATGCATTATAAGCCATGGTTTCTCTAAGGAAAGCTCTTAGTTGGCTAAACTGTGGAATTCCTAGTTCCTCAGAACTTCAGTTGGCAAGAGTATTGCTTTAAAGATGGAGGAATTTGTTTTAATAGAAATTGGCCAAGGTAGGTTTTTTCTCAGTGAATAACATAAAACACTATCATCAACACCAATTTTGGACACACACATATACAATAGTCTATCTTCTACTAGCTAAAAATGATGGGTTTAGAAATAATTGGGCATGCCGTACTGTATTTTATTTTTCACCATGTTTCAGGCTATATTTGGTTGTTTCTCCCACTGATTATGTTTAAAACATGATTTGTTTGTTTATTTGAAAAAGGCAGCTTGAAGTCAGGCCATAAGTAACAGATCGCTTTGTTTAAACTGGTTTTACTTGCTTGGTCTTATCTTGTTTTATGCGTTCCATATCATCAGCAGGACACACGAGAGATGTCTTACACTACCTGCATTCAGAATGGCTGCTGTGGAGAGATTACCAGCCCAGCTCTGGCATAAAGCCCCCTTTAGAATTTGTTGAGTGCAGCACTGTATCCCAAACCCACTGGCAATGACTAGGAAACACAAAATTGTTAAAACTTGCTATAGAGTCTTGTAATTAGTTCAATGCAAACCTTAGATAGTTTCCACTGAATTTGCTTTTCCCTCTCCATGCCCCTCACCCCAGATTGTCACCTACTTATTGTTTATTTTTATTGCACTGTGTTTTATTGTTAAAACAAGACATAGTGTAAAAATATTGTGAAATTTTTTAATCTGTTTTCTTTGCTTGGGTCTTATTTTCTTTTGTACTTCTTGGCTTGGTTAAAATCTATTTTTTTCTAACTGTAAGGCTGTTGCTGCATGGTGGTTCCTGTGCCTGCCACGAGAGGTCTCTTCCTGTGTGGCAAACCTGAAAACTAAGAGACAAACATGCTTACTTTTCCTGAGTGCTTTTTCAGGCTCAAGTTCCCCTTTCAATGCCAAGGTAGCTTCAGACATACTTGAGAACAAATCTGTGTTTGCAAGAGTGATCAGAATCTGATCAGTAGATTCAAAACTGAGAGAGATCTGAACACAACAAACAGAAATGATACTAGTGTGCTGAACTTAAGATAAGCTCCAGATACCTTTCCAATTTTTCCTTTTCCCTTCTGTGTGTTACATCAGTACCCTTTTTTCTCTACAAGCTGCTGAGTGTGATGAGCACATACAGCACTCATGGGCACAGTGCTCCTGCAATAGGGTTTTATACTTTGGATCAAAGATTATGTGAAAGAGCTTATAATTTGATTTGCTGCATTTTGAGACACCACAAATAAACTTCATGTCTCCTTTGAGACCCTTTTCATTTGCTCTTTCCTTTAATCTAGGATTTTCAGAGTTTTTGACATGAATAATGGGAGACTTATGAAAAACATTGTCTTCTGGGATGCTCTGCCATAGTTTCTAATGAGTAAGATGCTTCTTTTCATCTCTCCAGTTTTTGGACCTTATGTCACAGTTTTATGCACCAACTGCAAGCACAAAAGAAATAGATAACAGAAAAAGAAATGGAAATGTATGGAAGACCAGTAGGCAGCTGATAGGACCTAAGAAGATTCTAACACAACTCTAGATTTTTTGTGTCAAGTGATAAACAAGTTCTTCAGATGTTAGTATGGACAGTGAACTTCCTAGATAGATAATGAAGTCACTTAAGTCTTAAGAAAATTTTGCTGGATCAAGATTTGCAAAAGACATTTTTATTAAGTTTGTGTATTAGTGATGTGAGTACTATAGCTTGGAAGAGCAGCTCTTAGCATCCAACAGCAAGTAGATGGCTATATTTTATTTAAGAAAAAGTTATAATCTCTTTTCTAGAAATTTATCTTACACCTTATATGTGGTAAATGAACTGGTATTTACTATCAGTAATACAAAAGAAAAGGAAAAAATATCCTGTGTCAAGCATATCCATGTTTTCTTTCTTTGTTTTTCCCCATGCTAGACTTAGGGAAATCTAATGGCTGCCAAAATCATCACAAAAAATTAATGTGCCAAGTACAGTGGATCAGCGAAAGTTTTAGATGGAGAGAAGCCAAAAAATTTTTCAGGAAAAATACTGGGGCTGAAGGTTTGGGGTGAACTCATAAAGAACCATCCTCTGGCAGGCTAGGAGTCAATCTTATTTAAATTCCTCCTGCTTTTAATGTCAATACTTGGCAAAATTCCATTAGTCAGATAAAGGCAACAAGATTTCAAAACATTGTAAACTCTGTATGTTACCTGATAGCATGCCTCATTTGACTCCCCTTTCCACACCCATTCCAAAAAGAATCACACAGAACTTTATGGAGAGAGAAGTTGGACTATTTTGGCAGCCTTTCAAAACATAAATAAGTTCGAACAAAAAATACATGTAAGGAAACGATTTGGTTATGCCTTCTTATTCCAGGATCACTGTACTTTGTTCTATATTATTTAGTTTCTATTGCCTCTGGGGAAGTATTTTCCATCCGTGAAAAACTAATTTCTGGTGTTGTTCATGCACATAATCCTGTTGTTTTCCCATAACTTTTAAAGGATGCCGGTCACTTTACAGCTTACTGTACATTTTACCTTAGGCTCTGCAGCTCCTCAAAGAATGAATATGGAAGTTCTGTAGCCAATTGCATTCCTGACAGTAAGTACACCCTACACAAAGGACAGGCTATGCATTTATACATCCTAAACAAGGAATGAGAATGGCTTGAAAGAGTTGAAGAGTTGAAGAGAATGGCTTGACCAGAGTTAATGATGCACTTTTTTTCTGAATTGTGATCAAGACAATTGCATCAGCTCTTCCTACCAAACAGCAGAACATACCTGAATTTTTCTTTTCTTGTTTTGAAACAAGTGATATTGCTCACCAAGTTAAAAACATTACTTGGCGAATTTTATAAGAATCCTGCAAAACTTTTCATTTTCATAGCACAACTGCTAAATTATACTAAAGCCTTGAATACTGCTTGTAGATTCGACCAGTCTCTAATTTTACTAACAGGAGAATGAAAACAAAAGTACAGTCATCCAGCAGTGCAATATACTGATGAATAGTAAATACCTGGGACACTGCCAGACTGACAAGTATGTACCACATATGTGGTCAAGAAATAAATTGCATTTATCATCCACCTTTGCTTGCCTCATTCATCCATCTCTGCCTGGACTACCTTAAGCATTCCAAATACTGAGATACATCAAAGCTTCTGTCAAAAGTGAAAAAAAAAAGGAGTAGCAAGAAAACAATTAATTTTCCCCTTCCCCTTGGTACAACATTAATCTTTCCCTACAAAATATTGACAACTATTTCTGGTCAGTTGTGAAATGTGCAGCAGTAAAGCATTATCTTAGTGTCTGGATAGACAACTCATAGAGCACTTGACCTGCCTAAAAGGATATTGACCAGCTTCCTGGTTTCTTTTTTTTAAATCTCATTTCCCTGTTTACTAGGTGAAGAAATCAGACAGAATAAACTAGATCTGGTAGGGGCTTGATAGGTTATCTAATTCATCTCCCTTTGCAGTTTTCTAAAGCTTTGCCTTTATATAGTTTTCTAGCTTTATTATTATCATTATTATTATTATTACTATTATTATTCCTATTCCTATTCCTATTCCTATTCCTATTCCTATTCCTAATCCTAATCCTATTACTATTATTGTACTGTCAGTCTTCATGGACTAAATATTTCTAAAAATGTTACACAAACTAGAATAAAAAGCTGCAGACCCACAGTAGTTCTGGAAAACTACAGATCATTGATTCTTAGCTTTCCATATTTGCGCTAACACTAAGTTCAGTTTGTTATCAGATATTTATTGTGCTGGAAAAAATCTCCTATCCCTTGCCTTCACCTCACCACACTTTCCCTTGCATTTCCTTTTTTCCTTCATATCTGAATAATGATATAAAAGTGGCACAGGATTCATAAATACCTCCGAACTTCTATCATCAGACAAAAGTTTCAGTGATCCAGAACCTCTGGAGACGAGCAAGGACTTAATCTGAAGTCCTACATGAAATAATTTTAATCATTATATGGGTGATTGGCTTAGGTTAAAAGATGTACTGCATTAACAGAATCATCCAATCTGAGTTTTGAAGAGAGCCAAAACAAAGAACATAATGAGAATGGGAGGGATGAGAAAATACAGCAGGTCATTCCTCCATGCCAGCATCACATCCTCCCGTGTCGGCGAAACTAGGAGGGTATCCGTAAGACAGCAGGAATGGAGGAAACTGAGGAGCAGGAATAGTTTAATAGGGTAGTTAAGAGTAGAGGGAGATTTAAGTTATTTGCTAAACTTGCAACAACTGACATTTATGAAGAGTGCAGACTTTGTGTAAAACTTCTTTTGAAGATGATAAATTAAATATTGAGTAGTCATAGCAGGAAGTGTAATCTTTATAGAAGACAGGTTCCCTGCCAACTCCCTGCCTTTCCTACCTTCTCCTTCACTCTTTAGTTTGCTTCCAGTGTCCTGCTGACACAGTGACTTCTTTCACAAGCTTTCTTCTTGTCCTTCGAAGGCAGAAGTGACCTAGGATGGGGAGTGCAAGTGCCTTGTGCTCTGTCTGTGCTCCCAAGCAGTTGAATACATGCATGGAGCCCACCACGGAGCCCCCAGCAGTGTGGTCAGTTCTCTGGTACTTCAGGATTAAAAGTGAAGAGTTCTGGACCTCACTAAAGAAAGGGAAACAGTTTAATTCCAAAACTAGGATTAAATACTACACTAGCTGAATAATTAAAGAACTATTAAATCACTAATCATTACAGCTAAAATCTCAGGCAGTGACAGATCTCAGCATTCTTTGGTAAAACAAACCTAGACTCAGACTCAGAATTGTTTTTTAAGGCATTTTGCACAGGAAAGGAGGATAGGGACTCAACAATGAATAGAGATGTTGTTATCAAATTAACATAACAATCAAATCACAAAATATCAAACAGTGCTTTTGTGCAACTTAAACGAAGAAAAAAGTGAATAGCTTTAAAAGCATCAGTAATTCATAACCACCCCTTAAAACAGTTTAGAATAATGCAGTGAGAATGCTTTTATGGATAATCTGAAAATTCAAATTAGTCATTTGGGTAATTAATTTGCCCAGTTTTCAAAGGCAAAATGTCTATCCAAGATTATGGGAATTTTGCCCATGTAAGGCCTCAGTAAAACTTTAGAAGACAGAGCCCATAATGTTACTATTAGCATAAAATATCCTTTGGATTTTTTACAAGCCAAACCCAGAATTTATAAAAAAATGGACTCCATGTGCTGTTATTTGTGGTACTGAAGACACAGCAGTGGGTTAAAGGAGATGTTTCCAATAAAGCTCTGTCTCCAGGCTGCTACGAGGCTTTAACATCTCCTGCTACGAGGCTGGAGGATGTTCAGGCTGTATCCCACTGGGAACTTCCACGTGGACCTAAAACCCCTCTGGGGAGACTTCTACTTTTGCCTGAAGCTAATTAGAATTCATGTTTTCTTAACAAATTAAGGATGGCGATAGCTACTCACACTCTAATCACAGTTAAGCCTAATGGACACCCCGGGATAGATACCCGAAGTATCTGACCAGCAAATATTTTGGCGTTTTCCTCCATTTCACATTTACCACTGAGCACTCAGCAGGTGCTCCCACTTTGCAAAGGAAGTGCTAATGCCTTAAATCGTCCTCTTATTCTGACTAGAATGTATCTAATTGATATCTCACCTCTGGGAAAACAAAGACAGCAAATTCAGGTTAATGCTGCTGAAGACTGGGAGGCATGGCTAAGTGCATTAACCCAGCCAAGCCCAAAACACTGACACCTACAATAATATAAGGAGAAATTACAAGATTCCTTAGAAAAACTGCCATACATCAAAAGCAATCTTCAAAGGGTGTCAGGAAAAAAAACTAAGAAAAATGTTCGGAATGACTCTTCTCACGTTTAAAGGATATTTACACATAAAATTAAAATAAATGTATTTTTTTAGAAGCAGCCAGAATAAAAGACTGAATGTTAAGGCTTGAGGAGTGAGGCAAAGAAAAATGATTCTTATTGCTCCTCTCCCCGCTTCCACTGAAGAGTACCAATTTTTCAACACTGAGTTGAATGTGGTAGATTCTCAACATAGACTGAGAAATCTACATTATCTAACTGTAGCTGCCCATATTTCAGGCCCTGTGGTAGATCCGGACTAGTCATTCTTGACTCTTACCATCTGAAGAATGAAAAAGGACTTCCCAGCAGGATTTATCAGCTTGTTTCAAGTACGACCCATACAATGAAATATTTCACACTTCGGATGTGGTTGTTTCTCTCTACTGATTATATGAGTCTGGACAACCCTTTCAGTTGTGGTCTTTCACTTGCTATTTATTTCTCATTTATTATCATGTTTCTTTAGGAAATCTGGTATGTAATTAATGATATGAGGGTATTGAGAAAACAGATATTCAAAACACAGCTGTAGAGCTAAATATCAGCTGTGGAAACATGGCTCACTTTAGTTACTATGGGCATTTGTATTTACACCAGCTAGAAGCAGTGTCAGGATGATGTACAACACAACTCAGAGCCTCAAAGATTTGTTGGTCCCCATGAGAAAAATACGTCTTAATACTTCTGTAAGGTAGAAGTCTCTTATTCAGAAATATCTCTTGCATTTAGTAGCTTATTCCCTTACAATGGATTTCAAGAGTTACTAATTCATTACACTCTAGAATCTAGAAACAGCTGAGAAGTAAAAGCATGAAATCATATTTATTAGCTATGCTGAATTACCTCTCTATAAAATAAATTTACAGTTTTTCTAAGGACAGATGTTCAACATTGTGTTACTAAACGGTTCAGTTCCCAGAAAAGATTTACTGATTTATGTGGTTCAAGGTTAAAGAAATCAGCAAGTAGTAATCAAGCATCCATAAAAAAAAAAAAGGTAATGGACTAAGGCTGACCTTTGTGCCATGTGTTAAAAAAACAACTCTGCCACATTTATATCCAGTAAACCCACACAAAAGTTTTTTAGAAACATGCTTTTTTTGTACGTGAAAAAGGAAAGTGCAGGTAACCTCAAAAGAAGATAAACTTTTTTTAAACTTCAGAGATATTCACTCTCTTTGCTTTTTCTCTCTTAGTAAAGTCAGGTATTGTCCCTAATGAACAGACTATTGGCTTCTTGTGTCAATTCTAGACAAGATTATAACCTTGGAATATACTGTCTATGAACTGAATCTCAGCTACTTTCAGTGTTTGGGAAATGGATGATGAAATTAAAATAATACTTCAGCTTAGGGAAGCAATGAGATTCTCTGATTTATTCCCTCACTCCCTTCCACAATCCCTTATTTAAAAAGATGAAGATATTGTGAATGACAGCCCCATTGCTCCACATTGACAAAATAATTTCTGTATTTCCAGTGCTTTGGCTAGAGAGGCATTATTACATCCTCCCAGGTGTGGTATAGAGTGCTCTTGGCTTTTTTTCCTTAGTTTTTGTGTTGTTTTGTTTTGCTTTGCTTTTGTTTTGTTTTATTTTTGTTTTTTGGTTTTGAGTTTTTTTGGGGGGGTGGTGGTTGGTTTTTTTTCATTTTTCTCATTTTACAGATGCTATTGTTGAAACTCATTTGAATGAAAAAGAGTTCACAAACACATTATAAAGGTATCCGTATTATTTGGACCTGCTGTAGTACAACTTTATGAACAAAAGCTGCAATTTAAAGATAACAAAGAAAAAAAATCCTGCCATGACCTCTTAATTTATGGTTTTGTTTACACTCAATGAATACTCACAGTTTGGATTAAATCCAATGTGGAGACCCAGGAAGTCTTTTTGACATCTTTGTCATCTAAAAGACTTAAAGATACCCCAATAGAATTAAGAAAGAATAAAACACTGATAGAGGACAATCCAATAATAATCAAAATAGTTTCTTAGAGCACAGTTGGATAGCAATATAGAAAAGTGGTTCATATTCACTTTTTCAATTAGAATGTACATCAGTCTTTGGGCTTGTTTATGCAACACCTCACACACAAGTGTCCACACAAATGCAAAAAACCACCACGTTTGCATACACACTGGGGTGTGTCACTCAGCCCACACGGATGTAATTATGATGACAAATAAATACTGATTGTTGAATTTCAGTCTTGATATGGCAGCTTGCATGATTTCATATGAGTTGGTATTTGACATTAAAATGATGCTGAGAACTTTGGTAACAAGGCAAATAAAATCACAAATGCAGTCATAGGTAAATATATAAGATACAAGAAATGGCCTCCTGTGTGGTGAATTCATGAAAAATATAAGAGGAAAAGGTTATTTAGGATAAAATGGAACAAGATTTTTCCTGAGTTTTTTGGACAAAATTAATAAAAATCAAATGAAAACAAAACTATTCCAACCCCCCATCTCCCTTCAAAAATTTCCAACTTCCAAATGAAAAATTATATTTTGACTTAGAAATAATTTACTGTATGCCTTAAGAACCTTGTGAAATTCCAAAAAGAAATACTTAAGACCAAGTGACAGTCTTACACTTACAAGTATTTCCCATCCCTGTTTTAGCCACCACAATTTGTCAGTTCCTTGATACAACCATGAGCAATAAAAGCTCCCCAGAAACTCAGCTTTCACAGATTTCTTTTTCACTGAAAACTCAAGGTCTGCTGTTGAATCTGGATCACATCTGACAGTCTCATAATTGTCAATTTGATGCTGTAACCCTGTAATATATGTTTTACCTTCATTCATTCAATAGGAAAGGACAGTTTGAGCCAAAACCTGTATGTATTTTAGTAAAAAAAAAAATTACATAGTTAACATAGAACAACGACCTGTTTTTATTTTTCATTTAATTCCTCTTGTTAGGAGGGATATAACTAGCTTATTTATAATATATTATTGGCTGTTTCTTCCAAATATAGCCTTGTATATCTTACAAATCTGGCAATCTATCTATTATGTCAAATGATTTACGGTACCTTCGTATGATGTCATTATAAAGATTTACTTAGTAAGACATCTTATAGTTCATTGGCTATTCCAATGCATAAAGACAATCACAAAAGGTGGATTAGATGGAGAACAGCAAATGGATATGTGGAGTACTGGCATCTATGGGACCTGCAAGATGCTGAGCTGAGAACGTTGAGGTCTCAGCTTCTGGCAGATGGGGCAGAAAAATTTTATTTGTGGAAATGTCTCTGAGGCTTTTCCCTACAACTTTCTCAAACTGATACTGATTATTTCACTCCTTTGTTGATAATTTCCAGTGACCATCCTCTCCATTCCACCCTATTGCTCTGCAAAGCATTACACTGCATTCTCTAGCTGTCTGAAGTGTGGAGAAATTGAATCATTGAATAAATGTATCCTAGTGCAAAGTGGTATTACTCTGAAAGTGAAATCTTATTTGTTGTGAAATCAGTGTTAAGCCTCATGCAGCCTTCCCAGGGGCTGAATTTCCCCCTGCAGACTACACTGAGATCAGTTGTCCCTCCCTTTGTTGGGGACAACAGGATCTGTCACTGTAGGCAATTTACAGTCTTCTCTTTCTGGCTTATCAGACAAATACATGACCAGCATATATTATACGTGCATTATACATTTCCTTTCTTATTGTCAGTTTGCATGCACATTGACAACACAGTCCTTACTCATCACAGCATTTTAAGCACACGTTTAAACTTAAACTAGAGCGAAGCCTATTCTCAAACTTTGCTGAACTAACATCTTTAAACACATCATCGTGGCTATTTTTTCTTTCCAGCTTGGCATGAGCTGTGTTGGAGAGGGCCAAATTTCAACTGTACTATTACATTTCCGTCCTTTCAGAGCAAAATTGTTTTCCTGAGGTCTTAATGTGCAGATAAACTAAGACTGTGTTTCCAGACAAAATTGTTTCAAAGTTTTAGGTAATCTGATTTGGCAGAATTTGGCTTGAAATGAAAATCTGGACAGTTGGATGGGACAGCAAAATTTAGAGGAATTTGTAGTCCAATTTTGCTTCTGCCATTCATCTGAAACCAGTAAAACACAGGACAGGTAGTGGATGTATTTGGGATGGAAGTAAGAAAGTTAATACTGCAATAGCATGATTGTTATCTGTCTTATTTCTTGTATGGACACTCTAATTTATGTTTCTAGGTGCAGTTTGACTGGATCCATCCCAAAAAGGGGGGATAAGAAAATATGTTTACAGATGTCATCTGTTGTTGAACTGCTATTATAGAATAGCCATTTCAGTCTATTTTGTTTTATATAAAAGACAGTCTCAATTTTTAAATACTTTTAAAATTGTTTCACATTTCCTTTGCTGATTTCCTTTTCTGTGCAGAGGGATGTTATCTATGTGAATCTATAGCACTAAAATCTTCAATGCTTCAGAAAAGTTTGAGACTAGGAAATCTGTGTGTCTTTTATCCTCTGAATATGATTAATGATGCTTTGTGTTTTGCAAGACATTATTAAAAACAGAAGCCTATGACTTCATTGTCTCTGACAACGACTTTGAACGTGGGGTCAGCTATTCCACTTTTACATTTCTTTGCAAGATTAAAAGAAAGTAAAAACTATTGCATTGGGAAGGGGGGATCTTTACACAGATGTAACAAAGCAGAATACACACACGTTTCCAATATGTTTCTTCCAATGAAAATTCACCTCATTCATATGATACTGCTGGTAAGCAAACATTAGTGACAGGCAAATCTAGCCATCAGGAAAATATACTGGGTTCAGGATTACCTCAAGTACCACATGCTAGAATTGTTGAAAATGTTAAGGAAAGAGTTCAGAATTTGATTGAGAAAATTACCAGTAACAGATGCATTTTTTTTGGTTGCATTCCTGGACATTCAGGGATGGTGAAGAAAGTAATCATGCAGAAGTGAAACGAAGTGTGCAACAATAAGAATTGATTCGAAAATATTAGTGAGCAATTACATGTCAGTACTTTTTATTTTCATATAAAATACACTACTTTCACAAGCTGAATGTACTATACCTTTAAAAAGTTTATATGCATTGCTTAAAGTGCTGGAAATGTTAGATCTTCTTTTAATATCTAAACAGGAAATTATTCACTCTTTTTAAGCTATTCTGTTCATCTGTGATGCATTATTTTATTGAATTTCTGCAATGTAAGGGTTATTTTTTTTTTACTGATATCTTCACCTTTCATGAATGTCAACAACATTCCCACTGTACAAAAAGCCTAAAGGGGGAACCGAAAACCTCACAAAAATTATTGGTAAAATTCAAAATCTTTTCAGCAACGTTGACATTTTGCTAAGTCAAGCTGGGAATATGGTTGCAATAAAACCATTATTGCTTCGATCATTGACAGAGGAATGAATGTTATCTAACACTGGCAGTTTTCTGCCTTCAGAGCACTCGTTCAGAGAAGTCGCTAGAAAATCATGATACTTTGTCAGCTGGTTATGTTTTTCACTTTCTTTAACTTTTCTGTAAAATTTTGTCTGTTGAATGAACCTTGTGGCAACTGGCTAGAATAAATATGAGACTCTATTACACAGTTATAAATTTATCTTGCATATTATCAAGGTTCCTTTTTTGAAGTCTGCTCTGGCCTTTTAGGGTTTCATTTGCCTTAAATGATACTGTAAACAGGCAGCACTATAAAATAAATCTTATTCATGATATGGATAGTGAAGGGGTGGAAAAATCAGTAAATATTACATTGGAGATTCTTCTATTTAGATGTTCTCTGCCTAAACCAGAAGATTTTTCTGAACTTCTGATTTAACAGAAATCTAAAATGTCTCCTGTAATGTGATCTACTTTTTCACTTTTTACCCATTTAGCGATTATAAAATCATATCCCCCGCCATTAGTTGCTCAAGAATGAGATAGAAATCATTATTAAATTCAAATTAACACTGAAACACAAGAATTTTTTCAGAATTTAGTCTTGAAAATGAATCCAAACTTTGCAGAATAATAAGAGCCTTTTTGTTTCTGTGCAGTACAATAAAAAAGAATTGACTGTTGTTTGGAAGGGTGATTTTACCAGCTGGACTTTTGGAAAATGGGATTATGGTTCCTGCATTTGCAGAAATTTTGACCTGTCTGATACAAGGATAAAAGATAAACATTTAAAAAAAGAAAGAAAAAAATAAGTAAATTTCACTGAGTTTTATTTTACACTGGAATGTGCATCATGAATCTTAATATTACCACGGCAGGGTTCCTCACCAGCCTGTAAACATTCCTACAACTTAAGCTCAGAATTGCTTTATTGCACTGCAATAAAACTAGATAGAAGGTAGATTTAGTAAATTCTGTTTCTAACAATACAGAAAAGTCTGAAAAAAACCCTCACAACAGTATTTTGCCCTGACATACATGTATTTTCTTAAATAGGAGATATGTAAATCTTTTCACAAGAAACAAGCACAAGTAGGTGTTTTATTTACTAAATAAAGGTAAAAAAACATAGCGCCCCTTGAAGTGTTGCTCTACTGATATTTTGTTTGTGTAAATAACAAGTTTTCTACTATAAGCAACGATTTTATTATGTAGTAAGAAGTATGCAGCAGCCTATGTCATATTGGGATGCTCTGATACATGAAGATATATCTTTTATACACACAATTTATATAATACATGAAGTATATGGAACACATATACATGAGCATAAAAGATCATTTTCTTGAAAGTGTAACTTAAGTGTCTCAATGTTATCTGCTGATAGATTCTGCACTTTCTTATCAACAGTATAAATCTGAGGAGGTCCATTACTTCATACAGTAATAGAGCTGATCTAGTTTTAGTTTAACCAAGAGCAGGCTCCTGTCCATTCTTCCTGCTTTCTCGTCATAATCAGTTTCAGAGTATTAGTGTTCTAATGTTACATACACCTCACTGGTTACCAGGCCATAACCTGACCTTAAATTTGTATGAAAAATTAAGTGGAAGGCAGACGATTGAGCTGTGGTTTCCTTCAGTTTCATATCATTGCCCTTGCATCTGGCAGGGAGGAAAAAAAAGGCAAAAAAAAAAAAAAAAAAAAAAAAAAAAAGGCAGCTGCCTGATACCATAATGTCACTTTTAAGTTTTACACTGAAAAAGCACTAAGCAGGGCTTACTCAGAGTCATTTTTCAGCCAATTCTTCTTCCTGGAAATGTGATGATGTGAAGACAGACAGAGCTGAGGGAAGAAACAGTCCAAAAGCCATCTCCCTCACTCTATTATTACGAATCACCCCTGTTATAGAAGGAAAACTACACATACTCAGCATGTTTCAAAGAAGGAAAATGATGTGACAAAGCCATGAAGTTAAATTAAACAGATCTGATCTACACAACCAATTTCATGTCTGCATATTTTTCCGTGTAATTAAAAAATAGCTTGAGATGGTTCTTATGGTATGTGACATCAAGTTAATATAGTAAATTGGAATGTAATTACATAACACGTATCTCCAAAAGAACTTCATAGCTTGCGTTTGGTTGATCAAGTTAATTGAATTAAGAATTTTTTGTAGGGCTAAGGTAAAGCTAGCTTATAAATACTAAGCACTTTGAATTAAGTTTGTACAATATTTCAAACCCATTGTGTTAAAACCCATTACTTTAGGGTTTCAAAACATTTGTGTTCCAGTAAGTACATTTTAAGATTAGATAGATACTCATAGTGGCATGTGTAGGTTCATGTGTAGGTTCCAGAATTAGACAATATGTGACTTTAAAAATGAGACTTCTCAATTCTCAGTTTGTATTTTTCTCTCTCTTTTGTAATAAGCAAATTTTATAAAGCAGAAATGAATGCAGCAAACTTAATAGAGAATACATTTCCTTTAAGCCCTGAGTGAGGGAGATGATCTGTCAAATAAGTTGTGGCAGTTATAAAAATGCGGGCAATTAACAGCAGACAAAATATTCACTGCTGCATTGCTGATGCATTAAAAATTCCTCTGACATTTATGGAGGAGCATGGCAGGAGACCACCTATTTCAGCCCAAAGCCACTTTCCAAGAATAACAGACATGTTCTCCTATGAGCATTTAAAGAGAATTACTAGTAAAACTACAACAAAGTGGTGGAGATTTAGAATTTTGAAAATTGATATAGAAACATGATCTACCTAGAAAACTTAATCAGAAAAAAGGAGTGGATTTTCCGTTCCATTTTCGGCTTCGAGAGGAGATATAATCCTTGGTGTCTCTCTTGCTCCTTTCTTGGGCACAGACTAAAGAAGAAAAAGAAACAAAAATTGTTTTCTTCATATACATACAAATCACCGAAAAATACTGTGGCCTCCTGCAAAAGAGTGTGTTGGTGGCTGTGGACACTTATCTGACTTCTACACCTGAGTTAATAATATTAAGCACCACACTAATTAACAGACTAAAGCCAGAACTTGTAAGGCAGGGTTTGCCTGACCTACTTGAGACTATGCCTCTACGTTATGATGGAATGAATTTGGCCTAGATGTTCCAGCCTCTCTTCATTGATTTGCATAGTGAAATAGATCTCAATCAGATTAATCAAGTTCCTAGAGAAACGGCTTAATACAGCTTTTGAGGGGACAGCAGATATGTCAGCAGCTCTTTCATGGTGTTGTTATTAACATCTCTGCCCAAATTATAGTGTCATACAGGAAAATTTGAAGAAAAAATGCTTATTCAAGGTTTTTCCTCCATGTTTTTTTTACCATTCCAATGAATTAACTTCAGTGAGGTCATCTCAGTCTTCAGAGGGTGATAAAGCAATTAGGTCCATTTTTTTCTGCTGACTGCTCTCCAACTTCTAAGGACTCTGGACAAAAGACATTTTTGTTAAAATGTCAGCACTCTTTCCCTTCAAATATGATGCAAGACTTCACAATACACTTTTCTGATCTTTCCTTCCTCACTGCCTCAAGCTAAATCAGTACACATCTACCCATCAGCTGACTAGTTAGTTTTAAAAGAACTGGGCTGGGAAGATAAACTGTGATGTAACAGAGTTGTAAAGACACACAACCGTTTGCATCCGGTTTCTATGCAGTGTATGGAGCACTGCTACTGAGGACAAGCCAACATTGATATGGCACAGCCAGCCTCAGGTTGCTGTTGAAGTCCAGTGCAATTTTTACTGTAGCTCCAATGTGGGACAAATCGATCAAAGGATTTATTGCCTCTGGTTGTTATACAAGTCTCCAGGCCTTTCCTAGTAAAATTTTAACTAGGATTTTTTTTCCTCCCCAGCTATTACCTAGTTCATCAACTTCCAAAACACTGCTAACTTTCACACTTTCTCACATATCAGCTTGTATGACATTTAACTGATCCGACTGAAAACAGTATAAATGCTGTACCCTACAGACTCATGGGCTAGCACTGACAGTGACCTTAGTGATCACCCATAGTCAGACCACAGTGCAGAATCACTGATTTGCCTCTTTTTATTGTCTTGTTCACTCAGAGCAAACAGCATTGTCCTATGACCTACTTTAGCTTGTAGTACAAAAATAATGAAGACGACTCAAAGTGAAAACACTAAAGCAAAAAAACTTCTTGTTTCAATAAACATCCACATTCCTTTCCAATGTATGTGTTACCGAAATTTAAAGAATAGAAAAGTAGATAAAATGTGGCTTTGATTAAAAACAATATTTGTTGGTTTTTTATAATTTAGTTATGAAAAACCTACATAATCAATAAGTTCCAGAGCAATGGTTAGTTATTAAATTCATTCAGATGAAAAAAATCTGGGAATATTAATCATGACTGGGCAAGAAATCTTATTTATTTGTTAGAAACCCAATTTTTAACATTATGGATTTGGTTTGTGGTAGTGTGCTTGTTAATGAGAGATTCAAATTCATTTCAGCTGATGCCAGGAAAAGAATATGTTCAGCATTGTTGGGCCATACATATGTGAGGAATACCATTGCTATTTTACTAGACTGTGAAATTACTACTCACTCTTACAGAATAATAAAAATATATTACAGAAAGGGTCTTTATGCAATTTCTAGCTATAAATGATAAATATGTTTTGCACTCTAGGCAGTAATATTTGTTCTAAATGCATACCATACAGCACTTCAGTTTGAAACAAGGGAATAGTCTGCCCAAACTCAAAACCATATGCTATGGCTAATGCACTGTGGAATTTGCAAGAAGATTTTTAGTATAATTATTCCTACTTAACAGAATTATGGAGGAGAATACAGCAATGGATGACAGGATCTGAAGTACTGTAATCTAATTTAGATATAGAGTTCTAATTATTGATTGTTTTTCGGTCTAATGAGAAAGTAAATGTTGCTCAGAGAAAAGACAGAGATTTTAATTACTTCTATTTAACCATTTCTCAAGAAAGAGTCACAATATTGTTCATTTAAAAAATAAAAGAAAAATAAAAATAATTTCATTTTACCTGGAGAAATAAACCCATGGAAACACAATTTGAAGATTTTATTATCCTCAGTAAACTCAATATCCTGTATTACAAAGAAAATTGAGTAAATTTTGGTAACTAGAAAGTGCTAAATTTTGTATTTCTGTTAGTGTAAAGGAATAAATTAAGTATTGTATAAATGTATTTTAATATTCATGACAAACAAATCACTAAAATGACAATATTATTTCTGAAATTTTACTGGGAAGAAAACCACAAGAATAATATTTTAACTTTTTTTAGTTTCAGTGAAAATAAAATTTAATAAAACTTACATAATGAATGAACACTTGTGTCGTAAAACCACACATTAACTTTATTACACTCAGAGAAAGAATAAAGGAAGTTGCTCTAGCATAACTTCTTAATTTATGCAAACTGCAAAATGAGCTCTTCAGAGCTCATAGAAAAGCTGGTTTGAAATTTTTATAAAAAATTTTATACAATTTCTGGATTTTATGGATTAAATAAAACTCACAGAAGTGTTCATGTCCTTCTGCTCTGTTTATTAAGATTTTTACTTCAGGTCATTGCTTTCCTTCATTTAGTTAGTCATAGTTAGAACCCCCCCACTGCTGAAGTACAGAGGCATAGACATTAAAAATGGTATGTTAATATCAAGCATCTACTGGTGCTTTATGCCATGTGGATCTGCTCTCTGGAAGGTTAGATGACTACATATGTGTGTGTGTATATATATATATATATATATATATATATATATATGCAAAAAAGCTAAAAAATCCATTATAAACCAGTCTGTGTTTGCCTTTCTATGACCTGAATTATATCAATGGGAAATTTTTGTGAACAGAAGGTTGTGTTAAGATATTTTTAAAAAAAAAGTGAAAGAACAAAATGATAATCTCAATGGAAAGTAATTTATTTTCAGTTTGGTGAGTAAATATGACAAATGTAAATTAAGAGTGTAGTTCTGAAATTAATCCACTCATTTTCTTCCCTAGAGTTTACTTATACTGTCTGAAACATCATGATTTCTGGATGCCATTCTGTTATTAGGGCTTATTTTGATTTTTAATTTAGATTAAGCAATAGTTGCCTACTAAGAGTTCCAAACTTTCCTTGAAAAAACACAATCCACATCCAGAAATCCTTTTAAAAGATCTTTGTTACTATCCAGAAACACTGAGGGGTAAACCTTAAATAATTCTTAAGATTAAACAGCAAAAAAACCAAAAAATGTTTAGCTGATGAAGGAAAATAGATGCAAGAACATCCAATAAACCAAGACAGATTACAATACAGAGCCAAAAGGGAACCATGAAAGTTCAAGACTTGCTTTAAAAAGAATGTAATAAATTTAATTATTTTCCTGACTCTATGGACATGCTGTCATCTTACATGTCACACCGTTTCCCTATGATTACATTTGGTTACAGGATGGGACATCCATTCACATCATTAAATAGCTCACCTTTTTCTTTCATTCTTTCTTTTATTTTTTCTCCCAAGAAGCATAGGTAGAAGGGTTTTTCTTTCCATCTGGATTTTTTCCTGCAGACTTCTTTTTCCTGGAAAGCCACTTCTGAAAGTTAAACCAAAACAAAAGTTTTGTGGATGTCTGTATCTTATTAAAACTTGGTTAGAAAAAATTTCAGTGATCTATTCAGACTTAAATTTGAGGCCTAGCTTAATGGACTAAAATGTTTCTTTAAACACACTTATTTAAAAGATTAATTAAAAAAATGCTTTCTTCCCACCAGATTAAACCATATATCTGAATAGTCTGGATATCCCACGGAGCTATTTGTGTACTAGTTAGCAGTGACTGACAGGACTACCCAGTGTGTCAATGTGTCTCTTGTTTTGGTTTATCAGATAACTGGTGAAATGTAACACTGATGGTGTCAGATTCCTATTTACAGTATTGTTGGATAAACAAAAACTGCATAGGATTGTTTGGGATTTTTCACTCGTTTGAATTCTTAATTTGTCCTTTCTTGTAATGTTCCTGTTTCTAATTAACAGCATTTAAGAAGGGCTTAACTCCCTTTTTGCCTTTACCAAGTAAACCATGTCCAGTTTTACATGCAAGAGCTTTCTACTGTTATTATGATTTATGCCACAGAAACACACAAATAAAAACATACAATGACATTTTTTCCTTTTTTCTATGTTTAGGTTGGCCACCTTGATAGAAATAATTTGTATATGAAAACAATTTTATGCTGTGTAGAATGAAGTTTATACTGTGTGGAAAGATGTTTTTGGTAGCATAGAATGATTCAAAAGATTCCTCTCAATAACCCAAATAACTGTACTGACTGAAATTCCAGCATGCACTGGGAATTCTCAGTTTTGACTGTACAAAACTAGGAGGGATTATAAATTCGTTATTTTACTAATGAAATTAGTTCACCTTACTTTAGATGAAAGCAAGACAAGTAACCCAAAGAAACCTGACCTTAAATTAGCTGCTCTGGATATCCAGCCTTAGCAGATAGTAAGAAACATGAAGGCCCAGAGAACTTCCATCGCAAAAACGTCTTTCCAAGCTCTTATTATTTAGGCAACAGCTTGTGACATGTCCTTCATTATTTCCCATTCATGATGTCATTATTAAAATATAATATTTAGTATAATGTATGTCCAAGATAGTACTAAACTTGTACGTCTGTCAGATTAAACAATTAATCTCCAAATTTACACACAAAATTGTTTTTCAACAGATCACTAAAGCTTACAGAGCAATAAGATTTGTGACTACTGAAATTTACTGATGTTATCAGACTACTCTCCTTTGTGTTTTGTTTATTTCTCAATTTCCATCAATTATCGTGCATAAAAATACAGTGTAAAGCCTTAATTATTACAGAAATGGAATCTGACAGATGTAATATCTTCTACTATGAATTACAGAAAATTTACTTCCATGCAATCTAAGTAGGATAAATCAATTGTTAACAATCCAATACCTCAAAACATATTTACCCAACAATAATAAAATACCTAGAAGTTATAGAGAGGTGAAGTGCTTTCTTCTCAAATCAACAGCCTGTGACCTTAAAAAAAATTCAACAATTTCCATTCATTTGCATTATCTTCTCCTGAAATCTGGATCTGAATACAATTAAAGTATGACTCTAGAAAGTAATGCAGAGTGACATGATTCGAAAAGCAATCCCTTTGTATTGTAAATACTGCAATGGTTAACATGCTGATGAATGAAATAAATGGGGAGGACTACTGCTGACCTATTGGAGGCAGACAGAGTGGAGTTAGGATGAGTTTTCTGAAGACCTTACTGAATTCACAGTTACATTTTTCTTAAAAGTTAAGCCATTGACTGACAGTCATCTGAAATTTCATGTGTTCCAAATTTGTGGTGAGATGTTCCCTCTCCTTTTGTGATGTAGGAGCAACAATGGGCTGTCTTTATTAAAGCATGTAGAATCCTCACACTGAGCATCTCAGAGGACTCAGTTCAAATTATTTGAATAATACCTGGTACATGAACTATATGAATCTTTCATGACAGAGACCTGACACTTGTGTTTCTTCACTTGGCAAGTTTTCTCACTTTTGAAAAATGGTGTTTCAGTAAAGCAATAAAGGTTGCAAAAAAATCCAGAACATAGCACTATCCATGTTACTATGAAGAAAATTAATTCTCTCCCATACATAACTGGTACAATAACAAAATGGCATCACAGGAGATACTTCTCTGGGCAAAAGAACTAAGAATTCTTGCAAAGTTAGGATAAAAACCAGAAAAACTTCCAGAGGTCTGTGAAGAGTGTTCCAAAATACTTCAAAACTAAACTTTAATCCGCATCAGGCAGAACCAGACCCAGAGTACCAAATAGTGACGACAATATAAGTTAATATGCTCCTCATGCAACATAAATTATGGAACATAATCCAAAGATTAAAGTATTCTCTGCTGTCGTCTATTAAATTATAGAAGCTTGGGAAGAAAAAGCAAATAAAGCATGGCTTCAAAAGAGAAGCTGATGTCCAAAAGGGGAAGAAACAATTTTCTAAATATGTAGGAAGGAAATTTTGGGCACATTAAGTCAGTCATACCATTAACTCACCTACCAACATATCCCTTTGCATAGTAGAGCTTTGATCTATTTTAGTTTCTCTTTCTTTGTACGAGTTATTTAAATAAACTGCAAACTGATTAGCTGAGGGATAAGAGGTACTCTCAAAAGTGTTGATAGCTTTCTGAATTGCCTAAGGCAGAGTGGGGGAAAAATTTTCAAAAGTGAGAATTATGTCCACATTATTAATGTAGTCAATCTTCACATGTATTGACTGAGGAGGAAGGAAAAATTAAAAAATATTTTCTTACAAGTCAGAAGATACTGTAAAATTTCCATTAGAGAATACAAGTAAAAATTGAGTCACTCATGTTCTGGAAATGCTGTCCTGGTTGAGATGAGCAATGGTGGTGACATAAGAATATGGTAACTGAATTTGTTTATTTTTTGAAAGTTCAAATCTCTGATTTGTGGATTTAGTTTCAAAATTTCATTTTCTAAGCTCTAACTCTTTGAGATTTCCTGTAATACCAAATGAAATTATAAAATGAATAGCACAGGAAGGTTATGTGAGCTATATTAAGTAGACGTATCTCTATATAAGTTTGAAGTCACGTCTGCAGTATTGTTGTTTACCTTGTGATACTTTTGGTGAGGCAAATATTACACAAGTCTAGGAATCTGAGTGACTCTAAAGCCTGAAAACAGGACCAATTACTGGTGAGAGACACTCCATAGCTTATACGTATTAAACTAAATTGGTTTGCAGTGAAACTCATTACTTCATGCTTTGCAAAAAATGTAAGGTTTATAATAAAACTAGTCTGTTTTTATATTCAAGAAAATTTATATGTAAAACAGGAAATTGTGAATAGCAGTTAGTAGTAACTGTTTTCATGCCATTTCCTTCTCGAGCTGCCAATGAGCTTCAATGCATGTCTTTCCATGCTTTAGGAGCCATCTTTTTAATCCTTTCTACAAATCAATAACAATAGTTTACCTCTGTCAGAAAGTACAGCAAATTTTACTGTATTTAAAAAAATTGCAATCCTCCTGATTTCATTTAGGTTCTAAAAATCAACCAAGTTTCGTATTAATTATCAACCTTAGAAGACAGAGGTTGGGTGTACTTTAGTTATTTAGGATGCTTAATATCCCATCTTTGCTGCATATTCATGTATGCTAGCTAACATAATGACCAGATGATCCTTAGTGGCAACGTAAATTTTAATTAGTCTGAGGAGTCTTCTCACTTTGGAATAATATATTGTTTATATCACACCCACTCCAGGATTCCAAGACCTGAAGCAAAAATGGCTACTTCAGGTTTACAGCTCAGCTAGATTTAAGACTGATGAGATCCTGTTCTTTCAGTGAGGTTGTACAGGTTTGCCCACTGACTTCAATGAGCAGAAGAGCAGGATCAGGCTTCAGACTTCCTTCTACTTTTAACTGTTAATTTGCCACATCAAACACATTGCATATATGGACATGAGACTTAGTAGCAGTGAACCCTTTGAAACACACAAGATGATTGTTAATGGGTTAAAGGCTCCCACTTCTGTCTTCTAGCCACTAAAATCTGCAATTACAAAACGGGTCTTGATCTCTGGAAACCATGCCTTGTTAAATTTCCTTAGCAGACAAGATGGTGCTTGTAGCATTACATGTGGTTACTGTTAGCCACATCCTTGCTGTAAGTTACCACAGTGTAGCTAAGGTAATAAGATGTGACAAATGGCAGCATGGCAAGTCATTCTGCGGAGTTTCCTCTGGAATATAAAAACTATCTAAGAAGAGGCTTATGCTGCTTTTCACTATCCATTTGCTCATGGATGTAGTGAACAGCCATTAACTTGAATTTGAGCTGCACTGATCTAAAAAGAGGCAAGGAAAAATCCTAGGGAACTGCAACAAATCTATTATGGAAAAATGGTGAAACAAGGCAGAGTGAGACACTGCAGTTTGCATATACATCTCGGGTCATTTATTTGGACACAATTACTTCAAAAATAGACTTAGAAAACTTTTTTTTTTTTTTTAAATCAAAGCCTAATTTTACTATTTAGGCCCATGAAACTCTAGGATACAGTGGCAGTTGCCCATGAGGTAAGATTTTGCTGTTGGGTGTGTGCAAGCTGACAGCAATAAAATTATTCTATTTCTTTGCAGTTTTGACCTTCAAAAATAAGATTTCCAAAGTAGGAAATTGTAAAACTCCTACCTTTTTTTTCCAGCACAGACACTGTGGGCTTTTTTGTTTTGATTTATTGATGCTCTTAGATTTTATTAATTGTCTTTTAAATTGCTGTTACTCCAAAGGGTTTTTGAATAAAAAGAGGAGGCTGGAGGGAGTGATAATTTTCTTCTGTAATAAAGGAAAATACACAGCACTTCTTAATGATAGAAAGTTCGAAACATTTCAAAAGGCCTTTCACAGCTGTTTGGCTTCCCATAGATTATAGAACTACCAGAAATAGCTGCAGGCAAAAATGACTTCAGTGATTATTGGGAGCATGGACAAAATGCTAAAAACCACACACAATTCAGTTATATTCTGGTGTTTAGATACAGCAATATAAAACAAGCAAAGTGGTAATTATTTGGGAATGATTTTTTTAACCTTGTTTTTAAAAGAAAAAAAATGAAAATGTTTTTTGCTAAATTTATTTTCTGACTTCTGCTGTATAAAGCAAGCTTGGATTTTATAAAAGCATGTTATGGCAGAGATAAAACTTAATGGATAGGTATGAATTTTCATTGAAGATCATAGTATTGAAATAGAATTTTTAAGAAGAAATTGAAGTGAGATCAACAACTCCAGCCCAAGGAAGTGACTGTTCCACCCTGTCCAGCCACTTGCCAGGTTACTGACCATGGCCATTCACTCATCTTACTCTCCCTCCTCCCTCTTCCTACTAAGGTTGCCTTCATCTCATTCAGTTCTGTTAAGTCCTGGGCAGAAAAATGCTGCTAAAACAACAAACGCTGTTGGACTGTGGAATTGCGAACAGACTTGGGGCACAAACCATTTTACATCGATCAGTGAGAACTAGAACAGCATCTCTGACTCTGTCATCATTGTAAAAAACTGATGCATTATGTCCCACTTCATAATCCTTAGATATTCACCATCTGAATTCTGATCTGCTACACCTGTTGTCCTACAGGGTTAGAAAGATTTGCAGCCTGTAGCTAGTCTTACATGATCTCCTACCTATTTTTGGCTTTTTATATACTTGGAAGCTATTGATTTTCTCAGTTGCTAACATAGGTCTGAACAGTAATAGCCTCATTCAGTGTTCTACATCTTGCTCCTCTCAAGACTTTCTAGTTATGAACAATTTCCGTTGGCTAGAGCATGCACGAGTCTTCAAAACACGAACAAAATGTCACCATAAAGAGCATGGTGGAATGATTGAGATGTGCGTCTTCTGTGCTCATGGATTTGCTATAGTGCATCGTGCACATTAAAGGCATTTGAAACTTCCTTACTGGGGATAGACAAGAATTATGAAGCCATTCATAGTTGCAAGAGGATCTAGGCGGAGGAATGTGCATTTTTACAGCCCTTTTGCAAGGCAACAGATGGTAATTCAACAATCTATTTTTCTGTGTCCTGTTCTAAAAAGGAAAAGTTGTACTCCTATGGTGATGGTGAATTTATTAAACATTCTACAGTCATCCTGAATATCTAAGTAGAATCTGCAAAGAAAGTGGGTTTTTTTTTCTGTATTATCTTAATTTTGGTAGACTAGATGGTTAATTTGGAATAAGGGATGAATAGTCCCAGGCATCCTGATTCTGTTTTATTCTTCACTATTTTGACAGTTCTAAATATTTATTTCTGAAAATAATTTGATTTTGTTTTCACAGAGAAAGTTGCTGATAATCAAAAATTTACCTTCAAGTTGTTCATCAAGAAATTTATCACAGCTAGTGTCATATGGCATTTTTTTTTACATTTTAGTTTAAATTTTTAAAGTTTGGATTAAAATCACAGCTAATTTTACCTTGTGTTTAATTTAGTTGCATGAGAATTACTTTAAAGTATTTCACCTAATGTCATTTACCAATCTTCTTACACCTGTTTAATCTCCATAAGATATGCATATTTTAAAAGGCACTATGTGCTAGAAATCAGGCAAATGCAGAAGGAAAAAAAGGTGCATTTTAGTCAATAACTAAGTTGCTGTCATTTCATAAAACATATATATAAGGTATTTAAGGTATTAAATTGAACTGTATTTTCTAGACAATTATTTCCAGTCTAAGTAACCATATGGAAGCAGAAAACTATTTAAAAAATGAAAATAAGATGGTTTATATCACCTGCATAACTTGTTTTGTTCTCTGCCTTCAGGCTTCAAAACCCGCTTCCCATACTTTTTCCTTTCTTTAAAAATAATGTACATCAGCTTAATTTATCCCAGGTCCCAACAGAAGGATCAGATTTTAAGCATTTAATGCTGTGGTTTCAAATCCAATTTTACAGTGTTCATCGTTTCAGAAGTGGCAGAATCCAAAGTGAACTTTAAAAAAAAAAAAAAAAAAGGGAAAAAGAAGCAAAAAAGGTCAAGCTGTTTAGGGCATGCACTTTTTTTTAAGGTAGAATTTTACTATGAAGCTATAATCTGAAAGATGTTTCTAAAGGTGTTAGTTAGGAATATTACCCATTTTAAGAACTGTTTCTTAATGAAAAGAAACAAAGTTTTGAAGGATAGTCTTGTGTGTATGTACAATTTTTTGTGTACTTCTTCTGATGTGCCCTACAGAAATTAGTGCATAGGAAGACAGTACTTCAAATTTTAAGGAAAAAAACCCCAAATCCACTTCAATACACAATTATTCCTTTGCTGCTGAATTTAAGTATGCGGAAGCTGGCATAAGAAGATTCGTCCTCCTCAAGGGATTGTCTGAGCAGTTTTGGCTTGACACTACTATAGGATACAGGAACATCCCTTTTATCTGCTGCGTTTATGACGTGCTGGGCAGCAACCTCTGCCATCCGCGCCCATCTACACACGAGTTCACTTTCTTGCTTGTCAACTCTACCATCATTAGGGGATTATTCTCTGCATTTCCACTGTCTGTAGGTTGCAAACCCTATGGCAAAGATCCTAAGCAGGGTACGGAATATCATCAAGGACTCATTAGGTAAAAAATGGCAATGCTGCTTTCAGCAGGTAACATTTGCCTTGCAAGTCTTTCCATGTTCCCCTGTGAGTAGCAAGTGCTATTCACAGGTTCAATTCTACTGACTTCAGAAGTGGGTCTCTTACTGGAAATCAGTCTTTGTTTACAGGACAAGCAGAGAACTGGAGTGAGAAATAATTGGATTCAGTGTCCACACAGAGCTTATGATTGATGGAGACCAGAAGGGAACTTGCTGAGAGAAACAAGTCCTGGTATAAGGCTTTCACAAGAGTAGTAAATGACTCCCAAATACATGATTGTGATTCCCAAACAACTGCATGACTAACAGAAAATACACATTAGTGTTGGATACCTGTCTTCCCTTCCCAGAAAATCCTGCTCATCTTGCTTCATTTTCCTTCATGGAAATTTGTTGGTGATTATAACCCAAATATAAAATTAATAAACGAGATGGGAATTGATTTAAATTGGGATTTAAATTGGCAGTACAGACTTTCTTAAGGCACAAAGTTGTCTGTTGGAGAAATTTTGGCTGCAGTATCTTCGATGGGTATAAATCAGAGGTGGTGGCACCATTGAGGCTTCAGGCATAACAGTGAAGTAGCACCTTCTTTGGAACCATTGTAAAATTGCTTGAATTTACTGTCAACTTCTCAGAGGCTGTGGTAGAAGACAGCATGGATAACCTGATTTTGGTGCTGGAAAGAAGACAAACATTAGTGGGTATGGAAGGTGAAATACCTTCTTCCCCATGAATGGTCTCCTGCAGGTCAGGGTTCAGACACATTAGTAAGGTAATATGACAAAGCTTATAATGATACTACTTCCAGGGATGCTTGGATGATGTTTGTCATCTGGATGTCACAGACAGCCCTAGAAAGACTTTATTTTAGAGTGGGTGGAGAAACATTACGTCATCCGTTTTGTTGCAACAATCCCTTCTAGAGCATTTTAAAACAAGAGGCAAAAAAAATCTGTTTTTTTTAACTGAATCGTAGCTTATTGTTTGTATGCAGCTTCCCTGTATTGCCCCTTTTTTGCAAGGTATGTGGAATGATAAAATTCATTCACTTTTTAATAAAGTGTAGCCAAAAATAGCCTGGACACTTGATACTGAAGCTGTTCTTGTGCTACCCATTTAAGTTATGTATCAAGCCTAATTTAATCAAGGCCACATTTTATTTATATATTTCATGCATTAAACTCATTTAAACTTTTAGTCAGATTTCATTAGGGGAAATACTACCGCACACATCATGCAGTAGTAAAGCTAATGTGCTTCAGGAATTTGAAAGGATTTAGAGATCAGAGGGTCTGATTTCAAAATTTCTTTTTCTTTTTCTGCTTAGTGCTTGGAGCAGGTCTGTATGCTGCACATAGTTTGTTTCCTAGGACACTAATACAGTCAGCATGGTCTGTACAAATGTGTAAACACAGACATTCTCTGTAATCAGCGTGCCTGGTGTCTTAAGGCAAGATTATGTTTTTTTAGGAAATGCAATTTATGTTCAAGATTAAATTTCTCCTCCAGACTGATAACGTCTTGAAGTTGAATGAGATCATAAATTGTGTGTCCTGACTTCTTGTTCTCCATCTTAGATCTTCATTCCTTTTTTCAGTGTTTTAGAAAAGGGGAGCTGAAAGAAATACATCTATAATGATTTACCTTTAAAAAATAGTCTGCAATGAGTGAAAATGTGTAAATAAATTTAAAAAAAAATAGAATTACGGACCACTGCAATAAATACCTTTCCTAAATGACTTTCCTGTTTCATTTTATTTCTTCCAAGAGTAAAAAAATTCCAAACAACCAAACAAAAAATCCCATGCATAAGAAAACAATAGCACAGCCTTAATTGAATTTAACTGCTGTGGTTTGTCAGGTTGCTTTTAGTCAGACTCTCCCTGATCCTTTGTCACCCCACTGTCTACAAAGTTGATGAAACTTCATGTTATATCTTTTATTGTAACTTAGATAGGGATATATACGTATTTCTGATTTACAAGGTAGCTTCATTTATCTTTGCTGGAAAAAAGTAACAATAGAGAAACGGAAAAAAAAAAGGTAAATAACACACACACACATTTTTTCAGGCAAAGCAACTGGACTTTATTTTAGTGTGGGTTTTTTTTCTTCCTGGTGTTATTTCACCATAGTCCTCAAGAATGGAATTTTGTCATTCTTGTACGCATTGAATCTTACAGTGCTGAAAAGCCAGTGCATGGCGAAGTTTTAGTGACCCAGGGCATATTTGAACTTGTGATCTAGAGATGAAAGGCTTCATATTCAATTCCCAGTCCCATGACTCATCCAGTTCCCCAGCATAATTTTGGTTTGGGAAAGAAGGTTTTGAATTATGAGTGTGCAAAGAACTTTCTGACAGAATTGCAATTTAAAAACAGAGTGGCCTGATTTACAGACATGCTGAACCCTCAGGGTCCCACTGAGTTAAGACTATGCAACAGTCAGAAAACAGACTTTACTTAGCACCTGTCTTCAAAACACTCCACAAAAGGTAAATATATTACTGCAGGATCTGTGGATGGTGATCCCAGAACCAGATATGAGGCCAGGCTTGGAAAAGAATGAGTTCTGTAGCATCTTTCTTTCCCTCCTCAGCCTGTGAGGAAACCACTACAAAGAAGTTTTTGAAGACTCTGGACATGTGTTGTGTCCTGAAGGACTAACGAGGCTAGGAGCTCTGCTTCCTGACTGTAGAGACTATATCCTTGATCTCCAATTGTATGCCTTTTCTCTTCCATGTCTTTCAAGGAAAAAAAAATATATTTCCGCTTTAACAGCAACTCTTACAGTGGAAATATATTTTCCCCAAGATCAAGTACTTAATTTCTCTGACATAAAGGTTCTTTGCAACATGGAATCAGATAATGAGAGGGTGTCTGCATAAACCTAGGGCTGCTCAAAAGAAATTAAGGCTCCCCTCTTATGTAGGTTATACCTGTTCAGTTCTCAAGCTAAACATCTCAGTGTCCTCCACATCATGCAAGTCAGCTTACCCACAGAGCAAACAGCCTCTCCAAGGGGATAGTTTCAGGTATTCATATTCATGCTTAGATCTGCTTCATATTATTTAATATACTCAAATCCTGACTATCTTAGCAGTGTGAAAACAGTTTGTGAGAGCTGTGTGCTGTAGTTAATGCAAAGCCCATGCTCATGCGCAGCCAACAAAAGCAATGTAATTGTTCTTGTAAGTCTTAGATAACCTCTTAGCAGTTAAACTCCCTTGCGACTACAGAGTCATACCAACCATTATTCCTCACAGAAGAATTTGTGGAATGTGGTAGCTAAGTTAAAAATAATTTTCACAACCGTATTCAGGAGAGATGTTGCCAAGACAAAGAAATCATGAGATCAGAGAAGTAGCAAAATAACTTGTTTGAGGGATCTCTGTTTATAAGAATCCTTATCAGCTCCTCACCTTTTTGCATCTTAAGCACCTTAAGCAGTGTTTATTGTGCTTTTATGTACCAAAAGTCTTCCCTGCTAAAATTAAAATTAAATTACTCCTGGCTTGAGCTAGGTAAAATATGCTTCATTATAACATAGATTAGTGAGTAGAGGCATTGGAACTGCTACAGCAAGCTGCAGTGGAAATCCTTTGCTGGTGTTACTGGGCTTGTTTTGTGAAAATGGATGTGGAATTAAACTTTAATGTAGCCTAAGAAAGATGTATAAATCAGTAAATTAAAATTACAAACAGAAAATACAGTTATAGTAGTTACTAGCACTTTATGCAGTTCTGCTCTCACTGCCACTGAATGGCACAATATGATCACATTGATTTCACACAAATCATTGGTGTGTTAAACAAGACAGCACAGTTTCCTATAAAGAACTGGAAAATTCTCATTATATCAATATGAAATTAGATAGATACAACAATTTTTTAACAGAAGACTTACTAAAGCACCTTGAATATAGAAGACTTTGAAAATAAAAAGAAGGATTTGAAAAATTCTCTGTCTAGTCTCAACTGAAGAGGGATTACATCTATGGGTCAAATTACCAGGGTAGGTAGAAAGCAGGACTTTTTTTTTTTTTTAATGTGTGTGTGTGTGCGCAGGAGATTCAGATTTCTGCAGAGGTTTAGGTCAGCCAGCAGTTCCAATTGCTGGAATTAAGTCTGTTTCTTTTTGAGGTATATCACAAATATAATTGCTAGGTTTACAATAGTTTTAGACAAAACTATCATTCTTTCCTGTGATTTTTGGAGGAGGAAGCAGCTATTCTTCAGTTTGATCTGTGTTCAAAATTACTACTAGAAGTGGAAACCATAAAATACCTTGGGTTGACATTGGTCATGTTTTTCCTTTCAATTGAAATCCAAGGAACATGAGTTTCTTGTGGATATGTATTTTATATAAAGCAGTTTACACAACTTTAATGCACTTTGCGTTTCAAAAACTAAGATATATGCATAACAAACTTTTAAAGCTGGAGTGTTCCTTTCCTCCACTGGGTGTCACCATAAGGCAACAACACTGCGCTTGGAAATCTCAGTTAAAGGTTTACTGGATCGGAGATTTCGTATTTATTCCAGAAGGATGCAATGGGATAACCACACCTGTTAATTAATCACAGAAGAAAGCCTCACCTAGCCCTAAGTCCCTCAGAAAGATGCCTGTATCCCCGTAAATATCAGAACAGACCTGAAAGGGCTTACCAAAAACACCCCAATTGAAATGAACAAAAAGCCCAACAACCTGTTTCTAAGAAAGGATGTAAGTGGATTTTAGGATTCCCTACTGGTGGTCATAAAAGGAATTAAATGAAAGAACCTCTCTGAAAGACCGAAGCCTTCACTGAAGTGTTTTATTTGGGAACAGAGAGTGGGTTTCAATGATTGCTAGAACAGTTGCTATAGGGAAGACCGTTTTACCTGACTTCAAATCTATAATTAATCACAATTTCACCTACGTATATAATTTCAACCTTTCCATTAAAACATATACACCCAAGTGACAGCCATCTGTCATGGACCAAAAACTTATGACAGTCCTAGGTGACTCATAGGCAGAATTTACAGCATTACTCCCTTCAGCTGGAACAGTTACAGGTGGATCTGATTGTCACTTAAATGGCCTGTGGCTATATCCCAGAGAAAAAAAAAATATTTGAAAAGAAGGTAGTCAATAATAATGTATTTAATTTTTTAAAGAATGTATTTTTCAGAAACTGTATATTTTAGGAAAAAATTTAAAACCAGTTCCTGCCTCCCCACCATTCCTGAAGTATTTTCTTAATTTGTTTTTATTCCTATTCCTACTATTTTCTTCTGCTTTTGGGTTTTTTTCCCCCCACATAATAATGTCTAATGTCATAATCAACAGTCTAGACACTAGCTGGTTCTATTAGTTAAATTTTTTGTTATTCTAGGTGCCTATCAATAATTTCTCCAGTGTACGATATGAAAAAAAAAAAGAGAATTCTGGAAAACTTTCTCTACATTCAAATCCTGGCCAGACTGCAATTACAAAATACAAAGAAAATTTTTGTGGTTTGATTCTTTCCTGAGCCATTTTGGTGAAATTAGGAAATTCAGAAAAAGAAAAAATTAATGAAAACATAAGCCTGACCCTTCCATCCCACATTATCACAGCACTTGCCTTTTTTCACTGTTTACATTGAAGGTGAATAAACTGCAAAAGATTAAGGCTACAAAACTAAAATGTATTTGAACAGTCCAGATGTGTTCACATAGCCTAACAGTAGACAACATTTATTTGCTAGTTATCAACCTTTGAATGGAAATGTAACACTTTCAGTGGAACTTCATATTTGCTTCAATACATCAATCCTTTTTCCTGTGGGGCCCAGGTAGCATGCTTTATTTCTGACAACAGGAGTAAATATTTTGTGAAAACAGTTGAATTTTCACCCCGATGTAACCAAACTTGACTTGGAAAAAAAGAAGGAAAGAAAAAAAAAAGTAAAGGGAAAAAGAAAAGGGTTATACTGGAAATGCCAGTAACATGCAGTGGGTCAGGATTCCTACCTGAAATATCAGAGACTGACTATCTGTTCTGAAATTGGCCCCCATCCCCTCCAACCACCCAAAAAAAGACCACAGACTGCTCTGTTTGGATTTTATACATAACCTGGGCCTACAGTCAGAGGCTTTCAGAAGCTGTTATGGATATCTGTCTTAGGGGATCGTCAAGCAGAACTGCTGATCTTAATCATCAGTGACATGGTACATAAAAGATTCCACCTTCCTGGTGAACTCTCCAGCTTTGGGCTGAGACTTTCTTCATTAGTCATTTACTGGAATAAATATAATTTCTCTTATCCTAATTAAAGCTATAAATTAGCTCTTTTTCTCACTCTACCAGTGAAGAGCAAGTATTGCCAGCTTGAGATGATCCTTACAATTACTTTGAAAAGATACTAACCCTCTGCATGTACTTAACTAGCAGAAGGGTATCACATTATTCTGCAACAGCCTATATAGTCAGGGTTGGCCAAGATCAAGGGAAACACAATCAGCACAAACTGTACCTGAATAATTCCTCTGGAAATAACCCAGTTTGATTTTGGTTGGAATACTTCAGATTAAATGCACTGTTAGGGGTATAATCAACTAGACTTTCAGCTTAGAAGGCAGATCACTGCTGAAAGTTTGTAAGCATTAGGGCTTTGAGAGCTATGGGTCTGGTGTTTCAGTTATTTGGAAATCCAGTGACCTTAAAAATACCATGCAATCCATACTAATGACAAGGAAATGGGAACACAAAGCTACAAATAACCCCAGACTAAAAAAGGGTTATGAGAATTTTCTTTAGGTTAACATGAAGCCTGAGCATGAATTTTATGTGAATTATGCTGAAAGTCTCAAAAAACAGATAAAATTTAGGCTGCTACAAAGGGATACATTGTCATTACCAGGCTACTCGTTCAAAGAATAAAACAAACCATTTCATTTTTCAAGTTATTCTAATGCTTTTCCTTCAAATGAAAGTATGTATTCTTCTACTTGAAAAGAAATAAAAGACAAATACAGGGTGCACGTCATGCCTTTTTGTTAGACTTAAGTGAGAACTTGCTCTTCAGACTAAGGGGATAGAAGTGTTAAGCAAACTCCGCAGTGAGCATTCACGACACTCTCTGGCATTCACGCTCCCAGTGCCAGAGACTTTCACTGCTGGGACCAAAGTCCCTTCCCAGGGGGAGCTCCAGTGAGCCCAGGGGTGCCCTGCTTGGCTCCCTGCACACCTCACTCACACAGTCAGACTTGGTTTTGTGACCAGCTTAACCCCAGGTTTTCCATAGCAAAGTCTGAGATGTCTCCTTCCATAAAGCCATTTATTCACGGCGCAGTAAGACAGAAACAGCCCGAGCTGGTGCCTATATATTAAAAGGAAAAGTAATATACTAAAATGAAAGAAACAAATGTTCAAGGCGTTTATCCTTTGCCCTTATAAATAACACTTTTTACAAGCAACAAATGTACCGATTTAGGCTAATAAGTGTATTCCTCAACAGAAATCTCCATCAGTCCTCTGCTTCAGATAGACACCAATGTGCTTCCATGTACTTTGTGCAAAATGCTTAGCATCAGTCTGGAATCTCTTAATATCTCTGAGCAAAAGCTTAAAGCCGCTATTTGTAAGACTATTCAAAGTTCTGCTTTGAAAGCTTCTGCCAGTTTGTAAGAAGAGCAAATGAGACTACAAAGCATTCTTATATAACAGAAAATTCCAGCTTCAGTAGTCAGTTGCTGAAGAATTTAGGTTGTTTAATATACCATATATAAATTTGTTTGAAAACAAATATAGAAAGATTTGCTGTTCAAGCTGAAACCTCTTATGTATCATAGTAGAAGTTTCAGTGAAGCTTACGTTTATTATTTCCTGCAAATTCCATGATGCCAAAATCGGAAGGCAGCATCAAACATTGGAGTAATATGGTTTTTTTGGTAGTAACCACATGGACTTACCAGTAATTACATCTGATGCTATGAGATGGACAGAATTTATAGAACGATCAGAGATTTTATACTAGTGTAGTTAATGGGAATGTTTCTTGGGATTTCTGTGAAGGTATTTTGTGAGTTATTTGGCCTTTGTCCAAGTGCAGAACTGTTCCACAGGATTCTTGCCTTTGGCAATGGCAACAGCTGTGCTCCTTCTCTCAAGGATGCATTTCTGAACAGGAGAGAGGTGCAATTTCTTCTTCCTCATCTAGTTAATGAGAAAGAATGAACTTCAGGTAAAGATTTATGGCTCACTGCCCTAGGTAAAAGAAGCCTGGGTACATCTGACCTCTGGTTTCTTATCCTATGGTCATGTGATGATAGAGGGGAGTCCCCTCTAAAGAAGGAAGTTCAGTGTTGCTAAAATTTTGTAACCCTGGCTCCCTGACTTTGGGTAGTGATCTTTGCTTGACCATAGCTGGGTGGTATGATCCAGTCACAGAAAGTTTTCTGCTTCTTGGTCTTGTAACTAATAAGAGGAAGTCCAGCCACAGGTGAGCACATGTGCCAGCTGTTTCACTGCTGCTTTTCACTTCCCTTTCTCTTCCTTGTAAGCCATAGCTCCTTGTGGTCACACAGAGGCATATGTTATACACTAATTTATTTGCTGAGCACCACTTGCAACGTTTTTGTTTCTACCTCAGAAGTTTTCTCCTCTGTCTCATGAAAGCAGTTGTTTCCACCTTGTCCTGAGCATATATGTCTTTTATCTTTTTCACCATAACCTTTCACTGCTCTTTGAGGCTAACCATATTGCACAGATAGTGAATATTCTAATCAATAATCCTCAAAGAAAGATGGCTGTAATGCTTTGGAGCCAAGCAACCCCAAGGTTTTGTCTTCAGTGCAACAGCTGCCAAAATTTAGGTGGTGTGGATAGCTAAGGAAATTAGTATCAGGTGTTTGGGGCCTTTTAACAGAATAATGTAGATGTGGCCTTCATAGGCCTGCCAAACCACATATCTTGCCAGCAATTTTGCTTCATGTGAACCATGTCAAAAATACTTTCAGATAAAATGTAATGAAAACAATTGACCGTGATATAAAAGGCTCTAAAGGAGGTCATATCCCAAATATTTGTACCATGCTGTTAAGCTGAAAGCAGACTGGTCAAAGAGGTTACAATCAGAAAATGAAAACTTAGTTTAGCTATAAATTTCTTAGTAGCTGTTTGCCACATGATTGGAAAGAGATAAAAGCACAGTCAATGAGGGGTAACAGAACACCTTGTTCTGCTGTTTAGTCACTCCTCTTTTTCTCTAATGTTTTTGATTTAACAAAACATTTATGTCCATGGCTCAGTTTTGCTGAGCTGAAGCCTATCCTTCTTATAACGACAACACACTTCACAATCAAATGTCCTGCAAAACAAAGCAGTTTCATGTACTATTGGGACTCTGGCTCTGAGGGTAGCTCTACAGTTCCTCATCAAGATTATTACTTAGAAATACATTTACAATCACTGTCATCATGAGACCAAGAGGAAAATAATAACTTTATATGTGTGAGTGTAAACACAAAGTTATAGCTAAGTAAAAACTCAGAGCTGCGCTGATAAAACAAAAGGGCTCCTGAAGCCTGGAAAACTATCCAGACTACTTTAACTCTGAGTTACTGCTGTAAAATGCATACTCCAATTTCAGGCTACTGTTTTCAAAATAGTCACGTAAATGTCGACTCACAGAGGACCTGATCCCCCCCTAAGAGCAGATGATGCCGGCACAGCCCTGGCTGTTCTGTGCTGGGCTGTCCTGGGCTGGGCTCTGCTGAGCTGTGCTCGCCATCTAGCGAGCCACCAAGGGCGGCTTCACACAGACTGTGGTCTAAAGAAATTGTTAACATTTTAAGCACATCTAAGTAAATCCCCCCCTTTCTCCAGAAAAGAAAAGCTTGTTTATGGAGGTTAGCCCTTATTTCTATTTCTGCCAATAAAAAGCTCCTAATATCTGAAAGTTACTAAATGTAGTGATCAATCGACACAATTAAATTTCAACAAAGGCTTGACAGACCGCTATTATACACTTACTCATGTACTATAAAAATTAAAATACTTTTTCAAAGAGTAATAGTGTCCTCCTAAAGAGTTGTCTTTTGAAGAGAAAAAGAAGAGTGGATTTTGTTTTCAGAAAAGTCACCACTGCTGTATCTGTCCTGATCCAGTGATCTCTTTACATGAAAGTAACAAGGCAGATTAAAATAATGCCCTGCATGTTTAACGTGATCACTGTTCTTTTTCACTATGGCAACATAAGCTCAAATTTTCCTGTGTAAAGTGCTTTGCTGTACTAGGAGCTATCTGCAAGATGGTATCTAAATCCATCTCTGTGCTTTTCCTCTCCCATTATCTGTGTTGCTCTTATGACACTTCCCTTAGTAAGTTCTCTGAATCTTTCTCTTACTCTTGTATGTATGCCATTTCCATGCCACTGTTATCACTCCTTGAAAATCTATACCAGTTAAAGCAATATCCCCCTGGGAACTTTCTCAACAAAGAATCAATTATTTGAAACAAAGCAATGCCAATCAGCCTTGAGACTGCCCAACTACAATTACTGGTATACTCAGTATTACCTCTTAAAAAGCGCGTATTAATTTCAAAAGTAGGCAGTCTCTGAAACATAAAAAGCACCCCAAAACAAAATAAACCAGCCAACCAACAAAAAATAAATAAACAGAAAAAAAAAAACAAACAGGGAAGTGTAGTCTCAGATTATTTTTTTTCTTTTTTCTTTTTTCTTTTCTTTTTTTTTTTTCTTTTTTTTTCTTTTCTTTTTTTTCTCTTTATTTGTTTGTTTTGTTTTCATTTGGGGCTTTATTTGTTTGTTTCATTTTTTGTATGAGAAATTATTTAGGAATATCCAAATCTTTTAAAAACACATACCTGTGATGAGCCTTGTTGTTGACAATGCTTCATTTGAATCATTACAAATGAAAGACAACATTTCATGATGTGAATCTAGGAGTACCTGACAAACAAATACAGCTTGATTGTTGCAGATACAGTATGCACAGTTCTCTAAATTACGTGACAGGATTTGGACGAAAGCATCCAGTATAATTTTCAAGTTCCTCTATTAGTGCAAGAGATAAAACACACTATACTTTCTTTGTGGAGGTTTTAATTTAAAACAAATGAACTTGAGGAATCACATCTGTACTGAAACCTTAGTTTCAGAATTTCCTGAGTTTTGGAGGTACTCTTTCTACTGAAAATAGACTTTTGTCCTCTCAGGGGTCTAACTGTACCTTGATATAGTCTCAGTTTCCTGGGTGTCCAGGCGCATGAAGGAACCAAAGATTATGACAGCAGCTCAGCTCTTGACATTCATGTTCTTCTTACAGGCAAACCCCCTACCATTTCCACACCTGTACAGAAAAGGAATTATCCTGATGCATGTGAGATGTAACAAATTATGCAGTCTTTTGCTAAAAATTTTTTCAAAACCATACTGTTAATAAAAAGACATTTCTAGCTTCTATCCATGCATATTTACCTCCAAACAACAAACTCATGTTCACCGTGGAATATAATCTGTATGTGGGTTATATATATCTAGATTTTCTGTAAATTCATTCTTGTGCACCTGTAGAAATTTTTGGGTATTTGTCTTTTTCTCTGAATATCTGAAGACATTTTTAGACCCCTGGATTTTTCCAGTTTGCATCAGCTGTGCTGTTTGATGGATGGGCCTATCTAGTTTTTCAGGCATGTTTTGGTCACAAAAATGGAAGCCTCAAACAAAAAATCTTTTGTAAAATAGAAAAATTACTAAACTTATAAGTTGCCAACAAAAAAATAAGTTTGTACGTAATTTGGACCATCTTATTTTTTTAAGCATCTCTTTTTGTGTCTTTGACAGTGGGCTAGTAAATGCAATGTTATTGGAGTTTTGTAAGAGTAATGGTTTCATAAAACCAGGCCATATAGTTTTAAGTAAAGGAAATAGGAGAATTGCTCTGTGAGACCTGGACAAACAAAGCATGGTTTGGCTGTACTTTGATCCAATTTAGTAGCTCTGACTCTCAGAGAATCACACAGAGAGAGCTAAGAAAAAGTGTAGCTGGACTTGTAATGTACTTTCACCAGACCTAAATGCATTCCCTTACACATCCTTTTAATGCGGCTAGTCATTGATTCACTGATTCATTGACATCCACTCTCTTAAAACTATGCTTGCTTACAACTTTCATCTTTTTTTTTTTAACCTCATCTGGTCATATAATTTAGAGCCTGAGACCAGATTATCAATCCTGATCACTGAAATCTGTCTAAATCAATCTATACAAAACTAAAGACTGCAATGAACAGTAATTACACTGTCCTGGGCAATTTTTGTGTGACTTGATTCACTTTTCTTTTAGTATCTCTTGAACAGTGTGATGTGGTCAATCAAATGAAGTGAGATTATACTTTGACCATGATGAGATGTATGGATTTTACCATTGCAAAGTCAACATTTGCCCTCTCATATGGCATTATACGGGAGTTGTGTATACATAGGAAGGAATGCGACACAGTAGGAGTGAGCCTGAGAGGCATTTTGGGGCTATTTATTTCAGAGTAGCTCTAAATTAGACCTAGACTAGTAGACTATAAGGTTATTAATGATTGAAGCCGATTAGATGCAGTGTTAAAGGGTATTTAATGTGATATGGAAGGAATCCACTGATAACATTGAGAACCCTTCAGGATGTGAGCTCAAGGCACATCAGGCAGCAAAATCCAGGAGATTCCCTATCATGACACAGTGATCTTAACAAGAATGCTAATATCCTCAGAAATATCCCAAGACATTCCAGTAAGTTCATATTATGAGTGCTTGAGGAATGTGCACTGATTTCATAACGATTTGCCATGGCAAATACTGATAAAGATTTTGTTATGCACTATTAACCTTTGCCTAATTTCCTAATGGAAGCTTCTTGATTTCCATGCTACAACATGCAGAGCATGAAAATAACATTCCCAAACAGGTTCTGTTGAGTGGACCTGAACAAAAGAATTGTAATCCAGATTAGGGAAGAAATAAAATCCTGCAACAAAGAGGGAATTCTGTAAGTGTTACTCAAACATTAACTTATTTTGGGCATACCGTTATTGTATACCTTCCAAAAATACATGGCATGGGTTCTAACTAGATTAGATTCATTACAACCCTTAATAAAACTTTGTACGTCAACCAGGTGCAGTAAATAGGTCATAAAAATCCTATTTGCAAGAATACTTTTTGAATCTCCTCAATAATGTAAAACTTCTTGATTTTCTTTAAATTTGTGCAGTTTTATATATGCAAACAACCCTAGACCTCAATAAGATTCATGTCTTCATTTTTAAAATGTTCAGTTTCCAGATTTCATTTTTTGTTTTGAAGCATGTGGAATGGTACTTTTCTTTTTCCCTTCTCAAAGGTATTTTGGTATCTTTTCCTTCAAACCCACACATGGCATCTCAGCATTCTGTATTACAGCACATAAAACAGAGCAGTTTAGAGTATCTGTATCAGATCAGCATTTTTATCAGAGGACTAATTTCTTTAAAGGAAATGCAGAAACAATCTATGCATTTTGCATCTGTTATCCAATCTGCAAATGTATAAGAGTGTTCCACCTGCTGCCTTGAAAACAGGCTGCTTTTCCTCTGGTACACCCAGCAATGACTTGAGGAAATACATTTGACAGAGCTTGAGGGTAGAAGTAAATGAGCATTGCTCTCAAATTCATCTTTGGCAGCAGAGTAAGCAGCTATAATCTAATGGCCTCTTGTGTAAGTGAGTTTACAAGATGCCGTTTTTAGGGATCATTTTCCTGTTATGAAACACATATAGTAAGTAAGAATTTTAGGGGAAAAAACCCTAGCTTTACGCATAACTCTCATGGTTTCTCTGACAAAATAATTTTCTTTAGATTTTCTCCTTTTGGAAACATATTCAAAACTCATACCTGTCATAAGTAGTCCTTATGAAAGGCACAGGATGGGAATACCTCCCCCATAAGTTCTTAGAATAGAGCCACTTCCAAAACCTGCAAAATGGAAAAATAACTTTTCTGTTAAATTATTTAAAAATTTTGTCCTTAGACAAACAGCACTCATTATAATTAGTCCTGAAAATTATACAATACCCTGATATGAGAAAGTGTGTTAGCTCCTAGTCATAGAGCACAAAAGAGTCTTAATCTGTGGTCATCTTCTTTTTCACAGCAATTTGGATAGAATGTGAACAGGGTGCTGCACAACTGTACTTGCTATAAGCTTTGTTAGTTTTTCAGTAGCAAAGTGGCAAAAATTAATTTAAAAGCTATTTTCAGACATGAGAATTCTTATTTAAAATACTTTAAAAATACTGAAATTTTGTACTGGTAACACTGATATATAGCTTTTCAAGATATGTGAGAGGATGTGGTAGCAGTAATTTGTGGATCCATGCCTTTACCTTGTCTTTCTCTAAGGCTGGGAATAGAAGTTACACTGATTAGCAAAATAATTCTGAGAGCTTTCACCTTGTTTTTGTTGCTAAGGTAACCATTTCCTTGGCATCAATGCATTCAGCAGGTCTGTCTTACTTTCCTGTGAGCCCTAACAGAGGCAGCATTGTAGAATGCCTGGGGGGGGCAGAAACCACAGAGATAAACAAGGAGGAAAAGATCAACAAAAGTAGCTGAAAGTTAATATAGGGGTATTGCCTAGTTGAATTGAATTAAGTTTTGTTTCTGTGTAGGTCAGTTACGGAGCTCTGTGTACAGGTAAGTATTTAAGGCTCCAACAAGACTACATCTAAAAGCCAAAGAAGAACTGAAATTTCCACATCAGGAAGCCCCAGACCCTCCCCATTGCCCACCACCACCCCCCCCCCCAAAAAAAAAAAAAAGAAAGGGAAAGGTGAAACCCTGTAGGCTGGATACAACATCTGAAGGTAGAGATGTTGGGTTTCCACACTTCTGTCACTCTTAAAATGGTAACCTTATTTTGAATAGAATAATTTCTTCTACTGCTATCATCACATAATTTACCTGATGCTGTGTTAGATGGGGTATTCCATGAGAATGTAGTAATTATGTGTATTTATTATCATAAATCAACTTTTTTTTGGTCTTATGCAGAAGTAATTTAATTCTTACTTAATTTCTGCAATGTATGTGATAAAACCAAGTAGGAAGAATAAGACAGATAAGTGATTCTGTTATCCACTCTTCCTGGCTGACTGTACAATGCCTCAGCTGTTTCCTTTTCCCGCACTTTTCCTTGCAAATAACTTAAACTCTGCTAAAAATGAAGTGAGCGACAAGCAGGATACACCAAACACCACATTTGGCAGAAAGCTGGGTGACACATGAAAACCTGTCAAATAAGTTATATTAACAAACTGAAGGAAACCCCAAGTGGCAAAATGGTTGACTCTGAAATACAGTAGTGGTGTACAATCTCTTAAAAAATAGTAAAAATCTCTAAGACAGTTGTGTGAATCTAGGCAAGAAAAATAGTAAAAACATCATTGTCACCTTACAAACTTCCATTCAGCCAACCACATCTGAATACAAAATAGACACAAAACATGGTTTTAAACTTATGCCTTTGGCCAAATTTGGACTAAGGTTCAGTTTTGGCTCTTTATCTACAGCAATTTCCCATCTATAGCAACTTCCTGAAGAATGTGCATATTTCTCTTCTCTTTTACTTGTGGGCTTTGTCCAAAGCAAACTTACATCACCCCTTTATATTCTGGATTTGTGTGAAAAGATAATATGAGGATTTTCTCACACCTCGCATAAATTAATATAAATAAATTCATGTATAGAGCAAAATACTGGAGCTGTAGGATTTTGGTTGTGTTACTGTCTTACTCCTAAGTAAGCAAAAAATCATAACATGAGAAAAATAATCTGTATGAAAGAAAGAAACTCCCTAGCCACAGAGAAGATCTCTAATGCTCATTTGTTGGGGATTATGAAAAACTCAGAGAATGTATCTAAAAATTAGAGGTTCCATTTACAAAGAAAATCTACTTTATTTCCTATTTCTGCAATGCTATAACAATTCAGTTAAGAGTGTTTCATTAAGTCTTCTGTTTATCAACAATAAGCTTTTATTTCTGGTGTCTGGTGCAGTTATTAGTACAGTGAGTTGTACAGTTTTTAAGACAATGTAGCACTTATCTTCAGAACAGAAGTTTTATATGAAAATTAAAAATGTGTAAGGCAGTGGTTTCTTTACCTGTCACATGAGAATGGGAATAAGCTTAATGAGAAACAAAAGGCTTGCTGTTGAAGACATTATGGGCTGTTGCTTCCAACACAAAAAGTCCTGGTATCTCTTTCATGCTACCAACACTCAGTAATCCAAGCAGGTTTCAAGAGGTTCAGAACAGAGATCTTCTTTCTTGTGGGTGGATTTACTTAGAAGATTTTGCTTTCTATTCCAAAGCACTTCTATAATCTTGGAAAGTTTGCAAGGTTTAGCTGAGGGACTCAGGTGAAGAGAATGAATTTTAAATAATGATATGAGAAAAACCCCTCAAATAACTAAGCATTTGTTCTTTAATTCATAGTTCTGTTCAGCTTCTTAAAATGTCACTGAAGTTGTATAAAATAGAATTGTGAAGTTCTGAATGAGAAAGCAAAAGTATAATTATCACTTACGTGTCCATTCCCACACACCTTTCAGTTCAAAATGTAGGACAATCTGTCTTTGGAAATATATGGTACCTATGAAAATAAAAGATCTTTGTTACATTCCTTTCATACATATATTGAACATAGTAATCTGCCTAGATTAGAGTGACTGGTTCGGAAATTGTCCTAATTTTACAGCGAAAGTCTCAGACACTGAACCAAACAATATGAAAATACTTTATGACCCCTGAAGTATTTTCCAGTTTTTGAGTACTTTGATTTCTTCCTTTCCCTCATTTTTCTTTTAAAGTAGTTGAATAGGAAAGTCAGAGAAAGAAAATACAAATAAACCCCAAGTAATGTTCATTAGAAATTTACAAAGTTTTGAACAAAAATTTAATTTTTAAAATTCAGAGTCTTTTGCAGATAATTGGTATATAGGAAAAAGAATTTAAAAATTGTCCTCATAAAAAATCCTGAGTTTTTGAAAACAAATAGAACATTTTTGCAGCTGACACCAGGAAACTTGAGAACACAATTTTTACATCTAAAATATTGGAGGCATGAATCTTTTTGAAACTGATATGTATTTCTGAACATATATAACCCAAACTTCAAGTTTGGGCATATAACCCAAACCGCAAGGGAGTTTCAGATCACAATGTGCTCTAAAACAAATCTTATTAAAAAAAAAATAAAAACTACATGCAATCTCTAGGTAAGTATCTTCTCATTCCTTCCTGCTGTTCATTGCTGCCCTGGTGAGCTAGTTGTGATGGCCACAAACTGAAGGAAAAGAAATCTATTTCTTTCTGTTTGAATCACTTCCTGGATTCTACTTGATGAAAACCAGAGACATCAGCCTCAAAGTAGAGAGATACTGACATAATTCACAGGAGTACTCAGGGTATTTCCAAAAGCTCCTGCTCTTAAAGCTGGGCAATAGATAGACCTTCATTAATGGCTACAAAATGGCACTTTGAGAGAGAATCTTACACTCTTTTTAAACTGCTGCAGAACATGCTGAGCTACATGGGCCATAGCCTTGAGGTCTGTGACCCTCAACTGCAAACTCTTTGCTGGTTCATCAGAAGATGTGTAGTAAAACATGTCCCAAAAATATAGAAAACTAAATTTGTAGCTTCAGCTTTTTATGGAAAAAAAATATTTCTAAAACCTTCCTTTGTTCATGAGTATCACCTTGATAGATCTCTTACCCATGTAAAGAGAAAAACAGAGAGCAACAACTGCATGAAAAAGAATAATATGTCTTGAGTTGGCACCTTGTTAAGTTATTTGCTTGTGTTTTTATACATTGCATTGAAGTGGCACTTTTCAAGTAGCAGGTATGGAGGCAGAAAGTTATTGCTCTCTTCTGACACGAATATATGTTGGGAAATTTTGTTTCAGGAGTGTTCAGCAGTGATGGCTTGACCACAACTACAGGGAGCTCAAAACTGAAGGGCGGAGGGAAGAGAAGAAACCAGCTAATTTAAAAAATGCTGCGTGGTAACCATGTCACTGAGTTGTAAAACAGACAATATGATGGGAAAACAGGTTTGGACATACAGTGAGTTGCCCTTTGGCAACAGGGTGATCCTAGTGGGATGAAAAGTTAGGAATCGAAACTATACCTTAGTATAAAAAAGAATGAGGCTTTAAATAACCTGTTGTCTTAGTCAACAATTAAATAATAGCCACTGAGTAAACTAATTGACATCTTTGTCAAAGAGGAATTTAATTACAAAGCTTTAATCTTGGCAATGGCACTTGAAAAGAAACTTTAAACTGTGATCAGAAGTGTGTATGTTCTTATCCTTCTCACTTACTAAAACACTTCTCTTAGTGAAGGAATTTCCTTTTCTTAAGTAATTTGAACATTTGACCTTTTATCCATTTTTATATGCACTTGAGAAAAATATGTCCAAAGGAGTTTTAACATTTGTATATCACCAAATTAGTATGAAGCCAAATAAAATTTTAGAAGATTACTGGATTTTGAGCAGGAGAGAAAACAAAGAGCAATAATAAACTTTTATTAATTCTTTGTATCTTTCTATTTATATGTGGAAATACTTTTTTTGGGTCAAATTTCTCTGAACCCTACAAAAAAACATCACAGAAAGACCATTTTTCTGTAGAATATACAGACTAATAGAAATATCACTGCCTTGATATCCATTATTTTTCTTCTCTACTACATTTTTCTGACATTTGTTATTTCTTTAAAATTTTGTTACAGTGTATTAGACTATATTATGTATTTATTCAATGAAATAACAGGCAACATACTGCTACACATTGCCATATATAAACAATATATAAATTTCTGATCATTAACAATATAATGAATTATTTAAACTTTAATAATATATAACATAATTCCAATATTTTAAATTTATTTTCATTACTTATTATTTTTAGTGTTAAATAAGCAAATAAAATTATTAGAAAGGCAAATATCCAAACTGATGGTGCTTTCTTCTGAAAGATATTCTGCCAAGGATAGTAAAATTGGGCTGCGTCAAAATTCCAGGGTTTCTATGATACTACTGTGTGATTCATTCATATTTGCAGATCAACATGAAAATAGAAGAAAACATTTCTATTGGAGAAAGGCATCAATGCGAGAGCCAACTTCAAATCAAGTGCAGACTGTGTCCATAACAGAGATTCTCACCTTTCTGTCTTTCAAGATTCTTACACGGACACAACATTTCTACTGTATAAAACTGAGGGAATCCTCTCACTTTAAAAAAGGGGAATGTAGGGAGGTGTAATGGTCAGCATCAAGAGGGTGCCACAGCCTCTGCTGTCAAATTTCTGTCTGAGGGTGCCTAAGGGACCTGTGCAGGTGGGCCTGAAGGCCAGGCTGTCTGTGCAGCCCTGCCCTCCTTAGCTCTGCTCTGGATCCCCCACTCCTCTGCAGTCAGAAACTCGGCAGCAGCACCCATGGCACTACGGGCACTAGTGTGGCAATATCTCTGCTGGCTTTAGATCAGGCTCAGAAATTGTGTAGGTTACTCAGCTTTGCAGAGCTTTGAGGCATAGATACCATCATGCCCGCAAAATAAAGCAAATTCCAATTTTCTAGCAGTCATCATGCCCAGGAATAATTTTATTTATTTAACTCCTCTAAAGCATTATAACACCCTCTTAGACATTCCTGACTGAGGAGATTGTGATTCAGAAAGAAGAGTTAGGAAAGTAGCTTGAGGTAAAAATATTATGAGGATATTCAGTTTATTCGCGTCATTCAAAAACTCACCTCAAAAAATCTTTCCACTTGACAAAGTTTCACGGAACAATGTTGGACGTAGAAGTAGTACAAGATCTACAGTTTTCCTTTTTAAAAAAAGTTTTTACATAAAATACTCACCCAGCATCCAAGAAACAGTATTCTGTTCACTCTCCAGTTTATGGAGTAAGTCTGCATATTTCCTTCGTTGAGGAAACTCCCTAGCTACCAGAGTAAAAAAGTGTTCTGGCTTCTACTGTTACCTATGCCCCATTTAGTTTAAGTACAGATTAAGGACTGGAATCTACATGCTTCATTAAATTTGGTAAATGAACAGTTTACTTAAAAATCCCCAGACATGCGAATTTTTACTGCTTTCGTCCACAATTATTTCTTCTGAATAAAATGCAACCACTCTTGGGACAAGTCAGGATTGTTCTATTTCTATAGCCAGTATCTCAGAACAAGTTCAGGATCTTTAGATGACAAAAGATACAGTTCAAAATTTCATCAAACAGTGGAAGTGTCATTTCTCCAAAAGTTTTGTCTTTTTTCCTCCCTCCTCTTGCTCCCTCTCCTCTTCTTTCATATCCAAATGTTAGCAGAAAAACTGGGTTTGTCATCTGAAAAAAAGAAGTCAGTTAATTTCAAAATCAATTTATGCATCTCTAGACCTGTTTTTCAAATAATGAAATCAAGATCAGAAATCCATATTGGTAAAAATTACACAAACACAGAAATACATATATCTTTTCCAAAGGATGTTGTCTCTTGTCTGTTCAGCTGTGAAAGAAAGATTATGTAAGCAAGAGGACATTTTTCCCTACATATCAATTTACTTGCATTAAATGGGAAATTAAAACATGGTTTTGGTACACTGTACACGCAACACATAGTGTACATCAGCATCTTTCCCCCACAATGACTGATTCATGAAAATCAGATGGGAAAAATACAACCAGCACAGTTTCCCCAAGATCCTCATCCTCAAAGCACAGACTCTCTGAGACTCAAAGAATGGAGATCTCAAAACGTCTTTGATATTCCTGTGCCTTTGAAGTGTTGGGCAGTGACTAGGTGGCCATTCCACATCAATGAGCAATGGCTTTGACCTGACTTAAACTGCAGATAGGCAACTTTTTTCTTTTTCAGAGTTTTCTGAAAACTTACACTTTTCAATAATTAATGTATGATCTATGGCTTGAGGTATTGAAAGTCTGTCACAGACCATTTTTATTTCAGATCTGAATACTTCCTCTACTATAGATCTCTTATACAATAAGAGATAATTTCTCATTTCTTTTTCTGCTGCACACGAGTTTTTACCACATTTTCTGTTTGTGCTCTACAGTGACAACCCTGTTTTGTGTCCCCATTTACTCAGAATGCACTAAAGTCAGTATGTCTGAAGTTGTGCCCCCAGTTAAATATTTTACAAAGTTGTAGTTGAAACTGATGTAACTACTGAGGACACATCTTTTCTTCTACTTTACTTCCTAATACAACACAACTGATAACTGATTATGTCAGGTCTGAAACTACCTTTTTAGAGTTTTGCCCTGAGGTTTTTGATTTTCAGGGTTTTTTTTTAATAATTTCTTTCTTCACTTCCCAGCACTTAGGCTAATAAAGAGACTTTGCCAATAAATGTAATATTTTTCTTTTACAAGTGACAATTATTTTGATTTTTTTTCTTTTAAAGTATCATTATAAATAAAGTATTGTCAAGACACTTAATTGAAAGACAAAAATAAGATAGACAATAGGTTTTGGAATTCTGTAAAACGTATAAGCACTTTAAATAGATGTTTTTGAATATTCTATCAAGTCTTAAAAGTATTGTTTGTAGACTTCTTTTTAGAATCAGTTTTTCAAACATTAATTTTCTTAGTGTACTTTAAAATTAGTTCAATTTACCAGTGCAGAATTTCTATATAAAAATCTTCCAAATTTTAATTGAATTTTTCTGAAAGTGAGATTTACGACAAGAAATGCAATATGTAAAATACGTCTATAGCATTTCAGAATTCTATGAAACTATTCAGGTACACTTTTTCTTCTTAATACAATTATTGCCAAAAATAATTAAAAAAACATGAAACTAGTTTTTCCTCACTCTTCTGTAATGAAATTATTCAGAGCTATTTACAAAATGAAAGGTTTTTTGAAACAGTAACATCTCAGGTATACCGGCTGGTCTTCTGAGCATTCCTAAAAACTCTCTTTGACCAGCTCATGTCCCAAAGAAGGAGAATTAGATTTTTTCTTAGAGACTACACAACTCTATTACAAGTTTTTGTAAATTTTCCTAGAAGAGAAAGAAATAACAGATGTTTTCAGAGCTATCCCTGAGGACTCTGATGCAATGGAAAGCTTCCTGTCCCGAATAGATTAGCAGACACTTGCATTCACATAACACACATTGACTCCACTGCTATTTTGATATTTTGTTTATTTTTAATTTGTTTTTGCCACCAAAATTATGAGCAAAATTCTCCTTACATTTTTAATAGAACATCAAAAAACAAGAAAGGAACATTAAGATACATTGCAGTGAGTTCATGTTAAGTGAAATCAAAACTATGACAAAAACAAAATGGAAAAACAAACCTTAGAGAGATAAATGACTGATTAGACCAGTCAATATATTTAAAAATATTTATTTCATCAAAGATAAAGCAGAGAGCTGAGCTGATTGCACTGGATAATGAGGTTATCAGAGGAAAGTATGAAAAATATGTTAATCGATACAAGAAAAATATATTAGTAACATTGTCTAGGACCTAATACTAGGTAAATTAAATTCAGAAATGCATATATGTATGTATGAACATCTATCATGCATGTTGCCACCACAAAATATGTTAGGAAAGATAGAAGTGAATTCTGTACTTCTTGGTATTTCAGCTTGAAATCATAATTCTCTGGAATGAAGTTAAACACTACACATTGACTCTGGATGAAACTCGACCATTACAAAACCAGCAATCATCATACATGATTTAAAGTTCCTGGTTGGCTGGTGAATGCTTCAGGTACCCTTTCCTGACTTTCAGTCCGGTCTTTCTTTAGAAAGGAAAAGACTTCCTTTAGACAGCTTTCATTGCAGGTTTTGAAATATTCGTTTTCTTCCTCTAAGTGAACAAAATTTGTCACCATATTTTTACCCATGACTTTTGTCTATATGCCAGTAAAATGTTCGAGTATAGAAATATAATTGTCTACCTGATTGAAACCTAAGGCGCAGAACCATTTAGGCAGAAAAAATCCCTAGGATCACTGAATCCAACCATAAACCTAGCTAAACCAACTACTAAACCATGTACCTAAACATCACATTTAACTGTCTTTTAAACACCTTTAGGGGCAGTGACTCCCCCATTTCCCTGGGTAGTGTGTTCCAGAGCTGCACACCCATTTGGTATAGAAATTTTTCCTAATAAGCAATCTAAATCTCCCCAGGCACAACTTCAGGCTATTTCCTCATGTCCTGTCACTTGTTACCAGGGAGAAAACACCAACGCCCATCTCGTTATGACCTCCTTTCAGGGACTTGGAGAGAGTGATAAGGGGATGTATATATGTAAATTTATGTATGTAATACATGCACTTGAAATCTACTCATATGAATATGAGTATGAATACAAATATAATGATTTTTAAAAATATTTAATCAATAGTCATTTCACGAAAGTCAGTTCTGAGTTTCCCTTATTCTTAAAAAGTTTTGCAATTCTACTGCAAAAAGCTTTTTAAAAACAAGAAAAAATATACCATGCTATTCTGCACGGATGTAATTTTCTCATTTATGCATTAAAAAGAGAAAGGCGTATAGCTAAAAAAAGGTAATAGAATGACGGTGGTGTTATGATGTGGTAGCAAACACATAGTATTTCAATATATGAACAAGTTGGTTGAGGGAAACAATTTTGAAAAAACCTTGAGGTAGATTTTTTTGAGACTGATGGCCACATATATCCAGGCTCTGCGGGGAGGACACAGGGGTCTCAAAGCCCTGAGGCACTTCAGGGATGATGTGGGGACAAGACCATGATGCGCCCCGAGCACGGGGCCAGGGGCCAGCAGAATAGGCGGAAAGCCGCCGGGGCCGGGGAAAGGCCCTGCGCCCCTGCTTACAGGGTGGGCTGGGGGCCTGGAGAGCTCCGTTTCCCCCCTCAAGTGTGGAGACAGGAGGCTCTCACCCTCCTTACAGGGTTGCCCCTCTCTCCAGGCAGCCAAAGGAGCACAATGTTGGCAAAAGGCCAACGACAGCAAAGACCCTGCCCTCTGCTTAAAGGGAGGTCTTGCCCAGCGCAAAAAAAGCACTGAGAAGGTGCCCGGGCGATGCCGGGAATGCCCTTTCCCCAGAGGGCCTTACCTGCTCCCTCTTCCAAAACTCCAAGCTGCTGCCGCTCTCCTTGCCCACTCGCTCTTGCCTCGCCGTTCCACTCTTGAGCTCGAAGCCTCTCGAAGCCTCTGCTTCTCTCGCTCAGCATGCTTGCCTCGTTGTCCCACGGCTTCTGCCAAAGGACAACGATGACACACTCAGGGCCTGAAAAGCTCCTGTCTGGCACAGTCCCTTCCAGTGCTGGGAGCCAGGCCCTCTGGGCAAATGAAGCTGGAGCACGCAAAACAGCAGCCAAAGAGGTTGCACCCCTGCTTGCAGGGGCCTCAGGCTGCTGCCTGGATTGTAAAGTGCCCAGAACTCCAGAGCACTGGCCTTACTGACATCAACTCTATCCCTTCTAAGTTATCCCAGATTTTCTATCAAAGATTCAGTCTCTGTCTTCTATGTTACAACGAACTTTCCCTCCAGAATTCTCATTTTTCCTTATAGAACTACCCCAATTCCACCTTTCAAAACTATGCATATTTTGTTTAATGCAAATTATCTCAGGTGTTCTGTCAAAAACAGGACTTCTGACCCTGCAATATATTACCTTTGGTTCTCTCTCCAAAACATCCCCTAGTTTTTTCTTGTGGGTCACCTATGGTTTTACCCCAAAATATTCATTTTTCCCTTATAGATTGCCTCAAGTTTTTCTTCCAAAATGTTCCCTACAGGTTACATAAGATTCTGCACCCAAAATGTTCTATTCCACAGAGATTACTTCAGATTTGAGCTTCATTCATTCCCCACAGATTACCTGAGATTTTGTCCCCAAAATGTTCTTTCTAGCCCTTAAAAATTACCTCAGGTTTTATCACAAAATTTTCTCTGCCTGTCCTCCACAAAGTAGCTCAGACCTTTCCCCAAAAGTATTTCTTCCCCTTGAGATCACTTCAGATTTTCCTGCCAAAATGTCTCCTATATGTCCTCCATCTAGCTCCCTACTTTGGACAAACTACAATAAGAAACAGAAATACCTCGCCTCAGTGTGGGAATTGGGACTGCCACCAGGTATCAAGCCTACCTTTGGGATGACAAGAGTAGGGTAGTGAGAAAGAAAATGAAAACTTGAAACACCTTTCTCCCACCCCACCCTTCTTTCCATCCTCAGCTTCACTCCTGAATTCTCTCCCCGCTCCCCTGCAGCAGCCCCGGTGGGGCAGGGAACAGGGGCTGCGGTCAGTCCTGCTGTCTCTGCCTCTCCTCCCTCCTCGGAGGACTCCTCACACTCTTCCCCTCCAGCATGGGGTCTCTCCCATGGGAGATAGTCCAGAACAGACTTCAACAGAGTCCTTCCTATGGGCTACAGTTCTTCATGATCTGCTCCACCGCAGGTCCCCCAAAGGTCTTGCTAGAAGCCTGCTCCAGTGCAGGCATCCCATGGAGTCACAGTCTTCTTTGGGCATCCACCTGCTCTGGTGTGGGGTCTTCCATGGGCTGCAGGTGGATCTCTGCTCCACAATGGACCTCCATGGGCTTCAGGGGAACAGCCTTACCATGATCTTCCCCACAGACAGGGATATGCTGCTCCTGCACCTCAAGAACCTGCTCCCCCTCCTCCTTCCCTGACCTGGGAGTGTCTGCAGAGTTGTCTGTTGCATATTTTCACTCTCTCTGACTGCAGTTGCAGCGCTAGATGGAGCTGTCTCTTTGGTATGAGTCAACTCTGTTGGCAATTCAACTTCTCTTCCATATGTATTGTATTGCAAATTATCATATAAAGGAGAAAGAAAAGAAAAAAAGGAAAAAGAATAAAGAGGAAAAAAAATCAAGAGATGGAGCTAAACAAGTAATATTTAAATCATTATGAAGATGAGTCCAGAATATTCTTTTAACACACTGAAAACTTTTTCCACGGTGGTAATTTTTATTAAATACTACTGAGAACTTAAGGCCTGAAGAAGCTTTGGTAGTCTTTATAAAACAGCTAGTTGTTTTAAGCGCTGTAGTAGCAATCGATAATACTACTACCAATCATTCCTCTGCTCATCACAGAGGTAAAACAAGTAGGGGTTTTTTTGGTTTTTTTGTTCTTTTTGTTTTTTCTTTTGTTTATATTTTGACATATGTGCTTCTATCCTGAGGCTACTTGTTCTTGGAAGCTAACAGCTCAGTATCTAACCTCTTCTCCATGCACTCAGTTGTAGATACTTGGTTTTCAGAACATATGATGTGTAAGCACATAATCTAAATCTGTTTCTAGTTGGAATGAAAAACTGTGAGTACTTTTGGATGGAACTTTTCTTGCAAGAGGTTACTAAAGTGTGTTAATTAAAAATAATTAAGAAGAATTATTTGTAATAAGGTTCAAAACAAGTTCTGTGGATTACGGAGCCTTGGAAGGAATGACTTTTAGTGAGACTCCAGCAAAATTTCAAAATTTTCCATGGGATGTTTGAATTTTACAACATATTGTCAGAAACATAAGAACAGAAATGAGAAAGTTGGCTAAGAAACAAAAAGTACGCATAGTAAGATTAGCTTTCCCATGGGTTACACAACCCCCTTTTTTTTTCTTTTTTGAGCTTCCACAATAGGCTTTCCACAAGCTGTGCCAGATGTCTTTCTCCAGTACCACATCACCACTTTTTGTATCCACTAAATAGGAAGACTATTCTTGGCTAACACTGAGTGCTAGAGTCTTTTTCAAAACAAAAAAGGTAAGGAAATCTGCAGCTCATTTCTTTACATTCTAACCAAAAACAGATTCCCAAAGTTCCCAGTGTGTGGCTAGACTGTCAAACCTAAGGTGCACCACATACTGAAATGGCCTGATTTTCATGAAGAATGTTTTTTCCTTTCTGAAATGTCTAAATATGTCTCCTGTGCATCTCCCCCATACTGTGCTTTTTTCAAATACACACAAATTCCCCATCTCATTAATCCATGTTGCATTTGAAAAAATTTTGGATTTTGACTCTGTATTTCATTGTCAATCTTTGTGGCTACTGCATTAGTAAAATAAAGTAATTGAAAGGACTTTTTCATCCTCCAGTAACCAGAAAAACTGTACATCAGCCAGCAATATACAGTTGCATCCCAAAAAGGCTGTCATACGCTAGGATGCATGAAAGGAAGTGTGGCAGCAGGTCAAGGGAGATGATTCTTCTCTTCTCTACTCTCCTGAGGTCTCACCTGGACTACTGCATCCAGCTCCATCTAGTACAGGAAAGATATGGACCTGTTGGAGCTGGCCCAGAAGAGTGACACCGGATTGAGCATCTCTGCTGTGAAGAAGGGCTGAGAGATATTGGGTTGTTCAGCCTGGAGAAGGCTCTGACACCTTATCTGGCCTTTGAATATACAAAGCAGGTTTATATAAGTAAGACGGAAAAAAAATACTTTTTACCAGGGTCTGTTGCAACAGGACACAGGGCAAACAGTTTTAAACTGAAAGAGGGTAAATTTAGGCTTCACATAAGGAAGAAATCCTTTACTGTGAGGGTGATGAGACACTGAAACAGGTTGCTCAGAGAAGCTGCGGATGCCCCATCACTGGAAAAGTTCAATGTCATGCTGGGTGACAGGGGTGACAGGGTTGAACTAAGGTCCCTTCCAACACAAACCATTCTATGGTCCTGTTATTCTAAGTACCTAAGTTTGTAATTTACTTATGAAGGCAATCTATCACTGGCACATGATGCATCTTGGTCCATGCAACAGAATTATTAGATGTTTAAACCAGTGCTGCTTGGGAAAGATGAAAGGTGAACCTGAATTAGCAGACTTGGTGAACATACCTCAAAAGTCCATTTAATCCATATATTTGTACAGTGCGTAAACTTCTAAAAGCAGAACAAAACAAAGCTTATTTATCTGAACAGCATAGATTTTAGATGAAGATTGTTGTAAAAACCCGACTAAGAATAGATGTCTTTCTTCTATTCACTATACTAAAACATGCATATTTTGTTTTTAATACAACCTTTTTTACAATTCTGACTTCTATAGACCGAAGAAAGTAAACAATAATAGTAATAACAATAACAATGTCAACAACAGCAGACATTTGTGCCCCACCTAATCAATATCTAACAATGATATATATGCTCTAGGCTTTTGAAAAAGCTCAGAGGTGATAGATTGTAAAATTTTCAGTGTTACCCTCCATAATGCAATGTTTTGGCCAATGATTAAGGATTCTAATTTCCTATGCTTCAGAGTAAAACAAAATATGCTAAAATATTTATTAAAAATAAACTCCACAGAGTTTGATAAAGTCTGTTTTGAACATTCAAAACCTTCATTGCTATGGAAATCACAAAGTTATTTCTAGAATACACTATTGCCTTCTCTGGCACATGCTAGTATGAGACCATCTTGCTTCCAAATAAATTATGGCTAGTCATGTTATTTAGAAAATTCAGAACAAATTCTAAGTAAAAATGTTGAAATTTGTTAATAATGTGCAGGGAGATTTTAATAACCCAAAGAACAAATTTAAATTTCACAAAAAATTGCCACCTAAGTTCTGTGTTTCATACATAGTCTGTCCTATTTGAATACTCATGAATAAAAATTATTAAACAACTTTGTAAACTTAAACTCTCCACAACCCTGACAGTTCTATTGAAAGCATAATATATGCTACTGACACACTCCTGCATATATAAACTGATTGCATTTATTTGCATTTGTCTGGGTTGTTAAAGATGATTTGAAACTACAATACAAATTGATTTTAGGGACTGTTCTATGTGCTTCAGTTTCAGGAGAGGTCTTAATTTTTGTTAGCACTTGTTAGCAGATTCTTGGAAGGTAGCCTATTGCAAGTTGAAAGGGAAAAAAAAGAAAGACGGGCAGTTAGGGAAAACTTAGCTTTACTGGAAACACACAAATGAAAGCAGTCTTCTGTTTTGCAAATACAGTGTATTTTCTGAGAGCAATGAATAGCTCTCTGAGAAATAAAACATTTGCAAGAGTGCAAAAAGATTTGTCTTTTTTTTATTATTGCTATGACATTAACATAACAAGATTTAAACACTGGAAGTAGGTTAACAGGATTAACATTTAGTTTTAGGTGATTAACAGCTTATTTGCAGAGCGGTCTTATTTCTGGTACGTGAGAAAAAAATGAAAGTATAATGAAGTCATGCATGAAACTCTCCTTCAGGAACTGATTTTTCATTAACTATTTAAATAGTAAGTGATGATTAAAATACAGTGCAATTCTCTCAAAATTCCCATTTATTTGGTTCCATTAGATCTATGTTCAGAAATTAAATTGGTTGCAGAGATCAGCATGGTTATCCCAGTGTCTGGCACCAGATAAAAATCTGAGTACTGGTGAGATTTTTTTGGTTCAAATTCAAAACTGAAATGAATGAGTGCTTCTTGCCAAAACTTTATTAGAAGAACCATAAATCAGTCTTGTAGTTAAAGTCTCTTCAGAGTATTTGCTAGGATTTTTGTGTAATCAATACAGATTTACATGTGTAAAATATAATATCTTATGTGTAGGTAAAATACAAAATTGGAACAGTGGATGAAGTAATGTAACTGGTATTAATTTTAATTGGGATGGAGAGGTACAGCATATATTGAAGGTAGCAGAGGAGAAACAGCATGAAAATAATTAGCACTATTTTAAAATAGGTGATTTTTTCTTCTGCACATTTCTGTGAATTTCCTCCCCTGCAGTGCTTATGCCACTTATTTCTTTACAGATCTCTTACAATGCATACTGTAGCTATATGAAAGAATTCCCAATGGTGCACTGAACTTTAAAAATCCAGTTTTTAATACTGTAGGTTTTAAAATGTCACCATAATTGTTTCTAGATTATCTGTATCTTCTTTGCTTTTTTTGTTTTAATTTTGTTTATTTTTAAAATAAACTTTTATCTACACTGTTTTTTTCCTACAATTTAGTGTGAGATACTCACCCCTTTATAAAAAAAGAGTTAGTCTGCTAAGTAGGTCCCAAAAAATTATATCCTGTTTTTTCCAAGAACTGCATTATCATTGTCTAGAACATCTGTGAATGTCTAGAACTATAAATGAAAAAAGGCCAGATAGAACTGTCAGATACTCACTGTTACAGCACTTTTTAAAGACTTGTTTGTTCTTTGCTTCCCAGACATTTTTTTAAAGAGCTATACCAGTACAAAGAGCAGCAATTAGTGGTCTTTTCATCCCAGAATTGAGGATATTGCTTAGTTTCCAGACACAAAACTGGCTTTACAAATAGGAAAATAGAAGACTGAATCTGATTGAAATGGTTAAAATATGTGATTTGTGACTGAAGCTGGTCAAACTTTTATTATATCCTTACACTTTATGTAAATCCGTGGTGGAGTAGGCAAAGCGCAGGTTAGGAACCTCCATAACTAGCATATTTTCAAATAATGATGCAGATGGGTTCATTATAGGCTAGTTAGGACAGTACCTGGAGCAAGTGTCAGAGCTGACATTAGTTATTTCTCTGAATTTACAGAAAGTGTAAAGTCCAGAAGATTAAAAAAGGAAAGAAAGGATAGGATGAATGTGCCAGATTTTGGCATCTCTCCTAAGTGGATAGCAGGATGGCTGTTCATCTCAATGTGACTTACCTATTTCTCTTGACTTTAATACTCCTTTGTGTTCAGCATTTATTTTTAGTAGCTGTAGAAACTCTGTTAAACACTTCAGATCTCAATCTAAATGAGATCTGAGCCCAGAACTAGAATTAGATTTTCATTTTGGGGGCCAGGTAGCAATTTCTTTTCTCCATTGTATTTGAACTATATCTTAATATATCTGACATATAACTAAATAGTATAATTTCAATAAAGATCTAAAAACAGGATGGAAGAAATAAGGTCATGATTAACAAAATAACTTCATTAAAGAAAGGGTTTCATTAATTTTCCAATTAGCCTTACCTTTCAAACATTTACTGTTTCAAATCTGAAGGAAGTAGAAACAATCTTGTTTATCTTAAAATCCAAACTCATGCTTGGAGAAATACTATTTTTGGGGGGGGGAATATTTTCTCTAATACCCCTCCTTTTTTAAAATTGAAAAGGCAGATATTCAGTATTTCATTCAACTCCTTGCTCTTTCCAGTTTAACTGACTTTACCTAATGTACTACACAAAGCATAGCAGAAAAAATGTGAGTTGTATTAGGAGTGTTCTTAAAGCTGCTCTACCAATATCTGTAATTCAGAGGCATTATCAGTTGAGAGTTGAAAACTGACATGTTTGTTGTAATGTGTCACTGTTTATAGACAAAATTTATAGCTGTGACTAGCATGCTACAGAAAACAGAACAAAATATAGTCATGGATTTCCTAAAGATCACAGACTGTGCTCCTTGAGTATTTTCAGGATGTAAGCTAAAGTACTGAAAAGAAGAAAAATAAAATATATCCTTGCCTAAACATAAAGCTTTGCTCTTACAGTGAGCTCTGGATACACCCCAAACACTGTGTAAGTTGGTACATATGTCTCTGTAACATTGGTTTTGGACAGACTGCAGTTTATGCCTTCCCCTGTGCTTGTGTTGAACTCCAAGCATGTCCAGGTGGCTTTGCATGTGCATACAAACCTCTTCTGGAACTCTACTCTTTTCTGCTTGTCACAGACCAAATCCAGAGCTTTATTGCTTACAATAGATGTGCAAAACTCCTTAACATGTAGCATATTCATTAAAATCTCAAACAGAATATAATGTGAAATATTCTTCAATTCAAACCACACGACAAGTACGTTCACTCAATGCTGAAATGGTCATTGAGAGGCCTGGCTTAAAGGAGATGTTTCTTCTCAGTAATGTCCTGAGTCACTTGTAGCTACTGTAATAAGTGGTCTACTCCTTTTCTACTGGACTGAAGATTCACTATAAATAACATTACAGCACTGTTTAAAAGTCTGTCAGATATGTACTGAAGTTTAACATGAGAAACAAGCATAGCATGATTTAAGGAAAAGTTTGTATCTGTGACTGTCATTATGTGTATTAATTTAAAAGCCACTTTTATAGTGTACAGAGAATCTTGCTTGAGCAAAGTCCACAGGTAGTTAGTCAGGTTAAAAAGCAAAAATTATTATTCCAATAAATAAGACCAAAAATATTTGATTGTATAACTTTATATTTGCTTCTCTGATTGCATTCCTCATATGCAAGCAGTATACATGCAAAGTGTTTGGCAAATTCATGCTTTTTCTTCCTTTGAGTGCATTTACTTTTCATAGAATCATAGTATCATAAAATAGTTTAAGTTTGAAGGGACTTCTTAAGGTCAACTTGTTTAACCCCCCTGCAATGCACAGGGACAAGTTCAGCTACATCAGGCTGCTTAGAGCTGCATCTAACCCTAAATTGAATGTTTTCTACCACCTCTCTGAGTAACCTGTTCAAGTGCCTCGCCATCACAATTTTAAAAAATTCATCCCTATATCTTGTCTGAATTTATCCTCTTTTGGTTTAAAACCATTATGGCTCTTGTCTTGTCACTCTATGCCCTTGCAAAAAATCTCTTTTCACATTTCTTGTAGGCTCCCTTCATGTGGAAAGCAACAATTAGGACACTCAAAATTCTCTTCTTCAGGCTGAGCAATCCCAACTCTCCCAGCCTTTCCTCACAGGAGAGGTGCTCCATCCATCTGAACATCTTGGTGGCCTCTGGAATCATGTCCAGCCTCTCCTCCACCAGCACCCCCAAGGCCCTCATGGCAGGGCTGCTCTTGACCCATTCATTCCCCAGCCTGTAGTGATACTGAGGGTTGCTCTGACCCAGGCGCAGCACCTTATACTTGGCCTTGGTGAGTATCATGATGTTCCCATGGACCCACATCTCTGGCTTGTCCAGGTTTGTCTGGATGGCATCCTGTTCCTCAGATGTGTCAGCTGCACCATTCAGCTTGGCGTCGTGCAAACTTGCTGAAGGTGCCGTCAATCCCACTAGATGGGATTAATGAAGATGTTGAACTGCTGGTCCCAATACTGGTCCTTGAGGAACACCACTTGTCACTAATCTCCATCTGGACCTTGACCTGCTCCCCACTACCCTTTGGATGTGACCAGTCAGCAATAGGACCACAAAATCTGACACAATTTCAAACTTTGTCTATTAAGAGGACAATAATAATTCCCTCCTTAAATAACTTGTGCAAGCCCGAAATCCTGCAAGAAGTAATCATTTGGATACTTTATAATTTCTGACATTTTTCTAAGTCTTTTTTCTGCCTTTTTCCCTTGGTGGGCTCTAATAGTATCATTGAAATATGTAACTAATATTCAGATATCTGAGACAAAGAACACTCTTGAAAAGCAGAAATATTAATACTTCTCTATCATATGTCATAAATCCTACTTCATCTCTGTCTTCTTTAGAAGTTGCATGAGAAGTTTTGAAAAGAAAATAAGTGGATCTTTTGGTAATATGATAAAGAAAGTTTCATTGAGTTAAACTTGAGTATGGGTACAGTTTATATGGCTTGATAGTTTTTTTCAGGGGCACCCGAGATTTATAATGTGTTTTATTAAAAGAGCAGAAGTAGATATGATTCCCTCCTCAGAAACTGCCTCTTACTACTTCTGTTACATTTGTCACAGTTCAGGTCTTTTGATGCAACTGGAACATAAAGAGGAGACAGCCATAAACATGGTTGTCAATTACTGAATCCTGAACACTAATGAATATTTGGCTCATGCAGGATGTTAGCTGCAGCTATACAGCAGTGTAAACTTATTTTCTAAATAGCAGCCTGGCTCAGTTTTATTGTTTATTGGATATGATAGGCAAATATCGAAGTTCTCATCGTACATAATTACTAGAACAAAAAAAAAGAAAAAGAAAAAGAAAAAAAGAAAAAAAGCAGAAGTAAAGTGGTTTACATATACGTTGACTGACACCTGCTACCCCCTTCCAAATTTATTATTTTGGAGTAATTTTGCAGTTGCTAAATTCAATACATGCACTTCTTATTGACATTGATGGTTTTATTGCAACTTCATAGTTTTGTCCTCTATTTTATTTCTCAGTAGCTTGCTTCAGACAAGCATTATTTTTTATTTGAAGTCAGTCATGGCCATATCTTCTATTTAATCTTTTTCTCTCTGTGCTAAGAGAAGAAGTCAGTGAAAAACTGAACACACCAAAGAAAGTAAGCACAGTAATTTGAAAGAAGGGTCTGGGATGAAGTGAAATGGTTCAAGAAGCTCACTCAATAATTTTCTGCTGATCAAGCAGATGACAGTAGGATCCCAGTCTTGATTTTTGCTTTAATGTAGTACAGGGCAGTAACAACAATAATACGATAATCATACTAGCAATACTTGCCATGGCATTGTATTTGCTGGTGTCCATGATTTAAGAATCACATATGGAAGAAAGGGAATTCAGCTAATGTTATTCCCCTAACACTAGCTGATAACCTACTGGCAAATTCAGTTCTGATTAGATTTTGCTGGAGACAAATTCATAGAATATAAATAAAGATGAAAACATTGTGAGAATCCAGCATGATATCCTACGTAATATAGGTTACAGAGTTTTTTCATCAATTCTTATTTTGAGTTGGAGCATACCTTCTGAAGAACACACTATTTCAATAAAATATTTATAACATTGGAAAACCTATCACAAACTATAATACATTGTTTTAAAGTTAAATTATTCTCATATTAATTCCTTGGTTCATGTTTAAAATTGTTTGGCTTTAGTTTTCTGTCATTAGATGCCATAAAATTATTTGCTATTGAAGAATGCAAAATTTCTAAGAGTGTAAGTGGTTAAGTAGGGATAAATATAGTTTTATGAGTCTACTTGCAGGCCTATCCATGTAACATCAAAATATCATTATTTTCTTCAGGATTTTCTTACTCCATAAAACATGAGCTAAATATAAAAAGAAAAATTATAATTCTTACAGATAATATACAGACTTCAGAAGCAAAAATTCTTTTGTATACTTTTTAAGTTTACTTCAAAGTAGAATAAGATTTCAGCTAATCCTTAGGGTAACCTATCACAAAGCAATAAAACTTCCACAAATTGACTAGAACATAATGTCATTTCATAAGCATCTTAATTTGAGGCTTTATGTCAAGAGTGGAAACTACTGCATCAAAAGTATTTCAACAGCTCTTCCATGAAGCTTCCATATACTGAATTTTCCTAAGGGAATCCCAAATGAAATCTCCATTCCTAAGAACATTGGATTTTGAGAAAGTTTGATTCAGAGCATGATTTTGTGGCTTTGAGAATAGTCTTGGCCTATTTCATAACTAGTTCAGTTTTTTTAAAATGTTTTAACAGATGCAGTATCCATCAAGCGTACTTATTTTAAATTTATTGTGGTGAATATATCCAATTGTACCAATATGATTATGTTTATGCACAGATAATTTGATTTAATGCTATTTACTAGATAAGGTTTAGAATTCCTGTAGTTTCTTAAAACTGTTCCATTTATACTAGACTTTTCTTTCAGTATTAATTATTTTATGTCAGTTGTTGAACAAAAAAGTTTAAAAATCATAAGATTTAAAAATCATAAGATAAGAAAATGTTAGGTTTCAGGCTAGAATTCACATGATTTTAATAGTAGTTATCAATAATGAATCACTACTCAAAACTTTCAGAAAACCTGTATAACAAGTTTAAAAAAGATAATTCTGAGTATTAAGATCTCAGGATTTCAAGTATTAACTCAAATACTTCAAAGATATTCTGAATGTTTGTTCAGGTCTCAGAACACTGAAGTTAATTAGCGTTTTGACAACAATTTTAATGGATGTAAGAGAAAACTCTGTCAATTTATGACTCATCTCAAACAATACTAGCACTGTATTTTAAACTTTAACATATTAGTTGAACAAGAGAAACGACAAAGCTATAGGAAGAGAGAAGATTAAAGTCCTTGTACTAACTGAATATACATTAACTCATATTACCCAGGAAGTAGATGCTGCTACATGCTACCAAAGGCATTAAAAGCAGAACAATCACCTCCAAAATGGGTGAGAGAAAGAAAGATGAGATGGAGGAAATATTATGTCATAACTCAAAATCTGGTGACTGAATTGAGTGAGGAAAACACACTAGCCCGGAAGCTGAGAGATTTCTCAATGTCACCAAAAGTGCCAGCTCTCCTAATCCAGAATGTCTTCCTGAGCAGTAGGCAGTCTCAGAGGATAGTGGGAACAGGAGAAAACAGTAGGCCCTGAGATATGGAATTAATTGCAAACAGAATAAACAAATGAAATTAAACAGTGAATAAGTTACCTTTTTGACTATCTTCTGCTTTCATTCTTAAAAAGCAAATTAATTCAAGAAAGAAATACTTAGGAAAAAGCCAGCCTGTAGATAAAATGAATATTGGTAGTACACACATGAAATTGCAGCAGGACAAGTATGTGTCACGTACTGGTTTGTGTCTCGTTTTATTTATGGCTTTTACTTAAAAAGTAATAAAGAAAAGAAGTCAACTGTAATTTTTCAGATATTAGATACCAGCTTCTTAAAAATACAGTAACAAAACATTCCAGCTGCTCCACTTATTGTGAGATTAGCAACACAGACGCTCATGACTGACATTTAAAACTGGAGGCCTCCAGACATTGGTATAACGAAAACCTGCAGTTATAGGCAACAAATTATTTCATTGTTTCTGTTTCTCCATTATTTTTGATGCATTGTAACTGATGCAGAAACCTGGAGACAGTGAAGTTAAAATTAATGGGGATTCAAAAGCTGAAAAAAACAGTCAGCATCCGACAGAAACTTACTGTTATATAGAGATCCTTCTTATTGTTTGGTAACTGAAGAGCTTCTTGGTTAGCGCAGGTTTTCATCTCTTGGTTTTGGATCATCTTTCAGTACCCAGGGTCAAGGTTCTGTTCAACTCCTGTCCTGTTCTGAATTTTTCCAAAGATTTTTGTATCTACTCTTGTGGTTTCTATGGAAACTTAAAAATATTACACAAAGTTGCTGCAGAAGTCATTCTTCAAAACACAATTAGAAACAAAGTAAAACGCCCTAAAATTTGCTTATTCTTGTCAAGAAAGAGAAAAAAAAAAGCGACTTGAAGCTGAATATTATTAAAAAAACCCCAGTGAATATTACAGACCATTCTTTCAGATTACTGGTTTTACAAAACTTTATATAACTCTCCTACCCACCAATCACTCCTCCCCCTCTTATTTTTACAATTTGAAAAGGAAAATATCTAATTTGTCACCATGACATTAGACTCATCATCACATTTTCTATGAAATATTCACTCTTTTTTTGCTACATTGCATGGATAATGGTAAAGTTATTACTATACCAGCAACACATAAATATGGAGTAAAATTGTTGAAAATAGCAGAGTTCTACATCCGTAACATCATGACAGAGTTTAGTCAGTTCTAATAAACATTTTAGAACGATCACAGAATTCTCCAAATGGACCCCATCATAAACATAAGAAACACTTTGTCTAAACTGGAAAGAACATCTTATCTTCCACTGCCCTCTTCCTGAAGGATTAAATTTTCAGATTCTTCAGAGCTCATGTTGGCTCACATCTTCATTACATTGTAAATATGCTTCAACGCCGTAGTTTCTCCACTGAGACTAAATATTTTAGGAACTTGGGGAAAGGCGTAATAGTAAATTGACTTTTTATGGGGACAATAAAACTAATACTTAAGAGGGGATGTTTGGGACACCATTTTTGCTCCTCACCTTTTCCTCATTGTGACATATAACCATTCTGACATTTAGTGTAGTGTTTGTCCAAAGCAATTCAACATCAACAGCATTGCAGAAAAATACCAGTGTGAACTGGAAAATCACCTACTGTGGATAACCAGATACTTGAGATCAGAAACAAGTTGGCACCGACTTGTTTAGAAATATAATTTCCAGTATTTCCATTGACACTATTGTTTTCACTCCCATGAGCTTGCATTGAAAATATGAAAATGCACTGAAAATATGAAAATAGCTTTCTAGCTTTCATGCTATTTTCATTCCCATTGTTGACTTGATGAGCTGGCCTCATCACATGGCTTGCTTTAGTTTAGGAATAGTTAAATTTCTTTTACAAATATTGAACAAATGGATGTGTGTTAACAAAAGTATGAATTTACTTGTGATTCCAGTGGGAGTAAGTGTAGGCCCTAGCAGACAAACAAGATTTTGATTCTTAAGTACTAAGCACATACTCTGTTTTTCAAGTAGCAGATGTTTTTTCCAGTGTATCAGACAGTGAACTGTCCCTTGATATAAATTTGTTAGCAGTGCCAACTCAGAACCAAGAATTTTGAGTGGAGAGACTTTTATTAAAAAGGTAGCTACTGAAGCAATGAACAAGAAAAGTTTGTAATACCATTATGTTACTACTGTCAGAGTAGACCATTATTTTATAACCATTCTTCTAGAACATTTTCTTCTGAGAAGCATATAAATTCCAACTTAATCATTACCTTAAACGCACACTCAGATATTTATAAACACTTATAATTCTATATTTAGATATATGCCAAAAGGACTAAGACGTTGTAAAATCTAGATCTCTTAGCCCCTCTGAATTATACTTCTTTCACTTATATAAGCACACATCTGTAGTGAATATTTTTATTTTTTTTACTACTGATTATTTAAAGCTTAGTTATGAGCAAAATATTTGTAACACCTGCATTGCTTTCAGGTATTTTAAGAGATGAAAGTTTTCTTATTTGAGCTGATTCTGTAATGTTATTAATGAGGAAAACCTAAATTGCAAAATATATTGCATAGAAGTGTTGAATGAACTTGTGATGTTTCTTTGATATTGATATTAGAAAACATCAATTTTCTGTTAAGAAAATATTATATTTGTTAATTCCCCCAGATAAATCTAGAGAAACAATATGACTGATAAGCATTCAATTTTTTAATAAATCTATAATAATCATTTTGTGTCAAAGCAGTTTTTGTTTCGAATATCAATGTACTGATTCTGGTGTACTACTTATCCCTCAACAATTGCTATTTCACTCACATACATTTCTAAAGAACTAGAAAAATCTGTACTTGTTTATACTATAATCATCCTTTAATGAACGTTTACCTCATTATGTGAACATTACATAAGTATAAAATCTCTTCTCACAATATACAAAATATGTTTAGATAAGAGAACAATTTAGCATTAACTAAAGAAAATTGACAGACATGCAAGTGTTTCTTTCCATGCACCTTTATGTTTGCTGATGGTCAGTGGGACAGAGATTTACTTTCGAAGTTTAGTCTTTTAGATCTTATAACTCATATTTGTTCTTTTGTTCTCTTTATTTTTCAAAGATAATTTTATATAACTACATATTTTACAATCCAGGTAATTAAATATAACACGAAAATGCAGAAAAGTAAAAATGTGATCTAATTCACAAAATTGCAAGGTGGGGAAGAAGAAATACTCAAATAGAGAAGTACTGCATTTACCATGTAGACATGTAGGCAGGCACACAGTCAGAAAAGAAAAACCTACATTAGGGTGATAATTTTGTTCTATGAGATGAAACCATAGTGAAAAATAGACATCCCTTTCAGTGAAGTGAACTCACAATAAATATAACCAAGATAAACTTCATTCCACCTAAAAGACTGACACAATGTATGTTTTCAATGAATGCTTTTTCCCTTTATAGAAATACAACTGTTAAAATTCCATGGAAAATTATGCTTTTACAGACTAATTGTTTATTTGGGAGCTATGAGTGTACAAACTCCACAGAAGATGACAAATACACGCAAATGAGTAGGAGAAAAACTAGACACAGTTATATACTTATCCAGAATGTACAATCTACTGTCAACAAATGTATTTCAACATTATTATTGGAAAAGTATTGTCACTGAGAAAACAAATACTCTTCAGAGTTCAGTTACATGCTATTTTTAGCAGCCAGTTCATATTTTTGTAAGGACTCATCAAGTACTTGCTTGCCAGTAAGTCATGTAACATTTCAGGAGTGAATGAACAACGGTGTTGCAACACACAAGCAGGCCTTCATTTCCAAATTCCTATTTTAATACCTTACTGAGATCACCTTATTTGCCTTGTTTTTGATCTTCAGAGTACAGCCTGTAGTGATCCTGACTGGCAGAATCCTGTGCCTGGAGGAGTGTGTGATCCAGAGCACAGACAGCTTGAGCCAGAGCAGGCAGTGCCATGCTGCATGGGGTAGTGTGCAGCATTGTGCCATGGGACAAGCTCAACCAGCTCACCCAAAAAAGGGATAGCCCTCAGGCAGCTTCTGCTCAGCGCTAGTGATATACATCCTGCTTGACCTTGCCTTTATCTAACAGTGCAGGAAGACGTTCTTATGGGGATATCTTTATATTTGACTGTATAGAGTTGTTTCCTCATAAGAAAACAGTTTGAAAGACCAAAAGGAGAGATTATCCGCTATGAACAGGGTCTGCATGGTTTGCTGCTCCTGGGTCAGGTTCCTCTTTGATGTTACATTACTTAGGGGCCCCAGGTGCTTAAGAGGACATTAGATTATCCATGCTATTCTCTTCTTCCAGCATCAACTTTAATGAAAAGCCTTTAAAATAAGACTTTAGATGGTTTAAGTACAATTTTTTACATGGGTAATTATGGATCAGCACGTTCTGAGGCAAAACAGGCCCACCTAGACTTTTTCCTTATAATGTGTGAAAATGAGAATGCCTTTAGGCTGTCCTTTGTCTTTTTCTGCAAAATCTTGAAAGCCCTGGGTCGACAGAATTTTTTCTGATTCAGAGTCCAGGTAATAATCTCGGGTTTATTTAGTTTGTAGCAATGTCCTCGCGAAGCAGAGTTGTTCTTCTGCCAGCAATAAAGATTATTGTTTCCATTAAAATTTCCAACTGTTTTTTCGGTTTATATAACCTTATCAAAGTCTAAGCTGAATCTGTGCTTTGCATGGAATATATTCACGAATTAGATAACTGGATAGTTTTATCTCACGTTCATTAAGGAAGCCCTGTTCCAGGCTGACTTAAAACTGTCATAGGCACCTGTTATGAAGTGCTTGTACAAATTGATAAACAAACCACAATGGCCAGGTTTCACCCCACCAAACTCCTGGAATCCAACTGATACAAAGTTTGGCCACTTTTGATTCACCTTGTAGTCAGTGGAGAGAGAACTGAGAGAAAAAGACATCTCTTCGGAGGAAAAGACACAGCTTAGGTGCCTTAGGAACAAAACAAAGCTAGTAAGACTAAGAGTTACATTCACACCAAGGATGTAGTTCCTGTAGTAAAAACAGGCAGCTTCTTCCCCTAGAGTACCATTAATGCCTCTAGAACGGGGTACCTACAGGATTCAAAACTATAATCAGTTGTAGTGCTTCTGGAGTCCACTGCCTTAACTTGTTGGTGCAAAAAAACCTGTTTCCTCCAAGTGGGAGAACCAGCGTTTAAAGAATTCTGAAGAAATGAGGAGGCCAGAGATGTCTTGATTAAAGAACCCAGTCCCACATCTCCACCATTCTGGATATTGCCTTAACTATCAGCTGTCAGATATATAAGGATTGTATATTTAACCATGATTTATAAAGTAGTTCCATTATATATTACTTTCCTTGTTTCATGGTCCAAAGTAGAATGGAAAGGAAGGAGAGAAGCATGGGAATGGGTGTGTAGGAGGAATATTTTAATGAAGAAAGGACTGCATTTCAGAACCTGTCCTAAAAAATAGCCTATAAAGAATTGATAGATTAAATTGGAGAGTTTGAAATCCTCTCCTTACTGATATTCTCCTGAAAATGAGAGTTCGGATGTTCATAGGCAGCATCAAAAGCTGTTCCCAGCAGCTTTGTTGATTAATTTATGTATCAGCTTGTCTATCTGAAGGTGAAATTAGTCCTTCATGGGGATCAAAGTTGCCACTGAAGAATTTCTTAGAGGTTGAGTGACATATGTTTACTCAGCAAAGGTTTTGGAAATCATGGAACTTTTGCATGAGTAGGAGATGTTACATAAAATGTTTGAAGTTAAACAGAATCCAAGCAAAACATGAAATTGGTCCCATTTATTCTCAAGTCTATCTACAAAAATTAACTCATAGACTCTAGAATAGTTAATGTTAAGTATCAAGGGATAGAACCACAGTTACTATTTGGTGGTTTCATGCTGAATTTTTTAATTTACATGCACTTCACTGTTTTATACAGAACAGACTCTCTTTGGATGGAATTTCTTACTCCCAGAAGGATTTGAAAACATTTCTCTTCGTAGTTGAGTGAACACTGTGCCTCAGCTGTTAGCATCTGCAGAGAACAGGACATGAATAACCATGTATGCTGCACATTGCATTGCACACCAACGATTTTAGCCATGTCTTTGTGTTTAATGTTCTCTTTCCATACACGTAAGTGATATTTAGACTTTTCAAATTAAATATGTATCATATTGTAAATTTTTTTTTATCTGTGAAAATTTCAGCAAATGGAAATTTTTGCCACAAATATTTACCCAGGGAATTCTCACCACAAAAAAAAATTATTCTGTTTTCATTCCCACCAACACATCTTCTCTCTCAGACCATAAATATTAGGAAGCTAGCACAACATGCCTGACAACTGTGACTAACTTGTCCATCCCTAAGATGGAATTTGTCTGCGTAATGGTGTAGCAAGTGCTCCTGAATTAGACACACATGCAGAAATTGGTGGTGTTCAAGCCACTCATGAGCAGGAAAAGGCTAATCATTTTAACTGAAATATTCCTCCAGCTGAAGATGTAATTTCATTTTCAGGTTACTATTTAATTACTGTTACAAACAATTAAGGAAATTTGTCTGAAGGATACCATGTGGAAATCTACTATAGTTGATGAAAAGCATTGCATAAATGGCTGACTTTTCAAAGGTATTGGGGACCTGAAATTTCACTAGGGTGACTGGTGGTCCCTGAATTAATTCTGTTTCAGTCTGTGTAAACAGTTTTACGACTGCTGGATGAATCTGTGATGTGATTACAAACCTTTTGTTTTCCAGAAGATTTTAGCTTTGTTCAGCTTCCTGTCACATTTGACTTTTAATTTGACTTCAGAGATTTCCAATGGAAAAACAGCAGTGAATTTCTTGATTAATAAAGTACCATTATTTCTTTGGAGGTGGAAGGAATTTTATGGAAAATGAGTCTGAGATGGCTAAGCAAAAACATTGATTGCATCAATTGTACCCTTTTCTCTGCATATGTTGTAACTGATGTGTTTGTTTAGCAGATAATAGAGCAATACCTAGCATCACCTAGAGACAATCCCTGCTCCATAATATGAACAATATTTTGCTGGACTTTTATACAGTGGTTGTGATAATAGGACAAGAATCTTCAGACAATAACACAATATACTTAATCCATCCAGTTTACCTTATCCTGTCTATTCAGAATTAATTTTTTGAAGGGCACTCCTGAATTTCAATGTAAATTTCTATGTAATTTCAAGCAATTTTTCACAGCATTCTGTGACGGCATAAAGAAAAGCTCTGAGACCACATAAAGAAAAGCTCTGAAAAGGAAGGAAAATATTTGCCTTGAGAAGTTACTTCTAGAAACAAAAACATGTCAGGAAGCTTTGTCTCCTGTCAGAGGCTTTGCCATAATTATTTTTAAGGGAATATGTAGATATTCCTAATGTCACTGAACCCCAGAATTGTTTTCTGGGAACCCCAAAGGATAAGAAGGATACATTCCAGTAGAAAAGCAGAATTGCAACTGAGGCTATTGACATTTTGACACACAGTGCTAGTGAGGGACTTAATACAGCTGCTGAAATACCTGATGTCTGAAATATCAGCAGATCTGAGTGCTGAAGTGTGTTCTGGCTTATTTTGCATGTCACAGTGTGTACATGTAACAAATAATTCATACAAATGCAGCATTCAATTTTTTTTACCCTTTTTGTTTTAAAAATGTTTTCTTTGCTTGCTGTGCATCATGGGTGATCCAAGCTTATATGTTAGCTCATTGTAGCATTTCTGTCAGTGGCCAAAGATGGTTAAATTCAAATTGTTCCGGACTTTGGTCTTTGCAAGCTCACTCTTTATCTATGTCTGCTAGAAATTGCTTTTAACTGTTCTGCTGAGCCATTCTTCCTATGAAGTAAACACCTGAAAGAGTATACTTAAAATAGTCAATAAAAGCAATTGACCTCTTTGCCTTTCTTTAAATGTAATACTTAACTCTCTTTTTGAAAAGACATGGCTTTGATTACTTAACTTTCTGGATTATATTTGCTATCAAGGGAGACTTAAGTTGTTTATTTCCTCTCACAGTCTGTTATTTATCATGTGAAAAAAACAAAGGAAAATGGATTTCTGGGCTTTATATAGAAGTGATCTCAAGTAAAATTGTCTATCGTAGTTACGCAAATCTAAATTCTATAAATGAATAAATAAATAAGTATGGTGAATAGACATTAACAGACATGCCAAATATCTGTGTGGCATGCCAAATGTTGAAGTGCTAAACTCACTGGATTAGGACTTGAAAATAAGACAATTTTGAATTTGAATACCCTAGTCACTGACTAAAAGTTAGTATTCTATCATTTTAAAAGGAAACAGCTTTAAAGTGGGGAAACTTCCTCATTGAGATAAACTGAATTTTAAGACACATTTTTTTATTCATACCTACTTTCAGTAAAAAAAAAAAATTAATTTTAATGGAAAAAAAAACCCCTATAAGGCAAAAAACCTCTACAGCATCCAAATTCCCTTGTGGCACCCTAGATACTAGTTGGTGACTACTGCATGCTTTCTAATATTTTACTATTATATAATCAATCATCCAGCAACTTGATACAGATCTCTAGAATCCATCAGATATCTTAATATTACAGAAACTCAGAAATTAACTTAAGTTAAACCTTAGTTAATGTCTAGATCCTACAACTTGACCAGATCAGAAAATAGAGTAAATATGATAGATTAATTCCAGTGGTCTGATATCATAGACCTCAGTGTAAGTCCTTATCAGCTTCAAAAACAGCTCAGGTACTTCAGACCTAACCATGGAAGAGGGGGAGGGCATCCTATTGAAGAGAAGAAAATAGAATGCTTTTTCCTTATATATTCTCTGTCACTCTCCTGACCCTCCAAGGGAACAGGGGGATTGACAAGCGTGGAGCTGTTTGACCCTGATTCAGCTTCTTTCTGAAATTAAATTTCTAAAGAAAGCTTGAACGGCCCTTACACTGGAATGACAGAAAAGCAAGGTTAGGCCTCTGCCTCCTTGCTGAGAGTCTTCTCCCTGGGTCCTTTCTGGTTGCAGTACTAAACAGCTGCTCACAGCTTGCCTCTGAGAGAGTGTCCTGTTCCATTAAAGGCACTTTTGCAAAGCAGAATCTGATGGAAAAAAGTTTGAGCTGTAACATAAAAGCCACAAATGGCTATTTTAGAAGTTCTGAACTCACTCTTATGCCTTGCAGAGTTCCAGCAGTGGATAGGAAATAATTTCTGTTTGCAGGGTGGCTTTTTTTCAGATTTGGGAAGAGTGTATCGACATACCATTTTCCTCTCTGTCTTAGCTCCTTGAAATTTTATTTAGAAGCATAATTAGAACAGAAGATGGTTCTATTTTCCTTACAATTAGCTATGAAAAGAGAGGTAAAAAAATGTGTGAGCGAGCCATTATAGACTGCAGATTTCTACATGAGTTACTTCAAAACCGTCAAGTCTGGTATACAGTGACACATAGATTGTAAACTATTGACTTAGATTTACAATAAATCAATACTGGATTCCTTATCTTTGCAAGCATATAAAAATCCCCAAATTAATAATTTAAATTGTGAAATATGTAGGAAATATTTGGTAGAAATAATGATGTAGAAAATTGTTCAGATCTGAAATAATGATAAATGGAATTTGCTCGTCAAAAGTAACCAGAGCAAAGAATAAGTGAAGATTTTTTCAGTCAAGAGAGATCACTGCAGCTGATGTCATGCTGCAGTTGAGAACCCACATAAAGCAAAAATCTAAATTTCATTAATGTTATTCAGCTCCTTAATCAAGTTTTATATTAAGATTTAACACTTATATAACTTGAACCAATCAAAATTTAGGCATCTTGAAGTTATTATAGCACTTTACCAAAAGAAACAGTTTATCTCAAACTAAAAAAGTATTTTTAAGGTATATTAGAATATAACCATTTATTTGAATGGTTTGGTTTATAGTATTATTACCCCACAGAACAGTTGCAAAGATGCATGCTGCACTGAAGATTACAATGGCTAGCCAGATAAACCATTTTGCCATTGGACAAAACATCTGTAAAATGACATCTCTAGATTCTGAAAGCTATAAAACAGTGTCTGTCTGTGTACCCACTAATCTGCATGCTATCTATGCACATTTCAGTTCTTCAACAGATGTCACACAGTCACAGAATCAAAGAATCATTTAGGCTGGAAAAGGCCTCCAAGACCATCAAGTCCAACCTTTGACTGAACACCACCATAAAAAGTGGGCCATAGCAAAAAGTGTCATATCCAGTTATTTGTTGAACCCCCCCAGGGATGGAGATTCCACTACCTCCCTGGGCACTCCATTCCAATATTTAGCAATTCTTTCCAAGAAGTATTCCCCCTGATGTCCAATATGAACCGCCCCTAGTGCAGTATGACACCATTTCCTCTTCTCCTGTTGCTTGTTGCCTGGGAGAAGAGACCAACCTCCACCTTGCTACACCCTCTTTTCAGGTACTTGTACAGAGTGATAATGTCACCCTGAGCCTCCTTTTCTCCAGGATAAACATCCCCAGCTCCCTCAGCCTCTCCTCATATGACTTGTGCTCCAGAGCCTTCACCAGCTCCACTGCCCCTCTCCAGACATACTCCAGCACCTCGATGTCCTTCTGTAGTGAGGAGTCCAGAACAGAGCACAGGACTCCAGTAGTGGCCTCCTTTGTACTGAATGCAGGGGGACAATGACTCCCCTGGTCCTGCTGGCCACATTGTTGCTGATACAGGTCAGGATGCCATTGGCCTTCTTGGCCACCTGAGCACACGCTGGCTCATGTTCAGCTGGCCGTCAACCAACACCTCCAGGTTCTTTTCTGCTAGGCCACTTTCCAGCCACATTTCCCCCAGCCTGTGGGGCTGCAGGGGGTTGCTGTGACCAAAGAGCTGGACCCAAATTTTGGCCTTATTGAAACTCATACTGCTGTCCTTGGCCCACTGATCCAGCCTGTCCATGTCCCTCTGCGGAGTCTTCCTACTCTCCACCAGATTAACATTTCCGCCCAACTTAGTGCCATCTGCAAACTTACTGAGGGTGCCATTGATCCCCTCAACTAGATCAACAATAAAGATATTAAACATGACTGGGCCTGTTACTGAGCCCTGGAAAACACCATTAGTGACCGGCCACCAGCTGCATGTGACACCATTCACCATCAGGCTCTAGATCCAGCCCATCCAGCTAGTTTTTAACCCAGCAAAGAATGCACCTGTCCAAGCCATGGACTGCCAGCTTTTCTAGGAAAATGGAATATGAATGTTGCTGTTTCAGAACATGCTTTATAAAGCAATTCTAAATGGGACACTGATGCAATTTTGTATGAACTTATAATTTATAGTTTTTCCCTTTTGTGGTCTTTGTGAGTGTGATAAATTCTCTAATTAAATGCAGTGGAGTAACTGTTGAAATGCTGCATTTTAGCACCTAAATTAATATTTTTTGTAACAAGATATCCTAACCTTGAATCTTAAGGGATATCATTATTTGAAGGCTACAGAGAAAGAAAACTAAAAGCTTTAAAATTATGTGTAAAAATAGGGGATGTTATGGTTTAAGGTCAAATTCTCAGTCCTTAAGAATAGAAGACATTAAAGTCATTTGTGCACTTTAATAATTTTCCCTTGCCCGCTGATATTATAGCAAAGGCTGTACTGATAACAAGCTAATACAGAACAGATTTTTGTTATTAAAATTTTTATTTCCCCTCATAAATATTAAATACAATATTTAATATTTTTTCTTTATTTCCCTTCTAGAGTAGATATGAATAAAACAATTTATCTGAAAAATTCCATTTACCTCAATGAGGAAGACTCCCCACTGTAAAGCTGTCTCCTATTCGCATGATAGGACACTGACATTTTGACAGTGACTAAGGTATGTCTGCTGAACATATATCAGAGATTTTTAAGAGAACCTTCAGAGTCATGCAAAGATTTGGCTGCATCTCACTAACACAGGTTAATTAGCTTTCAGGATGAACACAAAAAATCAGAATGATAAACTATGAAACATTTCTCAGGTACTTGACTTTTTTAATATCATAATAATATTCTTATTTCTTCTCTCTTAAAAAAAAAAAAATTCTTAGAAGCAACTGCTGCTGCTGAAAATTCTTGCAAAAAATACAAATCCAGATAAATTTAGCAAATCTTAAAAATAGAGTGTTAAAATAGAAAATATATGGCAACTTATTCTTTTATTGTCCTTCCCAGTATCACCTACAGTAATGTAAATGCAAAGTATAGGCTATTTAGCAACCTTTCCTCTTACCCTCATCTTATTGTTTGATTCTTCTATAAAATCTCTTATCATGAAATAGACAAACACTACAATTTGTTAGGCTCAAAATTTCCTTTAAATCTGGAGATTGGCACATTCATGCTACTTAAATAATTGTGCAGTTTTGACAAGTAGTTTAAAATGCATGTCAATCAAACGACGAGACTGTTTTTTTCTCAGCTACTTCCACTGTGGACATATGGCATGGGAAAAAAAAATGGGGTACTTGTCATAAGGCTGCACCTACTGGTGTTATCTCCTAAGTAACAGAGGCATAGAACATAACTTTCAAAATACTGTGAACTTTCCTTGTTTCCTTTTTGGGACTTGATGATCAGACAGCTGTCACGCCGTGTATTTTACTCAGATTAATTTATACCTAAAATTTGGGTAATAATGTACTAAAGAGAAGGCTCTGACTTCATTAAAAAGAAAGAAGCTTTGCCAGTAGTCTACCTAAAATTTTTATGTTTAACGTTTTGTGAATATCAACTGTGCATCAGAACACAATCGTGCTATTCCTCTACTGAGAACACAGTAATAAAAGACTTCTCTGTGAGGCTTATAATCTAAAGCTGCCCATTATATAAATGCCTTTCCAAAACAAAGTCAGCTTTAACAAAGAGCAAATTTTCATCTGTATGAACCGTTAGAATGAAACAGCTTGTCTTGAAAACTGTTTTTTCCTCAATAGTGACTAGTGGTGAGCCCTTAGAGAAAAAATAGAGAAATAATCAGATACAAAGTGGTTCTTATTCCCCAGCAGGGAGTAATCAGCAATTTAAGCCCTTTGAAATTTAGAAATTAAATCTGACTGTGCTCCACTAATTTCTTCAGACCTATTTTGAATCCATATATTTTTTGTGTGTCTTTTATAACACGTGGTGTTACCCCATATGTATATTTGTTTCATAAATAACTCCCTTCTGATTTCTACCTCTTGTAATAAACCTATAGAAACACCTGATTAAATGACCAGTTTGCTGTTTTGGAACAGATTATCCTCTGAAGGATCCTGATACTGATAATCTCAGTAGATACTCATACTCAGTAGTACTCATAATCTCAGTAGAATTAATGATTTCATAGACTTCTGCCATAACCTTTTCCATTATGTGTTTTGGGAATTCTAACCTATTTGATTCCTATTTAGATGGAAGTCCTTCCTTGCTTGAGAATATATTGCATACCTCCTTCCTCTGCTCTGTCTTGTTGAAATTGAGTAGAAAAAAGTATTCCCATACAGCCATTCCAGATGCTCTCTATTAGGCAAATTGAAAGATAAAGCAAAGTAGTGGATACAAATTATTTAAGTACAGGAAATAATCATAGCAATACCAGACACCACGTTGCTGTGATTTTCCCCATCCTTTCATGATTTCCCTTCTGTCTTCTACAAACCTAGTAACATTTATAGTTCACAGAATCACAGAATCATCTAGGTTGGAAACGACCTTTGAGATTGTCAAGTCCAACCTATAACCCAACACCACCTTGTCAATTAGACCATGGCACTGAGTGCCACATCCAATCTTTCCTTAAACATCTCCAGGGATGGTGACTCCACGACCTCCCTGGGCAGTCCATGCCAATCACCAATCACCCTTTCTGTGAAGAATTTCTTCCTAATGTCCAACCTAAACCTCCCTTTCTTGTCCTATTGCTGGTTGCCTGGGAGATGAGACCGACCTCCACCTGGCTACACCCACCTTTCAGGGGGTTGGAGAGAGTGATAAGGTCTCCCCTGAATCTCCTCTAGTCTAAAGAACCTCTTCTCCCTCAGCATCTCCTCCTAGGACTTATGTTCCAGACCCTTAACCAGCCTTGTTGCCTTTCTCTGGACACGCTGCCGTATCACAAAATCCTTCCTAAATTGGGGAGCCCAGAACTGGACACAGCACTCAAGGTGCAGCCTAACCAGTGCTGAGTACAAAGGAAGAATCACTGCCCTGGTCTTGCTGGCCACAATATTCCTGATGGATGGGCATCACATTGGACAGCTTCCAGTCATCTGGGACCTCTCCGGTGAACTAGTTGTTAGATATTATCTTGTTCTTGGAATTAGAAGTGATTTACATGTGCTTCTGATAATGTGAAAATTAATGTTCCAAGGTGTTGAACAAGTTATCAACAAGATCTCCTAATGGCAGTAGTTTTGTAGTCTATTTTGAGAAAACAGGGAAGGAACAAAGCTCACTGTGAGTAGTTAGGTGTAAAACCCATAAAGACGAAGAAAGAAAAGGAAATTCAAAATGTATCATTCACAGCTTGGTTGCTGCTAATGTTACTGTTTTACCTAAAGAAGTAGTTTCCCACAATGTAATAGAAAAATGAGCAGGACTGATCTGGACATGAAAGATGAGCAAAGATGTTCAAATAAATTCAAAAGAAACAGCATGTAAGTCACCTTATGAAGGTGACAGTTCTTCTGAATTACTTGCAGGTGAAAACAGGAAATCTCTCATACATATACCTGGGTTTACAATGATGTCTATAGAATTCAACAGCAACAACAAAATATAAGAGACAATGTAGCAGTAGTATGTAGTGGGGACTAAACCCTTTTTGTCAGAAATAAATTTTAATTGATTTAACAGGTCATTCCCATTTCTAGGACAACTCAGACATGTCTTTATGAATGAAAGCAACAGAGGATTTTCAGAAGGGCAGATGATTGTACTTACCCTTTGGAAGGAGTCAATACCTTTTCTTTCCTTGAGAGAAAGGAAAAAAAGACCAATATGACTCCTAAGGAATTTATTTCTTTGGCTTCAGAACTGTCATCAGGACTGAGCATATAAGGAGGTAGTCAAAGCTCCGTGACTATTGTAAGATACATACATTTTTTGCCTATAGTTTCAAGGCCCTTAACTTGTAAATGCAACTTGGTCTAGTTATAATACTGTTTTCATTTGTATTGGAAAGTCAGGACAATAGGCTATGTAGCTCAGGGATACATGAAAAGAAAGCTATTTTTCTCTGTATTCTTCGTTTTGGTGCCAAATGCAGCTAAACCAGGAAAGATACTTTACCTAATTAGATATATTTAAAGAAATTATTTTCTTTATTAAAGGCTTTAGAGCTAAGCACATAATTAGTGTATGTTGTAACTAAGCTTCAGTGAATTATAGATCAGTTTGCCTATAGCTAAGTGAACTAAGAGCATTAATTTATATATTTTTACCTGCTTATTTTTATGTTTTTGTCTGCAGCCAAGTCAGGGTATATTTTCATGTGTAGATATTTATGTAGAGAGTCTGAGAAACTGAAGAACTTCTTTGCTGATTATTTAATTTAATTGGATTGTAATCAGAGTTGTCTATTTCAAGGGTCAGATTCTTAGTTGACCTAATCAAACATGAAATAGAGGGATGTTCTTTGACACCAGAAAATGTTCTAGGTGCTATGAAATTTTTAGGTTAGAAAATTCTCTTATGTTTCATGGGTTATGAGCAACTGCAAAATTATTTTCTGATATTACATTACTGACTGCAGTAGAGGCACAAAAGGAAGGACTCTACCATGTGAAGTATTAGAAGCCCTAGGTAACATTAAAAAAAAAAAAAAAAAAAAAGAAAAAATAAGTAAGATTGAATGTAAGAAACCCCACTTCATATTTAAAACAGAAATATTCCTGGAAGCATGAGTCTGATACGTGGTCTTCCAAGGCAGTCTACACAGCAGACTATAAAGTCAAATTTACCCTGCACTTCCTCTCTGGTCCAGTGTATGTGTCCTCATTCTTCTTTGCCTGGAGACTTGTCCAAAAGAGACATGCAGATTGTCTTCCTACACTTCAGAAGACTATTGTCTGACTAGGACATGAGAACTGAAGGTGGAACATGTATATGAGAGCTTTTAGGAAAAGGTTGGGACTGAATCTGGGAGTTCAACCTGTTCAGTGAGTGCACTGTGTAGTGTGCCATGCTGCGTGAGAAACAAGGGAAAGGCTTCTCTGTCTGTGGTCTAAAATTGACCTACTTTAGTTTTGTAGTGTGTGAAGAGCATGGTCCTGCCATGTTCTATGGCCTCTGGAAATGTTTAATGGATTGAGCTTTTGAGGTGATTCAGACTTCACTCCTCCAAGTTTCCCAATCTAACCTGAGCTCAGACATGATCTAAGTGCTGAGATGCTTAAGCCTGCCAAGCATAGGACAGTTCTGGGCACGTGCAGTGACTTAATAAGTACTGAAGAGATTTAACATCAAATGTTACAGGGTTTATAGAGATTAGGTGTCTCCAGCTCTGAAGGTGAGTCAGGACTTTGCAATTACAATTTCCCCTCCACAGCCTAAGCTTTATTCTGGTATCTAAATCTTGTACTGTAACCTGCCTTGAATGCCCTCTATATCTGAAATATAACAAATAAAATCTATCACTACAAAGTAGCAGGGTTCCTTTTTTCTGGTAGTTAACTGCAGAATCATCTTTCTTTAGAGAGTAAACCTTAGAAACACATGAAATGCTCATCACTGATAAAAACCTCATAAGGCAGATTTCTGTACTTAAGACCCTTCTGATCTAGGAAACAAATATATACCCATTGTATTTAAGTTGAGAAAAGTCTGAGATGATATCAATATTCAGGCACCTTTGAGTATCTGAGTTCCTGTCCCTAGAACAAAGCTTGAATAGATAGTGTATTTTTCTCAGCACACAGGTTCCTAAACTGTCCTAGATCAACAACATGTTGATAAAATCAATTGCATCATATGGGCAGTTCACTTAGGATAACGTTCTTTAAACTCTACTCATTTGCATCCAATAACACTTGTGATTTTTACAATTAATGGTACATTTTTTAAAAACTTGCTAACTCATCTTTGAATCTTTTTGTCACAGTATTAGTTACCTTAGGATCATTCAGATGTACCTTTTTCCATCCATCCACTGGGAGGGGAAAATCAAGAGCTGAGAAATCAAAATTATCTGAACATGGATAAAAGAACATTTTTTTAAAAGTGTATTTATTTTTGTCTCTTTTTTAAAAAAAAGATCTTTATCACAGTCCTCAAGCCACAGGCTATTTAAATGTCTAGTACAAAGATTCACCTGGTGCTGAATAATTACATACAACTTTTGTTTGATCTCTTCAATGTGAAGCTTTTAAGTCAGATTGCTGAGATCATTGTTTCTTGTGCTGACCAATACTGCATCAATTCTTCCTTGTACTTCCCTGCAAGTCCACAGTCATCTGGTGCCTCTGGTCTTGCCTTATATTCAATTCTAAACTTTTTTCAGGCACTGACTGTGTTTTGTGATTGTACTATATATATATATGTCTTTCAGAACCGAATTCTTAAGTATTACCATGGTGCAAATAGCAGCCGGTAGTTATGTAAAATCATGTATATTTATTTAATATACTGCTTCATTTTTGCAAAAGTAAAAATGTATATATTATACTTCTATTATGGTATTTCATAATGATAGCTCTGTATTTGAAGGTAATTCCAATTATGAATATTTTAAATGTAATAAAATGAGTTATTTTAATATTCAGCTTTAGGAGAGTTGGAAGAAAAGGCGTTTATTTTGCATAAGAAACTCTCAAAATTGAGACATTCAAAACCAGAAATGCTTTCATTACTATGTGATTCTGAAAAGTGAGTACAATTCAAAAAAGTAAAGAATGTAATATTTAATAATCTCTGTTTCTTATCTAGCAAGGTTTCATAGGACTATTTTTCCTCATCACATGCCTCATGCCCTTCTTTCTGACTCTTCCAGAAGACAAGTAGTCACTGAAATACAATCTATAGGTTCGAGAAATATTTCTCCTTTTTTCTGGAAAAAGAAAATATATAGTTAGACCCTAAAAGCACTGTAAATGTGTGCAATTGCTAATTGTAGCAGAACAGATTAGAGCATGCTTAGAGTTACTGTCTTTGTAAAATGAGCTTAATCTTCTATATATAGCAAATTATTAATTTATGTGCTACAAAATGCTGAGAAGAATTCCTTCTCTTAAAATCATCTGCTATTCAGAGATTTCTCATCAGACACATTATAAACACTCCACCAAATACATCTGGAATTTAGTATCCCAAAGGTTACCTATGCCTACAAAAAACCCAACCCCAAAGTATTTACATACTGTCTGCAGAAATTCTAATTCTGTTCTATGTACATGGCTTTATATCTGCATTAAATGGAATTACAGCCAGCAGAATCTCTTCTAAGCAACTTGCTTTTGTTAAAATAATTAGTAATATAAATATTCCAGCATTTGCTTTATTAATAAACACACTAAAGGCTCTACTGGGATATATAAACACACTAAAGGTAAAGTGAATAAGTCAATTTACTGTAATTTTCTCTTTCACATGTTGCATATTAGCTTTTTAAAAGGATGTGGGTTTACAATCTGTGTGAAGACTTAAACCTGAGAGCTGAATGTGAGATGTAAGCTCAGAGTAAGGGGAAGTTGGCTTGTGGTGATGGAAAATATTGCAACATCAAAGAAGCTTGTTGAAAAAGTTTTCACATTGCCTACTGCCTCATACTTTCATATTCTTGTAATGTTCTCTAAGAGAATAGCACTCAGGCACACAGGGTGTGGGTCATCTTTCTATTCTCATAGCTGTTCATGTGACTATACATTTCCTATTTATTATGCCTCTCAAAAACAAACCACTCATTGCCTGAAAACTAACAGCCCCAATCAGGAAGTTACATTTATCTGTGTGCAGAGATAGCTCCAGAAGATGCCAACTGGCACTACATATTAATAATGTATGTGAGTTATTAAAATAAAAAATAAAAAAAAATTAAATTGAATACTATGGGATTTGATCACATAGTTGTACTAAGGAAATAATGGCACATATTCTCTCTTCCACCAAACATCTGCACTATAAAAACAATTAAATCAGTTGTAGAAGAGTATCCTAGTAGAGTCATTAAGTGTATTAGTTCTTTTCTCTGCAGCTACACGGACTATTACAAGAGAAGAAGCCTCGGCTAGGGTTTCTGCATCCCAGCACTTAAAAAAGTGAAGGTTTTTATCAGCAGTTACAAGAACTGGCCTAACCTATACATTGGATAGGAAAAGAGGAAGGCAAAATGAAGCGAAAATGATGCAAAACAACCCAAATTAATTATTTTTGGGTTTTTTAACATTTTCTCCTCACTGCTTCATTCATTCAATGGCCTATTTCTCTTTCTTACTTTTTATTTTCTTTTTTTTTAAATACCTTTTAATTACACACTGGCTTATCCACTTGTCATTCTGTCCTATGGTTCTTAAGCTATGGCATTAATTATTTATTTGTAATCATAAGCCAAAGCCATTTTGAGTCAGATTTTTTATAATTCCACATTGTAAGATGGAGATTTTTGATTTTTGTACTATCTATATATAACTATGATTAAGGTGAAATAGATTCTGCTTATACTAAATTAGAAGCAAAGGAAACTCAAATAACATGGCATTCACATCCTGTGTCTTCAGCCATTTAAAAGGCAGATAATCTCTTATCTTCTAGGCTCTCTGTAGTCAGTGATGCTTTAGCTAGCAAAGAGAACTTGGATTGCACGTTGCTGCTCGGAAATGGCACTTCTTGGTTGTCATTAGCAGGAAAATTCTTTTGCATTACCTCCAGCCAGTGAATAAGGAACTCTTCAAACCAGCTAAGGGTTTTTTTTCCCTTGTTTATGGCCCAGTCATTATTTTATACCGCACTGGTGTGCATACAGGATCACCATATAATATATTTGATGACTAAACAGTCCATTGCAAGCCTTGCAATTCATGTCATTGCAAAACATCACTTTAGTAATATAAACATAGCAAAAAGGCCTTTTAAAAGTAAGATGAGATAATATAAAGCACCAATCCTCCTTGTTTATACTGCAGCATTCAGTGCTTATTACTGTTCTGTGTAAAACACTAAGAAAACAATCATTTCCAGGCTTCATAAAAGCAATGTAAATATCAGCAGGTGTATTAGTGCTATTAACGTGGCTGTAAAAAGCTTATTATTTGCGCAAAATGTTCAGGAAGAAACTCTAATTACTTGGCAGTGTTACTGGACTCTAATCTTTATACAAAAGCTGAAATCACTAGTTGAAACCATAACTGCATTAAAGCACGTATGTATACGCAAGGGTTCTTAAAAGCTTGGTGTCACAGACTGAACAGGGGCAGGCATCTTCTGCTCGTCAGTTACAACGGAGGTAACAAACCCATGATGGGCAAAGTGGGTTTCTTCTGATGAAAGCTACCCCATCGAGCTTCTTGGAGACACAAATACAGGTGTCTCTGGATAAAAATCCATTTCAAAGAAGGCATTTCGTAACCTGAAATAGAACTGGAAGTGGAAGGAGTGAATCAGGTTCATCAGATAGCTATTGCTGCCAGTTTGAATTATTGATTGTCAAGCTTATTAGTTCTATTGTAATCGATGATAACTGGTCTCCAGATAAAATTTTTCACTGTCTGTATTTATGCAGCTGCAACTGGCTATAATTGAGTAACTCAGTCTTGTGTAATTCCAGTGTTGCTGCTTAAGAAGTTCAGACAGAACCAACAGAGAATATAGAGAGAATTCTGAGGAATCTTTTTTCACTTGTTTGTTTTATTTTCTTGAGAAAGATCACCTCAGTTATTACTGGGCTGAAGTGAAGGAAAGAAGAAAAAAAAAGGAAAAAGAAACAATTAAACAAATATTCACTAAACATGTACAAATTACAGAACTTCTGGATAAAATGATGCAGATACCACTGTGCTGAAAAATGGAGAAATATATATAACACTAGTTATACCAATATGCATAATGGCCATAACTCATAGACAAATGAGTAAACAACATGGAGAATACACAAGACACTGAACACAGATCTTTCCTTTCTGATGGTATAAATAAATGTTCATTTGGTATAAATAATGCATAATTTTTCACCTTTAGTATTTTCACCAAATTTTTTTAAGATTAAAAGAGATAAAGAAAACCATATGCTTAATGCAAATTATTAAATCTTGAGCTTGTTCATTTACACTTGAATAAGTAAGATACCTGAATAAACTATTCCTGACTCAATCCTAATCCAAAGAAAAAGAATGGTCAATGTAGTAAGTGTGACTGAGTGATGAACTAATTTTTTTCTTCTGTTTAAATGTATTAGAATAGCACAATGAATTATAACAGTCCTAATAGTGTGCAATTAATCTTTAGAAAGACAGCCGTAACTATAAAATAGAGTAAAAACTGATTAAGAAAAAGACGTTTAAAATCAATTTATGCTTAAACTATAATCCATTTACATTGGATATGGAGACTGAACCTTGAGCCAAAACTTCAATATTACTTAAGGAAAAGGAAATCAGCTGCCAAAGAAAAAGGTAAAATGAATGAATGATGATGAAAATTCTGAGCTTATACTTTGCTTTTCGAAAATAAAAAGGCAACTGAAGATAATAGAGAGTACTTCAAACTGAAATCTGACACACCACATCCACTACCAAAAAAACCCCCACCAAAAACCCAAACACAAAACACTCTGAACTTGCAAACTGGAAACACATTTGTGAACATTAGTGTTTATTCACTATATTTTGTATTTTTCTAATGAATAGAAAAAAAAAAAATATTAGACTAACTGTTTAGTTCACAGAGCAGGATAATTAAAGCAAGTCAATGCCCACTTCCAGCCACAGATTTCTCCACTGTTGCAGCTTTTTTTAAAAGCTATGTTGTCAGCTATAATTAAATCAATAATTAGGCAGCTGAAAAATATGACAGAAAACCTGGAAAACTTCATAAGTTAACCCTTAAAAGCATCTCAAAGTTGTTAGTTACCAGACAACTACAAATATTTTAATCCATGAGACTTGACCATGAATTTTACAAGAGCAAGTAATTTTTCAATAGTTGCAGAAATAGAGTATTATACAGAAATAATTTTCAAGGTCTTCAGCTTCTCTGAGTAATGAATTTTAAATGACAACCTGAGGTCTCAAAACTGGATTTTACTTTCTTTCTTTTTCTTCCCCCAAACAACACACAGACAAAAAGATTTCTTGAGTTAAAACTTGAAAACTAAGGCATCTAAATTATTAGAACCACTAGAAAAACCTTTTATGTAGTGAGAGGTAACATTGACAAGTAAATGCAAATGGCTCAGAAGATTGGATTATTTTTGTTAACAGCAAACATTGGAACTTGCAGAAGGACAGATCCTTGTCCTCCCTTAGGAGTCAAGTAGAACATCTTAAGGTCAAAGTGGCTAAAAAAGACATGGTTAAGATGTTGCTACATCTTGACACTCTATACACCAAATTCTTCAAAATACCAGGAGATAATTTTGACATACAATTGCCTACAAGAGCTTTTCAAGCAGTTAAATGTGGTTAGAAACCATTTTCTATCATTAAAGCATCCGCACTTCTGATTTCTGGAAGAATTTGGAAAATAAAACCCATGTGAAATGATGGAAGGGAAAAGGATGCTTTTGAACCTCAGCCAAACTTTTTCTTGGATTTAATTTTATGAAGAGCTGACACATATCTGTACTGGTTTCATCTGACTTTTAGCTGGAATTATATTTTTATGCAACCTAATGTGCTTTCTTTACTGACAAATAATTTATTTTTTTTAATGTCTTATGCAGAGATCTTGGGTCAGAAAAGGAAAAGGGCACGTAATAGGATATTTCTATAAGAGGTTGACTCAAAAAGGAGGGCTTGAACCTGATCTGAAGCATACACAGAGTTTTGCTATGTTTCTGCCAGATTAGGTTTTCTTATGGGAGTACTTGTGCTGAGTTTGGCTCATATTTACATCCCCTCAGTGTTCATAAAACAGAAGCTAAACAAGACAAATTTCAGGTAGGAAGCATATGTATAGAGGAAGATTATGGAAATAAGTTATTTCCTCTATCTGTAGTAATTAAAGACTGACTTTTTCCAGGCAGAAACTGCTGGTCTCACATTAAGGCAGCACAAGCAATATGAATAATATCAGCTATTTCTTTAACTGTTAAACTCAGGTATTTAAACAAAACAAAAAAAATAAAATTAACAAAAATTAGGTTGGAGTAATTACTGAAGCTTTGTAGAGATGTGAACAAAAGCCTCTCCTCAGATAGGTATGCAGAATCTAAGTTCTAGTGGCCAGGGGCAAAGAAATAACTCATATAATTTTGGCTTATGATAAGAACAAACCAGTTCAAAACAATTTCAGTTCCTCTGTGGCAGAAAAACAATCTTTGATGAAAAGTGGAGAAGTATATGTGATACGTATAAGATATATGCATTCATAAATTTCTGTTTTTCTTTTACATAATGATTTCATAAGAAAACATTGAGCTGGATGGAAACCTGGTTTGAAAAAGAGTATTTTGAGGCATAGTAAAATAATTATTTTTACAGTTCATTATGAAATTGGAGTCAGTTATCTGATGATGACCAAAGAGATTTGTCTTGGACCAGTATCATTATTATTAACAAATTTTGACAGACAGATTTTCAGCAACAGTCAGTATAGCATGTGTTGCAAGCAAATCAGAGAACAAAATTTCAACAATTCAAAAGCACTGTCCAACTTTCAAAATATTAAATAAAATAAGAAATTAGAATGATGAGATGTCAAGAAAAAATAACTGACTGTGGGAAATTTGAAAACTGTCTCATCTAGGAGAAAGGCAAGGGAAAACCTAGGGAGGACTGAAAGGGGTGATGCTAAAATGATCTTTACTTTGTCCAAAGGTCCAGCTAACTTACCATTCATTTTGCAACTAACACTAGCCAAGAAAAACTGCTTAGAAAAGACTATATGAAGGAGAGTAAGATGGACTGACCCCTCCCTGCTATATTCTCTGATACTTTTATATTAAAACAGTATTATAGTGTTTGCAAGACAGCTTCACAAAAGAAATTTATGTAAGGTTCTCAGTATCAGTTATAGATTGAACCTTAAAAATCTACGTCCAAGCCTAAAATTACAGATGTGGGGTAAAAGCCAAAAAGAAACAGTTAATAGAGTTCAGGGAAGTTTCAAATCACTATCAGGAGACATTTCTGTAACAGTAGGTTAGACAAATGTTTATGAGTGATGATAGCTGATCCTGGAATGAGTCAGGAAATGAATCAAGGTCTCGAGATCTCTTTCAGACATATGGTTCCATATTTTCTCAGTCATTTTCCAAACGTCTTCCAGGGTTTTTTTGATTCCTTGGCACAAAACATATGTGTTTTATGAACAAACCATGTACAATATTTGGCTGAGGAAGATGGAGAGGTTACAGTTCTTCTCAGGTAGAATACGATTCAGCAGCACAAAACCAGAACAGACTGAAAATAAAATGGTCTTTTCAGAAAACTAGATGAACTTCAATATTTGTTCTGAAGATGCCACTTGAATTTGAAAAAAAATCTGAATGAAGCCCTGAGGGGAATTAAATGAGAATTCATACTTCATATGGGAAAACACATCAAAATAGTATCTCAGTACAAGCTCTGAAGAGAAATGTTTTTTTCATTCACAATAAATGGGATTTTTTGTCCTCATTATTCAGCACGTCTCCATATATTTTATTGTCTTCTTTCACCTACTATGTTAATAAAATATCTCCTTTTTTTCTTTTTCTATGCTGGTGTTCCATACTCTCAGATGTAGGACCAGACATGGTAGATTTCTCCTGTACCATATGCCTTCTTGCTAATAACTGAATCTTTACCTATTAAATTAGAAATCATTTGTCTACAGGAATTCAATTAAACAAAGTTGTCTTCATCACATTACAATTATACCATATTACCTTAGGCACAACTAAAAATATGCAATATATAAGCTGAAACTATTAAAGCTTCATATACAACTTTTCTTGAGAAATTGAACCTAGCCAGACACCAGACTTAGAGAATTCTTGATCTTGTATCAAATGATATAAGGGGCCTGAGAATACTCAAAGAGCTGGCTGATGTCAATGCAAGGACTTTCTCAGTGATTTTTGAATGGGAATCTGGAAATAATTTGAATTGTCTTGGGAATCTGGAAAGGTCCCAGTTGACTGGAAGCTGTTGCCCAAATTTTGAAGAGGAGCAAGGATTACTCTTGAAAGTGAAGGCTTGTCAGTCTCACTTCAGCACGCAGCTGTATAAACATATCATGTGATGGGTGAGCAACTCATGGGTTGGGCACAAAGGGTTACGGGAAATGGGGTGACATCAGACTCTCAGCTTGTCACTAGGGGAGTTCCACAGGGCTCCATCTCGTGCTTTGTGCTCTTCAACACCTTCAGAAATTACTTGGACAAAAGACTTGTAGGATTACTAAGTAAATTTGCTGATGACACTAAACTGTGAGGAGCTGTTGACTCCTTCAAAGGGAGAAAGACCCTGAAGAAAGACTTTGACAGATTAGAGAGATGGGCAATGACCAACCAAATGAAATTCAACAAGTGCTGGATTCTGTACCTGGGATGGGGCAACCCTGGTTGTATGGACAGAGTAGGGAATGAGACGCTGGAAAGCAGAGCTGCAGAAAGGGACCTGGAGATACTGTTTGATGGCACATTGAACAGGAGTCAGCAGTGCCCTGGCACACAGGAGGGCCAGCCTGGGGTGTCCTGGGCTGCATCAGGCAGAGCATTGCCAGCCGGGTGAGGACAGGGATTGTCCTGCTCTACTCTGCACTGGGGCGGCCTCACCTCGAGTGCTGGGGGCAGCTTTGGGTACCACAAAATTGAACAGATGTTAAACTATTAGAGAGAGTCCAAAGCAGGGCCATGAGGATGGTGAAGGGCCTGGAGGGGAAAACGCATGAGGAGCAGCTGAGGTCCCTTGGCCTGCTCAGCCTGGAGGAGACTGAGGGGAGACCTCAGTGCTGTTAACTTCCTCATGAGGGGAAGAGGAGGGGCAGGCACTGATCTCTTCTTTGGTGACAGTGACAGGACCTGAGGGAATGGCCTGAAATTGTGTCAGGGGGGTTTAGGTTGGATATTAAGGAAAATGTTCTTCACCCAGAGAGTAGTTGGGCACTGGAACAGGCTCTGCAGGGAAGTGGACACAGCACCAAGCCTGACAAAGTTTGTTTGGGTAAAGCTCTCAGGTACATGGTGTGATTCTTGCAGGTGTCCTGTGCAAGGCCAGGCGTTCGGTGATCTTTATGGGTCCCTTTGAACTCAGCATATTCTATGAATAAAATTAAAAAAAAAAAAAAAGAAAAAGGAATTAAACATTTTATTTAGAGGAGATTAGCTGTCCTTTGAATTCCATTTAAAAAAATGTTGTGGAATGGTACCTTTATTTATCTCTCATTACTTCTATAAAAATCTTTTTTCCCTCCTATAATTACGGAAAATCTGATGCCAGAAAAAATGAACTAAACCCCACCTTGACATTTATACATTGATGCTAATCAAGGCTAATCAGGGTTGTCCCTGTAGCACATAGCAACATAATAGTTTTTCTAAACAGAAGTACAGACTACAGGTCTTAATTCATTCTTTTAGAGGCACTGACATGTTGAGGTTCAACTAGGTATGCTTTTTGACTTCCGCAAACTGAAATTTTATAACTAGATACATAAATCCTACATTTACCTTAATTGATCTTCCCAGAATTATTCATGCTTCAGAATTATTTATGGTATTCTTTCTATAGACCCAGATTCAATTGTAAAGTAGGGGGAAAGTGCTTCATGGCACTTCATGGAAAGTACAGCTACAGATGTTCCATGGCTACTATAAGCATTCCCTACTCAAATTCACTACAACATACCATTATCCTATGTGTTAGATACTGATGCTGAGCAGTAGAAAGATTGCAGAGCTTTTTGAAATGTATAGATTAAATTTTAAAAAGTGATTTCATTTCCCAAAATGCTTTGAAGAAGTTACAGCTACTTTTTTTCTCTTTGGAATAACAAGTTCATATATTTACCTCGATTCTCTATGGTAGTTTTGAACATTTCTTAAATTTATTCTATAAATATTTTTTTCACTGAGATGACTGCAATATAAGTGTAAATGAAGCAGCCTCTGTTGGTTTCAGGGAAATCTGGAAAGGCTCACACTATGCTCTGTATTGAGAGCTCAGACATCACTTTCCGTGGAACTTATGACAAGGTGGTGGAAAATTTTAGCTATATTTTGGCTGTTGCATCAAGGGAAAAGATTACTGTTGCCAAAAGCAATTCCCTCTGCAATTCTTTACCTCCGTTATCTGCACTATTCTGCCTGTTATCTGTTTTCTCTCTCCATTGTTCTGGTTGGCAAGGGAAGTACAGGTCACGCTGCAGTGGCACCTGAACACAGCTGTGCAGGCTGCTCCTTGTACTGACGAGCTTATTACACAATGGTGAGAAATCTAAATGCACATTTCCTGGTGAGCTGAAAGGTATCACTTTCAGCAGAAGGGTAACTAACACAACGGGGTAATAGAATCCTTCACATTCATATCTATTTGTAAAAGGAACTGTTGCATAAGTTGTGTCCATGGCAGAATTTGTTGAGGTCTGATTATTAAGCAAGCTGACACAATGGGAGGAAAAATGTTTTAGTGGATACAAAAAGTGTTCTGATCAAGTGAAATACAAGCCCCATCAATAATGACTTGAAAGAGACTGTTTTACTGCCTGCACCAAATGTGTCTGTTTTTTGAAGACTGTTTAGGTAAAAGTGAATTACACTGCTGGTTCATTTAATGACATATTTTTCTATGTACCACATAGCATAGGCTATAACAGTGAACTGAAAACATAGTCGTAGTGATCTGAGGGGTATTTCTTATCATGTTCTAGCTAGACAATTTGAATTTGTTTCCCAAGCAGTCAGTTTCTACGGAAGAAGAGAAGCAGAAAATTATTTCTCCAAATTGGAACTGATGAAATGTGTTTTTCTAAGCCACACGCGCAAATCATTACTGATTAAGTTATGTGTTAAAATAATAAGGGTGAATTATTTTCTCACTTCTTTTGGGTTTTTTTTTCATGGGTTCACTTATATTTTATAGACAGACTGAGTGATATGCTTCACTCCTGAATATTTATAATCATTCTGCTTAATTGACCTGTCAATTGCTTGAAGAAATAAACCACAAAAATCTTCTAAAAACATCTAAAGCTTGGGATTTAACTGAAAGATCCCATTTCAGAAAAGAAAAGGAGAATTATATTAAGTTTTGCTAGGTAATTTTTTGCAATTTAGCAAAATCAGGTAGGCTGAAATAGAAGTATGTAGGTTCTTGTGCAGTTAACTAGTTATGGTGGTTTTCATTTGGCATTCTCCAAATCAAATCTGACTTCATTTTCACTTTCCCATAAGTAAAAATACAGATTTGAGTGAGGCACATTATGTCTCTTCCAAGCTGCCACTATTAAAGACATGTATAATTCAGCTGCAAAACTATTTGCTTATCTGTTGCATGTCTTCATTCATATTTAGAACTTGTCTCCCAAGGGAACTTCTTTGGGATTTTGACTTGTCCAGATTGTTGTACATTTTAAAATATTTCTTGCCAGCTTAGTTTTGCCATGTAAGCAGAGCACAGAAGCTACCGATGCTAAGAGAAAGCTTATTTTCTCCAAAGTACTGAGTGGATTATTTTGGAAACTCTTGAGATTTTCCAGGCATCCAAGTTTCAGAGGTAATACAAAGAAAATAGTATCAGAAAAAGCTCTTTTGCACTTAACTACTCCAATAACATAAGTGGGCAATTGGCTTGAAGATCCGGATCCATCATGAAATGAATGGTATCCATCTATACCTGAATCAAAACTGGTGGGCTTATCTTGGTCATTGCTCCTGCTTTCCTGCTTACCGATGCTGGAGAGAAGGTAGACAGGAAAGTGACACGAGTAGGTTTTAAGCCTCAGAGTGAGAATGCTCTCATGAAACCATATGCAGTATGCTCGCAGAGGTTATGCAAAAAAAAGAAAATTAATCTTACTTTTTCACATTATCTTTACAGAAAAAAATTGTTGTGGTAAAAAATCAAAGCCTTTGGGATTTATTTTTTGTTTTGTTTGCTTTGCATGACTCTTGTCCTTTCCCTTCTGTCTTAAGATTTGAAAAATTAGAACTAAGCTTAAAAATTATTTACATGTAGTTTGTGAGCAATATATTTCTTTTTGTTTTTTTAAGGTTACTTTATGTTTCTCTCAAACAGCCTTGCTTCACATATTCTTCTTCAGGAGAAAATAACATACTGTCCTATAGAATGCCTGTTTAATATGAGCATTTCAGCTCTTAAAGCATTGCTTTACACGCTTCTCCATAGAATTAAAAATTTTTCAGTTGCAGTGGATCAGAGTCTATATCTCAGGAAAGGCTTCATGTTACAGACATGGCCAGGAATTCTCTTCCAGCTTAATTCACCTAAAATTACGTGTCTTCAATGTGAGCTGACTTAAGGCTAACTTACCTTAAATTTAATAGAACTGTAGGGCTTGGTGCAGATGCCTAGGCATAGGTATTCAGTAGTGTCTGAGGTGCACTGCCGTTTGAAGTTCCACCTGCCACCTGAAGAACATTTCTCTTTAGGTTTTTTAACTTGCCAGTGCTGGCCTCACCAGGGGAGGGCAGCTGAGATGGCACTAGAGCTGGAAACCTGGGTTCAGGTTATACAATCCACATCCTAAACAATGCAACCAGGATAGTCTTGAAGGTATTTGGATAACTAAACCCTGCACATTAGCTTGGTTGTGAATTAATTTGTTCTGTAAATTTTATTCAGCAGATCTCCATTAATGTCAGCTTAGGTATATGAATATACATGAAAACATTTACATTTATGTGTCTTTATTACAAACTGATTTCCATCCCGACTGCTTGTCAAATATCAACTTTGAGAGGCCTCACTGTGCCTCTTGTTTTTCTTTTAAAAGTTGAAATAAAAACTTTAAGAAATCAATATGTGATTTCAATTTGGGCTAGGAATACAAAAACCATTTGCATGTCAGGAGGCCATTGGAGTAGGTGTGACACATTGCCTCAGAAAGATACATCTCACTTATCTTCAGTTTAACCAATCCCTCTTTGGAGCTGATGTACACTGAGAAAATGGGTCTCCCTACAAACAGCTAAAAAGCATTCTTTTGCTCATCAAGAAAATATTAACTTGTAGTTCTTCAACTGTTTTTATTTTGTTATGAGAAGAGAGGAATCAGGTAATTCCATGGGACATAAAACAGTTAGGAAGAGAGAGTTGGAGAGATCCATTCCTGAAGTTCTTCCAATCAGATTATGTAGCCAAAAATTTTAAAATTGTAAGAACTTTCTAAAATAATATAAAACTGCAACAGAATTTTTTCCAATAAATGTATTGAAATCAAACCTCCTATAGAAAAATAAAAACATTAAAAAATTTAGATTTAAGATTTCCCTCATTTAAATGAACTTTTCCCTCCTTCAAATTCATACCAGTTTTGGCTAGGTGAAGCACAATAATGAACAAAAATAATAGAAATTAATATTAGTCTTCTAATCTATCTTGATAGATTAAGAAAAAATTATCAGTGTAATCTTTAAATTTGCAGAATACTTAAAAGTGTATAAGGGCTCATTGATCAACACTGATGCTTGATTAGGTGAACATTTGAATCAGCAAAGCATCCAGGCAGACTGTGAAGCCTTTGGAGTTCATGTAGTTCATGTTCTATTTCAAGTCATGTCTCAGACTCTTACAATGATGTGCAATAGACAGACAAATTTTTTACTGTCTTGAGGAGATGATTTTCACAAGGCCCAAATTGGAGATAAAATAGATTTAAGGGGCATCCTGAACAGACACTTATTGATCATTGAGTTAATTGGAAGTGTTGAAGCCATTTTAACTGATAGAAAAACTAATCAAGATTTATTAACCATAGATAACAAATCCATTTGAGAGGGCTCTGGAGAAGTAGGATAATCTGATTTGATCATTTCTTGGAGAGGAAGACTATCACTCACAACAAATGTCCTCTCAGAGTTCTCATTTGTGCTCCACACTGTAATTATTGCAGGTTTGAAGAAGTTCTGTGGTGTGTCAAACTCCACTACTTAATCTGGACAATGTAATTCTCAAATAAACAAATTTTCAATGAACAATTTTAATCTAAGTCTGTCAATAGAGAAAAGGCATGTTAGACTATTCATATTTATAAAACTTCTCTTATCCTCTCGTTATTGTTAATTATGTGTAACATTCTAAATGTTCACACATACAGATTTAGTGAAAAGACAATTACAAAAGCTGTTCCAGGAATACTCTCAAAAGACTGCTACTTCCAGTCCTTTTTCCAAAGGCATTTTTGACATAAGTGACTCTAGCATATGAGTTCCTGCTCCTTCCATCTGAAGAGAAGTGTAACTTTCTTTATCATAGCACACTTTGTTGATCTTTATATATTAAAAAGAGTAAAAAAATATAGCCACTCAATGCTGTTCTATTGTCTATGTCTAATATTACTATTTTTTCTAGTATTCAATTTTAATGTTCAGTTGCCTTAGATGACTTGCTCCTGGAATGTCTTAAGACTTCAAGCAACTTTTCTCCTTCTGCTTTTGCAAGAAGCTTATAAGTTTCAGTTAGCCTTTGGGGCTCTCTTTAAAACCACAGGTATGTGGATAATCCTATAGCCACTACATCAGGAGACACAGACGAACATCAACAAGTGATAGAAGGATCAGGTAGGTGGTTGTGCTTAAGTCAGTGAAAAGTTCCTCATTGGAACTAGATAGTTCTAGATAATAGTTATTTATATCTTCAGTATTTCAACATCCAAAATAAGTATTTCAAATCAGGTTCAAAGGCAAGTGTGAGAATTCACAAAAGGGAAAACTTATCAAGGCTTTTTCTGGTGTTTTATTATGCCTGTCATGATTTTCCACACCACTTCAGTGCTGCCTATATTATTAAATCTATCTTGAATATATCATTACTTGAACTAATAGTTACCAACCATATTAAGAAATTAATCTTGTTACTACCACTGATTGATTTTCAGACAGAGAGGGCAGTTTTTTCAGGGAGATGTTCTGGGTCTATAGACAGACAATCTGCACACTTTCTAAATGATCTTCTTCTTCTTCTTCTTCTTCTTCTTCTTCTTCTTCTCCTCCTCCTCCTCCTCCTCCTCCTCCTCCTCCTCCTCCTCCTCCTCCTCCTCCTCCTCCTCCTCCTCCTTCCTACTATGATTTTAGTCATCTGTGTAATGACATACTACAGTACTGAGTCTGAGGTGTGTTCATGCAGGATGAGATTGTCTCAATGTATACACTAAGTATCATTTAACTTTATCCACTTTTCCATGAGTTATTTCTTGATGCTTTAAATTTTTTTGTTCTTTTCTGCCTTATCAAATTGACTTGCAAACTGTGAACATGACTGCAAGGCTCTTACATAAACGTTCTTGGCAGCTCCTAACAAAATCCCTTTGTGTGAATGTTTATCTTCTTGGAAATGGTATGCACAAACCACGAATTATGGAATTATTTTTATTTTTTGCATAGCCCTGTGGTTTTGCTTGTTTTTTGATTTTTTTTCTGCTGCTTTTTATAATTTTCTTAAAGAATTGCTGAATTTCTTTATGGAGTCAAATTATAGTACAAAAGTAAGAAAGTAACAGCCAGAAAGTTGAACTTAGGAAGTTTTGAGAGGTGATAGAGTTTAGATTATATCACACTGAAACTACTTAGCCCTAGCATTGATTTACAGAAGCTGCAGACTGAACTTTTAAGTTGGGGAGCTAAGAAATAGTTTTTCAAACATGAGATGCTGCAGCACACACACACCCCCACACACACACACACACACACACACACACCCCCACCACACACACACAGTGTTTATGACATTAATTCAATTAAAATATGTTCAGTAGCTAGAAACTTTGAAAGCAAGACTTGGGATATGACACGTTGAAGAGAAAGGACCAAAAAAACATTCAATGGGATAAGTGGAGGGCAAAGTGAAACTAGCAGATTAATTCATGAAGAAAAAGACAGAAAGAGCTGCCAAAACACAAGTGAAAACAAGACTTGAGGAATCAGTCAGGGATGAAAGATATGGGGAGGGTCATAAGTCTTTGATTAGAATTGTTAATAAGTGATTTCTTCTGTGTTGTGAAACATAATCTGTCTAAATTTAAATTAATCTGATATTTTTCTTTCAACTAGAACTGTTGGAAAATATACCCACAAAAAGCAGGATGGATAAATTTGAGGAGTGGCTTCTTGTAATGAAGCTATATATCTCATACTTGGGACATATCTTTGATTTGCATTTATACAAACCAGAAAATATTCTTTCAGGTTCTGAGAAGATACTGTCTGACCCTTATTATCCTGAAGCTCTCTTAATAAATATTATGGTATCACCCAGATTTTAAGATACTTCAAATACATTGTATACCTTTTGTTCAGTATTACAAAAATGTAATTTAATATCATTGTAGAGATAGACACATAAATCAAACAATAAAGAGAGATGAAAGCCTAAGTAATACTATCTCTTGCTAATAACTTCTCTAATTATAAGTAAAGTTATGAGCAACAGTTTACACAAATTAAATTCCTGTACACTTTAATAAGATGAATTTACAGCTCCAAAATTATACCTTCTCTTTCCAGTATTTAATTTGTGGAAATCTCTTTTGTCATTATATATGCACGTATATTGTACATGAAGTTCTTGAATGACAGCATTTGTATCTTGGAGAATAAATGTTTAATAATCTTGTTTAAAAGTGAGTTGCAGAAGGTAATTAAAAAAAAAAGTGCAAATAGACCAAATGATTACTGTAATAACTAAAATAGCCCACTGATATCTGATTGTGAGCCCACATAATTGTCCTTGTACAGTCTAATTCTGGACATAGCTTATCCAAGATTTACTAGATTGATTTTTTTAATAGTAAAAAAAAATGTTTAGATTAACCTTGAGGTTTTAACAAGGAACTTTAAACTTTTTTTTACAAATAGAATTTCTGAAAGTGTTATTTTGAACAGTCTGTACTTCACTGAATATTTTTTAATGTGTCAGTACAGAAAAGACAGTGCTATATTTTAAGTCAAGTTAACCAAGTTAAGCAAGTACTTAGACCTTAAGCATGTAAGTAGTCCTGACGGATTATAATTAAATCACTACTAAATAGCTTTGATACACCACAATTTCAACTATCTGTGGTGAATTATAAGTAGTTTACATTGGAAAATGAAAAAGGGAGAGGCACTGCTGGACATAGATTTCGTATTACAATTTTACCAGTTTGTACACTTCAGAGAGGACCACTGAAGCTGCAACAAGGGTGGTAATCACAAGATGAGTGGTTGAAAAAATTATTCCAGGTGGCTCAAGAACACAGCAGTTCAGAGACAGCAAGTACCGGAATAAGAGGAACAGTAGCACAGCCATACTATGACAAGTTCAAGTTTTTTGTTATGCATTTTCTAATTCTGGCATAAATAATATATAATAATGTGGCAGAAATAAAAAAATTCTGGCATAAATATTTGAGGCATAAAAATATGAAACTTAAAACAGTGTGAGACCAGTCATAGGTAAATTTTTTTGTTTAACTTGATTTAAAAATTAAAAGACTAGGCATTTCCTTCCCAAATTAAACTTTTATTTTTCACATTTTCCCATCTCAATATGTTGAATAAAAAACTAAGTTCAGCTGAACCAATATTTTGTAAAGAGTCTGCAAGACTATGAAATTTTTTTCAGCCAGACTTAGCTTGAAAATGTCAGACAAAATGACTGATACGTATCAAAATAGCTTTATTTAAGCCTCATCACTACTACTTGGTTTCCACTCGGTTTATTATACCATACAGCAAATTAATCAGGGCTGCATGCACCTGAGGCTTGAAGTTACGCACCCTTTCTGCTACAAGGTGAACACAACAGGATGGGAGAAGGCTTCCTGAAGAAGAGCACTTCAGGAGAGAATATGGTGTGGAGGAGTAGCTTCAGAGCTACTAAGCAGCTCAGCACTGACCAGTCTAGGTCACTTTTTGCGTCCGACTAAGATGTTATCATCTTAGGTGTTACTTTTTAGAAGGTGTTGAAGATTTCTTTGAAACACAATTTCCTTGATGGTGTATACAGATATCAATTCATGTACGTGGGCAGGAATTTTCCTCAATTTTTGAGGGATAGACAAAATGGTAAAAATTTACTTTTTCAGACAGAAATAGTGCAAGTTTGGACTATAGTAGCTTCCATTTTCCTACTTCCTTATGGGCATAAAAATTACAAATACCTTGACATCAATGTGCACTCTGTGCCAAGTGCTTCATTAACTTGTGCAGTCATCCTTTGAAGGGTCAATGGTTCATGGCTTCAGCCTCCTGTGCTTATTATAGGAAGTAGGTGAACTTCCTTTTCCTGGTGGTTTCCTGTAGAAGTATTACAGCAGAGTAGGCCAGTCAGGATGGCTTTTACAAATTGAAGGCCTGAAACTCTGCAGTTGTCTGACCGGTCAGAACTACAAACTCTCCCCACAACTAGTGCCTGTGATCTTTGTGAAGTTTCCAGCTGAACATTTGGTCTCTCTAAACCCATAAAATGACAGAATGGTATAGTATCTGTATCTTAGACTTATCCATACACATGGTATTCATAGGCCTGACAGAGTTTGGCAAGATCATATAGTTTAATCATTCTAATTTTTTTTTTTAATCTGACTTTCATTAGGAGGACAATAAATACTAACTTCAAAATCTCTATTAGCAAAAACTCTTTGTTTGACTTGAAAGTATTACCCAGCAGCATGTACTAACTTGACTTCATGACACTGTGGACACATGAATGATTTAATACAATCCAAAAACTGAGGGACTGAAGCAAGTTCATCTTACTGTTTGCAAGAATATGTAAGAATTTTCTTAACTTTCTGCTGTTCATTCTAGGGAAGCTTAATTGGAGACAGATTATTCACATTGAGGGAGTACAGTGATCTAAGCATTCTCAGTTTTCACTTCTGAAAGTGCATTGCAACATAACTGTAGTCCTGCTGATTTCTTTAAGAAAAGATCACACTTCTCAAATGGCAAGTACTCTTTTACCTGCGTATATTACTGTCTTAATTCATTTTTTCCTGGTGTTTTAAATGACTTCTCTTAATATTATAATTCGAAATAATCCATAATGGATGCTATTAATTTTTTCAAACCAGGATGAAAAATAATGCTCAGTAGGGTCAATATTTGCATTTGAAACACATCAGTGAAATTACCAGCTACGCCCATGGCAAACTAAAGTGGTCCTATCTCACCTTTCTGTCCCCAGTAAAGGGAGAACCACATGTTCTCAGAAAGGAATCTCCTGTTAGGAAACACTTCTCCCTTTTTCAGTCCTTTGAGGTGTCTAGCAAGAGACCTTTAGGAAAGGTCACATATCTCATTAAGTTTATCAAATTTAACCAAGAGTGACTTTTAGATAAATGATAGATACTGTCAGTTGTTTAGGAATAGAAGGAAAAAGAATTAATGTCATGCATATGATTATGTCTGTAGATTCAAAGCTTTGGAAATCATCTTGTCTATCACACTTGAAATTCAGTGAGCATGCACAATGTATAGCTTCCAGTTTACAATTCTTCTCTCAAACTCTTAGATTTCCCATCTTTTTTTTTTTTTTTCCCTTTCGGAAAATGTTAGAGTTGTGCTGCACAGCAAACGCTTCTTTCAAACCCTTACTATAGAACTAAAATTTCACAAAACACCTGGTAGGAGGAAATAATGATGTAAGTTTGAGAATGATGCAGTGCTGTGAAGTCTAATTGGCACTATGTTCGTAGTCACAGAAGAACTGTATGTAGAAGAAACATCTCCTAAACTAAATTCTCTTTAGAGTAAGGCTAAGAATGCAAGCACACTGCGGTGATTTAAAATCATATTATTCAAGCATGTTAGAATTACAGTTTCTATCCCTTGGTGATACCAGAAAACTAGAAAATGAAACAATTGTCACAGCCTCAAAGTGATATCTTAAAGTCACTGAAATGGAAATGCACCAATTTCCATTTTCTCACAGAGTATAAAACTTAAGCTAAGAAATGTATTTATTTGAGAAGTTTTGCTTTGATATATCACCATTTTTCTTTAGCCGCTATGATTTGTCCTTACCAATGACACATGCCTCTGCTCTGGGAAATGGCACTAGAAGAATTAGCTGCTGTAAGAAATCAAAGGGCCTCATATGAGCTTCACCTGCATGTTACTGAGACCCCTTTGAAACTGCGTGGGGATAGGAAGAGGTTGCTAAGAACACGATATTTTTAAATCTGATGTTTGTAAAAATTATATAAAATCTGCTTTAGATGACAGAAGTACCAGAAACAGAGCAAGCACTGAGGAGTGCCAGGGCTGCAAGATCTAATGATATAAATCCCTTTGTTACAGACAACTGTTGTGTCAGATTATAGATGAAGCTCATGAGCTGTGTTTGATAAATGCAAACTGAAGTCAGGGCTTCTGATTTCCTAACGTTTGAATCCTGGGGCTTTCTAAGGCACAAAGTGGCAAGGCTTGCAGGCCTGTTCACCTTGTTCTTCCTCTTTGCCTACATTTCGTTTCATCAATTCTGTAGGCACATAGTTATCTCCACTTGAGGAAAACACTGGTCAAAATAAAGACTAACTTCCCTTCAGAATAGAAAGAAACAGAGAAGTTGCATATGAAAAAAAACAGTCATCCACTAGGCTGTGCCAACGTTACTGGGCTTTGAGAATAAGACTGATGCCTAAACCAGGGTTATCTGAAACGGAGCATGAGACAAAGTTAGGAGTATAAAAAGCAGACCAATTTATTCACGGCCTCCAAGGTACATTCAGGCAAGCAAAGCCCCCTTGTGAGGCTACACCCAAAAATGGACACTGGGTTGAGAGCTCTTCACCTTTTATAGGTTCTGTTGTATTAGCATATTGGGCCTTAATTCTCCAATCATACCTTTAGGTGATGATGTTAACCACCCCAGGCCCCCCCCCCACCCCCAACTCACTGTGGGAAAAGTATTATTGACATGGTTTTGTCCAAATATTAGCTTTATTTTTTGGGAAGTTTAATACTGAAAATGTATAAAAAATGTAGATCATATGTGGAGCTGAAGCTCTGTGTATATCCCTGCTGTAAAAGTAAACATCTGAAGTAATCTTGATATCAAGATTTCCATGTTAAACTGCCTGTCATCTTATAAACTTAATATAGTTATGTAACATTTACACACGGAAGTGCAGCTGAAATACCGATTTTCTGTAAAAGAGTATCTTATCTTCCAGTAGATTTGTTTACAGGTGCATGATTGATTTCATTGTTTGGTACTGCACGTAGCATGTATTTCAGTACTGGATCAAAGACATGTCTCACTATGGGAAAAAAAAAAAATATTAGCAGAATTTAAAATTGAAAAGTGAATATCAATAAAATTGAATGGTGTTTATATGTAGAGAAAATACTTCTATTATTAGCTAATTGTCAAACTTAAGTGAATATGGATGCCAGTCACCACACAGAGTAGTCTGTTTTGTTAAATTTTACAGTTCCACTTTTGAAAGGCCTATTAAGTTGTCACTGATTTAAAAACAACAAGCAAGCAAGAAAAGCAGCAAAACTTCTATTAAGAACTTAATACTAATTTCATGTGAATATAAGAAAATATATGCTATTTTACTTAGCTTATTTTATCTGCTCTATCACTTAAAAATAACAGTAGGTCAGAAAAAATGATGTAATAAACACTTTAAAAGTTCCCTGGCTCTGAAAGGTGAATTTTTTGTTTTACAGTTATGTGAGTTTTTTTTGCGTAATAATACTCAACAAAATCAATTAAAAGCATACAATTTTAATTTTTTTTCCTCAGAAAAATGCAATGCCAAGCACAAAGATATCAATGCTAAATTTGCCCCTGTTTTTTGTTTTATGAAGACAACAGTTTGAAACCAAAACACCTTGAGAATATAAAGAAAACAACAAGGATTAAAATGTCAGTCTGTTACCTTTCTGAAGCAGATGGGCAAGATCAAGAGTGGAAGAGAATACTGAAATAACCTTTTATTTATGACATCCAGATGATGTTGCCTAATCCTTTTGGACATTTATCCCTAAATTACAATTGCATCTTACTATTGTACCTAATTTTCCATTAAAAAATTCCTGGGTACAAATCATTGCAGGCAATATAGGTACAAAAGTATAATAAATATCTGGTGCTGAATTAGAACAAGTGAATCAGAGCACTTTGAGAAGGAGAAAAAGCAATTTTCTAACAGGACTTTAGAGGCGCTACAGTGATTAAAAAATATATTAAATTACCTATAAGAAAATAGAATTGAAGTCAAATGCATCATCAGTGAAGCAAATTTTTTCTGATTTGATTGTCTCAGTAAGAATGAAGAGATAGAAAGGAGATATAATTTCATAATTTTCAAAAACCAGCCACTGACTACCTTTGTCACTTATGACTCCTCTAATAGCTTTTTTTTTTTCCAAATGCACCCTTGGTTTAAATTGTCCTCCCCAAATAATCATCTCCCAGTTTCATTCCTCCATGCTTAGACTTTCCAACTTTCATTGACTGTATTCACTTACAAGACTAATATTTTTTCAAGTAAGATGAAATATTGCTTTAAAATAGCCCTAGAATCTATGTAATTTTAGTTACATCTTTTCTAATTTACATAGCTTGCCTTAGGTCAAACAGCAACTTGCTTAATACCCGGTCCAATGCCCATTTCAGCAGAGAGGTTTTTGATAGAACAGTTTGGTAATTTAGAAGAAGCTCATATCTAATTGCCAACCTTCTGTTCAACCTCCAAGAACACTACAGATGTGCCTCTAGTACATCATGAAAACATTATCCTACTCATTTGGCTCTCTCTTTTACAGTGCTTAATATCTGATGGCCTTTTCTCTTAAAGCTTATATTGAGCTTATTTTCCCCATACTGGTTTTACAATTCAGCTTATCATCATGATTTGCTTACCTTTGCCTCTGCCCAAGACAGTCAGTGAGAAATGACTAGAGTTGATTTGGTTTGTTTTATATACACTTTACAGCAAAGTGAATACAGACACTGTCTAAAAGTTCTGGTGTTGTAAGTACCGTGAAAACTGAAAGAAAACTTAGTGTGAACTACTTCTATCTGCGGTTAGAAAAGTGAGAAAGCAATCAGATGAAACACTTTGGAAAAGCTATAAAGACTCAGAGCCTTGTAATTGAGAAGAGTAGTTTGCCACAAGAACATTAGTTCAGAATGATATGAGCTTTTAGTTTAGTAAAAGATACTCTAATCATACTCAGTGTTATTTAGAGGTATAGGAAAAAAGATGACAATATAGTTCATTCAGATATACCACTGAGCAATTTCAATATGACTTTGAATATAGTTAGCTATAGTCACATTAGATTGCTTGTGGGGTCAAAATTATACTTTAATATCCAAAGTGCCTAAAGCCCAAACCAAAATAAGATCTAGGTTATACAGACTATGTATGTGATCATTGCAAGTCTTTTAAAGACCAGCACAAACCAGCAAACCAAATAATATACTTCCTTATTTTTGTCACTTGCTCTGTGATTTTATTTGTATATAATAGTAAATGGCTATATTTTCATTGCCAGTTTCCTGTCCCAGAGTTGTTTTCTTTCCTGGACAGCTTAATATTGGTTTAAGGAACCCTAGCACCAAATCATCAAATGTTAGGATAAAAAAGTCAATTGCCTTTGAAACTTTCACATTGTTCTCAAGGTCACTATGAGAGCTGGCAACAAAATGCTCAGAAGACTCGTGTAATCCTCCTTTCCTGGTTTCCTCTGTGCCCGTAAAGGTAAATAAGGGATAGGCAAGTTATCTCTAAAAGAGTTTGGAGTTTAGAGCAGATACAATTACCTTCATTGCCTGACTTGCAGATCAGGACTGATTACGAGCTAACCATTGGAAAGTTTCCCATCTAATTTAACAGCTTTGGTGTCAGGCACAAATCACTGATAAGAAATTGTTACCATATTTCTGATGAGAATCATCACTTCTGTAGTTGACAAGGGGTTGTTTTTTCTGTAACATATTGCTTACCTTTGTCTGCTATATTTTTTCATCAAGCATGACCAGTGTCAGCTGAAAAAACACAATATCCATTCTTAGGAATGTGTGTGTCCATCCATAGCCATGACAGGTAGCTTTTAAAAGATGAGAATAAAGGATTAAATACATGTTAACAAATTCCTCTCCGATTTAAATGGAACTTTGATCTTTTACTTTAATCAATTCTTTATAATCAGAATTTGCTGAGCCAATGAGAGGAGGTGTTGCTACTTTGCACCCTTCCACTCTGAAATGTCATTGACTATATTTTCATTAGAATATGGTAGAGTTATCATAAGAATGATTTGTGAAGCATAATATTTGTTTCCAAGGACCTGATGCCATACTATTATCTAAAAGTTTAATCTCATTACAGGTATTGAACATCCATGAGGGATTGGAGTGCATTTTTCAGTTGAGTTTCATCCACAAATGATCGAGTCAGCATAGTCTGGGCATTCTCCATGACGCAAATCACATCAGCAAGTGGGAACAATTAGAATATTCCCTTCAAAATCTCACTTCTCTCCAAATGGACATGTTTAGGCAGAGAAACATGTAATCTTTATAACACTCATGGTAAATGAATAATCATAGATCATTCCACCAGCATGAATTCAACACTTCTCATTTAACTTTTGCACAAGAGAGCTTAGAAAAACTGAATCTATAGGAAAGAAGTAAGGAGATGAGTAACACAGAATATACACCATCCTCTCCACCAGAGATTACAGACAGCTTCTTCTGCAACTGAAGAGCTGTCAATAAGGCTTCCAAAACTGCTATAATCCCAACTGGCCTCTACAAAGGTTTAAACAGAACTCTACCAACCAAGAGCAGTAAGAATGTGTTTTAGTTCTTTAGTTCAACTACTGCCCACAGGTAAATAACCTTGTAAATATTTTTTTTAAAGCTGTATTGGTACTGGGAATTTATCAGTGTCAAATTCATGGTGAGCTTCCAAACCCATATTTGTTGTTGTCCTGCTTTTGGAAAATAAGTTTGAAATGTATATACTTCACGCTATCATCAAGAGCAAGAATTGTCTTGTTAAGTAGCAGGAAAAAGCTGTGAGGAAGACTAACTCCATCTCAACCAGACCAAAATCATCCACAAACTGACCCATAAAGCATCATCTTCATTCATCACACTTAGAGGTTGACCAGGACAACCTGCATTTTCATGTCTGCAAACTATTGTTAAAGCACTTGAGGAGTCAAAACATATTCTTCAAAATACAGGCGTTACTGATGACCTCCAAGAATGAAATGTGAGGAAAGAACCAAGACATATTACCAGGTGTAATAGGGAAAGGATGCAGTTATGTACCTATCTTCAAAAAGTTATTTTGTCTTCTTGTCGGAAACAGTCCAGAAAAGCTGTCAGCATAAAGTTTTGAGATCTTTATCCTGCTTCTCAGAAGAATTTTGATTACCTGGGGCTTAGTGTAATCCTGTGCATGAGAGCTAAACATATAAGCACTTCTAGCATTAAAGTCCCCTGCCACATAGACAAAGATAAGGTTCAGTGTTATGTTAAATATTCTTGATAAATGAGACAGCTTTAATTGTCCTACTATTTTGTTAATAAAACCTCACAATATTTGAATTTATAAGTTACATATTTTTATATGTAAATTGAAATTGAAATTCAATTTCAATATGGAAATTCAAATTCAATTCCCTCCACTTTATGGAAAAACAATCATCTAAAATAGGAACAAGAACTGAAACAGTTTCTGTGGGTTTCTTAAATTTCTTTTAGATGGCTTGTGAAAATGAGTTTGAAACTAACATTATCTGCAAAAGTGGTCATTAATAAATGAGCTAGACGACCTCAAAAAGGTTCCCTACCAGACTTATTATCAGATTTATGCTAAATAGCCAAATAACTGAAGAAACACATGCTAGACCTAATGAAGGAATCATGCATGCTTCACTCAGACCACATTGGTCTGCCAAAGCCATTACAAATTATAATAGGTTGAAACCAATCTGAAATGCCTGGTTGCCAAACATAATTGGACCTAGTAGCTATTGTAGAAAAAAATCATCAGATTGTTCCACCATCCACGCTTTGGTGAGAAGGTGGGAGGTGAGGGAGAGAGGGGGTATTAGAGTAGTTCTGTCAAAAGAGTGTGAATTGGTTGTGTAGCAAATATATGCATTCTATTTACACAACGATTTCCCCCAGAGTGACTGCTCAAGTCAGCTTGTGGCACCTGCAGAAGCTATGAAGGCAAGATGTAGGTAGCAGCCTGTCAAAATTTGAGGAAAATTAATAATAACTGTTACTGCCAAGATTTTCTGATACACTGACAAAACATTGCATTTGTTACACTTAAGGCTGTATTTTTTTAAATAGAAAAGTATGCAGCGTAACTGCAGAGTGCAGAATCTGAGTTCAAAATGCAATAACATTACAGCTAGGAGCAGGCATGAAAAATATGGTTCCCTGCAGAGGCTATACCTCTTTCAGGACAACAAAATCCTTTAGGATTGTTCTCTGACACTGAGGTCACCTTGAATATTTTCACCCACAGTCATATATTTCATTTTACTCGTGCCTGCAAAACATCATGGACTTGTAGTTCACAATTCATTAATTTGGGAAAGAGTTAATTGATGAGGGCTGAGTAGATGATAGCTGAACAATTTTATGTCATACAAAAGATGTGACAGTTTTCCATTGAAAATGTCACTCCCACTTTGGAAAATGTATGCAGACCGTATGTTTAAAACCCACAAATGTTAGGGAAAGATGCTGAATAAGCTTATATCCATACTTTCTGCAATTACATCTGTCTAGAGAAGTGCATAACTTCCTGCTGTGAAAATTATTTTCCAGTTATTAAGACAGAGTTGTAAGATAATTTTATTTCTGAACAGTTGTCCACATATGGTTTGAAGGACTTAAATTGTGCTGTTATAGCCAGATAAGGCTCCCTTCTCAGGCTGCAGTACACCTGCTTCTGCTCAGGGTCTGATACTGCTGGTTTTGGCCCAAATTTTATCCTGGTGGAACAGACTTATAAGCAGAATTTCCAGATATTTCTACACATACTAAGTAGCGCCACTGAAGCAAAGATAAGCCAAACCAATGGATCATCTTAGCTTCAGAAAAAAATGTAACAGAAAACACTACACTGGACTCAGGAAGGAAGTGTTCATGTCTACTTGTAGATTTTCTGATCCCTTTCATACCCATCGTCAGTGATACTTGAAGTCAATAAATTTTTCCATTATGTGTGGACAAATGTATTACTATATTTGTTATAAAGAAAAGGAATTAAGCTAAGGCTGGTAGATTGAATTAACAGGTTGCATATTTCGTCATATATCCTGCTGTTTATCTATTTAGAATGATCTCACAGTCAAATGAGTTTATTAAATTATAAACAATTTAATTGCATTACAACATTTATTTACTTATTTTTATTAATATAAGTCTAAAAGTAATTGTGACTATTTTCATGTTTACTTCCAGGTCTTACAGCTGGATCAGACCTGTGGTATTGCAGAAGTAAATAAATTATTTCCCTTCTTGTAGCCAAAGGAAATCTACAACTGGAAAAACTAATTTGCTTCCTTCAAACCTAATTCAGAGAATTTGTTTTTTTTTTAAAAATACAAACAGATTTAGGGCTTTTCAGATCCAGGATAGTGTTTCTCTTTGCTTGTTATCATGACATCATAGAGGACACCTGAATCCTCCCTCATTTCTATACAGTAGTCCTGCTACCTATCCAGACTAAAATAGCATACTCTAAGATAAATAAAATTAATATATATACTGATATAAACTCAGTAATATAAAAAAATAAAAAGACAAAATATTCTAGACTACACTCAATAAAATATTTAACGATTTATTTACTTTCACGTGAAACACAAAGAAATAAAAATAAGAATTATTTTTAAGAAATGTAATCTGAAAATAGTAATTAATCTTATCAATCTCAAAAAGGTTTCCTCCAAAATTATACTCCAGTCTTAGAAATGTTTCAGATTTGTTGGGTAAGCTAGAGCTACTCAAAGAAATACTCTTCAGGTCTGACCTCATAAATACTAACTCTTTTAGTTGAAATCAGTTTTCCTCTACTGATGAATACATTGAACATTTTACCTCATACACAAGTAATTAAGGTAATTAGTGTCATATTTATGATCTAATTGATCAGAGGTAATGCAAGAAGCAAGCATGAATAATGAAAGGATAAACTAATAATCTAATGATGACATTCTTTTTCTATACCAGCATGATACTGAACATTTCAAAAGCCACCTCACTGATAGTTTTGCCATGACCTATCTTCTTTCTTTTGCCATTATATTGGAAGCTATATCCTAAAGAAAGTGAGTATGGATCCATGTTTGGTTAATCCAGAGAAAACAATGAGGCAGATTAACAAAAAGACTTCATATCTCAGACAGATAATGTTTCATTTTTAACAACAAATATTTCATCAGGGGAAAAGTTGTAGACCTGAGTTAGCACAGTGTTTTTGAGAGCACAAGATCCTTATATGATCATTAATCATTGTTTCCATTGCTTCTCTACTGTCAAATATGTTTATCAGCCCATTGCTATTTCAGCCAAAAGAAAACCACTACCATTCAGAGCCAAGTCAGAACTGGAGACTCCATCATAGCATAGTAGTCATAGTAGGCAGCTTGTTTTCTAATTAGTACCTTTAGACAGTAAGACACAAATGTACAACATAGCTATAGCTGCAGAAAATATAGCAATTTTACTAATCAAGCACTTGAGGAAAATTTCTCTCTGTGTAAGACTGCTGAGGTGGAAAGTTTTCTATAGTACTTTACATTATTGTTGCCAGCTGTAAAACATAAGGCCTTTTAGGGAGGACCATCTCCATTTTACTGGTTAAACTACTCAAGCACAAGGAAGGAAGTGGATGAGATGGATGAGTGTCACTGATGAAATTAGTCTTCTCTGAAAGAATCTTTTCTATGATAAATTCTCTGATGTGCTCACTGTGCAGACCAGCTTATGCAAACAAGTCAAAAAATCAAAGAGGATATGAGGAATTCAACTTGTTTTAGTGTGAGAAAGTAGACAAGTATTGTACTTTTCCAGAAGATATTTTTAAAGTATTGTCTAGTTTAACATCACCTTTTCTTCCCTAAGAAATTTCAGTATGGGAGAAAATAAAAATTGAAAAAGTGTGTAGATTTCTATAGGGCTGCAGTTTCTGCAGTTATGAGCAAAAATACCCCATACTTATATAAGCATAAATAAAATTAAAAAAAAAGAGAAGCCATAAGTGGGAAGGTGAAAACTCAGAACTAGAAAGAAAACTACACAACCTTCATTAGGAGTTTCAAAAATAAAAGCAGACTTATTAAAATAATCCTAGTATCTATGAAGTTTCTCATGTTTTCAGCAACCAAAGTAATTTAATCAATACTACTGGGAAAAATAAGTGGAGTATTCAGTACATGCTGTCTATGTAATTAGAAAAGGTTAATCAATTTTACTACATAGTAAGACACAGAGAACAAGGTATTTGCAGGAAAGCACGCCTTTAAAACTTAAAAAAGCTGCCTATTAGGGAAACTCACAGATTGGAATTTTATAGAATTAACTTTTTGCTAAAAACACTATCCCACAGCTACGTGCAAAAGGAACAAGCTTTCTGAACAGTTTTGTGTAGAGTATCCATACTGTTTTGTTACTATTTGCTTTTTTTAATGGGTTGCTGTTATTGTCTTGTGAAAAGTTTTTGTAGCATTTTCTGTTTTCATTGACTACTCAATTTTAGTGAAGGACACTTCAAATAAAGAAGTAAATAATTCTTTTTATGCCATGCATGATTTAAAAGGCAACAGCTCTATCAGTGAGGACCCTGTATGAATTAATTATACATAGATTAGAAATTGCACAAAAGGAAAATTATGAAAATAATCGAGATCAATTATAATAAAATAGGAAGAATATTAACATTGTTCTATAATTTTATGAACAAAATGTACATACTCTAAAGCTTGAAGTGCTCACTAAATGTGTCTCTCTAAATCATGAGGCCATGTCTGGAGCGTAGAAAACACATGAAGCATATTCTTCTTCACTTAAACTTATTAAAAATATTTCTAATTATGTTGGTTTCAAAAGAGATTATAAAAAAAATATCAACAGAAAGTGAGACAATAAAAATGCTTTTATTGGTAAAATCCTCATTGTGTATTACATGCAATATTTTTCTTCTGGTAAGATTAGACAAGTCTTTTTAGCTTCTGTAATTCCACAGCAATAAATTTAATTCAAAATCACATGAGTTCTTTTCTTGAGGAGGGCAATGTCTACATTCTAACATCTCTGTATATAGGCATTAAATAAAAATTTTACCACATAAGTTAGAGAACTTCATCCTTAGCAGAATTTGGTATAGTGTTCTGAGCAGGACCAAACAAAAGCTGTAGACAATTGAGCTGTGTCTTAGGCAAAGATAAACTGTTCAAGCTTTTCCTGTCAATATTGAATTTAGATAAACACAAATGTGCAGCACATTTTTTTTATAAGGTGAAACCAAGCTCCTACAGCAGGTTAATCTATTTTGCCGTAAGGAAAGCAATAAAGATTCAATGAGAATTCAAAACTTTGGTATTTTGGCTCATGCCTGTCTTTCTGTAAAGACCCCTTCCATATGAATTTTCTTTCAGTCTTTTGGGTTTGAGATTCATAATGTCTTAGATCACTAGTAAATTGATTTTGAAGACAACCAAGGCTGTGATAGGAAACCTTTCCTTATATACCAGAGAAAACAACAAAAAAAAATATACTGAAGAGAACACATTTTCATTCTATTTAGATATACAAAGAAATAATAAAGAAACCTGAAAAAACCCACCAATTATATCTTTTACATGGCCATAGCATCATGGAGTGGTGTCTGATTACAGTTTAATATTGATCAACCTATAGAAAATGGTGGCAAAACTATTACCATCTTGCTAAAAAGGAAATAATATTATTTTTTTGCGATGGTGTGATGTTTACTATGCAGTTGCCAGATCACTTGAAAAAAACCTCCTCTCAAAACTGTTTTATTTAGCCTCCTTAGCAGGTCACAGGAAGTGTTTCCTATGGTTTAAATAAGGAAACCTGTGAACAGGCCTCAGTTAGAAAGAATATAAAATATAATCTCTGTAGCCCTTACAACTGCATTTACAGTGAATGTTACCTGTGAGCAACAAACCGTTTTCTATCAAACTAATATCCAGTGCAGGATTGACCTAGATTGGATATAATATGTATTTCATGCTAGTATTTATTTACAGTACAGTTTTTTACCATTATTGAGTTAGTATAGTGAGACTTCTGCACTGACAAAGGGAAGGGAGAGTAGGAAATGGTTAATTAATAGTAATATGCTTTTTCTTTTTATTAAATGGACAAAGTAACAGTTGGCTGCAACAGCTGCCAGTGTTCTGATTTTTGGACAGATGTGTTTTCCATGCAATTTTAAGTTGCATGTAAAACCAGATGCACGTTGCACAAAGACCAGATGCTTCCCATGATTGCTTGAAACAGTTTCTCTATGTTGTCTATTCCGTGATTTGCTTTGAGCTAAGGCTTTTATTCTGAATATTGCATTGTTTCTATTTATAAAGTTATCAGGCAAGACAAGAGATATTAGGTTCAAAATTGGATTCACTTTGACATCACATTGCTACTTTCAATGTATTTTGCATTCAGACTCAAAGGTGAAATTATCACACATGACACTGTACTTGAATGTCTATAATGTGTACGTACATAGATAAAGATAAAAAAATCAATGTTTTATGTTAACACTTGTTAAAATTTAGAAATTAATTTGCCTTAGAAAGGTCCATGCTCCCAGCTTCAGTCATGTTGAGGAAAATCTGAGTATATCTACTTTGCTCACATGAAGGTTGGACTACTTCCTAGAATTGTACTGGAAAACTGGAAAAGAAAACAAGCTACAGGACTGAATTCTAAAATTTTCTGGACCTAATCTTGATCTTACGAAATGCTGAGCATGCTGTCACTGATCCAAGAAAATAATTAGGCCCAGCAATTACAACAACTATTTAGCCTCAAGGATGAGAGAGATGTCTCCTTGGATTCAGCTGGACAGTTCCAATGTTTAGCTCGGAGTCCAAAAGTAGTTGCTCTGCTGGAATGAGTTCAGAGCACTCAGCATATTGTTAGATAGACGCTTAAATGAACCACAGATTGATCTTGTCCTCATGTTCAGGGCTGTGCAACTCATTATTTTTCAGCATAGGCTGGAGTGATGACAGACAATTAAAGAGAGGTAATTGCAATGAACTCTGCATATTTCATATGTGATGGGACATAGGGAGAAGCTGGGTTCCCAAGTTTGTTGCCAGGGCCCTGGTATAGAGGTAGTTAAGATAGAAAATGTCAGACCACACCCTTCTCAATGAGAACAGCACAACCGTACAAAATTATTTTGACTGTGCTGAAAGAAGAATTAAGCACAATCTTTTGCCTACATAGCAAAGGAAATAAAGATTAAACAATTTAATCATTATGATTTTATGTGTATGTTTTATTCAATTACTCATTCTGTTCAAGAAATTTACAGCATGTATGTCCTCAACTATTAATAATATCTTATCTATCTGGTCAAGGAGTAGAATAAGAATGACAGAGAATAATTAAAATACCTCTGATTTTAAATGCTTAATGGTCACACCTGATGAAGAATACCTGATTCACACTGTTTTCAAAGAAAAATGTTTGCATTACTGAAGTAATGAAGGCAGTTGATTACTTAACCCTTGTGTGGAAAATATATATAAGCTCCCTAGCTTGTCCTCAAGCTATTTGTATTTCTGCTATTTTCATGTACTTTGTCAATTATTAAATGTATTGTAGTACGTATGCATAAATTGTGTCCCTGTGACCTACGTATTCCAAACTAGTTTTTTCATTTCCTGCTATCTCTTAGAGGTGACTGCTTATGTGTTTTGTGCCTTGTACTGTCTTCTTAGCTTGGAGGAATGGCATGACTTATATTTTTAGTCAATTTTTTGTGTTTCTTGGGGTCTTGGGAATGATATTGTTAAAGTATATCCAATGTCCATTTAGTCAATTCCACTGATGCTGAGTGGGGACAGTATCAGACAGAAAGCAAAAAGCAAATGCCTAGCAGTAGTCATGAAAAAATTCCTGGCTTTGCCCATGGCAGCTTAATGCTGGCCTCAAAAAATTCGAAATTAATTAAAATTCTAAAAGTCTGTAATTTAAAACTTTCCAAAAATTATATTCTGCTTCCAATTTTCTTGCTGTTTGGCATTGCTCTAACTCATACTTACTGTTCTTGGATATATCAAAATACATTTTTTTATTCTTCTTCCTTTTAAACTTTTGATCTCAAAGCATATCTATGTGTTAAGTATGTACTGAGGAACCAAGGATTTATGATCTTTGAATTTGCCTCAGTAACCTTTGTCAAAAGCATTGTTATGTACAGTAAGGTCTCTTGGTTAAACTTCTCTGTCATTATATCCAATAGTTCTTGTGACACCTCATTTGGGTGCTTCCTAGGAATTTTTTTTCACATCTCTCTTATTGATACCAGCTCTTCTTTCATAATTAGTCTCAGGATCAGTCCTTGAGATTCCTTTAGTAGTCTGAAATAACCTTTTCTTGAGACGGATTGAACATATTTTCCCATAGTTTCCAGGTAACTTCATATGATAGATAACCCTTCATATATTATAAGATTTAGTTAGAAAGTACTTTAGTTTCTTTGGCAGAAAGTGTAATTTTTCATAAAAAATAACAGGCCAAATTAGAAAACAAAGAAGAGGAAATACTCCTGCTTAAGTAACTAGTACAACAGAAATATTTTAAAGACAACCTTGTGTCAGGAACTCAGTGTTTCAGCATCACACTTCTTTTCCCCGAGTTCCTCTCCTGGTTAGACTGTAAAAATGAGACAGACTTAATATCTTTGGAGACACCTGTTCATAGAAAAGAGGGCAATGATAAGATAGCGATGTTATGTGAAGCAGCATATCAATGACAAATTTAAACATATGTTGATCTCTTTGTGTGTGTTTTTTTTTTAAGACACCCCTTTAACTTGTTTCTATTTATGCAATTTTATATTCCATGTATTTATCCTGGCTACATGTTTCTAAGAATACAAGTACAGAGAAAACATTATTTAGTCATAATGGCACCTTGATAGAAGCACAAAGCTAAAAAATCTGTCAGGGGTACACTCAATTTTAAGAAATTGAAATTTAATTCTCAAGTAGTTATCTAAGGCAATCTAATTACTTTCTCTTATCTGACTAAGAACGGTAATAAATAGTGGAGGACTCGGAACCTTAGGAGCCAGGAGCCATGAACATGGCCAGATGCTAGCATATAAGTAATAGGAGTAATGGTAAATCCACAAATGTTTATTAGAAATTACTGTAGTTTTAACATGATTTTCTAAAATAAAAAGTACTTTTATTATGTAAATTTTCTATTCTTATATGTTTTGTTCTTTCTGTAAACAGAACCAGCACCAGAAAATGGAGAAATTTGTGTGCATTTCGACAAATGATGGAGTTACAAATCATATAGTTTGAACTTTTACTTTTAAGTAGGGGCAGTGGTAATTTAAGAATTGCTAAAGGGGTTATAGACATTTCATTAACATCACTCAACACTATTTCCATGTCACAAGTCAAGGTGATTCTGCAAATATCCCACTCCTTCCACCATTCATGTTTTTCTTTTCACTCTTCATAGAATAGCTGAAGAATGTCCTCTCTTGATTGCTTTTTTCTTTTCTTACTTTTTTCCTTCCTTTTTTTTTTTTAGTATATTACCTGAGAAGAGTTCATTAGACAAGAATAGTTAAATATATTTTGAGTTAAGATGTCTGACTGTTCTATGTATTTGAATTGCAACATGCAACAGTAGGTCCTTATGGCACATATTGTTGAATTTTACAAGCACTGAAGAGCATTAAACCTCTAGGTTAATGCTCCTGCAGACATAGAACATTAGATTACTATTTCAAAAAGCATTACCTTCCATTTGGTATGCTCAGACAGCTATGTGTACATAAATTGGTAACTAGTGTTTGACTCAATTTACTCAAAGTAATCAAAATTTTCTCATTCAATCCATTTCCTGGCAACTACAATGACTCATTAGTAAATTGTCTGCCTCCAAACACTCCAAAAGCATGGCTTCTTCCCAAAATTGTTTGTGTTACCCGCATTACCTTCAAACCTTAACAGGTATTTCATAAAATACCAAGAAATTGAGTCAGGTTTATTAGGTTAATCATGTGATAGCACACTTTTATGGATGCATAGCTGAGAGGAACAAATGGATGACTCAATTTATGCAATTTCAAAGAAAAAGTGAGTTCACACAATGTTCCTCCATGAATCTAGAAACCTCTTGCTCTAGCTAGAAAATACAAAGAATAAAATGGTCCTATGCTACACTTCCAGCTGAAGAGGACTGACAGACATTCATCAGGACACTGATCCCCAACAGAATAAAAACTCTGAAAGGCTTCATGGTCTTCAGAAACATCGCTCCTAACTACTGTGCTAATAAATATTTCAGAGAATTTCATCCTTTGACTCTTCATGCTTCGCCACAACAAGCTCATACATTGAAAGCAGAATTTATTTGCTCTGTATGCTGTATCTAAATTAAATTAAAACAATGTTCAATATGTATTTCTGTGGTATACAGTTACTGTGAAAAATTGGGGGGATTGAAAAGAATTTAAAGGAAGAAGAAGCCATCAATAACGTAAGGTATTTGTGTAAGACAGCCTATTCAAACACCCTGAAATTACCTCTGAACTGAAATGTCCCAAATTTTTATCACAATAACATATAAAATCTAGATTTTCCTGTCTACTGACACCTTTAAGCAGTCTTAATGTAGCACATAAAATTTACTGAATTGTTCAAAGCTTCTCATTCAGCTTGGTTTTTTCTTCGTTTTCAGAGTAAAGAAGAGAGTGAGAAACTACTCTTTTGCTCTAGGTTTTAGTAGGAACCTGCCTTCTGGGAGGGAATGTCTTTGCTGCTCCTTGATGGGCTCAGTATCATGCTCTGGCATTGACTAGGGGAGTGTTTGTGGCCCAGGGCCAAGCATGGGCAGGAGCAGTGCAGTCAAACAGCAGCAGGTTCTTTGCACTATGCTCACAGTCTGATGCAAGTCAGTGCTGCTAACGCTTACAACTCCTTGTGTGCAAATGTTCAAGTCTGTTTCCTGGCCCTGATTAGCTTGCTAGGGCACCTGTAATCAACACAATCAGATTTTGGGGTTTGTTTAATTGCTTGCTTGTTTGTGTGTTTTGCTTTTAGACAGCAGCAGAGCAAAAGGCTCTAGGACATTTCAACCTGTCCTTAAATAGAAGAGGATGTATTTACACACACAAAGATTAAATGAGAGAAAGGACAATTCATTACATTGGATGCTTATGTTTGGGCTTAGAAGGTTTATAATAACTCCCAAGTTCATCAGACCTTCTGTGAGACTACCAAATCACTTGGCTTCTCTGTGTTTCTGTTCCACACCTGCAAAGCTGTACTTTCCATTCCTCCCAGGAGTCCTGTTAAAATTATAAGGCTGGCTGACTTTCTGACAATTGCAACTCTGTCACAGTGCACAAATAAATAGGGAGCGATTGTTCCTAGCTCCGATTGTTAGAACGAATTTATTCTATAACTGCCTTGATTATTCTGGAGCTCAACAGCTATTGCCATAGCAACCTGTTTTAATAACTTCCAAAGTGCAGAAAATACACTAGAATCAGGTTAATTCTGTGGTTAGGCACTGTACAGAATGCAACTATCTGGATCCCCATGGAGACTACAAGGAATGCACATTCCAAACAGGAGCTTAATCAACAGATCAAAGCATCCTACCTACCAATGAATGAAGATTTCATCCCCTTTTCTACAAAATACGCTTATTATCTGCAAGTTTTATTTAAAATGTTATTATTAATTTTAAACAATGTGATCTTAGTGAAAGCAAATACAGAAACTTTCAGCATTAACTGTGTTATCGCTGGAAAATATTATGCTTCTGGACAAAAAAAGAAGGCTATTATTTATCTACACCTTTATGTCCCACCAAATATCAAATCATTGCAAGAAAATTTTCTTTCTGACAATGCTTTAAAAAGTTTTCTCATCTACAAAAACAAACAAACAAACGAAAACCAAAAAAACCAAAAAACAAAACCCCCAAACCCCCAAAAACCAAAAACCAAAGCAAAACAAAAAAACCCCTTCCATTTCAGTTTTGCTTTCATTTAACTCGAGTAGGCTTTCTTGATAATTTTTTTAAACCCTTTATCTTTTCATTTTGGATCAGTGATATTTAAGATCCAGAGTCATTAATTCAGATAAGTAATATATTAGGAAGAATTACTTTAATGTTTACATACCCTGAGCAAAAGCCAAGAAAATCCCATTTGTTTTCAGTGCAACTCTTTTAAAAATAACACAATAAAACGTTTGTAATATAGCATACCTATTGCCTTTTCATCTTTCTGCATGTATGTGTCTTTAGAATCTTTGGATACCAGAAAGAGAAAACACACTTAGACATCTGCAGATAGGTGAAATGAAATTTAACAGAAGCAGACTTAAAAGTTTCTTTCCCTTTCATTTACACAAATTCATATAAAATGAACATTTTCAAAGGTTACTATACTTTTCCCCTTACCTCCTATGATTTTGAAGAATCAGGTTAACCTTTTTCTAACCATTATGATAGATGTTTGTGTTGTTTCTTGAAAAAGTTAAGTTCAGGTCCTATAGGAACAGTTTACAGAGGAACAAGAAATTTAATCTTAGTAATGTATGCAAATTTGCCAATCCATATGATTTATCTCATGTTCAGCTTCAGGTTGAAAAATAGGTTAATGAATTTCCAAACAAGACGATGGAAGAAGTATAGCCAATGGATCATACAAATGCAAAGTGTGTGCAGACAGTCTGTTCAGAATTGTGACCTCCTAGCTTCTAATTGCTGAGTGTAAGTCTATCCCTAAATACGGTACTGATATTGTCCTATCAGCTTCATCCTGTAGCATGGTATATTACCTCAGTCCTTAAAAATGACAGAAAAATGCCTTGGTGACCATTATTTTGAGTTTTGTTTCAGCTGCCTTATTCTGGAAACCCAGAACTCAGAATATGAAGTACTGGATTCTATAAAATACAAGTATAGAATTACTTTGCAGTAGGAACAGTGGTATGTTTAAATGTTAGTATCAACAAATCAAAAATACATTCACATATATTGAGTATAAATGTGTACTGCAGTCACTGGTGTTACATTGAATTGCTTTAAAAATATATGAAAATTTCCAAGAGCAGTCCAGCTGCTAAGCAGAAGGATACCTCTGTACGTGTGTTCTGCCTGATCACAGTGTTTAAATGATACCAAGTACTCAAAGGGTGAACTTGATTTTTGAGTCCGTGATTAGGAGGAGTGTCACCAGGAGGCTATGAATGCTAGAGAAAGCTAAGTCATAAAAGCAGTCACTTTTACACTGACTACTTCTATAAAGAATTGCATCTTCTGTTTTCTTAAATTTGGGCTGTTTGTTACTTCAAGGTATAATTATGAGACCATATTTTTTCTTCTAGTGAACTTCATCAAGATTTGCATGAAAATGCAAGCTTGACAAGCCAGAACAATGCAAAAATTTCCTAAGTTAGTGCACCACCCACTGAGAATATTGTTGTATATCTGAATCAGACATGAGTCAACATCTAAGAATTATTTAGAAGGGGATAAGGTGGCATAATGCAAAACAAAGCTCTTTATTTTCAGTAACTGCAGAATTAAAAGCAATATTTTAGATCATAATTTCCTTTTGACTTTGTTGTGTGATCCCAAGGACTAAGGGATGTGGTGCAATTTTTGTTTATTTGTAATTTCTATCATCAAGCGTAGATGAGCCAACACAATTCCCTTCATCAGTCAACAATGACCTTGAGGTTTTGCTGCCTCACCCATAGACCCAGGCAGGTGGAGACTAGAATGTTTGTTCTTACCTTTAAAAACACTTCATAAGGTGATATTGGGCAATTACTGTGACTGTGGCCTGTCCACTGAACTTCTAATCTGCCACCTATCATGAATGATGAAGAAATATTGCCATTTCTTCTTTAATTCAGCTCTAATAGCCAGTCTTAGTATTTTCATAAATGTTTTTTGAACTAAGGTTTGATTCAGAGCAGCTCCTGGAAGAAAGAGGAATAGGAAATAAAAGAGTTGATGTGTATTCATAGTATTCAAAAGATTTTAAATCCTTTCCTATCTTTTCTGCCTTTCTTCCAAGTGCTGGCAGGAAAGTAAGTGCTTCAAACAACCTTTCCTCTCCTCTGAAGGTAATAAAAAGTTTATATTCATGCTGAGCTCTACTGGTGGTTTTGAGCTGAATTTTATCTTATTGTTCTCCACAGATTTAGGGAACATCCCAATATATTTCTAACATTCATAAACATCTGTTGTCAAGACATTGCTATCATGCCAAAGACGAAATTAAAAATTAAAAATTTTGGGGTATATATATGATTTGAACATATATGCACTCAAAACTAATTACGATGCAAGTTGCCTGATACAGCTCTTCGCTTATTTCCTTGGATCTGCATGTGCCTATGCTATACAAGAGAGTTGTTGAGAGTGGTTTCAGAGTGATTTTATTAAAATACACTCTATACTTCTTTTTGAAATAAATTTTTCTAATATTAGAAATCTTTAGATTATTGCTTTGCAGAAAAGACAGGAGTGATGATCACTGGACAGGAGATTAATTCATGTGTAAGTAATAGTCTCAAATCCTAAGAAAAACTGGATGAACTGCATCAAAGTACAACATCAAGTCATTTAAGGACGGACTAAGTAAGACTTATTTTAAAGCTAGGCTGAACAACAGTTGACAGAGACTAAAGAAAGGAGAGGTGAAAATTCTCACTTAGAGGGTAGAAACAAATGTATGTTGCAAAATAAATGGATGGAAGTTGATGTCTGATACACACTTCAGGAAATATGAAGACAAAATGAAACCAGAATAGAGAAGAGCCACCAAAGTGCTCAGGACAAAGGGTATACTTATAGAAAACAACCAAGGTGGCTTGTTCTGCTAAGCTTATCAATACTGAATTGGCTAGAATGTATAATATGTATGGATAATGCATATAAAAATATGCAACATATATATGCAATATAAACATGTAAATACATATGTTCCATATATAAATATGCAAGACATACTTAAAAGCTGCAAAAAATACAGCCACAAATAAAAGATATGTAACACTTTCTATGAGATATCAGAAAGCAAGATTCATCTCAAAATGATTAAAAGAGGAATCCAATTTTGGAAAGTTGTCTTACAATATTATTTAGTAGAATGAGAGGCAGGGAGAAAAAATTTTTTTTTTTAAGATGAAGCTTGGTGTGTTTATGATATGACCATATGACATGGTTCCCTGACATGACAGAGCACTAGGCGCAATGACCTCCACAATATTTCGAGCTGTCTGAGATGTTGACCTCCTAATGCTGCTAAGCAACATATTCTGGTATGATTATGATTCATGACCACTTTGAATTTGAATGGTCCATTGCCAGACATAGCCTCAAGATTCAGTAAACACATTTCATATGACTGTCACCCATTTAATATACATAACTCAGCAAAAATGTTGAAAGGAAGTAATAATGAAAGTAGAATATAAAGGTCTTAATATACAGTAAAAGCCTCTGTACATGGTAATTCTAAAGCATAATAATAATATAATATTTATATACAAAATAGATATTTTTAAAATCCTAGGTACCTGCCATATGCATTATTTGCAGAGGGAACATATCAAAAGACAGTGGTAGTCCTATATAAGACTTAATTATTCTGGTAAACTCAAAGACAGTTGGTCACAAGCAAGGTCATGTCCTCAGCTGAAGGTAGCACCACAGTCTGGCATTAGAGAGAACTGAAAAAAACCCCCTCAGTCCCTGAAGTTCCTTCCCAAGAGTAAATGCTATTTTTAATTGGTGAAAAATAGAGCATACTAATTCTATCAAATCCGTGAATGAATTACATATGTGACTATGTTCACTTGATTAGGGTATTGCTTATGAATACAGTTTTGGGAAGGGAAATATATAAATAAACATCTAAGGAAATTTTGTCAGTACTGCACTATTTACAGAGCAAACTCTGTAGGAACTATCTTATCCTTGGAAAGTTTTTTGTGTCAGTTTGTAAAAATTCATAAATAACTAAAGAGCTCCAAAAAAACCCCAACCTTTTCTTAGAAACAACAAAAAATTTAGAATTCCTCCATCAGAAATTGCTAGAATTAAGAAATTATTTGTTTCACTATTTGCAGTTGAGGTACATTCTGCAGATTGTGTTTCAGGACTTTTTGGTTGGGGAAGAAAGATAAGACTTCTTTCACTTAAATAGAAAAGAAGGAATGGGCACATGTTAAATAAAGAAAAAACAACTACCACCAACAAAATCAAATCAAATCAAAACAAAACACAAAACATCCTTAACAAAACAGTACCAAACAAATATAAAATTCTTCCTGAAACACAAGAAAACACTTTTTTTCTGTGAGGTTCAGCAAAACTGGCACAGGTTGCATAGAGATGTTGTAGAATCTTCCTTCCTGGAGATATTCTGAAGCTATTTGAACATGGGCATGGGCAGATAATTCCAGGTGGCCCTTTCTCAGCAGGAGAGAGCAGGAAATCTCAAGAGGTCTCTGCCATCCTCAACCATTCTGTGATTACTGTGTCTGTGATATTTCTCTCAGATATCCAGATTGACATTTGCTTGTCTAAATCTGCTGTTTAAAAAGCAACATGATGATAAAGATTGAAAGTTTCAGCATATTTTCAGCTGGATTCAGAATTAGTCCTATTTTTCCCTTACTAATACCATGCAAAAAGACCATAAGAGCAAATGATGTATCCTGTATCACACTGCTATTAAAAAAAAAACAACAAAACAACAAACAGAAAATGAGGAGAGAGTAATATAATCAATTAAAAATATTTCTAGAAGCATAATACAAAATCATAGAATAAGCCATAATGTCAGCTTAATTCTTCCTTGAACTAATTTGAGGTGCTATGGTTTCTGGTTTCTGAGCAACTCAGTCTCTAAACTGCCTGCTTAAGTTAATGTGCAAATGGCTATTCATGCTTCAGTGCTGCCATATCAGCTTTTACTGAAGGTTGTTTTCAGAACTATTTTTACTATGTTTGCTGATTGATTAATATTTCACTTCTTAGCAGCAATTGAAAGAAAACTTGGGTTGATAAAACAAATTAAACAGTAAGCCTTCATCATACTTGGATTGCTGCCCAAGACCTATATAAGTCAAACCAAAGATCAACATATGAGCCAAATTTTATCAGCAAGATTTTGAATGAGCACATTCTGGAAAGACCTTTATTTTAAATGAATGCCAAGGTTTTTATTTATAAGCACAAAACCCTGATAACAGCGAAATTTTATATTTTTTAAAATAACATCTATAACATCAATCACAGAATCTGAAGAAATCCTGCATTTATGACAGTGCGGAGGCTTGCTTTCTTTAACAAACCCAGAACTTTAGAAGAATATGCTTCAGAAGTACTGCTGGCTGCACTGACTGGTCTTCACATTAGTGGACCCCTGAATTTCCAAGTGCTGGGTCTCTGCATCCAAATTTAAAGACGATGCCTACTTTGGTAAACAATAGGTGGACCATATCAAACACAAACAGGCAAGTCTGCTTCCATTCACAAGGCTTGGGGTGGCTCACTTCATTATAATATGCCATTATAATGCACCATTTAAAATGCAGAGCAGGACATAGCTCTAATCTGAATAGGGTAAGGAGGGAAGGGTATTGTGGGCACAGTTCATTGTGTGATTAGTAGCATTCAGTCATTTTGGGCAGTAACCCTGAAGGGAAAGAAGAAAATCTACTGTCTGCTTGGGCGTTTTGTCCTGAGGAAATCACACCAAAAAGATCGATTCTTAAAAACAAAAGGCTCAACTGACAAAACTAGTAGCTAGATAGAAGAAAAAAGTACATATGTGCTATAAAATGTGACATGCACATATAGACAGAGGCAAGATCACTTGAGCTATATATTGACATATATTATGTCCATACATAATATATACACATATAAATTTAGAAGCAAACATGTAAAAGATCACAGATTAAGACAAAAGCATGATTTTGAATTACTGTTTCTCTCACACCTGTATTAACAAAAGACTCTTCAGAGGAAGAAAATACATCTTTTACTCAAAAGTAACAATGGTGAAATGTCCATAGAACTGACTCAAATTCAGACTACTGGCAATCTTGCATCAGATTATTTAGTACACTTGTATTCATACTGACTGTATTATTACTGATATTCTGGACCTTATCCTTGTCTGAGATGATGGAGTAAAGCCTTCTTTATGAGGATGAGTATATGAAAGCAGTAATTTTTATACAAATCATTTTAGAGTTATCCTTCAGATGAGAAAGGCGTTGATATGGTAAAATGTTTTATAGAGGAAACCTCTGTGGAATGGGTCTTCTGCTCTTTGGAGGACGTCATTCAACCTATTTTTGCTAAATCAGTTCAAATATGTGGTTTGGACACAGTTTAAATATAACTGAAACTAACATCCTGAAAATCCCTGTTATTCTGGCACTGAGCCCTGGAGAAACTTCAAATCTTTAGAAGATGCAGATTTTTATCTGAAAATTCCTTAGGCTCCTGAAGTTTTGCTTCTTTACATGTCCAGAAATGCCCTAGTTTTGTAGAGTTCAAGAGACAGTGCAAATGTCACATCAAAATCTGGTTGGTATTCCAATATGAACTGTTCCTTACCTTCTGAGCTCTGCTCCTGCTGAAACCTAGCCACCCTAAGGAAACATGGAAGAAACATTAAGACAGAAAAAAAAGCAAATAGAGACAGAAGCTCTCTCCTACAGATGAGAAAATGATAGCTTGCAATTCTGGTGGAAACCGAGTTTCAATGACATTTCTGTGTAAGGCAAGTCAAAGCAGGAACCAGAAACTGATCTCAACCATTCAAACACCGTGCTACAGAGTTCCACTTTTTGACTGAATGCCTTCCAAGGCTGAAGGCACATTTTTACCCCGAGTATTCCATACTAACTAGCTCAGCTGAAGATTTTGGACAGCATTTCTATGTGTTTAACTTCCCCTGAGTCCAGTATAAAGCCTTGGTGTATGTTTTCAGGCTCATTTTTGAGGACAGACATCAGGAAGTGGGCATTTTGGTACACAGTGGATCAGGGATTGAGACCTTTTGGATCTAATTGAAAAGGAAAAGCACCATTTATAGACTGTGTGCTTAATAGACAGGATATGAGGCACAAATCAAATGCCCACATTTAAGCAAGTGATCTGTGACACATTTTGACCTGATATCCAAACTGTCATGATTCTTTTCATTGTCATTTTTAAAATAAAACTATTAGAATTAACAAACTGTGCCTATTCCTCTCACAATTTACTATCGTTACATTTCCAAGGAATGTTTTACTGGACTGTATTTAAAATACATTGTTATACATTTAGCTCAAGAGAGAGGCTGACTTCAAAAAACCTTAATAGTGGTACACAACTTCCTCTAAATTTTTCTTGCTGTTTCCCTTTCTTCTCCCTCAAAAGTAGGCAAAATATCATATTAAGAAACTGTATTCACAGTGTTTTGAACAAAGCATAAAAAACTAAATAATAATTAAAGGAAAAATGCCTTTAGATTTGCAATTAGTCACAAATTAATTACACAACTTTACACATATGTAATTGGATACACTAAGTTAAATTGGTGTTGAATACATGATCTGTAAATATATACTACATGATATGTAACTCATTGAATTCACTTTTCTGTCATCTTTTCCCATTTTTTTACATGAAGTTTGGATGTGATTGTTATTCCTGCATACATGATTCAAAGGGCAGGAACTATGGATTTATATTCTATAAAAAGTAATTTGATTTGAACTCCATTTCTTCCCTCATCTTTCCTAACTTCCTGCTTTCCATTAGATTTACCACAGCACATCAAGTATTTCAGACAGCTATCTGCAATAGCCTATTTCCAATATCATCCTGATAGAGGCAAATCAAATCCTAGTGTATCCAAGTGCTTCTATTACTTGCCCTGAAAGATTCTAATCTAATATCCAAAACACAGGCAAAGATATTTTTTACTTTTTATAACACTTTCCCCTAAAATGAAGTTGAGTCCATGATCTTCTGACTCAAAAACTGAGATACACAGTTATATGTAGAGTTGAAAGTTGTTCATGCATTTTAATACTAGAAAACCCATAAATAATTTAACTCATTATGGACTTGGTCCATTTTGACAAATCCATTTCTTTCAATAGTTATTGAAATATTCTAGGTGCATCTTGGGCAGCACTGCTTCAGACAGCTTGAAATTGAATCTTTGCAAAAATAATGCTGCTGAAATTCTAAGGGTGGAGAGTTGTTTGTATCATAAGGATAGTAATGATCCACATTAGAGGGTGAAAAATAACATCTCTGGGTCCTTGAGCTGAAATACGTGTTTTCAATGGGCACAATTTAAATGAAGTGCAGTATTTCTAGAGACGGAAAACCTCTATAGGGAATGGAGTATATTCATTACAATGATTGGCATTAGCAGGTTACATCTCTGGTGAGTGTGTATCCCAGAGAAAGAGTTCAGCACAATCAAATGAAAATATGGGATAAAAAGTTGTAGAAAGCATTTTCATAAAAATATCTATCTAATAAAGACAAGCTGTAAAATCAGCAGGTTTAAAGAGAATAAAGAATTTCCCCAAAAACAATTATTTTAAGCCTTCTAGCACCCCTTACTGGAGTTCTATTTTTAATAGCTATTAGATAAACTAAGCTGGAAAAAATAAGCAATCCTTTTAAACAGAAGCTCTGCCTGAGGGAAGGATACATAAACAGATTCTAAATAAACATGGAAGAGGTTCTCATCTGATATAACCTAGGATGGTTTTACTGATTCAGGAGATTACAATTAACTGCTGATGAAGTTCTAGCAGAGGGAATTTATTCTACAGAATATTGGTCTCAGCTTTGCATTTTAGAAGTCAAACAATCTCTCTTGCTAGACATTTTTCAAACAAGACTTGACTAAAGGTGATTTATTAGGGTGATTTATTCTGTTTATTACTGTTTATTCTGTTTATTCTGTTTAGTACTAAGAATGTTGAATGACCGAGTTTTAGGATAAGTAATAACTTGTGATTTCATAAACTTTTAGATTAAGAGGGATATAAAGGACCCTTATGAATCCTACTGCTTGACCCCTTGCTTAGTACATGCCAGAGAGTTATATCAATTGAAGCACAGTGATGAGCAACCTCCATTGCCCATTATTTAAATTTCTGAGATTCTTGTGTTGCTGAAGACTGCAGCTGCCAAACATAAGAGCAGATAGACTGAAAATGCAAAACACAGTTACTCAGGATCTTTTCCCTCTCTCACTGTAGCGCATCAGAATTGCATATGTTCTGCTGTAAGCCTGCCTCTCTTGGGCAAAAGAAAAGGCATAATTCTTTTGTTTACCTCCCCAGGGTCTTTATTAACACACATACTTGGAAGACATTATGTTATTAGTTGATTAGTAATGCAGGAATAGTTTCCAACATGAACTTGAATTTCACATATGCCAATGATGAGCTTTCATTATTCACTCCTTATGGTCTTGTCTTTTTAGACAGTTACTTGACAACAACCATGCTTTCCTTTTGAGAAATACTGACAATTTGTTTTGAAAAACTTTCCTGTAAGATGATACTATGCAGGGAATCGGCACGACAGTGCATTATGGAAATGGAAATCATCCCACCGACTCCAGAGGCTGCAGAGGGTTGTGCAGATCCTGTTGCCTTCCTGACCACAACCTGACCGGGCAGCCAGCACGAATGAATTCTCAAAGGATTGAGCTCATCTTCATATTACACTTATTGTTGCCAAGGTGAAAGGAGTGCCCAATGCAAATTCAGAGAGCACTGGCCAACACAAAGCTGTTGCCAGCAGCTTTTTCAGCCCTGGAGGACTTACGTAGCTTGTGTAAATTAGAGAAGTATTTTCTTAAACAGGCGTGAACAACTGAGACAGTTTTGAGAGCGGAACACTTGCAGAGGTGAGCTTTCCTCATTCTCTGTACCTGTGATATGTCTAAATATTTCTTAGCCATAACTAAGACCTCAGCTGTTTATTTATAAGTAATTTCTGCCTGAGAGAATGAACAATCATGGAATCAAACCACAGAAGAAACTAGCTCCTGCTTCTGAAAAATTTACCTTCAAAAGAAAAGAAAAAATGAATATATTGAAAAACATATACTCAGAAAAAAAAATCACATAATTAAAACCCAGACTAGGGAATCCCCCCAGTGCTCTCTATCTTCAACAACCCTCCTATTCTACAGTGTGTTCATTTATATCAGGCTGTTTTTTCTTCTCTTGGTTTAATGGAATAGCTCCTAACAGATCCCTGTGGAGAAACTACTGCCTCCATGGTATAGAGGTTCATTCCTAGAGCAGCTACTAATTACTCTGAGTAATTTTTGGTTATTCTGTTTATTATCTTTCATCATTCTGTGAGTTATTAAACCTGAATTTTTCAGTTATTTGCAAAGATTTATTTCAGTATGGTCATTTAGTTTCAGTCTATTAATTCTTCATGACAAAAATGAGGAATTTATCTGTTCTTAAAACATATAGTAATATCAAAAAAGCCTTTTGAGGCAAGTACAAATATATATTATGTAAATGAAATTTCCTTTTAAATGATGGGCATCTCTACTGAGATGGCTGTAGTGGTCCTTCATTCTCCTATTGCAGACTAACAACCCTCACTTCAGTGAAGATTCTGTTCGAGGCTAAGCCAGTACTGAATGTAGGACTACTCATGCTAAGGACACAACAGATATCTAATCCTATATCTTTTGCAAGTGAAAACAAAATCCTAAATTTTGTTCATGCTTTATATTTACCATTTGCAATATTTTCACTTCTGTGGATAAAAAAACCTAATATGGGTTGTTTCAAAAAATGCTGTAAGATCTGCAGCTTTCAGTCTTATTTCCATTTGTTAAAATTAGACTTTTACAATTGCATAATTAATGCATTAAGCATTTAGCAATTTTGCATGTGGTATACAAAACCGCATTTATGAATTACACTTTACGACCAGTCTGTGGGAGCAAGAGGTATGATACTATGTGTTTCTTAGACACATTACTTAAACGTATTAACTGTTCCTCCCATCTCTTACCATTTTAAATTTGTCTTTCCATGCTCTATTGATCACTTAGCATCTGATACTATGATCACATGTTAGTGAGGTCTCTAGGATGCAGGTCATTAATTCAGAATTTTGAAAAGTGATTGTGAGTTTGGATTTCTCAATTTTCAGGTGTTCCAATCCTAGCAAGGGGTTGTCAGAATGCATCTTCCAAAAATGAGCATTCTTAAGAGTGCCTGAACTCCTGAAACTCCCAAAACAATCACTACTGTTCAGAAATATTTGATAAATTGCATTTCTTCACTGTTAGTAAAACACACACTTCACAGAGAGAGAAGAAGCTGTTAATTAATTTAAATCATAGCTGAGTAATTTAAATTCATTCTTATTAAATGTTATCACCCAAAACTTTATCAAGATATTTCAATAATTTTAATCACTAGCTCTTTTTCCTCTTTTTAGCCTTTGTTTTTTTAGAGTTTTCTGTTCCTGAATCATTTAACACAAAAACCTCTGTGCCTTTCTTCTAAACGGGACTATCCAAATTATAAATCTACATCTGCATTTACGGGTACTAATAAACCAGATGTCAGTACATCCTCAAAATTGAACTGTATACATTGTAGGCACACATAAAATGGTACTTAATGCCTGTTCTTGCTGCCTTCATGTTTATGTTTTTTGCGCATAAAATTATTAATGTTGTTTGCCTCATAGCCATCATGTGTGTTTGTTGGGGTTATCTGATAAAGCCGATAAATGCTATCAAATTCCGTATGAATATGGTAATGATTTGTTTTCTACAGGATTTATTCCTAAATTTGTTAAAACCTACATTGTTTTCATTGCTACTAGCTGCTGCCCATCTGCTCACATTTTGATTAAAACTGTGACTTGTAAAGTTATATTTCATGAGAAAAGTAATAAAAAACATCAGGCAAAATTGCCAGTTTTTAAAGATACTTTTCTGTGTTTTCTTTATATACAAATCAAACTTTCCATACAACTACTATCCCTTTGAATTGTTGTATGGAATGTAACTTGCAATATAGCATTTCTCTAAGCTGGTACTGCACTACTTCATCACAGCCTCATTTTGTGCATAACACCTAGGGATACCATAAAAGAACTCAGAAAAGAAATGTCTTTGGAGCCCCAGGGTTTCAGCTCCTCAGAGGATGAACATAAAACCATACAAAGAATGCTGGAAGGGACTTCAAGAGATTGATAAGTCATTCTTACTTTCCTCTCTCAAGAAATTATGTCTGGGGCTAACTTGAATGATGTTTGTCTGACATTAAAATTTTCAATGAGAAATGTAAATCTCTCCTGTTGCAATTTAAGCTCTTCAATTTTTGCTATTGGTCATGAACATTAGAAAGGGATTCTTCCATTCCTCTTTGAAGCAGCTTTTATGTACTTGAATGCCATTAACATGTTTCTGTTCTGTCTTTGTAGACTCTAAAGAATCCAAGTAGTCCAATCTTTTCTAAAAAGTCCTGGTTTTTAAACCTGCAACCATTCTTGACTATTTATTTTTACTTTTTCCAACTGGTGCACATTATGCTTGAAGTACAAAGACTACAGCTAAAAAATTACAAATTATATATTACATATGACAGTGAAAATATAATACTTGAATGCCTTAAGTAGAATTCCCTTTTATTACAACAGCATGAAATTGGTCATTCCCATGTAACATGTAAATTTAAACAACAAACCTATTTTGACAGGCTCTTAGCATCTTCCCCAAACTACTTTTGCTCTGAATTATCACCTAAATGTAGACCACCTGTCTTTACTAAGTACAGCTTGGTCTCCATGTGTTTACATGTAAATTTGCTTCCAAATCTATATCTGAACAATAAAAGTAGTTCTCATTAATTAAAATATTAGCTTGTATGCCTCCCGGCCTAATGCCTTTAAGGTTGATTCACTGAAAGTATTGCTCTATCTTGAACCACTAATAATACCTCTGGCTGTGATCATCCAGCTAATTATGGACCCACCACTAAACAATTTCATTTATCCTATTCTTACCATTAGAAATCTTGTCAGATGTCTGTTGGTTTTGGTTTGGTTTTTTTTTTAATATGTCAATATCTTCGTAAGAATTTAGATATAGGTCTGCTACTCTTTGTCTATGGCCTACTGAAGATGTCGTGCAATAGCTGATCAACAACAAGCTGGGCCAAACCAGGGCTGGCTCTTATTTTGCTTGTATTTGTCTAGGAGCTTTCAGACAGTTTGACAATTTTCCAGTATTTTTCAATACTCAGCTTACAGTTTTCTTCTCCTCCCTTTTCTCATTTTTCAAAGAGAGGGAATGTATTTCAATTTTCCAGCCTCCAAAAAATGTTGTTCACCACTTTGTTCCTCAAAAATTATAATTCTTATATCTGAGATTGTTTCAGACAAAATTCTGAGATTAATTTTATCTAGGTTCTTGTCTATAAAGCATTGTCTAGCTTTTTTTTTTTCACTGTTTCAGGAAACAGAATTCTGGATGGGAATTTCATCCCCTCATTTGTCCTTAATTGCATTAGTCAGATGCATAAAACTCTTTGACCTCATCAACATTATCTACTCCCCATTACCTCCTTACCAATTTTTTCCTTGTTTGTATTATCCTTCTATTTTTGTCTTCACTGTTTGAGACATGAAAAACTTGTGATTCAACTTTTCAATTGTAAATTGATCTCATATTAAACTCCTGTCTTCTGGTACTTAAATATCACTTGTCAAGTAGAAACTTTTACAAAGATTTTATAAAGCTTTATTGGACTTAATTAAGGTCTGTTTTGAAAATCAAGTATTCTGAGTGGGAGACTAAAAAAATCTTTAGAAATTTTGTGATTGTAATGGAAAACCAAAGATAGATAACAGATTTCTGAGTGAAACCTGAATGCAGATCCATCCAAAGTAATAAATCTCTTTTATGAGTTTTCTTGAATTTTTTCTTTTGATCTAGAGAAAAAGTGTTTAGCAATTGAGACAATGCAAAAGAAAAATCACTGTTTATCTTAATTTTGAGAGAGATAATTATAATTTTTTCATAATTTGTATGATATGTTTTTATTAATTCACTCAACAGAGTGAAGGAAACAAAAGTCTGTATGTTTAATAACTTGTCTAAAGCTCATGAATGCCTTGATAATACTCAGAACATGACATTACAATTTAAGTGGTGAATTTCGACAGTTCTTTAAAATTGAAAGAATTAGAAAAGCACATATTTTTGTATTCAGTATGCTATGTATATTCACTTTTCTTCAGTTTCAACTTAGGAATTTTCATCAGTATTTCATTTTCTCTTCTCATCTTATATTGGTCATTGCAAGTATTAAAGTCAATTAATTGTATGATAAAGCTGATGTTACCTTCTAGTTTCTAATCTTAACTGCAATTAAGTAATCAAGAATGGTATTAAAGACTGAATTACAGGGGAATAGCTCTTTAAAACAAACAACAGTGCTATCACAGTACTAAAATGATGATAATGTACCATCAGGAACAGTGTGCACAGTGCTGATAGCTATCCCACAGGAAGGAAGTTACCTCAGAAAAGGCAATGAGTTATGAAACACAGTATTATATCCCAGAAGCCTGATTTGACTTTCCAAGAGTTGGGACTAAGTTTTCAGAAAGCAGAATAATTTTTCAAAGTTATATAAATGATGTGAATGGCTTGTACATTTTTGCTTATTCATTCATTCTAGTAACAACAGAAGTATTTGTCATATTAGTGAAGTGTACAGTGGGAGTGAGGTCCCTGATGATCCTATTAGCAAAATTCAGAATTTGCTGTAAGAGCCAGATAGAACAAAAGAAGCTAGAGATCTGTGTAAAAAGATGACTAACAAACTTAAAGAGCATGCTGCAGCTTAGTAGGGATAATTACCGTAAAGTACATATGCTAATATAAAATATTTTTTATTCACAAATAAGGTTTAATGCATGATGTGGGTAAACTCTTCTTGTGAGGTTTCAATTCAGTATTGTCAGCCACAAGTACTCAAGTTATTTTAGTACCACACCTTGTGCCCACCCCACCCAAAAGATGAGATTTGGAACAGAGCACATGTCAGGGTTAGTGAGTTTGTTTGGTTTTGTTCCTCACTGGGAATGCTTGTCTTGCAATTAATATTCAGTCTGGAAGGCTAGAAACTTTTTTTGATTATAAATGAAGGCTGTGGTTTCTTAGGTAATAATCTGTTTTTGGCAGATCAAATTTCAAGCAATAAAACAAATAAAGAAGCCAAGTCCAACAAATAAAACTCCACCTATTATGTGATTGATAGGGAAAAAACCCCTCATATAAAAACTTTTCTGATTGAACTAATGTTTTCAAAATAGGCAAAAAATAGTGAAAACATTTGGATCTTGCAGATTTCACTAAATGCATGCAACAAAGATGGTGCTTGCCCTTTTCTCTGAAAGCACAAGGCATGGCACAGAAAGGAAACCACACGATTCTTTGAAACTTCACACAGAAAATAGGTATCTGTGTAAGGATTTCAGTATAAGTTTTACCTCCTTGGAAAGAATATTGAATATCCTAGGCAGGAGGATTCCACTATGTACAGAACTGCAAAGAAAAGAGGGAAGATTAATATTTAGGACAACTCTGCTCTGTCTGTTGACTCTCCAGAATCCCATTCTGAAGCTCTTAACTCTGTTGTAAATTATGTATAAGTTGGCTACTCAGCCATAAGTTATATTTTACTAAGTGTGCTGGTTTGGGCTGCAGTGGTTACCTTTCCTCACAGTACCTTGTATGGTGCTTGTTTTGGATCTGTGACCAAAACAACGTTGATGTCACAGGGATGTTTAGCTATTGCTGAGCAGTGCTCACACAGAGCCAAGGCCTTTTCTGCTCCTCTCACTGCCCCACCAGCAAGCAGCTGGGGGTGCACAAGGAGTTGGGACAGAGCACAGCCAGGACAGGTGATCCCACTGACCAAAAAGGATATTCCATACCATATTGACGCTGTGTTCAAAAACAAAGGCTGAGGGAAGTATGGAGGGGATATGGGGTCAGTGGTGTTTGCCTTCCCAAGTAATGGTTATGTGTGATGGAACCCTGCGGTCCCAGAGATGGCTGAACACCTGCATGACCATGGGAAGTAGTAAATTAATTCCTTTGTTTTGCTTCTGCATACAGCTTTTGCTTTCCAAATTAAGCTGCTTTTATCTCAAATGAGAAGTTTTCATACTTTTACCCTTCCAATTTTTCCCCCATTCAGCTTGTGGGGATGACTGAGCAGCTGTATGGGGCTTGACCGCCTGCTGGGGATTAAGCCTTAAAAAGAATGGAGGCACTCAGCTTCCCATGCACAAATATTCAGTGCTATCCTAGAGACTATAGGATATCTGAGAAGTCCAGAGGGGAATATGACCTGTAGCAGAAGACAGGGAGACATAACCCTGTATCACGGTTTAGATACCCAAGCCTAGGGTGTCTAAAATGTCACTAAAAGAGTATATTTAAGAAGTAGAATCACTTCCTGTGAATTTTGACTCCGGTACATTTTAAGTAAACAAATATTTTTAGTAGGATAAAAATCTTAGAATGTAATGTGAAGGTAGCTGAAAAACAATCCCATTGCCTACACCATCTGCATTGCACCTACATAAATACCAACATCAGAAGCAGTAACATTAGTTTTGTTGTATTTTAGTACACCCACTTGCTGTTAGCAGACTCTGCTTCTGAGGCAAGTGTAATTCATACACAGAAAAATCCTTTAAACAGGACATTATATAAAGTTTATTTGACCTTTGCTCCATGCCCACTGAGATGATAATACCAATAGGGTTAAACCAGACAATGGCCAGAAGGACCTTGTCTAATTGCTATAGGGTTATATGACATTCTGAAATACCTTCGACCCTTGAGTTCTGTGATTATAATATTAAATATTATAATTTAACATAATATATATATTAAGTTATACATAAATCAGAACAGTACTAAATTCTGTTATTCTACTGGCTATTAAGCTTATGTTCAACATAAACACAAATTAAGTCAATCGACCACTAAAATGTATGTGTGCCCATGTACAGGTACATCCAAGTCATAATATATCTGTTCTATTAATATTTTTGAAAGTTTTTCTCTCTTGCTCATATAATTTTACACACTAAATTGATCCTGTGACTATTTTAACCTACTGTCCTGATCTCTGGCTACACGGACCATTTCTAGGGGTCTTAGATTTGATACCATTGTGGCAGAAACAGCATAGTGTAGAAATCTTTGTCTTGCCTAAAGAAGGGGCAGAAAAAGTCTCAGTGCCTGAAGTGTGTTGTGAGAGCCACCAGAGGTGTGTGGATTACAGTGTACTCTATGTCCAGAAGGGACACAACTGTCCCTTCTCTATTAGCCTGCCCAGCCCCACACATCCCTAAACATTGAGCAAACCACTACTGAGGTGGAATTTAATCAACCTCAACTGCTGCTTTTGTTTCAGCCCTCACCTATTTTTAAGAGCAAAGTTGCAAGTGCAAAAGAGCCCTTTGAGTGAGTTGTGGCATGCATTAGTTTTAATTTACTTTATCTGTAGAGGCATATATGTTAACAGCTAATAGATAGTTTGATGATTCACCTTTGCTGCTGAGGGCAAAAAGATTTTTTGCTCAACTGAAGCGAAAATAGCTTGCTCTTTAAATCTTTTCATGCCCTAAAAGAGCTGTACTCTTACAGAAATTCTGACATTGTAAGAAATTATCATGCCTGTGATCAAAAAGAACCTCAGAAATGTAGAATCATCTAACACAGCTGATGTGTTAAAGATGAGTGAGGGCAAAACTCTACCTGTTATGGTAATTTTTGCTGTTCTTGTAATGAGAAGAAACATTCTGCAAGAAATATGGGCAAAAGTGGTTAACAGAATTTTCAAATTCTTGTTCTGATGAAAGATCAAACTGACCCATTCTTGAGTCCTGGACGTTAATAGTTAATCTAGAAGAAAAGTGTATCAAGACAGAAGAAACCTGATCACCTGAATGCTCTGGGCACACCGACAGCTGATCTGAACTATTTTTTCCAGTAAAGAATCTACTTAACTGCATGCTATATTGATTCTAACACACTGTGAAGATTACACAAGATGAGCAGTCAAGATTTTCTGTTCCTAAATTACAAGCCTACCAGGGGGAAACTTGAGATGGGTGCTATTTGTTGGGGTTTCTTTTCAGAGGGGAGGGGAGGGGGTGGGGAACCGTGTGTGTGGTCTTTTGTTTGTTTGTGTTTTCTGTTGTTGTGTTCTTCTAAACACTTGCTGCTTTTTAATTTTTTCTTCAGCATTATTCAAGGAGTGGAAGTTTGGATGTGCAGGAATTAACATGTTTATACCCATATTCTAATCTGATTTTTCATAGCTGTTAAATACAGTCCAAACTTACGCACATTTGTGCATAAGCTTGAAATGCTTTGTAAGATACTGGACTATATCAAAAGACAGAAGCTCGCAGGGAATAATATCACTCTTGTGTCACTCCTGAAGGCAATTTAAAATTAATCTAGATACAGAGAAGACTGAAAGTTATGCCTTTACAAAATTGGAAATTTATGCTGAAGTTAAGCATGTATTATGTTGACACATTCTCTTCATAATTCATTATTTTAGAGAACAATTCCTTGCAAACTTTACCTTTTGTTCCATTCCAAATAAGAAATCTCTTTTATTATTTGTTGTTTATTAACACCAGTATAGCTTTGAGAAATCATGACTGCCTTCGTCTTACAGGATTACCACAAAAATAAAAGGCAATTATGTAAAATACTTTAGTCTACCCTTTCTCTTTTCAAACAAACTATGTGTATGTCATTCACAAAGTACATTTAGCTCTCTTGGATTCAAAAAATATTCTTCCAACTTAAACTTGAACATCAAATTTCCCTCTTCAAATATGTAATACTCTCATTGTCCAAAGTTTAGTTATATAAGTCTAATGTTATTGTATTAACATAGAACTGTATAATTGATTAAATGTGTTTTCATGCAACAAACTTTGTGTTTGTACAAATTAATATGGAGTTTGGCTTAGTTAATATAAAGTTTGGGATTCCACCAAAGAATTCCACCCAAACTGAAATCATATGTACAGCAGGAAAGAGTACAAGAGAAATAAATCACTCTGCATAACATAAATATCAAGAGCTTGTTATAGTAAACAGATACTTAAAAGGAAAAATAAAGCACATTAGGCCCAAGGAACTGCGAGTCACATTCCATGCTGTGTTAAGATTGGGCATCAAATAACAGCAGTAAACTGGTTTTGTCTTTATTTCCAGGCTCAGCATAACAAAGCAGTCCCAAGTATCTTCTGAACTGAGCAAACATTCAGTAACTGTTCATCTTTATCTATGCCAGTGATATTTCTGCCATATTCTTTACTATTCTCCCTGACTTCTGTATGCTGCTTAAGCTTAATGAAGAGACAGTAAACAACATTCACATCCATTTTCACCAAATGAGCTTAGATATGAACAAGGGAGGAGTAGGATTTCATATCCCTTGTTCCATTGTAAAGAAAAATATAATTACTTTGGTTCATTCTGTTCTATCTATAGATGTGTAGTTTCATGGGTTCTTTCAAGAAAGTTATACTTACCTTAAAATTATGATGTAGTAAGGATACTTGGACTTCTAAAATTACACAGAGGTGTGTAAGCATATGCATACGTGTGTGTGAAGCTGCAGGTAGATATCTTGTTATCAAGTAATTTAATATATTTAAGAAGAGAATTTCAGAGATCTTCTGTGTGGCAGTAGTATGAAGTTCTGTAGTTTGGCATTTTTAGCACAGGAATATAAAAAAAGTTTATTCTTTCTTTTAAACAAATCTTGGATCTGTTTCATAAAGTTCTCTGTTATAAACTGTCAGAATAACTGAGAATAATGGTGTGAAACTAAGAAAAAGTAAATTTAGGCTGAGCATCAGAACAAATGAATGGTGAGAAAATAACTAGAAGTCCCAGTTGGAGAGGATAAAGCACTTTCATTTGAGTGATTTAGAACTTGGAAATTCATTTCAGTGAAAAATCCAGCACTTGGAAAAGAATGACCCAGACGAGTATTGGTATCTTAAAGTCCTTTCTAAGCTGATTGTGTGGCTTGCATGGTAGACTATCATTCTATCTATTTACTTCTTACTGCTTCTTTATGATAATGTAGTTGATATCATATAATGTTACAGATTCATCTCTGCAGCATTTTCATAGAACTGCTCCAGCAGAGAGTTTTTAATAGGGCCATAATCCTAGCTGAAGAGAAAACTGATTGCTCAAAGGGTGAAAGCAATCTGTCAATTATTTATATAGGTTTTGATAATATTTTGATATCATGTATCAGGGAATATTGATACTGAACTGTGTATCACTGTAATAATTAAGAATATTATTTTAAGTTGCATTAAATATTTCTCTGCTTCTCATTTTAAAATGGTGATGTTACACATGGATTATTTTTATTAAAACAATCTGTAATGAAACTTAGTATCCCAAATATCTACACACAAATCAGTGATCATTCAGAATTTTGTTTTTATTGTTAAGACATTTTGAATTCACACTGAGGATCCAATACTTCGAAATTGCCCAGAGCTTCTAAGATTCTGCTTTGGTTATGTTTTGGAGGATAAAAAATACATGCACACTTTGGAGGATAACAAATACATTCATACTTTGTCTGAAGATTTCATAAATAGTCTTTTATTTGTCAAAAACTGATACACAGATCAAAAGATGCACTGAAAATTCATGGTGAAACAGTTTCTTTTCCAGCGTAGCTGGGCTGTTACTACAGAAAGCTGGTGTTCAAGAGGCAGGGCTCTGTAAGGTGTTTTCTGTATTGCAGGTTCATCTCAGGAACTCCACTTTCCCCAGCACCATCTCAAGGCTCCACACAACCATTTACAATCCTTAAAAAGGATCTCCATGTTTCCCTCTCTCTTTTGTATCAGTACTTGAATGTCTAAGCAATGGAAAGTGCCAGGTACATCCATGTAACTGAGAAATGAGCCTTGGTATCATACAGCTGCCTTTCCAAATCAAAAAAAATTCAAACAAACTAACCCAAAATAAAGACCTTCAAACGGACAATGAAAAGCACCTGAACTGGTTTATAGATGTGTTGTAATATTCAAATATCATTTTGTTCTTCAAATAAACTGTCAGACTGACAATCACAGACATAATTAATGCTGTTTTTTCTCTTTTTTTTTTTTAACATTTTGCTGAAAAACTTTATTTGGTATAATCAGTTTGTATTATGTTACTTCCCCAAAAGTATTATCCAACAGCAGAGAAGAAGCGTATCTTCAGAACCTGAACAATCCAAGTTTAAGCAAATTTATAGATCTGGCTTGGTGTATCTAGAACTTTGGAAAGAAAACCTGACAGAAACAGAGAAGTTATTTTCTAAAGCCACTCTCTTCACAGGACAAAAACAAGGATGAAAAAAACATCACAGAATTGCAGAACATTCTGAGTTGGAAGGGACCCACAAGGATCACCAAGCCAGCTCTTAAGTTAATGGCCCATACAGGGTCCAAACCCACAACCTTGGCATTATTAGCACCAGGCTGCAACCAATTGAGTTACTCTCAGGTCATGACTATGACTTTGAAAGCTCTTGGACTCACTGACAATCAGGAATACCAAATGTTCTCTCAGTTAAAATAGATTTGATAAGTCATTTCTTCAAGTACCAGTAACAGATGCTTAAGTGTGTGTTGGGAGTGAAATAAAGTACATTCTCATTTGCATACTTCTGTGGAATTTAAAATTCAGAATCAATAGATTTTTCTCAAGACTTTTAGGTGTTCTCTGATGCATTTTTCCACACTCTGTCATGCTATAGCTTGATTACAGTACTTAACACTGATGAAGAAATAGTTACTTTAAAGGCTAAGCCTTATTTACCTTAATTTTAAAGCCCTTGACTCATCTTTCTCAGAACATCTCCTGAATTAGAGGATTACTAATGGTTTAGTTACAGGTTTTCATCTCTGGCTGATCTTTCATACTATAATTTTGCAGATACTCTCTCCAATTATTTTAGCTTTACTGATTAATCCTTATGATATGGATATCGATATATGTACAGCATTTTTCTGGGATCAGACTACACCTGGATTTAGTGAAGCATGAAAATACCTGAAATGTACATACCTATATCAATTTTTAAATTCAGTGGAAAAATAGTAGCAATAAATGCAGTTTGGACTGATGACACAGAATTAGTTTTTTCACTAAACCGTTAATTAAAACAGTTCTTTCATAAGATATCAATAGGAGAAAATGGAATGAATGAAAATTGATTAGTAATAAAATGTAATAGTAGAACTCAAACTATGTCTTTATTAATTTTATTTCAATAATACAATATTTGAGTAAACAATGTTAAAATGCAAACAATTTTTCTAACCTCCTTCATCTTTTGATGAATGGAAATTAAAATGAATGGTTTGTCCCTTTGAACTATTAATCACATAAATAATGCAATATTGTACATGAAACAAATAATTAGAATCAGTGGAGTGTAACCATATTTGTAACCCTTTACTAATACAGTTCCTAAGTATTCTTATTTAGCATAAAGTGTGTACTAGGTACATTTTCAATGCTTTAGAGCATCAATTAGCCTCCTATATCTCCATTAAATATATTTTGCATGTTGGCAAACTATTTCCTTGTTGAGTCTTTGCCATCAAAGGGTGAGAACATCAAGACAAGAATAAATTACATATTTCAGACTTACCACAATTTCTGACTTTTTTTATTGGTTTATTCCAGGAGAAAAATGTCTTACTGCCATGTGAATGCTTTCACAGTGAGATTCTCTGAAATGCCCTCAAACTGATCAGGTAAAGAATAACGACATTTTTCTCAGAACACTTATGCCTCATTCCAGGGTGGATAAATCATTCACAGAGCCAGTGAGACCAGCAGGAAGCAAAGCAAAACCCAGCAGGGATCACTTCAGGTAACTTTGCATGAGCTTTCAGATTTGTCCTTCAGACTGCACTGGTTGCTCTGTACTTTCCAGAACTTTATTGATACTTTCTGAAAGCTGCAAATTAAGAGATCAGATGTCCTTTTAGGACATGAGCATGGATTCTAGGCCCTTGCTTGACCTGTTGCTGTTGATTTTTGGAGATAAGCACAATATGAGGGTCCAGTTATACAGTATGTGGCCTACCAACAGAGCATCTGTGTTAGCTCCAGAGTCAGCCATTGCTTTGAGATGAAACTCTTTTCCCCTCAGCTTCCATGATGTAACCAGTCAAAAGTTTTCCTACCTGTGTGACTATTTTTCTTTAGAAAAAATACAAAAGCAACATCACATAAATAATAAAAAAAAAAAGATCTGAGTGGGACAAGATTGAAGACCTGAAAGAATTCACCCCCAGCTTCCTTCCTTCTTTCTTCCCCTCCCTCTACGCCTACTGTGTCTTTGTCCCTTTTGCAGTTAATCTTTTAATTACTTCTGATATTTGTTGCATATCCTTTCTGAAAATTTCTCTCACGTTAGAGAATCCTTCTTTGCTATGCCTCGTAGTTTTTTCGTCTTCACTGCAGAAATTTTTCCTAGCTGAGCATACTCACTTGCTCTCAGAGTATTTTTTCCCTGTCTCCAGGAGACTCTGCCATGCCCACCCACAGCAGGAACACACAACCTGGCAGCCCTTCTTCCAGGCATCCAGCCACACCTTCTCAAACAAAGCATAAAGGAAACGACGCATACACAATGGACCAAGAACAAACACATTTAAAATTTCTACCATCTTTCACATAGTTCACACCCTCCTTTTACCTTAATTGCTGGATCTGGGTTTGTGCCAGTCTGGGGTGGATTTTAAAGAACATGAAATAAATAACATGATATTGGAACATTGCTTGTTACTTGTTTCCTATCCACATTGGGATTTAGGTAACAGATTTAGTCAAATTTTAAAATGACTGGTTGGATTACTAGAGTACAATTAATAGGTTATAAAGTTCCAGTCACTGCAGTTTATCTCTTATTGTTTCCAAGTCTACACTAAGGAAAGTAGATCAATATTTACCCCTTTAAATAAAAAGTTCAAAGGATATATTTTTGTCTCCTGAATCTTATCACTTCATTCCAACTGAAAAGTAAATAAAATTGTACTCAAGAATACTTGATTGCTCTCCAAAATTTTTGAAGGTAGTTTGTGAGGCTGGTTGTTTTGCTTCAGACTTTGCTTTGGAGTCCCTTAAGATCATATTTCAAAAGCTAAGAATATTTAAATAAAAAATGGGCACTTTCCCAAATGCAGGAGATACCTACTTGCTTCTGATTAGAATAGATTTTTGGCACCTGCCAACATTTGTTACGCTTGTTAACTATGGGTGATAGCATATTGTTGCGTTGACATTTTCAGGTCAATTTAATTGCCCCACAGGTTTAAAAAAAAAAAAAAAAGAAAAAAAAGGTGATTTTCTACAGGAAGCCAAATGTAATACATGATTAAAACTGTTTGAAACATTTTCTGGAAGAAAACTTTGGTGAAACACAGGATTATATCAAAGCTGATAAAACCTACAGTCATACATCTGTTCTACCCAGGTTCTTAATAAGAAAAATCTAGGTTTGGAATTCATCCAGAAAGCAAATAAGTGATGCTTGGTCCCTCAGTATTTCTGCATATAAAGCAAATTCCAACCTACCAACAGGTTTATATTGGTCAGAAAAATAAACAAGGAAACAACAATTTTTTATCATTACAGTGTGACATTGAAAAAAGGAAAATTAAACTTTGAAAGCTGTTAATAAATGAAATAATTAATTATTGCAGAGCATTTGTGTATGGATGGGCTAATCTTTCTATGCTGCAGTTCAGTAACTGAAATTACACAAAAAAAATCAATTACAGTTTTAAAATATTTTTATTACATCAATATTTAGATTTCCATTATATCTAGGCATGTTTTTATGTTTCCATAAGAGAAAACCATTTTGCTTCCTTTGGTTTCAATTTTTGTGCACTGGGACTTTCTATTAATATCCAATTAATATCTGAAATTAAATGGATAAATTCATGTGATACAAAGTTGAAAGTCTTTTTTCTTATTTTCAGTTTAGTTTAAGCACACTACCAGGTATTTCTAAATTATGCTGGAAGAAGGAGCTTGTTCCATAACCAGTGCCCTTATGGAAAGCTATGTTCTTGTGGCTTGAGCTGAAGAGAGTGGAATAATTTTACTGCTTTAACTTTCTTGGAAGCACTGGAGATTCTGGAGATTAAGTATTGTTTCTGTTATAGTCTATTCCTTTCACTGTGAACAAATAATCCAATTTCTTTTTGCAGTTTGGCACATCTAAAGCATTTAAAACTGTATTCGACTTTCCCATCTTGCCTAGTTGTCTTGGAAACTATCACAGGAAGGAATTGGCTCCGATTTTTTATATCTATTTTGCTTTTCACAATTCTCTAGTCTAGCTATCAAGCGAATTACTGAGCGCTACTAAAATATTAAAATAAAATGCCTACTGGCAGACAAAAACTGAGGGGCTTTTTAAAGTTGGAAATGAAAAAATCTCCTGTCCAAAGAAAGAAATAAAGAATCAAAAGAAAACTTGAACCCATTAAGTTTAAAAGTGACAACACTATTTTGTCAGTGGGTTTGAGTTTGTATGTCTGCTTTTAAGTCCAGTTTGATTAGTAATGCTAATTAGTTAAATGAGATTCTTATATATACAATTTGAGAAGCTTCACAATCAAATTTTCATTAAAAAGTACACTTCTGACAAGTTTGATCAGTCTGGTATTTTTGTCTAGTATATGTGTTTTCTAATTTAAAAAACAGAAATGCTCCATTTCTTAAAGTTAATATATTGGTTTTTTCCATGTTATATATTTATGATTGCCAAGTGGGATAACAGAAGTTTTAAAATTATGTACGATTTCACATTTCACTATTCATTTTAGAGTCTCCCTCTCTTCACTGTGATCGCCAAGTCTAGCAAGTTTACTAGCATAAAATAATAGATAATTACCCATATTAGGTGTCTTTCATTTAATTGTGGTAAGTGCTGCAGTTAATAGTAAATTGTGACTAACACCACCCAAACAAATGTTTCTCCAGAAGATATTGCAAGTTAAAAAATAATTGTTTATGCCCTTTTTAAGTGTCAGGCTACTGAACATAAAAAAAAAAGGAAACTAAGGGTTGGTGATGAAGCCAAATGGCAGCAATAAAAGTGTTTTCAGTGCCTGCCCAACCCGAACATTTCGGAAGAAGTGACTGATGTGTCACTTCTGCTGCTCTGTGAAGAGGCAGGTGAATGAAAATGTCTTGAGCACTGTCAGTGATCCTGTCTGTGGAGGGCTTCAAATTCTTTTCACAGTGACATGACACTGAATTTAATGGTCACAGCTTCTGCCCTTTTTAAAAAAAGTTCAGCACTGAACTAATTTTGGATCTTTTAATTTTCAGTGTGAGTTTGGGACCCACTGTGTTCAGTGTTTCACCTCAGTTACACAAGCCATCTTTGCAATCTCTAATGAAATCTGACCGGTAACAAGCCAGTAAAGTTACTAGTGAATATATAAGGAATCTGAAAGATGATTGCTATATTCAATTTACAAATCAGAAAACATGTTTGCATAAATATGATTATATTTCACACACATACATTCGTGAAAATGAATGCAATTACTAGCACATTAACCTGTTCCATGTCTGCCTTTCTCTTCCTTTATATGAAGGATAATGTTGCTAATTCCAGCATTGCCCAGATTCATACAGAATATTTAAGCAAAAATGATCTAAACACATTTGCATTCGCCCTTCTCAGATGAGGAAGTCTGCTTGCCTGGAATTCATAGATATTCTTTAGGAAAGGGCATATGATCAAACCCCTGAAGAATCCCCTTCCTGATGTCTGGGGCTCATGACACGGAAGAGCAGAGCATGGCAATAAGAGCTATGAGAGCAGATCCTTCAGGGGACTCAAGGTGGAACAAAGAGCAAATAAGAGAACGAAACCAGCAGCCTCATATTCTGAGAGAAAACATCCAGGCACACAGAAATAGTGTGCTAGTTACAAACTAGTCCAAAGGCCATGGAGGTTATTCTGTACTACCTCAAGCCATTGCCAGGGCTGGGAGTGAGGGGCTCTCCCTTTGGAGGACAAGGGCAGTCCTTCTGGTGGGGAGAAAATGTAGTGGGGAAGAGCCAGTCAGATTGTCATGGGCTTTCTGTGTAAATAACGTCTTTGTCTTATACCTCTTGTTATTAATATTGTAGCTGTTACTGTCTCTTTTCTTATCTCATTGCTATTTCCAGTAAATTGTTCTTATCTCGACCTGTGATCTTTGCCTTTTGTGCTTTCAATTGAAGGTGGAGAGGGAGCGAGTGGTGACATGATTTTAGCGGAACTACTAAATTGGAGAATACCATTCCAAAGCCATGACATAATTAATAAAATCAATCAGGATATTCTTGATAAAAGACTTCGTTTTAACCTATGTTAAATTGAAAGTTATAAATGTAATAAACATATGACCCCAGCAGCCATTTCACTTTGTATGTTTTGATCAAGACAACCTAATATCAGATTTATCTGTATTGTCCTTCAATATATTTGCATTGTGCCAACATGAGCAGGCTCATACAAGTTGTTGAAAGAGAGCAGAATTCAAACACACTCCAGGAATGGAGCATAAGTGAGACATGACCTGACAGTGTGGGTAATTGGCTTTAAGAGTATTGTGAGATTTTGTTCACGTAAGAGCAAAAAATAAGAAAAGGGGAAAACTGTGTACTTCTGTTGAAAAATAAGGGGATTTTAAGACCTATCTATCCTATCTATTTTTCTATCATGTATTTTTAAAGTGACTCTTCATGAAAGAAAGACACTTGGTACTCTGACTCAGTGCAAAGTATTATATCCACCAGCAGGTAATAGTTTTTCCATCTCACAGTTTTATTACACTCTGATTATTAGAGTGATTTAGTATTTCCATTTGTGTCACTTTCCTTGTAAGAAAAATAAATCATAGGCTGACCAATTCTGTGGCACAGAGAACTGCAAGACACTGCAATCACACTCTGTGCTACTTAATTATCCACACTGACTTTTAGGCACTAATGTTTTGCAACCATGTTACTTGTAATGCCTAGTAAAAATATTGATTGGACATCAACCCGAAGAGTTCACAGACAGTGCTGGTTTGAAAACCTAACAGAGAAAAGAAGTTGGAAAAGAAACATGGCTATTCTAGTATTCTAGATATTCTGTTCAGACATAACACCCTGTGTTTCAGTTTTTGTCCATTGCCTCTGGTCCTGTTAGTGGGCACCCCTGTCTCCTTTACACCCTCCCCTCAGGTGTTTGCACACATTGATGAGATCTCTCAAAGCCTTCTCTTCTCCAGGCTGAACAGTCCCAGCTCTCTCATCGTCTTCTTATAGGAAGGATGTTCCACTTCCCCAATGCTTTTAGTGGCTTTTCACAGGGTTCTTTCCAGTGCATCCATGTCTCTTGTACTGGGGACCCCAGAACTGGAGAACCCCAGAACACAGGAGAAGGATCACGTCCTCAGCCTTGCTGACAATGCTTTGCCTAATTCAGCCTAATTCAGGAATACCACTGGCCTTTTTTGCTGCAAGGGTACATCCCTGGCTCTGCTACAACTCCCAGATCCTTTTCTACTGCCAGGTCTCACTTTCCAATGGGGTGACCTCAGCATCTGATGGTGCACAGTCTTTTCCCTTCCCAGGTGAAGGACTTTACACCTTGTTGAACCTCATGAGGCTCCTTTCAGCCTATTTCTCCAGCTTGTCAAGGTCTCTTTGAATGGCAGCACAGTCTTGTGGTGTTAACAGCTACCTTGCTCAGTTTTGTGCCATTTGCTCACTTGTTAACATTACACTCAGTCCCACCATTCAGACCACTAAAGAAGAGCTGAACAGGACCAGACCCCATATTGCTGCTTGGTGCACACGGCTAGCTACTGGCCATTAGCTAGACTTTATTCTACTCGTCACCACTCTCTGGATGTGGTCATTCAGCCAGTTTTCCGTTCACCTCACTGCCTCTGCATCCAGCCCTTACTTCACCAAGTCCTCTATGAGGATCTTATGAAAGACAGTGTTGAAAACCTTACTGAAGTCAAGGCAAATAATATCCTTTGCTCTCCCCTTATCTATCAAGACAGTAATTTCATTATAGGAGGTCATCAAGCTGGTCAAACATGATATAAGAATATTTCTTAATGTGTCAATCAAAACTGACTTTTAATTTTCAGTGCTTAGTTCACATGTCAGAAACTAAAAACATTAAAATAAGAACAAAAAAGAAACGTACCACATAAGCTTTAAGGATACAAATAAGCACGACCACTATACAAAACCAAGAAAGATCTTTTTTTCATAATAATTACTGGAAATGAGATTCAAAGTTTTATTAAGAAAACACCATGACAGGAACCTGGTTCTGATATGCATAAACCAGAGTTTTCAGGTTTCTGAGTTCTTGTCAGTACGTCAGTAACCTCAAGTCATAATATCTCAAGTATTTAAGTTATGGAACTTCTTTCTTTGGTTTTTTAATTCTCCCCAAATTATTCACTGATTGGTCCCCAGTGTGCAGCAACAAACATGTTCTTAAGTTCGAATAATAATCCTTTATGTGAATGTTCATTGCTGTTCTCTGTGCTTTCATGTCTATACTTAAAGCAAATCTTATTTTTTTTCCCCTAGATATCATTTCAGGCTTGAGCAGTCCTTTGATCAATAGTACTGTCATCTGCAGCACTATAAGTTCAAAGTATAAATTCAGTAATGGAGAAATGAAGTGCAGTTGTCCTGGTAAGACTGCAGACAATGAGATATAAATGGAGAAAGGGAGATGGGTGCAAAACAAAAAAAAAAACCCTCAGTACTATACTCACTGATTTTGTGCTACATTGTTATCTTCTCTTAGTTACTTATAAAGTATGAGAGACCATCAGTCTGGTAATTGATTGCTGGATTTAACTTGTGATGGAGCAATACACATGAACATCTGACTTCAGTTACCTAAAAAATTTTACATTTGAAGTAATGATTGTTTACACTCATTCTAGTTGGTGATGTATCTATTGGGTTTTATCATATAGCATGCACGTATTTTTGGAAAATGAGTCAGTCCTTGCAATTGCCCAAAATTCTGTCTTCTGTTCTTTTGGTTCCTTCTTGTGCACTCTGTTATCACAACCATTGCTTTTTCGATGTACTCTTTGTTCCCTTCGTCATAATCAAATCAGGAAAGTGATGATCTAGGAGACTCCTGTTTAGGAGAGTTGCTTCCATTTCTCAAAAAGCTCATACAAGTAGTAGCTGTAGATGTCAGGCTACAGGTAACAGAACATATTCTATATTTTTATATTTTTATATTTTTATATTTTAAGAAATGATTTTTTTTTTCCCATACACATTCTGCTTGTCTTCATTACTGCAGTGGACTTTGCAACTCTTTTAAATAAAAGGAAGAAGAAAGGGAAAAATGATATTACCGAGAGCTTTCAAGAAAACAGGAAATCAAGCCTGTGTCTCCCAGGCTGAAGATCATAGCAACTTGTGACACTTTAACAGATAGACTCAATGATCTTAAAGGTTTTTGTTTCTATGATTCTATACTTATCATTCCCATTTATTAAAAAACAAACAAACAAAAAAACAAACCAAAACAAAAAAAATCCCAAAAAATCTCAAGGTTTTTTCTTTATGTTGAAATTTTTATGTTATCCTTTCCTAAATGGTGCTATAACAAACACATAGTTAATGTTACTCTGTATTGAGACTCTTTTTAGATTATTAAAGCAACACTATTCCACTAATTGTAAAACAGGCGAAGCATACATGGTACAGCCCTTCCCTGCACAGAGATACTCTCAGCCTTTTTATCCAATGAAAACTAAATATTTTTTGCTTCATTCTTCTTGTTATACATGAGTAAATCTTTCCAGAGTAGAGCACGTTGAGACAGTGAAGCAATGTTATTCTTCTCTAGCATATTTCAGCTCACCTTGTAATTTAGAGAGTTCATTTAATATTCTTTAGACACTACTGAAACCTTTCATTACATGTCTGCGGAGCTGAGGTCAGCAGTATTCTTTAAAGTTGCACAGCAGCATTGCTGTTTATGGTGATCAATAAAGTCAGCACCAGTAAAAATGTTTTGAATCATCTTGTCAGTTCTTAATTTAATATTTTTTTTCCATTTGAGAAGTTTTAAATTGGCCACAGCTTATTGCAGACATCTGTTTCTGTTTATCTGCAAATAATGAAAACCTTCTCTAGCCACATCCAGCAAGGGGACTTTATAGTGCACTAGATATTTTTTATTTTGACCAATGAAGTAGCTTAAAATTGCTTTCTTTACCTGAATCAAGTGTTTCAGGCATTCCCACCAAGTATTTTTAGTGATAATTCTCTTTAAAGAAATTCTGAAAGGAAAAATCAAAACTAGATCAGTAGCAAACACACAGTAGGACAAAATCAGCTCCAAATTTTGTTGAAAAGTTCAATGTGATAAAATCTGGAGGCAACAAAATGGAAAAGTATCTACTAACACGATAAATCCTACATATCAGGAGGGGATATAAAAAACCCCAAACAAATCTAGGACATAAACGATCAGTGGCAGCTATTAGATTTTAAATTAAAATTTAGGGGGAGGGGGTTTTAATAATTTAATTTCTTTCACACAGAACTCAACTTCTTTTTTTTTTCCCCATAAAATAAGACCTCACATTTCTTATCTTTTGGAACTATTATAGCTGCCTTTATCTTAAGTTTATGTTGGTCAGAGCTGCAGTTCATCAACTTCCATGGACTCAGATTTTTAATCAAATTTTGGGTGGCATGTTCATCCTGTCTGCATACATGTTCTTAAGACATAGAATAAGGGAAAGGCCAACCAAATAGCGTTACGCTTTTTTTGCCACCAGCTAAAAGGATACCCACAGTCAGAACTGTGGCTCAGTTGATATGTGATATCTTGCACATTATTCCCACCAAAGTAAAAAAAAAAATTCACTTGATGGATCTGGAAACTTCTGTAGGTACTCTTAGGTACTCAGACTCCATTTAAAGAATTTGGTTGGAATACCAGCTGAGGTCTTTGCTACTTATACTCTAAGCATTCAAAAGCTGAGGAAAAAGTGTGAGTTTTCAAATTTTTGAAAGTAAAGGGAAAATCAAGTGGTTTAGAATAAAATTTGAAGAAATAAGAGCACAAAGCATGGTTAGCACATTTCAACTGGGATCACTAAATCACTAAAAGTGCCTTAAATCCAGCACTGTGCACAAGTGTGGTAGAGGTATTTGAGATATCTCTGCCCTCAGACACCTCAGGCTGAAAGTTTGTCTTTCAGAACACAGTCCTTTATTACTCTCTTTGAAAATTTACACTGACATTTCCTTCTTTTTTTCAGGGCACCTCAGCACATTGTTTCAAGGTGTGGTGTGCTAAGGCACTGGGAGACACAGATTGAGCAGGTATTTGTCTTATGGATGTTTGTGGCAGAAAAAAATAATGTTACATAGAATGATCACAGACTTCCCAGGAGAATTTTCCCAGCAGAAAAAAACATACAGCTTGATGGTTAAACTTCTTGAAAAAGGGAGAGGTATTTAAAGTACCTCAGCCCAAGGAAGATGTGGAGTTTAGCTGGTTGATACTTTCAGCATCAGTCTTTATTCTCCAGTCCTCTGCAGATACTGCAATGTTATTACATATAACATAATATCCTCTGGCTAATGTGGATAATCTAACTAGGCCATTCTTTTCCCTTATGCAGTCTAAAACCATACTAAGGCATAAAAGAATCTGTGAGTAGGTAAGATGCAAGCAGCTTGAGGCCAGTAATTGGACACTCAGATGTGGATCACAAAGCTCCTTTTGATTTGCATAGTTCTCTGTTCTAGTTTCCACCAAATAGTGACCTATTTAAATAAAGAGAAAAGAATATTAGGGCAATAGAGTATTTAATATGCAAATCATGAAAGATACTACAAAGGCCTTTCATTAATATATGTCACCACCCAGCACTACCTACCTCATTACTAGTTTACAAGCATCTTGCTCCAGAAACAAGCAACTCTTCCTGGTTTAAATGTCAATCAAGCAATGTTAGCATATGGTCTTCTTTCGTACTTAGATAATTCTGCCAACACTATCATGGACACTGGAAACCATTATTTTGGAGAAAATTCCCCTTTGGCTCTCAATTCAAATATCTTCCACAGCATATCAACCTATTCCAGTTTCCAGCATTAGTTTGACTGCATACATAGCAATCATCCAGAACTGTACCAGTTTTTCTGCATGACTAATGATCTCAAGCAAGCAGAGAGAGACAGCCACACCAACAACACGCCCACTATCTTTTTGCATAATATGGACTTTACACTTACCAATCTGTTCACATACAGGGATTTTTCTTAAGTCATTGTAACCAAGAATTTTAAAGAGATAACATGTAAGGAAAATGACGGGCAGTAAAAAAAACTAACAAGCTGGACAAAACACCATTAAGCAAATTTACTGAGTCCAAATGGCTTCTGTTCAGGGCTATTCAAACATTAAATCAAAAAAGGTGCAGACAATTTTCATGTTCACACAGTTGTGCAGTTGCTGACTGTATCAATTTTAAGAGCCATCAACTCCTGTACCATAAAACAATATATTCCATTCCATCTAGTTTACGATAAACTGGAATTTTCACATGTAATTTTAACAACATATGTTACATAATACATAATATATCAGATTTTACGTGGATTATATAAATTTATATGTATAATATATTTAGATATATAATTGATTTTTTTAAATAAACTGAATAAGCACTCAGCCTTCATGAAGCTCATCAGAACATATTCTCTGTAATTAAGCACCAAGATACAGAAATTGCATTCACCAGTTATGCACATCCTTATTTGGAGCTGGAGCTGCGCTATGACTTTGAGAGATCTGTATGAGAGGAGCTGCTCTGTACAACACGACAAGGGACTGGCCAGCGTGCGCTGATTCCAGTTACTCATGACTACTAAAGGTGTAGAATATGGCTCTGCAAAGAGAGGTCATAGGGTCACAAAAGTTTTCTGGGAATCTTACAACTACTTTGAACTTTCTTCTTCAAGTCCAACTACTTTTATTTAATCATTAAAGGAGAGGATCAGAGGGAACCTGTTCAGAGGTATAATTAAATGTATATGGGGTTAATCCATGTCTAATTTGGGCAGAATTTACTCTTCATCTCACTGTTTTTCTTGGAATACCAGAAAGATAACTTTACCCACCCACCACACTGCCAATGCGCTCCTTGCTTCATGCTCAGCAAATCTGACCACAGAACGACAAAATATTTTTAATTTATCTCAAGCTGAGGAATATTAAATTTCATTTGAAATATTTTTTAATTTCAGCCAGTCTGCACTGCAGTATGTACCTGGGAAGTTGGTGAGAACAGAGTGAAAAGAAATTTTATATATATATATATATATATATAGATAGATAGATAGATATAGATATAGATATAGATATAGATATAGATATAGATATAGATATAGATATAGGAGTGATCAAACATCTGCCGTAGTTGTCTGTCTGTGGTCTGATTTTTAGACAGGAGGGAGCAAGCTGTGCCCAGAGTGCTAGAGGGTCATAATCACTCAAACCCAAGGCAGATCCACTTAGATCCACTTGTGGGAGAACATAAACCTGTGCTTCAGCCAGGTGAAGTCAGATTTCATTTACTGCCTGGTCTGTGCTGGGTGCAACTGAGGTTACCTCTCTGGATGAGCAGATTGCATGGGATTGGAAAACTATTAAAAGACATATTGTTTGAAAGTCAGAACAGGAAACTTACTGAGAGGGGTGACTGAGGTCTCTCTATTTAAGTGCCTATTCCCTTCTGAGCTTTTGTGATGAACAGAGATAACCATCTGTGCTCAATTGCTACTTATGTTTTTGTAACATCAGCATCTGCTGATAAAATAAGGGAATGTGTGCCTGCAATAGCTGAAGCCTCATTTACCACATCAGAATTCACTTTCTAATTGTTCAGTTTTATTTTAGTCAGAGTACAGATGTTGTCACTCCTGCCCTCAGAAATTATCTAGACTAAGACATTCTTAGAATGTTGTGTTAGATTTTTGTGCTTGACTAATTTGTTTCCAATATATTTTGGATATTTATAAACAAATAAAAAGCACAGATTTTGTCCTTCATGTCTCAAATTAAAAGTGTTTTCTAAAAGGTGGTTTTTCTGTGTAACCACATCCTCTCAATCAAAAATGATGGTTTTAGACAAGGGAGAGATGAAAGTGAAGTGTCCTGGAAGATCACAGAACATATGTTTCTTTTGTGCCAGCTGTAAAATATTATTTCAGAATGTCTGCCTGTATGTTACTGAGAATTCTTGACAAATTTTAATGTTGCAGCACATGCCATATTAAGCCATAAAAAATCTGTCTCACTCAAGAGTGGCTCATAACCATACACCTGCATTAAACACAGTGTGCACCGCTTTGATATAATGTAACTATTGGATACAAAGTGGTGTATTTCACTTCCCACCATTTTTCTTTGACAAAACAAACATAAATTAAATAATAAATTTTGCAACTTCATGCCCGGGGACCCAGATTCAGTAAAAGGACCAGACACTAGTCCTTAATTATATATTAACTACACAATGAATTAAATACTTTGGGGGTTTTGGGGGGAGGCAAATTTTCACAGTCCTTCAAGAGGTGAAGTAGACATGGCAACAATGAAGAAAAAGATAAATATCAGATGAATATCTTTATAAAGGCATCAGCAAAGGAAGCAACTGAAGCAACAAAAAAACCTTTACAATCTGAAGCTTGAAATAAATTTGCTTTGCTTAGTCCATGTTCCAAATGAACATTTTTCCACATCACACTTATTATTTTGAACAGAGAGGATCAAACTGACTTTGTTCCTGGATTACTTTTTTACTCAAGAAATGTTTCCTCTAGGACAGTATGTCCTAGACTCTGAATAGGACTCTTCACTGGTGAGTTATCATTAAATATGATCCTACAAAGAAAAAAAAGAAAAGACTGGAGGGTTGCAATGAAACTTCAAAAGGAATAGGACTCAATGCAGTTCAGTTTAACACAAGATAAAGACATATAGACAAGAATAAAATTGGCTTCAGGAGCATCTGCACAAACAGTAGGATTTTGATAGTTGGAAATAAGGACAAAGAAGATCATAGACACCTTGAGGAAATTTTCTGCTTTCAAAAATGCCACAATAAAGGAACTTCCCATAAAATGTTATACAGAATTGCAGCGGTTTGGAACATTATAATGGTTTCTGTCTCTTCTGTATCCTCAGTTTGATTTTAGCTGAAGGTCAGTAACATTTTAACTTGATGCAACTCTTCCTTCTGCCCCAGCTTAAGGTCTAATAATAAGTGTACCAAAAAATAAACCAAAAAAAAAAGAATGTGGCATTGTTGCTTGCATATGCATAGACTGTCAAAAATAAGTTGTTCAGCTGAAATATTTCACTCACTAAAACAACAGGTGAAAACTGTGTACCACCTTTAACTTCCTTTTTGACAGTATTTCCATTTTAACACCACATATTCTTGCAAAAGTTTCATGTAGCATGTCCTAAGAACGGCAACAATGCTGGTGAGCTGTCTGGAGCAGAAATCTTACGAACAGCAGCTGAGGAAACTGGGGTTGTTTAGCCAGAAAAGCAGAGGAAAGGAGGAAAAGAGAGGCTCAGGGGAGTTCTCCACAACTGCCTGAAAGGAGGTTGCAGCTGAGTGGGGTTAGTCTCTTCTCCCAGGTAACAAGTGACAAGACAAGAGGAACTGGGCTTAAGTTGTGCAAGGGAAAGTTTACACTGGATATTAGGAAGCATTTTTTCACTGGAACAGTGGTCAGGCATTGGAATAGGCTGCCCTGGGAAGCAGCGGAATCATCGCCCCTGCAAGTGTTGGAAAGGCATGTGGATGTGGCACTTGGGAATACAGTTTAGCAGTGAACACAGCAGTGCTGGGTTAATGACTGGACGCCTCAGTGTTCTTAGAGGTCTTTTCCAAGCTTCATGATTCTATGATTCTATTTTTTAACTTTATATATCATTTTAATCCTTAGAAAGGTTTGATGTTCTAAAAAGCTGGCTGCATACTCTGAAACAGAAGTTACATATCTAATTTTAATGTAAGGTAACAGTTAAAGAAGTATATTTAAATTTGAGTAAGCAGGGAGTTAAGCTATAAAACCCAAAAGAATTTAAATTAATGTGAAAGGATTGTCCTGGGACACTAATAGGAATTTGAATAGGAGTTAATCAAACAAAATCAAAAGAGCATCAGAGAATTCCCAATGAAAGTAGAAGGGCATTGAAGAATAGTAGCTCTGACTACCATATACATGACCAAAATATATAGAATTTTCAAAATGCAATTCAAGAATCTTTAGATTTGGTTATTTATAAGACAACCGCAATAAATCTTTCCTCCACACACAATGTTTTTTGAGGTAAATCACCCCGAGCTTGTATATCTTCAATAAATATTTTCATAGTACATATGTTTGCTGGCTTAGATCAAATGATCCTTTTATCTCTTGCGCTAAACAAATGCTTTCATGTCCCTTAAATCAGGTTTATGGTGAAAGCATGCTACTCTGTATTTCAGCATGTACTCATTCTTACACCAGCACTGGACTACCACTTCTTGCCAGGTCTAAATCTCTACACCGAGGGGCAGCTGCAGCGCTGTGCTCTGAGAACATGACCTCGCAGTGTCTCCTCAGTTTGCCTCTCCTCTGAAGTGCAAATGCAACCGTATCTCCACCGAGGCATAGTGAGATTGTCGCGAGCACAGCTGAGAACAGCCCTGCACAGAGCAAGACAAGGCAAGCTCAAACCTTTTGCTTTCATTTGTGAGGCAGACACAACTGAACAGTTTTGACTGATTTTCTGTACAGAAGAACCCATACCAAGAACTGAATGTCAGAATTCTGGTTGACAAGACCTTCAGCTACAACCTAAGAATAATTAGTGTGTATGCCAACATCTGCAGGAATTCAAGATACAAGAATATTCTGTCTTCTTTAAAACAGGATAGTAAGAAACATGTACTCAGCTGCAGAAACATGACTAGCTCAGCTTTTATCCAAGGGATCGCAGTGCCACAGCTACTCAACTTAGCCACATTTAAAGGACTTGCAAACACCACCCACAAACACACATAATCATAGAAATGCAAGTTGAGAAAATGGAGAAGAGATTCTTCATGTAGAGAGAAGATTAAAATGTATAGTGAGAAGGCTTCAAAATCAAAGAAACAAATTCTGTGAGAATTGTGGTTTAGATAGATCCTGAGATTAAGACCTCTTCTCTCTAATGAGGGCAAGAGAGGAAATACTAAAATACAACACATGAAGAAGAAAAATCTAAAGAAATTAGTCTGGTTGTGGCCCAAGTTTGAAAATTAGGAGTTTAGTGAGAACGCAGAAATGCTAATACTCACCTCTGCTCCTCAATCTATAGAATTACCCATTTCTCATAATCAACTCCATAAAACAGTCTGTAAATAAGAGGCTCTGAGATAAAAAGGGCCCATGGGGTTGTAAAGTTTGGGCATAGACTGTTGACTTGTGTCAGCATATGAACATGTACACTTGGATGAAAATTTGTACTATTGCAAAATATGTTTTTGGAGGTTACTTTAGATATCTGAAAAGTGACAGAGGACACAGTGCAGTGCACTTTTATGTCATTTAACATAACCTACCATCTAAACCTCACTTCAGTTTGGGCTTATGAGCTATTTTAATTTTAATTCCAACAGCCTCGGAAAGGTTGAGAAATACTTTTCTTCATAGCATTCTGAAAAATTCCTGTTTAGTCTCTTGCTTACTCCCAGCCTCCTTTTTAAACACATTTATAGAATTTACAGATTTTGGTTTTGTTGCAAGAAATAGAATCTAAGTATTGACTAAAAAATGGCCGATTATGTGCTATGAATCATAGTTATTATAACTGTCTTTGTCCAGTTAGTAATTTGGTAGTTAATTGTAATTCAATTTATTAATGAAATTGTAAGAAAATATATCTCAAATAGTTTTTATATTCTTTATTGTTCAAAAGCTTATGATGTAATTCTGCATAATAGCTCATTTATAGAATCAATTATTGTTCCCATTCTGAAATTTGTGGTTTTTAATGTTTTGAATAGAAAACCACTTAAGAAGAACTAGCATAAATATTTCTATCTAAATTACTTAAACTTTCAAGTTTAACTAAAACTTGTATGTCAATATCTAGTCATGAACGTTAAGGCTAAAATCTATAGGCAAGAGTGGATTTCTTACAGTTTCTTATGAACACAAGTGAATTGTTTAACCAAAAGTAACCAAAATGTTAGTGGAGAACTCTGAATTAAACTTCTTTTAATTATTACTACAGCTAGGGCAGAAAAGACAGCTTTTGGATTTGTGATGTTTCAGTAAGAATTTACCAATTTTAAATTTTTAATAGGACAAGGCTGAAAAAACAATCTTTTTTCCTGGAAAAAGAGGCAGAAACTAATATTTCCTGCTTCACTGTATTTTTCTTTGCAATTTTTTTTTTTTGGAGATGGGGGATGTTTGGTTTTTTTGGTTTTTTGTTTGTTTTTAATGAAAAGCCAAAACAGTATAGAAGGTGTTTTGATAAAGTTCTAAATTTTGCTTGCAAAGTTTGGTTAAAATTATTTTAACCATCAGTAATCGTACAAATACATCCAAGGTGAAGGAATATGTGTAGTAACTATACTACTGTAGCATTATCTTACGATTCTAGCTAGGAAAAGATGCATGTTCTAGACATTGATGAGAAAGTTTTAGTCTGGAGATGATGACATAGTTGAACTCAAAGAAAAACAGCTTCAAACACATTTCAACATAGACAGATCTGAGAATTTAGCATGTGCTTACAAGATATCTCAAGCAGGGCCTGAGCTTTTTATATGGTGTCTGCCCTAGTCTTCATCTTTTTAATTTCTTCAGAAATACAACATGCCCACAAAAAATATTTTTGTAGAGCATTGATACATATCATCAACAACCACAAAGTAAAATATACTTGCAAATGAAAATGATGAAAGCAAAATTGTACTCTTCTACATGATTTGCCTTGGGACATGCTTATAGGATTCTGGAACTCAGACTTGTATCACACTGCCTTTTGGCAGGGCTGAGGAACAACATGAATATTAAGAATACTATTTTCAAGTATGCTTTTTCACTCCTGTACTTTTTAGTAATAGACATAGGCTCAGATAAAGACCTGTGTTTATGCCCATAGGTGTGTGGACACTGACACTGGATGCCACGGCTCCTAATAGTTTGACAGACACAGAAAGGATTGAGATCACAAATATCCAGATCCTGAGGTATGCACAGGGAAAGCACACTGACATAAGAGGAATGTTGAAGAACTTGGGGCTTTAAGGTTGTTACAGTGCCAAAAGGATTACATAGGGCCTTTGCAGATGAAAAGGCCCCCAGGTCCCTTTCTGCAGTTTGCCACTCCTAACTACCATGGCTCTGCAAGCAGCTGGAGTTAGGTGCATATTTAGGTAATATGAATATGAAAGCCTTTGGATAACACACCTTAGGAGATGCTGTACTTTTAAACTATAATAGTTAGTGCCTTCCTCTCGTTTTATCTGTAGAGTATTTCCCAGCAATTAGCAAAGTTTCAAGAAAAAACAAACAAAGAAGCAAACAAAACTCAACAAAAATACAGCTATTCTGGTATTATATTTTGATGGGAAAGTCATACATAAGGCAAATTGGTGCCAGTCCTCTTAGTGTGGATATTCACCAGAATGCAGTAATGTCATCTGGTAATCTAAATATTGAATCTTGCCTTTTGTTTGATCTAAATTCCATATTTGAAATAATCCAATATCTAGCCAGTATACTACTGTAATATAGGGTGAAAATGAATCCCCAAACTCATTCTGACTGCAGTGATCTCTTGAGGGAATTCATGGTAAATGTCAACTGCAACTTCAGTGTGAAATAAGAGTTTGATAGCAAGCAGTGTGTTCCACTTTATTTCTCTCATGACACTGATTTTATATCAATCTTTTTTTACATTAATCTTGTTTGTCTACATAATTTGCCAGCACATTGGATACCTTCTTGTCTTCGGTATAGCAAATAGACATATAGACAACCTTCCACCCCCCCCCAAAAAAAAAAAAAAAATCAGTGGCTTACTGATTTCTCTAGTTTAAAGGGAAGAAATGGATGACAGAGATGGAATAGAATTGCAACTTCTTCCTCCAAATTTCTCAGCAGTTGTTATATTTACTAACCTAAACCTGAAAAATGTATGTGAAGACTGAAAATATATTTGCATATGCCAGCTACCTTTGTTAAATAATTGTTCTCCCTTTTCTTTCCACAATCAGAGAGCAAACTATAATCATTGTGCAACATCTATGATCATTGTGCAACAAATTAATTTTTGGGGTTTTTTGCAGTCTGGAACACCAAATAATTAAATATTTATATCAGAGTTATAATTAAAGGTGAGAGATGGAGCTATGCCCACCACCGATTGCTGAAGAGATTGTATAAATTAAGCAATATGGACTTCTGGATGGGGGTTTCACTCTTCACTCCTAGACTGAGTACTGTAAGTATTTGGAAAAGTACCAAGAACGATGTTTAGTCTGTGTCTGCTTTGGATGCAAGGTTTAGTCCAGCAGGAATGCTTTGAAACAGTTCTGTGATTGGATGAAATGGAAAAAAGAACACATAATTAGTGGAACAAACATATAATTTATGGAAGACAGAGAGAACATATGAGGAAGCAGCATGTACAAGTGAGATATCCAGTAGCAAAAGGGATCAGAGGGTGAGAAGTTTTGCCAGATATGGTAGCAGGTAAAGTTAATTATTTTTAAATAGTCAGCAAATCTGTATGCTAAAAAAATAATGAGTAATCTACACACCTGAGGTTTTGATTTAGCAGTCCTCAGTAGCATATTTAATCTATGTTAATCTCATTTTCTTAGTCAAATGCCTCAGGCTTTCACTTAATCCAAAATTCCAGTTAATCTAAAAGACCACGAGATAGCATCAGGGTGGGAAAAACTTGGCAGGGATCTAGTATAACATGATATGAGCTGCATACATTAATGAGTCAGTGGCAATCTTACCAGGTAGATAAAACATGTAATACTGACAGGTAGACAAATGGAAAATGAGTCGTGGATGCCCTTGTTAGTGCATTAAGACAAATGACTGATTTAGCTCAGAAAAATGGCCAAATCATTTTGCAAAGTGGAGGAAAACAGTATCTTCCTTGAAATTTTTATAGACTGAGAAAGATGTGTTAGAAAACATCCTCATCACATGCACCCCATCACAGCCCCCTGCATAGTAGTTTTTAATGCAAATATAGGGTATATTGTAGTTATTGGAAGGAAAACAAAAATAGGAAAACATTCAGAACAGTTGCCTAGAGAAAGGCTGAAATAGGATGGGGAGGAAGTAGACTGTGCTCTGCATAGGGGCCATGGTGAAAGAACATCAGAAAATTAGTGTGATAGAAGAGAAATAGAGGAGCAATCAATCTTGCTGTACAACCTCAACATGATAGTGAAAAGACTACTTTACATACTACTGTATCAAGTATATAAAACCTATGTAATAAAAACATACCAAAGTAAAAATTTCAGTATAACTATCAGTATATATATATAAAATAAAACTTCAGTATATAACTATCATCTTTCTCATAGCCCACCCCTTGAACTTGCTCTCCTTGGTTTGAATTGACAGGTTTGGACCAAAAACTGCTAATGGAGAGAAACCTGTGATTGCCATCTTTTCGTCTTTCCTCCTTACTCCTCCGTTTTAGATTATGTGGACCTATATTTTCCACTGCAATAGAGATTGCTAAGCTAGAAGAACTCCTTTGTAGATGTTGTCAAGGTAGGATTTCTAGTAAAACTACTTTGGGGAAAATGTCCCATCAGTAACCTGGAAGTCTATCTAAACCTTCAAGGAAAGATGGGATCTTACCTGTAACTTTACAACAATCTGCACTTGAGATTCAGCACAAGCTGTTTGGCAAGTACAGGTAAAGAGCAAAAAGACAGAGTGATCTTTTCTGGGTCTTTGTAGCCACCTTGAAGAGGTAATTAAGGATGTTACAGTGCTTAAAGAGCTTTTGGAAACCAGATGTGTGAGAGCTGCTGCACTTTATTCTACTGTTCCTCCTGACATAGTGAGGAGAAGTTACTTGGTTTAATATGTAAATATAAATGCTTTGACGTGTAAGAAGGACAGAAGAGGAATTGGGGGATTTATCTTTTTTAACCAATGTAATGCCAGACAAATAACATTCCTTCAAATTGCAGCTGTTCCAGACGATAGGAAGACATTTTGGTTTGAGAATTTACAGCCCTGCTTTTACTTTTGGGTTTCCTTGGCAGTGATGGCTGCAGCAAAACTGCACCATGACTGTGACTGCTGCCCTTGGCTGGAAGGAAGTCAAGCCCTGAATTGCTGTTGCTTGTGGGAGTGTTGCCTGGCTGGAGCTGAGCTTTCAGGGAATAAAGCTTGGAGACCTGCCAGTTAAAGAGCCTTTTCATCATGCTGACTGCAGATAGCACTGGCAGGGAGAGGCAGGGTAAGACATCTGCCAGAGCAGGGGGTGCCAAAGGCTGCTGAGTCACACAGCCTTGTTCTTAAAGCATGGCCCTTGTCCCATCCTGGAAATCTGTCCTCTGGTGGTGAAGGAGCCATCACTGCCAGACCCTCACAGAGCTCCCGCTCCGTGACAGACACCAGGATTTGTTGCAAGCTGTGGCCAGAAAGAAGCACTGGAGGATGGTCTGTCGAGTATTTTATCAATCTCAGCTTCAGAAAACAGTGTTGAAACAAGAGTCATAATTTTCATCTTTTCCTGCCGGGATTCCTATGTTAGAGCATAAGCACACATTTACATAATCTTAGAAGATATATACTTGATATTAACAGAATATCTAGATCATGGTACTCTGCAGAAACACTGATTCATCTAAATGTCTATCAACACACTGGGTAAACTTACTGGTTTGTAGCCTTCATAACAATGGCCTTTATTTCCAACTCACATTTCCTCAGGTCCCATTTTACCTTAGTGGCATTTTCTGCTCACCAAAGTCCTGACCCAGTGATGTGAAACTCTTCAAGCAGCAAATCATTGTTTTCTCTCCTACTGTAGCCAGTTTGGGAATAAGGAATCCTCTGCTCCCAAGGTCATCCATCTGTATTTACAATTTCTTTCTCCTCACGATAGGTAGGAATGACTCAGAGGAATTATGAAAGAGATACTTCAGAAAATGTGAGATTGGGGACTTTATAGCAGGTCCGCTGAAGGGTGAAGTTATTCTGGGCCTTGGTTGGGTGGGAGAGGTTGGGATGACTTCCTTGAGCAAGGTAGGAGGAGAAACACCTATTGCAGTATTCATCCACATCACCTCCAGGGCTACTGTGCAGACTAAAATTTTTTAATTGTTGCTATATGGGGAATAAAACCAATTTTCATACCCCAGATGACTGAATATTACTCATTACAAGTTTCCAGGTACTGGTCATTGATTGCAACAGCTTTGGGGGCCTAGTTTATGTTCCTTTATTTTGTCTGTCTTGAACTGCATAGCATTGGATGAAGTTAAGCAATTAATTATGTAAAACATTTTTCAGATTACATGTTTCACTTCATCAACTGCAATATAATTATCCATTATTTTTTCTCTTGCAGATAATGCCACAGGAATTGTCTCTTGCTTAGATAAATGGATGCATTTGCATAAGTGCAGTTTGAAAATGGGGCCTCAAGAGTTTTAGAAGAAGAGTATGATGCTAAAGTGGATATCGTCACATTTTTCAGTACTTTGGATGTTAATTTCAGATACATTATTTTTTTATAATAATTGGTGCTTAGTTAAAGTCCTTTTTTTCATTTTCTTTACTTATAATTCATCATGCATATAAACAGTACCAGGAAGTTCTATCATATCTTCTAAGAAAAGTTTACTATCTGAAATGCTTCAAGGATTTACTTTTTGTAGATGAAATTCAAATTTGAAATTATTTTTATCACATCCCAGAGTCACAGTTTAACTGCTATTAAACTAATTGACTAAGCCTGAAAATCAGGCTTTTTTCTAAAAGTCAACTTCATTTTCACTGGAACTAAAAAAAATATTTAAGAATTGTTCAAGAGTGTTAAATCATCTTTGTTTTAGAAGAAATGCACTGATAATGAAAAACATTCTCTTTGACTACAAAAGAAAATGGAAATTAATTATTCAAGAAACATAAAATCTTTCAAAAGTTTTTAAAGATATATTGCTTTCTGCTGGATTTTCTTTGCTAATACCTGGTTGCTTGTGCAATTTTAACTGCAAGTGTAGAATGTAATATTTCTCAAAGGAAACACTAACCTTAGCTAGGAAATGTTCAGAAGACTGATTTTTTAAACAATCAATTTTATTATTATTCCATACAGAGTTCGATAAAACTTTAGATCATACTGCTTTTAGCTCCACACAAACTACTTCAGTCACCCAGAAGGCAAAAGCCTCAGCAAGATGCCATAAGCTCAGCAAGTGGAACTTTCACTATCTTGCACACAGCACTTTTTCTAGTTAGAGTTTGCCACAAACAGTAAAATGTATATCTACTATCTCCATATGCTAGAATTAAAAAAGGTGCAAAGCTCTAGCAAAAACTGTAAACATGCAATGGTGCCACCACTATTTTTTGTGACTTTTTATGTGGCATACTGACATCAGTTAACATTCCTTCTGTCAAGTTGCTCTTCATTTCCGAAAGCATTTTTTGAAACACATTTATTTACAATTATACATTATATTCATGTCTTATGACGTGGGAGAAGAAAGGATTCATAATGAGAGTTTGAAGGATGGCTCCTTAAAAATACCACCAACTCTTTTTCAGATGAGGCCTTGTGCTTTTCTTTGTGTGATTGTAGAAAATTACTTCAGTCAGCTGAAAGTTTCCATTCTTTTCACTGAAGAAAGAAACCATAGCGGTTTTCAGGGTGCACATATACTACTGCATTTATCTTGTGCAGGAGATAGGATCTTAGGTTATCTAGTCACTTCTACTTGCAATATTACAGGACTGTATTTGTGCCTTAGCACAGATATACAAGTCCACTGTGATGTGAAAGGCTTCCTGGATTTGACACTTAGTCTTCTGGGAGAATATCTCAAAAATTTTAATGCCTCACTGAACAAAGCATTCATGAGCTGGTGCACAAAGACATTGAGCAGTAGCAGGTCTGTTCTTCCCATCTAATAAATGGATTTGGATCATTGCTGCTTGTATCTCAGGCACTCCCAGCTCTGAATATGTAGATAAAAAGCTTGCATCCTCTGGGAAATAGCTCTTTGAGTCTGATTTGTATATGGAATTAGTGCGTTAATTGATTAAAGGTTAATCTCCATGAAAACTAAGAGCTAGAGGGACACCGACAGGCAGAAAACTCAGAAATGTCACTTTGAACTAGAGATTTATTCAGCAATGCCAAGTGGAATTTACCAGCAGAAGATAGGAGTAACTACCTTTGAAACAGAAATCAACTCATGGACAAGAGGCTTTCCAGCTTGAAAGCTTTCCAGCTTGATTTGCCCACATAATTTCATGTTAATTGCAATTTTTAATTTTTGCAAGCACTTTGGATGAAAGACCTATTTTGAAATTTTGCAAAATTTCCTACAAAGGATTCCATAAAACCAGTCTGTGAAAAAGAATCTTTTTTTTGTAACCATTCAGCAAGAACATACTGTAACATAATTATAAATGCAGTTTTGAGATGTAACCAATCTCACTCATGCCTCAGCAGAGGCAACTAAACAATGATTGTTAAGCATCTGCCAGGCTCCAGTTGCATTAACAATAGTAAGACATTGCTGATGTGCTTTACACATGTGAAGGAAAAATAGATAATTTGAAGCAAATTGAGGTGTATAAACATTGCTTAACATGCCCCAGACAGCTAAATACGGCCATTTCACAATGACTGGTATCAAGAAACTGCTGACTGCAACTCTAGTCCATATAATCAGAAAATGCTGGAATAAAAACAGACATTGTGGAGAGGAGAGTGATTTTCTGTGTCTATGATTACCTTAGAAGGTGATCTAATTTAAAAAATGGGAGAATTTTTAATTAAAAAAACAATATAAAGTAGGGGAAATATAATATGTTAACCAAATCACTGAAGACTGATCATTATACAATGCTTAGAAACAGTACAAGCAAGCTAGGCTTTCATCTTCCATTACGGTTCATCTCCTTGAAAGACAAAGATGTTGAAGCACAGTATATATTTATATATTATTAAGGACAAAAGAGACTCCTCTCTTGTTTTCCTACAAGATTAAGGCCATGGTTTAATATATCTATTATCTTGTATAATACTCTACTATGTATCATTTTGCATTCAAATTTCTTAGTATACCTTGGTCAAAGAGAAGTATGTTTTACAACATATTTTACATATGTATATATATACATATATATATATACACACATATATACATATATATATGTAAACTGCTCAAAAATACAATCGCAACAAAACCATCTATGAATATTGTTAGACATTGTTTCAACATAATTTTAGTCAAATTAGTTCCCAAAGTGCTAATCTACATGTCGTGTAAGAAAAGAAAATTTTTCACTTTCAGGGCATGAAAAGGATGCATCAGGTAGGGTGAAAAGCTATTTAGATTAGGACAAAAAGAATATGTGTCACGTCAAGAGACAATGTCTTCTGTGTTTACATTCATGCCTCACGCTGACTTGGCTGATGAACAAGGGCAGGTCAGGTGGGTAAAGGGAAATATGAAGTGTTCAGTTGTGGCATACACATCTTTCATTGGCAGCAGCCCTGAGAGCTGCCTTCACTGAGCCATCTCCTGAGTAACCATTCTGTGCTGTCCTGGGAATGGCCCTTCTGCCAGGGATGGCCAGTGACCAGAACGTGGTTGTTCCGGACCAGTGGAAATCACACTGAAGATCTTTCTGGAGAGTTCGGGCAGCCACGCTTTCACTGGGCCTCTCTACAGATTTCATGATAATTAGGGATGGAGCTCACAGTGCAGGACTGTTCTTTATACTTTGAAATCCTAAAGTGAGAATGTAGTGTTAGGCACAGCACATGCCTAGCTGTCCATTTGAGTATGGTGTTCAAACAGAGATGGGGTACAGACAACACACAGAGTAAATCTGTAAGAACATAATCTGTCAGTGTTCCCTCACCATGCTCTTTTTAGGCTCAGGGCTGACATTGTAACCCCTGCATCCTTAAAGCCAGGACCATAGATACCAAAGAAAGATAATCAAGTAAAAAGAAAAAAGAAAAATTAAACTATATTAAAGTAAGTTTTCTTTTTCAGAGTTTTCTATTTCACTTTCACATTGAGAAAGCTCTGTTTTTATTGTGTTCTGGAGGGAATTAATGGCCTAAGTTTTCACTGGGGAGAGGAATTGCAGACAAAGCCAGACGTCCTTCCATAAGGATTAAAAGTAAAGTTTTTGTCCTATAATCAGTGATGCAAGGTTGAAAGTCTAGTATGGCTTTCAAACAAATGGCAAGTTACAGGGGTTTCAAAATGTATTTTTAGAAGAAACATATGCTAATCAAGATATGCCCCACATAGCTGAAACAGCATGATTCACAAGGGAACTTCATTAGCCTCAAAGATAAATAGTGTTACAACTCCTGGGAGACCCAATAAAATAGGTGATTTAAAAACAAAGCAAAAACCTGCATTCTCCTAGTTAATTCCCATGGACATCCAAGGAGATTGTTTTTTTGGTTTTTTTTCTGTTCTTCCATTACTATTTTATTAGGCATAAAGTTTGTTATGAGGCTTCCAATATTGAAATTTAAACCAAAACTTGAAAAAGAAGAGTGGCTATCACAGCTCCACCTGTTTAGTTTACAATTTAATATTTGCTGTCACACAGAAGTTAGATCACCATCTGGGAAAAAAGCAGCATTACTCTCCATTCTGCCTGGAATGGACAGACAGGTCATTAATGCTGTATAATAGGTTGAGCATGACCTGTCTTCAGCAAAACAGACAGGTGAGCAACTCGACATCCAAAGGGGAATAGACAGGTGGGATCACAAAATGCACCTAAACCAAAAACCAAGCAGATTTACTGGAGTAAAAGTAGTCATTAATTTGTAGGTAATTTGGAATATTATGCCTAGATAAAATAATGCCTGCTATCTCTGAACTATGATAAATATGGAAAAAAAGTGAAAATGTAGAATATTAAGATTATTTTTTTACAGAATCCTTTGTAACAAGAGCAATCATTGCTAATTTATATGATGCAACAGCTATTGTATTCTTTTAAACAATCAGTTATGAATTATATATTTAAATATTATTTCTGGGGTTTTTTTCTCTGTAAGAGGCTACTCTTAGAAAATGAAAATGAAATAGAAAGGAACAACAGGCAGAAAAAATTCAGCATTGTGCCAGACTTTGTATAGCCTGTGAATTTTTTCTTGAACAGAGAAGCCAACGGGCAATGACACTGCTGACATCTTGCAGGCTTCATTTAAATCCTAAATCAGCCTCTGTGACAGGAACAAATTCTGAGAAACCAGAGCAAATTCATTCCTGGAAAAGTTTCACCGAAGAGCCTCAGGGCTCTTGTGATATTTCATTCCTGCACCTGAACTGTGATTAAGGACACATGAGAGCTATTCAGGAATAACTGGGAGCAGGACGAAGTCACTGTGTCTTCACTGTCAGGTCTGAAGCCAAATTGACTGGCTGTACATATTCCATTCACCTTCCAGAGGTCACTAAGGCCAAGCTGGAGAATATTAACGACTCCCAACACTCTCTAGCACAGCCCTGTGCCACAGCAGAGGGGATTTGATCTGAAGGCTCTTGTTGGCACGGGAGGCTGGTGGAGCTGGTCCCCGGCTGCTTGCTGGGCTTTGGGCCAGGATCACCCAGTGAAGGAATGCTACAGCTGAAGCCAGTTTGGCTTCTAGCAGCAAGAAATTGCCATCTGTCCATGGATCATTAGTCTCATTAATCCCATTCTCCTCAGCACTAACAGAAGAATTCCTCCATTCTTAGACAGTAAGGTAGTTTTCTGTGTTTCTCTTAGGGAATTAGCAAGGCCTTTCCCTTTAAAATAATTAGTAGGACCTACACAAAGGATTTTAAGTTTCCACATGGTTGCTTCTTCAAACGCATGTGGACATTTTTCCATGAAAACAGTTTGCAGCTGGAACCCAAACTTTTTGCTAATAGTAGGCATTTTTCCTGTGGTTGCTCTCCAGTGCTCTGTGATTTGAATCTTTCCGTCTATATCCAGCCTATATTATATTTTGAATTTAGAGGTGGAGAGCCATGCTACTTCTTTTTTCTCTCCTGGTTTTTTGGTTATCAAAAGATTGCAGAATAAAACTTGTACATTTTGCTTACTAAGTGTAGAAAATGGTAATTTTCTACCTTACTGTCCATTTTCTACACTGTCCTTTGTTCTTCACCTGAGCTATTTCACAGTGTTACATTTTCTTGTTCAGTGACTCCAAACAACTCACTAACACACATTTTTACTAGTATTACATTTCAACTGGCTTTAGCATCTCTAGTTTCTACTGGTTTTCATCTTTGACTGTGTCTTCAGCTCATCAGTATCATTTCACACTGGTATGGAATTCGGAAGTGCTTTAGTATTAACTATTAAAAATAAATACTGCGTGTTAGACCTAAAACTAAATGGACTTTGCAATAGTAAAATGTACAAACACATTAAGTATTCTCATCCTTTAACCTGGTTATTTCACTTGGAGATATTTTTGATACAGTACATTACTAAAAAAACCTCTTGAAAGAACAGTTACTAAAAACATAGAACTAAGAGAAGATACTTATTGCATTGAAACTTGAAAAAGAACTTGTAAGGACAATAAAATTATTGCTGAAATGCAGCCACATTGCAATATGTTAGAGGTCTATGGTTTGAAGAACTTTACCTAAGAATCAGGCTGTTTAGAAGAGCTAGAATTTGGAATCAGAAAATATCCTAAACCACAACTACTTCTCAAAATGAAGTTAATGAACAGAAGCTAGTCCACAGAGTATAACTTCTAATGATCTGTGTTAGTAGGTGTTGAGATAATTGTAAAACAGAGCATAAATCACCAACTTTATTGGTGTTCTTTTTTGGTAACATAAAATTTTTTCTCACAGTACTATTTTCATTATTATTACTATGTGACTGAAGATTTGTTTGGAAACTGTTGGATTAAAAGATTGTCCAAAATTTAGCCCCATGAGCTGCTGATAACAACAACTGCTGCTCTGTTTACTTGTTCATTGAAATAAAGGATGGAGTTTCCTGCTGTAGATTGTGTAAAGTCCAACCATTGTTAATCAAAGGAAGCTCCTTTCCCTGGTATCTGGATTGAGATCTGATCAAAATATTTCAGTTACTAAGGTTGGACACAGTTTTGAGGACAGTCATTTTTGGCAGGCTTCCTCAAGGGCTCCTGAAAATACTAATCTTCAAGGAGTAGAGTTTGGAAAGGCTGGAAAACTCACAGCTAGCTCAGGTTGCTGCAGCTCCCTGGCTCTGTGCAGCTCCCCTGAGCCCATCAGCTCACGGCTTACACAGGAAAGCCAGAGAGCACCAAGGGGGCTGCACCTGGGCTGCTTTGCCCCATGGAAAAGGGGCAAATAACACATAGAATGACTCCTCATCAAGAGCAATAATAAAAATAATATATTTATATCTTAAGGAATGTGTATATATATATGTGTGTGTATATATTTATAAATATATATAATACATACCATATATTATATAATATAGATATGTTTACACTAACTTTTCTAAAAGAGGAAGTATTGAGTCTTTTTCTCTGTATTTGTATAGACAATAGGCATCTTGTAACCCAGAGTTAGGAAACTGCGTGCACTACTTCTCACTCTTTTATACATGAATGTCACAGGAAGGGCAAAACACTGCCAGAATACTGCCAGAGTGGTCTGAATTTAATCTACTGGCTTTCCAGGAATTCTTCAGCTGCAACACAGCTGAAAACACAATTCTAAATCAGGATTTTTTTCTTTTTGTTTTAATTACTGCAATCAGAACTTATATTTCTGATAATGATAACTCAAGAAAATAGAATCACATGACACTGTTTTTGAGACTGTATACTTCAGGGTACCACAAAACTCTTACTTTCATATTTAAGAAATACTGTATACAAACAGTATCATTACTTATATCAAACTGTACAATTACAATGATGTTTAACATCACTTTAACCTTACTGTTAAATAATGAACTGTCAGGGTGATTATTAGGTATATATCAAGAAAAATAACTTTTAGACTGTGGATTAATCCAGCCAATAATTGAAATAATTATTGAACCATTTAAATTCATATTGCCCATTCTTGTTTTATTTTAATTACTTGCTAAAATTAATTTCATTTGGAAGCCCATTTTTCTCTTGCTATAGATTTCTTACTATTTCATCTTTTTCTTGTTTTTTGCAGTTTTCTCTTTTCTCTTAGTATGTTCACATTCATGACACTTTCATTTAATATATTCCTCTCCCTTTCCACTGTTCCAACTTCAGACAATACACTGTAACAGTAGAATATAACACCAAGGACTGGTGATATGCTGTGTATATTGATATACAATAAAGAACTTAATTCAAATTAACAGAGATTTAATGCTAACTTATTTTTTATTTTTTTTAAATTAAACAACAGGCTTAGAAGCATTTTTTTTTTTTTTTATCTGACATTCCAATTACTGGCTTACGGAACATTTAAAAAAACCCAGCCTTGCCAAGTAAATGAACTGAATACAGGCCACAATAGACAGAAGTACAGGGGCTCTACAGATAGAAAAGGGTTCAGTCTCTGAGGGCAGAATACACAGATAAACCCATCACCTCTTCTCACTGAAGAATTTTAAACTTTCTTCTACTGTTCTTGCCTTGGTTTTCTGCCCATGGTACCTTTTCAACTCATACAGTGTTCCTAAGTTAGTCATGTATTTATTTTTCAGTCTGTATTCCTTCTTATTCCTGAGAGATAACCAAGATCAAACAAGGTCCAGACCCAATTTTGTATCCTACTATATAGTATATTTTTACTATATAGTAAATTTTCATTATGTTATTAAAGTATCTTCCTAATATACAACTTAAAATAAAAAAAAGAAAAAAAAGCTTAGATAATGAAGGAAATAGTTTGGGGTTATTGTTTTGTTTCTTTCCCTGTTTGTTTTTCCTGGGGTGTTTTCTTTTTCCACACCGGAATATATCTCTAATAAGGAACATGCTCAAACACATATTAAATTCTGAATGCATTTCAACTTCCCATTGAGAAAAAAAGCAAAATTATGCAGATGTTTCCTTTTTCACCTGAATGACAATTACTTTGATGTTTTCAGCACCCATCTTTGCATACACCAGTGTTCTGCTAAAGCTGGGAGCTTCCAAGAGACATGCTCTCTCTCAGCCTGTGTTTCATAGTTCTGCCTGTCTGACAAGTCTGCATGTACCTTATTATGCACAGATGGCTGCCAATTAGAAAACTGTTTGGAAATGTAGGAGATGTGCCTTACAAACTTGTAGTACTCACTTCTTAGAAGTACTTTTACATGCATTTAAACTGGAGGCAGCTGGGTACATAAGCACCTAGTAGTTAGGGTAAACAATATTTTAGGGCCTAACTTCCATCAGTTGAACTCTCTAAACATCTTTCAGGATCTGGGCTTTAAAGACTTCAAATTTATTTTGTTCCCTTACTTAAAAATCTTAATTGCATGCTACCATGAGATCAAATTTCTTGTCCTTGCAAGCAATAAATACCCTCTTTTTAACAGGCTTTTTTGTGTGCAGTAATTTACTGGAGGATTTACATTCGTTTCTACCTTTCTAAAATGCTAATATTTAATATGCTCTTTGAGTGGTCGTGTTGGGCATTCTTTTGCTTCTGGAGAAGTGAATTTAAGAACCCTGGTTGTCTTCATGAGATGCTAGAACAGTTCTGTAACAATATGTATTTAGAGCAGGCCAAAGAGAAGGTGCTTCCACAATATTTGTCACAGAGCATGTATTACTCTGCCTAATGGCACCATAATAAATGTCCCACAAATTAACAGGACACTAGCATGTTGAATAAATTTTTGTATGTTTGCCTGCTTTTATGTTAATGTTTTTTGATAATAATGATGTTTCTTTATTGCATTATTGTATAATAATGTATAATATATGATTAAAGATTTTCAATTAAAATTGCCACGAGAAATAATCCATTGTCTTCTTCTATTACTTGGACAGACTTTCCTTAAAAGGTATAAAGAAGCAGTTATGTTTCCCTTGTACGGGTTTCCATGATGAATTACTTAATCAGAATGCAACATTAGCCCTGCAATACAAAAGCATAAGGAAGGCAGACCTCTTCCTATTCAGGATAAGATACATGCAGAATCGCAGCAATATGAGAAGGTCATGATGCCTGGGAAAAAGCTTCAGGGCAAAAAAAATGGGTGGAGAGAGAAGGGAGCAAAGTAATTAACTAGCATGGCTCTAGGGTTTTGGTTTGGGGTTTTTTTAACTATTTCATTTAATTCCACCACAAAAGCAAATGATGACTGAAAAATCTTCCCAAAAATCTACTGCTGTCTAAACACTGTTGGGAACAGTGTTGAAAGTGAACACTTGTGAATTTTAATAAGGTCTTTCCAAAGAAGAAAATAACAGCCCCATACATTATGTAACTTTGGACCAGATACCTTATGAGGGGAGCTACTACACAACTAGGAAAATAATTTGAAGCCTATTAAAGAACAAGAGAGCAATTGTTTGTGGGAATATGAAAGTACTGGCAATAATTAAAAAAGAAAAACAAAAAATCAAAACAGAATGGAGAAAACAGTCCTTTAAAATAGTAACAAGAAAATTTACATATATTAAAAAAATATGTGCAAATGTGAGAAATCAGCTCTTCAGTTTAGAGAAGGTAGGTAGTAATTCAATTTGTACCCTGATAATTGAGAAACTGGAATGAGAAAATTAATTAACAATTTGTCTATTATAGTTAGGTCAACTTAACCTGGAAACAATTTCATTTGGCAGGAAAGAATGAACCAATATTTTATTGAGAGCTCTGGAGAGGATTGTATTCTGATTAATGAGAAGCTGAGACACTCAACAAGCAGCAAAAGCTTTGGACATAGTTATGATTTAAATTGCACCAATATGAATAAGACTAATCTTCTAATGCATTTTCCAGTGCAAAAGTCACATCACAAACAGGTCATTCAACCTTCAAGATCTCCCTGGAAGAGGTCAACAGTGAATAGTAAAAAAAATTACTTGCACTTACAAATTATGCTACTTAGAAGAATCACTATGGAATTTAGAATACAGAATAAAGGCAGTTTGTTATTCCCAAAGGGCATCAGACAAACTGAATTTCCTATCAAGGAAAAATTTTAAAAAGAGTTTAGATACTACTTATACTGTTTCCATGCTCACATAATGTATTTCTAATGATGACCTTGATTATGACATGTTAACTTATATAAATAAAAAATTAAGTTCCAAAACAGCCTGAAGTGATGAGGCTCGGGATAATTTTCTGGTTAATATACCAAACTCCATAGATAACACAGCTAGAGATCTCATAGCTGTATTAAAAAGAGGGAAATTTTGTATGTTATTATCCATGGCCTCTGAGTTAGTTTGGGAAATATGATGTGTACAGGGGATTGTAGGGTTTGAGGGATTTATCATCAAAAGGAGACTGCATCTTCGTAATACATGAGACCCCCACAGCTCTACCATTATTGCTTTGAACTCTGAAAAAGCCTGGGTGTCACAACTTTGCGACTTGTTGCCAATGCCTTTTTTTGTTCCCCCCCTAGCCTCATCAATTATTTTCTTCACAGTTGTTTTTTTCTGTGAGGTCTTGTATCCTGGCCATATTGCCAAAGGCTATGAGACTGTAACATGCCCTGCATAAGAATTTCAAAAGCATTGCACTCCATAGGAAAACATGAAAGAGTCCTTCATGTTCTTTGGAATAATAAATGAAAACAAAGGCAAAAGATCGTGTTCCTCTCTCTCATGCTACTTTGAACATATGCTCAAAATGCTTACAAACTGAAATACTGCTACCTAAAACAGCCACAACAAAAAGTTGTAGTGGAACATTTACAGAACTGATGCAGAAACATCAGTTTATCAATTTTCTTCATTTTCCATGGGTTTTGAAGTCCGGCCCTTGTGACCACATTATTCAATGAGTAATTTCAAAGAGAAATTTTACGGATTTCATTGGATATGTTTGTAAAACGGAAGTGAAAGTAGTAAATGCAAATAATGTATTCATGTTCAGAGTAACTAGAGGTATATTCTCATTTTTAATTGCTGTCCAATCCACAAAAGCACTTCAAGCATGTGCTCGCTTGATTACTGTATTAAAGTTTTAAAATTAATGGTCCCATTGGGATTTTTACCATTGACTTCAAAGGGAACCAGATTAGGATTTATACAGATTTGGCTAGTGGTGCTGCTTGTTATTAAGAACCTCCTTTCATGTTGCATAAGACTTTGCCAGACTTTAACCATTTAGGCTGAAATTCCATATGCTTCATAGCTGCCTCAGGCTGAATTCTTCTGGAAAAATCCAAACTAAACTATTTAGCTCTTTTCAAGAGTGAGGACTGACTTGGCAAGAAGACGGGGACATGTAAACAAGGGAATGTGAATGGGACTGGGAATGTCTGGAAGAGAAGGCTCAGAATGGCAGTGGCCAATGGAATCTTGGACTACAAGGAAAAGCATAGAGAAAGAATCAAGAAATGCATGTCCTTAAAAAAGGACAATCTTGAGGAGCTGGAGATAAAATATTATGGATGGGAAAATATGACTGGTACAAGAAACCATGAGTGGGAAAGATGCAGAACTGGGAAAGAGACATTACCTTAGAGAAGCTGGAACATGAGGATGGACTATAATGCTGGAACAGCCTGTGCTTTGGAAGCCCCACCTTCTCTGGAGCTTGGAGCAGAGCCCTGGGCTCCATAAACTCATTGTTCGTTCCTCCTGTGAGCAAATAGCCATAAAAGCCACTAGCAAAATTGCTTTCTCTTCTATGACTTGCCCATGCAGAGATTTCATTAGCTTTGATGAGCTTAAAACCTGGGTTTTTTCCCATTGGTTTAAATAAGGGATATAAATATTTCAACTTGAGTGATCCATACATATGTCAATAGGAAACCACATCACAGAACTTCATTTTCCCCAGTTTCTTCTTCAAATAAAATTTCCCCACCCTCCTGACTTCCTTGATAAAAAGGACATTATTTCACCTGTGAAATATCAGATTTAGGGGCAGATCTAGGAAACTGTCTCCTTTTGCCCATGTGATTGCTGCTGCCAGCTAAACCTTTTCTGGTGAGGAATAGGAATTATATACTAATGAGAGACCAACAATAAAACAAACAAAAGAGTCTTTTTGCAAATCAAGCAGGAAAACTCAGGAAGAGAGAACTGAAATTTTAGATAGTAGCCCAGATTATTCCTAGAAGTCATGAGTCATTCCTAGAAGTCATGCTTCCTACACGACTTTGAAGAAAAGCATGTGTTGTTTATTTGCTTCCAACTTGCATGCAATCTTCCCTATCATAGAGATTGAGGGAGACTGCAGAGAAAAGCAGAATAAGAAAGAGGAACAGCAAGGAGCAGGGAGCACAAACTGCAATTAAAGATCAGAGAATGGATGTCACTAGGATAACGGAAGGTGAAAATTCCTAGGGACCAGCAGAGACTGTGTCATTTACTGCATGATTGACTGGCAGACAGCCAGGATGTGTCTGTAGGGACAGAGTGGACAAGCAAGTGTGACTTTTTCCTTGTGATAATTTTTCTAATTATTTTTAACTGCATTGTAATATCTAATCCAAAAATAACTAGATTTGTTAGGGTTGCTTTGATAGGTTTGATTTAGTTAGAAGATTTGTTTTGTTGGGTTTTTTTTTTACTTTAAAAACCATAAGCTCACCATAAGCATAAGATCTAAGCCATTGGCTGAAAGATAAGCAAATCTGGGGTTGTGACATGATGATGAAACAGATGTCTCAAGGGCAATTAGTGATCTAGCATTCCTTGACTACTAAACAGACAGAGATTCCATAGGAGGAGGCTTGACATGCCTTCTCTCTCTCTGACAATCAGTACCATCCCATGTAGTCCCTGTGCTGTGCTTCATGTGTGGTTGCAGCGCTGAAGCTGCGTTGCTTTCCCTCCAGCTGGACCACTTTTAATCCTTGCAACCTAATGTGTGAGACTCAATGAAATGCAAATTAAATCATTGGAGGGAACGGTTCTGAACTTGTACCTTGTGTCATGTACCTTGTATCACTGAGAGCTGTACATTACTGCACGAGTCAAGTGTTGAAGAACTCTTCATTTAACATGCCACACTAATGGAAATGTTTGACCTTAAGCTCTTTCTGCTTCAGCTTTCCCTCTTCCAAGGGTGACTTTTAAGAAGAGATTTGTAGGTTTTTGTGAATCTTATGTGTCTTTGATTTCATGGATGCTTCCCACGATGAAAGGAAATGGAATGAATAAGTTTTCTACGTGTCTGCATAGTGTGCAATGCACAGAGCAGGTGACTATGCGGGGAAGAGTAGAGAATAATACCTGGAACAGTGGTACATTATGTGATAAGAACTTTACCTGCACTGCATAAAGGAAGGTCCTGCTGAAAAATAGTATGTTAATGTGATTGGTGCCTGCATATTATAATGAATGAATTCATTTTGTGAAAGGAAACTAACCCTGGCATGCTTAATACTGCAGTAAAATTACATGCTTTGAAGTGCTTTTCTTGAATAGTACATTTCAAAATAAAAATGATGCCTCCATAATCCCCACGCAGGTATAACAAAAATATGAAAAAATAAGAAAGTATTTAAATATACCAAATGTTAATGATTGAAGAACTATTTTCATTACCTTACTTGAAAATTTACAAATCTTTCATATACATTACCTGCACATTAACAAAGTGAAAAGACAGCACTGTATTTTTTCCATATAAATGTTATAAATTATAATTTAACATAAGTTTGTACTAAAAAGGCACAAAATAATTTTAAGATTTTAAAAAAAGAAAGTTTTATCTTTGAAATGTTGGGTTTCTTTACTAGGAACTATTTGCTATTTCATACAATCCCAGAAATCTGCTAAAAGCTGTTGTTCTATTTGCCATTTTCTGTGTTCTCTGGATTAGAAAGAAGAAAACCTTCCAGAAAAAAGGCACAGTTAAAAATCTCTGGTCCCAGCAATAACTATTACTGAGGATCTTTTCATTCACCTAAGTGGGAACAGGTAGAAAATAATGAGCAGAAGACTCTTTTAGAACTAAGTGTTCTCGTTAAAATCCCAATTCTACAACTGATGGACTGGCTAAGTGATCCTGGCCAACTCCATTTTCTTTTTCTGCCTAGCTTTACCTAGGAAATAGTAGTACGAATATGTTCCATACAGTGCTGTAAGGTGTCAAGATGAAAAGCACTAGAAGAGCTATGCTTTCCTAAAAGCTGTCACTGAAATGGTCAGATGTAATTAAAATGCTGCTGTATGTCATGAAATTCAGGCATTCTCATTTTTACCTTTTTTTCCCCTTATTCATCCTCCCCAATACACACCTACACATAATTTTTGTGTGTCCAAAACCATGCTTATGAACCTATCCCACACCCCTGTGGGTCCAGTGGCCTCCCCAGCATGAATCTGCAAAAGATGTCAGCTATCTCAGCAGGCACTTGAACATGGATATTCTGTTCAGCTGGTATATGAGAAGGAAAGTTTTCAGAACACAGCCCTAGTCACTACTTAATAGACCCAAGTCACGGTCAGAAGTGTCAACGACTCTAATATTAGTACCTTTCTCACTTGCTTTTGATTTGAAAATGTTTCAAGACATAATCCTAGGTTGGTAACAAATGACACGAGAACCTATTATATTTGGAAGCAATGGCAAATTCTGTGTCATTTGCTGCCACAGCAGGAAACTTCTATCCATGCCCCAGCTGATGCAGAAAATTTGAGGTAAATGCTACATGCTCTTCCTGCCTCATACCCACAGCTCCCTTGCAGTACAAACTAAACAGTACTACAAATATAGTAAAAAGACACTATTGCATAACTCCTGTGCTCTTGGCAAAACCCCTGCTATTGTTTTCGGAAAATGACATTTGGTAAACACTGAAATTTTTTATGCAATAGAGACTTCCGCATGAGGAAGCAACAATTTGCTTTAAATCTGAGGGTTATTTTATTCCCTGTCTTATCATTACTGAATGGTCAGCTTTCCTGGGGTCCGTGATCAGCCATGGTGCAGGCACAAGACTCCACACACGGAGAAATGCCGGCTTGAGCTACAGAAGGAAACCAGACCTGAGAGTGATTCTTCTTCCTGGCCGTTGTCAATGCCAGCCATATCACAAAGTCTCAGTCTTTCACCCTCTTGTGAGCAGAGAGAACCCTTTCCTCCCTTCATCTCCCACATCCTAGTGCTAGCAAGAGAGTATGGAGGGAATTTCAGTACTGATGCATCTTCCTTTACCTATACTCATTTCTTTGTGGTACAAAATCCATTCTCAAAGAAAGAGTCCAGTAGAGTACTTGCTATGTTGGATGTCTGGATTGAAAATGACCCAGATTTTGTAATTAAAACTTTGCACAGTACTCTCTTATTAAAAAATTTCCTTCTATGGGTTGAGATGAATATGTTTAAAGTGAATAGCAACTGAGGAGGTTAAGCAGACTTTAAGACATTATTTTTCAGTGTCTTACCATTTTTTACTTCTCGCCCTTGTGAAACGCTTTTTTCTTAGAAATCTGCATTGCCATAACTAGTTTTGAATAGTTATTCCCAGATCAGTTTTCTCTCTAGCACTTTCTTCCTTCAATGTATTTATAAAATACCTTATGCTCCTTAATTCTTTCGCCTGACAGAAATAGTTTGCTACAAATTACTTCACTGTCAATGTTCCTGTAAAATTTTACACTTCTAAGTCACATGCAAATTTTCTGAGATTTATTAAAAAAACAAACCAACAGTCCATGCAAAGAGAGAAAGCTCAATATTAAAAAAAAAAGAAAAAAAAAGAAAAAAAAAGAAAAAAAAAGAAAAAAAAAGAAAAGAAAAGAAAAAAAGAAAGAAAAAAAAAAGGGGGGGGATGGGGAAGGATATGAGAATTTTCCATTTTTAGCAAAAGGTACATAACATTGGCCTGCAAATAACACAATTTCATAAATTACTTGCTTTGGACTACTTGAATCCGAAACTGGGAGATCATTATATTGCATCCTGTATAAACACATGATACTTTCACACAGAATAGCAGAAATTGCTTATTGGTGCTTGTAGCATCATACGGCAATTCATCATTACTATATTTGCTGTATCAGCCTTGAAATTGCTTGAAGATGCAGCATCATCTTTGCTGAAGTTTCAGTGCCGCCTGTTTGAGAACTAAATGTACCAAGTTCCCTGCCAGTTATGTGATGTCAGATCACTGTTTCCACATTGACTACCCTTGAGCAAATCTTTCTTTTTTTTCAATGTCTCATGGCTTTTGCAGGATTCATGGTACAGATTCCAAGTACATCTAGGCTTTGAGAGACTGTCAAAGCAGCAATCACAGTTCTTCTTTTGGTCCCTACTTCTCTTTTCCCAAGAATATTGTATCATTTTCCAGGTTAGGTAAGGAAAGGGGTATTTAACTAATGAGAAAAGTCATGCAACTCTGTATGAAATAGCTATTCTGTGAGCAATAAATTGAGCTTAAATTGCAGATGTTCTTATGCTTTCACATGTAATTTGCTTCTCAGCATGGGTGTGTATATTCAGAGATCCACAGTTCTGCAGGAAAGCAGGCTGTTTTCAAATAACTTTATTTAATAAAAGGCTATTTGAAAAATTACTTTCCAGAGGCTGCTATCAAAAAAGCACATTTGCATCAATAATCTATCAATTTTGTTGTATAGTAAATTATTCAGTTTCCATTACAACTGATGGAGTACAGCAATTAGAGGATGCCTCATATGGGACGATATGAATTTTATTAGCTGATGACCTTGATGAAATTAAAGCTGAAAAATGCACAGCAACATTCCTAGTTATTGAGGTCTCACACCTTAAATGAGATCGTTCATAATGTCAATCAGAGTAAATGCAATTATACTGAACTTTCTGAGAGTGAACTGTCATTGTATTGAGTCCTTCATGTGTTAAAACCTGAACAATAAATGATGAATTGCAGTTCAGTGCACCTGAACCTGCTCTCCCAATGAAATTCTGTAGAAAATTTAAAGATGGATGGGCTCTGGTAACACCTGTTTTGTGAGCTCAAAAAGTGATACTTTTATGGAAAAGTTTTTGCTTTCTTTTACTTCTTTTGACTTTGACTCTTTTAACTAAATGCTCTTTGCTTCCAATACAGATATTAGAAATATCAGTAGATAAGACAAAGAAAGTAAGATCAGGTATTGATGCTAAATGAGTTTCAGTTAAGTAGCTGCTGTTGAAATAATTTTTATAAAATGCTTTGCAAAACATGTGTGAGGAATACCACATAGGATGGAATATTTTTGCTAAAATAAGTTAAGAGGATTCATCCTTCTTAATCTTTTCCTTTTATTGGCTAATGTGCGTTGCTCACAGTCCCATCAGGTATCTTAAAGCATGATTTTGGGGTTGTTAAAATGACATGCTGTGGTGACTAGAGATTATCAAACACCCCGGATTTTTCATCCTTTATTACTTTTTCAAGTTTTTTAGCATGCACAGGTATTAAGCCAGATATATTATCTTCTAAGTGTTCTGATCTGCCACTTTTCTTATCAGGGATAAGTTTTCAGATGCTATTCTTCTGAGGAATACCTTAGATCTTTTTCCAGCCATGACCAGTGTGTGATGTGGAGTGAGCTGAAAGGAAGAGGGGACAGAAGGATGTTATTCCTACAGTTTTCAAGAGCGGGGTCATCTGAAGGATCCATTGTGTATAAACTTCTGGAAACATTCTGAAAAAAATGAAAAACTCATTTTCTCTCACTGGCACAAGATTTCTTTTTTCTGTGCAAGCTCGAGAGAGCAGATCAATACTTTGTGATTTAAAAGGGTATAAAAGGGTATATGTCAATACTGTGACAGCGTGTTCTCATGTTTCCGACATTTTCTCCAAGTACATGTAATGTACCTCTTACTCCATAATCTTACAAACAACTTCTGAGAATTTACTAAGCTACATAACTTGAAGTGCAAGTCAAACATAATTGCAGCATTTCTGTTTGTGTGCTTCATGATTTAAAGTGAATGTATAAAGGAAAAAATGCAAAGTCATCTTTGCAGCCACAGTTTTATAGGAATAAGTTAAAGCAACTTGACTGTGATTACACGAAAGAAAGTTTAAATGTATTAAATCAGGTCAGATTTTAACCCTAATAAAATAAGAGAAAGATTTAGTTTTAGAATTTTATGTACTACCTTCTTGTGCAACAGAACTGTCCCAAACCTAAATGAATGGAGAATTAAGAATTAAAGTTACATTAGTTTGAAAATTTACAATTAATTTAAAAAAGGATGAGGCCTACTGCTAAAAGCTAAAGCAGAAGATAGAATTAATAGCTTTTGACTTCGGTATTTGCCTTGTCCATCTTTTGCACTGATGAAGAAAGGAGCCAGAAATTGCTCCCCTTCTTTAATTTTATACAGTGAATTATTTTCCCTTGCTTTCATCCATTCTCCCCACCTTCTTTTCATCTGTTGCAAAGTGTTGCACACAGAGTACTCCCACTCTCTGAGCCCTGTGTAGTATCACAGTTTCAGCAAGAGGAAGCAGGAAAGATTTACGGTGTGCCAGGATTTTGTCGGTCTAGTTCCCTAGGACCCTCTTCCTTCAATTCGTCTCTGAAAGTGCTCTATGATGTGAGACAGAATGGCAAAAACTAAATAAGAGGGAATGCCTTAACACTGGTAGTGTAACAGATTCATGACTAGTTCTGTTTATTCCCTGGCTCTGACAGAAACTTTGCAACTTTGAGTGACTCAGTCATCCTGGACTTAGTTTCTCACATGTAAGAAGACATTATTTCTTTGTCTGCATAGACAGACATTGCACAGGCAGGTAAATCTCTACATGGCTTGACATGAGTGATGCACAATGCGGAGGCGGAGGCAATATTTCTTTCAACTGCCAGAAGAGAAAGTAGTAGAGGACTTGCAGTTTGCTTTTTTGTGTTTATGAAATTTTCAGTTAGGCCCTGACTATGAACAAGTCTGGGGACGTAATAGTTCCAAACAGGCAGAAATTCCCTGTGTTCTAGAAACAATGGTGCTTGATTTTAAGGAAAACATTTCAGATTGGTGTTTCAGTCCTCCTCATCATCATTTTGCTTACAATGGTTTTTTTGAGCAGCTGTAAATTTTAAGGACAGATTTTAAGACATAAGGATCATCTGGTTTGATCTTTGCCTAACACAGGCCATAAAATTTCACCAATAATTCCTGTAGTGGAACATATCATCTTCCCTTAAATTGTAAGTGAATACTGTCAAGCCCTATAACTTGTGGTTTACTGGAGCATGAAAACATCCTGTCTCAATTTAAGGAATCCTGGAGATGATGAATTTCCTTCTTCCTTGGCAATGGATGATTACTGTCACTGCAAACCAGTTGTTTCGAATTATTGTTTTGAACCAAAACCAAATACAAGGCTGCCACATGATACTGGTGAGTATGGCCTGAGATTTTGTCACACCCACAAGAAGGAACAAAATATTCTACATTCTATCTCTGCATACGTCCTTTGTCTGCTGGCCTTTTATAACTATGTTTTAAGGGTTTTATGCTATGATTGGCTGCAGTTCAACCCTTACTTTACTTTTATCCTGTTTAATGCTAAACCACACTTAAATTCATTCCTTTCTCAGGCCTCACAAAAGCGGGCCCAGACCACAGAAAAGAGAAGGCAGGCGTTATCAGGTATATCATGGGATGTAACAGATAGTGCACTGTGTGATGATGGTGCTTTTTGCTCATGTAAGATTATGTGCTAGAGAAGAACTATGGCAGCACAATTCAGCTGTGAAACTCTGAGCTATCTGCCTTGTGAGCCAAGCATCTGCCAAACATAAATTTACTGACTTCTGCATAAATCACACTGGGGCTTCAACCACCAGACACAACTGGTCATTTCTATGCCTGCCTGACTGCATCAGGCACATGGAATCATGGGGCAGCACTGTGCCAACATGGTGAATTCCAGAAATATCAGTGTTGTAACAGGGAAACTTCAAATTGAAGAAAGATGCATACAAATGCAATAGTCTTAACAAATCCATTCCCAATTTATTTCCATACTCTTTTGACTCTTAAAAAAGAAAAGAACTAATTGCCTAACCTCTTCCCCAATGAAATCCTACAGGTAGGGCTTTTTAATTCTCTTTATGAGTTGGTGATTTTCCATTCTCATTGTTAATCTATCTGTAATTGGCAAAATCATTTGTTTGCCTTAGATGTTTTAAAGTATTGCTACAAAGTCTGTCTCAATAGTATAGTAGCTGCACCCACAAACCGAGGCCTCTAAATCTGTGTGCACTCATGACGGGTCAAAACGCTGGTTCTGGAGAGTCAGAGCTGAAACAGAAGAAAAAAACAAATGTTAATTAACAAAGTACAGATTGAAACAAATGGTAAGATTATTACTTAGCAACATAAATACTAATATATAGTGTATAAATCCTCATACTACACTTAAGAAAAGAAAATGGAGGTAAGGTAGGTAATGTTATAAAATTGTGGAAAATTAACAGGGAATCACAGCTAACTGTTGTGCTTTTATGCAGAAATATCGGGATATTAATCTACTCTTAGAAAACAGATGAAAGTATTCTTTCCTTCCTTTAGTCCATTGAATTTGCTTAGAACACAAATGTGAACTACCATATCACTCTTTCAATATATGAACAGTTACTGAGGAATTTACAGCAATGAAACAGTTACACAAGCACAGGACTTGGCCTTTCTCTAAATGCCTATGTCGCATAGCTCAAATATTGACTTAACTACAAACACTCTCAGCCTGTAATTTTAGACATCAAAACCAAATACATGAAATACGTCTTGGAAAAGGACACTGAAAACAGCAGTAGTATGTAAGTGACTATTTTGTACAGAAAGGAATAATACTATTTTTTAAGAACACTTGAGCTAAAATTCATTTATATCATTCTACTTTTACAAAAAAAAAAAAAAAAAAGAAAACAACTCAAGATCTGCTTGTTAATACTAGTCCTTCCCAAAGTAAGGGGGCATCAAATTTACAGAACAAATTTTTTGCATAGTAAAATAATCATCCAGATGGCAAAAACAACCCAGCCCAAAAATAGTAAATGTTAAGATGAAGGCTATGCTTCTTGAGGTCATCATCAGTAACAGTTTCATAACAACTCTTACAAGCTCTCAGCTGTAAGGATACCAAAACGGTTTAGTGAACTTTAGCCAAACTGTGTATTCCTAATCTATTATTCTAGAAATGTGTGACTGCAATACAGTCCTGGGTTTATGATTGACCTGGCCCTGTTTGACATGAAAACACCAGAAAAGAAATAGCACTTCACTTCTTTTTTTTTTTCCTCGTAGAACTCCTCTGCTCTCAGAATTCATTATTACATAAATATAGATAATGCAGGAAATATTTTAATGAAGACATTCCTATGTTACATAAATTCATCTTCTGATCCACATTATTTTTTTCATACATAAAGAAGAGCAAAAGTTAGGGTAATTTACTACATGCAAACTATTGAGAGGACAATCACTTTGGTGAACTGAGACTTGAGTAGTAACCTTCTCCAAGTAAGTATGTACATCTATTTTGTGAATATTTAAACAAAATAAAATATGAAGCTACCTAATCTGCAGTTTAAAACAAATACATGGACTCAGAAACAAGAACTTGAAATACAAATGTTGTGAAGCAAAATAATGGACATAACATAAAAGAACATGATATTTGATTTTGGAAGACATGATTGAGAAAATCTGATCTAACCACTGAATAACTCAAAAAAATGCAGACATAAACTTAATGACCTTGCGTGGAGCTGAAAATACATAAGATAGGTAATTATTTAAGGTAAATTATGGAAAAGAGTCAAATCAGAAAGGGAAAAAATGGTCAAATAAGGTTTACATCAACACAGTCAGTGCCAATTTACAAAAGAATTACCATGTATATTTTTTTATCACTATAGTCTAATACAAAAGGAGTCCACACTACTTCTAGGTCATGAATGACAAAAACTCTCTAAATCAGAATGTCCCCCTCTGTGCCTAGCAAAACTTCTGAATACAGATAGAGAGGTATTAACAACTACTTCTTCATAGTACATAACTTCCTAAATAACAATCTCCCTCTATAATCTCAGGAATGTGCTGGTAAAAGGCTCAGATATTTTTGGATCTTGCATACTCTAATTCCTTGAATTGTGGAATAATCAAATTATTTTTTTATCATAGCAAGTGACTGCATGATAACTCCTTAACTAACATTATATGATTTATCCAGCCTCAATACTTCTTAGGGTTACACTGTACTTCAAGATTAAATTGAATTTTTTGTTCCATCTAAGCTTTTTATTTTACCTTAACCATATCTTAGCAAGACAATCACTGTATTTTCTTAACAAAATAAGTCCTGTCTCCCCAGAATTATTATCTCCTGAAAAACAGGTGGTGAATGGATTGAACACAAGTTTTCAAATACTTTAAAATTTCAACCAACATGCAAATTCAAAATTCTTACTGTAAATATTTTTGTAAATGTGATGATCATATGTTTTTTTAACAAAAAAATGATGCAAATCCCCTTAAATTTCAGACAAATAATAGAAAACTGGTATGAATACTAATCAGATTTTTTTAACCTGAAAAATACATGTAGCATAAAATGTAAGCCTTTAATTCATAATTCAGAAAAAGTGATATAAGACATAAGTAGCTATATTTTTTGTGAATGTTTCTTGAACTAAACCTGGAAGTTTGTAAAACATATGCACAGCTGCCATTGAAATTAGTGGCTGGATCCCAGTTAGACTTGATCTGCCAGCAATGCAAGGCAGCTACAAATCTAATTTTAGAAAATCAGTCTGTAATCATCTGTCTGAGAATCTATATTTGATGTAAGGCATATTAACTAAATATTAGGATTTGTTAAGTATTAGGAAGAAAATCTTGATGTTTGTGCTTTATACACTGTCAGTCCTCTCTTTGGAAGATAATAATTTCTGTCATGGACAGTTTTGTTTGAGATTTTGACACAGTGTAATATATTCTGAGTTGCTTATTAACTTTTTAAAAAAGCAAACAACAGCAAACTTTGGAGTGAGACTATTACATTTTACAAAATACTATACTACAAAAGCAGTATAATATTAAACCTCCCCTGTAATCATTTCAAAGCCTTTCAGGAAAAAATAATGGGTTTAATATATGGAAAAATCATTCTATTATAGACACTGAAAATTTAATAATATTTGTTTTGTACTGTGTTTATGTTGTCAAATGGAGCCTGAGAAAGATAGCAAGTGGCAATTTCTTTTTGGAAGTCACAAAAGGCAAAATAGCATAGATGTCTTTTAAATGCCATAGTAAAATACCCAGAAGGATAAACACCACAGCTCTGGGAAAAGAAAAATACTCTGTGTGTAATAATTTTGAGCATGCCACTGTTGGAAAAATACAATCATTTATGTTCAAGGTAATTAAGCTGGTGAGACAGGAAGAGATGGTCTAAGGTAAGTTTAGAAAAAAAGTCCTCTGGATTAGAGACTTCTTTTCTAAAATGCATGTTTCACTTGCAGTGTAAATGAAAATCTTTATAATTACCAAAGATATTTTGATATTTTATTACAAAACCAGAGTTTCATGGGAAGAAAATGGAAATGAATAAGTTTTGGGTATAGTGTTGGTGGGGTTTTTTTGTTTGGTTGGTTGTTTTTTGGGTTTGTTGGGGTTTCTTGGGGGGGGGTTGTTTGTTTTTTGTGGTGTTGTTGTCACTTTCCTCTTTTAACAGTCAGAAGAATACTGAAAATTTAGTAAGGAATACCCAGATAATATTAAAGAAAGTATATGCCACCCTGTGTTGTGTTGATCTTGGCTGGACACTAGTTGCCCAACTAACTGAGCTGTGGAGAGAAAATAAAACCAAAGCCTCTTGGGTTGAGAGAGAGATAGGAAAAGCTTTCCATCCCAGACGAAACAGACTCAACTCATTAATTTGATTTATTAAGCAAAGTATTAATATCCCGATCAAATCCTAGTAGAGTAATGAGAAATAAACCCCAAATCTTAAAACACCTTCCTCTCATTGCTCCCTTCTCCCAGGCCCATTTCCTGATGTGGCTCTACCTCCTCCCCCGGCAGTGCAAGGGTCGGGGAATGAGGGTTACAGGCAATTTATCACACATTGTTTTTGCTTCTCCTTCCTTCTCTCATTCTTCCCCTGCTTCAGCATGGGGTCCCTCCCATGGGAGACCAACCTCCGCAAAAGTCTCCAGTTTGGGAGCAACCTTCCATAGGTTGCAGTCATTCAGAAACAGCCTGTCCCAGCATGGGTTCCCCATGGGGTCCCAAGTCCTACAGTCAACCTGCTCCAGCAGAGGCCACAGGCCCTGCCAGATGCCTGATCCAGATGCCCCAAAGAGTCACAGCCTTCTTTGGATGCATCCACTTGCTCTACTGCGGGGCCCTGCATGGGCTGCAGGGGTGTATCTGCTCCCCCATGGACCTCCCTGGGATTCAAGGGGACATCCTGCCTCACCATGGTCTTCATCACAGGCTGCAGGGGAGTCTCCAGTGCCTGGAGTGCCTCCTCCCCCTCTTTCTTCCCTGACCTTGGTGTCTGCAGGGCTGTTTCTCTCCAGCCACTGTTCCCTAGCAGTTCTTTTCCCCTTCTTAAATATGTTATCCCAGAGGTCTTGGCCAGCAGTGGCCTTATAGCAGCCTTGGAACCAGCTGAAATAGGCTTTGTGGAAGATGGGGAAGCTTGCTGCAGTTTGTCACAGAAGCCACCCTTGTAGTCCTGCCATTGCCAAAGTTTTGCCATGCAAACTTAATGCAATCACACAAAGCCATTCATATTACTATTTGCTTAATGTTAGATGTATCAGTACTTCACTGGATTAAGTGCATGGATCTGAATCTTTCTCCAAAGATTAGGCAATCAGAAATAGAAATTATATTATTTTGAAATACTGATTTGATAAATTACATTTCTTTGTTTTTATGCAATTGGAAATGCGCAGAAAATAATAAATTGTTCTGAGCATGTGGAGAAATGTAAAGCCTATTTCTGCAGTCTAAAGCTGCAAGCTGAAGCTCTGAACTCTGTGAATTTCAATCTGTCAGTATCGTACAATTGAATCTCTGTGTCAGTAATATGTATGTTTGTATGTATGTATGTATAGAACACAAGTCAGCCAGTAGAACAACTGCTGAATGCACAACCTGAAGACAAATATATAGTCTGTAAGTCTGAAGAAATAAAAGCTCTTGGGGACTGCTCAGTTTTGCAGGAAAAAAAGGCATAATTTTCTAATTACGTGGCAATTTTTATGAACACAAATGGATGGTAAATACTGCAAATTTCTATATGCTCAAATGATAATTATGTTTTATATTTGAAATAGTCATCAAGGAACTGAACTAGGTAATTACATTGACTCATCTGCTTTCAACAAATCTGTGAAATTACATAATAAAGTCAGTCAGAAACATGAATTTGGGCTATACACTGTTCCTTTTTGTCAGTAAGTATAACATAGCCCATGTAAAATTTTATAAAATAAAACCAGATTTGAAGATGATATGTCAACTGGCTTAATGGAATGACAGGAAACAATCCAAATTTTTTTATAGTGTATTCCCTTACGGGAATTTAAAAGTAAAATAAAACATAGTTGAGACAATGAAGGAAGAAAGGAGCATAAATGTTCATAAGGCATCCTAAAATCAGGTCAAATGAGTATATGGAAAGTGTAGAGGCAGATAAACCGCAAAGAGTGCCCAGAGTCTTTAATCATCTTGTACAATCTAAAGTCTCAAAGAAAAGAGTTTATTTGAGATATGAAAGTACAAACTTCAAATAAATGCTTCAAAACACTGGATTTTAAAAATAGTTTTATTTTTTAAGAAATACTCTCTTTCAACCTATTTTTCCTATTTTTTTCTTAAAACACAGTAATACTCTTTTAGACCTACAAGTTGCAGGGGAGGTACAATCAACCACCTAGTGTGGCTAAAGATCAGTTGAGAAAATCTGCAAAAGTTCCTATGAGCAAAATAAATCTGGTAGAGTATGAGTGGAAATTAATTTGTTCCCCCCACGGGTCTTGTACTAGCCTGAACAGCTGTGTATATTATTCTGTTTCAATTCTCTATCCTCTAAGTATTTATATATAAAAAAAATGACTCAATAAAAATTGTAACTATTGGTAACTGAACTCATAAGAACTCATAGAATACATTAGTCTACTCTCAGCATTCAGAGCTCTGGGCTTAACTACTTGTCAGAGTGATACCACAGAGGTCAAAAGATGCAGAGTTGCGTTAATAAATTATTACAAAGATAATATATTTCATACATGTGTTTCCATCAGGAGCTGATGAGTCTAAATATTACACATTATTATTGAAGCATTCAAATAACATTGCATGAAAAAAATACAACACAAAATATATTAAGGCAACTAGCATACTGAAACAGAAACTATTTATAATATCCAGGATTAGGGAAAAACACCACAACAAATAAACCACAAAAATTTTAGTAAAGGCTTTTTTTTTTCCTTTGCTTTTTCTTTGCTTTTTTTTCCCCTTTTTTTTTCTTTTTTTGTTTTTCTGCATTAAATATGTGCTAATCAGCAGTCCTAGCACTTTGGTCATTTTAGAAAACACATAATTGACAGACATTTAGGAGAAGAAAAGTATAGAAAAAGAAAGCAGTCTATCTGAAAGAATTTTACATATATACCTTCTAGGTACTGTCCACTCATTTATTTTTTGGCTGTTAATTCCAGGATCTACTTGAATTTTGCAGAGCTGAACTTCTTTCAGAACTATTTTAATTATTTCTCTATTCAATTCCTTTAATTAGAAGTATTAAACAGATTGATCTACAAATTATAAACATGGCAACACAGAAATTATGCATGTGCTCTCTATTAGCAGAGCCTCTAGCTCAGAGATAGAAATCCTGTTTGGCAACTGAGGATACACCTCAATTCTACAGCTTTGCTTTGGACTTCCAGCAATGTGCTGGAGAAGGGTTTGAGATAAATTACTACATTATAAATTAAATAATTTGAGTTAACCACACAGTTGTAAAATTCTCATGTTTAGCATTCCTTTTTTTTCTAAATTTTTTTTTATTTTACCTGGAGCTCAATATTTTACTAGCTATATAAAGTGGACCAGTTTTAACTCTATCCCAAAATTCTCACTGAGGAAGTATGATTTACAGGTTCCTGCTCCAAACCAGTATGAGATGGGATTTGTAAACCTCCCTGCTATGTGAAAATAGTTGCTGCCTGGCTATTGGGAAACGGTGTCTAGCCAGAGACAAAAGTGTCTGGTTCCTGCCTGTTGCTTCTGTTATGCTTTTTTTGGTAGCCATGATTTGAGGAGGCTTAAGACACTGGATCCAACTGGTGGGATAGGCAGGAGAAAGTCTTGCTGAAAATGCCCCTGGGGTGAGGTGTGAGCCTGGGATTTGAGTGTCTCGCACAAGCAGGACGTAAGCAGTTCTGACATGCCTGCTGGCAGGAACCATGTGGACTTAAACATCACTGGGGCAACTACAGGCTAACAGCAGTTAAGTAGGGGGTTTTAGGATCTTAAAAGTGGATAAAAGCTGCTGAAAGAGAATCAAAATTAAAAACCCATGTGTGTAAGGTAATTTTTAAAATGGGACTTAGGAGTTTTTAAAAATACCATCCTGATATTACATATAAACTAAATCTAAAAATACAGCATAGATACAATTATATTTCTTTTGTTCTACATTATCATAAAAACTATTTTTTAACAGATTATATGCTCAATTATATATTCCTTTACAGCAACTTCATGACAGGGAAACTCCATCTGCATAAAGCTAATGTAACAGAGCAGAAAATCAAGCTCTCTGTCTTGTTTTCTCTAGTCTCTACTTCAAGTTCCTAAAAAGTTAGAGGGATGCACGAGTGGACCCAAAGATCAAAGGATATGAAATCTCTGAACTTTTGGTCCAAACCAGTCAGAATGCTGCCATTTCACTGAGTATCAATATTACAAAGTCTAAACAGTGTGTCTTGACGTAGCAAAGCCAACGGCTTTGCACCCATTACCAGTTAACCCATGCATTCAAGCATGAGTATACTATTAAGGACATAAAAAGACACTGTTTACTTTGCTAAAGCAGTGCCACAGTTTTAACATCTTGAAGAGCTTAATTTTCAAGACAACAAGTTTGCTAATTCTTATAAATATCCTCCAAAATATAATTTTCAAAAATGCATAACTGTTTTTGACTATGTTGACAACAGTACCATGTCCCCTGCAGTTATTTCAGAGTCCTGACTGTGTGTAGAGCTGATTCCAGTGTCAGAGTCTGTGTCATTTATGTCCAGATTAGTCACTCTGTGAACAAAGTCAGGAACAGCAATGCTGTTACTGGAGATGCCACTGCCCTTGGATGGCTCTTCATTTGACTGAAGCCTAGTTTCGATGTTGTCTTTAACATGTAGTAAATTAAATTCTTCTGTAAGAAGTTCATATTCCTTTTCCTTCTTTTGAAGCAGTGAGTCCCTGTATGTAAGTTCTTTCTGGATGCAGCTCAGGTATGAGTTGATTCTCAGACCATCTTTCATGCTTTTTTCCAGCTCATATTTTACACTTTCCAAATTTGGGGTTTCCAGTTCAGCATTAGCTGCTCCTTCTGTGCGAACATCATCTCCATTTTTTTCTGTGCATATACTGTGTACTTCTCTTTCAATTTCAGCACACAGGTTCTCTATTAATTGTTTGTGGTGTTTCAGTCTCTCTTCAACCTGTAAAATTCCCTCACTTTTGCTCAAATAGTCATGCATCTCTTTTTGATCATCTGGCCTACTTCCTCGCTGCTCAGCCTCACATGTATTGATCATTAGATAGGAGTCCTGCACATAATTTTCTCCATCATTGGCCACACGATCTAGATGGAATTTCGCTTCACATTTTTCAATTTCCATATCTAGTTCCTTCATTCTAAGGACTTGTTGATGTATGGTATGATCTTGAGAAATGATCAGATGAATCAGTGTCTCCATGTTATCTCTCTCTTGCTGAACACTGTCCTGCTTAAGCTTGGCCAGTTTCCGGAAAGTCTTCCTCACAATTTTCTTTTGCTTATCTATTGGCAGCATCTTCATGTAGTTAGCTGGACTGAGGTCCCACTGCTTTTCTACGTTTTGTACTACCTTGGCTTCAGCTGTCTTCCACAATGGAAATGACAGGAAAGCATCTGACTTTACCAACACGAAATGCAAATTAGCCTGCTCTTCCCCCCAGGCCTTCCAAAGTCTCAGAATCTTTGTCAAGGGAGGCAGCACTCGTTCTGAACCTCTCCATTTTTCTACAATGCAGTAATCACTAGGTTTTCCAAAAAGGACCTTTTTCTCTCGAAATGTTGCCTGATGTTCCTCAAGCAGTGCTTGAATCACTTCTGAGCAAGTCGTGCGCTTTGTCAGGCCACATACAATCTTCTCCTCCTGGCAAACCCAAACCACAATCTCTCTTTCATTTGAAGCCATGTCCTTGCTGGGAGATCTGGAAAACAAGAAGAGACCAAGTATAAATTACATATCAATGGCAGAGAGGATGAATAATTACTATAATTCTGATATGACTAACACATTGAAAAACTCCTGTATTGTACAAGACAATATACTTGTTTAAATTGCATGAAGAAATATCTTTGGATTAAGTAACAGCTTTAATTGGCTAGTGCTTTGATATTATTACTAATCCTGCTGAATGGGGATCTCACACACAATGCCTTTTATCAAATCTACTTTTTGTACACATAGTAAGTGTGTATTAAGAATCACTGATAAAGTTTGGTAATTACACTTTTAGGCTGTCCTAGGATAACACAGCTTTGGGATCTTCATATTTGTTCTTATTACAGAGACAGCACAGACATTTCTAAGCTCTTAGAAAAGGCTTCTGAAGGGAAAAATGCACTGAACATAGCTGGACTGAAGAAAGCTGACTGAACACCAGCAATGCATTTGACAACAGGATAAATCTATAATTCTTTTGCCACACCTGCACCCACAGAAGCATAAAAACCATTGTTTCTTTTTTTTTTTCACTACTAAGTGTCAAGTAATGTGTTGCCCTTCCTGAAGCACCAAATAGCCTGAATTCCAGCTATTTGTGAGAGAAGACCAGCTGCAAGAGAATACATACATGAGTCTGGATTTTATCACATTGGAAATGATACAGATAATGCAAGAAAAGGAAAAAAAATATTTACTTGTTTGTTTGCTTATGAATTACAAGGAATGTGCAATTAACCTGGTCCCTCCTTATACACTGAGACACCTATCTCCAGGTGTCTGAGATCCCACTAAGGCTCCTGTAAGTGTCTAATCAGTACAATCAGTAGTGCCTAGACAGCAATTCAGTTGAAAAAAGGTAGAGGTTAATTAATAGTTAATTCTTCAGTTTGTCCCCATCTGGTCCTGGACTGCTGTGGGCCTATGCTGGCAGAGCTGCCAGGTTATTCATGTCCTCATGCCTCCACATGAATAGTTTGCTTCTTGCCCAGACCTGATGATTTGACCTCTTGCATAAAATGATAAAACAATAAATTCCCTGAGGAAAAATGCCTTTCTTTGGACTCTCTGGTATCCCTTGCAGTTAATTTGAATGAATGAGATTTAGCACAGTCTTTCAAAGAGAGCTTGAAAATCAAAATAACTATTCAGGCAATATTCAAAGAGCTCAATACAGCACTTGTTTCTATCTAGGACTACTTATTCGTAGAACTTTTCTAGTCTTCTGAGTTGTAGTAGAAATAGAGTTTTATTTGGCTTAATTATGGTTATACCCTATGATTAGCAAAGCAATCCAACTTGTTCTTTTTTTCTTAATTATTACACAACATGACAGACACACTGCAATCCAATAAATTGAACTATGACTCAGCTCTAGGTGCCACTCTGACCAGGAGGCAAAAATCCTTAAAAGAGTGGAGACTGCAAATGAATACTAATAAAACTGACAAGAGTAAGTTTATTAGTATTATTGCACAGGAGAGCTCTGTCCTACAACTACATTGCTTCAGGTCTTGGAACACTCCTCCGTAAAATGTGTGTTTTGGTAGATGGCGCTGAGTAATGACATCATTTTGGCTCTCCAATAGCTCCCCCTCACAGCAGCATGTTACAGTAATTATTTTTTGAAACTGCTGCTCAAAAGGTTAATTCAGTTTTCATAGACTACTTCTTAAGAAAGCATATATCACAGACACAGAAAATGGCAACGTCGCACAAAGAGTAACATTCAAGTTTAAACAGGGGGGAAGGAACGAAGGATGTTATTAGATTAAATGGCATTACGGTGAAGTATATCACATGCCAAAAAGTCAGTATCTGTAAGTGCTTTGAAACTGACAAAATACAAGGTGCTATAAAATTTTTTTCTGTTGACAAATTGGCAGTTAAGTGAAATTCAGATAAATAGCCAGTTGCAACGTAACTCAGCTATGACTAAAATAACTCAGTATTTGTTTTGCACTACAGATACACAAAAAGGCAACAAATAAACTAGAGTTACATAACTTATTATGCACAAAATTATGCAAAATGAATTATCAAAAATATAGTGTCTCAAACCATGTTTACTGATACATAAATAACTGATTTACAAATATAAGTGTATTACCAGTCATTAAATTTAAATTTATAAAATTACTGACAATAAAAAAACCCAATATAAAAATTTAAGCAATACCATACTGGGGACTCTGAGGCAATAAATTCAATGTGTATCTTTCCTGGTTTCTTTTGCAATCAAGAAATACATTTCAGGAAATGAATTTTGTCTCTTCTAGCATTCTTCTGAGTGTCTTATGCAATTTGTTTCAGATCAAAACTATTTTTTTTCTTTTTTTCATTCTTGTTTTTGGTTGATTGCAATATTTTCTGCTAGTCAGTATTTCAGTATGTAACAGATTACGTGGATTAAGCAGAACCTTACTGTCTCTTCTCCTCCTGGCACCTTTAAAGTTTCCTTATAAAAACAGTTTCTCTCTGTGTTTTTAGTGAATCTTCAGACAAATCTGAAAACCACTAGACATCCCATCCTTATTGTACTGATAAATATTTTTGCTCTATCCATTTTTTATATAGAATTTCCACAGAGTTCAGCAGGAATTGAGCAAATTTCTGATGGAAACACACTGTGTATTGTAAAGTAATCTCTGCAGGATCCCTGAAAACGATATGGATGTAAAAACAACAACTTTAAATTACTGTTTTCAACCCCCTTTTAGCTGTTTATCGTCCCCTGTGATTTTTTTCAGCTATGATGCACCTGTCTACTCAGACTTTACGTTAAGCTTTTTGGGGAAAGATTGTTCTTTACTTTGTCTATAGCATATAATGAGTAGTAGCACTGCAAAACTGGATAATATATACACATGCAGGTACACAAAGAGCTCAAGTAGCTTATACAAGAAAAGATGTACTTATAAATATAAATACGTATATACAATGTTTGAAACCTGTATTTTTAGTTATATTGTCACCTTTTACAGAAAAGATAAAATTAAAAGAAATTCTGAACGTATCTGTAATTCTTGGATCAAAACAGAACACTGAAGTATGAATTCCTTCATTAATTTTTCTATGTGTTTGTCACAACATATATTACCCTTATTTTTGTTCAGACACTTAACTGAATTTTTGATGTTTGTTTCTAAACAAAAATAATTAGTAAGACATTTATAATTTTACATTGCCATGGGATTCTATTATCTTCTAAAATATCAAAAGTGGTTCTTTATTGTCTTCCACTACAAAAATGGTAAACTGGCACCTTACCATGGGCCTTTTAAGTAAAACTGACAGTATAATTCTTTTATAATAGTTAATTCAGGTATTCCCAAACAAAAACAAAGCATGATTGTGTCAGTCACAGAATAACTGTTACCAAACACTTGCTTTCAGGATGCAAGAAGATGCCAGTACTAGGAAGTATCTTTTGTTAAACTGTGTTTTCCTCATAGAAAGTGAAGAGCAGATTCTGCATATATGAAGTGGAATTCACCTGAAAGTTAAGATGACAGCATAATTCACCATCAAAAGTTGCTCTTTATCAAGAGAAGAGAGGAGACCTCCAAGAAGAAGTCACCACTGCCTAACTCATCTCTTCATCGGAATGATTCATCAGATGAAACTACTTTTCTCTTTCATTAACTACAGGAGATCTCTGTGGCCACCTTCAATCAAATAGCTCATTTTCAAGTAGTTAAATTCACGTGAGATTAATCCAATCAGATTCATTCAGGTAAGATTAATCCAATCAGATTCTGGTTTATCTGAGAGAAATATAACAAGAACAGTTACAGCAGCAGTTGATTTAGTGAAGATAACTAAATGTGGGACCTACACATTACAACTCCATTGCTTAGTTTAGAACTTGACTGTTCAATTTAGCCAGTAATTTATAAGGAAATCTATTAATTCCTTTCAATATTAAGGAAGAGGTCATGAATAAATTTTGGTCATTGACAGGAATTTTTTTCTAAGATGCAGTACTTTATGTTATAATCTCCAGGAATAAGATCCGCTTTTAAACAGTTGTTTTAACAGAGAGGCAATCTTCTCACATTTACAGGTTCCTTGACTTTCATGTCCTTCAGTTTTGTAAAGGACACAAAACATTTTCAGTAACCTAGCAGCTAGTAAGAGTGCAACAGCCAAAGTGTTTTTCCAGTTTAAATGTTTGGCTTTCCTGAAGACTGCAATAACAATTTCTTCAAAACTAGCTAGGTGACTTCTTATATTTTTTCAAAAATGTATTGCTGCTATAAACAGGCTTTGAAGCTTTCAGTTCTGGCTTAAATTCTGTTTTATTTAATTGATCATTGAAATGTTCTACTTATCCATCTATGATTATAAAACCTTGATGATAACAACAACATGCAAGTCTATCTTGTTTTTTGCAAAGCCACTAATTACTTAGAACAGATGGGAATTTATATTTAATAATGGTCCAAAGTACGTTTCCAATCTTTTTGTTTGCTTGGTTTGATTGCTAGTTTCATGCCCGCTGCACCTTGCTTCTCTTCAAGATGACCCAAAACCCCATCTCAATCATGCTCTGGACCTCACACAGTCTTAATTATGTCAGCACAAACTGATTGTTGCATGTCAGATATACAATTTGTTAATTTATTCTTCAGGCCTAGGGGAAGGTAATACATTCCAGCAACATACAGACAAAACAAAAACATGTGCTTATGTCACACAAAATCAAAATATGAGATAGCTTAAATGCTGGAAGGGGCACTTTTGAGATTCACTGACTCAAAGGTATGTCTGGCCCAAAAATATACATATCAAACACATAACTCTTTGCCTTCCTAAAATAATCTCCCTAAATATGCAACATACTGTTTTACAACCAATCATGCCAATAAAATAAAGGGATCCCCCTAATTTTTAGAATCTCATTTCATGCCTACAAGACACTTCTTTTTCTTTACTAATTTCTACAAACATTCTGTTGGGACTCCATCACTTCCATATCATATTGTTAGCAACTTAATGCAGTGTTTCTGAAATACAATGGACACTAAAAGAATATTTTGCCTTTGTTGAGAAAAAACAGCATAGATAAAAATCTTCTCTCCCTTCACTGCAATAAATTATTTCTAGTTCCCACAAAAAAACAAACTAAAAAACAAACACAAACAAAAAAATTCTGCAAAAAACAAAACAAAACCAGAAAAAATCCCAAAAATCCCACAAACAAACAAAAAACCAAACAAAATGAAATAAATCCTTTTTCAATATTACCATATTTTTTGATGTACCCTCTGTAAAGAAGAAAAAATCAAACTGATTAACTGAAAAATGAAAGGGATTCAAACCTGAAGTGATGTTTATGACCCAAAATTTTACTACTTGCCTCCTCCCAGTAATTGAAATAATTTATATAAATATCAGTAGGTGAAAATAGATGGCACACCAAGCAGTACCTTAACCTTTTCCTTGAAAATGCATATAACTCTTAATAATTTATAAATTTTCCATCAAAAAGTTCATGCTGGAAAGCCATTTGTATAAAATATCTATGTGCTGCTGGGGCACATAACTAGTCCTGTTAGAAAGTATGTATTATTTGTGCTATGGTCTTCTCTTTGTTCAACACCCAAAGATATTTCTTCCATGTGCAAGGGCCCAGAGAGCACTTGCCTTGTTTTCATGCGCTTGCTGAAAATCTTGTTGTCTCAGTGCCAAGATTATTAATCTCTGTTATCTCTTAGAGCTGAGCTATAACTACAATCAAAGATATGACTATCAAAAATATGATGGTTTTTAATTATATTCACTTGCTAGAAATAATGAGAAGTCAATATTATAGGGATGCCTACTTGACACAAATGACTCACATTTGTAGCACAGGGCACATGCTACACGTAATTTGAGGGCTTCTGATATCAGTGACTCTGACCTGTCAGGGTATATAAGGGCTAATTAATTTATCAGCCACAGAATCACAGAGTATCTGAAATTGGAAGGGACCCATGGGGATCATCAACTCCAACACACTGCTCCTCATAGGACTACCTAAGATTAAACCTTATGACTAAGAGCATCATCCAGAAGTTCCTTGAGCTTGGACCACCTTCCTGGAATGACTCTTCTTGTACCCAACCCCAATCTCAGTGAAGAACCTTTTCCTAATGTCCAGTGATTTTTGGAGAGGGTGTGGGAATGCCATTTCTACCAGACCTCTGACCTAATATGAAGTCAAAGCATAGAACATACATACATCATCACATTCCATTTAGATATGATAGCATTATATTTCTTTTATTGTTTCTTTTTAAAAATCTCAGCATGTTACCATATATATATGTGTGTGTATATATATACATATATGCATATATGAGACAAGAGATGATTGTAATGAAAGAAAAGATCATAACATATTTTGGATTTTTGGGATTTTATCTGTGAAATTTACAAAAATGTGAAGCTATTGGTGCCATGTGTTGCAACTCTTGCTTGGAAGAAACCCTAACTTAATTTGATCCAAAGAGATTTTTGAAAGTGAGGTTAAGCATTAAAGCTATAGAGAATACACAGTCCATATGAAAGCTAGGGTCAGAAGTATTTCAACCTCCCAGGAATAAATGGATCATATTGAAAGTTCATATTAAGTTTATCAAGACTATCCACATTTGAACCACCTTTTCTCTCAGCTTTCTGTCCCCTTCTGCAAAATTATTCAAAAAGCAATAAAAGTGAAGTCTTTTACTTTGGTATGCCTCCTGCCTAAGTAGATTACACGCTTCTGAGTTTCCTAAGGGCATCAATGAGGAAGTAGCTACTCTCTCACTACCCAATGAAGCTGGAATTACTCCAAAGCCTTAGGGATTCAAGTGAGCCTATTAACTAACTTCATCCCCACTCCCCTTCATGAGTCCCTAAAAAAACAATATTAATGGAAGCACAGTTAATGTCCATGTCATGTAGGACATAGAAATTCCATACATGACATGTCAGAAACTTGGCTCTTCATCACATGGAAGTCAGGGAAATGACTACCTGAAAGGTATCATGGCAAGGCAGAACTAGTACTTTAACTATAAGAATAAAACCTCTCCATATAGGTAATCAGTGTAGTCCCAATACTGCAGGAAGACTTGGAAAGAACACCACAGAACTTCTGAAATCAAAATAATTGTTATTATAGAGACAAATAAATTTTTCTCTACCATCTGTTTCTGCATCTATGATAAAACTTCCTCCTTTACAGAAATGTACATAGGCATTTACTAAAAATAAAAGAAAATTAAGCATCTTGTAAGCCATGCGATACTTTTCAAACGTACACACATACACTGTAGTTTGGATGCTCAAATCAAAATATTTCAGGTATTTGAAAAAAGAAAACAATTTAAAGGAAGTTTATTTTTATAATGATCTAGTTACAACACAATTTTTCCTAGTATAAATTTATGTTCATTCTTCTGTTGTTTTTCAAAGGCATAAATTTTTAATTCAACAAGATACCCATACTGTCAGGAAGCCTCTATGAAGCATTTTAATTAGCAACAGCTGTTTCAAATTATGTCCTATATGAATTAAAATTCATGTACTTAAAACTGTAAGTAGTTCTTTCATCTCTTCTGCAGAGAAATGCTATCACCTTAGCTACTGTACAAAATTACATACATTATAATTCAGCAATGATTTATGGTTGAAATTTCTGTTTACCTAAACACTTCATACTATATTGGTGCTCTATGACAAATTTCAGTGAAATAACTTTGAATTGCAATGGGGTAGAATTATTTTTTTATTGAATAAAAACATGAAAGTTATGACAGTTTAAAGAAAATAATTCTGATAATTATTTTATTGCAAATAACTCATTCACACCAGATTGCTGCTGACTTGAAATGCCAGACTTTGGTAAAAATCGCATGGGAAATCATGCGCTTCATTCTAATAACTGTACTGCTTGGAAACAGGTGTCTGAACAGGAACCAAAAGTTAAGAAAAATAAAAAGGGGGGGAAAGTCCTGACAGTACTTAAAACAGATAAAAAGGAAACGAAAGTAGCCAACAAGAAGGACCAACAAAGGCTGACAGCAGTAATTCTTTCATCTGTTAAGTGGATGGATAGCAGATTTTGCACTACATAGAATATAAACCAAGAAACTGCACTAACTCAGAATATTGCACTAATAGTAAGACAGAAATAACAGATACTGTAAGAGGAACTACACACCTTGTTCACTGGATAAGAGCGATAGTTATGGTGGATTAACCAGAACACTCCCCTGCTGCTCTATTTAATGACAGGCCTCTGTCATTGCGACATTGTCACAGTATCATTGCTACAGTGGCCGATATTATTTGCAAAATTTCATTTGCAAGGTTTCAGTGCAGATTTTCAGCAAAGCTGACTGAAAGTTTACCAGGTCCTCCCCTTTACTTATTAGTTCTGCCCTATACCATGTTTACACTTCCAATCACTTAACCTACAGGCAAGTGTAAAGGCTTCAGTGGAGACTGCATCTGCCCCTGCTCTTTACTCCTGTCTTACCTCTGAAATTTTCCTCTACCCCTAAGGGTACACATTCTCTATAAATTACATCAGCTTTAAATCTGCCTTCCTGTCAGACTAATCATCATTTCTCCATTGTATGGTCAAAGTCATAAGGTTGGCAAGTGGGTATTAGTCAAAAAAATGTTTGGAATTCCAGCAAGTGTGGTGTGCACACAAAATGCTATGACAGGTAACACGTCTATTGTACCAGGTCTATATTTGCAGTAGCCTGACACAGTGGAGGTGGAGGTTTGAGGAGAACTAGCTGTCCAACAAAATATTTTCCAAGATGAGTAACAGTAACATCAACAATTTACTTTACTGGGAAAACATGCTTTGATGTGTATATTGCAACTGCTACTGAGGAAGCAGCTGTTATACAGGAATGGAAGATCCAGGAAAAGCTCCAGAGCCAAAACAAACACTGGCATATTCAGTGATAGTAATTCTTTAGATCATGATGGGGGGGAAGGGAGGATGGGCATTTTCAAATTCCTCAGTGTTAATAAGCAACGCCAGAAGTTCAGGAATATCAGTACAGTAAATGCTACATCTTGATTTTGGGCAGTGGGTAGTTCTTACTAGTGAACAAATGAAAATGCCACTGGTACGTCTCATCTACCACAAGAATTTTGCTACATTGCAAAAATACAGTTCTTTAAATTGCTCCTGTGTCTATTTAAATGCCTATGCAGTTTTAAGCACTGGTTACACGATACAAGCTTTATGACGCTCCTATTAATAATGTACAGAATGTGTCTAAAACTCCATCACTTTCAGTTGTATAGGGGAAGCAGAATAATTTATAGCTCATTTGGAATACAGGCTTATAAACTACAGAGTTGCTGTTACAGTTAATAGAAAATTGTGTTATCTAACTTCGCCCATTAGAATTTTTATAACTGCCTTTTAGAAGCACTCCGGTTGTTTATGAGCTTTTGAGATCAAAGAAATGAGGGGAATTCCAAGCATTTAGAGGGCTAGGGGGTTTTTTGTTTGTTTTGGTTTGGTTGGTTGTTTTGGGTCTTTTTGTGGTTCCATGAAATTCAGTTCAGCTTTTGTTGAAAGGCAAAAGTATACTGCTCCCCTCCCCTGCCTTTGTTGACATTTTGCCCAGCAAAGAAATAAACACAAAGCATTCTGATGTTGGGTCTGAGCTGCCAAAACATGAACAAAGTGCACTATATGTACACGGACGATAATAAGGCAAGTTAAATAATGGAATGAAATACAGAGAAGGAATTAATAAGATGTCATGCTACTTTTCCAATACTCCCTGATCTGAAGGAGGCTGGAATGGTCACCTTCTTATGAACCCTTACATACTGTGCATGTTGTGCACGTCTTCTCTGCTCCGGGCGGCACCATGTAAGACAGGTGCTCTTCTCATTCATAATGAATGGAAAGTCCAGATGGACTTGGTTTCTTTTTGCCAGTCCTAAGGCTGAGCTCCAGCTCAGAAGGAACAAATAGGAAAATACTCATTTGGGTTCTATGGTATCAGGCAAGAATAGCTACAATGCAAAGGAAACAGGAGACAACGGCCAGGAGCTTGGGAAGGGGGCTTAGGACTGCCCTTTGTGCAATAGCAAGCCTTTAGAGCTCTTCAACACCTCCTCAACCATTACCCTTTCCTAACTTTTTAAAAATCTAATGATTTGTTAACACAGCTTTTTGTATATCATAAAATCGAGTTTGAGTATCACTTTACAGTTTTCCAGGAGTGAGAAAGTCAGGATGGGCTTTAATGCTCTCCTGTATATATTGCAATAAATTTTACAGAGTGAACCACCCCACTTTGAAACTATGTTGTATAATCTTTCCCATTTCACTTGCTTTCATTAAATCATTTTGAAAAATATCACCTCAAAGGATGTTCTATCAAGATCTCATTTACAATCAATTCTTTCTTTTCTTTTTTTTCTTTTAAATTTCTCCCTCAAACTTTCTGAAAGACAATTCAGTGACAAATGCATTCCATTAGTTACAGTATTTGATGAGCTGAAAGGAAAAAAAGATGAGATAATGAAGTGGACTCTTATATAAATGTTCATTCTAAAGAGCTAAATTGAGTACTAGATACATAATTATGCTAACAAGAAGAGTGGACATGATTTTTTTTTAAAGAAACCTGAAGCATTTTTAGTGTCCATTGTCAGTTTGAGAGATCAGTGCAGCTTATGCTTTCAAGTAATTTTCTAAAATTGCCTATCAATGAATGCTTCAATATGTAGTTAGTCAGACACAGGCTGATAGGGTCTCTGAAATATAACCACATCTTCTCTGAAGAAGCTACTGAACAAATGAAATAAATTGTTAACCTCCCCAACTGTGCTCTTCCCAAGCAATGGATATGCTAAAGAGGGCATAGGAGATTGCAAAACTAGCTCTAGCCAGCTGAGCAATACAGATAACAAAGGCAAAAAGGGACTAATTGCTGTCTGGAAGCAAGTTTAATGCTGGATCATAAAGATTACCAAGAGTAATGGGAAATTTATGAGATTAATGCAAGGAAGAAAGGTATAGAAAAGAATGAGATACAGAGAATGGTGTCAGTAGCACACACACAAAATTTTTAGTTGTAAGAAGATGAAGGCTGACTGCAGTGGAAAGACATTACATATGACACAGATAAAAAGCCATGTGAATCCTAAAATATTTGAATGACTGTGACTTAAACCCAAAACCTGTTCTATGACAGACATAATGGGTTCAGATAATGAGTTTCCAGCTGGGTCTATATGAAGAGGCTCATAACCATATCAGTTGTCCATCACAACCCTCCCACTGCAGCTGGGCTTCTTGTCTGACCTCCAATGAGTCATGATGAATTAAGCTGTAAAGATAAAAGCCTTGTTAAACCATCTAAGATAGATACGTAAATATGATTGAACAGTTTAGGAATTAAACTGTTCAAAAATATAATGCAGCTGAAAGGTGGTAAGTCCTGGCAAAAGATTTGTGATCAACAGGGAGAGCAGGTATAGGCCAAAAATCTGCAATGGGCACAGCTGAAGCTAAGCACGGCTACGTGACCATCACCAAAGACCAAGGCAGGCCGGAGAAATAATGGTGCCAGTTTTGTGAGACGCATCTATGGCAGGATAATGATTATCCCAAGCAGGCTGTGACACCAGAAAGACACTGCAAACTACTTGTTGTCTTTAGTTCACAGAAAGTTAGGCTGAGTCAACACGCAAATTAATCCGATGTTTCTTTATTTCACGTATCCAAATGTCTTTGCAGGTGGGGATCCTTTCAACATATGAGCAATTCAGATGGCTTCAGAGCTCAGGGAGGATAAAAGGCCTTTTAACAAGACACTTCATAAGCTGAGTGGTTACCGCAGTGACAGCTGGGTGAAAGCATGCTTCCCTCTGCCATGTGAACAACTCTGTCATGGTGGGAGAAATACACACATATAGCTTTCTTCCATGACATGTGCACTTTCTGTTTGTCACTTCTGACTTTTAAAGGAGTCTGGTGTGTACTCAGCTTTGTAACACATAGATGCATAAATATGCAATCTACAGAAGTGGCTATTTCTGCCTGTATTGTTTATACATACAAAGATTTGGGGTTGTAATATATTTTACTGTACATATGTGACAGTATATCTTATGAGCTATACATATGCATTCCATGATCACACACAACACAAGCTGTCATATATGCATTTATATACTGAATATATGCCTACCATGCACAAATGCTTTAGCACAAAGAAATATGTTTAAGATGCAGCCAAGTACTGTAAAATTTCAGGTGTTGTTACAAGTTTTCCATGCTACTTAGTTCAACAAAAATTAATCTGATTCAGTGTATCCATAGCAAGATTCATTCTCTGCTGCACTGGACTCCTGCCTCACTGAAATGCATGTAAGAGAAAGTACTCAGTTCTCTCAGAGACACAGACTCTGTACTGAAGCACTGCAGACACTGAATGTTTTAACTTTCAAGTATCTTTCTTGCTGCTGAAATTCATAATGCTCATTTGGACACCTTAATTTCCACAGAAAGTGATACAGAAGAGTTCAACTCCTAAAAATGGGGTTTGCTGACACAAGCAAGCTCAGAGGAACTGACCTAAAGCAGTCACGTACATGAACAAAAGGCCAGGACTTAGATGCTGTTAGATCATGTTCAAATGTATATTGCATTAAAAAAAAACTGTATTACTTAGAACAGCAACCAAAAACCTCATTCCCTTCCCTCACTGAAACTTTCAAAACAAATCCTTGTCTTTGTCTGCCTTACTGCAACTTAAGCCAACACAAAATGCTTCAGCTTTAACATGAAATACTGACAGAATTTCAGTTTAGAATAACTTCACAAGACTTTCCTGAAAAATGCACAGTCGAGGCACAAACTGCATGGTGTTCAGCACCAGTGTAAGACATGATAGGAGTACAGGTGGCTGGGAGGTGCTACCAGTCAGAATCTAAACAGCAGAAGTTCTTAAACATTGTCTTAGGTGACTAGAAGTACGTTTAGAATCAGAGTCTCCTTCATAAATCTAGCCCTTATTACTTACATTTGTTCAGTATGCATGCATTTTTATTTGCATTATTCTCCTAGATATGGTATCACCCTTTCAGAGGACAATTTTTAAAATTTAAACTTTTGATATATGTCCTTTCCCATTAGATATCCAAGTGCTTTTCAGGCTGACACTACTGAATTTATCTCCACATAGGGAAAAAACTCCGTTTTACAAACCAAAGCTCAAAAAGTTTTAGGCCAAAGCTATCCCCTCACTTAAATTCCTGCTCTGTCTACTGAATTGATATCCATAGGCATGTGCAAAGCAAGGCTTATATAAACCTCCTTTGCCCAGCCCATATGTAAAAGAGTTTAGAGGACACCGAATTAACAAATGAGGAACACACAGTGAGTAACCAGTTCGGTAAACTGTGGTTTACGTGACTTGCTCAAAATCAGGTAGGAATTTTGTGGCAGGGTCAGGGAAGACATCCATGCTATTAGGATGGCTCTCCCTTAATCATACATTATCTACCTGTAATTCACCTCTCCGTTCATGTTTCCCTTTTTAATTTCTAAAATGAGTGGTGCAAAAGATGGTTAATAACCTGCTCCTCAAATCTGAGCATGCTCCATGAAAACTGATTGGGTGGAGCTCATATCATTTACCTTAAGCTATTTAAAAATGTAGATGTGCAGTCAAAGATAATTTTCTGACCTTCCTCTGTAATCAGTGGCATAAAATAGGCACCTCCAAAAGGGTGACTAATCCCATACTGACAGCCTGTCTAAGACTGAACGAATTGCCCTCTGGAAGTGTTTAGATGTATCCATTAACTACAAAGAGTACCTAGATGACTAGATACCTAAATTCTCAGTGGCTCAATTAGAGTAAGACAGAGCTTGACATTTGTGTTTTACCTTGTACTTGAATCTCAGGAGAAATATGTCAGCAAAAGTATTGTGACCATCCACAACTGCAGTTCCAAAAATAATTTAGATCTTTGTCTGACACCTGTAGTGACCTTCATGGGTAAACAAACATTATTAGTTATCTACCAAATCCTTAAAGTACCAGGAGTCTAGGAATGTGCAGTAAAGTCAATACCAATCCTAAATTCTTGTTAGGAAACTGAAGTTGTGCAGAGCTTTTCAGTAAAACAGGATATTAATAACAAAGTGTCCCTGAGAGATACAGGCAATAATCAAGTTAAAGAAGTATACTCAGTGCCTTAGCAATCAGTACAGAGGAAGTCTGTCAGCAGGTAATGTCTAAACAAAACAGCAGCTCGGAACATCATTTTACCAAACATGAAGCCAACCAAAATATCTGCAGCTGAACATCAGCACAAGATCCCACACTTACAAATGTCTCTAAGCCACTCTTTGATCAGTGAGCAAAACCTGGTAACTTCCTATGGCAAATGATACTTGAGGTCATCAAAAGAGTGTCCCAACTGTTGCTCTGAAAAATGTGGTAGCTTAGAAGTGCTTTCACTTCTAATACCCTCTGTAGAAATTATTCCTTTGAATTGAAGGAGGTTGGGGAAAGCAAAGTAAGGTGTTCTACGTGGATGATGGAATCTATTAACACAAAGCAAATTGCCTGTTCAAGACTCAAGGGCAGACTCTCTTAAAAATTAGTAGTCTTCACTCAACTGCATTATTCCAGTGAGGTCATACACCCTTACAAGCTAAAGTAAGGTAAACATATTTATACCTGATCAAAACAAAGGTCTAATAGATTATTAAATTTTCATAAACCTGATTTTGTCCTTGAACATGAGAATATTATTCCTTTGCATATTTATTTTAAGCTTCGATATTTTTGTGTTATTAAAAGGAGGAAAGAAAAAGTCTGTTTTTCAATAGAGATGATTATATTTACCATTATGATGGGAAATTCATAACTCACAACTCTTTATGCCCAGGAAAGAGAACAAATAGGAGTGAAGAATAAAGAAAGCAACTTAATCAGATTCATGATTTTGACCCTCAAAATAAACAAATTATATATCATATTCACAGCAAACACTCTCTCTATAAATATATTTTCCTTCTATGGTTACTCTGAAACTTACTAATTAATGTGGAAAAAAATCATAAAAACCCAACCACAACCCAGAAAAACAGAGGCATACATCACCTACAAGATTACAACATAAAAAATAAGTTGGTAATCTGGCTTCTTCTAATGCTAATGTGCAAAAATGCATGTCTAGCAACCATCTAAACTACAATTTAAATGGTTCAAATGGACAGAGGCAAATATGTACTCAGGCAGACAGGAGTGAGAATGAAACAGTAGAAAGCTGGTGGAAAAGAAACACATCTTTAAATAAAGGGTATAAATAAAGTGTGTGAGAGATGTGCCAAACATGCACTGGAATTTTTCTTTTGAGTTTGATGTCTTTTGTTCATTTCCACATGGCATAAGGACTTGAGTTTCATAGCATTAAAAATATAATTACATGACAACTTTATTATTATTACTATCAAGAACCTTCCTTTCTGTTTTTTAGTTTCTGCAGGTAACTTTCTCTTCTTTTGTTCACTTCACAAAACCACCTCAAAATATATTAAGGTGCACATGGAATTTCTTTATTTACTTCTCTTTCTGGGACATTAAAACCCTCCTCACAAGCCATTTTTAGCATTATGGAAAATTACAGATCATTGAAAAATTCCACAGAAAATCACATAAAATCCACCCTAAACAGTATATTCTCACTTCCCTGCATGGAAGCCAGGTCTAGTGGACTGTAGAAGAACTAGAAACAAAGAACTCACAGATTTAATTCATACCTCTCCCACTAACTGGCATTCACACTCTGCACTTCTACACATTTTACACTGTCTAGTCATGTCCTACTTACTTTCCTGAGGCATGTAAATATTAACACCCAAATTACTGCTAAGGAAAACTAAGTAAGCTTATCGGTTGTTTGAGGTCACAAACAAGTTGGTATCGTTATCACTATTGCAACACCTGCACCCTAAATGTATTTCTGGCTAGGTCAAACCAGGAATGTTAATCCTGGAGCCTATCTGTGTCAAGTTCCAGAAACATGCTCAAAAAAGTCTTCTTTAGGACAAGGCTTCCTGAAACCCTTTGTCTCTTATCTGTTTTGTTCTGTGTGATACCTGAGGAATGGATAGCATGGAAACACTATGCAGAAGAAGACAGAAAGTCATCATCCTGAGAGTATCATAATACATAAGAGACACAACAGCAGTGATAATAATAGCCCAGTTACCTCTGCACATGAGTGGGTACCAGCATGTCCAACATTCAGTTCTGGGCTTCACTTAATGTGTGGTCTTAAGATTTTTATATTGCATCATCCTTTCTGTCACTATTAATAAGGAATTATCAACACACTAAATATAGAAGCTGGGTGAACTAATTAAGGCTTGTACAGCATATGAGATGTTAATGTTTTCAAATAATAGCAACGTTTCAGAACAGAGTTTTAAACTATTATTAATCATACAAAACAAAACAAAACTTTTTTTTATGAGCATAGGTAAATCAGGAGGTACTACTCTGAGATCATCACTGACTTCAATAAAAGTTAATAGAAATTTTTAAAATGCCCATTTCTGAAAACTTACTTCTCACTACTGAATTAATTACACATTTAGCAGTGTCAGTGTCTTTCTTCATGCATAATGCTAGTTTTTCAACAGTAAAATAGGAAATGAACACCAGCCAGCAAAATCTTTCCCCTTTTAATTTTTCACTAAAAAAATTTGAGTTTTGTCTCAAATGTATCTCTCAGCCTGACTCTACACTACATTAGTGTTTCAGATTAGCTTCAACTTAACCTAAGTCATTCTCTTAGATGGTGTAGTATTACACTTCTATTGCTCATTTTATTTACTCCTTCAGGATGAAATTGCTGCCTGCCCTACTGGAATAGTAGATAATTAACTCTTTAGAAATAAGGTTAGTGTTTTGCTAGACAAAAAGCTCTTCCTGAAAGTGAAGTGAACAAATATGTACAAAGATTATTAGAAAATGTATGCAGCCATTTTGACCCCTGACACAAAGCTTCCAAGCCAGACCAGAAAATTATAATGTATGAAGTCTGGCTCAAAAAGGAACAACTTCTTTGATAGTTCATTAATGCAACTCACACTCAGGGAAAACTAAAAAAATATGCAAAAAGAATGAATGCTACTATTTCCAAACAAACACCATCTTTTCAATTGAAACATTTAACACAGGTAGCACCACTGATTCTGAAACTTTTATCTCCCCCTCCAACATACATACCAAATACCTTGTAGTCTTGTATCAGTAAGCACCTTTATAGCTTCATATAGACTTTTATCCGGGTGTGCTCATCCAAGAGAAGTATTAGACATCTCACATGATCCCATGAGACTTACAGTGTGGGTCATACACAGTTCATTCAGACAAGCAGCTGATCTCCAAGAGCTTTACCAGTCCAAACCTCAATGCTGAGCATTTTCAGTTTTACTTCATCCAGGTTTAAAACGTACAGCAGTGTACTCAACCGTAGGTAGAGCAGAAGAGATGTTCAGAGTGATACACAAATCACTGTGCTAACTAGATGCAATGAGAAACTACTGGAGGGAGGGAGAAAGGGAGGGATCATGGAAATGCTAGGTCAGTATCAGACAGATGAAGTCTCTAATCTAATTCACTACCCTGCACTGTAATATAAAAACTGAAAGAGTAATTGAATGTGTCTCTCACTGGGGAGGGGCCTCTGACTGTCAGGACAGGAAGAACTCCCTCTTTATCCATAACACTGGAGATGGAGAATGGAGATATATGGTCTTTCTTTCTACCTCTGAACCAGAGATGAGTTGATTAAAGAAGGGCAGAATTAAAGAGCAGGCAAAGTAAGTCTTTGCCTCCTATAGAAAAACATTATGCTAATTCCTGTGGCAGGGACTAAAAGTGGAAAACAGCGGAAAACAGTAAACAGTAAAAGGTGGGAAAAAACACGGGACAGAAAAGCAAAAAATCACATTTAAATATTAATAGATTTGTAACACAACTGTTTAATCATGGAAGAGTACACTGGATTCAGAATTGTTGCATGTCAACAGAGCGTACAAACAGTTGTAGAAAACTGAAGACCTGCATGAAGTACACTGGCCAAATGTACTTCTCAAGGTGTTGTGCATAACAGGACAGCCCTACAGCATCAAGATGGATTACCTGTACCCTCTCACTTTCAGTTTCCCAGATCCAACAGGAATGAAAGAGTAGAGCTTCAACAAGTTTGGCTAAGGTTTATGTGCAAATCCCAAGGAAGTGGTCTCAAGGAAAGAAATAGAAATGAAGTTAGCTTTCTTCCTGTGAGATAGATCCAGGTGTCCTTGAAGTATTTAAATGAACCTAAAGATCAATTTTCAAAAGTAATCAAATCCAGCATCCAAGAGCAGAGAAGTCCTGATCTTACAGAAAATCAATGAGGCATAAATTCCTGTTCTGCTTAGCAACCAGGAAATCGTATGCAATGTGAAACCCTGCTACCTAAACGTTCCAAGTATGTATGTTCTGTATTTCTCATATCTGGATAGGGAGCTGTTTTGTCTCTGTGCAGAGTAATGTGTTAGAACAATACTAGACCTTATGTGCAAAGAACTCAGTGCCTTTTCCTACAACTTCAGCTAGGCATTTCCACCTCTCACTACACTTCTGAAGTGTGATGTGAGCTGAGCATTCCTCTCACACTCAAAGTAAGCATCTTTAAGATATTTGCATAAAAATAAATCCCCTTGAATTTACTCCTATCGCAGAGCCTTAGTCCTGCAGGAAACTTTCCTTTTTCCTTTGTTGCCTTCGAGGGTACAGCCTGTCCCTGCTGCACACATTTGGGTTTGTAGTGGGTGGGGCATCTTGGAAGCTTTGTTCTCCTGGGGACACACTGACAAGCACATACACATTCTGGGGACTGTGATTACTCCTGGTTGTCTCAGAAGGACAAAGAATAGTGTAAAAACTACTTATAGCTCTTGAAAAAGATATCAAAACACCACTACTGTCTTCCTTGCCCAGAAACATATGTTGGAGTCACACTCCTAGCGGCCACTCCCCTGAAATCAACCCGGGGTTTACAGTGATCTACTGGCAACATGGGCCTTGCGTTTTCTCTGTATGAGTGACATTTCAGCAGCCCAAGAGAGTAATACTGACTGAAGATCTTTGAAATACTAACAGTAGTTCAGCAGAGGTTTTGTCTTCCTGAGGTTTAATCTCAGTTTCTTTCTCCAAAGACTTGTGGCATAATGGACAACATCCCTTGCCTCTTGCTCAAATACCTCACAGACACAAACTCAGAGTAACCTCTTTGTATAAACTCTGAGGTCTTAGGGGTAGAGACTGACAATTTACAATCTGGATGTGAAGAGCCTGCTATTAAACAGGGCCCTGATCTGGAACCTCTGGGCAATGCTGCAAGACAAGCACTAATTACAGTGGTGTCATCTTGTTATCTGAGCAAATGACTGTAACGCCTTCATTTTCCTTCTGGCTCTTCTTCCACCCACCTTTGTTGCCTCAACTTAGCTTTATGTCCTCATGTAAACATAGATTTTATTCCTCATTTGCTTATCTTATAACTTTCAGGAGTTATATTTGCATGTAGCAAATAGTCTTTAAAAACTTCCAGAAAAAAAGAAAAAAAGCTGAGTTTCCCAGAAAGGTGAATGAGCACTAAGCCTATTTAAAAAAGCAGCAGCAGGTTAAAGATATACATTAAGGTATATATTTATATACTTTTTGGTCCTTCTTTACAGGTAGTGAGCCACAAACTAAGACAAGGTAGTGAGCCACAAGTTACAACTCTCCAACGACCGGCCTAAACACTGTGAAGGATTATAAGCTCACTTCTTCTCAAGGTTTCAAATGAGTTCACCAAGACACAATTAAAATGAGAAATAATTATTATGTAGCTCCTTAATCATATTGCAAAACCATTTTACTAACTTCATACGCAAAGTTTAATTCTCAAAATTCAGTATAAAAAAATAACATTAAACATGCCAAAATTTAAATATCTGAATAGATAATAACACATCTTAAGAAATATGTAGTGTGCTTTGTTCTTGACCCCCTCCCCTTACATTTCTGTGGTCACACAGCTCCTTCTTATTGCCACAAAACCTCTCTGCCATTAGAGGCATTAATTTATTTTTGGAGATGGGACGATGAAATGAGAAGAAAGTCCTAGATGTTCACAATGATGGTTCCTTTGGTATTTTAATTTTTATTGCCTATTTAAAGCTTTGGATTATGACTTTCTTTTCCTAAGGAATAAAATGTCACATCAGCAAACAGTGAGATTGTTGCAATTAGTGTGAACATATTGTAAATAGACCGAAGAGAAACAGTTTTACCGTTGAACACAGTAGAGTTGTGCTTTGTGATTTAATCCTTTTTCAGGTAAGTGATGGCAGTAACAAAACTTCTATCTTAAGAGTAATAGATTTACAGCTCTGCGTAAAACCACTTTAATGTAAAAGTTCATGTCCACCTTTCCAGATCTTCTAAACATAAAACAGGCCACATGAGAGGTATATGGAAGTTTTACCATTTTCAGACCCATTATAAAACCACACTGTTTAATCGGTAACCTACAATATTAATAATTCTAAAATAGTATCTGATTTTTTAAACATTGAGTATTAAAATCTTTCTAGCTTATATTCCATATAATATGGTAAGTTAATATGTTCACACAATCTCAACAAATCCAATCCCCCCAAATAATTTTCAGTATATCAAGTGTGAAAACCAAAAGCCAAACACGGAAAAGAAATGGGACATTTTTACAAGACTTTTTGGAGTTCAATTACATTCCCCATGGAAAAGATCATCCCTTGCATTCTTTTAAATACAGACTAAATTTCATTGAAGAGCACTAGGCAAAATGGGGATGAGATTACAAGCAATTTTTGAGTTTCTTGCTGAGGCAAAGTTTCAGTGATCTCTTTCTGTTCTGTTCTAGCTAGATGGGCTCAGCCACTGCACACTCCATAGGGTCCAAGCAAATTTACTCTTAAAAAAACTTAGTGCCACCCTAGCACCTAGCATGATTACATAACCCTTTTTGTCCTTTTCACAGCCCGTGTGCGGGCATGTGGAAGCATGCACATCGTGGGGGCAAAGTCCCCATAAAGAAACTTCGCGGCAGCCGACCCAGGGACCACAGGTGTCCCTCTGAAGAATTTTCTAAGCAAAAAAAGTATATGCAGTACAAGTCCACCCCGGACTAAAGGCTAAACAAAAAAAAGCATCCCCCCCTCCCCACGCTGAGAGCTCGATGCTCTCCTACCTCCCAGGCGGACAAGATAAGGGACGGGGCTGAACCGAATGGGTTGCAGGCTGTCGCTGTACCTCCCAGGGCAGCAGGGCTAAGGCGGCAGGCGAGGGGCCCGGAGCTCGGCCCTCCCGTGAGAAACTCGGGGAGTTTTGTCCCGGGGCGGGGGAGGGCTCCGGGCTCCCCCGGCGGGACGCGCACGTCGGGGCTGCAGCCTGTTCTGCCGGCGAGCCTCACCTTCCCCGCGCCGGGCGCTGCCGCTGCGAGCCTCGGCTCAGCCGGGGAAGCGTCCAAGTCCGGAAAAGCTGCCTCCCGCTCACGGAAAATACTGCCCAGGAGTCAAAAGAGCCAGAGCGAAGAGGGGCACGACAGGTCAGGGGAGGGGGGGCAAGGGAAAAGCCCCTTCCCTCTGCTCCGCTCCGCTCCCCCGGCCCGGCTCCCGCTCGCAGGTGAGCCCCGGAGTTCAGCTGCGGGAACGCCGCGGTCCGGATAAAACATCCTGCCCCCACAACCAAACAAAAAGTATAGAAAAAATTCCATCCCATTTCGCCCTACCTTTTCCCCTACATACCCACGCACTTTACCTGTTTTTATGCCGAGTTTTTAATAAATTCCTTCCAAAAGGCGCCATGATCCCAGCGGCATAACATCAGCGATCCCCAAAGAATTCGAGGGTGTTCCCTTCTCCCCTATTTTTTTGCCTGAGCGCCTTCCAGCTTGTTAGTAGTCACCGAGCGTAGCGATGAGCTGGAAGTTGTGCAATTTACTGCTAACTTTGAACTCCAGCTTGTTGCTGCTGCTGCACCTTTGGAGTCCTGCCCAGCTGCGAACTTGAAGGAGGTGTTTAGAAGCAGGAAAAAGAAAGGGGAGGGGGGGGGAATACGCACTTGCTCCTGTGATGTGAAGTTATGCACAGAACTTACTAAACTTTCAGCCTTGTCACCCTGAGGGCAGCAGGCAGCAACTGGGAAAGAGGGGATTTTGCTCCCGTGTGGAGCTCTGTAAAGACACACACAGACTCACACAGACACACGGACACACACAGACACAGACACACACGGACACACACACACACACACGAAAAAAAAAAAAAAAAGTACTGAAAACTTTCCCCGGGAGGCTCCAGCCACTTCAGGTCAAGTCGCTCAACTTAAACACAGCGTTAATGAAGGGCGAGCTACAGTTGCCACACCAGTTCTCAATGCATAATAATCTGCCTTTTCAGTACCTCGGTACTTCTTTACAAGGCGTTGAACGAGTAAGGGGAGGATGAAGGGAAAAAGACTGCTGTGGCCCCTCTGCTCTCCCTGGATTTTTAAGTAAATAAGCTATTTGCATGAAAGCTTTCACAGACTAAATGCACCTTCGAAAATGTGGCCTAGCAGAAAACAAGCGAGACAGTAACACGAAAGACTGGATTTGTACTACGCTGTTCCCGGACCTTTTTTGTTATTATTTCAAACTGGCTTTGCCAGAAGGGAAGTGAACACACACCATGGTTCCTGTTCACTGGAACCCCCTGGGAATCAGAGATGTGGAGTAAAGCTTCAGAAGAAACTTTATTTTTCCCTTCTCCAGTTTGGAGCACAGCAAGGGAGAGAGAACCCATTGTGCCCAAAAGGCTGATACCAATGGGTGAAGGTCCCAGGGCAGGTGGGAAGTCCTGTGCACAACCCTAGCACACCCTAGCCCTCCACTTTCTGCAGTAATTTAACAGGTACAGATTAAATGTAAGTCATTCCTTTCTTTTTTTTTTTCCCCTCACAGGGCAGATTCTTTATGTGGGTGCCCAAAGGTACAGCACAATAGTGAATTGTTTTATCAGCCAGGGCCAATGATTAAAAAGGAACCTAGCAGAGTAAGGGCTTATGTGAAAACAAGCATTTTTCTAAATTTCCCCTTTCCTCCCTTGTTCAAGTATTCAATTTTTATGAAGAAAACAAAGCAAAGGCCCGTTCCATGGGTTACCTATTACTGGCAGCTCTAGGAATACCCCACATATTTTCAGTTCAGTCCCACGCCTCTGAATTCTCTGAACTGTAACTACAAAGAGAGAGACTGGAGCCTCTTAAAAGCCTTGTTTGTGTATTCATTCAAATAACACAAAAAATAGGGAACCTGAAATGAAATAACTTTCAGATTTCTTATCCTGCTGCCAGGGTAGGTTTTAAATAGTCTGATTTCAGTATTGTGAACATAAGCACACATTAAGTCCATAGAAGTCTTTCCTTTTGCTTTCAATCAGGCTCTGTATGGCACAAAGAAGGAATTTTCTTATATCTAAAGGACTGGGAAAATTTTTCAGTCCCTAAGAGATGTTCAAGGCATATTTGGCATAAAAATCAAATCAGTGTAGAACTTCCTAGAGAATAATTAATATTCAAATAACTATTTATATTGGCAAGTTAAAATTAAATAGCTTTATCTACAAAATAATGTTCACTTTTAATTATGAAAATAAATGGGAACTTAATATTTGTAGCTGTTTTTATTATTCTCAATAGTCATCTCACAAATTTAATTTATTCAAAAATTAAAATACCATGCAAATTGTTCCTCTTCCTCTAGCAAATGCAAAATAATGTTCAACCAAATATATGTAATGTGGGTCCCACTACACAAGTAAATCAAAATGTTTGTTACATTCATGTAGCTATGCAAAGAGTTGTAGAAAAGACTCCAGCATAATAAACAGACATTTTCCCCACAGCTGAGGGAAAAGAGAGGGCTTTCAGTCTATGCCCTTTCACAATTAGGCTAGCCAAAACCAGGAAGAAAGTACTTGAGTGTGTGATAAAGTCTTACAGAGTAATAAGGGAGAGAATCTTAAGAATGGAGAACATAGCTCTTTCTTACAAACAAGAGCAAAGCATATTTAGTATACCATAAAGAAGTGAACATGTGGTTTCATTCAATAATCAATTAATCTGTAGAACCGAAAGAAAAGTAGCATGGGGACAAGAAGACAGACTTAGTTTATAGAAAAACATACAAAACCACATAAAAATACATGGATATTGCTCTTAGTAAAAGAAGGGACTTGAATTTTCATTCCCCAGCCCATAAGCAAGTCTCTGAATAGAGTAGAAATAGTAGCAGAGCTTTGCAGAGAGACAGATTAATTTTGTAGGCAGTGTTGACACAACAGTTCAGTTAGCTTGTCCTTAAACTTCCAAAGTGCCTCAAATTATCTGTATCTGTATGTACACGTCCTTAGTTTTCTTTAAACTGCAGCTCTGATCTTCCAGGAATATTATACTAACATTCCAGACCAGGGCCCTGGCACTTCCTAGCATGCCACGTGGACATAAAAGCAACAACCACTCAAGTCTTGAGTATGATCACCTTCTAATCATACTTTCTGCATGCAAAAATCTAAAAGATGAATAGCTGGTAACATCACATTTTTCACCCACAAGCTCACCAAATTGTTCTTTGTTTACAGTGTCTTCCCTCTAGGAGAAGTAATGAATGAATTGCAGCCAGTCCATTTTGCAGGACTCATTTTTAAAAAAAAAAATACATATGCATGGGTCTTGAGATCTTCAGAAAGACATGTCAACAATTCACTCTTGTATTTAAAAGAGAAGAAAAGGGAACTATGTGCACTAGAGTATCACCTGCCATCTTCCAAAGCAGCTCACTCTGAGTATTTTATTCCTCTCTGCAAAAACACTGCAGGACAGAAATGCTTTAACCCTTACCTTCAACTCAGGTTTAGAACTCAGCTTTAACTCTATCAGTCTATGGGTAAAGTTTTAAATTAACTTCTTAAATTCAACAAGGAGTGGGGTGCTAGTGCTCCCTCCTGCCTCTTCTCACCTCTCTTACCCACCACTCCATTCCATCACTTGCCTTAAACAGTCTCCAGGATCTCATCTGATCTCCTTGTAAGTTGATGTAATCTATTCAAATTCCGACCCAGAAAAAATGTTTATTTATTCTATTTTGGCTGATTGTTGAGATGAGTTGGCTAACCTCGAGATCAGAAAAGTTCAGTCAGATAGTGTGTTTTCCAGAGCTGATGTAAGGACGGAATACTAAGAGAAAATAAGAAGGAAACAAAGGAGAACTTGGAAATAGGGGGAGCGAGCAAGACCTCCCTTGGCTGAGTGGTAGGGAAGCTTGGAAGCATAACATATTCTAAGGATGGATTTGCAAGGAAAGACTTCATTTCATCTAATGGTTGGCTGTCCTCAAAAGTGGGGAGGTCTTACTCCTCTCACCAGCCACAGACTCCTGACCCTTTCCTTGTGCCAAATCTGGTTGTCAACAGGCTTTGTGCTCAAACCATTCAACTTTTTAAATGGATGGAAAACTGACTTGAATAGGAAAGTGAATAAACAGCTTTTTGTGGGCTAGCTAGTTAAATTAGCTTATTGAGGTATCAGACAATTGGCAGGCCTGGTATGTGAGGAGAGAAACAGGATGATGAGGCCAAGAATGTGGGCAGAGAGATGTGGGAGGAAGATGTCTTGTCTGAGCAGCCCTGAGCAGCTGGATTGGCTCAGCCACATTTTGTTACTTCATTCTGGCCGCAGCAGTGAGCAGCTCAATGGAGACAGCAAAAGCTACCTTAGGACTAGGAAAATTGCCCATTCCTTGGTCTGTGCACAGGCTGATTCTGGTACCTTGGCGCCCTCATTTTAAACTTCATAAATATTTATGTCTGCTTAAGTCAACCAATTGTATGAATAAAAGACATTAGACCAGATGGCCCTGTAGAATAAGAGGTAAAGGTCAATGTCGAGATTATAACCTACTGAAAGGCAGAAAAGTTGGTGGTCAGCACTCAGAGAGGTTAAAGATTTGTCCTGCTCAACTTAATTGAGAAGATTTGCATAAGAAACTCAAGAGGACTAGTGGCTGATAATAAAATGTCAGGTGAGGGTCATGTTGATGAGTGTGGAGTAATATACTCGGAAGAAAATCTAAACAAACCTTTAAATTAACTGTCACATCTTGGAAATGTAATTTATTTGTAACAGTTCATGAAAAGCCTTAGGTCAATGTTCTATACTGTTAAAACCAAAACTAAACCAAAACAAACAAAAAGAGAGAGTTAACAATTAATGAGAAAGGAATGCAGAATGAATTGGAAAAGGTTGTTACGCCACTGTAAACTTTCACTCTGAGTCTACATTTTGAATAACCCAGGTGGCCCATCTGAAGGCGGGTACGGAGTACATGGCAGCAAGAAAATTTTAACATACAGAATAGTTTCATATGCAAGGAGAAATTAAGTAGAGAGATAAGACTCTTGGATCTGACGAAAGGTGAATATCTGATTAATTTAAAAGAGCCCTATGATAATATACACCATGGAGAAAGTAAACACGAAACAATTATTTCTCACAGTGTAAATATAAAGGCCTGCTGAAAGAAGCTATCATAAAGCAGAGTTAAAATAAATACACATAAAAAGATTGTACTTGTAAGTAAATGACTTTTACTTAATGATAGAAGTGCTCTCTGACTGCAAATAATGACAGAACTACCATCTGACTGGAAATGTTTTGAAAGAAAAATGTAGGAACAGTTAAAAAGAGAGATTAGGCAAAACCATGGATCATATGGCCAAGACAAGTCAGAAAAAAATCACTGTATTCTGTGTCTTTATCACCTCAGTCCAGTTGTTTCTCAAACCTCTTTTTCTTTTCCCTTCCTTTCCCTACAGCTCACTAGATACTGGCATAGCCTGGAGTACAGTAACCCTCGCAGGTGACTTGCAGATTGCGTCCACATGAAACATCACCTTGGTTGCTGTGCTCTCTTGTAGAGGACTGCCATGGAAGAATTTTCCTGCACTTTAATACAAGAGTGAGCAAAACAGTCAGCTTGGCCCCCTGTAAGCAGGTTTCTTTTCAACATTGCAGCTACAGAACTAGTTTTTTATATTCTACAAGCCTCAAGTACTCCTAATCATAGGCAAGGAGAACACCCCCAGTACAGAATCAAGTTCTTTGTCTGCACATGACAATCACAGTCAGCACATTCTTCATCCAGCCCCGAACCTGTTTCTCTCCTTGTTTTCATTAGGTACTGGGACAATGTCCTGTGACTGGATTTACCGTTTTTTCCATTTCCAACACCCTCTTCCATTATGTATTCCTACTCTCTGTAAAATCAGTTAGGTACTTGAAGAGTCTGAATAAAAGGCTGAAGAAAACAGAGAAGAACATCCTTCTGTCTGTAGCAGGGTCTGTTAAATATAGTGGTCCAAATATGTTTCCAGCTCTGAAAATCTTTGAATTGCTGCTTACCTGATGCTGGGAGTGAAAAAAACCTACCTGATATCCACCTTGCTTTTTCACTCTTCCCTAAACATCTGCTAGTGCCCACCTATCAGAGATGGGGTATGATGCCGGCAAAGTACTTGAGATGATCTCCTAGAGCAGATTTTCTGTTAATAATAAGATATAACATGAAAGTTAACCTTCTCTTTGTGTCTTCTTTCCAACTCTCTAGCAGATCCCTTTTCCTCACTGTAAATTCGATAAAAATGTGTTAAAAGACATGAACTAAATTCTCAGCTCCTGCAGATTTTCGCAGTTATCTTAGAAACAGTAGTCAGGGTTAAATGATTTACCTAATACCCTATTTTACAATTTTTTTAATCCTCCCATTAAATATACTATATTATTACTTTTCATAACAGTTTTTGCAGCATGTTGCAATAGTATTTTGTGGCTATAGTTTTGGTGTTAAGTGCCTGACTTGTGGCATCTAAGTCAAAGAGAGCAGTTTAGATGAACTGCTCTATCCGAAGCTGCCATACCTGGGTCAACAATCCTTGGTGTAGAAGATTTATCACCAAACCTAAAACTCATCTGAGTACACTTCCAGGAGCTCCAGCTCAAACTTCATCCATTGGGAAAGACACACTGAAAACATACCATGTACGTTAAAGAAACTTTCCATAACTGGAAAGTTTTTAGAAGTTGAAGAGACACAAAGAAAATACTTTTCCTTTTTTCAAAATTGTGACCAAAATACTTTTCTGATACAAATACAGGGTTCTGACTATCTTTAATAAAGCTTTTCCTATATAAAAATATTTTTCTTTCAAAAGACAAATGCTAAATTTGCATAATGTGCTATAACCTACTGAAAAACCTACTTATTCTGCCTACATGCAAGGGTAATCAATGGCAGTTCTTGCAGCATTAGGGGAAATATGATCACAGGATTTGTAGATAAGCAAGCTTTAAGAAGGACAAGGACCACACATCGACCAGACAGCCTCCAAGGTAGAGGAGTCTTCATGCCCTGGGTATAGAGTTTACCTCTCTTCTTGAAAGATATATTTTTTAATTGCTTCTTAGCATTGTCACTGGAATTAAAGATAAACTGTTGACATGCTCATGGTCAGAAATAATTCCTCAAATATACACATATACAAAGGAAATAATTTTCTTGCAGCTGTATTGCAGAAGTTTTTTGCTCAATTGAACTGGATCAGTTGGTTCATTAGTTAACTTTGGGTCATTATTTAATATTTCACAAGAGGAACTCATTTTTAGGTAATTTAAGTAGATTTTACAGTATTTAGGGGACCTGACCTTTTCAACTGAAAATTATTTTCAGGAAGAAACAAGGTTCTGAGTGTGCTCTTGTCTGTTGAATGAGAAAATGTTTTAGAGACAAACATCTGAAACAAATGTCCCCTGGAGGTGTACACTATTCCAGTCATTACAGAGGGAGTACTCATGTTCTTATTTAATACCAGTCCCTGGGATCCTGTCAGTACCTGCACCCATTAAGCCTATCACTTTTCAACTTTACACCAAAATCCTTGATATTGTTTTCCTGATGTAAGCTTCCAGCATGCCTGTTCTCGTCTCCCTGCACAGAGACAGAGATCTCCACATGTCGTCTCTCTAATGGGCCAGACACACATTAAAATACAAGCTCTCTTCCTTCGTTAGACTCCAGCCATGCATGGAAAATACTCAAACCCTACTTTAGTGGTAGAATAACTCCATCCCTGCAGCCTGTTTTTCAGAAGAACAGAAACAAATTTTTGTACTCCCCTTCACTCACTTTTCTCATCTAGGAAAGCATGGAAACATCACTGAAAATTCCATAGTGGCAAAAAGTTGCTGTTTCATAATCTTATACTGGCACTCTAACAGTTCATGAATTACTTTTAAAGGTGATTATGGCACTATGAAGAATAAGGAACCTTCTAATACACAACATATGAAAATTCTAGGCTGAAGCAACTTCCAAATCTATCTCTCACTCCATTTCTAATAATAAAAATCCTAAAACCAGCAGGGTAGGTATCTGCATATGATGTAATACCTGGAGACAATTAAATTCACGTTTCTATGTACATTTGTTGAAGCTTTTTCATTGAAACCAGTGGGAGTTTTGCCTGATCAAGGTCTTCTTGCACAAATAAACAACTGTAAATGTGTTAGGAAAGACTGGTATCAGGGGCAGTGAATCACAAGTGGTTTGTCTCCCTTAGAAGTAAATAAAAGAAATACCAAACAAAATTTCTTGAGATGGTTCGTTAATTCCTATCCAAAAGAATTTCTAACCTTCATCCTTAACAGAAAGCAGATTTACTGCACAGAACATTAACGCAAGAATAAACCTGGTGTTAACTTCAGAATGAAGCAATTAAAATAAAAACAATTTAAGACACAGAAATGAAAAAAAGAAAAACCAACCCAAAAAACTATACTGAGCTTACTCTCCAGATGGGGCAGAATATTTTATACAGCATTTTCTAGCATCTTTTTCAAGTACAATGATACAATCAAAATTATCTGAGTCCTTCAGAAATATGCTCTGTCACAGATTCAACATCAGTTCCATTAAGGACTGTAAGTCTCTAATGAAAGTTTTAGGTGGATTTCATAGGCCTGCATGTTTCTGACACAGACGCCAGAGATGGCATTTCAGACCGGCTAATATCAAATATTTTCAAGGGGCAGAAAACCATGTGGGATGCATGTTTGCGTGATAGACCAAAACAAAGCAGCAGGATGAGACAGTTTACACAGCAGAGGTACGGATCTCAAGACCCATCTTCTCCTGAAGATATTCTCATCTACTAAACTGGGGTATAATGCCTCACAGTGAAGGATACTTGGCTCCTTTTAAATGATTGCTCCTGGGAAACTCTTTTGTGCCTCTTGGTCAAGTACATAGTTTTTCACAGCTAAATTGTGAATTGTTACTTCAGCAAGAGTATGCCCCGAGGCCCAGGCACCTAAATGCTAGAGAATAAAATGAATATACTCCACTGGTTTCTTCTCTATTTGGCTCTCTGCTGGTATCCTAATTCCTGAAGCAGTATAAAGGAAACTGAGTTATTTAGTAAAAAGGTAGACTTCTGACATAGTATTGTCTCAGTCCAAATCTGCCAAGTTGTTTAGATAATAACTCCCACTGATTTTACTAGGTATGGATACTTTTACTATTTAAGCCGAGTCTCCTGTGCTAAAAGATGCAGCATTCGATGGAAGACGGGCAGTCCCTGACTGTGCCTGTGGCTGACTGTGCAGGCTTGTGCGATGGCTTCAAGGCCTTACTCCAAAAGGATCTAGTTGGTTGGGTGCATAAACCTAAGAGCAGGACAGCTATAAAATCAGCTATATAACTACAAGGGATATGATCTGGCAAGACTGCTACCATTGAATTTTATATGCAAAAGGACACATTCTGCATTGCAAATATGGATGACAGCTAGCCGTAATGTATTGTGGAAGGGGGAAATGGAATGCTTGCTATGCATGGCAGAGAAATGTACTATTCTCTTCTTGCCTCAATTCCTGTTAGAAACACACACAGAGTCTCCCCTGGGTGCAAGGGCTGTGGCTATGTTGTGATGATGCTGGTGTCTGCACACTGTTAGAATTTCAAAACACAACTGTCCTGTTGCATGAAAAGATAATGTGCAGGATCACCCAGCACAAGCTGTCTGATGAAGTCAATATTCCATCAGAACTACCTGTTATAAACAGATGTGTAAATAATAGCCAACTCCCTATCTCTAGGTGTGCTGGGGTTGGCTGGGATAGTTAATTTTCTTCACAGTGGCTGGTATAGGGCTGTGTTTTGGATTTGTGCTGAACACAGGATTGATAATATGGAGATGTTTTTGCTGTTGCTGAGCAGGGCTTGCACAGAGCGAAGGCCTTTTCTGCTTTCAGGCTGCAACACTCTCAAGGAAGCTGGGGTTGCATGGGAGGTTGGGAGGAGACACAGTCAGGACAGGTGACCCCAGTTAACCAAAGGGGTATTCTGGACCATATATGAAGGTATAAAAAATGGGGGGATGAAGGAAGAAGTGGGGGACATTTGGAGTGATGGCCTTTGTCTTCTCAAGTCACCATTATGTGTGATGGGGCCCTCCTCTCGTGGACATGGTTGAACACCTGCCTGCCCATGGGAAGCAGTGAATTAATTCCTTGGTCTGCTTGTGCATGGCTTTTGCTTTCCATATTGGACATATTTATCTCAACTCACAAGTTTTCTAGCATTTTCCCTTCTGATTCTCTCCAGGGTCCCGATGGTAGGGGAGTGAATGCAGGGCTGTGTGGGGCTTGACTGCTGGCTGGGGTTAACCTGATACCTAGGTTTGGTGAGTGGTAAACTCCATCAGTGCCGTCCTGTGCTCAACACACCTCAAGAACTGTGTTTAGTTTTGTGCCCCTCGCTACCAAAAGACATTGAGGTGCTGGAACATATTGAGAGAAGGACAACAAAGCTGGTGAAGGGTCTGGAGCACAAATCTTATGAGAAACAGCTGAGGAAGCTAGGGCTGTTTAGCCTGGAGAAAATAAGACTCATTGCTCTGTACAACTACCTGAAAGGAGGTTGTAGCCAGGTGAGTGTCAGCCTCTTCTCCCGGGTTACAAGTACCAGGATGAGAGGAAATGGCCTTGAGTTGGGCCATGGAAGGTTTAGCCTGGATATTAACAAAAATTTCATCGTGGAAAGGGTTGTCAAGCACTGGAACATGTTGCCCAGGGAAGTGATGGAGTCACCATCCCTGGAGGTATTTAAAAGATGTGTAGATGCGGGACATGGCATAATGGTTGACATAGCAGTGCTAAGCTGATGGGTGGACTTGATGATCTCTTGACTTGATGACTTGAAGTCTTTTACAGTCTAAGAGATTCTGTGATTCCAGTAAAAGTTGAATCTCTGAAAATCCATAATCAAATGGATCTCATTGATCTAATTGAGGCCCTGCTCTGTGATGCTCATCCTTTTTCGGAGGCTTTAAGCTGTAGGGAGTTACCTATACCTGATGGACCTGTGTAAGGCTGCCAGAAGTAACACACCACATCTGCTTATTTTTTTAACTCCTTCACATTTTTCACATTAAATACCCCTTAGGTATATAGGGATGCTATCTAACATTATTCTTTCTGCATCAAGGTCTCAGCTGACTATTCACACAGCAAAGGGATCTCATCTGTGTAAATAAACCTATTCTTTTTAGTGATATTCATTGAAAGAATGAATATTCAATTCCCATGCTTCATCTTAGCCCTAAAGATCTGGCCCTGTGGAGAGAGAACATTGTAGCTACATGTATACAAATGTGCCATTTACTTGTTAGCCCTAACACTGAATGTATAGCTATCGCATCAGTTAACAGTGAATACAGCTGGAACACTTGTTCATCCAGGGGAGACTGGTGGCAATGAGGAGAAAAGCTGTAAGAAATTGAAGTTTGTATCTGCACTAAGTATTTATTCCTGATTTTTAAAAGTTTTAGTTTAACCTAAATCAAAAATATGGAATCCTGCAGGGTACCATCATGTCAGTGTAATGCTCTTCAAACCTGCTTGTCATCTTTGACTGCTAAACATTTTCAGTCGAAACCCAAAGTATTCCACAGGTTTCTCAGCTAAAATCAAGAGTTTGAATTCAGGCCTCACTGTTTAAATCAGCAATCCATGTTCTCTCAGTGTGGGTATGTGAAATTTACAGATACAGACAAGCTTAAGTTTTAGCATTTGAGTCATGCTGCTCATCTTCTTAAAATTAGGCATGTATGGAGGTGTTTTCAGGATCGGGGCTACATCATCGAGTGATTAGAAAACAGTCCCCTCTGGGTCTCAATTAAACATGGCTCCAGTAGCACAAATCAATGTACTGGGATAGTGATTTGAAGCTGAGGTCATGTCTACTGCACAAGGCATGGCTGACATCAGCGTGTTAATCTGGGGTGTGAGCGCTCTGTGCTCGCTGAATCCCTTCGTTTACCTGCAGTTATAACAGCGCAACTGTTCTCTTGCCAGTCTAACATATTTCTGCTGGGAGGGGGGGCCAAGGGGAGGGAGGCAGAAAGGAGTGAGTGCACCAAGGCTTGATGCCATTAGGATATGGATGGCGATCATAGATGTGGAATTACTGTCAGGACATATACCTAGGAGATGCACTGCTCTGGAAGGCTTTGATAAGGGATAGAGATAAACATTGCAGCTCTTCAGCACCCCCTGTGATAAGCCTTACCAGTAAAAACTAGGCTGTTATAGGCCTGCTATAGATGACAAACTTTCTTTTTCTAAAGCAGTGTATATTTATAAGCTATATTCTAGTCTAGACATGGCTGTAGTTAATTCATGTTTATAAAGCACTGAAATTGAAAGGTGTTATGCAAATGCAAAATATTCTTCAGATGCAAAGACTCTTTTTATTTTTCAAAAAAGGTGCTTTCTTTGTCAGTGATGCTTTTGCTTATGTTATAAATGACTGGTTGCCTGTGTTTGCTGTTGAAACATGTATTCTTATTACCACTTTGTCTGCCTTTATTGGGATGTCTGCTTTTCAATCTCCAAGGAGTTTCTTAAATATTATCCATGCAAATTTCAGTTCACAGATGCACAAATTACATAGATGCCTTCCACCCCTCACAGGTTAAAAAAGCTGGAAGTTGCAGAAGTGGTGTATACTTGGTATGTGCATGCTGGCACAGAACTGAAACCACAGTTCTCTGAATTTGTATTTTGTTTCTGAGTATTGCTCCTAAATCCAAACCAATTAGAGTTAACAGTGATTTTTAAATGATGTACTTGTAAATGGTCAAACCAAAAACCTTGTATATTAAGAATAAATTTTAAACTGCTGCTTTTGCTCTGCTTAATGAAATTTTCTAAAGAAGAAAAAAACAAACTGAAAAAGGGAAACACTTCCAAGTGATTCTTAGTCTTTTCTTATGTTGTAGTAGAAGAGCTGTGGAAGGCTGTCCATGACTCTTTGAGGCTACATTAAAAAAAAAAAAAAAAAAAAAAAAGAAAAAAAAAAAGAAAAGAAAAAAACATAGAAAAAAGAGAAAAAAAAGGAAAGGCTACTGGTTGTTTGGAAACCTCTTAAGGACTCTTGGGGAAGAACTCATATCTGGTCAAGATGAAGCTCTCCGCATAATCTCAGTGATTTACAGTAATAATAACATATTGTCTCTTAACAGTGCACAGAGGAAAAATTCCTCAGTATTTTTAATTCAAAATCTCTTCATGGCTGTGTGATTTTAAAGAAATAGGTAAATTCTCTTTCGGGTGGAAGGAAAAAAAAATTATTTAAGAAATTTATGATGGCGGCAGGAAAGACGATTTCAAAATTTCACTGTGTGGAGTCCAATTCCTATTTATATGGCATAATTGAACCAGTGTAATAGAGGAGTGCATACTTATGTCTCCTGTTAACACGTTGCACGGAATGCTGAATAATAATTGCAGACAAAAACTGAGTATCATGGGAAAAAGAGAGTCGACCGTCTGAATTCATATCAATTTCATTTTGCTCTTTCAAGAATTGTTGATAATCATTGTTATCAGTCCAACAGTGAATGTACTGAAACATTAATTTTGCACCTTTTAACTATTTCATCAATTTAACACAAAATTTCAAAGCATGATCAGTCTGATGAACAGTGGATTACATGAATATGCAATACTCAACGAAGTTATATCAGGCTTTTCACCCATGTCTCTTGTATATATTATATCCTGGAACCTAAATTAAAATATTCACAGCTCACTGGAGAGAAATGAAAAATTGATTAACTTAGGTATTTGGGGAAAATGTGTAATCAGAGAGATGAGAAAGATGTAGTCTGGCCTGGGAATGAATTGCGTAGAGGTTACAGTAAGGAGGAGGTGCCCGAAGCATAACTCCCATGACACACTGTGGTGGCACTTCTAACTGCACTGTTTGCTTTCTCATATAGAAGGACTTTAGTAAAAGGAAAAAATATATTAAAAGAAAAAGGAAGTTAGGAGTAAGAGTAAAGATTGTTTTCTTGTGGCCTTTTTTATCCAAATTGACTTTTCTTAAACAATTTCCAAGTAGTTATACATATATCTCCTAAAATTTCAGATTTTCATTTGTTTTAACTGTTGATGTGTAGATGCACAAATGGTGTGTTTGCTTTATAGTACTGTAAATATAGAATCTATTTTTTATGAGAAAGGTTGGAGAACCTCAAAGTTTTAGAAATGTAATGGCTGTGCTTTATTGGGAAAAAATAATTTAAAAGAAAAAATGATACTTCAGATTATTCTGTTGAAATGATACTTTAAGATTTTCCGATTTGAGGATCATGATCACCTGGGGTACTGAGATGGTGTTGCTGTTTGAACCCCAAAGCACCAAAAATAAAATGCTCTGCCATGTATGTAGACCTCGTATGTAGAGGCTACACAGAATGCCACTTTCAGAGTTTTAGACCCCAGAACTTTAAAACAGAAAGGGTGAACTCATTAGATGCCCAGGAAGTTTCTAATGATTTGTAGCTCCTTAAAAACATGGCAGAAATTTGTTGTATATTAAGAAATTCTTCTGATTCAGATAATAATTAGGTTGCTTATATGTCTGTGGTTTTTTTCTACAGCAGTAAATTCTTTAATACTACTCAGTCAACTTCTCAAGGATTACTTACAGTGCACAACCTCACAAATCTAAAAAAATTGAGTCACAGAATGGCTAAAAGAGGTTGGGTTTGAAGTAGAGAGGATGCTTAATGTTTTGCTTACTTTAAAATGATCCAGTGTGTTATGCACCGCCTGCCTTTTGAGTTCTTTTCTGACACCTTTTGCAGCAGAGGTGGTCTCCAGGACCTTCAGAAGTTTGAATACACCATCAAGTTTTGAGCATCACTGTCCTGACCAAACAGAATAAACCCCCTAGACCTATTTTTAAGCTCAGGGAAAGAGATGTTGAGGATTCACAATGCTTGGGAAATTCAGCTGCAATGTCTGACTATGTTCATGATTTAAATGTGCTTTGAATTTCTTTGTCTGTCCTGTTGCTTTGCTTGAGCTTGTCCCTTGACTTGACATGGCAGAAATTAGACTCATCAATTTTCTGCACAGCATGTTAACCTAAATTGCTTATAGTCACTTGTAGGGGCAAAGCAGCTTAATCACAACAACTAAATTCAACTTTTTTGTGAGTTTGAGCGAGTATCTTTAGACAGTTTGCTGTATGAAATTTTTTCTGGATGACCACCCCCAGAATGATTCCTTTTGGAGTTTTCGTACTTGTATAACTACTTCTAGGTTTAGCTAAAAATATTAAAAATACATTAAAAAAATCTCAGACATAAATGTATTTAATGGCAAGACTGAACATCTTGAATCTTCTTCCATTCATTCTGTGTTTATTTCTATTCCAAAGGCATAAAACTGGTAACTGGAACATTGAGAGCTCCTTATTATAATCCCCAGTACCTTCTACTGCAGGAACATTAGCAGAACAGTACTCTCCTTCTGCTTGGTGATTATAGCTTTTGTGTTTGGTGTTATCCATACACTATGATGGTAGTTTTATGACAAAGTAAATAGAGGCTCATGTAGCTGTTCCTCCATGAATCTGCCATTTACCTGATTGTTTCATTATTTTCAGATGCCTCACAGTTGTGAATTGACCTGATTTATAGGCCTGGACAGGCTGTCTAAATCACATACTTGAGAGCAAGTAAAGATAAACTGAGTTTCCCAAACTAACTGACACTAATGAATAGTTACAAATATTTTCTTTAGCTAAGAATGTTTAAAATTAAGGAGGGAGATAGGGAGACAGATCTGCAAATAGGTTAGCTTTTTTCCTTATAAAAGCTTCTCTTCTTCCTTGAGAGAAATGTGATGTGAAGATGACTTGAAAAAGTTGAGGTGATTTAGGGAATTAATTGCTGAAAGGGTTAAAATTCTTATCACACAATTCCTTGTGAAGCAGTACAAGGTACAGATGCAGGAAAGAGGTAGAAAAAGTAACTAAAGGAGCATCTGAGAAACAGACAACAGATGAGTTCTCTGAAACAAAATAAAAATTGTCCAATCTCAGTTGAGCCTGATCCAGGGGACTTGAAGATAATATGTCAGGAACATAAAACATGATAAGAAAGCAAAGAAGATTTTCGACACTGAAGTTTCTGCCTTGTCAGTTTCCAAGGAAAAAAAAAAAAAAGGGAAACAAACCAATGGCAGAAAAAGATTATGGCTCAAAACATACCTTACATTTGCCCCCTTGAAATCACTGGCAATTATTACCACAGAGAAAAAAAAAAAGAAAAGAAAAAAAAAAGGTAACAATTAAGTTATCACAGATTTTAATGGCAGGAAAATTGGCAATTACTCTCTTCCTGAGGAAAAAACAATTCATTCCTTTAAATTCCAGTTACATAAGAGTATGGGTAATTAGACTATTGAAGAACTCTGTGACAGAAAGTGGGCACTAGAAAATACCTATGAAATATGATTCTCATTCATAGAGCTTTCTGAACTATCGAACACCCACAGAGCAAAATTAGCTTCAGATTGGTCTTTCTATACTATGGAAATAATAGAAAATAGGACTAGAGGGAAGTGTGAGTGTCTACCTCATCTAACCTCAGTGCTCAGGCAGATGAGTGATAGTTCAAACTTTCTGGTAGATTAGCACAGCCCACTGCAATGGGATAAAAGTTTTTTGGGGATTTGGGGGTTTTGTTTATTTTCTCTCTCAGTAGAACAGAAAGATGTGTTCCCAATTGTATGCAAAAATCCGTGGTCTTAAAACATCTAATGCCACTACAGTGCATTCAATTTCATTTCTGCGTTTATTTATTTCACCATAAACCAAAACAAAATTCGAATTTAAATTCTGTTGTGCTGCAAAAGTTGTTTCAAGGAAGAAAGAATTCAGTTAATTAAACTTTTCTCACCAGGTGCTCCTTGTGGCAGGTTTTCGAAAATTCTGCGTGTTTCTGCGACACCTATTCAGTCACAGACGGTACGGGCGGAAACCAACACCCGTCTGTGCTCTTAGCGTTTTAAAGGAGCCTTTCTGCGGTGAAGGGAACATCCACGACAGAAGAATCTACTTGCGGAGTGTGTTCCTGCTACGTGTGACACGTGTATCTGTCCTTAAATGTATTCACAGAGACAGAAATGTTCTGCATTGTATCTGTATCTGTATTCAACATATGGAGCATTCGTCTGTATCTGAGAAGAAAAAAACAACAACAACAAAAAAAAGCCACACAGTAAAAGCAGTAGCGCGATGGAGGTTGACGCCAGTCTTCAGCTTTACGTTTTTATACTCACACGTTAGTGGTTACCCTGCCCTCACCTTCGGGTCATTTCTCTGCGCTCTACGGCTCAGGAGCTGCGAGCTGGGAGGCAGAAAGAGAGCCCGGAGCAGATAGGGGCTCCCGGGCACCCACGGAGGGCAGGGCATGCGGTGGAGAGAAGGGGACTCCGCGCCCCCGTCCGCGGCTCCCCCGCACCCCGCGCCCCCCGGAGCGGCGCAGAGCGCGCCCGTCCCGCCGCCCTGCCTCCGCCTGCGGTCCCGGCGTGTCCTGCTGAGTTCCGACCTCTGCGTGCTGGACACGGAGCCTGTCCTGTGCTAGTCGTTGAGGGAGGATGCCGAGTGGAAAAATCAACAGGGGAAAGTGCATCTTAAGAGAAATGTCTCTTAGGAACGCTCGCTCTCTTGAAACCGCAGCGGGTGGCTGTGGCAAGCGCTCTTCAGAAGTAATAGGGAGTCTCGCCTGGTCGGGTATCAATTTTTTGCGCATCTATGAAAGGCTCTATCAAGCGGCTTTCCCATTATCTCCCTCCATCTCTCACACATACAGACTTCCCTTTTTGTTTCTTCCCCTCTTTATCCTGCTACCCGTGCCCGATGCAACGCTCCTGCCCGTGGCCAGGGTTACATCCCTGCCGTGCCCCTTGTCACGCATTCCCTGCCCATCTCCGTTTTAACATCCCTGCCCGTCACCGGTGTGCGGTTCTTCCCCTTGCTGTAGGGAAAGGTTCTACAGATGAAAGACAAAGGGCATCAGGCGTCAACCGCACGAGGACGGCGGCGCGGTCGCTTCCCACCCCTGGCCCCGCGCCGGGGGACCGAGCACCTGCGGAAACTTTTTGTATAATAGTAATAATGATAAAATCGCAAGACAGTTCCCTTTCGGGAGAAGCCGTGGCGGGCGCGCCCCGCGGCCGCGGGTGCGGGGGTTCGCTGCGCGCCCCGCGGGGCTCCGCGTGCGTCAGGCGGCGAGTGGCGTCAGCGGCGGCGGGCGCGGAGCGGAGCGGAGCGGAGCGGCGGGGAGGGGGCAGCGGGAGGGGGCAGCGGGAGGAGGGGGGAAGAGGGAGGGAGCTTCGTCAGGAGGCGATGGCGGCACCGCCGTGACATCACCCCGCGGCTTATATAGTTGGGGAAGGGTCTGGGTCCCCCGTCTGGTGCCTGCAGCCGCCCGTCAGCACGCGTGCGGAGGGCGAGGAGCGGCGGGGCTCTGTCTGTCTGTCTCTGTCTCTCTGTGTCTCTCTCTCTCCGTCTCTCCCTAGGATTTATGGACTTTACTTTCTAGAGGGCGGCGCGGCAAGGATGAGAGTCCAGCTGGTGTGCGTGGTGCTGCTGGCACTGGCTTCCTGCAGCCTCTGCTCAGGTGAGTCCCCGCCGCCGCCCGGCCCCGGAGCCCCTCTGCCCGCTCTGCGCTGAGTCGCTCCCGGAGCCCTAAGAGGCACCTAAAGGAAGGAGCTGAAGTCTCTTCGGGCTCCCCCGGCTGTCCTCATTAGGCGTCCGGGAGCTGGCCCTGATAACGGGCTCTGGACAGCATCATTTTATTATATCACTCCTATAACTTTCTCCCGTCAGATAAGCCATTCCTCCTCACAGCATCCGTACTATGGCAATTAGTGCAGACTAGTCATTGGAAATACAAATCAGTGCAGATCGTCTGCTTGGTTGGGCTGTGGCTCACTGAATATCATGTGTTTCCAAATTATGATGCAAATTGTAATTTCTGCAACTCATATGAATAACTGTTGTAATCCAAATCAACATGAATATGTATGCTCTTTAGTCACTTTTTAGAGAGAGAAATATGATTTTATTATCTGGAGAAAAAGTTGCTAGCAACCAGTCTGAAATTATGAGCAAAAAAATGCTGAAGCACAGACAAATCGCATAGAAAGAAGGTTAATGTAAATGCGTTTCTTCTTCAAGAGCAGCTGCTTTAGAAAGCCTGAAAGGAGGACAATATATTAAAATGCATTGCCTGCTGCTTTGGAAAATGACACATCTTAAGCATCTGCCATTTATGCCCTAAGTTTATGACCAAATGTAGGTATGGTGATGGTTAAACAGGTGTACACAAACAGACATGAAGCAGAATGGCTTGCAAAATCCAATCTTAACTAACTTGAAAATTACTTTAATTTTTAATTCCACTAAATTTAATGGGTAAATTTACAAGCAGCTTAATTTTTCACCTTTAGTATTCGGGGACTCAGAATTCCTAGTTCTCAATTTAGATGAAAGTTTCCAATTTGTATTCCCCTACAGAAGAAAACTGTAAACCACATAATACCTGCAATTTATTACAGTTTAAATATAATTGTTTTGTATATTATAGAAAACTTATGATCTTAGTGACAAAGCTTAACATTATTTTTTTCTCCCCCTATATTTTTAAGCTTTTAAAACAAATTCCTGACTAGTATTTTCAGTGAAGCAGTTTCAAATTCAACTCTTTGTAGAGCCTGAATGAAAGCCCACTAAAGTAAAAAATTTAAGTGGGAATTAAAATAGGTTCATAAAAAAACCCCAGAAGCCAGATTGTATGTGGAACTAACACAATCGTTTATTTGTCTGAAAATCTGAAATTATTTTTAAATGAGATATGCCACAGAGAAGCTTGTGTGAAGGGGCCAAAAAAATTTTTAACTAATGTGGACAGTTATGTCATAAAGAAAATGATTGTTAAATTTTCTTTTGAAAACGTTTCCCCTCAGGCGGAAGTGTGTACCTGTAGAATATAATTGTTCCTGTAAAATATGAATATATGAATAGAAACTATTTTCTTGTCAGTAGAATCAAGAATACATCAAACTGTGAATTTCTCTGTGATTTTATCAATAATGTGTAACCAGGCTTTTTATACGTAGCTCTTTTAAAGTCTGTTCTTTTTATGCTTTTGCTCCTCATCAATCTGTTTTCATTCCTGAATTACCTGGACATGTTTCCTTCTCTTTCTCCAAGCCTTACTTTTTTCTTCACTCAAGGAATCTTGATTACTAACTAATATTCTCTAGACTTCTTTTTTTCCCCTTTCAATCCAAAGGCTTTTTAATACCTTCTTTCCCACCTATCAAGTCTTCAGCTATCTTCCAGCCTCGATGTGTGGAAGCTTTCTTCCGTCCTTTATAGAAACAAAAAACTAGGTGCTGACCAGGCGCAAGTCCTTTGGCTGCTCTCAGCTATTGTGATCCAGGACACCACAAATCATGATGCTGTCCTTGTGTTTGTGCTCACCTGCTCACAGGAGATGCTATCATTGGTAGAAATTCAGCTGAGGTGGTCTTGTGCTGCCAGCAGAACTTTGGCTGAGGGTAAAGCTGGTAAAACTGACTGCCATTACTGCTGAAAGGGCTGAAAAACATTGGGTTGGAGATTAGTTGCTAGTGACTTGCTGACTGTTCTACAGCTAGTCTTATTTAATGCGAAATTTTAAACATTAAATGAGATCAGCATTGCATCAAGTCACTTAAATGCAATGGCTTAGATGCTAAAAATATTGAATGAATGTATTGTGTGGGTAATGCAAAGGTGAACAGGAACATCCCTACAGAGGAAGGGGATATGCGTAATACACAGAACACGCAGAAGTTTTTGATGACCTAAATAATAGGAATGAGAAGCAGTGCAACAATATAAAATGCAGGAACTTAGGAAAGAATAGAAATTCCTGTTAAAAGCTCCCTTTTAACCAAAGCAGAGCTGTTGGAAATATCTGAAGAATAAAAGACTTTATCTTGTTATCTAACCTGTTTTTGGGGGGATTTTCAGCCACGAAAGACAAAATCAAACAAAAGCCATGCAAGAGAGGTGCCCTGTGTAGCTAATGGTAAGCATTAAGGTGGTTAAGCATTGAGGCTTATGAACCAAACTAATCTATGCTGTTCTCTTTTGAGAACATGCCAGGGACAGAGGAGGGCTGCTCTGATGAGTTGGGGAATACAAGGCTATTACAAGGAAGGAGAAGAGGTGAGAGTCCAATAAATCTGGGTATCGCCTTTCAATGAAGCATTTATGGGATTTCCAGGGTGATGGTTTTTGACAGGAAAAGACACAGTAATCTTGCACTTGTTTGCTAACCTTGTAAGCACACACTAAAACACTATACTGGGAAGAGCAGCAATTTCTCTCAATAAATACATGATGGGTAAATACTACAAATGGAAAGGTACCATTTACAATGTAGGAATTTATTTGAAAACCATGGATAAATTTGTAATTAGAAATAAATTAGACTTGAGATCAGAAGCAAGTGAGTAATCATTGGTAGTTCAGAAGAATTTCCTAAAGAAGAAACACAATAACAGGAGTGGTGAGATTTATTTAATTTGAACATGATTGATTTTTAAGAGCATTGTAATGGGTGGCTTTTGTGCTGACAGAAACCTGTGATACATGAGCACATACGTGTGGTCCCTTTACAGTCTCATGTTCTGTGAAAGGTAGTGACACAGCATGGTGATGATCCCTGAAATGAAGGCATGGGCAGAATCTATGCACAGATTCAGTGGTAGGGTCTCACATGCCAACAGCATTTATTATTTTAAAGAAGGTGAGATATGACCTGTACGAATATGGAATAGATTTTGGTTTAGTATGGTTTGAAGTATTAGTGTATTGTTTGGTTTTGGACTGCTGGGGTTCCAGGAAAGCTAAAAGCTATGTGGAACTCTTTTTCACCTAAAGTCTTAACTGATTCCTTACATTTTTTCTCTTCAAGCTGTGGTTGCTGCTACCAAGGCATCAGATCTTCATTGTGATTCTCATCTTCACCTTGTGATGCTGTCTATAGAAACGTGTTTGTGTGTTTTCTCTTTCTACAGCAATTTTTACCCTATTTACCAAATCACAGTCTACTGCAAGTCTACTGAGCTATCAAAGGTCAACTAAATCAGTAAAGAAAATCCCTAGACTTTGAGTCAGAATACTTTCTTTGTGTATATATATTGTCAAGAGCTTGTATCATAAACTGGTCAAGTTCAACTCCTCATATCAGTAAAAACACCCTTATTTAAGAATAATCAAGACTATTTATTATTAATCAAGTAATCATAACTGCCATTTACATAAATACTTAATTACTACTTAAATAAATATTATTTGAAAATAAATATTCAAATTTTTCTTCCCAAGTAAGCAAAGGTGACAAATATTTATTATGAAAATAATGAAGAATATTGCAGCAGTTTTTTTATACTGAAAGAATTGCAGTTCCATGGGTCTTTCTGCTATTAAACTGAGATAAATTAGCAGTTTAATTCACTTCAACAAGCTTAATCATGCTTTTAAAAGGTATTGAGTATTTATTTTAACATAATGTTGCTGTTAACTGAAGACTCCTCAGAGTCCTTCTAGGTTACTGCTGTGGTTTTATCCAGGTTGTATTTGTGTGTTGATTTTTAAAATTAATTTAAATATCTAAGTTTTGTATACTGAATTGAAATGTCCATGATTTATGATGAAATAATAAACATATGTTTCTGGTTTACTCACAGATTCAGAAGAGGAAATGAAAGCATTAGAAGCAGATTTATTGACCAATATGTACACATCAAAGGTAATTATTTTTCTTCCTTTACCTGACATGGAGGGAGTAAATGAATTCTCATTACAAACCAGAAAGTCTTTGCACAAGGTAATAACCCATGGTCTAGACAGAAAAGTTCAGTGTTAAAGTTTTACTTTGGTACAAGATTTTCTCCAGTTCAAAGGAAATTTAAAGGTGTTGATGTGACACACTAAACGTGTTCCTCAGTTGTAACACTGGTACTTTCATTAAACTGTCAAAACTGTGTTATGTACAGAGATGTAAATTTATATGAGGAAATGTGTTTCCAATAAGATTATGCCTGATGAAAGCTAAATTAACCTTGAGTCAAATCCATATGTGCTATTTTTTATGCAGAACTCTTCCTATATGCATATAAAATTAAGACAGTCATAAAGCAAAAATTGGTAATACATATGCCTATTCTGGTTTAGGAATTTAATCACAGTGCTAGTACAGGAACATGGGGACATGACTGTGAAAATACTAACTTGGTAAATGGCATTTCCTTGACAAGTTTCCAGACTGTGAACAATGTTTATGTTACTTAATACAAATAGATAAAATTTCAGTTAAAACCTCCTTAAAACAAGGTGAAGCGGCAAGTGTTGCACATATGTATTGGACAGGCTGATAGACACTTTCTCAACACTATTATCTTCCATAAATGGTCTAAGAAATATATATGTCTGATACATCTTCGACATATTAAAGCACAAACTCTGAAACAAGAGCTATGGGTTTACGGGTGAATATTTAAATTCATTATTCCAATAAAGTTTAAGTGGTACTTAAATGTAATGCAAAATAAAATGAGAAATGAAAAATTTCTCACACAAAAAAGAAATTTTCTTAAGTCAATGACAAGTTGAAAGTTAAGGACAAAACCTGCCAGGAAGACTTCTGCATGTACTGTATTTACGTATATGTGACCTTTTCCCCAGGATTGTTGGATAGACTAGAAGTAGTATGAGGCCAGAAAATGCATTTTCTTTATCTAGTTTGGTAGTTCTTAGATTTCTATCTTCCTTACTAGCATGACAGTTAACCTTAGATTACAAGTAAACCTGTTGCCACTCACTTCTCTAAGGTATAGAAAGATTTAATAACTCTCATTTTTCTGAGACATGCTTAAAAGTAGGCGGCATTTATTTTAAGGAGGCATTTATTTAAAAATAGTTTTTCTGCTGTGTGGCAAAGCATAGTATGTCCTTGAAGAAAACCCTGCAGCTATTGGTATTTCTGCTACTGACTTTAGTGGATCTGTGAACATAACTTCCATGTTTTCCTCCCTCTCACCACAAAACACAAGCTCAGGTAACTCCAAATGCACAAATATATTGCACCACTTAATAACGTGATGATGTTTGCCATAATACTCTTATGTTGTTTAATGCCATGTAGCTTGCTATTCAGCATCCTTATGGTATTTACCACAAGTGACACTGGAGGTTGACAGAAGCAGTAGATTCATGTTGGTGACGTTGCTTTGATTCTGCATTATACTGCCTTAAATCACCACCTGAGCTTCACTAGTTGAATATACATTGTCTCGTGGCATCAAAGTAAGACACGGTGGAAACACTAAAAACTGTGCATCAGCTCTTCTACATGAGTCATATCACTATTCCTTTAATTACTGAATTTCATTCTTTTTCTGTTGCCCTCTGCTAGCTTTTAACCCTCATTAAAACAAATTATGGTTCTGGTGTGATAGAAAAATTTGAAGTCGGTATGTGTAATACCTGTCTTGTATTGTGCCTGAGATTTGATTCCATTTGAGGGCAATTACTGCTAAATTGCATTAACTGTATTTGAGGCTGACTTGGTAATTAGCAAAGGGAATCATAACAATTTAAATAACATTAACATGGAAAAAAATACTGTTTATGAAAGCTAAGATCTAAAAGTGCAGCAAAATGGATTATCAGTTGTGGGTTTGGTATTTGATAGAACAAAAATCTACCCAAGTAGGCACTTGTGAATGAACTATAGTATCAAGATTACAGCTGGGGCTTAAGCACATACCTTTTGCAACAGTCAGTAGTCTGTCCAGTGTTCTGGGAGGAATTGCCTTATGCCTTCAGCTTTACAGACTGCTGTCCAGTGCCTGCTGTCCCTTTTCAAGCTGCTCTTTAAAGTCACCTATATGCTGAATCACTCTCCATCCTTGAAGAAGTATGTTCATGCTTATTGCACCTGTCTTCAATACTTAGTTTGTCAGCCTTCCCTGCTGTTACCTCTCAATGAAGACACAAGGATCAAACAAGTCCTTAAAATGTTTTATCTGTCTTTTTTCTAAGATAAAATCCAAAAAGCCATTTGGAAGATCTGGTAAAATGACAAAACCTGACATGTCACCAATATGTGGGCAGTTATGGCCTGTCTCTCTTTTGTTTTGAATAGAAAACTCTATTCATATCAAAAAGATAACTCTATTTCCAGCTTCCTAAATGCTTGCCTGAAACCAATACTTGCATGAAGAAAGTCTTGAACTCAAAAAACCTTGAGACTACATTAGTTAGAGGAAAAAAAAGAATAAAGCAAAAGTATTCCTTGGAAAATACATCATCCCTAGAATATACTCCACCTCTGGAATCCCACCCAACATTAATTTTCTGAAGTCATGGACCCCCTAAGCTTTCCATTGTTCTAGGATGCCTATTTCTGACTGTATTTGCCCAGAGAGTTTAGGCTTCTTGTCAGAGGAGCTTCTGAGGAGCAGGAGGTACCTACAGCTACCTGGGAGTTACTGACTTCCTGACTCAGTCATCACATAAAAATTCATTAGGTTTACAGGCACTAAAATACACCATGGAAGAACTTCTGCTTTAACAGAACTCAGTGTTATATCTGATTAAAAATAGAGAATATTTTTATTATTTCTATGGTTACAATCTGAACAAAATTCAGCTACTGTTCTGGAACGGAACCATAGAGATCCTGCACTAGCTTGGGATTTTTACTTGGTTATGACTTTGCTTTTTATCTGCTTTTACTAGATAAAGACAATAATATAAAAAGCAGATAATTTTTTTCCCAAAGAAAAATACCATCTGGGGTCGTTATAACACAAAAAGTATCTTAAGCAAACTATCAGGGGTATCATTCAACCAGCAATGGAAATAAAATAGAATGTAAATTATAACTTGGGAATCTCTTTTATCTTGCATAGGACAAGCCTGTTGTCAAAGAAGGAAATATCCATAAGCTTATTTCAGTTTCTTAGATGATTTTAAATTCTCTTTCAAGATCCATGAGGTGTGAGAAATTACGTATCTGAGTCTTATTTCACAGCCATGTTAAACAATAGAAATACATACATCATATTCACTTCAGCATTAATACCTTTTAAATTCTAGTTCATACTGCAGCCTCTTTTGTTGCTTCACATCATTCCCAGATATTTTTCAAGTTATTCTTACAAAACTTAGTTCCATCTTGGCAGATAAGGGTTCCTTGTTCCATTGTGTAGGTGTTTTCCAAGCCATCAGTTGAGCTACTGTAGTTGATATTGCTTAGACCAGTGTGGAAAATATATATAAGTATATAAAATACAAAAATACATCACATATAAAATATATCACATATTGTAAATTAACCTGAACGTTTGGATTATCATCATCTTAAACTGGTTTTTTTACATATACCATTAGGATAACTGCCTCAGATATTTTCCATAACCTAAAAAACAAAGTGGTCTGATTTTAATGCTTGCTGTAATAGCGGAGCAGAAAAATAATGTTACTGCTCTGTTCAGTGACTGGACATGACCTGGAAAACTCCATGTTCAGTTAAAAAAAACCCAAAGTACACTCTGGACTGAATTGTTAATGGTAGCAGTGCAAGTCAGAAGCAGGTGTACCCAAGTAAAAATACTTTGAGGTGATACATGCATGGTATTAATAGCATTGAGACTCCCTTAACAAACAAAGTATGCTTGCAGGCAGCACCGCAAAATGATTTTCTCCTAACCTCATGAGTGGGAGCTAAGACAATTTTCACCTCATGAAGTTCTCTATTTATGTATTTTACTAATACACAGAGGAAAGTTCCTTTATACATATATGTACATCAAATTGGCTTAAAGTAGTAACTTTAGATCAAAAATGTTCTATAAATTATGTGAGAAGGCATGACAAGCTTCCCTATCTTTTTCTCTTCTGTTTCCATCCACTGGAATATTTTTGGTTCTTACTTAGCTCAGAAATCTCACTTGTTCATGTAGCACTGCCTCTAGATTCCATGCTCCGTTGCAATTTAGCTGTTGCAGTGCTAGCTCACATCTGTTTTCTATACCCAGGAGAGAAAAGTGAACTGGAGAAGCCTCCTCATTTGTCATGGAAAGCTCCATATTTTTATATTTCAAAAATATCTAAAACAGACCGAAGGACATTTTGAAATTGAATTGGATGTTTTGTCTTTTTCCTCGTTTAACTAATGTTAATAAAATTAGATACTCTGCAAAGAGATTAATTTTTATTTTGAAATTGACGTATCTTTTCAAATAAATTGATAGACTAACTAGGGCACTTAGACGGGACAAGAGATGAACTCAAAGCAAACGGTGCAGAACCAATTACAAGCTTCCAAATAAGATTTCAGATTCGTTTTCTTCTCAGCCTCAAAACAAAATATTCTTTCCTTATTTTTTCAGAATGCTGTCAGGAATCTGAGAATGCACATTGTTTTTATTAAAGGGCAAAATCATTCTGATTTTGAAAGGCCTGCATGTATCAGATGTATATTGGAGTAATGATCATGGCCAAAAGGAAACCTTTTGTAGCTAATGATAGTTGTGATGACAACTTTTCTTCTTTCTTTCCCTTCAAAAAGTAGTAAAGTGTGATGAATATACATAAATCTTGCATGCAAGGCTGCTTTGTTAGGAAGGTGCTCTAAAGAGACAGATTATGTGATTATCTGATGTTCAGCTGAGTAAGCACTGCATCCACACTCCCAATTAGAGCTGTCAGGTATGTGTAAAAGGCAATGTCTGTGTTAGTGCAATACCTATATTTAACTTCGTACATCCAGGAAAAGAAGCAACTACATTTCAGTTCATAGGTAAGGTCTAATCTTAATGTGCACAGCAAGGAAATCCTTGCCAGGAATAAATAGAAATTTGCTGTTTGGCTTTTGATCAGACATTGCTATATCACCAGTTCTGGCTTAAGGAAACTAATTTCTATACTTGACACTAAAAGGAATACAGCGAGGAAGAAATAATAATAGTGGGAGAACAAAGAAAATGGCAAAGTCATGATAAGCAGTAAATGAGATAGGAATTAAGTTTTAAACTTACTTTTTTCCTATTGCTAATCAAAATGGAAGAAGGCTACAGCCATAACTGCTTGGAAAAAACAATACCAGTTGAAAAGTGAAAATCATGCTTAACAACAGTTTTTAAAACTGGTTTAAAAGCTCATACATAATGTAAGATACTGGAACAAGCAAAATTTGAAACAAACCATGTTAAAATGTCTTTATTTCTATCTTTCTGTAGCATCTCTGGACAGGTTCATTATGGACCACCTAAATACAGTTGGCCTCAGTTTCTCAATTCAGTTACCAAATCAGTAATACTTTGCTTTCACAGCTATGCTTTATCTTTGCTTCATCTTCCTAAGCCTGTAGACCTTCCATTAACATCTCCCAGGCTCTTGACTCTCCAGCATCCAAAACTCCTGGGGCTTAGAGATTCTGTAACTTCAGACCAGACTCATCAGACAGCTTGTCCTGAAGCTCCCTTTCTTTTCTCAGGGAATTTTGAAATGACTGGTATTTGTTCTGAACTAGGGAGGAGCATCTAGTTAACCACAGGCATCCAGCTTGGATTCCTGAACTGGGAATTTATCCACTGCGTTTGATTCATTATCCTTGTTTACACCTGTGAATTTATATTATAATTTCCATCTGTGCTTTTGTTTGCACCTGTGCAGAATGACTATGAAATGCTGCCATTCTGGTTTGGTAGCAGCTTCGTTTTTTCATCATGTGTATCTTCCTGGGAGGCAAGGCTGCGAGGAAGCAGACTTGGCATTCTTAATAAATGAGTTGTCCTAAGTTCAGCACTCTTAATTATTGTCTAAAAGTTGACCAAATGAGAAGCACTAGTTGACCAAATGAGAAGCACTTCAGAAACATAAACTTGGTCCTAAAAAAATGTTTGAATGTCACACATGATTACAAAAAACCCAAAACACATTAAATTTTGAGTGTTTTTATTTTCAGATTAACAGAGCAAAACTTCCTTACTGGAAAATGACCCTGCTAAATGTCTGCAATCTTGTCAACAACATAAACAACCAAATGGGGGAAACAGTAGAGGTAGATGAGGAGGATTTGGTTCCAGGAAGACAGTTCCCTGCTGCTCTGGATGGCTTCAGCTTGGAAGCAATGCTGACAGTATATCAACTCCAAAAAGTTTGCCACAGCAGAGCCTTTCAGCATTGGGAGGTAAAACCAACTGTCACAAATGCATGTTTCTACTGCTATTAAACTCTCAGGCTTTGTTTGTAGTCATGTTGTACAATCCATATTCATGTGATCCTCATCACATTGTCTGAGCCTTCCTACCCTTTTTTATATTCACTAATACCTCTAATATGCTTCTTTCAGTAAGAGTTGTGAATTAATGCAGTTTCTGATGACCTTCACGTATTTTTCTTACAAGGACCCACAGATAAATGAGAACTTTTCTCAGCTACATACTTTCTCTGCTCTTTGTAGCCATTCAACCAAACACATGAAAGTCATCACTATACCCGAACACATAATTAATATCTGCTTAACAGACGTGAAGTTACTGCAGATCTATTGAAGCATAACTAAATGTTGACAATGTTTCTGTTTTAAGACCCTATGGCAAACTGGATTCAAAATGCAGGGACACATGCTCACGTGTACATACCATTTTACTAGGTACTCTGGTTTTCTTGTCATTGCTAGGAAACTGGCAGCAAGGTAACTCCTGCTTTTTGTTTCCATACACCTAAGGAGGGCCCTGGAAGTTGATGTTGTGATTGTATGAAGATTGCTACTCTTAAATACTGTTTGTTTATAGTCCGTTTGTGATACTTAGGACAGTGATTACACAGAAGCACACTAAGCACAATCCACTTTGCATTGTTAGATGTTACACTAAAAGCTGCATTGTGTAGTGAAAAAAGATATCTCAGTGTCACGACCCACTTCCCAGTAAACCAAATTTCTTCATCTATCTCAGGTTCATGGACAGTCTAGCTGAATCCGGATCTTCTTTTTTCTTTTTTTCTGAATCATAGCATTGTATATACAGGCTTATTTTCAGTCCTCATATTAGCTGGGATACTCCATGCAGAAGACTGCAACATTTTTGAGAACCAGAGTTTTCCAAAGACTCTTTTCATCAGTGCATTTATTGTTGAAAAGGAACTACCATAGAACCGAATGTGCAGTAACCTGTATGTCTTAATCACAGTTCCCTGCTTTGCAGGAAGTTGTGATTAAAATATTTCTCAAAAGATGAAATCAGCCAGCAGTGCATGTAGGTGTTTTACCTAAATGTGTGATAACAGAATGATAGTCATTAGGAAGTTTTCAGTCAATTTGAGTTTTAGTTCAAGGAGGATATACCAGCTTTCCTCTCTAGTCAAAACCAATTATCTAATTTGTTTCAGTGGAATTCAAATATCACTTCTGTAGGGCTCATCTCAGCTTTAGCCTGATTTTAGTTATGTGTCTTGAGTTTTGTCTATTTTTTTTAATTACTGCTGCAGCTAATATAGTAAAGATTTTTCTTGGTGGCAGATGTTATAAAAGTTTCAAGGAGTTTATAATATTCATTACCAAAAAAAGTTGATAACAATGTGTGTCTTTTTGCATCCTACAGTTACTTCAGCAAGACTCTTTTGATCTAGAGAATGCAAGCCAAGAAAAGGAAGTAATGAAGAGAAAAAATCCCTATATTCTGAAACGGCAGCTACATGTGAACAAAGCTAGAAGACCATACATTCTCAAGAGAAGTTCATATTACTGATGCTGCAGAAGAAAACAATGTATATTTAGTTTATAGGTAACTGTGCGTTATGGTTATCTTATCTAAATCTAAAATCATACTTGTGTGAAAATATACTATGGAAAATCAAAATTATAACATAGCTGTGTCTTTTTTGAAGTTGCTGTTTCTTGATTGTGAATTTTTCCTACTTGAGATTAATTGGACTAATACATTTGCGAATAAAACTAGTTTTTAAGCATGATGTATTGTACAAAACTGAGATTTCAACATGCTTTCAAACAATCTTGTAGTCTTTTTTAATTTTATAAAGCACACCAACATAACACCAAGTAAATTGATATTGTCCATAAATCCTACTGAGTATCTTAAAATTTCTTAATGCAGGACCTCAAACATGTAAATGTTTGCAATTTTTTTTTAATATTATGGTAGTAAGAACTGCCACAGCATTTTATGTTTTGGCCAGTTTAATTTATTAGGGAGTAGGTCTAAAGAAGAAAGGGGGTGCTATCAACTAACTATTAAATGGCAATTTCAAAATCAATATTTTAAATAGTTGCTTGTAAGTGAATTTTGAGTTTTCGACTTCTAATCTATGAATGCTCAGGGAAAAAACAAACAACAAAAAGCTGTTTCATGTCCCGATGCTGTCACTGTTAAAAGTCAAAATAGTAATCTGGTTACATGAGAAACTTGGTGAACTATTTGAAAGATGTGTTGAAATTAGAACATCTTACAGTTACTATTTAAAGCCATTCCCTTTCCCTCCCTCCACAAATTTGTAGCAAATAGGAAGTTTCAGAGTTGAAGACAGTCTTGGAAGCTAACAGAAAGGGAGGTTCACAGCATGGGAAAAATGTTTTTCAAGTCATGAGGAGTCAATTGCTGCCTGAAAGTTACACATTTTCCAGTTTTGTGTTTGTGATGTGTGCATGAGATTTGGGTTCCAGTCAGGAGGAAAACACTCTGAAAGGACTGGGGGCCACAACAACCATCAAAACTGAGGGATGGTCTAAGACCTGTGATACCTGGATGCTCAGACCAGAAGGCAAAAATGGGACAGACATTGTTTTTGAAATCTTGAATGTTTCCAGTCTGAGGAATTTCCTCAAAGCTATTCCCGTCCAACAAATAGCCACAAAAACACCCCCAACCCCAAAACAAACAAAAAACCAAACAAGGGAACCACAACCCCCCAACCCTCCACACACACAAAAAACCCCAGCCAACCAAAAACCCAACAAAAATGCCCAACGCTTGGAGAATTTTCAAATCCTCTCAACAGGTTTGTTATACATTGTTACATGGGGAGGGATGGGGTTCTAAAATTAAAATGTATTTTCACTATATTAAAGCTAATTATATTTCCTTTTCTCATTGCAAATATTATTAATCAGTTTATTCATTCAATAACCATTAAATGCATGCACTGACAAGAAATAACTGAGCATACACTAATTATTTCAATAATCATTATGACTCAAATACAGCAAAGCAATTAAGAGCATTCAGTCTCAATGTTTTAAATGCTTAATATGCTTAAGGGCTTTGCTTAAGTAAGTAAACTCATACCCCTTACTATTTTTTACAAAACTCATTGAATTAGACTGGAGACCCAGCATGCTCTCAAGTGGTTAGGAAACATCTTCTTTCCAACCAACCTCTAAGATCCCTAGTCCAATTAAAGATATTTTGCATTCTAAAATACCTTTTGGTCTGAAATGAAGGAGAACAGTTTGTTCCAAAATTCACTGCTAGTAGTACCAGAGGAAAACATAAAACGAAATTTCATACCACTTTTTCATGGGAAACACAGAAGAATAAGACAAAAAGAAATAAGTTGCCATTATTTTTTTCTCTCATGTTCAGTTTAAGAGTATAATGACTTAAAAAAAAAAACAATAGGGTAAGGTAATGTGGTTGTCATCTGATAAAGAATGTAAATTTTTCAAAAGCAGAAACACTCTTCTGTGTTTCATTTTGGAGGTAATTTAGACATTCAGGGTAATGGCGTATGACCTTAAATGATGATACTGTTCCACCCTCCTCCAGTGTTCCACACTACCTTGTGACCGTGTACTTGTTCTTTGCAGTGCAGAGCTACCAGATTAGTCAGACTGTCTGAAAATGGGTTTAAATTACCCATTTCCTTTCAGCAGACTGAATCCACAGCCAGCTCCTGTGTGTCACTGACAGAGACATAGCTTAAAGTATGGCCAGGAAGTACAGCTTGTCAGTTGTCCCTAGTCTCTGATGGAGGTGTCAGAGGAATGTCATTCAGAGTTGTAGTCTGGACTAGATGAGGAAACAAAACCCATAATTGCAATATGGTGAGTTACGCTAAAAGCATTGGTGCTGGCTTTTCAGTTTATTGGTCATTCATGAAAATCAAGCATGGTAGCATTAAAATACTAGAAAACAAATCATAAAATTAAGCCAGGTGCTCAGAGCTTTTAAAGGAGATTTTGAAGTCTGGGAGACTTCCTTGTTTGAAATCTCTGTCGTAGCTGTTGCTACCTCCTGATGGCCTCACTCCTGTGGAATTGCAGCCTTTTTTTAGCCTTCATTTTTGGATGACGGCAGAAAAATAGGCTTATGCATATTTGTCTCTATTTTGTACATTCTTTCACTGAGATCCTCAGGGTACCTGCCTCATCCGCAACTCTGTATTGTCTGCAATATCCATGCTGCTATATTTGCAGCAGCAATGAGTGCCGGATGAAGTTCAAGTCAGAGTCCTTTCCTTTCCTTTCCTTTCCTTTCCTTTCCTTTCCTTTCCTTTCCCTTCCCTTCCCTTCCCTTCCCTTCCCTTCCCTTCCCTTCCCTTCCCTTCCCTTCCCTTCCCTTCCCTTCCCTTCCCTTCCCTTCCCTTCCCTTCCCTTCCCTTCCCTTCCCTCCTCATAATTACCTTATGTTTAAAAATGTTATCTTGGAGACCATTAATTCAGAGATTGCTACCTTGTCTTAAAAAACACCTTTTGATAAGGGCAATTTTGTTTTATAAAGGCTGTTATTGAGAGATGTTCTGTCTCTTTCTATCTCTCCAGAGGAGCACATTTTTCCTACATATTCCATTAGTGACTTTTTAATCAAGTTCATAGACGAATAATTATACCAATTATTCAGAAATTTCATACTTAACTATTTCTTAGACTCCTAAAATATTGGATGTAGTCATACGGAGCAATTGCAGATACCTGTCAGTACTTTCTAATGCAGAATTAAATGGAATTGAGATTTACTTTGATTCTATATATTTTTAAGAGTTATCATCCATAATATTGCAAATGCCCTATACAGGAAAAGTAAAATAGAGAAATTAATAATTTTATGATCTCTGAAGCATATATTTGTCACTTTTTCTTTTAAAGAAATATTATTAAATAATAGTTGCCATTATCAAGGTCAAATGTCGTGGTTAAAATAAGTCTTCAGTTCTAAGTCTTGCTTGTGATATGTTATGAATTTTACTCTTTTCCATATTTTCTATTATAAGTCAAAATTTTGTCTGTGTTTTAGGTAAGAGTTTAATGCATGTGCTGTGAACAAAGTGGATGAAATGTTGAGTTTTCAAATTAAGAGAGATTTAATTTTGAGATGTATGATATTGGTCATGTTTCATACCCTACTCCTAGTGAACACAAAATGGAGACCAAATTGGTCTTGATCTTTTTTCTCTTCCCCCAATATTAGTTATCAGTTTGCACTGTGGGGTATCAAATTGAAGATACAAGCTACCACCACAATAATTTCGTGTTGAAGGGCAGAAAGAGGAGCTGGTTCTTCTTAAATTCCCCAAGGTTCCAGACTGATCATTGATGTACCAAAATCCTGGACTGACTGAAAGCAGTGAGAAAACAAGAGTTTCAGCAAATCTGCAAAATAAAGTGTACCGAGTTCTGTGACATAATGATAGAAAGAGTGTCTGGATCTCACACTCCAGGAAGCAAAAAAAAAGTGGAAGAGAGGGTTTGACCTCCGCAAGGTACCTGGAGAATGAGATTTTAATAGCTGTCAAATGCAAGCATTCAGAATTCATGAGTGAGGCTTCAAAACCCTGAAGACAGGTAGATAGATAGATAGATAGATAGATAGATAGATAGATAGATAGATAGATAGATAGATGATAAAGAAGTAAATATCCTTGACACCTAAATGAAGTAATAAATATATGTCAAATGATTTTTGTTTCCTTACGTTTACTGGACTGCCAGGGAGCATTAGAATCAAGCATAAGTTTTGTCAACAAGAGGAGATTAAACGTATTTGTTTGTTAACATTTATTTCTACTGAAACTTGACATTCTCATCGAACCTCTTGAATCCAGCAGGTGTCAATATTAAGACAGACACAAAAGCACAATGTTCATCCAGATTTCAAAATCACCCAGATCCAGGATACTTGGATGGGTCTGCCAGACCAATTAATCATAGTGTGGGGTAGAAAGAGCTTTGTGGTACCTCATTAGCAGGCAAACTTTGTCTGACTGAATTACTCCTCTGAAGTAGCAATATGAGAAAATGTCATGGGACCCACCCAGTAATTTTTGGATGGTGCCAGGTATTAGGAAACAAAACCTTCAGGAGCTCTTACTTGCCCAACTAAGACTTGTTTTTTCCCAGTAGATGAGAGTGTACAGCTGCTGTCTCAGGAGTTGCCTCATATTCCATTGTACAGAAGAAAAAGAGGCACTGTACAAAACTGGACATGAATTACCAAGGAATAACATTTGTCCGTTTGAGCTCCCAGTTGGTCAAGTACCAGTCTGTTTTGTCACAAAAGTTACAGTGCATTGTTAGTCTGGAACCATTTTCTCTTTTGCTCTTGAAAATCACTTTCAGGAGTCTTTTGCAGGATGCGTTACTCTTATGGAGTCATAAAGGGCTTCTCAGATGGTCTACACATTAGTTCTTAACTGACTGACAGCAGCATGAAGATCTCTGTCCAGAAGCAGTGTTCCAGCTGTTTAACAAAGTCTTACCAATATGAGAGTGGGTTGGTACAGCAGTGAATCTGATAGACTGGAAACATCCTAAAAGACAATCTCAACATCATTATTGCAGCTTTTTTAGATTAACGGTTTAAAAATCCAAGCTGTATAACAGATTTTTGTAATCCAGTATTCTAGAATTTAGGATTATTTTATCCCATATAGGTATTTAGCTCAAGGCCTAAAACAAATGTTTAGAGAGAGAAAAAGAGAGAAAGAGAGGGAGAGAAAAAGAGAGAAAGAGAGAAAGAGAGAAAGAAAGAAAGAAAGAAAGAGAAAGAAAGAAAGGAAGGAAGGAAGGAAGGAAGAAAGAAAGAAACAAAGAGAAAGAAAAAGAGAAAGAAAAAGAGAAAGAAAAAAGAAAGAAAAAAAAGAGAGAAAAGAGAGAAGAAAAAGAAAATGACTAGTACGGGCTATATTGTGCGTTATTTTCTTACAGTTTTTATGGAACAATACAACTTGGGAATCGTTTTATCTGGAATGAATGGTGTAGTTCCTCCAATTTTTTTTTCAAAACTATTGTTTATATGTATTTTAAAACAACCATTCCTAACATCTAATATTTTAAAACCTTTATTAGGATGCAAGAAGACAGTTTTTTTGAATGAACAATCCCTATGCTTAAAACCCGATCATTCTGGTCCTAAAAAAAATTTTTAAACAAACTTCCTACTTTTTAGCAGATATAGAGAAGATCTTAGAAATAGTTTATTCAATAGCTCTTGCATGAGTGAAATCTCTTGGTTATTTTTGTGTATTACCAAATTCTTAAGGTAGTTGTATAACCATATACTGTAGAAGTTGTTGTGTTTTGGTATCTTATTAATTGTTCTTTTCAATAAAGAGCTGTTTGGAAAAGACAACTTGCCTTTTGTTCTGTTTAAAAGAAGGGATCAAAAAAATAACAGTACACAGAGCAAAGGTATATATGTATGTACCCATAGATGAAGAGTTTATCCAAATTATTCTGAATTTTGCAGCATATAAAGTATAACTTAGAGGAATATGTAACTGCAGAGTACAATGGTACTATAGTATTTTGCAGTTGATTGCTGCAGAAAGAGATAATGACACAAATTTCTAAATTATTGTCTTTAATGTGCACAGGGCACTGAAGTGCTAAGACCGCAGCTGCTTTTGAAGATGAAATCCTTGCCAAATACTTGACTTCCATTCTCCTCAAAAGTATGTTTATTGAAGGCAGATTTTTCGTGATAGTGGAGTTAAGACCTGGCCTGTAGAGAATGAGGGAGTTGTGAATGTTACGATTTGGGGGGGTTTTATGAATATCACATGCACCTCCTCTTCTGTGGTTTTACAGATTTCTGTGTTACAGTGTTAAACTGAAAGGCCCTGTAAGGGAATGGACAAATGGGAAGCAAAATGTAGATGGATAAGGGACCTAATGAAAAAATGTACAAAGATGTTAACTGTGCATTCCTTCTGTCTGGCTCCAATGAAAGAGTGTCAGTTATCTGAGGCATGGGTTGTATGTGTTTGGAGGGAGGAAGAAAGGGAGGGTAAAGTCAGGAAAAAGAGGAAAGGGAATATAATTCTGATTTAAGTCTTGCTATCATAGCGTTAGTTAAGAACTAATGTGTAGATAGGCTAGTATAAACTAGAAGATACAGAGTATTCTGAAAAAATAGATGAGTTCCCATCAGTGTATGGGAAGGGCAATCAGCTGGCCAGCATTCCCAGCACTTCCCTTAAATCAAGAAAAACAGACTTGAACCCAGACATTTCAAATTTAAAGTTTTTAAGTTGAAACTGGAACAACTAAAGAAAGCTGGTCAGGAAAAGGAGAGAGTGCTTGGTAAGGGTCAAGAAATAAACAAATCAGGGTCAGTTGAATCCTTCAGTAAGCCTGGACTGCCAATACTAAGACAGAAAAACAGATTGCTGTTGAGAGCTTGGGATAATCAACACTGATCTGCCCAGGTTTGAGAAAGCTTGTGGTTTGAATCCATGTCTCAAGCAAGCTAACACTATTTTGTCACACTGGTCTCAGAATTAGAAGACATCCTGGTGTCCATACAGGAGGACCACCTTCGAGGGGAGATGAAAAAGAACTGAGGAAAACTCAGCTCCAAAGTGAAGGCCCTATCATAAAGTGGAAGCTAATTTCATTATTGAAAGGTAACAAGAAACCTACATTTGTAGGTAGCTTTTCTCAGACTGTTTTCACAGATAAAAGTTCAGAGAAAAACTCCAGAAATTTATATTCTTGGAAAGAAATTAATCCGGAACTGGTCTTTGAAAAACAATAGTTTTTGTTCATGTATGTAGCATAGTTGTGGCAAATCAGAAACTCTCCTTCAATACATGGTACACTGACCTGAAATCCATGTTTCTGTGAAATGGATGGATGTAGATTATAAACAAGATCTCTTCTGAGATTCAACAAGGCAGAAGGCATAAGAAGTAATGCTGTGCTAAAAGATTTCTGATGCCTTATTAGCGGCTTTCAGTAGTGTGTGAAGAAACATAATGTACTATTTGCAACACTTGCCAAGGCATATCTTGATGTGAAAGGAACTGACATTTACTGTGAAAAGTCTTTATTTAGATACAGAGAGTGTTAAAATATCTGTAGCATGATGCTTAAAAACCTGATTTCTGTTCACTTAAACACTTCAGTGCTTTTGTGCTAGAAGTGCATCTGCCCCTTTGTCAACAGGTGTGAAAAAGAAAGGATTGCTCAAATTTGCTATTATAGTTCATCCTTGAGATTGGTAATATGTAAAGCTAAAGCTTATTAAGACAGTATAGCTTTCTACAATCAGTTGAAAGGGTGTGGGGAAACAGGGAAAAAGTCAAAGTATTTATTTTACTAAGATATAGGTATACATACACACAGGAATAAATTCTTTACTATGAGGGTGGTGAGACACTGGAACAGGTTGCCCAGAGAAGCTGAGGATGCCCCATCCTTGGAAGTGTTCAAGAGCAGGTTGGATGGGGCTCTGAGCAATGTGGTCTAGTGGGAGGTGTCCCTGTCCATGGCAGGGGGCAGTTGCAGGCAGGTGGTCTTTAAGGTTTTTTCCAACATAAACCATTCTATGATACACCTTCATACACATACATATAATATACACAAGCACACATTTATATATGAAGACACTGCATAGAACACAGAACATAGAACACTAGTGTTCTTTTGCCTTATCTCTCTTAGGATGTATCTCATCACAAGAAGAGCTTTGCAGGGATGTTACTTGATTTTCCTGTCCAGAAAAATGAATGTTTACGCTTGTTTCATGTTAAAAAAAAAAAAGAAAAAAGTTAATATTTTGTAATTCTTGCTGTGTGTTATCAGATCCAGCCAAACCAATGACCCATAGCTCATCTTGTCTAGTTTGGGTGTGAGCTGCACAACTGTATGCCTGCTGCTCACCTTCCAACATTCAGAAAATCAATTCCATATCCTGTACTGTCACACTGGACCTAAACTGAACACATAATTTGGAGTGAGAGGAGAGGAAATGATTTGGTGATGGAGAAACTTCAGTCTTCTAAGGCAGCTGTAGGCACATAAAAACCCTCAGATATTGCAAAAATCATAGGAGGGAAGCTGCCTGTAAACTGGAAATGATGATTGGGTAAATAGCATAAGGAACTCAAACAAAAAGTGGAGAAAATGGTCACTATTAAAACTAAATGGAAAAAACCAGGGACAGAGAAAGATGCCATGTTGCTCCCCACAAAACATTTGGGCTGGCAATCACAATTTTCCTTCTAATAGGGTTTGTGATTGCTGTTGATTTTTTGGTCATGTTTTATACACTAGCAATAGAAAATTCAGGATTTGATTTAATTCTGGAACTGAGGACTGAAAATTTTGTAATATACTGTTTATCAGATGTGTATTCTTCCTTTAAATCTTTACCAAAGAAAAAAGGGGAGAGTGGAGAGTTAGTGAATAGCCTGGACAGAAGAAGAAGACAAGAAGGAATAAAAGCAAGAGAAACAGTCAGGTTGGTGCCCTTTTTCTTCTTTTACAGCAACTTATTTAGCAGCACAGTGTCTTAGACCTTATTGTTGCAAGACACTGCTTGACCTGTTGTAAAGGAGGGAATCAATTTTTCTACAGTTACTAATAGGTCAATATGCCTGATTTGTACCCTGTCAATTAAGACTGTCTTTTAGAAAATGGTACTTTCTGCATGCTGCTATTTACTCAAACTCTTTCAAATGGGCCAGATACAAACCAAGGCAGTGCATAAACTGTAAATTCTCACTAGAAAATAATTCTTTTTTTTTTTAGCAAATTCCCTGCTTTAGCAAGATTTCAGGCCCATTTTCAGATGTAAATAAAGCTGTGAGTTAATTAAATAATTTCCATGACCCAAGCTGTGAGAAACACTTGATTTTAAAGGAAAGAAAAAAGTATTTTCCCTTCCTCTTCTTTTTTGGTTGGGGTAGATTAGTTCCTACAGTGGACTTGGGGAGAGGAGTGACAATACAAAAAGTTTTTTAGAGAATGCCGCAAGTTCAGCTGTACCATGGCATAGCAGACAATTTGTAGTTCAAAGTAAGGAGACCAAATGGACAGCTGCTGTTCATGATCAGTGGTCTTATTATGTGGTCTTATCTGCATTATTGGTGAGCACAGAGATGAGGCGGCAGCAGTCAGTACAGCAGAGAATAATTTGGCAGAGTATGGATGACAGGGCTGGGAGTTTGGGCTGCTTCATGTTTGGTACCAAGGGGTAGAATAACTGTTTTAATTACGTTGAGCTTCTGAGACTTTGACTTTCACACGAACAGAGGATAATTAGAAAACAGTCCTGCTCCAGGCTTGAAGCCTGCTTTTCAGATCCGCACAGCTTAGGGTGGAGTGTCAGGACTTGTGTTAAACATCATATTCCCAGGGGCCCCAAGCTCAGCCTCTGGAACTTAAGGATTAGCAAGTTGAACCCTTTTACTCATGAATGCATATCAAGGCATTGCCTGAAGAGACACAGTGAATAAAGCGTAGACAACAGCATTATATTTTGCCTTTTAAGTTTTTCCTTTGTTAAAACCAGTAACACAGAGCTTCCATTCAGTTCTGATGCTGAAGCAACAGTTTCTCAATAGAAGAAAGCATTTCTCTATTCTCAGATGCAAATAGAAAGTTTTTAATGAGGGGACTTTCAGCATTTTTTTTTTTTTACTTGTAAGTGCTTAAATGTCCACATATAAAGATTCTAATACAATTCCACAATACTTGGAGATGAAGTGTAAGAGTATATATTACTTAGAATTAATCTTGAAACATCAGAGGTCACATCACTCCCTGGCACCAATATCCATGGCAGTTGCAAAAAATATCATACCATGTAAGGACTTCAAAATCCAGTGTTTCTACTGAGTTACTCAGTTATAGGAGGTAATAGGAATGCTGATGTGTCTTTGTGCACACGCTCATCTGTTAGCTGAAGCAACGGTTTCAGAATCAGTGGGAATCTCTTTACATTGAAGCCGAGGACAATATTTAAGCCAAAGTTAAGTCTTCCTTGACCTAATGTCAAAGCATTCACAACATTCAGGAGTTAATATCATATCTATTTAAGGTTTAAGTATTTACTTTGGAGTGCCCAGGATCTTGCACTTAATCCACCAGAAAGGTGCACTAGTATTGCAGGTGAGACAGAGAGCAAAATGCAACTAGTAAAGCCTTCTAAGAAAAAATAGATGAAAAGAGTATAGACAGGAATCACTGCTGAAGTGTAATAGAAAAAAATTAAAATATTTTATTAAAATATAATAGCTGTGAATATCTCTCTCTCCTACTCCATCTGCTGAAAATAAAGCTATATGACATATTAAACAATAAAGAAGAGACTAGAAGAAAAGTCATATTCCTCCTACCTACAAAAACCTGGATGGGGCCAGATATAACTTAAAATAATAGGACTTTGTTTCTGTATAATCTGTATTGTCTCGTATAGATTCAACATGCTCTTTTTAGCTGATGATTTTCCCTTGCTTTTTAGGCTTTGAGAGGAAAAAGGTCTTCAGGAGTTGTTTTTTGCAACATGCCACCATCTGGTGGAAGTAAAGAGAAAGACAAAGATTTTGAAAATTAACCTGTCCTGATTATTGGGAAGTTTTAGTTTCCTAATACTAATTGTCTTCAATGGGCTCTTGAGGCTTTAGAGCACCAAATCACTTCAAACCATGTGATTTTCACATTTCACCACTCAATTTATTCGCTTCAATTATTTAATTTTAAGGAATTTACTTTTAAGTGGCTTAAGGATATTCTTTAAATACACATTTCTGTATTTCTTAATAGATATGATCTGTAAGACAAAAATTTTCTACATGGTGATATAAGATGCTTCAAAATATTTTGCTAAATATGAAGCAAGCTTTATCGTATAGACTATAGGTTACTGCTGTATATGTTAGGTTTTGGTAGAATTTGATTTTGTTCTCTTTCAAAAAATTTGTTAGCAAAATTACCTTCTTTGTGCTATTTAGGCCTTCCCCCCCCCCCCCCAAATTTTTGATTAAAATCTTAGGGAAAAATTTCTAGTCTTATTGCCTATGCACTTTGGGAGCTAAATTGCATCTTGCATTTCATTGAAAATTCACGGGTTACTAGAGTTAGAAAAAACATGTTGATAGTATCTGTACTCTCTCTGTGGACATCATGGTCTTTCTGTGCTGTCACCAACAAATGTTGTTAAATATTGTGGGCACAACAAGATTGGAAATAAAATGTGTATCTATTAAAAAAGATGTTTCTAGAAAAATATAGGGGTGAAAAAGAACCAAACAATTGGTATTTGTTTTACTGTAGAACTAAATATTCTCTGGAGATGTTTACCAGGATCCTCAGTGTCTCACCTATTTTTTGCCACCTTCTAGGCTCACAAGCTAAATACTCAGGCATCCCAAATCTCCACCAATTATTTGGGGAATTGAGGTATGCTACCAGCAGATGTTGGGGAATTTGCAGCAGAAGGACCTAAGCAGACTTATAGACAGGCACCTTATGCAGTCTTGGACACCAGCAAGTCAGCAAAAGCTTTCCAGGGAATTCAGTCTTGCTGAGCTCAGTGACATGGTCCCAGCCAAGGGCCAGTCTGTCTGCCAGTTTCTGCTGGAGTTTTGGCAAGATCAGCCAGTCCACAGGAGTGTGCCAGGGCCAGAAAACTGTCATTTTTTAAACGGGAAAATGTTGTACTATAACATTTTAAACAGGACTAATAACACACTGTGGCTATAACTGTGACATTGGCTTTGTAACAACTGCCTGTCATGTAGTTGATAGAAGGATTCTCTCTGGACTATAGGAAGCCAGAGGGAATGCAGATGGCAGGGGAGGATTTTTGATGGTGCAGAGCTGCTGAGCCCTTCCTGTGTGCCAGGGGGAAAGAGATCTCAACAGTTGCATCAGAAACATGTGGAACGTGGCAAATGTTCGCAGTGGTTGCCACACATGCATACGTGGTGGGAAAGGATCTCTTTGCCTTGCCTGCTGTTTTCTGTGGGGCTGTGTTCAGGATGACACCCATGTGTAGCCGCACCCAGGATGTGCAGACACCTGGGTACTGCCCTTTGCATGAATAGGGGCTACCTGTTAAATTTGGTTCAATATCCATGACTCTTCTCCTGCCTGGGACATCTGAATGGAATCAGATATAACTTAAAAAAATTAGGACTGTGTTTCTGAAAAATCAATATCTTGTATAAATTTTAATTGGTTTTTTTTTATATTTTTTTATTGTCATTTCAGTTTAATTTTGAAGCACATGCCTAGAATAATTTAATTGTGCTATATAAAGCAGGTATCACTTCTGTAGTGCGATTAAGCATGTGGGAGAAGGACTCCAGTTTGCTGGGAACAGAAGTTCATGTTTAAGCCATATTGCTGAAGTGAAAATGGGAAACCTAGATTCGGAGGAAAGTGCAGCTAAAATGACTCGAAGACTGTACCATTTTAATTCCACAGATATTTATGAACACAGGATGAGATCTATCATACTTACAGTAATATTAAATGGCTTTGTTATAAATGATATTACCAGTTTTGTAAGGAGCTGTTCATTCTTTTTCAATCACTTGACAATGAGTTTCACAAATTAATTGTGTCTTGTAACATGAATCCATTTTGGTTATTTTTATACAGGGTGTATTTAATTTTTGTTTTCAACCTATGTTAACTTTTAGGGAGCGAAAACCAGCATCATTGTTTAAGTGAGGGGCTTTTTTTCCACAAATATTCTGCATTTTAATGAGTCCTTCTCTTTACTTTTTAAAACTAATGTGACATGGCTATATTACATTGCTCCATTACCTTAAGTTCTGTTGCACAAGAGAAATTCTGTCTTTCCCAAAGAGATTCTTGGGGCCCATAATACTTTTAAAATTACTGCCTGGCTTTTTCCATGTGTTGTGGTTTAACATTGGTAGGCAGCTAAGGACCACACAACCCTCACTCATTCCTGACTGAAGTGGGATGGGGGAACAAGAAAGGAACATTAAAACAAAACAAAAAAAGTCTGGGTGTCTAATCATTAATTTTAAAAAAAGTAATAAATGAAGGATAAATGGAAGAAGAGAGAAAGAAAACAAAACTAGTGATGCAAAGGCATTCACCCACTACTTCCCTCAGGCAGAACAATGTCCAACCAATTAATCTTTTTCCTTTATTTTTGGCAGTCCATGATGTTATATGGCATGGAATATCTCTTTGGTTGGTTTGGGTTGTCTACCTTTTCCCTCTCTAACTATTTTGCACCCCCCAACCCAAACAGTCTCGAGGTAGAAGGAGAAGAAGAGGTGGCCTTGGTGCTGTGCAGATGCTGCTCCTCAATAGCCATAACATCAGTGTGTCACCTGTACTGTTTTGATCACAAATATAAACCATAGCACTAACCGAGCTTCTATGAAGAAAAGTAGCTCTATCCCAGTCAGCCCAGTACAACATGTTATTGTTGCATATGACTGATGCTCCCCAAAAATTCTGTACTACGTACAGCATCAAAAGCAGTCTCATACACTGCCTTCACTGTTGCCTAAAAGCAGACTACCTGAAACAGATGCCAAGAAAAATTAGGAGTATAAAAAGCAGACAAATTTATTCAAGGCCTGCAAAGGCCTTGAAGGTACATTTGGGCAAGCAAAGTCCCCCTCGGGGACTAAGCCAAAATTGACACTGGGTCATGAGCCCTTCACCTTTTACAGTTTATGTCCTATTAGCATATTGGCCTTTAATTCTTCAATCACACCCTTAGGTGATGATGTTAACCACCCCAGGCCCTCTCCACCCATCTCGTATTTTTGGGCCCTAGGGCAACGAATATGTCCTTGAACCTGTATTCAAACAGCCTTGTTTTGGCTAAAGGTGCTGGGAACAGAGGTTTTTAGCACTTTGTAAGAAGCACAGAACTACAGCAAATTACAGATACATGAAGAGTAAAAAAACCCAGAAATTATTAAGGCATCATCACCACAAAAAAAAAATTATTTGAGAAAAGACATGAAACCTTCCATTCTGTTCTCCACCTGAAGTGAATGCAGGATTAGTCTGCAGTCTCCTTTGTCACTGCTAGGAAGCTGATTTTATTTGTCTTATTTTTAGGCAAAGGTTTAGTTTTTCCCTGCTTAAAGTCACAAAGTTAGTAAACATAGCTACCAGTCCACCAGTTTTATTGAAAATAAAACCCTACAAACACCAGCACAGTGCCCCAAATTCTGGGTGGGCAGGACTAAGGCATGTAAATGGGATCTTTTGGAAATTTGGCTTTAGATGTAAGACTGGAAAAGATCAGTGGTGTTTCATGAGTAATGTGACTGTGGTCAGTGAGAAGAGTGACTGCAGAGCTTTCCCTGACCCAGCCTAGGTCACCCTGCTCTTGACACACTCAGGACTTCAGAGTCTACCTGTGTACCCTTGCTGTGTCTAAATGGAGCCCCACCTCTTTCTGCTCTCTTCTCTGGTTCACGTGCTGGGAGGGAGTGAAGTCTGCAGATGCAGAAAATGTGCCTAATGGAGTCAGAGCCCTGAGCTGAAAATCACGAGTAAGAAGATTTTGTTATCTTTTATGTCCTTAAAAGAGAGAGAGAGGTAAGAGCATACCTTCATACATTTCTGTGTAGGAAAGCATGTAATTCTGGAGACTGTTGATGCCTCAAACTAAAGAAATCAAGCTGTTGCTTTACATATGAATGTTTGCCTGCATCAATAAAACTATACACTTAAGCAAGAACAGTTGGCCTGCTGCATGTCTGTCTCAATTCTTTGACCTTTATTGATACATATATAAAAGCAAAAAGAATATTTGTTCAAATCCACATGCCCATAATGGTGCAAAATTATGGGAAATTTGGTTGTTTTGATCAGTAGGGAAGGAATGAGTGCCACTGAGCAGAAGACGAAGATATTTTCAGATAATTTCACAAAAAAACTTGATGGCCAGTAGGTGGTACCCTTATTCCAGATAACAAACAAAGGCGGGTGGGTGATAAAACCAAATAGCTGATACTTAGCTCAATATTGTGAATATTTTTCTCCCCTATTAGCCACTGCAGACTCCAGCACACACTGTCTAAAGATCATTGGGCAAGCCTAATGAGGGTTTGGGCAAGGAACCTGTATGTGAACTGTGAAAGGGTCAGATTCTGTTATCAACAGTCTTGTATTGCTGGAATTAGACACTGTAGCTTTCCACGTAGGATGCTTTAACCATCTAGTAATCAAGCTTTTATGCATTTAAGAACTTGATATTCACAGTAAGTACATAAATCTCTGACCCATAGGTTGTTCCACTGATGAATATAATTAACTCAATAATGCTAAAATGTGTTTTAAGCGTTATGTTTAATTTGTGCGAACATTGCAACTTCTTTTGGTTTTGTTTTTTTTTTTCTGATGCAAGCTTTTTTACCAGTTTAGGCAATTCTTAGAGCATGGAAGGATGTTATGAACAAAATTGACTTTAATAGCGTAGGAAATATTTCTTTACTTAAAGGGCTGTCAAGCTGGAACAAGTTGCCCAGGGAAATAGTCAGGTCACCATCTGTGGAGGTATTTAAGATGTGTAGGTGCAGCATTTAGGAACGTGCCTTAGTGGTGTTCTTGGCAGTTCTGGGTTAATGGTTGGACTGGATGGTCTGAAGGGTCTTTTTCAACCTAAATGATTATATGTTTCTAAAATTAATTAGTCAATGTACTGTTCCTTCAAAGTATACACTTTGAAATGATTAGGGCAAAACATCGGTGCCTGCAAAATAAAAGTCACAAGATGTTACAGGAAAATGGGAAGCCTTTCAAACTGATCCTGAAGTTTTTGTACTGTTAATTGAAATTGGTATAACAACAAGTTGGTTTTAAGAATTGCTCTTTTTTAAAAAAAAGTGTAGACACATCCATCTTCAGTTTCAAATATCAGTCTGAATACACTTTGGGGTGGAGGTGTATGTAGTACTGAACATCAGAATTCCTGAAGATAACAATTGCAAACAATTACAAACTTTCCCTATCTATTATTCCCATTTATATAACTAGAATCAAGTTAAAGTAATTTGAAAATGATAAAATGTTACCTTATTTTTTCTTTTTTCCACTACCTTCTCTTTAATTTTCTTAACTTTTAATTTAAACCAATAAGCATTGCAAATATTAGATAATTTGAGCACAAAATTATCTGAAATCTTTACATTAATCTGAAACAGATATGTATAAAAATCATATTTAAAAAAGGGATAGTAGGCTGATAACACCCAAAGAGACCAGCTTTAATAGAAAATATCTTCAGATCCAGACTCAGCTTTGGGCCTTTCAAGATGTACATAACTCAGCACCCAACCTTCACACTGAAAATCTGCACTTAATATGAGTAGAGATTTGGTGTCTCCAAATCTAATTTCAGAGGCCCCATTAAAATTCATTATTTTCTATTCTAACACTAAACCAAATCAGAAGAAAACAGAAAAACCAATAGGAAATATAATTTTGTCTGAATTGTTGGCTTTTTAAAGTGACAGCTCCGGGACAATTATTCATGTGAACATAAATTTTTTTGGTTCTCATTCTTCATCTCTGTTTTCTCTATTTTCTCCTGCCCTCCTGAATCCATCTGATATTGGTCTATGCTATGACTCTCTGATATCTCTCATTCTCTCCTCACCTCCCAATGGACCTGGCTGCACTAGAACCTTTTTTTGACACTCTTGCCATTTTTTAAAATTGATTTACTAAAGATCATAAATTATGTGTCCACCGGGTATGAAATGAAAGGGATTGATGTAGTTTTATCTTTTCCAGCCTTAGAATTCCTCTTTCATACTATAACAATTTTTTTCCAATCCATTATTTCAAAAGCTGAAAGCTCCTTTTAATCTTGCAAACAAAAAATGTTATTTTACAAAACCATGCAACTCCAAATGTCCTTTTCAATCTTAAAAAAAACCCCAAGTAATTGTGGAAATTACTTTAGAAAATTATACAGGACAATTCAATTAGACTTTTGTTTTCTATCCCTAGGTTTAAAACTATGCCAAAAAATCACTCCTCTCTGTTTATTCCCACAACATTCCTTCCACAGTGCCCTGAATTTGCATGCTCTTGCTATGAAGCTTGTTTACTGGCAATGAAGTCTGCCTCCACAATTGTCTTCCAATTGCACTCTTGGGTGTCTGGGGTGAAGTAGGAACCTTCACACGGTAGTGGGAACTGTGGGATGTGCTGAAGGTAGACATCTAAATGCAGAAACGGGGATAACGCCAAGGTCCTGCAGTAGTAACGGTGCCTATTCCCTGCAAACTCATGCAATTGACTGATAATCATCAATGACATGCCATGCACATTTATTTACATTTCTGCTGTTATAATGTATTAAAAAAAAAGCATAAGCTTATGAATTTTGAAAAAGAATTGATAAACATATCAGGTCTAATTTGAAGACCTTTTGAATACAACTGGAAGATTATTCCTAGGTTTTCTTGTTTTAGCTTTCTTAAAATTTCTTTCTTATTCATTAAGCTCCTGGTTTATACTCAGTTGTCTTTACCAGTCTGCTAGCAACAGCATTCACCCATTTGGCTATGGAGACTTAAACCATAGATTTGTTATTCAAATAAGTCTTATTTATGGATTTTAAGCTGAAGTTAAATCAGTATGACATTACAGTGTTGAAAATCTTTATATATATAACAATACTTTGCAAAATGTAATGAGAATTATGAATTAAATTAAAAAGAATTTATTTACAGGAATTACTTTTTAAGTTAGATAAGCTAATAGGCAATGATTATTTTGAGAGGGCTTTTCTTATGGCCATGAGATTATAGTTTATGCAAAATTATAAGAGCCCAAAGGAATAAAATCAGACAACATATTTGCAGCTGAACAATGAGAATGCATGGAGATCTGGGCCCAGCCTGTGGCTCTGAAACAATTTTATTTATGGTCTTGGTAACTCTTAATATTTCTCTCCTTTAATTTATTTTCTTGGATTCATTAATTTTTCTTTCTCTCTCTTCATTTATCATTTCTATCTGAGACAATAGGATTATAATTTCTGCTAATACAAGACACTAAAGGAAAGGGTTTAGAAATATCTCTGGGTCTGCACACACCTGCTTGGTCATTAACTACACAGTGTCTTCTTTCCATCTCACTGAGTCATGTTACCTCCAGTCCCTCAACTATGCCAGTACAAATGCAAATACGAATAAATGGTGCCTGAACTAACACCAGAGTTTTTATTTCTTGCTTGATTATAATCCATATTATATTTCTTTATCTGATTCACTCTCTGATTCTGGGTACTTGTACCAGCATAGTTCATGGTGTAGGTGGAAACAGGACAGAAGCAGAGTAACATCACTGAAACCCTGTTTTCAATGTAGGGGAAATAATAGTGAATAAATTTTAATTAAATTTTGTGTAACTCTGAACACAATTTCTTAAAAAACTTCAATACCAACAGTGTTTTATTTTCATGGCAATTGTCTCAAAGTGCCATCACTAAGACTAGTTTAATGATTAGAAATAATTTCTAAATTAGAATGTGATCAAACCCATTGAAATGAAGGCATACACTGCTTTTGATTTCAGTGGTCTTTGGACTGTTAGGAATATTTTTAATTATCAAATATTTTGGGAGCACTAGAAACATCTGAGTCATCCTTTGCTTTGTTACCAACTGTCCCCTTCTTATGTCTGGTTCCTTTTCAGCAACAATGAAATTGCTATCTTCAGCCTCAAGAAATAGTTTAAGCCAAAGTAATTTCCCTGCTTATTCTGATTAGATGGTATCCAGTGTGTCACCCTACATGCTCACTGCCAAAGCATGGCAGGGCATTCCAAAAGAAAAGTGTAACAGTGCTCTGGAAATTTAGCCCCACTTCTTTCTGTGTCTTTTCTTTTGTAGTAGTAAAAGAGAAAAAACCAAGCTAAATTTGCTAGATGAACTATTTCTTACAAATAGTACCCATTCTGATTAAAAAAAGAAAGAAAGGGAAAAAAAAATCTTCAAAGAGAAGCTCATCTGAATTCCAGCAGAGCTGAAAAAGGGAAAAAGAAAAAAACAACAAAAAAACCAAACCACAAAATATCACCTTGGGTTCATAACAGAAAATGATTGCTTAGACACTAGAGAAAACTAAAAAAAAGCAGCTGAAGGGGGGGAAAAAAGGTGCATTAGCATTTAGGAATACATATTAGCTCTGTTCTGAGTTGCCATATGGGATAAAATATCTGTTTTCCAACAAAAGGGATTAAAAATGAACAATTCTCCTGAAGGCTATAAACATTTTTCCTAATTGTTTCTTTGTGTCTCTCACATTTTTTTCTGAAAACTGCAGTGAACTGAAGCAAACAGTAAGAGCAGAAATAATGCCTTATTTTTAAATTTTATAGCATTAAAGACTGAAACCTGAAAATTGGGTTTCCTTATGCAAGTGCAGTGAAGGCACTTAAGCAACTGAATGCAGTATTTTAGAAGAGTGGGACAAGAAGGAGAAGTTCCCATAAGACTTCTAGTACATGTACACCCCCTTAATTAAATTATTAATTTTATCCTTTGGAATAAAGACTATTTTGGAAGAAAGGTGCTTTTCTATAGCTCATACTGAGACAGGGAAAGGGGAAAGAGGCCCTCTCTCTCAGGTCCTGAGATTCAAAAGTTCAAATTCTTGGAAAATCTGCTGTAGCACTCCCTTTTGTGAGAGAGAAGGAACCTTAAGCTGCTGATTTCTTATTCCAAGTTAAACTAAAGATCCTTTTACCCTTAAAAGACTTTCGAAGCTATTTTAGAATCTTGGTCTATTTAATTACTGCATTAAATTGAAGAACAGAAAATAAAGAAGGAAAAAAACCCAACCAAACCCTAGGTAGAACTTTTGCTTTTTCAGTAGTATTGAAAGTGATTATTCACAGCAGGGTAATTCAGATAAGCATCTGGCCTACAAACTATGCTGGCACAGACAAAGGTTTATTTTCTTTTTTAAGAACTAGGAATTTTTCCAAGATGTCCTGACTACTGGGAGCAGAATGTCTGACCAAAATATGCTCGCCAGATGGTAGATGTTTCCATGTGGGTAAATATTAAAAAAGTTCTAAATCTATTCAGACTGGGAAGTAAGGGTGGGAAAGGTTTGCTGTTGTTTTTCAGTTTTAGTTGCCTCTCCAGCTTATAAATACAAGAGGGAAAAAAAAAAACCCAAATCCACAAAACAAAGCTAATTTGAGTGGAAAAAAGAGACAAATATCCTCTAATTTTACTGGATATGACCTATCATTAATGACTACTTTCAGAAACTTTAGAGAGTTGAAAGCTCTCTTTTTAATCTTTGTTTTTTTCCTTTTATTTCCTTAACATCTGTATTACTTTGCTATTCAAAAAACATTACTGCATCCTCCAGGTGATGTAGCATGCCAAATTTGGCTCCAATCTCAGCAGGAGCAGACACCTCTCTTACTTAAATATCTGCAGAAATGTTTGCTGGGTTAGTAATTTATTCCAGATTTAAAACTACATAGGCAGCCAGAGGGGACATTGACACCGCACGGTGCAGCTCGACCAGAAAGCAAGCTGGCTTACATGACAGAAGATTTATAGCTGAAGTGGAGTAGCGAAGAAGTGCAAAATTAATAGAAAAGTTCCAACTGAGTGTGGTGAGCTTCAGATCACATATCCACACAGGCACATGAAATGGAAGAAATGTCACTGTCAAAAGGCAGAGCAGCAGAAGAAAATGTTCCTTAGCTTTCCTGTACTGAACTTTAAATAGCTAAGACAGCTTCTAACTCTCCCTCATGCTCCTCTCTCTACCAGAAATATATTGCTTACAATGCCTTTCTGTTTATTTGTGTTTTCACTGCGTGAGCATGTGCCTGCAGTGAGCAAGCGAGTAGCAAAATCTGGATATGAAGAAGGTGATGACAGAAATAGGTGATGCAGAAATGCAACCAATTTTTTTTCCCCTTTCACTCCTCAGAAAATCTATGTCTATGAAGATAAATAAATAAAAACTACTATTAGCCAAAAATTATCAAAACAATGAGAAACATTAACCAGAATTTTACATTATTTTTCCTCTAGGACAGCAAGATAGTTGTTCAATCTTAAATAAGCATAAAAAAGTAAGTGTTAATTAAGTTGGGGATCTGACCATGAAGCAGAACTGAAGAAATGTGATGCCTTGCTGCTCGCAGAAGAAATGAAAGTTTGGGAAAAAGAATTTTTCCAATAGTATGGTCTTAGATGGGCATTTTTTTCTCACAGAGTCCTGAAATAAAGATATTTTATGTTTCTTTGGAACAGAAAAATGTTTAAATATACTTTTATACTTTTACCTTTTATGAAATATGATCTTAGGAAAACAGTTGATTTCAATTTCATACCAGATTACACATAAGACACCTATTCCCTTGTTCTATAATGTTTATGCTAAAACTGTTGAAAAGAACAATTTCTTCAGTTTAAAACAGAAAAAAAAGAGCTTTCAAATAGAACAAAACTAGAAAAATATTATCAATAGTTTGTGAACAAAATAAATATATTAATTATAATCAATATTCAAGAAAAGTAACATCTGTTTACAAAACAACCTGGCAAGTGATATAACCCAAGAGATTATATTCTATGGAATTGGCTTAGTATCAGAAGAAAGAGTGATTAGCTGTACAAAAGTTGATGTCCAAATTATTTCTGACACACTGGTTTCTCCCCTTAGGTGAAGAACTTGAAGTCTTTGGTACAGAAGACAGCTGTAGATGTGGGGGTTTGCAACATTTTTATTAATGTACTTATGCACATACATGCTACACTTACTTACCTAAAAAGCCTTACCTGACTTTTTTCTTTGTTCATTTTTATGCAAGGAGTAGTTAACACAAATATGCTTGAGTAAACACATTTTCTACTTTGAGTGAACATATTGCATGTCACACTGTGAATGTTCAAAAAAATAAATATGGACCTTTGAAAAACTTTGTTGACTGCATTGAGTCATTTATTCCCCAAATGTTACGAATTTCTGCATAAACTAAAACTACGCCTTTCCAAAAAAAAAAAAAACAACTGTGAGTGTGCAGATGGGAGTGAGTTGAAATATTGGGAAGAAGGAGGACCTTGTTTCAATTTTAATATACAACTTTGAGGGAGAGAAGAGAAGAAACATAGGAAAGAAATTGCATTTTTGAAACGTAGCAGACAACCATGAGAGAGAAGACCTGTTTGGGATTTTTTTTTTTTTCCTTGCTTGAAAGTTGCTATTCAGCTGTGTGGAAGAGAGAAACCTGGCTCATTTTGCAAATGCAGAGCCAGACTGCTGCCAGGAACCATTTGCAGGAGTGATTAACAAAACCTGTTTGCTTTACGAGATTTTCATGGAGGTAAAATGGTATGCATATAATTTTGACACAATCAGATAGTGCACTCTTAGAGTTATATGACAAAAAAAGAAAAGAATTAGTACTTCTCTCTTAAAAAGGGTGTCTCATTAGAGCATGCTTATTGTCTTCTCAGCAGATGTGACATTTAAATGTAGTGAGTGATGGCCAAATGCAGGAAGTAATTCTGAGAAATAAATGGCAGTAACCATCCCAGTTTCCTGAATGGAGGTGAAAGTGGTTTGGCAATATTCACCCAAGATGATGTTCATTTATTCAGTATTGAAATTAAAGAGAGAAGAAGGGAATGGCTGTGTGTGCTGGTGAAAGTGTAACAAGAAAATAGAATACACTCTAAAGTTGCAAATGAACTGAAATATCCCAGGTGGCATCAGCACACAGGAGGGGATTTTCAGGAGCAGCAAAGGTTGGTGTAAGGGTTTAACACACCTTTAGATCTCTGCTCTTAGTGGTGCAAGATATACTAAAGAAAAAAAGCCAGAATACTTGAAATTGTTGCTCCAGACTTCAGTCTGGCAAAAGTAAACCCAACATTAATGGCTAAATAGCAAGAAGGAAGGAAGGCAGCTATTTAACTGTCTGAACAGAGGAAATGAACAGCAGCTTTTGATGTTCAGCTGTACTTGTTAAATGAGAAACTCTTACATAAGCCCAGCAAAGGGCTGGCAAAGGGTTTAATTAACAATATAATCCTACTTAAAGTACTTTAAAGTTCTACATGGCATTTTAAGAACCTTTTTACAGCTATCAGAGCAAAGTGGAATTTTATTTGAGAACTGGTAGTATGACAGTTGAAAATCATTTGGAAATGTGGCTGAAAAATAGTCTAGTATCTGCCCAGATGCCAATTCAATTTCATGCCAATTTAACAGCAAACTACTACTATGGGAATGTTATTGAAATTAATCTTTCTCTGTACTTAATTTCATTGTTAAACTAACATGTAATAAATAATTCTTTAGATCAAGGTGGATATTCGTATTCCTTTTTTTAAAGCTCAACTAATTATTCTCATGGTAAGATAGTATTTATAAGGAAGCTACTGAACATCTCTTCTGGGAAGAATAGTGCTGCTGATAGGAAATTATCTGTAAAAGTTACTATGAATTGTATGGTTTTATCTAGTTTTATAAGTATTATATGTAATCATACAAAAATAGATCTCCTGTATCGCTAGTTATCTCGGAGATGAACACGCAGGACAAACCTCTTGCATGGCCTCCCCACATCATCTGTAGAAGGAGTCAGATCAAAGACAAGGGCTGCACACTGAGATGACTTGGGAATGCTCCTCTTTCTCTTCTTTTACATGACTGACTGCTCTGCTAAAGGGCATGAATACCTAAGGTGACACAGAATGTATTAGCTGTGACAAAACTAGTAAAAGAGACGAGATATTGGAAAATGCCATCTGACGATACCAAGATACATCTATTTGGAGAATATCTTCACTTCAGTCTTCCAGGATGGATAAAACTAAAATGAAAAATAGAAGACAAATATTTTTATGCACGTATATATCTAATTATTTTACAAAATCATCCTTTCAGTTTTCTGTAATATATAGGTCAATACAGCTTCGATTAAAGGGAGTAGAAATTTTCTAATTTTCATCTGCAAGGACTAAGGACTGAAAAACAAAGATTAAACCCATTGTTTTGCATTATCTGAAAAGCTGATGGAGTGGTGGAGATGTTCCAATTAATTTGTCTTTGTATATAGCATATGACATGGAAATAATCTCATTTGTTTTCATTATAATATATTTGTATTTTCTATTTGTTTTTACAAATATTATACTTTATTATTTGAGGACATGACTCTGCTAGAGCTCATGACACATGATCTGCATTACTACTCATAATTTATTACTTATTTAAATGTAGCCTAACAGAACTGCAAATTTAACCAGAAAGCAGTAAATCCTATAATTTCCATCAGATTCTCTGAAATGTTTCACAATGAAAGCTGTCGTCATCTGCAGTTTATAAAACAGTTAACTATGGGTTTTGTTACTTCGATAAGTTTCCAGAATGAAATCTTCTCTACGGTGTCATAGTTTGCTCTTTATTTAACTTTTAATAATTCAATAATGAACAGGTTCCCAATGTCTTTTCATAAAAGCAAAAACGTTAGTGTCTAACATAAGAGAATACTGAGCAGAGAGTAAAACAGAGCACCATGTTAGAAGATTGATCTAAAAATATCACATTTGTATAGAACCTTAGTGAATTACCCTTACCATAGTAGTTATCTTAAATATTCTAAAACCAGTTTTCCTGAAAATTGTCATGTCCTGGGTTTGTTTATTCTGCAGTAAAGTAAGGGCTCATTTCTTCTTTTAATTTGCAGTGAATAGTGTTTTACTTCCCAAGAATTCCCTTTGTTATACAATGAGAAATCCAAAACAATGCTAATAGGAACAATATATGTATGTAAGTTAAGAACAGATCCATCACTGTCTAGGCCACAGTGCAATATTCAGCATTTTGGAAACTATGGGTCCGTCAGTCTCACTTCAGTGCCTGGTAATGTTATGAAGATTTTCTGGGAGGTATTGAAAAACACCTGAAAGACAACTCAGTCATTGGTCACAGACAGTACGGCTTCATGAGAGGCAAGTCAGCTTATGAAACCTGATTTCCTTTTATGACAAGGTAACCCCCCTGGCTGATCAAGGGGACCCAGTTAATGTAATCATTTTCGATTTCAGTACTGTCTCCCACAGGGTCCTTCTGGACTGTGAGAGTGGGGTGTGACTCTTGGGGTAGGAGCTCAGGGCTAGGAGGTGAATTTGGTGATCCTTGTGCTTCCCTTCCAACTCAGTTTATTCTGTGATTCTTTGTTTCATTTTGGTATGAAAATATTGATGTTCAGTCCACAAATGAAGCCAGGAAATGCAACTAACAGAACCACCTGTACACACCAAAGAACAGAGCTTTGTAACACTGCTAATTAGTGAAAAAAAAATTCAAACTTTGAGAAGCATTGGTGAAGATATAAACGTCTGATTAAATATTTTCCATTCAGAAGACAATCACTTTTCCTAGCACATAAAAAACCCCATATTTTCAAATATATATTTTTGACATCTGCCTGAAAACCAGTTATCATTGATTTTATGGCTTCCTTTTTGTTTTTTTTTTCCTCCCCCAAAATCTGGTAACCTTTTTCATGTGAGTGAATTGGATAAAACATGCATTCAGTGAAGGAGAAGATGGATGCCCTACAGTGACTGCTCAAAATATTAGCTTTCACAACTGCATTCTAACCTCTCCTGGAATAAATGTATTTTTAATTATATCTTCCAAACCAGCTCAAATTCAAGAGTAAGAAGGGTGCATGCCTCTTATTCTTAGCACTTACCAGTATCCACAGCCAAGGAAAGCTTTCTCTGAGGGCATTGGTGGGTTTGATCTCCTAAGACTGGTAACAACCAGAAGAGAAATCTCACTGCTAAGCCATTATGCCAAGGATGAGACTCATTACTAGTGTTATTTTGAAAAGGAAAGCAGTTTTGTATGGCTTGTAATAAAAAAATACCATTTAAATTACTTAGGCTTATGTTGAGAGCATTTAGTTTGTACTAGCCATTCATATTCTCTATGGTTTTGATTACAAGAGTGTTTGAAATCTTGGAAATTGGTGTATTTTCAATTCTAATTTAGAAGATTGCTTCAGATATACTGCATTTTGGAACAAAAGTAAAGGTTCCTGGCGAACCTAGTAATGTTTGTTTTGGCCCTAATAGTTAAGGATCAAGGAAAGTGAATGAATTACAAGTTAATGATCTAATGATCAACTGAGTACAGAGGAGAGCTGCAAAGATGATCAGAGGGCTGGAACACCTCTCCCATGAGGGAGGGCTCAGACAGTTGAGGTTGTTCAGCTGCAGAAAAGAAGGCTCCATGGAGACCTTATAGCACCTTCCAGTACTAAAGGGAGCCTAAAAAGAGCTGGAGAGGGACTTCTTCTAAGAGCATGTAGTGACAGGACAAGGGGGAATGGCTTGAAGCTGAAGGAGAGTAGGTTTAGAACAGATACTGGGATGAAATTCTTTACTGTGATGACAATGAGACACTGGAACAGGTTGCCCAGAGAAGTTGTGGATGCCCAGTCCCTGAAGGTGTTCAATATTAGTTTGGATGGGGCTCTGTGCAACCTGGTCTAGTGGAAGATATCCCTGTCCATAGCAGGGGGGATGGAACTAGATATCTTTAAGATCCTTTCAAACCCAAACTGTTCTGTGATTCTGTGAAAGGGAAAATAAAAAAATGACAGCTTATTAGAAAAAAATGGGGATTGACTAATAACTAATTGCCAACTAATTATTTTAGAAACATGGAATATCAATATTCGAATCATACATATTTATAATAATTTAAGATTAGCATATATTTTTTTAAAAGGGTTTTATTTTCCTTTTCAAGTCAAGCGTGTATGACACTTTTAATCTATTTTATTGAAGATATGTATATGAAAAGCAGAGATTTAGGTGTACATTAAGGAACAAAGAAACAAATGTTTTCTTTGAGAAAAGGATGTTTTTCTGAATTATGTAGAAGCATATATCAGAAGAGTTATTTGACAATGTACCTTACCTTTGTATTGGGTGATTTACCAGACCCAGACCTGAATTTGTTCAGATTTATTAACCAGGAAAAGTAATTGCATTGATGTTTTGTGTAAATTTTTAAAATAATTTATACTTCTGAAATAGCCATGTTAGGTTTGTATATGCTCATCCAGTAGCTAGTTCACTCTTTGTCAGTGCAAACATTCTTGAAATTTAATTCTTGCCTGCCAGGTTTAACTAAAACTCATAATTGCAATCAGATGATAAGTATAGTATTCATGAGATTGAAAATGCAATGTTCATCTCTGTCACACTTGCTACTCATTTATTTCTTAGTGAGTCTACTGAGACAATCTAGGGAATTTCTTAGAGGGAAAAAACTCCATGGATTCTGTTGATATAAATGTATGCATATAGTATAAATCATATGTTATACAGCCTCCCTGTGTGATGCACTAGAAGCCCAGAGCTAACACTGAAGTCATATGGACTGGGGAACTTTTCTGCTTATTGTCTAAAGCTGGGCAAAATATGTATAGGAAATAACCAGAGGCAGTGAGAAGATGTCTACAAGACTAACACAATCCGAATTAGAAAACTTAGAAAAACCCCTAACCAAAACACCCTCAAGAAACTGATTCAGAAACATATTAATTTCTCATTGAATAAGGATTCTTCATCTTGTGTCTCTTCTATTGATTACAGGTCTTCCAGGACAAAATGGAGATTACATTCACCCCCAACTGATTAACCCAGTACACTTTGCACTTGTATCATACATGAACTGGACATGTAGATATGGAAGGCATGACAATCCTTGGCAAGCATGCTGCAGTATTCAGCTATGCACAAATTTCTCAGGGGGAGTTCCCCATATCATGAAGGAACAGAATATGTTGAAACTGAGATCTGTTAAGATACCTGAGAACAGTGCTGCCCACGAGGTACCTGGGTTTGATAGTGACATTGGTATTCAAGCAGAAGTCTTGCTTAGTGTAAAGCATTTTGAACAAGGAGAGTAAATTGGTCCCTTAAGTAATACAGAATCCAAGTAGTGCTTTTTTCAATGAAAGAACCCAGGAAAAAGAACAAAGGATATTTGTTGAGACAGAATAACAGATGCAATTATCTATTTTTTTACATAATTGTCAGATTTATAATTTTATACATTCCCTTTCAACAAGAAATTGCAATGACTAGCCACATCATTTTCTTACAGTGCTCAGAAGTAAACTGCCAGTTTCGAGACAGGTCTCCTTGCCACAACTGCCTGCAAAAGAATCACATTACCAACTACAGTACAAACGCATACTACCGTAAGATTTTAAGTTTTTATGTGCATAAGGTGCAATCCAATTTCTTTTCGCAACATACTGGTCATAGATTTAAACCTTTTGGCAATTAGAAGATGGGGCTTTTTGTTCTGTATAGTCCACAAGATCTCTCTTACAGAGAAATAATAATAAAAAAGGGTTTAAAGATGTCAAGAGAGGTTTGAGAACTTTTTGTTTCCTATAAAATTCAAAATTTTCAACAAATAAGTGTTTATATATTGCCTGACCAAAATGGTAAAAAATAAATTGCTTTACTTGTTTTGTGATTTCCCCAGATTTTCTGTGTCTCTAGTGAAGAGCTGGAAGTGTCTGTTTTTCTGGGGAATGGCACCAGTTGTGACCCAGTTGATTGTATGCACTCTGTACCTTCTCAGGTGGCCTTGCTTTATTGATTTGGTGTTTGAGAAGTCCAGACACTAATGCTCCTAATAATCAGCCATTCTTTTTGACTTTTAGTTACAAGTATTCTCATGCAGTTAATATCGAACAGAACTTTGTGCTCTACATCTGTTATTTCAAAATTCCCATTTTTGAACTCCCCTAGTCTCAAGTAAGTGGTACATTGTCTCCCTTTTTTACTGCCTACAATCTTTTCACCTACTTCCAGGGCCCCATGATGTAAAATGTCATTTTGCCGATCTTCAGTTCCAGTGACAACTTTAATTTTACTGATTTTAATGGGTTTTTCAAATACAATCCCATAGAAGTCTCCAGTAGAAGGAGCTTTGCCCCAGAAGTACTCATCAATGCTGCTGTAAGCCTTGCTTGCCTCATAGTTTTCAAATACATTCATATTGGTGTGCAAGTTTGCAGGTGGGTTGTCGGGGATATCAAATGATTCCTCTTCAAAATCATCATCCTTTAACTTATTTTCAGCTCCTTTGTAAGATGAGTAGTATCCCATGTGCTGGAACAGAGATGGCTTAAAACGTATCACTTCCTTTTGAGCTAACAGCCCACGAAAGTGGATGAGCAGCCAATCACAAGGCATTTCTTGGTAAAACATCAACAGAAAATGGGCCAGGCGTGGTAGGTCATGAGAATGATAAAGCTTTCCAATGTACCCCAGCTTGGAGAATTCCAAAGTCACCCAGTAGGATCCTTCTCGTGAGGTAATTACTTTCTTAACAGCAGTCAAAAAATTCTTTGAGCAGCGAACATCGTCTTCTAGCATCACATAATAGTCGGAAAGATTAGCACAAAAGTTTAGAAGGAAAGCGTAATCTACATTTTGTTTTGATCGAAACTTCACACGGTCCTCTGGGTCATTGTAATTTCTCTTAAGGCCATCCAGTACAGGATAGTAATCCTCAGGGACGTGAATAACTATTAATCTGCCCGCAATTATGTGATGTGCAAATTTCTGTGAAATATCCTGGACCATCCCTTCACACCAAGAAGAGTCAAAGTCTGCTAGCTGTACTACCACTGCAATTTCTTTGAGCTCCTCATAGCTTGACTGCTCAAATATGGACTTGATGGTCTCAAGCAAGTAGTTTCCCTTTTTCCGTTTTACAGAGGATAGTCCAATTGTAAGATACCCTGGACAAAAAACAATTCAAACAAAAAGTATCTGAATATCTGAGTATCTGATATTGGAAACAATGTCATCACAAAGATATCCCCAGAGCTGTGTTTATATTATATAAACCTCATGAATGATGATGACTGAGAAATTTGGTATATGAACTTATTAAGTTGCATGCAATAAAGGACCTTTGTTGACTTTTTATGAAGAAGTATGATATGGCAAGCAAAGACACAAATGGAGACTATTGAGTTAAACATTCACTTGTTTACTGCAAGGAGCAGCAGATTGTGGACAAACGCCAAAGCAATGTGTACATTTATGCCTTGTAGATGAATCCACACAGACAATGACAAGGCTGTAAAATCTGCTAAAAGAAAGGGGATTATGAGGGGATTATTCACATAATATTTTTAAAGCAAGGAACTACCAAATGCAGCACTTTTATCATTTTAAACCCCCTAAAAGTCTAGTTACATCTAGAAGCATAACTTCACAGTTTTATGAGTTTTGCATGGATTTTTTTTTCTCAGCGTGTTCATTTTTAGGTGAATTTGTCTAGTTTTTCATTGTTAGTGGTTTTTCTTCTAACCCTCTTTCAGGACTCATTGAGCATTTTACAGGGAACACCCATTTGCAAGATGCAACTTAGATATTATTTTAAAGTAGAAGAGAACTTCTCTTCTTCCTTGTACAAATAATTTTTAAAGCTGTTACATTCTTTTTAGACAGAGAGGTATCTCATAAGGGAAGAATTTTCATCTCTCCTGTTTTATAGTCATTGCCATTACATTTTTACCAGCATTCCAAACCAAGAGTTTCCTTCATATATTTGCGAATGTATCTCTATTTTTCTAACTTCTGATGTAAAAAATGTTAAGAATTTGTAATTGACAGAGTGTACTTAAGTTGAACCTACTTCAACTTTCTTAACATATGGCAGTTTGTAAAAGATTGTTCTGATAGTGAGTCAGGGCTTCCCTCGAAGCTTTATTCTGCTCAAAATGCAGTTGTACAGTGAAGTACAACCCCCAGAAGTCATTGACACTGCCTACAGAGCTCCAAATTTCTCAAATCTAATTTGAACAAACTTTATAGCTTTCTACAACTCACATATTATTTTATTTTACCTTCTGGGCTTGGACTTCAGAGCCTTGTTTATGTATGTGAAATGATTTATTTGGAACCCGAAGGACGCCAATCTAAAGTCTAGGTATGGACATATTTCACTTTTAAGGGAAAGTGTTGAACCATGTCTGAAATAAGAGTAACTAAATAGTCCATCTGCAGATGGCTGTGAGAAGCATCCTCCTTTATTGTCCTGATAATAGCACAATTCAGCTCCCTTGCTAGCTCAGCTAAAGGAGTAAGGAAGTCCATTTGCAGCTGCTTGGCTGGGAGAATAGTGGACCTGAGGGCTGTATCTGTGTGATGCCAAGCATATTTAAGATTGGATTTACAGGTTATACAGAGATTGACAGTATGGTCCCAGAGCATGGTTGCAGAACACCACCAGAACACGCTTTGCTTCTGCTTTCTAAATCATCCTCTTGCCTGGGAGGAGATCCAAGGAAGTTTGCTCACAGAGACCATCCAGAGGCTGCCTGCAGGATATCTACAAGTCAGGCAGCTGGTCAGGAGGCAACCAGGCTGTGCCTGGACTAGCAGCCACTCAAGAACGGCCTATGATAGCTGTCCCTCTAACTCTCCTGAGATTGTCACTACTTAACTCAGCCCCTCTCAGCCCCTAACTCAGCCTAGAAATACCACAGGTATAAAACAGATTTCAACCCCTTTTTAAATTACCTCATTTCATAACATTCAAATTGCAGTTACTTACTTTTCCTTGGCAAAGGTGTGCCAGCTAGGTAGCGATAGGAAATGTTTATAGATCCTGAGAAATTAGACAAATCTTTAAAACTGTGAACATAACGCTCTGGGTTGAGCTGGTGCGTGGCTGTTTCTCTGATTAATTGCTTGTCCCCTTCCTATTAGTGGGAAAACAAAAAGAACAGAAAAGGGAGAGAGACAGAGAGAAACACATTTGTGAATGCCAGCTAGAGAGGAAACATGGACAGGCAGGTTTCCAAGAATAACATTTTTCAATGTCAGCTTTTGTGAAAGCATGTAGATGTCACCTCATTTCAAAAAACCAAAAAAACCAAAACCAAACAAAAACCCTACAAACCAACAAAGATTACTGAATATCATACATTTTTGGCCACAGAAAATCTACCATAAACCTTCAGATTACCATAACAGGAAAAGAAAAAAAAAATTCTTTACTCAAAAAAACTCTGGAAAGGTAGCAAACATGAAGTTATTGGCAAAAAAAAAAATGCTGTGGTATTTAAAAGAGAGATTAAAAAAGAATCAGCAACAGATAATTTTCACAGATGTAGAAGCAGGGGAGATTTTTTAAAAATGTTTTCAGTGATTTAAAAAAAACCACCAGAACTGCTGCAAATGAAAGACAAATCTAGATGCTGGCATCAGGCTCATTTTGCCATTTTTCTATGTAGCTTCCACTCAGGTTTGTGATAAGAAGAAATGCATGTGATCATGCAGACAGCACAAGTTTCTCTGAATTGGGTGAACGCTTTTTGCTGGCATAGTCAAAAGGTACATTTTTTCACCGTGCCTCCTTCTTCATGCCTCCTTCTTCAGTCTTCTTCTTTCAAGAGGCTTCCCTAGACATAGTAAAGGCACAGAAGGGAAAGAGTGGCTTCATCAGTAGTGCTCTATCCATGAGGTCACTTGGGACTAAGGGAAAATCTGCTCCTTAGTCCTTAAGGGAAAATATCAGACAGGTCATGAGACTGAATTTAAAAGCAGGAATGCTTATTTAATTTACCTGGTTTGATTTTAGTCTGATGACAGGCACATGTATGAATGAGATAATTTTTTCTAATTTATGCAGTATGTTAATGCACTAAAACTTCCTGATCTGTCATTAAATGGGAGTGTTGTGCAGTGATATTACTGCAGCTAACAAGAACAGCCACAGAAACAGTAAACAGCTCTCATATTTTATGGCATAAACATTAAAAAATGTGTCAAAGGTATGTTTTATGGCACAAAGAAATACTTGTGTAAACTGATCTTACATTCATTTAAAGTTCATTGTTTTTCTTGCTTAGAAGTAGTAAATAATCCACTTCTGAGCTTAGTAAAGATCTTTGGCAGACATCCAGGGGCATCTACCTGCGCTGTTATGCTCTCTTGATCTGCAGTGTCTCTTGAGTAATTTCTCTCTAGTGCTTCTGTGCCACTTTGCATTTGCTCATAAATTATGAGAGGAAGTTTGATCAGGTTCAAGATTAAAATGTAACTCAATAATGTAGGAAGAAAATACACCAAAACTTCAGGGGATTTTCCATGAAAAATGTCAGATGGAAAAGAAAAAAGGCTCGTCCAAAAACTCCTTTCTTCAAAACCCTTTCTTTAATATCAAAACATTGTGTCATGCATTCCAGAATTCCAAAATTCCTGTTTCATAAGGTTTTGGAATGGAAACTTTTTCTGCTGAGGTTTTGCTACATGAAATGTTTAGAAATAGACAATATCAGAAGAAAACATTTTGCTTTTAACAAACAAAATATTTAAACTGACCACAAAAATGTTCCCTTTTTTCCCTTCTTTAATAAGTGACTTTTGCAGCTAACATTTCTTTTTAATAGTTGCTATTTCATTCCTTTGTTGAATGATGTGCAAAACTGAAATTTGGATTTTTTTCCATATCTCTGACTACTGTGTAGATGTCAGTGAAGCTGAGGAGCTTGATTAACTCTCCTTGGTTTTCTTCTCTAGCTTTTTCTGTAATGGTCTTGGCTTTCATCCAGCCTCTAACTTACATTCCAGCATTTGTTGGAGCATGGGTGTTTCATGTGGGGGCCAGAGGATGAAGTCCAGAGTTCTCCACACTTTTTGAAGACACTTAGCTAAGGATGCTGTGTCAACTACTGTAGTGCTATTCTTTACATAGTACCCAAAATAGTGATCAGTACTCATAGGAAAGTGCAGAGCACATGCTTCACTTACAGTTCACTTACAACTCTGAATGGGTATAAACCCCTACATATATTGTGGTATCTGTGATATATTAGCCTAGTGTGTCTTCAAAAGACTTGATCAATTGTAACTCACATGCTGCAGGTGAAGCCACTTAAACTGCTTTTCCAATACACATGCATCTACACTGCATAGCTGCATACCTTCCACCCAATACATTTCAGCTATTTTGCCGCATGGGTCCTTACTTTCCATTTCTGCAGAAAATGCCCTGCAGAAAACAGTGAAGGGAATCTCTGGACATTCTCTTTGAGCAAAATCAGAAAGGTTCTCTTCTCCCTTCTTAAGATTTGCCAAAATGAATCTCATTTTAATATTGTAACATTTTGAAAAGGACTACTTCTCTTACATCTGGTGCCAGAGGCACCAGCCCCACATGCCCTTGCAGAGCCTGCTGCCTGAGACTGGGAAGAGGAACTCCCAGTTGTCTCCCTTGTCCCACTTGCCTTTAGAACAGAGTCCAGCAGGAGATTGGCTGCAATTCAGAGAGCCTCTGGGGCTCTGAGGACTTTCAGACTCTCATTCCCTGAGGGAAACTGGTTAGCCTGCTGTCCTCAAAAGCTTTCCTCTCTCCTCACCACAAAAACAGAAATTGCTCATCTTTTACCTCAGCAGAGAAAACACACCAGACATGGTGTGTTTGGAGCTGTCAGACGAGGTCAGGAAAGTTGGAAATAAAACGAAATAAATAAGATAAAAAGTCAACAGCCTAACACACTTGAAAAACACTTGATGGATCATAAAGGTATCAAGAGATCTGGAAGAACTCTCAGGAGACTTGGCAAGACAACTTGGCTGAGAGCTACATAAATGCAAACATGCCAGAACTGTGATGAGAGAAGAAGTGAAAGAGAGTGAATTTATAAAAAAGGGGGGAAAAAAAGAGCAAATTAAGAATAAGACATGGAGCCATCTGGGGAACTGGCACATAGGATAGGAAAAGATTTCAAAAACAAGCCAAGAGGAACACCATTAGCAGTGATAATAAAAGCACTTTCAGAAACATCTGGGGGACTTCGAAGCAATTAGTGAACAGAGAAGAAACATTAAGGAAAATGCCACTAGGAAAAAAATGTGATAAGCCAGGTCAAATTTAATCATAACCAAGAAATGTTATATTAAAAAAAAAACAAACAACAACAAACCAGGGCAAAACCTTAGTATTAGAGAAAGCAGTATGTCTCTAATGGAGTAACATGCTACTCAGTAACAAGCATGTATTTGTAAATATTTATAATACTGTTTTAAATAATTTTATAATTTAAAAGTAAAATATTTTAAATTAAAATAAATAGGAATGTATATATGGTTCTGATAAATAAAGTAAGGATTTTACTACATGCGGATTACACTTTTTGTCATATTATTATGTTTGTTTTCAGATGCAAAAGAGATCAGACTTCACCTTTCAGAATACTGGAAGGCCCACACCAGCCTAGTTTAATTAAAGATAAAGACAGATCTAATCATATCACAATATAAAAAATTCAGTTTAGTCATTTTACTATTGGCAAGATCCAGTTTTTAAGCCACCATGTTCTTTTACTGGGCCCAGTCCAATCTCCAAAGATCTGAAAATTTAATCCATTCATCAAGTCTCCAGGGCTTACTTGGCATTCAGCATTGAAATACCTCTAGGTAACATATAAACTGTAGAGTTACATTATGGTTTTGGTGGCTTATTTGTTGAAATTCCTAACATAAATATTTCCTTTTTTTTTTTTCAAAATCATAAACTTACATTAGATTTCATTTATGTCTATTTGTTAATGCTGTAGCACTAAACCAGTCAGATTCAAATCTGAGTTACAAACAGTAAGAAAAACATAGAATAAACCCACTAAAATGAATTTATTTATGCAAGGAGCTTAAAGTAGACAGAACTAGTGTAAGTTTTCTTTTACAATTTTATTTCTATAATGGCTTTTAATGCAGTATTCAGAGGTGATATTTGTAGAGTGTACTGAAAAAGGAGGTCCCAGCTCACACAAATAGTTCAGAGGTAGTTTATCTTCAATATTAAAATTAAGGGATATCCGGAAGTATGGAAAAGATAGAGGATACTTTGACTCAAAAGACACCTGGTGGAGATACCTTAATTTTGCTACATTCATTATCTCCCACACTTCCAATAAACAGAGACATATTTACTTGTGTGAAAAGGACTGTTAGGGTCTTACTGACACACAGTGTCTGCAGTATATATTAAGAAGATGGTTTCATCATAAATAACACATTTGGAGGATACTTCACTGTTAATGGTACACCAACACGGGAAATTGAGGGAATTATGAAATTTACTGTTTTACTAGGAATGTATCCTGTTTTTTGTTCCAGGATCACTTCTTACCAACTTACCAAAACATAACCATCTTCAATATACAAGTTCATGAACAGCAAGCACACGACAAGGATTCCTAAGAAAGACACTGCTGATCGTTTCCGCAAGCATCTCATTTTATCAAAATGTTTCAAGTTGTGTCTTGTGAAGAACTGCATACAGTAGTGTCACCTAGGAAAGAAAAACACAGTATTACAAGAACATGTCTGATAAGCATGATAACAACTCAACTTACCTTCAGATGTATCAAATCCATTCAAACACACATAATTACACTCTCAAGTGGAATTAATGTCATTTAATCATTGTCATCTTCAGGTTTGATATACAATTGTAACTATAAGCATCATATTTTTGTATCAGTAAAGAAAAAACATACCCACTTTCATACCATTTTAGAATGGGCTTCTGATGTCACTGTGGCAGGAGTGCATCAACAGTTTAGTTTCCCATGCACAACTTTCAGATCCCAACTTGGTGGCTAGAGATGTCACTGTGTATTGTTTCTCTATGTACCTGTGTCTCCTCCCAAGGACAGGTCAGGCCAATAGGCAAGGATGAAGTTATCACATGACTCAGTGTTGTTGCCAATACAAGAATTCTGTGTACCAGAGCTTCCAGGCACAAATAAGGTACCTTCTCTGAAGTGAAAAAGCAGTAGCAAGACTATGCAAGATCCCTTAGCCTAAGGCCTCTGTTCTAGGATGGAAAAACTCTCAGTGGAAGCATCATTTGCATCTTCAGAAGAAAGGTGGGTGTCTACCTTAGACCAGACACATCTAAGCAGATGTCTTAGGTTACATGGAAGGTGTAACCAAAAGTATGTTTTCTATTACCATATTCATAAACTGTTAAAAACAGGTGAGACAGTGCTCTTTATCTTCAGCATGACTCAACCTTGGTAACACCATGGCGGGGCTATCTCTGCTAATGGGCCATCAAGGGCTCCTGGAATGACACATAAGATTACATCATCCCATTGTGGGATGCCCTGCCCAGAGGAGAGGAACTGAACATTCCCACCTGCATATAAGCTGAGACTCTGGAACACTGGGGGACTTCTCTCCACTTGATTCCCCTAGGAGAAGAGCTCCAAAGTCACCACTGGATCTCCAGAGACTGACCTGACCTTCTGCAGGATCATCACTTCAACATGACCACATCCATCCAATGGGACTGCAACCACCTTTTAACTGGACTGCTACCACCCCCTAACTAACTAACAGGGTGGCAGGTTGCGTTCTGACTTTGCCAGTTTAAACTGTTTTTTCTGTATTATTGCCTTGTTGTAAATATTAGTAAAGAACTGTTATTCCTTTTTCCCATGTCTTTTGCCTGAGAGTCCCTTGATTTCAAAGTTATAATAATTCGGAGGGAAGGGGGGGTGATATTCTCTACTTCAAGGGAGTTTCCTGCATTCCTTGGCAGATACCTGTCTTTGAAACTGAGACAGTGGAGTATTGGGAAATCCTTACTGACCTGATTAGATAAATCAAATAAGGTATAGAGATCATGAAGGCATTCAGTACTTCTGTTCAAGATCAGGAAAGAGGACTGTCTGATCATATCAGCGTTGCATACTCATTTCAATAATTTTATTCTTTAAAACAAGATGAATGCTGCTCTTGTCCACCAAATCATAAGCACCTAACCTGTGTAGGACCACATGTGTTTGAACAAGATTTGACCACAAACTAAAGATCTCACTGCCCAAACGCTGAGGGATTATTAGCAAAACAGTAGATTAGAAGGTCATTATTATTTCTGTTCTTGCTCATATTTTGACTATTTTCCATAACAATTAATAATTTTCAATCAAATTTAATATATAGAAGTTATATACAAATGGTGACTTTGAAGGTAGCCTGAGTGAAGTAGTAAAAATCAGTACACACGCAATGGTTAAACCCTGCACTTATATGCTTTCATTTTTGAAAGCGTTGAACATCTACACTGATACAAAATAGGCTGAATTAGGAGTTCCATAAATGATTTGTCATGTCATATAGAAAATTTTCTTTCCTAATAACAAAAAATCTCCCAACCACAAAATTCAATATATATTTGTTTTACCAAACTGAATAAATATATTTAACAGTATAAAATATGAGTCCATTAGACTCTAGGGAACTGGGAGATAAATATATCAAATATTCGTGATGCAAATGTTTAACTGCAAGGAATCTATAGATGCAAAAGGAACTGCAGTAAATTGAGGCTGTTTGTGCACAGAATGTTTTTAAATTCACTGTGTTGAGAATAAAACCAATTTACAGGTTGCACGAAGAAAAAAGAAATCAGTAACAATATAGATTTTTGTCTGTCTTTATTTGGTGTGGTCTGAATTACAGAAACCTGATTATTCTGAAGTTGAAAAAGCCCAACGTAGCTATTTTTTAAAGTTACATCAAGGATTTCCTTTTTCTTAATAGCTAAGGATATTGAAAATAAACCTCAGGAAGAAGCTGTTAGGGACATGAATTTCCAAACACTAGCCCTCCCTATCTCCCTGCAACTTCATGTGACAGCACAGTGGTTGCTAGTTGTCTGTGGATTCTAGCAGGCTGTTGGGGAAATAAAAGGTTGCCCCTACTTTAGAAAAGGCTGTGATACACCCCCTTCTCTCCTGTCCCCTCCCTTCTTCTTCTCACAGTACAATTACTGATTTTCAAACCAGTACAGTCTTTTAAAAACCTATCAGTGGATCACTGGATGGATTAAATACTGACACTCCTCAGACAGTAGCATTGACTACCCTGAATATTGAAACACTGGCAGTCTGGCTTAGTGAGCTTGTAGTGACCATCAGCATATTACATATTCATTGGGTTTTTAAAAATAACTTGGGAATAAATAAATGTGTTTTTTTCTTTCACAGGATGAATGTATGTGCCACATTTGCTGGCTGGACTGTGGTGTTACACAGGTTCCCCAAATTTGCTCTGAGCAGTCTGTCTGAAGTCCCCAAGGGTGAGGAAGGGGCTCAGAACTATATTTGCTGGTCATACTGTATCAGATCATTACTATGTTAGATTAGGAATAAAAATAGCAGGAATTGCACAGGTGAGGCTAGAGGAGCATAAGACTGTCATGGCTAAAGTGGATATCCAGAAAGAGGAGAGCACAGTACAGTCATTACTCAGAGAGTGCCTGCATTGCTCGTGCTGGTTTCACACGAAGCCATTACAGCACTGTTTTTCAAATGGAAACATCTGAAAGCACAGCATCGTGCCAGTGAGGGCTTTTTGCTCATCAGACCTATTGGTAGGCCCACACCAAGGAAAGACTCTGAAGGGAAGGGCTCCCCAAGCAGGGAGCTCCCTGCTAGATGCTGTCACGGAGGAGGCTGTGGCACTGCTGCTGGCACCAGGTGGCAGCGCGGGCTTGCCTTGCCAGCCCCAAGCTGCTCTCAACACAGTCCCCCCAGCCGGTTCGTCTGCAGGTGCTCTTCACATCCTTATCCTGGGAGCCTTGAGCTAAGAACGCGCCCAGGGTCATACATATGTACATGCAGAATCGCTTGCGTTTTCCTAGAGCTCCTTCCTCTTGCATCTCTGTATCCAATCTGTGCATTCCATTGTGGAGCACTGCACCAGTGAAACTTGCACAGAAAAAAAGGGTAAATCTTACCTTTCTTTTTTTTTTTTTCCCCTGGTAATGTCAGTCATCTTTTGAAAAATAGTCTCAGAGCTTCCCACAGTGAGACCCCTGATGTTCTTTAAGACCATTTGAACAGAATATTCACCATTACTAAAAACCTTTGACTTTGATATTGAAAAAAAGGCTTCAATTCATAATTCAATTCTGAAGGCACAGCTTTGCTTGAAGATTTTATGCCTTCATTATTCATGCACAATTAAGTAGCTATCAGGATAGTATAAATGCAGTTTGTTTCATAAAGCTGGCACTAAGCAGTTAAACACAATAATTAATAAACATGCATGAATTATAAATCTTTTCCTTTCTAAATGGGATGTATTGTTTTCCTCGGTCTCTTCAGAGGGAACTTCTAAGACCTCAGATCCCTATGTACATGTATGCATTGCTATCAGACATACATGTGCAGTTTTACATGGCAATATGAAATTATAATTCTTTTAACTTTCTAAAATGGTACACAGTGAAGAGGTGGTGAGCTAAAAAACGCAATGGCACACCTTTACAGTGTGTAGAGGCTGTTCTTTATAGGATCTACAGAGGTGTGAAAGCTGTGTAAAAGTCAATAATTGATTTTCACACAATAATGTGAGGTTTTCTCTTGCCGAATTTGCAACACTCAGAAGAATTCTAACATTTTAAAAAAAATATAAATCCCAAATGACTATCCAGAAAGAGTCTGTTGTTAATAAGTAAAGTCCTTGAAACAAAAAAATTAAATTAAAATATTTAAATTTATGCCTATTAAAATTTTAAAACAAATTTCAATTTGGATTTCATAATGGCTGTTCCCAAGGGGAAAAAAATTATATAAAGCAAGTTTTTTTCCTTATTTTCCTCTCTTCAGAGGAAAAGACTTTTTGCCATCCTTATAATAATTTCTCTAGGCCACATACATTCACACTCACTGTGGTAAACCATTTCACATTTGATCCATTCTGATTCTTCATCACGTTCTGATAATACCAGGGATTTATGCTTTGTTCTGCTTTCAGAGATTATTGCTTACTTTTCTAACGTGTCTCCTCCATAAACCGAAACAGAAGTAGGCCCTATGATGTTACTGCACACTTAAGGATGCCAAAACGAGTTAAGGACTCAGCCTTACCTAACCAGTACAGTGAATCTGCTTGTATCTACAGTTGTACAGGGATGGAGCAACAAGGCCATCTTGGTATGGTTTTCTGGTCTGCTTGAGTGCTGTGCCCCAGCAGCTCAAGGAAAGTTGCTTATTTGCAGAGGCACTGAATGGCAACTAAATAATTTTTATATTTTAATATTTCCAAATGAGGCATGTAGCTTTACCCGTCACTGCAGTGTCCATATTCCAGGAGGTAGAGCTGATCCACTGCCACATTTATTATGAGATAACACACAAAAATAACATGATTGGATTATTAAAATCTTTGCAAAGTTTATTGCAATCCCTGATTTGACTGAGGCATTCAGAAGCAGGCACTTCATTCCTGATTTTTGTGACATATCATTCCACCAGTCTGTTACTGGACTGCTTTACTTGCAGTTCTTAATGCTTGTCCAATATGTTTTTCAGTTTTTCTTTTTGTAAGGCTGCACATGATGCCTCCAGGATTTCATTCAGTTATCTTTATAAAGTTGCAATGGAATCATTTCCAGGAAAAAAAGGGGAAAAAACCCCAAAACAAAACAGATTGTTTTTCATGGTTATTATTAAGTTTTGCTTGTGCCATGATTTTCTTATACAAGATTAAAAAAACCCAAATCCTAAATTGTGATATAGATTTGAGCTACAGAGGTTAGTGTACTAGAATTGTAATGGAAACCTTACTCCATGGGTCCCAGATAGAGTCCCAACAAGATTCACTGTCTGCCTTATTGAAAGCCTGAATGTAGTTATAAAATGTTTAAGGCTGACAGGCAGGATGTTTGCTGTCACTGGCAGCAGGGAAATAAAAACTGGTCTAGAGGAAAGGAAAGTTTAACTCAGAATGAGGCTAGCAAATCCAGAGGGTAAAGCTCAGGTTTTAAACTAGCCATAAGTAGATCGTGTATTTACACACGCTTAAAATAAATGGTTTAAAGATGATCATATCACCTGAAATCTAGATTCTAGATACAGGAGGTTAAAAAAAGGAGATAAATTAGTAGAGAGATTACTCAAAATTGACACTGATAAAAGGATGGGCAAAAGAAGCAGGTTTTAAAAAAGGCATATTGATCCTTGATCAACAGAAAGTGAGAGATTATTTCAAACACTGATGCAGCACACAGATATATACAGACTTAAACAGTTTTGGAAAAGGGATGAGAGTTTGGGAAGAAACGGACGATTCAGCTGAGGCAAGTTACTGAGCAATACACAAAAGCAAAGGGCTTAAATTCAAAGTGGGTGTTGGTGGATGAGGTGTCTTTCCTGTCTGACAGCTTCAGAGTGATATAAAATGGAGTAACAAAACTCTGGGTGTAACGCTCTGAGCAAAATGTAATGCATTTCTTCTGGCATGGAGGAGTCAAGTCTAATCAAGGGGAAGAGATGACTAAGAAGTGTGAAGTTGTATTGACTTAGATGGTAAAGCACTTTCTAATCCATCACTGGATGGATGGATGGATGGATGGCTATATAGCACTGGATATATTTTATCAAGTAAGTTGTAGTGTGAAATATGGGTTTTAGAAAAATTATATAGACAGTAGTGAGTTAATGGCATGTGGAAAAAGCCTGGAAGATAAGAAAAAAAAAAAAGGCAAAGAAACCTGAAATAACCCTGAATTTCTGCTCCACAGAGACAAAGCAGAGAAGAAAATAAAACAGCATGGGCATGAAGACGCAAGAAACAGCTAACTGTGACATCCAGAGAGAGTGAGATTAGAAGCTTTTAGAGATACAGGAGTGGGTTTTAAGCCTGCATCAGAAATACAGGGAGAAACCCTTGAGCATTGAAAATAGCACTGGGCTCCATTCAGAGAAGAGAATTTTTAGAAAGATGAGGATAGACATTGTGTTACACATAGATATCCAGTAGATTTTATCCATTGACTCATCAATTAATGAAAGGAATACATAGATGCAACTACTGATAGATTCAACAGAAGACAAAACTTTAATGAACAGTTGTCATACAGTACCTTTATATAGTATGTGAGTAATGGGATTATCGGAAGATACAAGCTACCAAAAAAACTAAAGTCCTTGAGTCTCTTAGGGACCAGCCTGAATAAACTAGAGGGACATCCTGCTGTGAAGATACCTCAGGTCTCAGTCCCTTCACCCAAAGCACAGGCTATATGAGCTAACGTCTCAGCAACACTGACTCCGTGTGTTAACTTATACCTCAATGCCCCACAGTCTTTAAGGTTAAGAGCTAAGAGCTTTCAAGTGCCATGGACAACCCTATTTTAATAGAATTGCACTGAGAGAGAGAAACATATATTTGGGGTGAAAAAAATTGAACATGAGGGTTTGACCAAAGCTAACTAATCTTGATGAAAAGAGTTTCATCTGACTCTGATGAAATCAGTTCATGGTTTCCTCTACAGCACACTCTGTAGCCTCACATAATAGAAAGGTGAGTAGCTGTTTCAGAGAACTGCAAAATCACAGAAAGGCTGAGGCTGAAAGGGACCTTTACAAGTCATCTGTTCCACTCTCCATGTTTGTGTAGCACTGCCTGGAGCCAGGTGCCCTCAGCTGTGTCCAGACAGCTTTTGAATATACGAAAGGAGTGAGATCCACAAATTCTCTGGTCAGCATGTGCCAGTGCTCAGTCACCCTCACAGTAAAAAATTGTTTCCTGATGTTCAGAGGGAACCTCCTGTGTTTCAGGTTGCACCCATTGACTCTGGTCCTGTCACTGGGCACTGCTGTCTTTTTATTTGCATCATCTCTTCAGGAATTCATATACAGTGTAAGATTTCCTTTGAGCCTTGTCTTCTCCAGACTTAACAGTCCCAGCTGTCTCAATCTTTCACTATAGCAAAGACACTCTAGTCCCTCAAACCTCCTTGGGGCCCTTTCTTGGCCTCTCTCTGGCATGTCCATGTCTCTCCTTTACTGAGGAGGCTGGAACTGAATCCAACACTGCAGGAGTGGCCTCACCAGTGCTGAGTACAGCACAACATTTGACCTGCAGGCAGAGTTTTGTCCAAGGCAGCCCAGGATACCACTCACCTTTGTATGAGTCAACACAGGCAGGATGCAGGATGCAAACATAAAAATATCAACAAAATGCAAAGAGTCCTTTTATTTTTGTTACTCCACCGACTGGGGATCCTCAAAACAGCACCCGGGTACACAAGCAGAGCTGCAGGCACCGCAGAGCTTGGTTCATGCTAGAGGATCACTGAACCTGCTGGTTTTGCCTGTGTATCAGGGATTTGCACAGGCATAGTTTACCACAGTGCTCGATCTTTCCTGCAGCAGTGAATAAATCTCAAGAATGTTTGATGGGGTGCCTCTAAGCCTATCAGAGGCCTATATTATCTAAACACAGATGTTCTGCTTGTCAAACACACAAGGCTAAACAGCAATTAATATGATATATGTGTTTTTTGACACCCCAGCTGTAAGTCACTTGAGTGTGTGTTTACAGTACTCCTTGCCAATCTTCTGTTATTTCCCCAGTCTTTGCTGCAAGGGCGCATTGCTGGCTCTTCTTCAATTTCATGTCTGCTGTGGCTGCCAGGTCCTTTTCTGCTCAGCTGCTTTCCAGCTGGGTGGTCCCCAGCATCTACTGGTGTAGGGGGTTGTTATTGGTGCAGGATTTTGAATTTCTCCTTGTTGACACTCGTGGTTTCTGTCAGCCCATTTCTCCAGCCTGTCGAGGCCCCTTTGAATTGCAGCACAATTCTGTGGCATATCAGTCACTCCTCCCAGTTTTGTGTCCACTACAATAATTTAGTTATTTATAAACCTGATGTGGAGAAAAAAACCTAACTAAACAAACCAAAGAACCTCCATGCAGTTGCATATATGTGTGACTAATGCCAGCCTATCATTTGATGTAACCTTAACCCTAAAGGGGGTTCTAGGGATTGAGTTATGACAATAATTCTCCATCCTCTTCTCACTTCACAGTGTTTGTGGCTTGTCAGAAAGCAGCATTACCAGAGATGCACAACCCTGAGAGATTTTATCTGATTAGGAACAAGTGACATTTTTGTGGTAAGTATTCACTTCTGAGGAGATATTCTTGGTGTTGGATATAATGGACCCGTGTCAAGTTTTGAAAGATGTTTTAACCTGACATCCTTACATATTGTTTCACAGAGCTTACATGATGATATGAATTTGAGGGATACTGTCAAGATCAAAAAGTAAATAATTTTTTATTGGATGACTTCCAATTTTTTTTTTTTAATTTTAAATTTTTAATTAATGGCATGGTTGGGTCCTTTAACCTCTGCTTAGCCTAGGTTTAACTTTTTCAGAAGAGGAGAAAAGTCCATCTAGAAAGCTGGCTAACTTTTAAGGAGCAACTCTCAGACTCATGAGATTCTACCACATAATTGAATATTTGCACTAAGCCACATATCGATGAAGGTCATGGTACCTGTGCAAAATAATGCAAAATAGATTAGAAAATTATAGCCAGAAAATTTGTTTTCACTGGCCGTACTACTAATCTGTTTCTAAGATAAGAATTTCATTTAGACTTTCCAATGAGCACCAAGGCACTGGCTTCCTGATCAATAAAATAACTCATTCTATTGAGAAGGTATAGAAAACTATGGATGGTTTTGTGTGACCAGCAATTGGCTTATTATTAAAAATTAAAAAAAAGAACACAACAAATGTCAGCAAATTTTGATGAATAACCATATATAAAATGGAACAAATTCCTTATAAAATTCTATATTTTTTGATTGTTTTCTCTTTTAATGTTTTGTGTCTTCATCTATTGTCACATCCAAAATATACTTCTACAATAATTTCTTTTCAATAGAAACAATCCAGCGTGGACAAAATACATCCAAAATTTTCATCTTCTGCTCTGATTCTGCAGTCAGATTAACTAACAAAAACCCAATTTATATCTCCAGAACTGTTAATGTATTCAAAAACCAGTGGTCTTGATTGCATTAGAGTGGCTTTTAACAATAAAGAACTAAAATTATTTTTGCTGTTGAGTGGACTGTGTTATTTATGGAATAGTCTGGCCCTGACTTATTACATTAATTGATGCTGACTGTGAAGGAAGATGGTTTTAGAGGTACCCAAAATCTACAAAATGTTATCTTGTACTCTAATGTAATTTGATCATGCGGGATAAGCAGGAGGGTTAGCGGGAGGGGTGAATATCTGCTGGTGCCAGTATCAGCACTGCTTTTGCCTTCTGAGTTAATATTAGTTCAGAGACCTTGTGAATAAATCCTTCCTAGAAGGGAAGCAGACCAGGTGCACTAGCAGCTTTCAATTGCCAGGATGATGAATTCAACTTTAATCATCAGATTTCCCATTGACTTCATAAAAGTGGCTCTGGGCAGAGTGAAAAGAGGCCTTGGATGAATAGCTCCATGCAGAGCTAACAGGCATTTCAGATCCATGAAGCTGAGTAGCGTGGGATCTCTGCAAGCACGCCGACTTATCTAAAGCTGCTTTCAGTGAGCAGGGCCATGCTACCCTTTATCTCTGTGACCTGCCAAGTAAAACTAGTTCCATTTGAGAAGGGAACATCTCTCCAAAGCCTGTGCCTGTGGAAATCTCTGCTATCCAGGGAGCAGCTGAAGCCTGATTTCATTGAACTGATGCACCATTATTCAAAGGGATTGTGTGGAAGGAGAAGGTGTTACTACCTGTCTTGTAGCAGATTAGTTTCCCATTTTTCTAGAAGTTTAATTCATTTTACTTCTAGCTTAAATTTATGTTTTGCTAGCATTATGTTTGGTGATATCTGTCAGGTTGTGTCAGGGATAATTTTGTAACCTAAGTAGAACACCTTTGCCCTTGCCTTTCTTTAAAACAAAACAACACAAACCAAACCAAACCAAACCAAACCAAACCAAACCAAACCAAACCATAAAAAAATAGCTGGATGATACAATCAACCTGTCAAGTCTGCCAAATAGGCCTTTTGATCCTTACCATATGGCAAACCTAATGATCAATAAAGGCTTAAATTACTTTTCCCACTATTCTCTATTTCAGTTATAAATAAAGTCAAGCCGTGGCAAAAAAAAATACTATTAGTTACCAAGGTTTCTAATACAAATTTTTTTTTAAATTCCTTATTTTTCCAAATAAATTGTTCAATAAACAAACCTTAGTAGCAGAGGGTGAATAAATCATTAATAAATATATTTGATGATTTTCTCTTGAGTGTTTTAAGGTAAACTTCCAATCCACTTTTCCTCTGAAGAAGCTATTAAATATTGCTTTTCATTAGTGACACAAGACTCTTTTATATGTCTTAAATCCTATCAATATATAAAAACATGGTTACTAAGTAAGCCAGTTATTTCAATTAAATTCAATACATGGACCGGAAGGAATTTCTCACTATATGGTCAAAAATAAGCTCAATAAATTTAAATGTACACTTTCAACATCCGTTTTTCTCATTTTTTCAATGCCAGCAGCTACAGTGTAGTTTGGGAAGAAAAGAGAACTTTAATGTTTGGGGAAAAAGAAGTACTATAAAAGCGTTTCTCACTAGAAAAGTTATATTTATTTACAAGTAAAGTTCAATCAAGGCCAATTGATAAGTTAAACTTCTGGGTGAATCTATGTACTATGAGTAAAGTGCGGCATTTTTAATGAGAAGAAAAGCAATCAGAATATCCTCAGTATCTTAAATAAAGTAAAAACAAAAAGAACAGAAATAAAATCTCCATGGCAAGTTAAAAAATAATTTCATTTTCATTTCATATTTTACATCACTTCCAAGCTTTGCCCCTTGTAGGTCCACTAGCTCTCCTATTTTGAAATAGCCCCTGAAATGTGGAGTCTTATGTAATGATGTGTTCCACTTTGCTCAAACTGGTTCCTTTAGAACACAACCCTGGCAATATCCTTCTGAATCACCTTTTGTAGAGGCTTCTCACCCCCTGTGATATTACAGAGAGCTCAGGGAAAATACCAGTCTAACTCAGCAATGGCTAGAAACACTTGTAAATGCTCATAAAATCTCAGTACCCTATGTTTTTCTAATGAATTACAATGTAAACAGATTTTGTGAACCTTAAAGACAAGAGACATGGCACCTTTTCAAATAAGGCTTTCAGGAATGAGCACAGCAGAAGAATGCATAATAACTTTACTGACAGATGCACAAAGTCCTAGTTGCTGAGGTGATACTTTCAGGCCACTTCTCCACTACTGATTGTTGGGTGATATGTCCATTGTTTGAGAGCTCATTGGAGTTGTGTTTAATTGTCTCCTGAAAATGACATTTGCTTGGCCAAACACAGACACCTGTGATGTGCGTGCCTGAGCTAGCCACACTTAGTCTCCATTTATAGCCAATGAAGAAAAATAAGTATTTCTAAACTGTGATTCATCTCACTAAAGGAAAATTTTCTAAAATATATCAGATGAATAGTGCCCCAATAATGCCAATTTCTCTTCACTGGCTCCAAAACCAGCCTGAGATAGCATACTCAGTTATAGTTACCCAAAGGGAGGAATTTCTTTCATGTTCTCTTAGTAATTTTCTTTTGCTTCCTTTTTAAGGATGGCACATAAACCATAAGCCACTGTCTCTACCTCCAAAGCATGGAACAACAGCACAGACCTACACCTATCCTCAGCACAGAGAAGTCTTAATTCAACAATTACACAAGATCACATCCTTTATCATCCCCATCTATGACAATATGGCTGGCACATTTTGTCTGCAGTAGACTGCTACAAGTTTTCCTCCATTAAAAAACTTGAGCCTGGCTGTCTATGCCAAGATAATTCCCTTTGTGCATCTCACAAATCAGTTCTCTGACTCCAGGTTTCAGACTCTGCTGCTTCCCCCCTGGCTTTATGCAGAACATGGTTTTGCCGCTTCTAGAGTTTCTGTTCAACAGATTCATCCCAGTACACAGTAGCACACAGTAGACAGACTATTACCTGTATGCCACACAGCAGGTAGCTAATAGTGTTACTGCAGGATATCTGAAAGAGATACCCATCGAAGGGCTTAACAGCCACAGGGGTCTCATGCCCTCAAGTTGTGTTAATGGGGGAAGAAATCTATCGTCTGTCTGTATGTTTGACTGACCCACAGTAAATGGCAAGACTGGAAACTCAGTTCATTCAATGCATTTAAATGAACCATCTGATTTTATGTGGAATAAATTTTCTGTATGGCAGGACAGTAAGTCCGAGAGCTGATTCATTTCAATGCAGTATGTATTGGGTCTGGCTGAGATGGACTTCATTTTCCCACAGCAGTCTCCATTGTGCTGTTCTTTGCACTGGTAGCTAGAGAGCTGCTGATAACACACCAGGATTTGCTACTGCTGAGCAGCACTGGCACAGCACCAACGCTGTCGCTCAGTGTTCAGTAGGCTGGGGGTGGGCAAAATCCTGGGAAAGAACACAACTAGGCCAGCTGACCCAAAATGATCAAAGGCATATTCTGTACCATATGATGTCAGCTCAGATATAAAAGGTAAGGAAAGGAGGAGGAATGGGAGCATTCATTATTTACAATGTTTGCCTTCTGGAACAACTGCTATGCATGCTGAAGCCCCGCTTCCCGCAGCAAGCTGTGTGAGAATATGCTTTTTAATGGGAGCTCTAGAGACTATGGACATATCTTCATCAACTCCTGACAAAATGTCCTTGGGAAAGAAATTATTCACAGTATTGCTGATGATCAGTATTTTTCAACTGTAAATATTTAGCAACTAAGTTTTATGACAGACTCTTCTGTGTGTGAATTAGGGAAGTGGGACTAAACATATCTGCAAATGCAGCCAAGCAAGCACACTGTGACTTGTTGATTTGTATATTGGAAATATATGACTTAGACATATAACTGTAGTAAATTAGAGGAAAATGGCCAAATTGCCTTCGGGTGGAAAATCAGGCAGATATTTGGCTTTTTTTGTTTTATGTTTACAGTTATTAATTTTATATGAATCCTTAATGAAGATAATAAGCACAGGAAGAATAATGAAGGGGTAAAGACAAAAATTCTGGCTTTGTTAATTGTCAGTCTTTGAAGTAAATATGGTAGTAAGAGTGGCTTATATTATGTACTAGAACCTTCTTAAAATGCTGGCAAAATTTCTGCATGTTTGTGCTTGGAGTATTTTTAATGTTTCACCATGATTTTTGGAAGTAGACACTTCAAAAAGAGCTGTGAAGTTACGTGGAAAACGATGTGCTTGTTTCTGTGTCTTCCTGGTGACTTCCAGAGCATGAAACCAAAAGCCAGAACGCAGCTATGTTTTTAGGTGCCATCAGCCGTCAGTATGACATATTATCTAATTGTTGCTCAGGACGTATGCAGTATTTTTTAAACTTGGGCTTGGGAGGAGAAGTAGAATAATTTCAGTGACTTTTATACCACTGAATGCTTGAGCTCTAATGACAATTGAGATTCTACTGTAAAATTACCATCTTCTGCATCCCTTTCTAATACATCTGGACTGCAGATATAGGCCTAAGCTTTAAATGTTCTTTTGACCTCTGATAGTACAAATCCTATAACATCGACATGATATAAACTTGTAACATCAGTTGGTGAAATAACACCTTTCTGTGACTCCACTGAGCTATGCCAATACATTATGCTTGTTGCCTGAAGGAAGTATATTCCAGCAAGTTTGTATGCAGTAAACAGCCTAGTTATTTTTTATTAGTATATCTACAAAAATAAAGATGATTAGAAATAACTTACACATTATATCTTACCTGCATTTTGGTGGTGTTTATTTTGCATGAATATTTCATGTTCTGTAGCTCAGTAAGCACACAGTGATTTTTTATTGCTTATTGTTTCTGTTAAACTACATAACAATGCAGTTTCTGTTTCCACACTGGCTTAGAGTGTGAAATGACTTATAAAGAAGTGCAAAAACATAAAATATTTCAATAATTAGGTCACAGAATCACAGAATTACTTGGGTTTGAAGGGTTCTTAGGGATCATGTAGTTCCATGCCCCCATGTGAGTGTGCCACGGGAAGGCACACCTTTCACTAGACCAGGCTACTCAGAGTTCCATCCAACCTGGACTTGAACACTTCCAGGTATGAGGCATCTACAGCTTCCCTGGGAAACCTGTTCCAGTGCCTCACCACTCTCACAGTACAGAATTTCTTCCTAATATCTATTCTAAATCTTCACTATTTCAGTTTGAATCTATTTCCCCTTGACCTGTCACTACATTCCCTCTCTCTTTAGAAGATTATTTGTAGGCTTTTCTAAGTTTATGTAAGTTAAAAATATGCAAACACACATACATGAGGTAATGATTCATTAATTCAGCAAAAGTTTTGATAAAACATCAACTAGCAGATCATTAAGGCTGACTGTTTGACAATTAGTCTTTTCCATGTAGTCAAGTTAAAATACATTATTCTATTTCCTGAAGTGGATACAAGAGAGAAAAAAATACTGCTCTCTGTGGGAGAAAACTACATTTATCAAAGAGTTGACACTTTTTTTTTTGTTACTTTATAAACAGATAATTATTTCAGAGTTTTTTACCTGACTTCTCTATACTTTCAAATCTATATATGTTAACTTGCAAGCCTCCTATTTGTACTGCACTTTATAAATGACTCTGTATTTTTATAGAATACAATAATAAAAATCACTACCTAAGAGATTCTTAAGAATTAGGAACATTGTGGAAAATGAAGAGAAAATCTGCGGGTGTTACGTGAGCTCAGTTTTCAGTTTGATGAAGTTCCATTGCATACATAAGGAACAATTATGTCTCCCTTTACAAGAAGAGCTCTATATTTCTAAAATGAATAACCTTTGATGTTGAATGAAAAGCAGAATATCTTTATTAGTCTATATGTATGTATATTATTTCAGCCAAGAAAAATGGCTCATGGTAGTAATTTTTCTTTCATACTAAGACTGGTATTTTAATTCAGAATTATTAGAGTAAAAATAAACTTTACCCTTCTCTGTTATCTTACAGTTTAGCTCAAAATATTGACAGCTGTGAATCAGGGACTTGATCTTAGTATTTCAAAGGCAAGATCTAGACTCCAAAGTAAATGATAAGAAATAAAGGGAGAAAAAAAACATGAAATAGATTGAAGATGGAGAGAAGCAGAAAATGTACTTTGATTAACTGAAAGGTTAATTACTGAAAGACTTCCTCCACACAGCATACTGTTAATTAGAAAGTCTGAGCAATGTGTGATTTCATTTAACACTATGCAAAAGGCCAACACGACAGAGTAAACGGCTTGATTTTTCTTGTGTTTGTGAAACATATGACTTGGTGTTTCATTCTACTCTGGAGTAAAGGAAAGCTGCTTTTCCTTTTTTCTTTCTTTCTTTTTTTTTTTTTTTTTTTTTTTTTTTTTTAATAGACAAAAGACAAGGTTTAAAAAGGAGAGCTTGGTAAGGATGAGACCAATTAGAGACCATGGATTAGTGTTCTCACCCGCCACTGCCACCTTAGCTCTGATCTGTTAAACACACTGGGCACAGGACAGAAACTGTTCATCAGGGTTTCTGGTCACCTGAAAAGGAATATTGTGGTGTCTTCTAGAGAGACAAGTCTTCTTGAAACCTACATTTCTTTTCTAGCACTTTGAGAAAAGTGTTGTTCTCATAAGAATGGAAAGTATAATGTTAAAAAGAGTTCCACAACAATAGGACTTCCAGTAGAGTGCCAGACTGTCCTGCTTATGTCTCACCAGAAACTCCTCACTCCTTATGACTCTTGTAAATACTCTCAGCAAAACATCATCAGGACACATTGGAATAACATGCAAAATGTGTGGAGCCCAGTAACCTCATCAAATTTGGAATCCCCTGGGTGTACCTCAGGGACTGAAGACCTGTCAAATTTCTGATTTACAAGGAGCTACAGAAATGGACAGAAAGGACACAATATTGGATAGTGAATTTGAGCGAGTTTGGGACAGAGATCATGAGATTTGAGTCCCCATTGTTGGTGGATGTATATATTTAACAAGGAATTTTGATGGGAAATGTTTTTTACAGGATAATAAAAAAGACAGTCTGGAATTACCAATGTAATATCAGCACTAGACACAGCATAAAACCAAGAATTAATTCTTGTGTCACTGTCTCCCACACTTTGAGCTATGAAAGCAGTATTTTGAAGCTGGCTGAGTACTGTGAGCAGAAACAGAATGTTTTCAACTATAAGGAAAGAATTCATCCTCTGGTTTTAGTCACCTAAGCATTAGTCATATAATCCATGCTGCTTGCACAGGTATTCATTATAAAGTAATTAAATGTGTACTAAGATAGCTCTTTCAGAAAGGTGCTCTGAATAGGAAAACTGTCTCTTTCCATTTACTCCACTTTTTCAAGAGTAAAGTTATGTAAGATGACGCCTGTCTTTAGATACTGATGTAGATTTTGAGAGGTCTAGACAAGAAGAACCATTTTCTCCGAATTTTATTTTAAGCAGGTTGGTGGAATCTCATCACAGTAGTTAGCAAAGTAAAATGGAAATAACAAATGCATGGCAAGCAGCAAGAGTCAAGTAGGAGGAAACGTGCAAAATCTTCCTAGTGTTATGCAATTAATTTTCCAAGGATGTAAAAATCCACAATGTCACAGACTAATAATTAGAGACAGCTTATTGTCATTCATGGACTTTTAGCATGACCTGTTCTTATGTAAGTCCTTTTATTTTTCATTGCAGTGGCAGGATGCCCATTCCCATTTATGTTGCTATATGGATAATTCATTAAAATCTACCCAGCACAGGCTAACATTAATTTGAAAAAAATGTCTGCCTCTTCAGCCTAAGTGTTGTTTCTATTTAACTAACTCATATTAATAGCAGTTCACTAGGGAAGAAATAAACCAGGAAATACAAGGTAGTGCAACAAGGAAGATAAAAGAAAATATCTCTCAACCAAAGAAAATGTCCACTCAATCCTCTAGCCTTTGGGACAGAAGTTTTGATACCATTTAGTTTAATGTAAGCAAGTCCCAAATGTGATAGGCTTAAAAAAGTATTGGAAAGGAAGAAGGCATGATCACTTTCCATTCCTCTTCAATCCCCAAATAACAGGGCCTAGTTAAAAACAAGAGGTTTCCCAACAGCTTCTCCTGCAACACGTTGCACCCACCATGGCAACTAGCTGGTTAAGTATCTTTTCCCTGTAGGGGCACAAGATTACAAATGAAACAATAACTTTCATTCTCCATACTTCTATCCATTCTTCTAGCTCCATGTGGTCTGCAGGATAGTGTGATAATTGGAAAATAAAGGAATATGGCATACCAGCAATCAGGTCTGTTTTTGACAACAAAACTACTAGAAAATTTATAATATTCTTAAATAAACTCAGAGTATTAAATTAAAAAATCGGACCCTTTCTCTGGTCTGAAAAATCACATATATTTTAGTCTGAACACACATAATATTTTTTGCAGTACATCATTTCTGACGGAGTTTAAAAAAAGAGAAATAGGTTAGACTGAGAAAGATTTGCCAACAAGACAAACCTACAGTCACATCTAATTCTCTAAGCTTTCATGATTAATATTTTATGGTCCTCACTGATCTGCCCAATCTTGAGGAAAAATGTGGCACAGCTAAAGAATTTATCTGTATCAAACAGGAGGTAAAATGCAAACTACAATAGAGATGTCATCGTAAAGTATTGAGTTTGCTGTTAGCTGAAACACTGCATGGAGTGCTTTATTTGAGCAGCAGAAACAACATTGGCATACCCAAGTATGATGGCATACCCATTCAGAGAAAAATATGATGAATGCTATTTGCAGGAAGGTCGTGTTTTTTTAAACTCTACCTAAACACTTCATTTTATACAGTCATTCCATAATGTAACAACCATTCCCTTTGCTGCAGATTTCTGTAAGACGTATTTCAAGTTTAACCTATCAACATTTTGGATTTATCAGCATAAGAAAAAATATAAAAAGAAAATTATTCTTCTGCATTCACTGATGAACCTCAATAATGCATCGAGGACCATTTACTATGGTAAAGGCACTTGAGGAGACCACATAGTGCAGTTAGTGTTGTTAGTGAGTCTGCTTGCATTAGTAAAATGTGAAAATATAAGAAGGACTCTACTGTGCTCTGTAGTAACTCTAGCAGTTATGCTGAGGTGTACCAGGAGTAAACATTTGCCTATGACAAAGAGGAAACAATCAGTTTATAAAGAAAAAAATACTAGTCATAATTCCATTAATACATGCCAGTTACAGAAGGCTGAGCGGGAATCAAGCTTTGATGATAATGTAGTGACACATGAGGTTTAAAGACTGGCTGAACAACCCCTAGGTTAAGATCCTTGTTTGTCCTTCCTAGACTGTGCTGTTTGACTCAGGTCACAAGGACAAAGCTATGCAATTTGCAGACAGTCCAGAGCAAGAAATGGTGCAACTCCTTACCAGACCAAAATAAGCCCTGAAAATGAGTCTGGTTTGTGATACACGTCTCTGTACCATGCCAACTACATAAGAGACATGATCAACTTCATAATCATCCCTTTTAAATTACAGGATGTTCAATTACATGATATTGAGCAGTTCCTGAAAATCAAGAAGTCCAAGGACACTAATTCTCCAGGATGCTTATCCTGATATACAGTCCTTGTGATGGCAGCTGACTCTTTTTACCTTTTCTGTTTTACCAAATCACAGCATTTCCACAGTAAAATAGAAGTGCTGGTTGAGGGGACTGTCCATGGAGTTCATATAGGTCAATTCCTAATGGGGCTATAGCCAACACTAGAAAAGGTCAGCTGTGGTTTTGTCTAGCCAAATTCTCCAAGAACATTCCATAGCCTTTCTGGGTAACCTGTTTCAGTGCTGCCCTGACCTTCCAGTAGATTTTTCTTGCCAAGTGTCTAATCTGAAACTCTCAGGCTGTAATCTCTGACATCAGTAGAGAACTAAACCTACCATTGTGTTACCTAGTATTAAATATGAAAATTAATTATGAGAAAAAAGTCATAAAAACACTTACAACATTTCATTTGTGCCACCAGATGCAGGAGCTGAAAACTTCAGTGTAAAGTCATCTCACAACAGCTCATAAGAAAGACATGAAAACTCTCCTAGTAGAATGCCTTACCATTTGGAGATCCAAGTCAGAAACTGAAAGACAAGAAATGAAAATACACTTTTCAAATCTCATCAACTTTATTAGGAATGACTGTGGTAATTACTATAGTTAGATCAATGGGAAAGCTATTCTATTATCTATAATACAATTAAAATGCAAATGATATTCAGTCATCTGTATTTTAGAATCTGATAGTTAATAGTATTAACAATGTTCAAATAAACCCACATCCTCATATCACACCCTCAACTGTAGTTCAAAATTCATATTTGGGAAGAGAAAAGAAGTACAAAGGAAAGAGGGAAGGCAAATCACAGCTGGAAGTGTGCTCTCCCTTAAAATACCTTATTTCAATGAATACAGCCAGCTGAAAATCTGTCCGTGAATCTCCATGAATCAGTAATGGTTGGATTACCCTAATTCTGAAATCATTATTAAACAACTATAAAAAGGGGAGAGTGCTACAGTAAGTGACATATTAGGAATATAAGCACATATTTCTTATTGTCCTTGCAGATGTTCTACAAACTGCAGAGGAAAATGCTTTAACATGGAGACAGGGAGAGGGGAGAATAATGGGAAGGGAAGGGAAGGGAAGGGAAGGGAAGGGAAGGGAAGGGAAGGGAAGGGAAGGGAAGGGAAGGGAAGGGAAGGGAAGGGAAGGGAAGGGAAGGGAAGGGAAGGGAAGGGAAGGGAAGGGAAGGGAAGGGAAGGGAAGGGAAGGGAAGGGAAGGGAAGGGAAGGGAAGGGAAGGGAAGGGAAGGGAAGGGAAGGGAAGGGAAGGGAAGGGAAGGGAAGGGAAGGGAAGGGAAGGGAAGGGAAGGGAAGGGAAGGACATTGGTTCAGGAGCCAACAGATGTATTTACAGCTGGGCAAAGAACACAGTATTTTTGACAAACTGTTAATCTCTTCATCTGGGACAATGTTACCACATAGGGTTTCCTACTCATTAACACCGCTATATTTCTGCTGCTAAAATGAAACGAGATTTTTTTTTTCTGTGCTGAAATGAAAAATTACAGTCTCAAAATTATAGTTTTATAACTTCCCTGTGTCGGAATGAAAACAACATAGGGATGTGGTACTAAGATAAATGATTCAGCCTGTCCTTTGCCATTAAATTCTTAGTGATGTTACCTGTTAAATACAAAATTTGAGTAGACAGATTGATTGCTTTCGTGATTCCTCCACATACTAAACCACCCCTTGGTCTTCAGAACAAAATGAAGCCTGAGTAGAGAGCATAAAAGCCCTTTTACAAATAGCAAAGGAAATTGCTGAAATGATAAATTCTTTTATTACTGTAGACATAAATGATGGTCAATGGTGTATTTGCTTAGACTGTGAGGATTTTAACACAGCTATAAAAAAAAGAGCTGTTAAATTATAGATGATGATGATGATGATGATGATGATGATAATAATAATAATACAACAAGTAGAGCACGCCAATCTGCCAAAAGGAAAAAAAAAACCAGAGCATAATTTGGAAAAGCAGAACTCATGTCTAAATTGCATGCATCCTCAGGCTCTCAGCAACGAAAACTATCTCAACACTAGGCATAATAGGGAGTAAAGATTCTTACAGTGTCAGCTAGTAATAGCCTTATCTCCAGCCATTTATCATGAAGCTGCACATGTGCATATGAGAGAAAAAGGGAAAAAAGCTGAAAAAAAATCAGATCTGCGGAAGTCTAACTCTAGTCACTGAAAAATAATTAATATATAATTTAGCTCTAATGTCTGACATTTATATATTGCATTGCTTCCACTGTATGACAGTAATATTCTCCTCAGCTAATAACAATTCTAGCTCTTGGCACACGTCTCAGAAAGAAGTGACTTCTTACTGAGAAGTTTCTGCCTGTGATAGAGGAATAGGAACAAATACAAACCAAACTGACCAAACAGCGAATAGGCCAAAATTATGCACCCCCCCTTCTTTTTGGAAGAAGGCTAGAAGAAACATCCTTGGTTTGTGCAAATTGCCACGGGTCTACAGAAATCACCTTTTTTTGCCATCTCAGAAATTGTTCTTCAATTTAAGTTTTCCTCCCCCAAATTAATTTTTCATATCAATAGACAAAGAAAAGGAAGGTAAATCACGAATGCTGTTTCTTGATTTCTCTCCAATTACAGGTCAAAAGCTGTTGCTGATTTTTTTTTTTTTTTTTGGTGTGTGTAAGCTACTGAAAATAGTGACTTAGAATCATACCTGGAAATTATTCTTAAATAATTTTTTTAATGGCTTCGATTTTCATACGTTGCCTATCCATAATATATTGTCCCCATATTCCTTTGTGCTAAGGGCAGTATATTATGAGTGACATATTATGACATTCTAGAACTGTACTGGAAAGGAGTTGATATGGATGTTCTTTCTAATCTATAAAATACTCATAAAGGAGATTTTTCTCTTTCTAGTAGTCCTCATGGACGATAGGCAAGCCTGTCCCTGTGCCACATTCTGGTGCTTATTCTTTAATATCTTGAAACCTAGCAAGAGGCTTTCACATGGCCCAAATCTCCTCTTGTCGTCTGCCAGAAGTGAATGCTGGCAGCTGCTCTGAAGCCCATTCATTGAACCTGCACCATTTCTAGAGCAAAGCTCTGCTCAATGTGAGGGACTCTGTGCCAAGTCAGCCGGGATTTGTACTGCCCTTGTTGCCCAGTGCGAACCTCTAGGGCTTCCTAAGGATTTAAAGAAGGAAAGCAGAGGATGGAAAGGGGCTGTTTTTACATGGACTCATCTCCTTCAGCAAAGGCAGTTTTTGAAGTGTAAATAGAGGGACATTTTCCAGAAAGTTCAGATAAAACTGTTACAGGAATTTATAAATGTTTTCCTGAAGATGTTAAATTCAGCTTTCCTAGTGAAATCTATGAATCTGTCTAAGTCCAGGAAAATAAAATAAAGAAATAAAAATGTATATTATTTTATTTTTTTTTCTTTAAATTTAGCAGCTAATATCAGCTTTGATTGTTTTTCACAGCAATAGAGGAGTTTTCATGTCTGCAATATGGGCTGGAGTATTTAAAGCCTTATCAGAATGGTTTAAAGAACTAGTTTAAGAGCTCTAATTTTTCTGGTGTTCAAAACTGGTTCATATCATAATTTCAAGTAATATTCCTCCTGCATCTCTGAATAAATAAAAACTTGCTAACACAAATATGTGAAAGACTTACCATTCAAATTTAATAAGGTATTAAAAGCTACATTTTGAGTTTTAAAAAATTTTACTTTTATCTTCCATTTTTACTTAAATATAATTTTTAATACCTGTCTATGTGCCCTCTTCTTCTCCTGTTTATTTTTTTTTTGTTTGTTTTGTATTCTAAAGTTTTCACAGTCACCGTATGGTTTTATACTGCAGAAGTGCAACTTCTTTCCTAAATAGTCAGTGTCTGCCAAAAGCTATTTAATCTTTTCAATCATCTATGCTACTCATTTAGTAAGATGGATTTTTAGTAATTGTTACTGCATACCGCTTTCAAATAGTAAAGAAGATTTTCAAATATGTGTTCAAATCGAACCACTCTGTTTTTTTTCTCCATTTCAGCAGAAATGCAAACAAGACAATCTATCTATCTATCTATCTATCTATCTATCTATCTGTCTGTCTGTCTATCTATCTATCCATCTATCTATTTATCTGTCATTCAGAAGTTAGGTTTATAGAACATAGTATTCTTTCTTATTTACTGGGGCAAAAGAAATGGTTGCTTCCTGCAGACTGACAAAGTTAGTCCAGTGCTAATCTTGTGTAAAAGTCAGAAGTACCTTCCTGAGAAATGGGGTGTTGAAAATCAGAAACGACTACAAACCCAATCTGAACCTCTAAACATTTCCAAAGGACAAACTTTTCGTAAACTGGCTATTTTTTTTTTCCAAAGTCAATACTTAGAGCCAAGTGAAGAACTATAGTGTTTTGCAGTGCAATAAAGCTACACACATGTGTAAGCAACTCACACCATGATGTGTTGTGCTGGGAAAAGGTCTCCACGGCCAGTGAAACCAGTAAAACAGGTTGGTCCCACAAGTGATTTTTTCTTCTCACTCCCGTTATGAATGTATTGCTTTTCTCAGATTTTAAACTGTTTCAAACCAGAACTGTATAAAGTAAAAACATACAAATACTACACAGCTGCAATTAGCACTTATTAAA